>OX637297.1:2500000-5000000 GCA_951799445.1 Pseudisothecium myosuroides
TGGACAATGGCGTCGTTTACCTTTGTGGGCAGTGGTGCATACTTGGAAGACCCCGCACCTTTGGAGCCTCCAATTTTTGTTGTTTTCGTGGCTGTAGCGTTGGCCGCAGGCTTGCTAGGGTTGGTTTTCGCTGAGTTCCGCCTCTGTCGCAATGCCGATTCCACTCCAACATCCTCCTGCTACAGTTTACAAAATTAGCAAAGCGCTACAACACAACCTTGTCAAAATGTGTGTTCCTAGCGCATCTGCTGTCTCCAAAATACACAACACACACCATGCACACTGACTCCACGGCGAATTCTTATAAAAGAGTCTACTCATGGAAATGGCAGTTCCATCACTGTACAACTGGACTTCAACTCCTCACTTCCTTCTCTAACGACAGTCACCTCCCGAAAACCGAATTTAACTCTTCTAGGATGGACGCAGCCGTGGCTTGCCCAAGTTTTGGAGCAGCCGCTAGAGCTCCAGGCACCACCTCCGTGACAGGGTCATCATGAACTTCATTACTTCGGCCGCTAAGGACCACAATATCAGCGGACTTGGTGGGCTGTGGAACCCCCATTTCAACATCTGGATCCTGCAGAAGATCTTTCAGGAACTCCTCCACCTGCCCATCGACCATTGCCTCGTCCTTGCGATGTGGCCCCCCTTTGTCGTAGTCGTTGTTGTCGGTCGCAGGCTGCATGACCTGCGGCGACAAGTCCACAAACAAGGCATTTGTGGAAGCACGCCCTCCCTGGGCATCCGGATTGGTAGCTGCCGTGTCGTGCACCGACGCTGGTGCTGCCGCAAGAGGGACAGCATGAGAAGCCGTAGCTTGGGAATTGATGAGCACCTTCAGCATGTCTTCCATGCGTTTATACGAGTCACCCATTTTCTCCTGGAGTCTTGACACATTGCTTTCCATGTCCAGCACTCGGCTGTGCACATCACCCATGTCGGCGACCTTCCGAAGCAATGCCTTTTGTTTCTCTAGTTGCTGTCGTGAAAACTCTCTCGCCACTTTGTCAAAGATTTTTGTTTGATAAGGTTTATGGTTGTGTTGAAGAGCCTGTGGCCAACAAGCAATTCCGGGAGGAAGTAATCGCTGGATCAGAAGCAGAGAAATATGTGTTCTATTACATGTGTCTTGAGCACCATTTAGGACTTTAGCATTCTGGCGGAAAAGCCAACAATTTGGAATGGTCCTTACCTTGCATGCCCTCAAAAGGACGTTGACAACCCTCTATCTTGAGGGCACTGGCACATGACAATTGAAATAGCCACCCCACAGGAAAAAATAGACACCAACTTCATGTCAAATTTAGAGAGATCCTCACTAGCTTCACTATGGCATCTCTCTCGATGGCTTTGAGTTGAGCCAGCTTGGAGCCTTTCCCCTGAGATATGGAACGCATATGTTCCGATGTGATTTGAGATTCCTCAGTGTTTCTGCATCTGAGCAGCGTGTTCCACTATTCTTGAGTGACGTCTGCCGGTTTCGGTTGACTAGTGTCGATTAAAGTATTCAACCTCCATCGTGTCGTTATTAGAACCTTCGTTATAATTGGTCCAACCCACTTCTTGCTGACCCTCATAGACTGGCCCAGCATGTCCCACTCTGAGCACATACAATGGCACAGAGCACATGGCTGTCAATTG
Source organism: Pseudisothecium myosuroides (assembly GCA_951799445.1). Lineage (NCBI taxonomy): Eukaryota > Viridiplantae > Streptophyta > Bryopsida > Hypnales > Lembophyllaceae > Pseudisothecium > Pseudisothecium myosuroides. The sequence goes on from OX637297.1 coordinate 2,501,645, forward strand.
TTGCATGTCACATGAAAGAAACTCAAACATATTTACAACAGTGGCCGTCACTGTTGACATCAGGAGCGTAGAACGTGGCCCCGCAAGTACCGCATTTCTAACACAGCAAAAGTAGCGGAGGCACATGTGAGTTCCATGCTATACAACAGGCGGCTAAGTGGCCTAAATCTCCCGTGAATGAAAATGGAGACCAAGGCAGCACATAGAAAAGGACTCATTGTGAATCTCACCTTTGTACAAATGCTTAAACAATTGCAATCTCAGCGCCCTGGGCTGCGATTCCCAGTTTGCAGTGGGATCCAGAGTTTTGGCATACTTCTTGAAGTCGTCTGCCAAGCACTCTTTCATGTTGCCCCAAGGTAAACCGTTGATGTCTAGCGTGACGGGTTTCTTCATGATTCTTGCGCGCGAACGTCGATGCGAGCCTCCAGCCTTGGATGGGCTGTCGCTGTCATACCCATCCAGTTCACCGTCGTCCTCTCTTGCTGATCCAGCATCGGCACTGTTCATGACCCACATTTCAGCAACGTACACTTGTAGAAAACTAGGTATTGGAGCCTCAATTGTGACGTCGAACACTAGAATGCAATCACTTGAAAACTAAAATACTTCTAGCAAAACAACAGACGAGACCCTTCAGATGCTGTACAGATCGAGTCTTCGGGAAAATTCGGAGCAGCAAAGATAGAAATTCAGTCTTCATGAGAATAAAATAGTGGACGCTGACATGGAGCACTAGTTACGACAATTGCACTAAATCCAATTGTCGTCAGCGGTTTAGACTTGTTTCTTCCTCCTACTTCCATGACATTTTCAGAGAACAAACATTGCCAACCAGTACGGACGACAACTGTGGTCCTCGCATCAACACATCACGTTTGGTACGCTAATCATGTATTGTACCTGTACAAAGCCAACTAAAGCTGACAAGCGTACGCAACTAAATATAACGTTATCCAATTGACACGAATGCAAGTGCACATCGGAAAACAATGACAACCAAAAGTCCAATGACTAGTGATACGAATAGTTTCAAGAAAACAAATTCCACTGACGCCATGTGGCCGACACCATGATAAAAAATGTAGACGCGTTTTATTGCATGTCCCCGTGGACGACCAAAACGTCTCACACGAACATCCACCAGAGTTTGACGCTAAAGAAATTGACAAAGTTTCTCAAATCTTACCTCTAGTCCTTGTCGTCGTCACCAGATTCTTCACCAGATGACTCCAAGCGACCAACATCTACAACCTTCCTCTTCTTCGATGGAGGTCACTGGCGCACGATTCCCTTACCTTTCCAATTGCTCGCTGGAGGATGCTCCTGAATTTGTTTGCTTCTTCGCTCGGTGTCAGCTCGGCCGCGACTCACATCGGGCCGGCGTGATCCGCGCTCATCCACGGGATTGGCACGAGGTGGCGACATCTTGCGCTTCACATATTTGCCTCCTGACGTCGGCATTACCAATTGTGGCTTCGACCACTTCACAAACAAGACGCCCTGATCTTGTGAAACAAAACAATAAAATCATGAGAACACAGTCCACTGGAAGCCAACTTCAGTTGCGCAGTAGACCTTCGAATAACAACTGCAGACGAAAACTCATGAAATTGACTACAACACTTTGAAACACTGGGAACTGCTGGAACCTCTCTCCACTTCCACGACACAACTGATTGGACACTTTGATCCCTAGCAAGTACACAGTAGAGCTCCACACACAGAAGTTGCCATTCTGTAATGTAGCAAGGAGAAGGCAAGGGTCCACCTAAGATTGCGATATCCAAATCTAGTGCGCAACGTCACAACTAACACGAATTCCAACTGATTTGAAAGCACACTTGGCAACACTGAGAAACATTCCTAAAATAGCCAGGTGCGCGACCTCTTGACCGTGAGAAAAAAGTGCATGACCGTGTGACGAGGACTAGGCAACTCCTATGCCTGGACCGCCCTTACCTGTTCACCTGGGTTTCCTCACCGCGCCCACTAAACATTGAGCTCCCTTAATGCAATGTTGTGTGTGTAGTCTCTTACCCTACTACAAAGCAGGTCTACGACGTGTCCTGTCAGGCAACGAGAACTTGAAGACATCGGACGTACCAACTCCTACCGACCTAACAATGATGCCGGCGGCTGCAACTGCTTCGTTGTTGAAGAAGGATCGGAGGTGCCCGCCCTCAGGCGCTCGTCATTGTTCTTTAGCCGCTGGCTGCGCCTTCTTCCGACAAGCACATCGCCGGATCTCCCTGTGTTCTCAGTGGCCGATCCCACGACCTCCACCATTTGTTTCAAGAAAATTTCATAGATTAAGGCGGCTGCGTCGCACACTTTGGAGTCCACGCACTCCGCCTGCCTACTACAATCTGTAAGTTCTAACAACCTACACTCACTCTGAAGTCGGGATTGCACTTCCATGCGGCCAAATTTGCAAATCCAGCAACGTTCTCAATGTCGCGCGTTTGTTAGGGTTTCAAAAATCAGGTTCGCAGACGGGAAATGCTTTCCATTAGGTTGACGTGGCCTCTGTCGCCGGACTCGTGGCAAACGCGTGACGTTTCAGTCTGCAGTTTTTGTCTTCTATTGTTGGTCGCAGAGGACACCGTACACGGTGTCGTTGTTGACAGTGAGAGACTTCCTCAAATCAGGTTTGTCATCTAGGTCGTCTACAGGAATGTCAATCAGTGCGCACCTTCATTTTGGTGGCATCACTATGCCGGTGGTCCTCAGCTCTTGATGATTGCCCTTTTCTAATAAGTGAGCACTGTTTGGCGTGAATCCCACTTCCAATTGTGAGCAAATCCTATCCCTTACTATATTCTTTGCCCAATGGCAGGAAGAGGCCCCTCTACTCCATGCATGTCCTTTATGGTAAGTGTAGTAGATTCGCTTTGACATGCTCTTTGCCTTTGAGCGCACTCTGGAAGACCGGGTCCGGTGTTTGCATTGGACGATTCTTTGAGGAACGAGGTACCACCACTTCAGATAAAGACGTAGCCTTCCTGCAGAATGCTGTGTCCGAGTGTGTCCTGAACGTTTGCCCACATTTCTATTCAACCTAGCATACGGGTGAAAGTCTGGTCCATTTCAAGAATGCTATCACATTTCTTATGGAGCTTGGTGTCGTCGTGTTTTTTGCAGACGCTGCACATGTAGGTCAAAAACAGGGGAACTAGATCAGCGCCCGAGGGACTATGACAGCCTTGAAGGAAAAGATAGAAACAACACTTTTAGCGCTGCAGGTGAGTGACGCTTGTGGTTCTCCTGTGTTTTCTATTTTATTGATGCGGACTCCCCGAGCCCTACTTTTTTCCACGGGTGTATGGAATGACGAGAAGCACTTGTGCATGAGCAGGCAGTCGTGAAGAAGCCCTTTCTCAAAATGCGCGCCCAGGCTTTTGTGAAGTGAGAGACAATGTTCTCCAAGTCCTTTAGAACACGTCTTCTCACGCTTCAAACGCTTCTCTTCTCGAAACAACGAATGGAGTTTGCATCTGAAGGTACTGACCATATCCCCTCCGACAGGGAATCTTCAGTGTGCAGTTTGTCTTTCCCGTTTGAACTAGATGATTCTAATTTGGCTGCATCCGAAGACAGTTTGAGATTGCCCTCCGAGTACGAGATGTCTCAGTCCAGTGCATTTGTGCCATTCGAGAAGTATGAGTCTCTTTCTTCACCATCAAAAGAAAGTGGCGTTCTGCCGTTTGACTACGGCGATGTTGAAAACATATCTTCATATCCATTTGAAGAAGTTGAATTGCAGGAACAACGGTATTTGGAAGACCTTGTGCTGCATTACATGGAGCACATGTCTTGGTAAGATCTCGGCTTAGTGAGTTCGAACTACTTCGTGCCCGAAATGGTTACTGAGGTATACAACAACAACCTGTATTGCTTGTCATGGTTCTACAATGACGTTTACCCGTTTGACAATTGGGAAGCAGAGTACGACAATTGGCTCTGCAAACAAGTTTTAGCTAACGTGGATATAGCGGACGTGGACTCTTGTAAATGAAGAGAAATTGCCATCAAAAACTTCCCTCCCGTGGCATTAAGATAGAAGAACTTGCTACTACTGTTTTCAGCGTGACCATAGTCATCTTCCGCTGGGGTGATTGTTACCCTTCCAGTTTCCCGGTGCATCCGATGCTCTGTCACTCAGTGAACACCTCATGCCCTCTTGTTTGCGTGACTTCAAGAGTAGCGAATACAATTTTGTTGTGCAACATAATAATAACTCCGACACAGAGCTTGCGATTCCTATAGCTGAAGACTCAGCCATGCCCAAAGTGTGAAGGCCTTTCGTGAACCAGACATGTTTGTCCACGGTTCAAGGACTTAATTCAGGCTTGTTAGTTTTCAATCCAACTAGTACGCTTGCAGTCGTGTAATTATTTTCCCTTCACTTCCAGTTTAATGCATGTGAGACGGTAATGTGTAACTTTGTTTCCTACTGCTATGTACGTTATGAAATATTTGTTTGCTCAAGTCCTGGACCTGAAGTGTCACGTGACAAGTTGGCCTTCCTGTGTCCAAAGTATTGACGTACTTTGTGTGGTGGCAAGGTCTGTTCTCGTGGATCGCTTCATCACCAAAGCCACATATAGATGAAGCCATGGCGTGGATGATGCACTGCTGAAGAGCTGTCGTGTACCGGAGCTCCGCATTTGAAAAATGGACGCATAACTGTGAACATGATCGCATACAAATTGCAAATCATACACAATTCCACCAAACGTACCCTCTGTAGCATTAGCTATCATCGTTCGGAAGCGCAAGAGGGGGTGACATGGAGTTGGTCATACCATTTCACGAAGGACGTTTCATGTCGTGATGGCCGCCATAACTTTGGGTAAAGCATTCTGTAATTGTACAAGGGACATTAGAACTCAGTTCATGGAATTCGTGGTCTTTGAGTATTTAGAATTCAAAGTGGATAAACATTTTGGACATGAATCTCCCTAGCATCCACATGTGCTTCATTGAGGGACATGCTTCCCATCACTGAATTCGAGGCATTCATGTAAGGAACCGATAATGACATCATGGCCACTTGTTTAGCGCCACTTCCTAGTGCCTGCTGTTGCTGTGATGCATCAGTGAGAAAGTGAAATTATAAACCTGGGAGGTTGCATTCTGTGACAGTCAGTAGTAACGAATAACTTGCAGGCTTATTAGTTCGGGAGGATAATGCTGGGGAACTGTAGCTCGCCTATGCCGACTCTATGGTCGCTTAGTTTCTAGTTATCAAAATTGAGCTCCATCCGTGGCCTCCGATGTGCTCATGTTCTCATTGGAGAAGTGGATGGTTTTTTCCAGAGTCATGTTCACAGAAGTTGAAGTTTGTATTCAGAGTCATGTTTTCATTGAAGAAGTAGATGTTCATGTTTACAAATTGCTGCCAATTCTTTGAGCAGGACTCATTGACGCCATTCCAGAAGTTGCCAGTTCGCACTTCCGTTGACTGTTCTAGAATGTATCTGAAATTGTTGATGTCATCACACAATAAATAGAAGAGGCACTGACCTCTAGAAGTCAATGCCATGGTACCACACAATTAAGGTAAATGGACAAATTGTATGTGATATGATGTACATAGTGATGTCGTCGACACGGTAGACCATTGCAATCTTTGGTAGTTGGCACATCCGACCTTCCCAATCTTCGGTGTTCCACATGGTTGACCATCACAGTTGTTGTTGTTCCACACAGTTGACTATGACGAAGTTTTGGGATTTTGAACGCGAAGTCACAGCCTCTGTAGTAGCAAACTTCACGCAGGAGTGTTTCGATTCGTGATATACAGGTTTTCTCTAAATTCGGTGGGCCTCACCTTAGCAGAGAGCCATCCATCTTTAATGATTACAGAGCACCTAATTTTTCTTTCATCACTCGTTTAGTGATTTCACATTCATGACTCATTTCACTTTTACGACTTGTTGTACTCCAGTGATTTGCATTTGACGCTTACAGATGTTGATTATGAGGTGACATTATGTACCTTTTGACAGAGAATACGTATTTGAAGGGACCTCATTTCCAGAAATTGACATTGTAGTATATTTTAGATCTTTCACATATTACGGGGCTAAGCACGTTCAGTGCTTCGGCAGTACATGTTAACCTGCACATGTTAACAGGTCAACTTCAGCATGTGATCAGCATAGCAGAAGAGTCTTCAATTTAGTGGCCCCTGTACAATTCTTCCACAGATTTAAAAACAATTGGAGAAAACGTCCCAAATTACATGAAGCTCTGAACTGTCAGTTTCACATGATTGAGCATTAGAATAAGCATATAATTTTTGGTTACAATGTAGTTGTTATGATTGACGGACGTGACTTCCGCTTTGTGAATGGCAGTAGTTTGCATGAATGGCAGTAGTTGTTTATAGCACCTTTGTTTGCCACCTTGACCTGTACTATTCGATTGGATCTGGATTTTGCAATTCAAATGTGTTTTGTAAATGTGGATGTGCAGGGCTGTCCAGTAACCTATATTCCATAGATAGTCGTGGTACATAACTGCCGCCACGTTGTAAGACATTAATTCAAATGTTCAAAAAACACGTGCACGGGTACACTTTTGTACAGATGGGCGGGCAATACGCCATATTCTAGTGGGTGATTTGATTCTGCAAACTGAGTTGCGTGTGGCAACAGAGTGAGATGTACAAGCGTACCAATGTCCGTATCGAGACTGTCATGGAGGACGACGGAAGTCAATTGAAGTTATACGCAAACACCATGCTGCTATTGGTAGAGATCCGTTTCTAATGAAGTCAATGATTGGAGGCGACCCGCTTGACGGCTATCCAATCCACGAATTGTGGGTTGAAGATGTAGCGTACGACAACAATATTAATGATGGGCCCCCCTTGGAAGAAGATGTCCTGCAAAATAGTGATGAAAACGTTCCTACAGCCATAGATACGGACGCTAGCAATGAAAATCCTGCGGGGCTTGACGAATTCCATGAAGTGCATCGGCAAGTGATGGAGGCCTTTGATTGAGGTGATGCTTTGCACGTGGAGGTGGGCGAAAATACTGATGAGGTGGACAATGAAGAGGACGGTAGCAACACCGTGGACGGGTTGGAAGAATTGTACGAACAAGCGACCACTCCATTGTACGTTTGATCGAAGTGCAGCGTGGTGTCTACCACGATAGTCATAATGAATATGTGCACTGTTTTCCGTGTGAGCAACAGATTCACGGATGAATTGTTGCGGTACTTGTCAACGGATTTGCTTCCACATAACAGCAAGCTCCTAGGCACTCACTACGTTGCACGGCATAGTATACAGAAGTTAATGTTGAACTATAACAACATACACGCGTGTACTGACGGATGTGTTCTTTTTGAAGAGGGACATGCATTATTGGGTACTTGTCCGAAGTGTGGGAAATCAAGGTGGATTGAAGGTAGTAAATCGATTCCAGCTAAAGTGATACGCCACTTCCCCCTCATTCCGCGATTGAAATGCATGTGGAGGTCCGCTGAAATAGCGAGTATGTTAACCGAGTACACCAAACACGTCAGTTCAGACAATGTTATGCGATCGGTGGTGGATAGTCCAGCATGGAAGGACTGAAAGACCTATTTTTGAAGGCTTTGGATCCAAGGCTCGAAACATGCATTTTGCATTATCGCTGGATGGAGTGAACCCCTTCAAACTGAGCAATACAAATTGGTCAACATGGCCAGTACTCATTCTGTGTTACAACTTCGAACCATGGTTTGTTACTAAAAAGTTCTTCATATCCTTGTATTTGTTGATATCTGGAAAGCATTCACCAACAGCAAATAACATGGATGTTTTCATGAGGGAGTTATTAGAGTTGTGGACAGGTGTTCGTGCGTTGGACTTTTCACGTCCGGAAGGTTCACGCGGTTTTACGCTACGTGGCCTGGTCATAGGGACCATTTCCAATTTTCCGATATACGGTCTAATATGAGGTCTATGTTGTAAAGGCTACAAATGATGTCCACCTTGTGGTCTTGAAACGGATGCGCGCATGGCACGGACTGGTGACATACTACTAGACGGCAGAACAAGGGGTTCAAAAATCATTTATGGAGGTGCTCGGCGATATTTACCACGCCACCATCCATACCGTAGAAACAAGAGGTTCATTGGCTATGTGGAACATGGAACGAGTCCCCCAATTGTTTCAGGCTTGGATGTGATACGTTACGCTGCGTGGCGTCAATTGTACTTCGACTTGGGAGGAAAGGAAGATGGGGAAGACAATCCAGTTCATTGGACAAGGATGAAACGGCTCTGTGTCCTCTACAAACTACCGTACTAGCAGGTACAGTTCATTAGCTATTTTGTTTTAAAGACATTTGCAATACATGTGCGATATTGTTTACAATTTTTTTGTTAAAGTATATTTTGATGATTGCTCGATGGCTTTTTGAACTGATGCTATGGCATACATAGGAGGTCACTGCAAGGGGTATCACTATTCTTACTATGCAACATCATTCTTAACCACTGTAATGGACAGAACACTTACGGACTCTGTTGCATTGATTGAGTACTTTGACAGTATTTGCTACTAAGGCACTTGTTGGATGTGATGCACTGTAAGAAGAATATCTGTGAGAACACTTTGAAAACGTTGATGGCCACTAATGACAGTCCGGGAAGTCGAGTGGATGCTCGCAACTTAGGAATCCGCGAAGAAATATGGCTTCAGCCATCAGAACGAGAAAATGCTGATTATTACATGCCATAGGCTCCATATGTCTTGACCGTTCAAGAGTGCAAAGAGTTTGTGGACATCATTAGTAGAATGTGCACTCCAACTAATTATGTTGGTGCCATACACAAGCGTCTGGTGGACGGTAAACTGCACTATGAAAACACATGACTATCATGTGCTGATGCAACAGGTGAATTTGAATGGCCAAATTATTTTGGGGGATGTTGCAAGTCATTGTAATGTGTAGAGCAGTATACGAAGTAGGGGCCAAAAAATTAGGTGCAATACACTGTTGGTAGTTCAATGTTTTGAGTCATCAAACCATTGTTGTTGAACTCTGCTCTTGAGAATGCCTTTTGATGAACAACATTTCCAAGTTCTTACAAAATACATGGCACTGTATTGCGGGATGCTCCACAGGTTCTTCCAGTCGCTGTTAGAAACGTTCTAGATGAGAATGTGCGTTTGGCCATCATAAAAATGTGTCGAGTCTTCCAGAAACTTTGTGAAAAACAAATTCGGAAATCCGACGAGGAGGACATGATGAACAACATGGTGATTGCGATGTGCATGATGGAGAAGGAGTTTCCACTGACGTTCATGAACGTCATGACACACCTCCCGATACATCTGGTGCAGCAATTATTCATGTGTGGTCCAGTGCACTGTCGATGGATGTATTCTATAGAATGGTACATGAAGACGTTAAAAGATTATGTGCGCACATATGCGCATCCCGAAGGAAGTATGGCTGAAGGTTATCGAATGGAAGACACTTTGGGTTTTTGCACTAAGTACATGAAACAATATAGAGGGACATCCCATCGTGTTTGGGATGCCATGGAAGACGCTATAATGAATGATGAGGTACTTCCAACAACAGAGGCAAAGAAACGCAAGATGCCATTAGAGATGCGCACCTATGTGCATGCTTTTGTTTTGGACAATGCAGTGTGTACAACCTTGGCTACAGTAAGTGCCATTATAGCTTCTGATATATTGCATGTAATGAATGCATTAACGTAGGATTGTCTTTGAATACAGATATGTACAACTGTGGGACTTCGAACTCGCTGGCTTTGTAGAAGTCAAAGTCTGTGCACGACTAATTTCAAATATCATTGTCAGTGTGAAGTAAGTTTATCTGAAATGCAGTAGCACACTTGTTGTCCACTGTTGCGTGATTGTCTTAAGAAACAGGAGTTTACCATGATGTGTCCTGTCATTATACAAGATGTTAGGGAACAAGCCCCAAAAATTGATAATACTTTTGTCTTCATGGCAGTGAGTACGTAGCAGAGAAAACATTAATATGGGAGGCACGGGAGATTTTTCGGCTTCAAAACACGCTGATGTGGTACAGTACAGTGAACCACCTGAACGTTACGCTACATCTCATAGACATATGTATAACTTCGGAGTGCATTTCCGTGTTCGAAGTTCTGAAGCCGCCTTAGTAACAAGGGACTCTTGTGTGGTGGCTTCTTTCACGCGCGAACTTTGATGGGGGATTTTAAATGGAAGACCAATTGAGAGTACTGATGATTACGTTGGGTATATTGAAGAAATCTTGGAGGTGGCCGGATTACCACAATCACTGTACCACGGTTTTGGTATGTGATTGGGTACTCGCGTCACATGATGCCTGTTCTCCAAACATTGTACGAGATAAATACGGTTTCACCGTTGCCAACTTCAATCATGTGGATGGTAAAGTGCATGCTGATTCATTTGCATTCCCGCTGCACTGTTCACAAGTGTTTTTTTCAGACGATCCACATCGACGAGGGTGGAAGGTGGTGTGTAGAACAAATGTCCGAGGCAGACGGACTGAACCGTTGTATGCATTAAGCAATTCAAACGTTCTGCAGGTAGGAAATGATGCTCACTTTCACGGTTTGCAACCACCAATGCTAGTACATGAGCCTATACGTGTTCCTTCAACTCTTGGAGGCAAGCACATTACAACAACAGAACAAGCAGCTGCTTAGGAAGAAAGTAGTACAAGTCAGTGGAGTATGCATATGTCTGCAATGTTTGAACGCCACAAATTTTTGTAATTTCCAATGTTTGAAGAACATGAATATACGTTTGCATTACCGTTTTTTGAAATGCTGTCCATGTTCAACATAAAAGATTTTGTGTACTTCATGTGTTGTATTCCATGAAACAATCTCTCTGCCTTCGCATTATCTAATAAAATGAGCCCACTGCATGAAAGTGGAAGTACTTCATCACAAACCTATATGCATATGCACCACCGTTGTTCACAATTCTATCTCACAAAGTCTACTTCTAAAATTTATTTCCATGTACCTCAACAATGGTTCTAACATTGCCGGCATACCAACACATCACCAAACTTTTCAGACCAGCTCATATGAAGTGGAACTCTGTATATATTTGCAAAATGAAAGGAAAACAAAAGCATAAAAACACCCGAGGCATCAATTTAATTTCCGCCCCTAAATACTAACATCCGGGGAACCCTAAAAGCTCCCAAGGAATCCAACAACCGATCAGAGAATGACACGTTTCATTCTCTTGATCCAAAACTCATACTCTTACTAACATGCTGCTAATTATACAAAAAGTGAGTCTCAGTTCTAGAAAATTCCAGTTCCGGGAACTCCAGTTCCTCTCAAAAAGGAACTTGAACTACTACTGCCTAGATAAAAAAACTTTGGTACCTCCGCCTAACTACCCTCTTCCTGGATAAGAAAACCTAGGTACCTCCGCCTGACTACCACCTCCTTAGACTAACTGAAGCTAAGTCTAAGTCTTCTTCAGTCACTTTGGAGCCGCTTTCACTTGCTTAGGTGCCCCCCTTCTAATTGGCTGGTTCCTAGTGCCTGAAGGCTTGGTGCCAAGTGTTACCTTATTTTTACTTGGAACTAGAGTCTTGCCTTTTACTTTTTTGGTCGGCGGAGATTCCGATTCCGAGTCCGAGTCCGTTCGATTCAGTCGTGCTTTCTTCGTTCTTGGACGTCTCGGGCGATTCTTCTTCCTCGGATTCGAGCTCGATGGGCAGGGGCGAGTCTCTTCCACGTTTTGTGGTCGTCTTCCGCTTCATTGCGCTTGTGGTCTTCGTGGAAGGACCAAAAACTTTACTCTTTGGGGTCTCTACGCCTTCCTCTCCTGACTTCTGGTGACTTCTGGTCTAGGATGCTGGTGTTGATGGTTTTCCGATTTCAGAAACAACTAGGCTGCTGGGGTGGGTAGATTGAGGAGTCTTTTCCTTTGATCTGCTCTTGGCCTTCCGCCCAGCAGAACCAGACAAAGAAAATGAAGGAATTGTCTTTGAAGGAGTGGCTTCCACTAACCGGCCCGTTCCCTTTATCGTTTCCGATTCCGGGGCTACATCCATCATAACTAGCCTCATCTTGGCCAATGTACCCTCCATTTTCTCTGAATAATCCACTAGGATTGACACAATTTTGGGTCCTAACTGCGAACCCTTCTTAAGAACCCCGGCCTCAAACAACTTGGCCTTGTTTACTACGTCACGCGGATTCCCGATAAAGTTCCGGATCTTAGTAAGAGTTTCAGTCAACTCAACTAAAAGTTTCCTCTCCCTATTAGCTTCGTCAAACTTCTATTTTAGCTTGGTCTAGAGGACTTTTACCTGATCGGACAATTCCTCTACCTGGTCCTCTAACTTACTCTCATCCTTGTCATGAAGAAGAATTTCCACTTCCGCATAGAGGTCAGCTGGCCTTTCTACATCCATCAGCTTACAAACATTCTGGGTCACTTCTCTCTCCACGGAAAGGCGATCCCGGAGTTTCTTAAGTTCCTTTATGACCTCTTCTATGAGATCATCCTTCCCCTCAAGTGACCAAATAGGATCCTTCATTCCTGACCCCTCAGCTAATCCTTTTCCTATCGCTCGGGGTCTTTCCTTCTCTTTCTCTGAATCCGAAGATCCCTCTCTCGATCCTTCTTAACAATGTCCGGTTCCGTTTCCAGACTAATCTCATATTTAAGCATCACTTCTGCAGCCCTATATGCTGTCCTCTCTCTATCTCTCAGCACGTCTAAAGAATGGTAGAGATGGAAGAGAAAAGGTCTTAGACTGGAAGGTTTTGATTTTCCGGCCACCCTAGACATTTTTGCCACTACATCTCGAATCACTATCCCCCAATTCACTTTCCTATCCCCGGATAGAGCACCAAAAAGCGTGTGGGCTAGGGTGACGTTGATCAGGTTGGTCTTTCCGAAGCTAGGATTGGGACCAAAAATTCTAAGACCCTCCTATGCCTCAAGTTCACACAATCTGCTACCGCATATCCATCCTTAGGGTTAACCGGATTGGAGAACTTACCATTCCCATACTTGTCCGTCTGGGAAGCCAATCCTTCATCCTCTTTAGGTAAGTTGTAAACTGTCCCCCACATTTCCAATGTCCACTCGGATGGCTTCGCCCTCACGGTCCGCTCCCACTCGCTAGATTGATCCGTCATCAGCTCTCCCACCATCTCCTTGACCTTCAAGTTCTAGGGAAGTCGTAGAAATCCCAAGCAACCGATTTGGCGTAGATCCTCCTCCAAATGCGTATACTCCTTCTTGCTCTTCGGCAGGCCCGGAACTACTGACCGGAGAGTAACCGCATGTAGCTGCTCTTCAACTTCCGTCTTCACCATCTCTCCAGGTGTGCTCAAATGTAACCCTTAAACACTTATGCTATCTAGTCTAGAAAATATAACAAGGATTACAAAACTAATCGTTCGTAAGGCAGCTTAATCCTCTCCCGCACAATAGGGACCGGAATCAAAAACTCTCAAAATTCCTACACCAGAGCAGAAACACAAGAAAACAACTTCACAAAGCCACAAAGATCCAGATTGAACATGAAGTAGGTGAGAGAAAGACTTCTTTCTAGTTTTCCTGGTTCCGATTCCCTAGCCGTTGAGTTTCCCGTTACCTGTTTCCAACGGATTTCTCATCCATTCAACATTCTCTTCCTGCTTCCGTTCGGGTTCAAACTCTTCTGGTCTAGCTTCAATTCCGTTTTCAGATTCATCGAGAGTTTTGGAATCCTATTGAACCACTATCCTAGATTTCGGTTTCCGGTTAGGATAGGAAATTGAAGCTTCCTTCTTAACCATTTTATCACACTAAGGTATTCTATTCTAATCTTTATACCCAATAATTTCTCTATTTTTAACTCATAAAAACAAAAAAAAATAGCAAGAATGGATTCCTTACTTCCAATTCTACTTGAAATCTTTCCAATCCGGTTCTATAGGTTCCCACAGTCTTAACTCTCAAAGAATGTACTAACGCCTACAAGATAGAAGGTCACATTCAAATGCAAATATATCCAATCTTGGTCTAAGTTGCATCTCTCAAAACGTCCTTAGTTCTCCATAGACGTCTTTGGAGATATTCTGTTGTCTCTAACAATATCTCCAAAAACATCTACATGTTTTGGAGGACATCTCAAAAAATGTCCACGAACATCACTATAATACATGTTGGTAAGATCCTAGATGTCATTGGCTACTTTTTCCAAGATTGCAATCATGCCTGTCATCTTCTTGCACAAATATTGAAGAGAGAACTGTATTGTCTTTTCAAAAAGAGAACAAACATCATAAGATATACCATCATTAATTTGTGACCTCATAAAAAAGAAAAAAAGATGAAGACCTCAAAGTTGAAATGTAGCACCTCTTTGAGTACTTGTAATAATCCCAAGGTATAAAATAGAGACCAGTCTTTTCTAAAAGATTTGAGTTTAGATATTCCATTGCTTGGGCAAACTCATGAAGTGGAATCATTTCTTTAGTTCTATTTCCGTGAGTCTACGGTTCATATTAGTAAGATGTTGAGAAATATGAAATTGTCTACCCCTCACTTTACAACATCAATTTTGAGTGTTGGAAACAATGTATTTCTTTAATAAGGTTCAAGAAGGTGATGGAATTCCCATATCTATTTTTTAGGATCCTCAATATGAAGTTTGCTAGCATTATACATTGGATTGATCCTATACATTGCAATTGAAAGATGAAAAATTAATACATGACCACTTATGCACATGACACTATAAGAAAACAATACTTGATTTATTGCTAGATTTTGCATCTTGATGTCTTGTCTGATGTCTTCAAATGTCTACATAGACATTCAAAATTTTGCGTTGCCTAAGACATGCCATATACATCAAAAATCCGTGATGGAAGTTGATCTTATTGAAAGCATGGTTTTTGATCATACCCTAGATTGTAGGACATGTAAGACGACGCCCTCAAGTACTCATTGAACTTCCAAATAATGTACTTAAACGCATAAGGTACAAAGTCACATTGAAATGCAAATGTATCCGATCTTAGTTGAAGTTGTGTCTTTTGAAACGTCCTCAGATCTCCAAAGATGTCCCTCTAAACATTTTGCCGTCTCTGACTACGTCTCCAAATACATCGGCACGTCTCAGGCAACGTCTTGGTAGACATGTCAACGTTTCATACAACATCTCCACGTCTCTTTAGACATCTATAAAATAAGCATAAAATACCTACAATGCAGCCCTCCCATGCTGACATGGCATGCCACATTAGCATTATTCGGTGCCACATCAATCAATTTCCACATGGCATGCCATGTCATCTGCCACGTCATCAAATTTTTTTCAAAGACTGCCCCATGACTGCCCGGTCCCCTTTTTTTATCTCGGGCAAATGTTTTACCCAAAATTGCAGTAATTTTTGGAAAATTACCTACAATGAAAATGGGTCAACAATGTTGATGTGGCTCTTAATGTTTTTGCTGACAATCTTGAGGACATCAGCTCGTCATCAAATATGTCATCAAAAACCTCCATGTTAATAGTAACACCAACTTGTTTTCATTCAAATTTGCCGATGTCATGTGAAACACCTTTGGAATTCTACCCTAAACTGCAATCCATCTCCCAAACATCTTGATGTCCCCGCAGACATTGTATGTTTTGCCTTTGACATTGCAGTTTTTGTTTGATATTACAAAAAAACATGGGTTTCTTCTAGTGCTGCCACACCCTTGATATCTGGTTGTCGTCCTTGAAATCCACTTTGTCCATGCTTTGTGTTGGAAGATCAATGTTTGAGTGATTCCACCTCCATAGTCAAATCATGTCCTGCCCCCATTGATATTTGCATGCTCTGCCGGAAAAATTCTCTTCATTGTACTCATAATGCTCATGCTAATGGTTCTCCAAGCCAAACATTTGGTACATGTGACCATAAAAGGAAGCTTGGCATTGTGGGTATTAGACATTGCGAGTAGAACACTTGGTGACACGTACCCAAACTCCATCCACCCTCAAGGCCATATGGTGATATGGATCCAAATAAACTATGCAAGTGGACCCGTTCTTGACAAAATCCAGCACATCTACCCACAAGTGGCAACGGGCCTTTGGGGTCATCCTCGACACGGTATTGCCATCTCACAGTATTATATTGGAATCCTAAGGTAGGGTTTCCATTCCAATCAATGCTTCTACTTCCTGGCATTTTAGACAAACCACTCGGAAACAAGATGACAAATAGTGGCCATGACGTCATACTGAAGTACCGTATTTCTTTGTCCCAGAATTTTGCCGCTATTTTTCTAACCTCAAGTTGCATTTGTTACGATTCATTGCGAGCCAAAATGCACATCAACTTCATGTTGCTCAGCAAGCACTTCATGTCGTTCATTTCAGCATGGAGTCGGGCCACTTTGGCTTCCAACTTTTTGGTCCAAGAACGCAACTCATTGTAGTTGTTCAACACGCTGGATACTTTGGTCACTACAACTGCCATGTTTTGTACTTCCAACTTGGCTTACTCTGCGCGTGCTTGCGTGGCAGCAAACGCGCTTACGGAAACACCTCCTTCATCACAAAGTGGAGACTCTTCAACTATTGGACATTGCGCTTGGGCCCTCAATATGATGTTGGCCTCCTTGAGAGCCTTTGACTTCTCTATTTCTCTACTTAGCTCGTCCGCATGCTGTTGCGTGACTTCGGTTAGTTGCTCTTGCAATGCATGCGCTAGTGCACGCAACTGGGTGACTTTGTCCTGATTAGGAAATACTTTGGCTTGTGCACATCCGTGGACGAAGAAGGACAAAAATTTGCATGTCCATTTACATTATCTAAAGCCATCTCATGAGGGCCAAGGGCAACGTCCACCTCATTCAATTGCCCTTCCATCATGTCCACATTGTCTTGGTTAGAACCTCTTGCCTCCATCATCCTTGCGTCTTTGCAACTTGTCAAGGTGTCCTCCTCCAAAACCACGTCATCATTCAGCAGGATCATGGAGCACATTTTATTCAGTACACGGCCATGACAGTGTGTTTGCTGGAATTGTCGCAGCACAGAGTAAGTGAATTCCCTGTTATACTCCCCAAAACCACTCTAAAGCACAACAAAATGACTCTAAAGATCAAACCCACGAGATTCTGTGAAGTGTCTAGCACTATTCCCAACTTAAGCTCAGCCAGTATTCAATTTCTACTTTCCGGTCCTAGATCTAAAACCGGAAACAACAACACACCGAAAACAACGACCAGACCTCTCTCTATCTCTTCTGGTCTGTCAAGCTATCCAGTCTTGTAAAACTACCACAACCCAGGCTCCTACAACTTCCGATCCTGGCACTCCTCTGGACCAATCCGTTCCGGTTCGCTCACACTTACTCTCACTCCACTCCGGTTTAGTTTTGCCTCTGTTTCACCATCAGAGGGTTCGCCGCTTGCTTTTGAGAGTGGCAGGCTCGCCACTCCTTCCGTGACTTATAGTGGCTGAAGACCCACTTCTCTAATCCTCTACTTCCTACACTAGCTCAGATCCGGTTTGATCTCTCACAGCCAACCGGATAGCGATCCGGTTTGCAGGTCACACAAAGACCCCCCGTACAATCCTCCCATACTACAACGACCTTGATGCCAAGTTCCCTCCGTGCGAAGTTAGGTGGTTACAAGTGAACCCGTCCGTTCCAACATCAACTAAAGTTCTTCCGTTTACCAACTAGGGCAGCGAGACCTCACGGGAGATTGGATACTCAACCGGATTTCCTATCCAGGAGCTCTAGCGTGACTAAGGAGTCCTTTCCTATCCGCCTAGCCTAACAACGGCTTTCTCGCCCGGAATTCTGAACTTTATAAGTGCTGAGGAACTGAAATCCACTCCCAACACTTAGAATACCCACTCACTTGCACATAAGAGCAAAACAACAACACCAAGGGGAGAAATCTCTCTAGAATCTGCATGCATCTTCCTAACTCCTCACCAAACAGCCCTGCCACGCGCGGGAGAGACATACAACAAGAAACTAATAGAAAATGCAAGAAAACTCAAAAGAAAAGACTCCCAGTCTCCTTTGCAGAGACTGACTTATATACATTTTAAAACTCAAAGTCAACAAAAAGGGGACCCAGAAAGTCCGCGCAGAACTTTTGGTCCCTACCGAGCCGGTCAGATCGGAGAACATCCGATCCAAACCAGACAGATCGGATCAAATCCGGTCCGGTCCATCCTAACAAATATTTACAAGACTAAAATCCTAACTATCCTATCACAACTGGATCTACTCCTTGATCCGTTCCTTTGTCCATAACTTGGTCCACACCTTGGTCCACGCTCTGATCTAGACCTTGATCCGCACCCTGATCTAGGGTCAGATCCATACTTTGATCCTGTCCCTGGTTCAGTGTGGGACTCCTGGGCGTTTCCGTTCCAAGCTGTTCAAAGATGTCCGTCAGATTCCGGTTCCGCTCCCCGATTTCACGTTCTGGGAGATTCGGTGACGAATCTAAGTTGATGGCGTTCGCGAGTTTCCTCCCACTCTTCTTTGACTGGGGAGTCCGATCCTTCCCTTCCGTCTGAATGCCCACGTTCGGAAAAGACCCTGGCATCGAAAGATCGGAAAGATGGAACGACCTTGACAACGTCGCTCCGTTCAACTTTCGACTGCTCACTTCCATCCGATTTGCTGCTTCTTGTGCTTCCACCATCACCAATTCTACCTTCTCAGAGTAGTCCGTCAAGATCTGGACCAACCTGGTTCCGGATATCTTCTTGTCCTTGAGTACTCCCTCGTCAAACAGCTTTGCCTTGGTGGCGGCCTCTCCGGTTTCCCCAAAAGTGGCCTTCACGTCCTCAGCTACTTTCCGGGTAGCCTCCGCCATCTCACGAGTGGTGGTCATGTCCTCCTTGAGGAATAAAAGTTCTGTCTTCAACGCATCGACTTCCTCCTGAAGTCGTCGTATCTCCGCTTCTTGCTTCCGGATCTCATCCGGGCTGGAGATGTATTCTGCAACTACTGCCGCGAGGTTGCTTTTCGTTGGTGCGCCCACCAGCTCACTGATCTAGGTCAGAACCAACTTCTTGACTGCCTAGTCTGCTCGCACATCGCTGAGGATGTCGATCAGTTGTTTGAATGGATCCTTCGGATCCGATCCGAAAGGACCCGGTCCTTCATATTCCGGTCTCTTCCCAGGATCGGATGTCTCAGCCGGAGGGGTTGGGGTTCCTCTCCGGTGCGGAGGTGTCGTCTTCTGCCGCTTGTTCTTCAGCCGGTGTTGCTCCTCTTCTTCTTCTTCTTCATCGGAACCGGATCCTTCTTCCTGCTCTTCCTCCGATTCCGATTCCCCATACTTCAGGAGTACCTCCTGAGTAGTCCACTCCTTCTCCTCTGTGTCCGTGAGGAGCTGATTGTGCTTGTAAAGATGGAAGATGTAGGGGCTCAGTGGTGTCGGCCTACTTCCTCCGATCTTAGGAACCAGACGGCTGACCAGATCGGAAAAGATCCGGGCCCAGTCCACTTTCCGTTCCCCGCTCAGGGCTCCAAAAATCAGGTTCCCGATGGCTATTGTTATCCTCGTGGGCTTCTCCGGGTGGATGATCGGAACCAGGAACTGCAAAAGGTTGCGATGCCGGTCGTTCAAACAATCCGCGACCGCATGCCCATCCTTCGAGTCCACGTCGCTCCGGAACTTCCCCAAGTATATCCTTCCTTCGAGGTGGCCATCCCGTGACCTCCTGATCGGAAGTCGTATACGGACCTCCACATCTCTTCCGTCCAACTGCCCGGAATTCCGCGGATGGTCTTATTGAATTGATTCGAGAGTTTTCCCAACAGCTCTCGAATCATCCGTTCCTCTCTAAACCCCCAGGGTTTATCTATTAGTCCCCTGCAACCCATTATGGCGAGATCCTTCATGAGGTTGTCCTTTTCCTTCTCTCCTGAAGGAATGATCGGACACACCTTCCGGAGTTTAACTTTTATTGCGGAGGAACTGGACGGTCCTGCTCTACTCTTGCAAAGCTGAGGCATGGACACGCGCTTGTGCTAAACCGGAATCTCACCGAGACTACCTTTCTCTCTCCTAGCCGCACGTCCCGTTTCTCACCTTCGCTCTTCCGATTTCAACCGGAATACCACTAATCCTGCAGCACACTCTAACGCACTGCGCACTCTAACACACTAACACGCACACACACACTCACAAAACAAGAAAGCAAAGCGCTGGGGAGGAGGCTTAAATACGCGCAGAGAGAACGCTTTCCAGCAAACGAAGTTTGAAAAAGAGTGGCAACTGGACTGGTCAGCCTATTTATAGTCTGATCTGTCATCATGACCAAATCCGTTCCTGACCTAATCCGATCCAACTCAAATCCGCTCCAACTCAGATCCGCTCCAACTCAGATCCGGGTTAGATTCCGTTCGAATCCGGATTAGTCACTTCTTCCGTTCCGTAGTTAATTTCCGGTTTTCCGTTACCTCTTGCTCGAATCCGGATCCCAGATCACGGTTTCCGTTCCAAGATTTGGATAATTTACAAAAAACCAAAAATTCACACTGCGACAACGTACAGAGGGGACGACCCTTTAGATTGTCTGTTGGGGGATGGGATGGTGGCAAACATGGACAGACCCTTGTGTAATGTTTAGCTTGAAAAAAGAAAAAGATAGTGCTGCAGTCTAAGAGGAAATTGAAGATTTATTCACATTTGGAAGGTAAAAAAGTGAGTACAAAGAAAAGGTGAAGTAGGTTCATAATCTATAAAATATTCCTACTAAGCTGAAAAGAACTACCACAAAATACTAAAACTAACTATTGAGCTGTGTCATTATCTACTTTTACGTTTCAGGATTTGTTGCTTGAGCTCTTGTTCGATGCGAGCGTCGCGGTAGCATTCCATGGGAGGTACCCACAACGTTGGAGCACCACTGAGGCATTTCATTGCAGGGTGATTGCAAAAACACTTATACTATTTGTTGCATTTTGCATTTCTGGACTTTTTGTACTTTTTGTACTATGAGCCACCTTCAGTACTATTGAAGGCATAGAACATAAAATTTGAATGGTCAATTGGATTTCAAATTTACTATTCTATGAACATGTGATGTTCATCATTGGATGCCAAAAATGGATGGAAATACTTAATTTTCCATTAAAAAACAATTTAAATTGGCAAATAGGAGGTATTATGAGCCCCGGCCAATAGTACTATTGAGTCTTTATGTGTACCCTAAAGTACTATTTTGAGCCACATGCTACAAATTATCCTAGAAAATGTGACTTTCATGTTTCTATTTTTAAAAATTAGGAAATGAGTTTTAAAATTTTATTTTAAAATTTTTTATTGCTGCCGACTAAGTGCAAAGTAGGAAGATCAAAGTTAGAACTAAAAAAACATTTTTAATTCAACATAAATTCAACTTGAATATAGCACATCTTAAGCCAATATAAAACACACTTGGAAAATGTTTTTGGAAATCCCTCTCCTAAAAATGTGTATTTCTATTAGAAGAGTTGGCCTATCAAATTTGATGATGTAACTCTTCAAAAAAGGTACTCAATAGTACTAAAAACCACCAAAACCACATGTGTGACATATATTCAAAATTTAGTTTCACCTATTAAATTAATTTTGAAAAAATTGAAATAATTCAAGTGCATTTTCTATTGCTATAGGAAGCTTGCTTTTGAATTTTATGTTCATTCCATCATTTTTGCAATACTTATGGCAAAAAACAACTTCCGCATTGAACGTGTGATGAAAAATAATGTAGGTGTTTCTTGCAATCACCTCGCAGCTGTCAGCAAACGTCGATGTCAAGCCTCCTCCTTGCATAATTCTCCCAACCTTGCCTTGAAGGCGCCAAATGCCAAATTGTCCAAAGTCATGTCCTCATTGCACCTGTCCTCCTTTCAAATCTTCTGTGCAAGTTTCCCAATTGAATACTTGTCTGTGTGTATGTTGACACAATGGTCTTTACCAACATGAGTCGGAGACAATTCAATTCCATGGGCGCCAATAACATGCATTACTTCAGGTGCAACCCACCAATGGGTGTTACGCAGCTTCCTCAAGTCAGACCTGATCTTGCATGTGTACCGGGAAGCGATTGTTTCCTGTATGCGGGTAGCCATTCCCTAATCTGTCAGCCCAATCCACTCAATTTGGCCGTCATTGTTTGGGAAGTAAAACATAATGTTTACTGGCGTGATGTCAGTATGGAAGACAAAGACTTGTTGGACTGCTTCCACAATGCAGATCAAGGCCCACACAAGAGCAGTGCGGTTACATTGGTACGCAATAATTCACTTGGCTTGTTGCTTGCACTATTTGCTGGTGTAGTATGCAAGCTCTTTATATTCCTCGTAGTCCTTGGCACAATCGTCCACATTTATCTTGTTGACAAAAGTGCCTCCATTCTATCAGTGTGAAACACACTCCATTGTCTCCTTGTGAATTGCAAAGAACTTAATGACCCCTAGATGGTCAACATGACATACCATGGCTTCAATAGACAACTTCTCTCGGCTTCTCTGCAAATTATCCCCATGCAGGGCCATCTTCCCAACTAGATGCATCGTTTCCAAAATCTGGGGACACTTTTGCAGGAACACTTTTCGCACCCAACCATGCCTTTCTCGTGCGGTGTGGCCCAACAAGGGATACACAACCACTGTAGATGGCAAGAAGAGTACTACACCAGCTTGCCCTACTTTGATGGCCTGCTCTTGATTTTTTTGAAACCACCGGGCCTTGTTCACATTGTTGTTGGATAGTGGACGTATTGCTTTCAACTACACTACACCTTCTAATGCCAGGAGCTGGCATCTCCTTACTTTGGTGGTGCGTTCTGATTGAAGCCCCTCAATTTTGCAGCAATTGTGAAGGAGGTTCATGATGCAGGTTTGCACTTGATCCTCCAACCACTAGTCACACCCTTCCTTCAAGTAATCATCATGCCATTGTTTCTCGTTCATAAGCACCCTGAACATACAATATAGCTTGTTCTTAATTCGATCCATTCCAGTAGACCCGAGCTGGACGTATATTCAATTTAGTTGGTTTACCGTATATTTTCCAAAAAAATCTAATTCCATACTGTGCACGCTTGTCGTTGCTTCCTTTGACGGCTACTTTCCTTGCCGATCATTTTTTCGTCGATTCTTTTTCTTCTTCCTCTTCTCTTTCTTCAACTCCGCGGCGCCAAGAAGAGTGACGTTGGCCCGCCCCTCTAACGCAATTAGGGTTCAGTGGCCCAATTCACTGCAAACAAAATCTAGTGTCCTTCAATGAGTTCCTCTGCAAGCACCCGGGCTCCTAAGCAAAGACTGTCTTTAATCCAGGACCCAAGAGCACCATTAGCGCAAGAGAGATTAGAAATGCAAGTAAAGTTTCAGTGCCATATACATTCATTGAGCAAGGACGCACAATCCGTCAAGGTGGACGGTCTTCCCATCCCGTGGATGGAAAGTACGTCCTCGCGATGGTCGGCCCGTCTAGAAGGACGGCCGAACCAGTAACAATTCGAGGCTTGGGACGGTTGGCCCATCCAGAAGGACGGCCGGACTAATAAGAATTTAGGACTTGGGATGGGCGGCCCATCGAGAAGGACAAGCACACCATTAACAATTCAGGGCCTGCAACGGTTGGTCCGTCGATGGGAAGTGATGGGCACAGCAAATGCTGCCTACGTGATGGGAAGATCGTCAAAAGCGTTTACTGATGAGGCAGCACGTCCATGAATCCATCGCGCACGCCGTCCTTGCTGATCTATTTTGTTCACCTACGCGGCCCTCAAAAAGGGAAGCAACCCCTCGTTGAGAAAATCGCCCATTTATTCTAGCTACCATCTGCTGGACCTGTTTGGAGCAGGTTGTTAAATGATGCAAGCAAAATGAGCCAGTTTGGAGGAGGAATGCTAAGCTTCCTAGGTAGAAGATAATATGCACTGCTTGGGCTTCTATTGAATTGCCTTTCCTTGCCCAGAACATTGTTTAATTCCCTTGTACCCTAAACCCTAAATCCTAAGCTAGAAGGTCACACATTAGCTTCTATGATATTTTGATGCCATATTTAACTACTTTTGGAATTTATGGGGAATTCTGGACTTTGTGAAGGTCCTATCCATCGGAAGATCTTCCCGATGGTATGTACAATGAGTCCGCAATGCCGTTCAAAGGAGATTTAAATCGCTTTGGGATGCTAAGTGGTCTGGAGATTTCCCGACGCAAGGAAATATACTCCTTCGGGATAGAGAGTGTTCAAACAAATCAATGAATTTGAGATGATGTCAACTCCGACATTTGCTGTAAGCGATACATTTGTATCCGGGGTTGGATTAATATGCGACATCACAGATCGGGAGAGCTCAGAAGATACTTCCCAAAGTATCACATAACACAAAAGAATGGATGAAGCAACATAATGCAATTACAGACATTTGGTAAGGTGTAATCACAGTCAGATAGAAAAGGTGGATTCGCCACTTATATAATCATTTGGATGCAACAAACAGGTGATAAATAGCCCAGCTAGTCCACTTCCAACTACATGTTTTTTGGAGCCCAAGACCAATCAAAAGGCGGTGCTATAATGTGCGGACGATCTAACTCTATAGGATCTACATCATCCCTCACATGCAATGCCGGTTGAAGCAAGTGCGGACGTTCCCAATCAAGAGGATCTAGGACAAGCATTACAATACTGTTATTCAAAAGTACCCTATGCGTCCGAGGAATGTTCAAGACAGTCTTCAGTATTGCACGACGATGGGGATACACCTGGTTCTTCCGTGGATTGTCAGACCCGGCAAAAAATAGAAACCTTGACAGAATTTCCGGCGGTAGAATACGTCAAAGAAGAGCGGCCAGTGTTGAAGGTTGCATTGCGGACCACAAACCACAGTGAGTTTCTTCAACGAAATGTCGGAGAAGACCACGGAAGCCGGGCCGAATTTCGATACTCTGTGGGAGATCCGCCACACCGCCCTTCACGCAGAGATCCCCTGTTAGTACTAAGAGCATCGCCTTCTGCAAAGACCAAGTAAGCCTCAGCACGCAGACATGTACATACAGAAAACAACGTCAATTGATCGTGAGATCCCCCGACCAATATGCAATACAACAGAACCGCTAATTGAAAATACGCATGGGTAGTTATTTGAAGAACAGCGACTAAATGTCTTATTTGCTACATAGTGCAAGGAAATTAGCAATACTTCTACGGTGTCACTGCAGCCCAGAATACAGCACTAACAAGGGATGCAGATTTAGAGTTCGCGTCAAATACAAAAAAAGGTTTAGGTTGACATACTAGAAGACCAAAAATACTCGAGCAAAGGAAGTTACGTAGCAAAAATTTAATTGCATTCGATTGAAGCAACAAAAATGGACATTACATAATCCGCCTAAGACTAATAATTCGATGCAAGGGAAAATGATCGTGAGATCTTCCGATCAAGTCGAAGAGAGAGGTCAAAATTATCAATTTCAAATCCGTACTTCAGCAAACCGGAACTGGAGGAGAACTCCCAAACAATCAGTAGAAGCACAACTACAACTTCACTGTCATCCACAAGTACAAAAACAATATCACGGGACAATACAAGGACGGAAATGACATTTCAATGTTCACACGTCACGTTGTATCGTGCGATCTCTTGATGAAGCTTGCCGCGCAGGATGATGACGCCTAGTGTTAAAATCTAATGAAGTGTTCAAAAAATTCCACTCTTTCGAGTAATATGATAAACAATTACAGAACCAAATTTAGATTAAAGCTGCGAACGAAGAGTAAGAAAACAATTCTAAGTGAGGGTCATGCACCGGAAATGCATTCACATTAGATTTAAAAGACAAGGATAAATGCCCAAAACAGTCCGATCTACCGATAGAATCCACTTCCACGGTATACCATTAGATCTCTAGATGTGCATGCACGCGGATTAATAGTCAAGGTCGAGGTGATTCCTTCGAACTCATAATTATCTTAATCAAAGGCATTTAGGAAAAAAATTTATTTTCACATTTACTATGAGGCTGAATCAATGCCTCCTACAAACAAAGAATGTCCAGTATTTCGAAAATGCATTTACAATATTTACAATGTGTTCAAGAGTTTTAAGCTACAAGCAATAATATGCACGCAAAAAGGAGATTGTGAGATATCATGATGAAGTCCGTCAAGGAAGAAAAACCAAAACTAAACTACTGCCCTCAAAATGTCAAACCCTGGTCTGGTCAACGGGACCGCCGGTGGCAGACCATTGTGGATCGGATGCTTCTTGACATACGCCGGCACAGCTTCCTGTGACTTAAACAGACCTGCGAGCCAAGGACTGAGCACCCCCACAAGGTACTGCTCTTTCTAGTCCCCTTCAAATTTGCGGGGGAAAATGGCGCTATGACAATCGTTCAGGAGGTTTTTAAGTGGATCGTCATCAACGAGAACATTCTCAGTTGACCTCAAACCCAGCTTAGTGGCGAAATGATTTAGATCCTTGAGGAAGTAGGGCCTGTCCGGGTGTTTGGGGTCTCTGTAGGACGACTTTGTGCAGTCATCCTGCGTGAGAACAGGCACATCCTTCGCCTTAACAGACATCCCCGGCAACATTTGATTCAATACCTTCGTCACATTTGCCGGTGTCATACAACTCCAGAAAGCAATGTTTGCATGTCTGTGCACATAGTCAAGTAACTGACCAACATTCGGTCGAAGTGTTACGATGTGTCTGTTCAATTCATTGAATGACCTGTGAACAAGAACTCCATTAAGGTCAAGGACCACATAATACCGCCGCCTTTCTATCTAATTCGACGACTTCGCCACCGGTTCAGCAGGCACTCGGAAAACTGCAGAATATAAGAGAATCACAGAGTCAGTGACCGGCCAATTCACGACTTGTTATCTCGTATGTACATTGACAATAATGTAGGCATGTTACCTACGGGAGCTCGGACGCTACAAGCTGGCGATCCTTCCCCCCCCATTTTATCGCCCAATCGTCTTCTTTCCCTCTCACCGCTGCTCACTGATCCTTCCCCTCTCTTCTCGACGAGCATTCGCCCCTTTCCTCTCTCGTCGGTGCTCACTGGTCCTCTTTCCCCCTCGTCAACACTCACAGATCCCGTCTCAAGCTCGTCGTCGCTCGAAGGCACCACCTTCCTTCCTCTAACGCCGAGTTCCACTGCCTCCCACTCTTCGTCTGCATCAGGTGGATCCCCTCCTTCATACACTGCACGCGGACCATCCTGAAATATCCATTTAAAGATGGGCTTGTAAACGAAACGGTTCGCTCGCCTTATGGATTCCAAATGAATTTTCTTGTTGGTATCCAGACGCATCTTCCCATAGTGGTTAAAACTCGGTAAATGACCAAATGCTCTCATACGATCGACAAGACAGAACTTCATTATTTCTTCGGCCTCGTAAGGTAAGGCCTCTAGCACTTCGTCAGAATTGCACTCACCGTCATCAGGAACCACCTCTCTTGCAACCTCCAGTGGAACACTGGAGGCCAATGAAGCAATGTCGACAATCCTCGCCCGCCCTATCACAGGTTTACTCTTCCTTCCAGGAACAGGTTTGGGACTCAGGGGGACCAAGTCAACAAGGGTGTCGTTCAGTACAACAACCGTGATGCCCATCGGCGGGAGCAATCGCTCTGGCACCGTCGTGGGATCCCCCGACGAAGACAATGCAATCACTCCTTCCTGGTGTTTAACTCCCTCGCTCTCTGCCGGATCGCCATGTTGAATTGAGACCACTAACTCTTCAACGATCGTGGGATCCCCCGATCCTTCAGGTCCCGGTGTCCGGCCTTGGTCATCCTTCCCTGCTCCATGTCGAGGGACAGCTAACTCAGTCTCGACAGGTTATGCATGGCTCGTCATGGGATCCCCCGATGCAGGTTTTCCAGTGATACCCTCCGCGTGTTCCCTCTCCGGGGTAGGTCCGGAGTCACTGTCCCGCCTCTTGCGTCATCGTGGGATCCCCCGATCCGAGGTGGTCATCATCCCCCTTCGACTCTTTCCTCCCCTCGCTGACGTCGGCCGCATCCTCCTCGCTCTTGACCAGTGACTCGTTCGTCATCGTGGGATCCCCCGATGCTGGTCGGTGAGTGTCCCCCAGGGTTAATAAGACGAGGTCCGACAACTGTCTATTAGCTCCTGAAGCACGAGATGCCTGCGCATCCTCCTGTTGCGGCTGAGTCGACTTGTCAGACTTCGACGATAACGGTCCCAAGGCACAAGTCAGAAGCGTGTCTGCCGCGATTGATGCTTCGGGATTGGTACTCCCAGTCGGCTTCGCTGGCGATTGTTTGCGCTGCACCAACGACTTACTTGGAGTCCACTTCGAGGTCCCCCCCTTTCGATTTTTGCCTGCTATCTTCCGCGCTCGCTTGGCCGCCTTTGTGCTCTCGGTATCTTCTACAGTGTCAGGTTCCTTGACCGGCTTCTTACGTGCCTTCCTCTTGGATATCCTTGGGTCCATTAATTGGATCCCTGAATTCACTTTGCCTGACGACCCGCTCGATATTGGAATTACAATTTCTTCAGCTCGTAACAGCTCTAGAATACTCTCATGCTGCTCTGTCAGCTCTTCCAGCTCCGCCTGTGCTGAATGAACTTCGGGAACTTCGTCATCATCCTCCGCTATACTTGGCGGATCAATCAGCTGCTCTCGCCGGGGGGAGGGAGTCGGAGATTTTGCCTGCGAGAAAGGCAATATCCCACCACAATTGAGCTCAATTTTCCCTCCCAGATTAGCATGCGAGAGATATATGCTGCCCAACGTCCAGAGATATCACAATAGTTCAGTAAATAATGCACACTAACCTTAGGGTGCTCAACCAACCTTGTTCCTAAACCCGGTCTGTGTTGGGTGATGTCTTCAACTACAGCAGCTTCATCATCACTCTCAACTTCCTCGTCCTTGTGTTCGGCCTCCGTAAGAGGAAGGGGTGCCGTCTGCGCATGTTTGTCGTCCCAAATCTGCTTGGCAAAGACCTGACTTAACGTCTTAGCTTCCGCTGAATCGACAACTTCCAGCACATTACCAACTTCCGAATACTGAAATACAACAACCGGAAATTAGTGACATTCAAATCCTCGAAATAGAAATGAGATTATCAGAAGAACAAAAGAAAAGACAATCGTTGTAGTGCATACCAAGCCCAGATATTTGAACTCCGGACCCCCGTTGACATTCACAAAGACATAGTCGGTGCAAGCTAGTCCTTCGAATAGAATCAACGCACTGCTGATCTTCAGATACGGCATCTGCTGCCGACGCCAGTAAAGGTAGTCGTCCGGCATATCTTCCGCCTTGTACACCTGAGTGAGGCGGTCCAATCCCGGGAAGAAGCTTTTGAAGCAAGTCCGCTGCTCGTGCTCTTCGTTGTGCCCAAAAATGAAGACAACAAAGACATTGTACCTGTCTACGGCCGGAGCTTGAGGGAAGAAGTCTTCGGGCCCTGCCATGTAGTTCACAACATGCCAATCCCACAACCTAGCTTTGACTTCCATCCTTCGTTTCTCTATGTGAGCCACAATCATGTGGAACCCTTCGGCATCTGTGAGGAGAACGGCGGCAGAGCGGGCTACGACTGTCTGGTCCTACGGATCATAATACTCCAGAGCGTCAAAGAGTCTCTTCAACTTCCGCTCTTCAAGAATTTTGGCGCGACACCCGCAGGACGTTGACTCGAACATGAACCAGATGTACAAGTGCTGCTTCTTCTTTCCCCTCCACGCTATGACGTCCCCTGCCGCCAAGGTGGCGCTGATGTCCCAGCTGCTTTCGTCCATGGTTTTACAGACATAGTGCTCTGAAAAACCACGTGCATTTGCCTGCACCGATTCCTCCTCCGCCGTCAGCTTGAAATACGACTCCCACATATGGATCACCGACTGCGGAAGGTCAGCTGGGTCGAACGTCCTGTTGAGATTTCTCGTCCGGTCCTGCAACCACTTCTTTCCAGCAGGGGTTTCCGTTGCCTTGTTCACCCACATATCCACATCCTCGTGCTGAATGTTCCTTTCCGTCGCAAACTCGACCCACAAAGAGTCCGGGTAAGGCTCGTACTCCACCATCCTCGCGGGTAGCAGATGACCCTTGTAGTGTGACAAGAGTTCGTTCTTCATCGCCCTGACCAACCAAATTTTGGCACCGGCGTCAGCAAGAGAGATTATGCGTTTTCCACCTCTCTGTGATTTCGACTTTGCGACGGAGGTCTTCATGCTGACAACTTGGGCTTCGACTTGATCCGCAAGGAAATTGATGTCCTCCGGTCTAAGTCCGTAAAGGGGCTTGAAGTCGTTTGCCGCCAACGGTTTGCGATCCGTACTCCCGGATACATCGACCAGCCCCGCCGCATCGGGAAGGAGACCTTCCATGAATCTCTCCTCTATCTTGATCCATCTCTGAACATCAGCGTCGTTCTCCAGGAAGAGTAGAGGGATTCTGAGTTCGGCGATGTCTTTCGCCTTTGCTCCCGCAAATATTGTTGCCACCGACGGCTGAAACGCCTGCCCAACAAAGGAGTAACAGTCAGTACGCGATCCGTAGACAGACCACGTGAACACAAGAAGTCCAATAAACAGTCGTGCGATCCCACGATCAGTCAGTTACCACGAGGAAGTCGTTTAGGCAACAGGCAGTCATGAGATATCACGATGAGCCACTATCTTCTACATGCACAATTTGAAAACACCACGCACTGAACCCCCAGCACAAAAAACTAAACTAGCGACATCTGGTATTTCATAACTTAACGTCGTGGGATATCATGATTTCCTCATTCTAACGTAGAACTACCCCGTATCTCAAAGCCAGGACTTAGTCGCGGGATCCCACGATGACGAGGTTCTAACGTAATGAAGGTCTGAGGTGTAGTGCAGGACCATCGGGAGATGCCAAGATGGTTAGGTAGAGGACACTCTGATGACCTAAAAACATTAAGTTTTCCTACTCCGGCGTCATTCTTACATTGTACTCTTGCGAGTGTGCTCTGCCCAATAGTGCTGGCTGTGGACTTCCCATACTCCGCCACTTGATTCTTACGTTTAGCAGCTGCTTCGTGAAGTTCTGCTCCTTCTGTTCGCCAACGACATCCTGGTTCAGCGCCCGCGAGAAGTGCACTAGGTCTCCGTGGTGATCTTTGTTCGTCCACACAAGTAAAATATTAAAGGTGGAGGCTTGCTTCTTGTCCTTCTCAAGAATCACACCAAGCCTAATCAAGTCCTTGAATGCCTGGACAGTGTGTTGGCCCCCTATTATGTAATAGTGCGTCTTGGGGTTTTCGAAGATCTCCTTCTTTGGCGCTTGCTTCTCATAGTGTGACACTACCTGCGTCGGGCCGTAGGGTCCCGCTTTAAGAGGAAGCACTGTTATGACTCTATTCTCCGAGTCATAATCAGGTGTGATTTGTGCCTTCCTCGTCAGCGCATCAAGCCGCTCTGCCTGAATTCCCCTGTACACGAGCAGTGCTACAGGTGCCTGGTGTAGATAGTCATAGTGCACGCGGATGAGCTCTCCTTTGCTGTCACAGATTGGTTTCCTGACCCATTTGTACAGGCCACCGAAAGAGTTCTCGTATAGGGTCCTCATCGCATTCATCTCTTCCGGTGTCATCTTCTTCACGTCTGCCTCCCCTAGAGCAACAGCCCTGTGAAGCAGAAGCGGGGTATCCGGTTTTTTCTTCTTTCCGGATGTCCCTACTGCGGCATCATCTTCGTCCCCGGGAGCTCCAACTGCAGACTTCCTCTTCCTGGTCTTCTTTTTGGGGGACGGCGTGGGAGCAACCACTATCACGGCTTCCAGCCTAGCGTTTACACCTCGTAAGTCTTCCATGATTATGTCCCACTGGTCTTGAGCTCCTTAGGCTTCCACCGAGGCTTAGACGTGTCTTTGCACATCAGATGTGACCTTGCAGTCACAGACTCGCACAAAGTGAGGCTGAACTTCACGTAGTCAAGGATCAGCCCAAACGTTATGATCTCCCCGGAAAGGAAAACCTTCTCCTCTACAACTAGGAGCGCTGTGTCATCGTCAAGCCCCTTCATTTCAAGTACCCTC
Source organism: Pseudisothecium myosuroides (assembly GCA_951799445.1). NCBI lineage: Eukaryota > Viridiplantae > Streptophyta > Bryopsida > Hypnales > Lembophyllaceae > Pseudisothecium > Pseudisothecium myosuroides. The sequence continues at coordinate 2,533,714 of OX637297.1, forward strand.
AGTCCGGCAGTTGGGTGCCCCATTGTCCCATTCACCAGCGTGGGAAGAATAGTGGCGGAGCCGTCACTCTCTGCTTTCCAAGCAATTCCCCAATGTGTAATCTGCTCGTCGAATTGGAAAAAGGCTTGTGGTGGATGTGGACCTGTGTACACCAAAGACGTAATGTAGCAGTCGATGAAGGTACCAAGCTTCCTAGGTGTCAGTTCTTCTGGACCTTCAACGACTTGCATTTCACTGTAGCATGGTAGAAAGAGATGTTAGTTTCCACATTGTCCGATAGAGTAGAATGATGGTGGTGCGATATTATTCCCGTTCTAACTTTAATTTTTATCCTTAGTCGTGGGATCCCACGACGGATGTTATGAAAGAGAAGGAATGGTTTCGTGATCTGGTTTCACAATTTACCGTTGTCGTGGGATATCACGATCGGTTACATTCACGGACAGTAGTGGGCAAGAGTTTACTGCATCTCAACTCACTAATTGAAGGCGTCCCGGCATATGACGACGGCACCAAATAACATAGAATGGATATTGGAATATCTTAGAAGGTGATCGGTGATGATCTGTGAAACTACTGTCTGTCGTGGGATCCCACGATTGATTGTTCACATAATCAGCGCTATTTGTTAACGCGCCTGCATCTCAATTTCTCTACCCACGCTAGACTTTCTCGTCGTGATTTCCCACGACGGTTTAGTACTTGAATGCTCTATGTAGGTGGTCTTCTAATTGTTAAGTCTGGGTCAGGCGCGGTCTTTACTATCCTCCATCGGAGGATCCCACGATTGGTTACTAATCCGCTGCCTAGTTTGTGCCTAATATGTGGTCTGGGTTTAGATTGCGTCTCCACATCTTATCATCGGGGGATCCCACGTTGGGCCACAAACCCTAAAACTCGTGTGGCCGCGCAGTGGTGGGCGGCTAGGGTTTCAAGTCAGGGATCCTACGATGCTCGAATCTATACAAGGATTGCCCTGTCGTGGGATCCCACGATGCACGATTTTAGGGTCACTATCCCCGATAACAGGGTCACGTACTCATTACCGTGTGTTCTTCTCGGCATATGTACTACTGTATTTCTTAGCTATGTTTATAACAGCGACTATGACAGAGGCTCTATTACCCTCATTTTCAGCGGAGTGCATACAATGCAATTGCAAACAACCATACCCTAATTATTAGCAATGTTTGTAACCTAGACATTGCAAGCAAGAAACGGAAAGTAATGAGAATACAGTTCAAAGTAACTTACGGGTCCTTCCAAACTGGGAGGTTTGTTGTATGCTGGGATGGACCTGTTGCCATCGTAGCTTCCGCTTGCACGGGTCCGACCTTGTTTTCAGCTACTACAAAAATGCCCTTCCGCTCTTTGAAAGACTGCTGCATGAAATTCAAATGCAGTAGAAATTGTAACTTTAATCATCCACTGAGAATCACAAACTCCTAACTTGTTTCTTCATGACTAGCTAAGTGAATTTAATTGAAGAGAAGGTAAACTTAAATCTAAAGTGATGGACTAAATACCCTATTGCACAGAAAACAAGCGTGTCTGATCATAGTCATAAAATCCCTGCACAAACCATGTTCCTAATATCATTCACAAACGAGTATTGTCTAACTAAATAAATATACAATGAACTCTTCGCTCCATTCCTCTTTGGAAGCAACATTCCCGTTCCTTACTTCACTTTGCTTCAATTCAAACACTCACAGCAGTCCATACACATTGAACTCTAGTTCGTGAACTACATCAAGGTTACTTAGCATTTTAGGGTCTACAGTTCATATGAACCGAGAACTACGATGCGTGAGGAGAGCCTATAGCTGCAAGGAAGGCGAGTGCTAAACATTCATTGTATCCATGTACTAGAATGATGCAATCTACAAGCTTGAATGGGATCATCAATTCTTTCCAAGCCTAGAAGCTGAAATCCAGAGCAAACGCGCAGCTCTATGCAATCAGAAATCCACAACAAAGAAGTAAATCAACCTCATAGATGGAGTCAGAACTACAAAATCAAAATGCTGCTTTGGAGGCTTTACTATGACAAACTAACCTGTTGGATGAGCCGAGTGAAATCCAACACCCTGTCTTTCTCGCGCACTGGATCCGGAAGCTTGCGCACCGCCTCCGCCAGGAAATGCTCCGCACACTCCACCACGAGATAGTAGTGTCGTTCTCCGCGCACGTCCACACAGACTCCGCCAGCGAAATTTGAACACGCTCGTTGGATGTCCCCCGACGCACTCAGCTCCGCGCACAAATGTTGAACCAAGCAGAGAACCTCCGAACAACCAAACTCACTCGAAATGCAAACCTTCAGACACTGACCCAAACTCACGGACTGCAACAACTGAGAATGAATGCGCAAAGAAGGCGGAGAAGCGCACGACTGAGCAAAACGGAGAACGGAGAAGCACACGACGTCGGGAGAAAAACACTGCAAGCAGACATCGTGAGGAGGACCCTAAACCAAGAGGAGAGGAAACCGTCTGCTGACGTGGCGTTATCAGGTGCAAGACGGCGGAGGTCATGACTGCCCACCCTCCTCATGATTACTGACATCATGAGGAGGGCTTGACTAGAAGTCTTAAGCTAAATAATCACTCATTACACAAAATGCTGAAATTAGGTTGCACACTTGCACCTCACTAATTTCATGACATTCGATAATTACTACATACATTTTTTCTGTTTCTCTATAAGAATGCACAATTTGTTATTTAAGTATTGTTGCTATTGGAACTCTCGAAACTCCATGTCTACAAATAAAAATAATTGTAGAAACGTTTATTTACTTTGATGGCTTGTAAAGTAACTTTGTTGAAATAAGGCAACCTAGTTTTACTATTTTAAATGTTGGTATGGAAAAAAAATGTACAAGTTGTAAATACTCCGCTCATGAAGTGAAGAGTCATGAGCGGAAAAAGTCCATGCTACGTTTTCCCAAACTTACCACATAACCTAAAAAAATCCCCTCGGTCCTGCAGTTCAAAGACCCTTCATTCCATAAATCATGCATGATGTTGTACGAGTTAATTTTAACAAAAAAAAATGTAGTTTTACTATTTTAAATACTCTGCCTATGCAAACATTAGTTACGAATCATGAGCGGTTTAATTTCATGGATTGCTACATTGATTTCTAGGTTTAACCTTTGGTTTCGATGATTATTATTTTTTTACAAGCCGCTAAATATGCCTTTAACATAATGAACTTTGATTTCTAGTTTTCACTTGTGTCATTTTTCTAGAAAATGATTAGTCCAAATTATTTAATTAAATAGAAATGACTGTAACGATTACATAAGTACAGGGAACACTGTTGATGATTGTCCTATATAATTCTTTCTCATTCATCTCCTAGGCAATCATTTTCATGTATACAATCAACATGATTGGCAAATGTGTAATGAAGAAATAATATCTAAATTATCTTATTGTCTTCTATATTAATTGTCTTGCAATGATCATTGAATAGATGTGGACAAGAGCATGATTGCCCGCGGTTTTAGGGGCATACTAGGTGTTAATCTATTTAATTTACTTGTGTTTTGGAGCATATCTGGAGACAGTTCTCCAAAGTATGTGACCAAGCCCAGCCGCCCATGATCTTGGAATTACTTGCAAAAAATGGAAATTAAAAAAAAAATGTCAAACAAAGGACGTTCAGAAATGATCTTCAATTTATGAAAAAAAAATTAATATTAAGTTACAACTTCAATTTTTTGTTTTTAAATCGACATGTAGTATTTATCGCAATTTTGGAAAACGTACCATGGACTTTTCTTGCTCATGACTTCATGAGCGAAAGATTAAGAACTTATACATTCTTTTTTTGATACCGACATGTACTATTTTATGTATGATTTATGGAATGAGAGTTCTTTGAATGAACCGTAGGCGGATGAGGACCTTTTTAGGTTACGTGGTAAGTTCGGAAAAACGTAGCATGGACTTCTCCCGCTCATGCCTCTTCACTTCATGAGCGGAGTATTTTGAACTTATACCTTTTTTTCCATATCAACATGCACTGTCTTATGCATGAAATTGCCAGACATTTTTAAAATGAAGCCATTCCATGGCAGGGCCCGTTTCATTCCCAATTTTTTTTACTTCACGTGAATTAGAATTTTGCAATGGGCAAGAAGTGAATAATTATAGTAGTGGAATCTAAATCCTAAGAGCAATTCCAACTTCCACGATAGAATTTTACGCATGCATGTATGAACCATCCATGACATTTTTAAAATGAAGCCATTCCATGGCAGGGCCCATATTTAGTTTTATTCCCCATTTTTTTTAATTCACGTTAAGATGGATTTTCCAACGGGCAAGAAGTAAAAAATAGTGGTGGAATCTAAAACCTGAGAGCAATTCCAACTTCTACAATAGAATTTTATGCATGCATGTATGAACCATCCATGACATTTTTAAAATGAAGCCATTTCATGGCAGGGCCCAATATTTTTATTCCCCATTTTTTTTAATTCACGTTAAGATGGATTTTTCAACGGGCAAGAAATAAAAATAGTGGTGGAATCTAAATCCTGAGAGCAATTCCAACTTCCACGATAGAATTTTATGCATGCATGTATGAACCATCCATGACATTTTTTAAATGAAGCCATTCCATGGCAGGGCCCGTTTCATTCCCAATTTTTTTTACTTCACGTGAATTAGAATTTTGCAATGGGCAAGAAGTGAATAATTATAGTGGTGGAATCTAAATCATAAGAGCAATTCCAACTTCCACGATAGAATTTTATGCATGCATGTATGAAAGTCCATGACATTTTTAAAATGAAGCCATTCCATGGCAGGGCCCATGTTTAGTTTTATTCCCCATTTTTTTTAATTCATGTTAAGATGGATTTTCCAACGGGCAAGAAGTAAAAAATAGTGGTGGAATCTAAAACCTGAGAGCAATTCCAACTTCTACAATAGAATTTTATGCATGCATGTATGAACCATCCATGACATTTTTAAAATGAAGCCATTTCATGGCAGGGCCCAATATTTTTATTCCCCATTTTTTTTAATTCACGTTAAGATGGATTTTTCAACGGGCAAGAAATAAAAATAGTGGTGGAATCTAAATCCTGAGAGCAATTCCAACTTCCACGATAGAATTTTATGCATGCATGTATGAACCATCCATGACATTTTTTAAATGAAGCCATTCCATGGCAGGGCCCGTTTCATTCCCAATTTTTTTTACTTCACGTGAATTAGAATTTTGCAATGGGCAAGAAGTGAATAATTATAGTGGTGGAATCTAAATCATAAGAGCAATTCCAACTTCCACAATAGAATTTTATGCATGCATGTATGAAAGTCCATGACATTTTTAAAATGAAGCCATTCCATGGCAGGGCCCATTTCATTCCCAATTTCTTTTACTTCACATGAATTAGAATTTTGCAATGGGCAAGAAGTGAATATAGTGGTGGAATCTAAATCATAAGAGCAATTACAACTTCCACGATAGAATTTTATGCATGCATGTATGAACCATCCATGACGTTTTTAAAATGAAGCCATTCCATGGCAAGGCCCGTTTCATTCCCAATTTTGTTTACTTCACGTGAATTAGGATTTTGCAATGGGCAACAAGTGAATAATTATAGTGGTGGAACCTAAATCATAAGAGCAATTCCAACTTCCACGATAGAATTTTATGCATGCATGTATGAAAGTCCATGACATTTTTAAAATGAAGCCATTCCATGGATGGGCCCGTTTCATTTCCAATTTTTTTTACTTCACGTGAATTAGAATTTTGCAATGGGCAAGAAGTGAATATAGTGGTAGAGTCTAAATCATAAGAGCAATTACAACTTCCACAATAGAATTTTATGCATGCATGTATGAACCATCCATGACGTTTTTAAAATGAAGCCATTCCATGGCAGGGCCTGACTGTTTCATTCCCAATTTTTTTTACTTCACGTGAATTAGAATTTTGCAATGGGCAAGAAGTGAATATAGTGGTGGAATCTAAATCCTGAGAGCAATTTCAACTTCCACAATAGAATTTTATGCATGCACGTGTGAAATTCCATGACATTTTTAAATTGAAGCCATAGTTCAATGGCAGGGCCCATTTCATTCCCAATTTTTTCATTTTCATGTGAATTAGAATTTTTCAACGGGCAAGACTAGAAAATAGAGGTGGAATCTAAGGCTGGAGCAATTACGTTTTTCTAAATCAAATTTTATGCATGCATATATGAAATTTCATGACTTTTTAAATATTATTTAAGCCGTTTCAAGCCATCACGCATTTCATTCCCTATTTTTTTGTTCACATCGGTGGAGATTGTTCAAATAACAATATTACGTACATTGTTGTCAAATAATGATGTAGATGTATACCACGTTCGATCATTTCAAAAATCCAGATGAAGATTGCATGACCTACAATATTCTCATGAATGACATGATTCCAGGTTTAAGCATTCATCACCTGTCAAAGTGCATTAACAAATTTGAAAGCATTTAACTCATTAAATCATTCAGACTGAGATTTAAAATACAAAATAAATAAATGGTTCAGTTTGTTCTTTGTTCCATCATGATTGCACATCCAAAGTCCTTCACAAGGGGCTTTTTTGCGTTTCCCTCTCTCACTTTCCCCTATGTAAATAGCAATCTTATGACTTTTCATTGTGTCAACGGATTGTGACACAAGGAGAAGTCATGGATTGCCGTTTATGCAGGAAAAAATGAGAGAGGGAAACTCAAAAAAGCCCCTGGTGCTTTATTTAAAAATTCGTAGATGAAATAAAAATTGTGTCAATCATTGTTTAATCCGTAAAGTCCATATTAAACCATAGGATGTTGTACTACATAACAAGAATTATATATGAAATCAATCTGTTAACTGACATTTTTAATTAGCAATATTGAGTTAGATTGAATTTTAAGTTTATATGTTCCCAATCTGAGATGACGTAAACTTAATTGAGGAAAAAATTGGAAACAAATAATCAGCGTCATTTTCATTTTTCATAATACCCTAAACCCTAAAAGCCGTAAACCATGAATTGTAGACCCTGAAACGTTAATGTAAAGCGCTGCCACTGTATACCCTAAACCCTATTAAACCTTGAAACCCTGAACCCTGAAACCAAGAACCATGACCTTGAAACCGTGAACACTACACTACAACATGTACCCTAAACCCTATGACCGTGGACTGTAGACCCTATGACTGTGGACCCTAGACCCTAAGATTGCATTCATTAGAATAGAAAATAACAAATATGAACATTCGAGAGTTCAAAATTTTTGTTGATTCTTTTTGTAAGTGAGGTGTTCCACATGTTTCAGGTGCTCAAGTTTTTGGGTTCACGAGATTTTGTACAGTTCGTTTTTGTAGGATACGTATAATCAGGTCGTGTAGGGGAAGAATTCCGAGTATTGATCGAAGAAGCATGTGACATTCTGTGAAGTGAAAGTCTTCAGAGTTTGATCCGCTTTGGTCAAAGCATCATTGACTCCTAGAAAACGGTGCAACGATACCATGTTTGAATGCGGCGAATTTCAAAATGTCAATGAAGAATTGGAATTTCAGTGAAGCCTGGATTTGCGAAGTTCCAATCAGAAAGTCAAGAGTCCCACATCCTCCCTCCTTGTAGTTGGAGATGCGCGGAATTTGAGAATGCAATCAACTTCCGAAGTGAAGGACCGCACGTACCCCCCAACCGTTGTTGATTGTGGCACGGAATTCAAGAACGCATCCAACATTCGAAATCAAGAATCGCTTGGTGATTTCAAAATTCGCGGCGGGAATTCAGAGCTGAAGAATTCGAACCAGCCACCTGGTTCATAACCCGAAAAGAATCTGGAGCTTGCTCTTTTCGATTGCACACGTGAACAGGCGGAGCAGGCTGCGGAGTGGCGAGTGGGTGTCTGCCGACGTTGGCGACAGAGTAGGCGTGGAGGCACATGAAGTTCTGACCGAGCCAGATGCTGCAAGGTAAGAATGCATCCCTTGCAAGTGTTATGCGATTCCAAATGTTGAGGATTTTGTAGTCGAATTGACGCCACTGCACTCTGTCACAAACTGAGGATGTCGTAGATTGAGAGTGAAACGGAGTCTGACTATGATAATTTTCTTTGCGCATTGGTCTCATTTTGCGAAAAACTCACGTGCTTAAGGGATCACCATGCTGTGGTGACATCAAGGTTCCTTTTGAATCGCGGGACGGCACTGCCCTGAGGGCAAGTTGATATGAGAACCTTGTACGTGGATGACAACCGATCAGAACGTCTTCACAAAGTAGTGAAATTAGGTTGCGTTAGGAATTAGGTGGACTTACATGAGGAAAACCTAGCCATCAAATTCAACTACTTCTAAGAACGTTTCCTATTATACCCATGGAGGTTCAGGAGTCTGAATTATAGCAAAATCCACTTTAAAAGTAGAGAATTTTTGTACAATAACTGAGAATAGTTATAGAGTATCGATTGTCATGAAACCAGTGACAGGAAACCTAATTTCACGATCTTCTGTAGATACGTCGGTCTACGACAGTAGAATACGTGTATATATCCAACATATGTAAGCATCGTGGGATCCCACGATCTCCGCGTATTGAGCGTGGGCGAGACCTCTCAGTCTTCGAGTATAGAGATATTGCGGTCTGGTAGTCAAGGGATCTCCTATAATTTCGTCTTGGGATCCCACGATCGATTGAACCTTGGCTGTGGCCTTCCTAGTGTACGTCTAGGTGCCTTACTTTTCGATGATCGTCATACTCTTCGTCGATCTTGTATAATCATTGTGGGATCTCACGATCACATTTTCGATTGGCACTAGGTTCTCCTTCTCGGGGGGGTACCCTAAACACTCTTTCGGAATTTACAGGATACCGAACTCGTGGGATCCCACGATTGATTGATAATATGTCGGGGACTCATCCGAGTGATTCAGTTTGACCCACTACTTCATTTGTATTTCTGTAGCGATCTATGTGATCCCTTAGGAAGATCTTGGAATACCGCAATCTCTGGTTTAAGTGATTGAGCGCCAAGAGTGTTGTGGGATCCCACGATGTACTGAACGTTCTTTGGTTAATGTCTTCTAAACTTCTGCGACGTTTTCCTGGATGCCTTGGCTTCTTCTCAGTGGTTCTGGGACGGCCTTCGTGAGATCGCACTATCGCGTCTGGGCTTTCGAACTTCTTGTTGACAGTAACTAGATTCACTTGTTCATGTTGCGTTGCCGTGTGATCGTGAGTTCCCACGACTGTACAGACGTTGATGCTTCTGTCCTTCATGTCGTGAGGTTACAATGCCATGAATGCAGCGCTCTTCTGTAGACATGCCTAACTCCTTGAATGTATGATGTACAGGTTTTACAGATCGTTTTAATCTCGTCCAAGGGATTCGATAGAGCTCACTCTGACAATGGATTCATTCTGTGAGTCTGTTGCTGACGCGATAGTTCCGTATGTGGACGGAACGCATGTAGAGGGTGAATCACAGGATTCTACCGATGGATGTGAAGCGTTTGTGAATGGTGATTGGGTTAAGCTGTTTGTGTCTGGATTTGTTGAAGTTGGATCAGGAATCATTAAAGAGGTTCGTCCCCAAGGCCAGTGGCTGGGTGTGCCCATACCTGTTGAGCCTTGGATTTACATTCTGGTGCGACCTCATTCTATCAAATTAGAATTCCAGGATTTGAAATGCTTTCCCTGTCAAAGGGGTATGAACACATTAGAGGATGTTCAAGAGAATGTAGTGTTGTGGAGAGCCGTCGACGTTGTTAGAGCGTCGGGGGATCCCCCGATGGATCCATGTCCGTATACTCGTCAAAGAGCCTGGTTTGGACTTGATGTGCATCGGAAGGACGCCGACGGACTCCTTGTTTCCTCGGGTCGTATCATTTGTTGGAGTCCGGAGGATCATTTCCAAGAGGAGACACTTGGTGAAGGTTTCATAGGTGTGACAGTCCTCGATGTTTTTGTGGGTGACACCGAAGCCATAATGTCTCACGACAAGTGGCCAATTTCGGAGTGTTGGTTTCCCAACGGTCGTTTGTTGAAGGAGACAGTGGATCATTTTGCCGCCATTTCCGATATCGACGACCCTCTCGCTTACCTCGGAGGTAGAATGAAAGCACCATACCGGTTTATAGTTCACAAACCCAATCTAAAACTGAAGGAATCGCAGTACTCCCGCAAAATGGCAGACGAGGAGATTCGGAAAGTCAGCTCGGAGAAGTGCTGCAGACGTCTGTGTTGTCAGCATTATAACCAGGAGTTCACGCTGTTAATAAGGCAAAAGTACTACTTGAAGTCGTTTGACGAGCGCCATGAATATGGGATTGGAGTGGGAGGACAACTACACGAAAGGTACGGGGAGCGGAAGTGGAAATACATCACGCTAGAGGGAGTTGATGTTTGTGGCAAGGCGTGGTACATAATTCACGGCATCTCGAAGTCCACTTACCACAGTTACATCGAGATGTACAACAACGGCGTCGTATCAGGGACGCACGAAAACACAGGGGTTAAGCGCCCGCGGGCTCGGACTGTTCAAGTCGTTGGGACTATGAAAGCCATTATTGACGAGAATGCTGATCAAATGCCCCACCAAATGCGCGGCATCAGGAACGGGCGAACGGACACTCTAAAATTCCTTCCTCTCAAAAGAAATTGGAAACGAGTCCGAGTAGACGCCAACGAGGTAGTGCCCCTTATCTCTTGTCACTGCTTTATTGATCGTGAGATATCACGATCATTGTTCTGGTGCATTGCTTGTCATTTGCATTCCTTCCCCTTCGCTCATACCGATGCTTAAGCATACCAGTTCTGGATGTGCAGTTGAAGGCCGACTACGGTCTGCCGCCCGTGAGCTAGTCGACTATTAGTAGACTCAAGCGGGAGCACTTCAACAACGTCTCCATTAAGCCTGTTGGAAGTTCGTTTGCAAAATGTACTACGTGCAACGACCTACAGCAGTTTATTCTGAAGTGTCCGAAAGGAAGCCCCGAGTACGTGGAGTTTGTGAAGCAGCGGACTCATCATCTCAATCACCAAGCTTCTTGCCGTCGTTTGTATGTGTCTTGGCGTGAGGAATCCAAACGAGATCCTCGAAGAATTTTATGTATAATTCACGACAAGATGGATACATCCAAGACGGCTCTACCCAGACTCTGGGTGACAACGAAGGCCACGGCCGGTTTGGGGCAACTTCCGATGAGCGTTACTGGAATGGTAGCTCATGGATATGGTGACGGTGCTTACGCCCATTATGCTCCATCTTGCTGGCCGGCGGACTCCAACTTCACCATTTCGTCTTTGGCGAGGTTGTTGCGCCGGCTGGAGGGTCCACCTATTCGAGAGGCAGGCGACCTCTTTCCATATCCGCCAGCTAACTCATTGTTCGAGGCACTGCTTAGAGGAAAGTCTAGATGTATGGACAGCCTAACCCTCACCGAACCTGGAGCTCGGGTCGGAAGTACCCCTCTTCCTGAAAATTTATATCTTCAGCTTGACAACTCTGCCAAGGATAACAAGAACAAATATCTGATGGCATTCTTATCCTTGCTCACTGCACGAGGTGTCTTCAAGGAAATTCAGGTTGGATTTCTACTAGTCGGACATACTCACGAGGACATCGATGCATATTTCAGCCACCTTTCCAAGGCCCTGAAGACCAAGAACACTTTTGTCGTCGCTGACCTCATGAAAGCCTTCATGCAGTCCCAAGAACTGTCATTTATGCCGGAGTTCATACAGGAGGTGGGGGATTTCAAGTCGTTTGTGGAGGGTTACCAATGCGATCGCGGGGAAAAATTAATTGGATTGGGGGAGATGCACCTGTTCAAGTTCTACGTGGACACTGATGGGGTCCCCATCATGAACTTCAAAAGGTCAGCAGTTGATTCGAACTGGTTGCCGTCGAAGAAACCTTCTGAACGCATTTGGAAGATAGACAGCAATGGTCGGCCCATGCTCACGGCTGTCCAAAGCCTGTTCCGTTTAAGCCCATGTGGGGCAGCGAGGTTCCGATATCGCATGGAAATCAAGAGAAGGCAAGGGAAGCGGCACGGAAAGCTACCTTGAACAAGGGTTTCATGTTGGTAGGACTCGAGAAATACATTCAGTACTGGCAATACGGTATTTCTAGATGCGAGGGATTTGCAACTGCGTTCGGTCCATATGTGGATTACTGGAATTGTGTTCTCGATGAGCTGAAGGAACCACTACCCGAGTGTCCTCCGGAGTTGGTGGAAGGCTTCTGGCCACAACACGATTGGAGGGTGGCACGTAATGGAGTCCCTCGCCCAGGATCGACGGTGAATCCCATGGACGTGATTCCGGAGGAAGAAGAGGAGCCGGAGCCTTACTGCGGCCCTGCAAATGAAGTGCCAAGGGAAAGCTTTAATCCATGGCTAGACATACGACCAGGCTGTTGGGTACTTGTCAGACCGGAAGTCCCAGAATCATGTGCTGTTTGGCAGGGAAGCGCATTGTCTACTGTATGCAGAGTGGAAGGAGATGTGAATAACGGGAAGTTCTTGCTTCAGTACTGGCGACCCGATAACTCCGAAACGAGTCTGGAATTGATTTATCGGAATTGCTGGTAAGGTAAATGGGTCGTTGAAAAAAGTCCCCCCACCTGGGTGGACGCGGGTGCTACAGTGTATGCGAATTGGTCCAGGAGAGTGGATCAAAAATCACGAAGTACAGTCCGCTGAGTCAGTATGACTGTTCTTCGATTAATTTTTCAGAGTTGCTTTTTGTGACATGTATATGTAAAATAAATCTTTATGAATATATTAATATGTTTATGATTTCTATTCTTTGCGTGCGGCACGGGGGCAATGACTTGATAGCAGAAGCGCGGGGTGTTTTTCTTCCTCTCGTCTCCTGAAATGGAAGTGGTTTATGTTTGTGTCCGGAACAGAATACATTGCTCGGGTCATACATGCACTCAAATGAGTCTGAATAATGCATTTCTTTTCTTACAGTTAATCACTGTTGGAATTCTGGTCTTCTAGGTTTTGCATCTTCACAATTATATAGCGGACAACCAAGTACAAATCTTTTTTTTGCAGTGAAAGAACCTTGATGTTCTTTACACAAACTCAAACTAATGTCATTATTTCGGATGGAATATTATGTTTACTTAGCCGTTATTCATCTTCAGATGTATGTTGAACGTCTGAGCACCTGTAACTCAGTGGTCTTTAGTTCTTCAAATGTCACTGTGAGTAAGTTACTGTGATATGCCCCTGTCACTTCGTCATATCCTGACTACCTTAGCTCCACTATGTTAGCAGTCCGTCGGGGGATCTCCCGGTGATTCCTAGAACCGGACTCCTTATTCCCAAGAGCAATTGCTCATTTGGTAATTGTCAACTGATGTTTGAATTTCAAATCCACTTGTGTGTACTTCCTTTGAACTCTCGGGATACCATATATCTTTGAAAGAATCGCCCCCCTCGTGCCTTATTGTAAATCATTCTTGATGATCTCGGATATCACTTGCACTTTAGCACAGGAATCAAATTGTACCCCACTTCGACACCAAGATTGTTAGTGAAGCCGACTCATATTCTACACCCTCGTCAGGGGATCTCCCGATAGAATTATGTGAAGATCAGCGCTCACTGAGAGATTAATATGGGATGGGAGCCATGTTTGCAACAAGTGGTGGTCATCGAGGGATCTCTCGATAGGTTCTGAGACTTCAGTTGTGTTGTAAATTGGATGCCTAAACTACGGAAACCCGGTCCTCAGATCTCCCAATACAATCATGTGAACTCTACCACGGATCCGCTATGTTACAACTACACGATTTTTTTCATTTCCAAGCACATGAAGCACTCCCCGACATACTTGTGGTAGCTAAATTGGATGCATGCAAAGCGTTCCTATTTCAGGAGATCTCCAGATCCATAGGAAAACATTAGGGGATTTCACCGCCTCTTTACTTCTGGACTATTGAAAGTCCAAAAGTAGTTAAATATGGCATTTTGGTCTTCATTGTAGAGATGCATGTCTGCTAAGAGTGAGTCCAAATCAAAATTTGGATAAACAACTTTAAACTGCCTGTCAATTATTTGCTCAAGAAAGGATTTTTTTCATATCTTCATTAGAAAAAAATGAAATGTTCTTTAATTTTGTGCATGGATGTAGGGTATAACCGTAAACCCACCCTACTGTCCATACCACATTTCCAATTTTTTTTTGGTTACATTTGGGTAATCACCATTTCACCTAGTAATAAAGGCTACCACTTCTCTATTTTTTTTGGTTTAAGTTTGGATAATCACCCAAACTTAAAGGCTACCACACCTCCATTTTTTGATTTAAGTTTGGGTAATCACCCAAACTTAAAGGAAATAAAGGCTACCACACATCCTATTTTTTTGGATTCAGTTTGGGTAATCATCCAAACTTAAAGGCTACCACACCTCCTATTTTTTTGGTTCAGTCTGGGTAATCACCAAAACTTAAATACTACCACATTTCTAATTTTGTTTGTACTCCTTATATTTTTTAAACTACTCTACTAAAATTGAAGAGGGTCATATAGTAACTTTTGTGATATTTTGGTCTTTTCAATACAGATTCAAGTCTTGATAATTATGGAATTTTTTATAAGACCCCACCATTTTTTTTATACTCCCTTTTTAACAAAAAACTAAGATGCTAAAATTCAAGAGGTTCAAAGTGTTTAGGTGACCTTAAATAGAGATATTTCAACGTTTTAATTTTTAATAAATAAATTATAGTGAAATAAAAAATTTAAAAATTGGCAATTGGTGAAAACTTGATGGTGATGAGATTTCACCAAAAGAATGAACTTCAAACCATCTTCATTGTTCAAAAGTGTGCGCGCAATAGAGCCCCTTTTTTGGCCTATTTGCACACATGTCAAGGACATAAAATAATGTATTTTTTGATGCCCCTCATATAGAACATGCCTAACTAGTGTGGGGATAAACCACCAAAGTTTCAGCTCTACATCATCAAATTTGGGTAATCCCAATACTAAAAACAAAAAACGTCAAAAGTGTGACAAATTAGAGAAATTGATTTTTAAAATTTTAAATATAAAATGATTTTTTTAAATTTCTGAAAAATAAGGGTTACAATTACAATCAAAACGTCTAGAAATACTTTTTTTTATTTTTGGCATTAGGTTTTAAATTCAAAAGTTATAGCTTGGACAAAAACCTGTTTTGCAAAACACTACCAAAAACGGTTAGTCTTTCTTGCAATCACCCTACAAACCATGCGGTTTTGGCCAAGCATGGTTGGAAAGACGTGCTTGAGCCCTGGATCCGTGTGATTTGTCGGAATTATGTGGATTGGGCTCACATAAACTAGCATTGGGAACAACATCGGTATCGTACTCATGCGAAGGCCGGGGCAGCAAGCATAAACCAATGTTGGCATCTGAATTGAAGAAGAGGCTGAAAAGAGGTGTCATTGGTGCTGTGGGAGGAGCTCACAAAACAAGATGGAACCCTGTCCCTGTGTCAGATGGCATATGCAAAGGTATTTTTGAAGAACGAAGTGGATTGGACAACTTTTCTGGTGAAGCAACGGAAGAAGTGATTTTCGACAAAAATTCAAACCATTCCTTCGAATGTTGATGTGCTATTGGAGAACACTGATTTCAACACGACAATGGACATGAAAGATGTCAAAGAGCATGCGGATGACATGGAAATTGACGTTGGTAATGCAATTAGACATGAAGATTCCATGGAATCCGTGTGGGTGGCAGTTGAGGTTCATTGAGAGGTTTTATGGACCGTCCGCTCTACACCCCAGAAACCTGTTCTTTTGCCGCACGCCACTGCAAATAGAACCCCACCTATTCAATCTATGAACGGATCCTTTGGAATGGTTGTTAGTAGTCTAGAAGTTGAGCGCCTATTAGACGTGGTGGTAGCATTGCAGCTTGAGATGGCTAAAATGTCTAGGAGGCTCACGGAGAATATGAACCGAGATAAGAACGCTCAAGCTCTTGTAGATGAAAATAGGAGATTGAAGGTTCTTCTAGATGAAGCTTTAAATCTATAATGCTGCTTGAGTACGGATGACACACCCTCTTTAGACAACGTAGTGGCAATCGCTACATATGGTGTGGTTGAGGAGGTCAATGTGCGCCCCACTTCACAAGATGGCTTTGTACGGCGATTGCATCCCCTTCTTTTCAATTCAGCGTTTGGAATACCGAGCTCAAGTTGTCAAAGCCTATCGAAGGATAACCCACGTTCGGGCATGATCAATCTAATCAACATTGAGGCCATGCAGACATAAGCAGTGCAAGTGGAGGCGAAGGTACAACAAACAAAGGCCGCGTTGTCAGAAATGTTGACTGCCACCCGTGTTATGGAAAGTCACGCCCGCATAGCTGAAGCAAATGCTAAGCAATTAAACTCAGCAAATGTTGAAATGGAGAAGGAAAACATTGCATTACATGCTTAGATTGTTGAATTGCAATTATTGAATGCCAATATGCTTAAAGACCCTGAGAGGGAGAGGAAATCTACGAGTCCCAAGTGACAAATTGGGAACTCACACTGTCCCTGGGTCTATCCTTTGGGGTTGTCTAGACTCCCACGTCCAGTCATTTGCAGGTCTTGAAGCTGTCAAGTTATGGAACTCAAGCTTTCACTATGAGTCCAAACCTGTTGACGGCAAATGATGAATCCCAGACCCTGCCGCCGTCGTTGCTTGGACGTACCCACCATCGATTGTGGTTTTTTTGGCCCATCTGGACGATCTTTATTTTTTTATTATGACAAAATGCTTTCACTGACTTGATGTTGATTACCCTCCCTAATTGCCTCGGTGAGGCAGGTTGTATAAGTTGCAGTTTTGCACAATGCACTTTGATTTTGCCATTGCAATCTTCCTTGAGCTAGACGGACCTTGGTTTGCAAAAGCCTTGCCTTCTAACTCTGGAGAAAGCAATAATGTTCTGCAGCATTGCATGTTACTGAATATTTGGCATGGGGACGGACCTACAAATTCCAGCTTCCAATTCGGGAGCGAGTTTAGGTTCTTTGACGGCTTTAGGATAATTTGGTAGACGGATTCCTTTGAGCTGGATGGACCATGTTTGCTAAAAGCCTTAGCGCCTAGTTTTTCGGATTGTCCACAAAGTTGCAGTCTTGGCAAACAAGGGGACCGGGCACAATGACGATGGGCAAGCTAAAAAGAGGAGGGGGAACCGGACTAGTTTGAATAAGGAGGTATTGAATGACAGAACGATAAAGGCATTTGATGGATGGAAAGAAGAAGAGAAACCTTTCACCAAAGCAAAGTGTGCCAAATACATTGATTGGACGCACATATGCCGACATTGGCATCATCTTTGCTATGAGATGACCGTGAAGCAAGGGACGACAAACTTTGGCATAAACCAGCATGTAGCATTCAAGAAGCGCTTAATGGAATGTATAAAGGCATTGTAGAATGTGACTTCAAAGAGGAACGGGACATTTGCACTTTGCTCCATGGCGTACGCGGAGGTGTTTTGGAGGAAGGACATGGATTGGACAACATACCCAATCAACTCACGTGGCGATCAACAACCAAACAAGATACGGTTCATTCCCCCAAACCCAAGCGTGCCATTGGAAAATATTGACCCGGCCGTGTTTCATATAGATGAAGACGAGAACATGGCGGAGGTGGATGTTGTAGCCCTCACTCTTGTGGACATGGCTCCCATTCCCTTTGACTGGTCCTTCGTGAACATGGGCCTTGAAAAATTGGCAGTGTTGAATCAAGTCAAGCATGGTGGGTGCATGGCATAGAATCTGCGTGCAACAATGACAGAAGAAGAACCCATTACAACCCTAAACACAATTGACAAACGGGGTCACATGAATAACGAATTGATTAAATTGTGGAAATTGGCGCATACATTGCAAGAGCAATTGAACGAACGAGATGAGATGTATGAAAAGAAGCTTGCAGCCAAGAAGAGGAAGGTGAAGATACTTGAGTAGGAGATCAGGGTGCTGGAATCCAAGGAACGTGCTTTAGTTGGTTTTGATTCAGCTCCACGGGGTGAGGTAGATGTTCATCTTAGTTTATGGAACGCGATGTTGGCTCGGATTCAAGAATTGGAAGATGTGGTCACCATGAACCAACTTCTGATTTTAGAATTATCCAACGCCTTGACCATGGGTGCGGGGCCAGACTCCAATTCCAAGGATGCTGAATTGGAAGTATCCAAACTCATAGTAGAGAAGGCCAACTTGGTTGCTGATTTGAGCAACATGTTGCTTGCTTGCGTCATGGCCCACAACGAGTCATTGAATTTGCAACATGAGGTCCGGAGGATAGGGCCCCAATTTGGAGACGGAGACAATCATTTTTTTGGCTTGACGTCATAGCCCATGCTTGATTAAATGTTTCTGCCCTCGCTGCCTGAACTTAAGGGTTGTGCCAATATTGGTTGGAATATAGATGCCGAGTACAAGTTCCGGTATAAGATGGAGACGTACAAGTATCCAAACAACCCAAGCGGTCGACTATGGCTAGATGTACAAGAATTTGTCTATGATGGAACGACTTCTTGCATCTGCCAGTATGCACTCAGCCCCAAGGGTGGATGGCATCTGGGGACGTGTCGACATATGTACCACCCCCAATGTTTGATAATGTACGTGGTTGTGAAGAAGAGATGCATCGTGTGCAAGGCCCCTTCCATGAATGCATGTACAAAATGTTAGGCATCTTCAAAGCAATGCCAATTCATTTTGACTACACCAAATGGAATTGCCCCTCGCTGAATGAGAGTTTAGCAGAGTTGTCAAGCTGAAGATATAAATTTTCAAGAAGGGTGGTACTTCTGACCCGAGCTCCAAGTTCGGTGAGGGTTAGGCTGTCCATACATCTAGACTTTCCTCTAAGCAGTGCCTTGAACAATGAGTTAGCCGGCGGATATGGAAAGAGGTCGCCTGCCTCTCGAATAGGTAGACCCTCCAGCCGGCGCAACAACCTCGCAAAAGACAAAATGGTGAAGTTGGAGTCTGCCGGCCAGCAAGATGGAGCATAATGGGCGTAAGCACCGTCACCATATCCATGAGCTACCATTCCAGTAACGCTCATCGGAAGCTGCCCTAAACTGGCCGTGGCCTTTGTTGTCACACGCAGTCTGGGTAGAGCCGTCTTGGATGTATCCATCTTGTTGTGAATTATACATAAAATTCTTCGAGGATCTTGTTTGGATTCCTCACGCCAAGACGCATACAAACGACGGCAAGAAGCTTGATGATTGAGATGATGAGTCCGCTGCTTCACGAACTCCACGTACTCGGGGCTTCCTTTCGGAGACTTCAAAATAAACTGTTGTAGATCGTCGCACGTAGTACATTTTGCAAACGAACTTCCGACAGGCTTAATGGAGACGTTGTTGAAGTGCTCCCGCTTGAGTCTACTAATAGTCGACTGGCTCACGGGCGGCAGACCGTAGTCGGCATTCAACTGCACATCCAAAACTGGTACGCTTAAGCATCGGTACGAGTGAAGGGGAAGGAATGCAAATGACAAGCAATGCACCAGAACAGTGATCGTGATATCTCACAGTCATTGATCTCGTCGGGAGATCGCATGATCAATAAAGCAGTGACAAGAGATTAGGGGCACTACCTTGTTGGCGTCTGCTCGGACTCGTTTCCAATTTCTTCCGAGAGGAAGGAATTTTAGAGTGTCCGTTCGCCCGTTCCCGATGCCGCGCATTTGGTGGGGCATTTGATCAGCATTCTCGTCAATAATGGCTTTCATAGTCCCAGCGACCTGAACAGTCCGAGCCCGCGGGCGCTTAACCCCTTTGTTTCCGTGCGTCCTTGATACGACGCCGTCGTTGTACATCTCGATGTAACTATGGTAAGTGGACTTCGGGATGCCGTGAATTATGTACCACGCCTTGCCACAAACATCAACTCCCTGTAGCGTGATGTATTTCCGCTTCTGCTCCCCGTACCTTTTGTTAGTTGTCCTCCCACTCCATTCCCATATTCACGGCGCTTGTCAAACGACTTTAAGTAGTACTTCTGCCTTACTAACAGGATGAACTCCTAGTTATAATGCTGACAACATAGACCTCTGCAGCACTTCTTCGAGCTGACTTTCCGAATCTCCTCGTCTGCCGTTTTGCGGGAGTACTACAATTCCTTCAGTTCCAGATTGGGTTTGCAAACTATAAACCGGTATGGTGCTTTCATTTAACCTCCGAGGTAAGCAAGAGGGTCGTCGATATTGGAAATGGCGGCAAAATGATCCACTGTCTCCTTCAACGAACGACCGTTGGGAAACCAGCACTCCAAATTTGGCCACAAGTTGTGAGACATTATGGCTTCGGTGTCACCTACAAAAACATCAAGGACTGTCATACCTACGAAACCTTCACTAAGTGTTTCGTCTTGGAAATGATCCTCCGGACTCCAACAAATGATACGACCCGAAGAAACAAGGAGTCCGTCGGCGTCCATCCGATGCACATCAAGTCCAAACCAGGCTCCTTGATGAATATACGGACATGGATCCATCGGAGGATCCCTCGACGCTCTAACAACGTCGACGGCTCTCCACAACACTACATTCTCTTGAACATCCTCTAATGTGTTCATACCCCTTTGACAGGGAAAGCATTTCAAATCCTAGAATTCTAATTTGATAGAATGAAGTCGCACCAGAATGTAAATCCAAGGCTCAACAGGTATGGGCACACCCAGCCACTGGCCCTGGGGATGAACCTCTTTAACAAACCCTGATCCAACTTCACCGAATCCAGGCACAAACAGCTTAACCCAATCACCATTCACAAACGCTTCACATCCACCGGTGGAATCCTGTGATTCACCCTCTACATTCGTTTCGTCCACATACGGAACTATCGCGTTAGCAGCAGACTCACAGAATAAATCCATTGTCAAAGTAAATTCTATTGAATCCCTTGGACGAGATTAAAAAAATTTGGAAAACCTGTACATACATTCAAAGAGTTAGGCATGTCTACAGAAGAGCGCTGCATTCATGGCCTTGCAACCGCACGACATGAAGAACAGAAGCATCAATGTCTGTACAGTCGTGGGATCTCACGATCACACGGCAACGAAACATGAACAAGTGAATCTAGTTACTGTCAACATGAAGTTCGAAAGCCTAGACGCAATAGTGCGATCTCACGAGGGCCATTCCAGAACCACTAGCAAGAATCCAAGGCATCCAGGAAAACGTCGCAGAAGTTTAGAAGACATTAACCAAAGAACGTTCAGTACATCGTGGGATCCCACGACACTCCTCGCGCTCAATCACTTAAACCAGAGATCGCGGAATTCCAAGATCCTCCTAAGGAATCACATAGACCGCTACAGAAATACAAATGAAGTAGTGGGTCAAATTGAATCACTCTGACGAGTCCCCGACATATTATCAATCAGTCATGGAATCCCACGAAAACGGCATTGTGTATTTTCCGATAGAGTGTTTGTGAACCCCCCCGAGTAGGAGAACCTGGTGCCTACCGAAAACGTGATCGTGAGATCCCACGATGCTTATACAAGATGGACGAGGAGTATGATAGTCATCGACAAGTAAGGCGCCTATAAGTACACAAGGAAGGCCACAACCAAGGTTCAATCGATCGTGGGATCCCACGACGAAATGATAGAACATCCCTCGACTACCAGACCGCGATATCTCTAGACTCGAAGATTGAGAGGTCTCGCCACATTCTATATGCAGAGGTCGTGGGATCCCATGATGATTACAAATGTTGGATATATACACGTATTCTACTATCGTAGACCAACATATCTACATAAGATAGTGAAATTAGGTTTCCTGTCACTGGTTTCATGTGTCGCAGCATAGAGTAAGTAAATTCCCTGTTATACTCCCAAAAACCACTCTAAAGCATAACAAAATGACTCTAAAGATCGAACCCACGAGATTTTGTGAAGTGTCTAGCTCTATTTCCAATTTAACCTCAGTCAGTATCCAATTTCCACTTTCTAATCCTAGATCTGAAACCGGAAACACCAAAACACAGAAAACTACAACCGGACCTCTCTATCTCTTCCGGTCTGTCAAGCTATCCGGTCCTATAAAACTACCACAACCCAGGATCTCCTAACTTCCGATCCTGGCACTCCTCTGGACCGATCCGTTCCGGTCCTCTCACACACACTCCCACTCCAATCTGGTTTAATTTAGCCTCTGTTTCACCATCAGAGGGTTCGCCGCTTGCTTTTGAAAGTGGCAGGCCCGCCACTCCTTCCGTGACTTATAGTGGCTGAAGACCCACTTCTCTATTCCACTACTTCCTACACTAGCTCGGATCCGGTTTGATCTCTCACAGCAACCCGGATAGTGATCCGGTTTGCAAGTCACACAAAGACCCCCCGTACGATCCTCTCATACTACAACGACCTTGACACCAAGTTCCCTCCGTGCGAAGTTAGGCGGTTACAAGTGAACCCGTCCGTTCCAACATCAGCTAAAGTTCTTCCGTTTACCAACTAGGGCAGCAAGACCTCACAAGAGATCGGACACTCAACCGGATTTCCTACCCAAGAGCTCTAGCGCAACTAAGGATTCCTTCCCTATCCGCCTAGCCTAACAACGGTTTTCTCACCCGGAATCCTGAACTGTAGAAGTGTTGAGGAACTGAAATCCACTCCCAACACTTAGAATACCCACTCACTTGCACATAAGAGTAAACAATAATACCAAGGGGAGAAATCACTCTAGAATCTGCATGCATCTTCCGAACTCCTTACCAAACAACTCTGCCACACGCGGGAGAGACGTACAACAAGAAATCAATAGAAATACACGAAAACTCAAGAGAAAAGACTCCCAGTCTCCTTCATGGAGACTGACTTATATACATTTTAAAACTCAAAGTCAACAAAAAGGGGCCCCAAAAGTCCGCGCGGAACTTTCGGTCCCTTCCGAGCCGGTTAGACCGGATAACACCCGATCCTAACCAGACAGACCAGATCAAATCCGGTCCGGTCCATCCTAACAAATATTTACAAAACTAATTCCTACCTATCCTATTATAACCGGATCTACTCCTTGATCCGTTCCTTCATCCATTTCTTGGTCCAAACCTTGGTCCACGCTCTGATCTGGACCTTGATCTGCACCCTGATTCGGGGTTTGATCCATACTTTGATCCTGACCCTGGTTCAGTGTCGGACTCCTAGGCGTTTCCGTTCCCAGCTAGTCGAAGACTTCCGTCAGATTCCGTTTCCGCTCCCCCGCTTCTCGTTGTGGGAGATTAGACCCCGGCGACAAATCCAAGTTGATGGTGTTCGCGAGTTTCCGTCCGCTCTTCTTAGACTGGGGAGTCCGATCCTTTCCCTCCGTCTGAATGCCAACATTCGGAAAAGATTCCGGCATCGAGAGATCCGAGAGACGGAAATCCCTGGAAAAAATCAATCCGGTCAGCTTCCGACTGCTTACCTCCATCCGGTTTGCCGCCTCCCGTGCTTCCACAATCACCAACTCCACCTTTTTCGAGTAGTCAGTCAAGATCCGAACCAACCGGGTTCCGGATATCTTCTTGTCCCTGAGTACTCCCTCGTCAAATAACTTCGCCTTGGTGGCGGCCTCTCCGGTTTCCCCAAAAGTGGCCTTCACCTCCTCCGCTACTTTGCGTGTTGCCTCCGCCATCTCCCGTGTGGTGGCCATGTCCTCCTTGAGGACGAACAGTTCTGTCTTCAATGCCTCATTTTCCTCCTGAAGATGTCGAATCTCCGCTTCTTGTTTCCGGATCTCATCCGGGCTGGAGATGTATTCTGCAACCACTGCCGAGAGGTTGCTATCCGCTGGTGTGCCCACCAGTTCTCCGATCTGGGTCAAAACCAACTTCTTGACCGCCTAGTCTGCTCGCACATCACTTAAGATGTTGATCAGCTGGTTGAACGGATCCGTCGGATCCGATCCGGAAGAACCCGGTCCTTCAAATTCCGGTTTCTTCCCAGGGTTGGATCTCTCACCTGGAGGGGTTGGGGTTCCTCTCCGGTGAGGGGGCATCGTCTTCTGCCACTTGTTCTGCGGCCGGTGTTGCTCCCCTTCTTCTTCATCGGAACCGGATCCGTCCTCCTGCTCGTCCTCCGTTTTCGATTCCCCATACTTCAGGAGTACCTCTTGAGTAGTCCACTTCTTCTCCTCCGTATCCGTGAGGAGCTGGTTATGCTTGTAAAGATGGAAGAGGTAGGGGCTTAGTGGTATAGGCCTATTTCCTCCGATCTTTGGAACCAGACGGCCTACCAGATCGGAAAAGATCCGGGCCCAGTCCACTTTCCGTTCCCCGCTCAGGGCTCCAAAAATCAGGTTCCCGATGGCTATCGTCACCCTCGTTGGCTTCTCCGGGTGAATGATCGGAACGAGAAACTGCAAAAGATTGCGATGCCGGTTGTCCAAACAGTCCGTGACCAAATGCCCATCCTTCGAGTCCACGTTGCTCCGGTACTTCCTCCGAGTGTATCCTTCTTTCAAGGTGGCCATCCCTCGACCTCCCAACCGGAAGTCGTATACTGCCCTCCACATTTCTTCCGTCCAACTGCTCGGAATTCCGCGGAGGGTGTTGTCGAATTGATTTGAGAGTTTTTCCAACAGCTCTCGAACCATCCGATCCTCTCTAAACCCCCAGGGTTTATCTATCAGTCCTCCGCACTCCATCGTGGAGAGGTCCTCCATGAGGTTGGCCTTCTCTTCCTCTCCTGAGGGAATGACCAGATTCACCTTCCGGAGTTTAACCTCTACTACGGATGAACTGGACGGTCCTGTTCTACTCTTGCGGAGCTGAGGCATGGACACGCGCTGTGCTAACCGGATTTCCACTGAGACTACCTTTCTCTCTCCTAGCCGCATGTCCCGTTTCCTCACTTCTTTCTTCCGATCTCAACCGGAAAAGCACTAATCCTGCAGCACACACTAGCGCATTGTGCACACCTATTCACTAACACGCTAACACGCTCACAGTCACACTTACAAAAACAAGAAAGCAAGGCGCTGGGAAGAGAGCTAAATACGCGCAGAGAGAACGCTTTCCAGCAAACGAAATTTGAAAAAGAGTGGCAATTGGACTGGTCATCCTATTTATAGTCTAAACTGTCATCATGACGAAATCCGTTCTTGACCTAATCCGATCCAACTCAGATCCGCTCTAACTCTAATCCGAGTAAGATTCCGATCGAATCCGGATTGTCCACTAATTCCGTTCCGTAGTTAAATTCCGGTTTTCCGTTACCTCCTAACTCAAATCCGGATCCTTGGCCACGATTTCCGTTCCAGAATTTAAGTAACTTAGAAAAACCAAAAATTTACACTGCGACACTGGCGTCGGCAGCAAATGCCGTATCTGAAGATCAGTAGTGCGTTGATTCTATTTGAAGGACTAGCTTGCATCTATTATGTCTTTGTCAATGTCAACGGGGGTCCGGAGTTCACATATCTGGGCTTGGTATGCACTACAACGATTGTTTTTTCTTTTGTTCTTCTGATAATCTCAATTTTGATTTCGGGGATTTGAATGTGACTAATTTCCGGTTGTTGTATTTTAGTATTCGGAAGGTGTTAAAGTGCTGGAAGTTGTAGATTCAGCGAAAGCTAAGACGTTAAGTCAGGTCTTCACCAAGCAGATTTGGGACGACAAACATGTGCAGGCGGCACCTCTTCCTCTTACGAAGGCCGAACACGAGGACGAGGAAGTTGAAAGTGATGATCAAGATGTTGTAGTTGAAGACATCACCCAACACAGACCGAGTTTAGGAACAAGGTCGGTTGAGCACCCTAAGGTTAGTGTGCATTATTTGCTGAACCATCGTGATATCTCCGGACGTTGGGCAGCGTATATCCGTAATATGCGATTCAGGGAGGGAAATTTCACCTCAGATGTGGTGGGATATTGCCTTTCTCGCAGGCGAAATCTCCGACTCCCTCCCCCCGGCGAGAGCAGCTGATTGATCCGCCAAGTACAGCAGAGAATGTTGACGAAGTTCACTCGGCGTAGGCGGAGCTAGCAGATTGGACAGAGCAGCATGAGAGTATTCCAGAGCCGTTACCAGTCGAAAAAATTGTAATTCCAATATCGAGCGGGTCGTTAAGCAAAGTGAATTCAAGGATCCCATTAACGGACCCAAGGATATCCAAGAGGAAGCCGCGTAAGAAGCCGGTCAAGGAACCTGACACTGCAAAAGATACCGGGAGCACAAAGGCGGCCAAGCGAGCGCGGAAGACAGCAGGCAAAAATAAAAAGGGGGGGATCTCAAAGAGGACTCCAAGTAAGTCGTTGGTGGAGCGCAAACAGTCGCCAGCGAAGCCGACTGGGAGTCCGAATCCCGAAGCATTAGTTGCGGCAGACACGCTTCTGACTTGTGCCTTGGGACGGTTACCGTCAAAGTCTGACAAGTCGACTCAGCCGCAAAAAGAGGATACGCAAGCACCTCGTGCTTCAGGAGCTGATAGACAACTGCCGGATTTTGTCGTACCAACCCATGAGGACACTCACCGACCAGCATCGGGGAATCCCACGATGACGAAAGAGTCACTGGTTAGGAGCGGGGAGGATGTGGCCGACCTCAGTAAGGGGAGGAAAGAGTCGACGGGGGATGATGACCAACCTGGATCGGGGGATCCCACAATGACGCAGGAGTCTAATGTCGGGAGGCGGGAAAGTGACCCCGGACCTAACCCGGAGAGGGAACACGCAGAAGGGGCCCTTGGAAGACCTACATTGGGAGATCTCACTATGAGCCATGCGTTACTTGTCCAGATTGAAGGAACTGTCCCTAGATCTAGCGCAGGGAAGGATGACGGCAGCAGGACACCGGAACCTGAGGGATTGGGGGATCCCACAATCGCTGAAGAGTCAATGGTGTCAATTCAACCTGGCGATCAAGCGAAGAGCAAGGGGGTTGAACACCAGGAGGGAGTGGTTGCATTGTCTTCGTCGGGGGATCCCACGACAGTGCCAAAGCAATTGCTCCCACCGATGGGCATCACTGTTGATGTACAGAACGACACCCTTGTTGACTTGGTCCCCCTGAGTCCCGTACCTGTTCGTGGAAGGAAGAATAAACCTGAAATAGGGCGGCCGAGGATTGTCGACATTGCTTCACTGGCCTCCAGTGTTCCATTGGAGGTTGCAAGAGAGGTGGTTCTTGATGACGGTGAGTGCAACTGACGAAGTGCTGGAGGCCTTACCTTACGAGGCCGAAGAAATAATGAAGTTCTGTCTTGTCGATCATATGAGAGCATTTGGTCAATTACCGAGTCTAAACCACTATGGGAAGATGCGTCTGGATACCAACAAGAAAATTCATTTGGAATCCATAAGGCGAGCGAACCGTTTCCTTTACAAGCCCGTCTTTAAATGGATATTTCAGGATGGTCTGCGTGCAGTGTATGAAGGAGGGGATCCACTTGATGCAGATGAAGAGTGGGAGGCAGTGGGACTCGGCGTTAGAGGGAGGAGGGTGGGGCCTTTGAGCGACGACGAGCTTGAGACGGGATCTGTGAGTGGTGACGAGGGGGAAAAAGGACCAGTGAGCACCGACGAGAGAGGAAAGGGGCAAATGATCGTCGAGAAGAGGGGAGAAGGATCAATGAGCGGCGGTGAGAGGAAAAGAAGACGATTGGGCGACGAAAGGAGTGGGGAAGGGTCGTTAGCTTGTAGCGTCCGAGCTCCCACAAGTAACATGCCTACATTATTGTCAATGTACATATGAGATAATGAATCGTGAACTGGTCAGTCACTTACTCTGTGCTTCTCTTGTATTCTGCAGGTTTTTGAGTGCCTGCTAAACCGGTGGCGAAGTCGCTGAATAAGGTAGAAAGGCGGCGGTATTATGTGGTCCTTGACCTTAATGGAGTTCTTGTTCACAGGTCATTCAATGAATTGAACAGACGCGTCATAACACTTCGACCGAATGTTGGTCAGTTCCTTGACTATGTGCACAGACATGCAAACATTGCTTTCTGGAGTTGTATGACACCGGCAAATGTGACGAAGGTATTGAATCAAATGTTGCCGGGGATGTCTGTTAAGGCGAAGGATGTGCCTGTTCTCACGCAGGATGACTGCACAAAGTTGTCCTACAGAGACCCCAAACACCCGGACAGGCCCTACTTCCTCAAGGATCTAAATCATTTCGCCACTAAGCTGGGTTTGAGGTCAAAGGATAATGTTCTCTTCATTGATGACGATCCACTTAAAAACCTCCTGAACGATTGTCATAGCGCCATTTTCCCCCGCAAATTTGAAGGGGATTGGAAAGAGAAGTACCTTGTGGGGGTGCTCAGTCCTTGGCTCGCAGGTCTGTTTAAGTCACAGGAAGCTGTGCCGGCGTATGTCAAGAAGCATCCGCTCCACAATGGTCTGCCACCGACGGTCCCGTTGACCAGACCGGGGTCTGACATTTTGAGGGCAGTAGTTTAGTTTTGGTTTTTCTTCCTTGACGGACTTCATCATGATATCTCACAATCTCCTTTTTGCGTGCATATTATTGCTTGTAGCTTAAAACTCTTGAACACATTGTAAATATTGTAAATGCATTTTCGAAATACTAGACATTTTTTGTTTGTAGGAGGCATTGATTCAGCCTCATAGTAAATGTGAAAATAAATTTTTTTCCTAAATGCCTTTGATTAAGATAATTATGAGTTCGAAGGGATCACCTCGACCTTGACTATTAATCCGCGTGCATGCACATCTAGAGATCTAATGGTATACCGTGGAAGTGGATTCTATCGGTAGATCGGACTGTTTTGGGCATTTATCCTTGTCTTTTAAATCTAATGTGAATGCATTTCCGGTGCATGACCCTCACTTAGAATTGTTTTCTTACTCTTCGTTCGCAGCTTTAATCTAAATTTGGTTCTGTAATTGTTTATCATATTACTCGAAAGAGTGGAATTTTTTGAACACTTCATTAGATTTTAACACTAGGCGTCATCATCCTGCGCGGCAAGCTTCATCAAGAGATCGCACGATACAACGTGACGTGTGAACATTGAAATGTCATTTCCGTCCTTGTATTGTCCCGTGATATTGTTTTTGTACTTGTGGATGACAGTGAAGTTGTAGTTGTGCTTCTACTGATTGTTTGGGAGTTCTCCTCCAGTTCCGGTTTGCTGAAGTACGGATTTGAAATTGATAATTTTGACCTCTCTCTTCGGCTTGATCGGAAGATCTCACGATCATTTTACCTTGCATTGAATTATTAGTCTTAGGCGGATTATGTAATCTACATTTTTGTTGCTTCAATCGAATGCAATTGAATTTCTGCTACGTAACTTCCTTTGCTCGAGTATTTTCGGTCTTCTAGTATGTCAACCTAAACCTTTTTTTGTATTTGACACAAATCCTAAATCTGCATCCCTTGTTAGTGCTGTATTGTAGGCTACAGTGACACCGTAGAAGTATTGCTAATTTCCTTGTACTATGCAGCAAATAAGACATTTAGTCGCTGTTCTTCAAATAACTACCCATGTGTATTTTCAATTAGCGGTTCTGTTGTATTGCATATTGGTCGGGGGATCTCACGATCAATTGACGTTGTTTTCTGTATGTACATGTCTGCGTGTTGAGGCTTACTTGGTCTTTGCAGAAGGCGATGCTCTTAGTACTAACAGGGGATCTCTGCGTGAAGGGCGGTGTGGCGGATCTCCCACAGAATATCGAAATTCGGCCCGGCTTCCGTGGTCTTCTCCGACATTTTGTTGAAGAAACTCACTGTGGTTTGTGGTCCGCAATGCAACCTTCAACACTGGCCGCTCTTCTTTGACGTATTCTACCGCCGGAAATTCTGTCAAGGTTTCTATTTTTTGCCGGGTCTGACAATCCACGGAAGAACCAGGTGTATCCCCATCGTCGTGCAATACTGAAGACTGTCTTGAACATTCCTCGGACGCATAGGGTACTTTTGAATAACAGTATTGTAATGCTTGTCCTAGATCCTCTTGATTGGGAACGTCCGCACTTGCTTCAACCGGCATTGCATGTGAGGGATGATGTAGATCCTATAGAGTTAGATCGTCCGCACATTATAGCACCGCCTTTTGATTGGTCTTGGGCTCCAAAAAACATGTAGTTGGAAGTGGACTAGCTGGGCTATTTATCACCTGTTTGTTGCATCCAAATGATTATATAAGTGGCGAATCCACCTTTTCTATCTGACTGTGATTACACCTTACCAAATGTCTGTAATTGCATTATGTTGCTTCATCCATTCTTTTGTGTTATGTGATACTTTGGGAAGTATCTTCTGAGTTCTCCCGATCTGTGATGTCGCATATTAATGCAACCCCGGATACAAATGTACCGCTTACAGCAAATGTCGAAGTTGACATCATTCCAAATTCATTGATTTGTTCGAACACTCTCTATCCCGAAGGAGTATATTTCCTTGCATCAGGAAATCTCCAGACCACTTAGCATCCCAAAGCGGTTTAAATCTCCTTTGAACGGCATTGTGGACTCATTGTACATACCATCGGAAAGATCTCCCGATGGACAGGACCTTCACAAAGTCTAGAGTTCCCCGTAAATTCCAGAAGTAGTTAAATATGGCATAACCGTAATGCCAAAGAGAGGAGTACAAAATAGGAAACAGAATCTGATCAGACCAAAACACTATACCCTTGAGACTGACAAGCACATGGACACTAAAAGAATCGAGAATGTAAGTGAGAAGGTGGCTAAGGCAAACATATATAGAATCCAGGTAGCACGCAACAGAACAGGGTGTCCTACCAGCAGAAATTTGAATCCAAATGACAATTACGAGAACTGCCTATAGACCCAAAAAATTGGGATACATATGAGAAATACGAAAATTGGGTCTCTGTGAGCTCCCAATTTGTCACTTGGGACTCGTAGAATTATTTTTTTGGAAATTTGCAATTTAAAGTTGATAAAAGTATAGAAAAACCCATAAAAAGAGTGTAGAACCGAAATAGGGTTGTGTCATACCCATTATAGTATTTGGTCTAGGTTTGTGTTTGTTACTTAGAATCCCCCAAACCTTGCCTAAAAATAGTATAGAAATAACGAAAAGGTTAGATTTGGAGGATTCGAGTCACACAGCCCCAAAAGGGCTAAATCCCACCATGAATGTGGCGATTCATGGCTAGGTCGGTCCGAGGGATCCACAGCAAGGCCACTAGGTCGGGTCCTAGAGTTAGATTTAGAATTCCCCATTAGATCGACGAATTCCCAAAATCTCGATTGTTAGCATGTAGGAGCCACTCACGCAAGACCGGGCCTGTGGAGGAATCTACAGCCCAGGGATGGTGTTCTAGGGTGAATCCCATGCCAGGAGTCCAACGGCGAAATCGGTTTGCCAAGATTCCTCCACCTGCAGAAGATTCCCGCACCGTCGCTAATTCGAGGAGATGGCCAGTTTTAAATCTCCATTGACCAATCGTGCCAGGTACGGAAACACACCCGCACGTCTTTCATGCGACTCCCTGAGAGGTCACGTGAAAAATCCCGGCATCTTCCAACTTGCAAAAGAACCTTTTCCGGGTGGTCAACCCTCCTAACCTCCAACGGGAATTTCATGGAAATTACCCAGGTAACAATAAAATCTCACTAAAAATTAGACTAGCTTGTTTTATGTTAATAATGCGTTCCGTGAAGTTTCACGACATTCCGATAGCGGCAAGTACTCGAACCGGCGAGATCCCTTGGGAATTAACGACGTGGCGGGGTCCCCGCCACGTTGACCGGCATCCCGGGCCCATATGATGGCGAAACGAAGTCAACCAAAAGTCCTTCCCGACTCTCTCGCACCTACCGGAGACCCTAGGCTATTCACATTTCTCAAAATAGGAGACCCCCAAGATCTAGGATTTTACCACGATTTGGTTTTTAAACTAAATTAACCTACGATGGGTTTTTGGCCTCAGTACGGGGGGTAAGAGGAATCTAGGACTAAACACGGCGATCTGAATCCAACGGCGCAATCCGTTTGGCGATTGGAGCTAATCTCCAAATGTTAGGATGTTGGTCCAACATAGATGGTAGAAATAGAAATTTAGGATGTAGGATGAAAATATTTGAGGATGAGGATGAAAATCCCCGTTGATAAGGTTACCTTAGAGCTTTAGAGAGAGGGGTGAGCCCTTGGGAAACCTATATAAGGGCCCCCTTTTCTCTCTCTAAAACACCCCCTCACTTTTGTTTGAGTCCGTGGGTCCAATTTGCTTTGGATATTTTGGCGTTTGAAGCCAAAAACCTCTACGGTGTTTTTGGAGCACTTTTTGCACCATTGTTGCTAGATTTCAAGCTTTGAAGGTCCTTAGGGGGTCCTTCTATCTTGCCTTGTGTACTTCTTGTACGTTGTTGTACTTTTGTTATGAGTTAAGAGTCCTTGTTTCTCTCTTGTGGTACCTTTGTGAGCTAACTTGTGAGTTTAGGAGTCTTTTGGTGTCTTGTCTTAATCCTAAAGTCACCCCCCACCGTACCTTGGCGATGCCGCTTTGGGGGGCCTTTAGTTTGTGAAGTTGTGTGTCTTTTACGTGTCCTAACGTGTTGTCTTTTCTCACTCACGTGTTCTCACCTTCTTCTAATCTTTCCCTTGTTGTGTGGACCCTCCCTCGGGACGGCGAAGCTTTGGCTTTGTCACGTGTGTTCCTTAAGTTTGTCTTTTCTACCTTCTTCTAATATTCCCCTTGTTGTGTGAATCCCCCCCACGGCGGCAAAGCTTTGAACTAGTGACCACATCAAGTCCTATAGTGTGTGTTAAAATAGTCTTAGACGGCGGAGCTTTGAACCCGTGGAGTGTTATAAGTCCTAAAGTTGGTGTTAAAACCAATTTTACGGCCGAGCCTTGAACCTCCATAGCCTTAGATTCCAAAGTCTAGTTTCCAAGATCTTCTTGGAAAAGTCCAGAGTTTAGCTTCCAAGATTGGTCACGAGTTTCTAGGAAGAGAGTGACCATCCCGTAACACTTAGCTTAGGTGATCGTTCTAAAAATTTGGGGCCTAACTCCCCGGACGGCAAAGCTTCGATCCTGGCCCTAACCCCCTACTAAAAATCTAATTTAAGTTTGTGTTAGTGGGTTCCCCTAAGGGAACTCGGTTGTGTGGATTTTTGGGAAGGGCAGCTAGTACCTCAGACCAGCATACAGCCAGCATACCGGGCCAGCATATCGGCCAGCATACAGCCAACCATACCGGACCGGCATACCAGACCAGCCGGCAGCCAGCCATACAGCCAGCATACATCGGGCAGTCAGCTTGACTGAGCTGAACATCAGCATCGGGCTAGTCTGTTTGACTGAACTGAACATCAGCCATCGGGCTAGTCAGCTTGGCTAACTGAACTAAACTTCTAGATTTCCAAAACTAAACGGGACGATGCCCTGCGGGGCCCCAACCACCCTTTTTTTTTTATTTTTTGATCTTTTAAAGTCTGAAATTTTGGAATCCAGTTGGGGAGAGGAAAAAACTCAAATTGGAACTTCAAAAACACAAGAGAAAGGGGGGGAGAAATAGAAGTTGCCACTGCACGTGCCACCTGCACAAAAACATCTGATCCAACCTGCATTACCACTCACACCTACACACAATGGAAGGAAATTAGGGAGAAGGATGTGTTATAGGAGTGGAAAGGAGAGAGACGATAAATAGTGCCTAGCTAGGAGATTAGGTAAGAAATCTAGAAGAACTCCTTGCGACCGTTGGGAGGAGGATTAGGATGACACAAAGCAAGGTTGCGTAAGAGGGTAGGAAGAACATTTAAACCCTTCTCGTAGTTTGAAACCATAGTGTAAGACTCATAAAAGTTTAGGTGGAATAGTGCTAGTGTAGAAGAGAGAGGAAGAAAGAAAAGAAAGGAGGAAGGGAAAGAAGGAGTTTAGATCATCAAAAATTGTAATATTTTCCCAATAAGCAGTGAGCTCGGAAAAAATTCAAAACAAAGCCAAAGACTACCATGGAGCGTGAGGATGTACACATGGATGTGGACGAAGTTATTTCCAACACCGGTAGTGAAGAGGTGAGTTTTTGATTTAGTCTTTGATGTTTCTCCCTAATTAGCATTTATTTTCCTAATCAGCCCTTAGAGCGTGATTAGCATCCGAGATTAGTGCAAATTAGAAGTTTAGATTCAAAAAGTTATAGATTAGTGATAGAGGTTTCCAAAAACATCTTATAATTAAGATTTGACCGTAAACTAATCGCGTTAGGCTAAGTTAAGCGGTAGGGGGTAGAATGGAGGAATTTTAATTAAATTTGATCCACAAGGAACAACGGACGGAAATTAGGATTAGATTAGAAGGAGGATTTAGGATTAAAATTAAAGATCAAATAACGGTTTAAAAACCTAGAGTTAAATTAAGATTTTAATTAGGGAAGTTAAAATTCAAAAGTCGAAATTTGGAGTTAACTTTGGGAGGTAAAAAGTAGAGTAGGAAATAGAAGTCAAAAGTAGAATCCACTTAGGAAGTAGATTGTTGAGTTAGAAATAGAGTTAAAATTAGAAGTCAAAACCCTAGAGTTAAAAGTTGGAATTAAATTTAGGAGGATAACATTTAGAGTTAATCTAGGATTAAAACGATAGGATTAAAGTTGGAAGTAGAAGTCAAAAGTCAAAAGTCAAAAGTTTAGATTAAATTTAAAGGTTAAATTTTAGAGTCAATTGGGGAGTAAAAAGTTAGAGTGAAAAGCTAAAAGTAGAAGTTAAAATTTAGAGGTTGAAGTTAAATTTTAGAGTTAGTTGGAAGTAGAAAAATCTAGAGTCAAAGTGAAAACGTAGAGTCAAACCTAGAGGTTAAAATTGGGGATTAATTTTAGAAGTAAAAATTTAGAGTTAAAAGTCAAAAACCTAGAGTTAAATTAGGAGTAAAAATCTACAGTAAAAAAGTGAAAAGTTAGAGTTAACTTTAGAGGGTAAATCTTAGTGTAGTTTAGAAATAAGAAACATGAATTAAAAGTGAAACTTAGAATTACCCTAGAAGATTCAAACTTGGAAGTTAGGAGTTGAAGTTGATTTAGAAGTAAAAACCTAGAGTCAAAAATCAAAATATAGAATAGAAGTCGGTAGTTAATTTCTAGAACCAAGCTGAAGAAGTAAAATCTAGAGTTACATTAAGAAGTTGGAACTTTAGGGGTAGCTTTTAAAAGTAAAACTTCTAGGTGGAGTCTTAGAAACCCAAGATAGTCTTAGGGGTTCATGGAAGGAACATAGGGGTTCCCCTTTTTACGTAGTTAGGAATGTTAGAAATGACGCCAACTACCCGGTTGACCCTCGACATAGGATAGATAGTTAGGGAGTCAGGATTTCACCATCACTCTGAACATCGCAGTTAACTTGTGAGTTACTACATGCATTACTAATTATTCACTGCCATCCACAACCCTTAGGAAACGTTAGCAAAAAAGATCCATTGCTTGGAAGGCACAGTGGACCGCGCTCACATCACCCCCATATATTAAAAAAGTGGATAAAGGCATAGAACCTGGTCGGTGTTCGCTCTATACCAAGGGTGGGTAATCTAGCGCCCACAATCTCCAACCAAAAAAAATTGGGATACAAATGAGAAACACAAAAACAGGGCTCAAAACAGGGTCTTCAACCAAAAAAATTGGGATACAAAATGAGAAACACAAGAACTGGGTCTTCAACCAAAAAAAATTGATATACAAATGAGAAACACAAAAATAGAGCTCAAAATAAGGTCTCCAACCAAAAAAATTGGGATACAAAATGAGAAACACAAGAACTAGGTCTCCAACCCAAAAAAATTGGGATACAAATGAGAAACACAAAAACAGGGCTCAAAATAGGGTCTCCAACCAAAAAAATTGGGATACAAAATGAAAAATACAAGAACTGGGTCTCCAACCAAAAAAAATTGGGATACAAATGAGAAACACAAAAACAAGGCTCAAAATTGGGTCTCCAACCCAAAAAAAATTGGGATACAAAATGAGAAACACAAGAACTAGGTCTCCAACCAAAAAAATTGGGATACAAAATGAGAAACACAAAAACAACATCAGCCAAAGAAGAAAATTGGAATCCAAATGATCAAGCACCTACGGTTCATAATCAGCAATCCAACAAGGATGGAATCCAACGGAGAAGCACATAAACATCATGAGCAACCCAAAAAATTTGGAATTCGAAGAACTAACTATCGTCCGTCCCTGTGATTTGGCGACACCCAAACTAAAGCAGAAGCTGAAATTGACAACACTGCAAGCACATCCATCTTCCAATTCCCAAAGCCATTGAGGTGGTCCCACAAATCTCCGAGCTGGGCCACCGACATTACCTCCAACGGGCTGAGACGCAGATGGTGATCATCCAACGGGGTCTCCAGCGCCCAGGAATTTGAGAAAACCTCAAAATTGTGCTTGAACAGCGAACCCACAATCTCCTCCATCGAGCACCAGCGCGGCTCTGGTGTCAACAACGCCTCCCAGCATGCAAGGCGATGAGCTGCGCCTTCCACCGTCTCATCCAGGGCTTGCTTCTAGCTCCTGCAAGTTTCACCAACTACTTCGAAATCAGCAAGAATAGTGGGCCGTAGAGTATCCTGGTTTTGCGGCAACAGGTTGTTCCACCTTGACCTCTGAATGTGCACACCCTCAACGAGAATGGGGAACAGCGAGTCTCTCAACACGACCTCCATGATCAGCAGATGAGGAAAAGGGGAACGCAGCAGAAAATACCAGAAGACAGAAAGACAGCACCACGAGAATACACGCAGAATAGCAGAAGAAGGGCGCTTGAGAAACCCAGGGAAAACTGGCGGAATGGCTGCAAGAATCTTCTACAATTGGACGCTGAATTCAATGAAGACCGGTGAAGGCAATGACAAACATGCACACAACTATGATCGCATGGTGGGTGGGTGCCCAGAATTTGAAGACTGAGGTGGTCGTGACATGGATTTAGAGAGGTGAGAGAAGCACAAGCTGAACGGGGCTCTTACCTGCGAGAAGGAGTCTAGCATCGACAAGAAATGGCAACGTTGGCTTCGCACGCTGCAGGTACCGGGACTGCAGGAGGTCGTTAAAAAAAATATGCATAGAGGGCCCTGAAATCAAAATTTGCACATACAAGGAACAGTCGTCCCAACCCTGTACAATAAACAATTCCCCCTTCCAAATAGAAATTCCATCCCGTATACTAAGCATCTCCCCCTGTAAGTCCCACGTCACAGCCCACCAAATGCACATATACAAAGGGAGTGTAAATTTAAAAAAACAAAAAACATACGTAATTGAGTGACAATTATGAGAAATGACTAATTGCCTAAGGTTAGCAATTGAGTACTATACATAAAAAGCCTTCAAACACATGCGAGAAGATTGGGATTGTGGCTTGAAGAGACTACCTCAACAAGTTGAAATTTCCACACTCAATTGATTGGAACTCATACCTCTTTGTATGCACAGAACATGGGGAGGTCCAGTAAAAAAACTAAATATCTAAGCTGAAAAAACTGAACCACTTCTCTACAAAACAAGTAATTCAAATCCAATCAACAATTAAAGATTAATGCACATGCAAATCTCTTTTGGTTTAAGGGCAAAGAGACTAAAAGGGATTTGGAAAATATTCACACTGTGTTAACATTAACTGAAATTGAAGAATGCCACTAAATATGTTCCTTTTATGAAAATAAATTTACATTGAGTAAAAATACGTCAATGCAAAAAAAAATTATGAGAAGTGACTAATTCAGATTACATCTGTTAAAAAAATATTCCAGCAATCACAAATAAATTAAGTTCTAGGGTTGAGAAGACTACCTCGGATTTGGCACAGATTAGCACTCAAGCACCCGGAACTCGTACTTATGGCTCCACATGTGCAAAAAAGTACAACAATTAATTCCTTATTTCTGATTAGCAATGAATTCATTTAGAGAGTTACCATCTACCTCATCCAACGTACAAATTTTAGTACTACATGCGTATTGTAGAGATACGGTTGAGATTATAGCATCAAGATCAACCCACACACAGTCACTTTCATCGTATTTGTATTTGTTGTGCCCAAGGATTTTTTTAAATTAATGTAAATAAACCATAGTCGTAGGAGATAGGGAGCCTCTACTTCCATTCTGCACAGCTCGTTTCATCACGTCAATTGGTTGCCTACAGAGCCCCCATTTAGTTCCTACCTTCACTCGCATTTTCTGGACACCTCCAAGGTAGAAAATGCTGTTATCAACAGCAGAATTTATAGCCGCAGGCCTTCCCCGCTTCCTTTTAGTGGCTGCTCTCACGTTTGACACACTAGCATTCCCTCTTTCGTCTTTGAAATACACCCCCACGTCACTGCCCAAGCTAAGGAGCATGGAAGTGGTGGACGAAGCTGCAGCTAAATAATCGTCAGAATTATTGAAGTAAATTGAGTTTTTCATTCTAGTTAGCCTATCTTTAGACAAGTATGGATTGCCATTCAATTGACTAACAAGGGTTGATTTAAAAATTGAATGACCCTCGTATATAACAATAGGGATAGTTTTGGCCAGTTCAGAATTGGAAGAGACTTGCACTGCGTAGTCGCTGAGAAGCTCCACTAACACATTTCTGGTTTCCTCCTCTAATTCCGGCAAGCACGTATTTTTGTCGTCAACTAGGTCGTCCTCTAGCACTTCATTAGGGTTAGAGATACTCACTGGTTGAAGATCAGAGTCGGAGATGCCCTGTAGTCTCTCCCGTTCGCATTCTACATCCCCATCAATCCCCGGTTGAAGCGTAGGGGGCTGGTATGCCATGTGCTTTAGGTCCTACATTTCCAACTTCCAAGGTGACACGAACCACAATTTTTTTGCAGGGGTTGCTTGGTTAGAGGGTGCCATATTTAGCACTCTTAGCAATCCCTGGGCTTGTTTCAACCCCTCCTTCAAGGCCGCTATGATATCAAAGTCTATAGCAACGAGAGAATAGTCAGACAAATTAGCAGGGACCTCTCCTTCAAGAAGTGGGTGTAAAGCCACCCAAATATTTTCAACTTTATTGTAAACCCTACCAAATTGCACCCCATTCTCACCATATTTGACACTTGACAGGTGGTTGAGTGTGTTGGCAGTGTTCACAAGGTCGTGAAAGTCATAAGACCTCTCCATGCCGTTCATGCCCCCTATTTTTGAGAAAAAAATCTCACAGCTGTCGCTGCCTGTGAGGTTCAGGGGAACTGGCAGGTGGGGATATGTATCCCTAAACATCTTCACTAAAAGCACAGCAAAGTGACACAAAAGTTGTACATTAAGAAAGCATTGTTGACTAACGAAACTTTCACTAAATTTGAATCTAACTGAGTTATTCCCAATTGCATGATTACCGTAAGTGAACCATAGTCGCCAAATTCTGAAAAAAAAAAAAGACCTTGGAGGCCAAAACAACTCTGCTGCAAAGGTCAAGAATCGGAGAAGCAAAGATATCAATGTCGTCTCCACAAATTTGCAAATACAATTCAGTGCCTAAGGTTCGCTCATAGTGTGCTTCTCCAGAATTTCTCATCTTTTCAAGGCACTGCTGGGTTTTATGTTGACACATATGCTGAGCAGACACCCAGTTCTGCCGGTCCTTCCGCTGAACATCCTCCAGTTTCAGCCCATATTCATCAAATGTGTACTTGTTATATAGCATGCCAAGATGTGTGTGGAGCGCCCCGTCCTCTCCAAGCTGCAACGTCTTCACGGGGGAGTCAAGAGGATTTATTAACTTCTTGCCATTGCGTATCCAGTCTTGGTCATGAAGGCCGCTCCATTTTCCTTCTGCGTTCACCGAGGCTGTCAGTAACCACCCGTCCCATTCGATGTTGGAGCGACTTCCTTCCCGACTTGTGTAATCAGCAAGCATGAGCTGACGTCTCCTACTGTCCCCATCGCTAGCATGTCCGACTATGGGTCCAACAATCTCGACACACTCTCTATTCCACAGTTCTTCAATCCTTTACCACTGCTGCTTGACCCACATGTGATCAAAACAATTACAAGTACATGTTACCACCAAAGCAAGTCGAGGCAAACTTTGGTAGAGGGGATTCAACATTACAACCCTAGCAAAATCTCCCCTTTGATTAGTACGAAAGGATTCAACAATTTTGTTGTATCCTTCTTCACCTATGCCCACAACTTATTTAAAATTAGAAACACAAACATGATTATTTAGAGGACCACAGAACCGACCAAGGTGTCGCAACAATGATCTCAAGCAATTCGACCCTTAACCTTTGTTTCATCTTTGGCAAGGATTACAGGAACAGGACCAAGAATGCCATGAGCCGCTTTGGCATTCTTATAGATCTGGGCGACACTAATAAAAATATCAACGTGCTCTCTAGATACGAATTGGACACCCTTCTTATTCTCTCTTTTGGTAGTATTGAAATTAGGACCGCAGTATTTCAATGAGAACAATTCACACATACGTCTTCCCCCGTACATCTTCATGGCTTGAGAGAAGGCCTTCGAGTTATTGGACCATCGAACTCCCTGGCTTTTTTGATTCAAGTTGCAGGCTACGTCGCACATAAAATCCCATAATGCAGGTTTACCCCCCCATAGCCCCAGTCCTATTTGCTGCAATTATGTCTGTGGGAGTACTTAATATCCGGAAAGCTGAATTAATATAGAAATAGATGCAAAAGTAGGAAAAAATTTTCAATTTTTGCATTAGAATACGGAATTAGGAACTAGAAGTTAGAATTAGAAATTAGTCCTTTCTTAGAAAAGATAAAACTCTAATTAGGTTACACAGTCATCCAGAATCAGTAGCCAGAAAGCCGGAAAGTTCCGGATCGTAGGGACCTACCGCCTAGATTCTGGCTAGGGAACTTACGGAAACTTTGCCTGGTCAGGAACTTAGGGTTCCGACAGGTATTTAAACCCCACCGCCAGCCTCATTCTTCCTCTTTTCCCCGTGCTTCTCCATGGTGCGTTAGAAGAGAGAAAGAGTGGTGAATTAGGGCGTGTTAGGGAGAGAAGGGGAGGACGGTGCCGTTTGCACCGGATTGCTTTAGCTGTCGGTAATATGGCGGAAGCGAGTCAAGTCCGAAGGCCGGTAGTGTCAGCCCGGGGCGTACGCCCGGTTATTCCTGCTGATCCGGGCCATTTCAAGGAGTTAGAAAAGGACCTAGAGATTATGGGGTGTCTAGGGTTTCTGAAAAGGCCGTGGAACGTCCGGAGTGAGGAGATGCTTGACGAACTCGTTTCCGGAGTTCCCAATTAGTTTGAGTTAACTATTAGGGGTTGTTTTAGGGCTTGGACTCCGGAGTTGTGGGCCAAGGCGTACTTTACACCAACTAGAAGATCCGGGATAGCCGGCCGAACAGATAGGTATGCAGCTAACATATTCCGGAACCAGCCAAATTCGAAGGAGGGGAACGCCGCAAGTGACTATAGGAATCCCCGGAACCGGCAGTTGTTGGAATTCCTCATTCTGATCCTGTATCCGGAAAAGCCCACCCGAATTACAATGACTGTGGCAAATACAATTTTTGGAGCGCTAGGAGATAGGGAGAATCCGGCTCCTAGACCGGTCAGCTGGGGAGTGATAATCCAGTCCATAGTGGAAAAGTTAGCGGGAAATATTGCTAGTAAAAAGTCTAGCCCGATTGGCCCCTACCTTTTTCACCTATATCACTCAGAGGATGCGCTGACCGGACCAAAAATGACCGTGTATCGGAAGGGGAAAAGTCTTCTGAAATACGGACTCACCCCGGACAATGAACCGGATGAGCCCGAGTCGGAAGAAGATGAACCAGAAACGGAGCACGCGTCACCCAACGTTGCCGGAATACGCCGAAAGTCTACGGATCCGTTTGCTCGAGGGAAGCAAGAAGACGGAGAGATGGAGCAGCCCCGGAACCCACTTCCGGAATCAGATTAGTTTGAGGCCACCATCAACTGGCTGAGAGCCACCAAGGGGTAGAACGAGAGGATGACGGCTCTGATCTGAAATGTGTGCGGAAAGTTGGGTGTGACGGAAGAAGCCCAGATTCTGGGTGCTTTGATGGAAAGGCCGGATCCGAAAGTAGTGAAGCAGTTGGAGGAACGGATTCTGGCCTTGGAGCAAGAACGGAACCGGTTCCAAGAGCAAGCTGTATGGACAGAAAGATAAAAGAACACCACCGAAGCAAAAGAGGGGAAAGCCATCAATCTAGTCCGGAATGTCCGAGGGCTATTCGAGCATCCGACGGATGTGCTTGCAAGGGCTATGCTCTGGAACTCCCAGATGGTGCAAGAGGGCCACGTCGTGGAATTGAAGGTGGTCAACATCCTGGTGGACTTCAAAGTCCGGATTGAGGGAATGCTGAAGGAGGTACGGCAGCTATTGGGCAATCTCAATCCGCTCGAGGGATTGGACCAAGGGCTTTTTGAGCTGACTCAGGATTTTCAAGAAGGAGGAGTACAATCCCAACCTTCCCCAGCCAAGACTAGATCAGTGGCCGGAATATCATCAGCCGTGAAGAAACGTTTGCTTGTCAAGTAGTTTACGGAATCTAGGCCGGATCCGGAAACGACCCCGAGTACGACTCCGGTGAAGGACGTGGTTCCAGTCGTACTAGCCGGAAGGACCCCGGTGGTGGCAAATCTCTTCCCTGACCGACCAGTTTCTTCCGGTTTTCGTGAGCCAGCTATCCCCGGAACGGTGCTGAACCTGGCTTGGACGGATCCGGTGAGATTCACTCACATGCTCCAGCCCATGGTTCAAGCACCCCCACTGTCCCAGCTTATAGACCTCACAGTCCCGAAGCCAAGGGGACAGCGGCTCCTCAGTGAAGAAACGGAGGAGGCGGAAACGACCCCGCAGACCTAGTCGAAGGAAGAGTTGCATCATCCCCGGACCCGGTCGAAGACGAATACCACCCCGCCCAAGAAGTTAGGTGGGTCGCCATCCAAGGGTGGGACTTCAGTGAACAAACCCCGAAGGGAGAAATGACTAGTTCGGGCAGTAGTTATGGTAGTTAGGATTTTAGCCGGATAGTAGTTCCTGAACCAAGTTGCCCGGATGTGGGGCCCAAAGTTCCGGACTTTTAGAAGTTTAACGGCTTTTTGTTTTTCCCGTAACGGTTCTCAAGGCCGTTCCCTTTTTTGCTTTTTGTTTTTTGTTTGGCCGTTGGCCGGGTTTCTAGTGGCCGTTTGGCCGCCTTTTTGTGGGTTTTTAAAGGCAAGCCGGCTTGTTGGCCTGTGTGAGCTCCCAATTTGTCACTTGGGACTCGTAGAATTATTTTTTTGGAAATTTGCAATTTAAAGTTGATAAAAGTATAGAAAAACCCATAAAAAGAGTGTAGAACCGAAATAGGGTTGTGTCATACCCATTATAGTATTTGGTCTAGATTTGTGTTTTTTACTTAGAATCCCCCAAACCTTGCCTAAAAATAGTATAGAAATAACGAAAAGGTTAGAGTTGGAGGATTCGAGTCACACAGCCCCAAAAGGGCTAAATCCCACCATGAATGTGGCGATTCATGGCTAGGTCGGTCCGAGGGATCCACAGCGAGGCCACTAGGTCGGGTCCTAGAGTTAGATTTAGAATTCCCCATTAGATCGACGAATTCCCAAAATCCCGATTGTTACCATGTAGGAGCCACTCACGCAAGACCGGGCCTGTGGAGGAATCTACAGCCCAGGGAAGGTGTTCTAGGGTGAATCCCATGCCAGGAGTCCAACGGCGAAATCGGTTTGCCAAGATTCCTCCACCTGCAGAAGATTCCCGCACCGTCGCTAATTCGAGGAGATGGCCAGTTTTAAATCTCCATTGACCAATCGTGCCAGGTACGGAAACACACCCGCACGTCTTTCATGCGACTCCCTGAGAGGTCACGTGAAAAATCCCGGCATCTTCCAACTTGCAAAAGAACCTTTTCCGGGTGGTCAACCCTCCTAACCTCCAACGGGAATTTCATGGAA
This sequence comes from Pseudisothecium myosuroides, assembly GCA_951799445.1. Lineage (NCBI taxonomy): Eukaryota > Viridiplantae > Streptophyta > Bryopsida > Hypnales > Lembophyllaceae > Pseudisothecium > Pseudisothecium myosuroides. The sequence continues at coordinate 2,577,616 of OX637297.1, forward strand.
ATTACCCAGGTAACAATAAAATCTCACTAAAAATTAGACTAGCTTGTTTTATGTTAATAATGCGTTCCGTGAAGTTTCACGACATTCCGATAGCGGCAAGTACTCGAACCGGCGAGATCCCTTGGGAATTAACGACGTGGCGGGGTCCCCGCCACGTTGACCGGCATCCCGGGCCCATATGATGGCGAAACGAAGTCAACCAAAAGTCCTTCCCGACTCTCTCGCACCTACCGGAGACCCTAGGCTATTCACATTTCTCAAAATAGGAGACCCCCAAGATCTAGGATTTTACCACGATTTGGTTTTTAAACTAAATTAACCTACGATGGGTTTTGGCCTCAGTACGGGGGGTAAGAGGGATCTAGGACTAAACACGGCGATCTGAATCCAACGGCGCAATCCGTTTGGCGATTGGAGCTAATCTCCAAATGTTAGGATGTTGGTTCAACATAGATGGTAGAAATAGAAATTTAGGATGTAGGATGAAAATATTTGAGGATGAGGATGAAAATCCCCGTTGATAAGGTTACCTTAGAGCTTTAGAGAGAGGGGTGAGCCCTTGGGAAACCTATATAAGGGCCCCATTTCTCTCTCTAAAACACCCCCTCACTTTTGTTTGGGTCCGTGGGTCCAATTTGCTTTGGATATTTTGGCGTTTGAAGCCAAAAACCTCTACGGTGTTTTTGGAGCACTTTTTGCACCATTGTTGCTAGATTTCAAGCTTTGAAGGTCCTTAGGGGGTCCTTCTATCTTGCCTTGTGTACTTCTTGTACGTTGTTGTACTTTTGTTATGAGTTAAGAGTCCTTGTTTCTCTCTTGTGGTACCTTTGTGAGCTAACTTGTGAGTTTAGGAGTCTTTTGGTGTCTTGTCTTAATCCTAAAGTCACCCCCCACCGTACCTTGGCGATGCCGCTTTGGGGGGCCTTTAGTTTGTGAAGTTGTGTGTCTTTTACGTGTCCTAACGTGTTGTCTTTCCTCACTCACGTATTCTCACCTTCTTCTAATCTTTCCCTTGTTGTATGGACCCCCCCTCGGGACGGCGAAGCTTTGGCTTTGTCACGTGTGTTCCTTAAGTTTGTCTTTTCTACCTTCTTCTAATATTCCCCTTGTTGCGTGGACCCTCCCTTGGGACGGCAAAGCTTTGGCTTTGTCACGTGTGTTCTTTAAGTTTGTCTTTTCTACCTTCTTCTAATATTCCCCTTGTTGTGTGAATCCCCCCCACGGCGGCAAAGCTTTGAACTAGTGACCACATCAAGTCCTATAGTGTGTGTTAAAATAGTCTTAGACGGCGGAGCTTTGAACCCGTGGAGTGTTACAAGTCCTAAAGTTGGTGTTAAAACCAATTTTATGGCCGAGCCTTGAACCTCCATAGCCTTAGATTCCAAAGTCTAGTTTCCAAGACCTTCTTGGAAAAGTCCAGAGTTTAGCTTCCAAGATCGGTCACAAGTTTCTAGGAAGAGAGTGACCATCCCGTAATACTTAGCTTAGGTGACCGTTCTAAAAATTTGGGGCCTAACTCCCCGGACGGCGAAGCTTCGATCCTGGCCCTAACCCCCTACTAAAAATCCAATTTAAGTTTGTGTTAGTAGGTTCCCCTAAGGGAACCCGGTTGTGTGGATTTTTAGGAAAGGGCAGCTAGTACCCCGGACCAACATACAGCCAGCATACCGGGCCAGCATACAGCCAGCCATACCGGACCGGCATACCAGACCAGCCGGCAGCCAGCCATACAGCCAGCAAACATCGGGCAGTCCGATTGACCAAGCTGAACATCAGCATCGGGCTAGTCTGTTTGACTGAACTGAACATCAGCCATCGGGCTAGTTAGCTTGGCTAACTGAACTAAATTTCTGGATTTCCAGAACTAAACGGGACGATGCCCTGCGGGGCCCCAACTACCTTTTTTTTTATTTTTTGATCTTTTAAAGTCTGAAATTTTGGAATCCAGTTGGGGAGAGGAAAAAACTCAACTTGGAACTTCAAAAACACAAGAGAAAGGGGGGGAGAAATAGCAGCTGCCACTCCACGCGCCACCTGCACAAAAACATCCGATCCTACCTGCATCACCACTCACACCTACACACAATGGAAGGAAATTAGGGAGAAGGATGTGTTATAGGAGTGGAAAGGAGAGAGACGATAAATAGTGCCTAGCTAGGAGAGTAGGTAGGAAATCTAGAAGAACTCCTTGCAACTGTTGAGAGGAGGATTAGGATGACACAAAGCAAAGTTGCGTAAGAGGGTAGGAGGCTCATTAAAACTTCACGAAGTTTGAGACTAGAAGCGTAAGACCACCATCACCACGGTTGGTGGAATAGTTCAAGAGTAGAAGGAAGAGGAGGAGAGAAAGAAAAGGAGAAGGAAATGGGGGAAAAGGGTTAGAACATCATACGTGTAACGTTTTCTTTTCTACAAATTAAGCCGTGGGCCTTGAAAAAAATAAAATAAATAAAAATCGTAACACAAAAATAAAAGAAGACAATCGCGAGTGGCCACCATGGAGCACGAGGACGCGCATGTGGACGGGGATGACGTCATTTCCGACACTAGCAGTAACGAGGTGGGTCATTAAACTAATCCTAGTCGTTTCTCCCTAATTAGCATTTGTTTTCCTAATCAGCCCTTAGAGCGTGATTAGCATCCGAGATTAGCGTGAATTAGAAGTTTAGATTCAAAAGTTGATAGATTAGGAATAGAGGGTTCCAAAAACATCTTATAATTAAGATTCGATCGTAAACTGACCGCGTTAGGCTAAGTTAAGCGGTAGGGGGTAGAACGGAGGAATTTTAATTAAATTTGATCCACAAGGAAAAATGGACGGAAATTAGGATTAGATTAGAAGGAGAATTTAGGATAAAAATTAAAGATCAATTAACGGTTAAAAACCTAGAGTTAAATTAAGATTTTAATTAGGGAAGTTAAAATTCAAAAGTCGAAATTTGGAATTAACTTTGGGAAGTAAAAAGTAGAGTAGGAAATAGAAGTCAAAAGTAGAATCCACTTAGGAAGTAGATTGTTGAATTAAAAATAGAGTTAAAATTAGAAGTCAAAACCCTAGAGTTAAAAGTTGGAATTAAATTTAGGAGGATAACATTTAGAATTAATCTAGGATTAAAACGATAGGATTAAATTTAGAAGTAGAAGTCAAAAGTCAAAAGTCAAAAGTTTAGATTAAATTTAAAGGTTAAATTTTAGTCAATTGGGGAGTAAAAAGTTAGAGTGAAAAGCTAAAAGTAGAAGTTAAAAGTTAGAGGTAGAAGTTAAATTTTAGAGTTAGATGGAAGTAGAAAAATCTAGAGTCAAAGTGAAAACGTAGAGTCAAACCTAGAGGTTAAAATTGGGGATTAATTTTAGAAGTAAAAATTTAGAGTTAAAAGTCAAAAACCTAGAGTTAAATTAGGAGTAAAAATCTACAGTAAAAAAGTGAAAAGTTAGAGTTAACTTTAGAGGGTAAATCTTAGAGTAGTTTAGAAGTAAGAACATAGAATTAAAAGTGAAACTTAGAATTACCCTAGAAGGTTCAAACTTGGAAGTTAGGAGTTGAAGTTGATTTAGAAGTAAAAACCTAGAGTCAAAAATCAAAATATAGAATAGAAGTCGGTAGTTAATTTCTAGAACCAAGCTGAAGAAGTAAAATCTAGAGTTACATTAAGAAGTTGGAACTTTAGGGATAGCTTTTAAAAGTAGAACTTCTAGGTGGAGTCTTAGAAACCCAAGATAGTCTTAGGGGTTCATAGAAGGAACATAGGAGTTTCCCTTTTTACGTAGTTAGGGATGTTAGAAATGACGCCAACTACCCAGTCGACCCTCGACATAGGATAGATAGTTAGGGAGTCAGGATTTCACCATCACTCTGAACATCGCAGTTAACTTGTGAGTTACTACATGCATTACTAATTATTCGCTGCCATCCACAACCCTTAGGAAACGTTAGCAAAAAAGATCCATTGCTTGGAAGGCACAGTGGACCGCGCTCACAACACCCCCATATATTAAAAAAGTGGATAAAGGCATAGAACCTGGTCGGTGTTCGCTCTATACCAAGGGTGGGTAATCTAGCGCCTACAGCCTGTCGTTCCTTTCCTTGTTCATTTAATCTGAAGCATTCAGGAAAGCACATGGTGGATTATTCTCTTGCGTATCGCGTCTATAGTCACTTGTGTGGATGTGTAAGTGAGAGTGTGCAAGGGGAGGAGTCCGAATTCTTGGGCAGGTGGATTAGGCTAAGTGTCTTTTGCAGATGAGTTTTAGATTTGCACAGTGAGAAAGTGGCGCCTTTAAATTGTTGGTACGGTGATCCAGTGGAGGTCCGGGAGTAACCCGGAAGCTAGTCCGCAATTCGAGGAGCAGTTCCATGCGGAGATCAACAACCACCAGAGGAATATTTCCACCCATCGGAAGGCTAGTCAACCTCATGAGCGGCTGAGAGCTAGGAAGTCATTCCCTTAGTTCTGGAAGTCCAGTATCCGTCGTTGTAGTAAGGAAGACCTAACGCTACCCTGTGTGACTAGCTTTCCGGGTAGGCCATCCCGGATGTTGTGAGGATGCCACCCTGTTTACTCAACTAGATCTATTCTTGGGTTGTGTTTTGTTCGTGTTAATAGAATTTGTGTCAAATACAGAGTGGTGCAGTTCCCTACCCCTCGGAAAGAGCAAGTGAGGAACCCTCTGAGGGTAAAACAGAGGTACCAAAAACCAATTTGTCAGAAAAATGGAACCGGAAGACCGGATAGAGCCGAATCCGGGAAAGAATCCAAAGATAAAGTAGTTCCAGAAGAGAGTTTGTAAGTTGGATGGACCCCTCTTGAGGTGGTCAAAATCCGGAAACTTAAAGGTCTAGGAAAACTAAGATTGAAATAACGTCTGGAATCTCTTGGGACAATAACTTGTGTCATCTTACCACGTTTTTGTGTTAAAGATACTTACGTCTAGATTACGCGTACGACGATGTCTGTGCAAAACTTGTATACATTATGTTGGTTTGTAGCCCCTTGAGCAGACTGTTTCAGAGTTGGACGGCTCATTTTTAGTTGAGCTATTCTGGCCTTTGCCGACCAATGGCGCAATTTCTCTAATTTATGTTGCTTCACTAACTTTCGTGTTTGTGAACAAAGTTCGAAAACGGACAAGTAACCAGCTCTCCGACCCAGACCAGTTCCCCTAAACCCCCTTTTCTCCACAGCATGCTCTTCCCGAACCACACGTACCCTGAAATCACATTCTAAGGTAATACTAGAGCACATTGAACACGTAAAACTCTGGAACGGTGCAGCAGACATGGAAACCCGTGAGCACGACCTATGCCTGAAAGCTCCCTTCACAATAACAATATTGCCATCAATTTGCGTCAACAAAGCCTCCAAGTAGGGTTCAGGGCAAGGTAGTCTTGTCTGACATGTTTTGGGGTTTAGTCGTCGTGTTGTTCGTCTGACGTCCAATGTCGCGTATGACAAATGTCGAGTGTGGGTGACAAAGTTGTCGAGTAAGGTTTTAGAGTTTTGGTTTTTTTTACCCCTCGATAAAAAAACTGTCTTACATGGCTGGCTTCCAAGATTGACATGGAAATCCATGTCAACGTCAACAAGGGCGACTTCGGGTCAGGGCGCGTGCGGGTGTTGCTTGGGCGACTGCGGCTATTTAAGTGAGGGCGATTGCGGGTAAAAAACATTGGGCGACTGCGGGTACCAAATCCGTAGGCGACTGCGGGTCCCAGGTCCGGGCGATTGCAGATAAAAAAGAAGGCGACTTCGGTTCGCACTTACATGAGCGACTTTGAGTCCCAAGGCCAAGCGACTACGGGTCAATGAGAAGAATGCAACTGCGGGTCCCATATAGAAGGGTGACTGCGGGTTTAGAGGCAACCACTGAACTAAGGTAGGAGGTCCAGAAATTGCTAATTTAAGAGCTGAAACTGAATATTGGAGAGGTGAAACATCTCAAATTATTTTTTAGTAAATTTTCATTGAAAAACAAGAAGAATTGCCATGTAACCCAAGTCGTTTCGTATTTTTTGGAGCTTTCTAGAATTACTTGTGAAAATTTGAAGTTCAAGTGGCACAGCACTCTAAATTTGCTTACCCCCTAAAATGTACACTATTTGAACACTGCTGAAGGCTATGAAAAAGAGACATGTACAAGTAGTGTACACTTGAGTAGTGTGGGTGATTTAAGAGCTTGTGCAATTTTAGAACCTCCTACCTTATTGGTGTCCACGCTTAATATCTTTGATATATATATAAATATATATATATATATATATATATTTTTTTTTTTTAATTTTAAATTTTAAATTTTAAGCCATGACCTAAGGCTGGACAATGAAGAGAATTTTTATATATTTTTAAAGATGGTTTCACTCTGTAAAATGAGCCCTAGATTTAATGTCAGACTTTCCAAATTCCAATTATGGGATTTAGGACTTTAGGATACATAGCACTATTCAAATAAATAAATTTGGAAGTAAACTTTGGAAGGGGTGGTTTTGTAGTACACTTTCAGCTATTCTTTAGAGGATTTCTAGAAGAAAGTAATAAAGTGTGGTATACAAGTCTAAAAAGTAAGTTTAGGAGAAGTTCCATTTCAAAGAATGCAAATAGTTATTTCGGTGCTTTACTTGGTGACTGACCATCATTTCATAAAGCAATTACAAATGACCTTCTTCAATCCTTTAATTCCTTTTTTTTGCTTTTTTCTCTAGACATAATACCAATCTTGGTATTATTGTGGAATTTGGCACTGCTGTTTTTTTCCAATAGTCCAAATTACAATATTTGAAAAAGTTCAGGGCTCTTTTTCTAAGTTCCAAGTATTCCAAATATAAAAAGGCATGAGTAGAGTCCTCTTAAATTATGCAGTTGTTTTGGACAATCACCTTGATAAAGTCTAGAAAATGTTAAATTCTTTTTTGTGGTCCAATTTATAGCCCAGAACTAATATAACGATGCAATTCAATAATATCAATAGAAATTATAGAAATAGAAATATTTATAAAAACAATAGCAACTCGTACATATTAGCAGGAGGCAAAAGGTTGATTTCAACACTCACATGAACTTCCACATCTCCTTTATATTCAACACTCCAACGCTTGTAAAAGTCAACACACCAAACTTAAAACATTGCTGTAATTCAAACATTGCCACGTCTAATTAGACACTACACAAAACCCAACCATAAGCTATTTGGTTGTACACTTCAGCTATAAGTATATATGCATTGGAAAAAAAATTTGTTGATACTAACAATACTACTTACTGCCTCTACATGTATAATGTTATAATTCTATTAATTATAGGGTGAATGTATCATCGCTAGACACTTCATCAGCTTTAGGATCCGTGTCATCGCGCGGTGAATCCGTGCTCTCGTAATCGCTAGAGCTCTCGTTCTCGTCCTCTTCTCGTGGTACTGGTATTTGTTGTAGCTCACGTTCTACCTCGGAGTTTAGGTTTTGCACCTGAGTGTCTATACCTCCGGGTACTTGAGTGGACACCAAACGTTTCACCAGCCTCAATGTATCAGTGATTCCATCAATGTTAGATGCAGGGTGTCGCGCAGCTTCTTCGCTTGATTGTCCAATGTTCAGGGTGGAATTACTTGCGCCTATAATAAATTGCTGGACAACTTGGTTGGGTCATTTAGGATTCCGCTATGTCCTGTCATCCGTCTTGCTGATACGTTTCTTTGATTTACGTGCACGTGCTCCCAATGACGATTCTCCAGGGCCAGACCTTGATGAAGGTTGAGTGGGTTGAGGAGCTGAGCCACGGACTTCCTCATCAATGCTCTGCACTAGACCTTGACTCAACTCCGGCCTTATCGGAAGGGTTGGAATAGACCTCCTGGCCCTAGCAACGTCTGTGGTTGCTCCTCAATTAGAAGACGCATTACGATTCCTATTCAAGAGAGTTCCCAATGGCAAATCGTCATCGTCGTCTGCATCTGTTGGAGTGCTACATGCTGCAGAAATTGGACAGCCTACAGGCAAAACCGCTTCTTCATGTGTTGCCTCCTCTTGTCCTTCACTTTCTACGATAACTGGCGTAGTAATTGCTGCAATGGCCTGACGAGTCACTGGTCTGCTGAAGGACGGAAGAATTGATATGGGAGATGTAGCATGTTCCACTTCCTGTGACACAGGAGTATCTACACCTTCATTGTTGTCCTCAAGAGTTCTTGCCCTCAATGGCGGTGAATTTATTACTGGAAATGCATCCCAAGCAGAGACATGGGGCCGGTCAGGTGTGCGTCGATCTTCCTCCTCTGATGAACTATTTTCATCAGCACCACCAACAAATGTGTTTCCGTAAGGTCGTCGTTGCCGTGGAGGACTATCTCGTGGAGGAACCAATCTAGCCCATCTATTTCCGTGCAAATGCTCCTCTACCTCCCTACGATTTTCAGCTCGTCGCGCTGCCGTTCATACAACTTCATCTTCGGATCCTGAGGACAATGGTTCCTTGTTCTCTTTGTCTGTATCTGCATCGTCCAAATACTTTTTGTAAAAATCAATAGGATTTTTCCCACGTTTCTCCCGTGCTAGTTTGCTATTGGTATAGATATACACCAATGCTTCAGCCTTAGATGTAGTCAAGCGGTTTTGCACTTTACTATGCACAAACGAATACATGCTCCAATTCCGCTTGCACGATGATGCTGAACATGTCAAAGACAAAATTATCCTAGCAATTTTTGGAAGAGCATTGCCACCCACATGATTCCACCACTAATGAGGCAGTAGTTTACAACGAGTGATATCGGGAGCCTCCTGTAAGGGGTCAGATGGGCTTGTCTTTTCTTCAAATTCCCTCAACTCGCTCATTACATCATCCTCCGACACTCCCAATGGCCCGCTTAGTTTTTGTATAATTTGATTCAAGGCTCGCTTGGCCTCGCCATTGTTGTGAATGACTTCTACCTCAGCCAAATACAAGTTAAGTAGTGCCCTAGCAAAATAGAGGTTAGTATGCATCAATTTCCATCGAGCGTCAAATTGCTTTCTGAACTTTGCCGTTGTTGCGTCATCTAGAAAATACAGCTCATTATGGAGAGAGTAAACGTGGAGCTTCAGGGCGTGCATTACCATCCAAGCTTGGGGCATTGCCAGAACTTTTCCATCAAACACTCGAAGGGCTAAGAGAGCGGGCTTCATCAGGTACTGATAATTGGCACATTCTTGCCAAAACGTTCCCGAATGAATGTCTTCTTGAGCATTACGCGCTCACATTCTGACCACTTGACTATTCTTCCGATAAAACAAACTACTCTCAAATACTTCGTACGACTCGTCCGAAATCACGAAAAACAATGCTTGTTTGCAATCCACCAAACGGTCTATCATGAGGAAGTTCATTGCGAAGCGTGTTTTTGAGGGAAGTCGCAATGACAATTTTGGTGAATACTTCCGAAAGAGAACCAAGGTATGATGGTACTTCTTGATGAACTTTACAATAGCTTGGCACTTGGTTACTAGATGCGAAACCCTCTTTTCCTTACCCCAATCTTCCATAAGTAAATCCATAATGTGCGCTGCACATCCCTGCCTAAACATGTGAGGATATTTTTCTTCCACTTTTGCTAGGGTCCCCGTCATCACTGCTGCATTGTCTGTACATAGTTGGACAATGTTCTTAGGGCCAACTTCCTCTATGTACTGCACCATTGTATTTGTTGTATAAGCAATGTCCATCCTCTCTCTAGTGTCAACAGATCCCCAAAACACATCCCCGGCAGGACACACAAGCATTATATTCAACAACGGACGAGAATTAGTATCAGACCACCCATCTGAACAAAAGCTCGCTCCATAAAATTCAATAGACTACTTCATCAGCTCGGACACCATCTTCAAAACTGCAGCCTTTTTCACATCTATCATTTTGGTGCGCACTGCGTTTTATGATGGTGGTTGATACACTAATCAAGCTGCCGCCGTTTCCTTCACTGCTTTTACAAAGGCTGGATGACGTACGACGTTGAAAACAATGTTGGCCTCGTAGAAGAAAGAAGCCCACATTGTATCCAACTTTTGTCTGACACCCACCTGTAACGCCTCATCCATGCTCATTTGGTGAGAAATGGAAGGAGTATTCCTCCTTCTCGCAACCGTTGCTGGAATAGAATCAACCGAATCTGGATTAGAAGGCCGCATTTTGCTCGTGTCGACAGGATCTGCGGATTCTTCTGCTGACAAGGCTACAATAGGCTCAGCAACGGGCATAGCAATGGACTCACCAATACCATCTCCTTCCTCAATCACCCCAAACATTTCTTTATAGAGCATTTCCTTTGGGACACTTCCCTCACAGTTCCTGAACTTCTCCAATACTAACCTCGGAGCACGTTTATAACGATCTGATAAGGGATTGCCACCATATCCAAAGTGCATGAGAGCCCTCTTCCGAACAAAGACATTGTTCCATCCACAAAAAATGCATGTCCTCGAATTCGCGGCTTTATTAGGATCAGCTTCCAAAACCAACCAAGGGTCCCATTCCTTTGTGGCCCTCTGTGTATCGTTACCATTGGTCCTCCCAGTAACTCGATTAGCCATATTGGTGATTGCCCACAGTGTCTTTCACCCACAAAAAATATAATCCAACAACGTGTAGTATCAAAAAAAGTAATGATAAAGCCACCCACTTCAAGGGGTCTTTCAAACCCCTCAAAGCAAGGTTGTTGCCCTCCGAAGATCTGAAGTCCGCAGGAAGCCTCTTTAGAAGTTTCAAGTCGTGAGATCGTCAACGGAGCAAGGTGGGAAGAAAATGGTGACCCTCAGGGCTTTATAGTCATTCTTACTTGCACCAAAGGTTGCCCAATCAGCGATTACGGCTCATTGCAGGCAACCTCACAACACCTACAATCTCATATTGGCCGCACGTGGGAGCACGTCAAATGGGGCTACTTCAGGTCAGGAAAGGTGACTGCCGCTCTAGAAAGGGCGACTTCGGGTACGAGGATGGAGACCTTGGGTACGAAGTGGGCGACCTCTGGTTGGGCTACCTCGGGTACGAAGAGGGCAATTGCGGGTGTTTTTTTTTTGTTTTTTTTTGTTTTTTTTCCTCCCCCTTTCCCTTCCCCTTCCCCTTCCCCTTAAAATATGGACACGGGTTCAGATTTTTTAATGTATACTGTTAGGTACTAAAAGCTTAGAAACTGCATTTTTAATCCATTCAAAGATTTGTACATAATGTAGAATGAAATAGGCTTTTTTTTGTCTTGCATAATTTTCACTCAATTATTACCCAATTCCAATGAAGCATACGGAATTTCAGTTTCAGAAATGCAAAATTGGATTTTTGGTGAGTTTTGAAAGTAAATTTTTGTACTTTAACATAATATTTTATTGAAAACAATTGATGGTGACTTATTTGAATTTGATTGCATGGATACATAGGGAATATCCATACGCACAGGTTCATATAAAAAAAAAATTATGTAACAAAAACATGATCAATGAAGTGTTCAATGAAAAGTGTTGTATGACCAAACCTTGAAGAAATGGATATCTCTATATTCTAACTACATTTTGGCATTTCACTCTCACCCTATAACTAATTTTGTACATTTCAACATGATGATACAATTACTTTGCCAAAATCTAGTTAAAATATAAAGATATCTATTTCACAAAATTTGGGCATCCACCACCTCATATTGAATTCTTAATAGATTATATTTTTGTTATTTAAGGGGGTGTTTTTTAATATGAAAGATGTGCATATGGATGTTCCCTACGTATCCATGCAATCAAATTAAGAGAAGTCACCATCAATTGTTTTCAATAAAACATTATATTAAAGTACAAAATTTGACTTTTAGAACTCACCAGAAATCCAATTTTGTATTTCTGAAACTGAAATTTCATATGCTTCATTGGAATTGGATAATAATTGAGTGAAAATTATGCAAGACAAAAAAAAAATTATATTGCACATTGACCAAAAAAATGTGAATGGTTCAAATTGGTCGGTTGTAAGATTACAATCCCCAACTGTATCTTGCAAGATAATAGCAGGTGAATTCATAGAACCCCTATTCATGGCCTTCCGAAAAAGCAGGCAAATGCAATTTACAAGCTCACATTTCTATGAAAAAAAGTTGTTCTTGTATGGGTTCATTTTTCAAAGCAAATTGGCTACATTCTTGAAAAGAAATTAGATCTTTTTGGAATTGTACAACATGGAGGAATAAAATAATAAATGGGAAGAAGTAGCTAATGATTCAAAACACTCAATTGTTCTAAATTCAATTTTGATATTGGATAATGACCATTCTAATGGTTATAATGTGTAAACTTGTAATAAACAATCTACACCTTGTGTTTTGATTTTTCTCCTAAAATATTGAAAATTGAGTCAAATAAAAGACTTCAATGTTTATTTTTTAATAGAAAGTTGATGACTACCCAAAAAAATGAAATTTCATCTCATTAATCAAATGGTATGATCCTAAACTTTCCATGTATATAGAAACTGAGGAAAACAATTCTAATTTTTATTTCTTAGGAAAAAAAATGAAATACCTCTTTGAATTGCCCACTAACCAATGAAAGTTATATACCATGATACCAAACCTTTTTATTCGTATAGTCAAAAGTTAAAAAAATTGTAGTGCATTAAAGCTCTTCCTTGGGCGCATGTTTTTTGAAAATTTCAAAGAAATATTATAATTTCATTATCAGGGAGCCCTTCAAGACTGCTATACTGCCAAAAAATGTCGTTTGGTCTTTTAGGGGTCAATTCAAAAAATGTAATGCACCTGACTACTTTACATATTTCTTCTACCTTTAATGCCGGCAAAATTCAACTACTTTGAATTAATAACTCATTATTTAAAATTTAATGATTCAATTTTTGGAAAAGACGTATTACTCTACACAATTCCAAACAAATTATTATTTATATCTTCATTGACTTTATTTCTATCGCCTCTCTCAACACAATCTCTGGAAAGCCACGAGTTTAGAAGTTTACTATACACGTGAGATCGGGGGGTATTTTATGGGGGGCTATTTTTCTAATATTTTATAATTTAATACAAGCTATTGTTAAAATTAATTCTAAATTGCCATTTATTATAGCACCCTATATTATTTATAATACACTTTTGAGTCCAATATTTTGGCCCCTATATGAGATTTTAAAATTAAATTTATTAGGTGTTGTATGATTTTTTTTCCATTATTGTTTTTTATCCTTTCTTCTTTCTCCTTTGTCCCTTCTCTTTCAAACTATTTTTTTTATGTTACTGAAACGACTAGTACAATATGTTTGGAAAGATGTACTATGGCCAAACAAATACATTCGTACACCATATGAAACAATGGACTCTAATTGTGTCAAATAACTTACTGCTAATCATCCAACAACGCTAGCGTGTGAGCGTGGAGCGGCGAGCTTGTGAGTTGCGAGCGTGGAGCTTGTGAGCCTAGAGCCTGAAAACTTTTTTTTTTTGAATATTTTCAGAACAAATTTTTTTTCCAGAATTTTTTTTTAAAAAAGGAAAAAACTTTCTATTTATAGTAAATTTTTGGACCTATGCCCGCTTTCCCTATGACCGTGGATGTTTGTTATAAATTTTTTATTCTCTAGCAATTGTCATTTACTACAAAATAAGACCTTCACACTTCTATGCATAGTTTAGGACTTTCTTCTTCCACTACAATTATATTCTATACACAATTGAAGATTTTGTATAGAACATAATTTAATCAATTGAGGAAATAATACTCATAAAAACAAAGGTGGATTTAGGATAGCCTCTACTACAGCTGCTCTAGAGCAACTTCGAATACTAAGCTTAGTATAGAGGATGCGCCCACTGGCATAATAAGGGACCTCACGGGATTCAAACCCAGACCATTAGCTTTCAGTCTCATCGACTCCTCACAAATATACTCCAATCTAAAGGAGTGACCATCCCTTTCAGAAAACAAATTATCAAATGCGGAAGACGTCTTCCAGAAGATTAAAAATAAAATAAAACCAATAAGAAAAGGAAAAACAAAAATGAAAAGTGAAGAAAAAACAAAAAGAAACTCAAAGAAAAAAGAATAGATAAGATTTAAAAAGGGAACGCGACAAGAAAGCTAAAATGGAAATAAAAAAGGATGTCAAAGAAATGGAAAAAAATTTAAAAAAACCCAATTACATGAATTGATTTCATATTCATACTTGCATTACAAGATTTGGGGTCAACATTGTAGTTGTTGACCATTCCAATGTTGCTACCTTTACTCTGAAATAGTGATGATTCCTGCTCAAAGTAAAAGAAGCTTTAGCTCGTTGAAGCTGTAACTGGGTGCATGAATGAATTGGTCATCATACATGTCCATCTTGCAAAAATATCGGTATAGGTAGTACAAGTGCTTGCAATTCACATATGCCTGACACCCTCCAATAGCAGAAACAGACATTTAAACAAAGTCCGGGCATGTGCACGACGGGAACATACCCAATGTAAATTGGTACACATTTTTGTTAGGGTCTGTCCCGGTCTCTAGTGACACTATTGCACCTAGGCCTGGAAAGGAAGCAAGGTCACTCCCACAATTTTGCCTTTCACATTTCCAGCACTCTCCCACTTGTTTTGCTGCTCAGTAGTTGGTACATTTGCATTTCTCCGTATGGTTCTGTTGTTCCTAACCGTCAGATACACACTTGCATCTTGTTGGCGGCGGTTGATCATACAAAACACTCTTGAATATGTTCGACATGTTGAAGAGTCGTCGTGGAGACAATGTAGGGCGCTCTTGGAGATGGAAACCTGCATGTTGTAGATAAAGTGTCTCTTCTTGATTCAGGTTGGTCCCGGTCAAAACAGGCCAAACCTTGGGAACCTCAGGCCTATCAATAACGTACTTGCGCTTTGTACCTTTAACACACAATTCAATATCATCCCAGCAAACCAGAAGTCTGCCACCACTTCTCGTTTATTCCCATAATCTTCCTTTCTTCCACGATACATGGGAGCAGGGGTGCCCTTCCGTCTTCTTGCAATTTTGGCAGTGCACTTGATGTTGGACGTCCGTTGCTGAGCTTGACATTTGGCATTCAACTTGTGGCTAATCCTTGCAATGTGCCACTTTGACGTATTGCAATCGCTTTCAAATGCAAGAGTAACATGTCGGGATGGTTGTATCTCAGTCAGCTTTCCTTTGTCCGTCGAAGTCTCCAATACAGCCGTAGTCGACCTTGTTCGTACACGAGGTTGAGAAAAATTGACTTTGTCAGGTCACTGTATGTCCCCTGCATTGCCAATTGGAATGTCCAGCTTCTTCTTTGTGCTTCCAAAGATCTCTTCACCTTCCAAGTGTGGTAAGCGAGTTCCAACACCCTCGGCTCCAGGTAATGTGTTCAGCGCCTCTACCATTTTCTTTGGGTCTCTGCTTCGTAGTGCAGCTCTCAATTTCAATTCTCCCTTGGACGGACCAGATCCACTTGTATGTCCTTTCAAGTAAGCACGGTAGTTTATCATCTGTGACCATGCTCGGATACTATCATCACAAGTGGCGTCAAACAAATTGTTACCTCTGTTGCCGGACATTTGAAGCCACTTGTTATGAATTGTTTCCGATAAGTTGCACGAAGGCATGTCCGCCAGCTCTTCCAGACTCAAATCCTACAAAGCCATACCAAAGAAATATGATTTTACTAGTTACATTTCATACATCAAAGCTTACAACCCCTATATACATTCATGTTCTTCCTCTACAAAGTAACATTGCAACTACTACCCAATTTCACTTATAAAATAAATAACAACAAATTCCTCCTACCGTTTTTTTTTGTTTTTTTTTTGATGGTGCAATTGACCCAAAATGGGGGTATTGCAAGGGAGTCCAAATACCCCTTTTTGATCTGACAAGGGTATTTGGAGTCCCTTGCGATACCCCCGTTTTGGGTCAATTGAACCAAAAAAAAAAAAAAAAAAAAGGGCCGTGGTTACTCCAAATTTGTACTCAGAATTCACGCACACCTACTTCAATCCAGTTTATTTATTTTTTAAATTGGACACTAAAATTGCAATGTATCAAATGAAACTTAAGTTCAAATTCAGTGTGCACGTACCATTTGCATGAAGCCTCCCCACTACCGATACCTAAAATGCCAAAATGCAAGCCAATGGTCCAAGTGATGAAGTGCATCTTCAGTGGTAGCTCCAGACGATAACCATCAAGATCATATTGCAAAGTAATGTGTCTCTGCTTCTTCCATAGTCTTTGCATCTTTATATTGTCTGCATAGTGTGTTGTGTTGCTATTGGAATGCTTCTTTGATGTGCTTTTGAGTGTGTTTTTGGAGAGAAGTACTCCAATGCAACAAGCACGTTCTTTCACAATTCTCCATTTTGTCATTGGCAGAACCTGATCCATAGACAATACAGACCGCATTCCAATTGGCCATAGTGCTATCTGCCATGAACCCCTTGCAATTTGGATGATCTACTCCGTGTCGTGACATGATACTGTTCAAGTACTTCCAAAATTGCACTTGGATCTCCGTATCTTCGGATTGCATGTCGCATGTTGAAATGGTCATCACTTTCTTGTACTCTGGATTGTACACGTGGCAAGCCATTGTCGTCTAATCTTTCACACGTTTCACATGGTCATTCTGTAGATTCCCTTCGGGTTGCATGCGCCTCACCAGGTCCACTCCACATCCAGGTCCTTCGGTGAGCATCTTGAAAACGTACACCTTCTCCTTCCCTTGGCCAGGGAAGACACTATCGTGAATGTATTCAAACCTCAAGTCTTTCTTCATGGTCATCATGTTGTCGATAACACCTCCTCGATTGCTTGAGCGGAATGAAGATATCACGTTCCGTATATTGGGACTGCTCAAATACTGGTAGCAATCCATGACCTCTTCTAGTTCCTCCCCTTTCAACATTGCTTTTTTTCCCTCTCCGTTGTGAAATAGATAATTTGTGAGGAAGTTCTTGCTAGTAGAGAGAGCAATTGCGGAGTTGGTCGCCGTTGGTGTCTTGGCCACTTGCTTCGCAATGAGTCCGCAAATCTTCTTTGCAGAATCTCTATACATGCCCTTGGCCACAAGGTGAGCATGTTCTTCGAAGTGAATGGTGGCCCTACTCATTTTTGGATTCTCAGTGTAGCAGTAGTAAATCCTAGCATCACATGTGTTCAAACATGTAGGGGATTTCTTACATAGCTTGCAAACTAGAGTATACTCTTTGGAAGGACTACCTCCTATTGTGAGAGGGAACAACGTATAACCAGTCCACTCTGTTTCATTGCGTTTTGAATCCTTTTAAAGTAATCGCATTCTGGATTATCACAAGCAAGATGACCGGCGCAGTATGACTTACGAAACTTGAGGTTGTCAGAGTTGTGAATGTTTGTTGTTACCAACTTGCACCAAGGGTGTCCGTCGTAACGCCGGTCCTTTCCCTCCAAGTTTCGGGCAGCAGAGGAAGACAAAGATGCACGACATGGAGGCAGTTCAAAGATGACATTTCCATTGAATACTGCTGGAAGATATTGAACGCGGTGATGCTTAACAGCATTCAGATCCATTGTGGACAATTCGTTCCTAGAATGATGCATAGCAGACAATCTTCTCAAACACTCCATGATGCTGATTCTATCAACTGGACTTGGATGCAACGGTGGACATGACAATAAAGATTGTGAAGGAGCATTGGATGGAGTACCAGATTCTAAATTCACCACAGTCTTTTCTTGCGATTGAACTTGCACACAAGTTGATTGTTTAATAAGTGTCAAATCCGGAGACTCTCCTTCCGATTCGATAGACAACTCTATGATAGTATCTAATCTCTCGACCTTCACTGCTCGAAGCATTGTAGGATCCCGAAGGATCGGAAATACCTCACGAGGCGGACTAGGAGAAATAGTGTATGTGATGTAAGGCATATCAACTGTGGATGCATCAGATTGGCGACTGAGAGTCTCAGTTGATGCAGCTAGCATAGACAGAGGAAGACCATAAGCTCTATAGTTTCCTACTACAAGATACTAGCAGTGACCATCTTCTTCTACGGACTTAACAACGGGAATCGACTACTGCACTTCGCCTGATACCGACTTCCTCTCTTCGTCGACATAGATAGAGGATTCCACAAATCTAAAGCGGACGTGGAAAAGATGGCTCAGCACTCTTGCACGTCCTCCCGCATCTACAGGAAACATAAGGGGAACCTCATGACCATCTACACAAATGGAAGCCATGATACAAACTACGCGCACAGAGAATACTACAAATGGAAGAAATCAGTTGTGATATCCTTCTCATGGACAGTTGATCAATTTGAAGTACTCCAGCCTACGTAAAGCATGGGTCCGTCAAGTTAGGATGAAGATAGCACGATGGAAGCAAGTGGAGGTTTATTAATTGTCAATGAAAAGTTCATTTGTCAGTCCGCCTTTCGAGCATACTATAAGTAATGCTATTTAGAAAAAATTAACTGAGTAAGATGGCTGTGTCAGGTACATTTTCAGTGCTTCCATTTCAAATATTGGCGAACCTATATTTATTACCATATATTCTTGACTACAGCAATATAGAACAGGGTTGTCTTGTCTGACATGTTTTGGGGTTTCGGTGTCGTGTTGGACGTCTGACGTCACGTGTCGTATAGGACAATTTGACGGATGGGCGTCCAGCTACGTCATGTAATTTCATCTTCAGCAACTGAAAATATTTGAAATCTTACTATAACTATGAACCTAAAATTAGAATGTAATATGTATTCATGAAATTGAGACACTTCACTAACATGAAACATTAATATGTCAAAATCATAAATTTCTAATGATATAATTTAAAGTCAACTAGACGTTTGGTCAACTAGACGTCGCAGGGGCTCTACTAGACGTCGTATGACGTCGAGTTGTCGCGATGTCGCGATGTTTGGGAAGACAACCCTGATATAGAATAGGTCAGTGTCAGATTGGTATTTGAAGTTGCAGTCGCTGGAACATTATTATTGACAGCGCATCATAAAAAGTGTTAGCTAACTTGGTTGTCAATTTTGAAGGGCGCCATTTTTGAACAACCTACTCTAGGCTGCAGCATTCTAGGTTTAATGTCAAGGCGGTCCCACTGCCTATAAGTGCTCTACACTTATTCAGAGCTCAGTCTTTCTTGATGCCTTTGTAGTCCAATACATTTTGCTTCTCACCTAGTTTGGATGTGTCTGCTCTCACCTCATGCTTGTAGTTGTCCATCTTTGGTTCCGGCGCAGTTTAATAAGTGTAGAAGGCGTATCTCTTTGTATTTCTCTTCTTCGAAGGCACTTAGGAGATCTAGAATGTCTCAGAGAAAGAAAGTTGTGTCAAAGACAAGTCAGTTTGCACCTGGGAACTTGAAGAAAGCTCTTCGATTCAAAGGAGGAGGTAGTGGAGCAGCGGAGGATGATAGGCTGCAAAAACTAGACTCAATCCAAGAGGTGTCTGAGGATGCCACTGTCGTTCGAGAGAGTCCAATATTACAGAATGTTCTACATGTAAGCATTACTTTATCTCATTTCTCTACTCAGAATAATATTGAGTTCATTGATGTTGTTTTATGGGCAAAGCAGATATGAATATGAGAATCAGTTTCCTATGATAGGTGTTAGGGGTATTGTCTTTTTGTAGTCATCAAAGGTGAAAATTGTTATTAGAATGCTATGAAGTTGACAAAAAATAATGAATATATGTCCATAAAGTCGAAGATTTAGTTGAATATGTGACATTTTTGTAAGTGTAGACTTCATGAGAAGATTAGACTATGACACGCTAGAAAGTTACGTATTGTAGGTGGTGACAGCATGTGTTCATACAAAATGAAACTAGTGAACAACATTGAGTCAATGCTTTATATATAATACGTATGATAACCAGTGTAAGTTGTGAAAATGTAACTATGGTTCCCTTTATATTCACCTATGTAGTACTACAACCTAGATATGCTCTTCCCAAATGCATCCATTCACTACAAGATAATTATTTCTGAGTAAGTCCCTTAGTTTGACAGTGTTGTATTTCGCGCTTTGACTATTCAAATTGACATGTATTTAAGAAAATAGAAGAAGAGGATTATTAAGCAACATGTGGGCTACAATGAATAGTCCATCAATTTATTATATGTCTGCACTGGGGCGCAATTTTGTAATATGACAATGGTGGATTATTCTATTCCATCTTTCTTTCCGTGAAAATTATATAGGAATTTTCTACTAAATGACTGATTCGGTCTAAGTGATATATGATGGTGAAAGAAACTTAAGATATTTGAACATAATGTGATTTAAGCTATTTAATTCTATTGACCGCAAATATTGATGTGCTTTTTAATTATTTTAGTTTCCCACTTTCTAAAGATATCGTATGAAGTTATCTTTGAGGTCATAAATTCATGTAAGGATATAAATTGTTGTTAACATGATATATTATCTCATGCTGCTCTGTAACGCAAGCGTATTAGTTGATGTTGTTTGATTTTTCTAGGGTATTTCATATTGTAGATCAATTCTTGCCAAGAAATCATACTATAGCAGTTGTTGCCACACGGAATATCAATTTCAATCTTTAGTATCAATTGCCAAATTGATGTCTTCGGTATCTTCAGTATATTGGTAAGTTCGCAGTATTGTTAAACTAGAAAATTCTTTGGCATTTTGGATATCTAGGCTATTCTTTTAATTTAATTTAATTTTGTTTATTTGAAACGGTGAGATCTTATAGATGTCACATTCTATGTTGAGTATCAATTGTTATTTTGGGTATCAACTAGAAAGGTGGTTATCAACTACCAATGTGGTTATGAAATAGCAAGGTGGGTATCAATTGGCAACATAGGTATCAACTAGCAAACTGGGTATCAAACTATCGTAGGTGTAATATCATACCTTAGGAGGTATCAACTGCCACAGAGGTTTCGAATTTTGCTTCGCATATGGTCTGCATAAGTGATTGTTGTTGATCTGCGTAAGTGGCGGGTGCCGAACTACTTCTACTGATCACTCATTTTGAAATCCTGTCCTGGATATTTTGTGCTCCTTATACTTTGCCGAGCTACTTGTGCTGCCATAGTGGGTTCGGGTATCAATCGTCTTAATACAGGTATGATATCAAGAAGTCAACATCCAATGCGGCAGAACGAGATTTTTGTGAATCCTTCTGGCCACGTCGATACTGTACTGGAATTCTTAGAACAAGCTATATTTGAATTATATATTGCCGCCCCAAGCCAAAAGCACTCTCTTGAATTTAGAATGGACTTCTAATGAGACATTCTCTGTCACGAAGTAATCAAAGTTACCTATTTTTTATCAACAGAGGTGTGTCCTGTAGCCAGATTTGCATACGTGAAAGGGGTGGAAGTCCACTAATAGGAGCCAAGTTGGGCGTAACAAGTCCTTATTTTGGTTGAAATTTATAATTTGAAGTGACACAATTTCTAATTCTTTTAAAAATTTTGCACAAGGACATTGAAACAATCTACATGTGCCTTGTCCGAAAAAATGGTGATGTTTGGAAATTTTTTCAAATGGATTAAGCAACAAATATTACATGTAACCAGCCCTTTTTGCCCTTACTTGCTAGAATAATTGGATGAATGTTCTTTGAAATGGATGGATAGTTTAGGATGACAGAAGCTGTCCTCTCTCAAGGCCGACGGCAGGGTTTATTGTTTGCAGAGCAGTACGATCTCCGATGAAGGATTTGATCCTATCATTGTGTCCCCAATTGTTCTGTTTTGAATGTTGCCGCTTGGATTAGGGCTTTGGAAATGTTCCCGCGTGCAGCTTGGTGAACATTGCAGCGATCAGTTTGATTCAATGTCGACTCTTTGAGCTTGGCTAACGTTGCAATTTTCAGGAAGGTGTACGTTGCTTTAGGATTTGAGTGTGTAGGGTTTCAGTTGTTTGCCAGTTTCACTTTCTCAGCCAAGAAAGAGCGGTGTGAATCCGTTGACTATGAATAGTACTATCTCCGACGTTGTGTATGGTGGCCCTGGTTCAAGGCGTCCGGATGCTCTATGGCAGCGAGTTGGCAAGGCGGTGTGGAATACTTTGAAGCGCATTGGTGATGATGAGGGAGAGATTGAAAGTGAGGAAATATTTTTGACGCCGCCTGGGAGCCCATGACAGTTTCATTTGGGTGGTTTGGACAACAACTCTAGCACTAATTCAAAGTCTATTAGGAAAGCAGCACGTCTGCTTGACATGCACGATAGGATTATAGACCAGGTTTTCTGGGAACCGAATGTGCTTCCGTGTCCATCTCAGTTTAGGGTGCGCAAGTGTCGTTGGAGGCAAACTACGGTGTGCTTCCCTCCTGGTGGAAAACCTGAGGTTGGAAGCGGTGATTGTGAGTTAAATCAAAAGCCTTGAACTTTGAAGAGTGAGGTTTCGATCTTTTGATGCAGTCCGTGAGGGGTTCTGGAAAAGGGTGGTCAAGTTAGTTTACAGGATCTGGTACGTTTTGACTGTTAGGAAGTATAGAAAGTCTTTTTTGCTGGTTTAGAAACTAGGATTCTAAACCCTTACCAAACTATACATAAATCGTGTCGGATTTAGGGTGGATTAAGAATGGTAGGGTCGAGGCCTAATTCTACCGATTTCAAAGGTAGTACAGAGTTTGCAAAGTTCCTTGTACCGGGCTCCGATTATCGTGCTTGGTATGCCGAGAAGCACAAAGCAGATGGTCGAGAGAGGACCCGCAGATGTCGTGCTAGGAAAGCCGGAGTACAAGGTGCAGAGGAATTGCAAGCAGTTAGAATCGAGAATGTAAACCCTAAGTTTGTAGCGTCAGGTAAGAGACAAGCCCATAGAACTAGTGCCGCTCTTGCCCGAGACATTAGTTTGTATGCTCTTCAGAAGATGAAGAGTCATGACATGGAGGTTCATCACCTCACGATCATGAAGATGTTAGGGCAACCTCTATTGAAACAGATGGTATTACCATTCTTAAGGGATCCTGCTGCAGTCAAATTGCGTCATGAGGTTATAGGTAGCTTGAGAGATGGTATGCAAACTCATCTAGTGGGTCTCCATAAAGCTAAAACTTTACAAGCAAAGAACATTGTGACTACTTTTGCAGTTGCACTTGGAATTGGGAGTGGAAGGGGTGTGGCAGGGCTTCTTGGAGTGGACCGGAGAACCATTAAGAAAGCACTTGCTAGGAGAGTTCTTATTGACACTAAGGAAGATGCTTTCTGGCTTCAAGATCAAAGAAGAGGCCGGTCGGATGCAGTCTCCGATCCATTGAAAAAAATGATTACGAATTGGTGGGCAGAGGAGACCATTGTTTCTCCCAATCGAAAGGATGTCGTGAGGAAGTGGATTGCTCTGAGGTTGTACATTGAGCACGCAACGCATTACCTTCAACTTTCACAAGTAGGTGAAACACTTTCAGTATTAGTCGATGTGTACAGGGGTATTGCAGTTGCATTTTTGACACATTCAAATTTGAGGCTTTGGTGCTTCAGTGTGTGCCGAATTGCTTGGCAAATGGTGTGCGTTACTTACTTACCTCATCTGTTCAGTGTTTGGTATGGTTTGTTTTGTATCCATGTCAGTTCATTGAAGCCATTCTCCAATTTTGCATAAAGGGTGCGGTTTACTTGGTGCACGTACAGATATACTGCATAAATGTGTGTAGCAGTGATCTGATGTTGTGTGCGGCTAGCAGCATGTTTAACTTCTGGTAGCTCAGTCAAAGAAGTGGTGGAAGGCTGGTTTTAGTGGTTCACAGCTTTTAAATCACCAAAATTGCCTTGACACAAATGTTGAATACTAGACACAAAGCAGTTACGTACGCAAGTGCATCTGAAGAGTTCTTTAGTTCTTACTGCTCCTTCACTCTAAGAAGATAAAGAGGGGGTACTTCTAGAAGCTAATCAAGGTTGAGGTTGAATTCAGGAAATCCTCTTATTCTAAGAAGCTAAGCCCGTTTCTTTGGTCGTGTTTGGTCCTTTGCTGAGTTTTGCCAGAGCTGGTAAGCACTGTTTGTTGTTGGGCTCCTCTGAGGTCGTTGGCTTAGTTTTGCCAGAGCTGGTAAACATTGTTTGTTTCTGGGCTCCTTTGAGGTCCTTTGCTGAGTTTTAATTGGTGCCTACGGGTCCCAATTGGTTTGTTGATGGCCATTGCGTCCAGTACTGGTGTGATCCGAGCTGGTAAAGCACTATTTGTTGTTGGGGTCCTTTGAGGTCCTTCGCTTAGTTTTGCCATAGCAGATAAGCACTGTTTGTTTTTAGGCTCCTTTGAGGTCCTTTACGTAGTTTTGCCATAACAGGTCAGCACTGTTTGTTTGGGGGCTCCTTTGAAGTCCTTTACTTAGTTTTGCCATAGCAGGTAAGCACTGTTCGTTTTTGGGCTCCTTTGAGGTCCTTTACTTGGTTCTATGTAAGCAGGTAAGCATCATGTATTGCTTTGGTCCTCATGGGTCCTTCACTTTACTTCTGGGCTCCTTTGAGTTGCTTTACTGCGTTCCATGTAAGCAAGTAAGCACAATTTGTTGCTTTGGTCCTTGCGGGTCCTTCACAGTACTTTGTGTAAGCAGCTAAGCAATGTTTTGTAGTCCTTTTTGGTTAAGGGGAAGTATGTTAGCACTAACGCAGACTTGGGTGGCAATTAGAGTTCTGCACAGATTTCAAACAGAATTATCCCGAAGTTCCATGCAGTTTGAGAACGTTTGAGAGATTGAAGTGTTGGTGGATGAGAAGATTGACAGCATGGAATACGTGCTATTGTAGGTACCACCAAGATTTTGTAGATCTCCGGGATGCCCTGAATGCTATGCGTTGTGATAGAGAAGGTGTACACAAAGACTGCTCATGTTCTTGCATTGTTTGTGCTGCTATTGAAGATTCTGAAACCAATTTGCCTGGATGTGATGCATGTAATGAAGTTTATGACCGGCTAATTCATCTGTGGAGTTCAGTTTTGTGCCAGAAGGGTGAATTTCAGATGTGGTATAAGCAAGAATGTCTTCTAGGTGAGTGCTTGAATTGCGGAGTTGACAAGTTGCGGATTTGCCCCTGTGAAGTTTCTTCAGACTGTCTAGTGAAGTGGAAACAAACAGAGTACAAGACTATCGGTGTTGGTGAGGATGGGAAGCCAAAGAAGGCCATCAAGGTCATATATTGTGAGACTAAACCTTCCAAACTGTTTGAGTACTTGAAACCTAAAGTGTCTCAATTCATCTTGCATAATTTTCTAGCTTCATGGCAAGACTTCCAGTTTAAAGAACTCTTCACCTCTGTTCCGGCTGGTACTTTCATATCTTCCATGGATTTCTCTGAAAACTATTCTATAAAGGTTGTCGCAATGTGAATTTTTGGTTTTTTGTAAGTTATCTAAATCTTGGAACGGAAACCGTGATCTGGGATCCGGAATTGAGCAAGAGATAACGGGAAACC
The DNA here is from genome assembly GCA_951799445.1 of Pseudisothecium myosuroides. Lineage (NCBI taxonomy): Eukaryota > Viridiplantae > Streptophyta > Bryopsida > Hypnales > Lembophyllaceae > Pseudisothecium > Pseudisothecium myosuroides. Next base: position 2,603,010 of record OX637297.1, read on the forward strand.
GGAAATTAACTACGAAACGGAAGAGGTGACAATCCGGATTTGATCTGAATCTAAACCGGATTAGAGTTGGAGCGGATTTGAGTTGGAACGGATTGGGTCAGGAACGAATTTGGTCATGATGACAGATCAAACTATAAATAGGCTTACCAATCTAGTTGCCACTCTTTTCAAATTTCTTTTGCGGAAATCGCTCTCCAGCGCATACTTAGCTTCCCTCTCCAGCGATTTGCTCCCTTGTTCTGTGAGTTTGTGTGCGTGTGTCTGTGTAAGGGCGCGCAGTGCTTTAGTGTGTATTGCAGGTTAAGAGGTATTCCGGTTGAGATCGGAAGAGCAAAGGTGAGAAACGAGACGTGCGGCTAGGAGGGGGAAAGGTAGCCTCAGTCAGAATCCGGTTAGCACAGTTCGTGTCCATGCCTCAGCTCCGCAAGAGTAGAGCAGGACCGTCCAGTTCCTCCGCAATAGAAGTTAAACTCCGGAAGGTGTGTCCCATTATTCAAGCAGAAGAGAAGGAAAAGGACAACCTCATAGAGGATCTTGCCAAAATGGGTTGCGGAGGACTGATCGATAAACCCTGGGGGTTTAGGGAGGAACGGATGATTCGAGAGCTGTTGGGAAAACTCTCGAATCAGTTCAACAAGACCATCCGCGGGATTCCGGGTAGTTGAACGGAAGAAATGTGAAGGTCCGTGTACGATTTCCGGTTAGGAGGTCGAGGGATGGCTACCTCGAAGGAAGGTTACACCCGAGGGAAGTTCCGGACCACGGTGGACTCGAAGGATGGGCATGCGGTCGCGGATTGTTTGGACGACCGGCATCGAAACCTTCTACAGTTCCTGGTTCCGATCATCCACCCGAAGAAGCCGACAAGGGTGACAATCGCCATCGGGAACCTGATTTTCGGAGCCCTGAGCGGGGAACGGAAAGTGGACTGGGCCCGGATCTTTTCCAATCTGGTCAGCCGTCTGGTTCCAAAGATCGGAGGAAGTAGGCTGACTCCGTTGAGTCCCTACATCTTCCATCTTTACAAGCACAATCAACTCCTCACGGATACGGAGGAGAAGGAGTGGAAGACTCATGAGTCACTCCTAAAGTATGGGGAATCGGAATCGGAAGATGTCGCAATGTGAATTTTTGTTTTTTTGTAAGTTATCTAAATTTTGGAACGGAAACCGTGATCTGGTATCCGGAATTGAGCAAAAGATAACTGGAAAACCGGAAATTAACTACGGAACGGAATAGGTGACAATCCGGATTTGATCTGAATCTAAACCGGATTAGAGTTGGAACGGATCTGAGTTGGAACGGATTGGGTCAGGAACGGATTTGGTCATGATAACAGATCAGACTATAAATAGGCTGACCAATCCAGTTGCCACTCTTTTTCAAACTTTGTTTGCGGAAATCGCTCTCCAGCTCGTACTTAGCTTCCCTTCCCAGCGCTTTGCTTTCTTGTTTTGTGAGTGTGTGTGTGTGCGTGTTAGTGTGTTAGGGCGCGCAGCGCTTTAGTTTGTGTTGCAGGTTTAGAGGTATTCCGGTTGAGATCGGAAGAGCGAAGGTGAGAAACGGGACGTGCGGCTAGGAGAGGGAAAAGTAGCCTCAGTGAGAACCCGGTTTAGCACAGCTCGTGTCCATGCCTCAGCTCCGCAAGAGTAGAGTAGGGCCGTCCAGTTCCTCCGCATCAGAAGTTAAACTTCGGAAGGTGTGTCCGATCATTCCAGTAGACGAAAAGGAAAAGGACAAACTCATAGAGGATCTTGCCAAGATGGGCTGCGGAGGACTGATCGATAAACCCTGGGGGTTTAGGGAGGAACGGATGATTCGAGAGCTGTTGGGAAGACTCTCGAATCAGTTCGACAAGACCATCCGCGGAGTTCCGGGCAGTTGGATTGAGGAGATGTGGAAGGCCGTGTACGAATTCCGGTTAGGAGGTCGAGGGATGGCCACCTCGAAGGAGGGTTACACTTGGGGGAAGTTCCGGTGCAACGTGGACTCGAAGGATGGGCATGCGGTCGTAGATTGTCTGGACGACCGGCATCGCAACCTTTTGCAGTTCCTGGTTCCGATCATCCACCCGGAGAAGCCGACGCGGGTGACCATCACCATCGGGAACCTCATTTTTGGAGCCCTGAGCGGGGAACGGAAAGTGGATTGGGCCAGGGTCTTTTCCGATCTGGTCAACCGTCTAATTCCAAAGATTGGAGGAAGTAGGCCGACTCCATTGAGTCCCTACATCTTCCATCTTTACAAGCACAATCAACTCCTCACGGATACAGAGGAGAAGGAGTGGAAGACTCATGAGTCACTCCTAAAGTATGGGGAATCGGAATCGGAAGAAGAAGAACAGGAGGAAGTATCCGGTTCCGAGGAGGAAGAAGAAGAAGAGGAGGAGCAACACCGGCCGCAGCACAAGCGGCAGAAGACGACGCCTCCTCACCGGAGAGGAACCCCAACCCCTCCGGGTGAGACCTCCAACCCAGGGAAGAAACCGGTTTTTGAAGAACCGTGTCCTTCCGAATCGGATCCGACGGATCCGTTCCACCAGCTGATCAACATCCTAAGTGAGGTGCGAGCAGACTGGACAGTAAAGAAGTTGATTTTGAACCAGATCAGCGAACTGGTGGGAGCACCAGCGGACAGCAACCTTGCAGGAGTGGTTGCAGAGTTCATCTCCAGCCCGGATGAGATCCGGAAGCAAGAAGCGGAGATACGACGACTCCAAGAGGAGAACAAGTCGTTGAAGACGGAATTGTTGCTCCTCAAGGAAGACATGGCTACCACCCGGGAGATGGCAGAGGCTACCCGGAAAGTAGCCGAGGATGTGAAGGCCACTTTCGGGACAACCAGAGAGGCCTTCACCAAGTCCAAACTGTTTAATGAGGGGGTCCTCAAGGAGAAGAAGATATCCGGAACTAGGTTGGTCTGGATCTTGACGGACTACTCCGAGAAGGTGGAGTTGGTGATGATGGAAGCGCGAGAAGCTGCAAACCGGATGGAGGAGAGCAGCCGAAAGCTGAACGGAGTGACGTTGTCACGGTCGTTCCATCTGTCCGATCTTTCAGTGCCCGGGTCTTTTCCGAACGTGGGCATTCAGACGGAAGGAAAGGAGGGAACTCCCCAGTCAAAGAAGAGTGGGAGGAAGCTCGCGCACACCATCAACTTGGATTCGTCACCGGATCTCCTAGAACGTGAAACCGGGGAGCGGAACCGGAACCTGACGGACGTCTTCGAACAGCTTGGAGCGGAACCACCTAGAAGTCCCACACTGAACCCGGGGCAGGATCAAAGTATGGATCTAACCCCAGATCAGGGTGCGGATCAAGATCAGAGCGTGGACCAAGGCGAAGACGAAGTTATAGACGAAGGAACGGATCAAGGCGTAGATCCGGTTATGATAGGATAGATAGGATTTAGTTTTGTAAATATTTGTTAGTTAGGACCGGACCGGATTTGATCCGGTGTGTCTGGTCTGGATCGGATGTTTTCCAGTCTGGCCGGCTCGGCAGGGATTGAAAGTTCCGCGCGGACTTTTCGGGCCCCTTTTTGTTGACTTTTGAGTTTTAAAGTGTATAATAGTCAGTCTCTACGAAGGAGACTGGGAGTCTTTTCTCTTGAGTTTTTGTACGTTTTCTATTGATTTCTTGTTGTACGTCTCTCCCGCGCGTGGCAGGGCTGTTTTGGTGAGAAGTTAGGAACATGTATGCAGATTCTAGAAAGATTTCTCCCCTTAGTGCGTTTGTTTTGCTCTTATGTGCAGGTGAGTGGGTATTCTAAGTGTTGGGAGTGGATTTCAATTCCTCAGCACTTCTACAGTTCACGATTCCAGGCGAGAAAACCGTTGTTAGGCTAGGCGGATAGGGAAGGAGTCCTTAGTCGCGCTAGAGCTCCTGGATAGGAAATCCGGTTGAGTGTCCGATCTCCCGTGAGGTCTCGCTGCCCTAGTTGGTAAACGGAGGAGCTTTAGTTGATGTTAGAACAAACGAGTTCACTTGTAACCACCTAACTTCGCACGGAGGGAACTTGGCATCAAGGTCGTTGTAGTATGAGAGGATCGTATGGGGGGTCTTTGTGTGACCTACAAACCGGATCGTTGTCCGGGTGGCTGTGAGAGATCAAACCGGATCCGCACTAGTGTAGGAAGTAGTGGGTTAGAAAAGTTGGTCTTCAACCACTATAAGTCACGGAAGGAGTGGCGGGCCTGCCACTCTCAAAAGCAAGCGGCGAACCCTCTGATGGTGAAACAGAGGCAAAACTAAACCGGAGTGGAGTGAGAGTACGTGTGAGAGGACCGGATCGGATCGGTCCAGAGAAGTTCCAGGATCAGAAATTGTAGGATCCTGGGTTGTGATAGGATTATAAGACCGAATAGCTTGACAGACCGGCAGAAATAGAGAGAGGTCTGGTCGTTGTTTTCGGTGTGTTGTTGTTTCCGTTTTTAGATCTAGGATCGGAAAGTAGAAATTGGATACTGGCTGAGCTTAAGTTGGGAATAGAGCTAGACACTTCACAGAATCTCGTGGGTTCGATCTTTAGAGTCATTTTGTTATGCTTTAGAGTGGTTTTTGGGAGTATAATAGGGAATTCACTTACTCTGTGCTACGACATGCAAAAATCTGGCGCCGCTGCCGGGGATTCTAAAGCTGTCAGTGTTTATTCCTAATAGCGAAGTCAGTAGTTGTTTTATTTTCTGTCTTGTCTTTTCCGGATTGAGTTTTGGTTTTTGACGAGAAACCGGATTTCGCATTCATGAGAAGAAATACAGGAAGTGAAAGAAGGTTTGAACGATTGAAGAAGAATCAAGGAGAATCGTCTGGGCCTGGTTTTAGTGATCCGGGTGACCAATCGATCTTTGTACCTGCCCCTGGAGAGCAGATCGAAAGTCCGAGATCGGGAAATACTCCGTCAACTTTTGAACGAGGATCGGAACTGGAAGGGGAAGAACCGGATTCGGAAGAAGAGGAAGTCATGACCCGGTTAAGGTACAAACGTTACAAGGGCGACGGTAGCCAAGATGTGGATGAATGGCTGTACGAGTTTGAATCGACTGCACTCGCCAACTAAGAGAATGAGGCGGCCCAGCGAAGAATCTTTCAAGGATTGCTGAAGGGGGAAGCTCTCAAATGGTACCAAGATGTTCCGGATCTGATCCGGGATAACTGGGATCAGCTGAGAACGGACTTTCTGCAAGCTTTCCGGGAAGTTGGTGGAGAAGCCAGAGCTTTGGGCCGGTTGAGCACATTGACGATGAAATCATCCGAATCCGTGCGAAGGTACGGGCTGAGAGTGAAAGCTCTCATGCAAAAGTTAACCACTGAGATTGCTCCTAGTTTGCAGGTGGAGTGGTACGTTGCCGGATTACCCGAGTCAATGGGATTCCTGATCCGACAAACGCCTCCAAGAACGCTCAGAGAGGCCATGGATGCTGCAACCAATTACGAGAATTCAGCGCAGTCACTCCGGAAGTCCCTAAAACGAAGCGAAGAGCAAGCCAGAGGAAAGGGCAAGAAAATCAACCGGAAATCGAAGCATCGAAAGAAGGTCTCAGACTCGGAAAGTACTTCTGAGTCGACCGGATCGGAAGTTTCCGATCCGAGTTCATCCAGTTCGGATGCGGAACGGAGTAGTTCACCTCCCCGACGTTCATCCAAGAAGGGGCATAGTCAAAAGACCGTTGTGAAAGTGAAGGCAGAGGAGACGGATTCTAAGAAGGCAATCAAGAAACTCCAAGACACTTTGGAGGCGATCAAGGTCAACATCGCAGAGAACCGGAGACCAAGACGGATTGTGCCGACTTCCCGATCCAACGTCTGGTGCGGAAGGTGTGGCGAACCAGGTCATTACCCGAGCGAGTGCCAAAGAACCAACCCGAAGCACGTTCACTTCGTGTATCCTGAAGAAGAAGAGGTGTACTACAGCATGGCACCTGAGGAAGAGGAGGAAGTTTACTAGATTCAGCTGACTTATGCGAGAGGGAAAGGGATTGCTGTTCCAATCCGTTCCAACATGCTGAACCGGAATTTCCTACCCGGTCCTAGTCAAGGGGTCATGATGCAGCAACCGATGCGAGCATATCCGGATAGACAAGTGGTGATTTGTTATGGCTGTGGAGAACCAGGACACTATTCCAGTAACTGTCCTAACAAGGGAGTAGCACAAGGTGCGCCACGGATCCTTCCATGCCAGAATTGCCAGGAGTATGGAAATCCGGAGGACCAATGTCCAAAACCAGTACAGCCGCGACCTGTTTATAAGCAAGTCCAGATTCTTCCCAGGGAGCAGACCGCACTCAACTACGGTCACTTTGCTATAACGGAGAATCCGGAGAAATGACGGTGCGAAAATGAAGCTGCCAGCGGTCGCAGTGAACTTTTCTCAACCGGAAGATTCCGGAGCTCCAGAGGTCACTGTGGAGATAGAAGGATGTGCGATTCCCAAGGTTCCGGTCGATGGCGGATTGGGAGTGAACCTGATGCTGGAGGATACAGCATTTGACTTGGGATTCACCACCTTCGAAGCCACGGAACAAGTCCTCAGAATGGCGGACCAGACGCGAGTGAATCCGGTCGGGAAACTTTCACAAGTTCCAACCCGGATTGGAGGAAGGGACTACTTGCTGAATTACGTTATTATACGTGTTCATAAAAGTAGACCTTTTCCAATGTTACTCGGTAGACCCTGGTTATATTCCGCTCGAGTACTTGTGGATTGGGGAGCCAAGGAACTGGTGGTAGGAAAACCTTCCAACCGGATTCCTTGGACCACTGAGAAGCATTTAGGAGAGACGAGTGATTCAAATGGATACACAACGGACTGGTCGGATCCGGAAGATTCCGCCACCAGTTATTTCGTGGATCCATTCGAGCACCAGTCCAAGACGAACTATGGATTTTCCGATGTTGTGTTAGAGCATCATCCGGAAGAAATCCAGAAACCAGTGGTAGAAGATCGATCTCTGGGAGAGTTGAGTGTTCCGCTCACAGCCGAGTGGATCGCTCAACAGATCAGGATCGGAAATCTACCGGTTAGTCAGAGTGAAACAAGAGAATCCGATTGGGGAAATTTAGCTTCCTTTCCTAAGGAAGCTTACGAGGAGAAAGTCAAACCGATTGTTTCACCCACTAAGTATGAGAAGGAGAGTATTGAACCCAACAGGAGTTTCTACCTTAGTAAACTTCTGAAGGATACGGAGAAATCCGGTTATACTAAACTTCTGAAGGAGTATCTCGACGTTTTTGTTTGGGAGCCATCCAATCTGAAGGGCATTCCCCCTCATTTAGGAGAACACCGCATCGACCTAACAAAAGGATCTGTTCCAGTTCGACAGCGACAATACCGGCTCAACCCCAAGTACTCGTTGATGGTGAAGGAGGAAATCGATCGGTTGCTGGAAGCAGGATTCATTTATCCGGTCCACAACTCTGAATGGGTTTCTCCTATTGTGGTGGTGCCAAAGAAAGTTGGAGCGGATGGGAAAGTCAAGATCCGGGTTTGTCAAGATTTCCGGAAATTGAACGCAGCCACGAAGAAGGATTACTTTTCTCTTCCGTTCACCGATCTTATTTTGGACCACGTTGCTGGCCACGATTGTTACAGTTTCTTAGACGGATTTTCCGGTTACAACCAGGTGTTCATCCGGTGGTGCGATCAACTGAAGACCACATTCACGACGGAATGGAGGACTTATGCTTTCACCCGAATGTCGTTCGGCCTGTGTAATGCACCCGGAACGTTTTAGCGACTGATGATGGATATTTTCAAGGATTTTCTTCGAAATTTCCTTGAAGTGTTCATAGACGACTTTGCGGTTTTCAGTGACCGGGAAAGTCATCTTGAGTATTTGAGGAAGACATTCCAAAAATGCCGAGAAACCGGTTTGAAGCTACATCCGGGCAAGTGTTTTTTCGGGATGGGATCCGGAATTTTACTCAGTCATGTAGTAAGCAAGACCGGATTACAGGCTGATTTGGAGAAAGTGAGAGTGATGCTCACTTTGCTACCTCCAACTTGTGTTAAAGAAATCCGTGGATTTCTTGGATGTGTAGGATACTACCGGCGGTTCATCGACGGATATGCCAAGAGGGCTATTCCGCTCACGGAACTTTTGAAGAAAGATACGGAATTCGTCTGGACGGAAAAGAGACAACAGGCCTTCGAAGATTTGAAGACCCAGTTGGCTAAAGCTCCGATCTTTTCCGTTCCAGATTGGACCAAGGAGTTCCATGTTACTCTCGATGCATTCGGTTGGTGTCTGGGTTCGATTCTCTGGCAGTTCGACTCAGAAAGGCGTGAGAATCCGATTTACTATGCGAGTAGACAAATGAATTTGGCAGAACGGAATTACACGACTACAGAACGAGAGGCGTTAGCAGTGGTGTATTCTTGTAAGAAGTTCCGACACTATCTACTCGGATACAAGGTAATTTTCCACACAGATCATGATTCTTTAAAATACCTTGTCAACAAACCGGATTTGTCAAGCCGGATTGCTAGATGGATTTTGCTTTTACAAGAGTTTGACTACGAAGTTGTAGTGAAACCGAGAAAGGCAAATGTGAATGCGGATTACTTGTCCAGACAGAGGGGCCAGAAATCCGTAGCGGATATTTCCGCTCAGTTTCCGGACGAGTTCCCAGATACTGTGGAAGATCCGGTTTTTGTAGAAAACCAGGATCTTCCTTTGGTAGAGGTCTTTCACCTCAACAACAAAACTGTTTCAGAATATCAAGATATCATAGATTACCTAGTGAAATCTAGATACCCAGAACAGATGAGTGTAGAGGAAAAAGAAATCTTCCAAAGAAAAGTAGCTCCTTATACCCTGATTAGAGGAGTCCTTTTCAAGTTAGGAACGGATGATATTCTCCAGCGATGTCTAGAACCTACGGAACGGAAGAAAGTGATTCAAGCACTTCATGCCGGAGATTCCGGAGGACATTTTGCCTTTGTTAATACAGTGAACCGGATCCGATCAACCGGATACTGGTGGCCGTATTTACACAGAGATGTTAGAAACTTTGTGAGGAGTTGTGATCAGTGTCAGCGGACAGGAGCACCATCTTTCCGGAATCACTGGCCGCTGACTCCTATCATTCCCCTAGCACCTTTTGAGAAATGGGGGATAGATTTTATAGGACCTATTTTTCCGGTCAGTGCACGGAAAAAGAGATACATTATTCTAGCCACGGATTACGCGACCAAATGGGTAGAGGCCAAGGCAACACGGAAGAATGATGCGGTAACTTCAGCCAACTTTTTGTTTGAAGAAATCCTCATGCGTTTTGGACACCCATTGGAGTTGGTCAGCGACCAGGGAACCCATTTCCTCAATGATGTCATCGTCGACCTAACCAACAAGTATCTTATCAAGCACCGGAAGACGACTCCTTACAACCCAAAAGCGAACGGATTGACGGAACGGGCAAACGGGATAGTTGGTAAGATCTTGAACAAGATGGTTTCCGCTCACAAGACGGATTGGGATCGGAAACTACCTTCAGCAGTTCACGCGTACAACACCACAGAGAAGACCACAACCGGAAAAACTCCGTACTTTTTGGTTTTCAGTCAGGAAACAGTCCATGGAGTGGAGTTGGAGGTGGAAACATTTCGAGTCATGGCAGCTCAAAGTGCAGTATCAAGGATGGATACTCTTCCAAGACTTCTCGCCATTGAAGAACTGGAAGAAATCCGGAATGCAGCCCTGGAAAGAACCCTGGGAGTGCAGAACAAGCGCAAGGAAGATTACGATCGGAAAATCCCAGCAGATCACGGAATCCGAGAAGGAGGTCTGGTTCTTCTCTATGACAACCGTCATAAAGATTTTCCAGATAAGTTACATACTCGCTGGATGGGACCTTTCCGAGTCAATCAAGTTTTCCAGAACGGATCTCTGCAACTCCAGAATCTGCAAGGACAGTGGCTTGATACCCGTGTGAACGGATCGAGAGTGAAGAAGTATACCGAGGCTTCTTTGTCAGATTAGGATTGATAGTGTTCGCGAGGACGCTCACAGATGAGGAAGGGGTAATGTCACAATGTGAATTTTTGTTTTTTTGTAAGTTATCTAAATCTTGGAACGGAAACCGTGATCTGGTATCCGGAATTGAGCAAAAGATAACTGGAAAACCGGAAATTAACTACGGAACGGAATAGGTGACAATCCGGATTTGATCTGAATCTAAACCGGATTAGAGTTGGAACGGATCTGAGTTGGAACGGATTGGGTCAGGAACGGATTTGGTCATGATAACAGATCAGACTATAAATAGGCTGACCAATCCAGTTGCCACTCTTTTTCAAACTTTGTTTGCGGAAATCGCTCTCCAGCTCGTACTTAGCTTCCCTTCCCAGCGCTTTGCTTTCTTGTTTTGTGAGTGTGTGTGCGTGTGTGTGTATAAGGGCGCGCAGCGCTTTAGTTTGTGTTGCAGGTTTAGAAGTATTCCAGTTGAGATCGGAAGAGCGAAGGTGAGAAACGAGACGTGCGGCTAGGAGAGGGAAAGGTATCCTCAGTCAGAATCTGGTTAGCACAGTTCGTGTCCATGCCTCAGCTCCGCAAGAGTAGAGCAGGACCGTCCAGTTCTTCCGCAGTAGAAGTTAATCTCCGGAAGGTGTGTCCGATTATTCCAGCAGAAGAGAAGGAAAAGGACAACCTCAAAGCGGATCTTGCCAAGATGGGTTGCAGAGCATTGATCGATAAACCCTGGGGGTTTAGGGAGGAACGGTGTCGTGGTGAGAGGGGTGCGCTTAGAGAACACGCAAAGTGTCTGGCTGCTAGTTGTAGAGTTTCAATGGTGATTCTTCTAACTTGTATCTTCTTTTGGTCTTCAAAGTTTTCGAAGTCTTCAAACTTGAATCTTCACTCGATCTTCACCCATCCTATCATGTGGTGGCTCTAAAGGGTCTGGGTAAGGGTGTGTAATAAAAAACAAGTTTTTGGACGGGTAAAACGGGACAACAGAACACAAGCTGTCGTCCGGATGATGGGCTCCTAAACTTCAAATTCACTGGTCAACTGGTCATTAATCCAGCCTCACCAATGAGAGCGACATAAGATTCGACCATGTGGGTGATCAATCCCACTTCGTCGCCCACAACACAAAAAGAGGCTAGTTGGATACCCAAATAGCTTGCAACAAGTTTACAATGCACAATTGAATGCAACAATCCTCCAAAGCTGGATTAGAACAACAATTAAAGACAACGGGCCTCCAAAGCTGGCCAGGAATGACAAAGCCACAAGCCACAACACACAGATAGGTCCTCGACATGTACGGTCCTTGAATCTTCAAACCTTCATATCTTGGACTCTTCAAGTCTTCAAGTCTCCCAAAGAAATATAGAAAGAAGTATGAAACTACAATCTAGTATGACTGCGTTCTTTGATCTACTCCCAAATATGACTCCAAGCTCCAAATGCTAAGTGCAATAGCAATTTGGAAAGTTAATAAGATAAACTAACACCCCTCAAAATCTCAATTTAAACTAAGTTATTGTCCAAAAGTTATGAACAAGAAAAGTCTCGGCCTTCTCATTTGAAGGCAGCAGACCTCTCTTACTTTAAGACCCTACAACTTCTTCACTTCTTATTCAAATTTCAAGTTTAATAACTTTTTGGAAAGCTAAACTTACAAACTAACTTCTCCTTAAATCTCAAAGAAAAATAAGGTACTGTCCAAGAGTTATGGCGAAGCAAAGTCTCAGCCTTCTCTTTAGAAAGGCAGCGGACCTCTTCTACTTCAAGAACCCACAATTTTCTCTAAACAACTTCAATTGCTTCGAATGATATGTCTCCAGAAAGCTAAAGAAAACTTCTTTAATGCTTGAAAATCTCAAGAAGAAGAACAAAACCTACAAACTTTGGTGGCTGCTCGAATCTCTGCTCCTCTTTGTCGGATGGCAGCAGACCTTCTTCCACTCACTCATTTGTAACTTTTTGCTCACAACTCCAAATCAAGCAAATGAAGTGTCTTTAGAAGCGCAAAATCATAAGGAATAAACTCTCAAATTTTCATTTCAAAAACATTTTTTTAACAAAAGATATGGCCGATCGAAATCTTCAACCTTTCTCTCCACACTCTTCTCTTCTCTCTCTCTCTCAAAAAAACCACACACTAAGATTCCTTCTCTCCTTTTTCCTCCCCATCTAAGGTGAGAGGTGGGGGCACTTCAGCCCATGCCTCTACCAAGGCCCACCTAAGATTCTAATCACTTCCCCATTCACACTCACTCCAACTGTAGTCTTTCTTAACTAAAATTCTAATTTCAATTTACTTCTAATAAATACAATCACTCACTGTGATTTCAATAAACACTCAAAACATAATCTAAGAACTAAAACTTAACAAATATCAACTAGAGGTAAAAAACAAAGCTCCAATCAAAGCTTTATTCCATTTGAAGAAACTTGAGAATACGTTTGACGGTAGCAACAACATATTCTGCACGTTCAGCCTTTGTCAAAGGATTGACAGGCCCTTTCAACCATCGTTGGTGGCCACGACTACCTTCCACAGGCCGAACCATACAAAAATATTGGTCTTGGTTCTTGCCTTCATAACTCGCCTCGAACGTCACTTCACGAGTGCCTGGTTCAACACATCCCACTTGAAGTAAGATCACCAACGCTCGAGTATCAGCATCAAGATTACCGTGCCATTGCCACTCCACACGAGGTTGTTTTGGTAGTCTGGACGGTCCGGCTTCATCTTGAGGACGCCTAATATCTCGCTGCAAAAGAGGTTGATCTGGCAACTGTGATAGTGAAAGCTCAAACTCAGCGTCCGGTTGTGGCTCTTCATCTTGAGACTCAGAAAAAACCCTCCAATTCGACATTTGAACTACAAAGTAGAAAACAAACTTACTAATAAGGTTGAATGAAGATTTAAGGCAAACCCATCCACTTATATACTTCTATAGGATAACGTCACCTTTAAGCTTTTCAACCCATAGTGTCATTGTGAAGTTATTGAATAAAACATATAATAATATGTTTTTACAATATGTACTGATATACAACAGGACAACGGATGATTCGAGAGTTGTTGGGAAAACTCTCGAATCAGTTCGACAAGACCATCCGCGAAATTCCGGGCAGTTGGACGGAAGAAATGTAGAGGTCCGTGTACGATTTCCGGTTAGGAGGTCGAGGGATGGCCACCTCGAAGGAAGGTTACACCCGAGGGAAGTTCCGGACCACAGTGGACTCGAAGGATGGGCATGCGGTCGCGGATTGTTTGGACGACTGGCATCGAAACCTTCTGCAGTTCCTGGTTCCGATCATCCACCCGGAGAAGCCGACGAGGGTGACAATCGCCATCGGGAACCTGATTTTCGGAGCCCTGAGCGGGGAATGGAAAGTGGACTGGGCCCGGATCTTTTCCAATCTGGTCAGCCGTCTGGTTCCAAAAATCGGAGGAAGTAGGCCGACTCCTTTGAGTCCCTACATCTTCCATCTTTACAAGCACAATCAACTTCTCACGGATACGGAGGAGAAGGAGTGGAAGACTCATGAGTCACTCCTAAAGTATGGGGAATCGGAATCGGAAGAAGAACAGGAGGAAGTATCCGGTTCCGAGGAAGAAGAAGAAGAAGAAGAGGAGGAGCAACACCGGCCGCAGCACAAGCGGCAGAAGACGACGCCTCCTCACCGGAGAGGAACCCCAACCCCTCCGGGTGAGACATCAAACCCTGGGAAGAAACCGGTTTTTGAAGAACCGGGTCCTTCCGGAGCGGATCCAACGGATCCGTTCAACCAGCTGATCAACATCCTGAGCGATGTGCGAGCAGACTGGACAATGAAGAAGCTGACTCTGAACCAATCCAGCGAGCTGGTGGGAGCTCCAGCAGATAGCAACCTTGTAGGAGTGGTTGCAGAATTCATCTCCAGCCCGGATGAGATCCGGAAGCAAGAAGCGGAGATCCGACGACTCCAAGAGGAGAACGAGTCGTTGAAGACGGAATTGTTGCTCCTCAAGGAGGACATGGCCACCACACGGGAGATGGCGGAGGCTACCCGGAAAGTAGCCGAGGACGTGAAGGCCACTTTTGGGACAAAACACCATATTCATTAATTTGAGAGAATTCTCAGATTATGAGAGTTTTGATAGCCCTTTTCAATACAATTATATGCTACAATTGCATACAATCATGGTGAAAAATATCATTCATTTGCAATGCAGAAGTCATTCATTCATAGTCAATAATCAAATCGTAACATTAATACTTAAAGTAAGAGCAACATAAACTAAAAAAAACAATTGGAGATTGATGATCCATATATTTATAGTAAGATTGCCAAATATGACAAGCATTAGATTAGCTTTGGACTTCTAGAATTCCTTTTTCATTGTAAATCTAATAATGTGATTCAATCTTGCATCCAAATGTCAAATGATTGTATAGAATTTATTGTAATATATATAGGTATAACATATACCATATAATACATAACAGGTATAGCAGGTATATAACGTACTTATATAAGGGTATAACATATACCGTATAATATATAACAGATAAATCATCTTACTTGATCCATGAAATCCCTATAGATACACATAGTTTCATGCATGAGATCTACTCCTTAGCTCTACCATTGCTTTCCATATCTCAGGTCCTCGACTACATTCTTGAGGGCGTATTTGGTGGGGATGTTCCAGTTCTTGCATCTTCAAGGACCTCCTCTTCCATGCATCCCAAGGTCGACGAGTACAATGCATGAGTCGTTCATCATGTGCTTTTTGTATAAACCTTGAAGCTCATTTCCTATCCCTATAAAGACTCCTTCAACTTGCAATACTCCATTTCAAAGGATAAGAGAGTTGTTGAGTTGCATCCAAAATGTACAAAAAATCAATCTTCAATGAAAGACACAGTCCATACCAGGCTTAGAGAGCAGCTCATGAACATCAAATATTAAATAGAAGATCACAATCTAAAAAGAACACAATTTTCTAAGAAGTCGGTGACAAATTTAGTAGAATAAAACATTAGTAGGAGGTTGCAATGAAAGATGAACTTTCAAACACAAACTAAATACTTACAAGATTTAGAACTATATGGACACATTTTTTTAATACACTTACATCTAAATTTTATGAGTATTGTAACTTTGACTCTTCTTTAAACTACAACAAAATCATAACTTTGTTTTGAGTTTACAATTTGAATGAGGCAATCAAGTGTAATATTATTTTGAACTTCACATCTTAATAATGTATAAAACTTATGGCTTAATTAAGTTCCACCTCAAGCATAACAAACTCTATGAATTTTATTAATTGGGTCTATAAAATAAAATTTAACATAGATTATTTTAAAATTTTCAAAAACACTTCTCAATCTAGTCACCAAAAATCCTAAAAAAAATTACTTATACTAGAAATTTGGTTTTACAAACAAATTTGATTCTAGTTTAGAACAAGACATGTAGACCTCAGAGAATCACTTGAAAAATCATATATTGTATTGAAGAAAATTTGATCTAGTATAAAGGGTAATTTAAGGACAATGTAAGATTTTTTTAGAAAGATTATTATAGGTGTAGACAAAAAATTTAATGTAGATGATAAAATGCAAACAATCAAATAAATCCAAGGTTTTTGAGGGACAATTTGTAAAGATCTACTATGAAATATTGCCAAGTTCAGTTTAGGGTTGAGGATGGATTAACTTTTACTCTTGAGCACCAATTGAAAAAAACATTGTAATCACAAAATCCAGGGTATTAGATAGGACAGTGGATGAAGTCTACTCGCTCTGCTTCACAGGGTTTAGGCCTATAGCAAAGCGCCGTTAGGACAAGTCTTTGATGATCACCTCCTTGGCATCCTTCAACCTAATCCAATCTAGTAGTGAGTATTGTATTGAACTAGTTTTCTACATAGAAGCAAAAGTTTCTAATGAGCCAAAATCTATAGAGAAAATAAGCTAAAGCAGCAATCTTGTCTTCCTCTAAAATTCCATTACCAATGATCAACGGTAGGATAGTTTATTCACCTTAATCACTAAAGGTTTGTGCCTATCTTTTCAACAAAAATACTTCCAAAATTGCCATTTCTAGTACAAGCATCAAATTTTAGAAAAAAATCATTTTAAGAGAAATGTAACCATAGGATTTTGTAGCATACTATTTTGAAAAGATGTGGAAATTTTTTGGGAAATTTCTACCACACAAGTTGCAAGATATTAGCATTTGAATTGACAAAATTCCTTTTCTTATCTCTGCAAAAATCCAAGCAAATGCACTTCACAAGGTCATAATTTTATAAAAATTGTTCAAATTGGTTGGGACTCTTTGGAATAATTTTTTCAAGGAAAGTTGGCTACATGCTCCAAAAAATTCAAATCTTCTGGAATTGTACAACATATAGGAAAAAAAATAGTAAGTGAACGAAAGTAGAGAATCATTCAAAATACTAAATTATCAAGAATTGAAATAAGGAATTGAAAAATGTCAATCCCAATGGTTGTAATGTTGTAATAAACAATCTACATCCTAATATTGTATTTTTTCCAAAAAAAATAGAAAATTGAGTAAATCAAAGCACTCCAAAGTTTATTTTAGAGTAAAAAATCCATAACTACCCACAAACTAGAGCACTTCATAAGTTTCATCTTAAAACACAAAATGGAATGATTAAAATGTTTTTACATATATATATCTCTAGAAAATCAATTTCAACCATTGAACATTGAAAATCAAGTATCATAAAATAACTTTTGAACTTTATAGTTAAAAGTTATGAAAGTGGTTAGGTCTTAAAGCTTCTCTTTGAACACATATTGTATGAAAAGTTCAAAGAAAAAAATAAAACTTTGTTCATAATGAGCTGTCCAAAATCACTATGTTGCCAAAAAACATAGTTTGGTCCTTTAGTGGTTAGCTTTAAAGCACCTAGTGCTTATTAAATATATATAAGAAACGTTGGTTAGGATCCTACTAACTTAGTCTTGGATGGGTGTTCAAAATAAATTTATATATGAGATGAACATGTACTTCCTCATTGACAATTTTTTTTTCCAATCAAGTGCCTACATAAAAAAATGCACTTTCTTTATCTTTTAGAGTAGCTTTTGGTAGCATGTACAAAACTCTTCAACCTTACAACTTTGAAATTTGGAAGGTATATAACTTCCTTGATACAAGATGCAAATGTCAAAAAAATATATATGCGTAGTTTAAGAATCTCTCTCCAAGAGGAAATTTTGTTGTTCTTCTTGTTGGATAAGGTTTAAGATTAAAACTTTTTCTAATGACTTCAAATATTATAATCTCTCCAAAAAAGTTGAAACCTTCAATTCCAAACAATGAAGAAAGAATTGTTAGGAGCTTTAATCTGTGGAGAATGAAGGATGAAAAAACTTGTAAAGTCATCTTTTACTATAACCCATATTAGTAATTGTATACTATAATATTTTCACCATTCAAATGAACAATTCTCAAATTCTTCAAAAATTTATTAGCATATCAATTTTAAGAGTTTAGGGTCACACCTTCTACTTTATAGTTTTTTTAACAATAAATATAAAACTTTTGGAGGTTGGAATTGTTTACACATGTTTTGTATCCATTGTCCAATACATTGAATACAAGGAACAAGTTACATTTCATATTTTTGCTTAGGAATGTTGAAAGACAAAATTTAGACTCTTTTTGGAAGAGCTAGAAAAGCCTACATTTTGAAGATTAGGTACATTGAACTTGCAATTGGTGGAGACATTCATTTTGAAAATTGGGTACAGTACACTCAAAAAAACTAACCAAAGGATTCTGAAGTTTAAATTGTTAAATATAAAACTTGATGAAAATTTTGATTTTCTAGTATGGACAAGTATTATGAAGTATTTTTGGGCCTCTACGCTTGTTGGTCCTTTAGGTATTAAGATTGTCATGCCATGCACTTGATTGAATTTTGAATTTGCAATTGGATGCTCCATTAGAAGATAGACCAAAGAATGGCATAGAAATCCTAATATTCATGTTCATAGCATGTAATATTCCTATGAAGGCTCTCATGAGTTTGTAGAGATTTTGAAGGGCATTGAAGCTCAAAGCTTTGTCTAAGGTGTTCCATTGTAAGCTTGCTATATTCTTTCAAGAAGTATAGTATAGTAAGACACTGGATTGGAAACAAGTCCAATTGCTCATCACTATGATTGGAAACAAGTCCAATTACTCATCACTATAATATGTATTAGAATAATCTAAAAAAATTCCCATAAATAAGTGATAGAATGAAAAACATGATTTTATAGTTTAAATTCAAAATTAATTTTCTCAAGACAAAATTTGAATGAAAAACACACCACATTGTGTTATTTGGATTCTAATATATGGGACTTCCAATTGCAATAATTCCTTCAATTTTGGACATTTTTCAAAATTTTGAAATGAAATAGAAGCAAAACTTGTCAAACTATGTTTTCTTAGTTTAAATCAAATTTCAAAAATAGTAATTTCAAAAGTTACAAACAAGGTCAACCAAGGCCCATCCACTTTTTGGATGCATAGATGTTTAGGGGTTCAGTACTAAGAAGTACTTTATTCTATATTAAAAAAAATTCTTATAATATTAAAAGCATTTCACTCAAGCAAAATGGTTGAAAGACTCACATTAAAGTCACTAGAAAACATTTAAATATATCTATATTCTCAAAAAAGTCCATGTATTATGTTTTACTCAATTGTGACAAGTACATATAGTACACTTAAAAACTCCTTTATTCCTATTAAAAATTGAAGTTTTTGAAATCAACTACATAAATGGTTCTTAAATCAACTTCATAATCGAATTGTTAAGTATTTCTTGCAAAAAAAAATGGTAAGAAAATGTCACCAATTTTGGTCTAGAGCCTTTGTAATGCTAACATTTTTTAAAACATCTTTGTGACTACTTTATTGAGACACTCATCTATACATCTACCCAACTGCTAAAATAGAAGATCTTAGCCAAGAATGCTCAAATTCCGCCCATATGGTTGTAGTGTCTTGGGGACAATCCTAGGCTGCAATTTTTTTTCTTCCTAAAACAAATGGACAAATTCCATTGATAAGGAGAAAATACACAAGGCCAAAGGTACTAGATTGCAATTTTTGCCTTCATTTGGGCCCCATGACTTGCGTCATATAGGGCCTCCTAGATTGATTATCATATCAAATCAATTGACCAATATTGTTGATTGAAGACCTTGGCATTCTTTGATATCCAAATAATCCAGATTACATCTTTCCTAACTTCTAGAACAGAGAATAGAGGATGATTATCTCTAGAAGGCCCAAGGCACCAGAATCTAGTGTTTGCAAAACTTTGAATTTAAAGAGTAATCAAGTCACTTTTTTTTAGTAGTTTGAATTTCTGAAAAGTTCTTTTTGAAGTCTAGTTTGAGCACTAAAAATCCAATTTAGAAAATGATAGATAATGATCTTTTATTCAAGATTTTGTACAAGGGTGTCCATTCAATCTTGACTTTCCATAATGTTGAGGACTCTTGAAATCAAGCCTCAAATACACTATATCTTGGAGAAAAAATCAAATTTGAAATTCTTTAGAAAAGGTTGTGGAGTAGATTTTGAAAAGCCATGAATTGATTGGGATTATGTAGGCCCTTTAACCTCATATTTTTAGGGGAACCAACTTTTCTAGATCTGACATGTGAAAAGGGGATTGAAAGATTTCAACTCACTTTTGTAGTTTTAACACCTTCATGATCAAACTTCATAATTTTTCAATTTGTAAGTGATATTGTTGTATTTTCTTATCCTTGGTGATCTCTAACATGTCTAGTTTGAATTTTTATGATTACAATGTAACAAAATTGATACATCTTACCAAAATGTTGGCTTTTTATTCTAGTTAAAGTAAATTTTTAGAAGCTCAAAAAAGGCCTTGGTCATTTCAGGGTAAAAGAAATATTATTATAAACCCAGGCTGACTACCCAAGTAACCTACTGGAGTAGGCAACATCCTACAGCTTTGCCATCCAGTGGCGTATCTGGTGTGCTCGTAATAGATTGATATTTGTAGAGTTTTGGATCAATAAGAGCATCTCCTCCACATAACATTCAGTAGCTCTATAGTGATGGTGTGGTATATTCCACACCCCAATAGTGTTTTATTAGTAGCTACTAATGAATTAGACAGGTGGAGGATGTAGAGTCACACCATCACTATAGAACCAAGGCAACATCAACGCATGCTACTGAATGTTATGCAGCCCTCCAGATATCCCCTCCCCTCTAGAATTTGGATGAAAAGCAATCAATCCTAGCATTTGCCAGGCTCTAGCTTTCTCTTTCCCCTCTCAGAGCATCTTCACTCTTGCCCTGAAAATTTGGCACAGAGAACTACTTGTAATGGACTCCAAAAATGTAAATTGTGTGACTTATGATTGGTTGGGAGTATATTTTGGGGAGTTGCACGTGACTTGTGATTGATTGGAAGTATGTTTTATGGAATTGCACTGTTGGGGATACAAATGGCCATCTCCTCTTCATTGGACAGATCTTGAATGAAGGAGTGGGGATATCTAGAAGGTTGCAACCTGCAGAAGATGCTTTAGGGCATCTCCACCGGTTCACTCTAATCAGTCCCTCCAAAGGGTTTCTTGTGGCTTCAAGCATCATTGTTGAACATCATTGTTGACAATAGAACATGGATTGTTTTATTTAATGTCCACAAAAATGTGTTCCAAAAAATAGTGAGAACATCCCAAAAAACACGGGTTTCTTATAGTGTCCAATGGTGCTGGGTGGGGGGGGTGTAGTTTGAGCAAGAGGAGCAACTGCCCACCGAGCGAGGTGCAGCAAGCATTTTTTCCAACCAAAGCAGCACAATTTTGAGATGAGGCGGGCGGATTTCAAGACGTTGGAAGCTTGGACTTTTGATTTGAATTCCATTAAAACATGAAAGTGTGTTGAGGTGTGTTGAGGTGGAACTCAATCCACCTCAACCCACTTTTTAGTTTTTATTTTGATCTCAATTCAAATACAAAAAAGTAAAAGTGTGTTGAGGTGTGCTAAGGTGGACCTCAACTCACCCTCAACACACTTTTATTTTTTTCATTGCATTTAATTTAATTCACCTAAATTATTTTTTGTATCAAATCTAGATCAAAATGCTCCCTCAAAAGTGTGTTGAGGTCCACCTTAATACACCTCAATACACTTTTCTTTTTTTGTATTTGAATTGAGATCAAAATAAAAACTCAAAAATGGGTTGAAGTGGGTTGAGGTTCACCTCAACACACCTCAACACACCTCAACACACTTTCATGTTTTAATGGAATTCAAATCAAAAGCAATCAAAATAGTATTTTAGGATTTAGGGTATGAATTCCAATAAATATGAAACTTGAAACATCTAAATATAATAAATTCATATTGAAAAAGTGTACTATTTTGGCTTAGGGATTTTAAATCCAAATGGACTCACTCTATTTTCATATTGTTTCCACTTCTTGGTCAATTGATGAGTCCAAATCTCAAATTGAAAGTTTAAATTGATCCTCGGTCAATTGGTATTTCCATGAAAAAACTAAAAAGCGTTTAAATCTCTTGTTGGTCC
This sequence comes from Pseudisothecium myosuroides, assembly GCA_951799445.1. Classification (NCBI taxonomy): domain Eukaryota; kingdom Viridiplantae; phylum Streptophyta; class Bryopsida; order Hypnales; family Lembophyllaceae; genus Pseudisothecium; species Pseudisothecium myosuroides. Next base: position 2,624,570 of record OX637297.1, read on the forward strand.
CAAATTGGGACCAAGACAAAAAAAATTCAAATCTCTTCTTGGTCCCAAAATCCCATTTTGCGCTTCTATTTTTCAAATAGGGCATGTGCTCATCGAGACTTTTTTGCCAATAGCCTGGTGCTTGGTGCATGGCACCTGATATTTGATTGGTGTTAATTCAATTCATTGTCATTGTAACATAAATGCACCTTGAACACCATATTCATTAATTTGAGAGAATTCTCAGATTATGAGAGTTTTGATAGCCCTTTTCAATACAATTATATGCTACAATTGCATACAATCATGGTGAAAAATATTAGTCATTTGCAATGCAGAAGTCATTCATTCACAGTCAATAATCAAATTGTAACATTAATACTTAAAGTAAGAGCCACATAAACTAAAAAAACAATTGGAGATTGATGGTCCATATATTTATAGTAAGATTGCCAAATATGACAAGCATTAGATTAGCTTTGGACTTCTAGAATGCCTATTTCATTGTAAATCTAATAATGTGATTCAATCTTGCATCCAAATGTCAAATGATTGTATAGAATTTATTGTAATATATATATAGGTATAACATATACCATATAATACATAACAGGTATAGCAAGTATATAACATATATATATAAAGGTATAACATATACCGTATAATATATAACAGATAAATCATCTTACTTGATCCATGAAATCCCTATAGATACACATAGTTTCATGCATGAGATCTACTCCTTAGATCTACCTTTGCTTTCCATATCTCAGGTCCTCGACTACATTCTTGAGGGCGTATTTGGTGGGGATGTTGCAGTTCTTGCATCTTCAAGGACCTCCTCTCCCATGCATCCCAAGGTCGACGGGTACAATGCATGAGTCGTTCATCATGTGACTTCGATGGACGATGACGTTGTACCAATTTTTTAGGAAGTAGACCAGGTTGAACTTGTAATCCTAATTTCCTCGGATATTCAGCATTTGCTGAATTGATAGGTCGTGGAGGTATTGGAATGGACTTTGTGCCTATACAATCTTTTCTTTGGGATCCACTCGATACCTATAAAACAAAGAAGACAATAAATTAAAAAGTTATAATTGCAATAATATGTGTTAAAGTAATCCAACTCGTGCATAGAACACAATTGTAGCAAATGGATAAAAAACCAAATTCATTCATACCTTAGAAGTTGTAGGAATGTGTCTGTTGTCAACATACAACTTTCTTTGTGGAACAATAACATCAGCTGAACGTAGAGAAGCTGAAGGAGCTATTTTTCGAGATTTGAGTGGCGACGGGGAGCTCACTGGAAGCAATCGCTTTCTCCCGCTTGGTGGACTATCCACCACACCATCATTGATGGGTCTTGTGGAGAAGTCCATAGTAGATAGTGCAGTAGCTGCCGAGACCATAATGTGACCCACACCGCTTTGAGATAATGCATATCGGCCGTATTCTAAAATGGAATCCACCGACGCATTACACTTGGAAACACTACCAGTATATGGTACGGAACAATCACGCAAATCCAGAAGAGTCACAAAAGTCACTGTGATTACAAAGAATAAAGGGTGGACAATTGGAATACAAACAATAAAACAACTCGAAATGAATTAAACAATCATCCATTTTGCAAGACGACTATGATAGAACTATAATGGATACACTTGTCTTTAATGAAACACCATAGCAATAGATAAAATGCACAAACGCAAGGAATATTGTTCAGTATTAGCGACGATTGGAATGATCCTTAACTAGCATCTTAGACTCCTCTATGACGTCTATAAGTTCATTGTATTCTCGCGTTTCCTGCTCCTCAACAAGCATCCGCCGTCCAATGTTGTCATTCTTCCGAAAGGACAATAGTCCACGATCCTTGGTGCCATGCAAGCGTGTAATCCAAGGCAAAAGCTCATCCATCAAGAAAGTGTCTTTAAAACCATCTCCTTCCTTTGACCACGAATCCAAAAGCACAACGTTTTCAGGCTCGTTCAAAACCTGCTTCTCAGGACTGTCGTCTACCATAATAGTATTGCCAATAGTAAACTTTGAGTTCTGTGCATCGAATAGTTTGTCTAGAGGTTTGAGGAACATGTCTTTGTCGGTTCCCTTCACTTTCAAAGTTGTGATGTTTCCTCGCGGACCCCTACACTTTAGATTGTCGCAAAACTCTTGCCCAAGGATACTCCATGGTGTCTCTAATCCTCTAAATAGGTACTCGCATATGAATTTTGTTGTAGAAGTCATCATGGAACTCCAAACATAAATGTATGCGACTGTGGCTAATTGTTGAAGGAATTCCTCGCAATGAGGTCGAACATATACAGCTTTTGAACCAATAGATACTGGAAAAACGCTGGAATGTGGCTCCGAGAGATCATTGTAGACTGTGCCCTTAGGAAGATTTTTCTTTTCCTTAGATATACAAAGGATCCTATTCAGGTCTAGAATGACATTGAGCCACTTTCTTCTCGGCCTAGAAGCGAGCGGTTTTAGGATAGGCTCTTGTGTTGCACCTATACGTATTTTTGAAAGATCGCTCCTCTATTAAAATCAAGGCAGAGAAATACGCCAACAAGTGTTAGTAAACATTTGAACACAAAATAGAAACACAAATGAAGGGACTCAAACAGTAGAAGATCCAAGTCACAAGAACAAATATCTCAATAGATGCACATTAGAATAAAGAAAAGTTGACCACTTACAATTTCCTCAGACGTAGGACTTTGTAAGGATTCTTTAGTGCATGCATTATTTGCTGGAGGCGGTATATGAACCTCCATGAGAACATCATCTAGAATATTCACATCAACCTCCATATCCTCTTGCAATTGGACTCCTTGAAGTGACACTTCCAAATTAGGGTCGACTCTTCCACCAGAATTTGGATGGTTTGATCTTGGAACACATGAAGGGCTCTTTGGGAAGGACACATTCGAGGGATCAATGGTAGAAGGTGGAAGAGGTTGGGGCACTATGTCCTCATTAAGAGAACCTGCGAATTAATACAAGTGGATAATGAGTAGTTTCCAAAACAAATGTAGATTTACACTTCAAATCTTATGAAAATATATTATGTTCACAATCTAATGCACATAAGTGTAGACTCACATCAAAAATCACCAAACAAAAGTCGCACTTATAATTTATGTACATGTAACTATGGATTTACATTTATAATGTAAATGAAAAAAATTCAATATTTATATTTTCATGCTCTTAAATAGTTAAGTATGAATTCACAATTAAAATCTTGAAAAAGAAATGTAATATTTACAATTCTTTAAAGGTGAAACTGGATTATACATATAAAAGCAAGCGAAAAAAAGATGGAATACTTTTGCAATTCTATACACATACATTTTGAAAATAACTAAAAATCCTGAAAAAACGATTGCAATATTTACAACTTCATATTTGTAAATGCAATCTTCAAAATTACATTCAACAATACAAAACAATCCTGTAAAAGGAAAAGAAACCATACTTAAAAAAACAAAAATAACGCAACTTCAAAAGATCCCAAATCATTACAGTGAGAGTTCACTGAGATGAACCTTGGGGATCATTGACTTCCTCATTTCCAACCCCCGAACTCATTGCAGGAGTCTGCAGGTCATTTGACTGCTGCTGCGCCTCGGAAGGACTATGCAACGCTGGATCCAGTTCCATGGATGTCCTAGGAAGAACATGAGCTCCACTACCTGAAGATACCGATACACGGTTCTCCGACAAAACGTGAGGGGCCGGCTCATTCATCTCAATAGCTGGAAGGGAAGAGTTTCCAAAAGGTAGAGTTCCCTTGATGATAGTCATCAACTGAGCATATTCAATCCTTGAACGCTTCCTCTCCTCAAATTGGTCCTCCTCATACTTCTGCATCCTCTCATGCATCATTTTCATGTAATCCTTCATAGTAAGATCTTCTGTTTCATCCAACTTCCTCTTTCCTCGATCACGCTCTGAAGAAAGGGATGGAGAAGTGAACGATGAACCACGACGTTCACTTACTGGTGGATCCATAGGGGCGACTGTTCCAGCATGTGGAGTGCTAAACTCTTGGGATGCGGGAGGATTGATCATGAGGACTTCGACACCTTCTCCTTGGTCAATCATGTCGTGCTCCGAATCTTGAGCAACCAACTGAATACGATCTCTCTTGCCCCTACCGGATGACGAGGTGTCATTATCCACCGTCTTTGGATATTTCTCTTCATCAACATAGTACCTTGACTGAAGGAAATCCGCCTTGTCCAAGTCCACAGACAATTGCAAGAGGTCCCTAAAGGATTTCGTCTTGTCAGAATCCCCAATGATATAATTTATCAGGGAATTCATCTGGAAGAAGATGGAAAAATAGTTAGAATAACATATTTTAGATAATAAATTCCAAGACAAACAAACATGTCAATTCACCTTGAATGGAGGTGAATACTTAGAAAGAACAACATACTCACCCATGCCGCACAGATGATTTTTCCACCCCCGTATATGGTAAAGACCGCGTCTCCAGGATTGCCAAATAAAGCCAAAATGCTTATGTAGAATTCCATCCGTAGTTCATTTTCATAGATTCGGTATTGCATTTCATTGTAAGCTCCCGAGGTAAGGAATTCATGCGTTTCCGGAGCCTTGAATTTTGTTGGCAAGGAGTTGCATTTTGCCTTGTGGTTCTTCTTAATGAGGAACATGATGTGGACGTTCGCTTCGACTTTCTTCTTGTTCAACTCAAGATCTTCAAGTCGCTCGTACTTCGCCGGCATGTACTCTGCATGGTGAAGGACATAATTATCTGTAAATACAGAATTGTAAAAATGGTGTATGAGACTGGAGTCGGTCTTCTTATCTCCAGACAACCACACCCACACAGGGATATCAAGAATTGCAGGATCAGTTAACCGCATCAGCAACATCAAAAAAGAATAAAAATACGGAGTTGCCATCCCTCCAGCCTCCTTCTTGTTGCTTGGAAAAATTCTGAAGTCCATGAATCCCATCTTTATATGGTCGACATCCAAATGATCCCAATCACCTCTGGCCCACTTCGCTAAGTCGTCTGTGTTTTCATTGAATGGACGGTAGAATGCTTGACCGGTGGGAATTGTACCCCTTCCTTTATTTCTCAAGAAGACCTTCAGAAATTCCTCGACATAGGGTGACAATTCTCGAATGCTCTTGTTGATGTTACACAAAAGCTTCGATGCAGTGAAGAATATCTCAGATGGACCTGTGATCAATACTGGCGACCCGATAACTCCGAAACGAGGCTGGAATTGATTTATTGGAATTGCTGGTACGGTAAATGGGTTGTTGAAAATAGTCCCCCCACTTGGGTGGACGCGGGTGCTGCAATGTATGCGAATTGGTCCAGGAGAGTGGATCAAAAATCACGGACGATTCCTTAGAAGAGTAGGGAGGCTGCCTTAGTGAATTTGAATCGGGCAAACGTGGTGGACTCATGATTGAGTGCCTAGTCCGGGGTCACTACTGCCATCGTGGGAACTCCCGACGCACTGTGTCGGTCGTCGCGGCAATCGTGAGATGTCACGATGCATTCTGCAGGGTACGACTGCCATTGTGATATCGCACGACGCATTCAGTAAGCGCAACCGCAAGTGAGGGTTTCGAAGTACAATCCGCTGAGTCAGTATGACTATTCTTCGATTAATTCTTTAGAGCTGCTTTTTGTGACATGTATATGTAAAATAAATGTTTATGAATATATTAATATGTTTATGATTTCTATTCTTTGCGTGCGGCACGGGGGCAATGACTTGATAGCAAAAGCGCGGGATGTCTTTCTTCCTCTCATCTCTTGAAATGGAAGTGGTTTATGTTTGTGTCTGGAACAGAATACATTGCTCTGGTCATACATGCACTCAAATGAGTATAAATAATGCATTTCTTTTCTCTCATAGATAGTCACTGTTGGAATTCTAGTCTTCTAGGTTTTGCGTCTTCACAATTATATAGCGGACAACCAAATACGGATCTATTTTTTGCAGTGAAAGAACCTTGATGTTCTTTACACAAACTGAAACTAATGTCATTATTTCGGATGGAATATTATGTTTACTTAGCCGTTATTCATCTTCAGATGTATGTTGAACGTCTGAGCACCTGTAACTCAGTGGTCTACAGTTCTTCAAATGTCACTGTGAGTACTGTGATATGCCCCTGTCACTTTGTCATATCCTGACTACCTTAGCACCACTATGTTAGCAGTCCGTCGGGGGATCTCCCGGTGAACCCTAGAACCGGACTCCTTATTCCCAAGAGCAATTGCTCATTTGATAATTGTGAACTGATGTTTGACTTTCAAATCCACTTGTGTGTACTTCCGTTGAACTCTCGGGATACCATATATCTTTGAAAGAATCGCCTCCATTATGCCTTATTGTGAATCATTCTTGATGAACTCGGATATCACTTGCACTTTAGCACAGGAATCAAATTGTACCACTTCGACACCAAGATTGTTAGTGAAGCTGACTCATATTCTACACCCCCGTCAGGGGATCTCCTGATAGAATTATGTAAAGATCAGCGCTCATTGAGGGATTAATATGGGATGGGAGCCATGTTTGCAACGAGTGGTGGTCATCGGGGGATCTCTCGATAGGTTCTAAGACTTCAGATGTGCTGTAAATTGGATGCCTAAACTACGGAAACCCAGTCCACAGATCTCCCAATACAATCATGTGAACTCTACCACGGTGAGCTATGTTACAACTACATGATTTCTTTCATTTTCAAGCACATGAAGTACTCCCCAACACTGCAGTGTATGCTGAATTGGATGCATGCAAAGCGTTCCTATTTCAGGAGGTCTCCAGACCTATAGGAAAACATCGGGGGATTTCACCACCTCTTTACTTCTGGACTATTGAAAGTCCAGAAGTAGTTTAATATGGCATCTATCATATGGAGCACAACGTAGCACAAACTGCATTCACAATGTCAATTAATAGCGACATGAATTTCGACAGTGCCATGGGAGTTGATCCGCTAGTTCTGTTCTTTGCAATCCCTTCTCTGAAATTGATGTTGGGGTATGCATTCCCATTGTTACGCACTTTGCGAATTGTCCTATACACTGTCATCAAGAAGTGTACAAATGTGTTGTACAAGACCACCATGAAGATTTTTCAGTGTATTGACAGAAGCGACTGCAAGAATGAATGGCGACTTCGGAGACGTCAAGTAAGAAATGAGAAGTGAATGGAATTGAAAAGGGCATTCAATTCTGTTGTGGTCGATGTCGTTAGTCTAGTAGAAGAGGACTTGCATTGCTTGGAAAAGTAGGAACTGTGGTGAGCCAACTGTGCAACTGCCGTACCTATCCTTGCATAGTGTCATAAGCAATTGTAAGTTCCTTTTTTGAATATCATATGCAATATCATTGTACGTGAAGAATATTATGGCATGCATGGCTATTAGTGGTATAATAGCAAATGCTCACGCAATGTGTGAGGGGGGCAACAATTGTGGATGGGAAGCGCAGATTCAGTGACAGAGTGTCTCGCACACTTCTAATTAAGCAGTGACTGTTGAGTAGTCCCAGAATTTTAGAATGCGATTCATGCAAGGAATGGGAAGTCATTTATGAATCGGAAGTTCATTTTTTTTGTGACGCAGGTGACAAGGTCACTGACGAGTCCAACCACTGCAGCAGTGAAAGTGTGAAACTAGAAATCATCATTGCACTAGTGCTGCAGAGCGAGGACTTCAGGAAGAGAATGACCTCTGAGGTGGTATGTCATGTGCAACTTGCTACCGGAATTTGTGATTCTGTGTTTTGTAACGTGATTCTAAAGGATCCACATGTGTCACTCTTGCTTGAGGTACGACAATTCACTTGCATGCTGTCCGGGATTCATGCATTGCTTCTTTTAATGCAAGCAACCACTAATGTGACCCTCGTATTTATAGATTTTCTTGAGGGTACTATGATGTATGTACAACATCTTCATGACCGTGTATTTCATGGCCTCATGGGAGAGACTTTTACATAGGCATGCTTGTGAGTTTTATGCTTATTTCATGGACAGTGCTGTTGTGCAGCGTCATCGTGTTCACCAGTCGTGCATGGGTAGCCGGACAAAGGGTATGTCAACAATCGACGTTATAAGAGAGTGTCATTGACGAAGAGGTTTTTCTTTTCTCTAGCTCTCAACGAAAGCATGCATGTAAGTCAAAAAGGACGGAGCTGAGTGTCGAATTTTTTTTCACATGCGCAAAGTGGCGGCAGTGCAACTCGAATTGACATTTGTTTTTGTTGACGACTTACAAGAAAGAATTGATTTGGAGCAGGTTGTACACGGAAGTATAAGATGACGTCGACTGGTACGCTTTCCGCATCACATCACATTGAAAGGTCAATAGCACACAGACAAGGATTGGCAGAATATCTTTGTGCGTGTAAGCAGTGCAGAGGAGCTAGAGTGCTGAAGGTGGACACTATTGCCCAACACCATAGGGTGCATAGTCGAGACCCATATCTGCAATATCCTGTTTTGGTGAGGTTCACAGTACACTTGAAGCATCTCAAATGTCATTGTTATGTGTTAGAAGTTCTCTTCTTCCGTCGTTCATCATGTACACAATTTGTACACAATGTTCAGACAGTTGTTGTCATGATGGAAACCGCCGCTTCACTGACGTTATGGAAGATTCCTTAAGTCCCTTCATCGTTTCTTTCAAGTGTTATGTGCGGGTTGGATCTTATGCATGTCAGACCTTCAATTGCTGTTTCACGGTCACCTTGTCTGCTGGAAATTGTCATTGTAACGGAATTATGTCATCACATTCTTTTTTCTAACGTGAGAAGGGACTGCGTGGACCTGACAATGCAGACAGAGGATGGATAGAGCATAAGAGAAGCAACAGACGAAGGTGTTCAACAGGGAGAAAATTACTTCCAAGGATTGGAAAGTGAGGACGAACGACCAGAGGAATTTGTCTGGCCGGAGAGGTCTTCTGTTGATGTCTCCGGTGCTGTTTGAGATGCATATGCGCGTGTTGAAAACCTGCACACTGAAATGCAAGAAGAAGACCGCAGCCTAGATGAGGAACTGGAAGTGGAAGAGGAGTTTGAGACATCCGGACCTCAGTACGAGGAGCTCGTTTGAGATTCAAATGAACGAATTTATAAAGGCTACAAACTTAATCGCCTAGAAGTTGTAATAATCCTCATAACAATGTGTAGTCTTTTCTCCATTCTATATACATTCTTGGACGAGTTGTTGAAATTCCTCTCGCAAGACTTGCTTCCCAAGTCGAACAAATTACCACGAACCTTGTATGAGGCCAGGCTAATGGTATTGAAGTTAGGGTTGAAGCATGAAGGCATACACTACTGTCTAGATGGACATGTACTGTTAAGAGGAGTGAATAAAGATCTTCTTGCCTGTCCACATCCTAGTTGTGGAAAATCGGGGTACGTCAAAGGATCTAGCACTGTGCCATGCAAAGTGCTAAGATACTTTCCCATCATAGACCAATTGCGACAAATGTTTCAGTGCCCTCAAATTGCAAAAATGATGACTTTCCATAAGACAAACAAGTCTAATGAGCCTCATGAAATCCGTGGTCGATGGTGAGTAGTGAAAGCACATAAATGACATGTATCCTGATTTTGCAGCAATTCCCACAAACCTCAGAGTAGGGCTTGTAGGTGATGGGGTTAATCCTTATGGTAACCAATCCACAAAGCACTCAGTTTGGCCTTTCTTTGTAGCAATTTACAATTTGCCTCCTTGGATTACAACCAAATCATTTTTCTTGAAACTAGTTCTCTTAATAATTGGTCCACAGGCACCAGCAGCAGAGGTGGTGGATGTTTACTTGGAGCCATTAGTGGAAGATTTATTGAAATTGTGGGACGGTGCTCCCGCAATTGATATGTCGAAGCCGGCAGGACGTAGAAGCTTCAGTCTAAGGGCAGTGCTGTTGTGGTTGGTTCACGACTTCCCGACTTACGAACTCCTTTCAGGTCAGCAGACGAAGGGGTATAGAGGTTGTCCTTTGTGCAGAGAGGAAACATGTGCTGAATACTCTTCCATTTTACACAAGGTGGTTTACCTTAGTACCCGCCGTTTCCTTGACTTGGAGCATCGCTTCAGGAATGCCAAAAGACCTTTCAATGGCCAAGCTGAGAGAGGTCCTATTCCAGTGCGTTGAAGTGGAAGGCAAATACATGCCAATGGTTTAGAGAGGGAGCAATATCTACGGGAAGGCGGAATACAAGAATTTGACAAAGATTTGGTAAAGAGGCATGGAGTGAAGCGCGTGAGCATCTTTTTTCGGTTACCTTATTGGGTGGTAAGTTCGTTTGTACTCTTGGAAAGTAGTATCCGTTGTTGTATAGATTTTTGGACTACTCGTATGCCGGGAGATAAAACATCGGGGAGGATTTGTTCAGGAGACTGTTACTTCGAAGTAGAGAACTTTTGTTCAGGCCCAAACCAGAACGAATACATTTGCATAGATGGATGTGTAAGTAGAGCATATGCAGAAATAATTCATCGAGGTTGTCATTGCAGTGCGCACGGCCGTGCTGTTCTATCCATTTCACCGTAATGAAGTTGTCTCACAATGAGGAAGTTGTTAGAAAAGGAAAAAAATGGTGTGCTTTGACAGTGCTTAAGGAAGTGTGTTCAGGGAACACGAAATGGGGGGAAGAGTAGGAAGTGGAGGGTGTTAAGCAAGTCACTGCAGTCGGTCCATGGTAGTGTATGCAAAGCAGTAAGTTTGTCTATCTAAGGCTGGAATGGGGGGAAATAGAGGCTCAGTAGGTGGCATTTGTTGTTTGAGAAATGGAGGACAATTCAGACGCCATGGAATAAGGACGGTGTGAATCTTAGCAACAGTAAGGTCTGTGGAAATGGTTATTTTGTTTGATGATCCAATTCATAAAAATTTGATTACATATGGGAAATAGGAGTGCCATGTGTTGAGTAAGGAAGCTCGTATGATATGGTGCTTTTCATCTTCAAATGAAAGGATTAGCATAATGGCATGGAGGTGTATCTGTTTCATGACATAGCAATTTGAGGGCTCTCGTCTGCCATAGGGGGAAGCATGAGGGGAAGTCGTCATTTTAGGGTGGAGTCACTGTCCGAAGGGTAGGAGCATGCTGCAGTGGGGACAACTGAGCCGTTCTCCTTGCACAGTCCACGATTGAATTTGTCGTCCATGCGGAAACCTCGGTTGTCAGTAGAGCAGAGGAAGAGAACTCTCCATTTCCCGGGCACGTGTTTGATTGGAAGTTAAACGTCTCCACAGCAGAAGCATGCGCACTGGAAGTTTTCTTCTGTAAAGAGTAGGTTGACATATTACAGCTACGTTGCTGCCGGAGAGGAAGAAATTACCTAGTGTAGACATGTATCGGAATTGCGTTTTCATGATTGCAGATGTGGAAAAGGAAGCCGATGTAGATCAATTTCTAGGACAGCTATGACAGAAACACTGTGGGAGGTGAGGGCATGCATTTGAAGGTTCACTAGAAGAAACCAGTGTTTTTGGAGATGCTAGAAAAAAACAGGACATGCTGTCAGCGACATCAACATGTCAAAAACTATGAGGAGTACATTGCTTCAATTCTGTGGAATATGTAGGCTAACATGTGCATGTCAGCAGTATAACAAGGTCCTATTCGAATGAGCAGTCATGTTTTATTGAACGTTAAGAGTAGGATGAATTTGTTTAGTGCAACATCCCAGTAGACACAACTTTGCCACGTTGGCAAGGTGTTTTGGTTTCACCATGGGTAATTTTTGAGAAGTTACTATGGGCTTTAGTAAAATGCAGACCGCATGTCAAAAAGGCAAAGGCAGGGCAGGTCTTTCGGAGTTTTGGAGAAAAGTATTGCTTACGTGGATGGTGAAGCTACCACTAGAGTAGACTTGCCTTAAGAGTGAGAAGGGAGGCATAAATCTTTCACTCTAGTTGCAATTGAGTACTTTGAGCAGGGAAATGTGTTGAAGACAACGTCACGTACTCATTAATCAATGTTCAGAACGTTGTCTCTATGTTTTTTGTGTATTCAAACTAACGACAATATTTTGGAGCGTGACATATGTGAACATGAAAACGCGTTCAAGAAAGAAGACATCAATGTCGAACCTACAACCATCTTAAACGTGATGACTCTGTAATTCAAAGACAAATTTTGAAGTATGCAACCCAGCATTGTTGAAGACTATGCTCGCAATGCCTTTGCTAATGCGTCAACAATAAGAGAATTTGCCCTTGCTAATGCGTCAACAACAAGATTATTTTGCCTTGCACTTTTATGCCTGGGTTCGTCTATGCACCTAGTCATAAAAAACTCGGGCCAACCACCACCTTAGATGGCACGGCTGTCTTCAAGTGCTTGCACTAACATGCAAAGGGCATAATAGAACAGTCGTTAAGCTTCATCTCCCACATGTGAACAAGGACAAATAAACAATGGTTATGAAAAACTGCCCTAATCAATACAATAAATTGTTTACTATGGTTTTATTAGAGCATACCCAGAATTCACACACTGTACAGATCCGAAAGAGGTGAAATGAAAGATAGTAGAATTATAAGCAACTTAGACCATGATAGAAAGTGGACACAAGATACAAGAGAGTATGCATTCATATAATGTATGACACCTGCATCACCTTATGCAAGGAGTGAACCCTTCAAGCAGCACGACAATTTAACACACATAAAATGCAAGAGCCAATGGTTAATACATGTGCGCGATACCAACTTGGTAGCACGGACAACAATGTACAAGCATGTGGTAGGGTGGCACCTCAGAAGTTGATGTTCTTGTCTGTAGCAATTTTGATGTCTCCAATCAACTTGCAATGGCCCAAGTCCAAATCTACTGAGTGATTGATTGCTGATGTGATTTATCTTTTGCTTACAAGGGGCAAACCCTTTATTTACTGATAATGAACATGGTTGATATACATGACTCTAGCCTCTGCAATGAGCTCCTCCAAGAAGTGATAAGTAAGTTGCCTCTTAACAAAGAATAAATTAAATACCACGTTTTCAAATGTCTAGCACTTTGGTTTTTATTTTGATGTTTTTAGCCGTTTCAATGTCCGCTTTGTTGAATGTTGCATGGCATCCACGGGTACCATAGACTGTGACCTTACAAGATTGTCTTTTTAGTAAAATTTTACTTAAAAACTTACTTAAAAGACGCTATTTAAAAGACGTGATGTCTAGGACACTACTTAAAACACCCCTTTCTCTTGTAGTGAGTCGCACTATGGCAGCCTGCTCCAGCGCTTTCCGAGTGCTCTGTTTCAACGACCGAACTTTCACTATGCTCGCCATCTTTTTGGATTTCTCCTTGGATTCCTTTGTCTCCCTCTTCTCCTTCATAGCTAGCCAGATGTCATCATCAACATCGTCTGGTTGTGGAGCACCCTTGTCTATCAGTTGATTCAAGTAGTGCCTCCTATGAATGAGCGCAAACCCTACGGCTTTTTTTATATACTTTGCACTCAACTGGATACCCTCTCCCTGAATCTCATAGTCTTCCATAAGGCGGCGTATTATGTGTCGCTTAGCCTCTAATGTCTAGCCATCCCACCCTTCATAAGGATTCATCTTTTTAGAAAAAGACACAATATTCGAGTGAAATGGGTTTGCCATCTTACCCGTCGGAAGACCATGCTTATCCAGTTGTAGTGATCGCTTAAAACGGGGTCCGACGTCATTGATTCACACTTCAGCTTCCTTTACCATTTCAATGGCCGGACTCACTTCTGCTTGTTTTTTTTCATGCATATGCGTTGACAATGATGGGGGGAAGGTTGCTAGCATGCACAACACTCCGAGACAACGTGGACGTCAATGGGGGAGAGCTGCTGGGATGTACAGTACCTTGAGCCACTGTGGACGACAATGGGGGAGGGCTGCCAGGCTGCACAGTACTCTAAGTTAGCACTGACAACGATGGATGAGGGCTGTTGGGGTGCATGCTACTCTGAGCCTACGTTGACACCAGTGGAGGAGGGTTGCTAGGATACGCGCTACTCTGAGCTTGTGTCGACAACGACAGTGGAAGCCTGCTGGGGTGCATGTTGCTCTGAGCCTGCACCGATGACAATTGAAGAGGGCTGATGGGGTGTACGCTAATCCGAGCTTGAGTTGACGACAATGGGGGAGGGCTGCCGGGGTAAACGCTATTCCTAGCTAGCTTCTATCGACAACGATGGAGGAGGCCTGCTAGGGTGTACATTGCTCCGAGTTTGCAACAAGGACAACAAGGGAGGGTTGCTAGGGTGCACACTACTCCGAGCATGCGTTGATGATTGTGGGGGAGGGCCAATGGGATGCACGCTACTCCGAGCATGCGTTGATGACTGTGGGGGAGGGCCACCGGGATGCACGCTACTCTGAGCATGATTTGCTGACTGTAGGGGAGGACCACTGGGATGCACGCTACTCCGAGCATGCGTTGCTGGTTGTGGGGGAGGGCCACCGGGATGCACGCTACTCCAAGCATGCGTTGATGACTGTGGAGGAGGGCCATTGGGATGCATGCTACTCCGAGGCACATGCTCCATCTCTTCTGGATGATACGCAGGGACGTAACTATGTGGTTCCTGCCACTGCCGACTGCCATACCAATGGTCCTCTAATTGCTCGTCGCCATACGGCTCCCCCCGTTCATCAAACCCTCTAGCATGCCCACGAAACAGACAATCACGCCTATTGCAGTATGCATTTGACTCTGCACTACAGCATACACAATGAAAATCATATTCACATTCTTGCCTATGCCACTATTCATGCGAGCAAGAGAATGCAGTCAAGAAAGGTTTGCTTTGTGATCTAAGCACTACCTCTGCGTCCACTTGTAGCATGTGACACCAACAGACCTGTGTGATGTCGCACTTCAGGTGGTCCATCGTACAGTCCTCCTCGACTGTTGTATTGCGGCCCCCATGAGTGGTACTCTCTCCCATTGCCATAGGAATCTGGTGACCACGGCCTATGACTCGGACCATCAATAGAGTAGTTGCCCTCCCACTCTGTCATTGCACTCATATAAGGTGGCAGGGCATGATATCCTTATTGTTGTACTCTCCAGCTAGTATTATCATGGCAAGGAGGGTGTGTGTCCTCTGCCTGGTGGACATTCTTGACAATTGGAGCACAAAAATCTCGAGATGGAGACAACCTCCTGCCTTCCCCAATACTCATATTTCTCTGTAGCGCCTTCTTGACCTATATGTCACAGCCTGTACCACGACATGAAGGGATGATCCCGTTTCCGCTTAGGCTAACGTTGAAACCAACATTACACATATCGCCAGTCAATCTGACTTTCACAATGCAAGCTTCTGTAATCGACTCAAGCAAAAGTGCTTTCACAATAGAACCTATCGTACAAAAAAATGTACCTCTACTACAAATGTAGCATATCAAAAGGTAGTCTTCCAATATGTGGCAATCAAAGGCTGATTGAATTAAAGCTCACAAATACGACTGCTCAACCATACATATCTTCTACAGCCAACAACAATATTTATTGCTACTGTGCATGCTTGGTTTCATGACCACCATCTTTAGTGTGAGGTGAAGCAACAGCCACATCAAAGGCGCAATTTTTGCAACCCTAAATTTCTGTCGACAGCATACATTGAGATTCTATTCACCTTTCCATAATCTTTTACCTCCAAAACAGTATGTAGTATGCTCTTCTACTCACAAACTACATCTAGTTGAGTTTCATATGGTAACACCACACTTGCAGCGCACCTGACCACGCTTTAATGTACTACATCATCAGTGCAAACAAATTGTGCCTGCAACAGAACCTTCCCTTCCTTGCATTCAATGTGTGTAAGGGCCCACTAAAGTGAAGGTGTATAAAATTGAAGAAAGACCGAGGTACTGTATCCTACAATATGCACATCACTAGCAAAGCTGCCCACCATTGTTAGACTTTTCTGCTTCCTCACCCAGAAATTTGCATACTGATTATGCCCTCGCACTAGTTACGTCACAAATTACACCGCGGCGCCGTTGCTCAAGAAACCAGCCCTCTACTCTGGCAAAAAAAGCCGGCACTAGAAACAAGCCGACCGTGGTTGTAGTGGTCCTATTATAAAGAAACAAAATGCACAACCACAAATAAGGATGAATGCGTATCTAAAACACTCACCAACGCTATCAAGCAATCAAATACCAAACGATCACTCCAAATCTCCTCCGCCTAATTCTTCGAAATACTACCCTTCGTCCACAGCATGAAAGCCTTGGCACGTCGTCCACAAATTTGGTGCCGTTGTATAAGAACTGTGCCTTCTCCTTCTAGTAAGGCAGCCTACAACGCCTCTACAAAACCTTGTCCACCACAATTGACTCTTTTACGAAGGTGGAAACTCACTGGTTCAAATGTACATTCTACCTTGGATCCTCATCTAGGTCCCAAGCTGAGAAAGCAATGTCTTGGGACCTCATTCTCACTAACATGGCAGATTAAAATGTCGGTCGGCCAATAAATAATGCCAATAAATCACAAAATATCCACAAGCTCATAATGCCTATCCATTTACCCTCCAACACGACTTAGTACTGACATGTTAACTTTCCCAACAAATCTGCAAGCAATCATTAATTCTGCCTTGAATAGTAGCATCCCCATCACAGATTCCAATTTCACTATCCCTATTCATGGACTGTCGCAAATTCACAAACTCAATTGCGTTTGTCAATACATCCCATCCTAGAAGAAAAGTCCTCTAAGCATGGCGCTAACTCACTTCTATCAACGTAACTACACATTTCCTATTGTAATTGAAGAGCATAAGCACAACATGCTCTTCTCTTTTGAAAGATGACAACCAAAGCTTCTAATGCTTATCCTCTTATATTTGAATAAAAAAACAATGCCTACATCTTCGGAATTGCAAGGACCATGGCTAACCGGCACGTACAATGCATTTCTATGCATTGTCCAAATCTGTGTGCTTGGAATTCAGCCTTAATATGCCATGTGTTTTTTCATAAATTGCATTTTGCGTGCACTCAGTTTCTGATATACATAGTACAGGTAGAAGATGTACAGAACCCTGCAGTCCACTTGCTAGAAGAGGTCCTGAGCTCATCTCCTATAGCATTTCTATTTCTGCAATATTGACAAGGTCGTGAAAGATACCTGAAAGTAGCAACACATTGGGCAAAAGCTTCACATAGGGTAGGAAGGACTTAATTGTCGTGCTCATTTTGCTTGCAATGAAACCAATAACCATAAGTATATATAAAAAGCAAAAATGCAAGAGCAGTAACGCCGAAGTATGAACCTTGCTTTCAATGGTTTTCCTCCTCTATAGCTAACATAGCACCGGCCTTCTCTCCTTCTCCCTTTGACATGCCTAAGACTTAGGCTTCAAAAACATCTGCGAGTGACTCCAGAACTAAGGCGCAAATTACACACCCTTCTCTACAAACTTCAAATACACCATTAAAAAAAATTCTATCAAAGAACATGGGAGCTATTGAAGACATTTGAAAACCGCTAGCAAACAAATTAAACTCCCTGCAATCGCCACTGGGGCCCGCATTCACAACACACGACTTTGGTAACTCAATATCGGACGACAATTTCTCTGAAATCGTATAAGGAAAGTACAAAAGCCTTTTTCAAAGCTTCAATTTCAAAAGGCCTCGTCAACGCAGTCAATAGACATACCTCCTGGACTGCTTTTATCATACCAGAAGAGGAAGCAATGCCTCTTGCGAGCCTTCTGCACTAACTACCAATTGAACACAGAAGATAGTGCAATCCACATTTATTTCAACCTTGATGGATAACATTCAATCAATAATTTACTGGCTTACACTACATACGCTACAATTCAATGTTTATTATGCGATGATACTTCTAATTTATACCACAAACAAGTGGCAACACAATGATGGGGCGCATACTACGACGGATTCTGAGAACATGTCCGTGACATGGCTCCCTTTTTTTAATTATTAACATTGCGCACTCTCTTTTCCAAGTTCTCTCATCCCACCACGATAACCTAAATGAAAAATAACACTAAATCGATACTTCAATTACATAGCCAGTACATGGTGGTCCTTGATGAAGAAAATAGGGTTGTACTTGAAAAACATTCCATCCTATAATCAAAAATCCTTACAATTATCATTGTTGAGACTGCGTTGTTCTACTACAGTTATTGACAACTACTTCAAGAGCCCAACAAATTTGCATTCTTCATTTCATCTATGATAGTGAATTAGTGCCATATGTGACAGTCCCAAGAAACAAGAAACATTCCCCCAAAACAAGAAGCTCACCAACAAGGATCCCTCACAATAAAACTTTTGATAGCTCCTTACTCTAGACGTGTACAAAATCTCTACTACAGTTTGGTGCTACAAATGTAGCGACTACTGTCAATGTCCTCAACACGCCCGTACACGACATGGACACTCACATTAATTATTTTTCATTCCATTATTTTAAATTTAAAAAAATAAATTGAAATCACATCCATGTAGAATACAAAGAAACTTCTTTGGCATCTTGTAAATTTGAAGTTTTCAATGATGCAACCTATAACAAGCAAGAATTTATATACAAGAAAAGCTCGTCACATATCAAAAAATCCTCTTGTTTACGACATCAGTTTGCAACTAGCGTTTGTCTAAATCACAACACTGCATCACTACAAAACTTGGTCCATGCACTCACGTCGTCAACAAGCACGCCAAAGAAGCTATCATGCTTCATCATCACAGCAGAGAAAACAATGAAAAGCTGCTCACATCATATGCAAGTCTCCAAGCCAAGCTAACTAGCAGGCAGCACATGATGCGACCAACCACTGAGAAAAATTCCACTCAGGCTCTTTCAAGATGCACGCACCGCAGTCAAACTCATGCCTCCCAATCTGGGTTCGAGGCCTGCATAAGAAAAACAGCCACTCCATTGAGCACCCAACCTTGCTACATCGTTCGCAAGAGTGCTCTACTAACCTGAGAGTCATTTCCTAAATCCCAGTGGCAAGGCTCCGAGAAATAGACCATTCTCATACATCCGCAAGGAAAGTCAAACAAAAATGTCACATGTCACAATGCTGTGAAGCGCACTAAAGAACAACATTCACAATTCAACCGCGGCCACTTGTACTCTCCGTCAAAAACGGACACCATGCCACAAACACGTGCCAAATCTATAATATATGTTCAATAACCAAGAGCCCTGAAGCTTAAGGCACTTCCCATCCGTCACTAGATTTGATATTCTTCTCCAATCAACGACACAAACATATCTCCACCCACGTTCGATCAAAATGCAACGACAGTTCCCAACAAACCCACTCTCAACATGGAACTCATACAACCGAAATTTCAGATTTTCAACACTAGCACTTATTGATTGTACAATGGTCAAGGCCGCCAAGGGGCCCTACACCATTTTACAGAGACCGTGTCTTTTGCAGGGCTATTAAAAGGTGAGCAATTCCACTTGTGACGTGCACATCAGCCATTCATCGTGTATCCTTCTCCAAACCAGAAAGACCCTCCATTCATGCAAAATTACGACACACTGCCAACGGTACTCACTTCCCCGGGACATCGTCTCATGAACTCTAAGTACAATCTGCCTTCTTCGCTCCATCTTGATACATAAGAAGGCTACTATGCACGCCATGACCTGGTTGGAGAAATAGCCCACAGTCGATGCAGCCAAGGACCAAGCACTCATCGGGTGTATCATAGGACACACTTGCATTAGGAGATATAGAATGTTGAACCCAAGCTAACGTAGACGAACTAGCCGGGGACATAGCAGGGCCTTACGACATACCTAGACTACGCCTAAGCAGCCTGAGTTCTCAACCCATCCGAAGCCTGCACTTGTGCTGCTAGTCGACATCCACCAAAGTATGCGTTCATGTTAGTCCCAAGCCACACATTTGCCGCCCTCAACGAACCCAAAAGACTGTCACTACGCCACTCTATGTGTGCATACTGCAAACCAATCCTTCGTCACACATGACTCCATGCTCACGCCCTCCTTCAGACGCCAATTCCATTGGCATCACGAACAACACTCGCTTAGCAATACGCAACCAATTCGTATTTTACGACTCATTTTCAAGGGCACGTCACTAGTTCTCCGACAGTAACAAAGTCATCACATTCTCCTCTCCGGGTGTAGCTCTACTTCCAGTTATAACACTGAGTCGTTATCTGCGCACAAACTAAACCCACACGGTCACAATTGAACTTGACTCCATCAAACCCCTAATAGCTTGTACAAAAAACAATTCCTCTTTGCCGCATGGACGGGTCCTCAGTTCTACATCGCTCATCAACGATTTCAACAATGCAAAATCATTCATTCACTGGAACAACAAAGTGCACTACAGTCCACCTTCACAGCCTGCCGTTGTGATGCAGTCGTCACGCGACATGAAATTGAATCCATGACCATGAACATCCTCATGATGCAACTGTAGAATAGGTAATTCATCCAGGAATCAGCAGTATATAAGAGAACAGATCTAATGACATGTGAACAAACCAGATGAAACGTAGAGCATCCGTGATTTTACAAGAGCTTGCTCATCACACACCAAAAAATCTTAAAAGAAATTGAAATCCTACCACACTACAAAATAGATAGAAAAACAGCATGAAATTGGCATCATTCAAGAGTACACATCTAGCGACATATGAAAAAAAACAGTTGGAACCTAGAGCAGCCATGCTTTCACCACAATTTTCTCGTTACACATTTCAAACCAAAAAGTCTCAAAACAACTCAAAAACCTTACAATAAACAGCGCAATTGATAAAAAATAGCATGAAATCAATATTAATCAACAGAACAGATCCAATGACATGTGAACAAAACCAATGATTTGAAATCTTTACTGACCTTCGTCATCAGCTCCGCCCAAAACTCCTTCTCAATAACCTCATGATCATGCTTTTCCCCCACCTTGCCTGCTTTCATTTTTGCAGCTGCTTCATTAAGGCCGTGCCCTAGTTATCTGGCAGCAACGCGAAGAAGACCACCCCTTGTCCACCTCTACCGAGCTTAAATCCACCTTTGTTGGTACAACCAAAAAGCTATCATTCACCATAAATTAGTACTCCTTACCCAAAACGAACGAAGTCAGATTGTCATTCCACAATGCACCACAAAAAGAGTCAAAATGGCAGAAGAATAATCACAAGCAAAGAACTAGGGCAAAAAGTAGCAGCCGGACTCAAAGCTCCTGGACGGTTTGATCAAGTCACAAAACTTATGCCACAGAACCAAAACCAAAGTCAAACCAAATCCTCCGTCGTCAATTTTAGCCACACCTTAGGTCCAAATTAGAAGCCAAACTCTATGGCGTGGATTCAAACCAGAAACACCATCTAGGCAAGCAAGCTTCTTGCGACGGTAAAAGGCCAACCAGTGAAGGAAGTAGGTCAACAATAATTGGTCAATCCATGACCGCAGTCTTTCTTTGAAGAAGAAATAAGCCAATTCCAAAAAAACTTCAATTCTCATTGTCGTACGCGCAATCTAGGCGTAAGTATCCTTAACACCAAAAAGATGATAAGATAATACGAAATATCGTCCCAGGAGATTCTAGTATGTTTTAGCAAGCTAAGGAGTATCCGGGTCTTAATCAAAACAAAAAAACCCAAGCAACACCTCTTTCTTTTCCTATTTCTGACACAATGGTCTTTCGGATCCCAATCCGGATCTATCCCTTTCCGGTTTCCGATTTGATTCAGATTCCGGGTCTCACTTCTTAACTTCGACTGGTTTTCTACTCCCCTGTTTTACCCTCAAGTTGTCCGCATTTGATCTTTAGAGGGGTAGGGACGCACCACTCATAGACATCTATTTCTCTGCACAAAACTTCACACAAAACAATCCTAACCGAGTTTTTATTGTAGAATAGAGAAAGTAATAATCCTCACAATTCCCCGGGTAGCTTGCCCGGAAAACAGGTCACTCAGAATTGCATCCTTCCGCTTCTACTACAACGACAGATCAAGGCAGCCGGGACTGAAAGAGATTCGTGCATCTATCTACCAGACTGATCCTATGGTTGGCAGACCTTCCGGTGAGTGGGGATTTTCCGCTGGAGGTCGCTTATCTCCGCTCGGAACCCTCCCTGGATTTCGGACTTGCATCCGCACCACTCCTTAGAACCGGATCACCGTTACGGCAATTTAAAGGTACCACGCTCAAGTCCTTACTCACAAGTCTAGTAAAGTTTCCTCACAAACTTACTTGCTCAAATCAAGTCCAACTAATTCTCAACCCGGATTCCCCCTCACCCGCCCTCTCTCACTTCTGACACTCCATAAACGACTCAAGAAAACGCACACATAGCCAGAAATCCGAATGTCCACTTAGTGACTCAGATTAGAGAAAAAGGAATATGAACATAAACTAATGCATATAAAATGGGCAAGGATGGAATGAGAGGGCAACAAGCTGCCCTCTCGTTAAAAACCCAAACAAAAAGCCAAAAAGGGCACACCTGAAATCCAGGTAACCAATCAGTAACTAACCGCATTATCCGGAAAGTTCAACTACTCCTAAGAATCCGAAACCAAGCCCCACGCACGGAAAATCCGCTCCAGATTCAAAATCCTAACTACTGCAAACATACTAACTAACTACTTTCCTCGCTTTGATTTCTTCGCGCTGCTACTCGGCCTTGCAGGTGGTTTCCTGCTCGTTTTTGGTGGAGTGGTCCTTGTTGCAGCCCGGGTTGGTATCTTCCGTTTGATTGGCGGCGGGTCGTCATCCGAAGCCGTCTCATCCCCGGAAGTGAATTCCCCCTTCTTAGACTCCTGGATCATCTCCACTCTGGTCTCTCTCTCTGGTGAATCGTCTAGTTGAATTGGTGTTGTATTCTTCTTGGGCGATACCTTCTGCGTATGAGGGAAGTCGACCGGATTGGTCCGAGCCGGGTTTGACAAGGCCCCCATCCGATGGATTAAATCGCTCCGGACAGATGTTCCGGATGTCGGAACGGTACTCCCTGCTACTACCGGAATCGACTGGATACTCCTCGTATGGCCCAACTTAGTAGCCTTCATCTGGATCCGTGTCTGACTGGAAGTCGGTTTTGGGGATGGCCGTAGAATGATCTCCAGCATCGGCTCCTGGGGCGTCTTCAACAAGTCGACGTTGGGCAGCTCTGGAAAGTGGGTGAAGTCCAAGGGCTTGTTTGGGTCGAGGTGCCCCAACAGTTGCGCCATCTCCTTCAAAATTCCTTCCATCCGGGCTTGGAAGTCCACCAAGATAGTTACCACCTTGGACCCGGATAAGTGGCCTGTGCCACTCAGCTGATTGCTGAAGAGTCGGGATTTGATCACAGCTTCCGAGGGCTGCTCCACCAACGCGGTCAAATTGTGGACGAGTTGGAGAGCTTCCGACTCCTTCTGCCGTGCAGCTGCGGCATCCGTCCCCACCCAATTCACCCGACCTAACAGTTCATCCCTTTCTTTCTCCACACTCTTGATCCGCTCGTCCTTTTCACGAAGCAGATCCGGGTTCGATAGTCGCCGGATCTCCTTTATAATATCTTCTGGCTCCACCTTCAGCTCCGCAGCAATCCCTAGGATCATATCTAACATCTTGAAATGCATGTGCTTAGCCTCCTCCATCCACTGTGTTCCGACGTCGAAGAAGTCCGACTGCAGTTCCGATCCCGGGGGCTGACTCGGCTCTCCTTTTTCCGGGGTCGACTGTTCCACCCTCGAGTTCGGATCGGTCGACTTCCTTCTCTTCTCCCGTTTGTCGACTAGGTCCTGCTGCTGCTGCTGCTGTTCTTCCTCATCGTCTTCGTCTTCTTCTTCTTCCTCCTCTTCCCCTTCAACTGGATTATCTAGCGAAATCTCGTGCGTGAGACCGTACTTGAGGATCTCCAATCCGGTGTTGTAAATTAACACCTCTTCACCAGTGAGCACCTCCTGCTGATGATACAGGTGGAACAAATACGGGCTGAGGAGACTAGGTTTTCCCTTCCCGACATGATCCACCAGTTTCTTCACTATGCCCACCATTACTTTCCTCCAGTGGACTACTTTATCTTCTAATACCCAGAAGATAGTGTTGGCCACCGTAACCATAACCCGCGTCGGCTTTTCCGGATACAGGATTGGAATCAAAAATTCCAGCATCCGTTTCTGCCTAGCGTCCTTACAGTCACTCACGAGGTATCCGTCCTTAGTGGTAACCGGATTACGGAACTTCCCAATCCCGTACTTCTCTACCTGAGAACCTAATCCGGACCCGTTCTTCTCAAACCCGTATACGTCAGCCCATACATCCGCCGTCCATGCTCCGGGTTGGCCTCTCACAGTCAACTCAAACTGATTTGGGACCCCTGAGATCAGCTACTCTAGCATCTCCGGGTCCTTCACATTCCATGGCCGATGGATCAAACCTACGCACCCCATCCGGGTCAAATCTGTCTCTAATTCTTTCCGAAAAGTCGGGTTGGTGGGAATGACCGGCCTAACTATCCGAGTTGTGACAGAAGGCCGACGCGCTACCGGGTTGCTAGACTCCGCCATAGTTCACCGACATCGACTACTAAATCCGGTACAATCGGCACCGACCTCATGCGTCTCTCCCTGTCGCAATCTCTAACTCACCACTCTTTCTCTCAGCTAAGTGCGCAAGACAATCAGCAAAGTGAAGAATGAGGAAGATTAGGTCTGGCGACGGTTTAAGTACTAGTTGAGCTGCCGACCGTTCCCCTTGGCGAACGGAAAGAGGTCCGTTCCCGTAACGGTTCCCTAGCGGCGTAGGTCGGATACCTATTCCGTAGCTTGTTTTGATCCAACCTAACTCGGATTTAAGATCCGTTCCTTCTCCCGGGAAAACCCGTTTTAATGGATCTGGAACCTCGGAATCTAACTATCCGGAATTTATCTGTATCCGAATCTAGTTTCCTACTTCTTACCAAAATTTTGAAATTTTTGACTAACTCCTACCCTATTTCTAAGCTACATCTCTCCCTTATGAGTTTCCGTGCTCCCACACTCATGTCACCAACAATCTTGCATTGAAAACCCTTGTGCATTATAGAACCAACTAAATTGTGTTCATATGGTCCAGGAAATGATGATATACCACCAACAGTCATTTTTATGTTGGTGGCAAGAGAAATTTGTTGGTACAATCTTGGTTTTCACCGCCCTTCTAGTAGTATTTTCATGGAAAGTAATGGGAGAAAAAGGATTATTGTGGACTACTAGAAAAAGTGTGTCCAAATCAACAAAAATTTAACAAAAAAGTGTTGTTTCATTTTGTTGATTTGAACACTTTTGTGACAACCAACAATGGTGATTTATACATGCATGTGTCAAATGTTCCATATAACATACGGTAATTTCTGTATCCTCCAAATAATTTGAACAGCATTAACGTTCTGTAAGCAAATTGACATTGTTTGTAGCATTCAATGATATGGTTGACATGGAATCAATTCTTAAATCTTCCAATTCATTTCTATGCATTCGTACAACTATTCAAAGAATGGCCTTTTAACATAGAGAGATTTGTACATTGCCATCATGTACATCACACTTCCTGTAATCACAGCTACTCTTGGCCATTCAACTATATTTCCAACAAATACATTTGCTTGCTTGACAACAATCATATGACTTGAAAACAACTAGGTTCAAGAAGAACCAATTACCAGCCAATAAGAGCCCTCACATCTTTTCCACATCATGCTGGAAAAGCAAAACATCAACTTCAAACAACATAAGCAAATGGAACTGAATCTACTAAGGAATGTAGTTCAACAAAAATTTTGAAACATTATGAAGGCCTCCAACTTGGGAATCTCTCCGCAGATAAATGGCAGGTGCTCCATCAACTAGTGCCTCTACAAGATCCTCAAGGGCATTGCAAATATGCCATGCCATGCCAGCGTATTCACAACAGCCACCTAGTTTGCAATAACCAAAGACAGAAGTTCATATTAAGCATAACAAATTCAGAGTCAATGAGGTAAAACTTTCCCCAACAAAAGGGTACCTATATTGCACTCCATGTAGCATCTCGCCTCTTCTAAAGTTATGAATTGCTCTAAGAATGACTGTAGTAAGACTAATCAATTTTACCAGTCCCTAATGAGACCCTGAAGATTACTTCATTCTCTAAAACAAAGAAAATAAACTAAATCCATATGTAGCTCCATCTTTTCAAACCATTGCAGGTAATCAAGAACAAGGTCCTCCTTTGACTTGTTATATTGGCACTCTGTTCTGATGGCAAAGATCTCTTGCGTTCATTTATAAGACCAACCTGAAGAAAAAGAGTATAAGTTAGTATCTCGATTCAACTTTTGATACCATCGCTTCATGAACTCTATACATAGTTGACAGAAAACAAAGGTCGTTTTGTCATCTTCAGCCTTTCTTCATGTCCTATATTTGCATCTAATGTAATAATCCAAATTGCTCTAAATTGAGCAACTCTAAGAAAGGAAATTACTACTCATCGTTTTGGAAGAATAGCACCTGAATACACTGCACTAAACTTTTAGAAAACAATCACCTAGTACGATGACATTAACTTGTGGCACTTTGTCTTCACAAAGATGTTAAAGAGAGGAATGGTAATGCTAGTACCTGCCTGTAGACATTTTGGCCCAGTTTGGGTTTTCAGGATTGGAAAGAAGATCTTCAACAGGCCTTCCAATTGCACCTACTCGAACAGGATCGGGGTGGACCGAGAGACCAAACGACAGAACAAAAGTAAGCTTTACCTCCCCAAATCCAAATGTCCTGTATAATACCAAATTACAAAATCGTCTTTTAGATGCTATTGTCAAAATTAAGAGTATCTATCCAAACATCTCATGTCCACCAAAACTATGTCTATTCTTGTGAGGAGTATCCAAGCTCATAGGATTCTATTAAGGCCAGCAAGTTACCTTGCCAAACACATCACGAAGGCCCATAATTTGCTTAGCTTCAACAAAACTAGCTTCCCTTGTATATACTGTCATCCCACCACGAATCTGTTGTGATACTATCTCCTCTATTCTCCCCAAAGCTTTAGAATCGATTGGCTCCCCTGCACAAGAAAAGATACAACAAGAGCAAAATAGTTATGATACACTTTGACTGTTTCTTTTATATCTGCACTCATACAGTTCTCATCACAGGAAATGAGAACGGTGAAAAAGGCATGCTACTACTGAAAATTGGTTTCTCTTCACAACTTCTGAAGAAATATAGGGGATGAATATACCATGAGAGAAATCAAACCACAGCTTTTCAGGTGCAACCAAAGAACCCTTTTGGTCGATGCACTTCTTGTCAATTCACCATGCCAAAAGTGAATACATGGTGGATAATAGAAGAGCTGACTTGACAATAAAGTACAAAAGTATCGAAGATGTGACCTAATTTTGTGATACAAGAAGCTAGCACAATATTGAAAATGTGCATTCCCAATTGCTTGACAGAGGTCTGTCAACGGGAACACAGAGAAGAACAAATGAACAGCAATTGTTTAGCTGCAAATGGGTGAAATCCGAGGTAACACCTTCAGAGCATAGTTAAGGAGATGTGTACAAGCTTGGTTGGGAGCGACAATTGCATGTCTTGTATACTCCACCTTTCACATTCATAAGCACATTCCTTGTTGAATTTTCACTCCTATACGACCGTTCTTCCTAACACATCAATCCAACATTGAAAACATGAATTGTATCTTTACATAAAATGCACCCAATCCAACTTGAAGTTGACAGAGAAAATTGCATATCTAAGAACAAAACATATTCAATACAATCTAGCTCAAAAGTGAGTGCACTAAAAAATGGACCTACGCATATAAATTGGATGCCGATGTACCAAAGTATTACAGAATATGCTGAAGCGCATCTCTTCATCAATACCTTAAAAGTAACTTTGTCGCGAATTGACATCTTTCCACCAAATTAAAGTTCTCGACCCGATATGAAGCACATAACCACTAAAAATATGAGCCTCCCTCACTTCAAATGAGCCACTTGGACCTTCCAAAAATCCTATTTCAGAAATCTACAGAAGAGGACTCCGTCTTCAATGCATCTCAGAAGGGAGTATTTGCTCAACGACATAAAGATTTCATATTCTCCAAGAGAGGTACATCAAGGAGTTAGAAGAAGCTTAGTTTGAGATTAGATGACTAATTCACATGGTAAACACCACACAACACATGAATCTACAAATATGAGGACTAGACTATTGATCTGTCCTCCTTGCTTGGCGTAGAAGCTTGTGGTATCAAGAATAATACCCATGTCTTTATCAGATGTGGACTCCTGGAACCCAGTTAATGTGAAGATAGCCTTGCCAATTACGGTGGGATCCTATATCAGCAAAGGCAGCACCAAATGTCCATTATGCTTGTCCAAAAATTATTCATTCCTGGCACAAAAGGGAACACGGAAGGCATCAAACAATATGCAGCCAATAGTCAATTGCTACGTATGATATTATTACCTTGTGCCATATATATTTAGGTTTATCATCAGTTGGCAGAATTCCAAGTTTTTGTAACTGAGATGTTGCCTTTGCCTCCATCACGAAGGCCTTGCATTTTGCTTCATTCATGCGATCCGTCTTAAAGTAGATCCGTCATGTACTAGAAAGAAGCAGCAAGGACCTTGAAAAATTACCTAGAGACGTACGGTGGTCAACCACACAAGATACAAGATAGAGAACTGAACGTACCTTTCCACGGGCACCTTGAGCTTTCTCTCGGGCCTCTCCCATGGTTTTGTTGAATCCCTCTTTGTCAACCTTCAGACCCATCTCCTCTCCCATCTGCTACCAAGAAGGAAAATGCAATCAGAAACACTAAAATGACATTTCCAAAAAGATTATCTCAATTTCAATCCCACCCTAAATCCAGAACAATGATTGAGCATTATCAATGGCAGACTGAGCTAATAACAAATAAATTTCTCATTCTGGATTCAGGTAACTGATAATGTACTTTCAAAAGCAATAGAGCAAAGAAGCACTAGATACGGATAGACAACATATACCATTACACCTACAATTTCGTTATAAGAGAGACATCAACAGAAATTACCAAAAAAGCATGCAAAAACAAACAACTTCCATGCACTCAGGTGAAAAAAGGTCTAAGAATAGAAGAACAAACCTCCATCAGATCAATGGGGAACCCAAATGTGTCCCAGAAAATGAAAGAATCCTGCATAACAGCATGACCATCACACAAATTGAAGCACAATGGTTTAAGTCATAATGAAGTCATGAATCGCGAGAACAGGAGGCACGGCTGTTAAGTAAAAGTCACATTTTGAACTCAAGTCTCTAAAACAAAGTCAGAAATTTGGAGACGCAACATGCAACAAAGTTGTCCACATTGCATCCAATCATAAAATTTAGTCCTAGTTCCACAACACCGTCTTAGATAAAAAAACGACCAACAAGGTGAATGAAATGTCTACCTAAGCACCACCAACACCGTCCTTGACCTCTGCGGCTGCCTTCTTGAACTTTTCAATATCTCGATCAAAATTTCATCATGTTTAGAGAAGATTGCAGAAACTGTAATCGTGTGTACACGTTTCAAGCGTCTCCAACAACATCCTACACATCTTGGAAAATACACCACATAAAATCTAATTGTAATCAACGAGCAATATCTAATCACCTTCACTAAAGTGCGGCTGTAGCTGATGTCCTCTGATTTAATTTCCTTTATGTTTGCTTGATTCTTCTTTAGTTCAGGGAATGTCTCACCTATAACTGCCACTAAGATCTTGACTAGCCTTCAGCACAGAATCAGTAACTGATAAGGCATACAGATGTGATCAGAGAGAACCCACAACATCGGCATTTACCAATTCATTTATTTTCCTCAATATGGTGCAAGACACTCACCCACTAAAAAAGCTTCCTGAGCTTTCAACACTTCTCGTCCATAACGAGCAACTCTCCTTAGCATTCTACGGAAAACATATTATCGACCTTTATTACCTCCATATTAGAATCAAACTTCAGAAAAGAGAACAACCCCTGATATTAAATAATTTGGAGACCTTCAAAAGCTATTGTAAAAGGCCGCTTTAATGGTTTCCATTACTAGACCAACCCTCAGCAGATGAAAAAAACTATTCACACACTGAATACTGCAGCAGCACATTTCTAGTTACTGGTGTAACTTCTGATAGAACACTATTGCAGTAAATCCAGAACCAAAATAGCCCCCAAAAGTCATGAGCATACATATTACCAGGACGTGACCCAACAACAATTGCAAAAGAGAGCGTCCGAATGTGATGAGTAACAACCCAATACGCCATATCTACATTGTCGGTATCATCCTTCCCCACTTTGTCCGTAAACAAACAAGCCAGGTGGCCTGAAAGAAAACCCAGTAGAACACCCCTCTCAACACCACGAACCTCCATAGACATCCGAGTGGACAATCAAATTAGTAGGACATGCAAGATCCCTGTAAGAATTACATGCTAGGTAATTGAAATTTGGAGCTTGGTCTTGGAAACCAATACATCCTTCGCAGCTCAACATATATTGGTCATCAAGACCAGACTCGTCATTCATGTTACTTAGTAAATTGCAGTAAGTATTAAGGGTGTGTGTTAGAGTTCTAGACTTGTGCTCCGAGAATAGAGGCAACGGGAAACACTTGAAAATCTCTACCAGGACCCTAATACTTCGAGACGAAATTTCATTATTAATTTCATTCCAGACTTGAGCTTTGTCATCCCATTCTAGAAATTAGACGTACTTAACGACTATAATTGATAATCGTTTCTCCATGCAGAAAGTGAACGCTCGCACTCATAGCACCCCTATCGAACATGAGCAAAGCAACGCACCTGCATGATATCAGCCACATTGATGCAGAAGAAATCGGTTGGAGGGAGAATGGGCATCCATCGCCCATCTTTGAGCACTTTCAGTCCACTAACATCCTGTTGGTGCAGAATCATCAACAAATGTTCCTCGACATGCGGAATGAGCCCCAGCGCTTGCTCTGCGCCTTTTGATTTGTGATAGTAGTTTGCACTTGCTCTGCACTTCTTGCGATTCCTTCTTGTGCACCTCAAAGTGTCTTGCATCCACTTGCAGACCTTGGATCATGATGTCCACAATCTCCATTGCCAGCGTTCGAAACGCCAAGTTGGCTTCCTTGTAAACCGCTCTGCCATCATACACCAGAAACAGCCACAATCATCGTCGTTGCTTGAAATTACAAAGCCGGCGCTCTAGAGATTCGATTTCAAATTCTAAAACAAAACCCTCTTTCACTATAGCCTAAAGACTTAGGGTTTCTGGGTTTGACACATGCGCATCTGTTTTATTAATACCTTGACAAGCCTGTCAAAAATGCAAAACTAAAAAAGAGCTCACAAACTGACCACAACAAGAGATTGATCATTTCTAGGTTTTTATTTTAGTAATGAACCTTCTTAATTGCTCCAAAAATAGGAGTGAAGACATCAATGTTGTAGTTCCTCATCTTCTCTTGCAAGACTAAGGTCACCCTTTCAAATCCCATTCATGTGTCCACATGTGGGCCGGCAAAGTCTTCAAGATCCGTCCTGTTCTCTATTATACTACAGGTCAACCAACCAAAATCCATCAGATCTAGCTCAAAAACTTGAATTCTGGACTCCAATTAACAATACATGATATAGACCGGCATATCCTGCCAAACACCAATTGCATATCTTCAGGAGGCAACCAAGGATAAGAACTTTCAAACATACCTCAATGAACACCAAATTCCAGATTTCTAAGCAATTTGGATCGTCCATGTTCACAAACAAACTAGCGTCCCGACCCCCTATTTTGTCGAAGTGAATTTGTGAACGACGTCCACAGGATCCAGTATCCCCCAATTGGCAAAATGAGCTCCCAAAAATTGCCTGAGACATATCCTTTCACCCCGCCTTCACCCGATCCTACAATCCTCGCTCCTCAAACCTTGATTCCTTCCTAGCGTATTGCTTATAATGCTTTCTGGACTCTATTCAACTCTCAAGTATCCCAAAATCACAAGCAGAATCCGAGCTAGCCTTGCCTCCACCAACGTAAAACATCACCAAGAAATTTTGCGTTCATTTTCTGAACGCAGTTTGTGAAGGTATTGGGGTTTCAGGTGTAGGATGTAGAACAACTTCTGTTAGGTCCTCCGCTTCAAAAGAGGTCCCGGGTATCAATGGGGATCATGGTATCAGTTCAGTATGCAAATAGTATCTAAATAGGGAGTACTGGAGTGAACATAAAAGAATCAAGCTTCCAAGCAAACTTGACAAAATCCTCAAAAAAGTGTTGAAATCGTCAATGCAGTGCCCACATCAAAAGAAAATTGTTGAAATTTTGTTGATTTGGATGCAATTTTCTAGTAGTGCAAACATGTTAATAATATATAACGAGGTATATAGAAATCCAAAGAAGACTATGCCTTCCAAACCTAATGATTGTATGACCTAATATGCCCTTGGTACAAGCAATTATTGCTTAACCAATGCATTGCCCGAGCCTTTTCTTTTGCATCTAGTTTGATGTCACTCTGCATTCTTTCCACATCATTGTTCACAATTTTCCACCACCGGAGTAGCGACGCTTGTAAATACAAAGCTACACCAATTTGGCCGGGCTGTCCACTAGTCCTCATACAATGACAAATCTCGCTAGCTTTGAGAAGCATCACATCTCCTATTTGAGGCTCACAGAAACAGCCCAACTCTGGAAGAAAAAAGCGAACACCACTCCCGTTCTCCAATGTACCTAGCAAAGTTTCCCACATAATTATTTGAAGAACTTATAACATTTTATATCATGTACTTGAAAAATATCCAAATGAACTATATAGATCCAAAAATTAGAAACTTACCACTATTACCCAACTATAGGAAAAAGCTATAAGAAAAGTTGTTGTTGTCGCAGTGAACTTTCACACTATAGTCTTCAATCATAGATACAGAAGAAAACGGGGAGCCTCCAATACAGCTGTCCTGGGACTGTATGCCTTCAATGGCTCGGACATTATCCAGATGTTGGAAAATCGAAAGAAAACATCTCTTCAAGCCCATAGCCATGACTTTTGCAAAATGCTCAGACTGGGCATAGCATTCCGAATTGGAATGTTTATACCTGTACAAGGAAAATAAATTAGAAGTATATTTGAACCATTACATATTTTTGACTACATTTTCACCAAAAACATTGTGAAATTGCAATTTCTAATACAAATACAACTTTGTAGGGAAAAATAAAAATTGGAGACATCTTACCATATAATTTTGTTGTATTGTAGTTTCGTAATATGTGGGAAAAACTAAAGGAATTTTAGTTATATACATTGCAAGATATTAGCATTTCTATAAACAGAAATGCATTTTTTAGCCAAACATAAAATACAACAGCTATACTTAACATTTCATGAGTTAAACTACTTAACGTAAACTAAATTAATTCACATTTCATGTTAATCTATATAAAAAAAATTTATAAAAAAAATTTGAAACTTACCAAGCAAGTTTTCCGTACTTGAAGCGAACGCCGAAAGTCACCATTCTGGTTCCTTCTTTATGTTCGCCGCTTTTTGTCGCTGCCGCCGCCTTCTCCAACCACCGTGCTTCTTTTGTAAGAAACGTGATTTCTTCCAAAGTGAAAATATCACTCACTAAATGCACCCATTGTTGTGTCGGATCCTTCAAAATTGTTGGAGAATAGATTTGTTGGAGATCTTCCTCAGGAACATAGTGTTTCCAGAAGTCTTTTGTCCGTACTATCTTGGAAACTTCGTGCACGACACTTTGTGTGACCCTTACATACGTTGAAGACTCACAAATAGAGTAATCATCAAAAATAAGAACGTGTTTTGCAGCATAGTCCTGCAGATCCTTTCTTTGAATTGGCAAATCTCGTTCACACATTGAACAATGAAATTGCTTCTTTGTTTTGTCTTTCCAATCTTTGAAAAGGAAAAAAAAATTAATACAAATACAAATAATACTTCCACTGCATTAAATGTTCATTCCTGTTTCTAACAAACGCAAATTAGTGCAATTCGCATTTTTGTGGCTTCAATATGAATTCAACATTTATTGTTTTTTTATACAATTTATTAGTATAATTACTCTTCTCAATTATGGTGTACATTCTTTGATTTTATAAGAGAAATATATAAAGTACTGACAATGAGTTAGGCATCTAGTTCTAGAAATTTCACTTACTAATGCTGGAACGTTGCAGCTCCTGTAAGACATCTTGGATCTTCGCCAATCGCATATGCGCCTTCCCACGAACATGTTCTGAGACGTCCACAAATTCGCCGCAATTGCATACTTTGCAAGAGAAACGCCTTACCTTCTGTTTCCTGTGCCTTTTATATAAAAGGACTATATATGGGTCCATATTTGGGTCCATGTCCCTGCAAGTGACAATCTTTCCATTTAATAGTGCTTGATAAAAAAGAGTTTGAAGGCAATGCAATGATGTAAGAAGATTCGTTTGCCAAATTGTGCAATTCTCTTACAAAATGAACACAAGGTTCAATCCCTACAATTCCTATGAGAACTTCGTTGCATCAAAAAATATTCTCAGCTGTAAATATAAATCTTCAGAATTATTTGTTTTGAACAAGTAATCAATTCTAGAAATAATGAACTTTCAACAAACAATGAATGGAAAAAAAGAGTTTCAAAACCTTTTCAAAAAGGTGTTTCATAGGGTTCCTTTCTGACCAGCAGTATTCAATTTGAGCTCATAGTTAGCTTACTTTCATTCACAAGCAACAATCAAAATCCAATTCAAATTTTAGAAAAGCTAATGCACTTTTCCATCTTTACAACAAGTTCTAGAATCATCAAAATACATTTTGAAATTGTTGAGGATTGACCTACATTCATTTCTAGCTATAATTGGAGATAGAAACTTCGAGGATTCTTTATTTGAAATCTTTGTATCTAGAAAACAAAGTTCATTCTTCTTTTCAATGTTCTTCAAGATATAATTCGATGGGACACAAGAAATCCAATGAGTCCTTATTTAAAATTCTATGCCAAAACTAACCAACTTTTCCATTTCACTAATCCTTAAGGGGCTTAGGGGCTGCTGCATGAGACAAGGGCATTTTAGGGACTTTTATTTGAAACAGCATTAACTACAAAGAAAGATCTACTTTCTTCATTTAAGTAATCTTGAAGTGACAGCCGCAATGTATAACAAGAATGTCAGAAATATTAATCTTTTCTTTTTTTAAAGATAATTGTAAGATATGCAAGAATGCAAACAATGCATTGGCTTCCAATGAAGGCTCACAAATATAAGCACCCCACCTTTTTCCTTACAGCCGAGGGCTCAACACCCAACCTTGCTTCAATTAAGAAATTAAAATCAAGACCTTTATTTGAAGCCATTGCTGGCACTCAAAAACATTTCATCACAATTATGTTTAACTAAAAAAATAAATTATTTCACATATACTTTGAATTGCTGAACTTGCATAATTCTATATGAACTCAAGCAAAGTGAAAGTGTTAATTACAACAAGGTTCAAATTCAAAGCAACTACAACAAAGACTAAATTGAAGGCAAGTCAAATGTATCCTTCTTAACTAAGGTAGGAGGTCCTAAAATGGACCAGGTTCTAAATGTGTCTCCTATCTAGGAATGAGTGACATGCTCCTTGAATTATCTATTAGTGTCATTGATGAGGTACGTAGGCTTAAAGGGTCCATTTGTAGACTACCTACCTAGTATGAATCCTTCACCTACACAACACTACTGCATATAGAATCTGCAATTTCCTCAGGACCTTCTATACAATACAACCAATGAAGTACACCTCTGTGAACATGTCTTCTCTTGGAAACATTTTCCAGCAAAGCTCATAAACCACTGCCATGTAGAGTGAAAAACACAATAAATTTTGAAATATTATTGCTATTGTATTCTTCTATGGCTTCAAGAGGCCATACTTGGACGTTTTCACTGCAACCCATTATGTGTAGGACTGCTTTTTCCTCTTCCTTTCCACAAAATCTCTTGGCTGAGTTCAAATTTCTTCTGATTTAATCTAGTATGGTTGACTACCCTAGACTTGAAGTTGCATGGAAGTACCTTGGTGACTGAGAACTAGGAAGCACTGCAAACATCGATCGATGAGCCTGTTTTCGAAGTATTTCCTCAACCTTCTGGACCTCCGACTCCGCAATTCTCTTGCTCTAGCGTCACCCACCACTAATTCACGTAATGAGATAATATTGTTCGTTTCCATTGGAAAGAGCAAGTTGATGCGAAAAAGTCATAGAAGAATACAATAGCCAAAAAAAGTCATAAAAGAATACAATAGCCACTTGTGGGAACTTAGAAGACAAGATTTTAGTTATTTCATGTAGAATTAGAAGTAAGAAATCCATTCTTGCTAATTTATTTTGTTTCTACAGGTTAGAAATAGAAGAATTACTAAGATTACGGATTAGCAAAAGGTAGGATATCTTAGTAGGATAAAATGGTTAAGGAGAAAAAATACATTTTCTGTCCTAACCGGAATCCGGAATCGGAATCTCCGCCGACCAAAAAGGTGAAAGGCAAGATTGCAGTTCCAAGTAAAAGTA
This sequence comes from Pseudisothecium myosuroides, assembly GCA_951799445.1. NCBI lineage: Eukaryota > Viridiplantae > Streptophyta > Bryopsida > Hypnales > Lembophyllaceae > Pseudisothecium > Pseudisothecium myosuroides. Next base: position 2,661,196 of record OX637297.1, read on the forward strand.
AGGTATCACCTGGCACTAAACCTTCAGTTAGTCGTAAACAACCAATTAGAAGGGGGGCATCCAAACCAACAGAAGGAACTTCCAAGAGGTTGAAGAAGACTTAGACTTAGCTTCAATTAGTCTAAGGAAGTGGTAGTCAGTTGATGCTACCAAAGTTTTCTTATCCAGGAAGTGGTAGTCAGTTGATGGTACCAAAGTTTTCTTATCCAAGAAGTGGTAGTCAGTTGATGGTACCAAAGTTTTCTTATCTAGGCAGTAGTAGTTCAAGTTCCTTTTTGAGAGGAACTGGAGTTCCCGGAACCGGCTTTTTCCGGAACTGAGACTCACTTTTTGGTATGATTAGCGGTATGTGAAGGAAGAGTAGGAGTTTTGAATCAGAAGAGTGAGACATGTCACTCTCTGGTTAATTAGTATTTAGGGGCTAAAATTCTATTGAAGCCCCGGGTGTGTTTGTATGCTTTTGTTTTCCTTTCATTTTGCAAATATATATAGAATTTCACTTCATATGAGCCGGTCTGAAAAGTTTGGTGATGTGTTGGTATGCCGACAATGCTAGAACCATTGTTAAGTGCGGTTAGCTGTATTTGCATGTGTAGGAAGAGAGAGTAGCCCCCCGGATTCTGTCAGATCCTGTTCCGGGCACTAGGAGGATTTGGTTAGGAAACTGTGTGTATTAGCTGTTGTTCCTGTGTTCTTGGTTGTCATCAGGAGGCTTCTGTGTAGGATAGCCGTTCTTAGATTGGGTATGATCCGCTGTCAACCGGATATATGCTAGTCAACGTATTGATGAGGTCCTGCTACAACCGGAAGTAGTGATGAGTGAAAGAGGATAGGGAGCAGTTAGTTATCCGGTTATCATTTCCTGCCCAATGAATACGGATAGGATAGATCTGTCGTTGTAGCCATGTGGGGATTGTAGGGGTTTCCTAAGTGACCTGCTAGTACGGATTAACCTCTGGATTAGTTGTGAGGAAGAACTTGAATCCTAGTTGTCTTTTTGTCTTTTGTTATTCTTTTCTTTTTAGTGGAACTTCATTCACTCTAATCCTTAGGAGGGTAGGACTTAACGCATCCTTCCTTAACTTTAATAGCGGTCCCCTCTAATATAGAGGCTAAACTTATTATAAAGGTCACTAAAGTTACTGGATTCGGAAACGTAACCGGAAAAGGTACAAGATAACAACACTCCTTCCAGTTCCGCATCCGTCCAGTTGACTTATCGGGTTCTTAGTTCAGATAGGTAGAGGTACAGGATCATGAAACTCCTCTTTATTTGTAGAGAGGTCGATAGCAATGAGGCATGAGAGAAAATATATTGTAAGAAAATAAAAAGAGTTGTGAGAGAGTTTCCGGTCTAGCATCCGGAATATAGTTATTTGGGGTGTTTTCTACATCCCTTCCGGTTATTTCTAGGAACTACAAACTAAATCCTGTGGGAACGATACACAAGTCACTTAAAAGGTGTTTTAACTGTTTTTAAGCCCTTTTGAGAGTAATTGTGCTTCCTTATTCTACGACACCACTAATTCATGTAATGAGATAATATTGTTCGTTTCCATTGGAAAGAGCAAGTTGATGCAAAAAAGCCATAGAAGAATACAATAGCCAAAAAAATGACGACATACAAAAGAGAGGGAGATCTACATACTGAGCGTGAAACTCAAGGACTGGAACGCTAAGTGCATGAAGCTCGAGGACTGGAAGGCCGAGGTGCAACAAGTTTCTCACATGGTCAGCGCAAGCAGTAGCCGCAACAACGAGGAGGGGGCGCTCATGTCACGAACGTGACAACAACCACTAAGGTCGCCCTAGAAAATCGGATTTGTCCTTGCGGCACGTCAGTGACGTGGAAGGGGAAGACACGCAGGTTGCACAGGTCTCTGACCTGATCCCGCAGCAGCCTTGTACAGTGCTATAATAGAATCATAAATGCACATCAGACGTAGGTTTTCATTACTTCAAGTAAATGACTAGTGTATATGTGGGATAGTTCTTTTAACTTTGTCACAAACATGAACTCAGATAGTGGGTGCAATGTGATGCCTCCAGAAGTTCGTAAACTGAACAAAACCAGTGATTCTAATGTAAGAAATGTATGGTCATAGAAGGTGACCAATCTTATCAGAGAGTCAAGCAGAAATTGCCTGATTGATCGGAGATTTTGTTAAATTGGGTTTAGGGTTCTACAATTGCATTAAATTGGGCAAGCTTCTATGATTGCAGTGGCTATGCTTCCAAGGTAGCAGAAGGTGTGTAGACCACCTGATAAACAGGGCGGAGAAGTATGCTTAGTTTTATGGAGTTCTAGCTGGGATCATGCTCCAATTTCAACAGAAAATCTTTCTTGATCTGAAGCACAGTCACTTGTTCATAATGTTGCACTGAAAATAAATCAATTTTTCTTTGGAATCGATTTATCTTCAAGTGTTCAAATTCTTGTAGCATGGCTCAGATTCTTGGAGGCATAAATGGCGACTTGGTTTTCATGACTGGGAATAGACGAGAAATTGTTGTAGTGATTTCAGATTGCGTGTTGTAAGTGAAGATAGTGATAACATTGTTGGGAACTCTATTTAATCGCCGCTCACAACAGGCTACATTTTTTGTGTATCGCTAGCTCAAAGCAACAAAGTGGAAGGTAGGCTGCATAACATTTTTGAAGTCCAGGCATAAAACTTTGCTTCCCATGAATGAAGGCGCCTTTCACTGGAAAAAATCTTGAATGCAAGCTTTTGGAGAAAATCTTCCATTATTCTTGTTGAATCTTGATTGCAAGCTCGTGAAGAAAATCTGGAGAAAATTTGGAATTATTCTTGTTACCGTGATATTGTAGAAGGACCCAACCTTCCCATTCAAGAATGTTATGTGCAGAAGAGTGGGCCAGCATGAGCATGGGAAGGAGAGAAAAAATAGCATCATCAGGTAACTATTAACCTTGGGAGTCTATTTGGATGGAAATCATGGAATTACAACTATAACTTTATTTCCATATTCTTGCTGGTGCCAGAAGGTATGTGCACAATAATAACGAATTCCTGGAATAAACTCACAAAACCTCAAACAGATGATTCACCACATTTGAGCAGGGCTTTCGAGAAGATACTGAACATACTCACCTGTCGAGTGTCACGAGTTAAAGGTCCTCCACAAATTGAAAGAATAACATTCACATTGCTTCTCCACATCCCTTTCAAATTTCAAACTTCATACCCCAAACAAGCTGCATTCTGCCACGAACACTATGCCTCTTAATTACACGGTCCCTCCAAAAGGTCAATTTACAACCATGCCTTCTTCTGTTGCTGTGAAACAAGGATGTGCTTACTTGGTAAATCATGCTAAGTATTCAGTTCAAAAACATGAATTCACGTCTCAATGTAGCCTTGTGATTGCAGCATATAAGTTAGAACAAGACGCATCAAACTTCATGATTTTTTGTAAGGAAATCATACACAGATTTCCTTGAAACTCTATCCTCGTTGGGTTGGTTCGTGATTGCATTGACAAAAGCCACCTTCTTGTGATTGCATTGACATCCACCTTTCAATATATCCACATACATGTGCTCTGCGTGGATGTAGTCGTCGCTGTACCTCTTGGCTCCCGTTGCATGTAATTGCCGGGTGCCTAAAAAAATGAAGCGCACCATTGTCAAGACTAGTAGCAACACTAGCGTCATTTCTAAATCACAATGGCATGGAAAAGATCTGATACTGACAAACTATTGAAAACCTATGTTGCCCTTCACAAAGGCAAAGATAAATCCATGGAAAATCAAAGCCTCACGGGCTAGGATGCCTGCGAAATACAAAACTGACCTAAAAGCCCTAGCGACGCCATCAAACAAGTGTTGACTGAATTAGATAATTAGGTCATTCACGCACTCGAACACACCACCAAAATGATATAACCAAGACAAAGACGACTAAAAGAAGAAAACGGAATCCCAGAATCCTAAAATCACTTGCAAACAAGAGAACCAATCTGAACATTGATCAATCCAAGCGAATCTTTCAACATTCTGTGGAATAACAAAAGTAACCTACAAATTAATCAATACGAAGAAACTCAAACACGCACACTACACAGGGTTAGGTAAGCTGGCAACAATTTTCCAAGAAACGCTAAAACTCAAATTATTGCCAGAGCAACAAGAAATTAGTGATTCCACTCCAAGGACCGAGTAAATGAAGCTTCAACCTCTTAGTCCACTGCTCTAGATCGGACTTCATAATCAAGCTTCAACCTTCAACCTTCAACTAAAAGATACGCAGATACAGGTTATAGGTTTAAAGAAGCCTGTCAAGCAGCTCGCACTTGGAAGTTTATTTATTAAAAAAAAATAAAAAGTAAAAAAAAGTAAAAAGTAAAAAAAAGTAAAAAAATTTTTTTTTCTTAAAGGCTCAGTCGGACAAGGAGGGGGTCCGCCCACGCGGTACCCCTTCAACCTCGATGACCACGCTCCCAAGGAAGGGGTCCACCCAAGCGGTACCCCTTCCACCTCAATCATGTTGTCTTCAACCTTGATCATGTCAAAATTTACGATCAAATTTACCACACAAAACGGCGATGAATGTGGGTACATGATTACTCCAACTTTTTACAAATGTAATATCAAAACATCAATTATTATTGCACAATCTGTTCAGGTGCACAAAACCACGAATTAAAATAGCATATTGCAATTTAGTTCCCAACATTAAATATCATACTTAACATTTATAATACAAATTTATCAGCAGCTATCAACAACTCTAACCTGACATCAGAATATTTCTACAATGTTCCCTTTTTCTTCAAAAGAAGGATGTCCAGTCACTTCACAACCCATCACAACGACATGCCAAAGATTTGGAGCAGTCTGCTCCGGAATAGCCTTCACCACTACAGCCATCCTCATGTTGCACATGCAGTATGAACCTTCAAACCGAGTAAACAAACCCCAAAAGGTCAACAGATGGAAAGAATCGTCAATTGTTACAACTTTATAATGCACCAATTTCTTGCCAACAGTCTCCTAGCGGAGACTCACCACTCGGCACCAAATATGTGTACATGGTCGAATTAGAGTTTGACAAGGAAGTCTTTACTCACCTTTTTCTGAGAGGGCCATGTAAACATTACTAACATTGCTTAATCTGCAACATTTTGACAGAGCCTCACGGTCACACCATTCGGCACCAAGGACCAACTGTGCGGTCTACTTTGATGTTGTGTCTGCTAGACCGCAAAGTCACAAAAGACTCCGTTCTTGAAAATCCAAAAGCATCTGAAATCACCATCTGCACATCTCACCAAAGTAGATCTATTCATAAAGTATTAATATTTTACATCTATCGTTGAAGAAGCGCTTTCACAACACTCAACAAAAAACAACATTCTTTGGTGCTCGGAAATCCTCTTCATGAATTAGTATCAGAACCAACCACTCATAATTCTTAAAATGGTGTCAGTAACAAAGCACCCAATTGAAATCAATAGCTGAGAACTTTAACTTCGACACTTTGAATCAGGGTTTGAATCCACTCACAACTTATTCGGCATGGATTCTCTTACACCAATCATGAAAACGATTGCAAGAAGGCGTATTCACTACCACCCATTGCAGCTACAGTGAGTGGTCAACTCTATGCTGCTAGAATTAAAGGAAGCAATAGAAGCATGCCCACAGTCTCCCGACACATGGCTCCTAGACCTAATTGAATACCATTTGTACCACAAGGTGCAGTTTTCCACCAACACAATTATTTGAGCTCCTGCTTGTGCTGCTCTATTGAATTCCCTGAAAGGATTTCCAAGTACCATGCCGAACGCGATCCCAAGTGCTACCAAAACTCATCCAACCAAGAGTGCTTACCGGTAGCCTTCGTTGTCATCAAAGGAAGAGTAGTCCATAAGTTCATCTCTCCGCACACCATTGAACATCAACGCAGCAATGGTTTCAAATATTGTTGCAAAATTCAAAATTCTCTTTCATCACAACCAAGGTATATTAAAGCTCACAATTTCACACCTTCCAATTACGAGGACTGACATATCAATTCATTTCCTAAGAAAACATACAATCGTGTGAGGCCAGTAGACCCTACGACAAAATCCTTTGAAGTGCCACAATTCCAAAACCCTAATCAATTGGACGCAAAAAACATTCAAACCCTCCCGAATCTTCTGAAAACCTCCAAATTGACTCGAATCAGCCCCACAAACCCCTAAATATAGTGAGGGAGAGTTAATTGGATCCCACAGATGTTCGTACCCGGGAGCTAATGGAGGAAGGAGACTTCGATGTCGCTGCACACCATGGCGTCCATCCAAAACCACCACCCGCCTCCGAAGACGGCCCCTGCGAGGCCCGGACCTAACATCATTCAAAACTTTGGCAAACCCATCACAACGCAATTCACCACGAAGAGACTTGTAGATGTTGGTGATGGTGATGCTGCTTCAATTCGGCTTGCACTTGCAATTAGTGCCAGTGCAAGTGAACTTCCCCAACCCGTTATCCGACCAACCATAGCCAATACTACTACTAGAATAGAATGCCCACTAATTCCGTTTACATGGAAAAATTTGTGCAAATGTACAAAATTCAAACAGACCCTATTCTAGATTTTAAGGGAGAACCACTTCTGAATCTCATTACGGCAATCGGAAAATCGCTAGATTCATACCATCATTAAGCAATGGAATAGGGGGTGTTTGGAGTTCAAGCATCTAGGCAAAATATTATGAAACTTTCAGACTAAGAATATCAAAACTTAGTACAGCATGACAGTTTGAAACATTGCATGCACTTTCGTTAACCTACAAATGTCCGTGCAATTCACCCAGGATTACCTTTGGCTTAATGTCAAGAAGCTCACAGGGCAGATTAAAAAATTCTCCGTTAATGAGTATTGCCAATTGTTACATCTTTAAGTGCTGCAATATCCTAGGAAATTCAATAACGGTTCAGAGACCAATGCAACACGAACAGCAATCCTTAAGGTTTGGCTTCGCAGTACCAATACTCACCAAGCCTGTGTACAAATCCTTGAAGTTTCTCTAAGCAGACGCCTTCTGCAAGCTGCTCAAAATCTCTTCAGCACTGCCATTAGTAAACGCTCCCCCTTGCTCGAGGTTCAACACCTTCTCGACGTCGTCTTCCACAAGCATGGAGTACCTTCGTGACCGAACGCCCAACCCTTCTACCTTATCCGACAAATCCACCAACATGCCCAACGCCTGCGTGAACTTCCCAAACCCGTTGGACAACATGAGCACATTATCATCCACGCCCTGTTGAAGCATGTTGAAGCATCCCAGGCCTGTATAAATTTTTTTATTGGCTCTGTCCTTGGACAGATACTTTCATGGCGTGGATGACTTCCCTGTTAATCCTTCAAGGACAGGCCGGGGACTATGGAAATCATTCGGTTGGGGATTATGTGAATCATCACATTACTAAAATCAATAAGGGACTGAACCTGATGAATCAATAAAACAAACCTGATTGTGGCTTCATCTGAGGTGCCCACATATGCTCCGCCCCCAATTATGGAACCCAGGACTATCCTTGTTAACTCGCCTGTTAACAATCGCCTCTGCAAAAGAGATCCATGTGTATATTCAGAAAAATGAGCTCACACTTGACATTCAACTGGTTGTATGTTTTCATTAAACCCTAAGTGTCCAAATGAACAAAAGTAATTGCTTTCATATCTATGAGAGTTGAAGTAAATCTTTTGAGGGAGTGTCAAGGAAGATAATAAACTGCAATTTTACAATATTGTAATCATACCCTAGAATTTTGAAAGATGAAATATGTTTCAAAAAGCTGCTATAATCCCGATTAACTACCAAAGTAAGATTTCTAATTTTGGCTTGGGAAATATGAGGTTGACATACATTTAATTTAGGTTCAATGAATGTGATCACAACGAAGTGATCATAACCTCAATTAACAATATTCCAGCATTAAACTATTCTCCTGTAATGCTGACTTATATTCAGTAGGATCACAGCTATTTCCAGCGTTACAAATACTTCAGCGTTTTCAACCAAAGTCCTGGCACCTCTTCAAGAATCAACACTCATTCACATACTCTATACAAAAGGAAGCCAATTTCGACCTAATATTCCACAATTCACACCAGAAACCAATGCCGGAAAGAACCTAGATAGCAGGCATACAATTGCCACAGCATAACGAAAAAAAGTGCACAACTTGATAACGCCATTACCATTCAATTAGGGTTTACAATAAAACCCTAAACCCTAAGTGAACCCTCACGCTCTCTCGTGTCAAAAACCAATGGACACTGGCCTACTATGGCCGATCTTGAAAGGACACAATGGATGATACCAAATGCCTCGTCAACAAATCCGGGACAATGAAGAGGACACAACAATAGCACCGCAAGTTGCCCCAACTCAACAAAAAACATCTCATACATAATTGAGCAAAGCGCAATCCAATGAATGCTCCTATCATAAGTAAATACAAACCTCAAAAATCTCTCCCCTCCCTCCCCTCCCAAAACAAATCACTAGACAAAGATCACTATCAAAATTCCTCTGCATCACTTGAATCCTGCAAAATCAGATTGAAAGAGAGAGATGGCCATAATATATACAGTACCCAAGTCAACCGTGACTTCGGCGGTAAAACGCGTCCTGAAGATGATGATGATGAGTCCGAAGCATTCGAAGTCGAAAAAGGGGTGTGAAGTGCAGACGTGCTGCTGTAGCTGCTGCCTCGAGCTGCTGCCACTTGCTGCCACAAGTGAAGATTCTTGCGCCACGGCTGCAACGATCCACCTCCCATTCCTTCCCGCCCAAATCACCTCTCACCAAAGACTAGTTGTCTCAAAAAAATGCAACACTGCTCATTGGAAGCCAAACTATTGTGCAAGACTTCCCCTTTTCATGCAAAATTTTAAGGATGAACATGTGCACATTTGTCCTAAATAGAAAGATTCTATTTCAGACATTGGCCAAAAATCGACTGTGGGGTCATTTAAGGGTTTGCGCACCCCCCCTTAGCCAAAGTAGTCACCCAAATGCTTCCATTATTGAATTAGTAGGTGCATTCTTTGTTTCTTTACTCCACAATGAAGTCATCCATTGAACACTTTTGGTCCTTACCATTTTTCAAGGGTTAAATGTAGAATCAAAGAATGTACCTATTGATTCAACAGTCAAAGCATTTGGGTGACTACCTTGGTCATGGAGGGCTCATCTCTACAAGTTTAATGTACTTTAGCTACTACCGTATGTGAAGGTTTGATCCGGCACCTGAGTGCCGGAAAACTTTACTTTTGGCGTGCAGATGGATTCGGCAGGTGGTATATTCTACGATATTCTAGAAATTCACTTGTAATCTTCCAAAAAATTCACTTGTAATATACTAAAAAATGTAGACATTCCAAAAAATACTTAGTTTCTGTCCGAATCTGACCTTCACGTAGGGTTTATTGGATTCAACATTCTTTGCCAATTAATAATTTAATCTATCACAAATCAGGAATATTTTGCCAATATTTTGTAAATTTTTTTTTCCATCTATATACTTTATTCTTTTGCAAAATTAATTTTCTAAAACTTTAGCAACAATTATTAGAATTATGTTTTGTATACTTTGACCACTAGGTATAATATTTGAGTATTTAGTCCTTTCTTTTATGTATTAAAATGAAAGGTAGTAGGGCATAAAAGTCCTAAGACTTATTTTCATCAAAAAAACACTCAACATTTTCATTTCTATTGCAAAGAGAAAAAAAATTAAGAACTATTTTTTTTGCATATCGAACCATAGGATCTTGTACCTAACTAGTATAAGAAAATGTTTAAGAAATTTTAAAAACTTTGAACACATAGATTGAAAGATATTATTGTACCCAAAATGGACCAATATTGAGGTTGCTACCTCCACAATTCTATTAATAGAGTTGCATAGTACTTGAACTGGGACTTCACTCCAAATTGCATTTATCCTTTAATGTGCACCATTTTTGGTTTCCTCACCATTCACTTCTCCATAAAAAATAGGGGGTGATTTTGCGCAACGGTCCACTTTAGGTGTATTTACCTTAGAGGTTGCAATTTGAGGCATTGTTGCATCTACTTTAGATGGTTTTGAAGATATTTGTTGTAATACACAACTAATATAAGTCATTGTAATTAGATTTTGCTATTTAACCTTCACATTGTAACTAATTTGGTACATTTGAGCATGACGGGACAATAGCCTTGCCAAAATCTAATTATAATAAAAAGATATCTATTTTTCAAAATTAGGACATTGCCACCCTAGTATTGAATTCTTCATAGAGGGAATTGTGAATTGTTTTGGAAAATGCTTGTTGAAGGAAAGATGAGCGCATGGATGTTTCCTACAAATTGCGATGATTGAATTAAAGAAATTCACCACTAATTGTTTTCAATAAATTACTATGTAGAACCATGAAAATTGACTTTTATAAAGTCACCCAAACTGGAGTTTTGCTATTTTGAACTAGAAATTTGGTATGTATGATTAGGACTACATAGAAATGCAATGATGCAAGAATTGCATAAAAATTGTGAAAAATAGTTTTTTGAAAATGGAGGCATTCATGTGGGAACAGAAGGGTGCAACAAGACTTTTGTCTCCCCATTCTACAATAAGGTCACTCTACTTCATTTACCAACTGCAAAATTTATTTTATGCGATCCCAATCTAGCATACAAGAAATATAGTTTCATAAAAGTTAAATTTTTTTTTTTGGTGAATTTTTTAAGCCAATTTACATGGTTTTACATAATATTTGATTGAAAACAATTGGTGATGAATTTTGTTCACTCAATTGCATACATATGCAAGGAACATCCATACGCACATATTTCAAATTTAAAAAATCTCATGAAGTAACAAAAAATATGAGCAAGGATGAGTGAAATGTGAGACGTCATGTGGCCAAAGTTTGTGAAATTGATAAGCTTATATTTTAATGAGATTTTTCTATTTGTCCTTTACATTGTAACTGATTTTGTACATTTGAACGTGATGGTGCAATTACTTTGCCAAAATCTAATTACAATAAAGAAATATGTATTTCCCAAAATTAGAGCATTGTCACCTCAACATTGATATCTCTATAGAGGGAATTGTGAAAAATTTTGGAGATGCTTATTGAAGAAAAGATGTGTGTATGGATGTTTCCCACATGTATCCGCAATCAAATTAAAAAAATTCATCACCAACATTTTTCAATGAATTATCATGTAGAACCATGAAAATTAAATGAAAAAATTTACCAGAAATGGAGTTTTGGGTTTTTTGAAACTAAAATTTGATATGCTTGATTGGAATTGCATAAGATATGAATGTCAATTGTACAGAACAAAAAATATCAATTGCATTCTATGTTGTACAACAGAAAGTGAATGATCCAAATTGCAAGCACGCAAACTTTTGATAGGGGACTGTACAGTAAGGTCTATTTCATTTACAATTTGCCAGTTTGAGCCATTCCAATTCTAATTGCAAAGTATACAAAAAAATTAGAATTTTTTGTCTTGCATAATTGACATCCAATTCTCACGCAATTCCAATCAAGCATCCCAAATTTCAGTTTCAAAAAAGCAAAATATCATTTTTTTTTAATTTTTTAAGTCAATTTTCATAGTTTTACATAATATTTTGTTGAAAACAATTAGTGAAGAATTTTTTTTAATTCAATTGCATACATATGTAGGAAACATGTATACGCACATCTTTCAAATGAAAAAAAGACCCCACTAAGTAACAAAAATATGAGCATGGAAGACTGAAATGTGAGGCATCATATGACCAATATTTATGAATTTCATATCTTTATATTTGAACAAGATTTTGGCAAAATCATTGTAACATCATGATAGAATGTACAAAATTAGTTACAATGTTACAATGTGCAGCTCAAATAGAAAATCTCATTAAAATATAAACATACCAATTTCACAAATTTTGGTCACATGACGTCTCACATTTAACTCATTCTTGCTCATATTTTTGTTACTTTATGGATTATTTTATTTATTTAAAAGATGTGCTTATGGATGTTCCTTACATATGTATACTAATCAAATTAAAAAAAAATTCATCACCAATTTTTTTCAATCAAATATTATGTAAAACCATGAAAATTGGCTTCAAAAATGTATTAAAGATAAGATTTAGCTTTTTTGAAACTGAAATTTTTTATACTTGATTGGGATTGCATAAAAAAAATACCAAAAATATATTTACCAAAAATATGCCAATTTTAATACACATTGTACAAAAAGTTTTTTTTCTTTTTTTTTCTTGAAACCTATGGACCGATTTCATTGTACAAAAAGTTTGAATGCTTGGAACCGGCAGTTTGTAAATGAAGTATACCTTACTCTACAAGTGAGGTCATCAAACTTCTTAAATCCGCAAAGTAGACCGCGGTTGCAAATAACTATGTTGCAGAAGCTACTTGGTGGCCTTTTGGTCTTTCAGAAGTGAAGACAGCTTCTACATATTGTTCTTGAATCCACTTTTCAGAAATTCCAAGGAAAAATTCTTCTATGCACGCTGGTTTAGTTTCTCGTTTAGTTTGCTTTCTTGAACAATCCCAGTTGTTGGAATTTGCGTTTTATTTCCATTTTACAGGTATTAACCCCTAAATGCCCAAGCCTTTTCAAGTGTGTTTTCACTATGAAAAAAGAGCATGGGCTTGTAGTTAACCCCAATGAAGCAAATTGTATTTTTTTCAAAATCTAACTGTATAAATGTTTAAAGAGCTTGTTTATTAGTGTGAATACCAATTTTGAGTGCGAAATAGCATAGGAGTTGTGAGATTATAACAAGAAAAATGTATGTTTTCTATTTTTAGTATGCTGCCCTCCCCACAATATTTTAGACATTTGCATATAAAAGTTTTTTGGGATGGGAAGTGACATGAATGACTACAGATAATGTTAGCACAGTAAAGTGCACTTTCTAAAAACTTAATTTCACATGAAAAGCTATCCAACTTATTACACAATCTACCTTGCAATTGGTGAAATGCAATTTTTTTTAAGTATAAATCGCAAATAACTCCAAATCAACACTTGCATGTTTAAATTTTCAATCGTGAAAATCATGAAAACACTTTACTCTTTCCATTGGAACCATTTTCAAAGCAAATGGATAAATACAAGTTTTTAGATCTTAGATCAAGTGAGATTGGAAGAAGTTGGGAAATGAAGTAAAATTAGGAAGCTTTACTCTTCCACTAATGGACATATATGGCTTTGAAGACCTCTCAAAAATCAAATGTTTACCTTTTACAGTGAAAAAAGAAAGTTTTCAATAGTTAATCTGAAAAACTGCCCGAAAAAAATTTAAAACGGTCAAACAAATTTAACTGCCCATACCAAAATGAGCCTGAAATTTTAGATAACCCGTATATGGTCGCTGAGGTAGTTACGGATTCACAAATTACAATCCCCTACAATGTGCGCCTCACTTCTACTTAGCAGGGTTTTAATACGTGAATGTCCAACGCCTTTTCTGAGCTTCTATGAATTTGCTTTAAATTCAATAAGAAGCCAACATTTTGATTAGTTGAATCAATTTCTTTTGAATTGTAACTGTACAAATTCAAACTAGACATGTTCGAGAGCACATTAGAAAAGAAAACACAACAATATCTCGTGCGGATTGAAAGATTATAATGTTCAATCATGAGGGTGTGAAAACTGTGAAAGTGATTTGATGTTTTTCAATCCTCTTTTCACATGTCAAATCTAAAAAGTTGGTCATCAAAAAAATATAAGGTTAAAGGGCCTAACATGCATAATTCCAATCAATTTATGATTTCTCAAAACCTGTTCTTCTATTTTTTTAAATAAATTTCTACTTGTGATTTTTTCTCAAAGATCTAGTGTATTTGAGGGTCATTTTCAACAGCCCTCAACACTACAGAAAGTCAAGATTGCAATGAACCCCATGCACAAAATCTTGAATAGAGAAATCATAATCAATCATTTTCAAAATCAGATTTTTGAATCTGAGGCTGAACTTCAAAAATAATTTTTCAAAAATATAAACTACTAAAAATAGTAATTTGATAAGGTCTTATTTAACTTCAAAAATTGGTCGAGGACACATTCTATACTCATGGTCTTTTGGGGATGTAGAATCTACGAAAGTTTATTTTTTATTGAATTGAAGACAACGTGGGAGGTGCAATATAGAAGAATATTCTTCTTGTCACTTTCTGTCAAAATAATTGTATAATTGGGTTTATTTAATTGGCTTCTCATGAAGTGTCCACTGCAGATTTTGCCTTCCACAGCTTAGAAGCAAATGTAACAATGTTTACATCAATGTAGAAGCAAATAGAGAAGTCTCTATTACTGTTAATTCCATTTCTTGCATATGCAACAATTTTTAATATTGCGCACTTTTTGGAATTAGAACACTTGCTCTGAAATGGAGGGAGTAATTTATTATAGGCTTCCAAATATAGTTGGAAATTAAGTCCTTCATATCTTATTCATCAGTTGTAGTGTAATTTAGCTCTTGCCTAATAAATATTTATCAAAAATCTTTGAAATTAGTAATTTAAAATTACTTTTAAATTTGAGTGCATGAAATAATAGAAGTTATGTACACTATAAATAAATGTCACAAGTTAGAAACATAGTTCCAAACATAATGTTACGATTTCTTGTCATGAAAAAGATTATAATCCTATTGAATTTTTGATATCATTTTGTAAGTGCCATCGTCAATGTTCAAACACTCATCAAGTCTATGTTTAGGCTGAACTAAGAATATTTAATTATTACCATTTCTGAACCTATATTGCACATGAGACACAAATACACACAAATGTATTGAATTTTAAGAAAATACTAAATAAGATAAGAAGAAATGAAATTAGGAAATTTGCATGAGTACAATGGTATCTGCTGCATGTTTGAAGAAGGACCTGTTTACAACAAGAAACTTGGGGTAGGAACCCAAAGAAATGGAGTGTTCTGATTGGAGGATAGGCTTAGCACCTTGTTTTTGGCTTCATACCAAAGAAAATTGGGGTTGTGGCCTATGATTTTTTCCGTGGATGAAAATCCTTGTTAGAGTCCTGCATGGCCAAAGTGGATAGTCACTTTCCGGACCTAAAAGGAGTATTTCTTAGGAAAATTTTGGGGGTACCCACCCTCCAAGTCCAGGAGGAAATTCAGGGAGACTTTTTTTTGTCAATTGTTTAAAGTTGTTTGCTACTTGTTTTGTGGACTGTTTTGGTCATTTCTATACTGTTTTGGACCAATTCTAGGCTTCTGTAGGTCAGTTGAGGGGCTATTTTGGCCTTGTTTGGCCCAATTTCAGGCCTGCGTGATTTTGGTCTATTTTTGGCATGTATTTAGCCTACTTATATGGATAATTTAACATTAAAAATTCAGCCCAAGTGTACATTGGGCCATGACTCAATTCTTTTGGTTTACACCAAATGTTTGGGCCACTACGTATTTATAAGTCCCTTGCTTCAAGCATGGTATCCCACTTACAATGCTCTAGTCCCTAGAACAAGGTACCACATGTATTCATGGGTTGGAGCCCAAGATTTTTGGTGTAAACAAGCCCTAAGTTAGTTCGGGTTTGAAATTATTGACTTAAAAATTTTAGCTTTAATATCTTTGGATATTCTGCATTCATTGAATGGTAATAAATAAATAAAAATTCAGATGTACCAGGTCAAAGCATTTCAACAACCAATAACACGTTGCCCAAATATAAAAATGGATCAACAATAACAGGTGAAGGAAACATGTGAGGTGAAAACTTCTTTGTAGCTAGCCAAGTGAGTTCTTTTGAAGATAATACCATACGTGAAGGTCAGATTTGGACATAAATTAAGTATTTTTTGGGATGTCTGCATTTTTGATAATATTATAGGTGAATTTTTGGAATATCCTAGAATATACCACCTGCCGAACCCATCTGTGCGCCAAAAGTAAAGTTTTCCAGCACTAGGGTATCGGATCAAACCTTCATGTATAGTGGTAAGGGTGCCGATCCATTTCTCATCAGCCACCCAATTCTATTTGTTAGACTGCTTTGTTTCTGATAAATTGGTGGTTTAGGTGATGGCTCACTCAGATATTTGTGAGAAGGAAGAGCACAAACATTGGGGAAGTGTACATTGAAAGCATTGAATGGCCATAAGTTGTACATTGGAGGCTACAATTATCACCTACATTGAAGCATTGTGGATTTTATAACTAGCCTATGGTTGGAAATATGGTGACCTACGTAATAAGAATAGGTTAAATGGAATCTTCACAAAAAAAATTCATAGTAATTTTTTTTTTGAAGAAAAAAATGTACAAAAATACGAAATCCTTTTAAAATCTATTTCTCTAAACGAGGAAATTTTTCTCTTCATCATACACAAACACCACATATGCTAAATTGCTTAAGTGATCAAAAATAAGTTGTCTCCCTTATACATTACAAATTGAAAATAGCATAAGGTAGGAGGTCATTCAATTCAGGAGATTCTGAATGCATCCCCTATTTAGGAAAGAGTGATTCATTCTCTATACAATCTAGTCATGTCATTGATGAGCTAGGTGGGCTTCAGTGGTCAATTTGAGGACGTCCTTGCTTACTGGGAATTGGCGTCTTTTCATTAAAATTCCCAGAATGAACCGACCGACAACACTAAGAACCTTACAGAAAGGAAGGAATGCCATACTTAACTACTTCTGGAATTTACGGGGAATTCTGGATTTTGTGAAGGTCTTGTCCATCGGGAGATCTTCCTGATGGTATGTACAATGAGTCCGAATGCCGTTCAAAGGAGATTTAAACTGCTTTAGGATGCTAAGTGGTCTGGAGATTTTCCGATGCAAGGAAATATATTCCTTTGGGATAGAGAGTATTCGAACAAATCAATGAATTTGGGATGATGTCAACTCCGACATTTGTTGTAAGCGGTACATTTGTATCCGGGGTTGGATTAATATGCGACATCACAGATCGAGAGAGCTCACAAGATACTTCCCAAAGTATCACATAACACAAAAGACTTGATGAAGCAACATAATGCAATTACAAACATTTGGTAAGGTGTAATCACAATCACATAGAAAAGGTGGATTTGCCACTTATATAATCATTTGGATGCAACAAACAGGTGCCTTATAGGCATTATGATAAATAACCCAGCTAGTCCACTTCCAACTACATGTTTTTTGGGGCCCAAGACCAATCAAAAGGCGGTGCTATAATGTGCGGACAATCTAACTCTATAGGATCTACATCATCCCTCACATGCAACGCCGGTCAAAGCAAGTGCGGACGTTCCCAATCAAGAAGATCTAGGACAAGCATTATAACACTGTTATTCAAGAGTACCCTGCGCGTCCGAGGAAAGTTCAAGACAGTCTTCAGTATTGCACGACGATGGGGATACACCTGGTTCTTCCGTGGATTGTCAGACCCGGCAAAAAATAGAAACCTTGACAGAATTTCCGGCGGTAGAATACGTCGAAGAAGAGCGGCCAGTGTTGAAGGTTACATTGCGGACCACAAACCATAGTGAGTTTCTTCAACGAAATGTCGGAGAAGACCACGGAAGCCGAGCCGAATTTCGATATTCTGTGGGAGATCCGCCACACCGCCCTTCATGCAGAGATCCCCTGTTAGTACTAAGAGCATCGCCTTCAGTAAAGACCAAGTAAGCCTCAGCACGCAGACATGTACATACAAAAAACGATGTCAATTGATCGTGAGATCCCCCGACCAATATGCAATACAACAGAACCGCTAATTGAAAACACGCAATTGGTTGTTAGTAGAAGAACAGTGACTGAATGTTTTATTTGCTGCATAGTACAAGGAAATTAGCAATACTTCTACGGTGTCACTGCAGCCTACAATAAAGCACTAACAAGGGATGCAGATTTAGGATTTGCGTCAAATACAAAAAAAGGTATAGGGTGACATACTAGAAGATCAAAAATACTCGAGCAAAGGAAGTTACGCAGCAGAAATTCAATTGCATTCGATTGAAGCAACAAAAATGTAGATTACATAATCCGCCTAAGACTAATAATTTGATGCAAGGTAAAATGATCGTGAGATCTTCCAATCAAGCCGAAGAGAGAGGACAAAATTATCAATTTCAAATCCGTACTTCAGCAAACCGGAACTGCAGGAGAACTCCCAAACAAACAGTAGAAGCACAACTACAACTTCACTGTCATCCGTGTCGCAGCACAGAGTAAGTAAATTCCCTGTTATACTCCCAAAAACCACTCTAAAGCATAACAAAATGACTCTAAAGATCGAACCCACGAGATTCTGTGAAGTGTCTAGCTCTATTTCCAACTTAACCTCAGTCAGTATCCAATTTCCACTTTCCAGTCCTAGATCTGAAACTGGAAACACCAAAACACAGAAAACTACGACCAGACCTCTCTCTATCTCTTCCGGTTTGTCAAGCTATCCGGTCCTGTAAAACTACCACAACCCAGGATCTTCTAACTTCCAATCCTGGCACTCCTCTGGACCGATCCGTTTCGGTCCTCTCACACACACTCCCACTCCAATCTGGTTTAATTTAGCCTCTGTTTCACCATTAGAGGGTTCGCCGCTTGCTTTTGAAAGTGGCAGGCCCGCCACTCCTTCCGTGACTTATAGTGGCTGAAGACCCACTTCTCTATTCCACTACTTCCTACACTAGCTCGGATCCGGTTTGATCTCTCACAGCAACCCGGATAGTGATCCGGTTTGCAAGTCACACAAAGACCCCCCGTATGATCCTCTCATACTACAACGACCTTGACACCAAGTTCCCTCCGTGCGAAGTTAGGCGGTTACAAGTGAACCCGTCCGTTCCAACATCAACTAAAGTTCTTCTGTTTACCAACTAGGGCAGCAAGACCTCACAGGAGATCGGACACTCAACCGGATTTCCTACCCAGGAGCTCTAGCGCGACTAAGGATTCCTTCCCTATCCGCCTAGCCTAACAACGGTTTTCTCACCCAGAATCCTGAACTGTAGAAGTGCTGAGGAACTGAAATCCACTCCCAACACTTAGAATACCCACTCACTTGCACATAAGAGTAAACAATAATACCAAGGGGAGAAATCACTCTAGAATCTGCATGCATCTTCCTAACTCCTTACCAAACAACTCTGCCACGCACGGGAGAGACGTACAACAAGAAATCAATAGAAAATACACGAAAACTCAAGAGAAAAGACTCCCAGTCTCCTTCTCAAAGACTGACTTATATACATTTTGAAACTCAAAGTCAACAAAAAGGGGCCCCAAAAGTCCGCGCGGAACCTTCGGTCCCTGCCGAGCCGGTTAGACCGGATAACACCCGATCCTAACCAGACAGACCGGATCAAATCCGGTCCGGTCCATCCTAACAAATATTTACAAAACTAATTCCTACCTATCCTATCATAACCGGATCTACTCCTTGATCCGTTCCTTCATCCATTTCTTGGTCCAAACCTTAGTCCACGCTCTGATCTGGACCTTGATCTGCACCCTGATCCGGGGTCTGATCCATACTTTGATCCTGACCCTGGTTCAGTGTCGGACTCTTGGGCGTTTCCGTTCCCAGCTAGTCGAAGACTTCCGTCAGATTTCGATTCCGCTCCCCGGCTTCTCGTTCTGGGAGATCAGACCCCGGCAACGAATCCAAGTTGATGGTGTTTGCGAGTTTCCGTCCGTTCTTCTTAGACTGGGGAGTCCGATCCTTTCCCTCCGTCTGAATGCCAACATTCGGAAAAGATTCTGGCATCGAGAGATCCGAGAGACGGAAATCCTTGGAAAACATCGATCCGGTCAACTTCCGCCTGCTTACCTCCATCCGGTCTGCCGCCTCCCGTGCTTCCACCATCACCACCTCCACCTTTTCCGAGTAGTCAGTCAAGATCCAAACCAACCGGGTTCCAGATATCTTCTTGTCCCTGAGTACTCCCTCGTCAAATAACTTCGCCTTGGTGGCGGCCTCTCCGGTTTCCCCGAAAGTGGCCTTCACCTCCTCCGCTACTTTTCATGTTGCCTCCGCCATCTCCCGTGTGGTGGCCATGTCCTCCTTGAGGACGAACAGTTCTGTCTTCAACGCCTCATTTTCCTCCTGAAGACGTCGAATCTCCGCTTCTTGTTTCCGGATCTCATCCGGGCTGGAGATGTACTCTGCAACCACTGCCGAGAGGTTGCTATCCGCTGGTGCGCCCACCAGATCTCCGATCTGGGTCAAAACCAACTTCTTGACCGCCCAGTCCGCTCGCACATCACTTAAGATGTTGATCAGCTGGTTGAACGGATCCGTCGGATCCGATCCGGAAGAACCCGGTCCTTCAAATTCCAATTTCTTCCCAAGGTTGGATCTCTCACCCGGAGGGGTTGGGGTTCCTCTCCGATGAGGGGGCATCGTCTTCTGTTGCTTGTTCTGCGGCCAATGTTGCCCCTCTTCTTTATCGGAACCGGATCCGTCCTCCTAGTCGTCCTTTGTTTCCGATTCCCCATACTTTAGGAGTACCTCCTGAGTAGTCCACTCCTTCTCCTCCGTGTCCGTGAGGAGCTGGTTGTGCTTGTAAAGATGGAAGAGGTAGGGGCTTAGTGGTGTAGGCCTACTTCCTCCGATCTTTGGAACCAGACGGCCTACCAGATCGGAAAAGATCCGGGCCCAGTCCACTTTTTGTTCCCCGCTCAGGGCTCCGAAAATTAGGTTCCCGATGGCTATCGTCACCCTCGTTGGCTTCTCCAAGAGAATGATTGGAACCAGAAACTGCAAAAGATTGCGATGCCGGTCATCCAAACAGTCCACGACCACATGCCCATCCTTCGAGTCCACGTTGCTTCGGAACTTCCCCTTGGTGTATCCTTCCTTCGAGGTGGCCATTCTTCGACCTCCCAACCGGAAGTCGTATACTGACCTCCACATTTCTTCCGTCCAACTGCCCGAAATTCCGCGGAGGGTGTTGTCGAACTGATTCGAGAGTTTTCCCAATAGCTCTCGAATCATCCGTTCCTCTCTAAATCCCCAGGGTTTATCTATCAGTCCTCCGCAACCCATCGTGGCGAGGTCCTCCATGAGGTTGGCCTTCTCCTTCTCTCCTGAGGGAATGACCGGACTCACCTTCCGGAGTTTAACTTCTACTGCGGAGGAACTGGACGGTCCTGTTCTGCTCTTGCGGAGCTGAGGCATGGACACGTGTTGTGCTAACCGGATTCTCACCGAGGCTACCTTTCTCTCTCCTAGCCGCATGTCCCGTTTCCTCACTTCTTTCTTCCGATCTCAACCGAAAAAGCACTAATCCTGCAGCACACACTATTGCGCATTGCGCGCGCCTATCCACTAACACACTAACACGTTCTCAGTCACACTCACAAAGCAAGAAAGCAAAGCGCTGGGAAGAGAGCTAAATACGCGCAGAGAGAACGCTTTCCAGCAAACAAAGTTTGAAAAAGAGTGGCAACTGGACTGGTCAGCCTATTTATAGTCTGATCTGTCATCATGACCAAATCCGTTCCTGAACTAATCCGTTCCAACTCAGATCCGCTCCAACTCTAATCCGAATTAGATTCCGATCGGATCCGAATTGTCCTCTACTTCCGTTTCGTAGTTAAATTCCGGTTCTCTGTTACCTCCTAACTCGAATCCGGATCCCTGGCTACGGTTTCCGTTCCAGATGTTAAGTAACTTAGAAAAACCAAAAATTTACACTGCGACAATCCGCAAGTACAAAAACAATATCACGGGACAATACGAGGACGGAAATGACATTTCAATGTTCACACGTCACGTCGTATCGTGCGATCTCCTGATGAAGCTTGCCGCATAGGATGATGACACCCACAGTGTTAAAATCTAATGAAGTGTTCAAAAAATTCCACTCTTCCGAGTAATATGATAAACAATTTCAGAACCAAATTTAGATTAAAGCTGCGATCCAAGAGTAAAAAAACAATTCTAAGTGAGGGTCATGCACCAAAAATGCATTCACATTAAATTTAAAAGACAAGGATAAATGCCCAGAACAGTCCAATCTACTGATAGAATCCACTTCCATGATATACCATTAGATCTCTAGATGTCCATGCACGCGGATTAATAGTCAAGGTCGAGGTGATCCCTTTGAATTCATAATTATCTTAATCAAAGGCATTTAGGAAAAAAAATTATTTTCACATTTACTACGAGGCTGAATCAATGCCTCCTACAAACGAAGAATGTCCAGTATTTCGAAAATGCATTTACAATATTTACAATATGTTCAAGAGTTTTAAGCTACAAGCAATAATATGCACGCCAAAAGGAGATCGTGAGATATCATGATGAAGTCCGTCAAGGATGAAAAACCAAAACTAAACTACTGCCCTCAAAATGTCAGACCCCGGTCTGGTCAACGAGACCGCCGGTGTCAGACCATTGTGGATCGGATGCTTCTTGACATACGCCGGCACAGCTTCCTGTGACTTAAACAGACCTGCGAGCCAAGGAATGACCACCCCCACAAGGTACTGTTCTTTCCAATCTCCTTCAAATCTGCGAGGGAAAATGGCGCTATGACAATCGTTCAGGAGGTTTTTAAGTGGATTGTCATCAATGAGGAGAACATTCTCTTTTGACCTCAAACCCAACTTAGTGGCGAAATGATTTAGATCCTTAAGGAAGTAGGGCCTGTTCGGGTGTTTGGGGTCTCTGTAGGACGACTTTGTGCAGTCTTCCTGTGTGAGAACAGGCACGTCCTTCGCCTTAACAGACATCCCCGGCAACATTTGATTCAATACCTTCATCACATTTGCTAGTGTCATACTGCTTAGAAAGCAATGTTTGCATGTCTGTGCACATAGTCAAGGAACTGACCAACATTCGGTCAAAGTGTTACGACGCGTCTGTTCAACTCATTGAATGACCTGTGAACAAGAACTCCATTAAGGTCAAGGACCACATAATACCGCCGCCTTTCTACCTTATTCAGCGACTTCGCTATCGATTCAGCAGGCCCTCGAAAACCTGCAGAATACAAGAGAAGCACTGAGTAAGAGACCGGCCACTTCACGATTTGTTATCCCGTATGTACATTGACAAAAATTCTAGGCATGGTACCTATGGGAGCTCAGACGCTACAAGCTGGCGACCCTTTCCCCCTCCTTCCGTCACCCAATGGCCTTCTTTCCCTCTCGTCGCCGCTCACTGATCCTTCCCCCCTCGTCTCAACGATCACTTGCCCCTTTCCTCTCTCGTCGCCGCTCACTGGTCCTCTTTCCCCCTCGTCACCACTCACAGATCTTGTCTCAAGCTCGTCGTCGCTCAAAGGCCCTTCCCTCCTCTCTCTAACGCCGAATTGCACTGCAGATCACTCTTTGTCTGCATCAGGTGGATCCCCTCCTTCGAATTCTGCACACGGACCATCCTGAAATATCCATTTAAAGACGGGCTTGTAAAGGAAACGATTCACTCGCCTTATGGATTCCAAATTAATTTTCTTGTTGGTATCCAGATGCATCTTCCCAAAGTGGTTTAGACTTGGTAATTGACCAAATGCGCTCATACAGCCACTCCCTCTTGGTGTTCAATCCCCTCGCTCTCCGCCTCAATGCCATGTTGAATTAACACCACTGACTCTTCAGCGATCGTGGGAGCCCCTGATGCCTCAGGTCCCTGTGTCCTGCCACGGTCATCCTTCCCTGCGCTAGATCTAGGGACAGCTCCCTCAGTCTGGACAGGTAATGCATGGCTCATCGTGGGATCTCCCGATGTAGGTCTTCCAAGGCCCCCCTTCGCGTGTTCCGTCTCCGGGGTAGGTCCGGAGTCACTTTCCCGCCTCCCAACATCAGACTCCTGCGTCATTGTGGGATCCCCCAATCTAGGTTGGTCATCATCCCCCTTTGACTCTTTCCTCCCCTCATTGAGGTCGGCCACATCCTTCGCGCTCCTGACTAGTGACTCTTTCGTCATCGTGGGATCCCTCGATGTTGGTCGGTGAGTGTCCCCATGGGTTGGTACGACGAAATTGGGCAGCTGTTTGTCAGCTCCTGAAGCACAAGGTGCCTGCACATCCTCCTGTTGCGGTTGAGTCGACTTGTCAGACTTTGACGGTAACCGTCCCAAGGCACAAGTCAGAAGCGTGTCTGCCGCGACTGATGCTTCGGGATTCGGACTCCCAGTCGGCTTCATTGGCGACTGTTTGCGCTCTACCAACGACTTACTTGGAGTCTTTTTGGAGGTCCTCCCCTTTTGATTTTTGCCTGCTGTCTTCCCCGCCCGCTTGGCCGCCTTTGTGCTCCCGGTATCTTTTGCAATGTCAGGTTTCTTGACTGGCTTCTTATGCGGCTTCCTCTTGGATATCCTTGGGTCCATTAATGAGATCCCTGAATTCACTTTGCCTGACGACCCGCTCGATATTGGAATTACAATTTTTTCGGCTGGTAATGGCTCTGGAATAGTCTCATGCTCCTCTGTCAGTTCTGCCAGCTCTGCCTACGCCGAATGAACTTCGAGAACTTCGTCAACATCCTCCGCTATACTTGGCGGATCAATCAGCTGCTCTCGTCAGGGGGAGGAAGTCAGAGATTTTGCCTACGAGAAAGGCACTATCCCACCACATCTGAGGTGAGTTTGCCCTCCCTGAATCGCATATCACGGATATACGCTGCCCAACGTCCGGAGATATCACGATGGTTCAGCAAATAATGCACACTAACCTTAGGGTGCTCAACCGACCTTGTTCCTAAATCCGGTCTGTATTGGGTGATGTCTTCAACTACAACATCTTCATCATCACTCTCAACTTCCTCATCCTTGTATTCGGCCTTCGTAAGAAGAAGGGGTGCCGCCTGCGCATGTTCGTCGTTCCAAATCTGCTTGGCAAAGACCTGAGTTAACGTCTTAGCTTCCGCTGAATCTACAACTTCTAGCACTTTACCACCTTCCGAATACTGAAATACAACAACTGGAAATTAGTGACATTCAAATCCCTGAAATCAAAATTGTAATTATCAGAAGAACAAAAGAAAAGACAATCGTTGTAGTGCATACCAAGCCCAGATATTTGAACTCCGGACCCTCGTTGACATTGACAAAGACATAGTCGGTGCAAGCTAGTCCTTTGAATAGAATCAACGACCTGTTGATCTTCAGATACGGCATCTGCTGCCGACGCCAGTAAGAGTAGTCGTCTGGCATATCTTCCGCCTTGTACACCTGAGTGAGGCGGTCCAATCCCGGGAAGAAGCTTTTGAAGCAAGTCCGCCGCTCGTGCTCTTCACTGTGCCCAAAAATGAAGACAACAAATACATTGTACCCGTCATTTGCCTGCACCGATTCATCCTCCATCGTCAGCTTGAAATACGACTCCCACATATGGATCACCGACTGCGGGAGGTCAGCTGGGTCGAAGGACTTGTTCAGGTTTCTTGTCCGGTCCTGCAACCACTTTTTTCCAGCAAGGGGTTCCATTGCCTTGTTCACCCACATATCTACATCCTCGTGATGAATGTTCATTTCCGTTAAAAACTCGACCCACAAAGAGTCCAGGTAAGCCTCATACTCCACCCTCCTCGAGGGCAGTGGATGACCCTTGTAATGAGACAAGAGTTCGTTCTTCATCGCCCTAACCAGCCGAATTTTGGCGCCCGCGTCTGCAAAAGAGACAATACGTTGTCAACCTCTTTGCGATTTCAACCTTGCGACGGAGGTCTTCATGCTGACAACTTGGGCTTGGACTTGATCCGCAAGGAAATTGATGTCCTCCGGTCTAAGTCCGTAAAGGGGCTTGAAGTCGTTTGCCGCCAACGGTTTGCGATCCGTACTCCCGGATACACCGACCAGGCCTGCCGCGTCGGGAAGGAGATCTTCCATGAATTTCTCCTCTATCTTGATCCATCTTTGAACATCAGCGTCGTTCTCCAGGAAGAGTAGAGGGATTCTCAGTTCGGTGATGTCTTTCGCCCTTACTCTCGCAAATATTGTTGCCACCGACGGGTGAAACGCCTGCCCAACAAAGGAATAATAGTCAATACGCATTCCATAGACCACGTGAATACAAGAAGTCTAATAAACAGTCGTGCGATCCCACGATCATTCAGTTACTACAAGGAAGTTGTTTAGACAACAGGCAGTCGTGAGATATCACGATGAGCTACTATCTTCTACATACACAATTTGAAAACACCACGCACTGAACCACAAGCACAAAAAACTAAACTAGCGCCATCTGGTATTTCATATGTTAACGTCGTGGGATATCACGATCGCTGCATTCTAACGTAGAACTACAACGAATCGCAAAGCCAGGACTTAGTTGTGGGATCCCACGATGACGAGTTCTAACGTAACGAAGGTCTGAGGTGTAGTGCAGGACCATCGAGAGATCCCACGATGGTTAAGTTGAGCACACTCTGATGACCTACAAACAATAAATATGTCTACTCCGGCAGCATTCTTACATTGTACTCTACTGAGTGTGGTTTGCCCAATAGTACTGGCTGTGGACTTCCCATACTCCGCCATTTGATTCTCGCGTTCAACAGCTGCTTGGTGAAGTTCTGCTCCTTCTGTTCGCCAACGACATCCTGGTTCAGCGCCCGCGAGAAGTGCACTAGGTCTCCGTGGTGATCTTTGTCCGTCCACACAGGTAAAATATTAAAGGTGGAGGCTTGCTTCTTGTCCTTCTCGGGAATCACACCAAGCCTAATCAGGTCTTTGAATGCCTGGACAGTGTGCTGGCCACCTATTATGTAGTAGTGCGTCTTGGAGTTTTCGAAGATCTCCTTCTTCGGCGCTTGCTTCTCATAGTACGACACTACCTACGCCGAGCCGTAGGGTCCTGCTTTAAGAGGAAGCACTGTTATAACTCTGTTCTCCGAGTCATAATCAGGTGTGATTCATGCCTTCCTTGTTAGCGCATCAAGCCGCTCTGCCTGAATTCCCCTACACACGAGTAGTGCTACAAGTGCCTGTTGCAGATAGTCATAGCGCACGCGGATGAGCTCTCCTTTGCTGTCACAGATTGGTTTCTTGCCCCATTTGTACAGGCCACCGAAGGAGTTCTCGTACAAGGTCCTCATTGCATTCATCTCTTCCGGTGTCATCTTCTTCACGTCTGCCTCCCCTAGAGCCACAGCCCTAGGAAGCGAAAGCGGGCTCTCCGTTTTTTTTTTCTTTCCGGATGTCCCTGCTACGGCGTCATCTTCGTCCCCAAGAGCACCAACTGCAGACTTCCTCTTCCTGCTCTTCTTTTGGGGGGACGGCGTGGGAGCAACTACTGTGATGGCTTGGAGGGGAGCGTTCGTATCTCGTAAGTCTTCCACGATTATGTCCCACTGGTTCTTCAGCTCCTTAGGCTTCCACCAAGGCTTAGATGTGTCTTTGCACATCAGTTGTGCCCCTGCAGTCAGAGACTCGCACAGAGTGAGGCTGAACTTCGCGTAGTCAAGGAATGTTTATAACAGCGACTATGACAGAGGCTCTACTACCCTTGTTTATAACAGCGACTTCGCGTAGTCAAGGAATGTTTATAACAGCGACTATGACAGAGGCTCTACTACCCTTGTTTTCAGCAAAGTGCGTGCCAATGCAATTGCAAACAACCATATCCTAATTATTAGCAATGTTTATAACCTAGACATTGCAAGCAAGAAACGGAAAGTAATGAGAATATAGTTCAAAGTAACTTACGGGTCCTTACAAACTGGGAGGTTTGTTGTACGCTGGGATGGACGTGCTGCCATCGTAGCTTCCGCTTGCATGGGTCCAGCCTTGTTTTCAGCTACAAGAAAAATGCCCTCCCGCTCTTCGAAAGACTCCTGCATGAAATTCAAATGCAGAAGAAATTGTAACTTCAATCATTCACTGAGAATCACAAACTCCTAACTTGTTTCTTCATGACTAGCCAAGTGAACTTAATTGAAGAGAAGGTAAACTTAAATCTAAAGTGACGGATTAAGTAGCCTATCGCACAGAAAACAAGCGTGTCTGATCATAGTTGTAAAATCCCTGCACAAATCATGTTCCTAATACCATTAACAAAAGAGTACTGTCTAACTAATATACAATGAACTCTTCGCTCCACTCCTCTCTGGAAACAACATTCACGTTCCGCTTACTTCACTTGCTTCAATTTGAACACTCACATCAGTCCATACAGATTAAACTCTAGTTCGTGAACTACATTAAGGTTAGCATTCTAGGGTCTACAGTGATGAACCGTGAACTACGATGCATGAGGAGAGCCTACACCTGCAAGGAAGGCGAGTGCCATACAACCATTGTATCCATGTACTAGATTCATTTGACAAGCTTGAATGGGATCAATTCTTTCTAAACTCCAGAGCAAACGCACACCTCCATGCGATCACAATTCTACAACAAAGAAGTCAAATAATGAACCTCACCGCCAGAGAACTACAAAATCAAAATGCAGGTTTTGAGGTTGGACTACGATGAACTAACTTGTTCAATGAGGTGGGTGAAGTCCAGCACCGTGTCCTTTTTCTCGCGCACCGGTCCGGACGCTTGCGCACCGCCTTTGCCAAGAAATGCTTCACGCACTACCGCACTCCGCCACAAAAATTCACTGTCGTTCTCCGCGTACACACACTCCGCCAGCAAAATTTAAATACGCTCCTCCAATGTCCCTCGCCGTGTTCACTTCCGCAAACAGAAGTTCAACGCTCCGCCAACCAAAGAAACTCCAGACAATCCAACTCACTCTAAATATAAAGCTAGAGACAACGAAGCTCACGGACTGCAGCAACCCAAATGAACGCGCGAGGAAGGAAAGCGGAGAAGCGTATGAAATCAAGAAGACGGAGAAGCACACGACGTCGGGAGAAGAGGGATGCGCGCAGACATTGTGGGGAGGAAAGGAAACGAGGAGGAGAGGAAACCGTCAGGGGAAAATGCTGACGTGGCGCTGTCAGGTGCAAGACGGCGGAGGTCATGACTACCCACCCTCCTCATGATTACTGACATCATGAGGAGGGCTTGACTAGAAGTCTTAAGCTAAATAATCACTCATTACACAAAATGCTGAAATTAGGTCGCACACTTGCACCTCACTAATTTCTTGACATTTGATAATTACTACATAAATTTTTTTTGTTTCTCTATAAGAATGCACTATTCTTTATTTAAGTATTGTTGCTATTGGAACTCTTGAAACTCCATGTCTACAAATAAAAATAATTGTAGAAACGTTTATTTACTTTGATGGCTTATAAAGTAACTTTGTTGAAATAAGGCAACCTAGTTTCACTATTTTGTCTACCTTCAATTAATTAGCACACTTACCAAAGGTAACTTCCTACTTTGCATCCATAGTTACCTCCAAGTCTTCAACTCCTTTGTTAGTTGTACACTTCAAATATCAAGACTCGAAATCAAGAAAAAAATGCAAAACAAAGACGGAATTAAATATTAATGCCAAAAAAAAATTAAATGTTTTCCTAAGTAAAATCAAAATAATAGAATATAATTCCAAAAATGATTCAATTTGTACATTAAACCTTCAATCATAAGGTCAATCATACTATACTAGGGATTTAAGCATGTTAGGTAAAAAAATTACTAAAGTTTCATTGAAGCCCTACTTTCCATGGAAACCAACCAAAAAAAAAAAAAAAAAAAAAAAAAATTTAATTAATAGAGCTCCTAAATTAGAATTCTTGAATTCAAGCACTACGAAAACATCTTGTTATACAACTGTCACTCTTACTAGGAGTGACTACAGAAACGGTTTGAAATAAATTTCAATTGACAACCTGGACTACAAGAAGCTTAATTATTTCTGTCATGACAAATGAAGAAACTAAACAATTTTCTCATAGTCACACCGTCCATCCACACACAAGGCTATTAATAAATAAAATAAAACATACATGAATAATATATGTCGGTATGGAAAAAAAATGTACAAGTTCTAAATACTCCGCTCATGAAGTGAAGAGTCATGAGCGGAAAAAGTCCATGCTACGTTTTCCCAAACTTACCACGTAACCTAAAAAAATCCCCTCGGTCCTGCGGTTCAAAGACCTCTCATTCCATAAATCATGCATGATGTTGTACAAGTTAATTTGAACAAAAAAATGTAGAAGAAAGTTTTAAATACTTTGCCCATGCAAACATTAGTTACGAATCATGAGCGGTTAAATTTCATGGATTGCTACATTGATTTCTAGGTTTAACCTTTGGTTTTGATGATTATTATTTTTTTACAAGCCGCTAAATATGCCTTTAACATAATGAACTTTGATTTCAAGTTTGCACTTGTGTCATTTTTCTAGAAAATGATTAGTCCAAATTATTTAATAAAACAGAAATGACTGTAACGATTACATAAGTACAGGGGACATTGTTGATGATTGTCCTATATAATTCTTTCTCATTCATCTCCTAGGCAATCATTTGGAGGTATACAATCAACACGATTGGCAAATGTGTAATGAAGAAATAATATCTAAATTATCTTAATGCCATATTTAACTACTTCTGGACTTTCAATAGTCCAGAAGTAAAGAGGCGGTGAAATCCCCGAATGTTTTCCTATGGGTCTGGAGATCTCTTGAAATAGGAACGTGTCGCAGCATAGAGTAAGTGAATTCCCTATTATACTCCCCAAAACCACTCTAAAGCATAACAAAATGACTCTAAAGATCGAACCCACGAGATTCTGTGAAGTGTCTAGCTCTATTCCCAACTTAAGCTCAGCCAGTATCCAATTTCTACTTTCCGGTCCTAGATCTAAAACCGGAAACAACAACACACCGAAAACAACGACCAGACTTCTCTCTATTTCTGCCGGTCTGTCAAGCTATTCGGTCCTGTAATCCTATCACAACCCAGGATCCTACAATTTCTGATCCTGGAACTTCTCTGGACCGATCCAATCCGGTCCTTTCACACGTACTCTCACTCCACTCTGGTTTAGTTTTGCCTCTGTTTCACCATCAGAGGGTTCGCCGCTTGCTTTTGAGAGTGGCAGGCCCGCCACTCCTTCCATGACTTATAGTGGCTGAAGACCCACTTATCTAATCCACTACTTTCTACACTAGCACGGATCCGGTTTGATCTCTCACAGCCACCCGGATAGCGATCCGGTTTGCAGGTCACACAAAGACCCCCCGTACGATCTTTTCATACTACAACAACCTTGATGCCAAGTTCCCTCTGTGCAAAGTCAGGTGGTTACAAGTGAATCCGTCCGTTCCAACATCAACTAAAGTCCTTCCGTTTACCAACTAGGGCAGCGAGACCTCACGGGAGATCGGACACTCAACCGGATTTCCTATCTAGGAGCTCTAGCGCAACTAAGGACTCCTTCCCTATCCGCCTAGCCTAACAACGGTTTTCTCGCCCGGAACCGTGAACTGTAGAGGTGCTGAGGAACTGAAACCCACTCCCAACACTTAGAATACCCACTCACCTGCACATAAGAGCAAAACAAACGCACTAAGGGGAGAAATCTCTTTAGAATCTGCACACATTTTCCTAACTCCTCACCAAAACAGCCCTGCCATGCGCGGGAGAGACGTACAACAAGAAGTCAATAGAAAACACACAAAAACTCAAGAGAAAAGACTCCCAGTCTCCTTTGCAGAGATTGACTATTATACACTTTAAAACTCAAAAGTCAACAAAAAGGGGCCCGGAAAGTCCGCGCGGAACTTTCGGTCCCTGCCGAGCCGGCCAAACTGGAAAACATCCGATCTAGACCAGATACACCGGATCAAATCTGGTCCGGTCCTAACTAACAAATATTTACAAAACTAAATCCTATCTATCCTATCATAACCGGATCTACTCCTTGATCCGTTCCTTCGTCCATAACTTGGTCTTCGCCTTGGTCCACGCTCTGATCTTGATCCGCACCCTGATCTGGGGTTAGATCCATACTTTGATCCTGCCCCGGGTTCAGTGTGGGACTTCTAGGTGGTTCCGCTCCAAGCTGTTCGAAGACGTCCGTCAGGTTCCAGTTCCGCTCCCCGGTTTCACGTTCTGGGAGATCCGGTGACGAATCCAAGTTGATGGTGTGCGCGAGCTTCCTCCCACTCTTCTTTGACTGGGGAGTCCCCTCCTTTCCTTCCGTCTGAATGCCCACGTTCGGAAAAGACCCGAGCATTGAAAGGTCGAACAGATGGAACGACCATGACAACGTCACTCCGTTCAGCTTTCGGCTGCTCTCCTCCATCCGGTTTGCAGCTTCTCGCGCTTCCATCATGACCAATTCCACCTTCTCGGAGTAGTCCGTCAAAATCCGGACCAACCTGGTTCCGGATATTTTCTTCTCCTTGAGGACTCCCTCGTCAAATAGCTTTGACTTTGTGATGGCCTCTCCGGTTGTCCCAAAAGTGGCCTTCACGTCCTCGGCTACTTTCCGGGTAGCCTCCGCCATCTCCCGTGTGGTGGCCATGTCCTCCTTGAGGAGCAACAATTCCGTCTTCAACGACTCGTTCTCTTCTTGGAGTCGTCGTATCTCCGCTTCTTGTTTCCGGATCTCATCCGAGCTGGAGATGAATTCTGCAACCACTCCTGCAAGGTTGCTATCTACTGGTGCTCCCACCAGCTCGCTGATCTGGTTCAGAATCAGCTTCTTCACTGTCCAGTCTGCTCGCACATCGCTCAGAATGTTGATCAGCTGGTTGAACGGATCCGTCGGATCCGATCCGGAAGGACCCGGTTCTTCAAAAACCGGTTTCTTCCCAGGGTTCGATGTCTCACCCGGAGGGGTTGGGGTTTCTCTCTGGTGAGGAGGCATCGTCTTCTGCCGCTTGTGCTGCGGCCGGTGTTGCTCCTCTTCTTCTTCTTCCTCGGAATCGGATACTTCCTCCTGTTCTTCTTCCGATTCTGATTCCCCATACTTCAGGAGTGACTCATGAGTCTTCCACTCCTTCTCCTCTGTATCCGTGAAGAGTTGATTGTGCTTGTAAAGATGGAAGATGTAGGGACTCAACGGAGTCGGCCTACTTCCTCCAATCTTTGGAACCAGACGGCTGACCAGATTGGAAAAGATCCTGGCCCAGTCCACTTTCCGTTCCCCGCTCAGGGCTCCAAAAATCAGGTTCCCGATGGCGATTGTCACCCTCGTTGGCTTCTCCGGGTGGATGATCGGAACCAAGAACTGCAGAAGGTTTCGATGCTGGTCGTCCAAACAATCCGCGACCGCATGCCCATCCTTCGAGTCCACCGTGGTCCGGAACTTCCCTCGTGTGTAACCTTCCTTCGAGGTGGCCATCCCTCGACCTCCTAACCGGAAATCGTACACAGACCTCCACATTTCTTCCGTCCAACTGCTCGGAATCCTGCGGATGGTCTTGTCAAACTGATTCGAGAGTTTTCCCAACAGCTCTCGAATCATCCGTTCCTTTCTAAACCCCCAGGGTTTATCGATCAGTCCTCTGCAACCCATCTTGGCAAGATCTTCTATGAGGTTGTCCTTTTCCTTCTCTTCTGCTGGAATAATCGGACACACCTTCCGAAGTTTAACTTCTACTGCGGAGGAACTGGATGGTCCTGCTCTACTCTTGCGGAGCTGAGACATGGACACGAACTGTGCTAACCGGATTCTGACTGAGGCTACCTTTCCCTCTCCTAGCCGCACGTCTCGTTTCTCACCTTCGCTCTTCCGATCTCAACCGGAATACCTCTAAACCTGCAATACACACTAAAGCGCTGCGCGCCTTTACACACACACACGCACACAAACTCACAGAACAAGGGAGCAAATTGCTGGAGAGGGAAGCTAAGTATGCGCTGGAGAGCGATTTCCGCAAAAGAAATTTGAAAAAGAGTGGCAACTAGATTGGTAAGCCTATTTATAGTCTGATCTGTCATCATGACCAAATCCGTTCCTGACCCAATCCGTTCCAACTCAGATCCGCTCCAACTCTAATCCGGTTTAGATTCAGATCAAATCCGGATTGTCACCTCTTCCGTTTCGTAGTTAATTTCCGGTTTCCCGTTATCTCTTGCTCAATTCCGGATCCCAGATCACGGTTTCCGTTCCAAGATTTAGATAACTTACAAAAAACCAAAAATTCACATTGCGACAAAACGCTTTGCATGCATCCAATTCAGCACCCACAAGTATGTCAGGGAGTGCTTCATGTGCTTGGAAATGAAAGAAATCGTGTAGTTGTAATATAGCGGATCCGTGGTAGAGTTCACATGATTGTATTGGAAGATCTGTGGACCGAGTTTCTGTAGTTTAGGCATCCAATTTACAACACAACTGAAGTCTTAGAACCTATCGAGAGATCCCCTAATGACCACCGCTTGTTGCAAACATGGCTCCCATCCCATATTAATCCCTCAGTGAGCACTGATCTTCACATAATTCTATCAGGAGATCCCCTGACGGGGGTGTAGAATATGAGTCGGCTTCACTGACAATCTTGGTGTCGAAGTGGTACAATTTGATTCCTGTGCTAAAGTGCAAGTGACATCCGAGTTCATCAAGAATGATTCACAATAAGGCACGATGGGGGCAATTCTTTCAAAGATATATGGTATCCTGAGAGTTCAATGGAAGTGCACACAAGTGGATTTGAAAGTCAAACATCAGTTTACAATTATCAAATGAGCAATTGCTCTTGGGAATAAGGAGTCCGATTTTAGGGTTCATCGGGAGATCCCCCGACGGACTGCTAACATAGTGGAGCTAAGGTAGTCAGGATATGACAAAGTGACAGGGGCATATCACAGTACTCACAGTGACATTTGAAGAACTGTAGACCACTGAGTCACAGGTGCTCAGACGTTCAACATACATCTAAAGATGAATAACGGCTAAGTAAACATAATATTCCATCCGAAATAATGACATTAGTTTCAGTTTGTGTAAAGAACATCAAGGTTCTTTCACTGCAAAAAATAGATCCGTATTTGGTTGTCCGCTATATAATTGTGAAGACGCAAAACCTAGAAGACTAGAATTCCAACAGTGACTATCTATGAGAGAAAAGAAATGCATTATTTATACTCATTTGAGTGCATGTATGACCAGAGCAATGTATTCTGTTCCAGACACAAACATAAACCACTTCCATTTCAAGAGATGAGAGGAAGAAAGACATCCCGCGCTTTTGCTATCAAGTCATTGCCCCCGTGCCGCACGCAAAGAATAGAAATCATAAACATATTAATATATTCATAAACATTTATTTTACATATACATGTCACAAAAAGCAGCTCTAAAGAATTAATCGAAGAATAGTCATACTGACTCAGCGGATTGTACTTCGAAACCCTCACTTGCGGTTGCGCTTACTGAATGCGTCGTGCGATATCACAATGGCAGTCGCACCCTGCAGAATGCATCGTGACATCTCACGATTGCCGCGACGACCGACACAGTGCGTCGGGAGTTCTCACGATGGCAGTAGTGACCCCGGACTAGGCACTCAATCATGAGTCCACCACGTTTGCCCGATTCAAATTCACTAAGGCAGCCTCCCTACTCTTCTAAGGAATCGTCCGTGATTTTTGATCCACTCTCCTGGACCAATTCGCATACACTGTAGCACCCGCATCCACCCAGGTAGGGGGACTTTTTTCAACGACCCATTTACCGTACTAGCAATTCCGATAAATCAATTCCAGCCTCGTTTTGGAGTTATCGGGTCACCAATATTGAAGCAAGAACTTCCCGTTATTCCCATCTCCTTCCACTCTGCATACAGTAGACAATGCTCTTCCCTGCCGAACAGCACATGATTTCGGGACTTCCAGTCTGAGAAGTACCCAATAGCCTGGTCGTATGTCTAGCCATGGATTAAAGCTTTCCCTTGGCGCTTCATTTGTAGGGCCGCAGTAAGGCTCCGGCTCCTCTTCTTCCTCCGGAATCACGTCCATGGGATTCATCGTCGATCCTGGGTGAGGGACTCCATTACGCGCCACCCTCCAATCGTGTTGTGGCCAGAAGCCTTCCACCAACTCCGGAGGACACTCGGGTAGTGGTTCCTTCAACTCATCGAGAACACACTTCCAGTAATCCACGTATGGACCGAACGCAGTTGCAAATCCCTCGCATTTAGAAATACCGTATTGCCAGTACTGAATGTATTTCTCGAGTCCTACCAACATGAAACCCTTGTTCAAGGTAGCTTTCCACGCCGCTTCCCTTGCCTTCTCTTGATTTTCATTCGGTATCGGAACCTCGCTGCCCCACATGGGCTTAAACGGAATAGGCTTTGGACAACCGTGAGGGAGCATGGGCCAACCATTGTTGTCTGTCTTCCAAATGCGTTCAGAAGGTTTCTTCGACGGCAACCAATTTGAATCAACTGCTAACCTTTTGAAGTTCATGATGGGGACCCCATCAGTGTCCACGTAGAACTTAAACATGTGCATCTCCCCCAATCCAATTAATTTTTCCCCGCGATTGCATTGGTAACCCTCCACGAACGACTTGAAATCCCCCACCTCCTGTATGAACTCCGGCATAAATGACAGTTTTTAGGACTGCATGAAGGCTTTTATGAGGTCAGCGACGACAAAAGTGTTCTTGGTCTTCAGGGCCTTGGAAAGGTGGCTGAAATATGCATCGATGTCCTCGTGAGTGTATTCGACTAGTAGAAATCCAACCTGAATTTCCTTGAAGACACCTCGTGTAGTGAGCAAGGATAAGAACGCCATCAAATATTTGTTCTTGTTATCCTTGGCAGAGTTGTCAAGCTGAAGATATAAATTTTCAGGAAGGGGGGTACTTCCGACCAGAGCTCCAGGTTCGGTGAGGGTTAGGCTGTCCATACATCTAGACTTTCCTCTAAGCAGTGCCTCGAACAATGAGTTAGCCGGCGGATATGGAAAGAGGTCGCCTGCCTCTCGAATAGGTGGACCCTCCAGCCGGCGCAACAATCTCGCCAAAGACGAAATGGTGTAGTTGGAGTCCACCAGCCAGCAAGATGGAGCATAATGGGCGTAAGCACCGTCACCATGGCCATGAGCTACCATTCCAGTAATGCTCATCGAAAGCTGCCCCAAACCAGCCGTGGCCTTCGTTGTCACACGCAGTCTAGGTAGAGCCGTCTTGGATGTATCCATCTTGTCGTGAATTCTACATAAAATTCTTCAAGGATCTCGTTTGGATTCCTCACACCAAGATGCATACAAACGATGGCAAGAAGCTTGGTGATTGAGATGATGAGTCCGCTGTTTCACGAACTCCACGTACTTGGGGCTTCCTTTTGGAGACTTCAGAATAAACTGTTGTAGATCGTCGCACGTAGTACATTTTGCAAACAAACTTCCGACAAGCTTAATGGAGACGTTGTTGAAGTGCTCCCGCTTGAGTCTACTAATAGTTGACTGGCTCACGGGCGGCAGACCGTAGTCGGCATTCAACTGCACATCCAGAATTGGTACGCTTAAGCATCAGTACGAGCAAAGGGGAAGGAATGCAAATGACAAGCAATGCACCAAAACAGTGATCGTGATATCTCACAATCATTGATCTCGTCCGGAGATCGCACGATCAATAAAGCAGTGATAGGAGATTAGGGGCACTACCTCGTTGGCGTCTACTCGGACTCGTTTCCAATTTCTTCCGAGAGGAAGGAATTTTAGAGTGTCCGTTTGTCCATTCCCGATGCCGCGCATTTGGTGGGGCATTTGATCAGCATTCTCGTCAATAATGGCTTTCATAGTCCCAGCGACCTGAACAGTCCGATTCCGCGGGCGCTTATCCCCTTTGTTTCCGTGCGTCCCTGATACGACGCTGTCGTTGTACATCTTGATGTAACTGTGGTAAGTGGACTTCGGGATGCCGTGAATTATGTACCACGCCTTGCCACAAACATCGACTCCCTGTAGCGTGACGTATTTTGACTTCCGCTCCCCGTACCTTTTGTGTAGTTGTCCTCCCACTCCAATCCCATATTCACGGCGCTCGTCAAACAACTTCAAGTAGTACTTCTGCCTTACTAACAGCGTGAACTCCTGGTTATAATGCTGACAACACAGACGTCTGGAGCACTTCTCCGAGCTGACTTTCCGAATCTCCTCGTTTGCCGTTTTGCGGGAGTACTGCGATTCCTTTAGTTCCAGATTGGGTTTGCGAACTATAAACCGGTATGGTGCTTTCATTCTACCTTCGAGGTAAGCAAGAGGGTCGTCGATATCGGGAATGGCGGCAAAATGATCCACTGTCTCCTTCAACAAACGACCGTTGGGAAACCAACACTCCGAAATTGGCCACCTGTCGTGAGACATTATGGCTTCGGTGTCACCCACAAAAACATCGAGGACTGTCACACCTACGAAACCTTCACCAAGTGTTTTGTCTTGGAAATGATCCTCCGGACTCCAACAAATGATACAACCCAAGGAAACAAGGAGTCCGTTGGCGTCCATCCAATGCACATCAAGTCCAAACCAAGCTCCTTGACGAATATATGGACATGGATCCATTGGGGGATCCCCCAACGCTCTAACAATGTTGGCGGCTCTCCACAACACTACATTCTCTTGAACATCCTCTAATGTGTTCATATCCCTCTGACAGGGAAAGCATTTCAAATCCTGGAATTCTAATTTGATAGAATGAGGTTGCACCAGAATGTAAATCCAAGGCTCAACAGGTATGGGCACACCTAGCCACTAGCCTTGGGGACGAACCTCTTGAACAATCCCTGATCCAACTTCACCGAATCCAGGCACAAACAGCTTAACCCAATCACCATTTACAAACGCTTCACATCCACCGGTGGAATCCTGTGATTCACCCTCTACATTCGTTCCGTCCACATACGGAACTATCGCGTCAGCAACAGATTCACAGAATGAATCCGTTGTCAGAGTGAATTCTGTCAAATTCCTTGGACGAGATTAAAACGATCTGGAAAACCTGTACATACATTCAAGGAGTTAGGCATGTCTACAGAAGAGCGCTGCATTTATGGCCTTGCAACCGCACGACATGAAGAACAGAAGCATCAACGTTTGTACAGTCGTGGGATCTCACGATCACATGGCAACGGATCATGAACAAGTGAATCTAGTTACCGTCAACATGAAGTTCGAAAGCCCAGACGCGATAGTGCAATCTCACGAGGGCCGTTCCAGAACCACTGGCAAGAAGCCAAGGCATCCAGGAAAATGTCGCAGAAGTTTAGAAGACATTAACCAAAGAGCGTTCAGTACATTGTGGGATCCCAAGACACTCCTGGCACTCAATCACTTAAACCAGAGATAGCAGAATTCCAAGATCCTCCTAAGGAATCACATAGACCGCTACAGAAATAAAAATGAAGTAGTAGATCAAATTGAATCACTTTGACGAGTCCCCGACATATTATCAATCATTCGTGGGATCCCACGAGAACGGCATCGTGTAATTTCCGATAGAGTGTTTGTGAACCCCCCCCGAGTAGGAGAACCTGGTGCCTACCGAAAACGTGATTGTGAGATCCCACAATGCTTATACAAGATGGACGAGGAGTATGACGGTCATCAAAAAGTAAGGCGCCTATAAGTACACAAGGAAGGCCACAGCCAAGGTTCAATCGATCGTGGGATCCCACGACGAAATGGTAGGAGATTCCCCGACTACCAGACCGCGATATCTCTATACTCAAAGATTGAGAGGTCTCGCCACGCTCTATATGCAGAGGTCGTGGGATCCCGCGATGATTACAAATGTTAGATATATACACGTATTCTACTATCGTAGACCAACGTATCTACAGAAGATAGTGAAATTAGGTTTCCTGTCACTGGTTTCATGACATTCGACACTCTATAAATATTCTCAGTTACTGTACAAAAATTCTCTACTTTTAAAGTGGATTTTGCTGTAATTGAGACTCCTAAACCTCCATGTGTACAATAGGAAACGTTCTTAGAAGTAGTTGAATTTGATGGCTGGATTTTCCTCATGTAAGTTCCCCTAATTCCTAACGCAACCTAATTTCACTCTTTTGTGAAGACGTTTTTTGACCGGTTGTCATCCACGTACAAGGTTCTCCTATCAACTTGCCCTCAGAGCAGTGCCGTCCCGCGATTCAAAAGGAACCTCAATGTCACCACAGCATGGTGATCCCTTAAGCACGTGAGTTTTTTGCAAAATGAGACCAATGCGCGAAGAAAATTATCCCTCCGTTTCACTCTCAATCTACGACATCCTCGGTTTGTGACAGAGTGCAGTGGCATCAATTCGACTACAAAATCGTCGACATTCAGAATCGCATAACACTTGCAAGGGATATATTTTTACCTTGCAGCAATTGGCTCGGTCAAAACTTCATGCGCCTCCACGCCCACTCTGTCGCCAACGCCGGTAGACACCCACTTGTCACTTCGCAGCCTGCTCCGCCTGTTCACGTGTGCAAACGAAAAGACCAAGCTCCAGGTTCTTTTCGGGTTATGAACCAGGTGGCTGATTGGAATTCTTCAGCTCTGAATTCCCGCCGCAAATTTTGAAATCACCAAGCGATCCTTGATTTCGAATGTTGGATGCGTTCTTGAATGCCGTGCCACAATCAAGAACGACTGGGGGGTACGTGCGGTCCTTCACTTCGGAAGTTCATTGCATTCTCGAATTTCGTGCATCTTCGACTACAAAGAGGGAGGGCGTGGGGCTCTTGACTTTTTAACTGGAACTTCGCAAATCCAGGCTTCACTGAAATTCTGATTCTTCACTGAAATTTTGAAATTCGCCGCATTCAAGGATGGTATCGTATTTAACGGCTGGGGGGTTTACGGGTTTACGGGTTTAGGGTATTCTGAAAAATGAAAATGACGTTGATTATTTGTTTCCAAATTTTTCTTCAATTAAGTTTACGTCATCTTAGACTGGGAACATATAAACTTAAAATTCAATCTAACTCAATATTGCTAACTAAAAATGTCAGTTAACAGATTGATTTTGTATATAATTCTTGTTATGTAGTACAACATCCTATGGTTTCATATGGGACTTTATAGATTAAACAATGCTTGACACAATTTTTATTTCATCTAGGAATTTTTAAATAAAGCACCAAGGGCTCTTTTGCGTTTCCCTCTCTCATTTTTCCCTACGTAAACGGCAATCCATGACTTCTCCTTGTGTCACAATCCGTTGACACAAGGAAAAGTCATAAGATTGCCGTTTACATAGGAGAAAGTGAGAGAGGGAAACGAAAAAAAAACCTTGTGAAGGACTTTGGATGTGCAATCATGATGGAACAAAGAACAAACTGAACCATTATTTATTTTGTATTTTAAATCTCAGTCTGAATGATTTAATGAATTAAATGCTTTCAAATTTGTTAATGCACTTTGACGGGTGATGAATGCTTAAACCTGGAATCATGTCATTCATGAGAATATTGTAGGTCATGCAATCTTCATCTGGATTTTTGAAATGATCGAACGTGGTATACATCTACATCATTATTTGACAACGATGTACGTAATATTGTTATTTGTTATTGTTATTTGAACAATCTCCACCGACGTGAAAAAAAAAATCGGGAATGAAATGCGTGATGACTTGAAACGGCTTAAATAATATTTAAATAGTCATGAAATTTCATATATGCATGCATAAAATTTGATTTAGAAAAATGTAATTGCTCCAGCCTTAGATTCCACCACTATTTTCTAGTCTTGCATGTTGGAAAATCCATCTTCACGTGAATAAAAAAGAATGGGGAATGAAATGGGCCCTGCCATTGAACTATGGCTTCATTTTAAAAATGTCATGGGATTTCACACATGCATGCATAGAATTCTACTGTGGAAGACTGGAAGTTGTAATTGCTCTTAGGATTTAGATTCCACCACTATATTCACTTCTTGCCCATTGCAAAATTCATCTTCACATGAAATAAAAAAATTGCAAATGAAATGGGCCCTGCTATGGAATGGCTTCATTTTAAAAATGTCATGGAATTTCATACATGCATGTATAAAAATCTATCGTGGAAGTTGAAATTACTCTTAAGATTTAGATTCCACCACTATATTCACTTCTTGCCCGCTGGAAAATCCATCTTAACGTGAATTAAGAAAAATGGAGAATGAAATGGGCCCTGCCATGGAATGGCTTCATTTTAAAAATGTCTGGCAATTTCACACATAAGAGAGTACATGTCGGTACAGAAGAAAAATGTACAAGTTATAAATATTCCACTCATGAAGTGAAGGGTCATGAGCGGAAAAACTGCATGCTACATTTTTTCAAACTTACTACGTAACCTAAAAAG
This sequence comes from Pseudisothecium myosuroides, assembly GCA_951799445.1. Classification (NCBI taxonomy): domain Eukaryota; kingdom Viridiplantae; phylum Streptophyta; class Bryopsida; order Hypnales; family Lembophyllaceae; genus Pseudisothecium; species Pseudisothecium myosuroides. Next base: position 2,703,379 of record OX637297.1, read on the forward strand.
GTCCCCCTTGGCCTGCGGTTCAAAGAACTCTCATTCCATAAATCATACATAAAACAGTACATGTTGGTTTAATATATAAGTTTTTAATACTTTGCTCATGAAGTCATGAGCGGGAAAAGTCGATGGTACGTTTTTCAAAAGTGCAATATACATTACATGTCGATTTGAAAACAAAAAATTTAAGTTGTAACTTAATATTATTTGTTTCATAAATTGAAGATCATTCTTAAACCGACGTCCTTTGTTTGACATTGTTTTTTTTAATTTCTATTTTTTGCAAGTAAGCCCAAGATCATGGGCGGCTCGGCTTGGTCACACACTTTGGAGAACTGTCTCTAGATATGCTCTAAAATAGAATTTAATTAAATAGATAAATACCTAGGATGCCCAAAAAATTTCGGGCAATCACGCTCTTATCTACATCTATCCAATTATTGCAAGACAATTAATATCATGGAATACATAAGATAATTTAGATATTATTTCTTCATCACACATTTGCCAGTCATGTTGGTTGTATACATCAAAATGATTGCCTAGGAGATAAATGAGAAAGAATTATATAGGACCATCATCAACAATGTCCTGTGTACTTATGTAATCGTTACAGTGATGTCTATTTAATTAAATAATCTGAACTAATCATTTTCTAGAAAAATGACACAAGTGCAAACTTGAAATCAAAGTTCATTATGTTAATTAAGGTATATTTTAGTGGATTGTAAAAAGAAAAAAAAATCATCAAAACCAAAGGTAAACCTAGAAATCAATGTAGCAATCCATGAAATTAAACCACTCATGATTCGTAACTAATGTTTGCATGGGCACAGTATTTAAAACTTTCTTCTACATTTTTTTGTTTAAATTAACTCGTACAACATTATGCATGATTTATGGAATGAAAGGTCTTTAAACCGCAGGACCGAGGGGACTTTTTTAGGTTACGTGGTAAGTTTGGGAAAATGTAGCATGCAGTTTTTCTGCTCATGACTCTTCACTTCATGAGCAGAGTATTTAGAACTTGTACATTTTTTTTCCATACCGACATATATTATTCATGTATGTTTTATTTTATTTATTAATAGCCTTGTGTGTGGATGGACGGTGTGACTGTGAAAAAATTGTTTAGTTTCTTCATTTGTCATGACAGAAATAATTAAGCTTCTTGTAGTCCAGGTTGTCAATTGAAATTTATTTCAAACCGTTTCTGTAGTCACTCCTAGTAAGAGTGACAACTGCATAACAAGATGTTTTCATAGTGCCTGAATTCAAGAATTCTAATTTAGGAGCTCTATTAATTAAATTTTATTTTTATTTTTATTTTTATTTTTATTTTTTTTGATTGGTTTCCATGGAAAGTAGGGCTTCAATGAAACTTTAGTAATTTTTTTACCTAACATGCTTAAGTCCCTAGTATAGTATGATTGACCTTATGATTGAAGGTTTAATGTACAAATTGAATCATTTTTGGAATTATATTCTATTATTTTGATTTTACTTAGGAAAACATTTAATTTTTTTTTGGCATTAATATTTAATTCCGTCTTTGTTTTGCATTTTTTTCTTGATTTCGAGTCTTGATATTTGAAGTGTACAACTAACAAAGGAGTTGAAGACTTGGAGGTAACTATGGATGCAAAGTAGGAAGTTACCTTTGGTAAGTGTGCTAATTAATTGAAGGTAGACAAAATAGTGAAACTAGGTTGCCTTATTTCAACAAAGTTACTTTATAAGCCATCAAAGTAAATAAACGTTTCTACAATTATTTTTATTTGTAGACATGGAGTTTCAAGAGTTCCAATAGCAACAATACTTAAATAAAGAATAGTGCATTCTTATAGAGAAACAAAAAAAATTTATGTAGTAATTATCAAATGTCAAGAAATTAGTGAGGTGCAAGTGTGCGACCTAATTTCAGCATTTTGTGTAATGAGTGATTATTTAGCTTAAGACTTCTAGTCAAGCCCTCCTCATGATGTCAGTAATCATGAGGAGGGTGGGTAGTCATGACCTCCGCCGTCTTGCACCTGACAGCGCCACGTCAGCATTTTCCCCTGACGGTTTCCTCTCCTCCTCGTTTCCTTTCCTCCCCACGATGTCTGCGCGCATCCCTCTTCTCCCGACGTCGTGTGCTTCTCCGTCTTCTTGATTTCATACGCTTCTCCGCTTTCCTTCCTCGCGCGTTCATTTGGGTTGCTGCAGTCCGTGAGCTTCGTTGTCTCTAGCTTTACATTTAGAGTGAGTTGGATTGTCTGGAGTTTCTTTGGTTGGCGGAGCGTTGAACTTCTGTTTGCGGAAGTGAACGCGGCGAGGGACATTGGAGGAGCGTATTTAAATTTTGCTGGCGGAGTGTGTGTACGCGGAGAACGACAATGAATGTTTGTGGCGGAGTGCGGTAGTGCGTGAAGCATTTCTTGGCAAAGGCGGTGCGCAAGCGTATGGACCGGTGCGCGAGAAAAATGACACGGTGCTGGACTTCACCCACCTCATTGAACAAGTTAGTTCATCGTAGTCCAACCTCAAAACCTGCATTTTGATTTTGTAGTTCTCTGGCGGTGAGGTTCATTATTTGACTTCTTTGTTGTAGAATTGTGATCGCATGGAGGTGTGCGTTTGCTCTGGAGTTTAGAAAGAATTGATCCCATTCAAGCTTGTCAAATGAATCTAGTACATGGATACAATGGTTGTATGGCACTCGCCTTCCTTGCAGGTGTAGGCTCTCCTCACGCATCGTAGTTCACGGTTCATCACTGTAGACCCTAGAATGCTAACCTTAATGTAGTTCACGAACTAGAGTTTAATCTGTATGGACTGATGTGAGTGTTCAAATTGAAGCAAGTGAAGTAAGCGGAACGTGAATGTTGTTTCCAGAGAGGAGTGGAGCGAAGAGTTCATTGTATATTAGTTAGATAGTACTCTTTTGTTAATGGTATTAGGAACATGATTTGTGCAGGGATTTTACGACTATGATCAGACACGCTTGTTTTCTGTGCGATAGGCTACTTAATCCGTCACTTTAGATTTAAATTTACCTTCTCTTCAATTAAGTTCACTTGGCTAGTCATGAAGAAACAAGTTAGGAGTTTGTGATTCTCAGTGAATGATTGAAGTTACAATTTCTTCTGCATTTGAATTTCATGCAGGAGTCTTTCGAAGAGCGGGAGGGCATTTTTCTTGTAGCTGAAAACAAGGCCGGACCCGTGCAAGCGGAAGCTACGATGGCAGCACGTCCATCCCAGCGTACAACAAACCTCCCAGTTTGTAAGGACCCGTAAGTTACTTTGAACTATATTCTCATTACTTTCCGTTTCTTGCTTGCAATGTCTAGGTTATAAACATTGCTAATAATTAGGGTATGGTTGTTTGCAATTGCATTGGTACGCACTTTGTTGAAAACAAGGGTAGTAGAGCCTCTGTCATAGTCGCTGTTATAAACACGGCTGAGAAATACAGTAGTACATATGCCGAGAAGAACACACGATAATGAGTACGTGACCCTGTTACCGCGGATAGTGACCCTAAAACCATGCATCGTGAGATCCCACGACGGGCAATCCCTATATAGATTCGAGCATTGTAGGACCCCTAATTTGAAACCCTAGCCACCGACCACTGCACCGCCACCCAATTTTTAGGGTTTGTGGCCCATCGTGGGATCCCCTAATGAACAGATGTGGAGATGCAAACTATACACAGACCACATATTAGGCACAGCCCAAGCAGCGGATTATTAACCCATTGTGGGATCCCCCGATGGAGGATAGTAAAGACTGCACCTGACCCTGACTTAACAATTAGAAGACCACCTACTTAGAGCATTCAAGTACTAAACCGTCGTGTGAAATCACGACGAGAAAGTCTAGCGTGGGTAGAAAAATTGAGATGCAGGTGCGTTAATAAATAGCGCTGATTATGTGAACAATCAATTGTGGGATCCCACGACAAACAGTAGTTTCAAAGATCATCACCGATCTACTTCTAAGATATTCCAATCTCCATTCCATGTTCATTATTGCCGTCATCATATGCCAGGACGCCTTCAGCTAGTGAATTGAGATGTAGTAACCTTCTGCCCACTACTGTCCGTGAATGTAACTGATCGTGATATCCTACAACAACGGTAGTTCGTAAAACCTGATCATCAAAATGATCACGAAACCATTCCTTCTCTTTCATAATAGCCGTCGTGGGATCCCACAACTAAGGATGAAAATTAAAGTTGAAACGGGAATAATATCACACCACCATCTGCTCCATCAGACAATGTTGAAACTAACATCTCTTTCTACCATGCTGCAGTGAAATGCGAGTGGAGGAAGGTCCAGAAGAACTGACACCTAGGAAGCTTTGTACCTTCATCGACTGCTACATTACGTCTTTAGAGTACATAGGTCCACATCCACCACAAGCTTTTTTCCGATGCGACGAGAAGATTACACATTGGGGTATCGCTTGGAAAGCAGAGAGTGACAGCTCCGCCACTATTCTTCCCACACTGATGAATGGGACAATGGGGCACCTGACTGCCGGACTCAAGGTACTTGAAATGAAGGGGCTTGATGACGACACAGCGCTCCTAGTTGTAGAGGAGAAGGTTTCCCTTTCTGGGGAGATCATAACATTTGGGCTGATCCTTGACTACGTGAAGTTCAGCCTCACTCTATGCGAGTCTCTGACTGCAAGGGCACATCTGATGTGCAAAGACATGTCTAAGCCTCGGTGGAAGCCTAGGGAGCTGAAGAACCAGTGGGATATAATCATGGAAGACTTACAAGATACAATCGCTCCCCCCCAAGCCGTCATAGCGGTTGCTTCCACGCCGTCCCCCAAAAAGAAGACTAGGAAGAGGAAGTTTGCAGTTGGTGCTCCCGGAGACAAAGATGATGCCGCAGTAGGGACATCCAGAAAGAAGAAAAAACCAGATACCCCGCTTCTGCTTCCTAGGGCTGTGGCTCTAGGGGAGGCAGACGTGAAGAAGATGACATCGGAAGAGATGAATGCGATGAGGACCTTGTATGAGATCTCCTTTGGTGGCCTGTACAAATTGGGCAAGAAACCAATCTGTAACAGCAAAGGAGAGCTCATCCGCGTGCACTATGACTATTTGCACCAGGCACCTATAGCACTGCTTGTGTACAAGGGAATTCAGGCACAGCGGCTTGATGCGCTAACGAGGAAGGCACGAATCACACCTGATTATGGCTTGGAGAACATAGTCATAATAGTGCTTCCTCTTAAAGCGGGACCCTACGGCCCGGCGCAGGTAGTTTCGTACTATGAGAAGCAAGCGCCGAAGAAGGAGATCTTTGAAAACCCCAAGATGCACTACTACATAATAGGTGGCCAGCACACTGTCTAGGTATACAAAGACCTGATTAGGCTTGGTGTGATTCCCGAGAAGGACAAGAAGCAAGCTTCCACCTTTAATATTTTACCTGTGTGGACGGACAAAGATCACCACGGAGACCTAGTGCACTTCTCACGGGCGCTGAACCAGAATGTCGTTGGCGAATAGAAGGAGCAAAACTTCACGAAGCAGCTGTTGAATGCGAGAATCAAATGGCGGAGTATGGGAAGTCCACAGCCAACACTATTGGGTAGACCACACTCAGTAGAGTACAATGTAAGAATGCTGCCGGAATAGACATATTTATTGTTTGTAGGTCATCAGAGTGTGCTCAACTTAACCATCGTGGGATCTCTCGATGGTCCTGCACTACACCTTAGACCTTCATTACGTTAGAACTCGTCATCGTGGGATCCCACAACTAAGTCCTGGCTTTGCAACACGGGGTAGTTCTACGTTAGAGTGCGGCGATCGTGATATCCCACGACTTTAACATATGAAATACCAGATAATGCTTGTTTAGTTTTTTGTACTCGCGGTTCAGTGCGTGGTGTTTTCAAATTCAGTATTTGTAGAAGATAGTGGCTCATCGTGATATCTTAGGATTGCCTGTTGCCTACACAACTTACTTGTGGTAACTAAATGATCATGGGATCGCACGACTGTATATTGGACTTCTTGTATTCACATGGTCTATGGAATGCGTACTGACTGTTACTCCTTTGTTGGGCAGGCGTTTCATCCGTCGGTGGCAACAATATTTGTGGGAGCAAAGGCAAAAGACATCGCCGAACTGAGAATCCCTCTACTCTTCCTGGAGAACGACGCTGATGTTCAAAGATTGATCAAGATAGAGGAGAAATTCATGGAAGGTCTCCTTCCCGACACGGCAGGCCTGGTCAATGTATCCGGGAGTACGGATCGCAAACCGTTGGCGGCAAACGACTTCAAGCCCCTTTACGGACTTAGACCGGAGGACATCAATTTCCTTGCGGATCAAGTCGAAGCCCAAGTTATCAGCATGAAGACCTCCGTCGCGAAGTCGAAATCACAGAGAGGTGGAAAATGCATTATCTCTCTTGGTGACGCGGGCACCAAAATTCGATTGGTCAGGGCGATGAAGAACGAACTCCTGTCACATTACAAGGGTCATCTGCTGCCTACGAGGATGATGGAGTACGAGCCTTACCCGGACTCTTTGTGGGTTGAGTTTGCGACAGAAAAGAACATTCATCACGAGGATGTGGATATGTGGGTGAACAAGGCAATGGAAACCCCTGCTGGAAAAAAGTGGTTGCAGGATCGGACGAAAAATCTCAACAAGACGTTCGACCCAGCTGACCTTCCGCAGTCGGTGATCCATATGTTGGAGTCGTATTTCAAGCTGATGGTGGAGGATGAATTGGTGCAGGCGAATGCACGTGGTTTTTCAGAGCACTATCTCTGTAAAACCATGGACGAAAGCAACTGGGACATCAACGCCACCTTGGCGGCAAGGGACGTCAAAGCATGGAGGGAAAAGAAGAAGCAGCACTTGTACATCTGATTCATGTACGAGGCAACGTCTTGCGGGTGTCGCACCAAAATTCTTGAAGAACGGAAGTTGAAGAGACTCTTTGACGCTCTAGAGTACTATGATCCGCTGGACCAGTTGGTGGTAGCCTGCTTTGCCGCAGTTCTCCTCACAGATGCCGAAGAGGACTCCAAGTAAGTCGTTGGTGGAGCGCAAACAGTCACCAGCGAAGCCGACTGGGGGTCCGAATCTCGAAGCATCAGTCGCGGCAGACACGCTTCTGACTTGTGCCTCGGGACGGTTACCGTCGAAGTCTGACAAGTTGACTCAGCGGCAACAGGAGGATGCGCAGGCACCTCGTGCTTCAAGAGCTGACAGATAGCTGCCGGACTTCGTCGTACCAACCCATGAGGACACTCACCAACCAGCATCGGGGGATCCCACGATGACGAAAGAGTCACTGGTCAGGAGCGGGGAGGATGTGTCCGACCTCAGTGAGGGGAGGAAAGAGTCGAAGGGGGATGATGACCAACCTGGATCGGGGGATCCCACGATGACGCAGGAGTTTGATGTCGGGAGGCGGGAAAGTGACCTTGGACCTAACTCGGAGAGGGAACACGCGGAGGGGGGCCCTGGAAGACCTACATCGGGAGATCTCACTATGAGCCATGCGTTACCTGTCCAGATTGAGGGAGCTGTCCCTAGATCTAGCACAGGGAAGGATGACGGCAGCAGGACACCGGAACCTGAGGGATCGGGGGATCCCACGATCGCTAAAGAGTCAGTGGTGTCAATTCAACCTGGCAATCAGGCGAAGAACAAGGGGGTTGAACACCAGGAGGGAGTGGTTGCATTGTCTTTGTCGAGGGATCCCACGACGGTGCCAAATCGATTGCTCTTGTTGATGGGCATCATTGTTGATGTACAGAACGACACCCTTGTTGACTTGGTCGCCCTGAGTCCCAAACCTGTTCCTGGAAGGAAGAGTAAACCTGAAATAGGGCGGCCGAGGATTGTCAACACTGCTTCTTTGGCCTCTAGTGTTCCACTGGAGGTTGCAAGAGAGGTCGTTCCTAATGACGGTGAGTGCAATTCTGACGAAGTGCTGGAGGCCTTACCTTACGAGGCCGAAGAAATAATGAAGTTCTGTCTTGTCGATTGTATGAGAGCATTTGGTCAATGACCGAGTCTAAACCACTATGGGAAGATGCGTCTAGATACCAACAAGAAAATTCATTTGGAATCCATAAGGCGAGCGAACCGTTTCCTTTACAAGCCCGTCTTTAAATGGATATTTCAGGATGGTCCGCGTGCAGTGTATGAAGGAGGGGATCCACTTGATGCAGACGAAGAGTGGGAGGCAGTGGGACTCGGCGTTAGAGGGAGGAGAGTGGGGCCTTTGAGCGACGACGAGCTTGAGACAAGATCTGTGAGTGGTGACGAGGGAGAAAGAAGACCAGTGAGCGCCGACGAGAGAGGAAAGGGGCAAATGATTGTCGAGAGGAGGGGGGAAGGATTAGTGAGCGGCGGCGAGAGGGAAAGAAGAAAATTGGGCGACGAAAGGAGGGGGGAAGGGTCGCCTGCTTGTAGCGTCCGAGCTCCCACAGGTAACATGCTTACATTATTGTCAATGTACATACGAAATAACGAATCGTGAACTGGCCGGTCACTTACTTTGTGCTTCTCTTGTATTCTGCAGGTTTTCGAGTGCCTGCTGAACCGATGGCGAAGTCGCTGAATAAGGTAGAAAGGCGGCGGTATTATGTGGTCCTTGACCTTAATGGAGTTCTTGTTCACAAGTCATTCAATAAATTGAACAGACGCGTCGTAACACTTCGACCGAATGTTGGTCAGTTCCTTGACTATAAGCACAAACATGCAAACATTGCTTTCTAGAGCAGTATGACACTGGCAAATGTGACGAAGGTTTTGAATCAATTGCTGCCGGGGACGTCTGTTAAGGCGAAGGACGTGCCTGTTCTCACGCAGGAAGACTGCACAAAGTTGTCCTACAGAGACCCTAGACACCCGAACAGGCCCTCCTTCCTCAAGGATCTAAATCATTTTGCCACTAAGCTGGGTTTGAGGTCAAACGAGAATGTTCTCCTCATTGATGACGATCCACTTAAAAACCTCCTGAACGATTGTCATAGTACCATTTTCCCCCGCAAATTTGAAGGGGACTGGAAAGAGAAGTATCTTGTGGGGGTGCTCTGTCCTTGGCTCGCAAGTCTGTTTAAGTCACAGGAAGCTGTGCCGGCGTATGTCAAGAAGCAACCAATCCACAATGGTCTGACACCGGCGGTCCCATTGACCAGACCGGGGTCTGACATTCTGAGGGCAGTAGTTTAGTTTTGGTTTTTCATCCTTGACGGACTTCATCATGATATCTCACGATCTCCTTTTGGCGAGCATATTATTGCTTGTAGCTTAAAACTCTTGAACATATTGTAAATATTGTAAATGCATTTTCGAAATACTGGACATTCTTCGTTTGTAGGAGGCATTGATTCAGCCTCGTAGTAAATGTAAAAATAAATTTTTTTCCTAAATGCCTTTGATTAAGATAATTATGAATTCAAAGGGATCACCTTGACCTTGACTATTAATCCGCGTGCATGCACATCTAGAGATCTAATGGTATACCATGGAAGTGGATTCTATCGGTAGATTGGACTGTTCTGGGCATTTATCCTTGTCTTTTAAATATAATGTGAATGCATTTCTGGTGCATGACCCTCACTTAGAATTGTTTTTTTACTCTTGGATCGCAGCTTTAATCTAAATTTGGTTCTGAAATTGTTTATCATATTACTCGGAAGAGTGGAATTTTTTGAACACTTCATTAGATTTTAACACTGTGGGCGTCATCATCCTATGCGGCAAGCTTCATCAGGAGATCGCACGATACGATGTGACGTGTGAACATTGAAATGTCATTTCCGTCCTCGTATTGTCCCGTGATATTGTTTTTGTACTTGCGGATGACAGTGAAGTTGTAGTTGTGCTTCTACTGTTTGTTTGGGAGTTCTCCTGCAGTTCCGGTTTGCTGAAGTACGGATTTGAAATTGATAATTTTGTCCTCTCTCTTCGGCTTGATCGGAAGATCTCACGATCATTTTACCTTGCATCAAATTATTAGTCTTAGGCGGATTATTTAATCTACATTTTTGTTGCTTCAATCGAATGCAATTGAATTTCTGCTGCGTAACTTCCTTTGGTCGAGTATTTTCGATCTTCTAGTATGTCACCCTATACCTTTTTTTGTATTTGACGCGAATCCTAAATCTGCATCCCTTGTTAGTGATTTATTGTAGGCTACAGTGACACCGTAGAAGTATTGCTAATTTCCTTATACTATGCAGCAAATAAGACATTCAGTCGCTGTTCTTCTAATAACAACCAATTGCGTGTTTTCAATTAGCGGTTCTGTTGTATTGCATATTGGTCAGGGGATCCCACAATGTACTGAACGCTCTATGGTTAATGTCTTCTCAACTTCTGCGACGTTTTCCTGGATGCCTTGGCTTCTTGCCAGTGGTTCTGGAACGGCCCTCGTGAGATTGCACTGTCGCGTCTGGGCTTTCGAACTTCATGTTGACGGTAACTAGATTCACTTGTTCATGATCCGTTGCCATGTGATCGTGAGATCCCACGACTGTACAAACGTTGATGCTTCTGTTCTTCATGTCGTGCGGTTGCAAGGCCATAAATGCAGCGCTCTTCTGTAGACATGCCTAACTCCTTGAATGTATGTACAGGTTTTCCAGATCGTTTTAATCTCGTCCAAGGAATTTGACAGAATTCACTCTGACAACGGATTCATTCTGTGAATCTGTTGCTGACGCGATAGTTCCGTATGTGGACGGAACGAATGTAGAGGGTGAATCACAGGATTCCACCGGTGGATGTGAAGCGTTTGTAAATGGTGATTGGGTTAAGCTGTTTGTGCCTGGATTCGGTGAAGTTGGATCAGGGATTGTTCAAGAGGTTCGTCCCCAAGGCTAGTGGCTAGGTGTGCCCATACCTGTTGAGCCTTGGATTTACATTCTGGTGCAACCTCATTCTATCAAATTAGAATTCCAGGATTTGAAATGCTTTCCCTGTCAGAGGGATATGAACACATTAGAGGATGTTCAAGAGAATGTAGTGTTGTGGAGAGCCGCCAACATTGTTAGAGCGTTGGGGGATCCCCCAATGGATCCATGTCCATATATTCGTCAAGGAGCTTGGTTTGGACTTGATGTGCATTGGATGGACGCCAACGGACTCCTTGTTTCCTTGGGTTGTATCATTTGTTGGAGTCCGGAGGATCATTTCCAAGACAAAACACTTGGTGAAGGTTTCGTAGGTGTGACAGTCCTCGATGTTTTTGTGGGTGACACCGAAGCCATAATGTCTCACGACAGGTGGCCAATTTCGGAGTGTTGGTTTCCCAACGGTCGTTTGTTGAAGGAGACAGTGGATCATTTTGCCGCCATTCCCGATATCGACGACCCTCTTGCTTACCTCGAAGGTAGAATGAAAGCACCATACCGGTTTATAGTTCGCAAACCCAATCTGGAACTAAAGGAATCGCAGTACTCCCGCAAAACGGCAAACGAGGAGATTCGGAAAGTCAGCTCGGAGAAGTGCTCCAGACGTCTGTGTTGTCAGCATTATAACCAGGAGTTCACGCTGTTAGTAAGGCAGAAGTACTACTTGAAGTTGTTTGACGAGCGCCGTGAATATGGGATTGGAGTGGGAGGACAACTACACAAAAGGTACGGGGAGCGGAAGTCAAAATACGTCACGCTACAGGGAGTCGATGTTTGTGGCAAGGCGTGGTACATAATTCACGGCATCCCGAAGTCCACTTACCACAGTTACATCAAGATGTACAACGACAGCGTCGTATCAGGGACGCACGGAAACAAAGGGGATAAGCGCCCGCGGAATCGGACTGTTCAGGTCGCTGGGACTATGAAAGCCATTATTGACGAGAATGCTGATCAAATGCCCCACCAAATGCGCGGCATCGGGAATGGACAAACGGACACTCTAAAATTCCTTCCTCTCGGAAGAAATTGGAAACGAGTCCGAGTAGACGCCAACGAGGTAGTGCCCCTAATCTCCTATCACTGCTTTATTGATCGTGCGATCTCCGGACGAGATCAATGATTGTGAGATATCACGATCACTGTTTTGGTGCATTGCTTGTCATTTGCATTCCTTCCCCTTTGCTCGTACTGATGCTTAAGCGTACCAATTCTGGATGTGCAGTTGAATGCCGACTACGGTCTGCCGCCCGTGAGCCAGTCAACTATTAGTAGACTCAAGCGGGAGCACTTCAACAACGTCTCCATTAAGCTTGTCGGAAGTTTGTTTGCAAAATGTACTACGTGCGACGATCTACAACAGTTTATTCTGAAGTCTCCAAAAGGAAGCCCCAAGTACGTGGAGTTCGTGAAACAGCGGACTCATCATCTCAATCACCAAGCTTCTTGCCGTCGTTTGTATGCATCTTGGTGTGAGGAATCCAAACGAGATCCTTGAAGAATTTTATGTAGAATTCACGACAAGATGGATACATCCAAGACGGCTCTACCTAGACTGCGTGTGACAACGAAGGCCACGGCTGGTTTGGGGCAGCTTTCGATGAGCATTACTGGAATGGTAGCTCATGGCCATGGTGACGGTGCTTACGCCCATTATGCTCCATCTTGCTGGCTGGTGGACTCCAACTACACCATTTCGTCTTTGGCGAGATTGTTGTGCCGGCTGGAGGGTCCACCTATTCGAGAGGCAGGCGACCTCTTTCCATATCCGCCGGCTAACTCATTGTTCGAGGCACTGCTTAGAGGAAAGTCTAGATGTATGGACAGCCTAACCCTCACCGAACCTGGAGCTCTGGTCGGAAGTACCCCCCTTCCTGAAAATTTATATCTTCAGCTTGACAACTCTGCCAAGGATAACAAGAACAAATATTTGATGGCGTTCTTATCCTTGCTCACTACACGAGGTGTCTTCAAGGAAATTCAGGTTGGATTTCTACTAGTCGAATACACTCACGAGGACATCGATGCATATTTCAGCCACCTTTCCAAGGCCCTGAAGACCAAGAACACTTTTGTCGTCGCTGACCTCATAAAAGCCTTCATGCAGTCCTAAAAACTGTCATTTATGCCGGAGTTCATACAGGAGGTGGGGGATTTCAAGTCGTTCGTGGAGGGTTACCAATGCAATCGCGGGGAAAAATTAATTGGATTGGGGGAGATGCACATGTTTAAGTTCTACGTGGACACTGATGGGGTCCCCATCATGAACTTCAAAAGGTCAACAGTTGATTCAAATTGGTTGCCGTCGAAGAAACCTTCTGAACGCATTTGGAAGACAGACAACAATGGTTGGCCCATGCTCCCTCACGGTTGTCCAAAGCCTATTCCGTTTAAGCCCATGTGGGGCAGCGAGGTTCCGATACCGAATGAAAATCAAGAGAAGGCAAGGGAAGCGGCGTGGAAAGCTACCTTGAACAAGGGTTTCATGTTGGTAGGACTCGAGAAATACATTCAGTACTGGCAATACGGTATTTCTAAATGCGAGGGATTTGCAACTGCGTTCGGTCCATACGTGGATTACTGGAAGTGTGTTCTCGATGAGTTGAAGGAACCACTACCCGAGTGTCCTCCGGAGTTGGTGGAAGGCTTCTGGCCACAACACGATTGGAGGGTGGCGCGTAATGGAGTCCCTCACCCAGGATCGACGATGAATCCCATGGACGTGATTCCGGAGGAAGAAGAGGAGCCGGAGCCTTACTGCGGCCCTACAAATGAAGCGCCAAGGGAAAGCTTTAATCCATGGCTAGACATACGACCAGGCTATTGGGTACTTCTCAGACTGGAAGTCCCGAAATCATGTGCTGTTCGGCAGGGAAGAGCATTGTCTACTGTATGCAGAGTGGAAGGAGATGGGAATAACGGGAAGTTCTTGCTTCAATATTGGTGACCCGATAACTCCAAAACGAGGCTGGAATTGATTTATCGGAATTGCTAGTACGGTAAATGGGTCGTTGAAAAAAGTCCCCCTACCTGGGTGGATGCGGGTGCTACAGTGTATGCGAATTGGTCCAGGAGAGTGGATCAAAAATCACGGACGATTCCTTAGAAGAGTAGGGAGGCTGCCTTAGTGAATTTGAATCGGGCAAACGTGGTGGACTCATGATTGAGTGCCTAGTCCGGGGTCACTACTGCCATCGTGGGAACTCCCGACGCACTGTGTCGGTCGTCGCGGCAATCGTGAGATGTCACGATGCATTCTGCAGGGTACGACTGCCATTGTGATATCGCACAACGCATTCAGTAAGCGCAACCGCAAGTGAGGGTTTCGAAGTACAATCCGCTGAGTCAGTATGACTATTCTTCGATTAATTCTTTAGAGCTGCTTTTTGTGACATGTATATGTAAAATAAATGTTTATGAATATATTAATATGTTTATGATTTCTATTCTTTGCGTGCGGCACGGGGGCAATGACTTGATAGCAAAAGCGCGGGATGTCTTTCTTCCTCTCATCTCTTGAAATGGAAGTGGTTTATGTTTGTGTCTGGAACAGAATACATTGCTCTGGTCATACATGCACTCAAATGAGTATGAATAATGCATTTCTTTTCTCTCATAGATAGTCACTGTTGGAATTCTAGTCTTCTAGGTTTTGCGTCTTCACAATTATATAGCGGACAACCAAATACGGATCTATTTTTTGCAGTGAAAGAACCTTGATGTTCTTTACACAAACTGAAACTAATGTCATTATTTCGGATGGAATATTATGTTTACTTAGCCGTTATTCATCTTTAGATGTATGTTGAACGTCTGAGCACCTGTGACTCAGTGGTCTACAGTTCTTCAAATGTCACTGTGAGTACTGTGATATGCCCCTGTCACTTTGTCATATCCTGACTACCTTAGCTCCACTATGTTAGCAGTCCGTCGGGGGATCTCCCGATGAACCCTAAAATCGGACTCCTTATTCCCAAGAGCAATTGCTCATTTGATAATTGTGAACTGATGTTTGACTTTCAAATCCACTTGTGTGCACTTTCGTTGAACTCTCAGGATACCATATATCTTTGAAAGAATTGCCCCCATCGTGCCTTATTGTGAATCATTCTTGATGAAATTGGATGTCACTTGCACTTTAGCACAGGAATCAAATTGTACCACTTCGACACCAAGATTGTCAGTGAAGCCGACTCATATTCTACACCCCCGTCAGGGAATCTCCCGATAGAATTATGTGAAGATCAGTGCTCACTGAGGGATTAATATGGGATGGGAGCCATGTTTGCAACAAGCGGTGGTCATCAGGGGATCTCTCAATAGGTTCTGAGACTTCAGTTGTGCTGTAAATTGGATGCCTAAACTATGGAAACCCGGTCCACAGATCTCCCAATACAATCATGTGAACTCTACCACGGATCCGCTATATTACAACTACACGATTTCTTTCATTTCCAAGCACATGAAGCACTCCCTGACATACTTGTGGGTGCTGAATTGGATGCATGCAAAGCGTTCCTATTTCAGGAGATCTCCAGACCCATTAGAAAACATTCGAGGATTTCACCGCCTCTTTACTTCTGGACTATTGAAAGTCCAGAAGTAGTTAAATATGGCATAGGACAAAGAAGCTTTTTTTTTCAAGGAAGTTGAAAACAAGAACAATGTGACCATGAGGCTCTGTCATAGGTGAACAATAATATTGATGGTAGGAAAATTAAACAAAAATATTTTAACAATTGATAGTGGAAAAATTAATGAAGATGATTTTATGTTGGAGGCAAGGATTGAAACTATTTACATTAGTTGATTTCAAGATGTTAGTAAAGAGCTTGCAAAACTATTGAGAATAAAACACAAATAAGTAGTTGTCAATTTATGGAATTGAAAGCAAAGGAATGAAGAAAATATTTATTGCTTTAGTAATGATATAATACATAAGAGTTTTATGACATCTAAAATCTATATATTACACTAAAATAAACTATTTTCAATGCCACTTGGAACTTGGAGCAATTTCTTGTCTAAGTTCTTCTAGTTGATTTTTTGAAGATTCTAAGACATAATTTTTAGATGTTTTCGTCGATAGTTCTGATAATATGTTGGACACTTGACTAGTAGCACCTACTAAGACTAATGACCAATCACTGGGCATATAACTCTTAATGAGGGATACAATAGCTACTTTTTCGCGCTGGGAGAAATCTGTGTCCTCATCATCCGAAACAAATCGAAGTTTAGAATCAACATCATTTAGGAAATTTGGTTTAAAATCAATATTTCTGGTTGAAGATGAAATTATAAAAATTATTTCACCAAACGCTTCAAC
The DNA here is from genome assembly GCA_951799445.1 of Pseudisothecium myosuroides. Lineage (NCBI taxonomy): Eukaryota > Viridiplantae > Streptophyta > Bryopsida > Hypnales > Lembophyllaceae > Pseudisothecium > Pseudisothecium myosuroides. The sequence continues at coordinate 2,719,605 of OX637297.1, forward strand.
GTTAATTTTTGATTCGCTACCAAAATCAACTGTTATTTATTTTACTACATTTTGTGAAAAACAATATACAACTCCAAACATAATATATAGAGTTTGGATATTTAAGATTGATCTTATTTTGGAGGGGGCTCCAAGAGGTAATAGTAAAATTGCATTCCACCTCTTGTTTTCGTGAGTCCATTTGGCCATATTATAACCGAAAGATTCATAATCATTAGTAGTCCAATTAGCCTTTTCTTCTGTTTTTCCACCGTATCTAGTATCAAAAACTAATAAAGCATTTTCAGAGATAAGTATTGAGTCCTCTTGAGTAGAGCCCAACTTTGCTGCTATTTCAATAGGTTTCAAACCTTTTGTATTCTTAATGGTCTTCTTGTTTTTCCATGTCCATTGCATTTGCGGCTTCATTGAATTTTTATTGCCTCTTTCATAAAGGTTGTGGATTTCTTTTGAAATTATTTTTTCCAAGCTCTTTAACTTGGAGAGGTCTTCTGTAGACGATATATTAGCCCAATTTGCCTTGAAATCTTTGTGTCCATTGTTGACAATAGATACAAGTTCGTCTTTGGAACCATACTTGGATGTATTGTGGGAAAACATGTCTTTTTCAAATAAATGCTTGGCTTCATTTATCAACCATTTCAAAGCATTTTGTACTAATGAAAGCGATTTCATTTTGTTTGCCATATATGCAGCAATTGTGGGTTGCAAAGTCTTTGCATCCACTCCATTAAAATAACAACACTGAGGTGTTTTGCATAACCAACTTAATTCTTTGTATTGTTTGATATTCAAGTTCCTCCACGGTTTCAACCATTTTATAGTGAATGGTCTTTGGGGAAGGTCTCCATTTTCTTCATGCTTCTTTTTGTCATTTTCATTGTAGAATATATCTTTATTATCATATGTTTCACATATTTTTAGTAGTTCGTCAAAAGCACCCTTGTCCGGCAAAAATACATGGCTTATATAGTAATCCAAAGATTTCTAAAGTGTACTCAATGTTTTGTCTTTAGTTTTGTCAGATTGCCAATGAAGAATGTAGATCATAGCTATGACTACATTCATACGATTGGTGTCGTCTTCATGGTTTTCTGGATTAGGACATCCATAAAGCTCAAACACTTTTCTCATTTTTTATAGATCTTTGAAGATAGTAGTATATTTCTGTCTTTTGAAGTATTCTTCATTGAGGTGGGAAGACATAGCCATATACTTAGCTGGTTTATCATATAATACTATGGTGGCTTCCCTATTTTTGAATGTTTTTTCATACTCTTGTGTAGACATTTTGCCTTGTTTATTTTTCATTGCTGCATCCTTACAAGCCTGTACTACGTGTTGCCCGTCGACAGGTTCCCATCTTATTGAAGACAAAAACAAGGTTGTGGGTTTATTACCAACTGCACAGTTCGGCTATTTAAGTGCATCTTGAAATGTTTCATATGGCGAGAAGTTCTTGATGTAGACCCTTTCTTTTGAATGCCAATGCATTTTAACTCAAGTGGTGACATTGTGTTTGAACCACTTTGTAATAAATCATAAATTTTCTTGACATTATTTATGTTGCATTCCCATTGATTGATAAGAATGGATGGTTCTAAAATATGATCAATAGATACATCAAATTTATAGTCTCGACCAAATATGAAACCATTTTCAAGCCCTTTGTATGTATAGAATTCAATAGTGTGGTCATAATTTGGATTTTGCCCAATCTTGGCTTTTTTTCGAGGTCTTTGTTTTAGAGGGCTTCCACTTTCCGAAGATAAGGCGTATGGATCACTACTAGAAGAATCATCACTTTGGAATTTTACCATGGGCATATAATGATTGATTGCAAATGCAATATTTATTGGATCATTTGTTGGTGGCACTCCGTCAGTATAGCTCTAATTTGAAATTCTTCTACCAAAATTTTTAAAACTTTCAATGTTGTAAAGATGAAGAGGCCGTTGTAAATATAGAGAAATGAATTGCATCATATTTGTATCTCCCCACAAGCCATTATGATCGTGACTGGACTTCGACATCAATTCAATATATTTCCTGATAGGTGTGTCTACACTTAGTTGGTGCAAAGCTAAACATTCCCTTACATTTGTAGTCCATTTTTTCTTTTATTGATGACCACCTGAAATATATTCTTTTAACATGTGTGTTGAGTGGATTCGAAGTTGATCTCAATTGTCAAATTGTTCTTTTCTGGAGAATTTGTTTTTAGAGCATTTATTTACGTTGAGCATTATATAACTAATAGCATCGAATAAACAATCTCCAACTCTATAATCATAATTTTGAACAAATTGTAGATGTACAGTCTTAAAATATTCTGTGAAATTTTCATAATCTTCTCGATTCAAAGTTGCCATGATCGCAAAAGAAGAATAAACTTTTGATTCAAGTAATGTAGTATTGTACTAGAGTATTAAAATTGATTTGTTCAAATTATATGAATTACAAAGTATAAATCTAAAGAGTTTGTTGTTAAAAGACATTCCTACAAGAATATGAAAAATATAATATTGTATGAGATCTTCAAATCAGAAATGAAAAATATATTTGAAAGCAATTTTGTTTATACAAAAATACTAAGAAGATTTTAAAGTAAAAAAAGTAAAAAATGTAAAAGAAATAAATTAAAGGGAAAGTATAAAACGTAAAAGAACTGAATTAATTGTTGATGAAAAGTGAAATAAATTTTTTTATGCTTTTCAAAGTAAAGTGAACTCCAAAATTGATTTGCACATAATTTCAATATCGGGATAAAAATTTGGGGACATTAAATATCAAATGTAATAAAAAAATAAAAAAAATAAAAAAAACATGTGTATATATGTGTTGATTATATATATGATTAGAATATCTTAAATTTAATTCTATTGCAAAAATCTTTAAAATAAAATCTTTTATATAAAAAATAAACCTTGTTTATTGCATGTATAGTTCAGCATTGTATTTGGAAGTTTAAATGCACAATATATTTGTTTGTGATAATGTGGACAATACGCATCCGTAACACCATATTTTGTATCATTACTTGGGATATTTGTCCAGATATGATCTATTAATGAATTTGATTTAGTAATAGGTGTTGAAGTGGTGTTCAGACTTAACTTGAATAAGTAGTTGAGAATTGTTGTCCTTTTTTTAATTTGTACATGAATCTACATTAAAATCTCCAAGAATAAGAGTAGTAACCCTTGAAGGACCGGCATGCATTTTTTGGCTGTATAGAAATTTTGGGTAGGTACGTGTGACTAGAGATTTCAATATTTTAAGCTGAAATTTGAGCAGAGGGTGGGTGCAAGGAATATCTTTCATATGCACTAAATGTCAGTACGTTTGGAAATAGGAGTCAAAAGTTATGGCCAAATATGTTACTTTTTTTCATAACTGGGTAGTTTGGGCAGCGAAAAAAATTTGGCAATTTTTATTTTTGTTTCTTTTAATATTTTTTTTCTCATAGATTATGTTTTTGTCTATCTGCAAAGCTTTGATTCATTTCATTTGGATTTGTTATGAGAAAGTTATGGACATTCTTGTTTTTCAGGCAGTTACAACATCTTCTTGGGAAAAATAACTTGTAGGATTCATTTCTGAATGCTATTCTTGCAATTATTCAATTTTTTTTCCATGATTTAGTTTACTTGCTAGAACAATCTCACCATTGGGATTAGTGTATTTTAATTCCATCTAAAATATATTAATATTCTAGATTTTCCTTCTATCTTGTATCTACTTCTACTTAATAAGTTATTTAGGAATGATAATTAAGTTTTTTTGTAATATTCTTTTTTTCCCAAGACTCTCAACTCAATTCTCCACTATAAAGATTTAAAGCTCGAAACTCTATAGTGCAAAAATTTTAAGTGAAAAATGTTTAAAGTCAAAAAATCTAGTCTCGCAATGTGCTGAAATATTTTTTTTTTCCACTTTAAACGCAGATATCTTGCAATCTGAGCGGTCAAAAATTCTGAAATTTTTCCCACACATTCTCATACTAGTTAGGTGTGAGATCCTACGGTTAGATGTCCAAAAAAAACATTTTTCAATTTTTTTTACTCCTTGCTATAGAAATGGCAGTTTTGAGTGTTTTTTGGCAGAAGAAAGGCCTTAGGCCTTCAGGGGTTGATGGCGCTTTAATGATAAGTTCTTTTATAGTTTCCAGAAACATTGACATAGAAGTAGAATGGAATCTATAAATAGTTATTATATGAATAGCACTTTGAGTGCTTTCAATAAATGTTGCTCCTAAAAATCCAGATCCATTGTGATTTTTTATTGTAGTTGTTGAACATGTTATGTTTTTAGTGTATAACAAAAATAGACCGTGTTTGTTGAATGTATGTATGTAATTGTACTTGGATGTATCTACAAATTGTGCTATTTCTTGAGCAAGTTTTACCTTGGATTTTTGGAAGTATAATATGTAGGATGATTGAAGATTATAATCACTTTGTATATCGTGTAGATGTTTAGATAAAGAATTAATATTAATTGTTTGAATGATTATATTGTGGACCTCCTTATTTACTGTAAATTGGCGTCCTTTCATTGAAAATTCCCAAAATGAACTGACCGACAACACGAAGAACCTTCTAGAAAGAAAGGAAGGAGAAGCTTTTTTTTCAAGAAAGTTGAAAGCAAACCTAGCTTCATTGAGAAGTATCTGCAGGTACTATATGGTGATGTTCTACTGCCGTGCATGAAAAGGAAATACGTGTACATTGCCAGATTGGTTATGAGGTCTGTCATGTTTATGAAAGGTTTAGCCACAAGTGGAGGCCACAGTCACAGGGTAGGCTTGCAATTTGTGCCACAGACGGACAATGCTTTCTAGCAGCTTCATTAACTGAATCCTTGTTATTTTTACCATTATTCTGTATTACTTAAAATATTGTGCATTACACCTGTGCTACTTCTGATCTTAAAATGCACATAGGTTTCCTTTCTATCTGGCAGTGGTCAAGAGTAGACATACAATTGTGGCAACTTACATTGAAGTACATCCGAGATGGTGGTGTACAGTATAATAAAAAATGGGAGAACACATGTGTTCTAGCTATTGCTTGAATTTGGGAAGATGGAGTTCCACAAAGGCCGGGGAACTGTTGCCCGAAATCCTTGTGGGACACAGAAATCACCGACCGCATCGCACTTCAAGCACCTTCTCTCATTTTCTTTTTTTTGGGGCTATGGAGAACGATCCAGCGCCGCCGTCTGCCAAAAAAGTTGGTGAGGACAGAGCGGCATTTATCAATCACAATGTTTACAAAGGCAAGGAGCGACTGCTACGAATGCAATTGAACTGCATTGCCGACTTTCAAAGAAACCAGAGGGACTTTGAGAGGCAGTTCCACATTTTGAAGTGGATGGAGGAGCAGCACATTGCTTTAGCGATGCAGCGTGACAGTATTGACAGTGAGGTCATGCAATTGAGGTTGGAGGTGCAGCGACTAAGAGCGCTGTGCACTTCTCAGCAGACAACTGAGGACGTCAAAGTATTCGAAGAGAAAGATTTAAAAGTGGCAACAAACCAAGCATGGGTAACTGTTCGTAGGAAATGTGTGCCACTGATGAAGGTGGAGACGGTCGGGGCTCGGTCTTTGTTTGAGAAGCTGGGCGTGGGGAAGGAGAACATGTTCCTGACTTCACCTAGTCGCAATCATTCGCAGGTGAGTTGGCGAAGCAATTCAGGAACTCTACTTCCCCCGTCGTTTGAGTTTGTAAGCGAACTTAGTGCTTCGTCATCGGCCTCTGCGGAAGCGCAAGGTGAAGCCAAAGCCGACTCTTCCAAACTCATGCCTGCTATGCGTTCGAAAAGTGGGAAGATTAGTGGTGGACTGATGGAGAATTTCTTTGCAGGATCAGCTGAGCAAACTCTTCAAAACTTAGGTACCGAACATAATTACACTTTCTTTTTTGAAGTAGTGGTTGTCATGCACTTTGTTTCATTGAACGTGTAATTCCCTTTTTTTTTTTTATGGAGGATTAGCCTCCGTCCAAAACCACTTCTTCTGTGATGAAGTTTCTGAATACTGACGGTTGCAGCACTTGCTGGAATCTAAACAATTATGAAGCAGAGAACACCTATTGTCGCAGCACCACGACTTGACGGACAAGCACGGCAAGCAATTGGAAGCACTGGTATATTGCAGCCCTTTTACTCTCTGAAATCAATTCACGTAGTAGGATGTCACTGTTGCAAATAGGGAAGAGTGTTCGTCATTTTCATGAACGTTGCCCTGTACTCCGTCGTCGTTTTTGAGCTTCTAACACATCGCGAGGTCAGCATATGTGAATAGAAAATCTTGCAGCGGCGGTGGTAGGAAAGAAAGGAACGGTGCACAGTTTGTCAAAGAGACCGATTAAATTCAGGGAGAACGTGAAGAAAAAAACTAACAGACAAAATCTGCAAGGAACAGACTGCAAGCAGTGCTCCAAATTCTATGATGCGGTAGACATTGGCGATGGTGAAGCCCATTCACAATGGCGGTGCAAACATCTACAAAATTCTCGTCATCGTTTTTGCGACATTCCTCCTTCTACACTAAAAGGATTTTGGAACATAGGGTTTGATACGCAGAACTAAATTCACTCAATTCTGCAATGTTCATGGCGGGCGAGAAATGAAGGCAAGTAGGTGCACTACGGAAGATTGAAGGATACAGTCGTGGTCAAATCGTGATGGTGGAAGATTGAATTCTGAATAGTTTGTGAAGCAAGCTGTGCAAGTAGACAATTTTTTTGCGTGCCACAATTTGGGACTTGCGGCGAATCGGATTCCTGTTTTAGTTTTTGTACATTTATGTAAAGTTATTAATAAAAAAATTTATGGTACGCTTTTGGTGTCCTGTAGTGCGTGCGCCATCAGAGGAAAGTAGTAATGCCACGGACTATAGAAAGTGTCCTCAAAGGGTTCTTCCGTTCCAAAGGAAACGACAACAAATTGGAGAGTCCACCTCCACAATAACATTTCCGATTTCAATTAAATCCATGGTGGGTCCAGGTTCGGCCTCAGGAGGTGGTCCACTTTACACGACATGAATGTGCTACATTATCCATTCTTTGCGCACTTTTTTGAATGAATAACAGTATCGCAACCACGGTGGTTGTGCCATAGGTGACAGGACCATAACAACCTGTGTAGTGGAAGGGTACGATATGAGGACATTCAAAGGAACCACAATAGAGGAGTCCATTTAGTTTTGCTCATAAAGGTAGGTAAGCTAAGTTGATGGGATGAAGATTGTTTATATGAATTAATAGTACAGACCTTTAGTATACCCCCTACACGAGCCAAGGGGGGTCCATATTAGCCAATTTTTGAAGATGTATAATGAAATGCAACATACAACTATTTTTGAATAGTGTCTTTGGAAGTTGAGTTTTAGAACATGATTTGTAGATCACATGCATAAGCTTTAACAAACAATTATCGGAACTGATATTTGACAGTGGAATTGGAAGAAGAAATTTTAGAAAAACGTAAGGAATGAAACCTTCATTCTCAAATTCTTTTAACTAAAGACTAGACAAGCTTTCTTCTCTAGAAGTTTTGAAACCAATGTCAAAATAGACCTACGATTTATATTTTAATATTTCCCTTGTTTTAATCCCTGAAGTCCCAAGGCCATTTTCCCATCAAAAACCACTCAAAACTGCCATTTCTATAGCAAAGAGGGAAAAAAAATTTAATGTGTTTTTTACATATTTCACCACAGGATCTTGTATGCCCTATTTAACTACTTTTGGACTGTAGGAGGAATTTTGGACTATGTCATGGTAGAATTCATTGGAAAAACTCTCGTTCTTACGATTTTAGAGATCGCAATGCCTACAAAAGTGGGAAGAAAAGAATGAAGTAGACCATATTCAAATAGAAGAAGAGGACCAAAAACATAATAACTACGACATTTCACCCATAGAACATTTATTTGTACACAGAAATTGAGATGAATGATAGGGAAATTTGCCGATGTAGTGCAGATCCAAGTCATTGGGATCGTAAGTTTTCCAAGAAACCAATGAAAACGGTTATTATTCAACTGAGATTATTACAAGGACTAAGTAAGCCCTGACCCATTAGTATTTCCCCGCAAAAGTAGGATCCAAAAATCTACCGATGTAATCCCCGCATTCAAACTCATAGTACAAGAGAACATACCCACTGACAAGGAACATGGAAATAAAAACTTTTTGTACGGAGTAATGAAACTTCGAAGCCAATCAAAGGTCCATAAGGTTCACCACATTTTATTCATATCGTTAAAGAAGGAAATGTTCAAGAAGTTGCCCATAGAAACAATAAAGGCATTTCCTATAGTATCTGAACAAGTTAACCTGACTAATGCTTAAAGGATTTTCCAGGAACAATAAGCTCCTTCCGTACATAACACGGAACTTCTAATTCCAAAGGATCCACATCATCCCTCACTTGTATGGAGGGACCTATCGAATAAGAACGTGGCCACTTAAGAGGATCTAGCTCAAGTAGTACAATAGTTTGATTCCAAAGAATGCTGCGCTCTCTAGGGCTCCCTAAAATACGCTTCATTAATCTACCACGGCTTGAATAAGGATCATTCTTGTTAGGGATGTCCGCACCGGCAAAATAGAGAAACCCCTTTAAAGTTTTTCGTGGGAGAAGACGCCGTAAAAGCTCCGTCAAAGTAAACGTATTCATGGAGGAACACAACCCACAATGAGTTTGTTCAACCAATTGTCTCAGGAAGCCCCGAAAACCAGAAGGAACATCGATTTTATGAGGAAGATCGGAAACACCACCCCCAACGCATAAATCACTTGTCAAAACAACAAGAACCGCCTTCTGCGGCGACAAAACTCAGCAAGAATGTCAATTCATCAGATAGAAGAGAACCTCCAAACAACGGGAAAAATCCCGATATTGTTCCAAAGAAAACTCACTTCACTAAGAACCGTAAAATAATGGGGGATCTCTTGATGAATTTACAATAAAGAAGCCTTAATCAAAGGAAGATATCCCAATGTTATTCCAAGCATAATCACTTTACTGAGAACCTTTAAACAACGGAAGATCTCTTGATAAATTTACAATGAACAAGCACTTTGCTGAGAACCCCTATGCAACGGGAGATCTCCAAATAAAGCATCACATCACTAGAATTTGGATATCAAAGACAAAGGAATTAGCCTATCCATTTCAATGCGCTAATTGAAAGTAGACCTACCTCAGCAATCCTCAAATGCAATGTCCTAGAGATAAACTACTAATTACACGTAAACTGTGATCACTCTTCGCCAAGAACATATGTAAAACCAACGCAAGGGACAGCTAATACATGACGTGAACGGGCAAAATGTCCACACAAAAACAAAAATTAAAAACGAAACAAGGGACCACAACTACATAGAAATCAAACTGACTGAAAATGTGGAATGATTCAAAAAACATATCAATTGTGCATTTACAATGAATTCTCTCGAAGTACTAGTTACCTAAATAATCCGTATTTGATAATGTTTTGGCTCTAAGAACATTTACAAGTTCCAAAAATTGTCTGTTGTACAATTTACAACTATAATGACTAACAACATTACAATTTATACTCCGTTGAATATACAGTGTGAAAGAAGTGAAACGTCGTATCCAGTATCGGGAAAACTCCCGATAAAGCCTCAGGTGAACAAGAATCAACCACACACTATTCCCGACATGATTCCGAAGCCTTCACTGGATAGGGGGTCCACTGGATCCTGTCCGCCACAAAGAGGATTATTCCTCACATACATTGGCACTACCTCATTAGACAAGAAAAGGCCATCAAGCCACGGCATCAGCTGCATAAGAAGGTAGTTGTCATTTGATTTTTCGCAGAAGGACTGAGGGAAAATAGCATTGTGTGGATCATTTAAGAGGTTTTTTTGCGGACTGTCGTCAATTAGAAGAATGTTATCAAAAGTAGATAAACCGGAAATGCGCGCAAATGTGGCGAGATCTTTCAAAAAGACCGGCTTATTTGGCGCAGCTGGGGCCCTATACGTGGACTCTATACATGCCCCTTGAGCTAGACAAATGACATCTCGACGGCCGAAGGATGAATCTACAAGTACAATGTCCAACAGCTTGTCCAGGTTTTTTGGTATTACACTACTCCAGAATGCAACTTCCGCTTTACTACACAGCCAACTAAGAAACCTCGTGACACCTGGGCGAAGGTCAACATGGCGTTCATTACGGATATAGGAACTGTGAAGAAGAACTCCATTCAAGTCAAGCACGACTGTATATTGTTGCTGTGCTACCTTTTTCAATGTCCCTGGATGCATTGTCGAAGGTCTAGCACAATTCCAGGAAATTAAAACTTGACTTAGTCAGAGATGAGTCCATAAAGAAGCGTAATCAACTTAATAAAACAGCTTAAAATATGCAAAGTGTCACCTGACGTACCTTTGACGACGTCTTCTTCAGTCCGAGTCTCTTGAACATTGACAACCTTCCTAGGCGAAAGAGCCCCATGTTTTACGCGCAAGTCCTCTATTCCCTGCAATCCATGGTCAAAAGCAATCTCAACAATGTCATGGTAAAAATCTGCGTGCGCCTCCCACGCAGCCTGGACTTGTCGGGAGCGGCAACTTCTCAAATCCAGCGACTAGCGAACATAAAAACTCGGAAAATCAACTAGATCCTTAAACCTAGTCCTCAGGGAGAGCTTGTCTGCATACGTAAGTCCAGGATGTGGGACAGATACCAGTGGATTCACCTTCGGTGTGCTTGCGTCCGGACTCATTTGTCTCAAGTTCGCCAAGGTATCTTCCAAAATGCTATTAGGCATTTCCGAATCTGGGGTAACATCTTGGGTCTGAGGCAACAGGAGATCTCCCACTGCAGTACATTGCAAATTTTTCTTCACTGCTACATCAGACCGAGGCGTCAAATCTCGACCAATAGTGATCGGGATATTACCCGATGCAGTAATATGTGGCTCTGCCATCTCTGGCTCTTGAGGACAAGGAGTGCAAACCTGGTGAGAAGGCATTGGGAGATCTCCCGTTGCATCGCCGCGCTGCTTCTCTCGCACGGGCTGTATAGCAATAGAATGATTGTTTAGGGGCTCAAATGCGTTTTTCGTCTCTGGCAATCTCGCAATATCAGATGCCAACGTAGAAGCAGAAACAGCTCCTGTTGAACACGTCAGAAGAGTGGATGTTGCGTCACTTGCTTCTGGATTCGCAGATGCAGCAACATCTACCCTTGATGGTTTTGGAGAGGACATGATTGGGCCCGCATTTCCTCCAAGGTGCACTTTAGAAATTGGAGGACTGTTAGGCAGGGCGGAATCACTTAGGTTTCAGACGTCTAGTCTGCGCTTTGTTCTCAACTCCTTTCGTCGACCTGTCATATCTTTTACTGGTGCAGAGCTCGAAACCTTCTTCCCCTTGACCGAGCGCGACTTCTCCATTCCATGTCGCTCTCCAGACATTCCACGACGTGAGCAATCTCGTGCACATGACTAAACCAAGTCCTTTGGAGGCAGCACTGGCGTTGGGGACTTATCCTACAGGTAGAGCACGTAAGTTATCCTCAGATTATGAAAATAATCAAATGCGATGCAGAACAGACAGTGGAAAATCTCCTGATGCCAGCTTCACATGAGTCACTAACCTTTTTGATGGACGGACTCAAAGATTCGTTGTCACTACCATCACTATCCGTCTCTTCTGTCCTGTGAGACCTTCTTCTATCCTTGTCCAAAGGTTGATTGTCAACTTCCTCGTCATTCTAATCACTCTCTGTCTGCTCGGAGTTACCACGGGAAGTGTGGTCCTGAGAATCATTTTCGACATCTTCCACGTTGTCTACATAGTGGTCATCTGCGGCTTCGTCCTCATCTTCTTCAGGATTCGGCTGAATATGGAGTTGGTCCCAAATCTGCCTGGCAACCGTTGCTGACTTCAACTGTGTCTCCATGTCATTAACGACTTCAAGTACCTTATTAAGGGTAACCTGATCAAACCCAAGACGCACAGGTCAGACAATTTGAAAGTGATTGAAATTGTGCAAGTCCTTGAAAACAAAAAAAGGGGGCTCACCAGTCCAAGAGATGTAAACCCGGGTCCATTGTTCACATTAACGATCACCATATTATCGCTAAGATGACCAGCAAATATTTGAACCGAAGCGGCGATCGAAAACCAAGGCATAATTGGGCGCCTATACAAAGTATCCACTTCGTCCGATTCCCTAGAAAAATACACAGCGGATATCTCCTCTTTGCCTGGGAAAAAGCTGTGGAAGTTGCTTGTTGACCCGTGGTCCTAGTCGTAGGCAAAAAGGAAGACTAAGTAAACGGTGTAATGTGTGCCCGCAATTGGTTTGGGAAAGCCATCTACTTTGTCGGGAATGTAATAAATTACATGCCAGTCCCAGACGCGGACTTTACTCTCCTCCCGACGCCTCTGCAACTGTGTCAGAACGTTGTGAAATCCAATAGCATCCGTTATGAAAATTGCTGGTGAATGGGCTCTCACAATGGGTTCAACAGCATCCTTGTACTCAAGAGCATCGAACAGACGCTTCAACTTGTGATGCTCTAGGAGTTTTGCGCGGCAACCAAAGCTTGTTACTTCAAAAAGGAACCAGAAGTACATGTGGGTCCTTCCTTCACCACACCATGCCTTGACGGAAGCATCAGTTAGAATCTATGTAATGTCCCAGCTTCTCTCGTCCATGACTCTGCAAAGGTATTTGTTTTCAAATTCCCTTGATACGGCAACCTCCACCTCTTCTGCATGCGCGTTCATATACGACTCCCACATTTTCTTCACAGCATCCGGACACATGTCTGGGTCAGATGTTTTTTTGAGGGCCCTAGTTCGACCCTCCAACCACTCCTTCCCTAGTTCCGTGGCCATGCTCTTATCCACCCACCATTCAAGTTGTTCCCGGGTGATTTTCTTTTCGTCTGCAAATTCATCCCATTGTGCAGCCGTGTATGGAATGTATTCGGGCTTCTTGCTTGGAAGCAGGTGATGCCCGTAGTGGCACATGAGCTTGTTCTTCATGGCCCTCACCTTCTTCTCCCGGCCTGTTGCCACACCGACAGGAATAACCGCCTGTCCAAAGAAATTGATGTTCAAAACCGTTTTCTTCATGCACACAATTTCCTTCTCTACTTGTCCCGCCAAGTAGTTCAGGTTTTCATCGCGAAATCCGTATAAGGGCTTGAAGTCGGTGTAGGACAATGGTTTCCGCTTGCTCTTTGCTTTGGGTCCATTACCGTCAGGAAGCTTGTGGCTCAGGAAGTCCTTGTCAATCTGGATCCACCGATTCACATCTTCATCCTTCGCCATGAATAGAAGCGGAATTTTCAAAACCGGAGAGTCAGGATTCTTGAACCCAGTAAAGATTGTGGACATCACTAGATAGAAATCCTGCATATGAACACTCACACTGTCGCTTCGGGAGGTACTGACCAAGCCGAGTGTCGTCGAAGAACCATTGGGATATCTCCCGCTCATCGGCCGATTGAAATTTGATTGATAAACATTGGGATAGTTCCCGCTAAATGGGAAGTTTTATAAAACAGAGTTGACATCGACAGATATCTTGCTTATAACTGGGAGGCCTTTTAGAAGACTATGGACATCAAGAGACCTCCCGATAGGGAGCACATCGGGAGTAATCTCGATGACTTTTATACACAAGAAGAAAAGGATATGCAAAAGAAGAATTCAAATTTTTGAGAAGTTGAATTTACATTATACGCTGCTGAGTGCAAACGTCCTCCGTATGATGGCATCAGGCTGCCCATGTCCTTCCACTTTATTCGAGCGTGGGCAAGCTATTGTGTGAAGCTCTGCTCTTTCTGCTCGCCAGCCACGTTCTGATTCAGTACTTTCAAGAGGTACATCATTTTAGTCTTCTTGGTGGAATACGGTGTCCACATGAGAATAATGTTGAACATAGACACCTCTGCCTTACCAGCCTCCGGGATATCTCCGTTCTCAATCAACTCCTTCTGCGCTTGCATAATGTGCTGACCACCAATGATGTAGTAATGCGTTTTGGCAGTCAGACTTTCTGTTTTGGGACAGGAGTCATAGAAGGTCACCGTTTTGTCCGGCCCATATGGACCCCGCTTCAAGGGCAGAACTGTAATGCATCGATTCTCCGATTGATAGTTGGCATCAATGAGAATCTGATTCTTAATTCCTGCTAGCCGTGCTTAATCAATTCCTCTATACACAAGTTTACCAAGAAGAGCCTGGTGGAGGAACTTGTAGTGGACTTGCAAGAGTTCACCTCCTTTATTGGCAAATGGCTTCTTCTTCCACTAGTACATTGGCTTGAATATCTGGTTGTATAACTTTTATATTTCTTTGACCTCACTGGGATCCAGCTTCCCGATATCGGCATCCGTCATGTTCACAGCGCGATGAAGGGTGAGTGCAACGACCTTGGTCTTCTTCCTGCTTTTGCCCTTGCCGTCGGCTTCCTCCGCCACTTCATCTCCTGGTGCTCCAGCAATAGCTTTGCGCTTTCTGCCCTTCTTCTACGGAGATGGATTTGGAGGAGTGGCCGCAGGGGCGGCGGTGGACGAATTTGGATGGCGACGGTTCTCGTCAATAAGATCCCACTCATTCTTCATCTCCTGGGGGGTCCAAAAATGGGAACCGTCAGTTTTGTCGAGCATCCCTTTCTAAGTGATGGTCTCGCACATTTGGAGATCCATAGTGGCATAGTCTTGGATCAACCCATATGTTCTTTTTTCTTGCTTTTTGGGAACATCCTCTTGAACAATGACCAGGACTGTAGAGTTATCTAAGCCTTGAAGCTCTAGCACGTCTAAGCCTGTCATTATGTGACTCTTCTCACGGAAGGTGAGCTTCGGAAATATGATCACAGCCCCGTCTCGTTGGTCCATCCACTCAAGGCCCCATGCTGTCACTTTTCCGTCACATCGGAACACCGCTCCTGGGAAGTTCTCGCCGTTGTACTGATAGGTATGCACCACGAAGTCGCAAAACTTGTAAAGCCTTATAGGTGACAAGTCTGCAAGAAATTCCTTCAAGGTATTCTCGATGTGCAATGTCGCATATAATCAAATATTAGATTGATTTTAGCGGTTCAGTATGAAAACCATTATATATCGGGATGGAGCAACGACCTCATTTTCTTATTATTCCATTTCATTTTCATCAGGAGTTATCCTGTTGCTCCTGTGTTCATTGTCATTGCAAATCCTTTTCCAATTCTCTCTTCTTACAAGATTGAATTGCACTTCTGTAGCGAAGAAGTTCTAGATGTGAGCACGAAGATACTCAGATAATTTATCGAACAGATCTTCTACAAGTACACATCGGGAGATCTCCTGATGGTCTACCATCATCATTGACATCATTCCTCTTAGGTATTATCGGGAGTTCTCCCGATAATTATCCAAGACCGCTTGTGGTGTCCAATTTTATCCTCTTTCGATAGTCTACAATGAAATGATCCCACCCACAATCTTTACAACATAATTCAGTTCTTCTCATGTGGATTCAGAGTTATCGACTTCACTATTCCTCCATACAATACGACCATTTTCTAAAATATATATTCTGAAAGACCCTTTCTATCACTTCTCACACGATTGACGTTCGAATTTATCTTTCATCGGGAGTTTTCCTGATACTAATTTCCAGCTCTCTTTCAATCCCTATGATCCGTTTCTCTTCCTGGTGATGCTTTTACTATTGGATCTACACACGGGGTTCTCCGTATTTCTATCGGGAGTTGTCCCGATGATTTCTTGGCGGTTCGTTATTAATACAGAAACAAATCAACGGGCTAACTCCCGATAATCTTCTTCGGATACGCTCCTTACTTCTTCTCTACTTTCATCGGGAGTTTTCTCGATGAATTGCTCCATTAGAGTTTGCAACTACTACTTTTGGCTCTACTATCCCCGACTGCAAAGTCCCAATGCACGGTTACAGGGCATTTGGACATTCCTGCATGCAATCACGGCTTCACTGTGGACCTAATCCTATAATTTGTACCTGACGCACCTAATTCACTTTCAGTGTACATCATACTCTGCAGTTATTGCTCATGTTAGCAGTCAGTCACTATGTGAATGACTCACTTTTACTACAAGTACAACAAAAAATACACTCAGAAAGACGATTGAAAACTTACGAGTTATTCCACTCTGCTTGGATTCCTCCGAGTACCAAGGAGTTTGCCATGACTGCGTGTTGTTGCCGTCCACGCATACAATGTGGTGCACTTTGTCAACAACCACCCTCTGTCTAGAATTAGACTCTTCTCCAATTCCTGCAAAGTCCAAATCAATTTCATAGCCAACTTCGTTTGTTATTAACTGAGTACAGTAAACATGTACAATGTGCACAACCACCCTGTGGTAGACATTTCTATAATGAATCATTTAGCATCTATTATAGAAGCATTGCAAATTACCCTAAACCCATTTCAAACTAAAACCTATCTGTACATTCTCTGCAATAGACTTTCTAGTGTATCAGCCAGAACTTTTGCATTCAAGCGACACAATAAAATAATTTGTAATGCACGTTTGTGCTCCAGCCTCTGATGGATACTTATAACATGAATCATATAGTGTCTGGACGAGCTCATTGGAAACTACTCTCAAAACACCTTTGCACTGTACTACACCTCTGCGTGGACTTCCTACTGATAAGCGCAGCAACTTTAGAACAATAAAAGAACTACACCTACGGCTCCTTTCTGCTCCACCTTGCAATGCGACTGAGTGAAAATGACGAAGAATCATGCGAAATAGAGGATTTCAACTTTCTATCAGCAAAAAATGTGAAGAAAGTAATTGAAAATTTCACGTACCACAATGAAGCTCCACGAAGCTCCAAAATCGTCCCTGCAATGTCCAAGTCCACGCTTCCAATTGTAGCACGCAACGCCTCCCTAATCTGGACTCCGCGCCACGAGACCAATGTTGTCGCACTTCACGCCGAAGCACTCATACAAAACCTCCGAGCCAAGACCACCTCACAATCAAAGTAACCCAACAAAAACGTGCCCCCGCCAAAGAACGTCCGCGTTACACCACGCAAGGAACGACTGCAGGTCACTCCCGCCCTCCCTCGCTATCGCGCCTCAGCAAGCGCACACTCCCAAACCCCGCGCAAAATCGGAACGCCTCCATCATCGTCCCTCCACGCGGCGAGATTTCAAACGAAATGGTGAAAGTGGCGGTGGAAGACAGAAACCCGAAGCCCAAAATGTACGAAGCACCGACAGGCTACAACGGACTCTGGTAGCGCGCAAAGCATCAGAAGGAAGACGGAGTGCAATCACAGAAGTGGCTGCGCAAGCGAAGGACAGCAAACGGAAGCCACGGAAGGTAAGCGGAAGCAAGAATGGAGGCAGCAAGCATCGGAAGAAATCAAGCAGCACCCGCTGGGACGAAAGACATCGGAAGGGAGAGGAGGCCCAACGGGAGAGATATGTGGATCTACCAGAGACGAGGCAAGCACTCAAGGCGCCGCCCGATGTGATGGCTCTGACAGGGCGTCAAGGTGACTTGACCCCAGGCTCAAGGGATCATCATTGTCGTGACTACGAGTTAAACTTCACTTACTATGCGGGGGGTAATTAGTGAGTTAACCTTCACTTAAAATTAGTAGGGGGGATAGTTGGTGTGTGTGCTTTTTAATGCCACACTCCTTCATCAATCCCTTAGTTATTGGAAAACTTGTATGGGGGGGGAATACTTGGTTTTCACTTCCATACTCCGTAATCATTTCTTTAAATACCATGGACTTGGTTTAAGATTTGGTTTGTAAGTATGGGGCAACACAACAAAAAAATTATTAAAATGATGGAGGTATTTCTAAAGTAAATTACATTGTTACGCTACAAGTGCTAGAAAGCCCATCGGTGGCCAAATTAAAACTTACCACTGTGTACCTTTTGTTTAATTCTTTTTTTTAAAACTTGGGTACCTTCAATTTTGGAAACATAACTACACAGACATTACAATTTGGAGCACTATAGACGTGCTCCCATTCTGTTGTTACTAAAGCACTTTACCGTAATTCTTAATCTAAACTAAATAATCATATAGTAATTCAAATTAAATAAGAGAAACTTTTTATGAAAGTCATAAATCGGTGGACGCTCAAGGATTTCAAATTTCCCAGGAGTGAAACATATTTGTTTTCTGATTTTTTTTTTGACCCTAAACCTATGTTAAAAAATCCGATTTATTTATTAGATTTGGTTGCCTCATAGGCTATGATATGGGCCTCTAAAAATGACATAGTATATCATTATAGAGCATCATATGCTATGATGTGGGCCTCTATTAATGACATACTACATCATCATAGATATACATGTGGGCAGTATATCAAATATTATGTATGTGGATATTGCAGTTAAAAACTTAAGATGTGCGTGGATATTTGCAATTATTTTTTGATGTGAAATGTACATCATACACTATTGTGTAGGCTCAAAATGATAGAAGTGACCCTAATACCTACAATTCATCATTGCCTAATATATTGTATTCATTTTAGTGTAGGCTCACCAACATGTATAATGAAATGAACCCTTTTTCACTCCAACTACGTATGAAGCATAACATTCACGTATAAAAAAAACATTTAGTGAATTCAAATGTCACTTCTTATAATCTAACAAAACTACTTTTCTATAGATGACAATACGAATTGAATTATATGAATTGGCTGCACAGCTTCTCCAACAAATTAGAAAAGTTGAATCAAATGTCTCACTTGAAATTAGGGTGGTAAGACCCTCACTTGAAATTAAGCGGGGTAAGAAATGGAGTTTAGGGTTCAATAGACTTTGATCATTTCCTTAGTTACTTATATTAAACATATATATCTTCAAACTAATCAGAGAATTATGTAGAGATCTTTCCAATAATTATATTTTGTCATGAGTATTTATTAAACATCATACACTGCATATGATGTGGGCCCAAAATGATGCAAGTGACCCTAATCAAGTACCTAAAAATTCACCATCAACAAACAAATTCCTAGTCATTATTCACATGAAATCGTCAATATGAACAACAACTGTTATCATGAAGTGAATGATAAATTCTGTCCAAATGTGTATAAAAAAAGGCAATAAGATTGCCTCTACCAATTGAAACTAACTTAGTCTTCATTAACTTGAAACTCCACAATACAGAAATGAAAAAAAATATAGAAGAAAAGAATCTCTAGAGGTCCAAGATGAAAGTCCATGACATTTTTCAATTTGGGGCCATGAAATTACAGGCCCTTTATTTTTCTGATTTTTTTAAACTCACGTGTAGATCAATTGGAAATGGAAATAAATTTGAATATTCTTATGGATTGTAAAGCCCAAGCATAATTACAACTTGCTTGAAGTTGTTTTGGGCATTTTTGGATGAAAGTCCATGACATTTTTGAGTTTGGGGCCATGAAATTACAAGTACCTTATATTCCCCATTTTTTTTAACTCACGTGTAGATCAATTGGAAATGGAAATAAGTTTGAATATTCTTGTCGAATGTAAAGCCCAAGCATATTTACAACTTGCTTCAAGTTGTTTGGGGCATTTTTGGATGAAAGTCCATGACAATTCTAAATGTGGGGCCATGCAAATAACTTACATCTTCACAGATTTTTTGAAAATCGCTTGTTTAGAAAATAAAATTTTCATATTGATTCTACATTTCTTTAATTATTTACATTGAAATCTTTGAATCATTTCACTTTGAAGAATGAGTTAAAAGTTATGAGGACTTATACTTTGAGGATACTAGTCATTGAGTTTCTAGTCTATAATAAACTTTGAATTGCTTTATATTGAATTGAATTTCATATATTTTTGGGAATTATTTTTGGTGTGCAATTCATATTTGTTTATTACAACATTTGAACTGTTGCGATTGGTATTCAAGTTTAATTCAATAACAAAATTTTGATAAGGAATCACAACTCAGTTATTTCTAAAGCTCAAAATTCAAATAAATATATATATTTATTAAAAAAAGAATGTGGGCCCTAGGAAAACCTGAAACCCTAAACTTTGAAAGAAATGGATTCAAATGGTTAGAAGTATTAACAGTTCACTTTAAAATATGAATTCAAGAACAACACTTCCAATTACCATGACATTTGTTTCCTGAAACCTAATTCCTAAATCCGAAACTTCGAATTCATTGAAGTCATTGAACTCAAATACTCATCTGCACCCTTGAACCCTAAACCCTAAACCCTAAACCCTTAACCCTTAACTTTTAAACCCTTAACCCTGAAGATTGACCGAGCTCACCTTACAAAGTAATTAAGTACGAGTGAAATATTCTACTTTAATCATTATGAGCCTCAATGTTTTATTGACTTTTCTGGAAACAAAGAAACGGAATATCATGACAAGGAGGGGTAAAATAATAAGAACCCGGTAGCTACAACTGGAGCATCACTATTTATGAACGTGGATGTTTCAACTGCAGTCAGAAATCTGTAAACGAGAATTAAACGAGAATTAAACGAGAATTAAACGAGATGATTGAGCACCTTTGGTGGACCGCGTGCACTTACAGACATGCAAATGCATGAGTGTTAAATGCATGATCCCAAAACTAGAGAACTGGCAAGCACAAAGCTGGAACGGACTGGCGATATCCGTAGTGAATGCTACGGGTTTGAATGATTCGGTGGAGATTCCAATTCAAAAGCCGCACGTACCCCATCAAAGATCTTGTGCTGCAGGTTCGAATGATTCAGTGGAGATTCAAATTGAAGGTCCGCAAGTACCTTGTCAAAGTTCTCGGAAGGGCTCAAATTTCTAGGGTGACAGCGCACGCGCAGCATTTTTGCAGTCAGTGGAGCACGGCGTCCAAGAGAGCAGTCAACATTCGAAAAGAAGACCGCATCTTCAGATCCACCTTGGACACATTGCTGCACGACTTTGAGAAGTGCGCGTGAAAGTCAAAATGTTGAACCGGCGGACCCTCCCGAAATCTGGTGGGAAACAGGAGTTCTGGAATCCAGTGCAATTCAGCCAATCCCCCCGACTAACCTTTCTCTTTTTTTGGAGCGCAGGAGAACAAGCGGGGGCGGTCAAGGAGTCAGGATACATTGCTGTCGGTCCTTGCTAGCGCATGCAGATTGAAGAGCTTAGAGTTCCGTCCCAATCCTCGTTTTGCAGTGCAGGTATGAGGCTCTCAAATCTTCTTCGTCCATTGTGCAAATTTCCACGGTCAGTTCAGTATTCACAGGAAATTATAGAATTATGTATTCATGAGAAATGATAGTGAAATTGAATCTAGAAGTATATGAGCGCGGAAGGTCTCTTTCTATAGTCATTTGAATTTCCGCCCTTTGGAAGTTGTCGGCCCGATATTGAAACTGCAATCGCGTATCGCATGAGTGCTATTTGGTGAATTCGGATTATTGTGTCCAATGCTCAACAATTAGCAAGCGAATCCATGAGCTTAGGTTACTATCGTAAACCTGATTGTCCATCCCAATCGTATTGGCCGTTCATAAGGTTATTCTCCACAGTGGAGACCCAACCACCTGATTTTGCCAGTGAGCAGAGGAATGAAGTCGCGGGCTGTCGGGGTGCAGTTGTTGCTTACCTGTAGTATATATGGAAGTACAATACAGATATGAATTTATTCTACGTATTCTATGTATTCTACTAAATCCCTGAACACGCGTCATTAGAAGATCTAAAATGGAGGGATGTCTCTCAAATCATCGAGAAATATCCCGATGGCATGATCTTGCGAACAATCTCATCTTGAGGCCATCCGTTGTTGGCATCGGGAGATCTCCCGATGTCTTTACTTCACCATTACTAAAGAACTTACATCTGTAGATTCTCTAATGCCTTCCCCTTGTCAATACTAGGAAACTGACATCGGGATATATCCCGGTGACTTTTGTCTGTTAATACTAAAAAACCAGAACATCGGGATATCTCCCGATGACCTTCTTTTGTCAATACTAGAAAACCAAAACATCGGGAGATATCCCGATAACTTTACTTCGTCAGTATTTGAAAAGCTATGTCGGGAGATCTACAAATATTCTTACTTTGTCAGTAATAGAGAACGTACATTGAGATATCTCCCAATGACTTTCCTTTGTCAAAATTTGATAACGTACAACGGGAGATCTTCCAATGACTTCCTGTAGAACTTGTTATTTCTCCATCAATATGTTTGCAAACTTATGGAGGCCTACTTCTTTTATGCAGGTTCACTATTATCAAATTTCTCGAT
Source organism: Pseudisothecium myosuroides (assembly GCA_951799445.1). NCBI lineage: Eukaryota > Viridiplantae > Streptophyta > Bryopsida > Hypnales > Lembophyllaceae > Pseudisothecium > Pseudisothecium myosuroides. Next base: position 2,741,879 of record OX637297.1, read on the forward strand.
ATGCTTTCTGGAGACAGTAATTCCGACACAATGGAGTCATGCTCTGAGTCCTTTCATGATGCCATTACCCCATACATTGGCGAATCCACTGGGGAGGCTGAGTCTTAAGCATCTTCTGTACGGGATGTACCGTTGAATAATGGTGACGTAGTGAGGCTTTACCTTCCGGAATTCGGCGAAGTTGGAGTAGGGTCTATTGTGGAGGCTCGCCCTCAAGGGAAGTGGCTTGGTGTGCCCGTCCCGTTGGAGCCCTGGGTCTTTGTTCTGTTACGGCCTTCATTGGTAGTTGTAGAAGCTCAGCATCTGATGCTCAGTCCTTGCCAACAAGGTTTTCGGACGTTAGTGGATGCTCTGAACCGGACAGTGTTGTGGAGAGCCGCCAACGTTGTGAATGTTATTACGGATCCCCATATGGACGCAAGTCCATTTATTCGTCAGGAAGAATGGACCGGCTTAGAGGTGCATCAACTGGCTTCCTTAGGTGTGGTTTTATCGTCCGGACGAATAAGTTGTTAGCGAGCGGACGATCACTTTCAGAACTCCACCCTGGGTGAGGACCACATAGGTGTGATAGTCTTTGATGTTTTCATGGGTAATCAAGATGCAATCATGTCCCATGCTCGTTGGCCCCTTTCGGAGTGCTGGTTCCCTAGTGGTCGGTGTTTGAAGGATATAGTGGAGCACTTTACCGCCTTTCCTGATGTACATGATTCCCTAGCCTATTTGGGTGGAAGACAGAAGGCGGCCTATCGCATCATTGTTCGGCAACCCTCCCTCTCTGAGAAAGAGACACAATTCTCACCCAAAACTACGAACTCTGAAATTCGGCAGGTCGGTTTGGAGAAATGCTGTAAAAGTCATTGCTGCCAATTGTTTCCCCATGAAAAATCTTTGAAGGTGAGGCAGATATTTTTTTCAAAGTCTTTCAAAGAGTGTCGAGAGCATGGAATCACTGTTGGTAGACAACTACACATTGTCGACTGGATGAGGAAGCGGAAGTACATTACGTTGGAGGGAGTGGAAGTTTGTGCCACAGCGTGGTATATTCTTCACGGAATCCTGAAGTCGACCTATCACAATTACATTGACAAGTACAAGGAAGGCGTTGTTTCTTCAACACACGAAAACAAAGGGATTAAGCGCCCTCGACTTCATACTGTGCAGGTCACTGGTACAATGAAAGCAATCATCGACGACATTGCTGACCAAATGTTGCATCAAATGCGATGCATTGGAAATGGAAGAGTGGACGCACGGAAGTTTCTGCCTGCTGGGAACAGCTGGAAACGTGTTCTTGCTGATGCCAATGAGGTGTTTCTTTTGAACCCATAATTACTTTTGTCTTCATCATTCCTGGATTCTCTGGAGTGCAGTGTCATTGGGAGATTTCCCAATACATGTCTCTGTTGGGGCTTGACTTGATTTATAATCTTATTGGGAGATATCTTGATATATTTCTCTCTCTAGGATGCACTTGATTTTTCAGCTTAGCGGGAGATATCTCGTTGTTTTTTTGCTAAATCACTTGTTTCACCACTAGTGTTTTGATTGTTGCTTCTGGTGCTTTCTTTTATATACTATCACTGCCTCTGATGCTTAGGCTATCATTTTTTGAACTTGCAGTTGAATGTGGAGTATGGCCTTCCTACCGTCAGCCAATCGACCATCAGTAGAATAAAGAAAGAGCACTTCAACAACGTCTCCATCAAGCCTGTTGGGAGCACTTTCGCGAAGTGCATGAAGTGCGATGAACTGCAACAGTTCATTCTGAAATCACCTAAGGGAAGTTCAGACTTTGTGGAGTTCGTGAAGCAGAGAACTGAACATCTTAATCATCAAGCATCCTGCCGTCGTTTGTATGCCTCGTGGCGTGAGGAATCCAAAAGGAACCCTCATGACATATTGTGCATTATTCATGACATTCAAGATGGATACAAGGAAGACGGCTCTCCCAAGAATGCGGGTGACAACAAAGGCCACACAAGGTTTGGGTCAGCTTCCCATGAGTTTGACGGGAATGGTGGCTCATAGTCATGCCGACGACGCATATGCCCATTATGCACCGGCGTGTTGGCCGAGCGACTCGAACTTCACCATTTCGTCATTAGCCAGACTATTTCGGCGACTTGAAGGTCCACCAATTCGGGAGACGGGCAAACTCTTTCCGTATCCGCCTTCAAATGCAATGTTCAACACGCTACTGAGAGGGAAATCTAGGTGTATGGATGCTTTGAAATTGATTCCGGAGGAGGCCCGACGTGGACCTCGCCCCCTTCCTAAGAATCTCTATCTTCAGCTCGACAATTCCGCCAAGGATAACAAGAATCAATATCTCATGGCATTTTTGTCTTTACTTACTGCACGGAGAGTGTTTAAGGAAATTCAGGTGGGTTTTCTACTAGTAGGACATACGCTCGAGGACATTGATGCGTATTTCAGCCACCTCTCAAAGGCTTTGAAGAGCAAGAATACATTTGTTGTTGCGGATCTTATGGAAGCTTTCATGGAGTCCCAGGAATTGTCATTCATGCCAAAAATCGTCCAAGAGGTTGCAGATTTCAAGTCGTTTCTGAAGGGTTACCTGTGCAGTGGTACGGCAAAACTAATTGGTTTGGGGGAAATGCACCTCTTTCGGTTCTACGTGGATAGTTATGGAGTCCCCGTCATGAATTATAAGAAGTCGGCAATTGATTCACAGTGGCTGCCATCTGATAGACCTTCTCGATGCCTGTGGAAGAAAGATCGCATGGGTCGTCCGAAGCTCCCTCGGGGTTACCCTCAACCTGTTCCTTTCAAGCCCATGTGGGGTAGCAAAGTTCTGGAAGCCACGGGAAATCAAGAGAAGGCGGAGGAAGCGGCACGGAAAGCAACCTTGAGCAAGGGTTTGATTCTATTAGGAATTGAGAAGTACATTGAGTACTAGGAAAATGGAATGTCCCAGTGCGAGGGATTCGCGAACGCCTTTGCTCCATATGTGGAGTACTGGAAACGTATGTTGTGTGAGCTAAAGGAGCCCCTTCCCGACTGTCCTTCAGAACTGGTTGAAGGCTTCTGGCCAAAGCACGACTGAAGGATGGAGGAATCATCTTCTCAAGTCCCGTCGATCAATCCTGTCGACATGATTCCTGAGGAAGAAGAACTGGAACCTTATTGCGGACCCGCAAATGAGGCACCAAGGGAAAGCTTCAATCCTTGGCTTGATATCCGGCTAGGTTCTTGATTTTTGTTGAGACCTGAAGATCCCACAGTTAGTGCTGTTTGGCAAGGAAGAGCAATGTCTGATGTTTGCAGAGAGGCAGGGCATGAGAATAACGGGAAGTTCATGCTCCAATATTGGAGACCAGATAACTCCAGAAGTACCATGGAATTGAGGTACCAAAATTGTTGGTACGGGAAATGGGTAGTTGAGAACACGCCTCCTACTTGGGTGGACGCTTCTTGTGCACTATACGCGAATTGGTCCAAAACAGTTAACCCAAAATCACGTACTATTCCTCGGAAGAGCAGAGAAGCTGCCCAGGCAACTTTGAATAGGTCAAACAAGGTGGACCCCTGATGGACTGGCGTGTCGTGGCTCAACACGGCTATCGGGATATTTCCCGATGTTTTTTTCTGTTCGGCTAGACAATGGCAACGTCCGTTTCCTTGGTAATTGATTTGTGCATGTCTTGTAGTTCAGTTAGTATTGGTTGTTGTGGAAGCTGCCGTGCATGGGATGCCTTTATTTTATCAATGAACAACAAAATGTGCTGTTCTTGTTTTTCCTCCAGGGCAACCTCCAATTCGCATGTCATAGTTGTAGCAATTGCCGACGCTGCGTTAGCTTTTCTATTCTTTCTTTTCTTGTGTAGATCTTCTAAGCGGTTATTAGAATTTTACAAGACAATTTTCTTCTGGATAGTTACTATTCTCAATATATGTTTTCATTTCTTTTTTTCTATTGTGGTTGACATTGTTTTGTCATTATTTGTATTCTCCCTGCTCTTCTATATTTGCATTACTAGCTACTATGTTCATATGGATTCAGGCAAAGTTTTCACATTCGTTGTTCACGCAACAAACACTTGTTTTTACATTTAATAGGACATAAGATGCATAAGACAATGAAGTATAGGGTATACAAAATGGACCCGCTCACCTTACAAGGTTTGCACTCCATCAGGAGATTTCTAGATAACTTAGTTCCCACCTTCAGAACCTCCATTCCAGCTGGTAGCATTTAATTCGTCACTCAGAATTTCTTTCATCCATGAGATGCATGTTTGTGTGCTTCAATTCACCTCTCGGGGGCCTTGCAGTACCTTCAGGAAAATGAACTTCAATGTATGTGGATATCTCCTGATGTAATGCCTATCACCATGCATGGAAGGTTATTTACTAGTCCGTATTCACAATTCATATATATGTTGAGATGCATATTCGTGTGCTTCAATTGACCTCTTGGGAGCATGTGAAACCCTCACAAAAATGAACTTCAGTGTATCTGGATATGTCCCAATGTCTTGCCAAACACGATGTATTCATTTGAAGGCTAGATATGCATGTTCGTATGCTTGAATGACGTCTAGGAGCCTTTCAACACCTTCAGAAAAATGAACTTCATTGGAACCGGAAATCTCTTGGTGTATTGCCTACCACCATGCATCGGGAGATTTCTGAATTTTATTAATTTTGGACTTTCAATAGTCCAAAAGTAGTTAAATAGGGCATTTGTACTACACTAGTGTCAAAGTGTGTGGAAGAAAATCCAAAAACTTTGACCATGTACATTGCAAGGTATTTGCATTTAAAGTGAAGGAATCAAGTTTTTCTACACCTTGCTGAACTATATTTTTTGGCTTCAAACCTTTTTATCTTAAAATTTTTGCTCTAATGATTTCAATTTTCTAATTTTATATGATGAAAAATTGAGTTAAGAATCTAGGAAAAAAAATTCATCAAAAAGACACTTAGTTTTCACTCATAAAAAAATGGTTAAATAGAAGTAGGTTCAAGATTGAAGGAAAAATTAAATCATTAATAGCTCTAAGAAAGCATTGAAATATATTAATCTCAACAGTGAGATTGTTCTAGATAAAAATCTTAACCTTGCAAAACTTTTTTTTTTCAAATTGTCAAATTCGAGTACAAAAATGAATCCTACAAGTTATTTTTTCAAGAAGATGCTCTTGTTGTCTGAAAAATAAGGTATTCCATAACTTTTGCATAACAAAACCAAATGGAATGAATCAAAGATTTACATGTACATAAAAATAAAACGAATATGAAACAAATTTTTAAAATTTGTAATTTAAAGTTTTTCTGAGGGTTTTTTTCTGCCCGCCAAACTGAAAGCTTTTCATGTAGGAAGAACCATAAGATGTGAAAAAGAAAATTTAAAACAAATGGTAATTGTTGAAATTTTTTTTTGTTGAGTAGTCTCTATTGTTATTAGCTAATGTCAGCGTAACTTCAATTCTTGGGCTCCAGCTGAAAGAAATTGTCTATTTCAATGAAGCTAAGTAGTTTCAATTACTTCCACGGAGGTTGAAGAACATCATGATAGAAATAGAGACCATATATATGCAGCAACCCAAAATTCAATGTGACCATTGCAAGAAGAGTGGTTGTTCGAAAAGTCTATCATGTAAGTGTGTAGAAAGTGTTGCGGAGGATGATGAAGATTATTCTATAATTTGAATGAGAGAAACCATGTTGCGGACGAGTTCAGTTTAATTCTATTTATAGTATTGTGAAGGTCGCAACGTAATATGTGCTAGATTTCGGATACACTTTCAATTGTCCACGCTTCTTGTCTATGACATGTTTTGGTACTAGTGTACCATTTCTTCATGTGTATTTTAAGGTTATTGGCAGGACGTACATAACAATTGCAGCATCAAGCACTTTGCATCTTCTAATATTTGTAACTAATTCATAGGGTGTCCAGGAATTCTAGAAGCACTTACATTTTTGTTTGTAGACCCTCCCCAACATCCAGAAACTGTTGTGCATTTTCAAATATTAATTGGTTATGCCAAAAAGCTCATTTGGGTGATTGTAGGTGTTATTTTGTTATCATGCAGTCTAAAGAGAATTGTGTTTAAGCAAATTATGCAGAAAATTAAATTGACAGACCATTTCAGAGGCGACGACAAGCATGTCAACGTTGAAGACTTTTCATATCACGCCTACACCATTTTGTATATTGTACCCACTGTCAAAAGCATTTCATAAGCATCATTGCTTGTGTATATGTATGCAGAGGACTACAGAACTAAGTGGAACTAGAAGTAAAGAATAGAAGAGTGAATCCAATGAAGGTATTCCGAACTTCTTCAAATTCTTTCTCAAGAAGAGCACTTCATATCATGCATGAGCAATATGAAAGAATTGGAGCAAAGGAGTAGAGGGGCACATTTTTTGTGAGGTATACGCTTAGGTATCGGAAAGCAGCAAAGTAGAATTACATGTTTACATTATTGTTTGTAATGTTAAAGAGTTTGGAAACTATTTTTCCAATAAAGTTAAAAGTCACTTTGACAAGGCGTTCATGAACGTGCACTGAAAAAGTGGCAAGCAATTTTCTATGTGCCCAATGGCAAATCAGTCTTCAGCTCTAAAAAGTTTAGAAATGACTACTTGTTTCTTCAAAATCAGGTATTGATGCTTTGAATAAAAGAGTGGGTGATATTGACTGTTGGTGTTGAATGCACATTACCAATACAATGAGAGAAATGTTGAAAATGGCTTCTTGTCCTTGAGAAGCACACACAAACTAAGTCTCCACTTCAGTGTCTTGGTGCAATGTCGTGTTTGCTGAAGCTCCTATGTAGGTGCCACCAACAGTTGCGGCTTCTCTAAGGGGCTCAGAGTCTAGCATTGGTGGTTGCAAGCCCACGAAGTCCTCATCGTTTGTACATCAATGACAGTAGGGGTGGACTCCAGAATTTGCAATTGGCCGCGTCTTCCACGGACATCAGTTTTGCAGACAATCTTCCATCCATGCTTATGTGGATCTTCGGAGAAAAACACCTGTTGGCAATGCAAAGGGAAAACAAAAGAGTCTGAGTGCACCTTTCCAACTCAAGAATTTCTTTGACGTAGCCAACGTAGTCATCGGTTCTTTTGATGGGCCGTCCATTGCAAAGCCCCCAGCGAAGCTGATGCGTACAAGAGGCAACGACGCAGGAGTCACGTGTGACAAGCCCACTTTCAGAACTACGAGCACGCAAATGCATTCCAAAAGAATACATTTGTCTGTGTGTCGCAGCATAGAGTAAGTAAATTCCCTGTTATACTCCCAAAAACCACTCTAAAGCATAACAAAATGACTCTAAAGATCGAACCCACGAGATTCTGTGAAGTGTCTAGCTCTATTCCCAACTTAAGCTTAGCCAGTATCCAATTTCTACTTTCCAATCCTAGATCTAAAACCGGAAACAACAACACACCGAAAACAACGATTAGACCTCTCTCTATCTCTTTCGGTTTGTCAAGCTATCCGGTCCTATAAAACTACCACAACCCAGGATCCTACAACTTCCGATCCTGGCACTCCTCTGGACCGATCCGTCCCGGTCCGCTCACACGTACTCTCACTCCAATCCGGTTTAGTTTAGCCTTTGTTTCACCATCAGAGGGTTCGCCGCATGTTTTTGAAAGTGGCAGGCCCGCCACTCCTTCCGTGACTTATAGTGGCTGAAGACCCACTTCTCTAATCCACTACTTCCTACACTAGCTCGGATCCGGTTTGATCTCTCACAGCCAACCGGATAGCGATCCGGTTTGCAAGTCACACAAAGACCCCCCGTACGATCCTCTCATACTACAACGACCTTGACACCAAGTTCCCTCCGTGCGAAGTTAGGCGGTTACAAGTGAACCTGTCCGTTCCAACATCAGCTAAAGTTCTTCCGTTACCAACTAGGGCAGCGAGACCTCACAAGAGATCGGACACTCAACCGGATTTCCTACCCAGGAGCTCTAGCGCGACTAAGGAGTCCTTCCCTATCTGCCTAGCCTAACAACGGCTTTCTCGCCCGGAATCTTGAATTGTAGAAGTGCTGAGGAACTGAAATCCACTCCTAACACTTAGAATACCCACTCACTTGTACATAAGAGTAAAACAATAACACCAAGGAGAGAAATCACTCTAGAATCTGCATGCATCTTCCTAACTCCTCACCAAACAACCCTGCCACGCGCGGGAGAGACGTACAACAAGAAACTAATAGAAAATGCAAGAAAACTCCAAAGAAAAGACTCCCAATCTCCTTCGCAGAGACTGACTTATATACATTTTAAAACCTCAAAGTCAACAAAAAGGGGCCCCAAAAGTCCGCGCGGAACTTTCGGTCCCTGCCGAGCCGGCCAGACTGGAGAACATCCGATCCAGACTAGACACACCGGATCAAATCCGGTCCGGTCCTAACTAACAAATATTTACAAAACTAAATCCTATCTATCCTATCACAACTGGATCTACTCCTTGATCTGTTCCTTTGTCCATAACTTGGTCCACACCTTGGTCCACGCTCTGATCTAGACCTTGATCCGCACCCTGATCTGGGGTGAGATCCATACTTTGATCCTGTCCTTGGTTCAGTGTCGGACTCCTGGGCGTTTCCGTTCCAAGCTGTTCGAAGACGTCCGTCAGATTCCGGTTAGGCTCCCCGGTTTCACGTTCTGGGAGATCTGGTGACAAATCTAAGTTGATGGCGTTCGCGAGTTTCCTCCTACTCTTCTTTGACTGGGGAGTCCAATCCTTCCCTTCCGTCTGAATGCCCACATTCGGAAAAGACCCTGGCATCGAAAGATCAGAAAGATGGAATGACCTTGACAACGTCGCTCCGTTCAGCTTTCGACTGCTCACCTCCATCCGATTTGCTGCTTCTCGTGCTTCCACCATCACCAATTCTACCTTCTCGGAGTAGTCCGTCAAGATCCGGACCAACCTGGTTCCGGATATCTTCTTGTCCTTGAGTACTCCCTCGTCAAACAGCTTTGCCTTGGTGGCGGCCTCTCCGGTTTCCCCAAAAGTGGCCTTCACGTCCTCAGCTACTTTCCGGATAGCCTCCGCCATCTCACGAGTGGTGGTCATGTCCTCCTTGAGGAGTAAAAGTTCTGTCTTCCATGCATCGACTTCCTCCTGAAGTCGTCGTATCTCCGCTTCTTGCTTCCGGATCTCATCCGGGCTGGAGATGTATTCTGCAACCACTGCCGCGAGGTTGCTATTCGCTGGTGCGCCCACCAGCTCACTGATCTAGGTCAGAACCAACTTCTTGACCGCCCAGTCTGCTCGCACATCGCTGAGGATGTCGATCAGTTGTTTGAATGGATCCTTCGGATTCGATCCGGAAGGACCCGGTCCTTCAAATTCCGGTTTCTTCTCAGGATCGGATGTCTCAGCCGGAGGGGTTGGGGTTCCTCTCCGGTGTGGAGGTGTCGTCTTCTGTTGCTTGTTCTTCAGCCAGTGTTGCTCCTCCTCTTCTTTTTCTTCATCGGAACCGGATCCTTCTTCCTGCTCTTCCTCCAATTCCGATTCCCCATACTTCAGGAGTACCTCCTGAGTAGTCCACTCCTTCTCCTCCGTGTCCGTGAGGAGATGATTGTGCTTGTAAAGATGGAAGATGTAGGGGCTTAGTGGTGTCGGCCTACTTCCTCCGATCTTTGGAACCAGACGGCTGACCAGATCGGAAAAGATCCGGGCCCAGTCCACTTTCTATTCCCCGCTCAAGGCTCCAAAAATCAGGTTCCTGATGGCTATCATTATCCTCGTTGGCTTCTCCGGGTGGATGATCGAAACCAGGAACTGCAAAAGGTTGCAATGTCAGTCGTCCAAACAATCCGCTACCGCATGCCCATCCTTCGAGTCCACGTTGCTCCGAAACTTCCCCCGAGTGTATCCTTCCTTCAAGGTGGCCATCCCGCAACCTCCTGACCGGAAGTCGTATACGGACCTCCACATCTTTTCCGTCCAACTGCCCGGAATTCCGTGGATGGTCTTATCGAATTGATTCGAGAATTTTCCCAACAGCTCTCGAATCATCCGTTCCTCTCTAAACCCCCAGGGTTTATCTATCAGTCCCCCGCAACCCATCATGGCGAGATCCTCCATGAGGTTGTCCTTTTCCTTCTCTCCTGAAGGAATGATCGGACACACCTTCCGGAGTTTAATTTCTACTGCGGAGAAACTGGACGGTCCTGCTTTACTCTTGCGAAGCTGAGGCATGGACACGCGCTTGTGCTAAACCGGAATCTCACCGAGACTACCTTTCTCTCTCCTAGCCGCACGTCCCGTTTCTCACCTTCGCTCTTCCGATCTCAACTGGAATACCACTAATCCTGCAGCACACTCTAACGCACTGCGCACTCTAACACACTAACACGCACACACACACTCACAAAACAAGAAAGCAAAGCGCTGGGGAGGAGGCTTAAATACGCGCAGAGAGAACGCTTTCCAGCAAACGAAGTTTGAAAAAGAGTGGCAACTGGACTAGTCAGCCTATTTATACTCTAATCTGTCATCATGACCAAATCCGTTCCTGACCTAATCCAATCCAACTCAGATCCGGGTTAGATTCCATTCGAATCCGGATTAGTCACTTCTTCCGATCCGTAGTTAATTTCCGGTTTTCCGTTACCTCTTGCTCGAATCCGGATCCCAGATCACGGTTTCTGTTCCAAGATTTAGATAACTTACAAAAAACCAAAAATTCACACTACGACACTGTGCGAGGTAGCATAACGCTCAGGTGGTTGCGCATATTGTTGAACGTTGTCATTGAGTTGCTCCCCAGCAGCCATTGTCGTATTGACTTGTGTACGCAACCAGTCTGAAAAGGCAGGCAACTCCCTCAATTCAGGTGGATATCTGAGTGCAACCGTTGGACGACGACGGCAATTGTCATGTCGGAAATCCTCTCGTTCTTCCCAGCATCGTGCTTTTGCAATAGTGTATTCCCTAGACCGCATTTTTGCCATCCACAGTTAGACATGCATTTTCACATTGCAACAAATAAATATAAACATGTCACGTGGTATATGTGTATGGTGATGTCACATTTCACAATGACAATTGGTACTCAATGTTCTATTAAGCAAGGAATATGACAGTGGAATATAGAAGTGCATTGAGCGGAATGTTGTCAACATTCTTCCCCTTCTGTTTGCAACGTAGAAAGTGACGCTTGCATAGAAGACAGTGTTGCTGACAACAATTGAAAGGAAGACTCCGTGAAGCAAACAAAGGGTGACGAAAAGACAGGGAGGTACTCACTCTCGCCAAGGTTGCAAGCAGGGCGCATTGTCTACGATGAATGCGTGTGCAAACGTGCGGACATCGTTAGGCATCCTATGCTTCATGTGCTCGTTAGATTGAAGAACCTCGTCATTCATGCGTGCATCTTCCATCGGGTCCCAAATACGGTGTGTGGTTCTTCTATATTGCTTCATGTACTCTGTGCAGAAACCTAGCGTGTCGTCCATTTGGTACCCCTCAGCTATGCTACCTTCGGGATGTGCGTATGTGCGGACGTAGTCCTTCAATGTCTTCATGTACCTCTCTATAGAGTACATCCAACGGCAGTGGACATGACCGCATATGAATAATTGCTGAAACAAGTGCACAGGAAGATGCGTCATGATGTTCAAAAATGTTGGTGGAAACTCCTTCTCCAATACATATGATGCCATGATGACATCTCGCATGAGTGCCTGCTGGTCAGATGCGCGTATTTGCTTGTCGCAGATTTTTTGAAAAACTCTACTCATTTTAATGATTGCCAAGCGCACATTTTCATCAAGTATGTTTTGAACTGCCACTGGAAGAATCTGCACATCACAGAACATGCATACCAAGCATTTGTCTGAGTCCAATCATGTGCAGTGCAGAAGCCGTTTTGAGCATCATCCGCACACATGAATACTATCTGCATGCAAGTTCTCAACGTACTTAGGAGCACATGTATTGTACATACAATTTCTACGGTTAGTAACGCAAAAAATCCTTTGGAATAAAGTATGGTGCTTGCTGAATTCAAGAGTATGTGAAGTGTAGCATGACTTGGGCACAATTCTTGTCAGCATAGAAAGTGAAACTCTATTGCCAATAGAAGAAGTTGAAAGTAGTGGAGCTATGTAGTATTTCTTGACATACCTGTTGCATGAAGACGTGGTAGTCATGTGTTTTCATATATTGTAGCTTGTTGTCCACCAAGTACTTGTGAGTAGAGCCTACATAGTTGGTGGGTGTCCGAATATTGGACACTATGTTCACAAACTCCTTGCGCTCATTTTGAGTGAATATATAAGGGGCATGTGGCATATAGTATTGATCATGTTGCCTGCGTGGAGGTTGCAACCAAAGTTCTTCATGAATTTGCAAATCCTCAGCGTCCTTGCGGCTGCCCGGGTTGTTGTTCATATCCATCAATGTCTTGACAATGTTTTCGCACAAGTTTTTTTTGCAATGCATGACGTCCAGAAGATGTCGTTCTAGCAAATACTGTTACAATAAGCGACACAATTATGAACGTTTGAAGCAGGCAAGCAGCTATACATTTAGTAGCAACAACAAAGGATGGAAACACACGCATTACCTGCCAATAAAGAAGGGTGTATAGTTCACTAAGCCATTTGACACCCGTCGTATGCACAGGGTCTCCCTCTGCCTTGTCCTTCCCACCCAAATCGAGATAAGATTGGCGCTATGCAGCGTATCTAATGATTTCCAACCCTGAAAGCACTGGTGGCGGTGGTCGATGCTCAACATTGCCATTGAACCTTTTATTGCGACAATATGGATGATGACGCCCTAAATACCTTTGCATGCCTCCGAACACAATTTTTGACCCTTTGATATGTCCATTGGGAAGAGCGTCACCAATCAGAGCCATCCTTGACTCTGTTAGCGGTCCACAACAAGGGCAACCCTTGTAACCCTTGCAGCATAAGCCAAAAATGAGGCTGTATGCTGGGAAGTCTGATATAGTCCACATTAGATGACTTCGGAGAGTAAAACGACAAGATCCTTCATCTTGTGAGAAATCTAATGCGGTCACACCTTCCCATAAATCGTGTAGTTCCCTCAAGAGTGGGCGGAGGAAAACGTCCATATTTTTTGATGTAGGTGACTTCTTGCCGGAGATGAGAATGCATAAGGATATAAAGAACTTCTTTGTCACAAACCAAGGCTCAAAATTGTATATCAAAATGACCACTGGCCATGTGGACCAATTTATATTGGGTGATTGCATGAAACACTTGTACTATTTTCTGTCACACGTGGCGTGCTGATTGTTTTTTTGGCCATAATTCTTGGGTTTTGACTCCAAATGATTCAAAATTCATAGACAAGGTACTGATGACTATTATACACCTTGTCTATTTTTTTGGAATTTTTTAAAAATATTTTACTATTTAACAATAGCCCCTGATATTATGTCACAAATGCCAATTTGGAGGTTTTTAGTACTATTTAGTACCCATAAAAACGAATTTGGAGTTGAAATTTGGTAGACATGGTCTTCTAGTAGACTTGTAGCTATTGTCCGAAGGAATTCTAAAAATACTTAATTTTGTGTGGTGTAGAAGTCCACAAATTGAGTCCCTTTCTACTAGCATTTTTAATGTATGTAAAAAATTATTTTGGTGGTTGTTTTGGTGAATGACCATCTCCATAGAGTTGCCTCAAATGACCAATTTTTATTTTTTTTATTTTAGTTTTTTCCTATTTTCTAGTAATTAAAACATCAAAGTATATATTTTCTTAAGATTTGGCACTTTTCTAGTTCTCCTACTTAGGGAATTTTTTAATGAATTTCCTTTGGTGGTTACCTTCATCTTAAAGGTGCATACATTGGCCATATTTTTTAATTTAAAAAAAAATTATTTTCTAATTTTAAAGTACTCCAGAAAAAATCATGAGTACTATTGCAAAACGCAACAAATAGTACAGGTGTTTCGTGCAATCACCCTATTGCTTAGTTTGAAAGAGTTGACCACGTCCAAAGCTAATGTAAGGCGCATGTTTCGAGGCTCTGCTCCAAAATTGCCGAAAGCAACGTCGGTGTCAATGTGTTTCCAAGCAGGACTATCCACCACAGAACGCATGACGTCATCGTCATTGACATTTTTGGTATACCCAGTCAGCATTCGAGCAATGTTGGTGGACCTCCACATTCGCTTAAGCCTGGGAATGAGTGGAAAGTGTCGGATCACCTTTGCCGGGATGACCATACTGCCGTCCACCCAGCGAGACTTTTTGCACTGTGGACAAGACTTTAAGTCAACGTTTGCATGTTCATAAAAGACGCATCCATCTAGGTAGGCGTGAACAATGTTGTAGTTTAATCCTAAATTCTGAATAGTCTTTCTTGCGTAGTAATGAGTACTGGGTAATATGTTTCCTGTTGGTAACAAGTCTCGACCCATTGCTACATGATGCTTCCGAATGAACTCAATCCGCTTTCGTCGGTCACCACGATAGTCTTTACAAGGGCATCGGTAGGCAATAATGTTTTGCTCTGTTGCAACACGCAATTCAGTCTGTAGGATCAAGTCACCTACAGGGATGTGGCGCAATGTACGACCGTCAGTAGAAATTCGGATTCGTGCACCGCGTTGTCCAAAGTCGGGGTTCATGCTTACTACTAGGCTGCCAATTGGTCTGTGCACACTTGCACATGTCCTCACACAAAAGCAAAATTATAGAGCGACTACTATAGCAGCAAAAGGCTTGACTTATATATTATGTCAGGGTACTTCCATCATGCTTGAACATCTACAGGCAGTACGTATGAATAACAAAAGGTTTTGGAACAGTGGAGCAGTTGAGGGTTTAAACATCCAACATGAAAGTTACTGTTGCATTTCGAACATGGCAAGTGTGCCAAGACCAATTACTGAAAAGCATTAATAGTTGAAATGCAGGTAAATTCAACATGAGCAGAGGACTTGTTTTGCATAATTCTAAAGTGGTAGTGCTCAGGTACTGCACGTATTTGCCAATGCCACATACACGTGCACTTGATGTCTTGTATAGTGGAGCACTTTCAAAGCCAACATTTGAAGGTCAATAAAGCAAAGCAGCTCACATATGTAGAAAGTTAGAAGGTGTACCTTGGAATACAAACATAGCATTTGTTGAATGTCAAAGTGCAATTCTTTTGTGACAATGAATGGCAATGACTTTTTAGCTACGAGATGCATCGCTATTAGGTACACCGTCATTACCATATTGAAAACTTGCACTGTACATTTAATGACAATAGTTTTCATGTGTCATTTTGGAAAAAAATGCATGTGGACATGCATGACAGTACTCATTTACTATGTGTATATGTTACTGGAATTTATAAAAAAGGAGAAACGACACACAAACATCTATAATGTCTAGAAAGAACTATAGTTTCACACGCTGTGGTCTAAAGAGCTTCAACATGGAATTTAGGAGTTGAGGTTCTAAATGAGCCAAGTTTGCCTTTCAAGGCTCCATCGTGAGAACTCCGTATTTAGAACAGTGGAGCAATCCAGGAATTAATTGCTCCACTGAATCCTACCCGTCGTCCATGGCGGAGAGCACTTGTTCACCAAGCCAGTTGTCATATTCTTCCTCCCAAGTATCGAAAGGAAGAACTTCGTCATAGAACCACGACATGCAATACAAATTGTTGTGATACACGTCGTCAAGAATGAAGTTCTCAGAGTCCACAAAACCATGCTCATACCAGTCCATGTGCTCCAAATGAAGCAATGCTAAGCGTTGCAGGTAGTTGTCATAGTCCGCATCTAATTGTTCAAAATGAAACAAGTTGTCTTGGGAATCCACCTCTCCTATGGATTCCACGTCACACTCTCCTACTAATTCCACTTCTGTGAAGTCCATCGCATGTAAGAACTCTCTTAGTTCAGCCATACCGAGCAAGTCACCTGCAAAGTCTCCCGTTTGAACATAATCATTTGAAGCTGGAGGTCAAAAGTATGTGACATTTGATTAACAAAATTCAGAGAAAGATATGTCGAACACTAGAATGTCGCGGCGTCCTACTTCCAAGACGATGTTACATATTTTAATTAAATGTAGACTTTAATGAATGGAAGAGAACGCACCTGTTCAGATGACTTGTCACTATGAATAGTGACAAGTACAAGCAATATCCAGTGGATAGTAGTCTTGTACAGGAGCACAAGTAATTTAGGATAGAAAACTCCCTTCTTATCTGCACGGCAATATTAAAGACAACAATTGGACAAGCAGATCGAACTTTTGCATTTCAGCAGTGTATGTAGCAAGCACAAAGATGTCTACGACATGGGAAGCTTCACTTGCAAATAAAGTAATTCAAGAAGGAACCTTTGTGGAGTACCAAAACAAGAGTGCAATGCTGCTACCATTCCATAAGGGCACATCAAACGTAATCGGATGTCCAGTATGACATGCGTTGTGTTTAGTACTCATTTTGTACACTCTACTATTGTTGTGGACAAGGCTGAGGCTACAATTCTCTTTCACTACGCAGTGTACGTTGTATGTCAAGCTTACTCAATTGTGCCAGTATGCACGTGTCTGAAGCATATGCCATAGCTAGGGCATGGGAAATTTAGCATTTCTGAACGTGTCTGTAAGAAAAAAGCCTAAGTAGTGAGCAGCTATACCGGAGCGCTGACGGATTTCATACAGTTATGAAATTGCAAACGGGATTCAGTGGGCATGCATTGGCAATCAATGGACGTAGGAATGTACCAGAAGGGAAGGCGGTCAACTTGCAAGTCACACAAACTGCCCTTTGCAACTTCAACAACTTACACTATAACAAAACTTGGTAAAAAAAAACCGCGCGGAGATTTGACTACGGTTTTTTTATCCACGCTTTTGTGCGCGTGCGCGTAGTGGACAAATAGTGTTTTTTGCAATTTCCCACTGCAATTTTTGGAAAGGTAATTAAAAATACCTTTCCAATGGTATATTACATGCTTCCAAATTCCAAAAATTGCAGTGGGAAACTGCAAAAAACACTATTTGTCTACTACGCGCACGCGCACAAAAGCGTGGATAAAAAAACCGTAGTCAAATCTCCGCGCGGGTTTTTTTTACCAAGTTTTGTCATAGTGTTAGTTTGCTAGATAGCAGAAATCTTGCCTCCTGCAATTGTGAGAAGAGGTCCACTAAGAGCGGCAGCGGAGCTGAACAACAACCATGGCAAGCAACATAGATCGTCTCTTAAACGTGCTGAAGTTGTAGCATCAACCAATGCAGAAGGTGCACTCAAACCCTTGAAATGACGGGCTTCAGAAATGCGACGGCCACTAAGGTACAGAACTTTAAAGCCTCAGTTTTCTTTTTGTCTATACAATTGCAGTTCTGCACTTTGCATGGTTTAGAGTAGTACTTTGACAATACAGTGGTACAGGTGCACATTATGACCAACGCCGTCTCGGCCGTCACTTGTAGTTACAAACATGGCCATAGGCAGGCCCACCTTATACATAGACCCCTATGGTGGTGGCCGAGTGACGCGTTCTGTACGTATATAAGCGACGGCTTCCTTTGAGTATTCTGTCTGTAGTCACGCAAGCAACACACCAATTACAGACGCACAGTGAATTGTAGTATGAAGGTAATGCATGAACAATTGAGCGAGACTAGAAGTTTGATGTTTCAAGCGACTGCTTGTTGTATTCCGACGACCTGGTCAACCGTGCTTCGGTGCTTAGTGACTCCTTCAGGTGCAATTCAGACGCAATTGATGTTTGTTGACGTATATATTAGTATATATGAGGCTTCTAGTGTCCTTCCTTGTCGTTTTCTTTGTCGTCTGCTTTGTTTATGTGTGTTGGTCCCTTCTTGTTGCTTTGTGTGTCTTCCGTTGCGCTTGTCGCTTTCTACTACTTTGTAATTAAGTTGCTGCTTTTTTCACTGGAATTTATTTTGTATTTGCTTGTAGGTGGACGTACTAGACACCTTCGTCTGTTGGCCGCGTAGTCGCGTCAGGATGCCTCATCTGCGTGGGAAGTTGCAGAAGAGGCAGCTGTCGCCAACACACAACACCCCAGACAGTGACACCCATGTTGCTAGTGCACAACAAATGCACCAGCGGTCGATGGACGAGCGTCGGTCAAAGCTGAAGGCAGATATACGTGCAAGGTGGATTGCAAAAGGCAAAGAGATAGCGCATTCCCACACCTCCCGCAAAGAAGCGAAAAGTTGTACAAGTTTCTTCTGATTATGAATCAGGCGACACAGAACCTGATAGGCACACAAGAGACCTCCACGACATACCGGAGCACTGTAGGTATGTCTCATTCTGCATGAACAGCCTACTTGTCGTGCATGACATTGAACGCCATATGAGGGATAAGGTACTCGATTATTGCTGCAATAGAGTGCAAAACTGATCCGGCATGCATGGTAAAGCGTGTTCTTTCTAACACCGTCATTGTTGTCTTCGACAACAATGTTGGCATATGAACGTCGCATCTTCTATTAGAATGGCCCGCAAGCCTCTTAGTTTGCAGTGAAGTCTACAAAAATCATGCAGTGTGTCACTTATAGGTGTAATAGTAGCTGCACAAAAGCGTACTAATGCAAAGTGTCTATGCATACATTTGGCATTTTTGTTTTGTGTTCAGCAGCCGTGCTTTTGCAAGTGCGGAAGATGATGGGAGCGACAATGACAACTACACAGATGACGAAGGTCAGACTGCCGAGGCTATGCGTCGTGGCAAGGGAGATGCATCCATGAAGGAACTGGTAATGCTCGACAAAAATGGTTTACCGTATGGAAGAATGAAGGCTTGCTTGGCTGATGATATCAAAGTGTATGCGAAGGACCTGGATCCTACCAGTAGCTGGGAAAGACAACCATCGTGGGAGAGGAAGCGATTATTTGAACACTTGTACGCAGGTATGGCTTTGCGTGTCATGCGGTCAGGAAGGCACATGAACGCTAGAAACTGTGTCACCGCATAATGTAGATTTCGTTACACCAAGTAAGTTTTGCTTAAGTAAGTAAGGCAGAGTATAGATGTTGTTGTGGACGATACGCCAAATACACATCGGTACACTATCACCCTTGCAGTTGTACGCTAAGGACTTGTTTTCTAGATGTCGTGGACGACATCGGTAGGGCTACTGGATGCTGTAATGCACGTGGACATACTCGGTCGTGTTGCCTTGCAAAAAAACATGTTGTGCTGTTTTAAAACCATGTTTGCCTTGCACAAGTGTGTTTGACATTGATTTGTGTTCTATAGTATGTTTTGATTCAAAATGTGCAAGGCATAGTTGAATGGAACCTACACATTTGTGTCACTTCTTTACAAGCTGTTTAGGTAACAATTGTTTGGTTCTTGCAGATTGGGACATGAGTGGGGAGAGCAACAAATTTAGCAAGAAGTGGATGCGCCCTATAATCACAAAGGTATAGATCAATGTCCGCTGGAGGTTAAATGCGTTGATAGACGCACAGAAACCTAAGCCACCAGAGGTATCTTGGGAGCATTGGAACATTCTTATGGCAACACGAGCAACAGACGCTGCCCAAAAGCGATCCGAGCAGATGCGTGCTATTTTGAAAGGAAAAGGCACCAAGGCATTGCAACTGAAGGCTATTGAGAAGGATGCCATTATAAAACTGGTGAGCTGATGTACTATGCGTGAAGGTTAATGTCCACGTCTGGGAAAGCAATTATTTTAATGCATGAGGTGTCAAGTCCGTAGTACTTGTAGGAGAACGATTCCATTTATGCGTTTGACATATACATTGGTGACACGTTGGATTGGTCAGTGATTATTTATTCCACGTTGTATGCTTATGATGTCTTGCTGACATGGCTTGGCCTTGTGATATGGTGCACTCTTTTTTGGTAGAGTATACAGCACAAGCATGCACCATATCAGATAGAGATCAACGAAGAAGTATTGAAGGAGTTCCAGCAACAAGATGAAGAAAAATGGAGCATGGTACCTGTTAATCACGGCAAGGAGATTGCCGAAGTGCAGAAATGAGTTTCTGAAGTGGACGACACCATTATACGCTTGGAAGGAAACATGGATGTACGCCTGCAGAGGTTGGAGGACCTATTAAGTGACATATTGAACCCGCGTGACATGTCATCTCTTCAAGGGGCACCAACGCCATTGCCTGTTACGCCAACAAATGTGCCATCCCTTGTCCTGCAATCCAAAAATACAGCTGCTATGGATGAAGTCGTTGTCTCAAATGTAATATAGGCAGATGACGATCATGTTGGGAAGGGAGGTCAGGAGAACTTTGTTGAAGGTGGACCGTCCAAAGAAGTTGGTATTGAAGAGGACAACAATAGTGGCAGTGTAATTCCAAAACTCATGGAAGAGGGCGGCTTTGGATCACACGTCAACAATGTCCGTGAATCACTGAAGAATACTATCAAAGAAGTTGATCAGAATGTCTTGCAGAAGGAGGTTGATGTGTACGCCATAGGGGGTCCGTCAACATCACCGGAGGTAGCGGACAAGGGACCAAATGCAAAGCACGTGCATGAAACAGAGAAGGTAGGAGACGTCCCAAAAAGAACGTAAAAAGATGCAGCATTATGAGGATGGACCTTTAATATTACTTGTATTGGTAGCTATTCATTTTCGTCTTGTGCATGGACTATCAGTGAGAAAATGGCAGCACTTTGGAAAACTGATCTCATAGTTTGTAAAGAACAGTAGTTGCAGCAGAAGGCACACTGCTGCCATGTCAAGGCCCATTTGTTGCCAAGCAAATGGGCAGGTGGCCACAATTGCGCCAAAAACGTCGCTGCGAGAATTGGTCGTAGAGGACTAGGACGACCGAAATTGAAATTCCAAAGTTTTAGTTCTATAGTGATGCATGTAATTAGTGCTTTTTGATAGAAGTGGCCATCTGACATGGTGTTCATTTGCAATAAGTGGTCTAAATGAAAAAGAAGGATGCAAATACATACAATGATGAAAGTGGTATTCAAAAAAGTGGACAAGGCATTATCAAGGTTTTGAGTGCATGAAATATGTTCTAATTTCTCATGTGCACAACATGTTTACTGTACTTTATGCAGATGTATCCAATGGCCTATGTATTAAGCATATAAGAAAGTATGTGTGTTGAAGTTGCCTATTTGAGTGATTAAAGTGTTGACTTTGCTTGTATAATATCTTTGTGGTACGTATTGACCGTTGCATTATGTTACTGCAGGTAGGGAACTCCAACAAAGCAGAGGCAACAAAGAAGAAATGATAAGATTCTGGGGTGCAGAGTGATGGGCGGTTGGAGTTTCTGATGTGCAGTCGTTTTGTGAAGTCTTCACAAAACAAACAAGGTCTTCATATTTTTGGGTGTTCCATGTTTGTAGCAGGGGAGGCATTGCAAGAAGGAGAGTCGTCAAGTAGCCTGCGTAGGCCAATTTTTGTTTGTTTCCTTTCCTTGCTTCTTCTATTATAGCAAGACATTGCATGATATAGTATGTTTGGTGATGAAAGAGAAGACTAAATGGAATAGTGGACATTGACAGTGCTTGTCATCAGCAACGTCCATCAGCGGAGCTAAACGAAAGCCGATGTCAATGCATAGGCAACGGTTTGTATTATTAATAGATATGATGTTGTGCATCGGCTAGCTCATGCAGTGTACGTGTTGCACTGCAGTATACATAGTTTACGTATAGAATGCAATACAGCAGCAGATGTAGCGCGTTTCTGATCAGACAATGTGGAGCCAAAGTACTCAAATTATAGTGGATTCCATGAATTGGCAAGTGCAGTGGTTGCAATGTCAAGTCACAGTGAAGTTTTCTTGTACAGTTGTCATTAGTATCACGGTGCATGCTTGTATGCGACGCCTTTTATAAAAATGATGACATTGTTTATAATGTAATGTGTGGATTTCCGCATGAAGGTTTCATATGCATCGTGCGTGTATCATATGTTGATTCTTTGCCAAGGTAGTTGTCTAACAAGTGCTTGTACACGACATGTGTAGTTCAAAGTTCTTTGTGTCTAAAGCGTTTGTGAGAAGGTTTCTGCACAATAGAGGAAGTGCTTTGCATTGAAAGAGGATAATGATGGTATGAAGGTAGTATGTAATTTCATGTGTTTTGTACATGCTCTGGAGTATGGTTGTGCATTCAAATTTGTGTTTGGGGATACATAAGGTCGTCAGCAGTAATCATTAGTGCGCAGGAGTCTTTAGTCCACATGTCGTAGAACAAGGAAGCACAATTACTCTCAAAAGGGCTTAAAAACAGTTAAAACACCTTCTAAGTGACTCGTGTATTGTTCCCACAGGATTTAGTTTGTAGTTCTTTGAAATAACTAGAAGGGATGTAGGAAACACCCCAAGTAACTATATTCCGGATGCTAGACCGGAAACTCTTTCACAACTCTTTTTATTTTCTTACAATATATTTTCTCACATGTCTCATTGCAATCGATCTCTCTACAAATAAAGAGGAGTGTTATGATCCTGTACCTCTACCAATCTGAACTAAGACTCCGATAACTCAATTGGACGGATGCGGAACCGGAAGGAGTGTCGTTATCCTGTACCTTTTTCGGTTACGTTTCCTATTCCAGTAACTTTAGTATCCCGTACAATAAGTTTAGCCTCTATATTAGAAGGGTCCGCTATTAAAGTTAGGGAAGGATGCATTAAGTCCTACCCTCCTAAGGATTAGAATGAATGAAGTTCCACTAAAATGACAAGAATAATAAAAGACAAAAAGGTAAATAGGATGCAAGTTTCTCCTCACAGCTAGTCCGGAAGTTAATCGTTCTAGCAGGTCACTCAGGAAACCCCTACAATCCCCATATGGCTACAACGACAGATCTATCCTATCCGTATTCTTTGGGCAGGAAATGATAACCGGATAACTAACTGCTCCCTATCCTCTTACTAATCATTACTTCCAGTTGTAGCAGGACCTCATCGATACGTCGACTAGTATATATCCGGTTGACAGCGGATCATACCTAATCTTAAGAATGGCTATCCTACACAGAAGCCTCCTGATGACAACCAAGAACACAGGAACTACAGCTAATACACACAGTTTCGTAACAAAATCCTCCTAGTGCCCGGAACAGGATCTGATAGAATCCGGAGGGCTACTCTCTCTTCCTACACATGCAAACACAGCTAACCGCACTTAACAATGGTTCTAGCATTGTCGGCATACCAACACATCACCAAACTTTTCAGACTGGCTCATATGAAGTGAAATTCTATTTATATTTGCAAAATGAAAGGAGAACAAAAGCATACAAACACACCCGGGGCTTCAATAGAATTTCAGCCCCTAAATACTAACTAACCAGAGAGTGACATGTCTCACTCTTCTGATTCAAAACTCCTGCTCTTCCTTCACATGCCGCTAATCATACCAAAAAGTGAGTCTCAGTTCCGGAAAAAGCCGGTTCCGGGAACTCCAGTTCCTCTCAAAAAGGAACTTGAACTACTACTGCTTGGATAAGAAAAACCTAGGTACCATCGCCTGACTACCACTTCTTTAGACTAACTGAAGCTAAGTCTAAGTCTTCTTTAGCCGCTAGGAAGTCCCTTCTGCTGGTTTAGATGCCCTCCTTCTAATTGGCTGTTTCCGACTAACTAAAGGTTTAGTGCCAGGTGATACCTTACTTTTACTTGGAGCTGCAGTCTTGCCTTTCACCTTTCTAGTCGGTAGAGATTCCGATTCCAGTTCCGATTCCTCGATCAAATCAGCTGTGCTCTCTTTGTTTTGGGATGTCTCTGGTGATTCTTCCTCCTCAGTTTCAAGCTCGATAGGCGGAGACGAGTCTCTTGCACGTTTTGTGGTCGTCTTTCGCTTCACCGCGCTTGTGGTCTTTGTAGAAGGACCGGAAACCTTGCTCTTTGGTGTCTCCAAACCTCCCTCTCCTGACTTTTGGTGACTCCTGGTCTGGGATGCTGGTGTTGATGGCTGTTCGGTTCCAGAAACCACGAGGCTGTTGGGGCGAGTAGATTGAAGGTTCTTCTCCTTCGATCCGCTCTTGGTCTTCTGTCCAGCAAAACCAAGTGAAGCAAATAAAGGAACTGTCTTCGAAGGAGTTGCTTCCACTACTTTTCCTGTTCCCTTCACTGTTTTTGGTTTTGGGACTATATCCATCATGATCAGCCTCATCTCGGCCAACATAACTTCCATCTTCTCTGCATAATCCACCAGGACTGACACGATTTTGGGTCCTAATTGCGAACCCTTCTTAAGAACCCCGGCCTCAAACAATTTGGCCTTGTTTACTACGTCACCCGGATTCCCGATAAAGTTCCGGATCCAGTTAAGAGTTTCCATTGACTCAACTGAAAGTTTCCTCTCCCTATTAACCTCATCAGATTTCTTTTTTAGCTGGGTCTGGAGGGATTTCACTTGATTGGACAACTCCTCTACCTGGCCCTCCAACTTACTCTCATCCTTGCCATGAAGAAGGATTTCCACTTCCGCATAGAGGTCAGTGGGTCTTTCTACACCCATCAACTTACAGACTTTCTGGGTCACTTCTCTCTCCACAGAATTGCAATCCCAAAGTTTCCTAAGTTCTTTTATGACCTCCGCTATGGGATCACCCTTTCCCTCTTGTGACCAAATAGGATCCTTCATTCTTGATCCCTCAGCTACCCCCTTTCCTTTCACTCGGGTTTCTTCCCTCTCTTTCTCTGGCTCCAAAAATCCCTCTCCCGATCCCTCCTTAAGAGTATCCGTTTCCGTTTCCGGACTAATCTCATACTTAAGCATTACTTCTGCAGACTTATAAACTGTCTGCTCCTTGTCTCTTAGCAAATCTAAAGAATGATAGAGATGGAAGAGAAAAGGTCCCAGACTGGAAGGTTTCGACTTTCCGGCCACTGCACACATTTTAGCAACTACCTCTCGAAACACTAATCCCCAATTCACTTTCCTATCCCCGGATAGTGCACCAAAAATCGTGTTGGCTTGAGTGATGTTGACCCGGGTAGGTCTTTCCGGTGCTATGATCCGGACCATAAATTCTAAGACCCTTCTATGCCTCAAGTTCACACAATCCGTTACTGCTTATCCATCCTTAGGGCTATTCGGATTGGAGAACTTACCAATCGCACACTTGTCCTTTCGAGAAGCAAATCCTTCACCTTCACCAGGTAGGTTGTAAACTGTCCCCCACATCTCTGATGTCCACTCGGATGGCTTTGCCCTCACGGTCCGCTCCCACTCGCTGGATTGATCCGTCATCAGCTCTCCAACCATCTCCTCATCCTTCAAGTTCCAAGGCATTCGCATAAACCCTAAGCAACCAATTTGGCGTAGATCTTCCTCCAAATACGTTTGTTCCTTCTCGCTCTTTGGTATACCCGGAACTACTGACCGGAGAGTAACTGCAAGCGGTTCCTCCTCAACCTCCATCTTCACCATCTCTCTAGATGCGCTCAGAAGTAATCCCTAAATCACTTACGCTCTCGGGTCTAAAACTATAGCAAGAAATCTAAAAGCAATTGTTCCTAAGGCAGCTTAACCCTTTCCCGCACAACAAGGACCGGAATCAAAAACTCTCAAAGCTCCTTCAACATAGCAGGAACGCAAGAAAACAACTCCACAGAACCACAAAGATCCAAACAGACATAAAATAGGTCAGAGAAAGACCTCCTTTCCGTCTTCCTGGTTCCGGTTCCCTAGCCGTTATGTTTCCCGTTACCCGTTCCCAACGGATTTCTCATCCGTTCAACATTCCTTTCCTACTTTCGTAGAAATTCCTTTTCTTCCGGTTTAGCTCCGATTCTATTCCCGGATTCATCAAGAGTTTTAGAATCCTACTGGTTCCCTATCCTAGATTCCGGTTTCCGGTCAAGACAGGAAATTGAAGTTACCTTATTAACCATTTTAACACACTAAGGTATTCTATAATCTGCTAATCTATAAACCTAGTAATTTCTTTATTTCTAACTCATAAAATCGAAAAAGTTTAGCAAAAATGGATTCCTTACTTCTAATTCTATATAATGTCTCTCCAATCCGGTTCTATAGGTTCCCACACCACAGTAAACCCCTCATGTTTTTTGTAGATTCTGAAGAAGATATTGTTGAATATACGGACAACGGGTCCGGAAGTCAATCAAAAGGCAATGAGTACAACAATTCATGCCATACAAGTCATCTATATACAAGGTCTATGTAGAGGGGACATACTAAGAATCTTCCTAACATATTGCAAGTCATAGCAGTGGTACACGTTAAAGGTTGTTGTTTGTCACGCTTCATTTGCAGAAGTTTCCTACTAAGCACTCTTAGTATATCAACCTTCTAAATTTTGACAGTGTTGTTGTTAGGAGGAGGAGAACTCAATGCACATTTCAGTAGGGGTGCAACGCCAGAAGCATGGTTATTGGATTTCCGGGTAATGAAAGACAGCTAGTGAAAAAGACCTACAAGCGAGCGTGAAACTACTTTCTTTCTCTAAATTGAACATCATGGTAGTTGTTCGGCTAGGAGTAGAAGAAAGAATTTCATGAAATGGCATAGTGTTGCTGCAAATGGGTGGTGCGATTTTTAGGTTTCACATTGATGTCAGTTAGCACAACAACACAAAGAATAGGAAGAAAATGAAGAGAAGCAGCGGTCTGTATGGCACAATTCATGAAGACTAAAGTAGTGGTCACCATGGGCGTAGGGCCTCAAAGAGGGACAAGTCACCAATTGTGCGGAAGCATAACAAATGGGTGAGTATTAGCTATATTTTCTTTTTTGTACGTCAAATGTAGAGGAAGTTATTGACGCAGTAGAGTGTATTAGGCGGTTTAGAAGCTCTTTTACTAAATAAGTTCAGAAGAGGTAAATCGCAGTGTCCCTTGGCATGTGAATGTGCTGCACAAAAAAGTTGTTGCGCTACCTAAACGTGTCACTGGTCGTGTTGTAGATGCCATTTGGTTTTGTTGAGTACATGATGTACAAACATTACCACACGTGATGGACATTGTAGTTGTCGTGTAGGTCACGCATCTTATAACTGCAACAATTTCAAAGTGAAGTGTAGAAGGTAAAAAGTGGAAGGCAGAGTGCAAGCACAACTCTTATTTCTACAACAATGTCACAGGATGAAATGGACGGTGAGTACTCTTCTTGTCATGTACTCAAGTCAACTTGTAGCAGGTTCCATCGTTAGCAAGAAGTTGTGAACTGAAATTGCACAAGGTCTGTGTACCACGTGACTGAGTATGATGATGTTATTATGCTTGGTTAATGCCCTTCAATGATGTCGTTGGTAATGGGATCCAAGACCCGAAAGTAACCAGATACGCCGCACAATGATTTTTAAGGAATGTTGTTTGTGGGTATTATGTCAGCATTTTGTGTACTGACAATGTCCTTAGGTACACTTCCTTGCACATTAAGCATGCCAAATTGCCAAGACTTGTTATTATTCCGTTTATTCACTTTATTGTGAGTTTTTGCACAATAGAAAGAATGAGTTGGCAAAGTAGTATGCAAATTGTAAGCTCTACAAAGTGAAGTTCATCTATGTTTACATGCACAGGGTTTCTTAGTAAGAGCTCTCTATTATATAGGTACACAAAGGTCTGTTGTGACGTCTTCCCGTATTGTAGAACAGTGTGCTTATTTTCACAAGGCAAGAATGGCAACATGGATTTTGGCAGCATATGAATAGCGAAGAGTAGTGGCCATGCATTGGAGTTCAACTTTGCGCGGAAGAAGGTGAAAGACAGGATACTCTGCCATTCATGAAAGGTGAAAAAAGTAATTTCTTAGTGCATGCACCATTTTTGCTAAAGTAAAAATTCTTTACTTTTGTTGTGTGATTGAGAACATCATACGATTTTGCAATTCCATCCATACAAGGCCTTTTGAAGCGTACGGTAAATTCACACAGAGTTATGCTTCTTGTACAATTTAGATTGTTTTGTAAGTTGCATACTTGAAGATGCAAGAAGACTTCAAGGGGTCGTCTTGTTTGTGTGCATGCTGAATTCCATCATCCCAAAAAATATGTGGATTGTGTGCTCAAGAGTGGCAAACACCTTGATGGAAGAAGAAATGTGTGCACGGACAAAAGGGAATGCTGGGGAGCGAGCGTAGAGCGGCAAGCGGCGAGCAAGAAGCGGGGATTGGTGAGCGGGGAGCTGAAATATTAGAAGAAAACCCAAAAAGTGGCAAAAAATTGAAAGAAGAGTGGATGAAAGTTGATGGAAAAATGGATGTAATTTCAGAAAAATTCCTGAAATTCAATGGAAGAAATGGAAGAAAGTTGTTGGAAAAAATGGATGAAAGAAATTAGAAGAATTAGATGAAAATTATGAATGGAAGTGGATGAAAAATATGGATGAAAGTGGATGAAAAATATGGATGATATCGGATGAAAAATACGGATTTAGGTGGATGAAAAATATGGATGACAATGGATGAAAAATATGGATGGAAGTGGATGAAAAATTTGGATAACAATGGATGAAAAATTGTGGATGGATTATAATTTAGCGGTCGCAAGAGTACTTTTTGTCATTTGAATTGTTGGACCTCTCATTTGCGGCTTCCCAGTTAGCAAGAAAGAGCATGGCGCTACTTTTACTAAATCATGCTTGTGTGGCGACAAGGGTTGAATGTGGTTTAGGTGTAGGAGGATCATCCTGCAACTTCATCTAAAAGAGACTAGGACAAACGAACAAAATTAAATTGCATCAACACAATGAAAACATCGGATCATTTTATCAACTTCATCTACAAGAGACTAGGAAAAGCGAACAAAATTAAACTGCATCAACACAGTGACAACATCGAATCATCCTACCAACTTCATCTACAAGACAGTAGGACAAGCGAACAAAATTAAATTGCATCAATATAGTGAGGACATCGAATCATTTGGGGTCACTTCGTCTAAAAGAGACTACGACAAGCAAATGAAATTAAACTACGTCAACAAAGTGACAACATCATAAAACTACCAACTTCATCTACGAGACAGTAAGACAAGCGAACAAAATTAAATTGCATCAACACAGTGAGGACATCGGATCATCCTACTGTGGGAGTACGTATCATCCGGAAAGTCCCAATTAACAATTTAGTGGAGGTAAAAATAGCAGAACTTTTTCAATTTTTGCATTTAAATACCAAGTTAGGACTTAGATATTAGAAATAGAAATTAGTTTCTAGGTAGAAAGGATAAAACTCTAAATAGGTTACGCAGCCTGCCGGAAACCGTAGCCGGAAAGCCGGAAAAGTTCCGGAATGTTCCGGATCGTAGGGACCTACCGCCTAGGTTCCGGCTAGGGAACTTACGGGAACGTTTTTGGCGGTGGGAACTTAGGGTTCCGACAGGTACTTAAACCCCACCGCCAGCCTCATTCAGTCTCTTTTACCCGTGCTCTTCCACGGTGCGTTAGAAGAGAAAAAGAGTGGTGAGTTAGGGCGTGTTAGGGAGAGAAAGGGAGGAAGGTGCCGATTGCACCGGATTGTCCTAGCAGTCGGTGAGATGGCGGAAGCGAGTCGATCCCGGAGGTCGGTAGTGACAGCCCGGGGCGTACGTCCAGTTGTCCCATCGAATCCGGAGCGCCTGAAGGAGTTAGAAGAGGAACTAGAAATCATGGGGTGCTTAGGATTGGTAAAACGTCCATGGAACGTCCGGAGTGAAGAGATGATTGACGAGCTGGTTTCCGGAGTAGGTAATCAGTTCGATTTGACGATTAGGGGTCGATCTAGGGCCTAGACTCCGGAGTTGTGGGCGAAGGCATACTTTACGCCGAGCAGGGGTTCCGGAATGGCGTCCCGGACGGATACTTACGCCGTGGAGGTATTCCGGAGTCATGCGGATTCCAAGGAAGGAAACACCGCGAGTGATTGTAAGAGTCCACGGGATGGGCAGTTGTTAGCATTCCTCATCCCTATCTTGTATCCGGAAAAGCCCACCCGGATTACAATGACCGTGGCAAACACCATTTTCGGAGCGCTGGGAGATAGAGAGAATCCGGCTCCCAGGCCGGTCAGCTGGGGAGTGATCATTCACTCCGTAGTGGAAAAGTTAGCGGTCAATATCGCGAACAAGAAGTCAAGTCCGATTAGCCCCTATCTTTTTCATCTGTATCACTCCGAGGATGCACTGGCCGGACCGGAAATGACCATATATCGGAAGGGCGAGAATTTGTTGAGGTATGGACTTCCCGCAGAAGATGAACCGGATGAGCTCGAGCCGGAAGAAGAGGAACCAGAACCGGAGCAGGCATCACCAAACGTTGGAGGGACGCGCCGGAAATCGACTGATCGGGGTGCGCGGGGGAAGCAAGAAGCCGAGGAGGAAGAGAAGCCCCGAGAACCACTTCCGGAAACAGATCAGCTAGAGGCCACCATCAAATGGCTGTTAGCTACCCGGGCACAGAATGAGCGGATGTCGGCGCTGATCCGGCAAATGTGCGAGAAATTGGGTGTGAAGGAAGAAACCCAAATCCTGGTGGCGTTGGCGGAAAGGCCAGATCCGGAAGCGGTGAAGCAGCTGGAGGACCGGATTCTGACCTTGGAGCAAGAACGGGACCGGTTTCGAGAACAAGCTGCGTGGTCGGAGAAGGAGAGGATGGCCGCTGAAACAAAAGAGGGAGAAGCCCTCGATCTGGTCCGGAATGTCAGAAGTCTGTTTGACACTCCGGCGGATATTCTTGCCAGAGCTACACTCTGGAATAATCACATGGTCAAGGATGGTCACGTGGCGGGATCGAAGGTGGTGAGCATCCTTGTGGATTTTGAAGTCCGGATTGAGGGAATGCTCAAGGAAGTCCGGCAACTGTTGGGAAACTTGGATCCGCTTGAGGGGTTAGACCAAGGCCTTTTTGACCTAGGTCAGGATCTCCAAGAAGGAGGGGCACAGAACCAGCCTTCTCCGGCAAAGAGCAAGACAATCGCCGGAACGTCGCAAGCCGGAACAGCATCGGCACAGAAGAGGAGGTCGCTGGTGAAGCAGTTTGCGGCCTCCACTCCAGTAAAAGATGTTGTCTTAGGCGTCCCAGTCGGAAGAACTGCGTCCGTAGCAAATCTGTTCCCCGACAGACCGGTGGGTTCTACTTTCCGGGAACCACCTTTACCCGGAACAGTGTTGAATCCAGCCCGGACGGATCCGGTGAGTTTCACCCACATGCTCCAGCCCTTTCTCCAGACACCGCCACCGTCCCAGCTCATCGATCTTACTGTTCCGAAACCAAGGGGACGACGGCTACTGAGCGAGACGGACCCGGAATCGGAAGAGGGGGAGACGACTCAATCGGAGGAGGAAGAGTTGCAGCCTCCCCGGACCAGGTCGAAGACGAAGAACACCCCACCCCAGAAGACAGGTGGATCGCCAGCTCAGGGTGGCACGTCTGTAAAGAAGGCTAAGAGAAATAAATGACTATCTAGGGTAGCAGTAGCAGTAATTGTAGTTAGCATTCTTACCAGGATGGTAGTTCCGGAACCGGATTTTCCGGATGTAGGTCCAGTAGTTCCGGACTTTTACGAGTTAAACGGTTTTGCAGTTTCCCGGAACGGTCTTCAGGGCCGTTGCCTTTTTGCTTTTTAGTTGGCCGTTGGCCGATTTTCTGGTGGCCGTTTGGGCTGCTTTTTTTGTGGGTTTTTAAGGACAGGCCGGTTTGTTGGCCTGTCATTCCTTTTTCCTTGTTCATTTAATCTAAAGCATTCAGGAAAGCACTCGTTGGATTATTCTCTTGCGTATCGCGTCTATAGTCACTTGTGTGGATGTGTAAGTGAGAGTGTGCAAGGGGAGGAGTCCGGATTCGTGGACTGCCGGATTAGGCTAAGTGTGTCTTGCAGATGAGTTTTTAGACTTGCGCAGTGAGAAAGTGGCGCCTTTAAAACGCTGGTACGGTAATCCGGTGGAGACCAAGGAGTGGTCCGGAAGCTAGTCCGGAATTCGCAAGGGCGGTTCCGTGCGGAGATAGGCAACCGCCAGAGGAATATTTCCACCCGTCCGGAAGGCTAGTCAACCTCATGAGCGGTCGAGAGCTAGGAAGTCATTCCCTTAGTTCCGGAAGTCCGGTATCCGTCGTTGTAGTAAGGAGGACCTAACGCTACCCTGTGTGACCAGCTTTTCGGATAGGCCATCCGGAATGTTGTGAGGGGGCCACCCTGTTTACTCAACTAGATCTATTCTTGGGTTGTGTTTTGTTTTATGTTATTAGAGTTTATGTCAGATACGGAGTGGTGCAGTTCCCTACCCCTCGGAAAGAGCAAGTGAGGAACCCTCTGAGGGTAAAACAGAGGTATCGAAAACCAACTTGTTAGAAAGACGGAACCGGAATATTGGATAGGGCCGGATCCGGAAGAGAATCCGGAAAGGAAGTAGTTCCGGAAAAGTGTTTGTGTGTTGAAAGGACCCCTCTCAAGGTGGTCAAAGTCCGGAAACTTAGAGGTCTCGAGAAACTAATTTTGAAGCAACGTCTGGAATCTCCTGGGACGATAACTTGTGTCATCTTAGCACGTTTTTGTGGTTAAAGATACTTACACCTAGATTACGCGAACGACACCTACCAACTTTATCTACAAGAGACTAGGACAAGCGAATGAAATTAAACTGCATCAATACAGTGACAACATCAAAGCTTTTATGAAAGTGGCTAAACATTGTGCCTGTAGTCTTGGAGTTCCGATCTCTTCAATTATCCTCCGGTACCTCTTACCTTTTTGCTGAAGTCTTCTAAGATTGCCTTCCAAGAACTTATTGGTTTAGGCACTTCTATCCGCTTCAGCCTTCATGGTACAATTAGCGCTTGGAGCATCATCGCTTGATTGAGCGCTGCAACATCTCCATTCTGACTAGACTCTTGCGGGCACTATTTCAGGGTTCAGTTCCGATTCAGCATTCAAAGCATCATGTTCCCCTTATTATCATTACATGCCAACTAGCTCACCATCTTCGTGACATTCATCGTACATTTTCTATAGCAGACGACGCACTCATCCAAAAATACCCTAGAACTAATGAAACGCCTGTCCAATCGACCACAATCTCACATGAGCGTGCTTTCGTGGTCGCGAGGGCAAGCAAGTCAGAAATTCAAGAGTGCTAATCGAGGAGTATGTAGTCTGGCTAAAGAAGATGTACGATGAGTGTCACAAAGATGTCAAGCATGTTGGATAATGATTGTAGTACAGATCACTAGTACTAAGACTTCAGTAACAACGACACTGAACACTCCAAATGAGTAAGGCAACTCTAAGTTCAAATGAGAACTGAAATCTTCAATTGAGCTATCAACTACATGCACTCAAACTACTAGTGTAACGTCACGTAATACTACTTCCACTATGTGTGGCACTACCCTTGCTATTTGATGTCTCCGACTCAACTTCTACAACACTACCCTTATCACAACTACATGCATGCGAGCATTCTTAAGGGCAACACAGACCACCTCATCCTCTTTAAGTACCACAACACGGCAACGCGTGGCATGAATAGATAAGTTTGCCCAATTTTGACTTTCTTTAGTTCTAATGGGCAAAGTACACGACACGTGTCACGAAACAATAAGAGGAGGGGAGATAGACTTATCCTCCTCAAAGTTCGACAGGGGGGGCTAGGCAGCCCCTTCAGTTGGGCGGTTTAGCCTGCCTAGCCCCTCGAGTTGGGCAGGGGGGCCTGCCCAGCCCCTAAAGTTGGACGGGGTGCTTACCTAGCCCTTTCAGTTGGGCAGGGGGCACTGCCCACCTCCTCGGCTTGGGCGGGGGGTTTGCCTAGTCTGTCGAGTCGAGTAGGGGGGGGGCTGCCGAACCCCTTCAATGGGGCGAGGGGGGCTGGGGGCCTCTCGAACCCCTCGAATGGGGCGAGGGGGGGCTGCAGAACCTCTCGGTTCCGACAGGGGTGTGTGTAGAATCCCTCGAGTCCGACGGGGGGGGGCTGCAGAACCCCTCGGTTTTGGCAGGGGTGTGTGCAGAATCCCTCGAGTCCGACGAGGGGGGGGCTGCAGAACCCCTCGATTCCGACAGGGGTGTGTGCAGAATCCCTCGAGTCCGACGGGGGGGGCTGCAGAATCCCTCGAGTCAAGCAGGGGTGGGGCTGCAGAACCCCTTGAGTTCGAGGGAGGGGATGGAGAATCCCTCGAGTCCGGCAAAGGAAGCTGCAGAATCCCTCGAGTTGGCCGAGGGGGCTGCAAAATCCCTCGAGTCGGACGGGGAGGGGCTACAGAATCCCTTGAATCCGACGGGGGGGGGGCTGTAGAACCCCTCAAGTCGAACGGGGTGTGTGCTGAACCCCTCGAGTCGGACGGGGGGGACTGTCGAACCCCTCGTCATGGATTGGGGGGCTGCTGAACCCCTCAAGTCGGACGGGGGGCTGCTGAACCCCTCGAGTTTGGTAGGGGGGCTTTAGAATCCCTCGAGTCCAACGAGGGGGGCTACAAAACCCCTCGAGTCCGGTGAGGGGGGCTACAGAACCCCTCGAGTCCGGCGAGGGGGGCTGCTGAACCCCTCGAGTCGGACAGAGGGGCTACAGAACCCCCTCGAGTCGGACGAGGGGGCTGCTGAACCCCTCGAGTCAGACGAGGGGGCTGCTGAACCCCTCGAGTTAGGCAGGGGGGCTGTAGAATCCCTCGAGTCC
This sequence comes from Pseudisothecium myosuroides, assembly GCA_951799445.1. Lineage (NCBI taxonomy): Eukaryota > Viridiplantae > Streptophyta > Bryopsida > Hypnales > Lembophyllaceae > Pseudisothecium > Pseudisothecium myosuroides. Next base: position 2,776,440 of record OX637297.1, read on the forward strand.
GACGAGGGGGGCTGTAGAACCCCTTGAGTCCGGCGAGGGGGGCCGCTGAACCCCTCGAATCGGACAGGGGGGCTGTTGAATCCCTTGAGTCGGACGGAGGGGCTGCTGAACCCCTTGAGTCGGACGGGGGGCAGCAGAACCCCTCGAGTCAAACGGGGGGGCTGCTGAACCCCTCGAGTTTGGCAGGGGGCTGCAGAACCCCTCGAGTCCAACGAGGGGGGCTACAGAACCCCTCTAGTCCGGCGAGGGGGGCTACAGAACCCCTCGAGTCCGACGAGGGGGGCTACAGAACCCCTCGAGTCCGACGAGGGGGGCTGCTGAACCCCTCGAGTCCGGCGAGGGGGGCTACAGAACCCCTTGAGTCAGACGGAGGGGCTGTTGAACCCCTCGAGTTTGGCAGGGGGGCTGCAGAACCCCTTGAGTCAGACGGAGGGGCTGTTGAACCCCTCGAGTTTGGCAGGGGTGTGTGGGCGCTAGATTACCCACCCTTGGTAATAAAGCGAACACCGACCAGGTTCTATGCCTTTATCCACATTTTTTAATATATGGGGGTGATGTGAGCGCGGTCCACTGTGCCTTCCAAGCAATGGATCTTTTTTGCTAACGTTTCCTAAGTGTCGTGGATGGCAGCGAATAATTAGTAATGCATGTAGTAACTCACAAGTTAACTGCGATGTTTAGAGTGATGGTGAAATCCGAACTCCCTAACTATCTATCCTATGTCGAGGGTCGACTGAGTAGTTGGCGTCATTTATAACGTCCCTAACTACATAAAAAGGAGAACCCCTATGTTCCTTCCATGAACCCCTAAGACTATCTTGGGTTTCTAAGACTTCACCTAGGAATTCTACTTTTTAAAACTACCCCTAAAGTTCCAACTTCGGATTGTAACTCTAGATTTTACTTCTTTAACTTGATTCTTAAATATTAACTACCGACTTGTGCTCGATGTTTTGACTTTTGACTCTAGGTTTCTATTCCTAAATTAACTCTAAGATTTACCCTTGAATTTTAACTCTATGTTTTAACTTTTAACTCTAAGTTTTTACTCCTAAATTAACTCTAAGATTTACCCTTGAATTTTAACTCTATGTTTTAACTTTTAACTCTAAGTTTTTACTCCTAAATTAACTCTAAGATTTACCCTTGAATTTTAACTCTATGTTTTAACTTTTAACTCTAAGTTTTTACTTCTAGAATTAATTCTAAATTTTAACCTCTAGGTTTGACTCTATGTTTTCACTTTGACTCTAGATCTTTTCTACTTCCAACAACTAACTCTAACTTTAACTTCTACCTCTTAACTTTTAGCTTCTACTTTTAGCCTTTCACTATAATTTTTTACTCCCCAATTGACTCTAAAGTTTAACTTTTAAATTTAATCTTAACTTTTGACTTTTGACTTTTGACTTTCTACTTCCAACTTTAATCCTATCGTTTTAATCCTAGTTTAACTCTAAGTGTTATCCTCCTAAATTTAACTCCAACTTTTTAACTCTAGGGCTTAACTTCTAAACTTACTTCCACAGTTTACTCTGAGTTTTGACTTCTAATTTTAACTCTATTTCTAACTAAAAATCTACTCGTAATTTCTACCCCCTAAATTTAGTCCAAGGTTTTACTTTTTAATTTCTACTTCCCACTCGGAATTTTTTACTCCTAATTAACCCTAACTTCTTTTTCTAAATTACCCTAAGGTTTCACTGGAAATTTTAACCTCCTAAGTTAAACCTCCAAATTAATTCTACTTTTTAACTTCCCAAAGTTAACTCTAGATTTTGACCTTAGAATTTTAACTTTAAGAAATAAAATGTAAATTGATTCTAATTCTAACCGCTAATTAATCCCTAATTTTAATCCTAAATTCTCTTTCTAATTTAAACCCCTAAGGTCTGTCCATGATTCTTTTTGGATGATTTCTACTCAACATTCCTCCGTCCTACCCCCTACCGCTTAACTTAGCCTAACGCGGTCAGTTTACGGTCAAATCTTAATTATAAGATGTTTTCGGAAACCCCTATCACTAATCTATAGACTTTTGAATCTAAACTTCTAATTTGCACTAATCACGGATGCTAATCACGCTCTAAGGGCTGATTAGGAAAATAAATGCTAATTAGGGAGAAACATCAAAGACTAAATCAAAAACTCACCTCTTCACTACCGGTGTCGGAAATGACTTCGTCCACGTCCACGTGTACATCCTCACGCTCCATGGTAGTCTTTGGCTTTGTTTTGAATTTTTCTTCAAGCTCACCGCTTATTGAGAAAATATTACAATTTTTGATGATCTAAACTCCCTCTTTTCCTTCCTCCTTTTCTTTTCTTTCTTCCCCTCTCTTCTACACTAGCACTATTCCACCTAAGCTTTTATGAGTCTTACACTATGGTTTCAAACTACGAGAAGGGTTTAAATGTTCTTCCTACCCTCTTACACAATTTGCCTTTGTGTCATCCTAATCCTCCTCCCAACGGTCACCACAAATTCTCAAGATTTCCTTTTCTAATCCTACCTAAGCCTAAGCCTAGGTCACTATTTATCGTCTCTCTCACCTCTCCCCTATTTCATTCGATTGTTCTCTATCCTTCCTCCATTGTGTGTAGAGTGTTTTGTAGTTGTTGGTGAGGGTGAGACTTCCTTGTGTGCAGGTACGGTGGTGCTCCGCTCTTTTCTCCCTTCTCCCTTTTTGATTTTAGACCCTAATCCCTACTTAGCAATAGGTCAGCCCCCCATTTTCCTTTGTTTTGTTTATCTAGTGTGAGAGAAACCAAAAATCAAGAAAAAGGAGTTCAAAAATGGGGACCGAATTGGGGCCCCAACTGCCTGCCGGACCAAGCCTGGCCTCCCGGCTGGCTGGCTAGCTGCTGGGGGGTCGGGTTCAAAAATAAATAAATAAATAATTTATTTATTTGTTTTCTTTTGATATTTGGATGATGTGACCTGGTCTGGTTCGGTTCTCGACTTGATCTGGTCTGTTGTGGCTCCCGACTTGTTCTGGTCTGTTTGGTTCTCAACTAATTTGGTCTGTTTGGTTCTCGACTTGATCTGGTCTGTTTGGTTCTCGACTTGATCTGGTCTGTTTTGGCTCTGGACCTTGACTACTAAGGGAAAACTAGATTTTTGGGCAAACTGGATTTTTGGTGAACTAAGGGAAAGAAAATTTGGAGAAAATAAAACTTGGGGAAAATAGAACTTGGGGAAAACAAACTTGGGGAAAATAAACTTGGAAAAAATAGGACTTGAGGGAAAATAGAACTTGGGGAAAACAAACTTGGGGAAAACAAACTTGGGGAAAATAGGACTTGAAGGAAATAGAACTTGGGGAAAATAAGACTTGGGAAAAATAGAACTTGGGGAGCAACTTAGTCACACTAAACACTTGGGGAGCAACTTAGACGCACTAAACTTGGGGAACACTCAGACTCACTAAACACTTGGGGAGCAACTTAGACACACTAAACTTGGGGAACACTCAGACTCACTAAACACTTGGGGAACAACTAAACTAAAGAAAACGTTGGGATTAACTAAACTTCACTAAACGCAAAGGAACCTACATATCTTGGAAGCTAAACTCTAGAGGTTTCCACAATGGTCTTGGAAACTAGACTTTGGAACTAAACACGAGGGAGGTGCAAAGCTTCGCCGTTAGATTGGTTTTAACACCAACTTTAGGACTTCTTGGCACCTCGGGGGTTCAAAGCTCCGCCGTCTACACTTTTAATACACGCTTTAGGACTTCAACTTTGTCACTAGTTCAAAGCTTCGCCGTCCCGGAGGGGGGTCCACTCAACAAGGAGAAGATTAGAAGAGGGTTTGGGATAACTTTAGAAAACATGCACAAAGGAGGTTCAAAGCTTCGCCGTCCCGGAGGGGGGTCCACTCAACAAGGAGAAGATTAGAAGAGGGTTTGGAATAACTTAGAAAACATGCACAAAGGAGGTTCAAAGCTTCGCCGTTCCGAAGGGGGGTCCACTCAACAAGGAGAAGATTAGAAGAGGGTTTGGGATAACTTTTAGAAAACATGCACAAAGGAGGTTCAAAGCTTCGCCGTCCCGGAGGGGGGTCCACTCAACAAGGAGAAGGTTAGAAGAAGGTGTAAGAAAAACACAAAGAAAAAACACACAAGTTAGACCACGTGGCAACATAAAGCTCACACGCTAAAGGCCCCCCAAAGCGGCATCACCAAGGTACGGTGGGGGGTGACTTTAGGATTAGTGCAAGATACAAAAAGACTCTTAAACTTCACAAGTTAGATCACAACACGTACAAGAGGGAGAGAGAGGCTCTCCACTCACAACAAAGTATCAAAAACTTCATAAAAGAGTACACAAAGCAAGGTAGAAGGACCCCCAAGGACCTTCAAAGCTTGAAAATAAGCAACAATGGAGCCAAAAGTGCTCCGAAAACACCGTAGAGGTTTTTGGCTTCAAACGCCAAAATATCCAAAATAACTTGGACCCACGGACCCAAAACAAGAATTGGGGGTGTTCTAGAGAGAGAAATGGGGCCCTTATAAAGGTTTCCAAGGGCTCACCCCTCCCTCTAGAGTTCTAAGGTAACCTTATCAACGGGGATTTTCATCCTCATCCTCAAAGATTTTCATCCTACATCCTAAATTTCTACTTCTACCATCTATGCTGGACCGACATCCTAACTTTTGGAGATTAGCTCCAATCGCCGAACGGATTGCGCCGTTGGATCCAGATCGCCATGTTTAGTCCTAAATCCCCCTCACCCCGTACCGAGGCCAAAAACCCTTCGTAGGCTAATTTAGTTTAAAAACCAAATCGTGGTAAAATCCTAGATCTTGGGGGTCTCCTATTTTGAGAAATGTGAATAGCCTAGGGTCTCCGGTAGGTGCGAGAGAGTCGGGAAGGACTTTTGATTGACTTCGTTTCGCCATCGTATGGTCCTGGAATGCCAGTCAACGTGGCGGGGACCCCGCCACGTGGTTAATTCCCAAGGAATCTCGCCGGTTCGGGTACTTGTCGCTATCGGAATGTCGTGAAACTTCTCGGAGCGCATTATTAACATAAAACAAGCTAGTCTAATTTTTAGTGAGATTTTATTGTAACCTGGGTAATTTCCATGAAATTCCCGTTGGAGGTTAGGAGGGTTGACCACCCGGAAAAAGGTTCTTCTGCAAGTCGGAAGATGCCGGTATTTTTCACGTGACCTCTCAGGGAGTCGCATGAAAGACATGCGGGTGTGTTTCCGTACCTGGCACGATTGGTCAATGGAGATTCAAAACTGGCCATCTCCTCGAATTAGCGACGGTGCGGGAATCTTCTGCAGGTGGAGGAATCTTGGCGAACCAATTTCGCCGTTGGACTCCTGGCATGGGATTCACCCTAGAACACCATCCTTGGGCTGTAGATTCCTCCACGGGCCCGGTCTTGCGTGAGTGGCTCCTGCATGCTAACAATCGGGACTTTGGGAATTCGTCGATCTAATGGGGAATTCTAAATCTAACTCTAGGACCCGACCTAGTGGCCTCGCTGTGGATCCCTCGGACCGACCTAGCCATGAATCGCCACATTCATGGTGGGATTTAGCCCTTTTGGGGCTGTGTGACTCGAATCCTCCAAATCTAACCTCTTCGTTATTTTTATACCATTTTTAGGCAAGGTTTGGGGGATTCTAAGTAAAAAACACAAATCTAGACCAAATGCTATAATGGGTATGACACAACCCTATTTCGGTTCTACACTCTTTTTATGGATTTTTGTATACTTTTATCAACTTTAAATTGCAAATTTCCAAAAAAATAATTCTACGAGTCCCAAGTGACAAATTGGGAGCTCACAGGGGGCTGCAAAACCCCTTGAGTCAGACGGGGGAGCTGCTGAATCCCTCGAGTCGGACGGGGGGGCTGTAGAATCCCTCGTGTTTGGCAGGGGGGCTGCAGAACCCCTCGAGTCAAGCAAAGGGGGCTACTAAACCCCTCGAGTCGGGTGGGGGGGTTGCTAAACCCCTCGAATTGGGCAAAGAGGGCTGCTGAACCCCTCGAATCGGGCAAAGGGGGCTGTTGAACCCCTCGAGTCGTGCTGGGGGTTGCTGAAGCCCTCAAGTCGGGCAGAGGGGGCTGTTGAATTCCTCGAGGCGGGCAGGGGTGCAGCTGAGTTCCTCAAAGCGGGCAGGTCGTGCTGCTGAACCCCTCAAGGTGGGCAGGAGGGCTGCCCAACCCCTGTGGTTGGGCAAGGGAAGGCCAGCCCCTCGAGTTGGACAAGGGGGCTGCCAACCCCCTTGACGGGGGCAGGGAGCGCTGGACAGCCCTTATAGTCTGGTGGGGGGAAATCCCTCGATTTGCGCAAGGGGTGGTAGGCAGCCCTTCGAAGACAACAGGGGGGGCTGCCTAGCCCCTCAAGTTTGACCAGGTGGGGGGCTGCCGAATCCGTCAGACAAGGTTGGAGTGGTCGGGCAGCCAAACCCTTATAGCTGGGCATGTTGGTGATTTGTCCATTCCATGGAGTTTGGCTGGGAGGGTGTCCAACTCCTTCAGCTCAGCAGGGTCGGAGGTTCGTGGTCCCCTTATCGGGCTGAGCTAGGTGACCCTACGGCCCAGCCCTTAAAGGGAGAGAGGATTGACGAGCTGGGCAGGGAGGCCGGACTGCCAACTTGTCCAGTCAGGGTGGGCAGGGCAGGGTTGATAAGCTAGCAACCCCAGGGGTTCAGGTGGGTAGGACGGTGTCTATGGGGATGCCAGCCCCTACAGTTCGGCTGCGTAGGGCATGGAAGCCGGGCTACTAGCCCTCCAGTTAGGGTGGGCAAGGCGGAGGAGGGCAGGAAGGCCTGCCTGCCGAGCCCCTCGAGCAGGCAGGCCAACTTAGCTGCCTAGCCCTTTGAGCTAGGTAAGGCAAGCAGGCCGAACTGCAAAGGCTCGTAAGCTAGGCAGGGTAGGGAGGCGAACTTGAGCTGCCCTTCCAGGTTGTGTGGGCAGGGCAGCCCTTGAAGTTTGGTTAGGGAGGGCAGCCCCTCAAGTTGAATTCGGGTGGGTAAGGGTGGATTAGGGCGGGTAAGGGTAGCGTGGATTGGGTTGCATTGCGTTCGGCAGGGTGGTCTGGAGGTACTGCCAGCCCTCCCAATTGGATTGGGCAGGGCAGGAAAACCAGGCTGTCCAGCCCCTATAATTTGGCTAAGTAGGACAGGGCAGGGAGGCCAGGCTGCCCAGACCTTACAATTGAGGGACAAGGACCCCGACCAATCCATCAAGCATGGCAGGGTTTAAGGTTCATTGGTTTAACCTTTTAAAATTTGTAATGAAGTGCAAACATAATACACTGAAGTCTGGAATATTTGCATTTGCAACTGATGACATTTATGGTTTGTTGTCTTGTAGGTTTAGGGTGATATATTATGATTAAGCATGCACACCAGGTATAGGTATGGGGCTAAGAGCATATTGAGTTCGAGAATAACATTAAATACAAAAATAATAGAAAATGAATATCCTGAAAATCAAGTTCATGCACGGCATCCATCCATAGAACTGGATACAAGAAAGTCACATAGACTGGGCTGAGGTCGAACTACCCTCACTATCTGATGACTGCGGGTCGGACTCTACGGCGCAATCATCTATGAACTAGAAAGCACGAGGATCTACCGAATAGGCCCTAGAACTGGGTCTCGGATTCTAAGTTACAAAATCCCTTGAAATTGCCTCAGCATACACGAGTAGCTGAAATGGTTTCAGAGGGCTACGAAAGAAACCCGGATTGGAATAAAAAGGGACTTGGTGAGAGAACCTCAGTTCCTTGGCTTTCCTACAAACACCAAGAAACAAGACATTAAAATATAAGAAAAAAAGATCCATCGCAGCAAAAAAACATGTAGGTTAAAGTGAAACTTACTTATTGAATCGGGAGGTCTTCTTGACAGGCTGCGCAGGAACATCATCCTCTTTTGAGTCGAGAAGCTCCGCCTCTACTCGTGGTGGTGGTGGGCGAACAACCACAGTAGTGCGCATGCCAGGAGCAATAAGGGCATCAAAGATATCCTTGTTCTCCTCAAATGCTAGTACATGACGACGCATGGCGCGGCAGGCTTGAATGGTGGAACCTGCAATCATGTCGAGAAAATATTAGAACACTTCATCCAAAAAAGACCTTTATGGCGTAGTACTCGAGATCTTCAAGTAACTATGAATCAAAATTACCAGTAGCCGCTGTGCAGTCCACGACGACGTCTCCTGGTTCCGTCAAGCCCTCCACTAGCATCTACATAAATTGTCTGGCCTTCTCCCAAGGGCCTTGCCAAGGCACGTTACCATTCATGGAGAGTTCTTCTTTGAAGCAGAGGTTGGTGAGGATGTCATCCTTGCCCACAGCAACCCCAACTGCGTGATGGGATGGAACAAACTGGAATGGAAAATCCGCGGGAGTCTTGGGGCCACAGTTCTTGACCAACAGAGAGATGGAGAAGCGCTTAGTCTGCAGAATAACGAAAGTTAGAATCCTCTGCATGAAATAAACTTGTTGATATTGAACAAAGAAGATACTAGAGTAGTGTGTACCGTTTTGGTTGGATCTACTGCTGATGTGAGATGTAGATGATTGTTTCCAAAGTACGTATCGAGTATGCAAAAATTATATTCTTCAAGTAGGCCCTTAATCTTGCTCCGATGATCCTTGGAAAGGCTAGGGTATATCAGTAGTAACCCGCCATTGTCATGGAGGTACTGATCAACAAGGTCAAACACGCCTAGAAGACACTCTGAGTGCAACTCATTCCGCTTGGGAATGGGCGCAGGCAGTGCGGAAATGGTTGGCACGTGGAGGCCTTCTGGAATGTCGACGATGATCAAGTCGACAGCGAATTGCGTGCTCCTAATACCGTCGAAGAAGCGTTCGTTGTCGCTAGAATGCTGCCAAGGACATGCAGAAGAGAGAATATTAGAACTTTATGAAATCTAAGGTACATGTGAAATTCAGAACACGTGACCTACTGAGGAATCACGATTAAAAAGAGAATCACCAAAAGACAAAGCAATGAAAAAGCGTAGTAAACTAACCATGGCCAAGAAGGCATCGACCTTCTCATGGTCCTTGGCATGATCTGCAAGACTGCTCAAGGAGAAGTTGAGTATGCACTCGTCAACGTCCGCAACGGGGTCGATGTTTGGAGTAGTCGGTGTTAGGTCGTACACCAATCTCTCTTGCGTAAGTAAAAAGCCAAAGGATGTATCCTTCATGTCGGCGGCGCTCGTAGCAAGTTCCTCCAATGGTGTCTCGGCCTTCCGCTTCATTCCCTTGTTTCTGGCCTTTTCCGCCTCTTTCTCCGCCTTTGCCACCATCTTCTTCTGCTTGGTTTCCTCGTTCTTCTTCTTAGCCTCCTCCAACTTCTTCGTCTTCTTTTTGTCTGCCACATCTCGTTTGGCGACTGCCTTCGCTTTAGCCTCGGGATCCAAGCCTGTGAATTCATCAAACTCCGGCTCCACGTCTGCAGTCTCCTTCAATCTCTTGAAGAGCTCCTCCTCTTCAGGCGGAGTGGTGCCGAAGTTACACTCCAGGTACCACGGGCACGCCTGTAGATGGGGAGAGGACCACTTCTGCAGCTGGGTCGCAGAAAACATGCACTCGTCCAAAGATTTGTCTAACCAAGTGGTCAGAAAAGGCGGTAAATCCGTCTTCTGTATCGCCTTTTTCGCATATAACTCGAACTTGAAATACCTGGAGAAGACAGATATAAGAAATAGATAATAAACATACTGAAGAAGTCTGAGGACAAAGTAATGGTGCATAAGGTGACCTCATTGAAGATCCCTTTGGATACCGTGACACAATTGAGATTGCTTACCTCGTGGCTATGTATGTCCCAAATATCTAAATAACTAAATCACAACCTGGAAAGGTTAATACATATCGTTTCAAACATTGCAGAACCCTAAACCTCTTGTAGGGCCTCTACCCTACCCCGACTCCCTGTCAAATCCGGATGTGCGGGAACGAATTGGGATAACCTGGAATTGATTTAATGACCGTTTCATACTACCCTTATTAGTAGCTGCCTAATAAATTACCGAAAGAATCAGTTTTGCCGCCTAATGCTTGTTTAACCTGATTTTTAGGACAAAGGACCTGAACAAAAACTTAAGACTACAATACCTGTAGATCAGTCGCTTTATTGCGAGAGTAGCTCCTCTGAAGTCTTTAAAAGTATCTGACTTCTTAAATGAGTCCAATCCCTTGATTAGTCCAGTATAGGTCAAGTCCCACAGCTTCATTCTCCAATCCTCAAGATAGTCCTGCAACGTTTGCGGCTCCATAGGAACATCCATATTGATGGGGATATTGTCAACCTTGTAAACAGTATCAAAGAGCGCCACAGCTAACTCCTCTAGCTGCAAAGGCAATAGAATTATGGTGTGAGTGTAACAATGTGTGCGAGGAAAGGATGGTACATAAAAACAGAAGAAAAAAAACTGAAATTGGTCAATAACGCAAGAGTCCTCACCCCAGCATACCAACAAGCCTTTCCAAGAAACAGCATCAACTTATCCTCGTTGACAGGATGAGGTGGAAATTTCCGAGCCTCTCTTGTTGGGGCAGAAGCGTTCATCCACTTGAGCCACTTCACTTTGTGTGCTGCAGGCGCGTTCGCAGATGATATCATCTACAACTTCTCTAGGGTTAATTCCGGTACTACATTTAAAGTATAGTGCCTCTCGATTTGCATTGACCGCACAAGAATCACTTGTTAGACATAGTACATTGGTTTTCAGACACAATGAATCGAACATATAAAGCATTTAAGACTATACCTCCTGTAAAAACTCAGGGCCGAAAGTCAGAGACGCTACGGAAACAATTTTAGACAGCTTCTGTCGGTTGGAGGCCTTGGCCTCTTTGATAGACTTTCTCATAGCAACTGCAACTCCATCCGGTGTGACGTCCTCCTCAGCAGTATCCTCATGATACTTACAAACAGCAAGGTCAACCGCCGCCGAAATTTCTTGCTACATGAGGCAAAATAATGTATTACTTGTGAGGACTTACAAATACAATGTCTTTAATAAATCACTGCCAAGAATATGCACGGAATTTTATAAAACATACCTTGAAAATGAACGACGTGAACACGTCGAGAGGCATGGAGTACCAAGATGGGCGGTTGTACTGCTTGCAGGTCTCAAATTCCTCAGGCGTCAAGAGCTCATGAAATTTCTCGACGTCCATCACCCCATACTTCTGCACTCGGTAAAGTGTATGCACGAGGTTTGTCTTGACGTGGGAATTCTTTGTTTGCCTACATGGACAAACAATGCATGGAGTCAAATATCATAAGATAGTTTACTATCGCAAACTGAATAGTCATATAATTCATAGTACAAAATTTGTAATAGTGGAAAATACATACTGATTAATGTCGTGCATAGCCTACATGGCGGTGCTAATTCAACTCCATGTGTCTAGGACAATTGTGTCAATGGCATAGTGCCACTTAATGTCAGCGGGGTGCTTTCGCTGGATATGGTTCATCCAAGCGATTCTGCGGTGATTGCCGTCGCAGACAAAGAACTTCTGGTCCACTAAATGCTTCAGGGCTGGCTGAGAAAGAAGATGGGCATTGAAGTTGTCATTCACTTGGTTCCACAGAGGTCCCCATTCCTCCTTCTCCGAGGCCTCGAACACTCTGGTCTGACCAGATTCATCTGCAATGGACACATAGAAGACCCTTGCTCCCTCCTCGTATCCATACGCAAATTGGTTCTCTAGTTGCACAAGGTCACACTATAGGGTTGGACGAACTATTGGCATAGGAACCATTTGGCATAACGGAATGCGCATTCTAGATAGATCGGATGATGTGAGCTTCAAGCTCGCAATAGTTGATATAGTGTCCAGCTTCTGAGTCTTCCTAATATCGTCCTCCAACATGTCCCGACCAACTCCGAAGAGGCCATCATCTTCCAAGTCGTTTACTTCCGCAAACTCAACCAAAGGTATTGACACATCATCCGCCACTGTGGAAATAGGCAACCTCGTAGGAGAGCCTACTTGACTCTCACTCTGCGTTTCCTACACATTGGATACACAGATGTAATTATTTCAAACCCGTGTTTTCCATGTAAGGAGAGATTGGTGAATGGATATACGACAGTGACTTCAGGCATCATGTTACCTTGGGGAATTTTTATAATTATGAGTAAGATACCAAATATCCACCCTTTTCCTGAACGTCACCTACCGCGACCTCAAAGTCCACATGTGCACCTCCGTGTCAAAGGCATGTAATTCCCGCAACAAAATATGAGAATGTCATCATCGGAATCAATGTAGGTTGACACATGTAGAGCCCCTTGCTCACAAGTGCAATACTCTATGTCTAATCCAGGAGACGAGTTAAGCTCCTCTAATAGATTCTCTCCAACGGAGGTGCACGTAGAGTGTGATCTGGAAATGCATCCATACTCCCGCGACTTCAAATTGTTCACCTCATACTCCTCCAAGCATCCTTGTGGGCTTACCAAAGGAATGTCTGCCATTGTAGTCTGGGTCACCTCAGGGCACTCCACATTGTCTGCAGTGGTCTCATCATTCTGCATCGGTACTTGGGAAAAAATACTTAGTTTAGAAATCCATTCACTATACTATTTATGCACTGAGAACGTTGAAATAGCCGACATGAAGATACGACTGAATACCATTCCGATACACTATCCAGAAACACCACGTAAAGTTTTCCAGAAGAAGGAGAGGGAGATGAAGCCCTTCCCCCAAATCGATTTGTGACACACAAGCTAGCCCTCCGAGATGACCCCTCTCGGTATCGAGAGGCCACCCCGGGGGGGTCACGGCTTGCATACGAATTCAAACAGGAGGCCCAGCTCAATGGGGTCTCCCACATCATTTTAAAAAAAAAGATTCCACCTTCGAGCAGCACTCACTCTACAGGGAAGCTCAGTCTGAGTTCAAGTCAAAAAAAATGGGGAGGGAGATCAAGCCCCTCCCTCAAATCCAAATGAGACACACAAGCTAGCCCTCCGAGATGACCCTTCTTGGTACCGAGAGGCCACCTCGGGGGGGTCACGGCTTGCATACGAATTCAAACAGGAGGCCCAGCTGAACAGGGTCTCCCACGTCATTTAAAAAAAAAAGATTCCACCTTCGAGCAGCGCTCAATCTACAGGGAAGCTTAGTCCGAGTTCAAGTCAAAAAAATGGGGAGGGAGATGAAGCCCCTCCCCAGAATCGATTTGTGTCACCAAACTAGCCCTCCGAGATGACCCCTCTCAGTACCAAGAGGCCACCCCGGGGGGTCACGGCTTGCATACGAATTTAAAAGGGAGGCCCAGCTAAACGGGGTCTCCCACGTCATTTAAAAAAAAAAGATTCCACCTTCGAGCAGCGCTCAATCTACAGGGAAGCTCAGTCCGTGTTCAAGTCAAAAAAAATGGGGAGGGAGATGAAGCCCCTCCCCTGAATCGATTTGTGTCACCAAACTAGCCCTCCGAGATGACCCTTCTCGGTACCGAGAGGCCATCTCAGGGGGGTCACGGCTTGTATACAAATTCAAAAGGGAGGCCCAGCTGAACGGGGTCTCCCACGTCATTTTTTAAAAAAAGATTCCACCTTCGAGCAGCATTCACTCTACAGGGAAGCTCAGTCTAAGTTCAAGTCAAAAAAAATGGGGAGGGAGATCAAGCCCCTCTCCCAAATCCAAATGAGACACACAAGCTAGCCCTCCGAGATGACCCCTCTCGGTACCGAGAGGCCACCCCGGGGGGGTCACGGCTTTCATACGAATTCAAACAGGAGGCCCAGCTGAACGGGGTCTCCCACGTCATTTAAAAAAAAAAGATTCCACCTTCGAGCAGTGCTCACTCTACAGGGAAGCTCAGTCCGAGTTCAAGTAAAAAAAATGGGGAGGGAGATGAAGCCCCTCCCCCGAATCCAGATGAGACACACAGGCTAGCCCTCCGAGATGACCCCTCTCGATACGGAGAGGCCACCCCGGGGCAGGGTTGTCTTGTCTGACACGTTTTTGGGTTTAGGTCTCGTGTTGGACGTCTGACGTCGCGTGTCGTATAGGACAACGTGATGGAAGGGCGTTGCACCTCATCGCACAAGGGTAAAAAAATTTACCCCTCGGTAATTCGATTTCACCTATGTGGCAGGCTCCAAAATTTGACGTGGAAACTCACGTATGCGACTGCGGGTGGGGGCGCGTGCAGGTCACGGTAAGGCAACATCGGGTCCAAATTCCAGGGCAACATCGGGTCCAGGATGAGGGGCGACTTCGGGTTTGATGGCAACCTCGGGTACAGGGGCCTCTAGGCGACATCGGGTGAGGAACGCTGTGGGCGCAAGATTACCTACCCTTGGTAATAAAGCGAACACCGACTAGGTTCTATGCCTTTATCCACATTTTTTAACATATGGGGGTGATGTGAGCGCGGTCCACTGTGCCTTCCAAGCAATGGATCTTTTTTGCTAACGTTTCCTAAGTTTCGTGGATGGCAACGAATAATTAGTAATGCATGTAGCAACTCACAAGTTAACTACAATGTTCAGAGTGTTGGTGAAATCCTAACTCCCTAACTATCTATCCTATGTCGAGGGTTGACTGAGTAGTGGGTGCCATTTATAACGTCCTTAACTACGTAAAAAGAGGAACCCTTATGTTCCTTCCATGAACCCCTAAGACTATCTTGGGTTTCTAAAACTCCACCTAGAAGTTCTACTTTTTAAAGCTACCCCTACAGTTCCAACTTTGGAATGTGACTCTAGATTTACTTCTTTAACTTGGTTCTTAACTACTGACTTGTGCTCGGTGTTGACTTTTAATTCTAGGTTTCTATTCCTACATTAACTCTAAGATTTACCCTTGAATTTTTAACTCTAGGTTTTAACTTTTAACTCTAAGGTTTTACTCCTAAATTAACTCTAAGATTTACCCTTGAATTTTAACTCTATGTTTTAACTTTTGACTTTAAGTTTTTACTCCTAAATTAACTCTAAGATTTACCCTTGAATTTTAACTCTATGTTTTAACTTTTGACTCTAAGGTTTTACTCCTAAATTAACTCTAAGATTTACCCTTGAATTCTATGTTCTCATTTCTAAACTACTCTAAGATTTACCCTTGAATTCTATGTTCTCATTTCTAAACTACTCTAAGATTTACCCTCTAAAGTTAACTCTACCTCTTCACTTTCTACTGGAGATTCTTATTCCTAATTTACCTCTAGGTTTTTGACTTTTAACTCTAAATTTTTACTTCTAAAATTAATCCCCCATTTTAACCTCTAGGTTTGACTCTACGTTTTCACTTTGACTTTAGATTTTTCTACTTCCAACTAACTCTAAAATTTTATTTCTACCTCTAACTTTTAACTTCTACTTTTAGCTTTTCACTCTAACTTTTTACTCCCCAATTGACTAAAATTTAACCTTTAAATTTAGTCTAAACTTTTGACTTTTGACTTTTGACTTCTACTTCCAAATTTAATCCTATCGTTTTAATCCTAGATTAACTCTAAATGTTATCCTCCTAAGTTTAATTCCAACTTTTAACTTTAGGGTTTTGACTTCTAATTTTATCTCTATTTTTAACTCAACGATCTACTTCCTAAGTGGATTCTACTTTTGACTTCTATTTCCTACTCTACTTTTTACTTCCCAAAGTTAACTCCAACTTTCGACTTTTGAATTTTAACTTCCCTAATTAAAATCTCAATTTAATCCTAGGTTTTTAACTCGCTATTTGATCTTTAATTTTAATCCTAAATCCTCCCTCTAATCTAATCCTAATTTCCGTCCATTGTTTCTTGTAGTTCACTTTTAATTAAAATTCCTCCGTTCTACCCCCTACCGCTTAACTTAGCCTAACGCGGTCAGTTTACGGTCAAATCTTAATTATAAGATGTTTTCGGAAACCTCTATTCCTAATCTATCAACTTTTGAATCTAAACTTCTAATTTACACTAATCTCGGATGCTAATCACGTTCTAAGGGCTGATTAGGAAAACAATTGCTAATTAGGGAGAAACGACTAGGATTAGTTTAATGACCCACCTCGTTACTGCTAGTGTCGGAAATGACGTCATCCCCGTCCACATGTGTGTCCTCGTGCTCCATGGTGACCACTCGCGATTGTCTTCTTTTATTTTTGCGTTACGGTTTTTATTTTTTTTATTTTTTTCAAGGCCCACGGCTTAATTTGTAGAAAAGAAAACGTTACACGTATGATGTTCTAACCCTTTCCCCCCATTTCCTTCTCTTTTTCTTTCTCTCCTCCTTCTTCTACACTAGCACTATTCCACCTAAGCTTTTATGAGTCTTACACTATGGTTTCAAACTACGAGAAGGGTTTAAATGTTCTTCCTACCCTCTTACGCAACCTTGCTTTGTGTCATCCTAATCCTCCTCCCAACGGTTGCAAGGAGTTCTTCTAGATTTCCTACCTAATCTCTTAAATAGGCACTATTCATCGTCTCTCTCCCTTCCACTCCTATAACACATCCTTCTCCCTAATTTCCTTCCATTGTGTGTAGGTGTGAGTGGTGACGTTGGTTGAACCAGATGTTTTTGTGTAGGTGGCGTGTGGAATGGCAACCTCTATTTCTCCCTCCTCCCTTTTGTATTTTTAGCCCTAGTCCTACTTCAACCCCTCTTAGCACAAAATTAGTCCAACATGCTTTTGGTTTGTTTTGCCTTTGTTTGTGTTCGGGTTTGGGGAGAACCAAAAATAAATTAAAAAAAACGAGAGAGTCCAAAATTTGGGGAGGAGCCCGAATGGCCCCAGCCTCCCCTGCTGGACTGAGAGAGCTGCTGTACCGAGAGAACTGCTATACCGGGAGAGCTGCTGTACCGGAGAGCTGCTAAACCGGGAGAGCCGCTGTACCGAGATAGCTGCTGTACCGGAGAGCTGCTGTATCGGGAGAGCTGCTGGCCCTTTGGCTGGCTGGCCTTCTCGGCTGGCTGGCTGGGGGGTCGGCCAAAAATTTTAATTAATTTCTTTTTTTTTTTCCCGGTAATGGCTGCTGGTTCTGTTTGTTGGCTGGCTCGTTTGCTGGTCTGATGTTGGCTGGCTCGTTTGCTGGTCTGCTGTTGGCTGGCTTGTTATGCTGGTCTGATGTTGGCTGGCCACATGCTGGTTCTGGAACTCGATTTCTGACTAAGGCTAAAGAGACTGGAAATTTGGCTAAAGCCAAATAAAAAGACTAGATTCTTGCTAACCTAGGGGGGGATAGAACTTTGGGGTGTGCTAGATCTACTAAGATTTTTGGGATACAACTAACTAAATAAAACTTGGGGAACCACTAAACTCTCTTAAACTTTGGGAAATGACTAAATTTTACTAAGTGCAAAGGAACCTACATATCTTGGAAGCTAAACTCTGGAGGTTTCCACAAAGGTCTTGGAAACTAGACTTTGGATCTAAACACGGGGGAGGTGCAAAGCTTTGCCGTGAAATTGGTTTTAACACCAACTTTAGGACTTCTAGACTCCCCGGGGGTTCAAAGCTCCGCCGTCTACACTTTTAACATACGCTTTAGGACTTCTACTTTGTTACTAGTTCAAAGCTTCGCCGTTCCCAAGGGGGGTCCACATAGTGAGAGACACTTTAGAAGAGGGAAAAGCTAAACTTTTAAAGAAAACAACCACACGTGAGTTCAAAGCTTCGCCGTCCCGGAGGGGGGTCCACACAGTGAGAGAGACTTTAGAAGAGGGAAAAGCTAAACTTTTAAAGAAAACAACCACACGTGTGTTCAAAGCTGAGCCGCCCCGAAGGGGGGTCTACACAGTGAGAGAGACTTTAGAAGAGGGAAAAGCTAAACTTTTAAAGAAAACAACCACACGTGAGTTCAAAGCTTCGCCGTCCCGGAGGGGGGTCCACTCAACAAGGAGAAGGTTAGAAGAAGGTGTAAGAAAAACACAAAGAAAAAACACACAAGTTAGACCACGTGGCAACATAAAGCTCACACGCTAAAGGCCCCCCAAAGCGGCATCGCCAAGGTACGGTGGGGGGTGACTTTAGGATTAGTGCAAGATACAAAAAGACTCTTAAACTTCACAAGTTAGATCACAACACGTACAAGAGGGAGAGAGAGGCTCTCCACTCACAACAAAGTACCAAAAACTTCATAAAAGAGTACACAAAGCAAGGTAGAAGGACCCCCAAGGACCTTCAAAGCTTGAAAATAAGCAACAATGGAGCCAAAAGTGCTCCGAAAACACCGTAGAGGTTTTTGGCTTCAAACGCCAAAATATCCAAAATAACTTGGACCCACGAACCCAAAACAAGAATTGGGGGTGTTCTAGAGAGAGAAATGGGGCCCTTATAAAGGTTTCCAAGGGCTCACCCCTCCCTCTAGAGTTCTAAGGTAACCTTATCAACGGGGATTTTCATCCTCATCCTCAAAGATTTTCATCCTACATCCTAAATTTCTACTTCTACCATCTATGTTGGACCGACATCCTAACTTTTGGAGATTAGCTCCAATCGCCGAACGGATTGCGCCGTTGGATCCAGATCGCCGTGCTTAGTCCTAAATCCCCCTACCTCCCGTACCGAGGCCAAAAAACCCATTGTAGGCTAATTTAGTTTAAAAACCAAATCGTGGTAAAATCCTAGATCTTGGGGGTCTCCTATTTTGAGAAATGTGAATAGCCTAGGGTCTCCGGTAGGTGCAAGAGAGTTGGGAAGGACTTTTGATTGACTTCGTTTTGCCATCGTATGGTCCCGGAATGCCGGTCAACGTGGCGGGGACCCCGCCACGTGGTTAATTCCCAAGGAATCTCGCCGGTTCGGATACTTGCTGCTATCGGAATGTCGTGAAACTTCACGGAGCGCATTATTAACATAAAACAAGCTAGTCTAATTTTTAGTGAGATTTTATTGTAACCTGGGTAATTTCCATGAAATTCCCGTTGGAGGTTAGGAGGGTTGACCACCCGGAAAAAGGTTCTTCTGCAAGTCGGAAGATGCCGGTATTTTTCACGTGACCTCTCAGGGAGTCGCATGAAAGACATGCGGGTGTGTTTCCGTACCTGGCACGATTGGTCAATGGAGATTCAAAACTGGCCATCTCCTCGAATTAGCGACGGTGTGGGAATCTTCTGCAGGTGGAGGAATCTTGGTGAACCGATTTCGCCGTTGGACTCCTGGCATGGGATTCACCCTAGAACACCATCCTTGGGCTGTAGATTCCTCCACGGGCCCGGTCTTGCGTGAGTGGCTCCTGCATGCTAACAATCGGGACTTTGGGAATTCGTCGATCTAATGGGGAATTCTAAATCTAACTCTAGGACCCGACCTAGTGGCCTCGCTGTGGATCCCTCGGACCGACCTAGCCCTGAATCGCCACATTCATGGTGGGATTTAGCCCTTTTGGGGCTGATTGACTCGAATCCTCCAAATCTAACCTCTTCGTTATTTTTATACCATTTTTAGGCAAGGTTTGGGGGATTCTAAGTAACAAACACAAACCTAGACCAAATACTATAATGGGTATGACACAACCCTATTTCGGTTCTACACTCTTTTTATGGATTTTTGTATACTTTTATCAACTTTAAATTGCAAATTTCCAAAAAAATAATTCTACGAGTCCCAAGTGACAAATTGGGAGCTCACACCCCATCACTTAACTCCCTCCCCATTTTTTTTTATCACAAATGAATCTCAACTCCATCATAAAAAATAACACTCCATCATTGAACTCCCTCGTCCCCATTTTTTTTGTCACAAGTGAATTCCAACTACATCATAAAAAATATTACTCCATCAATTCTCCAAAAGGAGATTTTTGACTAGAAATGGCAAAAATTGTCACATTGTACGAACAGGGAGGTTCATTTT
This sequence comes from Pseudisothecium myosuroides, assembly GCA_951799445.1. NCBI lineage: Eukaryota > Viridiplantae > Streptophyta > Bryopsida > Hypnales > Lembophyllaceae > Pseudisothecium > Pseudisothecium myosuroides. Next base: position 2,796,252 of record OX637297.1, read on the forward strand.
AGTGAGTTCAACAATCTAAAAACGGTACGCCATGAATATAAACTTGATAGTCTGTTTATTTTTATTCATTGAAACCATAATTAAATGTTAAACGGCTGAATGAAAGAAACGCCTGTACTATTTTGCATCACACCTTGCGTTTTGATTAGTTTAGGGTTTAGGCCATAATTTTGGTGTTCTGGCTCCAAAGGACTCAAGATCTATAGATATTAAGGTATTCATGACTATTATATACTTTATAGATTTTTTTTGTAATTCTAAAAAATGATTTATTGTCCAGAAATAGCCCCCAATCATATATCAAACTTGCCAATTTAGAATTTTTTAGTACTATTTAGTATCCAGAAAAACAAATTTCAAGTTGAAATTTAGAGGGCATGGTCTTCTACAAGATTTGTAGCTACGCAAGAAAGCAATTCTATAAATAATTCATTGTATGTGGTATGCAAGTCGACGAACTGCGCTTCTTTTTGCTTACATTCTGGAACATATAAAATATAATTTTGGAGGTTTTTTGGATGAATGAACTATTTTTGATGCATTCTCTAAAATTAATTAATTATTATTATTTTTGAAACCCCAGCACACAAAAGTGTATTACAGAAAGAACGCAATTTTTGAAAAAAAATTCTACCCATTTCACCTTGTGGATTAAAAGATTATAACATTTCAAGTTAGAATTGAAGGCCGTTTGAAGTGAATGCTAGTTCTTATACAATGCCCGCTTTGGTGCATTGTTCACGAGAAAGCAAAAAAACCAAATATAACCATGCGTACCTACTGTTTTATAGAATTCTATGATCCCAATGTCAAGAAAGTTAATGGCGATTACAAGAGAAAAAAGAATTTGGAAGTTATAAATATTCCGCACCTGGGGAATCCATGTGAGGACTTCATTCTTGCCTGGTCCTTTCGGCACATGGTTTATGTGAAAGAAAAAAATGCAAAAATAACCATGCCCAGTATTTTATAGAATTCAATTTCAACTGTCATGGGAGGTGATTGTAGGAGTGAAAAAATGTGCAAGACAATTGTACATATCCTCCATACATGTTGAATCCGTGTGGGGACTACATTCTTGCGTCTAACAGACGACGAACAAAATGGATTTAGAATAAGCCCAGCTCTGTAGTTTGGGGAAGTCAATCCCAAATGTCATGGAATATTTTAGTGTTTAGAGCAGGGAGAAGAATGTGGAAGTTCAAAATAGAATCAATCATTCAACAAAATTAACAAAAACCATGAGTCGTACAGTAAATCCCCGTGAATGTGGAAAACAAAATGGAAAAGCTCAAAATAATATAAACATTACTTTCAAATCCAGTTACGCATTTTTCCTTCAATAACTAATTTCTTGTAATTCACGTGAAACTGCATTTGGAATGGGTATAAGTTGCATAATTTGTTGGATTCTAAATCCTAAAAATATTCAGAATTTGCTCCAATTTTTTTAAAAGCATTCACGTTCAGAAATCCGTGACATTTGATTGATAATCGTGGACATTACAACACATGGTCCCGTTCATTCCCAATTTCTTCTAATGCATGATTGTGGACATGGATCTGAAATGATTAGGTACAAGTAGACTATTATTTTGGATTCCAAATACTAAGATTTTTCAGAAGTTGCCCCAATTTCTGTGGTAAGCATTCATGTACAAAAATCTATGGAACTTCATAATCGTGGACATTAAAACATAGAATCTCCATCCATTCCCAATTTCAGCAAGTTCTGCATAGTCTTGTAAAATGATATGACACGATTTTATTTTAGAGTTCTTATTATTTAATATGATTAGAATTTGCCATTCATTAAGTGTTTCACTTTTTAGTGGATTGGGCTACAGACTCATGCCAAATCATTAGCATTCACAATGAAAGAAACCACTTACAATGAGCCGCCATGCACTCCTAATTGTACAGTTGAACGTGCAAGCCATCATTGATTTCAAGTGCCCTAATTATTGAGATAAACCATTTACAAGGTGTTGCCATGCATTACACATGATACCGCCCACATAGAAGTCATCATTGATTTCAAGTGTCGTACTTGTTGAAATGGAAGGCAATTATGGTGGCAATCATTTCTTTGTGACCCTTTTTTGTAGATTTGGTACATAACCCAAGAAAAAAGGGTCAAGTCCTATATTATACAGAACCATAATTTCATGACTCATGAAATAAGTGCACGTGGGTGTGGAAAAAAATGTACAAGTTAGACATAGTCTAAACTTCACTTTCAAATTTGTGGCCACATTAGTTTTTTTTGTTTTTTTTTAAATTGCTACAGAACTCAAGAAAAGTGGGCCACGTCTTGTATTTTAGAGAACCACAATTTCATTACTCATGAAATAAGTGCACATGGGTACCAAAAAATAATAATTATAGAAGTTGGACATATTCCAGTAGGCAGTTTCAAATCCATTGCCGCATTCAATTCATAAAGAAATAAAATGAAATTACTTATTTAGTATTAGGTTTAGGGTCTAATCCCCACCTTTATTTTTCATGCAAAGATTATTTACAACTTCCACATTTTTTTCTTTTCCTTGAATGGTCATTATTTAAATTTCATGACATTTAGAATTCAGTTCCACTAACTATATAGGGTAGCCACGGATAATTTTAATTTCTTCCTTAATTCCTCTTACATGAGGCGCAAGAATTTCATTCCCATATGCATTTTGCATGTGGGGATTATTTGAAACTTGTACATTTTTTTCCTCTTACAAATTTTATATTCAACATAATAAATAAATAAGTAAACTGTGCAAGTGAAGTTGAAAATACTCTAAACGTTTTTAATTGGTACTGAGCACAGAAATTTTGTTTCCCAATCTCTTAAATCTCGGCGAAAACGAAAAAAACTAAGCTATTTTATAAGCCATACAAGCCAAGCAACAAATACTTATAAAACTATTTTCATTTGCTTCTCCTTCTGGAAGTTTCTAAGTTTCAATTATAGTAATACCTACCTCGAAAGTATTGCTTCTCTGGACAATAACTTAAAATTTTTAGAAGGTGTACATTGTAAAGAATTAGTGTGGGACCCCGTAGTTTCAATATTTTTTTAAGTATGTGCAAGTTGTAAATAATCTCCACGTGGAGATTAATTTTTTGCCCTTTTTTTGAAAGAGAAGGAAAATAGAACCAAAAACCATGAACTGTACTTAGTGGAACTTCAATCCAAAATGTCATGAAATTTAATGGCGAGCGGAGGAGTGAAAAAAATGTGCAAGTTGTAAATAATCTCCACTTGGAGAATCCACGTGGAGATTAATTTCTTGCCCTCTTTTTTGAAAGAGAAAAATGAATAAAAAAATTAGCCATGAATTTGTTGTACTTAGTGGAACTTGAATCCAAATGTTACTGATGAAATTCAATGGCAAGTGGAGGAGTAAAAAAATGTGCAAGTTGTAAATAATCTCCACTTAACAAATTCATGTGGACATTAATTTCTTGCCCTCACTTTTGAAAGAGAAAAATAAATAAAAAATTATCCATGACTTTGATGTACTTAGTGGATTTGAATCCAAATGTCATGAAATTCAGTGGCGAGTGGAGGAGTAAAATAATGTGCAAGTTGTAAATAATCTCCACTTAAAAAATCCATGTGGACATTAATTTCTTGCCCTCACTTTTGAAAGAGAAAAATAAATAAAAAATTATCCATGACTTTGTTGTACTTAGTGGAACTTGAATCCAAATGTTATGAAATTCAATGGCGAGTGGAGGAGTAAAAAAATGTGCAAGTTGTAAATAATCTCCACTTAAAAAATCCATGTGGACATTAATTTTTTGCCCTCACTTTGAAAGAGTAAAAAAATAGAACCAAAACCCATAATTAACTGTACTTAGTGGAACTTGAATCCAAATGTCATGAAATTCAATGGCGAGTGGAGGAGTAAAAAAGTGTGCAAGTTGTAAATAATCTCCACTTGGAGAATCCATGTGGAGATTAATTTTTTGCCCTCACTTTGAAAGAGTAAAAAAATAGAACCAAAACCCATAATTAACTGTACTTAGTGGAACTTGAATCCGAATGTCATGAAATTCAATGGCGAGTGGAGGAGTAAAAAAATGTGCAAGTTGTAAATAATCTCCACTTGGAGAATCCATGTGGAGATTAATTTTTTGCCCTCACTTTTGAAAGAGAAAAATGAATAAAAAAATTATCCATGACTTTGCTGTACTTAGTGGAACTTGAATCCGAATGTCATGAAATTCAATGGCAAGTGGAGGAGTGAAAGAAATGTACAAGTTCTAAATAATCTCCACTTGAAGGATCCATGTGGAGATTAATTTCTTGCCTTTACTTTTGAAAGAGAAAAAAAATTTAACGTAAAATCATTCATTGTACTATGTCAAACTTGAATCCAAATGTCATGAAATTTAATGGCGATGGAGGAGGGAAAAAAAGTTGCAAGTTCAATTTTTCTCCACTTGGAGAATCCATGTGGGAATCAAGTTTTTGCCTTCATTATTGAAATTGAATGATCCATTAAAAAGAAGCCATTTGCTGTACTTATTAAGCGGAGTTTGAATCCAAATGTTATGAAATTTAATGGGTATTGGAACATTAAAAGAAAATTGAAAATTGAAAATAATTTCTACCTACATGGATAAATTCTTCATGTGGGTATGAAATTCTTACGCCTTGTGTTTCAAAGGGGGAAAAACATAAAAATATGCATTGGCTATACTTTTTGGAACTTAAATTTTTTTAATGTCATGATATTTAATGGCGAGTAGCAACGATCTGGAAACTAGAAAAATTTCGCTCGCTTCCTACTTTATTTTTTTTCCATTAGTTTAAATTTTTTTTAAATCTTCCGAATATGAACATTTGACTAAGAACCTTGAACCTATTTTCAGATTGCTGGCAAGTACAGTGACGAGGAAATACCCTAGAAGTACATGTAATTTGAATGTCGTACACCTCTACATTGTTTTTCTGACATGCACTTGTATGTATTTGAGGACTCATTAATCTAAAATTCTTCAAAATGCAGGTGCTAAGGGTTACGTCGTAAATTTAAAAAAATGAGTGTCTGATGACTTGAATGCGGCCATGAATTTGGAAGTAATCTTAGAGTATTTTCAACTTCTACATTTTATTTATCACAGTCACCCACATAGACTTATTTTAATGGGGAAGATTAAATAACCGAAGTAACCCTTGCATTTGTGAATGTTGTCATGGATGTGATGCCATAAAATTATTTGCAAGTTCTGAGTTCATTTATTTTTGAAAATTAAATGCAACGCCTATGATTAATTTTCATGGAGTGCTATTGAATACGGGGACTGCATTTTATTAATTTTGATGGACAAGCACGAATAGCCGAACCGTCGCTTTCATGAATGTTGTCATTGATGTGAATGATGTCATAAAAATATTTTCAAGTTGTGGGTTTATTTATTTTTGAAAATTAAATGAAACGCCTATGATTTATTTTCATGGAGGGCTATTAAATACAGCAACTGCATTTTATGAATTTAGATGGGCAAAAATAAATAGCATAAACCTTACAATCATAAATGTTATCATAGATGTGATGCCATTAAAAGTATTTTGAAGTTGTGGGCTTATTTTTTTATGGAAATGAAAATACAACATCTAAATATGATTTATTTGCATGGAGTGCTTTTAAATCCAGTGACCACATTTAAAATTTAAGGTTTTAGAGTTTAGGGTTACAAGAGCATTCCTTAGGGTATGGCATTTGAAGTTAGTTTTTTAGGTTTACAAGATTTAAGGGTAGGGTTTTAAGGAATTAGGGTTTACAATTCACAGTTAAAGGATTTTAGGGTTTAGGATTTAGGATTTAGAGTACGGTTTAGGGTTTAGGACACCTGAAGAAGAGATTATGTCCCACAAACTCGAAACACTAAATTCTTACTCTAAATTGTAAACCCTGTTGCTTTAAAAACTTTACCCTTGGACCCATGGACCCATGGACCCTAAACCCTTAAACCCGCCACATACAAAATCACAAGAACCTTGCCAAAAGCGACTTCAAAGAGGTTTTCCGATTTGACAGCAAGACACATGCAAAAAGAGAGCAGAATATGTTGCCCGGAACTGCAAAAATAGGGCCTGCAGTGGCGCTCCATGATTTTGTAAGTGCATCATGTGGAAATGAGTCAAACAAATCCAGCAATAGTAAGGAACTGCCACGACGGGAGACTTTTTTGGGAGGGCATGAATTCACGCTGTCAAGCATTCCGCACCACGAAATCGGGCATCTGTTGACTTCGAAGAGTTTTGAAATTTTGCATTTTCGCGCCTTCCTTCCTTCCCGCGCCATCCTCCCTCAAGATTTCTCTTCTCTCCCGGTGACCTTGACGTCGCCAGGTTTCCATCGTAGTGCAAGAAGGCGGCTTTAGTTGCTCCATTCGCTCTGCTGCTTTTGCATCGCTCACGCATACCGCATTGCTATCTTTGATCTTGAGGAATGATTGTGCCGTTCTCACAATTTCATACAAACCTTCAAGTGTGTTATAACCTTCTCGTTTTCAGTGATATCAGTTCATAGTAAGCGATCTTGATCTTGGGCCAATTTGCGTAGTACCTTGTTTCTGCTGTTGGTTGTGTATATCCTATGCGCTCACATTTCATGTTCTTTAGTTCTAGTGTTGCGATGGACATCAGTGAATTGTAGATGTTAGGATTTTGAACGTTTCTTGTGCGGACGATTGTGATCGAATATCCTCAATGCTGTTTCGCTATTGGGCCCAATTTTTCTGCCGTATATTTTGGAAACACATTGGTTTAAAGAACAATGTACTTATCCTCGGTTTGACGATAACTCCCTTGTAGTGTTTCTATCACTGTATTTATTTCGACAAGAACGATTTGTGGTTGAATTATTTTCTAGGAATATGAGCTATTGTCGAATCGACAATAACTTCATTAGTGTGTTCCTAGACACTTTCAGTCCTGCTACTTTACAAGTGGTTAATATATTTTACAAAATCCTGAACTCTAAATCATGATAGAGAATCTATCCTCGAGTCGACTATAACCGAGACTTCGTGTTTTGACCAGTATCATAGTTTGGAGTTTGACCGTATTGTTGGGAATTAGCCTTCGGATGTAGAGGAAGGAAATAAGAAGTATAACTTATGATACCAAGGAAAATAGGAGAGTATGTACTCGTCGATGACACTGGAAACGTTTTTGTAGTCCAGGGTGTTGTCGAGGGTGACTGACTAGCCCACGGTCAATTCGACTATAAGTTCCAGAGTCTTACTTTTAAAGTGACTTAGGTGACATCCTGTTTTGTGTCAGGATTTACCCTTTCTTTCACTAGGTAGTAAAACACTAATTGGTGAACCACTTATACTCGAGTCAACTATACTGTCCAAAAATATTACATTGACGTCGGGTTTGGCACTTGTGTTATTAAGCGTTGTCTTGTTTGTACTATACTACCTTGAGTTAAATGTTTACTCTCAATTACTGAGTTGTAGTTGCACTGGGTATTTTCTTTTTTTACAGTATAATATAGAGTTTTTTCCTCTGTATGAATAGTCGTAAAATGTTATCGTCGAGTCGATGATATATTTCACTAATGTCTTCCGCCTTATTGCAGAATGGATATTCATAGGCCTGAAGAGTTTGATAACCCTGTTCCAATTCGTCCTTTGGGAGTCGCTGCTTGTGACGGAATCCCTCGTTCCTCTTGGAACAAACTGGGAGTCACCCTTAGAAACGAAGCGGGAGATGACGTTGCAAACGGAGTTTGTCAAAGCATCGACGCGGACCTCGTCATTGATATGGATGGTCGTCCGCTTGGTGACGACCGGGTTGCCATTCAGATTGCGGAGTCTTTGTGCGAGGCCGAGGTCCCATCAGCTTGGATGTGGTCAATGTGCTCTTGGGACATTAAGAGGGTATTCTTGAACAATGCCAATCTATATGACCATGAGCAGACACAAATATACAATGCGGCTGTATGCGCCTTGAACCGTCGAGTTCGTGTTGGTGTGCGTTCTTATGAGAGCTCTTGAGGGGGGGTTGAAGTCGGTCTCCCTCCAAAAAAAGAATCTCTTCTCACTCCGCAAGCAATCCTTGAAGTGTCTACGAAATCATGCTGCGAGAATAACTGCCTACAGCCTTTCCCCCGCTGGGAAATTCAAGCCATACGTTCTCAGCTACATGCAAACGATGGATTTTATGCACGTAAGAAGTGTCTTCTTGAAGTGCATAGGCAGATGCATACAAACAGTGCTGGTAAGGACTAGGTAACCTTGAAGAGGGTGGAGGTGTGTCCTGTTGTTTGGTAGACTATTCATGGGATTTCGAAGGCTACCTTCTACCGGTACAAGCACATAGCCAAATTTGGGAAGCAGGCTGAGTCTCACGGGAATTTGGGATCCAAGAAAAGCCGTACGCATACTGTACAAGCTACTGCCACACTTCGGACGTTGGTTGTGAGTGAAGCTGACCGAATGCCCCACAAAACAAGGACATTGATTACCGGGGAGAAAGTCCCCGCAATGGTGTTGCCATCAGCTTTTCGTTGGAGCGACCAGTTACCAAAAATCAATGAGGCCAACGCTGCTTTGAATTTGCCTCCTATTTATTCTAGTGGATTGAGTAATATCAGGCGTGCTTCTTTTGCAGAGTATGCTGCAAAGGCTCCTGGGGATAATTTTTTGAGGTGTAATCTTTGTGATCAGTATAGACAACTCAAGAGCGCCTGCACACCGCTTTCAAGCTCGCTAGACAAGTGGGGGAAAATTTTGGAAACTCACCTTGTGGGACAGAGGGCCCACAGAGAGCTGTATTATGCGAATCGTCATATTTCAGAGAAATACCCTGAGAAGATGCTCACCATTATCCATGATAAAATGGATCACTCCAAGACCGTGTGAGCTCCCAGTTTGTCACTTGGGACTCGTAGAATTATTTTTTTGGAAATTTGCAATTTAAAGTTGATAAAAGTATAGAAAAACCCATAAAAAGGGTGTAGAACCGAAATTGGGTTGTGTCATTCCCATTATAGTATTTGGTCTAGATTTGTGTTTTTTACTTAGAATCCCCCAAACCTTGCCTAAAAATAGTATAGAAATAACAAAAAGGTTAGATTTAGAGGATTCGAGTCACACAGCCCCAAAAGGGCTAAATCCCACCATGAATGTGGCGATTCATGGCTAGGTCAGTCCGAGGGATCCACAACAAGGCCACTAGGTCGGGTCCTAGAGTTAGATTTAGAATTCCCCATTAGATCGACGAATTCTCGAAATCCCGATTGTTAGCATGCAAGAGCCACTCACGCAAGACTGGGCCCGTGGAGGAATCTACAGCCCAAGGATGGTGTTCTAGGGTGAATCCCATGCCAGGAGTCCAATGGCGAAATCGGTTTGCCAAGATTCCTCCACCTGCAGAAGATTCTCGCACCGTCGCTAATTCGAGGAGATGGCCAGTTTTAAATCTCCATTGACCAATCGTGCCAGGTACGGAAACACACCTGCACGTCTTTCATGCAACTCCCTGAGAGGTCACGTGAAAAATCTTGGCATCTTCCGACTTGCAGAAGAACCTTTTCCGGGTGGTCAACCCTCCTAACCTCCAACGAGAATTTCATAGAAATTACCCAGGTTACAATAAAATCTCACTAAAAATTAGACTATCTTGTTTTATGTTAATAATGCGCTCCGTGAAGTTTCACGACATTCTGATAGCAGCAAGTACCCGAACCGGCGAGATTCCTCGGGAATTAACCACGTGACGGGGTCCCCGCCACGTTGACCGGCATCCCGGGCCCATACGATGGCGAAACGAAGTCAACCAAAGTCCTTCCCGACTCTCTCGCACCTATCGGAGACCCTAGGCTATTCACATTTCTCAAAATAGGAGACCCCCAAGATCTAGGATTTTACCACGATTGATTTTTTAAACTAAATTAGCCTACGATGGATTTTTGGCCTCGATACGGGGGATAGAGGGATGTAAGGCTAAACACGACGATCTGGATCCAACGGCGCAAACCGTTTGGCGATTGGAGCTAATCTCCAAAAGTTAGGAGGTTGGTCCAGCATAGATGGTAGAAGTAGAAATTTAGGATGTAGGATGAAAATCTTTGAGGATGAGGATGAAAATCCTCGTTGATAAGGTTACCTTAGAGCTTTAGAGAGAGGGGTGAGCCCTTGGGAAACCTATATAAGGGCCCCATTTCTCTCTCTAAAACACCCTTTTACTTTTGTTTGGGTCCGTGGGTCCAATTTGCTTTGGATATTTTGGCGTTTGAAGCCAAAAACCTCTACGGTGTTTTTGGAGCACTTTTTGCTCCATTGTTGCTAGATTTCAAGCTTTGAAGGTCCTTGGGGGTCCTTCTATCTTGCCTTGTGTACTTCTCGTGCGTTTGTTATACCCTTGTTATCAGTTAAGAGTCCTTGTTTCTCTCTTGTTGTACCTTTGTGAGCTAACTTGTGAGTTTAGGAGTCTTTTGGGGTCTTGTCTTAATTCTAAAGTCACCCCCCACCGTACCTCGGCGATGCCGCTTTGGGGGGCCTTTAGCTTGTGAAGTTGTGTGTCTTTACGTGTACTAAAACGTGTGTTTCCCTCACTTACGTGTCCTCACCCTCTCCTAATCTTTCCCTTGTTGCGTGGACCCCCCCTCGGGACGGCGAAGCTTTGGCTTTGTCATGTGTGTTTCTTAAGTTTGTCTTTATACCTTCTTCTAATATTCCCCTTGTGGTGCGGACCCCCCCTCACGGCGGCGAAGCTTTGAACTAGTGACCACGTCAAGTCCTACAGTGTGTGTTAAAATACTCTTAGACGGCGGAGCTTTGAACCCGTGGAGTGTCACGAGTCCTAAAGTTGGTGTTAAATCCAATCTTACGACGAAGCTTTGAATCTCCATAGCCTTAGATTCCAAAGTCTAGTTTCCAAGACCTCCTTGGGAAAGTCCAGAGTTTAGCTTCCAAGATATGTAGATTGTCAACAATTTCCGGCTCTTTGGCAAAACTAGCCTTGCCTTAGTTTTAATACCTTAGAGTTATGGTGCAAAAAATCTGGTTACCTTAAGTTTTTTGCAAAGTCCAGCTACCCTTAGTTTTTTTTGCAAAGTCCATCTACCCTTAGTTTTTGCAAAGTCCAGCTACCCTTAGTTTTTGCAAAGTCCAGCTACCCTTAGTTTTTGCAAAAGTCCAGCTACCCTTAGTTTTTGCAAGTCCAGCTACCCTTAGTTTTTGCAAAGTCCAGCTACCCTTAGTTTTTGCAAAGTCCAGCTACCCTTAGTTTTTGCAAAAGTCCAGCTATCCTTAGTTTTTGCAAGTCCAGCTACCTTAGTTTTATTTTTGCAAGAATAGTTTTAGCCCAAGCATCAGTCCAGGCCATCAAACCAGCATCAGTCCAGGCCATCCAAACCAGCATTAGCCAGGCCATCAAATCGGAACAAGCAACCAGCTGGTCCCCGTTTGGTTTGTTTATTTTTTATTTAAAAAAATATAAAAATATAAAAAAAATAAATAAAACTTCCCGACCCCCCAGCCAGCCAGCCCTTGCCAACCAGCTGGAGGGCCAGGCCGTGGTGGGCAGGCTGTTGGGGCCCCAGCATCAAACTCTCCTTTTTTTTTGACTGCGTTTTTTTTTGTTTTTGATTTTCTAAAAATCAAAACAAAACCAAAACAAAACCAAGAAGGTTGGACGGATTATTTGCTAAACTAGGGGTTGGGATAGGTTTAGAGTTGACACAAAAAACACAAGGGAAGAGGGAGGAAAAAGTGGAGAACCCTTGCACCTGCACACACTCTCACCAAGCACACCTGCACACATTCTCACCAAACACACCTGCATACAATGGAAGGAGATTAGAGAAGGAGGAGATGAAGTAGGCAAGCAAAGGTGGGAGACATAAATAGTAGCCTAGGTTAGGAGTAGGTAGGCTTAGGAAAGGAAATCTTGAGAATTCATAGTGACCGATGGGAGGAGGATTAGGATGACACAAAGCAAAGTTGTGTAAGAGGGTAGGAGGACCATTTAAACCCTTCTCGTAGTTTGAAACCATAGTGTAAGTCTCATAAAAGCTTAGGTGGAATAGTGCTAGTGTAGAAGAAAGAGGAAGACGGGAAAGAAAGGAGGAAGGGAAAGAGGGAGTTTAGATCATCAAAAATTGTAATATTTTCTAAAATAAGCGGTGAGCTTGGAAAAAATTCAAAACAAAGCCAAAGACTACCATGGAGCGTGAGGATGTACACGTGGACGTGGACAAAGATATTTTCAACACCGGTAGTGAAGAGGTGAGTTTTTAATTTAATCTTTGATGTTTCTCCCTAATTAGCATTTATTTTCCTAATCAGCCCTTAGAGCGTGATTAGCATCCGAGATTAATGCAAATTAGAAGTTTAGATTCAAAAAGTTATAGACTAGTGATAGAGGTTTCCAAAAACATATTACACTTAAGATTCGACCGTAAACTGACCGCGTTAGGCTAAGTTAAGCGGTAGGGGGTAGAACGGAGGAATTTTAATTAAATTTGATCCACAAGGAACAATGGACGGAAATTAGGATTAGATTAGAAGGAGAATTTAGGATTAAAATTAAAGATCAAATAACGGTTAAAAACCTAGAGTTAAATTAAGATTTTAATTAGGAAAGTTAAAATTCAAAAGTCGAAATTTGGAGTTAATTTTGGGAAGCAAAAAGTAGAGTAGGAAATAGAAGTCAAAACCCTAGAGTTAAAAGTTGGAATTAAATTTAGGAGGGCAACATTTAGAGTGAATCTAAGATTAAAACGATAGGATTAAATTGGGAAGTAGAAAGTCAAAAGCCTAAAGTCAAAAGTTAAGATTAAATTTAAAGGTTAAACTTTAGAGTCAATCGGGAAAGTAAAAACTTAAAGTAAAAAGCTAAGAGTAGAAGTTAAAAGTTAAAAGGTAGTGGTTAAATTTTAGAGTTAATTTAGGAGTAAAAACCTAGAGTTAAAAGTCAAAGCATAGAGTTAAAATTCAAGGGTAAATTTTGGGATTAATTTTAGAAGTAAAAATTTAGAGTTAAAAGTCAAAAACCTAGAAGTTATACGTAAAGGGTAAATTTAGAATAAAATAGGGAAGTGAAACCTTGAAGTTAAAGTCAAAACATAGAGTTAACTTTAGAAGGTAAATTTTAGAGTTAGTTTAGGAGTAAAAACTGGGAGTCAAAAGTCAAAACAAAGTCAAACGGTAGCATTAAATTTTGAAGTTGAATTCTCTAATTAGTTTGGGAAGTTAAAAAATCTAGAATACTCGTAGAAGTTAAAAGTTAGAGTAGGAGTTGAAACTTTAGGAATAGCTTTTAAAAGTAGAACTTCAAGGTGGAGTTTTAAAAACCTAAGATAGCCTTAGAGGTTCATGGAAGGAACATAGGGGTTCCCCTTTTTACGTAGTTAGGGACATCAGAAATGACGCCAACTACCCAATCTACCCTCGACATAGGATAGATAGTTAGAGAGTTAGAATTTTACCATTACCCCTGAGCATTGCAGTTACCTTGTAAGTTACTACATGCATTCTAATTATTCGCTGCCATCCACGACACTTAGGAAACGTTAGCAAAAAAGATCCATTGCTTGGAAGGCACAGTGGACCACGCTCACATCACCCCCATATATTAAAAAATGTGGATAAAGGCATAGAACCTGGTCGATGTTTGCTCTATTACCAAGAGTGGGTAATCTAGCGCCCATAGACTGCTTCTCCACATTTCTCTCACAAGACCAAGGTGACGGATTCTTTTACCAAAATGCCAGTCGCTATTACCGGCATGATTGCCCATGGTCATGGCAATGTTCGATACGCGCATTACGGCCTAGAGACTTTTCCAACAGACTCGAATCACACCATTGGATCCATTGCAAGGCTCTTGCGTGATCTTGAAGGTCTGCCGAAGAATTCATCGCGCCAATTGCCTGCCGTCAAGAAGGACCAATCCGCATTGACAAAGGCTGTGCTGGAAGGCTCAGAGATGTGCTTGGACTCCCTTCTGCCTCCTCCACCAGAACCGATCCCTGCTCAACCCTTGCCCTCTATATTGACTCTGTAGCTCAACAATGCAGCAAGCGACAACAAAAACCGATGGGTTTTTGCTTTCTGCTCTTCTTGTTTCGAAGGGCATTTTCCGGGAGATATACATTAACTTCCTCATTGTTGGACACACTCACAAAGACATCGATTCTCTATTTGGTCGATGGAGCACCATGTTGAAGATGAATAACTACCAGACTATTCCGAGGCTCATGAAATCCTTCATGGACTGTGAAACCCACAAGTCATTCCTCACTTCATTGAAGAAGTTCCTGATTTCAAGGGCTTTGTAGAAGGGTATTTGGGCCAAGGTGGGGACTTTCTAGAAGGTCATTCTATGGCCCAACAGTTTAAGTTCTACAAGGATTCGAGTGGATGGCCGTTGATGGAGTATAAGCATCTTTGTACTGACAGGAATTGGCTGCCAGAGGGTGGCAAAGGAATTTGCTTGTGGTCTGAGACGGAAGACGGCCGTGCCAAGGTGCCTAGCGGTGTTCCGCGGGCTTTGCCTCCGCGTCATATGAGCAAGCTTGATGATGTCAAGAAGGGTTTAAACGGTTTTATTGCGCACTGGAATAATATGGCGGACAACGACGAATCTGGAGAATTCAGGAGGAAGAATGAATCTATAAGGGGTTATTGGAAAGGTGTGAGAACCGCTCTGGATGCACCTCTTGTTACATGTGAGGTGTTGGAGGATGGATTTTGGCCGGCTTCTAGAATCACCGGTGAGCGGGAAGATACAATGGGAGAAGATGGCGTAGTGCAAGAAGAGTTTGCGCAAGATCCACCCTTTGTAGGGCGGAGGCGTGATCGCCCACGTCCTTCGTTTCGTGCCGCTCGTGATGTATTTGCCGGTTATTTTGTCATCGTGCGCCCTCATCATAGTGACCCAAAGCCGTTTTGGCTTGCCAGAGCGCTAACAAATCCGAGTCCGGATCCAGGGCATCTTAATTCAATACGGATTCAATACTGGAAGTCGGCTGATAAACATCGTCCTGATCCTAAAACGTATGATGGATGGGACACAAAAGCAGCAAATGTGTGGGTCAAGGACACACCTGTATTGCCGATCTGGTCAAAGACAAGCGTTATCATGACGGCTTTCAAGGCACGTGGGAAAAGGGGTGCTGATGATCAACCTCAAGTTCTTCCAGATGTCAAAATTCCCAAAGCACAATTTGACATTATCAAATCATCAATGGCGGCAAATTTGGCTAAATCTCAGAACGATGCGTCTTTGACAAAAGAAGAGGAGTAGTTTAGATAGTTAGTTACTTTATTATTATTTTTGGTGTTCAAGTAGAATGTGCTTTTGCATTTAGATGTATTAAGATGTTTTCAGTTTTATGTTGTGCAGTTTGAAATCGAGAATATTATGGCCATGTAACCATGTTTGGATTCTATTAATAGTATATATTATTTTATTTTTAATTGCATTCTATGTATTTAATGTTTTTTTGCTTTCTTCCAATTGAATGTTTATTTTTTGTTCTAAATAATGCATTATATATGGAATATTTGATAACACAAGTGTGTACATAATTTATTGTTTCTACACAAGCAAGTATGAGTTTAAAGAAATGTTCTACTTTCGAACTTGTTGGTCTATTAATTTTTTATATTTATAATTTAAAAAAAAAATCTAAATGTTCAAAGCGGGTTCTTGCTACTTAGTTAGTTAATTTATTATGAGCAAAATATACAAAATAGTATTTTGACATTTCTGAGCCTCAATTTAATGAACACTAAATTAACTCTAAATATAGAAGGAATTAAAATGAGACCCCAACTTGTCTCAATTTAACGAATAAGGCCTTAGAGGGTTGCCATTTGTATGAAACTGACAACAAGGAGTATTTGGAGGTAAGCAGAAACAATGCCTTTCTGTTCTGCAAACTTTACATAGCATCTTGGGAGGGGTTTCGTAATGCAATACGAATCTATTGTAGAATACTGGGATTTGTCAGAGTTATATGCTGTTCGTGAAATATGTTGCATCATAGGGCAAGGTAGGCAGGATATGGATGGGTCTGTTTATGGCAAGTATTGTAATATAATTTTAGAGTTGGTATTCTCATATTGCTTTATGAGTGTTTTCTAACTCGAAGCTTTTAATCTTGGAACTGAATGTTGCCTAATTAATATTGCGAGGTTTGAAAACCTCAGATCTTTTTGTTCAGCATCTAAACAATGCTGCAACTCTTGTAAGGTTTGAAGACCCTCGTAGATCTACACTTCATTTGTTCAACATTGCCATGCTTGGCAAGTCGTTGCTTAGTTATTTTCATTTAGTTGCATTAGTTCTTCACTACCTTGTGAGGATCATACTTTCGAGGATGTGAACTTGCAGGTCGCGGTGTTCTCTTTCTCAACGAACAAATGTGATCAATCACATGCCAATTTAATATGTAGTCATATATGCTTTAAGCTCTTGTCTAGCAATCTTTCACTCAATTGGATTCTTGATGCATTGATTCCTCTTCTTTTCTTATACGCAGTTATTGTACTAGCCTCCTTATAGGATCTATTGTTAGACTTGTCATTGATAGCACAGAAACCAAAATTCTTCATTCAATGGTAAGTGCACGAAGTAGAGTTTTGTTGATTTTCAAGATTTCATTTTAAGCTCATTCTGATGGCTTCATTCATACAACATTGAGTTTTCAAGTGGATATACTATTGGACAGACTGTAGTTTTCTAGCAATATGAAACTAAGAAGTCATTCTTAGAAAGCATAGGTTTTCGAAGTGAAACAAACTGTAGAAGGCAATGCAGCGAAGGGAACCGAAGGGCTCATGTTGGAAACAAGCATGTTTCATCTAAGGGAACTGCCATCGAGGTATGCCATGAAATAATTCGTTATCTGGACTTGTGTTTGGTCAAGTTTTGGCATCAATGTCCAAAATTATGAAACGTATAACTGTTAGTATTCAACCCTCTATAAGTGGATTCTGAAATGGAAAGTGATAGAGCTATTTAAAGTAGACCTAAAAACAAGACAAAGTAGGATCCAGTCTACCTGATGACCTGATCAAATTTTGGCGGCCTGCAGTTGCAATTGCTCATGTGTGTAGTCCTAATGAATTTCTTTTCATGTCATATTCAAATTTCAACATGATTTGGTGGGTGGTGTACTTTTACAATTTCTAACATATATTCCAACCATTTTCTTGATGCAAGAAGGGTTGAATATGTTCAAATTAGAAGCCACTAAAATTATAAATCCAGAACCGCAAAGTAGTATTTTGCAAGAAGGTGTGCCTCTATACAAGAAGTCGCCTTCAATCAGTCCCTCTGCTTCTTTGCAAGGCTCAGTGAAAAAGTTGAATGGGACTGGTAAACCAAATGATACAGACCAATTTGGAGACATTTAACTAAGAGCTTCTCGTGATGTATTTAGTCCATGATGGGAGTTCTTTGAAAACAAAGTTAAAGCTCAATTCTGGATTTGTTTAATCATTTTGGGTTGTATAAGTCTTTGTTTGGATGTGAGAGTAGGTTGACCACAAGCTTGTGTATTGTGTCATCGAGGATGTATTCCCTCTATTTTAAGTTCATGCTCATTGTACATGGAGTGAAGGATCAAATGGCTACAATTGGGGGTTAACAGGAGAATTATGCATAGATTCAGATATGAGGTCGAAGTATATTAAGCTAGGACTCAGAAATCACTGTCACTGAACTTCATGTTTGAAATTCTTGTCCCTGCTTGGTCTCAGGTAGCAATGGATATGGCATCGCTCTTATTGTACATGCTGAAAAGAGTGAGACATACATGTTTTGCAGAAAGCATTTTTTCGATGAAGGGATCCAATTCACGACTACCTCAAGTACGAACAGGAATGATCTTTTTGGTATACCAAAGCATTATCTTCACTTCTTGAATTCAATGTTCATTTGCTTGAAACTTTCGTCATTCGTTTCTGGAGGGGATTTTGTAGTAAAGTTCAAATGTAGCAATGTGGATACTTATTAAGAGACAATGCATGTTGAGTTATTTGTTTAGTTTTGTTAAGATGCTCAAAGGATAGGAACCATAGTTAAGATAATGAAACTGGAATTAATAGAGTTAAAACCTTAAGATATAAACTAGCAAAGCTGTTTGAAAATAATGTCGTGTGTTGTCAAATAGCTAGGACTTACAGCTAGACTCATTCAATTAGGATTTAGAATTGTATAAGTTGAATTTATGGTATGTGGTTGAGTACTTTGACATTCTTACAATTGGAGATTAATGGTTGATTCTTGGTGACATTGTTAGGCCTGAGAACTTCGAGTATGTATTGAACATGAATTTTGTGAATTATCCAAAGGGGAGGCACTTCACATACCTGCTGCTGATCCAGGGCCTTTTCAACACGAACCACGATTTATAGAAGATGCACCACAAGACGGCAAGTCTAGAATTCAGCAGTCGCTCTCTGTAGGATCTCATGGTGAGGTCCAACAAGAGTTTGGTGCAAGAGTTGTTCTTGCCAGTCCTTCATGAATTCGCCGAATCTGAGGTACTCACTCGAAAATTAGACTCCAAAAAACTTTCCTGGATGAATCAATTTCATAAGTCTACATCATTGATGTTGAGCGAGAAAGAAATAAGGCAAGGCACTTCTTCCCTACCAGTTGATTTCTTTCTAGCTTTCTTTGAGAATGAAAACTTTGATTAAGTCAGAGGCAAACAATCACATGTTGGCTGCCATACTAACACATTGTCGGACTGTCCAATGAAATTTGTTGTTCAACATACTTGATGATTCTCGACATTCCCGAAGATTGAGAATTCTGAGGCTACAACTTCTTTTCTTTTTGTCGTGTAGCCAAGGTTGTCTTGAGTCCATCATTATCCGGTATTGTCTATGGATAAACGATTTTCAATGATATTCAGGTAATGCGTGTGCAAGAGCAGCCAAGGCAATGGGTTCAATGATGAAGGAGGGTATCAAGGAATAGATGCTGATGAAAACTTTGTCATTGTGACAAAATATTTGACAAAATCCTGTCAAAAAAGTGGCCGAATTGAGACGTTCCGACTAACATAGCAACTGACAGACTTTTGTTATTTTTCAATCAAACAAGACACAAATTTCCTTGTTGTGCGATTGTCAATGACAAAGCTATAGACCTGTGTTTACTGGTGCCTTTTGTCTGCACGTTCTGTTTTCATATGCTAAAAAGACCGCCAAAGGATGTAGGGGTACGATAGAACCACAAAGTGCAGTGTGCAAGTTTGGACATGATCTTGCTTTGGCAAGACGGCAAAGATTGTGATGTATTTCACCAAAATTGAGAGAACTTATGTTACTACTACATCATCACATGAGGTCATACTTTTCCTATTTGTTACTTGATGGATGATAGGAAACACAAGTGCCATCTTAAGCGGCCCTTCCAAACGTGGAAAATGCAAGCAAGATGCAAAAAGGAGGTAGTTTTCTTCAATTGTATGAAGCAGTTGAGGGCACGGAGTGCAAGTCGCATGTGAAGGAAAGGAACGACTCCTCCATTGCAGGGTCACTGTCATACTGGAACTAGATACATGAACTACATGCTCTATTTTGAAAGTTTGATGCACAACTGTAGAATGTCACTTCCTAAATTCAGTTCTAGATCAAGGAAGGACGATAGAAATGAGGGAGGGAATAGATTTGCAATTTATACATGCTATAGATTTAAGCAATTTTGATGCATCGGACGTTGTACTAAACCACACTATTGAAATGCACACCATTTGCAAAGTTTGAAGAGTTGGACATGTGCTAAGAAATGACAACCTCCGGTGATTGCAACAACCTTGAAGCAACTGAAACAAGCTTTAAAAAGCTTGTGACCTACCGTCTCTTTTGATATCTAAGTTTTAGAGAAGCAGTAGCGACGTGATTGTGGTGCCAATCTCCTAGTTTGAACATGCTCAACTATTGGGGATAGGTTGTCTTTATATAATCATCTATTCCTAGTCCATTCGATTCTTGTACCATTATCGCATACTTCTTTGAAATACACTTGTTCTGTCTGATATAGAGAGTGCATATTAGTGGTCCCTACTAAATTGCACATGGAATGGTGGACTGTGAACATTATGTGGACTTCCTTTTAGTTCCACATATTCCAAGAGCGTGCTTTTTTCACTAGAAATAGTTATTAGCATTGACCAGCCCAATGTGCGATAAGTGTTGCAGGAGATATGTTGACTACATTGAGCTCTGTTACTGTGCATGTTATTTTGATAAAGGGCATAAGAACATAGACTTCAACATTGTAGAATACCCATTTCAACGTGTAGCTGTGAACAGTCGAAGAACACAAAAAGCCATTTGGGAAGAGGTTGACGTAGTGCAATGTTGTCATCAGCTGAAACGGCTACAGCATGCACATATGACAATCCAACATAGCAGCAATGCACAATGAGCAACGTCTTAGTCCATGTTGAACCACGTACAAAGAAGAATACGTCATACATGCTTTAGTGTCAACATCGGTGTTAGGCATAGACGTCTACTTCATTGATATCCTTCCACATGCCTTATATAACGGAAATAGAAAACATGCTTTGTACGCACCATTTAGCAATTCCCATTTCTAAGAACAATGCACAGCATTGACATGAGTCATAAACGGTATCAATTGTGATTTTGTCATTGGTGTTGACAACATCCACTTGTTCATGCCATCGAGGACAGCAAATCCCAAATTTTTTGTAAAGGTGCTCACCAGCGCACTTCATAGAATATAGTATTGTCCACCGCATTGTCTTTACAAACACGCACGTCATCAACGTGAATGTCCGCAACAACATAGACTGCACAATAAAACGTCAAATGCAATGTCGGATGACGCATAAATTGTAAGAAGAAATAGTACAGTATTGGCAAAAAACAACATCATTCTGTTGCGACTACAAAGCCATCATCCCTCATGACTTACACAACAGAACACCATAACGGCGAATTTCATATTTGTTGATGTTTTGTAAAATAGCTGAGAAGACGTCCATGAGTCAATTACAGTACCACCACTTACTTGAAGCATGGCACCAGCAACATACACGCAATCATGGTAGCGTTCACAGCACACATTAGGTTTGACGTGAATTTGCGTCAGCTACACATTTTCCCGAAAGCAAAATTGTCTACCGCTTTCTGTTGAAAAACATGCACGTCATGAATGTGCATGTTTATAAGAACAGCTATAGCGCAGATCATCGTCATAC
The DNA here is from genome assembly GCA_951799445.1 of Pseudisothecium myosuroides. Classification (NCBI taxonomy): domain Eukaryota; kingdom Viridiplantae; phylum Streptophyta; class Bryopsida; order Hypnales; family Lembophyllaceae; genus Pseudisothecium; species Pseudisothecium myosuroides. The sequence goes on from OX637297.1 coordinate 2,817,473, forward strand.
GCGATGTCATAGAATGCATGCACCTTCACGTGTACCACATACTGCATTGTCAAAAATGGCGTTTTTTGAACATTTACAAACTTGTCATTGTCTCGTAAGCCTATAGTAAAAAACGCAAAATCTATACTTTGTACGTAGTCATTCATGTTTTGCAAGACAGCACAAACAACGACCCAAAGGCACGTTAAATACCAACATTGATGTTCACCATAGTTTGGGCAATGTTTACATGTGCTTTGCAGCGTTTACCATGTTTCACGCAAAGTCACATTTCTTGCATAATTTTAAGATGTCATGAATGTCTACCACGTTGTCTGGAAAAACGTGCATGTTGTCAACATGCACATCCAAAACAACATCATTTGCATTGCAAGGCCACGTGGACTACGATGACTGCGCAGTCCACATCATCTCTTTTCGTGTCCACGTCAAAAGTTATTCTCTCCGGAAGGAAGAGAGTGTGTGCGATGAGGTATATGGTTAGCCAACTTCTCAAGCATACACTTCAACATTGTTGTGGCCTACGACGTATGCTTCCAAATCTTATGCGTGCCCAAATTTCCATGCGATTGAGCTTGTTCACCTCTCGCAACATATCCTTGAAAACGGTGGAAGGTAGATTTCGACACGCATCAATCCCTTCCAGAGTGACCACCCTCTTGCCTTGACTGTCAAGATGAACTTATTGATGCACGTCCAACTTCGTCTGGTAGCAAAAATCAAACGTTGTCTTGTGATACATACGTTCACGGAAAGCTCGAATCTTCTCTCTTGAAAAAGGTTGGACACAATTGTCTGAGCAACACACCTTGCTTGAAACAAAATTGAAAGATTCTTGAGTGAGTTGATAATTGGCTTTCACACAAGTTGAAGGAGGAGGATTCCTCATAGAGCTCACATAGGGTCTTGCACCTGATGAGGACGCATGCGTGAGGCCCGCCTGCCGACGATTATACTCGTCTCGAACCTCGTGATTGCGGAGGCTTGCCCCATTCAAATACACTTGTTGAATAGGCCATGCTCAAAGAGAGTACTTCCAATCCTCCGAAACGTCCTCAACGTGGAGTGACTTTGAGATTTGTACCGCAACAAGAGAATCTCCAAGAGGTCCATTACTACGTAAGACGACATCCGAATTCACGCTGTGACAGATTCCCTCAGCCACTTCCAGCCCAATAGCATTGCGTAGGAGGACAACCTTTGTCATCCACAACCGTCTGGGTACGCCTTCGTAGTCAGGGACGTTGACAATCTCCCCAGGCACATTTGCAATTTCTTCGTTGTCCGAAGAATGCTCTTGAAAAGGATTTTGTGTCCCCTCAATGATGACTGCACAAATAATCACGACTGTCACATCAACTTTCACAAAACATTGACGGGACCATGCTGCAATTGAAGTACATGACTTTTTTCCTCAATCAAGTCGACTCGACTTGAATGATTGGAGACCACAAATAGCAAGAGTTGCAACTGCTATTGAAGATCATAAGCGAGGTCAAGAGACTGAATCACTAAAATAACTAATACCCAAGAATCTGGCCACACCAAGACATGGTACAAAGTAATTAATGATTGGAAAATGACTATTTATGTATCATTTTTAAATTATTTATAACTTTCGTAAAATGCAAAGCCTAATAAAGGTGAAGACACTTGGATATTGGTTTCGGGATCATCTAAGTAATCCTGTATTTGCGAGACCTACATATTAAAATTCAAGAGAAATACTTCAACTCGCATTGACTTTAACTGAAGAGATTACATCAAGATTTCTGATATAGATAACCAGAATTGGACATCCAGTCCACTATACTCAAAGATTAGACGTACTTCACAATATCAGACATCTCAAGTAATCAGTAATTCAACTTGCATCAAGTTGAACTGAGGCCACAGAGCATCTTAGTACACAAAGTTATGGTATAATGACTTATATATACTACTGAAGGAAATCCCGTCATTTCTTCTGAAGTACAGATAATTTTATATCAAATCGACTTGATCCTAGAGCATGTTCATTTTAGCACCCATGATCAGGTCCATGGTAGTTCAACTTGCATGGAGTTAAACAAGCATAATATAGTTGCAGAGTCCATTCAGTCACTGGCAATCAATTCGCATTGACTTAATTGATGGAATGATCATTCGTTTTCTCCAATATATTCATGATTGTGCATTGTAAGTTGAGTCCAGTTGAAAATAGAACTCTCTTCTGCAAGTATTACCTATGAGGATCACAGAAGTTCAACTCGCATCGAGCTGAAAGGACATAAGTCAACTTAATAATTCAGTTCTCTGATGTGCTTCAACTCAAATCAAGTTGATCAACTTTATTATTTGAAGTCATTTCGTTTCATCTCGGATCGACATGAACAATTTTCCCTCGCATATCTGCCAATACTGTGAGAATATAGAGCTTTAACTAGAACCGACTTGAAGTCCAGGGTGTCCATTGTTGGAGAGACTGTGAACATCGGACTGCACTGTATACTTCCGTAAAACCCGGCACTTTAATTGGAGCTTTCTCAAATCCAATTTTTGAAGCAATTGCCAGTGAAAAAGAGCAACAACACGATTGACACAAGAACAGGCGCGACGCACAACGATAACAATCACTGCATTCTATTGTAGTCCCGTACAATACTATACTAATGCAACACTGTCATACATCATGTCTACGAGCAAAGCATTCAAACGGCTTACTAAACATATTAATAGTACTTACCCGAGTATGTTACGCTGCAACTAAGAAGTCGTGACGTTCAGACTAGCAAAACCTTGTCACTGAAAATGAAAGAACCGCAACATACAAACGACACTCCGTCGACGTAAGAGACGTAATGCAAGTAAGAGACATAACGCGAGAGCAAAATGACCATCAACTATGGACGACAGAAAAACGAGTAGGAAACAACGAGTAGGCAAAATGGATAGCGGAATAGTTTGCAGAAGAGGAGGGAAGCAACGCGCTTGGGCAAGGAAACCCGGGTGAGAATTTCAAACAGCTACAGGCAGAAGTCGCTAGGCAGAATTTAGAAGGAATCATCTTTTTCTGACAAGTGGTCACATTCAGCATTAAAGGCAAGAGAATTTTTGCACAGAAAAGTAGGTGCAGTCCTTCTTTAGGCTTGCACAGTAAGTGGGTGGGCTTTAGACAAAGTCATAGGACGTATCACATATTTTGTATGTTTTCCTCGTCTTTTCATTTTCATTTTACAGTTGGAGACGTTTAGAAGTTACTACTTTTGGAGGAATAATAGGCTACTTGGTTGTGATGTTTAAAATATCGCTGAAAATATTGATGTACAACAATAGAGGATGAAGGTTTAGAGTTCTAGAGCTGTTTAATTGGGATTCTAGTAGGGGTTTCGTAGGATTCAAGGTTAACTAGGGGTTCTCTAGGGTTTAGGATTTAGGGTTCATTAGGGCTTAGGGGCTAGGGTTCATTGCTTGGGGTTAAATTTTCAGGGTCCTTCTCTTTGAGTGCGACTCAAAAATGTTCAAGAATGTAGGTGAACATTGTGGGATGAAAAATCTGTAAAAGTTGTACTCATTTAATAAACGTATGATTCATGATGAAATATACTTTTGAGCAATATTAGACTTTTGCACATCCTACTTCATGCATGTAAGTCACAAAATTGGAGAGACAATCAAACCAAATATTAACCCCTAAATGCCCGAGGGACCACATTCTGGTGTCTACAATACTTTGAAACTAAATAAATCCTAACCAAATTGCTCTTTTTAGTAGTTCTTATTTTTGTAAAATTAGTTTTGAAGTCTAGTTTTAGCATCGAAAATCTGATTTTGAAAATGATTTGATTATGTTTTTTGTATTCAAGGTTTTGTGCAATAGTACCCATTGTAATCTTGACTTTCCGTATTATTTAGGACTCTTGGAAATGAGCCTCAAATACACTAGATCTTTTAGAAAAAATCACATTAGAAATTCATTTAAAAAAATTGTAGAGTAGACTTTGAGAAGCTATAAATTGATTTGGGTTATGCATGCTAAGTCCTTTAACCTCATATTTTTTGGATGACCAGATTTTTAGATTTAACTTGTGAAAGAAGGATTGAAATTTTTTTTTAGTTTTAACACCCTCATGATCAAACATTATAATCATTCAATCCATAAGTGATATTGTTGTAATTTTTTTTCCTATGTGATCTCTAACATGTCTAGTTTGAATTTGTACGATTACAATAAAAAAAAAATGATACAACATATAAAAAGGTTGGCTTTGTGTTCAATTTAGAGCAAATTCCTAGAGGCTCAAAAAAGGCCTTGGGCATTTAGGGATTAAATGATGGAGTGAAATTTTTTATTCTTTGAGTTGGAATTCATTTGTGGAAAAAAATGGGGAGGGAGTGGACCCAAATACTAAGTGATGGATTGAAATTTTTTATGATGGAGTTGGGATTCACTTGTGATAAAAAAAATGGGGAGGGAGTTAAGTGATGGAGTGATATTTTTATGATGGAGTTGGGATTCACTTGTGATAAAAAAAATGAGGAGGGTGTTAAGTGATGGAGTGAAATTTTTTATGATGGAGTTGGGATTTACTTGTGATAAGAAAAATGGGGAGGGAGTTGATTGATGGAGTGAAATTTTTTATGATGGGGTTGGGATTCACTTGTGATAAAAAAATGGGGAGGGAGTTAAGTGATAGAGTGATATTTTTTATGATGAAGTTGGGATTCACTTGTGATTAAAAAAAAATGGGGAGGGAGTTAAGTGATGGAGTGAAATTTTTTATGATGGAATTGTGTGAGCCCTCAATTCGTTAATGGGGACTCACAGGTTTTTTTTTTTAATTTTTACAAATTTAAGTATAGTTTTATATACAAAAAGCCCAAAAAAGAGTGTAAAACCAAAATAGGTATGTCACGTACCAATATAGCATTTGGCCCCTTATAGGTTGTTTTTCCCCAAATAAATCCCATTTCCACTTATACATAGGTTAAAACGTGAAAATATCGGTAAAAAATAGAATTAAGGGCTAACCTGACCCAAACAGCCCAAACCTACGGTAGATGTGACATCTTATGGCTAAAATTGGTCTGAGGGAACACCGTTGAGGTCCTAAGTCCATTCCCGGAGATAGGTTTCACTTTCCCCATAACATCGAAGAAATAGCGAAAACCCCAATCGTTGGCCTGTAGGAGTTACAAACTCAAGATGGACTCGTAAGAGGAATCTACGGATGGAGTATGGTGTTCTAAGGTGGAAATCACATTTGGGACTCAATGGCGAAATCGGCTTGCCAAGATTCCCTTGTATGTGAAAGATTCCCTAGTTGCCAGAATTAAAAAGAGAATACAGAATTTGATTCTCCTCTGACCTTTGTGCAAAGTAAAAATATGAGCTTGCACATCCTTTGTGGAATTCCATGAGAGGTTCCATAAAAAGTTTCGGAATTTTTTGACTTGCAGAAGATGCCCTTCCGGACGGTCAACCGCCAAAACCTACGATGGAAAATTCCTAGAAATTATCCAAGCTGCGGTAAAATCTCACTAAAAATTAGATTAGCTTCTTTTATGCTAATAAGATGCCCCACCAAGTTTCAAGACATTCCGATAGCCAAAAGTGCCCGAACCGGTGAGATTCCCCAAAAATTGGCGAAATTGAAGTTTACGATGGAGTTGACTTGCGTACTGGGAGCATACGAAATCGGAATGAGGTTAAAGCTAGGGCTTTTCTTACTCCCCAATACCTACTAAAGAACCTAAGCTAGTTACTTTTATCAGAAAATTCAACCTCCAAGATTTGGATTTTTACCCCGTTTTGGTGTTCAATTAGCGGTAGGTTATGTTGCGATTTTTGGAGTTTGGTTAAGGGGTAAAAGGTTCTTGAAGACTAAAAATGGCCTTCTGAAGCCAACGGCGCAATCAGTTTTCAATTTGGAGTTAATCTCCAAAAGTTAGGAGTTTGGACCAACGTAGAAAGTCAAAAATTGAAGATTAGGATGAAAATCTTAGTTGATAAGATTACGGCTTAGGAAAAGAGGGGGGGTGAGCACCCTTGGAAATGTATATAAGGGGGCTCATTTTCCTCTCACAAACACCCCTTGTAGCCATATTTTGGCTCTCTTTGCACATTTAAGTCCATTTAATTAGATTTTGGCCATTTTAGGCCACATTGCCAAATTTGTGTGTTTTTGAAGCATTTTAAGCTTCATTGTTGGTGTTTTTGAAGCTCTCTTTGAAGGACATTGGGGTCCCTTCAAAGTCTTCTCTTATTGCCTTGTTTGAAGTCTTATTGCGGAGTTGTTGTTTATTCTTGTTGTGTCTACTAATTCTAGAGCATCCCCCCTCCGTACCTTGGCGATGCCGCTTAGGGGGCTCTCTAATGTCATCTTTAAAAGTGTTGTATTCTAATCCATCTTGACTAATTTGTATTCGACTTTTGACATCTATCAACCATCCGTATTTCCCTTTTATTAGTACATGCTTGTTTTAGCCCTTGTAGAGTTGTATTAACAATCCTCCTTTGTTGGTTTGAATCCTTGATGTTAGTAGGTTCTTTAAATACGGCGAAGCTTTGATTTTGCTTTGTTCGAATTGTCTAGGAGTTTGGAAGATTTTCTAAAATACAGCGGAGCTTTGACTTTGCTTTGTTCAAATTGTCTAGAGATTTGGAGAATTTCTAAAATACGGCGGAGCTTGGACTTTGCTTTGTTCAAATTGTCTAGGAATTTGGGGATTTTCTAGAATACGGTGAAGCTTTGACTTTGCTTTGTTACAAGAAAGAGTCTTAAACCATTAAAGTGCTAGTAAAAATCCCCAATTTGCCCTTGTCACCAAGTTTAGTGTCCAAAACACTATTTTGGACCATCAAGTTTAGCATCCAAAAGGGTAATTTAATTATTGCCGGAAAAGACTAGAACCTTTGAGACCAACTTTAGTATAAGCAACCTTTCTTTTTCTTTTTGTTTAAATTGTTGTTGTTTTTTTCCGTAAAAATCAAAATACCAAAAAAATCAAAGAGCCCGAAGGGCCTGGACGGACCAGCAAGCCTATTCGAGGCGGGGGCTGCAAGGACGGAAGGGGAGCCGGGCCCCCACGCCTCGCCACGTGGCGTGGCCACATGAGGAAGCGGCCGCGACTGAACTGCTGTAACTGACTGCTGTGACCGACTGCTGGACTAAACTGTGGTGACTGAATGTTGGTTGCAAGCTTGCCATGACTGAACAAAAACTTGGCTGAGAGAAAAGGAAAGTTAAAACTCAAGGTCGGTTGGAAGTATGCCTTGGCCCAAATTTTGAATTTTTATCAAAAACCCATCACATCTTCATCTTGCATTTTAGGAATTAGAAATATTAGGAGTCTAGGAAAATAGAGAGAAATTAGAAGTAGGATTAAGAGGAGAGAAATTAAGAAGGTAGGAGTCCAAAGAATCTCAATTTACAACGTTTCCATTGCAAAAAGAGGCTCAAAAATCATAGGAAGTAGAACACTTGGAACTTTCAAACCACTTTGGAAATGGAGAGAGATCAAGTGGCCATTTAGGAGTTTGAAGAGGATTTAGGAAGAGATAGGATTAGGTGGAAATCTAAGAAGAGCAATTAGAACCATCAAAACTTGGATAGAATAATAATTGACCAAGAAGTTGATAAAACAAATATTAGTTGGGAGTTGATTCAATTATTTTAGTTCAAGACTAGTCAACCTTTTGAAGTGCAAATAATTGAATTAGAATAGTGTTAGAAGAGAAAGAAAAATTAGAAGAAAAAGAAAAGAAAAAGGAACTCCAAGAAATTGGCAAACCTTGTACTAAAACTCCTACTTTAAGCCATGGGCAAAATTACCAAACAATTCCAAAACATGGCAAATGACAAGGAGTTTGAAGGGGTATACAATTACCTAAACAATGACACCAATTCCGAGATGAGCTCCTAACTTTAAACCATCCATTTCCGTTTCTCAAAAATAGGCGTTTACAAGTAGGACCGAACTCTCAAGTCAATTCAGAGTGTCTAGAATAGGAATATTTCAAGAACTAGGATAGTGGTTTTGTAGAGTCTAGTTAGAGGTTTCCAAAACCATCTCACACTTAGGATTTGGAACTAAAACAAGTGAGATATGGAAGGATGAAGTTTAGGACCTAATTTGGATTAAAAGTGATTAGAAGATAAACAAGACAAGTTAAATTAGGAAATATCAACTAGAAATAACCTAAGTCTCAAAAGTGAAATTAGAAGTTAATTATCAAATTAGGGTTAGGAGTAATCAACGGATGAAGTTTTAAGCACCGATTAGCGGTCAAACTTCATCCATCAACAACTTTTGATAGGATAGGTGAATTTCCAAGTAAGATATCATTTTGGGAAGCTTAGGCTAGCCTCTAGAAGGAACAACTCCAAAAATTCTAAAAATAGTAACTGTCCAAAATTCAAACAAAACCTCAAAGAACAAGGATATGAAGAACTAGGATGTTTTAACTTGATCAAAGGAAGAAGTTAATAATGGTAGGTCATAGTACGACCCTTAAGTAACCTTGAAGAAGTTCAAACTTCAAGAAAGACCAAAAACCCTAGGAACTATTCAAGGATGAAGTTTGGGTCAAGGAATGGATGAAGTCAACCTAAAATAGTTCATTCAAATCAAAACTTAGGATTTAGGCAGGTCCTAACCACCTAAATCTAGGGTTCAATTTTCAAGGGTAATTGAATTAGGAAGCACATCTTACATCATAGATGAAGTTTAAATAGCCTTGGAAAGGCTAAACTTCATCCGCCTATAACTTTTGCTAGGAGAAGGGGGTAGAGTCGAATTTTATGTTTTTAAAAATGGCATGAAATGTTTTATCACTTAGGGTTGTTAAATTTTGACTGTAACTAGTTCAACTTCGAAACCACCGTGACCTCTTTTGATTAAAGAAGTTAGAGTAGAAATTGTCGTGTTGGATTTCTTTGGTTTTTGTGTACATTGTGGAAGTTAGGAACTTAGAAAAAAAATCCATTGCTTGGAAGGCACAATGGATTTACGCTAGGCACTCGTAGGACAAAAATTAAACACCAAAACACTTAGAGCCTGGTTGTGCTCACTTATTTACCAAGGGTGGGTAAATAAGCGCTTACAAATTGGGATTCACTTGTGATTAAAAAAAAATGGGGAGGGAGTTAAGTGATGGAGTGAAATTTTTTATGATGGATTTGGGATTCACTTGTGATAAAAAAAATGAAGAGGGAGTTAAGCACTTGATGGAGTGATATTTTTTATGATGCAGTTGGGATTCACTTGTGATAAAAAAATGGGGAGGGAGTTAAATGATGGAGTTAAATTTTTTATAATGGAGTTGGGATTCACTTGTGATAAAAAAATGGGTTTAGGAGCATGTACTTTAAAGAACTTCAATGTACTTTGAAGAACTTCTTTTTCAAAATTCATAGAAATTGTTAATATTAGGAAAATCAATTTAGAATTTATAAGCATCATTCTATGCTTCATGCAATTTGTTCTTTACTAAACTTGGTTTAAACTGGCATGAAGTAGAAATAATTCAATGCACTCATTGTAGATGTCTACATTTTCAATGAATTTATATATGAAATTTGGAAGTGCGTGTATTAATTACATGTAATTATTGCAAAGTATGCCTATTAATATTACTAGGTACTTGATGTATAAGAAGAAGAAAATGACCTCATAAAATGATAAGACGCAATTGTGTTTTAAAGTTTTCATTATGATTAAAATTTGCCAATCATTAAATGTTTCCCTGTCGAGTGCTAGGAGCCATGCATTCCTAATGGTATCGTTCAAGGTGGAAGCCATCATTGATTTCAAGTGCCCAAATGAAATACACTATTTATATTGAGCCACCATGCATTCCTAATGGAACCGTCCAACTTGTCAGCCATTATTGATTTCAAGTGCCCATTTGTTGAAATGAAGGGCAATTGTGTTTGCAACCATGACATTTGCCCTCAAGATGCCTTTGAATTTCTATTGAAGGTGTTCAAAAATTATTTGACTTAAATCTTTTTTTCCTCTAGAACATGCAATATCAACCAGATAAAAAAAAACCCAGTACTTTTACTATGGTCGATAGAACTCAATTGAAAATTCATAAAATATGGGCCCAATGTACTCTTATTTTTATTTTAAATGTGGAAGCACTAAACTGCATTTTTGGAAAAAAATAAACCATTTTATTGACCTTAAAGATGTGATATAAAATATTGGCTGATTCTATTTTTAGGGTACATAGTGATATATGGAAAAAAAAAAGCATGAGCTTAATGTGCTCTTGCGTTGTAAAAGAATGTTCCCATATTTTTAACTTCTAAAAAAAGGTTATTTTCATTTTTCCTACAAAGTTCATAGCTTTTGGGCTTTTAGTTACATGGATAATGAATTGGACACGACTTACAAATTGAAAGAACATTTCATTGTTGTTGTGAAATGCATAAAAATAATACAAATTAAATATGCTCATGAATTGGACATGTCTAGGCTATTTCTAGCTTCTATAATTTATTTCTATGCCTTTTCCTACAAAGTTCATGACTTCTGGGATTTAAGGTGTACAAAGTACAATAGATAGCTTTAAAAAAATTGTTTAAGTCTTTGAAGTCCTAAAATTTAAATGAAGAAGAAGTAAAAAACAATGAAGAGTTTGCAAATGTTGTGAACATTTAAAAATCACAAGGTCATTAAATGGAGGCCTAATTTTCCAAATTTGACTTCAATAGTCCAAAATATATATGAAAGAAATTGAAAAAATAATTTACAGAAGCCATGGCTTGTACTTAGTGGAACTGGATTCCAAATGTTATGAAATGAAATGGTGAGTGCAAGAGGGAAAAAAATGTGCAAGTTGTAAACAATCCCCACATGAAATATCCAAGTGGGGATTGAATTTGTGCCCCTTCTTTACATTAGAGAAAAAAAAATTAAAAATAAGCCATGCGCTGTAGTTAGGGAAATTGAATATCAAATGTCATGAAATGAAATGGCAAGCGATGGAAGAAAAAAATATGCAAATTGTAAAAGAAATGCACATCAATATTTTCCATGCACACGTGCACTTATTTTATGAGTCATCACACTATGGTTCTCTAAAATACACGGCATGGTACATTTTAGAGGGGTTAAGTACAAATTTGAAAATGAAATTGAGGGGCAAGAATTTAATCCCCACATACATTCCCTGTGTGTTTGGGGATTATTTGCAACTTGCGCATTTTGTTCCTCCTCCACTTGCCATTAAATTTCATGACATTTGGGATTGAATTCCACTAACTTGAGGGCATTTTTTTTTGGTTTTAGTTCTGTATGGTAAATAAAGGGCAAAAATTCAATCCCCACATGGATTCTTGATGAGGGAATTACCCTGAACTTGCACATTTCTTTAAAAAGGGGAAATTCAAGTCCCATTTAAAAATGCATAAAAACAACAAGAACTAAATTTCCTCATGAATTCTACATCTTCAGGCTATTTGTAGCTTCAATAATTTATTTCCATTCCGGTTTTCTACAAAGTTCATGACTTCTGGGATTTCTCATGAATAAAGTAGAAGCGCATGCTTCAAAAAAAATGTACAAGTCTTTGAATTTATGATATTTTTATAAGGAAGTGTTACAAAAGTATACAAGTTGCAGATGTCGAGAAACCAGGGTTGCTAGCATGTGAGCTTGTAAGCGGGAAATTTTTTTTGAAAAAAAAGGATGATGGACTTATGACCGTGAGTGTACATAATTTAATTTATTAGAAATTTTAGTTCATTTTCCCAAAATTCTAGTCACTTACAACCATATTTGAAAAAACTTAATTGCAACAATTAATTGGACATCACTAGAATTCAATGTTTGGGAATTTGTTCCAGAAAAACCGTCTGAGAGCATTTAGGATTGTTTAGAAATAGGAAAACAAGATTATTTAAAATAAACCAAAAATAAGGCTTCAAATTGGAAGGAGTGTATGGTATTGAGATTCAACCAGAAAAATGAAGTCAAAACCACTTCTACATTTTAAAAGTAGGTTCACACTTGCCTACTTGTACAAATGTGGAGGATATAAAATATAAAGTTGAAAATCATTAAATTCATTTGCTCAATAGTATAAAAAAATCCTAAATCTAAAAATGTGACAAATTAACAAGAAGACCTTTTATATACATAAAGATCTTTTGAAATTCTTGAAAAAAAAGGATTATGGGTAAATCAAAAACTCTACAAATAAGTTTTTTGTTAAGGGTTTAGGTCATAATGAAAAACCTATAATGATGAATAGTATTCAAATTATAAAAATAATATAAAAATGATATTTAAAAAAAATCCAAAACTGTATAGAGGAAAAAATGACGCCCAAAATGTAGCCATAAAATACACAAATCTAATCATAATGAAAATCAACACATAATACTTTCTCAAGAGATATGTCAATCTCATGAATCTAAGTGGCGATGGACTTAGTTGCGGAATCCTAAGTCGTAGACGACTCAGAAGTCTCTCCACCCTCAGACGCTGACCTATCTATAAACTGTAGAACATTTAGAGCGTATTTAGGTTTACGGGATTTTTGTTTAGAGCATCCGAACTCCTCAAACGCTGATGCCATCTGCTCAGCATGCACGGGAAGATCAAAAGGCTTCTGAGGACTCAAAAGAAGTCTTCGTTTCTTCGTCAATGTCTATGCATGCATCACTTCTTCTTGTCTGTAAATACAAATAAATCAATGTCAGACTCATACAATATAAACAGTAGCATGCACAAAAACAAATTGAAAATCTTGAAACTTACTTACTAGCTCTATCTATCCAAACAAACTTCCTAGGCACCACAGTCACGGCATCCGGATCTTGTGAAGACTCAATCGGCGGCGGCAATTGTGTGACTTCAGCTGCCACTGTATCCGGAATGATCTTTTTCATGGGTAGAAGGACGGCGTTAAAAATGTCCTTGTCTGCCTCCAAAGCCACTATGTGGCATCTGGTGCCGCGACATGCTGTAATGGATGCCCCTGCAATAAACAATATGCAATTCATTAGTTCAGTGGTTCATAAAATGAATTGTAAATTGAATGCACAATCAGTGAATTCAAAACTGACCTGTAGATGTTGTGCAATCCATAAACAAGTCTCCTTCTTCAGTTGTCCCTTCTATGAAGAACTGCAAGAACCTAGCGTCTTTTTTGCGAGTGCCCCGCCATGGCATGAAAGTTGCCGTATTCATCAATTGAATGTCCTCATTGGTGTAGTTCATGTACATGTCGTCCTTTTGAAGATCCACTCTTGCTTTTGTCATGGCCTGCAACCGCTTGTCTTGGAACCTCGCTTTTCCTTTCATGGTAATATCCTTCACCAAGACGGTGATTCTGAACTTCAATGTCTGCAAGCGATGGAGAAATCATACATCAAAAAGAGTAAAACATAAAAAAATGCCAAATTTCAAACAAGTCTTGAAGATTTGTAAAACTCGTGCCATCTTGTCCAAGGGTGAGGTTATGTGCATCCGGCTCATGTCCAACCAGTCTTCTTTCTCCACCAATGACGGGTACAACTCAGAGAATCCTGCAATGTTGCTCTTTGAAGTGCCACAACGTGAATGAAAAACAATCAAGCATTCATGATCCTGCAAGTGCTTCTCAACAAAGGAAAACACATTATTCAGGGCCACGCATTCCACGTCCAAGTTCCATGTGGGTACCGCGTGCATCGAAAAAGATATTTCTAGAACAGGCAAATTCTCCGGGCAGTCAAACAGAATGACGTCCACTCCTAGACATTTGTTCACTATACCATCATAAGTGCGAGCCTTCCCTACCACCATCTATAACCACATAATTTTTCAGTCAGTCAGTCATTGCCAAAAAAAAACCCATCATTCTATAATATTATGCATTTTTAAATTTAAATTAACAAATTTTTACCTTTTTCAAGAAGTCTATCATCTCGGTGGAGCAATTTGGCGCGTCTTCATTTTCGTTGTCTTGGACTTCGATAATGGACACGTTTAGAATCAACTCCTCGGAGGTGACGTCGTCATCATCACCAAGGCATATTACTTGGGTACCTTGTGTAACTATATCCTCAGTGAGCTCTTGAAGGACCGCTTTCCTCTTCATTCCACCTCTAGACCCGCCTTGCATTTGGGAGCCTTGATCCATTGTGGATGATGCTACAACTTGTTTAGTATCTTCAACCTTCTTCTTACCTTTGCCCTTTTCCTTCTTCTCCTTCTCCGCCTCTTTCGCTTTTTCTGCCACCTTCACCAACCACTCTGATTCTCTCTTTTCTTTGTTTTCTCGAGCCTCTTGTACTTTCTCTTCTTTTTTCTTGTCAGCCACCATCCTCTTTGCAATGGCCCTTCTCTTCTGCGCATCAGTGAGATCAGCAAACTCGGAAACATTCAAGTCAATGACCCCAAGTCCCTCAAATGTCTTCCAAAAAGCTGTCTCGGACGGATGGGTGAATGTCACTAGACATTCAAGGTACCACCCTCCACCGGAAAAATGTGCTGTTGTGAACATCCGAAGTTGAAGACTGGTGTACATGCACTCCTCAGCACTCCAATCCAGCCATGCAGATAAGAATGGAGGGAGATCTTCTTTAGCAATGGCGTTCTTTGGCAGAAGCTCATGCTTAAAGTAATTGCAACACAACATAGAAAAATACATTAGTGACTACATTGCAAATACAAATAGAAAGCGCATACTACTCAGCATTGTTTTCCATGATGTTCCATTGCTAAACAATATTTGCATGCATCTCTACAAAATCAAACTAAATTTTCACACTACAGAAATATTTATAAAAAAAAAGTAGTGAAATTTCTTTAAAACTATTAGCATAAACCAAAAGTGGGAGTATTGTGAGTTACTCCAAATACCCCTTTTGGACCCGAAAGGGGTATTTGGAGAACCTCACGGTACTCCCACTTTTGGTTTAGTGGCCTACAATGATCCATCAAAATTTAGTGAGTACATTGCAAATTAAAAAAAAAATCACAAACAATTCAGCATTCCATTGATTGGTGAATACACTTTCATAATTACCAAAAAAATACTGAATGTAACTTTAATAAATGGAGCAAAATTAAAAACAAACAAATACAATCATATAAAAAAAAATAAAAAAAATAAAAAAGTTTGAAGACAACCAAAAGTGAGGGTACCGGTAGGTACCTCTAATACCCTTGTTGGACCTGACAAGGGTATTAGAAGTACCTACCGGTACCCCTACTTTTGGTTTTGTTTTCAAATTTTTAAACTTTCGAACACCATTATTTCAATTCTCAATCGCGTAAACTATAAATTACAATGAATGAATGAAATTATGATTGAATAAGTTGAAACAAGTACCGGAAAATAGCTCTACAAACGGCCTGATCTGCTCCATTATAATTCAAGAATGCATCAAACTTCTTGAATGAATGTTGACCCTTCAGAGTTGGGTTAAACATGTGATTCCATAACTTCCTCCTCCATCCCTCAATATACTCTGTAAGAAGCTCTGGTTCAAGTGGGGATGCCATGTTGATGTTGAGGTTGTCGTCCTTCTCCACCTTCGCAAAGTAGTCAACCGCAGCATCTTGAATTTGAAAATAAGCTGCAATTATAAATTTTTGATTGGATTAGAAGCAAATGAAAATGAAGAATTTCAAATTTTATACATTCCTTAAGTAAACATTTGCATGCATCATAATTCATAAAAGATATAGTAAAAAATTTACCCTTGCCCACCAAACGCACTTGTTGAGGAAGGACCAGAGCTTATCTTCAGAAACCGGCTTTGGTGAAAACCGCCTAGCCTCTCGGGAAGGCATTGAAGAGTTCCACCACTTCAAAAACTTGGTTTTCTGGAATGCAGATGTGTTGTATGTGGCAACCATTTGCAGTTTCTCCAGAGTCATCTCGGGGACTTTGTTTGATGTCTAGTGCTTTTCAACCTGTACAATTGAATAATTCATGGTTACTTTCAAACAAAATATAAAGAAAATAAAAATAAAAATACCAGAATGGATTCGAAAAGAAAAGCACCTCTAGAAGAAATTTGGGACCGTTTAGTGGGCTTGCCACAGACAATAACTTCCCCGTCTTGGCGTACATCTTGCCCGCCATAACTTTAGCACCAACTCTCATGGCTTCTGCAACCCCCTCTGGAGTCCTCTCCTACATAGCTTTTGTCTCATTGTACTTACGTACAGCAGCATCCACCGCTTGTGAAATCTCTTGCTGCAAAAATTCAAGAGCATTAATATTACAAATCCTTTACCAAAAAAACGTACAACAATGCAGCATGATCAATTGTAGTGACATGTATTCATGATCATCCAGAAAGTAAGATTCTCACCCAAAAAAGAAATGTCGTGAACACCCCTTGAGGCATAGAAGACCACTATTTCTTCCCACCTTGGACACTGCAACGTATCTTCTCCGAGGGTCTCAGCATTTCGTCAAACTGTTCATATGGAGTCACTCCGTACTTTTGGACTCGGTATAGAGTATGTACCAAGTTTGTCTTCACATGAGAGTCCTCGATTGATCTGCAATTCACATAAAATAATTAAGGATATCTTAACATCTGAAATGATTAAAGCTCATTAAGTTTGAAGTCACAAACAATACAGAAGATAAAGAAAATAGTAATATGAATCAAATTCACTCACTGGTTTATATCATGCATCATTTACATGACTAGTTCAATTCTCCCCTTTGTTTCCAACACAATGCTATCGACGGCATTGTGAAATCTTGGATCCTCAGAGTCCATGCGGTCAATCACATTCATCCACGCAATGCGGCGATGGTTCCCGTCACATACGAAGAACTTCAAGTTCTTCATGAACTTGAGCTCAGGAATTGACTCAACATACTCCACGAATTCATCATTGAGTTTCTTCCACAAGGGGCTCCAACCATTCATCTCTTCCAAAGTGAATTTGGAGCTCTCTTCGGCTTCGTTTTTCACAGAATTATAGAAGTTGGCCGCTCTTTCACGATACCCATGAGCAAATTTGTTTTCCAACTTTATAAGGTCTGAAGAAAGACTTGGCCTCACTATGGGCATTGCCACTAATCGGATCAGTGGAATGCGTAGTCATGAGAATTTTTAAGGCCACATTCTCAGGCTAGCAATAGTTGTCACAGTGTCCACCTTCTGCAGCCTCCGAAAATTGTCTTCCATTAAATCATTCACCCCCTCCTCATTAGGAACACATTCTAAAAAAAAATCTCCTTCCTCTTGGCCAATGATCTCGGGTTGGATAGTCTCATCCGTCTTTGGCATCACAACTGGTTGATCTACTTGGGTCAACGCTACGGGAGACTCATCCATTTGCAATAGCAATCACAGTTTTGAAATTAAATTTTGAATTGAATGAAGTCTAACTCAATTCAATAAAAAGATACATAATTGTCATTCACGTGACAGTATTGATGACTTGCTATAAGCTGCAAAAGTGAAACAACCTAATCATTGCAATATATGGTTGTGAAAGAATTTTACAAATTCAATAACTCATAAATGTTACCACATTCTTTCAAATAGAATCAATGGTACAATTTGAGTCCAAATTCAGGTGTGTCGTACGCGCAATCTAGGCGTAAGTATCCTTAACACCAAAAGGTGGTAAGATGACACGAAATATCATCCCAGGAGATTCTAGTATGTTATTGCAAGCTAAGGATATCCAGATCTTTCAAACAACCAACCAAGCAATCCTTTCTTAACTTCTTCTTTTCTTTCCGACGTTGATACCTTCCGGATTCTAATCCGGATCTATCCCTTTCCGGATTCTGGTTTTATCCAGGTTCTAGATTCCACTTCCCAACTCTGGCTGGTTTTATATCCCCCTGTTTTATCCTCAGGGTGTCCGCTATTGATCTTTCAAGGGGTAGGGACTCACCACTCATAGACTTCTATTTCTCTAGAATAAACCCACACAAAACAATCCTAACAAAGTTTTTATCATAGAGCAGAGGAAGTAATAGTTCTCACAATTCCCCGGATAGCTTGCCCGGAAAGCAAGTCACTCAGAACTACGTCCTTTCGCCTTTACTACAACGACAGATCAAGACATTTGGAACTGATAGAGATTTGTGTATCTAGCTACCAGACTGATCCTATGGTTGGCAGACCTTCCGGTGAATGGGGATTTTCCGCTGGCGGTTGCTTATCTCCGCACAAAACCCTCCTTGGATTCTGGACTTGCATCCGCACCACTCTTAAGAACCGGATCACCGTTACGGGATTTTAAAGGTATTACGCTTAAGTCCCCATTCTCAAGCCCAGAAAACTTCCTCACAAACTTACTCGCTCAAGTCAGATCCAGATATCCTCGACCCGGATTCCTCCTCACCCGCCCTCTCTCACACTTTGACACTTCACAAACTAATCAAGAAAACGCGCTTATAGCCAGAAATCCAAATGTCCACTTGGTCGCTCAGATTAAAGAAAAGGAGAAATGAACATAAACTAATGCATATAAAATGGGCAAGGATGGAATGAGAGGGCAACAAGCTGCCCTCACCTTTAAAAACCCTAACAAAAAGCCAAAAAGTCACACCTAAAATCCTAGTGACCACGCAGTGACCACCCAAAATATCCGGAAAGTTCTAAGTCAATTACACCTAGAAATCCGGAACCGGGCCCCACACATGGAAAATCCGTTTCGGTTTCAAAAGTCAAAAATCCTAACTAACTGAAAATACACTAACTACTTTTCTTGTTTTGCCTTCTTCGAACTGCTACTTGGGCCTGCAGGTGGCTTCTTTGCCGATCTCGGTGGGGTAATCTTTGTTGCAACCCGAGTTGGTATCTTCTGCTTAATCAACGCAGGATCATCATCCGAGGCTGTCTCGGATCCGGAATGGAACTCTTCCTTATCGGAATCCTCGATCATCTCCACCCTAACTTCCTTCTCCGGTGAATCCTCCAGCTGTATCAGTGCTGTATCCCTCTTTGGCAACACCTTCTGCATATGCGGAAAGTCGGTCGGATTGGTCCGGGCCGGATTTGACAAGGCCCCAATCCATTGGATTAAGTCGCTGCGGACGAAAGTTCCGGGTGTCGGAACGGAACCCTCCCTCTGTACCGGGATCGACTGAATACTCTTCACATGGCCCTCCTTGGTAACCATCTTTTGAATCCATGTCTGGCTCGCAGGAGGTACTGGTGATGGCTGTAGAATGATCCCCGGACCTTGCCTCTGTAGTATCTTCAATAAGTCGACATTGGGAAGATCCGAAAAGTGAGTGAAATCCAGGGGCTTATTCGGGTCGAGGTGCCCCAACAGCTGGACCATCTCCTTTAGTATTCCTTCCATCCGGGCTTGGAAATCGACCAAGATAGTTACTACCTTCAACCCGGATAAGTGGCCTCCCATACTCAGCTGGTTGCTGAAGAGTTTGGACTTCACCACGGCTTCTGAGGGCTGATCCACCAACGCTGTCAAGTTTTGAACGAGGTTGAGAGCTTCCGTCTCCTTCTGTCATGCTACTGCGGAATCCGTCTCCGTCCAATTTACCCGAGCTAAGAGGTCGTCCCTCTCCTTCTCCAAGTTTTGGATTTGCTCATCCTTCTCATGCAGCAGATCCGGGTTATTGTTTGAATCCTCTTCAAAATATTATTTTGAATTACTTTCTAAAATAGATCTTAATTTTAGAAATATAGTAATCCCCCACACTTATTAGGAATTAGATGTACTTTTATTTCACTAATCATCTTGAACTATGAAATTGACTATAATCTTAAGTAAATAAATACCTCAAAATTTCATTGAAGAAAATTCCTACGTCCCTAGTTTGAACTATCAACAAATCAATTATATACTACACAATATCATCCCTTTGATTATATACTAATCATTTAGAAGATCCAAATACTAACAACTTATGAGAATAATTGAACTAAGTTAGTAAGTACAAACAATTTGCATATAAAGTGCACAATAAATATAAGAAATATCAATTCATCACAAACTCTAAATTGCTCACTTTTCAAATAAAAATTACATCCTTTCTTTGGCCAACGTCAGCACAAGAGTGAAAGTTCAAAACAATAAAATGCAAGAGGAATCTTATTTGCGGCCTTGATTTTAGCTCCAAAAAAAATTAACCAAAGAAGGACCTTGCAATATCAAGTGAAACTCTTTCTACGTATATAATTATCAATCAGTGAAATTAACACTAAGATTTCTATTCTTAAGAGTTGGGAGCTCCTTGGGCAGTCCCTGAGCTCTCATTCCTAGGATTTAATTGGCAAAATTTTGGAAAAAAACAAGGTAGGTCGATGCACTTTAAATCAAAGCGCACCATTTCTTGGTGTTAATTTAACTGATGCGGTATCCTAAACTGAAATGTACTCATCTGTGAGTGCATCGTCAAACATTCTAGTTTCTTTAACCTGGCAACTATCTGGTAGTTCAGAGCCTAACTGGCAGTTCACTTCCGCTTTCCCAAAAAGTCTGCATTTTGCTGATGATTCAAAACAGGGGTAGCGCAAATTACCCCCCGAACCACTGTCGGGTCCGACAGGGGTCTTGGAGGTAGCTCGCGCTACCCCCATTTTGGGTCATCACCAAGAAACGGTCACGTAGACGTTTCTTCCCTTCTTTGTCTTGTTGCTATCTACGTGTGTCAGTCCTGTTCTTGTTTGCTACGAGCTGTGCTACTTGCGAGATGTGCTCACTCCACAATCAAAAATTTTAGCGGAGTACTCCAGGCGCCAGATTTTGACCGCTACCAAAAATCTCCCCTGATACAAATAATCGAGGTTAGGTTAGAGCTTGCGAAATCTACCCAGGTTTCTCGATTACATTATTCTGAGCACTGGACTATAGTTATAAACCAAAAATCTCCCCTGCTAGTTCTATTGCTATGATGCGTTATGCCACAGTTGTGATGATCTTTTGTTGCAGAGACGACCGGTGTAATGAAAATGACGGTAGCTGTCTAGATTTTAGACCTTGAAGAAAGCTTGTGTCTGATTAATTCTTGCCCTTTGTAAAACATACTATCAATTGCAGTAGTTCACAAGCAAATTCGTAAGTGACTTTTTTTTGCTATCTTGTGAGCTCTGCTACTTGCGAGATGTGAGACATGCGAGCTGTGCTACTTGCGAGAAAATACAAATATAATTGCCACAAAACGTAAAAGGAAACTAGAAAAAATAACTCACAGGGAGGATATGCAATCGGATGTAAAAGAATGAAGACAAAAATGGCGAGTTCAATCCATGGGATTACAGAATATATGTATAGAATTCATGACGATCAGCCAGCACAAATAGTCACTCAAGATTGCACCCTCTGTAGTCTGTACAGTCCCTACTTATAGTGTACACCTGAAGCAATGCACCTGGTCTCCTAGAATTGGCATGAGACAATCTTACTACTAGGATTAGATTATGAGCTACAATTCCATACATGGGAGTGATGACATTGCAGGAGTGACAACAAATCAAGACACCGGTTAACAGAACACCAAACTCTCAATATTTTCAAATCTGACGAATCTACACAAGTGGATGCAACTACTCAATCAATGAAAACATGGAATGAAAACTATTTTTGCCAGACACTCAACGACTCAATTAAGAACTGAAACAATCTGACCGAATCGAGAAGATTAATGCAGAGTCACTTTGTGAAAATTGGAAAAAAATTCTATCTAGGATCTTTCCATCAAGAGCTACTTCAATTTAAACTACTTACGTCAACTTCACAATTACAAACGAATCTAAGTGTAACAGACGTTGTAGAAGCAGCTCTCTATTGTCAACACAAGAATTCATAACTTCGGGAAAATCAAAGAACTGATAAGCGTCGAATATGGACTTTACCTCGGTGGATGTGAGCTCCTGCGGCGCCTGATCCTCCATCACCTTCTCGTCGCTTTCCCGAGCTTGATTCCTTGTGGTTGGCTTCATCGCGGATGTTGCCTGCTATAGTTTCAAACCACCGGATCTGAGGTTCTGCTTGCTGCTGCACTAATATCAACAAAGACAACACTTCAAACTGGTGAGTATGAAGTACAGACCACTGGATTTAAAGGACACTGAGAGGGAGATGAGGTATCCACTTGCTGAGTTCTGGCTAAGAAAGAAGCTCGGCGGTGCCACCGTGATTTCTTGGAATTCCGAGCAGCCTGGACGTCCATGAGATTTAGCTTGATTTTGGCACGACATGGGTGCCTATGACTTTCTATTTCATTAACGCTAATTCGGCTATAAGACAAGCCTTTCACTATCTGAAATAGAATTTTGCAATTAATTCCTTCTTTTGGTTGCTCAGTTCTCGGCATGCATTTGAAGTATGTGTCAACAGCAATGATATTTCCGTGGCTTGGCCCTATGGTGAGTCAAGTATCCCTTGGTAATGTTACAGACAATGACAATCTGAAATTGTGAAAGGCCAGGCAAATCAAACATTGACACCGGGTAGAAATGGTTGCAAATTTACCGTCTAGAATGTTCACTATGTAATTCTAGATTAGAGTCATCGAGGTTCAGTAGTTATGGAAAAAATTTCTCCAGTGTACTAGTCCGACAAAAACTCCAGCCCAGATTTCTAAACGGTATTGTGCGCAAAGTATCAAAATAAAGTGGAACGATTAAGGCACCAACCAAGATATTTTAGTCGCATCCACCTGTTGTTCACCTCCTACAAGAATTAGACAATCAAAAATCAAATTTGCAGTAGCTTTGTTAGTAAGGAATATGTCAGAAGATTGACTTTCTTAAAATTTTAAAAGGGCCCTGGTATGTAGGTGACGGCATTCGATGATCTAGAATTTCCGCATTTATATTGAGTTAGATTAATCAGCCGCCATTATAATTGGGCACCAAATGATATCCAGCTACCACAATTTGATACCCATTATGCCATTTGTTTACCCAATGGAACTATATACATCTAAAATCAAATTATACCCAACGTGGTAATTGATACCCTGTGTGAGACCTTGAACCCCATTATATAGTTGATACCTGTATTGAATATAATATCCGTTGTTCTTTCAGTTGATACCATGCACTTAGTACCATAAGCAAACCAAGCAACACCAACAATTAACCCTTGCATTACTTTCACACAATTGTATAGTTATACCTCAGATAACAGTAATTGATATTGAAATTAGTATCTGTGAACACTTAGATAACCTCATTCAATATCCAAAGCACTTAATTCCCTCCTAAAACCAGGGATTAATTTGCACAAAAAAGTTCAATATCACCTGGCAACAAAACCAACTATCTAAATTTGAGTTTCAAACTATCATCTAAGTCCCAAATGGCACCCACAGTTACAATATGTTCCAATATCTTCAAATTATTTTACAATAATAATTCATTTTGACTCCAATAGACAATCAATGGAACACTATCCTTATAGTTTTAACAAAAAACAACATAGAATAGAATAAAGGAGCATCATAAAATTATTATATTACACTCCTTTCTAGACATATCATTTAATTTAGATTTATTTTCAATGTATCCCAAAAGTAGGTTACTGGTCCTTGTCAATATTTTTCCTAAAATACATGTCAACAACAACAGCGAAAGTACAAAATAAAACAATTTTAAACACTATTTTATCTTTTGAAATAATCGTAGTCTGATCCCAAGGAGTACAGAAATATATACTTCATGTTTGTCACTATAAGCATTTTGTATAATGTTTTCTAAAATCACGGCCAACATTTATGATATTAAAATATCCAATTTTCAAAAATTTATTACTTAGCATTAAATATTTATTTATTCTATATTGTTTTTGAAGTCACCTTAAATATGACATAGACCAACTAGGTCTAAGAAGAATCTCGAAATGAATTTTTATTTTGAAATTTTGTAATTGAAACATGAATAGTGAGTAGTGAAGTAGTGAATTAACAAGAAATCATTGGAAATTATTTGTAAAAAAATGTACATATTATGTTGGCGTGATATTAGCTGCTAAATCCTCATAAATATGGAAATTCAAAATTAAAGATTTTTGAAATTTTGATCCAAGAAGATGAAGTCATTGTATGTGTTCTTATTTACACTAGTTTTTTCAAATATTCGACTCATTTTCATCTGTGAAATAGGCTTGTGCAAAGTCCTTTCATTCCTGAGTCCTTGATTCTTCACTAGTATACGTTAATCATGCATATACCACATACATATACATCTGTGTATATATATATATATATATTGACCATTTTATGTTTATAGGTTACCTTATGTACTTTGTATACAACATTGACTCAAACATGTTCACTAGTTACGTACAGTACAATAGAAACACATGCAGTCAATACGTGAAGTACGGAACTTGCTAGAGTGTTTATCCTACCCTTCTCATGAAATACGCACAAGTTTTACCATAATATTGCTTACTTTTAAGTTTTTCCACAATCTGGAGCTACACTCATGTTTTTTGCGCGAGTTCATAGCATTGTAATAAGAATATCCACCTCTAATGACTACATAAGGAAATCATGCCTAATACCACAGTACAATTAATTGATTCTTACATTTGAAAAT
Organism: Pseudisothecium myosuroides; assembly: GCA_951799445.1. NCBI lineage: Eukaryota > Viridiplantae > Streptophyta > Bryopsida > Hypnales > Lembophyllaceae > Pseudisothecium > Pseudisothecium myosuroides. The sequence continues at coordinate 2,841,958 of OX637297.1, forward strand.
ATTTTGCCCATGAAACAACATCAAGACGTTGAGTCCAAAATTATTCAAAGTAAAGAAATAGAATAGAGTATTGCTTACATGTTGCACTCCTTCTACTCCTAAAAGATCTTATACGGTAGGATTTGGTATCCTCAGATATTTCTTGGATTGTGTCCAAGCTTTGTAGCTTATCATACTCTGGTGTGCCGCTGCTTCCTCCTTGGAATCGAAGAGCTTTCTTCAAGTTCCCAGGTGTTGACTGACTTGTCTTTGACACAAATTTCTCTTTGTGATTCATTCTAGATATCCTAAGTGCCTTCCTAGAGGAGAAGTAGAGAGAGATACGCTTCCTACACTTAATGCACTGCTTTGGAACAAGATGTGGAGAGCTATAGTCCTCTATGAACATCAAATGAGAGCACACACATCCAAACTAGGTGAGAAGCAAAACGTATTGGACTATGAAGGCAGCAAGAACGATTGAGCTCTAAAGAAGTGGAGAGCACTTGTAAGTGCAAAAACAGCCTTAACACTTAGCCTACAATGCATCACCTTCAAGTAGGTTGGTCACAGACGGTGCCATTAGAAATTGACAGCTACAATAGCTGGCAACTTCTTTAATGCGCCGTCAATAATAATGTTACAACGCCCTAAACTTTGAATAGCACTCTGACACTGACCATTTTCTTCTGCCTCCTTGAAATTTTAGAATGTTTGATAATCGAAGTAGGTGTGCCAAAATTTCAAATGCAAGCTTTTGGTACGTGTCTGACACAGCCGCCTTACACACTTTATGTTTCCAAAAGTGGAGGTATTAATAGTTTGCTTTGACGGTGGACTGACAACTCTGCTCTTTAGTGACTGTAAACATTAATCCACTTGCTTACGTCGTGCTATCCTGATCCAATGGGGGCAAAGGTATCATGTAGGCTGAAGTATTATACATTGATCAATAGTCCAACAACACTAAAGAAGAAGCAGTTTCTTCTAGTTGCAGTATTCTCTTACAGCGTAGTTTGTATCATGGCTTCCATTTGCATAGATGGTCATGAGGTTCCCCTTGTGTTTTCGGTAGATGAGGGAGGACATGCAAGAGTACTTAGCCATCTTCTTCACGTCCGCTTCAGATTCATGGAATCCTCTATCTATGTTAAAGAAGAGAGGTAGTCGAAATCAGGTGAAGTGCAGCAGTTGGTTCCTGTAGTGAAGTCCATGGAAGAAGATGGTCATTGCTGGTATCTTGTAGTAGGTAACTACAAAGCTTATGGACTTCCTTTGTCCATTCTAGCTGCGTCAATTGAGATTTTGAGTCGCAAGTCTGATGCATCGATGGTTGATATGCCTTACATCACACACACTGTCTCTCCTAGTTCACCTTCAGAGATTTTCCGGTCCTTCGAGAGCCTAAAATTCTTCGACTAGTAAAAGTCGAGAGGTTAGATACTATTATAGAGTTGTCAACCGAGTCGGAAGGAGAGTCTCTGGATTTGGCACTTTCTTAAGCAATCGACTTCTGTGCAAGTTGAATCACATGATAAGACTGTGGTGAGCTTAGAATCTGGTACCCCGTCCAATAGTCTTGCGTAGGCTCTATTGTCACATCCACCATTGCATCTAAGTCCAATCAATAGAGTTAGCATAATGGAGTGTTTGAGGAGATTGTCTGCTATGCATCGTTTTAGAAACGAATTGTCCACAATGGATTTGAACGCTGTCAAGCATCACCATGTTCAATATCTTCCAGCAGTATTCAACGGCAACGTCATCTTTGAACTGCCTCCGTTTCGTGCATCTTGGACTTCCTCTGCGGCTCGTAATTTGGAAGGAATGGACCGGCGTTACGACGGACATCCTTGGTGCAAGTTGGTGACAACAAACATTCACAACTCCAACAACCTGAAGTTTTGTAAGTCATACTGCGCCGTTCATCTTGTCTGTGATAATGCAGAATGTGATTACTTGAAGAAGGCTTCAAAACTCAATGAAATAGAGTAGATTGGTTATACGTTGTTCCCTCTCACAGTAGGAAGTAGTCCTCCCAAAGAGTGTACTCTATCTTGCAAGCTGTGTAAGAAATTGCCAACATGTTTAAGCACATGTGATGCAAGGATTTACAACTGTTACAATGACAATCCAAAAAGGAATAGGGCCGCCATTCACTTCAAAGAACATGCTCACCCTGTGGCAAAGGGCATGTATAGAGATTCTACAGAAAAGATTTGCGGACTCATTGCGGAGCAGGTGGCCAAGACACCAATGGCCACCAACTCCGCAATTGCTATCTCTGCTAGCAAGGATTTCCTCACAAACTATCTATTTCACAGCGGAGAGGGAGAAAAAGAGATGTTGAAGGGGGAGGAACTGGAATAGGTCATGGATCGCTACCAGTATTTGACTAGTCCAAATATACAGAACGTGATATCTTCATTTTGCTCAAACAATCAGGGAGGTGTTATCGACAACATTATGACCATGAAGAAGGAGTCGAGGTTCGAATACATTCACGATAGCGTCTTCCTTGGCCAAGGGAAGGAGACACTACTGGAAAGTCAAGCAAAACCAAGACAGAATCAAGAGTAATGTGTTGGAACCAACAAGAAACCCGTTTTCGTTCGAAAAATTAGTTTCTTGAATGTTTGTTAACAGATGACATGTTGGTTCATATGTACAATTACCACTACTATTTATGGTAGCTTAACTAATTGACTACTTAATTCCAGAGAATTTTGCACTGCCAACGTTGTTGCATGTACAGCTGCTTTTGGTTCACAAAGAAAGGACTGGATGCAATATACATACTATTTGTGCGCACATTAATTACAATACATACGTCACGAATACGACCATACATTTTTATTTACTAATTCCGGAAACAAGCAACAGCACAGCACTGTGCCTTCATATATATTTCCCAGAAGTTTCCAAATTCCGCTTCTAAAGCGGAAACCTCATAACCTTGGCTACAATGTCTTCTTCTCTACAAGGAAACGTAACCTACTACCTCACCACCGTGAATGACTTGATTGAGATTCATGAATGCCCCTCCTCATGCACTCAGAAAACCTCTGTTTATTAAAAAATCTATCCTCACACATGAGCCTCTTCTAATTTCCAGAACGCTTATGCAAACTCCATATTCAGTTCAGGAAGCCAGTGTCTGCGCTTTGCTTTGCAATGGACCTGACCATCACCTGCTGCAAGGCGTTCCTTCCCCCCCAAAAAATTGGCTAGTGACTACCATATTCGTTGCAAGGAACAGAAGGTCATCAGAAAATGATATCCCTGCATTGTACAGTGACTCTGGAGTATGCTTGAGGACAACATCCTCAGCGACAAATGTCCCGAATTGAGTAGTAGGATGTTAGCCTCCTCAACAAGGCCTCCTTCCATTGTTTTCCTGACAATACAGAAATTCAGCTTGTATAACACACGTGCCACATTTACTTCAAAGAATCACATACTCCGCACTTCTTCGTAATTAGAGTTCTCATGCTCAATCACCTAAATTCAGATACGTACCACATACACACACACACACACACACACACACACACACACATATATATATATATATATATATATATATATATATATATATATATATATATATATATATATATATATATATATATATGTTTCAGCGCATCTGCTTCGTGGATGTGCTTGCAATGCGGTCTCCAGTAGACAGTCTCCTCTCTCCATTACCGATGCATCGTTCTGCACACACGGAGTTCTGTACTTAACTAGATAGGGAAGCCAAACTTCAATGGAAGAAGTGAGGAAAACGCAGTACGGATTGAAACCACTTCACTCATAAGCACTGTATAGTATTTAAACTCTGTAACTGCCCGAGGTCCTCACCTTCGCGATTTCTGCAAGATGTCTTCAATAGAACATTTGTATGTTGAAACCACAGTGGCCTCTGCCACTCACAGATAAGGCCATTCATATTCCTGCCAAACAGTCCAGAAATCGTGCTTCTCCATGTAAGAATCCAGTACCTTTCAAAACAGGAAAATTACTCTAGTCCTACAAGATAAATATACTGCACGCAATGCTTCTTACATTTCATGATACTATCATAAAGCTCATGTTCATACTTCCCATACCACTATGCACTTTCGAAGTAACTCCACATCAACCGTTAACACTGGCATGAGTCAATATTAGATTCTTACCGCATACATACATTTCAGTTCTATCAGTACCGCTTCAAACTCTTCAACTCAGTCACCAACAATTGTTGCCCATGCCTCTCCTCGAATATCGTAACTAAGAAATGAATGAAGACCAACACCCCCAATGAAGTTCCCAACGCTTCCGATGACCACCAACTTCAGCGGATTTTTGGAATCCATCTTTCGAAGACTACATGGGAAACAGAACATCACATCTTCCAGCTGTTAAGAACTCGTCCACTACATTCAAGAACTTGGCCATGAATTGGGCTTTGTCACTCTACTGTCACATAAAATGTTTTTGACAATGAATTGTGGTACAACTATGTCCCTAGACAAGATGAATCCACTTCTATTCTTTCAATATTGAATTCTCAAAGGATTTGTATACAAATGCACCTTGAAAATATCAACATGCTACAACTTTTGAAGTTCATGACGAGAAACTGCAAAATTCGAACAAACATAGCGAACAGAACCAACGCACTATTGAACACGGTTGTTCAACCACGTTGCACTTCCTCAAACCAAATTAAATAGAACTGCTCCCAAAGGCGGGGCTCATACCTGATGCTGGAAAGAAACGCTCTTGAGTAGAAAAGACATTTGAACATAAAGGAGATTGTCACCATGTAGAAACACTGTTGCTGCTGTAATAAGCTCTGCGACAAAGAATTGCAACATGTGTCCACAAATATGGTTCAAAGAACAAGGAAAAAATAATTCTTCTTTACAAGATAGGTTGTGAGGGATACTGAACTTCAATGGAAATTCAAAACAATCCTACTGGACTCACTCAAGCATGTCCGATTCAAGTAATACATTACCGCACACCTGCTCGTATATTTTTTCTGCCGGTATAAGATCATTGTTGCGCACTCCAACGGAAGGTGCTGAACATTACCAAAAACAAGTCATTAGAAAACGCTACAAACAAACAAGCACTGAACTCCCATGCGAACCACACTAGGTAAACATGACTTTCCAGAGAGTAACTGCATCAGTGTGCACTACAAACTGTCTAATACTTGCGTACCTTGGAGCACCCCAGTCAAGCATAGCTTTGTAACCAGCAGCAAGCCAAGTCCTCAGAATATGGCTACACATAGCATCTACGAAAGACGATGGCCTGCCTATTCTTTGTTATGCGAGAGAAACTTTCACTTCGGGAACAACAAATACACCCTTATTCCTAACAAAATCAATTGACCTCAGCAATAGGAAATGAATCTAAGTCGACCTGAATTGGAACTCAAAAATAGCACAACAAGGGACCAAAAAAAAATGTACTCTCCTCATGAGCAACCCAGGTAGTGACCACATTCTAAATTGCGACAGACAAGAGCATAAAGACCTTCCACAAAAAATCCAACTCGCCACAACTTGCAATTCTCACATGAACACAGACAGTAGACATGGCAAGTACCTACTCATCGATGCACAACTAATATAGTGTAGGTAATCATCCGTGCATGTGGTGCCTCCGCATTCCCAAATTATTCACAAGTGCAACATTAACAAAACATAGGTTTCACAGAACCTCCGCCCACTGAATTTCATGTTGCCACTTCCTTAACCGTTTTTTTAACCTAACGGGCACACAACACAAGGGTACGAGCTTTTCAACAACATCCTCAATCTGAGGCAGAGGACTCTCCTACATTAAGGTCATAGAATTCCTCCTCCGCCGGTGTTTCCTGAAATATATCCTCTCTCCATATCTCTCTGCCTGTCGTAGGCTGGTTTTGTCTGTCTTCGGCTATCATGCGAGGACAACGAAGCCCTTCATGGTCACAATTCCATCCAACATCAAACAACATTGGAGTCCCGCTCCCCTCCACAAAGTTGTCCACTCGCCTCCCCTGAATCTCTCGTCGCAGAACGAGTCTCCAACCCGGCAATTCCGAAGCATCCCAAAAAAATACCTGCTCGCAGTGCTTTGGGAAGGCAAATGATTCTTTCCCAAAAGGCTCACATGCACGAAAATTTGCTACGGTGAAGCCCCACTTATCCTTCTTCACAATGGCATTCAGCCCGCGGTAGTTTACCTTCACCCATCTACACACTAGAACTACGATACATGTTCGCCGGTAGTCAAGCTCAACTATCTCCTCCACTTCCCCTACATACTCCACATTTGCTTCAACAACGTTTCTGTCCCTTGCACTTGCACGCCATGGTCTAGTGAATGTGGCTGCCACGTCGCTGTCTTGAGTTTCCAGCCCCTTCTCGTAACTTGCCACCCAGAATCGACTTCCGAAAGCCCACATGCTTCGTAATTTTCTGCACTGAAACCTCAGAGGTATTGAGACATCTACCACAATGTTCGGGACCTCCACTCCACTGGTCACGGCCAACTCCACCTCTTCTTCAAACCAATTTGCAAAAGAAGAAAATTCACATAAATTTTTTGGATAAGGTGTTCTTCTCCTACCGTGCCTGTGAGGATTTCTTCGACGCCAAACCCTCTTTTCCTCATCTTGTTCCATTTTCAACTACTGGTATTGTCTGCATGCACATGAAAGATAGATTATTATTCACCGATGCACAGGACTAGATTATTGGTTTCTGACTTTTGCAGACGCGCCTGTGGAATGTCGACGCACTTGCAAGTGCCGTACCCTCAACATCTACGTTTGCTATTGGGTTCATTATATGCAGTGTCTCTAAATACTCCATGCCCTACCCACATACAACGCCAAAGCACCGCATTGAGCAACCTCTGAAGAAGAAGACATCGGCACACTAGCCACTACTCCACTCATTCCACTGTGCACCGATGTGTTTTCTTCTTTATAATGGTAGCGCAGACTCCCCATTCTGAGACACTGGTTCCAGTAATTAATGTTAATTCGGGCAATTTCTCCGGCCTTTCTCACTGTTATGTCCCGCCTATTACTTCACTGCCTATTTTCGGGGACTCTACAACTGACAGAAACGTCGATGTCTCACAACCTATTTTGATTCTCAGCTATTTGGAAGCCTACCTCTTTCGTCAAAATAGTGCATGCGGTTTACCCTTTCCTGAATTAAATGATGAAAAGCAAGTCATAGAAGTCATAGATAAAAAACTTACTCCCTGTAATCATCGCAATATCTCGACGTGTCTATCACAAAATTGTGAAACAACTCTCTTCGGTCCTCTGCCAACGTGCTTGGATTTCCCTTTCCCTCCAAAATTTTGTCCATCATCGTCGGATCCTCTTGAGAATCCCAAACTCTAGTCACTGTGGAAGTGTAATTGGCCATGTACTTTGTGACGTACCTTGTTGCTTCCTCCAGCTCATAGCTTGTTGCCATACTCCCTTTCGGTTTTGCCAGAATTCTAACATACTTCTTCAATCCCTTGTAGTATCGCTCATATAGATACATCCAACGACTATGGACAGGGCCACAAATAAACAACTCTTGCACTATATGGTATGGCAAGTGCATCATTATAGTGAATGCTAATGGTGGGAGCTGCTTTTCCAACAATACCATGGTCTTTGCTACATCTCGCAGCAATTGGTACTTTGAGTCTTTGCTGACGACCTTTTCACACACTCTCTAAAATACCCTGCTCAATTTGATAATGGCCGACGCTAATTTTTGGTTTTGAATGTTTTGTACACATACTGGAAGAATTTGTTGCATTATCATGTGGAAGTCATGAGACTTCGATCCCCGGAGCTTCCCCTTCTCAACTTTTTGACGAAGGTTTGATGCATAGCCGCTCGGCAATTTTAGTGCTCGCAGTGTCTCAAAGAAAGTGCCTCTGTCTTCTTTTGAAAGCACATATTTTGCATCAGGCATCACAAACCTGTTGCTCTCTGGAAAGGTCTCCCGCACCCACAAGTGTTCCCAAACTTGGTGACCTTGCAAGTCCAAACACACTACTGGCGTGTCATTTTTGCCTAGAATGAACTTCAGTAAAGTCTCACATATATTTTTCTCACAATGCATCACGTCAAGGGTGTGTCTGCAAGGAAGATCCTACAATAAAAAACATACAGCAATGTCCATGCGGTAAGCAAAAGCAATGCCACCATTATCGCTAGTAGACAGTACCACTTAACCACGTCTTGCAATTTTGTTTCTTTTGATGACTTGCACATGAACTTGACATTAAAGACCCTGTCCGGTATGTGCAATGACGGAAGATTACTTGCAAATGGCATTCCTCTTGAATTGAATTTTCCTACCCGCCCTACGTTGTCACACCTTCACTCCTAACTGGTATCCTCAACTTCCTCGTCGTCATTTCGTTACGATAGCACAATCGACAGGTCACCAACATGTGTGCTTGCTGAAGGCCATGAGGAATGCATGGAACCATTTCCTTGCCCTACCATAGCACTTACTCCTGTATGGACTAATCATCGACCACATTTACTTCCTTCAACTGTACACCCACCAACAGTGTATTTTTCAACCACACCTGAACTTACTCCATTCTCCTCTCGTCAAAAATGCATATCCATCGACTCTCCTTCCACGTCAAGACATTCCTTCTACACATGCAGACCCCTTTCTTTCCACAATCAACTCTCTTATAAATGCAAACAAAGTCAACACATGTGAACTCATAAACACGACAGCGCATGTCAATTGGGAAATGGGTCTCACCGCCCAGTAAGGTAATCGGAAGAAAACACTGACATGTTTCACTCCGTGCTTCTTCACTAGATCCTGGTCTGAGTCCTCCGCTCCATCCCTGTTAATGAACTCCTCGCGCTCTAAGCCGTTGGCGTAGATCTGGTGGCCTCCTTGACGCTGCAGAGGAGGCGAACTCTCTACCCGACCATTGAAAGCTCTTCTTGCACTTCTAAATGGATGCTGCAAGTCCAAAAAACGATGGGCACCCAGGTAAATCATTTTACGCAAAATGCCTGAATGCTCCAAAACAGTGTCTTTTCCACACAGTGGACATCCTCTATAGCCCTTGGTCTATTGCCCGGAGAGAAGTCCGTAAGTTGGGAAGTCGTTAACGAACCACAACAAGATTGCCCTCAAGGTGAAGTTCCTCTGACTTGCTGGCTTCGACATATCAACAATCGGAATGCCCTCCCACAACTTCAACAAATCTTCTACTAAGGGCTCCATGTAGATGTCAATCACCTCTGCAGAAGGAGCTTGCGGACCGGAAATTAACAACACCAGTTTCAGAAAGAAAGTTTTGCTTGTCATCCAAGGGGGTAAATTGTAAATTGCCAGGAGAAAAGGCCAAACCAAATGCTTAGTAGATTGGTTTCCGTAAAGATTCACTCCATCACCTACAAGACCTACTCGAAGATTTGTGGCAATTCCAGCAAAATCTGGATAAGTGTCATTTACGTATTTCCACTGCTCCCCATCCACAACTGATCTCATGACACCGTCTTCAGACTTGTTTGTTTTGTGGAATCTCATCAATTCTGCAACATGAGGGCACTGAAACATTCGACGAAGTTGGTCTATTATTGGAAAATACCTTAAGACCTTCAAAGGTATGATGGTCGATCCTTCAGTGTACCTTGACGTCCCACAATCGGGATGGGGACATGTATCGAGATTTGCATTCTCTCCACGGAAAAGAACGTGTCCATCGGGGCAACAGTGAATTGCATCATGTGACAATCCCAGTTTCAATACCATCCGCCTTGCCTCGTATGAAGTGTGGGGCAGAGCATTTGATCTGGGAAGCAAGTCCTGCGACAAAAACTTGAGTAGTTGGTCCAGAAATGTGCTACACATTGTGATGAGAATGATTGACACTTCAAGGCGTTTCACTTTGCAGCCCTCATATACGGATTCGTTCGACTCACGCACCAACTCTTCGTAAGTTGGGCCGTACATATCGAATTCCATGTCCGCTTCCAGACCATTCTCTTCACCTCTTGCGCCACCATGAACTTCGGCGTGTAGGTTGTCGACGCACGCATACGCATCATGAATAGCGGCAGAGACATCGACAATCGTTCTCTTAGGCCACACGAAGTCAGTGGAGCCTTCTCGCTCCCCTTGTACCTCGCGAAAATAATTTTCTTAATGTTCCATACCTTTGTCAGTTGGAATTGTGACGCAGTCTCCACTTTCAATCTGCATTACTACGCCAGACTTTAATTATCCACGTCTTAAAAAATGCATTGAGCATTCGAAAAGTAGAGACACAGTGAGGTGTCGAAAAACAGGAAAGAAAGGCCAAACAAATGTTCAACCAAAAAAATAAATTGAAAAGGAAGGCCGTGCGAGATGCGCGCATGAGTCTCATGAGCGTCAGGTACTGTAGATAAGGATCCTTGCCATGTACCCTATGATGCCGGGCAATTTTAGCCACTTTCAGCATGTGAGCGCCTCTACATTTCTTACATGCACACAAGTACTCCGTTAATCCTTGTCTGGACACTATGGAGCGTTCAATATGATACGCCGCTAACAAATTAGCTCAGGAAGTCATCTTCTCCATGCAGTTGTAGTAATCCCCGGTTTAGGATGTTTCTTTTCTAGATTCCGAACCTGCATGTGCTGTGAAATAGCAGTTATGATTCAAACTTGGGAGACAACACGAGGAAATTTTAGCTGTATTTCCTTGTTAAGACTGGCATTTAAAAAACCTCGACAGTCCAATCTCCCAGTGTAAAGGAATCTCGTACTGAATAAATTACTCCAGAGTGCTCAAGATTTCTTTGTTTGCACTACCGTCATTAATTGAAATGATAGGAGAGAAAGAGTGCATACCATAGACAGCACAGCAATCGTTATACAACATCACTGTTTGAAGAGGTCCATGACTACAAGCAGACTGAATAATAGAACTCTATGACGTCGACATTGTGGATTAAACATCATCAACAATACATCCGAAGAACTATACCTGCCAGACGCAGCGGACTTTGTAACAAGCTAAGCACTGCCGTTGCTAGTGTGGAAGTTAGGAACAACCTCTTCTACCTGGAAGTGAACCACAGGTGTGACTTCTCACTATTTCTCTACAGGGCATGAAAGGAGATGCACCTGCACTGTGCATGTCTCTTCCGTTAATGCAATGGGCAGACCACTTCTTGAATTGCCATGTACCGAAAGCAACGCAGGTATAGCATGGAAGAGTTGTTTTTAAAGCCTCCCATTGTCAGACTCGCAACATGTTGATCTCAGTTCCGAAGGCGGTTGTCACATACATCACAGACACCAATTTGTTTCAGCATGTCACCAGACTCTGTGTGCAACAATTGAATTCATTGAGTTTCACATTACAATGTACAACCCAATGTCCAACATGTGAATAAATAGTACTTCAAGAAGGTAGGAGGAGGTCGTTACTGAAGTGGCGCCAATGTCAAATGTCCACATAGTCTTTCATGGATAATGAACTATCCTACAAATGTGCAACCCTACTATGCTAGGATGGATAGAGCGATAGCATCCACACAATTCCAAAGCAGTGGGCAATGAAGAACCAAAATCACATCGTCTTCTTATTCATAATTTATAACAACTGTCGTGTACAAGGTGGACATCTGAGATGACTCATGTTGTTTGCGTTTGTGCCTCATAACACACAATACGTGAAATGGTGGGCACACAGTTCATGAACGCTATTCTATGTATAAGAGATTGGCCGCACTCATGCAATAGCTGCTACTCTTCGAACCAGCCGCCTACAACCACTAGGGCTCTTAGAGGACGCGGCTCCATCGTATGGGTCTAAACCGCCTCATACTTGACCAGATGATACACTCTCTCGCTGCGTGGGGAGTGTTGCACGCAACCCTCCTAATGGTCCACGTCTTGTAAGTGAACTTCATATACTTCACTTCAGTGTAATCCATCAACCATTGTAGGACGACGTCTAGAACTTCTTCTCCGCGCTCTTAATTTTTCAAGTATACTGCTTGCCTCTGAAACGCATCCGTCATTCAGGCCGACGGTTGTTGCCACGAGGAAAATGATTTGAACTCACTATTTGGCAAACAACAGAGGACTCGCACTTTTGCAATAGGGGACAGACAGAGTACAACGAACGTACCTGAGTCTTCCGTAATTTCTTAAGCCTCGCCATGGGGTACCACTAGCAATTGAAAACACCGTTTTTTGTCAGCCGCAAAGTTGTTTATCTGAGGGGATAAGGAGTGCAATCAACAGAAGTATTTTGACACACGCACTGAGGAAGGAAATTGTTTGGAATGTCGAGCACGAGATACACATGGGCCTTAGATAGGTGGGCGACTGCAAATTCGGTGAATGACCAAAATTATGTCCTCATGAATACCCAGCGACACGTACAAATCAAATCAAAAGAGAACTTCATAATGTCATTAGAAGAGAACGAAGCTGAAAACATTTCCGTCTCCTGCATTGATGTTTACATGGAGAGGCACAGCAAATCAGCACTTGAGTGCAAAAGTCACATACCTGCAACGCCCGACAGAGACAGATTGGTCGATATGGGCAGTGAAAAGAAGAGCTTTTCAAAAGAAAGTGTGTGCAACTTCAGCTCTCCTAATAGATAGCTGAAGAGTAGAGCGTGCTTTTGTAGTGCAATTTCTCTTGCAGGAGTACGCTTTTCCCGCATTGCTTCCATTGGTAAACAGATTAATATCCGTCGATGCCGCTGGATAGGGATAGGCCACGTAGAATTTATTTTGCATGAACATGCCTGTAGCAGCGGCCTTTGCAATGAAGCGCTTGACGACAATTTGGGGAGAATCAGCTTTGTGTGAAGGAGCTATACGGTCCAGCAGAGTCCGTGTAAGTGCTTCCGGTCTTCTCGCCGTGCATGGTCTGTGATAATCGCAGTGCTCATGAATTTTTCCTCTAAAAAATCCAGAGACAGCGAACTCGTGTCAGTGTACACGGCCGCAGCTGCTGTTTGTACAGTGGATGCCATCGTGAAGTAATTGCCCATACACCACTTTGCAAGAAAAATTTCTAAAACTGTCCAGCAACGCAGCTGCGGAAATTCTCTTCCATGCACACACGACATGCTCACTAACGCCAGGGATTTTTGGTAACAGGGCCACCGTTGCAAACTACCACAAATAGCACAGAATGCTGGCAAAAAGCAAAGCCGCCAACTTTATCGCAATATAAGCATTGAAGTAGGGTTAGATAGGGTTTCCGTGGTTTCCCTTTAAGGCACATTTTTTGAGACATAGTAAAATCATCAAAGTGACGGATGAAAGTGTCTGAGCACAAGAAGCAAGACACACGGCAGCCACCGTTGATAGACCGTTGTCGCTGTTGCAGGGAAATCACAACGTTTTCACTGTCCATAGAATGTTACTCCTCCGCTGTTAAACTGTTTTCCTTCCTCTGAGCACATGATGTCCGCTGGATTAGAGGTACGAGTTTCAGAATTCAAAATCACTGGTGGATGCGGCTCTGGCATTGCGTAGCGCGAGTTTTTGCGTCGTCCACAATCGGAAGGCATTGATTGTGTGAATCCACTTCCACCGGTTCTGTCGCAGGGAATAACGTCTAAGCTTGCACTCACTAAAACGACTACACGAAAGCCTCAGGTACGCTCAGTTTTCATTCACTGCTACTGCCATTTTGTTGGTCCTGATTGCGTAATGGTAGTAGGTCAATAGTCAATGTTGTATGTCACTTGTGCAATGGAAGCGCTGAAATGTTTCCGCCAACGTGCCATAGCCTTGTGGTTGTAGTCACTTAAACTGGCATCCCTTGAGAGTTAGGTAGGGACGGACAACTGACCACCTATTCAGTTTTTTGCAGTACGTACGTGAGGGTCCCGTGTTATCGTTAGGTTTTCTGTCTAATTGTTTGTAGCCGCCTTCGTTGCCGACTCACTCGAGTTTGAGGCCGCGCAAACTTCTGTTGTCGTAGGAGGGGTGTTGAAGCGTAGAATTGAATATGTTGCCAAAACAGGGTAATTGAGTGTGTGCCGGCTTCATGACGGTGGAAAATGTAGAGTTAAAGCGAGTTAGAGTAGCCAGTCTTTGGTGGAGCAACACTTTAAGCATGGTGCCATGAGGAAACTCTGATGGCGGAGGAGGCACCGCCTCATTTGTGTGGAAGTCGGTCAGTGTTTGCTAGCTCCTAAATTGGTTGTCGTGAGTGCCATTTAAATTGTGAGCGACACAACGACAGCTGTCAAAGAGTTCCTCGATCGTACTCCTGAGGACATAAAAAACAAAGCGGAAGGGAGGACGTGACTAACGAAAGCAAAGAAGAGTGCGTTTTCTCCATGTATTTCTGCGGTCATTGAATCTGACCGCCGCTGACATAGTCATAGTATGACGACTCCGAGAGTAAGTGATGCGGAGGGAGAGCAAAAAAATTTTTTTTGGGGGGGGAGGGAAGTCTTCAGAGAGCATGCACAGCCCGGGTGAGCTGTGGTCGCGTAACGTTGTCAAGAAGTCTTTGTATTTATGGATTCAACAAAGTGTGTGTGCCTTATACGCACACTAAAATTCGGAGCGGTGCGTGCTAGTGATTTTGTGACGTTAATTTGGTTTTCAGGCTACCACCATGTAGTGGTTCTACAAATCGTATCGGTAGTGCTTTCGGTATGTTAGACGAACAAACGCCATGACGAATAAGGTGGACGCAAGGGACAATGACTGGGCGTTTGTGAACATGTAGACTATGACGGGCACTTGTTGGATGGCAACTGCCATTCTTAGGTACTAGGGGCAGATGTGTAGTAATGGCTCCACTTTGGCAAAGGACGACACATCAGACGTGGAATCTGTGGGCGAATGTGGTGAGCCCTTTTCAAAGGACCCTGTACACTAGTACGAGGACAACCGGAACGCATACTTGGAGGACTTGGTTATGCAGTACACTAAACACAATTACTATTGCAAACTTGGTATACTTGGTGGGAAAGACTTCATGCGCACTAGCGTTGATGACGTATACAACCAAAACATGTATTGCATGTCCTGGTTTTATAACGGCTAGTACCCCTTTGATGAGTGGGAGGAAAAACATGAGCAGTGGCTGTACGAGCAAGTGTGTTCCGCAATGACGGAAGATTAAATGAGTTTAACGAATGTAATGTGTGCTATGAGATATTGACATTACGTATAGGACGTCAAGGATGGAAGACCTAACCTCACATTCAAAATGATACTTGTCGAGAAGAAGGTGTTGGCTACGTTCCAGGTGTGTGCACGCTGAAAGGCTTTGTTCTCATGGCGTCCATCCAGCACAATCATTGGAAAAGGTGAGGCACCTGTCGACTTAGTTTAGAATTTCACGACGAGTTCGGAAGACAACTTGAAGCTGAGGTTCGTCGAGCAGAGTGCGAGGGATCCACAATCTCCGTGTGCATCGTGGAGAGTGGGAAGGGAAATGTTTTTGTGACTGCATCTTATTTTTAGTATTCCGTGCGGACTAGAGCACTGAAGTTGTCAATGTTAACGCCCAAAGCACATGTACATTGCGTGGGGCTTCTGCATCTTGCTATTGTTTTTTAAGGTGCTACATCCTCACTTCATAGTCATCCCTACTTTTGTGTAACACTTGTTGTGCGAGGTAGTCAATGATGGTGCACATGCCTGTCGATGCCCATTCAAGTGCGTGTTATGAATGCTCTGAGCATAAGAAACGTTATATGAATGTTTCACTGTGTGGCCTCTGTTGCTCCAAATTACCCTAATAATGGGGATTTCTAAGTAGAATAACTATGACAAAGATGGGTTTGAGAGGTGGGGGTCTGCCAGAAAAGCAAAAGCAAAATCGAAGGCAACAGAGGGAGTTAAAGGAAGCTACCTACCAGCTAAATGTGCGGGGTTCCATCCACAGAGAGCATTGAGGACACGGCTAGCAGCCGACGAGACAGGTAACAGCTTGCTGACCATCGAAGAAGAGATTGCACAAAGGAAAGGGAAGAACTCAAAAAGCGCGAAGAATCCAAAAAGCAGAGAGCGTAGAGGGGAACCATCTTTCGTTATATCGGAGAAGGAGTATAAACTTCTGTGGATCTTGAAGAAGCAGTCGTCGAATGCAGGCTCCGGAAATGCCGACAACAATGAGGCAGCAGGTAAAATGTGAATGGGATGTGCATAGTGTATGCCATGTTTTGTCAATTCCGAAAGCAGATGACTAAGTGAGGTAGTCTGGAATGCGGCGAAATGCGTGCATGGAGTCCGTGGATTTTGAAGACGTGCATCTACGGAAAGGAGAAGACAAAAGGGCGGGTCTACATTTTTCCTATCTAGGTTCACGTCGCTACAGAGTAGAGAGATGGTCGACCGTCGTTGTTCCTTTGTCTCACAAGAAATCAATGAATATTAGAAGAATGTGCTCTGTGTTTGTGATTCCGGCTCCGGGAGTGCTCACCACTATGTCGAGATTTTGTGATTTTTATGGACTAGGGAAGTAGGTAACGACTCAGTGCAATGAGTGATTGATAAATTGTCGACAATGTAGTGGCGGCATCATAGTGTAGCAGTTGTGAATGATGACCGTCGGAAGTAGATGAGGTGATATGTTTTAGACACTTACCTGACATGTTCATGATGTTGTCAGGGAACTAGTCGAAAATGCTGCAAGGCGACGGCATTCGTACACCAGTGGATTTGCAGTTGCCTAGCGAAGAATTTGTATTGCAGTCCCGACAGCAACTACAGGGAACTTTTCGGTCTGCAGACGGAGTAGAGGACAATCCCAAGTCCGCGGGAGGTGAAGAGCGCTTGACAGAAGTGGACGCCTTGCCGTCAAGCTCAAGAAGAGATGCAGAGTTTGGGGAGAAGGACCAACGGCAAAGCACGGGAGAAGTGGATCCGCATGACGAGTCCAATTCAGATAGTGACTTCTAAGATACACCTAAGGTATGCCGAATTGCAGAACTCAAATCGAGCAAGTAACAGCTAGGCCATAAAGGCATAGAAGAGAAGAGGAAGCAGAGCGCATGTATTTCATGAATTCCCCTTGTTGTTGCCATTTTTGTAGCCTTTGTGGATGCAAAGTTCCGTATTTTCGCATGCAGTAGTTCATGAATGTTCGGTCTGTCATGTGTTGACATAGTGGAAATGAATTCTGTAATGACGCTCTCTGGGAGTGGCATAGAGAATTGCAAGATACGAACGTAGTGGGGTACCTTCATGTGGACGGAATCGGCTGTTGTTGCGCACCGAACTGGAAGACTTGCCGATAGGGCAGCGATGTGGAGAGAGACCTAGAAGGGGGCAAGTGGAAGGAGGCAGTGCTAGCAAAGAGGAGATTGTTTCGTTAGTCTGCAAGCAAGTGCCGGCATTTGGTTGTCCACATGAGCGTGAGTAGTGTGGGCCTCGAAGTCCACCGAAGAGAACTTGTAGAGAACGAGAAGGAGCTATAAAGCAGACAACCTTTTTTCCATTCGAAGAGCGTGGGGACGAACAGGGCGTTTGTCATGGGCCATTTGACGGGGCTTTCAATGAAAATAATGACGACGACGATTTCCAGGAACCATGGCCTCGGGAGCGTCGTCTTAGCAAGTTCACTGATAGACGGCTGTTGACGGAGTCTGAAGCATGGGCCAATCGCAAGAGGAAAAAAGCAGAGCGGGATATGGCTGTCATGAAGCGAGAAGCGGCAAGCAAGAAACCATTCTATATAATGGTAAATAGTTTAGGGCACGCTTATGGTGATGGACTCACGGCCTGGAAGGCAGAGCTTAACAAACTCTGTACTGCGTTGGACCCGTCAATCTACGACGTCTGCCAGCAGCTGCATCATAAAATGCAGATTTTGAAGAAGCGTCTCACTGACAATTTTGAGTATAGTGGTGTAGTGTCGGATAAGTATCTTCTACCTCTAGTAGGTCACTGGGTTTCACAGAGGAGGAACGACTTGATGAATCTCATTAGGTCGAATAGAGATCGTCCGACCCCAGTGAACCCTGACGCATGGGAGAGATTAAAAGATATATGTGTTAGTCCCAATTTTCAGAGGAAATCCGAAGCCATGCGGTACGCTAATGCTTGTAGACAGAATTTGGGGAGGACAGGCCTAGGTGGTGAAATTGGAGTGCGCCATTCATTGAAGAAGATGTTGCGCAGATCGCCCGACCCCGAGGAGGTTCAGGAGGAGATGACCCGAGACAAGGGCTACGGTGGGAAGAAGAAGAAGACCAAGTACATGGCAGTTGCCAAGAGTAGTGGAGCAGGGACTTCAAAAAGCCTTGAGAAGGACAGTTGCATGAAATTTCCGTCGCTTGAAACATGGGTGGGTCAAAACGAGGTAATAGGAGCCAACTTTGACGTAACCACTGCTTTTTTGAAGTTATTATTGATTGTGTAGCTCAATTTTGTTTGGATTTGTCCAAAAAAAACATACCTCAATAATCATAATTGTTATAGTGACACATTTGAATTATGTATAGTCTTTGATATCATTATTTCATCTAAATTAAGTACAAAATCCCTCCAAATTAAGCATGTAACCAGTGCTTAATGAAAATAAAAAAGATGAAAATCATACTCAATTTGATTTAAAATAACCACTTTAATGACGTTCATGGACAATAAATAGATAAATGAAGCCATACATGAATGTTTAGACATTCCAAGAGCTAAATGAACAAAAATAAAAATAAAAATTTCAACCAAAGCAGTCCAATAAGCACTACAAAGCATGTCGCGAGTGGCTCCTATTACCTCGTTTTGACCCGGGTAGAGGAAGGTGCTCCCTCAGTTCTAGAGAAGAAGTCCACGAAGCGTTCTAGTGAAGTAGGAGATCAAGCATTACTGGAGGCACTGGAAGCTGTGAGGAAATTGCAAGCTAATATGGAGTATTTGAAGGCAAGGATGGTTAGCAATGTCCCGGAGGCTTCTCTTGGGAATACGGAAGTGCCGACCGAGGCAAGGACAACAACGAACTGAACATTGGCTTTGAAGGAAATTCCTGACCAAGTGAGTTGAGAGTGCCAATTTTGCATTTTTGAGAAGCATGTCCGCGGAAGTAGTATGTTTTGATGCCCAAGCGAATTCTGTCGTCCTCTGCGTCTTGCTTGAAGGAAAATAGCACACTATACTATTTTTTTAGAGGGGGGGCGGGGGTACGTATGCTCCGCTGTTGTAGTTCGTAATGGGTGTGTGGTGAGAATTAGAAGTTGCTATGTGTTCAGCATGTTGGAACGGAACAAGTGTCGTAGCACAAGAAAGTAAAATCCCTCCAGTAGACGTTCTAAAGCGTTTAAAACCGTCTTTTGGATGACTCGTGTATCGTTCCCTCAGAGATCTGTATTGAACTTCTATAGTGATGAACGGAAACTGATGCGGAAGTCACAACAACCACAAGCGAACCGGATTCTAAGACGGAAAGTTAGAAATATACCAATGATTTCTTTCCATCCGGTTGGACTATCTCAATTCAGTCCTAATCCGCTCAACAACAACAAGGAAGTGTCTCTACAATATACCACTCCCTTACTCACAAATATAACTTCTGACTCTAGGATTTCAAAACCGAAACCGGAATGAGTGTCATTACCCAGTGCCTCTTCCTATTTCCGCTCCTGGATCCTCAAAACAAGTAACCGGTTTGAAGTTTAGCCTCTATGTCAGAGGGTTCTGCATATTTTAGTTAAGGAAGGCGGCGTGAATTCCTACCCTTCGATATTTTAGAGTGACTGAAGTTTCACTAAAAAGAAGAAAAATAACAAAACACAAAAAGAAATAGGATCTCGGTTTCTCCTCACAACTAACCCAGAAGCTTAATCCAGATCAGTAGGTCACTCAGGAAACCCCTACTGTCCTCACAATACTACAATGACAGACTTTCCCAACCCATGTTCCTAGGCGGAGTCGCTACTCGGACCGGAAACCGGATACAGGAAACATCCGGGGGCACTCATCTTCTTCCAAAACCTGCAAACATAGCTACCCGCACAAATAATGGTTCTAGCATTACCAGCATACCAACCTAGCATCAAGACTTTTCAGACCAACACTTGGGATGTGGAAATCAATACGCTTCGCAATGGAAAATGAAAAAGAACACAAGTGTAGGACAAAATTATCCTATCAAAGCCCGGGATGAAACTAACTTCCACCCCCTAAATACCAAACCAAGGGAAATCCAAAAAGGACCCCCTGGAAATCCTAACTACAGGTCAGAGAATGACATGCGTCATTCACCTAACCTTCAAAATCCTAAATCTAAGTGTTAACTGCCTAACAGCCGGTCCTTTTCCTAGAAACCCGGATCCTGCTATCCAAGTACATGCAGCCGGAAAGTAACTAATAGTGACTTTCTTTTACTTTCCTCTACTTAACTGAACTCCAACTATCTTTAACTTTCCGAAATCGAACTCCTCCTATCTTTAACTTTTCAAAATTGAACTTAACTGAAGTCTACTTTTACTTTCAAACTACAAAAAACGGAGTTCCACTTAACTCCTTAGCTTAACTTCTAAAAACAAACTCTATCTACTTCTTCTGCCTCTTGGCTGGTGTTTGAGTGGTCTTGGCCACTCCTTTCTTTGCTGACTGCGGCTTACTCCCAGTAGGCTTGGACGCTTTCCCTTTTGGCGGAGTTGGCGGTTTACCTCTACCCTTTCCATGCGCCGGTTTAGATTCCGGTTTCGATTCCTCTTCGCCTTCCTCGCTCTCCTCTCCTGACTCGGACTGGTCCTCCTCCTTCTCTTCATCTTCCGATATGGTGACTGTTGGCTCCAGTTTCCATTTCTGATAACCGGTTTGACCGTTCCCGAACTCCTGGAATCCCGGTTAGGATCCAACATAGGTTTCCGATTTCCGGTTCAAGACAGGAACAACTAAGATCCGTCTTAACCATTTTATCTCTTTTAGAAGATTCGATGGTTACTAATCTAAAACTCTACTAAAATATGTACATAACCCTATAAAACAACAAAAAAAATTGGAAATAAAATATCTTTAACCTAATTTCATTACAACGTAATAGAATTTGGCGTTACGGGCTCCGACAACAAGTACTAGACCGAAGGTCGATTGTGCTTGCGCAAGAAAACGCTGAAACAATGACGCCATGTTCTGAGAAGACCAACTGTCATGACTAGCCGCGACTCGTGACGAGAGAAGGTCTGTCATCGTTGAATCTGCAGGGAAGACATCGGCAGTATTGGACCGCCAATTTATATTAAAGAACAGGTTGGTTGCCTTTGAAGAGCAATGAAACAATGTTGTGGGCAACCCGAAGCCTCAACAAATAGCAGACGAGGACAAGGGAGGTTCACAACGGAGGTAACAAAGTGCACAAGAAGTGCACATGTGTACAGTGTGTCATTTCACTGCCCTGCACATGCTGTAGAATGAGTGCATTTTCCTTATGCTGTGCTGTGAAGAGGGAGATGGCAGCACGCTACAGCTTTGCTCCTTCAACCGAAGGCTTACATAGGATTACGAAGCAGGGGATTTAGAGGGAATGAAGGACTGAATCTGCATAGAGGATATGACAATTTCGGCAAAGAAAGCATGGCATTACTATAAATTTTGTGTGAATTAAAGTTGGTTGTCGTGAACGTAGTCGTTGTGATTTTGTTTATGTCTTTCAGCTTCGTGTTTCTCTCCTTAAGTTTGGATGATGGCGAATGCATCTTTCCAGTTTGCAATGGAATTCTGTGTGAGGAAGCACTGTGAATACCTTCGTGTGAAATGGTGGCTGCTTTGTCATGGAAATCGGAAGTGCAACGGAGTATGAGCGGATCATGCAAGTTGTCTGTCCATAACTAAAGAGGACAGCTACAAATTGCGCGTTGAAAGTCCGTGGAATACGTTAAATCGGATGTGTCTACCAATGCCAATAGGCCAGGTGAACGAGGAGAAATTTAAAATTAATGAAAAAATGAATCCTATCGTCTGTCATGAATTATTGCACGGTCTTCCCTGAAGAACGTAATTATTGTGGGCCCTTCTTGTGGAGTCCCGGAAAGACGGGATGGAGGAGATGGTTGTAATTTTCCGAAAAAGGAAATTAAAGTACATGAAGTAAAACATTTCGATACATACTCGACGGCGTGCGGTTTGTAAATCGAGTGAACAAATTTGGTTCACAAAAATGGTAGGTACATTTCACCAAATTAAAACACACAGATGTCGAGTGGCTGCTCATAGCCGGTGAAAGGAAGAGGACAAAAGAGAAGCCGTAATGATGCCAGGCCTCATTGGAACTCAAAGTCAAATGCCCCGGTGGATCAACAACACTGGTGCTGGAGGACCCTACATGTGTATACCCGCCAATAATAGTAACAGAAAACCAACACACACTTGTCCATTACAGGTCCGAACCAAGTGTTCCTAACCGACACAGGCAAGCAACAGAAGTTCTATTAACTTTCTGTACAATTGGACCCCAATTCTGTAGTAGTGTTTGGACGTTGTAGCCACCTCTCCCAAGCAATTGACTTGCAATGGTGGTGATGACTCCAACATAGTTTCCAAATACCATGTACTTCGCTACCAAGATTGGAACAGTTTATGGTTTACAATGCTTCTACAAATTATCATTCCATAGTGTACATAATCAATACATATATATTCAAAGATTATTTTCTATAAATTGCTATGTTTTTTGAAATTAATGCATGGTATTTTGAAATTTTTCAATTGCATATGTGCTTTTTGTATCATTGTATTGCTTCTTTTGTAACTATAGACAACAAATTCTCATGAGTTTATGATTTTTAGTGCTTCTACAAACTCTCATTTTAGTAGAAAACTCTCATTTTAATGAATATAATATTTGACGTGGATTACCCTTCAGATGGTGATGTCCAAGTTCAACCAGAGGAATCATTTTATATTTCCAAATGCAAAGGGGTTCCTTAGAGACCAGGGATCAAAAAGCTAGTCATTTTTTTATAGTGAGGGCGGACTCCAAGCAACAAAAGGTATATATTATAGTGTGAGCTTTGAGCTTGTGCTTAGATATAGTACTCTACTTAGAGACTCATATATTGTAGTCCAAATCTCAAAGACCCTACTGTCTAATCATGCCTTGGATGAATGGAAGTATTTTGTGCATGTGTGACAGATTAAATATGTGCATCAAAATTGCGCAAGCCTTTGCAATCACAAGTTTTATTTTATTTATTATTGTCATCATGCTAGCCTTCTATAGCCGACGTCAATATAGAGCACATGATATACTAGCATCGTAAGGAATTTGCTACAAAAGACATATGTTAAGGCCATCGGTCTTCTTACTTAGGATTCCATCAATAGTATTTCTATCAAATTTTGTTGTGCCAAAAATTGTGTTCAATCCTATTTAAGAGATAAGATTGGAGCTTTAGACAAGGGTATATACTAAAGAACAACTTATAAATTCCAATACCACATAAAGCTCAATGTTTACAGGCAAGTTCATTATGATGCTCAAGGAAAGAGGGTGATCACAATCTATGGAGGATATTGATGTTTGTATGGTTGCTTGGAGGCATATTGCAGGGGTTTTGAAGCCACTTTCCATTGTTTTTAAGGATATGCAGCCCAAGGTCAGAATGTTGAGACCTATAGTAACACTGAGTTGCAAAAGCCTTGAAAATACACTAAACAAGCCACCACTACTTTGAGGTGCATTCTGGAGAAAAACGCTAATTTCATACGTCATTGTACTCAAACTCTGAAGTCAAGAAAGAAGGTGGTCTCCATGATTCTTCTAGCTAGTTGGAAACGGAAAGAAGCCATTCTTGAAATTAATTGCCTGAACACAGTCTTGGGATTGAAAAATGTGTTAACCTCCAATTTGAGGAACATAAAGAGTGAGGATTTCATGAAGTTTGACACCAAGAAATCTGGAGACAATTTTGCATGTTGTTCCGCATGTAATAGATACCATTCACTTAGGAGAAGTGCCATTGCTAGGTCACAACAAGCTATAAAATGGGCTAAAAAGTTAGATTTGCATTTGGCTAGTTTTTGGGTGCATAGAAAGTTGTACTACGCAAACATGTATTGATTGAGTTCTTACCCTCACGAGAGCTTGATGATAATGCATGATAAGGTGGATCATGCTAGGATTTATTTCCTAGTCTTCTCCCACAAGAATAAGGCTTTTGATGGACTAATGAAATTGCTTGTATTTGTGATCAATATGATTGCCTACGGTTGCACTGATGTTTGTAATGTCCAATATAGCCTTGAATGACATCTTCTCTCATGACTCCAACTATAAGATTGGCTCATTCACAAAGCTATCAAAGTCAGGAATTTGGAATTGCTACCAAAGTATTCCTCCAAGGAATTGTTTGTTGGCTCAAAGTTAGGTCCCCTTTTCAATGCAATTTTGTAAGGGGTTGACATTTGCAAAACATCTCTTCAAACATCTTCTACAATTCTAGTTCGAAAGTTGTCACTCCTTCCTAATTTAAACATTCAAATGGAAAATGCTCACAAAGAATCACTCCAAGTGGAAATTTGAACATCTCATGAGGCTAGAGTTTTTATTTTGGAGGGTATTTTAATGACCACTACCAATGAAATGGTGCCTATCATTACCTAATTTTTAAATTTATGATATTTTATATCCCCAAACCATTACTTCCAATTTGTAAGCAAAAACAATTTACAAGACCCTTACTTCAATACAAG
This sequence comes from Pseudisothecium myosuroides, assembly GCA_951799445.1. NCBI lineage: Eukaryota > Viridiplantae > Streptophyta > Bryopsida > Hypnales > Lembophyllaceae > Pseudisothecium > Pseudisothecium myosuroides. Next base: position 2,866,598 of record OX637297.1, read on the forward strand.
GAAAAAAAATAAAGTGAAAAAATAAAATACTAAGATTAAAGATAAGAAGAGATCACATGGAAAAATTAGAAAGGAGAAACAATGGAATAAAGAAACAAATCCAAAGTTGGCTTAAGTCCAAAATGCAACGGTTTAGAAAAAATCAGCATTGCTTAAAGCCAAAAAGAGAAAAAAGAAAAGAAAATCCTAAAGTATATGAAACTCAAAAAATAATTAACAGAAAGGAAAAAAAAATCTAGAACTGCTGGAAGCTCAAAAAAATTGGAAAAGAAAAACAAATCCAAAGCACCTAGAGGCCCAAAAAATGGAATACACATTGGTAGAACTAGCATATCTTTTTTTGTATGAATCTTTTGAACTTGAAATTTGGCACACATGTTATTAACATAGAGATGATTTCATCATAAAAATTTCATGGTAAGTAAACAATTTTTCTACCCTTGGGATAGTATCAAAGTTGGTAGTAGTGAAATTGTTTCACAACTACACATGTTGTTAGATTTTGAATATCTATTTTTGTAGGGCTATTTTAGAATTGAAACTTTTCACACATGTAATCAACATATAGATGGTCCTATGCCAAAAATTTCATAGCAAAAGAAAAAAAATTTCAGTCCTTGGGAGGGTATCAAAGTTGGCAATAGTGAACTTTTTCTTACGGCTACACATGTTGGTAGATTTCAAGTATCTTTTTTTTAGTAAATCATTTGGCCTTGAAATTCGGCACACATATAATTAACTTAAAGATGACGTTTTAGTAAAAATTTCATGGTCAAAGACCAATTTTTAAGCCCTCGGGAGGCTGTCAAAGTTGGCAAATGTGAAACTTCCTTCCTTGCGATTTCAAAAATTTGTAAATGAAGTAGACCTTACTGTACAATGATTTTTTTCTTACTTATGCATTTAGAAATTGGTGTTTTTTAACTCAAGACACTTGGTAGCCATTTTTTCATGATAAAATTTTTTTTTTTTAAATTTGAATTAAAAAAAGGTAGGAAATGAAGCTAAAATTAATCTTCAAAAACTTGTATGTGATTTTCAGTCTCCAATCAAAAGTTATGGACAACATTCAAAGAGGGTGTTTGAAATTGTCAAAGATAATGTTCCTTCCAACGCCTCTTTGAAATTTGTTTATAATTTTTTATTGGAGTCTTGAAATTTCAATTAGATTACTGGAGATGAAATTTAACGTGACTTTTAACTTTTCTTAGTTCAAAGATTTTTGAAAAAAGTTATTCTACTATTTCAAAATGGCTGCCAAAGTCTATTGAGTTTAGAAAATACCAAATTGTAAATGATTAAGTTAAGGAAAAAAAATTCAATGGACATAGAATTCCAACCATAGTGTTTTAATCCCTAAAAAACCAAATGTTTTTTTTTTGGCAACATAGCAATTACGGATAGCTCACTACAAACGAAGTTTTTATTTTATTTTTATTTTCACACAACATGTGCTCAAGCAGTAGCTTTAAGGCGCAATAATTTTTTCAAATTTTGACTGCATGGTTAAAAAAATATTGCATGATATGTAATATTTATTGCTTGGTGGGCAGTTCAAGAAGCTCAGAATAGATCACATGTTAAGAATAAAAAATTTCAACTTGGTTTCCTATATTTATATACACATGAAAAGCTTTGAATCATTTCAGTTAAACTAACAAGATGAAAGTTATGAGGAGTTTTAGTTTGCAAGCACTTATGGAATCTCTACTTTGAAATAATCTTTAAGATCCTTAATGTAACTCAATTTTCAATATTTGTAAAAAAAAAAAACACTGAATGCAAATTATTTATTACAACATTACAACCATTGGCATTGGAATTCTTCAATTCTGTAACTAAATTCTTAATAATTTAGTATTTTAAATGATAATCTACCTCTTTCTATTCACTTTTTTTTTTCAAGCATGAATATGAAATATTTTTTGTTGAAAATTTATATATATATTATGGGTGATTGCAAAAAATACTTGTACTATTTGTTGCAATTTGCAATAGTACTCATGATTTTTTCTGGAGTACTTTAAATCTAGGAAACTAATTTTTTTTTAAATTAAAAAATATGGCCAAATGTATGCACCTTTAAGATGAAGGTAACCACCAAAGGAAATTCATGAAAAAATTCTCTAAGTAGGAAAACTAGAAAAGTGTCAAATCTTGAGAAAATAGATATTTCAATGTTAATTAACAAAAAATAGGAAAAAAACTTAAATAAAAAAAACAAAAAACTGTCCATTTGTACCAACTCTATGAAGATGGTCATTCACCAAAAAATCCACCAAAATAATTTTTTCCATTTTTAGAATTGCAAATATAAAGAAGCTCAATTTGTGGACCTCTATACCATATAAAATTAAGTATTTTTAAAATTCCTTTGGATAGTAGCTACAAGTCTATTAGGAAATTATATCCTTCAAATTTTAGCTCCAAATTTGTTTCTATGGATACTAAATAGTACTAAAAAATCCCAAATTAGCATTTGTGATATAAAATTGAAGGATATTATTAGATACTACAAAAAATCTAAAATTCCAAAAAATTTGATAAGATGTATAATAGTCATAAGTACCATGTCTATGAATTTTGAGTCATTTGAGGTTAAAACACAAAAGTTATGGCCAAAAAACTAATCAGCAAGCAACGTGTGACAGAAGATCACTACAAAGGCATGGCATCAGGAATTCAGGATTATATGACATAATATTGACAAAGATTTGTCCAAATCAACTAACTGGCTTCCCGACCTTGCAATTTCTGCCATTTCCTTCATTTTTGATTAAGTAGACAACCGGCAGTAGCCTTCTCCTTTCGCTCATTTTAGGTGTAAGTTAGGGCTGCTCTGTTTCATTTTCCACTAAAGGAGCACCAGAGTGTTCCTCTGTTCTTTAGGTAGTTTTTTTGGGGGAATAAGATGAGTGAGATGGAGTAGCGCAAGTTGGAACTAATTTAGGGATGTTTTCCTATTTGGGGAGACAATATTAATTGTAGTCTGCCAATAAGTCTTTTTGTTCTAGGCTTTTGAGCGCATTTTTGTATTGTAATTGTTCCTTGATTGAGATGGTATACTTGGTTGCAGTGGGAAAGGTGAGTTAAGGTATTCACAGTTGCTTAGGGTGCAGCACGTATTAGGTTATCTTGGCTGGCAATTGGTGGAGAAGAGATTATCGTGTGCAGTTGTTCTTCAATCTCCAACGCCCAGCGGAGGTTTATGGCCGAGGGCACTCTTTTGTCATCATCTTTACCAAGATCCTTACACAATATGAAGTAATCATTCAAGAATGTCACAAAGTATTTTCTATGCTACGTTGTTTATTACTTTCATATTGACTTAGATGGACTCTAGCTTTCAGTGTTGAAAACTTCGTTATTTTTTTCTCATACTTATAGATGCCGCTGAAGGCAAGCATCCGTGTGGTTTTGAGAAAGGATATAAATGCTTATCTTCTATATGCATTTTAAAATTTGAGTTACTTTCACTTAATTACCCATTTCAAAACATTCGTATTTTATGATAAAAATGTGATTGTTATATTGTGGGTGGTTAGAAGCATTATAACAACTAACATAAATTGCTAACAACAACTAATATAAATATTAAGAGACTAGTTCAAAATATGATGTCTAAACTATCAAATTTGATAGCTAGACAAAGATTTATATTAACCCCTAAAGGACCAAGCTGCATTTTTTGGCAACATAGCGATTTTGGGCAACTCACTATGAATGGAGTTTTTATTTTTTTCTTTGAAAATTTTACACAACATGTGCCCAAGGAGTAGCTTTAAGGCCCAACAATTTTCATAACTTTTGACTGCATAGATAAAAAGTTATTGCTTGATATGTGATTTTCTTTGAACTTTGGGCAGCCCGGGCAGCTCTGAAAATTTCTGTAAAAATGATTTTTTTTTTAAATAAAAATTTGAAATTGTTTCTTTAGATTTATATAAGAGTGGGAAGCTTTGAATCATTCAATTCCGATCAATGAGTCAAAAGTTATGAGTTTAAATTTGCGGGTAGGCATGGAGTCTTTGAAAGCCATAACTACCCGCAAACTTAAACTCCTCATAACTTTTGACTCATTGATCGGAATTGAATGATTCAAAGCTTCCCACTCTTATATAAATCTAAAGAAACAATTTCAAATTTTTATTTTAAAAAAAAATCATTTTACAAAAAATTTCAGAGCTGCCCGAGCTGCCCAAAGTTCAAAGAAAATCACATATCATGCAATAACTTTTTATCTATGTAGTCAAAAGTTATGAAAATTGTTGGGCCTTAAAGCTCCTCCTCGGGCACATGTTGTGTAAAATTTTCAAAGAAAAAAAATAAAAACTCCATTCGTAGTGAGCTGCCCAAAATTGCTATGTTACCAAAAAACGCAGCTTTTTTCTTTAGGGGTTAACATGTAGGAACAAAGGTATCCTCATCACATTTTGTTTTTGTCCATTTTTTATTTTCTCTTTTGTAGAAGAATTATCAAAAACTATTTTGTGACTAAAGTAACTTTCTAAATTGGACTTGGTGACCCAAGCAACTTTCTAAATTGTGGTATAAACAAGCAATATTTTGATATCATTTCTTTGCTAGCATTCATTCTAATCTTGGATTGACTTGATTTTGCGTTATAAACAAAGACAGCATGCATAGAATTACACTAGATAAAATTCTATATGTAGAGCCTACTAACACAAAAAATTTGAATTCCTATTGCAGCTTATGCATCTCGCAAACTTAATTGGATATGGCCACAACATTGAAGCAAGTCCTTGCAACAAGTATTCAGTTCATTTAGTTGGGACTATGTTCCACTAGACTTTTCATTTGGGACATTTGTTCAGTTTAAGTTGTGCATCTTTGGCTATTTTTTTGCTCTAGTGCATCTAATTGATACACAAATGCAGTATCCGATTGTCCATTAAGCAACTCAATCTTTCAAAATTTGATCAGCCTCTCTACATTTGTCAAGACAATATGCAGATTGTAGAGCAAGTTTTGATGTTTATAAATTGAGTGCAATTTGACTTCTTGTTAATGAATTTCTACTTTTACCCTGTCGTTTATACTAGGAGACTGGTCATTTAAGCAGTGCAGCATTGAGCATGTTGCCATGGCCGAGGCCTACTATTTGACCTTTTGATCCTCCTGATATTTTTTGCGTGCAAGCTAACAAACAGGTAATTGCCATTTTCTGATCACAGTCCTGAAAGGATTAATTTCTAAGTGTAGTTTTTTTCTTTGAGTGTTTGTACACAAATAAAATGCTCAAAGACTTCACCTACTAACATTGCAAAATGTGAAAACATGTAGATATCACCACCAAAAGTTTTAGAAGGTTTTGGAAAGCTCAGAAAGCAACTCTCTTTCTCTCACCAACTATTCTTTTTCATAAGGCCAACCGTTGGAGAGCATCTCTTTCATTTGGTAGTTTAGCTGAGATGCTTGATTTGAGGCAACTTTCTTTGAAGGAAAGGTGAGAAGGATGGTTGTTAGTTCTGCCAACTGATATTTTTTTTTCGTACAGGTTTGACTAAATATTTGAGTTGTCCTCTTTGTTATGACCCAAGGATATGTTTTAGTATCCTAACTCTGATATCTAATATGTTAAACAATGGCAGCCCAGCTACAGATGTTGCAGTTGCCGCTACTTCAATATCCCCTTCAGCACTTTCTCAGGAGACTATCTCTGGAGCAAATTATTCAAGCCATGAAATCCTACAAAATTACAATAAAATTGGATCCCCAATGAAGCTGTCTGAAGTTCAAGCAGCAGCAGAGCATTCATTGTTGACTAACATTAGTGATGAAACCCTATGCGCAGCTTTATCATTTGTTAAGGGGTTTGAAATGCGTGTTTACATCTTTCATTGCCCTAAGTCATAACGGTCTCTTTGTGACTTTGGTGTCAAATTTTTCATCTTGTATTATTTAGCATTTTGCAAAATATGTCAGGTGCATTTGATTTTGTTGCTTTTTGTTCTTGTCTCACACTTGGAAGAGGGGTTCTTCATAATTCCGAATCGCACCCTGTATTTTGAGATGTTATAGTTCAAATCTTTTAATTCCCGTTGTATAAAGCATCTATTTTTGTTGACCATTTTTAGTTTTTTCCCTTGTTCATGGTGATTTGGTCATTTTCCTATTGAACTTTGTGATATGAACTATTTTTGAACTTGACGCGAGCTGTTGCTGACAATTTTTGTCGATCTCAGAATAAAAGACATGGCATAGTCTTGGATGGTGAATTTACAATTTTACATTATTGACGTGGAGTACTAGATGCTGCTACTAAACTTTATGAGAAGGTACTATTGAACTTTATCAAAGTAACATCTAAGGGGCAATTGAAAATGTTCATAGCAATTTTTGAAAAGTTTTGTCATGGTTTCTCATCTCTCGGCTCGTTCCAAGTCCCTTCCATTTTTAACTGATGGCTGCAATTTTGGTTTACAACATTGGTATACCATGTTGTTTGGGCCCCCTAAGACCTTTCTCTCCTGTGAAGACATTTTTATTAGATATTGTATATTTTTACCTGTTGAATTGGTCAAGGATGTACTGTATGTTACTTTGATAAATAGGTTTGTGCTCTTTATGGGAACAAAGGATGGCATACTTTGTTAATGCAAGTTCTTCTATGGTTGTCTGAATGTCAAAAGAAACTATCAAATTGAATTGGCTACTTCCCCTTTTGCATCATGCTTTTGTCCTAAGATGTTGTGCCTACGTCTAGTGAGGATTGAATCTCTATTCAAGCAAAAATTGTGAAATTAGCCCATGGTGGTTTACCTATAACGGTATTATTGGATGTGTCTACACTTATCACATTTGCTACAAGGAGTATTCCGCTTAAATTGTGCAAGGGGGATCCTGGCACTTTGAGGGTAACTATGTAGAGCATATTTTTGAATGACATTACTTTGGATTAGTTGAGCTTGATACTTTATACCACCTTCATTGCTAACAAAGGATAAAGGTAATAAGTCTTGTGTCTAGGATGAAATCGTTAAAATATTTGTTGTTTCATATTACATCAAATGACTTGAGTTTTGTGATTATAATTTGGCTTCTGACGATGGTGCTCTAAGCCTTTACAATTCCCATATAATTCTCAACTAGCCTAATAATAATTCTTTGCAGTTTGTGAAGAGTGTGAATGCTCCAATACTCAATTATAGAAAGAATCGTATCTTAATGACGTTGCCACCACAAAGACCCAGGTCCTATGTACTAGGAGTACTAATTGGCCATATTGGGCAAATTAACTGCATTTGCATAAGTATTGTGCTACGAGTGTCACAAGTTCAAAGGATAAGCATGCAGATAGCAATGACTATTTCAGCAATGAGCAGCCTCTTCAGACAGTATTGAAGGTTATTATTACTTCCTCCCAACCTTCCTAGACTGTAGTTGGTATTTTATTGTCACTTTAGATATTTGTGCGTTGTAGGGTTTAAATGATTAATGGCTTGGTTTGGACTTGGCATGATTTGCATAGGTCCCAGTGGCCCTTTTTGGCCACGTATTTTTGTTTGTACAAATTTATTTTATATTTGATGCTATTGGGTTTGACTACATGACCTTATTTAGGTACACCTTCATACCATTGGATACAGTGTCCATGAATATATGATTGTAAAGGGGTTTATTAGAACTTATAGTATATACACATGCAATACTAGGGATTTTATGGAACTTGATATACATAGTATTGGAGATTTTTAACGGTTAACTTGAGTTCTTTGCTAAAGTTTGCAATCTGATCCTTTTGTCATGGTTTGTGTTCTCTTGAGAAAGTGTGAGCAGTTTCTTGCATTCTTGGTCATTAATTTTGAATTCTAAAATGTGGATGCTAATCATAGAATGTTGCATATACAAGTTGCTAAACCTCGAGCATTGGTAGAAATGAAGCCAGCAATCAAATAGGGACTTTTGTTTGGTAATGTAGAATGTATAGGTTTGATTAATAGGCCTTTCAATTACTCCCTCAAAGGTGCTCGTGTTTGCATTTCAATTGGATCAAATTTACAATTCTTGAGTGATCAAATTCCTTTGCTGGAAGTTAGCAAAATTCTCCAAGCTAAAGCAAATGCTTAATTTGTCATTGAATTGGATGCTGTGAAACCCGATGTTCAATCTTTTCACAACATTCTCAAGAACGGCAATTCTCTCAGCAAGGACAATCATGTAGTGCCAAAATTGGTTTTGATGTGGATATGCTTCAGCATTTACAAATGAAGGAGAGTTGTTGAAGCTACAAAGTTGCGGCTACAGCAAAAGGTATAAGATCACATGTTCACTTACAATCATGCCTATCTTGCTATTTTGTTGTAAAGCCCAAATGGTTATCCTTATGTAGCTTTTGTAGTAAAATATTTGAAAACAACTCATTCGGAGTCATCTCCAGTTTTAGTTTTTTGATTGCAGGATTCTATTGAGGGCTTGTATATCTATTTGGCCTTTAGGAGTGATTCACAACTTCTGTGTATTTGCATCAGGGTGGGTTTGGAGTGAGGAATGATTTCTCTATAGTTGATTGTACCTTGGATTTAGACGAACTAAACTTGGATAGCATTCTAGCTGCGATGTAGTAAGAACATAGAATATGCCTCATGGGTGTTTTGAATGTTCTTCCCATTACCTTGAAGGTCATTTCTTGTCAAGTAGAATATATTCAATTTTTTTGGAATGCTTAATGAATGATATTCATTTGGAAGTTTGCCTTAGATGGTGTCTTTTTTGCATCTGTTCAATTAGAGGTTTTGCAAAGATGGATATTTTGCATGCAATCTCAATGGTTATCATTCTGGAAGGTCTTTTGCATGTCTCATGTGTCCTAGAACATACATCAATGTTATCCAGTTGCCAAAGAAAACACTTTCTTACCACTTGATACTGCATGTGCTATCAGCTACTACTTTATGGGATCTTCAGTATGACATTAGAGTTTAGAGTACATTTTTTGTGAGCATTGGTATGCAAAATTTTGTAGAGACTTACATGGCCATCTAGTGAGCTGTGACGCATTAGTGCTTTGTATCACATGAATACAAAAGTTGACAAATTTTTTTGTCAAAAATGACATTGAAAATTGACAAAACTTTGTTTAAAGACATTGAAAAATGACAAAGTTTTGTCAACTTAGTGTCTAAATCAAGGTGTCCTAATTGACGGCACAATTGATATAGTTTTGTCAATTTTCAATCAAGTAGGACAAAAATCCTCTTGTAGTGGATAGTACAAGTGTTTTGTGCAATCACCCTTACCAATGTATTTCTTCAACATATTATGCATAGTAATAAGTTGTAGGATCTACACATTTTTGTATAAAAAAATTTGAAAGATGAAATCTAACCATTTGGGAAGAATTGAAAATATATTTTTTTGAAATCCAAGCAACATGATCTTACAATTGGTAAGGTTTATTACTTTGAAATTTTAAGAGGGTATAATTTAACAAGTTTAGTAAAGGATTCTACAATTGGATTTGTTAATAAATAAATATAGATGAATATTTTAGCCTTGCTTTGGAGTTTTAGTACTTCAAAGCAATTTCATGCCTAAAAACATTGAATTCAGTTAGTAGTTAAACATTGCCTAAATGAGGAAAGCTTATTTCAAACACTTGTAAGTCAAAATTGTGTGTTTGTATGCCTTTACACTCTTGGGATTATGTTAACAATCTTATTGAAAGTATGTATAAAGAACTTTAAACTAGTTGAATTTATTTTTTATGGTTGCCTAAAACTACCCACTACAAAAAAATGATCTTTTGAGACACAATTTTATAATTGCAATTTGGATTGGTCAAAAAAAATTTAGGCATTGAGCTAGTATTGAAACACCTTTGGTAAAAATTTGACCGGAATCATATTTTACAAATATTGCATTAGGAAAGGCTTGCCTAAAAATGAAAAATTGGCTTGAAATCATGCTTCAAGGGCTTTAAGTCAATTAATTATTTGGCATCAATGTGTCGACCTTGTCCTACTGCAACAAAACAAAAATATTCCAAAATATTCCAAAATATTATGAATGTGCTAAGTAGAGTCATCTATAAGAGTGAATTGTTGCACCAATCTTCAACATGCGCTACAAAAACCTCACAAAGCTGCCAACTACAAACCAAGATTCCCCAAAGCTCTTCCAACGTCTAAACACTACAAGAAAAAGGGGTGTTTTAAGTGAGTTTTTAAGTAGTGTCCTAGACACATGATTTTAAGTAATGACCTTTAAGGAGATTTTTAGCAAAATTTGACTTAAAAACATGTGTTTTAAGTCAAATTTTGCTAAAAATTGCCTTAAAGGTCATTACTTAAAATCATGTGTCTAGGATACTATTTAAAAACTCATTTAAAACACCCCTTTCTCTTGTAGTGAAAGCCCCCTCATCCTCCAAAGTCTACAATTTGATGTGCCTCTCCTTTGGTGCCGCCATGATGCACTTGACAAAAACCAACATCCAAAAATGCTAGATGACAAGAAATCCTAAAGTAGAAAGTATGAATCCTAAACCTTAACCAATAGGGTATGAAACCTTGCCAAAAAACATATACTAAATCAACACACGCAATACTAATAACTACAACAAAGAACCAATCTAAATTGTTGTAAACCACAAGTAGAAAACTCAACATTCAAATCAACATAAAAGTGTTGATTTTTTCTGTTGATTTGGTCACATTGATCATCAACATAATTGTGTTGATTATTTCTAGTAATTTGGTCAATTACAAGGAAGGAAAAAAAAAATTGTTGCCCGAAAATTTTGGGCAACAAAAAAGAAATTTTCCACGTTGCCTAAAAATTTTGGGTAGTCCTAGCGGTAGCCAATTGCCCATGAGATTTGAACCCAAGACCTTGGGCTCGATCACCAAAGGTTCTAACCAACACACCTCACTTGTAATTACATGTGAAATATAAATAGTTTTTTCTTACTTTTAGAATTTTTTACATTTAGAATTTTGTGTTTTCTAAATTAGAAGACTTTGGCGGCCATTTAGGCATAGGAAAACTACTTTTTTCAAAACACTTTGAACTAAGAAAAGTTGTAAAATTAAGGTAAGTTTCATCTCCAAAAGTTCGTTTGAGATTTGGAGACTCTAGTCAAAAGTTATGAACAAATTTTAGAGAGGATGTTTGAAAATGTCAAAGAAAATGTCCCTTCCAACCCCTCTCTAAAATTTGTTCATAACTTTTGATTGGAGTCTTGAAATCTCAAACAGATTTTTGAAGATGAAACTTAACTTGATTTACCAACTTTTTTCAAATTCAAAGTTTTGGAAAAAAAGTTATTTACTATGCCAAAATGGCCACCAAAGTCTACTGAGTTTTAAGAAAAAACAAATTGGGAATGATTAAGTTAAAAAAAAGTTCATTGTAAATAGAATTCCAACCGCGGTGTTCTAACTCTTGAAGGACCAAATGGCGTTTCTTGGCAACATAGCAATAATTGTGGGCATGCAACTTATGACAAATGGAGTTTTTTTTGTTTTTCTTCAAGTTTTTCACATAACATGTGGTTAAAGAGTAGCTTCAAGCTAGCAGCAACAATTTTTGTAACTTTTGACTACATAATTAAAAGTAATTGCATGACATATAATTTTAATTGCTTGGTGGGCAACTCGGGAAACAAAAAAAATCATTGTCTTAAGAATAAAAAATTTTCAACTTGGTTTCTTAGATTTATATTTACTTGAAAAGTTTAGAAGAAAGGTATGAAGAGTTTTATTTTCTAGGCAATTAAGGAATCTCTACTCAAAAATGAACTTTGAAGTCCTTTATTTAATTCAATTTGCAAAATTTGCAAAAAAAAATCCTTTGAGTGTAGATTATGTATTTCCAACTTAATTCTTCAATATATTATGGATAGTAATAAGTTGTAGGATCTACACATTTTTGTCTAAAAAGTTTGTCATGAAAAATGAAATCTAATTAATCATTTGAGAATGGTTGAAAATAATTTATTTTTGAAATTCAAGTGACATAATCTCGCAATTCGTAAGGTTTTCAATGTGTTAACTTTGCCCTACTACAATGAAACAAACACATTTTGAAAGATTCCAAAATATTAAAAGATTCCAAAAAAATTCCAAAAAAATTTCAAAAAATTTCAAAAAGATTTTAGATTCCTTGAAATTCTGTTGATGTGGTCTTTGCACTATTCAAATCAACAGAAAGTGGGTGGTCATTTTGTTGGCTTTTATAGAAAGTCCTTATAGTGCTCTAATCAACAAAAATGAACAGAAATCAATTGATTTTCTATTGATTTGGTCATGATTTTTCTACTAGTGTAGGGCATGAAACCTTTCCAAAAAACAAATACTAAATCAATACACGCAATACTAATAACCTCAACAAAGAACCAATCTAAACCGCTGTAAACCACAAGAATTGAAAGCAACCCTAAACCTACAAAGTTGCAACAAGCAAGGAAACATGCAAGGAAAGCACATTCAAAACATAATGGTAAAGGTAGGGCTATTTGCACCTTAAACCCTAATCGCTTAGAAACTACCGCGTGAGTTGCTAGCAAACAAAAGGTCTCAATTCATCCATCAAAATGGCCTGTTACCATTGTTTTTCCACCAACCAAGCAAGTTAGCAATACCATAAATTGAACTTATTCATAAAAAATTTCTAGAATCCATATCTTGAAGGCTATCTAAGAACAATTTTTTTTAAATATGAGGTTTTATTTATACATGTATCTTACTTATAATTGAATGTACCTAATTCTATACATTGTATATTTTACCTCTAAGATTTTTCTAATTTTTTGACACCTATATTATGAATACTTCCCTATATTATGCCGCATGTTGTTTGGTAAAAAAATATAAGTGAATCTCCCATGACAATGCCATTGGTGACAATGAGAATAGACATGTGTTCTACTTTTGGTCCTTCTTGTTGCCAAAAATATTGTTTCCCAAGGTATATGTCAATTGCATGCTTATGGATCACACTCATAGTAACATTGATGCTTTAAGTTGTTGAAGAGGTGGAGTATGTTGTTGAAGAAGGATACAATAACCTCTCCCCCATTCTTTCTCTCATAAAGTCCTTTATGGATATAAAATTTGTTCCTACAATTCCTCATCTTGTAAAAGAAGTGCTAGATTTTTAAGGTTTTGATTTAGGAATTCATTATAGAAGGAGACAAGTCACTTATTGAACATACCAAGGCTCAATAGTTCAAATTCTATTTTGATTTAAGAGACTGTCCACTCCTGAAGTACAATATTTTGTAAACAAATTTGAATTGGTTACCTAAAGAAGGTAGCAGGATTAAATTGTGGCAAGAGGATTCAAAAGGTCAAAATTTGTAGCCTCAAGGAGAGCTAGTCCTTGTTGCCTTATGTCCCATGAGAGGTGTTGATGAAATTTCCAAAGGTATAATAAGATTCATCAAGTACTAGGAGACTATGTTCAATAAAGACCAAGTAGGAGAATATAAAAGATGTTATGAGCATTTTGTGCACTATCTGCAAACAATGAAAGCAGGGTTGTATGAACCTATTGAGCTGTCAATTTCTTTAAAGGACGGCTTTTGATTGTCTACTTGTGTTGCACCAACAATTGAAGATCAATTTGAAAAAAATCGTGAGATTAAGGAAGCATTCAAAGAAGATGATGTCTATGTAGGGCAATTATGTGATTGTCCACTGTAAGCCTTTTGGTTGGATCGTTATCTATTTGAAGGCTACTTTGTTGATATTTATCTCGTGGATGATGATAAAAACATTGGGTAGTTAACATTGACATTACCTAAAATTTGTTTAGAGAAAATTGAGGCTCATTACCTATAACATGGTTTTCTAATAGTGAATTTAAAAAAAAAATTCCATTGTCCAACAGTTTTGGAACAAAAAATTTCAATGTAATGTTGACTAGAGAATCCAACCAAAAAAACAAGCATAAACAACAATTTTGGGTTGTTTTGGTCACAATTTTTTCTAATAATTCTTAGTAGATCATATTCATCATAGGAGTAAGTCCTAGATAAATATATATGCAGATGTTGTAAGAAATGCACAACAGCTTAGTTGTTATTGGTAGTTTTTTTCTATTGTACTTCATTTTTTCTTAAATGCTAGTTTATTTCATTTCATCACTATTACATTATAAATTCATATTTGTTGTATTTCAATACTGAATGGTTCATTTAATGTAAGTTGCTTTAAGATTAAGTTTTCTTCTTTCGTAATAAGTGATAGATTCATTGCAAGTGATTATATTTGTATTTTATTTGTGTTCCCACCATGTTTGCTGAAGCTTTAGACTTAGTATTGTGAACTAACCTTCCAAAGTTAGTCTCTTGATTTAGGGTTATAATGTATTTATTTTGATTTCAAATGTTTATGTGGATCAAAGTGCACTTATAAAATTACATGGACCCTTGAGCTTCAAGCCTAAATATTCCATTGACTATGATTTGTTACATTAATAAAATTTGGAATTTAGATGGGCTAAGGATTTAAATAGTTTGTTTAGAATTTAGGAATTACTACCTCTACTCTTCTTGTGATCCACACCGCCATATTGGAATTTAGCAACCTATGTTCAATACACTCTTGTCTAATAGAAAATTAAATCTCACCATCATATTGGACGTCTGACGTTGCATGTTGTACTAGATAAGTGTTGAAGATGCATGATGTTTTTGTTTAATAAGGCCATATTCAACAACTTAGATGATTTGAAATCTCCCCATAATTACAACCTTAAAGTTAGAAAGTGATAGGTTTTTATAAAATTGAGAAATTTTAATCAAATGAAACCTTATTATGTCAAAATTGAAACTTGGGATTAATTTCTTTAAAAGTGATCCTTAAAGTTGATTCTACTAGAAAATGTGGGGTCTACTAGACATCTTGCAAGTTTTGTTTGTCGTGTTGTTGTCAGGTTCAAGAAGACAACACATGTATGCACATGTATGTTTAAAGTTCTAATTGTGAATAAGAAGCCTTGCATGGTTGGATTCATGTTCATTCTACCATGCAGGATTTTTTAGGAAGAATTTAAATTTATTGTGTATTTTTTAAGACAAAAATGATAAAATATTATATGAAATACAAAATGTACTTAAAAAATTTGAAATTTTCATTGTAGATGTACATTATAGTGTATAAAGTCATAGTATAAATCAAAAGTTATCGTGTCACTTGAAATGTAGACAGTCAACAAACCATGGTTATAATTCTAAATTTTATATTGCAATAATAAAAAGGAATTTACAAATTCTTTATAATTTCTAATTGCAATAGGAAGTGCACTTGGTAAGCTTCATTTCAATAGTTATATTGAAATTTGAAAAATATCATTTTTATGGCTAAAATGCACATCAACAACAAATACCAAAAAATGGACAAAATATACTATAAGGGTGATTTGTGCATGAAGCATCTTCTTCTTCAAAAAAAGTCAATAAAACCATAATGGAGGAATTTGGTATTATTGAACATTTTAAATTTTAAGTATAATAGGTGCATATCAAAAGACTTCCAAACTTCACGTTAAATTACGTTCCAACAACAATGAGAATAAAATATCTCCTGTGACCTCTTGTGCCAGCTTTGCAGATAGACCTTCACAAAGAAGTTACATCCTTTTTACATGAAATCCAATATAGGAGTTATGCCAAAGTCTAACATTAGTGAGCACATGCATACATTGCCTCTTTATCTCATAATAGTTGTATAGAACACATCATGCTAGGGTAACAAGAGTAGCCTTATCAATAGACATAATGAATTTTTTTGGAATGGGTCAATAATTTTTAAAGGTTCTAAATGCTTGTTTAATAACTACTCTACAACTATTTACTAAGGATTCAAATCTTGTCAAAAAACATGTAATATTTTTAATAAGTAATCAACTGAAAATAGAAGTTCTTAAACTTCATAACCAAAAAAAACATTGGAAAAAAAAACATATCTAAATTGATCCACCATTATTGGATTGGTTTGAAATTCTTGAGTGTATATGGTTTGTTTGGATGAATTGTATTACCAATCAAATATGGTCTAATATCCATTCTACTCAAGCGGATGACTAATGTTGCAAGAATTTGTCTTATGCTCAAATGCGCAACAAAAGAAGACACAAAAAATTGACCAACATCATGTACATCTCTGGATTTGCCTACAAAGACATTTCAAAACATTCTGTTTGCATCATATATTACTTACAAAATAGTATTATGAAATTTCTTTTGATTAAAAAATCCTAGGGCATGGAAGTATATTGTTTATTTGATTGGATGTTGGAGGGATATAGGTGCCATCGATTGCACTAGCTATATTTGATAATCCAGTGATGTCTCGAAAACTTTCTATGATGCTTTGTAAGCAATTGCCATGAGGTATGTAAATAAACTAAAAGAATAAACCATCTTCAACAGCCTTTTATGCATGACATACAATTAGCTGGATGGTAGATGTTAGGGCAAGGACATAGCATGTGCATGGGCTGAATGCTATTACGCCTTGAAAAGATTAAAAAAATTATAAGAATTGAACGTTAGTTCAATTCATTTTTCCACTATATAAAAGCAAGTGAGAAATGAAGGACAATGAATGATTTTGCATCATTCACCATGTAAATAGCAAGATATTTGCATTTGAGTGAAGCATTAGGAAAAACTTTAGCCCTCAAAAAGACTGTTAGTTTTTTATTTTCGGCACCTCCGGGGTGCAATTACTAAAAATTAAAAAAACTAAAAAATGAATTATTATTATTATTATTAAATACTTATATTAATTCCAATCTGATATGGCACTAGTAGCACTGATGTCGCACCACTAGTGCCACATCAGATTTCAAAATTTTAATTTTTTTAAATTATTATTGTTATTTTTTCCATAATTGCATTGCAAGAGTGCAAAACTCGCAGCCTTGTTGAAGGTTGAAAATTTGACTAATGAAAACCGGGTTTTTTTGCACCTAGCTTGACTACATTTTAAAGCTTTGAATCTCTTTAGATAAAAAATTGTCCTACCAATTTTGACTTAAACTTTTACTTTTTTTGAAGAGTTTAGTTGAAAGTTTAGGAAAAAAAATAAAAAAATAAAAAAATAGATTTTCATTCCCTAAAAAATCATTAAGTGGCAGTAGGTGTGAAATTAAAAGAAAAACTAAATTGTTAATAGATCTAAGATGGAATTGAAACACAATATTCTCAATGGTGTAGTTGTTTTAGCAATTGAAATAAATCTTGATGATTTTTTTTTTTTTTAAATTGTAAAAATTGCATTTGAAAATGATTTCATTGGTTGTTTTTCAAAAAGCTACTTGGATTGTCCAAAAAACAAGATCGTCAATAACTTTTTCCTCACTAGTCCAAATAGAATGAATCAAATCTTATTCTATTGACAAAAATATTTTCTTGGAAGAGAAAAAAATTTAAAAATTTAATTTTGACTTTTATGCTATTTTTTTTGTACTGCCTAATGAACCCCATGTTAGACTTTCTGCTCCTCGACACCAATTTAAATAAAAATTATATTCCCTAAAAGCTAATGTGTTTTCCTACCTTTAAAAAAAGTTTCAAAAAATTTCAACAAAAATTGAGATCGTTTAAACCCACTTGAAATCCATTTTGTCACATGTGGGGACTATATATTTGATAACCAATGAGCCACGGTAGTAACAAATAGGTTATCAAACATAACCAGTTCACTAGAAGAAAAGTGCGTTACATTCCCTGAAAATGCGTCACCTTGTTTCTGTTGAGTTCCTGTTTCAAAACGCAGTGGAAAAGCCAAAAAATGCAGTTTTCTGCGTTTTAACTGCGTTTTGAAACGGGAACCCAACAAAAACAAGGTGACGCGTTTCTAGGGAATTTAACATAGTTTTCTTCTAGTGAGTTGCTCATTTTTCAATCACAACCTTTGATCTTTATGATCCAAGGGTATAGGAAGCAAGTTGAAAGAAAAGTAGGTTATGAATTGCAACTTGTAATGGCAATGGTGATGGGTTGCAAATGGGGCGGTGCCACGTTAGAGTTGAAAAGTCAACAACCAATTATGGAACTTTAACCCTAAAACATCGATGCAGCCATTCTATAGTCAATGGATGACAGAGAATCAAACTGTGTAGGACAGAAATGCAACTATTTATCCTCGGAATTTGTTGTGAAGAAGGAAGATCTTCTAGGCAGCTTGACTTCCAATGAGCGCTTTTGCAATTTTGTAAGCCAATGATTCACACGGTAATGCAAAAGGATGATTTTGAGGATCACTTTTTCGTCCTTTAAGGGTTAAAGGTTAAAAAACTGGATACAAAAATAAGCATGTTGTGTTGCTATACCATCTTTGTAAGAAGCAGATGGTACACACAAAGTGATGACCCTAAAAATGAACGGCTTCCAATTATCTCATTGACATCTTCATTGGGGAGAAAAAAATTCAAACAAATGTACTGATTTTCATTTGTAAGAAGATTGTCGTTGATAGGCAAACATGGAAGTTGAACATTATAGTCTCCTGCACTACAATAGCCTTTATTCACCTTGTAGAAACCTTCCACAATAGAACTAAGTGAAACTCCAGAGTATCAGCAATGCTTGTCATCACCCACTTGAATTTGCAAAATCTACATATATGACTACCAAATACAAGCAAAAACATGGAGATTCATTTTTCTCGAACAAAAACTAGAGAAGAAATTTCAAATTTAATCAAAAATTCAAATGAAATTTCAAATTGAAAAGCTGAAAGAACTAATTTCCAGATCTCAAATTAGGGAAGATTGACACCTTAGCATCAAACTCTAATACTAGAGAAACTTGATGGAAATCTTAAGATCAGAGTCACGCCACACTGATGATCGGAGTGACGAAGAAAACCAACATCAAGAAAAACAGAAAGTTGCACCTAAATCGTCTCAATCAAAAGCAAAACGCATTATCCAGCCAACAATTTCAGAAATTTTCACTACTGCCCTAGCATGAGTGCTTAATAGTATAGGTTGGAAAACAAACAGAATTTAGGACAAGAAAGACTACAAATGATGTACTCAACGCTGCTGAACCAAAAAAGGAGCCCCAATTTGGACCTTGAGGTCCTTCACAGGAGATAACTCAAACCCAAAACCCTTTGTGCTAGACCTATTGTGTTAAACCTCAAGCTCATGGAGAATCAATGCACAAATACAGAACTCAAGTTCAATGACGAAGAGCAATCAATAGAAGACTCACAAGCAAGAACATGAATCTGTAACGAGAGCTAATTTTCAAATTAGGAGGAAGAAGACGCTGTGAATTGTCATTCCATGTTGCGGGACACACAAGATCGATACGAAAACAACACAAAAATGGTGAAAACTTCAAAATTTAAAGCGCAGAGAAATCGCAATATGTGCTTCTTGAACTACAATCGCAAATGAAAACACATCGTTGTGAGAAATCAAGACCGTTTGCCTATAATCACCGAAGTCCAAACCGACCGAATTTCAATGGAGACAAGGTCGTTCCGACACCTAGAGCCTCATAAAAACTCATCGTAAAATTCCATAAACCATCAATACAAAATTAGAATGCAGTGGTATGAAGCAACGACTTCAACAAGATGAGGAGGGTTTACGTACTAGAGAACAGACTGCATGTTGCGAATTCTATAGCAGTAAGCGGCACTAGGCGTGCCCGGAGGGCGAGACCTGTGACCGCACGCTATTGCAAAATCCGCAACATGCAGCCCATTTCCTAGCGTTAAGAGTTGGGAGTTCCCCCTTGTGTTCCCTGTGCAAATGGCAGAATCGGCCAGGGCGGAAGATTCGGTGACAGAATCAGCAGCGCCTCTCCTACTGCGCATTTGGCCTCCCAATTTAGCCAGCAAACCTTCCAAATCAGCAAGTCCGATTCTTAATGCGGTCAACTTGTAGAAGGACGAGGTTCTCCCCCACTTGCGCCACGCAGACTTCTTAGAGCATGCCACTTGGCATTTCCATTGGATTTGGGGAGGGGGACCTCCAACTGCTTTTATAAGAGTAGGCGACCCATTCTTGATCACACTCCATTTCCACAGCATAGGATACTGTATTTCCATTCAAGTGGCCATGTGTAATTGCTTTCGTGGAAAAGTCCCCCCACTGCAATAGTACTACATCAATACTGACGCAATTCCCTTACTACACAATATTGATGCATTACAAAATGTGTAGCTTTTTAATATTGAAAAATTAGGTATTTTGCAGTATTAATGTAGTACAAATTGCATAGCTATTTAGTTTCAAAAAATTAGGTATTGTTGCAATACTACAACAACTAAAATTGCAGCAATATTGATTAGACTAAGAGTGCTGCAGTAATATTAATAAGTAGGATCTGTCTAAGAAACATATTATAGCAATTTTGTACAAAGTAGCAAAGTTGTATTGAAACAATATTGTAGAAGTACAAAGTGATCACTATTTTTATCCTTCAAGGTCAGGTGAGTGGGGTTTGGCAAGCTCTAGCAAACACGATGTACGCTGCGGTGGTGGCATTGAGCATCAAGGTATCGGCTGCTCTCTCCGTGGTGGCATCCATGTCGGATAACTTGCATTGCCCATTGCATTTTGTGGGTTGGAGGTTTTCTTCCTTACTTTGGGTTTTTGTCATAATGGATGGTTTTTGCTTTCAATTCTTGAGTGTTTGCATTTCGGAACGAATTCAAGACAGTTCTCGTCAAGGTCATGCAATGGAGCTCGCACTTGATTGTGCTTTTTTCTAGCAAGGAGGGCTTTGAAGGCTTCTGTGGCATCTTTTTGGGGCAAGTTTAGAGCAAAGGAAACCAATCATAGAGGAGATGGCGGTTTTGATGGCAATTGAGGGGGACAGATGGCGAGTTACGCTTGAGTTTTTGTTCCTCAAAGCTCCTTTCAGCGCTTCATTGTGTTGCGTGACCTGCTTTGTTTCATGAGGAATTGGTGAATTCTTTGTTCTCTCTTAATGTTTTATGTTTGTGTTTGTGAGTTTATGATTCTATTGCAGTTAAAGTTTTGACTTTTAGAATAGCATGAATTCTGTACAATAGTACATATTCAAAGTCTAAGAGCCACAAGAACATGCAAGATTTTTTTGGTGACGTTGTTCATTTAAATTGTTGATTTATTGGGTTGATTATATGATTTTTGGGTTGCATGTGAGGCGCTTTATGTAGTTAATGTTTTGACCTTTGTCTTTTGATGCATCTTTTGAATTGGCAAGTTTATGAATTATGAATTTTGAGGAGCTACTTAGTTGCCGGGAGTAGTGTTTTGGGTTTCAGTTGTTTGTAATGTGGTCAATTGTGGCAAGTTTTGAATCTTGAACCTTTGGAATGACTCTGCAACTCCAATGACAAGGTGCAGTGATGATCTGGAAGACACTGCAAAGATCATTGTACGAAACGTCCACCCAATTATTAGAATATCGTGCCTTCCAAATGCGTGGGTCAACATATGAGCAAGCGAAACGCAACATCATGGTAATTTAAATCCGAAACCCTATCTTTGAAGATAGTATTCATTTCTAGAAATGAAAAGTTTGTGTGCACGTGGTTGCCCACTATTTAGGACAGGCTGTTTGGATTCTATTTTGACTTTATTCATGGTATATGGTTTTTAATGACAGGGTATGGTCTATTACTTCCAACATTTTGACTTAGTTTTCTCATTTTATTGATAGCATTGCAAGACATATGTAAGATTTTTTAGCTCAATGGCCCATTTGACAAGGTTTGTAGTTGATCTTATCCCTTATTGTGACATAACTTTTGTGAGCAGGTTTCAATGTTATTGAATATCAAGGCAGACCTTGAACTTGTGTTCACTTTGAACACCAAACAGGTATGGATTGGGTCTTGTAATGCTATCAGCTATTAACTTGTGTAGTTTTTTTTTGGCAATTTAGAGCAATTGTAGGTAGCAATTTTGGAGTAATTGTAGGTATAGTAGTTTGTTTGAATCATAGTGTTTGCAGAAATTGCAGCATAGTGTAGAGTTGTGATTGTATGCTTTTTGCATTTGCAAATGTAACATACTTGGAGATTACACACATGAATGTGAAATTGTAATCTATATGAATCTTGTATTGAAATGTATATTGATTGAACTAGAAATTGTAATCATTTTCAGGTTTTTGTAATTTGAAATGTGCACTAATGCAATATAATTATAATATTGAATAAAATAATTTTGCACTTGCAATATTGCAACAATGTAGATTATGTACAAATTAATCATAAAAGCATGCACATTTTAGAATTGAAAGAGGATTGCTACTATGCACTAAAGGGAAGTATACACTTGGTGTTGAGGAAGGAATGGGGGTCCGTAGATAATGCAGTCAAAGCCTGCAGACTTGCGGAGTGGAGAAGTGGAACCAAATATGGTCCCAGGTGTACAGAAAAGATTGTTCTTGGAGGGCTAGAGGAAGGCCCTCTGTTTCTCATATGGGTTGTTTTTGGAAATTCAGCAGCAGCTACCAACGGCATTTTAAGTTCTTTTTTAGACCACGGCAATGTTGTTTGCGTGTCAGTGGGCCCCTCTATTGCTTCTGGAAGTATTCGGGACAAGTCTTCAATGGAAAAGTCCAAGTCGCCTGACATTGTGGGGGTTGCTTTCTTTTGCGCTTGAAGACAGGAGTTGTAGTGAGGAAGGTGGACATTTGGTCCAACGAAGGCGAGGACTTTTGAGCTGCAAGTGCTCGAGCCAATTCAATGGTGGATTGGCGACGTGTTGAGAGAGGGCTATGTGCACCATCTTAGGAGTGCGTGGATTGGACTGCAGCACAAATCCAAGCAGCCGGCGACCTCCTGGATAAATCCTGTCCAGGTTCAACGCAGCAGGACAATAGTGAGGTACATTTCTTTTTCCACTACATGGAAGGTTGCACTTCTTCATAGCCTTGTTCACGTTCTTCCCCAGTGATGACATTGAAGAGCAGCAGTGAACTTAGGGTTTCCCTCCAAGGTTGTTTCCGTGAACCTTCTCTGAGATGCAGCCGCTATGCTTTTATTGCCTTGCGCACTTGCACATTTATCTGAAGCTCTCTTCTGTCTAGTGCGCAGACGCGGTGAAGTGCCGTAGGTATATCTCCGTCTTGCTTTCTGTCGTTGATTGCCATGGAATCTTTGGACAATTCGACTGAGGTGTTGGCCATGGCGTCGGTGATCCTAGTACTCCTTTTCTTTGCGAATCGCTCTCTTCAACTTCTAAGTGACAACACAACAAGACTTCGACTCGTCAACCTTCTCTTCACTGGTTTTAGGGTGAATTCTATGTCCAAGATTCTAGTGAAGAAGATACCACTTTTGACATTTTAATTTGTAAGAAATAGGATTTTTTTTTTTAAATCTAAAATTTTTTCATTTGAGAATACTTTTTGGTGATGGGTTTTGACCAAAAAACGCACCAAAATAATGTTTCATACCTTTGAAAAAAAATGAAGAAAGGAGCTCTCTTTGTGGACTTGTACACTACATAAAAATAAGTATTTTTAAAAATCCTCTGGACAGTAGCTATAAGTCTACTAGAAGACCATTCTCTCCAAAATTTAGCTCAAAATTTGTTTTTTTGGGTTAAAAAAGTGCAAAACCCCCCTAAATCACCCATTGTGAGAAATTATTGAGGCTGTTTAAAAATAGTAAATTATTTTTGAAAATTACAAAAAAATTAGGCAAGGTGTATAATGTTTATGAGTAGCTTCCCTATAAATTTTGAGTCATTTGGAGCTAAAACACAAAAGTTATAGCAAAAAAAAAATCAAAAACTAGGGTGTGACAAAACGCAACAAATAGTACAAGTGTTTCATGCATTCACCCTTTAGTACTATTTAATACCCATAAAAACAAATTTGGAGCTGAAATTCAGTAGAGATGGTCTTCTAATAGACTTGCAGCTACTGTCCAAAGGAACTATTCTAAAAACACTTAATTTTATGTGGTGTAGAAGTCCCCAAAGTGAGCCTCTTCCTACTTGCATTTTGAAACATGTAAAAAATTATTTTGGAGTTTTTTTTGTTGAATGACCATCTCCATAGAGTTGCTAAAAATAGACGATTTTATTTATTTTATTTTATTTTATTCCTATTTTCTACTAATTAAAACATCAAAGTATGTATTTACTAGTGATTTGGTATTTTCTAGTTCTCCTATTTAGAGAATTTTTTAACGAATTTCCTGTGGTGGTTACCTTCATCTGAAAAGTGCATACATTGGCCATATTTTTTATTTTAAAAAAAAATTGATTTTCTAATTTTAAAGTACTCCAGAAAAAATCATGAGTATTGTTGCAAAGCACAATAAATAGTACAGGTTTTTTGTGCAATCACTCCGCAATCTTTTTGTACTCAGATGTCATCTGGTTCCACTTACTCTTGCAGGCAGGTCTGTCTTTGATACAAGGCGAGCAATTAGCGCTCATCACAGCAGCACTGATACGCATCCATTTTTCGACGTAAGATCTCGGGCGTCAGGTGTTTCTAGTTCCTCGAGGAAGACGGAGTGCTTCGCTTGAATGAGGACGTGAATTTCATCAGCCTGCCAATTCAGCCCGCGTTCCTTCCGGACTTTCTTTGCTGGAGAAGTATCCTCAGCAACATTCACTGTTGACGCTAATCAAGGATTGCCTTCTTGACCTGCTGCAGTAAGTTTCAGAGGTTGCAACTTTCAATCGTATTAAACCGGCGAAACAAGGCAGTGGTACGATTCACTGTCACGGCACTATGCCGAAAAATATGGACTAGGTAATTACAAAGCAGGCCAAGTTATCAAAAATAATCGCAGATTAGGACCTACCGAGCCACGGGCGGCGAGGTTGGTACTAACCTGCGATTATTTTTGATGATTTGGCCTACTTTGCAATTACCGGACATAATGTCAATGTAGGAGAGTTGAGCCGTTTGACTTCTTTAATTGTCTAGCCAATGAAAACATGCCACAAAGGCGGAAGTCTCCTACATTTAGATTATGTTAGGTGAATTCGTATTCACTAAGTTAATACCGGTTGATAGTAGCAGAGATTTCTCTAAGATTTCTCACTCCCAAACCAATGAAATTTCTGCGTCATATTGACCCTGTTGAAAATTTGCACAAGGTCCGCAGTGAGCATTATCAGTCTTAATCCGCCTCTCCTTGACCAATCAAAACAAGCCACGACGGCAAAACTCTCGTGCATTGGCATTATGAAAACATATAGCTCTGATGCAAAAACGGAAGTACTAAGCACAGTGAAATCTCTCTTCTACGCATCATGAACCCAAAGCAAAGGACATCAGAAGTTACCTTCAGTGGGAGTTGGTGACAGCGAGACGTGCGCTCTAGAGGTTGGAGAGGCATGCACCTTCGCCTGTGCATTGCAGTAACGTCTGCTGCATGAGGTGACCAAACTGCGCAGAAAAATCAGAAAGCTTCTAGTCCAAAGCAGGACCTTTGGAGTTTATGGTCGCTTCAGATGATTGAAGGGATGTCATTGATGACAACATGCTCACCTTGGAAATTGGCGGGCGCTGATGGTGGACGCACTCCGTATGATCGAGACTCAAGTGTAATCTCCATGATCATAGCACTGCACAGAAAGCAATTCCTACAATCAGATCTCGGAGTCTTGGTACACAAAATCATGCACAAATACGGAAAGCTGCATGCACCGCATGCAAGGAGGTGGGGACGTGAGCTACTTGATTACACTGTTGCAACAATTCCATCATTGATGATCTGCTGAGTGGATGCGTAAAGCGTGCGTAGAAAGAATCCATGTCTCGCAATTGTAATCGAGGTCTCGCTACACGTAGCTGACAAAATTAATTTGCATCCTACCGTCGCGAAGCTTCGGTGGTCGTACGACCTTGTCCAAGCGATAGTCATGTTCAAGGACACTTGGAGCGCAGCCAAAATACACGCTGTCCTACCTTAATCAGCCGACGGAAGCCCATTTAAGTTAAACCCCACTTGTCGCTCTATAATCTCCATTTTTGCCTGATACGGCTGGTTATTTATTTCAGCCTCTAAGAGCGTGCCTTAAAATATTGACGGCATCACTGCTTTCGTAAACAACACTCTTTGCAACCGCCACGTTGCCCACCACCTCGGTTCGGCATTTGCAAACGTCTCCAGGTCTGAACGGTAAGGTAAGAGGTTGTAAAACGGAGCAGGTATTAAAATGGAACATGACTCAGAGGTACATTTTGCTTTCTCCAATGTACCACCTATGCACATTTCAGGAGGTGGTCCATTTTGATGACCACAAATGACCACTTCTTTCTAACTTTAAAAATTTGTAACTAATTCCACAAAGGTCCAAAAAATATGAAACGACTTGGGTTAGATTTCAATTCCACTTGTCTTTCAAGGAAAATTTACTGAAAAATATTTCAAGATGTTATACCTCCCCAAAATTCAGTTTCAGCGCTAAGATGCTCCATTTCTGGACCTCCTACCTTACCTCATCAACCGTCCTTAAACCGCCCTCAAAGATTGCCCTTAGCGCCGAGTTTGAACCGGCCTTAATTATACATCACCGCAATACTAAAAAAGTTCATTTAATGTATATTTTCATTATTGATTGGTAAAAAACTTTCAACACTCAAACAATATTTTGCAATCAATATTGCAACATTATATGGCAAACTACTTAGCAATATTGATTTGGCACTAATTTAGTATTGCATGCAATAATGTCCTCATTTGTATTGCAATAGTATTCCCTCTGTCTCGAAATAAATCCAAGGTTTTCCAAATATACTTGTCTCAAATTAAATTCGGAATTGGCTCTCCACAACTTGATGGACAACAACTAAAGCTAGTTCAAACACCCTAAAGCAAAAGAATCTGTAGATGTTACACTCCAAAGACTTTATAGCAATTCAATCATTGCAAAGGGAATCAAAACGCAACTTCTAACCAATCAACGGCAAAAAATTCAACCCAAAACTGTACAAAAACAACTACTAACAAATCTCTTGTTGAAAATTTCTTGGAGTTGAATCACAAAATATTGTTAGAATTGAATACAATAGACATCAATGAACGTCATTGCACCAACATTGCTCGAAGAATGATAAAATTAATACCACTGGAGCAATTTCAAAAAGGACAAAAAAATTTCACTTTCACCGCTTGTTTTCAACATGCGCTGCTTCACTTTTAACTTCCATTTTTTCACATCTAGTGGGGTTTAGTAGAAGCTACAATGTCTCCGCAATCCCTTGAAAATAGGAACAATTCATGCATTAGTCTAGCCATTTCTAGGAAACCCCGGATTTATTTCGAGACAGAGGAATTACTAATTTAGACTTGGATTGTAAGCACACTAACACAATACTAAATGAATACTGCAATAGTATTGTTTGAGCCACAGGTTTTTTTCTAATGCAATTATGATGTATAATGCGTAGTTGATTTTTACTCAATTTCCTGATCAACCTATAATCGGAATTAAATATACCTATATAATAAGAATAGATTGTACAAAATCTTGACCAAAAAAATTTATAGTAATTTTCTTCATAGATTAAAAAATGAAAAAAAAATTCAAATCCATCTGAAAATCTATTTCCTTGCACGGGGAAAATTTTCCCCCCACAAAATCCAACTGGCAACTACACTGAAATCCTTAAATGGTTGGAAATAGGTCATAAACTTTAGGGAGCCGACCCATTTCTGATTACCTTCCTTTGCTAATTTTTAGGCTATTTTCTTTTTGTAAAGTGGTTGTTCAATTCTTGAAGCAATTGTAGCACACTAGGATTGGTTGCAAGTCTTTCAATATTGCAATTAACTAGGCTTTCAATATTGCAATCAACCTATGTTCAAAAATACAAAGTTCTATATCACCATTATAGGTTGAAGAGAATTTTCCACTAAAAACTTCATAGTAATTACATTTTGTGATAAAATTTTGGAAAATTATACAATCCTACTAAACTCTATTTCTATACACGGGAAAAATTCCACACTCAAAAAACCTACACTCCAAATATTCACAATTGCTTGAGTGGTTGAAAATGGGTCACTCCCTTAGAACACTAGAGAAGTATGTTGTATTTAAGTATGTCAACAAATATAAGAAGTATTCACAAACTTATGTCGCTCAAATTTCTCCCAAGATTGTGTTTTCTGACATGAATGACATTTCAATTCTTATGAAGAGGAAAGCAAAAGCTCAACATAATGTAAATTTCAAGGTGGCACACCTAAAACAATTTGCAGCCGAACAAGACAGAAATGAAAGCATTGTCCAGAATCTGATAAAGACCATTAAATGCTAATTTTCGGATCAAGAAAAGAATTATTCAAAAGAAATATCCCAGTGCTGGTTGACATAAACTTAAAGTTTCAAACATGCTTGGAAATAGCTCCAACTTGAGTAGTATGCAGAAAATGGTTGGAACTGAATGGCACCAACTTCATTGACTTGCGTGCAGAAAAGAATGCATGTCGTCGAGTTCCGACACTTAGTCAGGCCATCCAAAAATGGATGCACGATTAAAGCATTATCCAGAGAGAAACAGAATGTGAACCAATTGAGAACCAAGAACCTACGCTAATTTCTTAGACACGAGTTAGATGTAGCCCCTCTGAACGATTTTTTCGATGATAAATTTGGCAAGGAAGTCGTAACCATGAGCGTATAGTGCCTCAATTTCAGTTTTCTGTCCGAATGCAAGCATTTCCAGTATCTCCTGCTTGTACGGTTCGTTGTTCTGTATACATTCCATGAAGGCTAGTCAAGATCACAACCAAACTGGCCTAAAACTCATGCACCTGACAATCTTCTCTGTGAGCAATCCAACCGACTTCTAATGCGCTCATACTCCGGCGTATCGGACATATGATTTTAGATCATGACGTTACATGAAATCGGGAATTCTTATCTGCTTGCTGTGAATAAAGCTCTGATAAGTGGTTCAGGCAAAAGTATTCCTTCACATGCAACGATTACTACCCTTCACATAAACAAAATTTAAACAAAAACTAACATTGACTCTTCAGCACCTTACCCGGAGCATCTTTGAAGTTAACAAGTTTTTAGCCTGGCTGACATCTCTGTCCGTAAGACTTGAAAGAGCATTAGCGGGTACGTACGTAAGAACATCTTTGTAACGCAATCCAAGCCACTTGACATCGCAAACTGCAGACACCACCAAGTACTGATAAAGTAGCCTAGGCTAGAGACCTCGGAATGGACTGAGCACTTCACTGCGAAATATTTTCAGCTTTAAATTGGGAATTTTGCACGTTACCAAGAATAAGATTGATGCGTATGGCACGAGGCAATGATTGCGGTGAATGGCTTGCAAATTGCTGATTACTACCCTAAGAAAATAAAAATATGTGCTTACCGTAACGTGGAGCCTCCAATCCCATCCTGATGCTCCCAAACTTGTATGTGCAGATAATAGCCAAACCGGCCGGATTCCTACAGCAAGTCCAAGTGTTAATACAACCACTCCGCAAAACTATAAGGAATAGAATTCAAGTACATATGATTTTCATATGCAGTAAAATCATGAATTGATTAGGGAAGTAGGACTCGCCAGTCCACAAGAGCGTAAATAAGCAAACTCGGAAATTCTTGGTGTAGACGATGCAACAGTGCTCTGCAAGAAACATCCTTTGTTATAAATATATAAATGACCAAGGAGAGCTGATAAACCAGCATACTTGACTAAGCAACTGATATTGGTTCACCGTTTACAACACAAACTAATACAGCATGCAGAAGTGGTCCTCAGACCTGGAAGCCAAGTCCGGAAAGCCCTTTGCCGTCATAACGATGCACGGGACTTTAAGAAAGAAGCGTTCTTCCACCAATCTTTGAAATATTGCATCCTACAATATGTTGTTAACATAAAAATTATTATTGGGTAGAAAAGCAGTTTTGTATATCCGAATTCATTTTTTGCGCACACTCGCAGGTCACCTTGAAATTTCCTTCATATCAAACAATCACACCTTCTCAATTACAAGAATATATCTGGCGTCCGAGTAAAATTGCTGCTGCAAGTTTATATCCGCGGTAATAGGATGAGCGCTTGATCCCAGGTTGCTGCAGTCGATCATGTCTCCACCATGCTCCTTCGAAAAAATCATGAGTTCATGTAGTGCAACACCGAAATCTACCAAGCACAATTACAATAACTATTAAGGGTCCAAACACTCAACGAATCCATACATTTCATATTCTTACCTCGATTACAAGACGACCCGCCACGAGGCCTTTGCTAGAAGCAACTATGCCAAGGCTCCGACGAGTACACAACAAAACTGCCACAACATCTGCAAAAAGACCAGCGTCAGGTCACATGTCCGTCGCGAAGTCATACAATGGTCCTTCAGAGTAGACGAAGAAAGAAGAATTCTGTTTCCTTGCAGTTTACCTTGAATTGCATTGTTCACTTGATTCTGGCAATTAACGTAGGTGCTTCGATTTGATAGAATCTTGTAAAAGATTTCCCTCTGCGTTGCTTGTTTTCCAATTCCAAGCAAGTGATAGCAGATTTCCATCACTTTCCAAGCTGCATATCACGAAACTCGATATAAATGATAGACCTAGGTCTGCTAACAACGTTTGTCAGTCAGGTGAAATGAGTGTGCTTCTACCCGTAAGAAGTGCACATAAACTGTACTATTGATTGAATGCGCAGGCTACAGTTCTTGGTAGATCAAAACAATTCAGTAGTTGCAGAGAACATCTAGGCATAAAAGATGCATCATCTTAGAGAATTATATTTACCTCGAAAGAAACCTTTTCCGCAGTTCCCAATAGAGAAGCCTTTCTCATAAGTTGCATCCGTCAAATGGATGCCTTCTCCGTAGGCTCCAGTGTTGCGTTTCGTTCTTGAGATCTTTAAAGCAAGGCGACCTCATAGTTACAGTTCTTGTAACAGAAAATTTAGGCAATTCTAGACATCAATTTAGGCAATTCTATACACGTAAAGCCAACCATTGTCGTTACTCATGCATCCAAGCGAAAAGAGGGCGTATAAATTCAAATCGAATCACTCCAGAGAAAGGCGATGCCCTGAGAAGTTCGAGATCATAATTATGGACAACATTACCAGTGACAGGGGCTTAATCGCTACATTATTGTCTGTCATGATACTCTTGAGAAAAAGCATGACTAAACACTCAATTCTGCTACGAACCTGCAAAGACTCAACCAACAGTTCAATTCCATAATACCACCTATCTTGAATCTATTTGTTGTCGTCAAAACACTGGCCATCATGGCTTACCATTCTTTCATTAAAGGAAATAGATTACAGTATATCGTTCAAAGAAATGAAAAGAAACCACTCACAATAGAGAAAATTCGATTCATAACAACGACGACTAGACTACGACGATCTGTCAAGGCCTAGCTTCCTTCTGTAACATAAACTCCAAATAACCCACTGCAAGTAGAATCAAGGACACCGAAATACTGCCTTTAGGTTCGAATGATACACCTGGGACGAAGCGGCATCGGTAGCTAAGCAAATTGATCTTCCCCGCGCCATTGCAGTCGTCAAATCACGCAACCTGTAACGTCACCGCTTAGACCTGAATCGACGTTAATTTTTGTTTTTTAACCCTTAACCCTGTAAGGACGCGGGGGATGACCCTGGAAATCATGCATCGTATAACCGTGAGAGTCATTGGAATAAAAAAATCCAAAAGTACTCATTGGAAGTCAAGCTACTCTAGATGTTCTCCACTTTCCACAAAAAACTCCAAGGATGAATAGTTGTACTTCTGTCCTACATTGGAGAATCCCTTGTCATTCATCGGACACTTATGGTCCGGGGCGTCTTTACTGGGTTAATCATATAAGGACGACGCTTGTTTGATCTGCTTGACGCAGTCTTGAATATGAATATTACAGTCAGAAAAAGTGACGCACTGGTAGACCAGTGTACTTTTACATCACATGATCCTAAAGTAGACCGCAGGACGCGTTAGAATGCTGGGTGTGGGCGCATGCTTTCAGCCCACTCACATGAACTCTACCCGCCATGCCTGGCGGCCTCCGCCCAGCCACGTGGCGAGGTGCCAGTGGGGGTGGGGTGGCCAGGTGTGTTTTTTTCATTTAATTTAGGTAGTACAGATAGTGATAATCTCTGGAAGGATGAAGCTACTTACATCCTTAGAAATGGATGAAACTTGCAATTTGTGGATGAAAAATCTTTTATTCATCCAAAATGATGTACATTCATCCAAATTTGAGCAATCCCATCCCAAGATACACACCTGTGCCACCCTCCGGCTACTACGACCAACTTCAACGGGAGGGATTTTGAGCAATTTTTTGCTCAAAAGCGATACAAAAAAATTCTAAGGAATCTTTGACAATATATTCTTGCTTTTTAGTGGATAGAATCACGGAGGGCACGCAAACAGCCACACTAGCGCCCAGCCACGCCTACCGCCAGCCCAAGCAAGTTTTAGCCCTGCCACAATCTGTGGTTAGATTTTTGGGCTTTTTTGTGGTGTTTTTTGGAATTCGGTTTTTATTTGGAGCTCTGGTTTTAGGTTCTTTTTAAGTTTGTTCTTACACTTGAAATTTTTTTGGGGATTTGGGGGAGGGTTTAGAATTGTGGGAAGTATAATGAAGATGGCCAATTATATGTTCTTAATTTACTTCGTGTTTGTACTTGTACTTTTGACATTTTTTGGCCATAGACGATGATGTCGTATAGTGTCCATCAATCCAATTGAAATTGAAGGAAGTTTAGGTTTCAGACGTTTGCTCTCAATTATTGTAGCTATGGTTTGGAGGCAATGTTTTCCACGTTGCATGTGGTGGGTTGAGTTATGCTAGTATATCCAACATGACGTTGTTGAAGACGATGTCTGGCATATATCACCACAAATGTTGAACCTAAGATATTGACAAACTTATTACATGGACTTTTTAGCATTTCAAGCTTTGGTTGATTTATGAACACCCTACTTGTGTCCCACTACTGTTAGATTTGTAAGAACCCCCATCCCAATTAAAAACAAGTGAAACTTGCTTTGTATCGATTAGCACATGATGTAAATATTGCTAGGATGCACAGTTTGTATGGATGTAGTGAGTCTACTATCCAAAAGTATACTATGATAATTCGTCGGACATTAGGAACTCGAGAAGATGGTTTGTTCTTTTACATTATTCACACACCTCAGGGCAATCAACTTCAAAATATTAAAGAAACTTTCAAAAACATCAATGGCTTACCAAATATAGCTGGTGCAATTGATGGATTTCATATCCCTTTTACAACTCAACCAAGCAAATGATGCCCCAAGATTTTTTTTAAGTGAAAAAAATTTCATAGCATTGTTTTATAAGGAATGTGTGATGTGAATAGGATGTTTTGGAATGTTTGTGCGAGCCAAGCCAACCAAATTTGCTCCAAAATTTCAAATTACGTAATCCAGCAATGGTGGATCAAAATAATTGTTTTTTTCTTTTTTTTCATTTTGGTTTAATGAAAATTCACTGTATAAAAGAAGTTACCTTTTTTTTTCTTTCATACTAATTATATTCTATTTTTCCTGCAAATTTGACTCCTCTATCAATAGTGGTAGAGTAGTTATCCAACAGGCATTTGGAACTCTAAAACATTGTTGGAGCATTCTTAAAGGGTTCAATATGTCAATTGACGAGGCTGCTCTTATTACTTTAACTTGTTGCATTTTATATAATTATTGTAAACTAAAGATGCAACTTATGCCTGTGCTTGTAGATGTTAGACTTCAACGTGGCCGTTATGTTGGTTTTCAAGTTGGGAGGATGCAACTTCCTTGTGAAGGTTTAGCAACAAAATTGGAAGGAGAGGCCATAACAGATATATTGTTTGCATCATGGGTGGAACGTAATCCACAATCATATATACTTGTATTCAGAATAGTATTTATTTCACTCTAAGTTATGCCAATGTATTGGTAGTGTATGGCACTACTTACCATTATAAATGTTTAATTTGTTAGATAAATTTTTGCATTGCATATCAAACAAGTTAAAATTTTATGCTTAATGGTAAAATCTTGCATATGATTGAGTCTCCTCAGTCATAAAATTCAATATCACCTTAAACATAAGTAACATATTGTTTACACATGAAGATGAATTTTAAATGAATGGATACAAATGTGATCACAAATTTGAAAATATACAATTTTATTCATACAAATACATACATAAGCTCATAGCATAGAATTCATTGAATATATAAGTTTAATATAGAAATGACTGAATACATGAATGCATTGTAATATTTAAATACATAAATACATAGAAATCCTTGAATACATGAATGCATAGAATTCATTGAATATATGCAATAGACTCATAAATAAATTTATAGGATAAAAATCCTTGAATATTAGAATGCAATGCAAACAATCTTCTAATCTGTCATAACAATAATATGAAATTGCATTCATGAAAAGTGAATATATACAATGTATCCAAATGGACATAACATGTGAGCTACTCCACATTCTTCTTCAAAGCATCTGCAAAAGTAGCTTCTAGGCTTATAATAATGTCTTGCTGCACTTTGAACAATTCCTACTCCAATCTCTTATTCTCCTCACAATTCATCTGACGGTCTAACTGATTCTCTTTGTGTAAGGTGAGAAAAACTTCAATCCTGAGCTTCTCAATTTCTATAGTAGAGTCAACCATTTTGTCCAATGTTTCCATCAAACTCCTATCAATTTGGGCTCTTTTAGCTGCAAGTTTTGAAAAAGTACCTTTACTACGGCAACCAACTAAATTAGTTACACGTATATGTGAACTGCTTCCAGTGCTGTTTTGGACGGTGCCGGTAGATGAAGCTGAAATGGTACGTGGTGGTAACTGTAGATGAGAAGGCTGACCATCGTCCTTGTGCTCTTCGGAGACGTCAACAGGAGCATTTGAGGTCTCCTTTTCCGGCATTGGCACACCTTGATCCATCCATCTCAAACCTCCTATATGACTGAATGTCAATTTTTGTTGTACGGATTCCATTGGTTCATATAAGCATATGGATTACGTGGACTTTGAAGTGTCTCATTTGCACGTAAATGACATCTATTATGACAATACGTATATTGTGTCTCTTCTGTATATATTACCAATATATTAATGGCGCCTTGAAATCTTGTGTAACCAATTCGGTGCAGATTTTGCGTTTAAATTGTGTTGGACAAAACCGTCACGGATTACGTACTGAATCAACTTATATGGAATTTGTGCGATATGAACACTAATTGAAGGTTTGGCACGGACTCCGTGTAACTCTGCCATGATAGTTCTCGGTCCTAGAATCTTGTTACGGAATTTGTGTGATATTTTTGCTCACAAATATAGTTTTATTGTTAACATGGCATATCAACTTGTTAATTTACAAAAAGATTTTTTTCAAAAAATTGAAATAAGTTGTGAAACATTTTTGGAAAAAAAAATAGTTTTTAACATTGCTAAAAATATTTGAAATCTGATGTAAAAAAACCCTAGCTCCCAACCATCACAATTTCGTCAAAAAAGATATTTTTCTAGATACAATTTTTTTTTCTAGATACAAAAAAATGCTTTCCTGATCTACTCTAAAAGTAGTTTGAAAATAAAATAAAATTTTACATTGCTAAAAATATCCAAAGTCCATTGTGGAAAAGAAAACATCTCTCCATTGTTACAATTTTGTGAAAAAAAAATCATAAAATTTTTGAATTTTTTTTTTGATGCACCAAAGAGACAGCATGATCTAATGCCATAAAAGAATAAAACAAGTTTTATTTTTTATTCTTTTAACATGGCAAATGAATCCCCAATAACAATGAATAATTTTAAGTATGAACCTTTTTTTTGTTAATTTGGATAGTACAACATCCACATCAACAAAAAAATCACCACTTTTTTGTTCAATGTGTTTGTTTTGACGTAGAAGAGTTTCAAATACTTTTTGGCATTCAAGCAATGTTAAAATTACTAAGGTTTGAATTCTATGTAAAATGGAATTTTTTCCTTCAAACTAAATCATTCACAATTTAATATTTTTTGAATTCAGAAGACTTTGGTGACCGTTTTGGCATAGTAGAATAACTTTTTTCAAATATTTTTAGACTAACAAAGGTTGGATATTTAAGCTAACTTTCATTTGAAAAAATCCGTTTGCAATTTCAAGTCTCCAATTAGAAGTTATGGGCAAAGTTCAGAGAGGGTTTGGAATGGACATTTTCTTTGACATTTTTAAACATCCTCTTTGAATTTTGTCCATAACTTTTATTGGAGACTGAAAATTGCAAACGGATTTTTAGAGATGAAATTTAGCTTGATTTTCCAACTTTTGTTAGTTCCAAGTTTTTCAAAAAAAATAATTCTACTATGCCTAAATGGCCACCAAAGTCTATTGAATTAATAAAGGAAATAAAAAACAAATTGCAAAAAACTATACAAATACATTTCTACACCTTCTATTATCAAAGCAAGTTGAGTGTGGTATAATGGCTTAGGTCATGGGCTCCCATTTGGGAGGTTGGGGGTTCAAACGCCCATGCCCTTGGCCGCATGGTGGCTTGCACTCGTGGCGGGGTTGCCTAGGTGGCCTGCCATGTGGCGAGCATTTCAAAAAATTATTTTTTTGTATTGCTTGGAAAACTCGGGCAACAGAAAAAAATTAATTGGAAAAATAATAAAATAGTTTTTTTTCATTTGGATTTGTCCAAATAACATTTATTCTATGAAGAAATTACACGGATACAAAGGTGTACAAAAGTGTCAAATCTGCACAATTACAATGCATGGTTCAATAATACAGAAGTGGCACGACTTCTATTCATATCAATCTAATACATCAAACGCACAAAAGTCGTAGGTGTCTTCAACACACAAAATTCGTGCGGTAGTGGTATGTAGGTATGAATTTACGACTTTCGTACGATATTTGTTGAAAAATCTTTCTCCCTCAAGTTTGAGATGTCCCTTCCAGTACTTCAATTATGTTGGCTATGACGCTCAAGATCTTGTCAATTTCTTCATACCAAATGAACTTGGCGCCACCATCTTTGGCACCAATCCTTGTTTGGTTCTTCACCTTCTTTATTTTGGAGTAGTTGCTCTTCAGTTTCTTCCATTAGTTCGCCAACGACTTCACCTTCTGCCCACGCTCATAAGGAAACTTTACGATGAGCTGCTTGTGAATGCGCGCCTATTGGTGCTACCTCATTATCATAGTGTTGTGAGCTTTCACATGCTCCTTACACTGTGACAACAAGCAAGTTCTTGTTGTCATAGTATAAAGAGCATGTGGAAGCTCACAACATTGTCACTTTTGCAATGTGCCCTTTGAACCTGAGGATGGAAGAGCACCTGTAGGGACTAAAGAAATAGGAATAAAAGCACTGGAACTAGGCCCAACCGTTGACGGTGCCGGACTATTTGAAAGCACCATCTACAAAAACTCTCATCCCCAATGCTCACAAAACCAATGAAATACCTTTGAAGCAATGAAATAAGAAATTATTCTAAACCTACTCCTCAAGTCCAATCCCAAAATACAAGCTCTTGAACTTTCTTGCAATTAAAAAAAACTAAATACAGTTGCACGGTTGCCAAGCTCCTGCCTTGGAGCTGGACAAACCTACAAGAAGAAGAGAAGACAGTAGTACAATTCCAAGTTTACCCCCCCGTCCATCCTTTTTATCTCAAAATTGGGAAAAGTGCCGCTCCGCCACATCTAGTGGTGGTCAAGCACTAGAAGAAACACATGTTTTCAGTGACAGTGTAGAAAATGCAAAACCATGTTTTCTGCGACATATACATAGCTGGCGCAGATGTCACAAAAAATCCGTTTCTATGAAAGTACCAAAAACGCCCTGAAATTTGAAGGAACATGCCCTAGAGTTTGCATGTTTTTTGAAAACGTGTCAACCATCACGTTGATTGAAGCTCGTAAGAAGATGCTATGTGGATGCCACGGTGCTGCCATGTCAATGGCATATACGCGAGTAGTGCCATAGGGACTTTTGAGAAATTTTGCCTGCTATTGAAGTGTCACAACAGCTACCACCGTGGATTTTTGACGTGGACATGGCAACTGATGACGTAGATTGCACAGTCATTGCAGTCCACGTGGCTGTGCAATGCAAACTCTATTGTTAAGGACGTAAGTGTTAACAGTGCAAACGTTTTTCAAATATTGTAGTAGACATTCAAGAATCCCTAGAACTATGCAGAAGACCTGACTTTGCATGCAATACAATATTTGTTGCCTACAAAGCCAAGAACGCATGGGTGTTGCCCAAACCATGGTTAATGTCAATGTTGGTATTTTGCATGACTTCTGGTTGTTGTTTGTGCTATCTTGCAAAACATGAATGACAATATAGTTTGTTTCTTACGTTTTCTGATGTATGCAAGGAGACAGTGACAAGTTTTTAGTTGCACAAATAATGCCGTTTTTGACAATGTCCTCTTTGGTATATGTTACAATCCATACATGATTTGACATTGCATATAACAATGATTTGTATAACAGTTGTTGTTGTGAACATCTGCGTTTATGACGCCCGTGTTTCTCAAGAGAAAACTGCAAATAATATTGTGTTCCCAGAAATGCGCACCTGACACGCATTTACGTCAAACCCAATGTATGTTGTGAACGCCGCCGTGAATGCGTGCATGTTGCCAGCACCATGCTTGACATCACTATTGGTACTATAAATGACTCATGGGCATCCTCTATGCTACTTTGTGAAACATCAACAAATATGAAGTTTGTCGTGTTGGTGTTTTGTGTTTTGTTGTGCAAGGCATGGGGGACAATGACAACTTTGTAGTTGCAGCAAAATGACGCTGTTTTTGACAACATGTAGTAGTGGTGGCTCTTGTTATGGTCCATGCGTCATTTGACATTGCGTTTGACGATTCTTTGAGTAGTTTGTGTTGTTGGGAATGTTGAAGAGGACCTACATCCGGTTAACCTCCGGTCAATAGTCCTTGGCCTATCGAAGAGCAAGAAGGAGCAGGCGCTCTTGGAAGAGGATTTGCCCTAGATTGCCTGCCTAGGGTTTCTGTAGCTTCCATGGAACCTGAGAAACGAGGAGATGGTGCTGGAGCTTATGGCGAATCAGTCTAGTGAATGGGAGTGGACTGTAAGAGCCCAGCCATCCAAGTGGACATCCAAGTTGTGGGGGACGGTATACAACTTTCCCAAGGAGGGCGAAGGATGGGCTTCACGAACAGACAAGTATGGGAATGGTAAGTTCTTCAATCCTGTGAATCCAAAGGACAAATATGCAGTCATTGATTGTGAGAATTTCAGGTTTAGGAGGGTGTTAGAATTTCTGGTCCCGATCCTAAATCCGAAAATACGTACCCGGATCACGGTCACTCTGGCCAATACAATTTTTGGTGCACTATCCGGGATAGGAAAGTAAATTGGGGAATAGTAATTTGAGATGTAGTTGCAAAGATGTATTCAGTGGCTGGGAAATCCAAACCTTCCGGCCTTAGCCCTTTTTTCTTCCATCTCTATCAATCCCTAGATTTGTTGAGAGACAACTAAAGGAGAGGTCATTGTATAAGGCTGCTAAGGTCATCCTTTAGTATAATATTAGTCCAAAATCGAAATTTGACGCTGTAAAAGAAGGATTAGGAGAACGGTCTTCAGACCCGGAAAAGGAGAGAATAGCTTTTCGAGAGAAAAGAAAGGGACTTTTTGAAAGGACAAAGAAAAAAGACCCTATTTGGGCGTTTGACAGGAAAGATGATTCCATTGGTAAGGTTATAGAGGAACTAAAGAGAATCCGGATCACATTTTCAGTAAGAGGGAGGTGACTCGAAAAGTATGTGAGCTGATGGGCAAGACCAATCCATTAGACCTCTATGAGGAAGTGGAGTTTCTTCTCCAAGACAAGAATGTGAAGAAGTTAAAGGACCGAGTAGAGGATTTGTCTGGTCAGGTGAAAGCTCTCCAGGCTAAGTTAAAGCAAAAGTCTGAGGAGGCAATCAGAGAGAGAAAAATTTCATTTGAGTCCACGGAAACCTTACTCGGATCCAGAACTTCATTGGGAATCCGGGTGACGTGGTGAACAAGGCCAAATTGTTTGAAGCCAATGTTCTCAGGGAGGGGTCACAGTTAGGTCCCAAGATTGTATCGGTGTTGGTTGATTATGAAGAGAAGATGGAGCGGACTTTGTATGAGATGAGATGTATCATGTCGGAGGCTGTTCAAGAACCGGAAATGGGGAAAGGAACTAGCCGGTTGACGGAAGTGATCCCTTCCAAATTAATCCCACCACTCTCTCCGCCTGCCTCTAGGGAGCGGAAAGATAAGAGTGCATTAAAAAACAAGACTCCGTAGTCTACCTGACTAAGTAGCCAGGTTGACTCTAGAACCAAAATAGGGTCTACACCCGGATTCAAGACCCAAAGCTAGTCCCGGACTGTGGAAGAAGACTTGGAGACACCAAAGAACAAGGTTTCCGGTCTTTCTCCAATTTAGGTGACAAGTGCGATGAAGCGGTTTAAGTAGGTAGGCAGATGAAAACTAAAGTTTTTTATCTAGGAAGTTACTTGCAAGTTGGTTTTTGTTGTGATTTGAACCTAGACTTCCCGGATCCGTATTTTTTGGATCTGAGATCCACTTTTTGCGGGATTAGCCGCGTGATAGGAAGTCAACATGTTCTGGATAGGGAATGTAACATGTCATTCTCTGGTCCTTAGCTTTATTCCTTTGGGACCTTTAGGATTTCCTGAGGGCTGGTTATTTAGGGGCTGAAGTTAGATTGATGCCCCGGGTGTTTTCATACTCTTATTTTTCCTTCATTAAGCAAAGTGATTTATAGATTTCCACTTCATAGTGTTGAGTTGATCACTTGGCACTGTATTGGTATGCCAGCAATGCTAGAACCATTGTTTAGTGCGGGTAGATAGGTTTGCTGAACTAGGAAGGAGGATTAACCCCTGGTTTCTATCTGGATCCGATTTTGGGCGTTGAAGTGAGTTGGTCGGAAAATCGTGTATACTAGATGTGAAGCTTTGTTATTTTGTGTTCCTTGGAAACTTTTGCGTGGAATAGATGTTCTTAGATTGGGTACGATCCGTGGATTTCCGAATGTATGCTAGTTGACGTGTTGAAGAGGTTCCACTACAACCAGAAGGGATAATGAGCAAAGGAGAGGGTTTGTCTAGTTATCCGGTTACTAGTCTCTGCCAAAGAGATTCGGATTGGATAGGTCTATCGCTGTAGTAAAGTTGGGAAGGTAGGGGTTTTCTTTGCAACCTGCTAGTCTGGATTGATTTCCAGATGAGTTGTGAGGAAATACTTGCATCCCATTTTTTTGTCTTTTGTTATTTTCTTTCAAGTGGAACTTCAGTCATTTAAATCCCATCCTTCCTCAATTCCAATAGCGGACCCCTCTGATATAGAGGCTAAACTTTTGAATTGGTCATTTAGTTACTAGAGCCGTAACTAGGAATCGAAAGAGGTACAGTGTTGGGACACTCCTTCTTGGTTGGTGAATAGGTACAAATTAGAACATTTGGGTAAGAAAGAGTTAGAAGCATTCATGAATTAAGTATACACTTTCCGGTTCTACATCTGGTATGTTTGGGTTTAAGTTGATTTCCGCATCCCGTTCTGGTCATCTCCTTAGGAACTATAGGCTAAATCTCTTGGGAATGATACACAAGTCATTTGAATGGTGTTTAAGTTACTTTTAAACATCTATAGGAGGATTTGTACTTCCTTGTACTACGACATTTGTCGTCCACAATAATTGTATTGTGTTTAGAGAAGCCTGAACCGCTCAAATTGTACAGCTTCTCCAACGGTTTCAAGAACAAATTCTTCTCTATCCCCCTCAACTTGAAGTTAACTAAACTTTTCCCATCTCTCAATCTGCACTTCATAACGTTGCAGTGTTCTTGTCCAAGGATATACTATGGTGGATCTAAGCCATAAAACAGATTTACGCAAACATTTTTGGCGTACGACCTGTTAATGGAGCTCCAAACCGAGATGGTCGCTATAAAGTTTAACTCCTATAGGAACTTCTTCAGGAGCGGTTGACGAGTGACCTTGTTGATCTCCACTGTGACGTGCCCTAGATTAGGATCTACCTCACTGGGAGAACAAACTCTCTTTTCATTCAAGTCATAAATTAAATCCTCACACACGTAAAGTAAGCCATCCAGATCTAGGACAACATTGAGCCATTTCTTCTCTATCACCTTGGACGTGAACGGGGGAAGAAGTTGCACGTCCTCCTTACCTACAAGTATCCTTCTCTCAATGCTAATTTGTTTAGAATGAACAACAACAATTTCCAACTCATCAAACCCATGCAGATCCCACTACTAGAAATCCACATAAATATAACGATGAGGGTGAACTAACAACCACCAAAAAGAACACTTAAAGCTATGTGTGAGGAAGAGCACTCACTGGATCCGCATCTCCACGGACTGGTGAAGGGATGATTGCACCCACCAATGTTGCCGATGGAAGAATCTCAAGCTGAAAAATCGCATCGTCAGGATTGCCGGCTCTACCTACTTCCTGAGCTAAAGACAGAACATTGTCGGGAATTCCTAACAAATCAGGCAGTGTCGGTTGAGCAGCACCTAGGTCTATCATTGAATCCTCATGCGTGAACAACGACAGAGTGCACACATTCCGGGGACTAGACAGACGAGCACAACCAACAGTCAGATTTTTGAAAGGAAGAGAGTCTGCAACTGTAAAAATTGTACACAGAAAGAACTTGGTAAGAAAAAATATATTTATTACAAAGTCTCAAAACAAGAAATAAATTTACAATATATACAACTTTATAGTCTTTGTCCATCTATCTACCTATAACTACGTAGTGCATGTTCAAGGAATTGACGATAGAATTTTCAGAACGTTAAACTTGGGTCGAGTTGATTGAGAGATTAGGAAAGGTTTTGAAAACCACCTAGCTGGTGTGAGTGCTTATTTACCCACCCTTGGTAAATAAACGAGCACAACTAGGCTCTTGGTAAATAACCGTTTGACTCAATTTACGAGTGTTTAGCGCCAATCCATTGTGCCTTTCAAGCAATGGATCTTTTCTACATTCCTAATGTTTGCTAACTCGTATAAAGAAAACGAAGCTTTAACCTAAGCTTTTTCTATAAGGTTCTAAATCTATAGTTGACCTAAACCTAATCCTAAAAGCTAATAATCCACCTTCTAGTGTTACCTAATGGGCTGAATTACATTCATCAAGTTATTATTTTTAGGAAATTATAACTTGTTCCTTGTAGACCTTGATATTACCTTTCTAGTGTAACTAGTTACTCTAGATTTAGTCTTTTCTAGCAAAAGTTATCCATGAATGAAGTTTGACCGCTAATCGGTGTTTAACTAATAGTGGTTAGCCCTAATTTCAAAACTAATTTCTA
Source organism: Pseudisothecium myosuroides (assembly GCA_951799445.1). Lineage (NCBI taxonomy): Eukaryota > Viridiplantae > Streptophyta > Bryopsida > Hypnales > Lembophyllaceae > Pseudisothecium > Pseudisothecium myosuroides. The sequence continues at coordinate 2,909,948 of OX637297.1, forward strand.
ATTTCACTTTTGATTCCTAAATTATTCCTACTTTTTAGATCCTATTCCTTGTTCCCTTTGGATGAATTAAATTATTCCTACTTCCTATTGGCCTTTCTAATTTAGTTGCCTCTATATCCTCCCTTTTTAAGTTCTCCTTGCCTAATCTATTCTATCTAGGTCCTAACCTTCTCCCTAGTCTACTTAATTGTGGTGGGTTTTTTTGTTTATAGACAAAAACCAAGAATGAAAAAAAAAGAATAAAAAAAAGGAGGATCGACCCCTGCCTGGGCTTCGGCCACTACCTGGACCGACCTCTGCTTAGGCTCCGACCCTGGCAACTGGGGCTCCGGTTTATGGGGCTCTGGTTATTGGGGCTCCGGTTGATGGGGCTCTGGTTATTGGGGCTCCGGTCGCTAGGGTTTCAGTGTTGGGCTCCGATGGCCGCTAGGCTCCGACTTGCTGGGCTCTGGCTTGTTGGAGCTTCGGCGTTGATATTGGATTTCTGATGGCTAGGTAGCCTAGTAAGCAAAGGAAAAAATTGACCCCGACTAAGGGCGACCAAAAAAAAGGAACAAGGACACCTATAGTAATCCCTCCCATCTTGTGAATGTATTCTAAAGTAGACCCTACTTGGACCTAGACTTTCTTGGAGACTAAACTTTGGGTGTTTCCAAAGCGTGTCTTAGAAACTAAACTTTGGCGGCAATAACTGGGGGGTTTCAAAGCTTCACCGTATCTTCGGTTTTAACACCAAATTTAGGACTATTTCCTAGAACTCCTAGGGTCAAAGCTCCGCCGTTACCACATTTGAATACACAATTTAGGACTTGGAATGATTTGAGGGTTCAAAGCTCCACCGTAAGGGGGCGGTTCACCAACCAACAAGAGAGAAGGGACTCCCGAAGGATGGATTAGTTCACTAAAATTTCCCAAGTTGAACAAACTCTACCACGGTCACTAAAAGAAAGATTAGAGGGAAGTAGTGTCACCTTTCTGTTAGTCTCACTCAACATAAGGACTTACACTAAAGGCCCTCAAAGCGGCATCGCCAAGGTATGGTGAGGGTGACTTTATGATTAGTACATGGACTCAAAACGTGCCACAAGAATATAAAAATCACGGTTCACTAACTAATAAAAAAGGCATCAAATCATATACCATTTAGGGGAGCCCCCTAAGGTTTTCAAGAAGCTCAAGAAACACAAACAATGGGGCCAAAAGTGCCCCAAAAACACTGTTCAAGGTTTTTGGCAAAAATGCCAAAATATCCACCACCACGTGGACTCAATGAACCCCAAAATAAGAATAGGTGGTGGTTTGAGAGAGAAATGGGGACCCTTTTATAGTCTTCCAAGGCCTCCACCTCCCTTCTTTTTAACCTAGATAATCCTATTTTTTCGGATTTTCATCCTTATCTTTTAGGATTTTCACCTATTTTGATATTTACGCTAGTCCAAAACTTTAATTACTAGAGATCAACTCCAAATTGAAAACCGATTGCACCATTGGCTTCAGAAGGTCATTTCTAGTCTAAAGATCCCTCTACCCCCCTATTTCAATACCAAAATACCACCATAAACTAGCGCCAACTAGGGTCAGTAAAAAAGGTAAAAATCTATTTTTTGGAGGTTACCTTTTTTGACCAAGGTGACTAGCTAAGTTGGTCGGGAAGGTCTTAGGAAGTAAGAAAAGACCCTTCGTTGGCTTTGTTCTAACTTTGTGTGCTCCTGGGACGCCGATCAACTCCACGTAAATCCCGCCAAGTTAATAATTTGAAAGGATGTTGGTGATTCGGGTAGCTCTCGTTATCGGAACACTGTGAAACTTATTGGGGCGCGTTAATAGTATAAAAGAAGCTAAATTAATTTTTAGTGAGATTTTACCGCCATCTGGGTAATTACCTGTGAATTTTCCATCGTGATTTTGGGCGGTTGACTGTCCGGAAGGGGTATCTCCGTAATCCAAAAAATTCCAAAATTTCTTGGGGAACCTCTCATGGAGTTCTCTAAGAGACGTGCAAGTTCACGTTTTGATCTTGCATGTTTTGATACGGCAAGTAAAAATACACTTCCATTGGTTTACTAGCAGTTAAGGAATCTTCCGCATATGGGAGAATCTTGGCAAATGGATTTCGCTTTTGACTTCCCGGTATGGTTCCGACCCTAGATTACAATCCGGTGGCCATAGATTCCTTTGCTGGCCCATCTTAAGAAAGTGACATCTACGTGCTAACAATTGGGGGTTCTACTATTCGTTGATGGAATGGAGAAACTAAAATCTCTCTTGAAGAATCTATCTAAGAATCTTCTTGAACTCTCTTCAGACCAATTTAGCCATTTATGGTCACATGCACAGTGATTTTAGGCTATTTTTGGTAGAAACCCTCAAACTTGCTAGCTCTCACTATTTCTGTGGTTCTAATCTATTCACAAATGGATTTTAGGGCTGTTCTAGGAATAAAAGGCTACTTAGGACCAAAGGGAACATTGGTATGTAACATGTCCATTTCGGTTTTACACTCTTTTTAGGGCTTTTTGTATATAATTACAACTTAAATTGCAAAATCTAGAAAAACAAACAAACTATAAGTCTCAAGTGACAAATTGGGAGCTCACAGCTGGATGTCTGTCAATGGATTCGAGGCCTACTCTGGCTAAACCTCATCCAACTTGTGCTCCTCTTCAGACACCTAGTCCTCGGCCACCTCCGCTTGGTCATCTTCCACCTCTCATTTGTCCTCAGCCACATTTGACAACTCCTCAGCCAACTCTGGATGGCCAGGAAGACCCATCCCAGCTTTGTCATCCTCCGGCACTATGGCAAGTGAAGCCATTAAAGAACTCGTGACATCTTGGATCTAGGGCGCACTCTACGTCTGTCTCATGGTGTCTGCCCCGTAAGCCTTGATCTAAAATGAAGGAGAGGCTACAAATGGTTGCAATGGCTGCATTGGGAACCCCACAAAAGTGGCCTGCACCAAGCTCTTCATGTAGTCCTTTAGTTGCGCCATGTCTGACTCTTGATTGCTATTGATTAGAGCCTGCCCTTTCTTGAATTCCGACTCGCTGATATCCGCTGTTGAGTCCTGTCTCTTCTTCTTCGTAGGAATGCGCGTGTCGGAAGTTGGAGTCACATTAACTTGATCTCCTGCAGACATTGAGGACCCGTGCATTAGGCTTGACTCCGGTCGGTTTTCTAAATCTGAGACTTCAATCAGGTGTGCAGCCAAAACAGCATTCATGGGGTCATGCCATGTTTCTTCCTCTCCTCTGCCTCCTTCCAAATTGACGACCATGTCCAGCAATACCAACTCATCAACTGATGGACTCATCAATTAGAGATCTCGCCCTCTCTTTCCCCTTCCTATAACGCAATCCCTTTTTATCAGAAGTGGGCACTGCCTTCTCGAGATGAGCATTCTTATCAACAAAATAACTAGACTGAAGGAAATTATCCTTGTCCAGATTCTCCAACTTCACTGCCATGTCCTAAAATTTCTCATGGTAGTTTGCATCATCGATGGAGAAGTGATCCATGCCAGACATCTGCCAAACAATACGTGATTTAGTACTACAAAATTTGTAGTTCAATTCGGATCGACTTGACTCCCCCAACATCAAGAATCTTGCCCAAAAAATAAGGATTCAACTCGGACTGACTTGAATGTGGAAAGCAGTCACTACACGAGAAGTTCAATTCAGATCGACTTGAAATAACTTAATGATGAATACACTGACAAAATTAAAAAAAACAATATAACAAATGAAGCACAAAACAAAAGGGATCGGAATTAGATTAAATTCAACTTGACTCAACTTGAAATCAACAAATAAAGGACAAACAACATACCCAAGCAACACACACAAATTTGCTTCCAGCAAAAATGGAGAGGACATTGTTTTTGGCATTATAGAAGAGGTCAAGCACATCGAGGTAGAACTCCATTTGGATTTTCTTGTCATAAATCCTATACTCCAGCTCGTTGTATGATCCCGCCTTAGACCACTTCCCGTCCATTGGCAGGTCAAATCTTCTTGGGATTGACCTTGGCTTAATCTGAGCACCTCTTTTAATTAAGAAGATGAGGTGCACGGGAGCCTTGGCAACAAAAGAACTTGGATTCAAGTCCATGAGGCGCTCCGCATGTACATTGCATGCTGCAAAGTTTAGGAGCCCGCCATCTTCTCTTTTCTGATGAATTCCCTCACCTGGTCGTCCACCTCCTTGTCCTCGATAATCTAAAGTTGGACTTGCAGTTCTCTGAGGCATGGGTTAGTTAGCTCAGCACCCTATCCATAAATTCTTCATAGTAGAGAGAATCTTTTGGGGCCATGCTCTTGTATTTGACTCTTGGGATGTTGCGGAAGTCTAGCAGCACGAGCTTGATAGAGCTCTTCATCCGAGTCATCCCATGCCTCAGGGGCCCAAGACCCCATTATGTCTTCCTTGGAGTCGTATGACCTCAAGTAAGCCCGAGCCTCTGGCTTCTTATACTTCCCTTTGCTCCTCAAGAATACCTTGAAGAATTCCACAGCATAAGGCGAAAACTCCTTGCATTTCTTATTCTTGGTGGATGGCCTCTTAACCTGGGAAAAAAACTCTTCTTTTGGACCTGTCAAGAGCAACTGCTTAGTGGCCTACTTGATGTCATACTTCTTCTTGAAGGTCTTCCACGCTTTCCAACGGTAAGTGCCTTTGGGTCCAAAGAATCCGAAGCTACACTTCTCAAGCTAGAAAAACTTTTTTACAGCCCATTTCCTCTTGACCCTCTCCAGCCACTGCCTCGAGCTGTAGTAATCGCAAACGACTCCCAACACCTTCTTGACTATGACCTTCGGATAAGGGAAGGTCCTCTTTGGCGTTCTGTTTAGGAGGTGCAAAGCAAGTCTTATGAGATTGTTCCTAGTGGTGTTTCCCATCCACTTGAAGAACTCGCGGGTGAGTCCACCATCCCTCTCCTTGTCCCAGTTCTTCGTATCCTTCATCGGCTTCAGAGACTCAGGATTAATGAGCAGCCCTTCCATGTGCTTCAAAATAACCTCTTTCCACAAGTTGTAAACCTCATCGGTTGTGGTGATCAGCTTGATCTCGTTGTGGATGTCGAGTTTCTCCAGTTGCACTCTATTAGCGGCGTCTTGGTTTTTCTTGACGTTGATCATGGTAAATTGAAGTTTCATGGTATAAGAGTACGAAAACTCAAAATGTATAGAAATAGATTAGAATAGGATTAAGATAGAGTCAAAAAATTTCAATTTTTGATAAAACATAAAGAATTCGGTCCAATTATGGATAACTTTAGAATAGTCAATTTTTGGATTGCTAGAACTTTTATGGTTGTTATGTCACTGGATGAAAGATGGATCCAAAATCCGGAAATGTCCCGGATGGATGGAACCTATGGCCTAGAACTCCAGTCTAAGAAATTAGGATTAGTACCATTACAGAAACAGTCTCCTACCCGTTCTCCTCCGGCAACCGTCGGCTGCTCGTTGGGTACTTAAGCCCACCGCCACTCCATTTTTCTCCCTCTCTGTTTTGCAGGACTCTACGCGCATGTAGTTGAGTGAAAGAGTGGTGAGTTAGGGATGTACCGGGGAGAGAAAGGTGAGGTCGGTGCCGTTTGCACCAGATTAGTATTCCTTGTGTCGATATTCCATGGCGGAGGGCAGTGATCCAAAACCCCATAAACATTTGATCACGGCCCGGATGGTTTGTCCTACTATCCCTTCCAATCCAACCATTCAGAAGCAATTAGAGGAAGATCTTATGTGTATAGGGTGCGTCGGATTGATACGGAGGCCGTGAAACCTCAAGAGTGAGGATGTGATTCAGGAGCACATCTTAGGGGTTCCAAATCAATATGAGTTGACAGTTAGAGGTCGACTTGTAGCTTGGACCGAGGATATTTGGACGGAGGTGTATTTGTTCAAGAAAAACGGATCCGGATTAGCCTCTTGGACAAATAAGTACGCGAATGGAAAGTTCCAGAGTCCGGCCAATGCAAAAGAGGAGTATGCCATTAGTGATTGTAGGAACGATAAACATAGATGGGTGCTGGAATTCCTGATTCCACTCCTGTATCCGGAAAAGTCTACCCTGGTTATAGTCACGATAGCTAATACCATCTTTGGGGCTATGGAAGATAGATTCATGCATTGGGATAGGGTTATCGCGGGTGTGGTGTCAAGGAATAAACACAGCCCTATCAGTTCGTACTTGTTCCACCTCTACCACCAAAAAGAGGTTCTGAGTAGTCAAGAGATAATAGCATATGACACCGGGGCCGCAATCCTATAGTATGGCCTCACGGATGAAGTTGAGCCGGATCAGCAGGAGTTTGAGGAGGAAGAACGACAGGAGGAGAAAGAGGAACCTGCCGATCGTCGGGATAAGTAGAGGAAGTCAACCGATCCGGCCTCACGAGGAAAACTGCCAACACCGGAAAGAGGAGAGCCCAGCCAAACTCCGGTAGCGGGAGAAATTTCGTAGTTCTTTGATATTAGAATCCAGTGGGTGCGGCAGGCTCGGCAGTTGCATGACAACATGGCGGATCTTCTAATCAACATTAGTGATGAATTGAAGGTGGAACCGAATAAGATTCTAGATGAAATCAAGCGACGACCAGGTTCTGATGTGTTGCGCGGAAAGGAAGAGCAGATCCAAAACTTGGAGAAGGACCGGGATGACCTCCAATCCCGGGTAAATTCGGCAGAAAGAGACAAAAGCTCTCCAACTCTTCTGGAATTTGACAACGTTGGTTGCGCAGCCAATGGATCTCGTGGTCAGATCCAACCTCTTTGATGTCCGGCTGTTAAAGGAAGGCCAGATAACCGGGTCAAAGGTGGTGACGATCCTAGTCGACTTTCAAGCCCGGATGGAGACGGTGTTGAAGGAAATGTGCCAACTATTGGGACACCTTGATCTGGATAAGGCCATGGACTTCTCGTAGTTTTCAGAAATCCCCAACTTCCTATTCATGAGGACTCCAGACAAGCAGACTCTCAATGCTTCGGCTCAGCCACAGTCTAAAGGCATGGGGTCCCTTCTGAGGCAACCTGTGAGGGAACCGAGTGTAGAATCTGTTCCGGTGTAGCCGGAAGGTTCCGCCCCGCCAAGTGTTTTGTCAACACAGCCACGTGTAGCAGGGACATTCAAGATGCCTGGATTGACCGGATCCGAGAGAGAAACTGATGACGAGTTGCCCCCACCAACTACGTGCAAGATTCTAAGCCGAGCAATAGTCAAGTCGACTCCGGTGAAGGCCACTGGAAGGGTATCTGCTAGTCAGGGTGGTAGCAGATCAAAGAAGGTGTGGAAGGGGAAGGAGGGTTGCTATTATGTGAGCATAGGAGTGTGAGCCCATGAGCCTAGAATACTACACACCTATATTATAGGTGTATACACTATAGAAACCGGCTATGATTATAGGGTATATATATTACAAATACCCATATTATAGGTGTCTATGATACATACACCTTCTATAGTGTGTGGTATCTATATTATAGGTACCTATATTGTAGGCTCAATGCTTACAAGCTCACATTTTTGGGCTCACATACTAGCACCATTGGAAGGGAAAGTAGTTAGTTAGGGTGTTTCAGTTAGTTAGGATTTTAATTTTTAATTTCAGAACGAGTTTTCCGTGTGTGGGCCCGGGTTCCGGATTTCTAGGGGCAACTGGCCTGTGACTTTCCGGTTATCTTGGAGGATCATTATGTGGTCGCCCTAGCTTTGGGGTGGCTTTTTGGCTTTAGATTTTGGTTTTTAAGGGTGGGCTAGACTGTTGTCCTCCCATTCCATCCAAGTACATTTTCAATGTTTATTTCATTCTTTTTTTTAATCTGAGCCACCAAATGGACATTCTGACTCCGACTTTACGCAAAGAGTTTATTGGTTTGTTTATTGGAGTGTTGAGGTGTGAGAGAGGACGGATGAGGAGGAATCCGGATTTGGGGCAATTAGGTTAGATTGAGAGGGTACGTTTGCGACGGAGTTTAGGCCAGTGATTGAGGACTTGTGTTTGGTGCCTTTAAATTACCGAAACGGTAATCCGGCAAAAGCCAAGAGTGGTGTGGATGCGGGTCCGGAATCAAGCACAATTTCGTACGGGGACAAACAACCGCCAGAAGAAAATCCCCACTCACCGAAAGGTTTGCCAACCATAGGATCAGTCTAGCAACTAGGAAACAATCCTCTGTCGGTTCTGAGTGTCTTGATCTGTCGTTGTAGTGAAGGGGACTGGACGCGGCCCTAAGTGACCTACTTTTCAGATAGACCATTTGAAAAGTTGTGAGGGTGCTAATTTCTCTTCTCTGTCGCAACACATTTCTTTGTTTGTTTATTTGTTTGTTTAGTAAGAGTGGAGATTGTGAAGATTTTGAGTGGTGAAGTCCCTACCCCTCTAAAGACTAATAGCAGACCCTCTGAGGGTAAAACAGATGAATAGATAACCAGTAATTTGAAGAGACGTAACCGGAATCCGAGTAAAGCTTGATCCGGATTGAATTCCGGGTAGTATTCATAACCGGAAGAGAACAAGAGATTGGATGGGTTGCTTGGACTTTAGGAAAAGGGAGAAAATCTGGCTACCTAAGTTTGTAACAACATACTAGAATCCCTTGGGACGATATTTTGAGTCATTTTACAACGTTCTAGTGTTGTGAGGATACTTACGCCTAGACCATGTACCCGACACATGGCGTCTTGAAATTCCTACAACAAACTCAGATTCAACTTGCATCAACTTGAATCAAAGAAAAGAACAGGCCTGCTCAAGATTCAACTTGCATCAACTTGAATAAAAGAAAAGCAGAAACATTCTAGGGCTATGAAAGAGAAAAACAATTCAAGTTGAATTGACTAGAATGAGGTTGCTTACATTCCACTTCAGGGTCAAGGCTACATCCACCGTGGTCTTCGGCTTTTCCCTAACGATTGCCCCCACCTCCATTGGCTCCTTTTGTTGGAGGAGGCCTATCGAGGCTAATCCAGACATTTCTGGCACTAAGGATGTTGCTGGCCTAGGTCAGCATGTAATTTTGGAAGTGGTTTACTCGGTTATACCATGCCGATATTCTCCGAATAATCTTGGCGTCCTTGTTCCAAACAATGTAGTACTCCCAGGTCTTGAATTTTTCAAATTTAGCCTTGTATCCGAGAAGGTTTCTCATCCTCTTTGCTACCTCCACACTATGTTGTCTGTTAATCATCCAAAATTTCCCTGACGTGACATCTTTAAAGTCTCCTAGCTGCTCAGTCAGGTTTTGAGGCATTGCGCAAAGCGTCATCTTCGTTCTTGGGTTGGGCATCTCCAGATAAAATTGCAAAGCTGACTTAATCATTAGATGTTTTTTGGGGTCTTTGGAGGGCCGTTTCGGGGGCGTTCCCTGATCTGGCTCGATTCTATGAACAGAGGTACGCTGTCAAAAAATATTATTTAAAAATAAATAAATAAATAAGCCTTAGCTTGAAGCTTCTTCCCTTTGGCTGGAGTTTTGTCGCGCGCTCCTCTTGCATCGACAGCAGTGGACTTGCGCTTCGTCCGTCTTTTCGCGGTCTTTGCTGTGTTGACAACAAGAGACTCGTGACTTGCTCCCTCTGGTGTATACTCCCTCAAAATCTCTATCGGCGCCAATTTTGTCTTGTTCTCTTTCAGTTTATCCCTCTCATTCTCGAAGCCCTTGAGAAGGTAGTTAAGCCAAGACAGAAGGACCTTATGGGATAGAGGTCCTCCGTCCTTGTTGACCCACCTCTTATTCTCAAGGTTGTTAATCAGGTTCGAATAAACCCCCTTGTATGCTGTGTTCTCAAGGCTTCGGCTGGTCATTGAAACCGAGTAAATAATATCCTTGGAAAGAACAATGTACGAGAACATGTACTCCTCCTTCTGGTCAGGATCAACTGTCTTGCACGAGACTATGAACATGTTATTAGGACCACTCTTGAACTCAGTCACAGACTCGTACAATGGCACTGGAAGTGTTTCCTGGCAGTTTTTATATTTTGTTTTAAAACTGAGATGGCCAGAACATGGGGTCAGAGTGATGCTCTAGCAGTCTACTCTTTTTGACTCATTTCAAGTCTAGCACTCGCCAAGGATGAGGTCATTGCCAAAGTCCTCCGGGTCCTCGTCACCTTCAATAAGGAAGTACTTGAAGTTCACGTTGTCGCAAAGTTTGCGGTCTATCCAGAAAAGCACGAGACTTTTGGCTGTGGTGAATGTTTGTATATTTTTGAATGATAGTCAAGAATCAAGTATCAAGAATCAAATATCAAATATTAAGAATCAAATATCCAAAGGTATAAATTTATATAAAATATTAACTTCCCAAATAACATATTTTCTAATATATTTCCTCATCTCCCTATTTTTTTTAAATACTAATCATTTAAATAAAAATAGTTATAATTTAAAAGCTAATGTAAAAGTTAATTTAAAAATAACTACCAATTGACCTTTTAATTACTAAACTCCTATTGTAGGACTAATATGTAAATATATAAATGTCTATTTTTAACTAATAGACGGCCTACATCACGACTTCCACCCCTTATAAACCTGCGCATCCTCCGGTATGTGCTTGTTTAACAAGAAAAATGATGTAGGCCTTCATTAACCTTCAATCCTTTCATCTTCATCCTGGTCCTCATTGACTTCAGCTTTAGTTCCTTCAATAGCGTCTTCATAATCATCAAACAATTGGTCTCCTTTACAATGATGAAACAACTTGATACATTTGCCTTCCAACTTGTTAGATATAATATATGGTTGCCGAAGATTGATAGGATATGTAAAAGAGTCTTGCACAAAGAAATTTTGTTTATCATTTACACCTTCAATTATCATCTTGACACTTGAACAAGTTCCATTTAAACTTCCCTGTAGATTGTTTGAAGAGAAATAATTTGAAGCTTGAATCTCTCTTTCTTCTTTAATAGGCTCTATATCATAAACAATTCCATATGCATGCTCATTTTCATCTTCTTCTCCTCCATCTTCCACCCCTTTTTTACCTTGTATATTTGAAGTCATAATATCAATTATAGTTTGTTCCTTCTGCTTGGTGATGTCAATAATAACCTCATGAAATTCATACTTTGCAACTCCAAGAACTTCATCCAACATAAATTCTACCTTCCTATTCAAATTGTTTTCTTCTAATACCTTCTTCAAATCCGTAGCAACCTCAATATCATATTGTAACTTATAAGCGAGAGCCTTGCCTTCTACCTTCATTGGTACATTGGGCCCCGACTTTGCTTGTTGTAATTTCTCTGCTTCATTAGTTTTCTTCGAAGAACCTTCATCACCTTTATCTCTCTCATGCTTCTCTTTTGTTACTGCTTCATGCTGATTGTTGGCAATATATGTATGAATAGATAGACTATCAACTGGATTATTCCAACCCGTGGCTTGACGAATAGAATCACCTGCTAGATGCAACTTTTCCTTAATAAGTTCTTTGCTTTCAGCAAGTTTCACAACGCTTGTCTCCAATGCATTGGATTGCCTTGGTAGGTTAATGCTTACTCCCGCACAATCACAAACAAGCCCAACTCCATAAGTTACTCCCTCATTGCTTGAAATCGAATGAATCTTAGATGTTTCCTCTACCATTGCCTTCATACCTCCTTTTCCAAAGTTTAACTCCAATGGTAATCCTGTCTCTTTTGAGTGAATTTTTCCTTCTTTAAAAAACACAATACTATTATGCAATGCCTCCGTAAAATGAAGACATTCCCTTCTTGAATGTTCAAGACTATCACACCACATACAACAAAGAGGCATCCTTCCTCCTATCTGCACAAGGCTGGGTTTCAATGATGTTGGTTCACTTGAAATTTGACTTTTCTCCTCAAGCCTAGCAAACTTCAATTGTAAATCCCGCATATCCTTTAATAATTCATCCATGGTTGAATCTTTAACCTTTGCATGAACATGAGATGGCTTATAGCTAGATGGATTGCTATATGAGTGCATCACGGTTGGTACCTCAGCCTTAACATCGCTCACAACAAACTTATCTCTCCACCTTTTGGTTACCTTCTTCGAATCCTCTATAAAAAATTCTTCCTTCAATGTTTGTACAAATGCTTTCCAAGTCCCACCATCATTTTCTCCTAACTCCCTCACCTTTCCACGAATCTCAAGGACCACATAGAGCTCAAAACTCTCAATCATCTCACACTTTGAAAATCAGTTCAATTCCATCTCTCTTACATAAAACTGAATGTATTTTGAAATGTCCCTCCCATCAAATTGATCCATCTTGTTCACAATAAAATGCAACGCTTTGGTTGTCATTGCTTCCTTTTGTTGTTCAACTTGTTGTTGCCTCATAAACAAGTTGAATGCCTCAAACATTCTCATTGCGCCTTCATCCAATGTGCCAAGTAGACCACCCCTTTGTCCATATTGATCCTCCATGTCTATCACAAATACAAATCACCACCACTCTGAATTCTTCACATCGGGTTCACCAAAAATGTCGCAAAGTTTGTGGTCTATCCAGAAAAGCACGAGACTTTTGGCTGTGGTGAATGTTTGTATACTTTTGAATGATAGTCAAGAGTCAAGTAACTATCAAGAATCAAATATCAAATATTAAGAATCAAATATCCAAATTTATAAATTTATATAAAATATTAACTTCCCAAATAACATATTTCCTCATCTCCCTATTTTTCCCATCTCCCTATTTTTTTTAAATACTAATCATTTAAATAAAAATAGTTAAAACTTAAAAGCTAATGTAAAAGTTAATTTAAAAATAACTACCAATTGACCTTTTAATTACTAAACTCCTATTGTAGGACTAATATATAAATATGTAAATGTCTATTTTTAACTAATAGACGGCCCACATCTCGACAACGTGAAGTTTGGTCTTTTGCTCTTCTATATCTACGCATAATAAGTGATTTCTTAGTTTCAAGTCACATCGAGTTAAATGAGTAGTTAGATTTGCTCAAGTAAATCTTGGTGAACGTATATCCACTACCTCACGAGGTCTATAGATGTACAATTCAAGTCAAACCAACTTGATTACTATACAGGGCTTTCTCTATCTTTCTTGCTTGCAGAACGTTCTACTCGGATCGAGTTAAACGAGTAGTTAGATTTGCTCAGGTAAATCTAGGTGAACGTATATTTACTACCTCACCAGGTCTAGTGATGTACAATTCAAGTCGATTTGACTTGATTACTATATAGGTCTCTCTAACAAAATCTAGTTTGTAAGTTCTGTGTTTAGTTCGGCAGGACTTGATTACCTTCTGAGCTAGTACTTTTATTGAGGCAGACTGAGATGTTCAACTCGACTTGAGTTAAACTGGTTTCTGGTGTATATAGTGGATGTACATAAATATTTGATTCTACCTACTCGTTTGCTAGTCACTCAACTGAATTCAACTTGAATTACACCCTTGAGGTTTGTTAAGGTGGTTGTTTTTGATGCCTAGGACCAGGTTCAACTCATATCAAGTTGATTTTTTTCAGACTATTTGTTCCCGACTTTGGGAGTATGAGGTAATGTGGACGGCCAGACTAATGATCTATTCAACTCGACTTGAGTTGAATGGAGCAAGGTTGTCCCCGTCACGCCCAGACGTTGGTCTGACCAATGGTACGTCAGGATCGAACCCCAGTGTCCGTCCGGATGGAATCTTACCTGTCAGGGTCGTTTGACGGGTTAAATTTAGTTACCAAGGTCGACAGAGTGGATGACAGCAGTCGCGCCACGGATAGACGGAGTCCGTCGACGGACGGATCCAATGGCATGACCTTGCGGACGGATCTGATGGACAGACCTTCACGCTGACGAACTTCTTGGACAGTTTATGCGGACGGTCTCCGTGGACGGTTTTTGGAGACGAACTCCATGGACGGTTTCCCCGGCAGTGGATTTTAGTGGACAATTTAGGGGGTGGAGTACGTTGACAGACCTCAAAAGAACCGTGTGGGCAGGTGGGGAGATGGACCATGGGGACGGACTAGGAGGACAGTCCCATGGACGAAACTAATGGACGATCTGGACGGCCCTGGGGACGGACGGACAGAGTGGACAATCCAGATGGACACTTGCGGTTTAGAATGGGACCCAAATTCCGGAGTTCAGGAAAGGCCTTCTTAGACACCCATAGATCATGCAAACATTAGCACAAATTAGAACTTAGAAAGGTGGGTGTATTGTTTTGTCCATTAGGGACGGTTTAGGGTTTAGGTGTGAAATGTGAAACAAATTTTAGGGCATGCATCAAATGTTCAAATATGTTAATATTCACCATTATTTCAAAAAAACTTTTGGACATACTACGAGTTCAAAAAAATGGGGAATATACACTATGTACAACTCATACAATACCTATGTCCTAGTGTCCTGCATGATGACTAATTTATTATAATGAAGTCGCTCCTACTTTGTGCATTTGCGCCCACCCTGGTGCCTTTGTCATGAGGTACAATTTGTTGATGATGTTCCTGTTCTTCCAAACTCGATTTAATGACACCGCGAGCTATACTTGAGGCCAGAAAACTTTGCAACCTTTCTTTGGATTGCAAAACCTTCAAAAGCTCCAAGGAGACTTCATCGTATTCCCGTTGTAAAAAAACATAAATCATAGTATGCCTAATGGTTTTCATATTTTACAGCGGCTACGTATTCCAGTTCCCCGTCCCAAGCAAGTAGCTCCCCTTCATTGTTGAAGAGGGGTTTGCCGTCTGGGTATGGTGCTTGGATGAAGGCATCAAGGTGGAAGTCCCAATGGCCACCAAGACAAGATGCAAAAAATTTCACTTCGGCGCTTCGTGCCCTAGATGCATCACTAGTAGAAAACAACCTATCAATGACTAATGTTTATGACTAGCTAACCAGTCATATAGGACACATATGACCAAAAAAAGACCACATCTAGAATTTGGGATCGAAGTCATTTGGGACAAGTCATATTGGCCAAGTCAGTCATTTATTTTTTTTCATTCACATGGAGGTGATGAAGTTCATTAGGGTGTGATTATATGGGGCAGATGACTTGGCAAGCGGGGTGATGTGGTCATGGCACATGCCTTCTTACAATTGGCGGGTTAGAAGATGACGTGGCTGACGAAAATGCATGGATTCAGGCAATATGGAGAATTAATGACGTGGTTTTGAGTCAATCTTGGTTAACGCTTTTGTGGATGAATAGTCATTTTATAGTTATTTGAAAGGTTTTAAGACAGTCATTTATGAAGGATTGTTTATTCTCAGTGAGTCACGTTTTTGAATACTGCTGCTTGGTTGAGCACTCTCGGCCACAACACATGCTTGCTCAGGTAGTTATGTAGTCATACATGACTTGAACACCAATTGTATATAAGTGAAATTACGCGGTATATATAAAACTAGGGATTTTGCAAGTAGTATGATGGTGTCATCTTCTCCAGTGACAACTACAAAATGATTCCTAAAGGAAGGGTTTCAGAATGCGTCAAACATGATGACGACAACATGTGACTGAACAAAAATTGATGTGAATGACTACAACAATAGTACATGTCACATGCATGGACCGTGACACACGGAAATGACAAGCAAAATAAAGACCATTATATTAAACAAAATAAGAAGGCATCGTTGCAAGGACAACAGTGATCACCAAAGTCGCATACAAAATGTGACTCACGGGCGGTGCTCTAGTATGGCTCTACCTACAATATAGTCTAGATATTGGTGCTTGTCATAGCTTCACATGGGCTGCCATGTTGTCCATAGTCATTTATCAAGTTTCATATATTTCCCCTCCCAAATACAACATGAATTAATACAGTCCTTCACCTTCATCTGCTCATCATTCTAGTTTGGGAACATGAGTAAAACTTGTGGCCAAATGGCCTCCGTGACATCCACTTTGTAGCAGGAGTCTAGAATCATGAGGAAATGGCACTTGTGTTGACCCCCCAAGCCACTAATCACACCCGTTGCTACGCTTTGCTTGGTGTTCTTTGGATTCAATAAGAACACTTCCTGCCCAAACACAAATTGCAAAGATGCCATATTTAATTACTTTTGGACTTTCAATAGTCTAGAAGTAAAGAAGCGGTGAAATCCTCCAATGTTTTTCTATGGGTCTGGAGATCTCCCGAAATAGGAACGCTTTGCATGCATCCAATTCAGCACCCACAAGTATGTCGGGGAGTGCTTCATGTGCTTGGAAATGAAAGAAATCGTGTAGTTGTAACATAGCGGATCCGTGGTAGAGTTCACATGATTGTATTGGGAGATCTGTGGACCAGGTTTCCATAGTTCATGCATCCAATTTATAGCACAACTGAAGTCTCAGAACCTATTGAGAGATCCCCAAATGACCACCACTTGTTGCAAACATGGCTCCCATCCCATATTAATCCCTCACTAAGCGCTGATCTTTACATAATTCTATCGGAAGATCCCCTAACAGGGGTGTAGAATATGAGTCACCTTCACTAACAATCTTGGTGTTGAAGTGGTACAATTTGATTCCTATGCTATAGTGCAAGTGATATCCGAGTTCATCAAGAATGATTCACAATAAGGCACAATGCAGGCGATTCTTTCAAAGATATAAGGTATCTCGAGAGTTCAACAGAAGTACACACAAGTGGATTTGAAAGTCAAACATCAGTTTACAATTATCAAATGAGCAATTGCTCTTGGGAATAAGAGACCGATTCTAGGGTTCACCGGGAGATCCCCCAATGGACTGCTACCATACTGGAGCTAAGGTAGTCAGGATATGACGAAGTGACAAGGGCATATCATAGTACTCATAGTGACATTTGAAGAACTGTAGACCACTGAGTCACAGGTACTCAGACGTTCAACATACATCTGAAGATGAATAACAGCTAAGTAAACATAATATTCCATCTGAAATAATGACATTGGTTTCAGTTTGTGTGAAGAACATCAAGGTTCTTTCACTACAAAAAATAGATCCGTACTTGGTTGTCCGCTGTATAATTGTGAAGATGCAAAACCCAGAAGACTAGAATTCCAACAATGACAAACTGTGAGAGCAAAGAAATGCATTATTCAGACTCATTTGAGTGCATGTATGACCCGAGCAATGTATTCTGTTTCAGATACAAATATAAACCACTTCCATTTCAAAAGATGAGAGGAAATACATCCCGCGCTTCTGCTATCAAGTCATTGCCCCTGTGCTGCATGCAAAAAATAGAAATCATAAACATATTAATCTATTCATAAAGATTTATTTTACATATACATGTCACAAAAAGAAGCTTTAAAAAATTAATCGAAGAACAATCATACTAACTCAGTGGACTGTACTTCGAAAACTTGACTTGCGATTGCGTTTATTGGATGTTGAATGCTTCGTGCGATATCACAATGGCAATAGCGACCTGCAGAATGCATCGGGAGTTTCCACGATTGACGCGATGACCAACACAATGCGTCAAGAGTTTCCATGATGGCAGTAGCGACTGCGGACTAGGCACTCAATCATGGGTCCACCACGTTTGCCCAATTCAAATTCGCTAAGGCAGCTTCCGTACTCTTCTGAGCAGGGTTGACAAGATGTCCTGACGCTAGGATGTCCGGAGTCTCGAGACGCGACCCCCCGAGACATTCCGTTTTTGAAAATGTATCGGCCAATAAATAGGCCGTCCGACCGCCCGTCCGCCCAACCACCCGTCGGCCCTAGCGCGCCCGACTGCCATATGTCGCCCGTCTGCTGGAACGCACTCGACCACCGGAACACGCCCGATCCCGACCCCAATTCCGTTCAGCCCAACCATCCTTCAATTACAGTAATCTGAATTTAATTTTACTAAAATATAATATGATTTCCATGTGTTTCAAAAAAAATATATATATATATATATATATATAATATGGATGTCTACCTGTGAAGCTTTAATTTATTGAACTTGGACTTATGATGAAACAATTATGAACAATCTAAGTTCATTGGACAATCTAAGACTTTTATTCCAAGAAATAGTCATAGGATTCAAGTTTTAATGCAATTACTACAGTTTTCAAATAATAAGTGTTTCACAAGGTTGAATTAGATTGCTCAAGCAATCTTACCATTAGAACTTTCGTATATTGTATTTTAATTCCATGTTAAAGCTATTTATGGTTTCATTTATTTTACATCCTTCAATCATTTTTTCCTTTATAAATTTTTAATAAATGAAAATAGAATCTCGGGATCCTCAATTTTTTTTTCGCTTGGAATTGAAATATTCAGCCAAAAACAGTTTTAACATCAAATGAAATTGGACAATAATTCTAAGATGAAACATGTATTAGGAATTTTCTTTTTCATTTTCACACCCTCTTAATATTTTTGGTCTGATACTTTAATATGTTCATTGGTGTCCATTATTCCTTCATTTTTTTTAAAATTTTAATTTTAAATTTGTAATCAATTTATTTTTATTTTTTCCTTTACTGTCAACCCTTTGTTTCGGTAGTATTCCATCTTTGTTTTTTGAAACCATTTACCTATCTCTTCACACCCTTTTCTTTGGGATGGAGGAGACACACTTTGTTTGGTATGATTTTTAGTTGGTTTATTTTGAGTTTAGGGTTTATCCTATTTATTTTTAAAACACACTTTCATCGTTGCGAATTTCTTTTTTCACACCCAATTTTTTGTGAGTACGACCCTTTGATTTTTTTTTAATTTTACTTCTCTTTTAACACCTTATAGTTTTCTTAGGGGGGAGACAGTTTGATTGGCATGAATTTCTTTTTCTTAAATTTGGACACCCTTTGTTTTGATTTCTAAATGTTTTTGACTATGTTTTCACCAAATTTGATCTAACAGTACCATTTGTAATACAAGTACCCATTTCTAGGAAAAAAACATTTTTGAATACATGTAACCGTAGGATTTACAGAAGCATTGACTTAAAATTTTCACAATTTCTCACCATGTGGATTGCAAGACATTAGTGTTCAAATTGACGATAAACCTTTTCTATCCCTTTCAAAAACGAACACCTACCCTTTACAAGGTCACATTCATATGAAAAAAATGTCCATAGTGGTGGTAGCCTTTGGATTCAATTTTCAAAGCAAGTTAGCTACATGCTTGAAAACTTTTAGATCATTTGAAATTGTACAATGTATAGGAAAAAAATAGTAAGTAGAAAGAGGTAGAGAATGACTCAAAATACTAAATTGTCAACAATTTAGTTATGGAATTGATAACTGCGAATTTCAAAGGTTGTAATGTTGTAATAATCAATATTCATCCTATGATTTAATCATTGTTCAAAAATATTGAAAACAGTAAAATATAAGACTTCGAAGTTCTTTTTACAGTAGAGATTGCATAAGCCATTTATGTGCATAACTACCCTCAAACTAAAGCTCCTCATAACTTATGACTCATAAATCCAAATGGAATGATTCCAAGCTCTCCATATATATATACATCTATAGAACCAATTCCAAATTTTGATTTTTCAAAAAATTGATTTTTAAAGAACTTGTTTTACCTCCTCGGGCCTTGCCCGTCAGTCGTGAAAAATAACATATCATGCAATACCTTTTTTTTAAATTCCCTCTCTATTTTTTGGGACAATACACTTTGCTTTGTGTGATTTCTTTATTTCACAATCACTTTTGTGGGCATGACTCTTTTTTCTCTACAAAACTTCAGTTTTGTTTGGACATCTTTTATTTTCTTAAACGAGGAGGGCCGGAGGGGGGAAAATTGTTTTATACTTTTATTGGTATAAATTTTAAATTTTGGGTTGATTTTACACCCTTTTTTTTAACAACACACTTTAATTGATGTGAAATTATAAATTCATTATTTCACACCATATTTTCTGTGCCTTGAGTGAGGATTGTTTGGTTCTTGAGATATTCTACTTTTCTTTGTACACCCTTTGTTCTGTGGAGCAGAGGCCGGGGGACACACTTTTGTTTGTACGTATTTTTTTAAAGCGTGGAACTCCTTCATTGGTACGTATTTTTGTTGGTGGAGGGGCATTAGTGCACTATACTCCCATTTTTTTTAAAACCTCTTTGGCTACTATGAATTTTTTATCTAACGTCCATTTTTCTGTGGGCACAATTCTTTTGTTCTTCAAACATTTTACTTTTTCTCACAACCTCTGTGAAACAAATGATAAGTTCAAAGTTTGATAGTTTCATTGGTATGAAACAAAATTATTTAATTTTCACCGGTAATCTAATAAGTGTGTTCATTCATTTTTATAGGTATGGATTGGAATTATGCAAGAAAACCAATACTCGTGAGTTCTACCAAAACAGAGATTGGATAGAAGGTTTACACTTGTAATTTCAAGAGTTATATTCATAGCCCAAATTATATGTAAGGGTGGGTTTAAGGTGGCATTCTTCTCCTATTATGATTCTCTTTGTTATGCAATCTTGCCAACACAACATACATGAAGAAAAAGTACTTTGTTTTTCATCCAAACATGCCTTACGCTTAATACAGCACAAACTTGTAGTCATTATAGTTTAAAAGACACCCAACAATTCTAAACATATATCCAATTTCACATACATTGGTATACATTGTTGGAGCACATACACTACTCATTGCTTACACGTAAATCCTCACCTCCGTATTCATGTACTACTTCTATAGTTCTATATACTACGGTAAGCCGGTACATTAGTAGTATTTAATATGAATGTCAAAAGTGTTCATTTGGCATAGGCCACCTATGAGTACTACTGAATCGATTGACAACGTGTACCAAATTGCCTTCTTTTGTGATGACCCGGTCCCAGTACTGATGAAACGCCATTGCTAATACATTGTGGGTCAATCGGCTCATCTTGGGAGTTTCCCTTTGCCGTTGAGTGTAGCCTCGGACATGCATTGTTTGTTGATCCTCTAAGCTATTTTAGGTACTGCATATTCTTCCGTTTCACGTGATAACTTTGGAATGAGGTGCACATCTTTATCTTTCCCGTGCAAGTACACAAGCTTCGGATCCAACCACCACCTCTCTCTCAGAGTTCTTTCCTTCTCAACAGTAGATGTGAACGTGTATGAAGTTTTAGGGGGGTCACTACTTAAGGTGGTCATGCCCCAATCACAAACTCCAATGCAGATGCAAGACTCGTTGTCAGAAAAGTGAAACATAATGTTGTCCGGAGAAAGATCATTGTGGAGATGTCCAGCTATATGCACTCCATGCATAATGTGCACCAATGCCCATGCGAGCTCCATCCGTTTCTTCCTAAACCAACCAAGGTGGAAAGCGTTAATCACACCTTCTTCCATTGTATGTTCATATAGCATGTATGTCGTTCGGATAATAATTATCCAAGTTCAACATCTCACGCAGTGTTCCGCCGTTCCACCAATACAAGTATCCTTCATTCCTTGTTGCATGCACTGTAGCAAACCGTATCACGCTGCCATGTGGAATCTTCACTGCCATTGATTCGTCCATGTGCTCCAACTTCGCTAGCTCTGGCCTTGTCCTTTGGTGATTGGATCTCTTTGTAGCGAGCTCCCAAAATGAAGCTATTGGAGCACATCCTTCAATTCATACCCTCCAAATTGAGGCATATTCACCTCTCATGATTTTTTCCTCTTGAAAAATCACCCGTGCCGTGTCTGGATGCGCTATCAGATAACCTCTGCCATGTTGCACTTCAGCCTTCCCATCACTGGTTCCTCAGCATCCCATGGACCTCACTCTATTTTGCTTCTTAGCAAATGGATAGCATCGCTTAGTAAACAATTCAGCTTTGAGGATGACTTCATCCAATGCGTCATCGTTTGGGCGGTGCTCCTTCCAGTATTTTGCTAAAACCACCTTCGCGTTCCACAACGCATCGTTCGCTCTGTTATCCAAATTTTAAAAAAAGCCCCTCTTATCCATCTCGTGACTCCATTCCGGAATATTGAGGGCCTCCAACATTCTTTGCTTCATGTCATCTTTAAATTTCTGTGGACACTCCTCTTGGTACCTAATGTACTTGCTGTCCAAGGATAAAGTGGATTCGGACTCATAGAATTTGATGGTCAATTTGATGAAAAACTTCTTGCATACATCTGAGGAAATTTTCCTTGCCGCTTCTATGTTGCTCTGCCCTGTTTGCAACACTTGTTTTCCCTTCACTGCTTTTTTCGTCCTTTGGCATGGTGATGAAGTGTTGGTATTTAATTCCAATTTTTAACGTAGATTATGAATTGTGCGGAACCTCAAATTTGAAGTTAATGCTATCACACACAAATCTGCAAAAAAATTTGGCAATAAGGTACCCCCAAATAAGACTTTTGCTTTCCCAAAGAGAGGAGCGAATGGAGGATGAACCACCAAGCTCTCCGCTCCACTTGCATAAGCAAGGAGGTAAGCAAAAGTGAAGGGCGGTCGGGGCGACCGCCCATCGTGCGGTCTTCCTCGGCGGCCGACCGCGGTGTAGGATTAGGTCGGCCGACCGCCTCATCGTACAGTCCGGGCTCGGGCGACGGGTAGTTGATCGTCGCTCGGCGGTCGGGGCTGGGCGACGGGCGGTCGACGTCGGGGGGCGTTTTTGCGTCGGGCGGTCTACGGTTGGACGTCGGGGTCGGGCGGGCTTTTGGATGGGTCTCAGTTGGGCGGGTACTTGGGCGGGTCTTGTTTGGTGGGATGGGCCTCGATCGAGGGTCGGCGGTCAGGGTCAGGCACCCGGGCGGGCTTTGGTCGGGGTCCAGTCCTCGATTGGAGGTCGGTCCTCAATCGGGGGTTAATCCTCAATCAGGGGCCGGTCCTCGTTGGGGGGTCGAGGGTCAGGGTCGGGCGGTTCTCGATCAGAGGTCGGGGTCGGGGACGGTCGGGCTCTACCATGTCATGACATATTTGCATAAAAGTTCTTCATATCAACATTGCAGAAAACATGCCTGCAATTTATCCGTTTACCGAGGTCACTGTAGTATGCGTGCCCTAAATAACATTATAGGGATACTAAAATGAAAGCCTTCTACTTTAAGACACAGGCACTACGATAGCACACACTCCTTTTCTCAGAATCAGAATCGGTGTCATCTCTCTGATTGGGGCCTGTACGACTATACCCGAGTATACCAACATATGGTCCTCCGTTGTAGATGTCTCCATGTCCAATTGGTGCACCTCCGTGTCCATAACTGCCCGAGTAAGGACCTCCAAAAGTTGGAGGAGGACTTGGAACATTGTATTGAGATCTTCTTTCACTTGAGGGTCCTGAACTGTGGGAGCACGGAAACTTAGAATAAAGGAAGATAGCATAGAAATAGGTTAGGAGTTAGTTAAAAATTTCAAAACTTTGGTAAGAGATAAGAAATTAGATCCGGATACAGATAGATTCCGGATAGTTAGAATCCGAGATTTCAGATCCTTTAAACCGGGTTCTTTCGAGAGCAGGAACGGATCTTAAATCCGAGTTAGGTCGGATCGGAACGAGCTACGGAATAGGTATCCGACCTACGCTGCTAGGGAACCGTTACGGAAACGGACCTCTTTTCGTTCGCCAAGGGGAACAGTCGGCAGCTCGACTAGTACTTAAACCGTCGCCAGACCTAATCTTCCTCATTCTTCACTTTGCTGATTGTCTTGCACACTTAGCTAAGAGAAAGAGTGGTGAGTTAGAGATCACGACAGGGAGAGACGAGTGAGGTCGGTGCCGATTGCACCGGATTTAGTTGTCGGTGTCGGTGAATTATGGCGGAGTCTAGCAACCCGGTAGCGCGTTGACCTTCTGTCACAGCTCGGATAATTAGACCGGCTATTCTTGCCGACCCAACGCACCGGAAGGAGTTAGAGACAGATCTGACCCGGATGGGGAGCGTAGGTTTGATCCACCAACCGTGGAATGTTAAGGACACGGAGATGCTGGAGCAGCTGATCTCGGGAGTCCCGAATCAGTTTGAGTTGACTGTGAGAGGCCAACCCCGAGCATGGACGGCGGATGTATGGGCTGACGTATACGGGTTTGAGAAGAACGGGACCGGATTAGGTTCTCGGGTAGAGAAGTACGGGATTGGGAAGTTCCGTAATCCGGTTACTACTAAGGACGGATACCCAGTGAGTGACTGTAAGGACGCTAGGCAGAAACGGGTGTTGGAATTTTTGATTCCGATCATGTATTCGGAAAAGCCCACCCAAGTTACGGTTACGGTGGCCAACACTATCTTTGGGGCTTTAGAAGATAAGGTAGTCCACTGGGGGAAAGTCCTAGCCGGTATAGTGAAGAAACTGGTGTCACACGTAGGGAAGGGGAAGCCGAGTCTTCTCAGTCCGTATCTGTTTCACCTGTACTACCATCAGGAGGTGCTGACTAGTGAAGAGATGGTAATTTACAACACCGGATTGGAAATAGTGAAGTACGGTCTCACGCACGAAATTCCACCGGATACTCCAATCGAGGGAGAGGAGGAGGAAGAAGATGAAGACGAAGACGAGGAAGAAGAACTGCAGCAGCAGGACCTGGTCGACAAACGGGAGAAGAGAAGGAAGTCGACCAATCCAAACTCGAGGGTAGAATAGTTGACCCCGGAAAAAGGAGAGCCGAGTCAGCCCCCGGAATCGGAAATGCAGTCAGACTTCTTCGACGCCGGAACGCAGTGGATGGAGGAGGCCAAGCACATGTATTTCGGCATGTCGGATATGATCCTGGGGATTGCTGCGGAGCTGAAGATGGAGCCGGAAGATATCATAAATCAGATCCGGAAACTACTGAGCCCGGATCTGATTCGTGAGAAGGACGAGCAAATCAAGAGCTTGGAGAAGGAAAGGGATGACCTGTTAGGTCGGGTGAACTGGGCGGAGACGGATGCCGCAGTTGCACGGCAGAAGGAGACAGAAGCTCTCCAACTCGTCCACAATTTGACCGCGTTGGTCAAGCAACCAGCGGAAGCTGTTGTCAAATCTCGACTCTTCAGCAATCAGCTGAGTGGCATAGGCCACTTATCCGGGTCCAAGGTGGTAACTATTTTGGTGGACTTCCAGGCCCGGATGGAAGGAATTTTGAAGGAGATGGCGCAACTGTTGGGGCACCTCGATCCAAACAAGCCCTTGGACTTCACCCACTTTCCGGAGCTGCCCAACGTCGACTTGTTGAAGACGCCCCAGAAGCCGGGACCAGGGATCAGTCTACAGCCATCCCCAAGACCTACTCCAAGTCAGGCACGGATCCAGACGAAGACCACTAAGTTCGGCCAGACGAGGAGTATCCAGTCGATTCCGGTAGTAACAGGGAGTACTGTTCCGACATCCGAAACATCCGTCCGGAGCGATTTAATCCATCGGATGGGGGCCTTGTCAAACCCGGCTCGGACCAATCCGGTCGACTTTACTCATATGCAGAAGGCATCGCCCAAGAAGAATACAACACCGATTCAGCTGGACGATTCATCCAAGAGAGAGACCAGAGTGGAGATGATCCAGGAGTCCGAGAAGGGAGAATTCACTTCCGGGGATGAGACGGCTTCGGATGACGACCCGCCGCCGATCCAACGGAAGATTCCGACCCGGGCTGCAACGAAATCCACTCCACCAAAAGGGAGCAGAAAACCACCTGCAGGGCCAAGTAGCAGCGCGAAGAAATCAAAGCGGGGAAAGTAGTTAGTATGTTTGCAGTATTAGGATTTTTAATTTGGGGCGGATTTTCCGTGCGTGGGGCCCGGTTCCGGATTCTTAGGAGTAGTTGACTTTGAACTTTCCGGATATTACGGTTGGTTACTGATTGGTCACCTGGATTTTCAGGTGTTCTTTTTTTGGCTTTTTGTTTGGGCTTTTTAAGTGGAGGGCAGCTTGTTGCCCATTCATTCCATCCTTGCCCATTTTGTGTGCATTAGTTTATGTTCATATTCTCTTTTCTCTAATCTGAGCCACTAAGTGGACATACGGATTTCTGGCTATGTGTTCGATTTCTTGAGTCGTTTATGAGTGTTGAAAGTGTGAGAGAGAGCGGATGAGGGGGAATCCGGGTTGAGAATTAGTTGGACCTGATTTGAGCAAGTAAGTTTGTGAGGAAACTTTACTAGACTTGTGAGTAAGGACTTGTGCATGGTACCTTTAAATTGCCGTAACGGTGATCCGGTTCTAAGGAGTGGTGCGGATGCGAGTCCGGAATCTAGGGAGGGTTCCGAGCGGAGATAAGCGACCGCCAACGGAAAATCCCCACTCACCGGAAGGTCTGCCAACCATAGGATCAGTCTGGTAGATAGATGCACGAATCTCTTTTAGTTCCGACTGTCTTGATCTGTCGTTGTAGTAGAAGCGGAAGGATGCAATTCTGAGTGACCTGTTTTCCGGGCAAGCTACCCGGGGAATTGTGAGGATTATTACTTTCTCTATTCTACAATAAAAACTCGGTTAGAATTGTTTTGTGTGAAGTTTTGTGCAGAGAAATAGATGTCTATGAGTGGTGCGTTCCTACCCCTCTAAAAGATCAAAGGCGGACACCCTAAGGGTAAAACAGGGGAATAGAAAACCAGTCAAAGTTAAGAAGTGAGACCCGGAATCCGGATCAAACCGGAAACCGGAAAGGGATAGATCCGGATTGGGATCCGGAAGACTATTGTGTAAGAAATAGGAAAAGAAAGAGGTGTTGCTTGGGGTTTTGTTGTTTGGATTACAACCCGGATACTCCTCAGCTTGCTGAAACATACTAGAATCTCCTGGGATGATATTTCGTGTTATCTTATCATCATTTTGGTGTTAAGGATACCTACGCCTAGAATGCGCGTACGACATGAACCACCGGAATAAGAACCTCCATAATGTTCATATGACCCACCTGGAGCACTTCCACTATAGAAATGGGAGCCTCCTCGACTTAAACCACCATATTGCATGCTCCCATGCCTTCCTAGCCCACCCATAAAGTCAGTTTCATGATTGTTACCGTAGTATGACCCACCTTCAATGGGCCCACTATAGTAATGGTAGTCTCCTTGGCTAGAACCGCCTTATTGCGTGGTTCCTTGACTCTCTTCCTTGCGGTCCATGCCACTTTGGAGATTGTTTGCATAGTATGACCCCCTTCTTGTAGACCTAAGATAGTACTCCGAGCCTCCTTGGCTAGAACGACCATAATGCGTGGTTTCACAACTTCTTTCCCCGCTTTGAGAGCCATCTCGTGGGTCATTATCGTAGTAGGAACCACGTCCCCCTCCTTTTGGGCCATGTGCACCGCGGTCAATTTTGTATGACCTACCGTGCCCATGCTATCGACCACGATCATCTACGCTTCTGCGCATTGCCTCTAGCATGTCTGTTCGTACATAATGTCTTCTCGGTCTTCTTGGCGTTTGTGCCTCTCTCCAAATTTCACGGGTGTTGCAACATCATTGACATCATCGTCTTCTTCCAATTCATCCTTTGCATTTGGCATCACAACCGACAAAAAATGTCCAAAGCCTCGATTGGACCACTCCACCATGCAATCGCATTGTACATTCCACTCCGTATCAATCACGTGGGCTGTGAAATTCAGTGTATCCACATTTCTACCTGGAATTGTGCGCCAATCCACTTCTTTGTCGAGTACAATCTCTGCCCAAACCATGGTCATGACCCCATACAACATGATATTTTTTTTTCCTCTGGTAAACCGGTTGCATGTCGGATTTCTTTGTATCGTTGCACAAAGTGATTGCTCTTACACGTAGTATTTTGTCCTTCCCAACAAGGTTGTTGCTGCAATGCGCGGTCTTGATCCCAAAGTTTGGAGATGTGCTTCATTTTGATGTACTTTTTGCACATTGAGGATTTCCACAGTTTTGTGGGCTCCTCTTCCCATCTAGGTTCCACTACACAAAATGGATTAGCCCAATCTTCCCAACTCATATCCTGCGATTTTTCCCTTTTGGCCTTCCGACCTTTTCTCCAAGGTGTTCCATGCGGCATAGTGACCTTGCTTAAAATGAAAAGAACCGATTACAAATTTTAAATCACGTTGTCAAACACGCGGATGAAGACCACAGGAGTTCCATCACGTGAATGAGTCAATTGGACAAGACCATTCGAACCCCCACTATATAAGTGGAAATTAAATGCAAGAAACAATTTAATATCCAAGCACGGCCATTCACACACCTAGCCGGAAGGGGTGCGCAGATTCTCGAAGGTGCTGGTTCACCCACTCCGGAAGGAAACGG
Source organism: Pseudisothecium myosuroides (assembly GCA_951799445.1). NCBI lineage: Eukaryota > Viridiplantae > Streptophyta > Bryopsida > Hypnales > Lembophyllaceae > Pseudisothecium > Pseudisothecium myosuroides. The sequence goes on from OX637297.1 coordinate 2,938,052, forward strand.
ACTGTGAAGAAATGAGCTGTCCACTTTGCTATGTATGTGGTTGGACGGGGGACTGGCTGACCAGCCTAGGCAGCCGCATCGGACAGCAAAATGACAGACCCGAAGATCCAGCAACCACATGCACCGGCCGCTGAATCAAACGGTCACCGACAAAGGGCAGATGGAAGCGGCGAACGGAGATTGCAGTTGGCGCACGAAACTTGCGGACGGCCGTGCGATCGGAAAGAAGGGTGGGCAGTAGACGGCGGACAACGGGCGAGCAGGCGGGCAGGTTGGCGGGTTGGCGGGTGGGCTGGCAATCGATCGGTCTGGCGGGCGGGCCGTTGGGTGGCCGGTCTGTTTAAGCACAACAATTTTGAAAAAAAATAAAAAAATTCGTAGAAATGGTTGAAGTGTTCTTCATTGTGATCATGATTCTCAATTTCACAACTACTCCTCTTCATTTTCATAATTTTTTGGCTTTACATATTAAGACACGGCACTCAGAAACTTTATTATAGCCTTTTTTTTTCCTTTATCATTTTTCACATTTCACTTCCATGGATACGCAGCATCACGTATTCACATAGGAAAAAGTTTTCACTGCCTAAAATTAAATGTCAACGTGTTGCCCTCCCAAATTTCATGAATTAGATCACTCTAAATTTTAAATACATTTTCTTTTTGTAACCTTATACGGCTACCCTTTTGAGCAATTCACCATGATGGGACAATAACACTAAATCAAATTCTCAATTATAATCTACCAAAACTTGTGCCACCTTCATACAGAATTTGCATCTTCAAAGAACTCCAGGGTAATAGTTTGTTTCTGTAAAAGTGAAATGTGCTTATTTTTGTTTCAAAAATATTTACAAACGCAAATTCAAAAAATTCGTCACCAGTATTTTCCAATTATGATTTCTGCACTACTATGGAAGAAAATGAGACAATATTTCCCAAATCAAGCAAACACCAATTTGCTTTTTTGAAATGGAAATTATCTGTGCTCATAAAAATTGCATGCACAATATATTTCATAAGATGGTTTTCAAAAGCCGCTCTACAAAGGTTACAATTTCAAGAATATTTTTAGAAGTTCAGATTGCAGTTCAGTTACTTTCTAGAGCATAGAACATGTCGCAGATGAATTCTCCATATAAATGTTATTCAATGTCATTGTTCCTTAGATACAAAGCATTCAATAATTTTTCATTCAATAATTTCTAATTTCTCTTAAATACTATCTAATGATTTTTGTACATGTGAAAATCAAGTTTTTCATATGCTGGAATTTCTTTCTTGAATTCTCAATTGAAATGTTTAACATGAAAAATTTGAAGTTTATGGTGTGCATTGCAAAAAAACTCACAAATGGCCGTCAAAGTTATTTTAAAATGCACGAAACCGTTTTAATATCATGTTAAACATTTCAATTGAGAGTTATCCAACTTTGAATATCTTCCATTTGGAACGCTCAAATTTCGCACAATCTATGATATGTTTGGTTGTAGGTGCATTGCTTCCACAATGCAACGGTCCTGTCTTGCGTGCAAATTCTCGTTGCAAGGAGGCTTGCTTTATTAGCTCCCTACCAAGCATTTGCAAGTGGGGAGCTTGGAAAATTGGAGTTGAGTCTGCTTCATAGAGGTTCACTCCATTCTTTTCCCAACTTCATGCCACATGTACTTTGCCCTGTGTTGGATATGGGTGATTGTCCATTTCTCCATTTTTCTTATATTTGTTATGGCTTTTGTCCTTGATAGTTTACAAGTTGAAATTTTATTTATAGGCCTATAGGTTTTAGGATGTAGGGAAATAAATCCAATTACCATTTTGGCATATGATGCCAATATTTGAACCATTTTGGGTACTGAAATGGGATCTTGCTTGTTTTCACCTTCAAATAATGCGGAGCACGATGTCTACGTAATTCAAAGTACATTAGGTTACATGAACCGGCATATTTGCAAATTTAAATTGAGCAAATGCATCTTCTAATAAAATGAAATAATAATACTAGTGCTTGTACTATGTATCTGGCTATTAAAGATGTGAATGTATTTTACAACATAGTTGAAAATGACCACGTTCGATATTGTCGCATGTTCGACATCCCTACATGGCTACAATGTTAGTCAATGCAGGAAGCCAAAAATAAATCATAGCAATAAATGAGTAAGTTAGAAAACTTTGTATTGAACTTATTTGTAATGAAATCATTTCACTTTATTGGATGTTTTTAGGCAGGGTTGCTAGCAGGCGAGCTTGTGAGCCTGTGAGCCTGTGAGCGGGAAACTTTTTTTGAAGAAAAAATAGATGAGGGACCTATGACCGTGGGATTAGGGTGTCATAAAATTCAAGAGATGTGAGGTCATTTTCTTCAACCTCGAGGCTTTTCTGAAAAATTAGTTTAATTATTATTTGCAACCACCAAATTTTGTCAATTTTGAATATAATCACCTCAAGGGTGCAATCTTAAAAAAATAAAGATATACATTTAGGGTGGGTAATTAATAGGGGGTATCATTTTTTGATGATCATTTATTTTGCAGTCTATCAATATATATAATTTTTTTAATTTGGCTCATTAAAAAAGGATTTAGGGTTAAATTTTAATTCCCAATTACCATGATATATATCACATGCTATATTATTTTAATTTTTTGCACTACTTACAACTATAGAATTTGGTGTAGGGTTTACTGTTTAAAATTAATGGATTCTTTAACCCTTTAGCGCTCCAACATGTACAAAGTCATATCTAAATCTACAAAGCTCTAAAAAATATGAAAGAACGTTGGTTACATTCCAATCCAATTTTGCTTTGAAGAATAGATTTTTCGACAATATTTTAAGAAGTCTAAAAAATATATCAAGTACAATAAAAACACAAACAATACCTAACACTTCTAGGTAGCCTGAGTAAGTGGAAGCCATCTTTGACAGAAATGCCTGATGCAAGCCTATTTTCTAGAAAACAATAATGCATGTGGAAACAACAAACAAAGGCTACAAATGCGAATCCTAGCTAAACAAAGAAGATTCAAGGAGTTATACAATTTCAAGGCTTTGTCATGAAGCCGCAAAAGAATATTCAGAGCTCTATGTTTAGATAAAAATTTAAGCCCAATTTGTGAGTAAATGAATATGTTAAGTAGCAAGTACAAAGAATGTATGTAGTTCATGCACTTAGGCTAGTTCAGCATACCATCGTCGGGTCAACTTCATATGAGAATAGATAAATTACACACAAACCGAGGGAAATACGTCACAGGGCCGTCCTGAAATGTAATGGCTGCATCAAGAATTCCTATTAATTAATATGTTAAAGGATTATGAATGTAAGCCTCATCAAAATATAAGTAGAGACCAATCAAAATGTTCAATAAGATATCAATAAGATAGTTCACCACTACGTAGTTGTTATTTAATAGGGTTTATATTCAATTGTGCTAAATAAAAGCCTAGGCTAACTACACAAAATAGTGAAATTAGGATGCCTTCACAATTAGGTTGCCTTACATCATGAAAGTTACCTTACAAGCCATTAATGTCAACAAATATTTCAAAAACAAATTTCATTTGTACACATGGAGGTTCATGAGTCCCAATTACAACAATATCAAATTCAAAAGTAGTGTATTCTTGTACAATAACTAAATATATTTTTTTTCGTGTCAAATGTCAAGAAATTAGTGTGGGGCAATCTAATTTCACTATTCTGTGTACAACAAAAACTTCATGTGATTGGTAAATACAACATCAATTAGGCTCTTCTTAACTAAAATTCTGCGCTAAATAAAACATAGAATGCATGAGATCGGGGTTTCATGCTTGGGTGTTTAAGTACTGGGCTCTAATACCGTGGCTCATTCACAAAGGTCTAATTTGGGAGGGACCATCCTTTATTCCTTGCATAGCGACTACTATAGTACAAAAAAAAAAAATGCATGTGATAAATTAATGATCTTTTTCAAATTCTTAGATTAAGAGTGGTACATAAGTTAGATCATAAAAGTTTTATGAATTTAGAATAAGAGTAAAATATAGTGTAAATGTCGGATTCAATGCCAGACCTTCATCCAGAATTAGGACATCTCTCCCATTAAATTCATAAACAATCAAAAATCTTAACTTTTCTTTATCACTACTACCTTCCATTTTTATGTAACCGTTTCTGTTTAGGATACATCTAAGGACATTTTACATACCTCATATTATACTAATTGAAATCATTATTTTCAATCCTAATTTTTTTTGGGGCCCTTCACATGTGCTCATTCTTATATTACTACTTTTATCACTTATTGCATACCCCAAAGAAATAACGCATTGCTCAAACGGAAAAAAAAAAAATACGCCCACGATTTAGCCATAAAACACACAAATCCAATCATAATCATAACCAACACACAATACAGTAACTCGCGAGATATGTCAATCTCGTGAGTCTAAGTTGCAGTAGACTTGGTCACTGAATCGTCCGCAGTAGACGACTCAGAAGTCTCCCTACCCTCAGACGCTGACCTATCTATAAAATTTAAAACATTCAAAGCATAGTTATTTTTTTTGCGTTTCGGTTTCTGACAGCCAAAATCTGCAAATGCCGAAGCCAACTGTTGGGCACACACCGGAAGATCAAAAGTCTTCTCCGGACTGAATAGAAGACTTCTATTATTCATCAACGCATCTGCTGCCATCACTCTTGTGCGACTGCAAATGTAAATATTACAATGTTAGACTTTTGAAGCATGAATATTACCTCATGCCAAGAAATGAGGAAAACATTGAAACTTACTTACTAGGTTTAGTTTTCCAAATAGACCTCTTGGGCACCACAGGTGCCGACTCGGGATCTTGTGATTCAACAACTGTCGGCGTTGGTTGTGTTGTCACTACGACTGGTACCTCCTTCTTCAAGGGTTCTAGGAGGGCATCAAAAATGTCTTTGTTTTCCTCCAAAGCCACAATGTGACGGCCTAAGCCACGACAAGCAAGAATCGATGCACCTGAAATTCACAAATTCAAAAGCTTCAGTTCAATGACTCATTTCGCAAAATCTCATTCAAATTTTCAATAATAAAATGAAAGACTAACCTGTAGATGCGCTGCAATCAAATACCAAATCTCCTTCAACGGTCGTGCCCTTGAACTTCACCATCGGATATGTCTCACACAATCTTACTATATTACTCTTGGAATCTACACACCAAGAGTGAAAAACAATCATGCATTCGTCGTCTTGTAGATGCCGCTCGGCAAAAGCAAAAGCCGACTGAAGAGCCTCGTTCTCTTTGTCCGCGTTCCACGTCGGCACCTCATTCTTAGTTAAAGACACTCCTAGCACGGGCAAATTATCTGGACAGTCGAAAATCACAAGGTCCACTCCTGGAAATCGGTTCACTACACCTCCGTACATGCAAGGCTTTCCTGCCGACAGCTGCAAAGATAAATTACAGCAAACAATTAATCAATCATTCACCCAACTTTTTTTCATTTCGTTAAGCTCATTCATGAAAGGCTAAAAAAAATAAAAAAAAATAACCTTCCTCAAAAACTCTAGCACCTCTGTCAAGCAATTCGGCGGATCGGAGTCCATGTTCTCTACGACATCCTCAATGGAAAGATTTAGAATCAAATCCTCCATGTTAATCGCGTAATCATCACCCAAAACAATCACTTGCGTCCCATGAGTGATGACTTCTTCAGTCAGCTGTGAAAGTGCCTTCCTCTTCATCCCGCTTTGAGATCCCACTTGCATCTGGGATCCTTGATCGACCGTCGAAGAAGCTGGAACTGGACCACCTCCATCAATTTTTTTCTTGCCTTTCGACTTGGCCTTTTCTTCCTCCTCCTTTTCCTTCTCTTTCTCCTTCTCCGCCAACTTCTCCTGCCGCTCCACTTCCTTCTTCTCCTTCGTGATCACCAGGTTCACAAGCCTGGCTTCTTTCTTCTTATCATTGACCTCCCTCCTTGCAATGGCCCTTTTTCTCTGCTTGTTAGTCAATGCTGGAAACTCATCAACCACGTAATCAATAACACCTTTGCCTTCTAAAGATTGCCACAACTGTAGCTCCGACGGATGAACGAAAGTGCCGTTGCAATCTAAGTACCAACCCCCACCACTTAGATGAGCTGTCATGAAGGTATGCCTCTGGACTGGAGTGTACATGCCAACACTTGAATTGCGGTCCAACCATGTGGACAAAAACGGAGGGAGGTCATTCCTGGCAATTGCACCTTTGGCTTCAAGCTCCAACTTGAAGTACCTACAATACAAAAGCAAACCAATCATTACAAAACATTTAAAAAATGAAAATTGAAATCCTAAAACTATTTCTACAAAAATGTAAATGGTAAAATAAGCCATGAGATCAAACAACAATGGAAAATATTGTTTCTCATAATACACAGAAATACTATCGGCAAACTGTCAAAATATCCAATAAAGCCACCAAAAAAAATTGGGAATAAAGAAGAGAACCCAAAACGGGAGTACCTTCAAGTACTTCTAAAACAATCGTCGGATCCGCAGGTGGTTTTAGAGGTACCTCAAGGTACTCCCATTTTGGATTCTCCAAAAAAAAAAAAAAAAATTAGGAAAACAAAAAAAAATTTAGCATCTTGTAAACGAAATAAGCACGTCTTCACAATCTTAAGAAACACATAATTACAAAGAAATACACTATAAATTTTTTTGGTCATACCAATATAACACCCTTCGAATGACAAGATTTGTCCCTTCCAATGTCATCAAGTTGTCCCCCTTTTTGAACGGGCTGTTGCCTTTCAAGAACAGTCCGAAAGCTTGCTCCCAAAGCTTCCTCCGCCATCCCTCCAAGTACTCTACTAAGAACTCTAGCTGCTCCGAGACCCCGTAGTTGATTGGAATGTTGTCTTGTTTGACAACATCATCAAAATACTCTACAGCAGCATCTTCAATCTGTTAAAGGAACACACAGATTAGCCCCACAATTCATAAATAGAATACTTGTGTTTGAATTTCAAAAAACTTAGAAATTTGAATAAGTACAGCACATAGTCACTCACCCCGGCGTAAAAAACACATTTGTTCAAAAAAGGCCCAAGATGACCCTCAGAAACGGGTCTTGGCGGAAACTTCCGAGCTTCACGAGATGGAAATGATGAATTCCACCACTGCAAAAATTTCACCTTGTGAAAAGATGTAGTGGCACATGTCGCCACCATCTGTAGTTTCTCCAATGTCATCTTGGGAGACTCATTTGCAGTCCAATGCTTCTCCACCTACAAAAAAATCCAATATTCGTTTATACCAATGATGACATGCAAATCAAAATGAAAACACGTCATCAATCCATTGAAAATTAAACTGACCTCTTGGAGAAACACGGCCCCGTTACTTGGCTGTGCGGCTGGTAACAGTTTATCCATCTTTGTGATTAATGTTCGATTCTTCTCTTTTGCTGCGACCCGCATGGCATTAGCTACGCCATCTGGAGTCTTGAGTTCAAACTCGGTTGTCTCGTTATATTTTCTCACCCTCGCGTCCGCCACCTGTGCAATTTCTTGCTGCAAACCACGAGCACCTTGTGAATGAAATAATACGTGCAAATTAAAAGAGTAAATTATAAAGCAATATAATGAGAACAGAGAATGCGACCACATGGAAATGCTTACCCGAAAGAAAAATGAAGTAAACACTTCTTGAGGCATAGAATACCACTTCTTGCTCGGTTTATCGACACATATTTTGACTTCTGAGGGCCTCAGCATCTCCTTGAACTTCTCGAACGAAAGCTGACCGTACTTTTGAACCTGGTACAAATCATGTACCAAGTTTGTCTTAATATGAGAGTCCTCCATTGCCCTGCATGTCAAACCAAATGTAGATCATTTCTCCCAAACAAAATTCGCCACATGAAGTTTAAAATGATTACAAAGTACTTAGAAATGCAAACTAAAAGGAGAATTGCGTACTTACTTGTTTATATCATGCATGACTTGCATGACTAACTCCTTCTTCCCCTTAGTGTCCAAGACAATGCAGTCCACCAGACAGTGAAAATCCGGGTTTGCATATTCAACCCTCGTGATATACCTCATCCAGGCTTAAAGTCGATGATTTCCGTCGCAGACGAAGAACTTCAAGTTCTTCAAGAATTGCAATGCTGGCTCGGACTCAATGTAATCATTGAATTCATCATTCTTCTCATTCCATATCGAATTCCAGCCATTCATTTCATCGGTAGTGAACTCAAATGTCTACCCGGCCTCATTGGTGGTTGACACGTAAAAAACTGCTGCTCCCTCGCGATATCCAAACACAAATTCGGTCTCCAGTTTCTTGATGTTGCATAACAATGTCGGCCGGACCATTGGCATCGCTACAAGCCTACAAAGAGGAATCTGAAGCCAAAACATCTTTGCTGGCTTCATTCTCAGCAAATTGATAGTGGCAACAGAATCAACCTTAAAGCTCATCGACTTAAAAAACCTTCTCCTTGTCCTCTTCCACGTCCGCTTCCATAAATGGGACCGCACCCTCACCTACAATATCCGGTTGAGCTTCTTCACCCGTTTCTGGAGTTTCCAAAACTCTCTCCTCCTGAGTTTCATTTACAGGGGATAATTCCATCTAAAAGACAATACAAAACAAAATCTGTTACAAATGATTTTACAAACTATTAACACTAAAGTAGTTAATGAATCTATAGTATTGTGAAGCTTACAATAGCAATATATATGAAATGAAAAATATGGAAGTAAATACATGAAAAATAAGCCAACAAAAGTCATGGCCATCACATATATATATCCAGATAATGCTAGAAGTAAACAACAAAATCCTGTCTATGATGAGTCTATGTCTACCGATTCATCTGAGTCAGAGCTCAGATGAATGATGACAATCTTGTGTCTCGATGTACTAGCACTACATGCACAATCGCAGTATTCTTCTTGCACAGGGCTACAAATAGATTCGGACACACTTGGTTCAGAGCTGTATTCAATCTCTGAGCTTTCCGGTGAGAAAACAGGTTGCCTTCCCTTCCAATTCCTCTGCCAACTAAAACAGTTCCCACGTGGCCATTTCTTTGAGTCCGTAGGAAGATCTACTAGATCCACAATGGCCCCAGTACTTACCAAGTCGTCTTCTTCACCTTCCTCTGCCTCAGAATCGCTGGAGATGTCCACGTTCGTTGGAGCAAGAGTGACAGGCTCTGATTGCGCTCCAACCTCTAAAACTAGAACCACTTCAGAAGGAACAGGTACTCTTTCATCCATGGGAGATGATGCTTGACCAAGATGGGCACCCACAGCCTGTACAAGCAAATTGCAGTACACATGTCCAATTTACAAGCCTGTTATTTTTATTGTGGCATAAAGCAAAAGCATAATAACAATAGTTACACAAAACAAGCCATTGAGCATGATGTCTTTCGAAATGAGTTCTCTAAATAAAAATAACAAAATTATAAATAATCAAACTATTATATGGATGGGTCTATCCTCACCTCTGAAGTTTTAACAATAGTGAAAAGCTAATGATGGGTACCAAAACCAAGGGTACTACTTGGTACCCATAAAAGGTCCGTCGGATCCGACGGACCTTTTATGGGCACCAAGTAGTACCCCTGGTTTTGGTACCCATCATGAACTTTAGGAATTCAAGGTCACTTTTAGAAAATCCATCAAATAACTTTGCACATCCTAATAGTCCAAAAAATAGAAGTTCCAGTACACATTTCAAATCAAAATTGTGAATACTTCTCAAAATAGAAGTAGAAATGAAGATTCAAGTGGCGAATGCATATACACAAAATCTTATATAAGAATTTAAGGATCAGTAAATAAGAAAACTCCTGACAATTTCCAAAAAAATTATTAATATAAAATCGAAATTCTAAATTGAAAATGAAACTAAATAATAAAATTACTCTCCAAGAATATATTTGCGATAATATATTATAATATGTCATAAATGAATAGTTAAAAACACATCACATACACAAAATAGTGAAATTAGGTTGCCTTAACAATTAGGTTGCCTTACATCAAGAAAGTTACTCTACGAGTCATCAAAGTCAACAAATATTTCTAAAAATATTTCCATTTGTGCACATGGAGGTTTATGAGTCTCAATTACAACAACACCTAATTCAAAAGTAGTGCATTCTTGTACAATAACTGAAAATTTTTATATAGTGGCAAATGTCAAGAAATTAGAGTGGGGCAACTTAATTTCACTATTTTGTGTAGATTTGTGTGAAGTTTAGAATACAACATAAATATACATTAAATATATATCTGAAAATAAAATAAAATATATCAATTCTAAATGAATTAGTAATCAATGAAATGAGTTTTTAAAATTCTTAATCATCTATTAATTATAAGAACTAAATATGATTTTCAAAATAATTGAACTGAAATTTAAAACGGCTTTAACTGAAAATTAACCCATAATTAAATTCAAATAAAACTGGAATGTCTTTAACAAAAATTTAAATGAAAATTTGAACCCAAATAAATAATATAAATAAATAATTAATATGTAAATTTTAATAATATTTATTTTTTAAATAAAAAAATGAAAAAAAATAAAAAATAAAAAAATTTAACAAATAGATATTAAAAATATGAAAAAATAAATAAAAAATAAATAAAATCCTTGTTCGGTACCCTGCGTGTACCAGAAAGAGGGGTACCAGTGGGTACCCCTGGAAACACCGTCAGATCCGACGGTGCTTTCCGAGGTACCTACTGGTACTCTCCTTTCTGGTACCCGCAAGGTACCAGACTGCTCCATTGATGAACTTGTAAACATTGCAGCAGGAAACTGCTTAGTTCGTACTCTTTCAAAATTCTTCCGGATTCAATCTCTGAGATGACGGAGAGACTACTTTTGAAGTCACAAGTCAAGAAAATCAATTCATGTATGCTGTAGTCTTTAATGGACTAGATTGAAATTCAGAAATCAGCGCATGCCTACATGGTTGTCTGGTCCATCGATCGACTAGCAAGAATGACGACTACTAGTACGTCAACAGATGTATTTGAAATATTGAGAAGTCTTCATCTCGATCCGAGCTATATAGCTCAAATGGTAGAGAAAATTCACACTCCGGCCCAAGAATGACGTCTAAGCTACGAATTGAAACTGACAAGTGAGTTGTCAAAAGAAGTATGTCATTCTACTTACGGCTTTTGATAGAAGCTTAGTCCGAGATCAAGTTCTAAGAAACCTAATAAACATTTCTTCAGGTACCGGAAACAGGGGTAGCTTAAACTACCCCTGTTTCTGGTACCTCAAGAAAACCAGATTGCATTTTTCTAAGCAACAAGCGTCGAATTGACTGAGATGCAACTAATCGACTAATAGCCTCAATGAGTATTGGGTGGACGATCGGTCGATCACCAACACTTGAAGCTCCTATGAGACGTCGATTGAGTACGCCTCTCATCGAGAACGAGGAAGTTTGGAAATTCAACCTTAAAGTGAAGCCTGTGCAAGGCAGTCCAATCTACATACCACTCTGTCAACTCACAAAGGAGATGGCGGCATTTGAACAAGAATGCAACCTGAGAACCTCGGGAGTACCGATTCATGGGGTGGCTGCGGCTACTCCAAGAATCGGTACTGCCGAGGTTCAATTTTTTCTTTTTCAAGATTATTTTGTATAGGTTGATTCTGTACTCTCTCTTTAGATCCTTAAAACCTGTATCGAACCTTATCATATAATCACAGAAGGATAAAACCGCAACATCTCTCTCCAGTACGGTCACTCTCTTTCAGTCAAGTAAGAGTATCACTGAACGTGCGATGAATATCTCCCAGGTTGAGGACCTTTCTCTTCGTCAAAAATTAGGCTGCCATGGATACTGTCTCTTCGTCAGTTCTCTCTAAATCGATCCTCACCAGAGCATTCCCACTCTTTCATCATCTCTGTCGACTTCATCCAGTCTCGTGATCTTGACGAACTAATTGAAATTGGCAAATCGCTAATTGATCTAAGTTGAAAATTCAAGTTCGATTCAAGATGCAAAATCAGATCTCATCTAAGTAAGGCAAAAGATGGATTGAAGCGGTTGCGATGTGTACCTCAACTACTGCAGAGGACTCTGGTAAAGTTTCAGGTCTTGCGTTTCTTGCTTCCTCCCTCTTGCGACTGCGAGTGCTCTGTGTGTCCGTCATGGTAAGTACTGGTTCCTGCAAATTGTGAAGAAAAAATCAAGCTCGAATGCAGCTCTGACGTGAAGATGTCGCAATGACGGTGAGCGGACGAGGAGGCCAGAAGGAAAGGAATGTAGCAATTTTTGATCCACAAATTCAAGTTAAAGTTCCCCGCTGATTCAGCGAAATTGGTGCTCAGGCAACTCGGCAACCACCACCGCCGGTCGAGCTTCCTAATAATCAGCCAGGTACCATGCCAAAGTCTCAAGCCGCGGCAAGTTAAAATTCTTCATTTTGGACCGTAGAATTAATCTAAATCGAGGTCTTAGATTTCGTGACAGCGTTACAGGGTTCTCAATTTAGAATTAAATCTCGTTAAAGTATCCCGGAATTCATCAGTTCAAATTCACAAGAATAACTTGCCGACTTTAAATTGGCAATGGATTAGAAAAGGAATTTCGGAACCATAATCTCCTGAGGGAATGTCAGAAGTCACAGAATTCCAACGCATATCAGGTTGAGCATATAAGTTACAGATATGCAATTAAATGGAATTACCATCCACCTAAACTTGTCAAGTCTGACCGTCTGAGATTGGGGTTCAATGATTTTTAAATTATTTGGGAGAATGAGCCAATTCTTATTTTGATACTCCTGTGATACTTGGGTGATACTTGGTGATATCTATAAGAAAACTAGGTGATACCTAGGTAGAATTTGGCTATTGGTATTAAAATATAGTAGTAATTTAGCTATTTTGCCCCCCAAAATTACATTTTGCTTCACCAAAAAATTGCCAATATTTTTTAGCTATCACAAAGTGGCGGAACTTTGTGCATAAGAAAATAAATTCTAGGCTATGTAATTCTATGCAATTCAAGAGCTTTTGAGCAAAATTTCAACAAATCCGAGTAAATTCATGCTTCTTTTTCAAATTTCAGATAATCCAAGTCCAATTTCTCCCTACCATAGTAATAGAGTAATAAATTATCCATGACGCCTGCATGACTTATGTACAGCATTCTAAACTCTCGTAATTTTTTGTAGGTATTTTTTTAAACACATGGCATCCGCAACATTTTCTAACCGATGAGGACTCTATGCACTGATTCCGTACAGTGATTTAACCTACACAAAATAGTGAAATTAGGTTGCTTTAACAATTTGGTTGCCTTACATCAAGAAAGTAACTGTATATGCCATGAAAATCAACAAATATTTCTAAGAAGATTTTCATTTTTACATATGGAGGTTCATCAGTCCTAATTACAACAATAACTAATTCAAAAGTACTGCATTCTTATACAATAACTTAAAATATTTTTATAGTGAAAAATGTCAAGAAATTAGTATGGGTTAACCTAATTTCACTATTTTGTGTACAATATGTGGGTGTTGCTAACGACCTTATGAAGGTAAATGCAACAAATCATGTCCATTTCAACATGGTTAGATGCACGGTCTAGTAAAAGAATAATTATGTTTTCATTTGCAATTTAAGATCACAAAATTATAGTTAAACATTTGAATTTTTGAAGAAGGCCCCTATTTACTGTGAATTTCTAGAAAAAGAACTGTATAGGGCACACTAAGGCACACTCTAATGATGCTACCTAGGTTTGTGCGGAAGACTTAAAATGAATGAGGTTGCACCAAAGTACTTATGATGAACGCCATGTTGACATCATACATGGTATCTACCCAAAATTTTGATGTTGCTACAATTATGAAGGTTCTCTTTTAGTGTTGAATGTATATACACCTTTTTCTAATATATTCTTAGCGTAAAGTGGTTTTTAATGTTTCTCCCACGTGCTGTCTATTGTGAAAAAAATTATAGTGAAAATATATTATACTAACTTCATGATGTACAATTATGTATTCAAATTTTGGAATTCAAAGGATGGGAAGAAACCATATTAGTTTATTTAGAGATATTTACAGTAGAACCTCTCTAAGTTGATCCCCTCTAAGTTAATAAAACATTGTCAGGAAGTATTAATTGTCGGTCCCAACTTAATAGTATGAACCACGTACGAACATGATGGCTGTCGCAGCATAGAGTAAGTGAATTCCTTGTTATAATCCCAAAAATCACTCTAAAGCATAACAAAATGACTTTAAAGATCAAACCCACGAGATTCTGTGAAGTGTCTAGCTCTATTTCCAACTTAAACTCAGCCAGTATCCAATTTCTACTTTCCGGTCCTAGATCTAAAACCGGAAACAACAACACACCGAAAACAACGACCAGACCTCTCTCTATTTCTGCCGGTCTGTCAAGCTATTTGGTCCTGTAATCCTATCACAACCCAGGATCCTACAATTTCTGATCCTGGAACTTCTCTGGACCGATCCGATCCGGTCCTTTCACACGTACTCTCACTCCACTCCGGTTTAGTTTTGCCTCTGTTTCACCATCAGAGGGTTCGCCGCTTGCTTTTGAGAGTGGCAGGCCCGCCACTCCTTCCGTGACTTATAGTGGCTGAAGACCCACTTCTCTAATCCACTACTTCCTACACTAGCACGGATCCGGTTTGATCTCTCACAGCCACCCGGATAGCGATCCGGTTTGCAGGTCACACAAAGACCCCTCGTACGATCCTCTCATACTACAACGACCTTGATGCCAAGTTCCCTCCGTGCAAAGTCAGGTGGTTACAAGCGAACTCGTCCGTTCCAACATCAACTAAAGTCCTTCCGTTTACCAACTAGGGCAGCGAGACCTCACGGGAGATCGGACACTCAACCGGATTTCCTATCCAGGAATTCTAGCGTGACTAAGGACTCCTTCCCTATCCGCCTAGCCTAACAATGGTTTTCTCGCCCGGAACCGAGAACTGTAGAGGTGCTGAGGAACTGAAATCCGTTCCCAACACTTAGAATACCCACTCACATGCACATAAGAGCAAAACAAACGCACTAAGGGGAGAAATCTCTCTAGAATCTGCATACATTTTCCTAACTTCTCACCAAAACAACCCTGCCATGCGCGGGAGAGACGTACAACAAGAAATCAATAGAAAACACACAAAAACTCAAGAGAAAAGACTCCCAGTCTCCTTCGCAAAGACTGACTATTATACACTTTAAAACTCAAAAGTCAACAAAAAGGGGCCCGGAAAGTCCGCGCGGAACTTTCGGTCCCTGCCGAGCCGGCCAGACCGGAAAACATCCAATCCAGACCAGACACACCGGATCAAATCCGGTCCGGTCCTAACTAACAAATATTTACAAAACTAAATCCTATCTATCCTATCATAACCGGATCTACTCCTTGATCCGTTCCTTCATCCATAACTTGGTCTTCGCCTTGGTCCACACTCTGATCTTGATCCGCACCCTGATCTGGGGTTAGATCCATACTTTGATCCTGCCCCGGGTTCAGTGTGGGACTTCTAGGTGGTTCCGCTCCAAGCTGTTCAAAGACGTCCGTCAAGTTCCGGTTTCGCTCCCCGATTTCATGTTCTGGGAGATTCGGTGACGAATCCAAGTTGATGGTGTGCGCGAGCTTCCTCCCACTCTTCTTTGACTAGGGAGTCCCCTCCTTTCCTTCCGTCTGAATGCCCACGTTCGGAAAAGACCCGGGCATTGAAAGGTTGGACAGATAGAACAACCGTGACAACGTCACTCCGTTCAACTTTCGGCTGCTCTCCTCCATCCGGTTTGCAGCTTCTCGCGCTTCCATCATGACCAATTCCACCTTCTCGGAGTAGTCCGTCAAAATCCGGACCAACCTGGTTCCGGATATTTTCTTCTCCTTGAGGACTCCCTCGTCAAATAGCTTTGACTTGGTGACGGCCTCTCCGGTTGTTCCAAAAGTGGCCTTCACGTCCTCGGCTACTTTCCGGGTAGCCTCCGCCATCTCCCGTGTGGTGGCCATGTCCTCCTTGAGGAGCAACAATTCCGTCTTCAACGACTCGTTCTCCTCTTGGAGTCGTCGGATCTCCGCTTCCTGCTTCCGGATCTCATCCGGGCTGGAGATGAATTTTGCAACCACTCCTGCAAGGTTGCTATCTGCTGGTGCTCCCACCAGCTCGCTGATCTGGTTCAGAATCAGCTTCTTCACTGTCCAGTCTACTCGCACATCGCTTAGGATGTTGATCAGCTGGTTGAACGGATCCGTCGGATCCGCTCCGGAAGGACCCGGTTCTTCAAAAACCGGTTTCTTCCCAGGGTTCAATGTCTCACCCGGAGGGGTTGGGGTTCCTCTCCGGTGAGGAGGCGTCGTCTTCTGCCGCTTGTGCTGCGGCCGGTGTTGCTCCTCCTCTTCTTCTTCTTCTTCTTCCTCGGAACCGGATACTTCCTCCTATTCTTCTTCCGATTCCGATTCCCCATACTTCAGGAGTGACTCATGAGTCTTCCACTCCTTCTCCTCCGTATCCGTGAGGAGTTGATTGTGCTTGTAAAGATGGAAGATGTAGGGACTCAACGGAGTCGGCCTACTTCCTCCGATCTTTGGAACCAGACGGCTGACCAGATCGGAAAAGATTCGGGCCCAGTCCACTTTCCGTTCCCCGCTCAGGGCTCCGAAAATCAGGTTCCCGATGGCAATTGTCACCCTCGTCGGCTTCTCCGAGTGGATGATCGGAACCAGGAACTGCAAAAGATTGCGATGCCGGTCGTCCAAACAATCCGCGACCGCATGCCCATCCTTCGAGTCCACCGTGGTCCGGAACTTCCCTCGAGTGTAACCTTCCTTCGAGGTGGCCATCCCTTGACCTCCTAACCGGAAATCGTACCCGGACCTCCACATTTCTTCCGTCCAACTGCCCGGAATCCCGCGGATGGTCTTGTCGAACTGATTCGAGAGTTTTCCCAACAGCTCTCGAATCATCCGTTCCTCCCTAAACCCCTAGGATTTATCGATCAGTCCTCCGCAACCCATCTTGGCAAGGTCCTCTATGAGGTTGTCCTTTTCCTTCTCTTCTGCTAGAATAATGGGACACACCTTCCGGAGTTTAACTTCTACTGCGGAGGAACTGGATGGTCCTGCTCTACTCTTGCGGAGCTGAGGCATGGACACAAACTGTGCTAACCGGATTCTGACTAAGGCTACCTTTCCCCCTCCTAGCCGCACGTCTCGTTTCTCACCTTCGCTCTTCCAATCTCAACCGGAATACCTCTAAACCTGCAATACACACTAAAGCGCTGTGCGCCCTTACACACACACACGCACACAAACTCACAGAACAAGGGAGCAAATCGCTGGAGAGGGAAGCTAAGTATGCGCTGGAGAGCGATTTCCGCAAAAGAAATTTGAAAAAGAGTGGCAACTGGATTGGTCAGCCTATTTATAGTCTGATCTGTCATCATGACCAAATCCGTTCCTGACCCAATCCATTCCAACTCAGATCCGCTCCAACTCTAATCCGGTTTAGATTCAGATCAAATCCGGATTGTCACCTCTTCCGTTCCGTAGTTAATTTCCGGTTTCCCGTTATTTCTTGCTCAATTCCAGATCCCAGATCACGGTTTCCGTTCCAAGATTTAGATAACTTACAAAAAAACAAAAATTCACATTGCGACAATGGCCCTTCCTAATGTAATAACCTCTCTAACTCAATGTGTTAGACCAGTCCCAACTCTATCAACTCAGAGATGTTCTACTGTACATTTATTTACTCCATGTAATTTTACATAGATACATTAATGACACGTCAGATCAGTTTCTTTGATATTAATATTGAGAATTCTTGTTCAATTCTTATGGAAAAAATGAGATAAAACTGGATTTAAGACAAGCATCTACCCATGGACTTTGAAGTTCATTCTAGTCAAGCTTCAACTCTAAAACCACAAATGAAAACCACACTGTTTCCTCCCTACGTATTTATGATTCACCTAAATATTTTCTTATGATTAGTGATTATCATGTATTACACTGGTATCCATTCCTAATTCTAAGTCTATGGATAATGGATTACATTATGGACGTCATTAGAGTGCACATGGAGTATATGAATCTAATTTCATGGAATTCATGGAATACCCTCACTACAGAACATATGGAAGTTTCAATGAAGCAACCCAATAACTTAGGTGGTACAATGCATTACAGAGAATGGAAGTATGATAGAGAGAAGCTTACAATGAAGACGACTTGATGTCCTGTAACTTTTTCAACGCTAGTATCCTCAGTCACTTCATGCTGTGCATCTACGTTTGGGCCGCCAACGTCGTCCTCTCCGCCGCTACCTCCTCCTTCAAAGTGAAGAGACTTTCGGAGTTCGCCTACTATCGCATCACTAGTTTTGGACATAACTTTCTTCCCTCAGGTCATCCTTGATCTCTTCAATGCCTTAGAAGAGGAGAAATACAGAGAACTACGCTTCTTCCTCTTCTTTGTGTGCTTCAGAGCAACAAAGATTGAGCTTTGGTAATCTAAAAGCATAGGAGAACAGAAATGAACATGAGCACTCATCCACAAGATATGTACTGGAAAACTTTTGCGACCAAATTGAAAAGACTCTTTCAGGGAGAAAGGGCCAACTTGTAGTCGTCCAAACTTAGTGCTGAGGTTGCATAATAAATGCCATCTTGTAGGAGAGTACACACAGGCAGCCGCCATGTATTTTTTAGCTGTGGTTATTGACACGTAGTTGAATGCGCCGTCAATCTTAAGAACTATGGATTTCGCAGTAGTGGAGCAACTCTGTCAGGAAATATATCTGGGGTGAGGCAGTGATGCATGTAATCTAATATATTATTTGAAATTTTGGAGCGCAACTACTTAGAGTGCATGCACTTTAAAGATGACTGGCATTGTTGCCTACTATCATTATGATTCTTCCTAAAATACTGACAAGGCAAGAATTAAGAGCATGCACCTAGCAAAGTATCTGACATAGCCCCCCTACCGCATTCTTTCAAGAAGACGGTCGTCATGAAGGTAAAGGTTGGCGGCCTAGAACTACGTACGTCATCATGCAATTTGAATTTGAAATTGACCTACTACATCATGGTAGACTTCCCCATGATCAATTTGCACTATCTATTTTTGAAATTGTAGTTCCAGATGAAGTTCAAGAGTTCTGTAATGCACACCAAAGCTCTATTGCTTTTGTTTTTGCTTCCTCCATCGCATGTGTTGTAATCATGGCTTTCATTCGAGTAGATGGTCATGAGGTTCCATTGGTGTTTCCGGTCGATGAAGGAGGGCGTGCTAGAGTTCTGAGCCACCTCCTTCATATACGCTTTAGATTTGTGGAGTCCTCAATCTACGTTGAAGAAGAGAAGAATTTAGAGTCTGGGGAGTTACAACAATTTATCCCGATTGTGAAGTCACTTGAAGAAGAAGGTCACTGTTGGTATTTGTCTTCCGGGAATTATAGAGCTTATGGACTTCCCTTGTCTGTGCTAGCCGTGTCTACTGAGATAGTAAGTCGTCAATCAGATAACTCTACAGTGGACATGCCGTACATGTCTCGAAGTATTCTGCCAAGTCCACCTCGTCAAGTGTTTCTAGTCCTCCCAAGCACTGCAATTTTGTGCACACTGAAGGTTGAGAAATTGGATACTATCATAGAATTATCTAGCGAGTCGGAAGGAGAGTCCCCAAACTTGACACTTCATAAGGTACCTTCCGAAAGTCCACATGTATCGCATGATATCTCACTTGTGAATAGTTTATCAGGAACCCTGTCAAATGATCTTGTACAATCTTGTTTCTCGCGACCTCCAGTGCATCCAACTCCAGTTGATCAAGTAAGTATAATGGAGTGTTTGAGGAGACTAGCCAGTATGCATCATTTGTGAAACTAACTCTCAACGATGGATGTAAACAACGTGAAGCATCATCGTGTTCAGTTCCTTCCAGCAGTTTTTGACGGGGATGTCATTTTTGAACTCTCTCCATGTCGGTCATCTTTGTCTTCATCGGCAGCCAAGAATTTGGAAGGAATGGACAAGCGATATGACGGACATCCTTGGTGTAAGTTGGTGACGACTAACATTAACAACTCTGACAATCTCAAGTTTCGCAGGTCATATTGCGCTGGTCATTTGATTTGTGAGAATCCACAGTGTGATTACTTGAAGAGGGCTTCTAAGAAGAATGAAACAGAGTGGAGTGGTTACACAATGTTTCCCTTTGTAATAGGGGAGAGTCCTCCCAAAGATTCTTGTCTAGTTTGTAAACTTTGTAGAAAATCACCTACGTGCTTGAGCACATGCGATGCTAGGATGTACTACTGCTATAGTGATAATCCTAAAATGAGTAGGGCTGCCATTCACTTTGGAGATCATGGGCACCCAGTTGCGAAAGGCATGTATAGAGATTCCACAGAAGAAATTTGTGGACTAATTGCAGAGCAGGTTGCCAAAACACCGATGGCCACCAACTCCGCAATTGCTCTTTCTGCTAGCAAGGAATTTCTAACAAACTACCTATTTCACAACGGAGAAGGAGAGAAGGAGCTGTTGAAGGGTAAAGAGCTCGAAGAGGTAATGGACCGTTTCCAATACTTAAGCAGTCCGAACATACGCAATGTGATATCTTCATTTCGCTCAAACAACTGTGGGGGGGGTCATCGACAGCATCATGACTATGAAGAAGGAGTGTAGGTTTGAATACATTCACGATAGCGTCTTCCCTGGCCAAGGAAAAGAGAAGGTGTATGTTTTCAAGATGCTGACTAAAGGACCTGGATGTGGAGTGGACCTGGTGAGGCGCATGCAACCCGAAGGGAATCTACAGAATGCGTGGATGATGTTTGACCACGTGAAACGTGTGAAGGAGTGGACGACGATGGCTTGCCACGTGTACGATCTAGAATACAAGAAGGTCATGACCATTTCAACATGTGACATGCAATCTGAAGATACCGAGATCCAAGTGCAATTTTGGAGGTCTTTGAATGTTGTAATGTCACGACATGGAGTAGATCACCCAAATTCAAGGGGTTCATGGCAGATAGTGCTATGGCAAATTGGAATGCTGTCCGTATTGTCTATGGATCTGGTTCTGCCAATGAGAAAATGGAGAATCGGGAGAGGACATGCTTGTTGCATTGGAGTACTTCTCTTCAAAAGCACACTCAAAAGCACATCTAGGAGGCCTTTCAACAGCAGCACAATACTCTATGCAAGCAATACAAAGATGCAAAGACGATGGAGGAGGCAGAGACACGTTACCTTGCAATTCGATCATGGTGGTTATCCTCTGGAGCTGCCAATGAAGATGCTCTTCATCACTTGGAGCATTGGCTGGCATTTTGGCATTTCAAATATCGGCAATGGGGAGGATTCATGCAAATGGTATATTTGCATATAATTTGGAATCCTATGTTGCATTGTAGTCTTGTAAAGTACTAGTGTGCAAAGAAGGTTTGTTCATATTTGATTTGAGTAATGTAACATGTAGAACAGCACACGTATTTTTCCCCACCCCCACCCCACCGTGGGACCAAAAACAAGGGTACCTCAAGGGAACCAAAAGACTACCGTCGGATCCAACAGTATTATTTGGGCACCCTTGTGGTCCTCCTTTTTTGGGTCCCATGGTGGGAAAAAAAAATTGAATTGTATGTTTGTTGCAAAGCTTCTCTGTAAAGGAAATATTTATGTGTATTAATTTTCTTCCAAAGATTGTAATGTTGTTTAATTATATTGAAGTGTATGTGGACTATTTTTTTTAATTCAATGTGGTTATTAACTTTGATGTCTGAAATGGTTCTAATGAATTTTAATTTGTGGGATGGCTTTCTAGGATTTGAGTTTGGAGGAGCTGGCGGACGTGCCATCATGCAACTTGTCAGGAACAATTCATAACAAGTGGCTTCAAATGTCAGGCAACCGAGGCAACAATTTGTTTGACGCAACTTGCGATGACAATATCCGTGCATGGACCCAAATGACAAACTACCGTGCTTACTTAAAAGGTCATACATGTGGATCTGGTCCATCCAAGGGGGAGTTGAAGCTGAGAGCTGCAAGACGAAGTGGAGACCCTAAAAAAATGGCAGAGGCATTGAACACATTGCCTGGAGCTCAAGGTATTGGAACTTGCATACCGCATTTGGAAGGAGAAGAGATCTTTGGGAGCACGAAGAGGAAGTTGGACGTTCCCACTGGTGATGCTGGAGACTCACATCGACCTGACAAAGTTAATTTCTCTCAACCTCGTGTTCGAACAAGGTCCAATACGGCTTTTATGGAGACTTTTGAGGGGAAAGGAAAGCATACTGAGGTTCAACCATCGAAGCATGTCACGATTGCATTTGAAAGCGACTGCGATACGTCAAAGTGGCACATTGCAAGGATCAGCCATAAATCAAACGCAAAATGTCAAGCACAGCAACGAACATCAAATATGAAGTGCATTGCTAGAATTGCAAGAGGACGAAAGGGAACCCCAGCTCCCACCTACCGTGGTAGAAAGGAAGATTACGGGACTAAACGAGAGGTCATGGCAGACTTCTGGTTTTGTTCAGATGACATTGAAAGATGTGTGAAAGGTACAAAGCGCAAGTACTTTATAGATAGGCCTGAGGTGCCGGAGGTTTGGCCTGTTTTGACCGGGACCAACCTCAATCGAGAGGAGACATTGTATGTACAACATGTTGGTTTTCAACTCCAAGAGCGCCCTACATTGTCGCCACGACGACTCTTCAACATGTCGAAGATATTCAAGAGTGTCTACGATGATCACCCGCCGCCACAAGATGCAGGTGTGTATCCAACAATAAGGAACAACCGAACCATACGACAGAATGCAAATGCACCAAGTACAGAGCAACGGAACAAGTAGGAGAGTGCTGGAAACGTGAAAGGGCAAATTCTTGGAGTGACCTTGCTTCCTTCTCCAGGTGTAGGTGCAATAGTGTCATTAGAGACTGGGGTAGATCCAAACAGAAATGTGTACCAAATTACATTGGGTATGTTTCCCTCATGCACATGTCCGGACTTTGTTCAAATGTCTGTTTCTGCTATTGGAGGGCGTCAAGCGTATGTGAATTGCAAACACTTGTACTACCTGTACCGGTACATCTGCAAGATGGACATCCATGATGACCAGTTCATTCATGCACCCAGTTATAGCTTCAACGAGTTGAAGCTTCTTTTACTTCGAGCAGGGATCATCAATGTTTCAAAGTAGGGGGGCAATCAACATTCTTCTTTGTACTTCATTTGCATCGTATTAATATATAATTTGTATGATTGAAATGATTTGGAGCATATGGAATAGAATATATTTATGCATTTGTAAAGTATGGAAATATGTGTCATTTAACAATATGAGGGTGTAAATGACCAAGAACTACAATGATCACCCCTTATCCAATAACGAATGTATAATTATCAAATAATTTATTTTAATTTGTCTTCTGTGACCTTTCCCATTTTTTTCCAATTCTTTTTTTTTTTTTTTTTCCCCTTACTTTTCTAAATTTTGTTTTTCTTTTATTTTGAACCTAAACCCACTTCTTTTCAATTTTTTTTTTAATTTCATTTCCTCTCCCTCTTTATTTTTCATGTTCAATTTTTTTTTAAGGAAGATGTCTTTTGCATTTACTAAAAATTAAATCCCAATAAATAGTCACTCCTTTAGATTGGAGTACATATGCGACAGGTCCAATAGACTCTAAGTCGATAGCCCGAGTTGGAATTTTGTGAGGCCCTGAATTACGCTAGTAGGTACGTTCTCAATACTGAGCTAAGGCTTTAGAGCCGATATGGAACAATTGTTGTAGAGGGTATGTAATAACCACCTTTCATTTTGTGAATAATAGTTGATCAATTGATTGTATTGTGTTTTAGAAAAAATCTATTATTGCATGTAGAGTAGAATTGTAGAAGGTGAGCAAAGTCCAAAATTATGCACCAAAGTAAGAAGGTCATATTTCGTAGAATATCGAGATTTTCAAGTATAATAGTTTTATATACTGAAATCCACGGTCATAGGGGTAGCAGTCATAGGTCCTATAACTTACTATAAATAGTAAATTTTCTCCTCTTTTTAAAGAAAAATATAGATCAGTTTTATTTTTAGAAATAATTCATAAAAAAAAAAATTTCAAGCTCTACGCTCACAAGGTACATGCTCGCAGCTCACAAGCTCGCTGCTCCAAGCTCGCATGCTAGCGTCGTTGTGTTTTTAGGTTTTAGGATATGCCACAAGTTTGTATAATAGTGGATATATTATTTTTAATTCAATTGTTGCTTTGTAGTTGAAGTTCCATTCAATTTTAGCTAGTACCGTAGATTGGAGTGGAGCAAAAAATTATCATATGAAATCAAAATGAATTCTGTTCCATTTTGTATAGTTCTCTATTATAATTGTGTCTACATTTGAAACTCTAATTCATTCTAATTGGACTTCTCATTCAAAATTTGGAGACAACCTTTGTATCTCTGACAATCTCAGCAAGAGCTTCAAAATAGAGATCATTGGATTGGTGTATGAAATGGTGAAGTCCTCATTCAATTGGTTTACTTTTTGCAATTTACCATGATGAATGGTGTTTGAATGTTTGATGAGCATAGTAGAAGGATCCTTTTCAGGGGGCAAATCAATGAAATACATATGCAGTACAAACAATATCCCCATTAAAATTCGTTCAACAACGTCACCGTTGGGAATTTCCTGTTCCAAATCTCTTTCAAGGGTACAAATGGTTTCTTCTGCCCTTCACTGTGGCATGTAGACTTATTTTAATAAATCTTGATGATTAAAAATTAAGATTGTATTTTCTCTATTTTTGGTTCCTTCATGTTCAACTTCAATATTGCAACTTAAGACAAGTAAAAGCCCAAAAGTATAATCCTACACTGTTTACAAACTACATCTGGAAATGGGATGAAAGTGTCGTTCAATTGACGCATGTAAGGTTGACCGTTTTTTTTTCAAACATACTTATATAATGTAGTATAATTTCCTATGGTTAGATGTGTCCAAAAAAACAGATTTCAATTTTCTAGCTCTTCCAAATAAAAATGGGAAGTCTACATTTTCTTGGGGATTCAAGGAACAAATGCTAGACCATTGCATTTCAAAATAAATGAATTTTCATTAAAAGAAGCCTTCATTGTCTAGGAATTAAGAAAAATCCTATTTGACCCTATTCCTAATACCGCAACAAAGTTTCTGCTAATAAATATGAGGTTTGATGTTTGGTATTAAAAAAAAATGCAATGCATCATTCCATTTCTTCCAAAAGAACTAAAACTAAATGTAACAAAAAGTTAGTTTTCCATATTTATTATTCACTGTACTCAGTGTCTATTGTGTAAGGTTTAGGATATAGGGTTTAGGGCATAGGGTTTAGGGCATAGGGTTTATTACTTTATTGAAATTTAAAATATGTAAAAGAATAGCTGAAATTACCCTTCACTGCATTAAAGGTACATTGGATGCTTGTGGAATGAAGTGGCATTGTTTAAAGTCCCATCTGAAATTATTAGAATCCATTGTTTAGACAAAGTTGGACTTTGAAAGCAGTCAACAGAGTCGAAAGAAAAAAAAAAAGCCTGCAGCGAACGGAGGCGCAGTACGACGGGCAGTCGGTCGATCGTCCAGCGCAAACAGGGCGACTGTAGGCGGAGGCCCTCGGCGGTCGAGGCGTCCTCCGCCATTTGCTGCCCAACCCGTAGACCATTGCGGTCGCTGAAAGCGATCGTCCCGCGTCTACTGCCGAAGCGGTCCGCGCGGTGGTCCCCAGGCTTGGGGCCGGTTCGGCAGCGGTCGCGGTTTAGGTTTGGGGTCGATTGGATATAAGGGGGGATGGCCTCCTTGAACTTCCTCACTTATTCTCTCCTCTGACGCCAAGTTGGTTGTGCTATTGTTGCTATGAGCGCCAGTTGCTCCTACATAGTGGAGAATTGGGGTCATTGAGCTTTCATTATTGGTTTCTTTTCACAAATTCACTTGTGCATAGACATTGGAGGTCATTGGCGTGCAAAATTTATTTAATTTGAAGTGCCCGCAATTTGAATTTGCCAATCATGATGGGTGAAGGTGCTTTGGATATTGATGAGATAACTTCAGTCACTGAAAAAAACGAAAAGGTTAAACCGAAGGGAGCGAAACATGAGCTTCACTACGACATTTTAGATGATCCAGACATCAAAGCCAAGAGCCATTGGAAGGAAGAAGAAGCAGAGTATTGGACGTCCAAACTCTACAGGCAATATGTAAAAATGTACCACATTGACAAGTTGTGGCCTCGGGATTTGCATGATAGTCACACAAAGGCTTTCAGTTGTAAGCCATGGACTTGCAACAACGATGATTTTGTCCATCGATCAAAGGAAGTGTGGCGGACCCTCTTTGGAGATAAGGTAATGAGTAAGGGGTACATAAACTGCAGTTTAGGGTGTATGGTGTACGCGAAACTCATATTGAACCACAAGGTGGATTGGAGCACGTTTCTAACGACAATGCAGGCTCCACTTTTGATTGGAAAAGATGGAAAAGATATTCCGCATGTGCCCAATCTTGAGGCAGAACGAGAAAAAGTATTAAAAAATACTACAGCCTTTGTGTCCAAGGCCTTGGAGGAAACAAGTGATTCATTACAATTTGGTTCTCCAGCGGAATTGAATAATGCCTCTTTGGTAGGTGTAGAAAGAGAAGTATTCTCGACTCTTCTAACGAAAATGAGCAATGCTTCTGTGAGAGGTGCGGAAGGAGAGTTCTTCTCAACTCCCACAACAACCGTGAGCACTATTGCTGCGGGAGTGTCGCAATGTGAATTTTTGTTTTTTTGTAAGTTATCTAAATCTTGGAACGGAAACCGTGATCTGGGATCCGGAATTGAGCAAGAGATAACGGGAAACCGGAAATTAACTACGGAACGGAAGAGGTGACAATCCGGATTTGATCTGAATCTAAACTGGATTAGAGTTGGAGCGGATCTGAGTTGGAACGGATTGGGTCAGGAACGGATTTGGTCAGGATGACAGATCAGACTATAAATAGGCTGACCAATCCAGTTGCCACTCTTTTTCAAATTTCTTTTGCGGAAATCGCTCTCCAGCGCATACTTAGCTTCCCTCTCCAGCGATTTGCTCCCTTGTTCTGTGAGTTTGTGTGTGTGTGTGTGTGTAAAGGCGCGCAGCGCTTTAGTGTATATTGCAGGTTTAGAGGTATTCCGGTTGAGATTGGAAGAGCGAAGGTGAGAAACGAGACGTGCGGCTAGGAGGGGGAAAGGTAGCCTTAGTCAGAATCCGGTTAGCACAGTTCGTGTCCATGCCTCAGCTCCGCAAGAGTAGAGCAGGACCGTCCAGTTCCTCCGCAGTAGAAGTTAAACTCCGGAAGGTGTGTCCCATTATTCCAGCAGAAGAGAAGGAAAAGGACAACCTCATAGAGGACCTTGCCAAGATGGGTTGCGGAGGACTGATCGATAAACCCTAGGGGTTTAGGGAGGAACGGATGATTCGAGAGCTGTTGGGAAAACTCTCGAATCAGTTCGACAAGACCATCCGCGGGATTCCGGGCAGTTGGACGGAAGAAATGTGGAGGTCCGTGTACGATTTCCGGTTAGGAGGTCAAGGGATGGCCACCTCGAAGGAAGGTTACACCCGAGGGAAGTTCCGGACCACGGTGGACTCGAAGGATGGGCATGCGGTCGCGGATTGTTTGGACGACCGGCATCGAAACCTTCTGCAGTTCTTGGTTCCGATCATCCACCCGGAGAAGCCGACGAGGGTGACAATTGCCATCGGGAACCTGATTTTCAGAGCCCTGAGCGGGGAACGGAAAGTGGACTGGGCCCGAATCTTTTCCGATCTGGTCAGCCGTCTGGTTCCAAAGATCGGAGGAAGTAGGCCGACTCCGTTGAGTCCCTACATCTTCCATCTTTACAAGCACAATCAACTCCTCACGGATACGGAGGAGAAGGAGTGGAAGACTCATGAGTCACTCCTGAAGTATGGGGAATCGGAATCGGAAGAAGAATAGGAGGAAGTATCCGATTCCGAGGAAGAAGAAGAAGAAGAAGAAGAGGAGGAGCAACACCGGCCGCAGCACAAGCGGCAGAAGACGACGCCTCCTCACCAGAGAGGAACCCCAACCCCTCCGGGTGAGACATCGAACCCTGGGAAGAAACCGGTTTTTGAAGAACCGGGTCCTTCCGGAGCGGATCCGACGGATCCGTTCAACCAGCTGATCAACATCCTAAGCGATGTGCGAGTAGACTGGACAGCGAAGAAGCTGATTCTGAACCAGATCAGCGAGCTGGTGGGAGCACCAGCAGATAGCAACCTTGCAGGAGTGGTTGCAGAATTCATCTCCAGCCCGGATGAGATCCGGAAGCAGGAAGCGGAGATCCGACGACTCCAAGAGGAGAACGAGTCGTTGAAGACGGAATTGTTGCTCCTCAAGGAGGACATGGCCACCACACGGGAGATGGCGGAGGCTACCCGGAAAGTAGCCGAGGACGTGAAGGCCACTTTTGGGACAACCGGAGACGCCGTCACCAAGTCAAAGCTATTTGACGAGGGAGTCCTCAAGGAGAAGAAAATATCCGGAACCAGATTGGTCCGGATTTTGACGGACTACTCTGAGAAGGTGGAATTGGTCATGATGGAAGCGCGAGAAGCTGCAAACCGGATGGAGGAGAGCAGCCGAAAGTTGAACGGAGTGACGTTGTCATGGTTGTTCTATCTGTCCGACCTTTCAATGCCCGGGTCTTTTCCGAACGTGGGCATTCAGACGGAAGGAAAGGAGGGGACTCCCTAGTCAAAGAAGAGTGGGAGGAAGCTCGCGCACACCATCAACTTGGATTCGTCACCGGATCTCCCAGAACGTGAAACTGGGGAGCGGAACCGGAACCTGACGGACGTCTTCGAACAGCTTGGAGCGGAACCACCTAGAAGTCCCACACTGAACCCGGGGCAAGATCAAAGTATGGATCTAACCCCAGATCAGGGTGCGGATCAAGATCAGAGCGTGGACCAAGGCCAAGACCAAGTTATGGATGAAGGAACGGATCAAGGAGTAGATCCGGTTATGATAGGATAGATAGGATTTAGTTTTGTAAATATTTGTTAGTTAGGACCGGACCGGATTTGATCCGGTGTGTCTGGTCTGGATTGGATGTTTTCCGGTCTGGCCGGCTCGGCAGGGACCGAAAGTTCCGCGCGGACTTTCCGGGCCCCTTTTTGTTGACTTTTGAGTTTTAAAGTGTATAATAGTCAGTCTTTGCGAAGGAGACTGGGAGTCTTTTCTCTTGAGTTTTTGTGTGTTTTCTATTGATTTCTTGTTGTACATCTCTCCCGCGCATGGCAGGGTTGTTTTGGTGAGAAGTTAGGAAAATGTATGCAGATTCTAGAGAGATTTCTCCCCTTAGTGCGTTTGTTTTGCTCTTATGTGCAGGTGAGTGGGTATTCTAAGTGTTGGGAGTGGGTTTCAGATCCGCAGCAACTCTACAGTTCACGGTTCCGGGCGAGAAAACCGTTGTTAGGCTAGGCGGATAGGGAAGGAGTCCTTAGTCACGCTAGAATTCCTGGATAGGAAATCCGGTTGAGTGTCCGATCTCCCGTGAGGTCTCGCTGCCCTAGTTGGTAAACGGAAGGACTTTAGTTGATGTTGGAACGGACGGATTCACTTGTAACCACCTGACTTTGCACGGAGGGAACTTGGCATCAAGGTCGTTGTAGTATGAGAGGATCGTACGGGGGGTCTTTGTGTGACCTGCAAACCGGATCGCTATCCGGGTGGCTGTGAGAGATCAAACCGGATCCGTGCTAGTGTAGGAAGTAGTGGATTAGAGAAGTGGGTCTTCAGCCACTATAAGTCACGGAAGGAGTGGCGGGCCTGCCACTCTCAAAAGCAAGCGGCGAACCCTCTGATGGTGAAATAGAGGCAAAACTAAACCGAAGTGGAGTGAGAGTACGTGTGAAAGGACCGCATCGGATCGGTCCAGAGAAGTTCCAGGATCAGAAATTGTAGGATCCTGGGTTGTGATAGGATTACAGGACCGAATAGCTTGACAGACCGGCAGAAATAGAGAGAGGTCTGGTCGTTGTTTTCGGTGTGTTGTTGTTTCCGGTTTTAGATCTAGGACCGGAAAGTAGAAATTGGATACTGGCTGAGTTTAAGTTGGGAATAGAGCTAGACACTTCACAGAATCTCGTGGGTTTGATCTTTAGAGTCATTTTGTTATGCTTTAGAGTGGTTTTTGGGAATATAACAGGGAATTCACTTACTCTGTGCTGCGACGAGGAGGTGCAAAAAGAAAGGTGTCTTCAAATCCCCCAAGGACTATGAGCAGTGCTCCTGTGGGAGGTGCAAAAGAAAAGGTGTTCTCCACTCCCCTGACGACCATGAGCAGTGCAGGTGTGGGAGGTGCAGAAAAAAGGGTCTTTCCAACTCCTGTATCAAAATTGAGCAATGCGGTCATGGAAGGTGCAATAGGAGAGGTCTTCTGAACTCCCCTAACGAAAGTGAGCAGTGCCTCCTTGGGAGGTGCAAAGGGAGAGTTGTTTATTTCTCTGCAAATAAAACAAAGTAGTTTCTTCTCGTTTGCTACGATGGAAGAGGGGTTGACATACGCCCCAATTTTGGCAACCGTACCAGGTCAAAAGATACCTTCAAAGAAGGACAACTTTGCAATACAAAACAAGGAACCTTCTTTACCACGAAAAGAGGTCGGTGCCAATGAAGTGGCAAAGGCGTATGCCCAAATTGATAGTCTTATAGAGAGGAATGATCTAGACCCCCTAATGTACACACCTCCTTCTACTTCCTTGCCAATGAGTCTAGTCATAAGCCCAGAAATGGAGGTGCAACCGCCACAAAGAAACAGAAAAGAACACGAGGACGTGGTCAAAAATTCTACCATTGATGGTATAGAGATTCGCAACAAGCATCCGCATTTGTCAGGCATGAGTGATTGCGCTCTTTGGCAATTCTGTCAAATGCCGAGTGCTGATAAACTAAAGTATTTGTTGGAGTGTGATGAGCGTTTGAAAAATTATGAAGAAGATACACAAACAACGAGGCCAGTAGTTCTACATTCCATCTAGAGGGAGCTACCAGGCCGTCCATTGCAAAAACTGCTTACCAATTGACGTGTTTAGCTCGTATCACAACTCAAACTGTCCCCAAGTTTATTGAGCTGGCTTCAGAATTTTCTAAAATGTCGCCTGCACTTCTGACTAGTGCCTTGTCTTTCTTGGATTTCACTAAGTCTTGGGTGCCTGTTCTTGACAACAAAGTGAGCCCAACAAACACATTCAGTGGCTTAGAGTCAAAGAATATGAAGTTGAGGGCAAAGTGTAAGGACTTGACACAGAAGTGGGAGATGGAGAAGAAGCTCGTGAAGCGCAAGATTGCTGAAGTGCTTGCACAGGTGGATGTAATTGACCAATTAGACACGATTATCACTCAGTTGTGTGAAATGAGACCCACCAGAACCAAACCTTGAGCAGTGCTGCTGGACGAGATACAGAAAGCCGGTCCATCGAAGCCGCCTAAGGTAGTGTATTTGAATGACGATGAAGATACCCGCAAATGGAAAGTGAAAGAACGTTCTGCCATTCCGGAGCCTAACCCAACTGGCTTAGATGCTTCTATGCAAACTGAAAAACCATGAATTTGAAGAGCTGAAGCAGAAATTAGAGGAGGCAATTCAAGAAAAAGTGCTTGTGCAGTCGGAGTTGGAATGGTTGAAAGAAACTCTTCACATGGACGACTACATGCATAAGAGCGGATTGGAAGATAGATGGTCGGCGTGGATACAAAAACTAGAAGACAAGCCCTCCATGATATCATGAGCAATGCAAAGCGTCCAAAAACTGGCAAGGAATTTGGATGAAGATTGCAATGCCATTTTGACGTCTTTAAAAAGGTTCAAGAATGTGTTCGATGAACGTACGGGGAATTACACCAAAATAACATGTTGGGGAGACATGGATGCCATGTTTGAGCGGTTGAATCACACGAAGAAAGAACCACAGCCTAGGAGTGTGAATTGGTCCTTCGAAGCAGAGGAAGGTTGGGTTCCTTATAATACGCTGTCAGCACACATCAAGAAGGAGGACAAGGTAGTAGTGAGTGCTTGTGACACAGCCCCAAGCATGTTGGAGAGTTATTGTAGCACTTGCCTTGGTCTTCTTGGTCCTAAAGGAGCCCTAACTATGGGTCAATGTTGCCACACTTTTCATGTGACATGTGTAGTCAAAGCCCTAACTATGGGTCAAAGTCGTTAGGTTTGTGCAGAGTGCCATGCTCCTTTGAGCCCTAGATTCTACGAAATGCTTGGAATACTAGAAGTGATGCCCCCAGGCTACAAATACACTCAATGGAACCTTCCACTTGACCAAGGGCCATTCAAATTTCATAATTATTTACATTGGGGTAAACCTTTGATATGGGATGCAAGTGAACGGAAGCATGGACTGTACAAGAAGACTGAACAAGCGGAAGATGACTTCATATGGATGACTATAAACAGAGAGGTGGAGTTGCAAGCCTAAGGTTTTGAGGATGGAGAGGCTCGTGAATTGTTTTGTCGCAACATGGGGGGGCATTGGAGCGTGCAACACAAAAAGTTCTTCCGGTTTCCCGAGAAGGAAGTGAAGAAAGGGCCAGATGGAAAATGGGTAGAGGTGGAGTGTTTGAAAGAGTTCAATGACCAGTACGGCACGTATAACCACATTCTGATAGGCAGGGCACTTTTTCTATTGAAGTTGGAAAAAGCTGCAGAATTTTGTGCTCCTATACAAATAGGTGGGCAAACAAGTACAGAGCATGCATTAGTGGATGTGGTGGGGGCATTCGATAGGAGGATGGCCGACATTGTAGGTCAGTGGAGAGTATTCTTGCTAGAAGGAGACCAACTGAGAAAATTACAGCTGAAAAGTGATGACGAAGTAGTCCAGGCAATGGTAGATCAAATAGACAGTGCTTTGAGAGCCTTGAAGGCAGAAGAAGTGGATTTGACTCCCACAAGGAATAAAAAACACAAAAGGGTTGAAGAAGAGGACGACCATTCTCCACAGTCAAAACGGCTATTTTCTATGGTTGACGTGGATCTACAAAGTGGAGGGTCCATCGTCCGCCCGAGTCAATAGTCGGAAACTTGCCAATGAAGTAGACGATGCTTGGCTCAAGAAGGGACGTCTCCTATCTCAAAAGAGGGTAGTGGCAGGTGATTAGAACTTGTAAGGGAATTTTTTTTTCCCTTAAAATGCAGCTATAAATAATATAATAACTGCTGTTTTGATGGTACAAGGATTGAGTAGTACTAAGTCATTGCACTAATGGTATGTCATGAGTTCTTTATGATATATAAATGTCTATGCAATGGAAACGTGTTTTGATTTGGAATTTTGTCAACAATGTATTTTGTGTCCTTCACATATAAGATAATTTTACATCCATAGTTATTAAATGCATGTAGTGCCATGCATATGTACCATAGAATTGCATTCCTTTTCGTCCAGCTTCATTGCTCAAAGGCGTAAATAAAAAATGTGAATGAAATATGAACAAACAAGACCCTAAGTCCCAGGTAAAAGCTTTGATTAATAGCTACAAATATGTATAATATTCCCACTTGAAGTAGAATTCAATTTGTAACTAATAATTAGAGCTCAGCATTGAATACAAATACATCAAGGTAAGATTTGAACCCGTGACCTCTTGAAGACCAATAATCAAACTAGCCCCTAGGTGGTCGCACCCACTGGAATGCCTGCTGTGGCCTGAATGCGCTAGACAGATTGTCTTACCCCAGTTACAACCATTTGCGATCGACCGTCCCATTGGCGACCGCCGTTTTGTCCGCGCAGCGGTCGGACCCGATTGCGCGGCCCCGCGCCCGTCCGCACCAAAGGCCGCCTCATTGGACGGTTAGGATTTATTGGCCATTGGGATTCCTCTCTAACGGTCGTGGCCAGCTGCACAAGTCTGAAGAGTATAAGTGGGAGGAATAAGGTATGTCAAAGCACTCTTGAGAAACTGAACACTAAGATTTTCAAGGGCTAGGAGCTACAATTTTTTGTGTCCCTTGCTTGGTAATGCATAATTCAATGGACGGGGGGGCCTTGAATTTTCAAGGCTTTGTGCACGCAATGCTTGTTACCTTTTGGATATTGTGAACTCGGTGTTTACATTTTCAACTTGTTTAAAATATAAAAAATTTGAACCCGTCACTATGAGTAAGGACTTTTCCACTTGGTATGGAGTCTTGTCACCAAATAAAGTGCAGTGCAAGGCTTGTCAACTCATCTTTGCCAAAAATCCATGGTTGCCGTATGTTGAGCCACCTAGGATATCAAGGCACATCAGGCTTTCGTGATACCGGGGTCAGCCTTTGTCCTAGGTTGACATCAGAGGTTCAAGTTCTATTTCTTCGTTGTGAAGGAAAATTTCCACGGCGGCCCGCGGCCATTGACAACGTAGATGGCAACAACACGCCTATGGATAGAAACGATTTCTCAAATGGCATGGGCACGACGCGTTCTATGCAGGAGGATTCGTGCACGGCACCACAAGAACTTCTAGGTGTGGGTTCAGAAATAAATCGAACCACTGAAACATCCGGTGAATGTGGAACTCCAAGGGCATCAAGTAGTAGGCTGCATAAACAGAGTAGCCTAGCCAATGGCTTTGAAGAAACAGACAAATGGAAATTGAATGCAGTATGGGCAATTTTTTTTTACTCGGCAAACATACCATTTGCTGTAGCCCAAAATCCAGCCTTCAAAGAAGCAGTGAAGAAAACGGCAGAGTGGAATCGGCCATACACCCCGCCATTGTACCATGATCTACGACACAAGTTGCTAGACCAAGCGAAGGCAAACCTTTAAACAAAGCTCCATAACAGAACCAAAGATAGCGTTAGGAAGTTCGGAGCAACATTGTCTATCGATGGATGGAGTGACGTTTCGAACCGCCCATTAATAAATGCCATGCTAGTCTCTGCCTCAGGGGAGGAATTCATTGGATCGGTGGATATAAGTGGGGTGGAAAAAAACGCAGAGTATTTGGCGTCTGTATTGGAGAGATTCATAGAACACGTGGGTCCCTCAAATGTGGTGCAAGTGACTGCGGATAATGCACCAATGACTTAGGCAGGGTGGAATTTGGTCTCCACTAGGTATCTGCACATGTTTTTTCAAGGGTGCGTGGTGCACGCCTTGAATTTGTTGCTAAAAGATTGGGGGAAGTCAAAATGGATTTCGGATTACATAGAGAAAGCCCATGCTATAGTGAAATTCTTCAAGAGTAGGCAAATGCTGCTTCCCATATTTCAATAGCATGAGACGAAGTTGAGCTTGTTGCCGGCAAAAGCGAGGTTTGCCTCTAATTTTATCATGATTGACCGTTTGTTGAAGGTTAAACAAGCATTACAACAAAGTGTGGTGGATCCACAATGGGTCGGGTACGTGCGGAAGCTGAAAGACACCCAAAAAACAAAGCCCCGCTCGGAGTCTCGAGTTGTAACCCAATTCATTTTGAATAATCATTTCTGGAAACGTTTGATGAATATCAAGGAAGTGGTGGGTCCAGTTGTATATGCTCTACGTGATTTGGATGCCAAGACACCATGCATGGGCAAGGTCTTGCATCTTATGAGAGGTTTACAGGAACATATCTTCTTTTTACAGGGCCCGCCTTTTAAATTGTCTGTATATCGAGCCAAACGATTGTAGACCTCGTTCTTGAAGCGACGCAAAATGGGGAGACAGATCTACATTATGTTGGAGCGCTTCTAAACCCGTACCTGCTTCATGATAAGGAACTGGCCGACGATACAGAAGCAACGGAGGCATGCAAGCGGGTTTTTCAAAGAATATGTAAACCAGGGGAGTACGCGATGGTGGTGAAGGAATTTGTAGCCTTTCGATATAGAACCCCTCCGTTCCCTAACATGTTGAATCCAGATGAACAAATGTTGTTGGCACATGCTTGGTGGGATTTTGAGGGTGCATGTGGGAAGCTCATTGCTCCAATTGCCAAGAGGATATTGGCCCAACCGGTATCATCATCTTCATGTAAACAAAATTGGAGTAGCTATTTGTTTGTTCACAACAAATCTCAAAACAAGTTGAAGACACAGAGAGCAGCAGATTTGGTGTATGTGTACACCAATTCAAAAGTCTTGGCCGCATCGAAGGTACATGATGAGAAGAAGTGGTACGAGGACAACATAGAGTCAGAGGATTTAGAGGGGCCTATTTCGGAAGACGAAGAAGAGGTTGACAACGACGGGCTTCAAATTAATGATGAAGATGTTATGAACAACGATGTCGAGGATTTTGATGATGGACCGTTTCCTAGCCCAAATCGGAGTAATGAAGACTTTGATGTTGATCACGGAGACCCTTTCAAGTTTGAATCAGATGGGGACAGCGCTGGGAATGAGGACAACAGTGCAGATGATGAAGATGGTGGTATTGGTGAGGATGAGGCCCAAATTCCCATAGCCAGATTTGTAGATGGAACCAAATTTCTCAGTAGCCAAAACCTTGTACCAGAAAGGGAGGTAGCTACGTAGAGGTAGTGGTGGCAAATGAGAGAACTATAGCAAATGATGGGACTGGAAAATCGGATGAAGTTCTTCAAACTTCAAAGGCTATATCCGCGGTAGTGGGACAAGTGCAAGAGAGGGACGAACAGAATGGCACAATACAGTTTGAGCTCAATGTCTCAATGAACGTGGACAATGCTTCGGTCCCATGTATTGTGGTATTGCCAATCCACAATAGTGTTGAACCAAGTACTGCAAATGATGCAGGAACCAAAGTTCAAGACAATGTTGATCCTGGTTTGATGTATGGATCTAGGAGCCCAATTCAGGTGAACAACGACAGAGGCAAGAAGCACGCTAGGCAAGATCCTCAAGTACCACAATGTAGCAATCCTCCGCGTGTAGTGTCAAAAACAGCTGCAACAACTATGCGTGGTTTGGGAAGCTCTGGCCGTTGGGACCGTATTGTGAAGATGTCAAAAGAAGCACGGCCTCGCATCAATTCAGATGAAACAAAGTCACCATCCAACGGTGATGAGGAGGACAAGACATTGGATGAAATGCTTGTTCGGGAAGCTAGCCGTGCACTGCCACAACGTTCAACCAAATCATCCACTCCTACAGGGTTGTCTATGAATGCAATGAAGGTAAACATTCAAGGAGGGGTCGGAGTACTGAAATTAGAGGCGAAACATTCCATCAAACCCAAAAACAAAAGCAAAA
The DNA here is from genome assembly GCA_951799445.1 of Pseudisothecium myosuroides. Classification (NCBI taxonomy): domain Eukaryota; kingdom Viridiplantae; phylum Streptophyta; class Bryopsida; order Hypnales; family Lembophyllaceae; genus Pseudisothecium; species Pseudisothecium myosuroides. The sequence continues at coordinate 2,975,336 of OX637297.1, forward strand.
TGCAATTATTTGTAGCTAGCCCAAGAAAATGACAAAACACAGGTAGAACCCCTCTTGATGCACGTCTTCCTGTTTCATAGAAGAAAATGATAAGTGTTTCCTTCAAGGAAGATAAAATGAAGGCTATATTGAAAATAAAGAAAGAGAAGAACCAAGGCAAACGAAGGAGATCAAGTACGTTTAATCAAGTTCATAAGGGAGGAATGACAAAAGATATTGTTTGTAATTGTTGTAGTACATGGAAAAATGTAAGCATTCACGTATGGAAAGGCATGATTCTTTCAAATGTAGGCTATTAAAGGACCGGGCCCATACTCTTCCCCATTTTTTTTTAATTCACAAGAAGATGAATTTTTAATTGTAACAAATTGAATATTTTAGTGAAATCTAAATCCTAGGTGTAATTACATCTTCTTGAAATAAGTATAAGCCTTCACGTATGGAAATGGATGACATTTTCAAGTTTTAGCCATTAAGGGACCAAGGCCCATTTCCTTCCCCATTTTTTTTATTGAAAAGAAGATGAATTTGGAATGGTAACAAATTGAATGTTGTAGTGAATTAGTGAAATCTAAATCCTAGGTTTAATGACATCTTCTTTCAAAAAATGTGAGCCTTCACGTATGGAAATGCATGATTCTTTCAAATGTGGGCCATTAAGGGGCCAAGGCCCATTTTCTTCCCCATTTTTTTAAATTGAAAAGAAGATGAATTTCTAATGGTAAGAAATTGAATATTTTAGTGAAATCTAAATCGTAGGTGTAATTACATCTTCTTGAAATAAGTGTAAGCCTTCACGTATGGAAATGGATGACATTTTCAAGTTTCGGCCATTAAGGGGCCAAGGCCCATTTCCTTCCCCATTTTTTTTAATTGAAAAAAAGATGAATTTGGAATGGTAACAAATTGAATGTTGTAGTGAAATCTAAATCCTAGGGGTAATGACATCTTCTTAAAATAAATGTAAGCCTTCATGTATAGAAATGCATGATTCTTTCAAATGTGGGCCATTAAAGGACAGGGCCCATTTTAATCCCCATTTTTTTTAATTCACAAGAAAATGAATTTGGAATGGTAACAAATTGAATGTTGTAGTGAAATCTAAATCCTAGGGGTAATGACATCTTCTTTCCAAAAATATAAGCCTTCACATATGGAAATCCATGATTCTTTCGAATGTGGGTCATTAAGGGACCGGGCCCATTTTATTCCCCCTTTTTTTTAATTCACGAGAAGATGAATTTTTGATGGTGACAAAATGACAAATTAAATATTTTAGTGAAATCTAAATCTTAAATGTAATTACATCTTCTTAAAATAAATGTAAGCCTTCACGTATGAAACTAGATGACATGTATAAGTTTTGGCCATTAAAGGCCAATGCCCATTTTGTTCCCCATTTTCTTTAAATCACAATAAGATGAACTTTGAATAGTAACAAATTGAATATTTTAGTGGAATCTAAATCATAAGTGTAATTACATCTTCCTTTAAAAAAATGTAAGCTTTTACGTATGGAAATGCATGACATATTCAAATTTGGGCTATTAAGGGGCTAAGGCCCACTTCCTTCTCCATTTTTTCTAATTCTCAACAAGATGTCACATTTCATTCCCGTTTTCATTAATTCCATTTATTATTTATTATTTTCCCAAAACCGGCCACTTATGCCTAGCCGCCGCCTCGCCGTCCCCAACCGATCGCTAGACAGGCGATTGGCCCCGACCACCCGGCCGGCCGCCCGAGCCGTCGGAACTGGCCGATCGCTCCATTGGGACCGACTGGTTGGGCGTCGGCCACCCCCGACAGACCGCCAGCTCGACCCCCCGACCCTCCGAAGGAACGCGCGACTGCCAACCTGACCCCTTGGCCGGCCGCTATACCGGCCGCCGCGGGGTAAATTTTTTGACCGCTAAATTACGAATTGTCCGCTGCGTCTGGATGTCCAAAATTCGGACGTGAATTTCAGTCAAATGTTCAAATTTGTCAACCCGGCTTTTGAGGAATCGTCCGTGATTTTTGATCCACTCTCCTGGACCAATTTGCATACACTGCAGCACCCGCGTCCACCTAGGTGGGGGGACTATTTTCAACAACCCATTTACCATACTAGCAATTCCGATACATCAATTCTAGCGTCATGTTTGAGTTATCGGGTCTCTTGTACTGAATCAAGAACTTCCCGTTATTCACATCTCCTTCCAATCTGTATACAATAGACAATGCTCTTCCCTGCCAAACAGCACATGATTTCGGGACTTCCGGTCTGAGAAGTACCCAATAGCCTGGTCGTATGTTTAGCCACGGATTAAAGCTTTCCCTTGGCGCTTCATTTGCGGGGCCACAGTAAGGTTCCAGCTCCTCTTCTTCCTCCGGAATCACATCCATGGAATTGATCGTCGATCTTGAGCGAGGGACTCCATTACCTGCCACCCTCCAATTCTGTTGTGGCCAGAAGCCTTCCACCAACTTCGGAGGACACTCGGGTAGTGGTTCCTTCAGCTCATCGAGAACACACTTCCAGTAATCCACGTATGGACCAAACGCAGTTGCAAATCCCTCGCATTTAGACAATCCATATTGCCACTAGTACTGAGTGTATTTCTCGAGTCCTACCAGTATGAAACCCTTATTCAAGGTAGCTTTCCGCGTCGCTTCCCTTGCCTTCTCTTGATTTCCATTCGGTACCAGAACCTTGCTGCCCCACATGGGCTTAAACGGAACAGGCTTTGGACAGCCGTGAGAGAACATAGGCCGACCATTGTCGTCTGTCTTCCAAAGGCGTTCAGAAGGTTTCTTAGACGGCAACCAATTTGAATCAATTGCTGACCATTTGAAGTTCATGACAGGGACCCCATCAGTGTCCACCTAGAACTTGAACAGGTGAATCTCCTCCAATCCAATTAATTTTTCCCTGTGATCGCATTAGTAACCTTCCACGAACGACTTGAAATCCCCCACCTCTTGTATGAACTCCGACATAAATGACAGTTCTTGGGACTGCATGAAGGCTTTCATGAGGTCAATGACGACAAAAGTGTTCTTGGTCTTTAGGGCCTTGGAAAGGTGGTTGAAATATACATCAATGTCCTCATGAGTGTGTCTGACTAGTAGAAATCCAATCTGAATTTCTTTGAAGACACCTTGTGCAGTGAGCAAGGATAAGAATGCCATAAGATATTTGTTCTTGTTATCCTTGGCAGAGTTGTCAAGCTGAAGATATAAATTTTCAAGAAGGGGGGTACTTCCGACCCGAGCTCCAGGTTCGGTGAGGGTTAGGCTGTCCATACATCTAGACTTTCCTCTAAGCAGTGCCTCGAACAATGAGTTAGCTGGCGGATATGGAAAGAGGTCGCCTGCCTCTCCAACAAGTGGACCCTCCAGCCGGCGCAGCAACCTCGCCAAAGACGAAATGGTGAAGTTGGAGTCCGCCGGCCAGCAAGATGGAGCATAATGGGCATAAGCACCGTCACCATGGCCATGAGCTACCATTCCAGTAACGCTCATCGGAAGCTGCCCCAAACCGGCCGTGGCCTTGGTTGTCACCCCCAGTCTGGGTAGAGCCGTCTTGGATGTATCCATCTTGTCGTGAATTATACATAAAATTCTTCGAGGATCTCGTTTGGATTCCTCACGCCAAGACGCATGCAAACAACGGCAAGAAGCTTGGTGATTGAGATGATGAGTCCGCTGCTTCATGAACTCCACGTACTCAGGGCTTCCTTTCGGGGACCTCAAAATAAACTGCTGTAGATTGTCGCACGTAGTACATTTTGCAAACAAACTTCCAGGACAGGCTTAATGGAGACGTTGTTGAAGTGCTCCTGCTTGAGTCTACTAATAGTCGACTGGCTCACGGGTGGCAGACCGTAGTCGGCATTCAGCTGCACATCCAGAATTGGTACGCTTAAGCATCGGTACGAGCGAAGGGGAAGGAATGCAAATGACAAGCAATGCACCAGAACAGTGATCGTGATATCTCCCGATCATTGATCTCGTCAGGAGATCTCACGATCAATAAAGCAGTGACAGGAGATAAGGGGCACTACCTCATTGGCGTCTGCTCGGACTCGTTTCCAATTTCTTCCGGGAGGAAGAAATTTCATAGTGTTTGTTTGCCCGTTCTCAATGCCACGCCTTTGGTGGGGCATTTGATCAGCATTCTCGTCAAAAATGGCTTTCATAGGCCTAGTGACCTGAACAGTCCGAGTTCGCGGGCGCTTAATTCCTTTGTTTTCGTATGTCCCTGATATGACGCCGTCGTTGTACATCTTGATGTAACTGTGGTAAGTGGACTTTGGAATGCCGTGAATTATGTGCCACGCCTTGCTACAAACATCAACTCCCTGTAGCGTGACGTATTTCCGCTTCTGCTCCCCGTACCTTTCGTGAAGTTGTCCTCCCACTCCAATCCCATATTCACGGTGCTCGTCAAACAACTTCAAGTAGTATTTCTGCCTTACGAACAACGTGAACTCATGGTTATGATGTTGACAACACAGACATCTGCAACACTTCTCCAAGCTAACTTTCCAAATCTCCTCGTTTGTCGTTTTGCGGGAGTATTGCCATTCCTTCAGTTCCAGATTGGGTTTGCAAACTACAAAGCAGTATGGTGCTTTCATTCTACCTCCGAGGTAAGCAAGAGGGTCGTTGATATTGGGAATGGCTGGAAAATGATCCACTGTCTCCTTCAACGAACGATCGTTGGGAAACTAGCACTCCGAAATTGGCCACCTCTCGTGAGACATTATGGCTTTGGTGTCACCTACAAAAACATCAAGGACTATTACACCTACAAAACCTTCACCAAGTGTTTCGTCTTGGAAATGATCTTTCGGCTTCCAACAAATGATATGACCCAAGGAAACAAGGAGTCCGTTGGCGTCCATCCGATGCACATCAAGTCCAAACCAGGCTCCTTGACGAATATATGGACATGGATCCATCGGGGGATCCTCGACGCTCTAACAACGTCGGTAGCTCTCCACAACACTACATTCTCTTCAACATCCTCTAATGTATTCATACCCCTCTGACAGGGAAAGAATTTTAAATCCTGGAATTCTAATTTGATAGAATGAAGTCACACCAAAATGTAAATCAAAGGCTCAACAGGTATGGGCATACCCAGCCACTGGCCCTGGGGATGAACCTCTTTAACAATCCCTGCTCCAACTTCACCGAATCTAGGCACAAACAGCTTAACCCAATCACCATTCACAAACGGTTCACATCCATTGGTGGAATCTTGTGATTCACTTTCTACATGCGTTCCGTCCACATACGGAACTATTGCATCAGCAGTAGACTCACAGAATGAATCCATTGTCAGAGTGAATTCTGTCAAATCCCTTGGACAAGATGAAAATAATCTGGCAAATCTGTACATCATAGATTCAAGGAGTTAGGCGTGTCTACAGAAGAGCGCTGCATTCATGGCCTTGCAACCTCACGATATGAAGGACAAAAGCATCAATGTGTCTACAGTCGTGGGTTCTCACAATCACACGACAAAGGAACATGAATAGGTGAATCTAGTTACTGTCAACAAGAAGTTCAAAAGCCCAGATGCGACAGTGTGATCTCACGAGGGCTGTTCGAGAACCACTAGGAAGAAGCCAATGCATCTAGGAAGACGATGCAGAAGTTTACAAGACATTAACCCAACGAACGTTCAGTACATCGTGGGATCCCACGACACTCCTGGCGCTGAATCATTTAAACTAGAGATCGCGGTATTCCAAGATCCTCCTAAAGAATCACCTAGACCGCTACAGGAATACAAATGAAGTAGTGGGTCAAATTGAATCACTCTGATAAGTCCCCGACATATTATCAATCAATCGTGGGATCCCATGAGAATGGCATCGTGTAATTTCCGGTACAGTGTTCGTGAAATCCCCCGAGTAGGAGAAACTGGCACCAACCAAAAAAATGATCGTGAGATCCCACAATGCTAATACAGGATCAACGAAAGAGTATGACGGTTATCAAAAAGTAAGGCGGATAGAAGTACACAAGAAAGGCCACAGCCAAGGTTCAATCGATCGTTGGATCCCACGACAAAATGATAGGAGATCCCCTGACTTTCAGACCACGAGATCTCTATATTCAAAGATTTCGAGGTCTCCCCATGGTTTATACACTGAGATCGTGGGATCTCACGATGATTACGTATGTTCGATATATACACGTATTCTACTAACGTAGACCAACGTATCTACATAAGATAGTGAAATTAGGTTTCCCGTCACTAGTTTCTTGACATTTGACACTCTATAAATATTCTCAGTTATTGTACAAAAATTCTCTAGTTTTAAAGTGGATTTTGTTGTAATTTAGACTCCTAAACCTCCATGTGTACAATAGGAAACTGTTTTAGAAGTAGTTGTTGAATTTGATGGCTTGTACAATGATTTTCCTGATGTAAGGTCCCCTAATTCTTAACGCAACCTAATTTCACTATTTTGTGTAGACGTTCTGACTGGTTGTCATCCACATACACGGTTCTCATATCAACTTGCCCTCAGAGCAGTACCGTCCCAGGTTTCAAAGTGAACCTCGATGTCACCACAGCATGGTGATCCCTTAAGCACGTGATTTTTTCACAAAATGAAACCAATGCACGAAGCAAATTATCGCAGCTAGACTCCGTTTCATTCTCAATCTATGACATCCTCAGTTTTTGACAAAGTGCAGTGGCGTCAAGTCGACAACAAAATCCTCGACATTCGGAATCGCATAACACTTGCAAAAGATACATTCTTACCTTGCAGCAATTGGCTCGGTCACAACTTTGTGCGCCTCCACGCCCACTCTGTCGCCAACGCCGGTAGACACCTACTCAACACTCCGCAGCCTGCTCCGCCTGTTCACGTGTGCAAACAAAAAGAGCAAGCTCCAGATTCTTTTCGAATTATGAACCAGGTGACTGGTTGGAATTCTTCAGCTCTGAATTTCCGCCGTGAATTTTGAAATCACCAAGCAATCCTTGATTTCGAATGTTGGATGCGTTCTTGAATGCCGTGCCACAATCAACAACGGCTGGGGGGTACGTGCGGTCCTTCACTTCGGAAGTTGATTGCATTCTCAAATTCTGTGCATCTTCGACTACAAGAGGGAGGGCGTGGGGCTCTTGACTTTTTGACTGGAACTTTGCAAATCCAGTCTTTATTGAAATTCCGATCCTTCACTGACATTTTGAAATTCGCCGCATTCAAGGATGGTATCGTTGCACCGTTTTCTAGGAGTCAATGATGCTTTGACCAAAGCGGATCAAATTGTGAAGACTTTCACTTCCTCAAATGTCATACGCTTCCCCGATCAATACTCGGAGTTCTTCTCCTACACGGCCTGATTATACGTATCCTACATAAACAAACAGTACAAAATCTTGTGAACCCCAAAACTTGAGCACCTAAAACATGTGGAACACCTCACTTACAAAAAGAATCAACAAAATTTTTGAACTCTAAAATGTTCATATTATTTATTTTCTATTCCAATGAATGCAATCTTAGGGTCTAGGGTCCACAGTCATAGGGTCTACAGTCCACGGTCATAGGGTTTAGGGTACACGTTGTAGTGTAGTGTTCACGGTTTCAAGGTCATGGTTCTTGGTTTCAAGGTTCAAGGTTTCAGGGTTCAAGGTTTCAGGGTTTAATAGGGTGTAGGGTATACAGTGGCAGCACTTTAGATTAACGTTTTTTAGGGTGTGCAGTTCATGGTTTAGGGATTTTAGGGTTTAGGGTATTTTGAAAAGTGAAAATGAAGCTGATTATTTGTTTCCAATTTTTTTCCTCAAGTAAGTTTATGTCATCTCAGACCGGGACCATATAAACTTAGAATTCAATCTAAGTCAATATTGCTAATTAAGAATGTCAGTTAACAGATTGATTTCTTATATTGTTGTTATGTAGTACAACATCCAATGGTTTCATATGAGACTTTAAGGATTAAACAATGATTGACACAATTTATATTTCATCTAGGAATTTCTAAATAAAGCACCAAGGGCTTTTTTGCATTTCCCTCTCTCATTTTTCCCTGCATAAATGGCAATCCAATGACTTTTCCTTGTGTCACAATCCGTTGACACAAGGAAAAGTTATAAGATTGCCTTTTACACATGGGAAATTGAGAGAGGGAAACGCAAGAAGCCCCTTGTGAAGGACTTCGGATGTACAATCATGGTGGAACGAAGAACAAACTGAACCATTATTTTGTATTTTAAATCTCAATCTGAATGATTTAATGAGTTAAATGCTTTCAAATTTATTAATGCATTTTGACGGGTGTGAATGCTTTAATATGGAATCATGTCATTCATGAGAACATTGTAGGTGATGCAATCTTCATCTGGATTTTTGAAATGATCATATGTGGTATACATCTACATCATTATTTGACTACAATGTACGTAATTTTTATTTGAACAATCTCCACCGACTTTTCAAAAAAAATCGGGAATAAAATGCGCGATGGCTTCAAACAGCTTAAATAATATTAAAAATGTCATGAAATTTCATACATGCATGTATAAAATTTGATTTAGGAAGATGTAATTGGTCTAGCTTTACATTCAATCTACCACTATTTTCTAGTCTTGCCCGTTGAAAAATCCATTTTTACGTAAAAAAAAATGGGGAATGAAATGGGCCTTGCCATTGAATGGCTTCATTTTAGTAATATCAAGCAATTTCATACATAAGACAGTACATGTCAGTATGGAAAAAAAATGTAGAAGTTGTAAATACTCCGCTTATGAAGTGAAGAGTCCTCATCGAGAAAAGTCCATGCTACGTTTTCCCAAACTTACCACGTAAGCTAAAAAGGTCCCCCTCGGTCCTGCGGTTCAAAGAACTCTCATTCCATAAATCATACATAAAACAATACATGTCGGTATGAAAAAAAAATGTATAAGTACTTAATACTCCGCTCATGAAGTTATGGGCGAGAAAAGTCCATGGTACGTTTTCCAAAATTGCGATATATATTACACGTCAATTTAAAAACAAAAAATTTAAGTTGTAACTTAAAATTATTTGTTTCATAAATTGAAGATCACTTTTGAACATCCTTTGTTTGACATTGTTTTTTTTAATTTCTATTTTTTGCAAGTAATCCCAAAATCATGGGCGGCTAGGCTTGGTCATGTACTTTGGAGAATTGTCTGCAGATATGCTCCAAAACACAAGTTAATTAAATAGATAAATACCTAGTATGCCCAAAAAATTTCGGGCAATCACGCTCTTATCTACATCTGTCCAATTATTGCAAGACAATTAATATGGAATACATAAGATAATTTAGATATTATTTCTTCTTCACACAGTTGCCAATCATGTTGATTGTATACTTCAAAATGATTGCCTAGGAGATGAATGAGAAAGAATTATAGAGGACATCAACAATGTCCCCTGTACTTATGCAATTGTTATAGTCATTTCTATTAAATTAAATAATCTGAACTAATTTTCTAGAAAAATGACACAAGTGCAAACTAGAAATCAAAGTTCATTACGTTAAAGGTATATTTAGTGGATTGTAAAGAAAAAGTAATCATCAAAACCAGTTAAATCTAGAAATCAATGTAGCAATCCATAAAATTAAACCGCTCATGATTCGTAACTAATGTTTGCATGGGCAGAATATTTAAAACTTTCTTCTACATTTTTTTGTTCAAATTAACTTGTACAACATTATGCATGATTTATGGAATGAGAGGTCTTTGAAGCGCAGGACTGAGGGGACCTTTTTAGGTTACGTGGTAAGTTTGGGAAAACGTAGCATGGACTTTTCCCGCTCATGACTCTTCACTTCATGAGCGAAGTATTTACAACTTGTACATTTTTTTTCCATACCAACATGTATTATTCATGTATGTTTCATTTTATTTATTAATAGCATTGTTTGTGGATCGACGGTGTGTGAAAAATTGTTTAATTTCTTCATTTGTCATGACAGAAATAATTAAGCTTCTTGTAGTCCAGATTGTCAATTGAAATTTATTTAAAACCGTTTATATAGTCACTCCTAGTAAGAGTGACAGTTGTATAACAAGGTGTTTTCGTAGTGCTTGAATTCAAGAATTCTAATTTAGGGGCTCTATTAAATAAATTTTAGTTTTAGTTTTTTTTGTTGTTGCATGGAAAGTATGGCTTCAATGAAACTTTAGTAATTTTTTTACCTAACATTGCTAAACCCTTAGTATAGTATGACCTTATGATTGAAGGTTTAATGTACAAATTGAATCATTTCTGGAATTATATTCTATTATTTTGATTTCACTTAGGAAAACATTTAATTTTTTTTACCATTATTTAATTCCGTCTTTGTTTTGCATTTTTTTTCTTGATTTTGAGTCTTGATATTTGAAGTGTATAACTAACAAAGGAGTTGAAGACTTGGAAGTAACTATGGATGCAAAGTAGGAAGTTACCTCTGGTAAGTGTGCTAATTAATTGAAGGTAGACAAAATAGTGAAACTAGGTTGCCTTATTTCAACAAAGTTACTTTATAAGCCATTCACGTGAATAAACGTTTCTACAATTATTTTTATTTGTAGACATGGAGTTTCAAGAGTTTCAATAGCAACAATACTTAAATAAAGAATAGTGCATTCTTGTAGAGAAACAAAAAAAATTTATGTAATAATTATCGAATGTCAAGAAATTAGTGAGGTGCAAGTGTGCGACCTAATTTCACCATTTTGTGTAATGAGTGAGGGTTCAGCTTGAGACTTCTAGTCAAGCCCTCCTCATGATGTCAGTAATCATGAGGAGGATTGGCAGTCATTAGCTCCGCCGTCTTGCACCTGACAACACCACGTCACCAGAATCCCCCAACAGTTTCTTCTCCTCCTAGTTTCCTTTCCTCCCCACAATATCTGCTTGCATCCCTTTTCTCCCGACATTGTGTGCTTCTCCGTTTTGCTGATTTTGTGCGCTTCTCCGCTTTCCTTCCTCGCGCGTTCATTCAGGTTGCTGCAGTCCGTGAGTTTGGTTGTCTGAAGCTTTGCATTTGGAGTGAGTTTGGTTGTTTGGAGCTTCTCTGGTTGGTTCATATGTTGTTGGCAGAGCATTGAACTTTAGTTCGCGAAGCTGAGTGCATCGAGGGACATTCAGAGTTGTCTTGTTGGACACATTTTGGGGTCTGGTCATCGTGTTGTCTGTCTGACGTCTCATGTCGCGCATGACAAATGTCAAGTATGTATAACATTTTTGTCTAATAAGGCCATATTTAACATTTGAGACAATTTGAAATCTTACTTTAAATATGACTCAGAATTTAGAACATAATAAGTGTTTATTAAATTGAGATACTTCAATAAATGAAACGTTAATATGTCAAGATCAAAAGTAGAGAGTGCTTTATTTAAAAGTCAACCTTAAAGTTGACTTTACTAGACGGACGAAGGGGCTATTGTCTGTCTGTGACGTTGTGTTTGTCGAGTTGTCGCCAGGTTGTGGAAGACAACCATGGGGACATTGAAGGTGTATATTCAAATTTTGCTGGTGGAGTGTGTATGTGCGCGGAGAACGGCAATCAATTTTCGTGGTGGAGTGTGGAAGTGCGCAAAGCATTTCCTGGCAAAGGCGGTGCACAAGCGTCCGGACCGGTGTGCGAGAAAAAGGACACGGTGCTAGACCTCACCTGGCTCATCCAACAGGTTAGTTCATTGTAGTCCAACCTCAAAACCTACATTTTGATTTTGTAGTTCTCTGTTGGTGAGGTTCATTATTTTACTTCTTCGTTGTAGAATTGTGATTGCATGGAGGTGCGCGTTTGCTCTGCAGTTCAGCTTCTAGGCTTGGAAAGAGTTCATCCCCTTCAAGCTTGTCAAATAAATCTAATATTGTGTACAATGACTATTTAGCACTCGCCCTCCTTGCAGTTGTAGGCTCTCTTTACCCATTGTAGTTCTTAGTTCATGACGCCTAAAAGAAGAGCCTAAAACGCTTGAAGTTGTTCGTGAAGAGTACTATTTTGATTGATGTGAGTGGTTGAATTGAAGCAAGTGAAGTAAGGAATGGGAATGTTGCTTCCAAAGAGGGATGGAGTGAAGAGTTCATTGTATTATTGTTAGACAATACTCTTTTGTGAATGATATTAGGAACATGATTTGTGCAGGGATTTTACGACTATGATCGGACACGCTTGTTTTCTGTGCGATAGGCTAGTCCATCACTTTAGAATTAAGTTTACCTTCTCTTCAATTAAATTCACTTGGCTAGTCATGAAGAAACAAATTAGGAGTTTGTGATTCTCAATGAATGATTGAAGTTACAATTTCTTCTGCATTTGAATTTCACGCAGCAGTCTTTCGAAGAGCGGGAGGGCATTTTTCTAGTAGCTGAAAACAAGGCCAGACCTGTGCAAGTGGAAGCTACAATGGCAACAAGTCCATCCCAGCATACACCAAACCTCCCAATTTGGAAGGACCCATAAGTTACTTTGAACCATATTCTCATTACTTTCCGTTTCTTGCTTGCATTTTCTGGGTTATAAACATTGCTAATAATTAGGGTATAGTTGCTTGCAATTGTCATTCGTACGCACTTCGCTGAAAACAAGGGCAGTAGAGCCTCTGTCATAGTCGTTGTTACAAACATGGCTAAGAATTACGGTAGTAGACATGCCGAGAAGAACACACGGTAATAAGTACGTGACCCTCTCACTGCGGATAGTGACCCTAAAATCGTGCATCGTGAGATCTCTCGACGAGGCAATCCCTGTATAGATTCGAGCATCATAGGATCTCCTGATTTAAAATCCTAGCCGCCAACCACTACGCTGCCACTCAATTTTTAGGGTTTGTGGCCATCATGGGATCCCCCAGTATGCATGGTTGTCTTCCCCAACTTGGCGACAACTCGACAAACACAACGTCACAGACAGACAATAGCCCCTTCGTCCGTCTAGTAAAGTCAACTTTAAGGTTGACTTTTAAATTAAGCACTCTCTATTTTTGATCTTGACATATTAACGTTTCATTTTATTGAAGTATCTCACTTTAATAAACACTTATTACATTCTAAATTTTGGGTCATATTTAAAGTAAGATTTCAAATTGTCTCAACTATTAAATATGGCCTTATTAGACAAAAATGTTACACATACTTGACATTTGTCATGCACGACATGAGACATCAAACAGACAACACGATGACCAGACTCCAAAATGTGTCCAATAAGACAACTTTGGCCTGATGTGCAGATGTGGAGACGCAAACTATACCCAAACCACATATTAGGCACAGCCTAGGCAACGGATTAGTAACCCATCATGGGATCCTCCAATGGAGGATAGTGAAGACCGCACCTGATCTAGACTTAACAATGAGTAGACCACTTAGAGCATACAAGTACTGAACTGTCGTGGAAAATCACAATGGAAAATTCTAGCGTGGGTAGAAAATAGAGATGCAAACGCATCAACTAAAGATTGTTTATGTCAACAATCAATCGTGGGATCCCACGACGGAAATAGTAATTTTAATGATCATGACCGATATAGATGGAAGATATTTCAATCTCTCTTGTGTGTAAATTATTGTCGTTGTCATATGCCAAGACGCCTTGAGTAAGTGAATTGAAAAGTAGTAATCTCTTGCTCACTAATGTTCGTGAATGTAACCAATGGTGATATCCCACGACAATGGTAGTAAATAACACTTGATCATCAAAATGATCACGAAACCTTTCCTTCTCTTTCAAGTTGGAAATAATAGCCGTCGTGGGATCCCACGACTATGGACGAAATTTAAATTCAAAACGGAAATAATATTGCGAGACCATCTGCTCTTTTGGACGATGTTGAAACTAACATCTCTTTCTACCATGCTGCAGTAAAATGCAAGTTGCCAACGGGCCAGAGGAACTGACACTAAGGAAGCTTGGTACCTTCCTTGACTGCTACATTTCTTCTTTGGAGTACATAGGTCCACATCCACCAGCAGCCTTTTTCCAATGCGACGAGCAGATTACACATTGGGGTATCGCCTGGAAAGAAGAGAGTGACGGCTCCGCCATCATTCTTCCCACACTAATGAATGGGACAATGGGGCACCCTACTGCCGAGCTCAGGGTACTTGAATTAAAGGGACTTGACGACAACATAGCGCTCCTAGTTGTAGAGGAGAAGTTTCTCCTTTCCGGGGAGGTCATAAAGTATGGGCTGATCCTTGACTACACGAAGTTTAGTCTCAGTCTGTGCCAGTCTCTGATTGCAAGGGCTCATCTAATGTGCAAAGACACATCTAAGCCTCAGTGGAAGCCTAAAGAGCTGAAGAACCAGTGGAACATAATCATGGAAGACTTACAAGATACGAACGCTCGCCCCAAAGTTGTGCAAGTGGTTGCTTCCACGCCGTCCCCAAAAAAGAAGAGCAGGAAGGGAAAGTCTGTAGTTGGAACTCCTGGGGACAAAGATGATGCCGCATCAGGGACATCCGGAAAGAAGAAAAAACCGGAGACCCCGCTTCCGCTGCATAGGGCTGTGGCTCTAGGGGAGGCTGACGTGAAGAAGATGACAGCGGACGAGATGAATGCAATGAGGACCTTGTACAAGAATTCCTTTGGTGGCCTATACAAATGGGGCAAGAAACCAATCTCTGACAACAAAGGAGAGCTCATTCACGTGCACTATGACTATCTGCACCAAGCACCACAAGCACTGCTTGTGTATATGGGAATTCAGGCAGACCGACTTGATGCGCTAACAAGGAAGGCACAAATCACACCTGACTATGACTCAGAGAACAGAGTCATAACAATGCTTCCTCTTAAAGCAGGACCCTACGGCCCAGCAAAGGTAGTGACGTCTTACAAGAAGCAAGCGCCAAAGAAGGAGATCTTCGAAAACCCGAAGACACACTACTACATAATAGGTGGCCAGCACACTATCCAAGCATTCAAAGACATGATTAGGCTTAGTGTGATTGCTAAGAAGGACAAGAAACTCGCCTCCACCTTTAACATTGTACCTGTGTGGACCAACAAAGATAACCACGGAGACCTACTGCACTTCTCGCGGGCGCTGAACCAGAATGTTGTAGGCAAACAGAAGGAACAGAACATCATGAAGCAGCTGCTAAACCCAAGAATCAAGTGGCGGAGTATGGGAAGTCCACAGCCAACATTATTGGGCAGACCACACTCACTAGAGTACAATGTAAGAATGCCGTCAGTGTAGACATATTTCTTGTTTGTAGGTCATCCAAGGGTGCCCGACCTGGCCATCGTGGGATCGCCCGATTGTCCTGCACTACACTTCAGACTTTGTATACATTAGAACCTCGTCATCATGAGATCCCACGACGAAGTCCTAGCTTTGCGATACGGGGTAGTTCTACGTTAGAATGTGGAGATTGTGATATCCCACGACGTTAACAAAAACCAGAGTGCGTTAGTTTAGTTACGTGTGCCGGGAATTCAGTACATGGTGTTTTCATATTGTGGATGTAGGAGATAGTGGCTCATTGTGATATCACACGATTGCGTTTTGCTGTGGTCCGCACCGTTGTGGTAACTAAAAGATCGTGGAATCGCACGACTGTATATTGGTCTTCTTGGGTTCACATGGTCAGTCTATGCTACACGTATTGATTGTGACTCCTTTGTTGGGCAGGCGTTTCACTTGTCGATGGCAACAATATTTGCAGGAGCGAAGGCAAAAGACATCGCCAAATTGAGACTCCCTCTACTCTTCATAGAGAATGACGCTAATGTTCAGAGATGGATTAAGATCGAGGAGAAGTTCATGGAAGGTCTACTTCTTGACGCGGCGGGCCTGGTCGATGTAACCGGGAATACGGATCGCAAACCGTTGGTGGCAAACGACTTCAAGCCTCTTTATGGACTTAGACCGGAGGACATCAATTTTCTTGCGAAACAAGTAGAAGCCCAACTCGTCAGCATGAAGAGCTCCACCGCGAAGTCGAAATCTCAAAGAGGTGGAAGATGTATTGTCTCTCTTGCTGACGCGGGTGCCAAAATTCGGCTGGTCAGGGTGATGAAGAACAAACTCTTATCTCATTACAAGGGTCATTTGCTGTTTGCAAGGAGGGTGGAGTACGAGCCTTACCCGAATTCTTTGTGGGTCGAGTTTGCGACGGCAAAGAACATTCATCACAAGGAAGTAGATATGTGGGTGAACAAGGCAATGGAAACCCCTGCTAGAAAAAAGTGGTTGCAAGACCGGACAAGAAACTTGAACAAGTCGTGCGACCCAGCTGACCTCCTGCAATCGAAGATCCATATGCGGGAGTCATATTTCAAGATGTCGGCGGAGGATGAATCGGTGCAGGCAAATGAACGAGGTTTTTTAGAGCACTATCTCTATAAAACCATGGACAAAAGCAGCTAGGAAATCAGCGCCACCTTGGCGGTAGCGGACGTCAAAGCATAGAGGGGAAAGAAGAAGCCGCACTTGTACATCTCATTCATATTTGAGGCAACGTCCTATGAGTGTTGTGCCAAAATTCTTGAAGAGCGAAAATTGAAGAGACTGTTTAACGCTCTCGAGTACTTTGACCCGCAAGACCAGACAGTCGTAGCCTGCTCTGCCGCCGTTCTCCTCACAGATGTCGAAGGGTTCCATATGATTGTGGCTCATCTAGAGAAACAAAGGATGGAAGTCAAAGCTATGTTGTGGGACTAGCACGTTGTCAACTGCATGGCCGGGCCCAAAGACTTCTTCCCTCAAGCTCTGGCCGAGGACGGGTACAATGCATTTGTTGTCGTCATTTTGGGCACAGCAAAGAGTACGACCGGTAGACTTGCTTCAAAAGCTTCTTCTCGAGATTGGACCGCCTCACTCAGATGTACAAGGTGGAAGATATGCCGAACGACTACCCTTACTAGCGTTGGCAGCAGATGCCGTATCTGAAGATCAGCACTGCGTTGATTATATTTGAAGGACTAGCCTGCAGTGACTATGTCTTTGTCAATGTCAACGGGGGTCCGGAGTTCACATATCTGGGCTTCGTATGCACTACAATTATTCTCTCCTCTTTTGTTCTTCAGATATTCTCAATTTTGATTTCGGGGGTTTGAATCACACTAATTTGCTATTATTGTATTTCAGTATTGGGAAGGTGTTAAAGTGCTGGAAGTTGTAGATTCAGCGGAAGCTAAAACGGCAAGTCGAGTCTTCGCCAAATAAATTTGGGACAACAAACATGAGCAAGCAGCACCCCTTTCTTTGGCTAAAGCCAAACACGAGGACGAGGAAGTTGAGAGTGATGATGACGATGCTATAATTGAAGATGTCACCAAACACAAATAGGGTACAAGAACAAGGTCGGATGAGTACACTAAGGTTAGTATGCATTACTTGCTGAATCTCCGTGATATCTCCGGACGTTGGGTAGCATACATTCGTGATATGCGATTTTGGGAGGGCAAACTCAACTCAGATGTGGTGGGATATTGCCTTTCTGGTAGGCAAAATCTCCAACTCCCTCTCCCTGGCGAGAGCAGTTGATTGATCTGCCAAGTACAGCGGAGGATGCTGATGAAGTTCCCGAAGTTCATTCGGCATAGGCGGAGCTGTCAGAACTGGTCTAGCAGCACAACAGCATTCCAGAGCCGTTACCAGTTGTGAGCTCCCAATTTGTCACTTGGGACTCGTAGAATTATTTTTTTTGAAATTTGCAATTTAAAGTTGATAAAAGTATAGAAAAATCCATAAAAAGAGTGTAGAACCGAAATAGGGTTGTGTCATACCCATTATAGCATTTGGTCTAGATTTGTGTTTTTTACTTAGAATCCCCCAAACCTTGCCTAAAATTGGTATAAAAATAACGAAGAGGTTAGATTTGGAGGATTCGAGTCACACAGCCCCAAAAGGGCTAAATTCCACCATGAATGTGGCGATTCATGGCTAGGTCGGTCCGAGAAATCCACAGCGAGGCTACTAGGTCGGGTCCTAGAGTTAGATTTAGAATTCCCCATTAGATCGACGAATTCCCAAAGTCCCGATTGTTAGCATGCAGGAGTCACTCACGGAAGACCGGGCCCGTGGAGGAATCTACAGCCCAAGGATGGTGTTCTAGGGTGAATCCCATGCCAGGAGTCCAACGGCGAAATCGGTTCGCCAAGACTCCTCCACCTGCAGAAGATTCCCGCACCGTCGCTAATTCGAGGAGATGGCCAGTTGTAAATCTCCATTGACCAATCGTGCCAGGTACGGAAACACACCCGCACGTCTTTCATGCGACTCCCTGAGAGGTCACGTGAAAAATCCCGGCATCTTCCGACTTGCAGAAGAACCTTTTTCCGGGTGGTCAACCCTCCTAACCTCCAACGGGAATTTCATGGAAATTACCCAGGTTACAATAAAATCTCACTAAAAATTAGACTAGCTTGTTTTATGTTAATAATGCGCTCCGTGAAGTTTCACAACATTCCGATAGCGACAAGTACCCGAACCGGCGAGATTCCTCGGGAATTAACCACGTGGCGGGGTCCCCGCCACGTTGACCGGCATTCCGGGACCATACGATGGCGAAATGAAGTCAACCAAAAGCCCTTCCCGACTCTCTCGCACCTACCGGAGACCCTAGGCTATTCACATTTCTCAAAATAGGAGACCCCCAAGATCTAGGATTTTACCACGATTTGGTTTTTAAACTAAATTAGCCTACGATGGGTTTTTGGCCTCGGTACGGGGGGTAGAGGGGGTTTAGGATTAAACACGGCGTTCTGAATCCAACGGCGCAATCCGTTCGGCGATTGGAGCTAATCTCCAAAAGTTAGGATGTTGGTCCAACATAGATGGTAGAAGTAGAAATTTAGGATGTAGGATGAAAATCTTTGAGGATGAGGATGAAAACCCCCGTTGATAAGGTTACCTTAGAACTCTAGAGGGAGAGGTGAGCCCTTGGAAACCTATATAAGGGCCCCATTTCTCTCTCTAGAACACCCCCAATTCTTGTTTTGGGTCCGTGGGTCCAAGTTATTTTGGATATTTTGGCGTTTGAAGCCAAAAACCTCTACGGTATTTTCGGAGCACTTTTGGCTCCATTGTTGCTTATTTTCAAGCTTTGAAGGTCCTTGGGGGTCCTTCTACCTTGCTTTGTGTACTCTTTTGTGAAGTTTTTGGTACCTTGTTGTAAGTGGAGAGCCTCTCTCTCCCTCTTGTACGTGTTGTGGTCTAACTTGTGAAGTTTAAGAGTCTTTTTGTATCTTGCACTAATCCTAAAGTCACCCCCCACCGTACCTTGGCGATGCCGCTTTGAGGGGCCTTTAGCGTGTGAGCTTTGTGTTGCCATGTGGTCTAACTTGTGTGTTTTCTCTTTGTGTTTTTCTTACACCTTCTTCTAACCTTCTCCTTGTGGAGTGGACCCCCCTCCGGGACGGCGAAGCTTTGAACCTCCTTTATGCATGTTTTCTAGAGTTATCCCAAACCTTCTTCTAATTTTCTCCTTGTTGAGTGGACCCCCCTCCGGGACGGCGAAGCTTTGAACCTCCTTTGCTCATGTTTTCTAAGTTATTCCAAACCCTCTTCTAATCTTCTCCTTGTTGAGTGGACCCCCTCCGGGACGGCGAAGCTTTGAACTAGTGACAAAGTTGAAGTCCTAAAGCGTGTGTTAAAAGTGTAGACGGCGGAGCTTTGAACCCCCGAGGTGCCAAGAAGTCCTAAAGTTGGTGTTAAAACCAATCTAACGGCGAAGCTTTGCACCTCCCTCGTGTTTAATTCCAAAGTCTAGTTTCCAAGACCTTTGTGGAAACCTCCAGAGTTTAGCTTCCAAGATATGTAGGTTCCTTTCCATTTAGTGAAGTTTAGTTAATCCCAACGTTTTCTTTAGTTTAGTTGTTCCCCAAGTGTTTAGTGAGTCTGAGTGTTCCCCAAGTTTAGTGCGTCTAAGTTGCTCCCCAAGTTTTAGTGTGACTATGTTGTTCCCCAAGTTCTATTTTCCCCAAGTCTTATTTTCCCCAAGTTCTATTTCCCTCAAGTCCTATTTTCCCCAAGTTCTATTTCCCTCAAGTCCTATTTTTCCCAAGTTTTATTTTCTCCAAGTTTTCTTTCCCTTAGTTCACCAAAAATCCAGTTTGCCCAAAAATCCAGTTTTCCCTTAGTAGTCAAGGTCCAGAGCCAAAACAGACCAGATCAAGTCGAGAACCAAACAGACCAGATCAAGTCGAGAACCAAACAGACCAGATCAGTCGAGAACCAAACAGACCAGATCAAGTCGGGAGCCAGAACAGACCAGATCAAGTCGAGAACCGAACCAGACCAGGTCACATCATCCAAACATCAAAAGAAAACAAATAAATAAATAATTTATTTATTTATTTTTGAACCCGACCCCCCAGCAGCTAGCCAGCCAGCCGGGAGGCCAGGCTTGGTCCGGCAGGCAGTTGGGGCCCCAGTTTGGTCCCCATTTTTGAACTCTCTTTTTTCTTGATTTTTGGTTTCTCTCACACTAGATAAACAAAACAAAGGAAAATGGGGGGCTGACCTATTGCTAAGTAGGGATTAGGGTCTAAAATCAAAAAGGGAGAAGGGAGAAAAGAGCGGAGCACCACCGTACCTGCACACAAGGAAGTCTCACCCTCACCAACAACTACAAAACACTCTACACACAATGGAGGAAGGATAGAGAACAATTGAATGAAATAGGGGAGAGGTGAGAGAGACGATAAATAGTGACCTAGGCTTAGGCTTAGGTAGGATTAGAAAAGGAAATCTTGAGAATTTGTGGTGACCGTTGGGAGGAGGATTAGGATGACACAAAGGGAAAATTGTGTAAGAGGATAGTTGGCATCTTAAAAACCTCCTTGAAATTGGAGACCATAGTGTAAGACTCATAAAAGCTTAGGTTGAATAGTACTAGTGTAGAAGAAGGGAGGAAGAAAGAAAAAGAAGGAGGAAGGGAAAGAAGGAAGTTAGATTGCAAGGGTGTAATATTTTCTCAAATTAAGCGGTGAGCTTGGGAAAAATCAAACAAAACAAAGGACTGCTATGGAGCGTGAGGATGTACACGTGGACGTGGACGAAGTGATTTCCGAAACCGGTAGTGAAGAGGTGAGTTTTTGAAATTAACCCTTGGCATTTTCCCTAATTAGCATTGATTTCCTTAATCAGCCCTAAAAGTGTGATTAACGAGCCGTGATTAGTGCAAATTAGAAGTTTAGATTCAAAAGTCTAAAGATTAGTGATAGGGGTTTCCGAAAACATCTTATAATTAAGATTTGACCGTAAACTGACCGCGTTAGGCTAAGTTAAGTGGTAGGGGGTAGGACGGAGGAATGTTGAGTAGAAATCATCCAAAAAGAATCATGGACGGACCTTAGGGGTTTAAATTAGAAAGAGAATTTAGGATTAAAATTAGGGATTAATTAGCGATTAGAATTAGAATCAATTTACATTTTATTTCTTAAAGTTAAAATTCTAAGGTCAAAATCTAGAGTTAACTTTGGGAAGTTAAAAAGTAGAATTAATTTGGAAGTTTAACTTAGGGGATTAAAATTTCCAGTGAAACCTTAGGGTAGCTTAGAAAAGGAAGTTAGGGTTAATTAGGAGTAAAAAATTCCGAGTGGGAATTAGAAATTAAAAAGTAAAACCTTGGACTAAATTTAGGGGGTAGAAATTACGAGTAGATTTTTAGTTAGAAATAGAGTTAAAATTAGAAGTCAAAACTCAGAGTAAACTGTGGAAGTAAGTTTAGAAGTTAAGCCCTAGAGTTAAAAAGTTGGAGTTAAATTTAGGAGGATAACACTTAGAGTTAAACTAGGATTAAAACGATAGGATTAAAGTTGGAAGTAGAAAGTCAAAAGTCAAAAGTCAAAAGTTAAGATTAAATTTAAAGGTTAAACTTTAGAGTCAATTGGGGAGTAAAAAGTTATAGTGAAAGGCTAAAAGTAGAAGCTAAAAGTTAAGAGGTAGAAGTTAAAGTTAGAGTTAGTTGTTGGAAGTAGAAAAGATCTAGAGTCAAAGTGAAAACATAGAGTCAAACCTAGAGGTTAAAATTTAGAATTAATTCTAGAAGTAAAAACTTAGAGTTAAAAGTTAAAACATAGAGTTAAAATTCAAAGGTAAATCTTAGAGTTAATTTAGGAGTAAAAACTTAGAGTTAAAAGTTAAAACATAGAGTTAAAATTCAAGGGTAAATCTTAGAGTTAATTTAGGAGTAAAAACTTAGAGTTAAAAGTTAAAACATAGAGTTAAAATTCAAGGGTAAATCTTAGAGTTAAATTAGGAGTAAAAACTTAGAGTTAAAGGTTAAAACATAGAGTTAAAATTCAAGGGTAAATCTTAGAGTTAATTTAGGAATAGAAACCTAGAGTCAAAAGTCAAAACATCGAGCACAAGTCGGTAGTTAATATTTAAGAATCAAGTTAAAGAAGTAAAATCTAGAGTTACATTCCGAAGTTGGAACTTTAGGGGTAGTTTTTAAAAGTAGAACTCCTAGGTGAAGTCTTAGAAACCGAAGATAGTCTTAGGGGTTCATGGAAGGAACATAGGGGTTCCCCTTTTTATGTAGTTAGGGACGTTATAAATGACGCCGACTACTCAGTCGACCCTCGACATAGGATAGATAGTTAGGGAGTTCGGATTTCACCATCACTCTAAACATCGCAGTTAACTTGTGAGTTACTACATGCATTACTAATTATTCGCTGCCATCCACGACACTTAGGAAACGTTAGCAAAAAAGATCCATTGCTTGGAAGGCACAGTGGACCGCGCTCACATCACCCCTATATATTAAAAAATGTGGATAAAGGCATAGAACCTGGTCGGTGTTCGCTTTATTACCAAGGGTGGGTAATCTAGCGCCCACACCAGTCGAACGAATTATCTTTCCAATATCTAGCGGGTTGTTAGATGAAGTGAATTCAGGGATTCCATTGCAGGGTTGATGGATTTGAACGTCCGGGGCCAATTTGCGTCCAAATTTCGGACATCCGGACGTCTGGACGCAGCGGTCGTAGCGAACACTTGGGTAAATCGGCGGTCGGCCAAATTTACCCCGGCGGACGTCGTTCTTTCCCCGGCGGACGGCGGGCGGACGGCCTTATTTCTGGCGGACAGAGAGCGGACGGGCGGGCAGACGGGGGGTGGGTTGGGTGGTTGCTCATTCGGACGGCCATTTTCTTGGCGGACGGGAGAGCGGTCGGGGGGGTTTTGGGCGGACGGGCGGTTTAGGCGGACGGCTATCTGTCCGATACGGCGGTTTAAGGGTATCTCTCCGAAACGGCAGACGGGTACCCGTCCGCCATTTCGGACGGGCGATTTTTAAGCGGACGGAAGGCGGGCGGACGGGAGGGAAGGGTTTACCCCTTGTCCCCTATATGCCCAATTTTTTGTTAGACCTTCTAC
This sequence comes from Pseudisothecium myosuroides, assembly GCA_951799445.1. Taxonomy (NCBI): domain Eukaryota; kingdom Viridiplantae; phylum Streptophyta; class Bryopsida; order Hypnales; family Lembophyllaceae; genus Pseudisothecium; species Pseudisothecium myosuroides. The sequence goes on from OX637297.1 coordinate 2,998,671, forward strand.
AAATTTGAGCTAAGTTGAATAAGAAGCCAACTAATTCATTAGTTCCATACATTTCTTCAAATTGTAACGGTTCAAATTCAAATTAGACATGTTAGACATCACATAGGAAAGGAATATACAACAATTTCAGTTATGGATTAAAACATTATAATGTTCCATCAAGTGGCTGCTAAATCAAAGAAGTTCTTTCAATCCGTTTTTCACATATCAAATCTAAGAAGTTGGGCACCCAAAAATATGATTTTAAAGCTCCTAATAGGCATAATCCCAATCAATTTATGGCTTCTCAACATCTTCTTTCTATTTTTTTAAAATGAATTTTTAATGTGATTTTTGCTCCTACATGTAGTGTATTTGAAGCTCATTTCCAAGAGCCCTCAACACTAAAGAAAGTCCACACGTGAAGCATATCCTACGTCATTATATAATATATATAATTCAACTACAACATACCATGCCTCATTCAAGAAAATAAATGCACATTAGATTCGGATTCAATTCTTCCTTAGTTTACACAACCAAGTAAAACCATCCATGACTCCATGCCAACTCAACATCAACAAGCATGGTACTTCTACAATAAAAGTTTAGATCAACCTTCTGTCATTAGAAGCTTTTGATACATGTAATATGAGCAAGTAAACACCTAAGCCTACATCCCTTCTTCCATCTAATGTCTTCATCGCTTGATGTCTCTTCCATACTGTCAGATGAAGATCCTCCTTCTTTTACTTGCTTACGTGTGCGTGACTGCTTTCGTTTCACCTTCTTGTTTTCAACCTTGACCTTCAGTATGGCTTTCCTCTTCAACTCCTTAACGTCTTCAATCGGTTTCATTTTCCTCTTTGCAGCCGGCTTTTGTGCATCGAGGGGGGTTCTACTAACATTCTGTTTTTTAATTGGCGAAACCACAAAAGGTTTCATACCTTTTTTCTTCTTCTCTTCAACGGATTCTTTAGCCTCTAATTTTCTAGATGTAGGCCCTCCATCAATGGTTACATTCATTGCATTCACAGAGTGCGGCATAGGGGTTGTGTCGCAGTGTGAATTTTTGTTTTTTTGTAAGTTATCTAAATCTTGGAACGGAAATCGTGATCTGGTATCCGGAATTGAGCAAGAGATAACGAAAAACCAGAAATTAACTACGGAACAGAAGAGGAGACAATCCGGATTCAATCTGAATCTAAATCGGATTAGAGTTGGAGCAGATCTGAGTAGGAACGGATTGGGTCAGGAACGGATTTGGTCATGATGACAGATCAGACTATAAATAGGCTAACCAATCCAGTTGCCACTCTTTTTCAAACTTCGTTTGCTGAAATCGCTCTCCATCTTGTACTTAGCTTTCCTCCCAGCGCTTTGCTTTCTTGTTGTGTGAGTTTGTGTGTGCGTGTTAGTGTGTTAGAGCGCGCAGCGCTTTAGTGTGTGTTGCAGGTTTAGAGGTATTCCGGTTGAGATCGGAAGAGTGAAGGTGAGAAACGAGACGAGCGGCTAGGAGAGAGAAAGGTAGCCTCAGTGAGAATCCGGTTAGCACAGCTCGTGTCCATGCCTCAGCTCCGCAAGAGTAGAGCAGGACTGTCTAGTTCCTCCGCAGTAGAAGTTAAACTCCGGAAGGTGTGTCCGATTATTCCAGCAGAAGAGAAGGAAAAGGACAACCTCATAGAGGATCTTGCCAAGATGGGTTGCGGAGGACTGATAGATAAACCCTGGGGGTTTAGAGAGGAATGGATGATTCGAGAGCTGTTGGGAAAACTCTCGAATCAGTTCGATAAGACCATCCGCGGAATTCCGGGCAGTTGGATGGAAGAGATGTGGAGGTCCGTATACGAATTCTGGTCAGGAGGTCGAGGGATGGCCACCTCGAAGGAAGGATACACTCGGGGGAAGTTCCGGAGCAACGTGGACTTGAAGGATGGGCACGCGGTCGCGGATTGTTTGGACGACCGGCATCGCAATCTTTTGCAGTTCCTGGTTCCGATCATCCACTCGGAGAAGCCGACGAGGGTGACAATTGCCATCGGGAACCTGATTTTTGGAGCCCTGAGCGGGGAACGGAAAGTGGACTGGGCCCGAATCTTTTCCGATCTGGTCAGCCGTCTAGTTCCAAAGATCGGAGGAAGTAGGCCGACACCGCTGAGTCCTTACATCTTCCATCTTTACAAGCATAACCAGCTCCTCACGGATACGGAGGAGAAGGAGTGGAAGACTCAGGAGACACTCCTGAAGTATGGGGAATCGAAATCGGAGGAAGAGCAAGAGGAAGTATCCGGTTCCGATGAAGAAGAAGAAGAGGAGGAGCAACACCATCCGCAGAACAAGCGGCAAAAGACGACGCCTCCTCACCGGAGAGGAACCCCAACATCTCCGGGTGAGACATCCAACCCTGGGAAGAAACCGGTTTCTGAAGAACCGGGTCCTTCCGGATCAGATCCGACAGATCCGTTCAACCAGCTGATCAACATCCTGAGCAATGTGCGAGCAGACTGGACAGTGAAGAAGCTGATTCTGAACCAGATCAGCGAGCCGGTGGGAGCACCAGCGGATAGCAACCTTGCAGGAGTGGTTGCAGAATTCATCTCCAGCCCGGATGAGATCCGGAAGCAAGAAGCGGAGATACGACGACTCCAAGAGGAGAATGAGTCGTTGAAGACGGAATTGTTGTTCCTCAAGGAGGACATGGCCACCACACGGGAGATGGCAGAGGCTACCCGAAAAGTAGCTGAGGAAGTGAAGGCCACATTTGGAGCAACCGGAGAGGCCGTCACCAAGTCAAAACTGTTTGACGAGGGAGTCCTCAAGGACAAGAAGATATCCGGAACCAGGTTGGTCCGGATCTTGACGGACTACTCCGAGAAGGTAGAATTGGTGGTGGTGGAAGCACGAGAAGCAGCAAATCGGATGGAGGAGAGCAGTCGAAAGCTGAACGGAGTGACGTTGTCACGGTCGTTCCATCTTTCCGACCTTTCGATGCCAGGGTCTTTTCTGAACGTAGGCATTCAGACGGAGGGAAAGGATCGGACTCCCCAATCAAAGAAGAGTGGGAGGAAACTCGCGAACACCGTCAACTTAGATTCGTCACCGGATCTCCCAGATCGTGAAACCGGGGAGCGGAACCGGAATCTGACGGACTTCTTCAAATAGCTTGGAACGGAAACGCCCAAGAGTCCCACACTGAACCAGGGACAGGATCAAAGTATGGATCTAACCCTGGATCAGGGTGCGGATCAAGGTCTAGATCAGAGCGTGGACCAAGGCGGAGACCAAGTTATGGACGAAGGAACGGATCAAGGAGTAGATCCGGTTGTGATAGGATAGGTAGGAATTAGTTTTGTAAATATTTGGTAGGATGGACCGGACCGGATTTGATCCGGTTTGTCTGGTTAGGATCGGATGTTCTCCGGTCTGACCGGCTTGGCAGGGACCGAAAGTTCCGCGCGGACTTTCTGGGGCCCTTTTTGTTGACTTTGAGTTTTAAAATGTATAATAGTCAGTCTCTGCGAAGGAGACTGGGAGTCTTTTCTCTTGAGTTTTCGTATGTTTTCTATTGACTTCTTGTTTTACATCTTTCCCGCGCGTGGTGTCGTACGCGTAATCTAGGCGTAAGTATTTTTAACAACAAAACGTGCTAAAATGACACAAGTTATCGTCCCAGGAGATTCCGGACGTTGCTTCAAAATTAGTGTTTCTAGACCTCTAAGTTTCCGGACTTTGACCACCTCGAGAGGGGTCCTTTCAACACACGAACTCTTTTCCGGAACTACTTCCTTTCCGGATTCTCTTCCGGATCCGGCTCTATCCAATCTTCCGGTTCCGTCTTTCTAACAAGTTGGTTTTCGATACCTCTGTTAAACCCTCAGAGGGTTCGTCACTTGCTCTTTCCGAGGGGTAGGGAACTGCACCACTCCGTATCTGACGTAAACATAAAACAAAACACAACCCAAGAATAGATCTAGTTGAGTAAACAGGGTGGCATCCTCACAACATCCCGGATGGCCTATCCGGAAAGCTGGTCACACAGGGTAGCGTTAGGTCCTCCTTACTACAACGACGGATACCGGACTTCCGGAACTAAGGGAATGACTTCCTAGCTCTCGACCGCTCATGAGGTTGACTAGCCTTCTGGATGGGTGGAAATATTCCTTTGGCGGTTGCCTATCTCCGCACGGAACCGCCCCTGCGAGTTTCGGACTAGCTTCCGGACCACTCCTTGGTCCCCACCGGATTACCGTACCAGCAATTTAAAGGCGCCACTTTCTCACTACGCAAGTCTAAAAACTCATCCGTAAAACACACTCAGCCTAATCCGGCAATCCAAGATCCGGACTCCTCCCCCTTGCACACTCTCACTTACACATCCACACAAGTGACTATAGACGCGATACGCAAGAGAATAATCCAACGAGTGCTTTCCTGAATGCTTCAGATTAAATGAACAAGGAAAAGGAATGACAGGCCAACAAACCGGCCCGCCCTTAAAAACCCACAAAAAGGCAGTCCAAACGGCCACCAGAAAAACCGGCCAACGGCCAAACAAAAAGCAAAAAGGCAACGGCCCTGAAGACCGTTCCGAGAATATTGGGAAACCGTTTAACTCCTAAAAGTCCGGAACTACTGGCTCCACATCCGGAACTACCATCCTGGTAAGAATCCTAACTATTATTACGGCTACCTTAGATAGTCACCTATTTCTCTTAGCCTTCTTTACAGAAGTGCCACCCTGAGATGGCGATCCACTTGTCTTCTTGGGCGGGGTGTTCTTCGTCTTCGACCTGGTCCGGGGAGGCTGCAACTCTTCTTCCTCCGATTGAGTCGTCTCCTCCTCCTCTTCCGATTCTGGGTCCGTCTCGCTCAGTAGCTGCCGTCCCCTTGGTTTCGGAACAGTAAGATCGATGAGCTGGGATGGCGGTGGTGTCTGGAGAAGGGGTTGGAGCATGTGAGTAAAACTCACCGGATCCGTCTGAGCTGGGTTCAACATCATTCCGGGTAAAGCTGGTTCCCGGAAAGTGGAAGCAACCAGTCTATCGGGGAAGAGATTCGCAACTGACGCAGTTCTTTCGGCTGGAACGCCTAAGACAACGTCCTTTACCGGAGTCGAGGCCGCAAACTGCTTCACCATCGACCTCCTTTTCTGAGCCGATGCTGTTCCGGCTTGCGACGTTCCGGCAATCGTTTTACTCTTTGCGGGAGAAAGCTGGTTTTGTACTCCTCCTACTTGGAGATCCTAACCCAGGTCAAAAAGGCCTTGGTCTAACCCCTCAAGCGGATCCAAGTTTCCCAACAGTTGCCGGACTTCCTTGAGCATTCCTTCAATCCGGACTTCAAAATCTACGAGGATGCTCACCACCTTCAATCCGGCCACGTGACCATCCTTCACCATCTGATTATTCCAGAGTGTAGCTCTGGCAAGAATATCCGCTGGATTGTCAAACAGGCTCTTGACATTCCGGACCAGATCGAGGGCTTCTCCCTCCTTTGCTTCAGCGGCCATCCGCTCTTTCTCCAACCACACAGCTTGTTCTCGAAACCGGTTCCGTTCTTGCTCCAAGGTCAGAATCCGGTCCTCCAGCTGCTTCACCGCTTCCGGATCTGGCCTTTCTGTCAACGCCACCAGGATTTGGGTTTCTTCCTTCACACCCAATTTCTCGCACATCTCCCGGATCAGCGCCGACATCCGCTCATTCTGTGCCCGGGTAGCTAACGGCCATTTGATGGTGGCCTCTAGCTGATCCATTTCCGGAAGTGGTTCTCGGGGCTTCTCTACCTCCTCGGCTTCTTGCTTCCCCCGCGCACCCTGATCAGTTGATTTCCAGCGCGTCCCTCCAACGTTAGGTGATGCCTGCTCCGGTTTCGGTTCCTCTTCTTCCGGCTCGAGCTCATCCGGTTCATCTTCCGCGGGAAGTCCGTACTTCAACAAATTCTCGCCCTTCCGGTACACTGTCATTTCCAGTCCGGCCAGTGCATCCTCGGAGTGATATAGATGGAAAAGATAGGGGCTAATCGGACTTGACTTCTTCTTCGCGATATTGACCGCTAACTTTTCGACTACGGAGTGAATGATCACTCCCCAACTGACCGGCCTGGGAGCCGGATTCTCTCTATCTCCCAACGCTCCGAAAATAGTGTTTGCCACAGTCATTGTAATCCGGGTGGGCTTTTCCGGATACAAAATAGGGATGAGGAATGCTAACAACTGCCCATCCCAGGGATTCTTACAGTCACTCGCGGCGTTCCCTTCCTTGGAATCCGCATGACTCCGGAATACCTCCACGGCGTAAGTGTCCGTCCGGGACGCCATTCCGGAACCCCTGCTTGGCGTAAAGTATGCCTTCGCCCACAACTCCGGAGTCCAGGCCCTAGATCGACCCCTAATCGTCAAATCGAACTGATTACCCACTCCGGAAACCAGCTTGTCAATCATCTCTTCACTCCGGACGTTCCATGGACGTTTTACCAATCCTAAACACCCCATGATTTCTAGGTCTTCTTCTAACTCCTTAAGGCGCTCTGGATCCGACGGGATAACCGGACGTACGCCACGGGCTGTCACTACCGACCTCCGGGATCTGCTCGCTTCCGCCATCTCACCAACTGCTAGGACAATCCGGTGCAATCGGCACCTTTCTCCCTTTCTCTCCCTAACACGCCCTAACTCACCACTCTTTCTCTCTTCTAACGCACCGTGGAAGAGCACGGGTAAAAAGAGACTGAATGAGGCTGGCGGTGGGGCTTAAGTACCTGTCGGAACCCTAAGTTCCCGCCGCCGAAAACGTTCCCGTAAGTTCCCTAGCCGGAACCTAGGCGGGTAGGTCCCTACGATCCGGAATTTTCCGGCTTTTCGACTTTCCGGCTATGGTTTCCAGCAGATTGCGTAACCTATTTAGAGTTTTATCTTTTCTACGTAGAAACTAATTTCTATTTCTAATATCTAAATCCTAACTTTGTATTTAAATGCAAAAATTGAAAAAGTTCTGCTATTTTTACCTTCACTAAATTGTTAATTGGGACTTTCCGGATGATACGTACTCCCACACATGACAAGACTGTTTGGTGAGGAGTTAGGAAGATGTATGCAGATTCTAGAGAGATTTCTCCCCTTAGTGTGTTTGTTTTGCTCTTAGGTGCATGTGAGTGGGTATTCTAAGTGTTGGGAGTGGATTTCAGTTCCTCAGCACCTCTACAGTTCACAATTCCGGGCGAGAAAACCGTTGTTAGGCTAGGCGGATAGGGAGAGAGTCCTTAGTCGCGCTAGAACTCCTGGATAGGAAATCCGGTTGAGTGTCCGATCTCCTGTGAGGTCTCGCTGCCCTAGTTGGTAAACGGGAGAACTTTAGTTGATGTTGGAACGGACGAGTTCACTTGTAACCACCTAACTTTGCACGGAGGGAACTTGGCATCAAGGTCGTTGTAGTATGAGAGGATCGTACGTGGGGTCTTTATGTGACCTGCAAACCGGATCGCTATCCGAGTGGCTGTGAGAGATCAAACCGGATCCGAGCTAGTGTAGGAAGTAGTGGATTAGAAAAGTGGGTCTTCAGCCACTATAAGTCACGGAAGGAGTGGCGGGCCTACCACTCTCAAAAGCAAGCGGCGAACGCTCTGATGGTGAAACAGAGGCAAAACTAAACCGAAGTGGAGTGAGGGTACGTGTGAGAGGACTGGATCGGATCGGTCCAGAGAAGTTCCAGGATCAGAAGTTGAAGGATCCTGGGTTGTGGAAGTTTTACAGGACCGAATAGCTTGACAGGCCGGAAGAGATAGAGAGAGGTCTGGTCGTTGTTTTCGGTGTGTTGTTGTTTCCGGTTTTAGATCTAGGACCGGAAAGTAGAAATTGGATACTGGCTGAGCTTAAGTTGGGAATAGAGCTAGACACTTCACAGAATCTCGTGGGTTTGATCTTTAGAGTCATTTTGTTATGCTTTAGAGTGGTTTTGGAGAGTATAACAGGGAATTCACTTACTCTGTGCTGCGACAGGTTGACGATTTCATCATGCGTCGTGGTGGTGCACCGCGCAAAATGCTCTGTTGCAACATTGAAGCCAATGTCTAATTTCCATCATCATCGGTTGATGATACAATCCGACTTTGATCACTGCTACGTTTAGGATCTTTTGGAATGTTGGCAAGTCGTTTTCCAAAGCCGGAGCTACCTAAACCATCCCAAGTTCTACTCGCGCTTGTAAATAGTGCACGTGGAGGACCGCTACGTGAAGGTATTTGTGGTTTGTTCATGACTTGCTTCTTGCCGTGAATTGTATTGGCAAAAACTGGGCTTCCAACCTCCATCAAACATGATCACCATTAGTTTTTTCTTCATCTACTTTGTCATTTTCAATAGTTTGATCTCCTGTACTCTTGCTCGCTAATGCCAACATTGTCGACACAGTCGTGTTGCACACGCTTTGTTGGACCTCCACATGATGTCCTCCACTGCCATTTTGTTTGTCATTCTCTTTTTCTGCCGCCACTGCCGCGGGCGGAAACTCGGGAATTTGAATTGATTCATCCGGATCCTCTCTCACAACATCGGGAACCGTTGTCCCATTCTCCTCTCTCACAACATTGGGAACCGTTGTCCCATTCTCCTCTCCTATCTCTATATAGGCATCCTTCTTTTCCGATAGAACATTTTCACTATTCATGAACCCGGTTCCATCCATGTATCTTGCTATTGAAGGTACAGGTGCACCATCAGGTTGTTCACCATCACCATCATTGTCATCGTCCAAGTCAAAGTCATAGGGGTCTGGACTATTGTGTCCAAAGTCTTCATCGCTGTGGTTGGAGCTATTGTCCGTTTCATTATCTGCACTATCCGTGTCATCGTCCAGGATAGCTTCATCATCCACTACGGGCACAGTAACCTCATCTTCCGAACCGGACCCCGCCTCCGACTCCTTTGAATCTACATTTTCTTTATACCACTTCTTCTCATCCTTTTCCTTTGATGCGGCCACGACTTTGGAATTGCTGTACACATACACCAAATCAGCTGCCCTCTGTGTCGTCAACTTGTTCCGAGATTTGTTGTGAACAAAAGAGTAGCTACTCCAATTTCGTTTGCATGAAGATGATGACACTGGTTCGAGCACTGGTTGCACCAATATCTTCTTTGCAATTGGAGCAATGAGCTTACCACATGCGCCCTCAAAATCCCACCAAGCGTGCGCTGACAACATTTGCTCGCCCGGGTCCAACATGTTATGGAACGGAGGTTCCCTATGTCGAAAGGCTACAAATTTCTTCACCACCTTCGCGTACTCTCTAGGGTCACATATTTTCATTATGACTTTCTTGCACTTCTCTGTTGCGGCTTGATCGTCGGCCAGTTCCTTATCGTGAAGAAGGTAGGGGTTCAAAAGAGCTCCTGCATAATGTAGATCTGTCTGGAACATTTTCCATCGTTTGCAAAAAGACTTCTCAAGTGGTCTAGCTAGGTGCGAAGCCAATTCAAAAGGCTTTTTTCGTAGAGTGAAGACATGGCTGTGTATATTCCTCGTAATATGCAGCACCTTCCCCATACACGGCGTCTTTGCATCCAAATCATGTAGACCGTACACAACTGGGGCTGACAATTCACGCACATTGGTCAAGCGGTCCCAGTCGTGCTCATTCAAAATAATTTTGGACACCTCTCGAGACTGCGTACGTGACTTGCCTTTGCCGTAGTCATTCAACGTGTTCACGTAGGCAACCCACTGTGGATCCACCACACTCTGTTGCAATGCTGTTTTCACTTCCAACAAGCGATCAATCATGATAAAATTAGAGGCAAATCTTGTTGCCACCGGCTTCAATAAACTATGCGTCGTTTTGTACTTTTGAAATATGGCAAGCGGCATATGCCTTTTTCAAAAGAAATTGACTACAAGCAAGGCCTTCTGCACCAACTCGTCAATCCATGCTTGCTTACCCCAGTCGTTGAGCAACAAGTTCAAAGCGTGCACCACGCATCCTTGGAAAAAAATGTGTGGATACTTTCTGGATACCAATTTCCATGCTGCCTTGTTTGTGAGAGCATTATCTACAGTAATTTGCACAACATTTCGTGGACCCACTTCTTCTATGAATTTCTCCAAGACAGCATACAAATATACTGTTGTCTTCTCTTTTCCACTTGTATCCACCGATCTAAGGAACTGTTCACCCGCTGAGGATACAAGCATGGCATTTATCAATGGGCGATTACTAATTGAACTCCATCCATCAATGGACAATGTTGCTCCAAACTTCCTCACGCTGTCTTCGGTCCTGTTGTGCAACTTTGACGCAAGGTCTATCTTCGCTTGCTCAAACAATTTGTGCCGCAAGTCATAGTACATCGGAGGAGTGTATGGCTTGCTGCACTCTGCCGTTAGCTTCACTGCTTCTTTAAAGGCTGGATTTCAGGCAACAGAAAATGGTATGTTGGCTGCATAAAAAAAATGGGCCCATGTTGCATGCAATTTTCATTTATTCACTTCTTGGAAGCCATCCAGTAGGCTACTTTGTGTCCGAAGTCTACTGTTGGATGCCCTCAGAGTCTTACGTTCACAAGATATTTTCGTACTTGGTGTCATTTCGGATCCTACAGGAACATCTTCTTCAGGTGCTCTGCATGAGTCCTCTTGTGTAGAATGTGGCGTGCCCCTCCCATTCGACATTTTGCTTCCGTCCATAGGCGCATCATTACCATCCAAATTGGGAGCCCAAGGTCGTGCTGGAAATTTTCCATCACAACGAGCGAATAGAGTTCAAATTGCGACTGTCAATTGCGAACACAAGCTCACTCCAGTATCGCGAGAACCTGAACGGCCTTGATATCCCAAGTGGCTTAACATACGGCCGATCTTCTTCGCAAATACCGACTTGCAAGCCTTACACTGTACTTTATTTGGTGATGGGACTCCATACCAAGGGGAGAAATCCTTACTCATACTAACAAGTTTGAATTCTTGATATTCAAAACAATTTGGAAACATAAACACTGGGTAAGCGTTGCTCAAAATCTGAAAATTAGTGCGTCCTCAAAGCCTTGGATACCAAGGCCCCCCCTTCTACTGAACTATGCATTACCAAGCAAGGGACACAAATAAATTTGCAGCTCCTAGCCCTTGGAAATCTTAGTGTTCAGTTTTGCAGGAGTGCTTGTAACTGCCAATTCCCTTGCCCTTATACTCTTCAGCTCACTACAGCTGTCACTGACCATTGGAGAGAAAATTGGAATTCCTCCAACGGTCGGGGCGGTCGCGGAGGTCGGGACGGACGGCGTCCACGATCGGCGCGGATGGACAGGCGGACGGCCAACGCGGACGGCCGGGACGGTCGGGGCGGACGGCAAGCACGGTCAGGGCAGACGGCCCAAGCGGTTGGAGCGAACGGGGCGGTTCGAAACATGCACCCCTCAGTGACGAAGTCCTCCTTCAGCCTCCTCTGAAATCGCTTTACAGTTTAAACCGAATAACCAATCAACGCGCGTGCATTACTTATTTAGAAAAGATCAACTAATTTGCACTGCATTTTAGTTGTACCCGGTACTAATTGAAGCCAGACATGTTGTACATGAAATATGGAAACACAGTAAAAGAATACCATTTACTAAAAGGAAGTCAATCTTCCATTTAGTATCCCTGCACAAAATGTCCAATACACAAATTCTAATCATGCATTTGCAAGGGCTAGGTTTTATAGATTTTCCACAACTACACTTCATGAAGCATTTGTCAAAATTCAAAACTATAAAGTACTAGAGAAAACCAGCTACTTAAATTTCCTTTATCTTTAAAGTATTGACTAGTAAACGATATGGCCCATTAATTCCAAGAATTGGAAGCACATCAAAATGTATTTACAATACACAGATATATGCATACATATATAAATATAATTTCTTATCAAAGGAGATATACACATACAAATTTCAAAGGCTGACCAAGTATTAATTGTACGTACAATACTACAATTACTTAGTAAAGCCGAATACGAAAAAGAACCACGCAACAATGCATACACTTGTATTCTACTAGACCAAGAGGTCCATCTCTATTTAAGTACCACTACCCTCTCCCGTACCACCCGACGGCCCCTCTTTATTGCGGGCGGCCACTATAGCAGCGATTCTCATACTTTCTCGGCGTTGTTGGCCCCCTGGACTTTCTTGGCCTGTGACGCGTCCGGATTTAGCCGCCCGCTCAACCACGGCAAATTTCTTAGCTTCTTCCGGGGAATAGTCAGCGTCATCTTCCACCCTCCATTTCTGCATTTGCTTCGGAGTCAAATCCACTTGATTAGCCTTCAAGGCTCTCAAGGCCGCATCCACTCGAGTTATCATCCCATTCAGTACTTCGTCATCAAGTGTACTGTGTACCTCCGTCCCTTCGAAACCGCCTTCCAATAGGAAGGTCCTCCAATTAGTTATTATGTCGCCAATCCTCCTATCAAATGCCGTTATAACATCCACTAGCTGATCCCCTGTGCTTGATTTGCCATCTACTTCCACACAAGCACGCACTTCGGCAGCTTCTTCCAACTTCGACAAGAAGAGGGCCCTGCCCATCAAATCATGGTTGTACGCCTAGTATTGCTCAGTGAACTCTGGTGTACGCTCCACCTCCACCCACTTGTCGTCTGGCCCTTTCTGCACTTCCGGTTCTGGAAAACGAAAGAACTTCTCATGTTGCACGTTCCAATGCCCCCCCATGCTGCGACAAAACAATTCACGAGCCTCGTCATTGTCAATACTACGGGCCCACAATTCCACTTCTCTATTTTGGGTCATCCACATGAAGGAATCCACCGGCTGCAAGCTTGCCTCATGGAGTCCATGCAATTGTGACTTTGGATTCCATGCCAGAGTTTTCCCCTAATGCTTGTAATTCTGAAATTTAAATGGCCCTCAGTAAAGTGGAAGGTTCCATCTATTGTATTCGTGACCTGGGGCATACCTTCCAAGAGACCGAACCATTCGTAGAACCTAGGGCTCAAAGGAGAACGGCACTCTGGACAAACCGAGCTAAAACATGATGCCGAGACAATGCATTTGTGATGAAAAGTGTGGCAACAGTGGCCCAAAGTCACGCTTCCTTCAGGACCGAAAGCCGTTTGGCACACGCTACAATGACCCTTCAACATGTCACTACTTTTATCAGCACCATGCACCACTACCTTCTCATCTTTCTTGAAGTGTGCTGAGAGCGTTTCGTAAGGTACCCATCCTTCCTCTGCTTCCAAGGTCCAATCAATGGGGCCATGTTTTTCATTTTTTGTGTGATTCAACCGCTCCAACATGGCATCTATGTCTCTCCAGAATGTGATGTCCGTGGAGCCCCATGGATATTCCTCCAACACCCTCTTAAACCTCCGCAAACAGGCCTCAACAGCAGTGCATTCTTCATCCAAATTCATTGCGGTTCTACGAAGCCTGTTCATTGCTCGGGATACTAAGGAGGGTTTGTCTTGGATTCTCTGTATCCATCCCAACCACTGAGACTCCAATCTGCTTGGAGGCCCGTAGTCTTCCATGTTGAACACTCGTTTCATTCGTTCTAATTCTGCCTCAAGAAGGGCAATTTTTTTATTTGCCTCATCCAATTTTGGATTCAAATCTGGAATGTCATCCAAATCCACTATACAAATCTGCTCCTTTACTTTGCCCTTGTCGAGAGGAAGAGAGAGTTGATCGCTTTCTTGAGTTGCATGCGACCCTGGTAGTTTGGGCTACAGGTCCTTCAGGCCTAAACCATGATTCCTGTATGCACAACGTCCACAACCGGTAGTAGAAGTGAGAATCTCCAACTTCTTTTCCAAGGTATCGCGCTCCATCCTCAATTCTTCGTTGAGGAGCTCCACTTCTACCGCTGACTCCAAGCTTTCTTTCCTAGCATCGAGCATTGGTAACAACTCATCAATGGTGAACTTGTAGAAAGCCATTGCACCCGTCAACAGCTGTGGCGCCATGCTTGCTAAGTCGTTAGCAAAGTCCATAACTAGCGAGGAAATTCCAGCTATATGTCAAGCGGACATTGCCAGCCTTTTAGTAGTGTCCGAAAAAAACTTACTCCCATATTGTTTTTGTGGTGGAACAGAGCCCTTGGGGTTCTGGGACGCTTCAAGCCGGATCCCTTTGTCCTGAAATTCTCTCATCCGTATTGCGCACCTACGGAAAGCTTCTAGTTGCTCTGCATGGGGCATCTTATAGACAGTGTCAAGATCCCCTATGTTTTCAGTTGACAAGGACGGGTACTTTCTTCGAGTCTCAGCGCCATCTGTGGTGTGATTCACGGGCACGTTCTCGGGCTGATCCACATTCGTTTGCAACGGATGCACTTCAACACTCGGACTCAGGATTGGGCTCTATGTCGTTGGTGAGTCACAATTGGGAGGTACATATGCTAGGCTATCTAGAACATTGCTTTCTATAATACGTCCAATTGTAGCATTAGCCTTTGCAAGTTGGATCTCTTGTCGAGTAGAACGGTCACCACATTCTTTTGGGACGTCTTCTGTGTTCGAACCACCGTTTTGCTCACCCACGTGTCTTACATGATGTGGTGTGGATAGCAAACTTGTCGAAGCAGTTACAAACACCTGTCCATCCACACCTCCCGAAGAGGCACCGTTCACAGTCGTTGGTATCTTTGTAGAACCCAACAGTGCTGCATCCCTTGAGCCCTTTCGGACCTTCTTGGCCGGCGTCTTAGGATTTTCTAATACTCCTCTTTGTTCCGTTGGTTGTGCCTCGGCATTGTACAAATCAGGAATGTCTTTTTGATTCCTCGAAAGCAGAAGTGGAAATTCGGTTTTAGTTGGATACGTGCTCCAATCCACCTTCCGATGCAATACAAGTTCTGCGTACACCATGCACGCCACGCTATAATTTATGTACCCCTTACACCTTGGCCTGTTCCCAAAGAGGGCCGTCCACACCTCCAGCAATCGATGCTTGAAGTGCATGTCGTTGCAAGTCCATGGCTTACAAGAGAAATCAATTGTGTGACGCTCGTGGGAATCCCGAGGCCACAACTTGTCAATGTGGTACATTTTAACAAATTTTCTGCATGTTGGGGATGGCCAACACTCACCCTTTTCCTCCGCCCACCCGCTCGCGGCAATGATGTTGGGATCATCTAAAATGTCGTAGTGCATCTCATGTGAAGCCCCCTTTACTTTAACCCGCTTGTTTTTTTTAACCCCTAAAGTTGTCCCCTCCGTACCCACACCACCTTCAGTGGCCATGATGGCAATTTGGATTTGTAAACACTTCAAATTCAATAATTCCCGCACGTGATAAGTCTGTTCGTAAGTGAATGTGTCAATGGTTTGTTGTAATAAAAGATAAATGACCCCCTCTCTCCACCAAGTAGGAGCAACTAGCGCATGAAGCAACAGCAGCACATCCAACTTGGCCTTGTAGGAGAGAAGAAGTGAGAGAAAATGAGGAGGCCGACCGCCACCAAACCTAAGCGGACGGGAGCAGCGGACGGGCCCCGGACCTCGCGAAGCGGACCCGGACGTGCTGTCCGCTAGTCACAGCGTCGAGGTCCGCTTCGGCAGCGTCCGCCGAACCTACCATCCACTTCGGCGACGCCCGGACGACCTGCCGTCTGACCTCCCGACCGCCCAGGGCATCCAATCTCCCGAACGCCCAGGCCGTCCGCCCTCCCGACCACCTCCGCCGTCCAACCGCCCCGACCGCCTAGGCCGTCCGCCCTCCCGACCGAATCCGCCGTCCGACCGCCCCGATCGCCTAGGCCATCTGCCCTGCCCTACCGCCTCCGTCGTCCGCACTGTCGACTGCTTCTCCCATTGGATTCCAGAAGTCTCAGATTCTCTGTCGAAGACGGCTTTGAATGCAAAAAGTATCCAATGTGGCAACCCACTTGTAAGAGGATAATTCCAGTTTTCTTGTGCATTTTTCATCCACCTCGTTGAATGCTAGATGTTGAATCCTAAACCCTAAACCGTAGAACCTAAACCTAAATCTATACCCTATATCCTACACTCAAATTGATTCTCACTTACAATAAAAAAATGAGGAGGGAGTACAACCACATGCAAAGTGATGGTCATTTTTACTATGGATAGGGGATTCAATTACAATTAAAAAAATGGGGAGGGAGTGCACCCACATGCAAAGTGATGGTCATTTTTACTATGGATAGGGGATTCAATTACAAATAAAAAAATGGGGAGGGAGTGCAACCAAATGCAAAGTGATGGTCATTTTTACTATGGATAGGGGATTCAATTACAATAAAAAAAAATGGGAAGGGAGTGCAACCACATGCAAAGTGATGGTCATTTCTTTAATCAAACATGTACTTCATTTTTTTGAATTTTCACGGTTCGGCTTGTACAAATTCTTCCCCCTTTCTTTGTCCACGTACATGTAAAGACATTGGACACTGTGGGCTATACAAACAAGATGACTTGGTTTATTATTTTAGGACATGATGTTATAAAATAAAAATGAAACGTTGTTCTAATGCTCTACGTTGAATTTGTCCAAGAAAGCAACATCCCATACACAATTTTCTTTTGGAGGGTTGATTTGTCCATCATTAAACATGTTTAGCGTTTCTATAATTTCATTGCTCAATATTTGGAGAAATTCAAAAAAGAGTCCCCAATCATTTAGCAAAGAATGCCTTCTTGATTTTAGTTTCAATGACATACTCTAGAAAATTTATTCAAGGTACCTTTCCTTATTACATTCATACGAGATATACCGTACCCGAGACCGTACCATAAGGCATTACGACTTGTCTCACATCCTTGCCACGCCTATAATTCAACAACCAATTACAATAAAAATTGTCATGCTCATCAAACTATATCATCATGCTCTATGTACGCTGCTTCATGCTTGTATGTCAAAAAAGATTGTACTCATTCATAATGGAAATACAATGGACATTTCAAAATGTATATCCACTTTTATATATAACGTCATACATTGATTTTAGGGTATACTATGTACTACGCAAGCATACATGCCGGGACTCACATTCACTACATACTTCTGTAGTTCTAAATAGTAATGAACTACTCATATGAATGACAAAAATGTTCATCCGGTATGAGCCACTTGAACATACTAGAAAATCGATTGATGATGTGGGCCAAACCGCCCGCATCTACTGCACCCGGTGGGCGTTCCTCGCACGGCCGCTCCAAATACGTCCTAAATGTGGTTGCCAAGTCGTGGTGGCTGAACTGCGTCACATTTTCCGTTTCTTGGTGCAACTTCCAATAGGCCTCTGACATGCACTCCTTTTGGATGCGGACAGCTATTTTGCAAACTGCAAATTCCTCCGATTTACGTGATAAATTGGGAATGCTTTGCGCATCGCTCCTTCTTTGTGCAAATATGCAAGACATGGCTGCACCCACCACCACGTTGCAAAGTTTCCGCCATCTCCCTTGCAGATGTGAATGTGTACAAGGATTTCTTGGGTTCAGTAGCTACGGTGGTCATGCCCTAATCGCACACTCCGTTGTACACTCGTGACTCGTCCTAGGGGAAGTGAAGCATGATGTTGTCTTGAGAGATATCATTGTGGAGATGCCCAGCAACATGCACTGCATGCATGATGTGCACCAATGCCCATGCAAGCTCCGTTCGCTTCCTCCTAAATCGAGCAAGACGGGCAGCATCAAGCCTGTCTGACTCCGTTGGATTAGAATGCAGCAACCAAATACCTATGTTGTCGGGATACATATGATCCAGGTATAGCATGTGGCGCAGTATTCCACCGTTCCACCAATACGCCTATCCTTCATTTCTTATTGCATGAACTGCAACAAACCGTATAACTCCAGGATGTGGAATCCGCACTGCCATTGACTCGTTCTGGTGTTCCAATCTCGCAAGATGAGGCTGCCTAAGATGTTGGTTGGATACCTTTGTTGCAAACTCCCAAAAGGGGAGTATACCAGAACATCCTTCAATTCGAACCCTCTTAATTGTTGCATAGCCGCCCTGCATGATTCTGTCATCTTGTGGAATCACCCATGCCATGTCTGGAAGCGCTATGAGATGCTGTCTGCGAGTATCAATTTCAGCGAGTCCCTGCTCGCTATTCCACCAACCCAATGACCCTCGTCTATTATGGTTCTTTGCAAAAGGAAAAGCACCGACCAACAAACAAGTCCGCTCTGAGAATGACTTCTTGAAAGGCTTCATCATTATCGTGGTGCAGCTTCCCATACTTTGTGCGGATGTCTTTTGCATTCCACAATGCATCGTGCACTGTGTTCCTGAAGAATTGATTGAAGTCCTTCTTCTCCGTCTCATGGTGCCATTCAGGAACGCTCAACAAAACCATCATCCGTTGCCACATGTCTGCCTTGAATTTCGTCGAGCACTCCTCACCGTACCTGACATATTTGTTATGCAAGGACATAGTGGTTTCCGACTCATAAAAGTCGGCGATGCATTTCATCAACACTCTCTTGCATGCTTTGGACGGAACTTCCTTTGTTCCCTGCCTGCTTGACTGTCCTTCTTGATGCCCATGTTTCTTCTTCGCAGCCTTTTTTGCTCTCAGCATCGTGAAGGCCTTGTAGTATCAATGAATACTTTCAAGATTGAATGATAAGTGTTGTGGGAAATCAAGTTTGTATAAAGTATAAACCGTAAAATGCAGCTGAAAAATTCGGCAATAAGGGGCCCTCAGAAATCTGACTTCTGTCTTCCCGAGGAGAGGAACCAATGGAGGGGGAGACCCACCAAGCTCTCCGCTCCGCTCTTGCTGAAACACAAGGGGGAAAACAAAAGTGAGAAGCGGACGGGTCGTCCACTCCTCTTATAGGTGGCGGTCGGCCGCCCCGCGTCCGACCCATCGGATGGCTCCGATGCAGCGTACGACCCTCCGTCCGCCCGATCCGACGGCCGATCCGACCTCGAACCATCCATCGGACGCCGACGGGCCGTCGGTCCATGCGGACGGCTCCGATGATGCGGACGCCCGGCCGTCCGCGAGATCCGACGGTCAGAGATGGTCGGACGGGCCAATTGCCGCCTCATCGAACGGTCGATCCGACCTCCCGACCACCCATTGGACGCCGACGGGCCGTCGGTCCATGCGGACGGCTCCGATGATGCGATCGACCGACCGTCTGCGAGATCCGACGGTCGGCGATGGATTTAGGGTTTGGAGCCGACTGTTTTATAGAACTGCTGGATCCCGGACGCTTCGGACGGCCCCGACGAGGTAGCCGATCGGCCGTCTACCCCTATTCCACGGTCGCAACTGGGCGGACCGTTGGACGGCCGCCTGAGATTTGTTTTTTTCATCAACATTGACGTATTTGCTCGAATTTTTTTGGGTCACACATTTGAGAAGTGCAAAGTTCCAGCTTCCAACTCATGTTCTGGAATTTTGTATTGGAAGCACTTTAAAAAAAAAATTGGTGGGGAAGCGCAAATGAAATTTGAGGACTACTCAAAAAAGTTTAAGGAATATTGGAAAAAAGGGGACTGCAATGCCGAATTCCAATCCATCTTTGGAAAAACATCATTAAAAGCTTACAGTTATTATTTAACCCCTACATGACCATTTGTTCCCTTCGTGGATATATAATTTTTATTTCAATTGTGCCCTCTAGCCAAAAATGTGGCAAACTAAGACAGAAGCGGAGATCGGCAGTTCTAAATCAAAGGAATCCCATAAAAACAAAATAATTGGTCATTTTTTTACCCTAAAATATTAAATTTTGGAACAACACGTGAAGCTTCAATTCATTCAATGTGGACTTGTAATGATATTTTTTTGGAAAATTTCAGTTTTGGTGTGCAATTTAAGCATCGTCCCTAAAAAAAAAAATCGTACAAATTAATTTTGAATGCAATATGTACAATTTTTCTTGCAAATAAGGGTAAACATGGTGAAGTTTGCTTGCTTCAACAATCTCAGCATTGGGATTATAGTGTTTCAATTCCATCTTCAAGCTATTAATGATCTCTTTTTTCATTCATTTTTAAACCTGTTAGTATTTAACAATTTCTGTATGATTGGAAATTCAGTTTTGTTTTCCTACTTTTTTTCTTAAGATTCTGAACTACTGAACTTAAATGCTAAACATAAAAAATTAAGAAATTAAAATCAATAGTACAAATATTTTGAATACTCTAAGCCCAATAATGTAGTCATTAAGTCATACAAGGTGTAAGCAAACTTGTTTTCTTCACTTTGGATGCAACTATCTTACAATGCAGGCTGTCGAAATTCTTTAAATTCGGTCCATACATATTTATACTAGTCTATTATAAGACTGTACGCTAAGATATTTTCTGAAAAAAGAAATTAAGTTTTTTCCTCTTTGCAATAGAAATGGCAGTTTTGAGTGTTATTCATGGCCTAAACCCATGGTCCTGTAGGGGTTAATAAATAAATAAAACCTTCACTTATAGAGATAATGAATTACAAATTCTATTAGATATCACAATTAAACATATTAGAAGACTTCAACTGACTTCACATATTTACAACCCTATGGTAAAATATTAGGATTTACAAAATCCATAAACAATAGTATGGAGATACCATAGAAATGAATCCTTCGTTAAAGGGAAGAAGAATTGAATTCTTTTTTATTTAGTTGGGTTTCCCTTACCCGAAACAAATGGGGAGGGGGTGAAATCAAATACAGATTCATGCAATTTTTTGTCATTCACTGTGGATTGCCCTCCGCCCAAAAAAATGGGGAAGAAGAGTAATGAAAATATGAAATGCAAAGTGATGGAGTTTCTTTTCACTGAGATGGAATTCACTTACGTTGCAAAAATTAGGAGGGAGGCAACCCAAATGCAAAGTAAGGCAATTTCTTGGGTTTCACATGAAATTCAAGTATGCCAAGAAAATGGAGAGGAAATACAATGAAGTACGGATTATTATATTAAAAAATATCGAGGTTCATACATCAGTGCTTTTTAAACAAACACACCTATCTCCTCACATATTTAACTACAATGTATTTTTATCAAAATTTCAAAATATTGGAGTACTTCTCGCTGGTATTATTGTATTATGCTTGTCACACTGTACATTACGTGGCTAGATATTACAAGCACTCCATTGCACTGTGAGACAAGCACTATAATAGTTCACTATACTTCACTCGGAATCAGATTCGTCGTTGTCATCTCCTTGACTAGGGCCTCCAGAACCAAACCCCTGAACGCCAATATATGGTCCTCCGCCATAGATGTTTTCATATCCGCTTGGCACACTTCCTTATCCATAATTTCCGTAGTATGGACCTCCAAAAGTTGGAGGAGGAATTGGATCATTGTGGTCAGATGCTCTTGCACTTGAATCGTCACGATGAGAGCCTACTTGATGCCCATATGTACCAGCAGCATTAGATCCCGAATAGTACTGTGAGCCTCCGTGGGTAGAACCAGCATAGTGTATAGTTCCATGGCTTTCGCCTCCGCTCTGAGAGTAAACTCGGGGGTTGTTGTCATAGGATGACCCTCTGTGCCCATCTTGTGAGCCATATACACCACGGTCATGGCGGTACAGCCCGTCCCGTCCTCCAAGATCATCTCGGCTTTTGCGCATCGCTTCCATCATGTCGTGCTGAAACTGAAAGTCTTCTCGAGATTCTCTACGTTCGTGCGTCCCTTGGAATGTCACGGGTGTTGGATCATCATGAACATCATCGTCGTCCGAATCTTCGTCGTCCGGATATTCGTCCTCCGCATTCGGCATTACAAATTGTAGAAATTTGTCGTAGCCTTGATTTGACCACTCTCGAACGCTGTTGCTTGTGCCTTTCCAGCTGGCACTAATTACTGCAGCACTGCGATTAAGGTTGGCCACATTTTTTCCATAAATTGTGCGCCAGTCAACGTCTTTGTGGAGTACAATCTCTGCCCAAACCATGGCCATGTTATAATAGTTCATAATTCCTGGTTTGGAATCAAGTATACTAGCGGACCGCGTCACTTCCTCATATCGGTGTATAAAGTGTCCGCTTGTACACGTGGCCATGTTTCCTTCCCAACAACCAACTTGTGTGGACGCACTGTTTTGTGGCCAAATCTTCGAGAGGTGTGTCATTTTCACATACTTCTTGCACGTGGTGCAAGTCCAAACTTTCTTCGACTCCTCTTGCCATCCAGGTTCAGCTACGCAGTTCGGGTCTGCCCAAGCTTGCCAGTCCATCTCTTGGGATTTGCCCTTCTTACTACTCTTTGATGATTTTTTGGATGGTGTTTTTGATGGTGTTTTGGGAGCCATGGTGACCTGCATTGAAGTGAAAGAAATGTCGAGTTTGTCTGATCCAATGTATTACAAAAATTAACTAAACTGCTTGAAGCAGTTTAGTATCCCAATATATGAACACAATTGTTCACACACCGAACCAGAAGGGGCGCACAAACTAAGCCGCTGAGCGGACGTCGAGCACTGGATTACCCACTCCGGACGGGAAACAGTTGTGAAAGAAGTGCCGTCTGCCCAGCTATTTATGCGGACTAGGCGCGGACGCGTACGTCCGCATTGGACGACCCCGAGGCGGACGGCCATGTCGTGCGGCCAGAAATCGTCGTCCGCTGGATCGCACGGCCACCGACGAACGGCGGACGACCGTGCGGACGGAGAATGCGGTCGGCCAGGTGGACGGGAGGAGCGGTCGGACGGTCGGGCGACCGGGCATAAGCGCGGACGAGGACCGCCCAGTTGGTGCAACGGACGAGAGGAGCGGTCGGCCAGGCAGATGGGAGGATGCAGGGTCGGTCGGCCACTCGGTAGGCCGGACGAGCGACCAGGCGTGGGCACGAACGGGGACCGCCCGGTCGCCCATTATTTTAATCCAAAAATGTCCGAGGCACCTAATTAGAGTGTCCAAAAAACTTGAATTTATTCCCAACTTATTTTTTTGCTTTTTAACCAACTAAAGTGCATTCGCTACAAGAGTACGGGGTGAAAATAAACAATAAATTTCCCACGAAGTCAACAATTAAAGGGTTTGATAATTCTTAGTTTATAGTTCAAGACCCATTCTTGTGCTAGCTGTGGCTCCAGTATTGTTCTTCTATCGTTACTAAGTTACTTTAGTATAGTGGATGTTATGTAAAACTAAGAATAAAAATAAAAAATGAAATAAAGATAAAAATGACATAGAAATTGTACAACAATCGAAGTCTTTAAACTCTGAACCCGGGTAAGTGGATGCAAAAACAAAATAAAAATTGCGCACCAATGAAAATGTCTTACCCACAGAGAATTGAGGTTCAAGGACATTCCTTGCAGAAATCCGAATCTCCAATCAGTTTATTGCTCCTGAAATTATACCTTTTAATTTTTTGAGATGAATTTCTATTGTAATGTATCCCAAAAGATTGATTGTATATGAGGTGCACTTCCAAGAGCCCTCAATATTACGAGAAGTTCAAATTGAAATGGAAACCCTACTACAATATATTGATTTGGCAAAATCCTAAATTTGTAATCAATCTTTTTTGATATTGGTTTTTGGATTCTATAATAGTATAACTAAATTTCAAAAACTTAAATATTACAAAAATACAAACTACTCAGAGTATTATTGTCCTTCTGATTTTGGATACTTCAAAGTTTTGATGATTCCAATATATACGGTGCTAAGGGCATAATGGCATATAACCATTTACAGGTTTGAGGCCAACATATGCACGCTAAAGTATATATGTGCCTAGAGAGAGTAATAAATCTTTGCATGCTTAAGAAAATGTAAGATGCAAAGATTTGGAAGATTTCACCCACCTCCCTCCCCCCTCGAAAAAGCATAAAAAACAATGTAAAAATGCAGTAATGTATATAAATAAAAAGAATATAATTCTCTCCATTCTCTACAAAAAGAACAGAATTTGCGGCTACTTAAATGATCGTCAACCTCATTTATTAATAAAAATTCTTTTAAATGATTTCTCTCTCATTATTCTCATTAGAACATAAGAAGTTCTACGGGGCCCTCATGAATTTTAAGTTGCACTCCTTCAGTGTTGCTCAAATGTTATTGAGATATTCAGATAAGCATTATTTCTTTCATGGGGAATGAGGCATGACATGCTTAAGAAGGGCGTCCTCCAAAAAGGAGAGGTGTTCGCTGTTTGAGGTTGAGGCCCAACTTCAGATTTCCACGCTTCCCGATTGCAATTGTTCAATTTTGACAGAGTAAAGCCCACTGCACCGAGAATGCAAAATATAACTACACTTTATCACTTTTACCCTTTAAAAGCAATACGCATGCAGTCAAACATGTCATACATTCATTACATTGCAGGTTTTGAACTTACGTAGCCTGTTCATGTGCATCCAAAAATCACAAAATAGCTCTTCGATGTCCTTTTCAAGCAGTATGGCAACATTCAAACGTAGAGTACATTCATTACGTTGCACAATGAAACCTGACTGTGAACATGCTTAAGAAGGGCAACCTCCAAGAAGAAGTAGTGTTCACTTAAAATGACAACTAAACCGGGATTGTGAATGCATTATCTTCTGTGAATTTCGCGGAGAATGTTGACGTTAAGGATGAGTTGGAGATTGAACTCAAATTGACTTTAGTAGACGCAAGATGTGCTTATAGAGACACCATCCTTTAGGAAGACATCATAAAAATTAAAAGCTAAAGAAGACAAAGACTTTGGGTAAACTAGTGGTGTTGAGGCCCTAATACACAGAACTTGAAGTTGAAAACTAAGAACATGTAATTGTTGTCCTGAAGGAAACAAACACAACATTATACAGAATTCAGAATAAAAATAAAGTATATTCAAGTTTAAGACTTTAACTGCATACTTAGAATCAAGAACTGAATATTTGACCTACTCATGCACTACCATTAACGTAGTTCACATACGGTGTAAATTAGAATAACAAAGGACCCTAAACCTAAAGACCCTCCCAATTCACAAACATCCAAAACATTAAACGGACGGACGGTGCGGACGGGTCTACCACTTACATAGGATAAACAAAAAAGTTTTTAATTGAGAAGACCTTTCCAACGGTATATTACACGCCCCCAAATTCCAAAAATTGCAGTCGGAAATTTGGAAAGAAGTTCACTGCTACAACATAGTGGGCGTCGACTTAGCCGTCCACCTGTTCTATGTCTGGTTGGTCCGCCCCGTTCGCCCCGTAAAGTGTGTAAGAAAGTACCTTGTTGAATTTCCTTTCGTCAACCACAATTTCTAATTTCAAAAATTCGTAAGGATTCAATTTACTATGAAATCAAGTATTTGGAGCTTAGGATTCAAACTTCATGAAGCGGAATGCTAGAAGGTAAGGTTCCCAATTTGAAACTCAGGCACTTATTGGAAGACCTTTCGAACAGTATATTACACGCCTCGAAAATCTCAAAACTGCAATCAAAATTTGCAAACGAAAGTAATTGGAGGTATAGAGTGACCGTTTGCCTAGCCGTCTGCTTGTCTTGCGTCCGCTCGGTCAGCCTCGTTGGCCCTGTCCGCCCACTCAAGCGGATGGAGCGTTTATTTCCGCCTCCCCCGTTAAATAAAAAAATTTGAAATGATGGAAGATGTCTGGGGGGGTGTCGGACACGGATGCTGGACGTCCGGCCAACCCCGGTTCACACATCGCATGTCTTTGTGTGCAATTTTTTTCATTTCTTTGGTAGCAGCCGAGGCCCTTTGTTTTTGCGTCCCTTGAATTTTGCAACGACTTTCGTTAAGATATGGCTCCAGTTTTGGCTTATAAAATATTTTTACTTCTTTCATTTGAATTGCACAATCCATGATATCTTTGGGTGCAGGTGATCCACTTCTACAATGCAACGGTCTTGCACTTTGCGCGAATTTTCGTTGCAGTGAGGCTGCTTTATTAACTTCCTACCGAGCATTTGCAAGTGGGGAGCTTGGAAAAGTGGAGTTGAGTCTACTTCGTATATTTTGATTTTTTTTTTCCCAACATCATGCCGCATGTCAGCATGTGCTTTGCTTTTTGTTGGAATGTTGGATATGGGTGATTGTTCATTTCTTCATTTTTCGTGTATTTGTTATGCATTCTATCGTTGACAGTTTACAAGTTGAAATTTAATTTGTAGACCTATAGAGTTTAGGGTGTAGGAAAATAAATGTAATTACCATTTTGGCATATGATGTCAATATTTGAACCGTTTTTGGTAGTGAAATGGGATCTTCCTTGTTTTCACCTTCAAATAATACGGAGCACGACGGTTACGCAATTCAAAGTACATTAGGTTACATGAACCGGCATATTTGCAAATTTAAATTGAGCAAATGCATCTTCTAATAAAATGAAATAATAGTATTGTCTACTACTTGTACTACGTACCTTGCTATTGAAAATGTGAATGTATTTTACAACATAGTTGAAAATGACCACATTCGATACTATCGCATGTTCCACATTTATACATGGCTACAATGTTAGTGAATGGAGGAAGCCAAAAATAAATCATAGCACTAAATGAATAAGTTAGAAACTTTTTATTGAATATATTTGTAATTAATTCATTTCACTTTATTGGATTTTTTTGGGTTTTAGGATATGCCACAAGTTCGTAAAATAGTGGATAATTGGCTAGTGGTCTTTTCTTTTTTTAGAATTCATAAACAAGAATGTTCCTAAATTGTGGAAAACTTAGATGTTGTATTAGAAATGCATAAAGTTTTTTTGGCGGTGAAGTTCTAGAGGCTTTTGTTCTTGCATTATAAGAAATATAGAATTTCTGAATCAAACTCCAAGGAAGAGTATTTCAATCACTTTTCTAATTTTATTAAAAAATGTACTAGTGGGTGATTGCAAGAAAGTCTTGTACTATTTTGCGTCACAATGAGAGCGACTCTTTTGTCCTCTACTATAACTTCTTCAGCGTGCACATGATTCACTTGAAATTTTTAATGAAGATGGCTAATTTTATAGTCTTCAGATCCCCTATGTTTTAGGAATTTTTAAAAATCACTTTATATTTAAATTTTGATTAAGCTAATTTGTCATACTTTGGGTTTAGGGGTTTTGGGCATTGGAAAGCACACAAAATCAATGATTTAGAGTTGAAATTTCTATGGTCTATTCCTATAGTAGAAAGTCATATTTCTACCAAAGGAAATTCAAAAATATTTTATTTTGCGTCCTCCACATGGGTGCTAATAGGGCTTCTCTGCACACGTTTTTTTGAACATTGATGATGCTCTTAAGATCATTCTGTTGGTGAAATTTTTTGATCATAAAGTTCTTTGAAGTTGACATTTTTTGGTTTTAAAAAAAATTGATTTTTTTATTTTTTACAAATTAAAATATAAAAGTACCTATTTTTTTGACATTTTGCTAAATTTTCAGACTCTTCTAGTTCTTGTATTTAGAGATTTTTCCTATGCTTTTCCTTCTTAAGATATATTCTTCTGAAAGGTTTAAATATTAAAAATATTTTTTTATTTTTAAAAATTATTTTTTTAATTATATAGTACTCTGAAATGAAAAACAGAGTATTGTGAAAAATGCTATGGAAACCGGTAGGTATTTCTGGCAACCACCCTAATATTAAAAAATGAGACACTAATCAAATTTAATTAATTATAACTTATTCCCTAAAAAGGCTAAACAAAATTACAGGCCCCTCCCTAAAAAAGTTAGAAAAACATTAATTAATATTTATAATTTTTTCCCAATAATAAATTTATTTCACTTATGAAGTCAGAAACAGATTTTCAAAATTCTAGGAACAATTTTTACAAAATTTTCAATCCATCCACGCAGACCCTACCGTCCGCCACCGGACGGCACCCGGATGCCCCATCCAACCCGTCGAAGGCATCCCAGCCGTCGGATCCGGCGGACGCCCACCCGGCCGCGCAATCGCGCCCGTCGGATCTGGCGGACGGAACTACGGACGCCTAGCCGTCCGACGACGGCAGCTATCGCGGTCATAGCAGACGGGAAGTCCAACCGTCGGGTCCAGTGAACGTCGACAGGCGCGGTCGAGGCATTCGATTTCTCCCAACGCCACGCAGCCGTCGGATACGGCGGACGCCCCAGTGACCGCGCAGCCTAAATCGTCGGATCGAGCGAACCAAGTTGCAAACGGCCGCGATCGGGGCGTCCGAATTCAAAGTAGGCTGTCGGATCAGGCGGACGCTGTATCGGACGGCCTCGGTCGGGTCGGACGGGGCCAGGTCGTCCGCAGTGCGGACGGCTTTTTTTTTACTCCAGGTAAAATACAGAATTTCCAAATGGCGGATGACGTCCGGGGGGGGCCAAACGTGGACGCCGGACGTCCGGCCAACCTTGTTCTATTGGTGGATCCAAGGAGATCCCAGAAGAAGCCGCGTAAGAAGCCGGGCAAGGAACATGAAACAGCAAAAGATATCAGGAGCAAGAAGGTGGCCAAGCGAGCACGGAAGACAGCAGGGGAAAAGCAATAGGGGGGGACCTTGAAGAGGAATCTAAGTAAGTCGTTGGTGGATCGCAAACACTTGTCAGCGAAGTCGACTGGGAGTCCTAATCCTGAAGTATTAGTTGCGGCAGACACACTTCTGACTTGTGCTTCGGGACTGTTATTGTCCAAGTCTGACAAGTCGACTCAGTCGCAACAAGAGGATGCGTAGGCACTTCATGCTTCAGGATCTGACAGACAGCTGCCGGACTTCGTAGTACCAATCCAGGGGATAGAATGTACACAAGAGGATACTCATCGACCAGCATCGGGGGATCCCACGATGACAAAAGAATCACTAGTCAGCAGCGGGGAAGATGTGGCCAAGCTCAGCAAAGGGAGGAAAGAGTCAAAGGCGGACGATGGCCAACCTAGATTAAGGGATCCCACGATGACGCAGGAGTTTGATGTCGGCAAACAGGAAGGTGACCCTAGACCTACTCTGGAGAGGGAACACGCAGAGGGGGGCTCTGAAAGACTTGCATCGGGAGGTTCCACGATGATCCATGCATCACCTGTCTGGACTAAGGAAATTGTCCCTACACCTAGCATAGGGAAGGATGACCACGGCAGGACATCGAGACCTGAGGGATCGGCGGATCCCACGATTGCTGACGAGTCAATGGTCTTAATTCAACATGGCGTTCAAGCGGAGAGTGAAGGGGTTCAACACCAGGAGGGAGCAATTGCATTATCTTCGTCGAGGGATCCCACGACGGTGCCAAAGCGATTGCTTCCGCCGATGGGCATCACGGTTGATGTACAGAATGACACCCTTGTTAACTTGGTCCCCCTGAGTCCCACAACTGTTGTAGGGCGACGGAGTAAATCTGTTTTAGGGCTGGCGAGGATTGTAGACGTTGCTTCACTCGCCTCTAGTGTTCCATTGGAGGTTGCAAGAGAGGTTGTTCCTAATGACGATGAGGGCAATACTGACAAAGTGCTAGAGGCCTTACCTTACGAGGCCGCAAATATAATGAAGTTCTGTCTTGTTGATCATATGAGAGCATTTGGTCATTTACCAAGTCTAAACCACTATGGGAAGATGCGTCTGGATACAATCAAGAAAAGGAATTTGGAAGCCGTAAGGTGAGCGAACCGTTTCCTTTACAGACCCGTCTTTAATTGGATATTTCAGAATGGCCCGCGTGCAGGACTCAAAGGAGGGGATCCACCTGATATAGACAACAAGTGGGAGACAGTGCCATTGGGTGTTGACAAAAGGGAGGAAGGGCCTTTGAGCGACGACGAGAGAGAGAAGAAGCAAATGAGCGTGGAGAGGAGGGGGGAAGGACCAGTGAGCGGCAACAAAAGGGAAAGAAGGCGATTGAGCGACGAGAAGAAAAGGCGATTGAGCGGCGAGAGGAGGGGGGAAGGGTCGCCAGCTTGTAGCCTCTAAGCTCCCACAGGTAACATGCTTGGATTTTTTTCAATGTATATACGGGATAACGAATTGTGAATTGGCCAGTTTCTTACTCAGTGCTTCGCTTGTATTCTGTAGGTTTTTGAGTGTTTGCTGAACCGGTGGCAAAGTCATTGAATAAGGTAGAAAAGCAGCGGTATTATGTGATCTTTGACCTTAATGGAGTTCTTGTTCATAGGTCATTCAATGAGTTGAACAGACGCGTCGTAAAACTTTAACCGAATGTAAGTCAGTTCCTTGACTATGTGCACAGAAATGCAAACATTGCTTTCTGGAGCAATATGACACCGGCAAATGTGACGTCTGTATTGAATCAGATGCTACCAAATACATCTGTTAAGGCAAAGGACGTGCCTGTTCTCACGCAAGAAGACTGCACGAAATCGTCCTACAGAGACCTTGGACACTCGGACAAGCCCTACTTCTTTAAGGACCTAAATCATTTTGCCACTCTACTGGGTTTGAGGTCAAAGGATAATGTTCTCCTCATTGATGACAATCCACTTAAAAACCTCTTGAACGATTGTCATAGCGCCATTTTCCCCCGCAGATATGAAGGTGATTGGAAAGACCATTACCTTCTAGGGGTGGTCAGTCCTTGGCTCACAGGTCTCTTTCAGTCACAGGAAGCTGTGCCGGCTAATGTGAAGAAGCATCCGATCCACAATGGTCTGAAACCGCTAATATCCTTGTCCAGACCGGGGTGTGACATTTTGAGGGGAGTAGTTTAGGTTTGGTTTTTCTTCCTTCGGGGACTTCATCATCATATCTCACGATCTCCTTTAGGCATGCATATTATTGTTTGTAGCTTAAAACTCTTGAACTCACTGTAAATATTGTAAATGCATTTTCAAAATACTGGACATTCTCTGTACGTAGGAGGCATTGATTTAGACGTTCATAGTTGACAAAAACAGCCTCATAGTAAATGTGAAATTAATTTTTCTCCAAAATGCCTTTGATTAAAATACCGATGAGTTCAAAAGGATCACCTCGACCTTGACTATTAATCCGCGTGCATGAACATCTAGAGACCTAATGGTATATCGTGGAAGTCAATTCTATCGGAAGATCGAACTATTATAGGCATTTATCCTTGTCTTTTAAATCTAATGTGAATGCATTTCCAATGCATGACCCTCAATTAAAATTGTTTTCTTACCTTTGGTTCGCAGCTTCAATCTAAATTTGGTTTTGAAATTGTTTATCATATTACTCGGAAGAATGGAATTTTTTGAACACTTCATTGGATTTTAACACTGCGGGCGTCATCATCCTATGCGGCAAGCTTCATCAAGAGATCGCACAATTCGACGTGACGTGTGAACATTGATATTTCATTTCCGTCCTCGTAATGTCCTATGATATTGTTTTTGTACTTACGGACGACAGTGAAGTTGTAGTTGTGCTTCTACAGTTTGTTTGGGAATTTTCCTCCAACGAGGAGGCCACCAGTCCCTACCCATTACTCTTGGGTCGGGGGTTCCTTCGCCAATGTGGCGGGGTAGTAGACTGGGGGAAGGCCCAACCCACCTTCACCTACGGGCCAACCGAGGCAAGGACAAAGATACCAATAGTCTCCAACGACCCAACTCTACGGGGGCCCCAAGAGTTCGTATACACCACCATCTAAACTATGCAAGCCTCGACAACCACTGACCTAGGTAAGATGAAATGCTTAGGCTTAGGTCTGTATGGGTTGGAAGACAATACGCCATTCGAGGAATGGCTTCAAGAGCACCCCGACTCCAGCAAAGATGCGTTGGTCATCATCTGCACCTTTGCAATTCAAAACGATCCAAGCACTGCACAAGGTACAGCTATCGAAGTCTCCACCGATAGCTTGGATCCAGAGAACGAAGCCAAATTAGCCCCTACACCAGAATCCGGCCAGAGAGTGATACTCAACCACGAGGTCAGGGCAAATGCCAACCACCACCTTGGAGACGACCACCAAGTCCGACACGTCCCGCACTGAATAGTTGCTCCACGGCCACCACGTTGGCTGCAACTCGGTCCTGAGGGGACACGGACAGCCTTCACCGTCATGACTTCAGATATCACTTTTCCCCACCGACGCGGGCCGCTCCGAATCACATGTTCCCATTGCTCTGCACCTCCTAGAAACCAGTACTACGACACGGGAGGAACATTGGTCGCCCCCAGCAACGCCACCCACGTCATGGGCGAAGATCTACCTCCAACTCCAAACACGTCCGAGCCGATGCGCTGCCAACTACAAGAGATTGAGGATGGTGACCCGCAACCAGGGGACTATCTCAGTGACGAGGACAACAGCCCTATTGCGATCCGCGATTTCCCATTCAACTGTCATCCTCCAGAGGGGTGGATTCCGGGGGTACATGGCGAATGGGGAGAAGTCCTAGAGCTGACCAACGAGGAAGAGATTGCCGAGACCTTGTCAGCCATGCACGAGGTAGCAACGGCCTCTGTTGGAGTCATCCCGTACGGAATACACAACGCTCCGCACGCTTGGCAGCAGCAGGTAAGGGCTCTAGAAATGCCACGGCAGCAGGAGGAGGACGAGCTGCAGCCACTGGTAAGTCCTGCAGCACCTACCACGCCTGATAACAAAGAACAACCACCCACTGGCCAGGTACGAGGTATCTCTGCCACAACTCTCTTCCAAACCATAGCTTGTTGGTTTCTGGGCGCCTAAACCGTAGTTGGTTACGATTATTAATAATATAAGGTTAGCCTTATATTATAGATGATTGTCTAAAAGGCCTATTTAGCCCTCCAGACAAAAAAATTTAATAGCTAACCTCTTGTTATTCACGACGGATAGTAAGAAAGCTAGAAAAAACCCCAAAAAATACCAAAAAAATGAAAGCTTGAAAAATCTTTGAAAATCCTAAAAAATTGAAGGTTCTAAAAGTTCACTATTGCATGATCTCCCAAATCCCTACGGGATTTTAGAATTAGGAAAAATACAGAGAGGTGGTTGTTATTTCGGGGCCAGGTCAAGATCTAACATTCTCCACTTTCTGGCACAGAGTGATGGTTGTTATTTCGGGACTAATCCATCTACCCTTTGGGGGAGAATCAAGAATATTAAGATTCTTGAGGATGGTTCACATCTAACGTAAAAGTAAAAGCCGCGGGGCCAAAAGCCGCAAGGCCAACCAACTTTGTTGACCGTTCTAGCTTGCCTAACTCTCAGTAGGACAGGAATATGTCGAGTGTGTTGGGAATTGCTCACACTTGAGCCCAACACATGAGTGTGTTGGGAATTGCTCAGACCTGAGCCCAACACATCACCAACCTGTCAGAGTTAGCGTCATGTGGAAGACAAATGACCTTTCACTTAGATTAGGTACTTGTCAGACCGTCATAATAGAAGCCACATAGTCGGATGAAAGGGCGGCTGAAAGTTGACACTCGTCCCTTGCTAGACCGTCGAACCTGCTGATATGCTAACGAGGCGGCTAGTTTAAGAAGGGGCCTTGGCGCTCGTCCCTTGCTAGACCGTCGAACCTGCCAATGTGCTAACGAGGCGGCTAGTTTAGGAAGGGGCCTTGGCGTTCGTCCCTTGCTAGACCGTCGAATCTGCTGATATGCTAACGAGGCGGCTAGTTTAAGAAGGGGCATGGGCGCTCGACCGTTGTAATAATGCAGAAGGCTTAAAGAACGGCTAGTTTAGGACTGACACCTTACATCATGTCCCCCACGTTAGGGTATAAGAATGGGGGGGGCAGCCCTCGTACTTTTAAGCTACTGGCAGCGTCATGTGCAGGTACCGCTCGAGTAACACATGGATCATGGATGGTTCAACCCGCCAACAGTCTTACCAGTCGCACTTCAGATCAAAATTCTCTGTGTTGAGAAACGCAGCTTCTCCCACTTCCTCATCTCTCGCTTTGGCTTTAATTTCTTCCTCCGTGTGCTTCAGCATCTTTGGCCTGTGCAGATTCCCGTTGTTAACTATGGAGAGATCTGGGAAAGCATCATCTACGTCCTAGTCTAGCATTCTCTCGAACAGCGGAGTGATTTCACAGTCTTCGGGCGCCTGTGCCCTTCTATCTCCCCCCTGCCCTGTCTTCGTTATCTTCTCCTTGCTTGATCTCTACCTGTTTTCCTCGTTTACCATTGTTCCTCGCTGTTCAGTCTCTTCAAGACTTCTTCTTTTTCAAAATCTGCTCTGGCAGATAGATACGTCAAACCCTCACATTGCAGGTCCGAACCAACTCCATTGGGGGAGGACAAGGGGGATAGGGTAGTGTAGATGTCATGTCAGTCAAAGACAACGGGTCCCCGGGGACCTCACCCGCGGCTCCGCCATCCTCGCCCTCGTCTGCATCTGCACCTGCCACCCCCACGGGCGCCAGGTCGTCGTCACTGACCCCAACCTCGGTGGACGAGGTGGCGAGAGGCGTCCTCATGTTGCCAATCACGTTATCTACATCAATAGACAAACCATCCACACCGACTGAGGAGCTTCCGCTCCAACTTCCGGAAGAACTCGCACTCGATCCAACAGCTAACCCTGTTGGAGACGGACTTGCAATTCCGGGCAGGTTGCCTAACTCACGACGGCGACTACGTGACGAGGAGGAGCAACCGGGTCGCGAGATTCCACTGGCAAGAAACCCTCTAGCCCGGGACATTAGGCAACCTAGGCCAAATGGAATCCGCTCACTTATGATTCTCGTGGAGGATCACGACATCTTGTTGGGCCACCACCTTATGGTGACGGGCCAATTTTCGAGTGAGCGCCCCACCATCAACATCACAAGAAACTCCGTGGCCGGCGGCCACTTGCTGGCAGTCCGCGGACCAGAGCTCCAGCCTATCAGTCAAGGCCAGTATCCTCGCTACATCTTTGAGGTCCTGGACCAACTGCGCGTGTTCTTTGGAATATGAGCTGGTCCAGCCTCTTTGTACATAGCGTTAATTCTGGGCAAGATATAAACCCAACCGCCCCTATATATACTTATTCAAAAAAAAAAAAAAAAAAAAATCCTTGCCACTGTGCAACAGGGGAGGGACCGGTCCGGCACCGGCACCAGCTTATATACCACCAAAGCAAACCGACGGACGTCTTCCGCCGCGGCAGCCGGCAGCCTGTAGACCGCAGCCTCATCGCGGTAAAGATACCTCAATTTTCCCTTGGCGACGCAGGTTCGAACCTCGAGCCAGGCACCGGGGCGCCCCCTATCTGAGCTAGTGACAAGATGGCAAGAAATGCTGCGGCCTCCACGACGGAAGACACTTTTACAAGTGAAGCTCCCAAGCATTGAGGTCTCAGACCACTTGCCTTTTCCATTTATGCTTTTCCTTTCTGTTTTTCTTTTTTCTTTTATTTCATCTCATTAGTCCGAACTCACTCCGTTGAGGGAGGAAGGCGGGTTTGAAATATTTTTTATCTATAGTGTCCCGATTTATTGTATCAAAGGAGGACAGGGGCTTCTCTCTCTACTTCTATCTCCCCCTTAGTTCCGAACTCACTCCGTTGAGGGCGGATGGCGGGATTTTTATATTTTTTATCTATAGATCCAAGTCGACTCAGTTCAAGGCGGATGGGGAAACAACAAGAAAATTAATAACTAGAATAAATAGAAAATGAACAAAAATTTGAGTGATAAGTCTACGGGGGTCAAACTTCCTTTGACCACCCCTAGCCCTTCCACTTGGAAGGAGGACTACTCCCTCTGCTCTCTTCCCCCCCTGTCAGTTAATCCATCAAGAGTCTCTTGATAGGAATAACATCCCTTTAGATAGAGTCACATCTTGGTCTCTAGTCCGTCATTAGGTTTGATCTCGAAATTGACCGTATATCCAAATAGTAGTAGCAAGAGATGCTAGGTCCTCATGACTTTGCAAATCATACCGCAGATGGCCGCCATATGTGAGTTCCCAATTTGTCACTTGGGACTCGTAGAATTATTTTTTTGGAAATTTGCAATTTAAAGTTGATAAAAGTATAGAAAAATCCATAAAAAGAGTGTAGAACCGAAATAGGGTTGTGTCATACCCATTATAGTATTTGGTCTAGATTTGTGTTTTTACTTAGAATCCCCCAAACCTTGCCTAAAAAGAGTGTAGAAATAACCAAAAGGTTAGATTTGGAAGATTCGAGTCACACAGCCCCAAAAGGGCTAAATTCCACCATGAATGTGGCGATTCATGGCTAGGTCGGTCCGAGGGATCCACAGCGAGGCCACTAGGTCGGGTCCTAGAGTTAGATTTAGAATTCCCCATTAGATCGACGAATTCCCAAAGTCCCGATTGTTAGCATGCAGGAGCCACTCACGCAAGACCGGGCCCGTGGAGGAATCTACAGCCCAAGGATGGTGTTCTAGGGTGAATCCCATGCCAGGAATCCAACGGCGAAATCGGTTCACCAAGATTCCTCCACCTGCAGAAGATTCCCACACCGTCACTACTTCAAGGAGATGTCCAGTTTAAATCTCCATTGACCAATCGTGCTAGGTACGGAAACACACCCGCACGTCTTTCATGCGACTCCGTGAGAGGTCACGTGAAAAATCCCGGCATCTTCCGACTTGTAGAAGAACCTTTTCCGGGTGGTCAACCCTCCTAACCTCCAACGGGAATTTCATAAAAATTACCCAGGTTACAATAAAATCTCACTAAAAATTAGACTAGCTTGTTTTATGTTAATAATGCGCTCCGTGAAGTTTCACGACATTCCGATAGCGACAAGTACCCGAACCGGCGAGATTCCTCGGGAATTAACCACGTGGCGAGGTCCCCGCCACGTTGACCGGCATTCCGGGACCATACGATGGCGAAGCGAAGTCAACCAAAAGCCCTTCCCGACTCTCTCGCACCTACCGGAGACCCTAGGCTATTCACATTTCTCAAAATAGGAGACCCCCAAGATCTAGGATTTTACCACGATTTGGTTTTTAAACTAAATTAGCCTACGATGGGTTTTTGGCCTCGGTATGGGGGGTAAGGGGAGTGTAAGTCTAAACACGGCGTTCTGGATCCAACGGCGCAATCCGTTTGGCGATTGGAGCTAATCTCCAAAAGTTAGGATGTTGGTCCAGCATAGATGGTAGAAGTAGAAATTTAGGATGTAGGATGAAAATCTTTGAGGATGAGGATGAAAATCCCCGTTGATAAGGTTACCTTAGAAATCTAGAGGGAGGGGTGAGCCCTTGGAAACCTATATAAGGGCCCCATTTCTCTCTCTAGAACACCCCCAATTCTTGTTTTGGGTCCGTAGGTCCAAGTTATTTTGGATATTTTGGCGTTTGAAGCCAAAAACCTCTACGGTGTTTTCGGAGCACTTTTGGCTCCATTGTTGCTTATTTTCAAGCTTTGAAGGTCCTTGGGGGTCCTTCTACCTTGCTTTGTGTACTCTTTTGTGAAGTTTTTGGTACCTTATTGTACGTGGAGAGCCTCTCTCTCCCTCTTGTACGTGTTGTAGTCTAACTTGTGAAGTTTAAGAGTCTTTTTGTATCTTGCACTAATCCTAAAGTCACCCCCCACCGTACCTTGGCGATGCCGCTTTGGGGGGCCTTTAGTGTGTGAGCTTTGTGTTGCCACGTGGTCTAACTTGTGTGTTTTTTCTTTTTGTTTTTTCTTACTTCTTCTTCTAACCTTCTCTTGTTGAGTGGACCCCCCTCCGGGACGGCGAAGCTTTGAACCTCCTTTGTGCATGTTTTCTAAAGTTATCCCAAACCCTCTTCTAATCTTCTCCTTATTGAGTGGACCCCCCTCCGGGACGGCGAAGCTTTGAACCTCCTTTGTGCATGTTTTCTAAGTTATCCCAAACCCTCTTCTAATCTTCTCCTTGTTGAGTGGACCCCCCTCCGGGACGGCGAAGCTTTGAACTTCCTTTGTGCATGTTTTCTAAGTTGTCTCAAACCCTCTTCTAATCTTCTCCTTGTTGAGTGGACCCCCCTCCGGGACGGCGAAGCTTTGAACTAGTGACAAAGTTGAAGTCCTAAAGCGTGTGTTAAAAGTGTAGACGGCGGAGCTTTGAACCCCCGAGGTGCCAAGAAGTCCTAAAGTTGGTGTTAAAACCAATCTAACGGCGAAGCTTTGCACCTCCCTCGTGTTTAGTTCCAAAGTCTAGTTTCCAAGACCTTTGTGGAAACCTCCAGAGTTTAGCTTCCAAGATATGTAGGTTCCTTTGCATTTAGTGAAGTTTAGTTAATCCCAACGTTTTCTTTAGTTTAGTTGTTCCCCAAGTGTTTAGTGTGTCTAAGTTGCTCCTCAAGTGTTTAGTGAGTCTGAGTGTTCCCCAAGTTTTAGTGTGACTAAGTTGTTCCCCAAGTTCTATTTCCCTCAAGTCCTATTTTCTCCAAGTCCTATTTTCTCCAAGTTCTATTTTCCCTCAAGTCCTATTTTCCCCAAGTTCTATTTCCCCAAGTTCTATTTTTTCACCAAGTTTTCTTTCCCTTAGTTCACCAAAAATCCAGTTTGCCCAAAAATCCAGTTTTCCCTTAGTAGTCAAGGTCCAGAGCCAAAACAGACTAGATCAAGTCGAGAACCAAACAGACCAGATCAAGTCGAGAACCAAACAGACCAGATCAAGTCGAGAGCCAGAACAGATCAGGTCACATCATCCAATATCAAAAGAAAACAAATAAATAAATTATTTATTTTGTTTGAACCCGACCCCCCAGCAGCTAGCCAGCCAGCTAGCCGGGAGGCCAGGCTTGGTCCGGCAGGCAGTTGGGGCCCCAGTTCGGTCCCCATTTTTGAACTCCTTTTTCTTGATTTTTGGTTTCTCTCACACTAGATAAACAAAACAAAGGAAAATGGGGGGCTGACCTATTGCTAAGTAGGGATTAGGGTCTAAAATCAAAAAGGGAGAAGGGAGAAAAGAGCGGAGCACCACCGTACCTGCACACAAGGAAGTCTCACCCTCACCAACAACTTCAAAACACTCTACACACAATGGAGGAAGGATAGAGAACAATCGAATGAAATAGGGGAGAAGTGAGAGAGACGATAAATAGTGACCTAGGCTTAGGCTTAGGTAGGATTAGGAAAGGAAATCTTGAAAATTTGTGGTGACCGTTGGGAGGAGGATTAGGATGACACAAAGGCAAATTGTGTAAGAGGGTAGGAAGAACATTTAAAACCTTCTCGTAGTTTGAAACCATAGTGTAAGACTCATAAAAGCTTAGGTGGAATAGTGCTAGTGTAGAAGAGAGGGGAAGAAAGAAAAGAAAAGGAGGAAGGAAAAGAGGGAGTTTAGATCATCAAAAATTGTAATATTTTCTCAATAAGCGGTGAGCTTGAAGAAAAATTCAAAACAAAGCCAAAGACTACCATGGAGCGTGAGGATGTACACGTGGACGTGGACGAAGTGATTTCCGACACCGGTAGTGAAGAGGTGAGTTTTTGATTTAGTCTTTGATGTTTCTCCCTAATTAGCATTTATTTTCCTAATCAGCCCTTAGAACGTGATTAGCATCCGTGATTAGTGCAAATTAGAAGTTTAGATTCAAAAGTCTATAGATTAGTGATAGGGGTTTCCGAAAACATCTTATAATTAAGATTTGACCGTAAACTGACCACGTTAGACTAAGTTAAGCGGTAGGGGGTAGGACGGAGGAATTTTGAGTAGAAATCATCCAAAAAGAATCATGGACGGACCTTAGGGGTTTAAATTAGAAAGAGAATGTAGGATTAAAATTAGGGATTAATTAGCGGTTAGAATTAGAATCAATTTACATTTTATTTCTTAAAGTTAAAATTCTAAGGTCAAACTCTAGAGTTAACTTTGGGAAGTTAAAAAGTAGGATTAATTTGGAAGTTTAACTTAGGGGATTAAAATTTCCAGTGAAACCTTAGGGTAGTTTAGAAAAGGAAGTTAGGGTTAATTAGGAGTAAAAAATTCCGAGTGGGAAGTAGAAATTAAAAAAATAAAATCTTGGACTAAATTTAGGGGGTAGAAATTACGAGTAGATTTTTAGTTAGAAATAGAGTTAAAATTAGAAGTCAAAACTCAGAGTAAATTGTGGAAGTAAGTTTAGAAGTTAAGCCCTAGAGTTAAAAGTTGGAATTAAATTTAGGAGGATAACACTTAGAGTTAAACTAGGATTAAAACGATAGGATTAAAGTTGGAAGTAGAAAGTCAAAAGTCAAAAGTCAAAAGTTAAGATTAAATTTAAAGGTTAAACTTTAGAGTCAATTGGGGAGTAAAAAGTTATAGTGAAAGGCTAAAAGTAGAAGCTAAAAGTTAAGAGGTAGA
Organism: Pseudisothecium myosuroides; assembly: GCA_951799445.1. Taxonomy (NCBI): domain Eukaryota; kingdom Viridiplantae; phylum Streptophyta; class Bryopsida; order Hypnales; family Lembophyllaceae; genus Pseudisothecium; species Pseudisothecium myosuroides. The sequence goes on from OX637297.1 coordinate 3,038,681, forward strand.
AGTTAAAGTTAGAGTTAGTTGTTGGAAGTAGAAAAGATCTAGAGTCAAAGTGAAAACATAGAGTCAAACCTAGAGGTTAAAATTTAGAATTAATTCTAGAAGTAAAAACTTAGAGTTAAAAGTTAAAACATAGAGTTAAAATTCAAGGGTAAATCTTAGAGTTAATTTAGGAGTAAAAACTTAGAGTTAAAAGTTAAAACATAGAGTTAAAATTCAAGGGTAAATCTTGGAGTTAATTTAGGAATAGAAACCTAGAGTCAAAAGTCAAAACATCGAGCACAAGTCGGTAGCTAATATTTAAGAATCAAGTTAAAGAAGTAAAATCTAGAGTTACATTCTGAAGTTGGAACTTTAGAGGTAGTTTTTAAAAGTAGAACTTCTAGGTGAAGTCTTAGAAACCCAAGATAGTCTTAGGGGTTCATGGAAGGAACATAGGGGTTCCCCTTTTTACGTAAGTTACTGACGTTAAAAATGACGCCAACTACTCAGTCGACCCTCGACATAGGATAGATAGTTAGGGAGTTCGGATTTCACCATCACTCTGAACATCGCAGTTAACTTGTGAGTTACTACATGCATTACTAATTATTCGCTGCCATCCACGACACTTAGGAAACGTTAGCAAAAAAGATCCATTGCTTGGAAGGCACAGTGGACCGCGCTCACATCACCTCCATATATTAAAAAATGTGGATAAAGGCATAGAACCTGGTCGGTGTTCGCTTTATTACCAAGGGTGGGTAATCTTGCGCCCACAGTCCGCCAGGAAAACGGCTGTCCAAATGAGCGACCGCCCAACCCACCCCCCGTCCGCCCGTCCGCTCTCCGTCCGCCAGAAATAAGGCCGTCCGCCCGCCGTCCGCTAGTAAACAGGCCGTCCACTAGTGAAACGGCTGACCGCCGGGGTAAATTTGGCCGACCGCCGATTTACCCAAGCGTCCGCTACGATCGCTGCGTCCGGACGTCCGGACGTTCAAATCCGTCAACCCTGTGCCAGAGTGATTGTGGATTGGGGACACAAGGAATTTGTTGTTGGAAAACCCAATATCTGGATTCCTTGGAAAAATGAGGAACACAAGGGAGAGACAAGTGAATTGGAAGGATACACTACGGACTGGTCAGATGTGGAAGGTTCTTCCTCCATATCTGTCAATTTTGTTGGGGAGTTTGCTGGGATGACTGTAGCAGATTTTGAGTTTCCGCATCCCGTCGTGGAGTTGGGTCAGCCAGAGGAACAAGAAATCCCGGATCCTGCTCAAGGATCCAGCCGGTCAAACGGACGACCGATCACTGGGAAAAGCTAGCGTGCCATTGACAGCAGAATGGATAAGGTGCCAGATCCAGGAAGGCAACTTGTCTACTTTAAGTTTGATAGAGGGTAAGACTGATATCCCTTGGAGCAAGTTCCGAACCCTGTCAGAGGAACTGGAACCGGATCGGATTAAGAACATAGTGAATCCTTCAGACTATGAGAAGGTGGAGGTTGAACCTGGGAAGTTCTTTTTCCTGGGGAAATCTCTGAGTAGAAATGAGAAGAGAAACTATGTTAGGTTATTGAGAAAATACATAGATGTATTTGCTTGGACTCCATCGGATCTGAGCGGGATTCCACCGGATCTGGGGGAACACCGGATTGACCTAGTTGATGGAGCTGTTCCTATCCGACAGTGTCAATATAGACTAAATCTGAAGTACTCACTCATGGTAAAAGAGGAAATCGAGAGACTGTTGGAAGCTGGGTTTATCTACCCAGTTAACAACTTAGAATGGGTTTCACCTATTGTGGTTGTTCCCAAAAAGGTGGGGGCAGACGGGAAGGTGAAGATCCGGGTCTGTCAAGATTTCCGGAAACTAAATGCAGCTACAAAGAAGGATTATTTCCCAATACCATTCACAGATATAATCCTTGATAAAATTTCCGGTCAGGAATGTTACAGTTTCTTGGATGGGTTTTCCGGATACAATCAGGTGACTATCCGATTGATGGACCAGTTGAAGACCACCTTTACAACGGAGTGGGGGACATTTGCCTTCAACCGGATGCCGTTTGGATTGTGCAATGCACCCGGAACTTTCCAAAGACTCATGATGGACATCTTTCGCGACTTCCTTAGACATTTCCTAGAGGTGTTTATAGATGATTTTGCGGTGTTTAGCGAGCAAGGCCAACATCTTGAGTTTTTGGAGAAGACTTTCATCCGATGCCAGGAAACCGGATTGAAACTTCATCCAGGTTAGTGTTTCATGGGAATGCAATTCGGGATTTTGCTGGGACATGTGGTTAGCAAAAGAGGATTGGAAGTCGATGTGGATAAAGTCAAGGCTATCCTAGCCTTGGTTGCTCCCACTTGTGTACGAGAAATCCGTGGATTTCTAGGATGTGTTGGTTACTATGGGAGGTTCATTGAGGGTTATGCCAAATTGGCTACTCCTCTGACTGAACTCCTCAAAAAGGAAGTTGAGTTTACATGGACTAAGGAGAGACAGAAAGCCTTTGAGGATTTGAAGAATAGGCTTATTAAGGCTCCTATCCTATCTCCTCCAGATTGGATCCGGGAATTCTATGTAACCTTAGATGCATCCGGATGGTGTCTCGGGGCAATTCTCTGGCAGTATGAAGAAAAGAGAGAATGCCCTATTTACTATGCCACTAGGCAAATGAGTCTAGTTGAGAGGAAGTATACCACAACTGAGCGAGAGGCTCTTGCAGTGGTTTATGCTTGCAAGAAATTCCGGCATTATCTTCTAGGATACAAGATCATTTTCCACACGGATCATGATTCCCTTAAGTATCTAGTAAATAAACCAGATCTTTGCGGAAGGATAGCTAGGTGGATCCTTCTGCTGCAGGAGTTTAACTACAAGGTAGTGGTGAAATCTGGCAAGGCAAACGCGAATGCTGATTTCCTTTCCAAGCAGAGAGGACCGGAAGTAGTGGAAGGGATTTCCGCAGACTTCCCGGATGAGTTCCCGAAAGAGGAACTCGGAAACTCTGAATCGGAAATAGATTCAATAAAAGAGGCAGTAGTCTTTTACATTAGAGAGGATGGTGTTTCAGAGTTTCAGGACATCATTGACTACCTGGTGGATCATCAGTATCCAAATGGATACTCAATGGAGGAGAAGATCATATTCCATCAGAAGGTGGCACCTTATACCCTGATACATGGAGTGCTATTCAAAATGGGAGCAGATGATCTGCTGAGGAGGTGTTTGGAGAAGAAGGAAAGAAAGCAAGTGATGAGCCCTCTCCATTCCGGATCCTCAGGAGGACACTTTGCAGCCAGAACAACAATCAACCGGATCCGGGCATCCGGATACTGGTGGCCTTCCATGATCCAAGATGTTCAGACTTACGTGGAGAGTTGCAACCAGTGCCAAAGGACGGGAGCACCAACCTTCAAAAATCACTAGCCTTTGACTCCCATTATTCCATTTTCTCCATTTGCGAATTGGGGGACCGATTCTATAGGACCAATCAATCCGGCCAGTTCCCGAAAGAAGAGGTATATCATCTTGGCCACTGATTACGTGACCAAGTGGGTGGAGGCGAGAGCAACCCAGAAGAACGATGGCAACACAGCAGCTTCTTTCCTGTTTGAGGAAATCATGATGCAGTTTGGGCACCCCCTAGAGCTGGTCAGCAATAGAGGGACCCATTTCCTCAATGATGTTATTGAAAACATCACAAGGACGTATATGATCAAACACCGGAAGACAACTCCTTACAATCCTAAAGCGAATGGACTTACTGAAAGGGCGAATGGAATTGTTGGGAAGAGTTTAAACAAGATGGTTTCTGCACACAAGACGGATTGGGACCAAAAACTAGCATCCGCAGTCCATGCTTACAATACTTCTGATAAGACTACCACTGGGAAGAGTCCCTTCTTTCTTGTTTTTGGACAGACAGCATTACATAAGATAGAAATGGAGATCGAGACCCTCCGAGTTATGGCCTCCAGAAGGGGAGATCAGATTCCGGATTCTAAGATCTGGTTACTGGCAATTGAGGATCTGGAAGAAGCTCGTGGTGATGCATTGGAGCGCACAATAGCTGTTCAACATAAAAGAAAGAAGGACTTTGACGCAAGGTTGCCAAAAGATCATGGAGTACTGGAAGGAGAGCTGGTTTTACTTTATGACAACCGTCATGAAGAGTTTCCGGGATAACTACATACAAGATGGATGGGACCGTATCGGGTAAGTCAAATCTTCCCAAATGGTTCACTCCAGCTTGAGGACTTCCAAGGGACATGGCTTGATACTCGGACCAATGGGTCCAGGATCAAACGCTATAATTATGAAGCTCCTTCCGAATCTGATTCAGATCCTGATACAATTAATCCAGATCATGATTAAGTCCTTTATAATCAGTGTTCACAGAGACGCTCACATTTGAAAATGGGATGAGGTGGGAACACAAAATCTAAGAATAAGGTTAGTTAGCTAGTAATATGAAAGAAGGAGTGAAAAATGGTAAAATTTTTAGCTTTTCGCAAGGCTTAAATACGAGTTTTACCAAAATTAAGATTTCTCCAGTATAGGATAATCGTAAATAGATAAATAGGTTAATAAAGGGGATTAGAATTTCCTGATTTTACCAGATGTTCGGAACCGGATATGGAACCGGGGATTAAATCTGGACTTGTTCAATATACCGAGGTCGGATATGAATATGTACCGGAGGATACCAGAGGATACCGGAGATCCCAGAGGAAGCCGTTAGGGCAATTCTGCGATCCAACGGCTCTACCGGAAGATAAGGAAGACCGTTTAACGGTCACAATCTTCCAGGATTCCGGCGGAAACGGAAAACCCTAACGGTTGGAAAACGGTTGGACGGGAGAAGACCTAGGGGTCGGCGTTTCTGCTCGCATTGCTCATTCTGAGAGTTGTAGAAACCTTGGAGCGCTCAGAGTGGTTGTGTGGTGAGTCAGGTTGCAAGGAGAAAGAGAGAGCTCCGAGTTTCCGGACCCGGGAGAGAGATAAGGACCAGTGCTGGGTCGGAAAATCTGTAGTTTTGCATTAGTGAGGGACTATGTGAGGATTGTTTTTGAGAGTGATTGGTAGAACTTTAGAGTGCAATGGTGAAGGGCGAAGGAAGCAGAGCTGCCACCTTGAAGTTCAAGAACGTTCTCTCGATTATCCCGAAAGATCCTGGTTACCGGAAACAATTGGAGGAGGACCTGGGTCAAATGGAATGCGCGGGTTTTCTACGCCGACCCTAGAAGCTGAGGAACGAGGACATGATCCGGGAGCTGACGAGGGACCAGTCGAATGAATGGGACAAGACTTCCCAGGCACTTCCTAGCAGTTGGACTATCGATACCTAGAAACAAGTTTACGATTTTTCTTGTCCAGGAGAGGGTATGGCTTCCCGAACGCTCAAGTTTCATGAGGGTAAGTTCTCTGAAGCTCTTCACAGCAATGATGGGTACACTGTATTAGACTGCAAGGATGATAGAGAGAAAAGGTTGCTAGAGTTCCTACTCCCAATCCTATATCCGAAGAGGCCAACCCGGATTACAGTAACTTGGGCCAATACGATATTCGGGGCACTGAGCGAAGAGAGGAAAGTGTTCTGGGCTAGTATTGTGAAAGAGAGAGTAGCAAAGATGATCTCATCTTTAGGAAATACCAAGGCAACCGCAATAGGACCATTTATCTTTCACTTATATGAGTTTTTAGGAACCCTGAGAGGTCCTGAGAGGACTGCCTATAAGGCTGCTGCCACGCTCATGAAACTGAATATCACTCCTAAGGGAGAAGAAGAGGAAGAGGAAGAGAAAGATGAGGAGTCAGAGAGAGAATCGTCAGAGAGGAAAGTGGAAACCCCAAAGAAAGTTCCAGCCTCAGAGAAGAAGAAAGGATTCAAGAGTGAGAGTCGGGAATCCCCGGAACCAAAAGTTCCCCGAGATGACTCACTGGGAAGGATCATTGAGGATCTGGAGAGGGTCAGAGAAGAGTTAGATGTTGAGAGAAGAGCAGTCAAGAGCATATGTGGGCTGCTGGGTGGGATTGAAGCATCTGAACTCGCGGAGAAAGTAGAGAATTTACTCCGGGATAGGGAGAACCGAAAGTGGGAAACCCGGGTTAAGGAGTTGACTGATCAGAACCAGAAACTTACCCGGGAACTAGAAGAGAGTAAAGGGGGGAGGAAACTTTCCCCAGAGGCTAAGGAGACTCTTCGTAGGGTTAGGGCTTTTGTGTCAAATTCGGGGAATGTGATTAACAAAGCCAAACTGTTTGATGAGGAAATCCATAAGTCCGGGATTGAGGCAACCGTTAAGTCAATAGAGGTCTTGGCTGAGTATTCTGATGTGATGGAGAAGTTCATGTACGAGATCCGGGATGTTCTCCAAGAATCGGGACTGTTCAAGGGCTCTAAGAAGGTGCCAATGTCGCCTCCCGCAAATGTGAGGTCAAAGAGTAAGTCCAAGGAAGAGAAGACACCCGCCAAGGAAACTTCCAAACGGAAGTCAGAAGGTGGAGAAGGGTCAGGACATGGATCCGGATCCAAGGAGAAGGCCCGGAAGTCCGGATCCGAACTCGGGACACCCCAGAGTAAGGATTGGAAGCCATCTCCAACGATGCCAAGCACCACAAAGAAGAAGACGACACCAAAATGAGGAAGGGAGGTGACCCCTGTGAGTTACCATTCCGAGGAAGACGAGTCGCCGAGTAACTCAGCGAAGGAGGGCAGCCAGTCTGGATCCGGTTCCCAGTCCAAGTCACATCCGAGTACGGAATCTGAAGAAGAGTCAGAACTGGAGGCTATCTCTCCTTTGCGGTTCAAGGGTAAGTCTGCCTCGGCGACTAAGGTGAATATGATGAAACCACCTAAACCGTCTCCAAGCAGGAAACAGCCCACCCGGAAAGGAGCCGTCAAGCTAGAGGAACCTTCTTCAAAGCAGCAAAAGAAGTAGTTAGGTAGTCCCTTGAATTGACCCTAGCATGGTTAATATTAAAACTCAAGTTTTCGATAGGTAGGAAGTAGTCAGTTAGCTTCTTTTCAGCCGGATGAACTTGGACTTCACTTTTCGGGTTTTTAGGATCTGAGATCCACATTTTGCGGATCGGCTGGGTGTGATAGGAAAGTCAATGTAGGGAGGATAAGGGAATGACAGTTGTCATTCTCTGGTCCTCTGCTTTTGATTCCCAGGGGCCTTTAGGGTTCTCTGGGTGTTTAGTATTTAAGGGGCTGATTTTGGTTGGAAGCCCCGAGTATTCTTATGTGCATTTTCAGTACTTTGCAAATTGATTTCAGATTTCCACTTCGCAAGTACTGGTCTGAAAAGTCTCAGTCTGTGTTGGTATGCCATTAGTGTGTTATGCATTGGTAGTGCGGGTAGCTGGTTTGCAAGTGTTGGAGCAGAATAGATAGCCCCCGGATTCTGTCTGGATCCGGTTCTGGGAGTAATTGGAATTGGGATTAGAAACCTTGTGTACCAAGAGGAAGTTTCAGCTGCTGATGTTTTTGGAGTATTTTCTGAGCGAGATAGCCACTCTTAGGCTAGGTAAGTTCTTCAGATTGGAGAGTGAGCGCTAGACGACGTCTGATGAGGTCTTGCTGTGTCCGGAAAGGAGGAACGGGAAGGTAGATGGGATCTCTTAGTATCAGGGTATATGATCCAGCTCTTGGAATTCTTTCTGGATAGATCTGTTGTTGTAGTAATGTGGGGATTGTAGGGGTTTCCTAAGTAACCTTCTTGTCTGGAGTAACTTCCTGGATCAGTTGTGAGGAAATACTTGCTTTCTGGTTTTCTTTGTTCTTTGTTATTCTTCCTTTAGTGGAACTTCAGCCACTTTAATCTAGTGAAGGGTAGGATTTACGTGTCCTTCCTTAATCTCAAGAGCGGCCCCCTCTGATGAAGAAGTTAAACTATAATATGGTTCACTTTGCTTACTAGATTCCGGATCCAAGAAAGGTACAGGATTACGACACTCATCCTAGTTCCTCATTTAGTCAAGTAGTGTTGTAGCACAAGAAAGTAAAATCCCTCTAGTAGACGTTCTAAAGCGTTTAAAACCGTCTTTTGGGTCACTTGTGTATCGTTCCCTCAGAGATCTATATCAAACTTCTATAGTGATGACCGGAAACTGATTCGGAAATCACAGCAACCACAAGCAAACCGGATTCTAAGACGGAAAGCTAAAAATATACAAATGATTTCTCTCCATCCGGTTGGACTATCTCACTTCAGTCCTAATCCGCTCAACAACAACAGGGAAGTGTCTCTACAATATACCACTCCCTTACTCACAAGTACAATTCTGACTCTAGGATTCGAAACCAGAACCGGAAGGAGTGTTGTTACCCTGTGCCTCTTCCTGTTTCCGCTCCTAGATCCTCAAAACAAGTAACTGGTTTGAAGTTTAGCCTCTATGTCAGAGGGTTCCGCATATTTTAGTTAAGGAAGGTGGCATGAATTCCTACCCTTCGATATTTTAGAGTGACTGAAGTTTCACTAAAAAAAGAAGAAAAATAACAAAACACAAAAAGAAATAGGATTTCGGTTTCTCCTCACAACTAACCCGGAAGCTTAATCCGGATCAGTAGGTCACTCAGGAAACCCCTACCGTCCTCACAATACTACAATGACAGACTTTCCAAACCCAAGTTTCTAGGCGGAGTCGCTACTCGGACCGGAAACCGGATACAGGAAACATCCAGGGAACACTCATCTTCTTCCAAAACCTGCAAATATAGCTACCCGCACAAGCAATGGTTCTAGCATTACCGGCATACCAACCTAGCATCAAGACTTTTCAGACCAACGCTTGGGATGTGGAAATCAATACGCTTTGCAATGGAAAATGAAAAAGAACATAAGTGTAAGATAAAATTATCCTATCAAAGCCCGGGATGAAACTAACTTCCACCCCCTAAATACCAAACCAAGGGAAATCCAAAAAAGACCCCCTGGAAATCCTAACTACAGATCAAAGAATGACACGCGTCATTCACCTAACCTTCAAAATCCTAAATCTAAGTGTTAACTGCCTAACAGCCGGTCCTTTTCCTAGAAACCCGGATACTGCTATCCAAGTACATGCAGCCGAAAAGTAACTAACAGTGACTTTCTTTTACTTTCCTCTACTTAACTGAACTCCTCCTATCTTTAACTTTCCAAAACTGAACTTAATTGAAGTCTACTTTTACTTTCGAACTACAAAAACCGGAGTTCCACTTAACTTCTAAAAACAAACTCTATCTACTTCTTCTGCCTCTTGGCTGGTGTTTGAGTGGTCTTGGCCACTTCTTTCTTTGCTGACTGCGGCTTACTCCCAGTAGGCTTGGACGCTTTCCCTTTTGGCGGAGTTGGCGGTTTACCTCTACCCTTTCCATGCGTCGGTTTTGATTCCGGTTCTGATTCCTCTTCGCCTTCCTCACTCTCCTCTCCTGACTCGGACTGGTCCTCCTCCTTCTCCGAGGTTTCTGGCGATTCACCTTCTTCTGATTTGAGCTCGATTGTGGGTGATGCCTCTCTTCCTTGCTTGGAAGTTTCTTTCCTTCGTGTTCCGGCTGACGGCTTGTTCGATCGACTGGAAAGGGTACTCTGTGGCGTTCCCTAATCCGGTTTTGCAAACTTGCTCTAACTTTAGGTCTGGGATGCAAGTAAAAGCCCTTTTCCGGTCACCGTGTCAATCTTCAACTTGGTCTTGCTGGATGGTGTAGTCTTCTCCTCCGGTTCTCCCTTCGACTTCCGGTCAGCTGAACCCTTGGACGGTGTTGCCCTACTTGAAGTCTCCTTCTTCACCTTTCCGGTTGCCTTTACCGATTCTGGGTCCAAATGGAAGCCCGCGTTTTCCATGACCTCCCTCAACTCAAACAAGGTATGCTCCATCTTCTCATGATACGACACCAAGACTGAAACAACCTTGGGTCCCATTTGAGATCCCTCCTTGAGAACCTCAGCCTCAAAGAGTTGGGCTTTGTTAAGCACCTCGTCCAAATTTGCCACAAATTTCCGGATCCGGCTGAGAGTTTCTAAGGCTTCAGTCGGGAGCTGTCTACCTTTACTCTCAGACTTCTTCTCTAACTCCTTCTTCAGATCCTTTATCTGAACGGTTAGACTAGCTATCCGGTTTTCTAACTTCAGGGTCACCTCTTTATCACTCAACATTTTCTCTCGGATGCCCTTCAGTTCACTTATAATCACCCCTAGAGGGTCAGTAGACTTTGCCCAAACCGGATCCTTACTAGCCCCCTCGCTTGCTACTTCCTTGCCTTTCTTCTAGATCTTCTCCGGTTCGACTTCCGGTTCTGACTCATCTACAGAGGCCTCTCTCTGCTCTTCCGGTTCCGGACTGATGTTGTGTTGCAACATGACGACTGCGGACTTGTACTCAGTTACCTCCTTTCCTCTCAACAAGTCATTATGCTCATACAAATGGAAGAGAAAAAGAGACAAATCGAAAGGCCTTGACTTCCCTATAACCGCTACCATCTGGATTTTTTTTTTGGTGTTGATTTAGCAGCCTCATCTTCGCCTTCTCCTCTGTTGGCTTTTGCATTTACTCCCTCTCCAATATTAGTGTCCTTGCCCCCCCCAACTCCACCCGTGGTTTTGCCCTCCACCGCACTTGCAGTGGCCTTTTCCCCCAAGGTCCCAACATCGGCTTCAGCTGCAACAGTTACCATCACATGAGCTTCATCAGTAGTCGCCTCCACCATCCCCTCTCCGCTAGGGTGTTCATCCACAGCAGTGGCCTCCACCATCCCCTCTCCGCTAGGGTGTTCTTCCACAGCGGTGATCTCCACCATCCCCTCTCCACTGGGGTATTCATCCACAATGGAGGCCTCCACCATCCCCTCTCCGCTAGGGTGTTCTTCCACAGCGGAGGCCTCCACCATCCCCTCTTCGCTAGGGTGTTTTTCCACAGCAGTGAACTCAACCCTCCCCTCTCTGCCAGGGTGTTCTTCTTTCCCGCAGCGTCCACCATCACCATCTTGATCCTTATTTCGAAATTCTATCCGGAAGCTAGACCAGCTTATACAATCCGAACACAACGAACTGTACAAATTTGTACACAAAATGCATTTTCCCAATTTGGTTCTACATTACAAAACGAGCACATTTCAAAAATGCAATTATCCTTGCATACAATAGAATATATACAAACTCTGTACACAAAATACAGTTTACCTCTATACCTCTGCATTCCAAACAGAGCACATTCACAAATTTGTACATATGATGCAAATTTGACACGTATTTGTTAAAAAATGTAATATCTAGCAAATATGACCTAAATCTATAAAGCTTTATCTAGGGATCTTGACCTACGTCTCTTCCTTGGACCCTCCCTACATCCGAAAAACACACATCAAATATTCGTAGAAAACAAAACGCACATTGCAATATATCCAGTAAGTTGTGAAAATACAAAGACCCTGCAGGAAAGAATCGAAAGGACCAAAATAAGGTAAGGTTCAGGGATTATACCCAGATGTGTGCAGTCTGAAATTCTGAGTTGCCGTTGTGCATTCCTCACAGCCCATACAAAAAATATCATGACAACCCGAGACCACCAAACCCTCCCCTCCATCTCCGCCAGTGTCTACAATGGATGGGAGTGCCTCCGTCCTACATTCCGACACAGCATATTGTAAACCCGGTAGGCAACGTGCTTTGGTGGGTACACAATCAAAAAACAACAGCAAATGGACTGAAAGAAACGAAATTAATACCCTATTGTTGTTGCTTCTATTGCTGATAATGCAGCCTGTGCTCGTTCTTGGAGCTTAGACCTAGGACCACCTACTCCGCTGCCACCCCAAAATATGTTGGTGTGTTCCACAGTAATCCCCTCTTCATCGCCACCTGCCGCAGAATTTTCTCTCCCTCCTTCTCCATCGGACTAACCAAGCGTTGCACGAAAACACCATCTTCAATACCCTATAAACCAAGTTCTGTATCTAAATCGGGTACAAACATATGATCATGTTACATGTCATAGTACAAAAGGTACAATTTTGTACACGTTGTACATACAAGTTGTACAAATTGCACAATCTAAATTAGAATAGAAAATACTGGAATAACACAACGACCTAATAATACTACCTAAGTACTAACAACATGGAAACCTGTACAAACTCTTCTAAATATATTACAATAGGTACAACGACAAGGACCACAGTAAACATGAAGTAGAAATGAAGTACAAATAAGGAACAATGTATCCGAAACTTTACCCAACAGTACAAACCTGAGATACAAAAATACAGACAATACAAAGGGAAGGGCAATAGTAAACATCAGATACAACAAGGTACAACAAGAAGGACGACAGTAAACATGAAGTACAAATCAAGGAACCCAGGTCAGTTGTGAGTAACGATGTTTCCGACATCTTACCCAACTGTACAAACCTAAGATACAAAAATATAGACAATACAACCGGAAGGGCAACTGCAAACATCAGGTACAAATCAGTTATCTCCAAACACCCTTTTGGTAACGATGTACACAAAACTTAATAGAACTACACAAAGTTGATATAGCATGATAATACAATCAGTATTACAGAAACCACCTTTCTCCCAATCCTCTCAATCCCAAGAAAACCAGGGGAATCTAATAAAACTGTACTATATGTACCAATCAATACAAAGTTGTACCAATAATAATGCAGTTTTTTGATATCACCTTCTTCATCCTCGATGGTTGTTCTACACTGTTGGATGGCTGTGCAAATTTCCGTTGCTGCATCGCTCCTCGTTGCTAATCCTCCAGTGATGGTGGTGGCTTATGATGCCTTCAATTTCGTCCACTCTTTACTCCTACCTCCAGGACGACTACAACCCCGAACACCCCTCCAACCAAAACTCATAATCCACTCAATGGGCTGAACTTGCCTGCAATTCAAAGTAGAGCATTCTGTGCCCTCGGTGAAATTCACTAATGCACACCATGGGTGATAGAGATGTTTACATGCAGAGACAACCATCTCAAAATGTGGGAATGAGAAACCGCACAAGGCGCACATGGAATCTCCTCCTCCACTGCCTATTCCTCCCCCGATGTTGTCGTAAAACAAGGAAGCACAATTACTCTCAAAAGGGCTTAAAAATAGTTAAAACACCTTTTAAGTGACTTGTGTATCGTTCCCACAGGATTTAGTTTGAAGTTCCTAGAAATAACCGGAAGGGATGTAGAAAACATCCCAAGTAACTATATTCTAGATGCTAGACCGGAAACTCTCTCACAACTCTTTCTATTTTCTTACAATATATTTTCTCTCATGCCTCATTGCTATCGATCTCTCTACAAATAAAGAGGAGTGTCATGACCCTGTACCTCTCCCTATCTGAACTAAGGACCCAATAACTCAATTGGACAGATGCGGAACCGGAAGGACTGTCGTTATCTTGTGCCTTTTCCAGTTACGTTTCTATCGTACGCGCAATCTAGGCGTAAGTATCCTTATCACCAAAAAGGTGTTAAGATAACACGAAATATTGTCCCAGGAGATTCTAGTATATTTTAGCAAGCTAAGGATTATCCGGATCTATTCAAATAACCAACCCAAGTAAACCTTTTGATTTCTTTCTCTTTTCTTTCTGATGCTAATACTTTCCGGATTCCGAAACGGGTCTATCCCTTTCCGGTTTCCGATTTGATCCGGATTTCGGGTTTCACTTCCCAACTTTGACTGGTTTTATATCCCCCTATTTTATCCTCAGGGTGCTGCGTTTGATCTTTTGAGGGATAGGAACTCACCACTCATAGACTCCTATTCCTCTATAATAAACTTACACAAAATAATCCTACTAGAGTTTTTATCGTAGAGCAGAGAAAGTATTAATTCTCACAATTTCCCGACTCGCTTATCCGGAAAACAGGTCATTCAGAATTACATCCTTCCATCTTTACTAAAACGACAGATCAAAGCATCTGGAACCAACAGAGATTCGTGCATCGAGCTACCAGACTGAGACTATGGTTGGCAGACCTTCCGGTGAGTGGGGATTTTCCGCTGGCGGTCGCTTACCTCCGCACAGAACCCTCTTTAGGTTCCGGACTCGCACCCGCACCACTCCTTAAAACCGGATCACCGTTACGGAAATTTAAAGGTACCACGCACAAGTCCTTACTCACAAATCCAGCAACCTTCCTCACAAACTTACTCGCTCAAATCAGATCAAAATAACATCGACCCGGATTCCCCCTTACCCGCCTTCTCTCACACCTTAACACTTCACAAACTAATCAAGAAGACGCGCACATAGCCAGAAACCCGAAAGTCCACTTAGTGGCTCAAATTAAAGAAAAGGATAAATGAACATAAACTAATGCATATAAAATGGGCAAGGATGGAATGAAAGGGCAACAGGCTGCCCTCCACTTAAAAACCCAAACAAAAAGCCAAAAAGGGCACACCTGAAATCCAGGTGACCAATCAGCAACCAACCAAAATATCTGGAAAGTTCAAAGTCAACTACCCCTGAGAATCTGGAACCAGGCCCCACGCACAGAAAATCCGCTCCAGATTCAAAATTCCTAACTAACTACAAACATACTAACTAACTACTTTCCTCTTTTTGATTTCTTCGCACTACTACTCGGCCCTGCAGGTGGTTTCCTGCCCGATTTTGGTGGAGTGACCTTCATTGCCGCCCGGGTTGGTATCTTCCGCTTGATCGGCAGAGGGTCGTCATCCAAAGCCGTCTCCTCCCCGGACTCGAATTCCCCCTTGTCGGATTCCTGGATCATCTCTACCCTAGCTTCCCTCTCCGGTGAATCGTTCATCTGAATCGGTGTTGTATTCTTCTTGGGCAACACCTTCTGCATATGAGGGAAGTCGACCGGATTGGTCCGAGCTGGGTTGGACAAGGCCCCCATCCGTTGGATTAAGTCGCTTTGGACGGATATTCCGGGTGTCGGAACGGAACCCCCTGCTAATACCGGAATCGATTGAATACTCCTCATATGTCCCTCCTTGGTAGCCGTCGTCTAGATCCGTGTCTGGCTAGTAGGAGGTACTGGAGATTGAGGTAAAAGTATCCCTGGACCCGGCCTCTGTGGTGTCTTCAACAAGTCGACATTGGGCAGATCCAGAAAGTGAGTGAAGTCCAGGCTTGTTCGGGTCGAGGTGCCCCAACAGCTCAACCATCTCCTTCAATATTCCCTCCATCTGGGCCTAGAAATCGACAAGGATGGTAACCACCTTGGACCCGGATAAGTGGCCTATACCAGTCATCTGGTTGCTAAAGAGTCTCGACTTCACCACGGCTTCCGCAGGCTGATCCACCAACGTCTTCAAGTTTTGAACAAGTTGGAGAGCTTCCGACTCCTTCTGTCATGCTGCTGTGGAATCCGTCTCCGCCCAATTCACCCGACCTAAAAGGTCGTCCCTCTCCTTCTCCAAGTTCTTGATCTACTCGTCCTTCTTACGTAGCAGATCCGGGTTTGGTTGTCGCCGGATCTCCGTCAAAATATCTTCCGGCTCCACCTTCAACTCCGCAGCAATCCCCAGGATCATGTCCGACATGCCGAAGTGCATGTGCTGAGCCTCCTCCATCCACTGCTTTCCGACATCGAAGAAGTCCGACTGCAATTCCGATCCCGGGGGTTGACTTGGCTCTCCTTTTTTCGAGGTCGACTGTTCAACTCTCGATTTCGGATCAGTCGACTTCCTCTTCTTCTCCCGTTTGTCGACCAAATCCTGTTGCTGTTCTTCCTCATCGTCTTCGTCTTCTTCTTCCTCCTCTTCTCCCTCGATTGGAGTATCCAGCGGAATTTCGTGCGTGAGACCATATTTCAAGATCTCAAGCCCGGTGTTGTACGTCACCACCTCGTCCTTGGTGAGAATGTCCTACAAATGATACAGGTGGAACATATATGGACTGAGAAGACTAGGCTTCCCCTTCCCTACGTGGTCCACTAGTTTCTTCACTACGCCGGCTATGACCTTTCCCCAGTGGACTACCTTATCTTCTAAAGCCCCGAAGACAGTATTCACCACCGTAACCGTAACTCGGGTCGGCTTTTCCGGATTCGGGATCGGAATCATAAATTCCAACATCCATCTTTGCCGATCATCCTTACAGTCACTCACGCGGTATCTGTCTTTGGTAGTGACCGGATTACGGAACTTCCCAATCCCGTACTTCTCTACCCGAGAACCTAATCCGGTTCCGTTCTTCTCAAACTCGTACACTTCCGCCCACATATCTGCTGTCCACGCTATTGGTTGGCCTCTCACGGTCAACTCAAACTGATTTGGGACCCCAGAGATTAGTTTCTCTAGCATCTCCTTGTCCTTAATGTTCCATGGTCTACGTATCAAGCCTATGCATCCCATCTGTGTCAAATCCTCCTCTAACTGTTTTCGGAAGGTTGGTTCAGACAGAATAAGTGGCCTAATTATCCGGGCCGTGATTGAGGACCGACGCGCTACCGGGTTGCTAGACTCCGCCATAGTTCACCGACACAGACAACTAAATCCGGTGCAATCAGGACCGACCTCACCTTTCACTCTCTGTCGCGATCTTTAGCTCACCACTTTTTCTCTCAACTAAGTGTGCAAGAAGATCAGCAAAGTGAGAATGAGGAAGTTTAGGTTTGGCGAGAGCTTAAGTACTCATCGAGCTGCCGACCGTTCCCATTGGTGAACGGAAAGGGGTCCGTTCCCGCAACGGTTCCCTAGGGTCGTAGGTCGGATATCTATTCCGTAGCTCGTTTCGTTCCAGTTAAACCCGGATTTAAGATCCGTTCCTTCTCCCGATAAAACCTGTTTTAACAGATCGGGAACCTCGGAATCTGATTATCCAGAATTTATCTATATCCGAATCTAATTCCATACATCTTACCAAAATTTTGAAATTTTTGACTAACTTCTACCCTATTTCTATGCTACATTCCTTCCTTATGAGTTTCCATGCTCCCACAGTTTCCGTATTCAGTAACTTTAGTATCCCGTACAATAAGTTTAGCCTCTATATTAGAGGGGTCCGCTATTAAAGTTAAGGAAGGAATGATGCGTTAAATCCTATCCTCCTAAGGATTAGAGTGAATGAAGTTCCACTAAAAGAAAAGAATAACAAAAGACAAAAAGGCAAATAGGATTCAAGTTTCTCCTCATAACTAGTCCGGAGATTAATCGTACTAGCAGGTCACTCAAGAAACCCCTACAATCCCCACATGGCTACAACGACAGATCTATCCTATCCGTATTCCTTGGGCAAGAAATGATAACCGGATAACTAATTGCTCCCTATCCTCTTACTCATCATTACTTCTGGTTGTAACAGGACCTCGCTGACACGTCGACTAGCATATATCCGGTTGACAGCGGATCATACCCAATCTAAGAACGGCTATCCTACACAGAAGCCTCCTGATGACAACCAAGAACACAGGAACTACAGCTAATACACATAGTTTTCTAACCAAATCCTCCTAGTGCCCGGAATCGGATCTGACAGAATCCGGGGGCTATACACTCTTCCTACACATGCAAACATAGCTAACCGCACTAAACAATGGTTCTAGCATTGTCAGCATACCAATACATCACCAAACTTTTTAGACCGGCTCATATGAAGTGAAATTCTATATATATTTGCAAAATGAAAGGAAAACAAAAGCATACAAACACCCGAGGCTTCAATAGAATTTCAGCCCCTGAATACTAACTAACCAGAGAGAGACATGTCTCACTCTTTTGATTCAAAACTCCTACTCTTCCTTAACATGCCCCTAATCATACCAAAAAGTGAGCCTCAGTTCCGAAAAAAGCCGGTTCCGAGAACTCCAGTTCCTCTCAAAAAGGAACTTGAACTACAACTGCCTAGATAAGAAAACTTTGGTACCATCGCTTGACTACCACTTCTTAGATAAGCAAACCTAGGTACCTCCGCCTGACTACCACTTCCTCAATCTAACTGAAGTTAAGTCTAAGTCTTCTTCAGCCGCTTGGAAGTCCCTTCTACTGGTTTTGATGCCCCCCTTCTAACTGGCTGTTTTTGACTACCTGAAGGTTTGGTGCCAGGTGGTACCTTACTTTTACTTGGAACTACAGTCTTACCTTTCTCCTTTCCGATTGGCAGAGATTCCAATTCCGGTTCCAATTCCTCGATGGAATCAACTGTGCTCTCTTCGTTCTGGGATGTCTCTGGTGATTCTTCCTCAGATTCGAGCTCAATGGGCGGGGACGAGTCTCTTGCACATTTTGTGGTCGTCTTCCGCTTCACCGCGCTTGTGGTCTTTGTAGAAGGACCGAAAACTTTGCTCTTCGGTGTCTCCAGACCTCCCTTTCTTGACTTCTGGTGACTCCTGGTCTAAGATGTTGGTATTGATGGTTGTCTGGTTCCGGAAACCACGAGGCTGTTAGGGCGAGTAGATTGAGGGGTCTTCTCCTTCAATCTGGTCTTGGTCTTCCGTCCAGCAAAACCAGGCGAAGCAAATAAAGGAATTGTCTTTGAAGGAGTTGCTTCCACTACTCGACCTGTTCCCTTTGCCGTTTCCGGTTTTGGGGCTATATCCATCATGACTAGCCTCATCTCGGCCAACGTAACTTCCATCTTCTTTGCATAATCCACTAGGACTAAAACGATTTTGGGTCCTAACTGCAAACCCTCCTTAAGAACCCTGGCCTCAAACAATTTAGCCTTGTTTACTACATCACCCAGATTCCCGATAAAGTTCCGGATCCGGTTAAGAGTTTCCATTGATTCAACTGAAAGTTTCCTCTCCCTATTAGCCTCATCAGATTTCTGTTTTAGCTTAGTCTGGAGGGATTTCACTTGACTGGACAACTTCTCTACCTAGCCCTCCAAGTTACTTTCATCCTTGCCATGAAGAAGGATTTCCACTTCCGCATAGAGATTTGCGAGTCTCTCTACACCCATCAACTTACAGACTTTCTGGGTCACTTCTCTCTCCACAGAAATGCGATCCCGGAATTTCCTAAGTTCTTTTATGACCTCCTCTATGGGATCACCCTTTCCCTCGTGTGACCAAATAGGATCCTTCATTCCTGACCCCTCAGCTACCCCCTTTCCTTTCACTTGGGTGGCTTCTTTCTCTTTCTCTGGATCTGAAGATCCCTCTCCCGATCCCTCCTTAACAGTATCCGGTTCCGTTTCCGGACTAATCTCATACTTAAGCATTACTTTTGTAGCCTTATAAGTTGTCCGCTCCTTATCTCTCAACAAATCTAAAGAATGATAGAGATGGAAGAGAAAAGGTCCCAGATCGGAAGGTTTCGACTTTTCGGCCACTGCACACATTTTAGCAACTACCTCTCGGATCACTAATCTCCAATTCACTTTCCTATCCCCGGATAGTGCACCAAAAAGCGTATTGGCTTGAGTGATGTTGATCCGGGTAGGTCTTTCCGGTGCTAGGATCAAGACCATAAATTCTAAGACCCTTCTATGCCTCAAGTTCACACAATCCGCTACCGCATATCCATCCTTAGGATTATTCGGATTGGAGAACTTACCAATCCCATACTTGTCCTTCCGAGAAGCGAATCCTTCACCCTCATTAGGTAGGTCGTAAACTATCCCCCACATTTTTGATGTCCACTCGGATGGCTTCGCCCTCATGGTCCGCTCCCATTCGCTGGATTGATCCATCATTAGCTCTCCGACCATCTCCTCGTCCTTCAAGTTCCAAGGCATTCGCATAAACCCCAAACAACCAATTTGGTGCAGATCTTCTTCCAAATACGTTTGCTCCTTCTCGCTCTTTAGCAAACCCGGAACTACCGACCGAAGAGTAACCGCAAGCGGCTCCTCCTCAACTTCCATCTTCACCCTCTCTCTAGATGGGCTCAGAGGTAATCCTAAATCACTTACGCTCTCGAGTCTAGAACTCTAAAAGCAATCGTTCCTAAGGCAGCTTAACCCTTTTCCACACAATAGGGACCGGAATCAAAACTCTCAAAGCTCCTTCAACATAGCAAGAACGCAAGAAAACAATCTTCGCAAAGCCACAAAGATCCAGACAGTTCATAAAGTAGGTGAGTGTAGGCGCTAGATTACCCACCCTTGATAATAGAGCAAACATTGACCAAGTTCTATGCCTTTATCCACTTTTTTAATATATGGGGGTGTTGTGAGCGCGGTCCACTGTGCCTTCCAAGCAATGGATCTTTTTTGCTAACATTTCCTAAGGGTCGTGGATGGCAGCAAATAATTAGTAATGCATATAGTAACTCACAAGTTAACTGCGCTGTTCAGAGTGATGGTGAAATCCTGACTCCCTAACTATCTATCCTATGTCGAGGGTCGACTGGGTAGTTGGCGTCATTTTTAACGTCCCTAACTACGTAACAAGGGGAACCCCTATGTTCCTTCCATGAACCCTTAAGACTATCTTGGGTTTCTAAGACTCCACCTAGAAGTTCTACTTTTAAAAGCTATCCCTAAAGTTCCAACTTCTTAATGTAACTCTAGATTTTACTTCTTCAGCTTGGTTCTAGGTATTAACTACCGACTTCTATTCTATGTTTTGACTTTTGACTCTAGGTTTTTACTTCTAAATCAACTTCAACTCCTAACTTCCAAGTTTTAACCTTCTAGGGTAATTCTAAGTTTTACTTTTAATTCTATATTCTCATTTCTAAACTACTCTAGGATTTACCCTCTAAAGTTAACTCTAACTTTTCACTTTTTTACTGTAGATTTTTACTCCTAATTTAACTCTAGGTTTTTGACTTTTAACTCTAAATTTTTACTTCTAAAATTAATCCCCAATCTTAACCTCCGAATTTAACTCTACATTCTCACTTTGACTCTAGATTTTTCTACTTCCAACTAACTCTAAAATTTTACTTCTACCTCTAAGTTTTAACTTCTACTTTTAGCTTTTCACTCTAACCTTTTACTCCCCTATTGACTTTAAAATTTAACCTTTAAATTCAATCTAAACTTTTGACTCTTGACTTTTGACTCCTACTTCCAAATTTAATCCTATCGTTTTAATCCTAGATTAACTCTAAATGTTACCCTCCTAAATTTAATTCCAACTTTTAACTCTAGGATTTTGACTTCTAATTTTAACTCTATTCCTAACTCAACAATCTACTTCCTAAGTGGATTCTACTTTTGACTTCTATTTCCTACTCTACTTTTTACCTCCCAAAGTTAACTCCAAATTTCGACTTTTGAATTTTAACTTCCCTAATTAAAATCTTAATTTAACTCTAGGTTTTTAAACCGTTATTTGATCTTTAATTTTAATCCTAAATCCTCCTTCTAATCTAATCCTAATTTCCGTCCATTGTTCCTTGTGGATCAAATTTAATTAAAATTCCTCCGTTCTACCCCCTACCGCTTAACTTAGCCTAACGCGGTCAGTTTATGGTCAAATCTTAATTATAAGATGTTTTTGGAAACCTCTATCACTAATCTATAACTTTTTGATTTTAAACTTCTAATTTGCACTAATCTCGGGTGCTAATCACGCTCTAAGGGCTGATTAGGAAAATAAATGCTAATTAGGGAGAAACATCAAAGATTAAATCAAAAACTCACCTCTTCACTACCGGTGTCGGAAATAACTTCGTCCACGTCCACGTGTACATCCTCACGCTCCATGGTAGTCTTTAGCTTTGTTTTGAATTTTTTCCGAGCTCACCGCTTATTGAGAAAATATTACAATTTTTGATGATCTAAACTCCCTCTTTCCCTTCCTCCTTTCTTTCTTTCTTCCCCTCTCTTCTACACTAGCACTATTCCACCTAAGCTTTTATGAGTCTTACACTATGGTTTCAAACTACGAGGAGGGTTTAAATGTTCTTCCTACCCTCTTACACAATTTGCCTTTGTGTCATCCTAATCCTCCTCTCAACGGTTGCAAGGAGGTCTTCTAGATTTCCTACCTAATCTCCTAGCTAGGCACTATTCATCGTCTCTCTCCTTTCCACTCCTATAACACATCCTTCTCCCTAATTTCCTTCCATTGTATGTAGGTGTGAGTGGTGATGCAGGTAGGATCGGATGTTTTTGTGCAGGTGGCGCGTGGAGTGGCAGCTTCTATTTCTCCCTCCCTTTCTCTTGTGTTTTTGAAGTTCCAAGTTGAGTTTTTTCCTCTCCCCAACTGGATTCCAAAATTTCACACTTTAAAAGATCAAAAAATAAAAAAAAATGGGTGGTTGGGGCCCCGCAGGGCATTGTCCCGTTTAGTTCTGGAAATCCAGAAATTTAGTTCAATTAGCCAAGCTGACTAGCCCGATGGCTGATGTTCAGTTCAGTCAAACAGACTAGCCCGATGCTGATGTTCAGCTCAGTCAAGCTGACTGCCCGATGTATGCTAGCTGTATGGTTGGCTGCCGGTTGGTCTGGTATATGCCGGTCCGGTATGGTTGGCTGTATGCTGGCCGGTATGCTGGTCCGGTATGTTGGCTGTATGCTGGTCCGGGGTACTAGCTGCCCTTCCCAAAAAATCCACACAACCGGGTTCCTTTAGGGGAACCCACTAACACAAACTTAAATTGGATTTTTAGTAGGGGATTAGGGCCAGGATCGAAGCTTCGCCGTCCGGGGAGTTAAGCCCCAAATTTTTAGAACGGTCATCTAAGCTAAGTGTTACGGGATGGTCACTCTCTTCCTAGAAACTCGTGACCAATCTTGGAAGCTAAACTCTGGACTTTTCCAAGAAGGTCTTGGAAACTAGACTTTGGAATCTAAGGCTATGGAGGTTCAAGGCTCCGCCGTAAAATTGGTTTTAACACCAACTTTAGGACTTGTAACACTCCACGGGTTCAAAGCTCTGCCGTCTAAGACTATTTTAACACACACTATAGGACTTGACGTGGTCACTAGTTCAAAGTTTCGCCGCCGTGGGGGGGTTTCACACAACAAGGGGAATATTAGAAGAAAGTAGAAAAGACAAACTTAAGGAACACATGTGACAAAGCCAAAGCTTCGCCGTCCTGAGGGGGGGTCCACGCAACAAGGGGAATATTAGAAGAAGGTAGAAAAGACAGACTTGAGAAACACACGTGACAAAGCCAAAGCTTCGCCGTCCCGGGGGGGTCCACACAACAAGGGGAAGATTAGAAGAGGATGAGAATACACAAGTGAGGAAAAACAACACGGTTAGGACATGTAAAGACACACAACTTCACAAGCTAAAGGCCCCCCAAAGTGGCATCGCCAAGGTACGATGGGGGGTGACTTTAGGATTAGGACAAGACACCAAAAGACTCCTAAACTCACAAGTTAGATCACAAAGGAACTACAAGAGAGAAACGAGGACTCTTAACTCGTAACAAAGGTACAACAACGTATGAGAAGTACACAAGGCAAGATAGAAGGACCCCCTAAGGACCTTCAAAGCTTGAAATCTAGCAACAATGGAGCAAAAAGTGCTCCAAAAACACCGTAGAGGTTTCTGGCTTCAAACGCCAAAATATCCAAAGCAAATTGGACCCACGGACCCAAACAAAAGTGAGGAGGTGTTTTAGAGAGAGAAATGGGGCCCTTATATAGGTTTCCCAAGGGCTCACCCCTCTCTCTAAAGCTCTAAGGTAACCTTATCAACAGGGATTTTCATCCTCATCCTCAAAGATTTTCATCCTACATCCTAAATTTCTACTTCTACCATCTATGCTGGACCAACATCCTAACTTTTGGAGATTAGCTCCAATCGCCAAACGGATTGCGCCGTTGGATCCAGATCGCCGTGTTTAGTCCTAGACTTCCTCTCCCCCCGTATCGAGGCCAAAAACTCATCGTAGGCTAATTTAGTTAAAAAACCAAATCGTGGTAAAATCCTAGATCTTGGGGGTCTCCTATTTTGAGAAATGTGAATAGCCTAGGGTCTCCAGTAGGTGCAAGAGGGTCGGGAAGGACTTTTGATTGACTTCGTTTCGCCATCGTATGGTCCCGGAATGCCGGTCAACATGGCGGAGACCCCGCCACGTGGTTAATTCCCGAGGAATCTTGCCGGTTCGGGTACTTGCCGCTATCGGAATGTTGTGAAACTTCACGGAGCGCATTATTAACATAAAACAAGCTAGTCTAATTTTTAGTGAGATTTTATTGTAACCTGGGTAATTTCCATGAAATTCCCGTTGGAGGTTAGGAGGGTTGACCACCCGGAAAAGGTTCTTCTGCAAGTCGGAAGATGCCGGGATTTTTCACGTGACCTCTCAGGAAGTGGCATGAAAGACGTGCGGGTGCGGTTCCGTACCTGGCACGATTGGTCAATGGAGATTTAAAATTGGCCATCTCCTCGAATTAGCGACGGTGCAGGAATCTTCTGCAGGTGGAAGAATCTTGGCGAACCGATTTCGCCGTTGGACTCCTGGCATGGGATTCACCCTAGAATACCATCCCTGGGCTGTAGATTCCTCCATGGGCCCAATCTTGCGTGAGTGGCTCCTACATGCTAACAATCGGGATTTTGGGAATTCGTCGATCTAATGGGGAATTCTAAATCTAATTCTAGGACCCGACCTAGTGGCCTCGTTGTGGATCCCTCGGACCGACCTAGCCCTGAATCGCCACATTCATGGTGGGATTTAGCCTTTTTGGGGCTGTGTGACTCGAATCCTCCAAATCTAACCTTTTCGTTATTTTTATACCATTTTTAGGCAAGGTTTGGGGGATTCTAAGTAAAAAACACAAATCTAGACCAAATACTATAATGGATATGACACAATCCTATTTCGGTTCTACACTCTTTTCATGGGGTTTTCTATACTTTTATCAACTTTAAATTGCAAATTTCCAAAAAAATAATTCTACGAGTCCCAAGTGACAAATTGGGAGCTCATAGTGAGAGAAAGACCTCCTTTCCATCTTCTTGGTTCCGGTTCCCTAGCCGTTAAGTTTCTCGTTACCCGTTCCCAACGGATTTCTCATCCGTTCAACGTTCTCTTCCTGCTTCTGTCGGGGTTCCTTTTCTTCCGGTATGGCTCCAATTCTATTCCCGGTTCATAAAGAGTTTTGGAATCCTACTGATCTCCTATTCTAGATTCCGGTTTCCGATTAGGACAAGAAATTGAGGTCCTCTTTTTAACCATTTTATCACACAAAGGTATTCTATAATTTGCTAATCTATAAACCTAGTAATTTCTCTATTTGTAACTCATAAAAATGAAAAAAATTTAGCAATAATGAATTCCTTACTTCTAATTCTATATGATATCTCTCCAATCCGGTTCTATAGGTTCCCACAGACGTACACCATTGGTAATGGCCTCAAATGAAATCCGCATGAAGTGCAACTCAAATAAGCATGTTCCTCCTGCAAAGCACGAACTTGCATTCGCATCTTCAGAACTCGGTGGCGCTAGAGCTTCATAGTCTCTTCAGAAGTAGCAACTTTGCCCTCCAACTTGTTCACTTTCTTGAGTTCGCCGCGTACCAAATTGTTGTACGCATCCACCTTCTCCCTTAGCTTCAAATCCACCATCCCATCCAATGTGGTCGCTGCCTGCAACTGCTTTTCTCGTATGCTTTTTGTTTCATCTTCATGATCTTCACCACCCCCTTGTGATGATTCAAAGCTTTTGTTTGCCTCTCCTTGGCTATAGTTGACTCCTGCTCAACCTCCACCCTAGCCTCTAGCTCCAAATTCTGCACAGCCAACAATCGTTTCAAGTACTCCAACTTGGCGTTACATTCCTCCTCCTCCAACACCAATCCACCCATGGAACTTCCTCTACCCTCACAAATTTCAGATTGCAACTCTTGTTTGTCAACATGAAGTTTCCGCCAAGCCCCCACCGTCCCGGTCTGCTTCACCTTCCCCTTCATCTTCTGCAGCTTGATAACATTGCGCGCATGCAACCTACGTTGGGTCTTATTAGTAGCCTCCCCAATTAACTACGATATTTTCCTGCTCCAAAACGATCCCCCGCGCCATCTTATGAGGAAGCAGGTTACAGGGCACTCCTCGCTGATAAAGAGCTCGTAAGAGCTCTTTTATCCTCTTTTGCAACTCCAGTGACTTCACGTCCTTCCAGTTGTATCCATAACGTCCATGAATACCCACCGGCTCTCCAAATATCTTGACACACTTCTTGTTATCAAATTTCTTCCCTTTCCACTTTGTCAAGCGATTTGGCAAGCGCCCTTCATCCTTGAAGTCGTACTTCTCCACAAAATCAGCTTTGGTCAGTACGGGTGGTAGATCGGTGAGCCTCTGGAGCTCTTCATCCACATCATCGGCATTGAACTCCCTGCCCTCCTCCTCCTCCTCGCCTTCCTCATTGTCCTCCTCTTCCTCTTCATTGACAAAGCTCTCCTTGCTGCTAGAGCTCTTGTCGCCCTTCTCAACGTCCTGTTCTGCCTGTTGGACTTGGGATTCACCGAGTGACTGTGCCTACAGCACCGCGGCAGCGCCTCTGCCTCTGACCCGTGTCATTTCTTGCCTTAGCTGCAACAAACAATAAGAATTTGATGTAACCCCTAGTACTCAACCGACATATACAATTTTGAAACAAATGAGATGGACTACCAGAGGCAGAGGTGGGACTGACCGCACACAATTCTGTACGCACAGTACAACTGGGAAGTGGGGTTTGCTCCTCGACAACCTGAAATTGAATTCACATATGATTAAAGCATACGAATTCAAGAGGAAAAAGAGTAAACCAATGTAGGAGATCCACCAACTTGATTAAGAACAATTCTACTCAGATCGAGCTCCACAACACGTAGCATTGTCACCTAAAGAAGCAGTAACAACTCCTAAACCCTAAACCCTAAGCCGACTAAAACAAGTAGAAAACCTCCTAAAACAGTATGTTTAGTACAGAATTTGTACGCAAGCAATCCGGACAAAACACACATTCCGGTACAATCAATTCTAAAATTGTATACACAATACAATTGGGAAGTAAGGCTTGCTCATTGCATGTCTTCTACACCCTGAAACGGGATTCACTCCACCGATTTGGCCATAAGGACTGTGACAAAAACAATGTCGTCGACATCTAAACCCTAAGCGCGCAAATTATTGCCTTCTAGAAGAAAAAGAGTAAAGCAATGCAAAAGACCACCTACTACAACAATAAAATCAGAGGTAAGGGGAAAAGGAAACAAGTGAAGGCACACCGTAATCCGTCAAAATTGAGTATGAGACCTTGCAAGACAGCAAACTAAAATTCTTACGCACAACATATACAATGGCTTTACCAGGAGGGACAGCCTTGACACAGTTCACCTTCTCCCTTCCCAATCCGTTGTAGCTAACGACAATGCTTTGCGTCCTCCTCAGCCTCCTTGCCCTCCTCGCCAAACTGAATTTCTCTTTAAACCGCCAGCATGAGATCCACAATTTGCCAACCACCAAAGTCGCTCAAAGGCTTTGGAATCAAACATATTTCGACAAATGGAATTGGGGTTTTCACGGAAATCCACTGTAAATCAAAGATTGAGAACAGTACTAAAATATAAAACACAACGACGCTAAACTGAACACAACGTCGCTAAACAAGCGAGGTGAGAATTGAGAACTGGAATCAGCGGGCAAGAAAGAGCTCTCCCAACTCCAAACCGCTGTCAATCACAGGTGTCGCCAGAACTCCAACCGAGTACCACCAGTCACCGCAGGAGTTGACATGACCGCTTGCCTTAAGAAACCGGTTATATTCATGAATGCAAGGAATTATTGTAAATAATATGCATTTCAACTTATCATAATTTCACCAAATGATGCATTGGAAGTTTTAAAAATATAAAATTCTTGGTTTTCAATTAGTTCTACATTTAAAAAAATTGTCAATTGTGTCCTTATTCAAAAAAAAAATACTGAATCATATTAATGTAAAAAAAATGAAAGTTTTTACTCTTATAAAACAAACATTCTTTCAACCAAGACCAGAGTAGCTATTTCTTTATTTTTCTAAAAGAGATATTCACTTGTAGTAATGAAAAAGAAGGGTGTTATGGGTAATCTACAATCACAAATCAAACTGTAGGTTATCCATAACACCCTTCTTTTTCAAGTATTGGAAGCTCAAAGTGGTCATCCGGAACCCCCCCCCTTTTTTGATTCCATTTTATATACGTAGGAATTGTTCCAAGTCTTTAAGTTGGGTGAAGTTTGTTTAAATTTTAATTATATATTGCCCTAAGCCTTCAAGTATACATGTCTCAAAAACTAACAAGATATTCCCTAAATTCTTGGAAATTAAATGGGGAAGCAACAAAATATATTGCCTATTATTTTTAGAGCCTCTTGATTATTTTATCTATTTGATTATATTACTTATAAAAAACATTTAAGTATTCAGGAACTAATAAAATAGGAATCTACAATATTTGAGATTCAACTAGTGTTGGATGATTTAATTATTTTGAATTCAATCACCTACTTACCAAAACAAATCAAAGCATCCACGAAAAACAAAACAGGAATCCACAATATTTGAGAATCACCTAGTGTTGGTTGATTTTATTATTTTGAATTCGATCCCTTACTTACCAAAAGAATTGAAAGCATCCACGAAAAACAAAATGGGAATCTACAATACTTGAAATACACCTAGTGTTGGATGATTTTATTATTTTGAATTTAATCCCTTACTTACCAAAATCATTTAAAGCATCCATTGGCTAACAAAAGAGGAATCCACAAAACTTGAAATACACCTAGTATTGGATGATTTTATTATTTTGAATTCAATCCCTTACTTACCAAAAGAATTGAAAGTATCCAAGGCCTAACAAAATAGGAATCCACAATATTTGAAATACACCTAGTGTTGGATGATTTTATTATTTTGAACTCAAACCCTTACCTACCAAAAGAATTTCAAGCATCCACAAAAAACAAAATGGGAATCTACAATACTTGAAATACACCTAGTGTTGGATGATTTTATTATTTTGAATTCAATCCCTTATTTACCAAAAGAATTCAAAGCATCCGTGGGCTAACAGAATAGGAATCCACAATATTTGAAATCCACCTAGTATTGGATGATTTTATTATTTTGAATTGAATCCTTTACTTACCAAAAGAATTCAAAGCATCCGTGGGCTAACAGAATAGGAATCCACAATATTTGAAATCCACCTAGTATTGGATGATTTTATTATTTTGAATTGAATCCATCACTTACCAAAAGAATTGAAAGTATCCATGGGCTAACGAAATAGGAATCCACAATATTCGAAATACACCTAGTGTTGGATGATTTTATTATTTTGATTTCAATCCCTTACTTACCAAAAGAATTGAATGTATCCATGGGCTAATAAAATAGGAATCCACAATATTTGAAATACACCTAGTGTTGGATGATTTTATTATTTTGAATTTAATCCCTTACTTACCAAAAGAATTTAAAGCATCCTCGAAAAACAAAATAGGAATCCACAATATTCGAAATACACCTAGTGTTGGATGATTCTATTATTTTGAATTCAATCCATTACTTATCAAAAGAATTGAAATTATCCATGGGCTAACAAAATAGGAATCCACAATATTTGAAATCGACCTTGTGTTGGATGATTTTATTATTTTGAATTGAATCCCTTACTTACCAAAAGAATTCAAAGCATCCATGGGCTAACAAAATAGGAATCTACAATATTTGAAATACACATAGTGTTGGATGATTTTATTATTTTGGTTTGAATCCTTTACTTACCAGAAGAATTCAAAGTATCCATAGGCGAACAAAATAGGAATCCAGAATATTTCAAATACATCTAGTGTTGGATGATTTTATTATTTTGAATTCAATCCCTTACTTACCAGAAGAATTCAAAGCATCTATGGGCTAACAAACTAGGAATCCACATTATTTGAAATACACCTAGTGTTGGATGATTTTATTATTTTGAATTCAATCCCTTACTTACCAAAATAATTGAAAGTATCCATGGGCTAACAAAATAGGAATCCACAGTATTCAAAATACACCTAGTGTTGGATGATTTTATTATTTTGAATTCAATCCCTTACTTACCAAAAGAATTGAAAGTATCCATGGGCTAACAAAATAGGAATCCACATTATTTGAAATACACCTATGCAATATTTAACTACTTCTGGAATTTACGGGGAATTCTGGACTTTGTGAAGGTCCTGTCCATTGGGAGATCTTCCCGATGGTATGTACAATGAGTCCGTAATGCCGTTCAAAGGAGATTTAAACGCCTTTGGGATGCTAAGTGGTCTGGAGATTTCCTGATGCAAGGAAATATACTCCTTCGGGATAGAGTGTTCGAACAAATCAATGAATTTGAGATGGTGTCAACTCCGACATTTGCTGTAAGCGGTACATTTGTATCCAGGGTTGCATTAATATGCGACATCACAGATCGGGATAGCTCAGAAGATACTTCCCAAAGTATCACATAACACAAAAGATTTGATGAAGCAACATAATGCAATTACAGACATTTGGTAAGGTGTAATCATAGTCAGATAGAAAAGGTGGATTCGCCACTTATATAATCATTTGGATGCAACAAACAGGTGCCTTATAGGCATAATTATGATAAATAACCCAGCTAGTCCACTTCCAACTACATGTTTTTTGGGGCCCAAGACCAATCAAAAGGCGGTGCTATAATGTGCGGATAATCTAACTCTATAGGATCTACATCATCCCTCACATGCAACGCCGGTCGAAGCAAGTGCGGACATGCCCAATCAAGAGGATCTAGGATAAGCATTACAACACTGTTATTCAAGAGTACCCTGCTGTGGGCGCAAGATTATCCACCCTCATTAAAAAAGCGAACACCGACCAGGTTCTATGCCTTTATCCACATTTTTTAATATATGCGGGTGATGTGAGCGCGGTCCACTGTGCCTTCCAAGCAATGGATCTTTTTTGCTAACGTTTCCTAAGTTTCGTGGATGGCAGCGAATAATTAGTAATGCATGTAGCAACTCACAAGTTAACTGCAATGTTCAGAGTGTTGGTGAAATCCTAACTCCCTAACTATTTATCCTATGTCGAGGGTCGACTGAGTAGTGGGTGCCATTTATAACGTCCTTAACTACGTAAAAAGAGGAACCCTTATGTTCCTTCCATGAACCCCTAAGACTATCTTGGGTTTCTAAAACTCCACCTAGAAGTTCTACTTTTTAAAGCTACCCCTACAGTTCCAACTTTGGAATGTGACTCTAGATTTACTTCTTTAACTTGGTTCTTAACTACTGACTTGTGCTCGGTGTTGACTTTTAATTCTAGGTTTCTATTCCTACATTAACTCTAAGATTTACCCTTGAATTTTTAACTCTAGGTTTTAACTTTTAACTCTAAGGTTTTACTCCTAAATTAACTCTAAGATTTACCCTTGAATTTTAACTCTATGTTTTAACTTTTGACTCTAAGGTTTTACTCCTAAATTAACTCTAAGATTTACCCTTGAATTCTATGTTCTCATTTCTAAACTACTCTAAGATTTACCCTCTAAAGTTAACTCTACCTCTTCACTTTCTACTGTAGATTCTTATTCCTAATTTAACTCTAGGTTTTTGACTTTTAACTCTAAATTTTTACTTCTAAAATTAATCCCCCATTTTAACCTCTGGGTTTGACTCTACGTTTTCACTTTGAATCTAGATTTTTCTACTTCCAACTAACTCTAAAATTTTACTTCTACCTCTAACTTTTAACTTCTACTTTTAGCTTTTCACTCTAACTTTTTACTCCCCAATTGACTAAAATTTAACCTTTAAATTTAATCTAAACTTTTGACTTTTGACTTTTGACTTCTACTTCCAAATTTAATCCTATCGTTTTAATCCTAGATTAACTCTAAATGTTATCCTCCTAAGTTTAATTCCAACTTTTAACTCTAGGGTTTTGACTTCTAATTTTAACTCTATTCCTAACTCAACAATCTACTTCCTAAGTGGATTCTACTTTTGACTTCTATTTCCTACTCTACTTTTTACCTCCCAAAGTTAACTCCAAATTTCGACTTTTGAATTTTAACTTACCTAATTAAAATCTCAATTTAATCCTAGGTTTTTAACTCGCTATTTGATCTTTAATTTTAATCCTAAATCCTCCCTCTAATCTAATCCTAATTTCCGTCCATTGTTTCTTGTGGTTCACTTTTAATTAAAATTCCTCCGTTCTACCCCCTACCGCTTAATTTAGCCTAACGCGGTCAGTTTACGGTCAAATCTTAATTATAAGATGTTTTCGGAAACCTCTATTCCTAATCTATCAACTTTTGAATCTAAACTTCTAATTTACACTTTTCTCGGATGCTAATCACGTTCTAAGGGCTGATTAGGAAAACAATTGCTAATTAGGGAGAAACGACTAGGATTAGTTTAATGACCCACCTCGTTACT
Organism: Pseudisothecium myosuroides; assembly: GCA_951799445.1. NCBI lineage: Eukaryota > Viridiplantae > Streptophyta > Bryopsida > Hypnales > Lembophyllaceae > Pseudisothecium > Pseudisothecium myosuroides. The sequence goes on from OX637297.1 coordinate 3,070,936, forward strand.
GCTAGTGTCGGAAATGACGTCATCCCCGTCCACATGTGCATCCTCGTGCTCCATGGTGACCACTCGCGATTGTCTTCTTTTATTTTTGCGTTACGGTTTTTATTTATTTTATTTTTTTCAAGGCCCACGGCTTAATTTGTAGAAAAGAAAACGTTACACGTATGGTGTTCTAACCCTTTCCCCCCATTTCCTTCTCCTTTTCTTTCTCTCCTCCTTCTTCTACACTAGCACTATTCCACCTAAGCTTTTATGAGTCTTACACTATGGTTTCAAACTACGAGAAGGGTTTAAATGTTCTTCCTACCCTCTTACGCAACCTTGCTTTGTGTCATCCTAATCCTCCTCCCAACGGTTGCAAGGAGTTCTTCTAGATTTCCTACCTAATCTCCTAAATAGGCACTATTCATCGTCTCTCTCCCTTCCACTCCTATAACACATCCTTCTCCCTAATTTCCTTCCATTGTGTGTAGGTGTGAGTGGTGATGCAGGTTGAACCGGATGTTTTTGTGCAGGTGGCGTGTGGAATGGCAACCTCTATTTCTCCCTCCTCCCTTTTGTATTTTTAGCCCTAGTCCTACTTCAACCCCTCTTAGCACAAAATTAGTCCAACATGCTTTTGGTTTGTTTTGCCTTTGTTTGTGTTCGGATTTGGGGAGAACCAAAAATAAATTAAAAAAAACGAGAGAGTCCAAAATTTGGGGAGGAGCCCGAATGGCCCCAGCCTCCCTTGCTGGACTGAGAGAGCTGCTGTATCGGAGAGCTGCTGTACCGGGAGAGCCGCTGTACCGGGATAGCTGCTGTACCGGAGAGCTGCTGTATCGGGAGAGCTGCTGGCCCTCCGGCTGGCTGGCCTTCCCGGCTGGCTGGCTAGGAGGTCGGCCAAAATTTTTAATTAATTTCTCTCTTTTTTTTTCCGGTTATGGCTGTTGGTTCTGTTTGTTGGCTGGCTCGTTTGCTGGTTTGATGTTGGCTGGCTTGTTATATTGGTCTGATGTTGGCTGGCCGCATGCTGGTTCTGGAACTCGATTTCTGACTAAGGCTAAAGAGACTAGAAATTTGGCTAAAGCCAAATAAAAAGACTAGATTCTTGCTAACCTAGGGGGGGATAGAACTTTAGGGGGTGCTAGATCTACTAAGATTTTTGGGATACAACTAACTAAATAAAACTTGGGGAACCACTAAACTCTCTTAAACTTTGGGAAATGACTAAACTTTACTAAGTGCAAAGGAACCTACATATCTTGGAAGCTAAACTCTGGAGGTTTTTACAAAAGTCTTGGAAACTAGACTTTGGATCTAAACACGGGAGAGGTGCAAAGCTTCGCTGTGAAATTGGTTATAACACCAACTTTAGGACTTCTAGACTCCTCGGGGGTTCAAAGCTCCGCCGTCTACACTTTTAACATACGCTTTAGGACTTCTACTTGGTTACTAGTTCAAAGCTTCGCCGTTCCCAAGGGGGGTCCACACAGTGAGAGAGACTTTAGAAGAGGGAAAAGCTAAACTTTTAAAGAAAACAACCACACGTGAGTTCAAAGCTTCGCCGTCCCGGAGGGGGGTCCACTCAACAAGGAGAAGGTTAGATGAGGGTGTAAGAAAAAACACAAAGAGAAACACACAAGTTAGACCACGAAAAACACAAAGCTCACACGCTAAAGGCCCCCCAAAGCGGCATCGCCAAGGTACGGTGGGGGGTGACTTTAGGATTAGTGCAAGATACAAAAAAAAAAGGACTCTTAAACTTCACAAGTTAGATCACAACACGTACAAGAGGGAGAGAGAGGCTCTCCACTCACAACAAAGTACCAAAAACTTCACAAAAGAGTACACAAAGCAAGGTAGAAGGACCCCCAAGGACCTTCAAAGCTTGAAAATAAGCAACAATGGAGCCAAAAGTGCTCCGAAAACACCGTAGAGGTTTCTGGCTTCAAACGCCAAAATATCCAAAATAACTTGGACCCACGGACCCAAACAAAAGTGAGGAGGTGTTCTAGAGAGAGAAATGGGGCCCTTATACAGGTTTCCAAGGGCTCACCCCTCCCTCTAGAGTTCTAAGTTAACCTTATCAACGGGGATTTTCATCCTCATCCTCAAAGATTTTCATCCTACATCCTAAATTTCTACTTCTACCATCTATGCTAAACCAACATCCTAACTTTTGGAGATTAGCTCCAATCGCCAAACGGATTGCGCCGTTGGATCCAGATCGCCGTGTTTAGTCCTAGACTTCCTCTCCCCCCGTACCGAGGCCAAAAACTCATCGTAGGCTAATTTAGTTAAAAAACCAAATCGTGGTAAAATCCTAGATCTTGGGGGTCTCCTATTTTGAGAAATGTGAATAGCCTAGGGTCTCCGGTAGGTGCGAGAGAGTCGGGAAGGACTTTTGATTGACTTCGTTTCGCCATCGTATGGTCCCGGAATGCCGGTCAACGTGGCGGAGACCCCGCCACGTGGTTAATTCCCGAGGAATCTTGCCGGTTCAGGTACTTGCCGCTATCGGAATGTTGTGAAACTTCACGGAGCGCATTATTAACATAAAACAAGCTAGTCTAATTTTTAGTGAGATTTTATTGTAACCTGGGTAATTTCCATGAAATTCCCGTTGGAGGTTAGGAGGGTTGACCACCCGGAAAAGGTTCTTCTGCAAGTCGGAAGATGCCGGGATTTTTCACGTGACCTCTCAGGGAGTCGCATGAAAGACGTGCGGGTGCGGTTCCGTACCTGGCACGATTGGTCAATGGAGATTTAAAACTGGCCATCTCCTCGAATTAGCGACGGTGCAGGAATCTTCTGCAGGTGGAAGAATCTTGGCGAACCAATTTCGCCGTTGGACTCCTGGCATGGGATTCACCCTAGAATACCATCCCTGGGCTGTAGATTCCTCCATGGGCCCAATCTTGCGTGAGTGGCTCCTACATGCTAACAATCGGGATTTTGGGAATTCGTCGATCTAATGGGGAATTCTAAATCTAATTCTAGGACCCGACCTAGTGGCCTCGTTGTGGATCCCTCGGACCGACCTAGCCCTGAATCGCCACATTCATGGTGGGATTTAGCCTTTTTGGGGCTGTATGACTCGAATCCTCCACATCTAATCTTTTCGTTATTTTTATACCATTTTTAGGCAAGGTTTGGGGGATTCTAAGTAAAAAACACAAATCTAGACCAAATACTATAATGGGTATGACACAATCCTATTTCGGTTCTACACTCTTTTTATGGATTTTTCTATACTTTTATCAACTTTAAATTGCAAATTTCCAAAAAAATAATTCTACGAGTCCCAAGTGACAAATTGGGAGCTCACACCTGCGCGTTCGAGGAATGTTCAAGACAGTCTTCAGTATTGCACGACGATGGAGATACACCTGGTTCTTCCGTGGATTGTCAGACCCGGCAAAAAATGGAAACCTTGATAGAATTTCCGGCGGTAGAATACGTCGAAGAAGAGCGACCAGTTTTGAAGGTTGCATTGCGGACCACAAACCACAGTGAGTTTCTTCAACGAAATGTCGGAGAAGACCACGGAAGCCGGGCCGAATTTCGATATTCTGTGGGAGATCCGCCACACCGCCCTTCACGCAGAGATTTCCTGTTAATACTAAGAGCATCGCCTTCTGCAAAGACCAAGTAAGCCTCAGCATGCAGACATGTACATACAAAAAACGACGTCAATTGATCGTGAGATCCCCCGACCAATATGCAATACAACAGAACCGCTAATTGAAAACACGCATGGGTAGATATTTGAAGAGCAGCGATTGAATGTCTTATTTGCTGCATAGTACAAGGAAATTAGCAATACTTCTACGGTATCACTGCAGCCCAGAATACAGCACTAACAAGGGATGCAGATTTAGGATTCGCGTCAAATACAAAAAAAGGTTTAGGGTGACATACTAGAAGACCGAAAAAACTTGAGCAAAGGAAGTTACGCAGCAGAAATTCAATTGCATTTGATTGAAGCAACAAAAATGGACATTACATAATCCGCCTAAGACTAATAATTCGATGCAAGGTAAAATGATCGTGAGATCTTCCGATCAAGCCGAAGACACAGAACAAAATTATCAATTTCAAATCCGTACTTCAGCAATCCGGAACTGCAGGAGAACTCCCAAACAAATAGTAGAAGCACAACTACAACTTCATTGTCATCCACAAGTACAAAAACAATATCACAAGACAATACAAGGACGGAAACGACATTTCAATGTTCACACGTCACGTCGTATCGTGCGATCTCCTGATGAAGCTTGCCGCGCAAGATGATGACGCCCAGTGTTAAAATCTAATGAAGTGTTCAAAAAATTCCACTCTTCCGAGTAATATGATAAACAATTTCAGAACCAAATTTAGATTAAAGCTGCGAACGAAGAGTAAGAAAACAATTCTAAGTGAGGGTCATGCACCGGAAATGCATTCACATTAGATTTAAAAGACAAGGATAAATACCCATAATAGTCCGATCTACCGATAGAATCCACTTCCATGGTATACCATTAGATCTCTAGATGTGCATGCACGCGGATTAATAGTCAAGGTCGAGGTGATCCCTTCGAACTCATAATTATCTTAATCAAAGGCATTTAGGAAAAAAATTTATTTTCACATTTACTACGAGGCTGAATCAATGCCTCCTACAAACAAAGAATGTCCAGTATTTCGAAATTGCATTTACAATATTTACAGTATGTTCAAGAGTTTTAAGCTACAAGCAATAATATGCACGCCATAAGGAGATCGTGAGATATCATGATGAAGTCCGTCGAGGAAGAGACACCAAAACTAAACTACTGCCCTCAAAATGTCAGAAACCGGTCTGGTCAACGGGACCGCCGGTGGCAGACCATTGTGGAGCGGATGCTTCTTGACATACGCCGGCACAGCTTCTTGTGACTTAAACAGACCTACGAGCCAAGGACTAAGCACCCCCACAAGGTACTGCTCTTTCCAGTCCCCTTCAAATTTGCGGGGGGAAATGGCGCTATGACAATCGTTCAGGAGGTTTTTAAGTGGATCGTCATCAACGAGGAGAACATTCTCGGTTGACCTCAAACCCAGCTTAGTGGCAAAATTATTTAGATCCTTCAAGAAGTAGGGCCTGTCCGGGTGTTTGGGGTCTCTGTAGGACGACTTTGTGCAGTCTTCCTGCGTGAGAACAGGCACGTCCTTCGCCTTAACAGACGTCCCGGGCAGCATTTGATTCAATACCTTTGTCACATTTGCCGGTGTCATACTGCTCCAGAATGCAATGTTTGCATGTCTGTGCACAAAGTCAAGTAATTGACCAACATTCGGTCGAAGTGTTACGATGCGTCTGTTCAACTCATTGAATGACCTGTGAACAAGAATTCCATTAAGGTCAAGGACCACATAATACCGCCGCCTTTCTACCTGATTCGACGACTTCGCCACCGGTTCAGCAGGCACTCGAAAAACTGCAGAATACAAGAGAAGCACAGAGTCAGTGATCGGCCAATTCAAGATTCGTTATCTCGTATGTACATTGACAATAATGTAGGCATGTTACCTGCGGGAGCTCGGGCGCTACAAGTTGGCGACCCTTCCGCCCTCCTTTCGTCGCCCAATCGTCCTCTTTCCCTCTCGCCGCCGCTCATTGATCCTTCCCCCCTCCTCTCGACGAGCATTTGCCCCTTTCCTCTCTCGTCGGCGCTCACTGGTCCTCTTTCCCCTTGGTCACCACTCAAAGATCCCGGCTCAAGCTCGTCGTCGCTCGAAGGCACCACCCTCCTCCCTCTAACGCCGAGTCCCACTGCCTCCCACTCTTCGTCTGCATCAGGTGGATCCCCTCCTTCATACACTGCACGCGGACCATCCTGAAGTATCCATTTAAAGACGGGCTTGTAAAGGAAACGGTTCGCTCGCCTTATGGATTCCAAATGAATTTCCTTGTTGGTATCGAGACGCTTCTTCCCATAGTGGTTTAGACTCGGTAAATGACCAAATGTTCTCATACGATCGACAAGATAGAACTTCATTATTTCTTCGGCCTTGTAAGGTAAGGCCTCTAGCACTTCGTCAGAATTGCACTCACCGTCATCAGGAACGACCTCTCTTGCAACCTCCAGTGGAACCCTAGAGGCCAGTGAAGCAATGTTGACATTCGTCGCCCGCCCTATGACAGGTTTATTCTTCCTTCCAGGAACAGCTTTGGAACTCAGGGGGACCAAGTCAACAAGGGTGTCGTTCAGTGCAGCAACTGTGATGCCCATCAGCGGGAGCAATCGCTCTGGCACCGTCGTGAGATCCCCCGACGAAGACAATGCAACCACTCCCTCCTGGTGTTCAATCCCCTCGCTCTCCACCTGATCACCATGTTGAATTGAGACCACTGACTCTTCAGCGATCGTGGGATCCCCCGATCCTTCAGGTCCCGGTGTCCGGCCTCGGTCATCCTTCCCTGCTCCACATCGAGGGACAGCTAACACAGTTTGGATAGGTAATGCATGGCTCGTCGTGGGATCCCCCGATGTAGGTTTTCCAGTGCTACCCTCCGCGTGTTCCCTCTCCGGGTTAGGTCCGAAGTCACTGTCCCGCCTCCCGACATCAGACTCTTGCGTCATCGTAGGATCCCCCGATCCGAGGTGGTCATCATCCCCCTTCGACTCTTTCCTCCCCTCGCTGAGGTCGGCCGCATCCTCCCCGCTCCTGACCAGTGACTCGTTTGTCATCGTGGGATCCCCCGATGCTGGTCGGTGAGTGTCCCCTAGGATTATTAAGACGAGGTCCGGAAGCTGTCTGTCAGCTCTTGAAGCACGAGATGCCTGCGCATCCTCCTGTTGCGGCTGAGTCGACTTGTCAGACTTCGACGGTAACGGTCCCAAGGCACAAGTCAGAAGCGTGTCTGCCACGACTGATGCTTCGGGATTCGGACTCCCAGTCGGCTTCGCTGGCGAATGTTTGCGCTGCACCAACGACTTCCTTGGAGTCCACTTCGAGGTCCCCCCCTTCCGATTTTTGCCTGCTGTCTTCCGCGCTCACTTGGCCGCCTTTGTGCTCCCGATATCTTTTGTTGTGTCAGGTTCCTTGACCGGCTTCTTACGCGGCTTCCTCTTCGATATCCTTGGGTCCGTTAATTGGATCCCTGAATTCACTTTGCCTGACGACCCGCTCGATATTGGAATTATAATTTTTTCAGCTGGTAACGGCTCCGGAATACTCTCATGCTGCTCTGTCAGCTCTTCCAGCTCCGCCTGTGCTGAATGAACTTCGGGAACTTCATCAGCATCCTCCGCTGTACTTGGCGGATCAATCAGCTGCTCTCGTCGGGGGGAGGGAGTCGAAGATTTCGCTTGCGAGAAAGGCAATATCCCACCACATCTGAGCTCAGTTTGCCCTCCCAAAATCGCATGCGAGAGATATACGCTGCCCAACGTCCGGAGATATCATGATGGTTCAGCAAATAATGCACACTAACCTTAGGGTGCTCAACCGACCTTGTTCCTAAACCCGGTCTGTGTTGGGTGATGTCTTCAACTACAGCATCTTCATCATCACTCTCAACTTCCTCGTCCTCGTGTTCGGCCTCCGTAAGAGGAAGGGGTGCCGCCTGCGCATGTTTGTCGTCCCAAATCTGCTTGGCGAAGACTTGACTTAACGTCTTAGCTTCCGCTGAATCGACAACTTCCAGCACTTTACCACCTTCCGAATACTGAAATACAACAGCCGGATATTAGTGACATTCACATCCCCGAAATCAAAATTGAGATTATCAGAAGAACAAAAGAAAAGACAATCGTTGTAGTGCATACCAAGCCCAGATATGTGAACTCCGGACCCCCGTTGACATTGACAAAGACATAGTCGCTACAAGCTAGTCCTTCGAATAGAATCAACGCACTGCTGATCTTCAGATACGGCATCTGCTGCCGACGCCAGTAAGGGTAGTCGTCCGGCATATCTTCCGCCTTGTACACCTGAGTCAGGCGGTCCAATCCCGGGAAGAAGCTTTTGAAGCAAGTCCGCCGCTCGTGCTCTTTGCTGTGCCCAAAAATGAAGACAACAAAGACATTGTACCCGTCTCTGGCCGGAGCTTGAGGGAAGAAGTCTTTGGGCCCTGCCATGTAGTTCAAAACGTGCCAGTCCCACAACCTAGCTTTGACTTCCATCCTTCGTTTCTCTATGTGAGCCACAATCATGTGGAACCCTTCGGCATCTGTGAGGAGAACGGCGGCAGAGCGGGCTATGATTGTCTGGTCCTGCGGATCATAGTACTCCAAAGCGTCAAAGAGTCTCTTCAAGTTCCGCTCTTCAAGAATTTTGGCGCGACACCCGTAGGACGTTGACTCGAACATGAACCAAATGTACAGGTGCTGCTTCTTCTTACCCCTCCACGCTATGACGTCCCCTGCCGCCAAGGTGGCGCTGATGTCCCAGCTGCTTTCGTCCATGGTATTACAGAGATAGTGCTCTGAAAAACCACGTGCATTTGCCTGCAACGATTCCTCCTCCGCCGTCAGCTTGAAATACGACTCCCACATATGGATCACCGACTGCGGAAGGTCAGCTGGGTCGAACGTCTTGTTGAGATTTCTCATCCGGTCCTACAACCACTTTTTTCCAGCAGGGGTTTCCATTGCTTTGTTCACCCACATATCCACATCCTCGTGCTGAATGTTCCTTTCCGTCGCAAACTCGACCCACAAAGAGTCCGGATAAGGCTCGTACTCCACCATCCTCGCCGGCAGCAGATGACCCTTGCTGTGTGAATAGAGTTTGTTCTTCATCGCCTTGACCAACCGAATTTTGGCGCCGGCGTCAGCAAGAGAGATAATGCGTTTTCCACCTCTCTACGATTTCGACTTTGCGATGGAGGTCTTCATGCTGACAACTTGGGATTCGACTTTATCCGCAAGGAAATTGATGTCCTCCGGTCTAAGTCCGTAAAGGGGCTTGAAGTCGTTTGCCGCCAACGGTTTGCGATCCGTACTCCCGGATACATCGACCAGCCCCGCCGCGTCAGGAAGAAGACCTGCCATGAATCTCTCCTCTATCTTGATCCATCTCTGAACATCAGCGTCGTTCTCCAGGAAGAGTAGAGGGATTCTCAGCTCGGCGATGTCTTTCGCCTTTGCTCCCGCAAATATTGTTGCCACCGACGGCTAAAACGCCTGCCCAACAAAGGAGTAACAGTCAGTACGCAATCCGTAGACAGACCACGTGAACACAAGAAGTCCAATAAACAGTCGTGCAATCCCACGATCAGTCAGTTACCACGACCAAGTCGTTTAGGCAACAGGCAATCGTGAGATATCACGATGAGCCACTATCTCCTACATACACAATTTGAAAACACCACGCACTGAACCGCGAGCACAAAAAACTAAACTAGCGACATCTGGTATTTCATATATTAAAGTCGTGGGATATCACGATTGCCGCACTCTAACGTAGAACTACCTCGTATCGCAAATTTAGGACTTAGTCGTGGGATCCCACGATGACGAGGTTCTAACGTAATGAAGGTCTGAGATGTAGTGCAGGACCATCGGGAGATCCCACGATGGTTAGATAGAGCGCACTCTGATGACCCCCCCAAAAAAAATTATGTCAACTCCAACGGCATTCTTACATTGTACTCTACTGAGTGTGGTCTGCCCAATAGTGTTGGCTATGGACTTTCCATACTCCGCCACTTGATTCTTGCGTTCAGCAGCTGCTTCGTGAAGTTCTGCTCCTTCTGTTCGCCAACGACATCCTGATTCAGCGCCCGCGAGTAGTGCACTAGGTCTCCGTGGTGATCTTTGTCTGTCCACACAGGTAAAATATTGAAGTTGGAGGCGAGCTTCTTGTCCTTCTCGGGAATCACTCCAAGCCTAATCAGGTCCTTGAATGCCTGGACAGTGTGCTGGCCACCTATTATGTAGTAGTGCGTCTTTGGGTTTTCAAAGATCTCCTTCTTCGGCGCTTGCTTTTCATAGTGTGACACTACCTTCGCCGGGCCGTAGGGTCCCGCTTTAAGGGGAAGCACTGTTATGACTCTGTTCTTCAAGTCATAATCAGGTGTGATTCGTGCCTTCCTCGTCAACGAATCAAGCCGCTCTGCCTGAATTCCCCTCCACACGAGCAGTGCTATAGGTGCCTGGTGCAGATAGTCATAGTGCACGCGGATGAGCTCTCCTTTACTGTCACAGATTGGTTTCCTGCCCCATTTGTACAGGCCACCAAAGGAGTTCTCGTACAAGGTCCTCAGCGCATTCATCTCTTCCAGTGTCATCTTCTTCACGTCTGCCTCCCCTAGAGCAACAGCCCTGTGAAGCGGGAGTGGGGTATCTGGTTTTTTCTTCTTTTCGGATGTCCCAGCTGCGGCTTCAACTTCGTTCTCGGGAGCACCAACTGTAGACTTCCTCTTCCTGGTCTTCTTTTTGGGGGACGGCATGGGAGCAACCGCTGTCACGGCTTGGCGGGGAGCGTCCGTATCTCGTTAGTCTTCCAAGATTATGTCCCACTGGTTCTTGAGCTCCTTAGGCTTCCACCGAGGCTTAGACGTGTCTTTGCACATCAGATGTGACCTTGCAGTCACAGACTCGCACAGAGTGAGGCTGAACTTCGCGTAGTCCAGGATCAAACCAAATGTTATGATCTCCCCGGAAAGGGGAACCTTCTCCTCTACAACTAGGAGCGCTGTGTCGTCGTCAAGCCCCTTCATTTCTAGTACCCTCAGGCCGGCAGTCGGGTGCCCCATCGTCCCATTCACCAGCGTGGGATGAATAATGGCGGAGCCGTCACTCTCTACTTTCTAGGCGATTCCCCAATTTGTAATCTGCTCGTCGCATCGAAAAAAGGCTTGTGGTGGATGCGGGCCTGTGTACTCCAAAGACGTAATGTAACAGTTGATGAAGGTACAAAGCTTCCTTGGTGTCAGTTCTTCTGGACCTTCGTCCACTTACATTTCACTGCAGCACGAAAGGAGATGTTAGTTTCGACATTGTCCGGTAGAGTAGATAGTGGTGCGATAGTATTCCCGTGTCAACTTGAAATTTCATCCTTAGTCGTGGGATCCCACGACGGCTATTATAGAAGAGAAGGAATGGTTTTGTGATCATTTTGATGATCTAGTTTTACAAATTACCGTTGTCGTGGGATATCACGATTGGTTAAATTCACGGACAATAGTGGGAAGGAGGTTACTGCATCGCTACTCACTAACTGAAGGCGTCCTGGCATATGACGACAGCACTATTTAACATGGAATGGATATTCAAATATCTTAGAAGTAGATCGGTGATGATCTGTGAAACTACTGTCTGTCGTGGGATCCCCCGATTGATTGTTCACATAATCAGCGCTATTTGTTAACCTGCCTGCATCTCAATTTCTCTACCCACGCTAGACTCTCTCGTTGTGATTTCCCACGACGGTTTAGTACTTGAATTCTCTAAGTAGGTGTTCTAATAGTTAAGTCTGGGTCAGGTGCGGTCTTTACTATCCTCCATCGGGGGATCCCAAGATGGGTTACTAATCCGCTGCCTGGTCTGTGCCTAATATGTGGTCTGGGTATAGTTTTCGTCTCCGTATCTTATCATCGGGGGATCCCACGATGGGCCACAAACCCTAAAAATTGGGTGGCGGCGCAGTGGTGGGTGGCTAGGGTTTTAAATCAGGGGTCCTACGATGCTCGAATCTACACAAGGATTGCCCTGTCGTGGGATCCCACGATGCACGGTTATAGGGTCACTATCCCCGGTAACAGGGTCACGTACTCATTACCGTGTGTTCTTCTCAGCATATGTACTACTGTATTTCTTAGCCATGTTTATAGCAACGACTATGATAGAGGCTCTACTACCCTCACTTTCAGCAAAGTGCGTACCAATGCAATTGCAAATAGCCATACCCTAATTATTAGCAATGTTTATAACCTAGACATTGCAAGCAAGAAACGGAAAGTAATGAGAATATAGTTCAAAGTAACTTACGGGTCCTTCCAAACTAGGAGGTTTGCTGTACGCTGGGATGGACTTGCTGCCATTGTAGCTTCCGCTTGCACGAGTCCGGCCTTGTTTTCAGCTACTACAAAAATGCCCTTCCGCTCTTCAAAAGACTGCTGCATGAAATTCAAATGCAGAAGAAATTGTAACTTCAATCATTCACTGAGAATCACAAACTCCTAACTTGTTTCTTCATGACTAGCCAAGTGAATTTAATTGAAGAGAAGGTAAACTTAAATCTAAAGTGACGGACTAAGTAGCCTATCGCACAGAAAACAAGCATGTCTGATCATAGTCATAAAATCCCTGCACAAACCATGTTCCTAATATCATTCACAAACAAGTACTGTCTAACTAAATAATATACAATGAACTCTTCGCTCCATTCCTCTTTGGAAGCAACATTCACGTTCCTTACTTCACTTTGCTTCAATTCAAACACTCACAGCAGTCCATACACATTGAACTCTAGTTTGGAACTACATCAAGGTTACCATTCTAGGGTCTACAGTGATGAACCGTGAACTACGATGCGTGAGGAGAGCCTACACCTGCAAGGAGGGCGAGTGCCATACAGCCATTGTATCCATGTACTAGATTCATTTGACAAGCTTGAATGGGATCAATTCTTTCCAAGCCTAGAAGCTAAACTCCAGAGCAAACGCACACCTCCATGCGATCACAATTCTACAACGAAGAAGTCAAATAATGAACCTCACCGCCAGAGAACTACAAAATCAAAATGCAGGTTTTGAGGTTGGACTACGATGAACTAACCTATTCAATGAGGTGGGTGAAGTCCAGCACCGTGTTGTTTTTCTCGCGCATAGGTCCAGACGCTTGCGCACCGCCTTCGCCAAGAAATGCTTCACGCACTACCGCACTCCGCCACAAAAATTCACTGTCGTTCTCCGCGCACACACACTCCGCTAGCAAAATTTGAATACGCTCCTCCAATGTCCCTCGCCGCACTCGACTCCGCAAATAAAAGTTCAACGCCTTGCCAACCAAAGAAACTCCACACAACCCAACTCACTCCAAATGTAAAGCTAGAGACAACGAAACTCACGGACTGCAGCAACCCGAATAAACGCGCGAGGAAGGAAAGTAGAGAAGCGCACGAAATCAAGAAGACAGAGAAGCACACGACGTCAGGAGAAGAGGGATGCGTGCAGACATCGTGGGGAGGAAAGGAAATGAGGAGGAGAGGAAACCTTCGGGGGAGTCTGCTGACGTGGCACTGTCAGGTGCAAGACGGCGCAGGTCATGACGCCCACCCTCCTCATGATGTCAGTAATCATGAGGAGGGCTTGACTAGAAGTCTTAAGCTAAATAATCACTCATTACACAAAATGCTGAAATTAGGTCGCACACTTGCACCTCACTAATTTCTTGACATTCGATAATTACTACATAAATTTTTTTTGTTTCTCTATAAGAATGCACTATTCTTTATTTAAGTATTGTTGCTATTGGAACTCTTGAAACTCCATGTCTACAAATAAAAATAATTGTAGAAACGTTTATTTACTTTGATGGCTTGTAAAGTAACTTTGTTGAAATAAGGCAACCTAGTTTCACTATTTTGTCTACCTTCAATTAATTAGCACACTTTCCAGAGGTAACTTCCTACGTTGCATCCATAGTTACCTCCAAGTCTTCAACTCCTTTGTTAGTTATACATTTCAAATATCAAGACTCGAAATCAAGAAAAAAATGCAAAACAAAGAGTGATGGAATTAAATATTATTGCCAAAAAAAATTAAATGTTTTCCTAAGTAAAATCAAAATAATAGAATATAATTCCAAAAATGATTCAATTCGTACATTAAACCTTTAATCATAAGGTCAATCATACTATACTAGGGGTTTAAGCATGTTAGGCCAAAAAATTACTAAAGTTTCATTGAAGCCCTACTTTCCATGGAAACCAACCAAAATAAAAAATAAAAATAAATAAAATTTAATTAATACAGCTCCTAAATTAGAATTCTTGAATTCAGACACTACGAAAACATCTTCTTATACAACTGTCACTCTCACTAGGAGTGAGTACAGAAACGGTTTGAAATAAATTTCAATTGACAACCTGGACTACAAGAAGCTTACTTATTTCTGTCATGACAAATGAAGAAACTAAACAATTTTTTCACAGTCACACCGTCCATCCACAAACAAGGCTATCAATAAATAAAATAAAACATTCATGAATAATATATGTCGGTATGGAAAAAAAATGTACAAGTTGTAAATACTCCGCTCATGAAGTGAAGAGTCATGAGCGGAAAAAGTCCATGCTACGTTTTCCCAAACTTACCACGTAACCTAAAAAAATCACCTCGGTCCTGCGGTTCAAAGACCCTTCATTCTATAAATCATGCATGATGTTGTACGAGTTAATTTTAACAAAAAAAAATGTAGTTTTACTATTTTAAATACTCTGCCCATACAAACATTAGTTATGAATCATGAGCGGTTTAATTTCATAGATTGCTACATTGATTTCTAGGTTTAACCTTTGGTTTCGATGATTATTATTTTTTTACAAGCCGCTAAATATGCCTTTAACATAATGAACTTTGATTTCTAGTTTGCACTTGTGTCATTTTTCTAAAAAATGATTAGTCCAAATTATTTAATTAAATAGAAATGACTGTAACGAATACATAAGTACAGGGAACATTGTTGATGATTGTCCTATATAATTCTTTCTCATTCATCTCGTAGGCAATCATTTTCATGTATACAATCAACATGATTGGCCAATGTGTAATGAAGAAATAATATCTAAATTATCTTATTGTCTTCTATATTAATTGTCTTGCAATGATCATTGAATAGATGTGGACAAGAGCGAGCGTGATTGCCCGCGGTTTTAGGGGCATACTAAGTGTTAATCTATTTAATTTACTTGTGTTTTGGAGCATATCTGGAGACAGTTCTCCAAAGTACGTGACCAAGCCCAGCCGCCCATGATCTTGGAATTACTTGCAAAAAATGGAAATTAAAAAAAAAATGTCAAACAAAGGACATTCAGAAATGATCTTCAATTTATGAAAAAAATATTAATATTAAGTTACAACTTCAATTTTTTGTTTTTAAATCGACATGTAATATGTATCGCAATTTTGGAAAACGTACCATGGACTTTTCTTGCTCATGACTTCATGAGCGAAAGATTAAGAACTTATACATTCTTTTTTTGATACCGACATGTACTGTTTTATGTATGATTTATGCAATGAGAGTTCTTTGAATGAACCGCAGGCAGAGGAGGACCTTTTTAGGTTACGTGGTAAGTTCGGAAAAATGTAGCATGGACTTCTCCCGCTCATGCCTCTTCACTTCATGAGCGGAGTATTTTGAAATTGTACCTTTTTTTCTATACCGACATGCACTGTCTTATGTATGAAATTGCCAGACATTTTTAAAATGAAGCCATTCCATGGCAAGGCCCAATCATTTCATTCTCCAATTTTTTTAATTCACATAAAGATGGATTTTCCAACGGGCAAGACGTAAAAATAGTGGTGGAATCTAAATCCTAAGAGCAATTCCAACTTCCACGATAGAATTTTATGCATGCATGTATGAACCACCCATGACATTTTTAAAATGAAGCCATTTCATGGCAAGGCCCATTATTTTTATTCCCCATTTTTTTTAATTCACGTTAAGATGGATTTTCCAACGGGCAAGACGTAAAAATAGTGGTGGAATCTAAATCTTGAGAGTAATTCCAACTTCCACGATATTAAATCATAGGATGTTGTACTACATAACAAGAATTATATATGAAATCAATCTGTTAACTGACATTTTTAATTAGCAATATTGAGTTAGACTGAATTTTAAGTTTATATGTTCCCAGTCTGAGATGACGTAAACTTAATTGAGGAAAAAATTGGAAACAAATAATCAGTGTCATTTTCATTTTTCATAATACCCTAAACCCTAAAAGCCGTAAACCATGAACTACAGACCCTGAAAACGTTAATGTAAAGCGCTGCCACTGTATACCCTACACCTTATTAAACCTTGAAACCTTGAACCCTGAAACGAAGAACCATAACCTTGAAACCGTGAACACTATAATACAACATGTACCCTAAACCCTATGACCGTGGACTATAGACCCTATGACTGTGGACCCTAGACCCTAAGATTGCATTCATTGGAATAGAAAATAACAAATATGAACATTCGAGAGTTCAAAATTTTTGTTGATTCTTTTTGTAGGTGAGGTGTTCCACATGTTTTGTTTTTTTTTTGAAACAAATGAAAGGAATTTCATTGCAAAGAGAGAAGAATACAAGACCGCCAGCCACAAGAGGCCTGGCGGGAACCAGTGTTCCACATGTTTCAGGTGCTCAAGTTTTTGGGTTCACGAGATTTTGTACAGTTTGTTTCTGTAGGATACGTATAATCAGGTCGTGTAGGGGAAGAATTCCAAGTATTGATCGGGGAAGCGTGTGACATTCTGTGAAGTGAAAGTCTTCAGAGTTTGATCCGCTTTGGTCAAAGCATCATTGACTCCTAGAAAAAGGTGCAATGATACCATCCTTGAATGCAGCGAATTTCAAAATGTCAGTGAAGAATCGGAATTTCAGTGAAACCTGGATTTGCGAAGTTCCAGTCAGAAAGTCAAGAGCCCCACGCCCTCCCTCCTTGTAGTCGGAGATGCGCGGAATTCAAGAATGCAATCAACTTCCGAAGTAAAGGACTGCACGTACCCCCTAGCCGTTGTTGATTGTGGCACGGCATTCAAGAACGCATCCAACATTCGAAATCAAGGATTGCTTGGTGATTTCAAAATTCGCGGCAGGAATTCAAAGCTGAAGAATTCCAACCAGCCATTTGGTTCATAACCCGAAAAGAACTTGGAGCTTGCTCTTTTCGATTGCACACGTGAACAGGCGGAGCAGGCTGCGGAGTGGCGAGTGGGTGTCTGCCGGCGTTGGCGACAGAGTGAGCGTGGAGGCGCACGAAGTTCTGACCGAGCCAGTTGCTGCAAGGTAAGAATGCATCCCTTGCAAGTGTTATGCGATTCCGAATGTTGAGGATTTTGTAGTCGAATTGACGCCACTGCACTCTGTCACAAACTGAGGATGTCGTAGATTGAAAGTGAAACGGAGTCTGCAATAATTTTCTTCGCGCATTGGTCTCATTTTGCAAAAAACTCACGTGCTTAAGGGATAACCATGCTGTGGTGACATCGAGGTTCCTTTTGAATCGCGGGACGGCACTGCCTTGAGGGCAAGTTGATATGAGAACCTTGTACGTGGATGACAACCGGTCAGAACATCTTCACAAAGTAGTGAAATTAGGTTGCGTTAGGAATTAGGCGGACTTACATGAGGAAAACCCAGCCATCAAATTCAACTACTTCTAAGAACATTTCTTATTGTACCCATGGAGGTTCAAGAGTCTGAATTACAGCAAAATCCACTTTAAAAGTAGAGAATTTTTGTACAATAATTGAGAATAGTTATAGAGTGTCGATTGTCATGAAACCAGTGACAAGAAACCTAATTTCACAATCTTCTATAGATACGTTAGTCTACGATAGTAGAATACGTGTATATATCCAACATACGTAAGCATCGTGGGATCCCACAATCTCCGCGTATTGAGCGTGGGCGAGACCTCTCAGTCTTCGAGTATAGAGATATCGCGGCCTGGTAGTCGAGGGATGTTCTATCATTTCGTCGTGGGATCCCACGATCGATTGAACCTTGGCTATGGCCTTCTTGGTGTACGTCTAGGTGCCTTACTTTTCGATGACCGTCATACTCCTCGTCGATCTTGTATAAGCATCGTGGGATCTCACGATCACATTTTCGATTAGCACCAGGTTCTCCTACTCGGGGGGGTTCACAAACACTCTTCCGGAATTTACATGATACCGAACTCGTGGGATCCCACGATTGATTGTCGATCTCAATATGTCGGGGACTCGTCAGAGTGATTCAGTTTGACCCACTACTTCATTTGTATTTCTGTAGCGGTCTATGTGATCCCTTAGGAGGATCTTGGAATACCGCGATCTCTGGTTTAAATGATTGAGCACCAAGAGTGTCGTGGGATCCCACCATGTACTGAACGTTCTTTGGTTGATGTCTTCTAAACTTCTGCAACGTTTTCTTGGATGCCTTGGCTTCTTCCCAGTGGTTCTGGAACGACCCTTGTGAGATCGCACTATCGCGTCTGGGCTTTCGAACTTCTTGTTGACAATATCTAGATTCACGTGTTCATGTTGCATTGCCGTGTGATCGTGAGTTCCCACGACTGTACAGACGTTGATGCTTTTGTCCTTCATGTCGTGAGGTTACAATGCCATGAATGCAGCGCTCTTCTGTAGACATGCCTAACTCCTTGAATGTATGATGTACAAGTTTTACAGATCATTTTAATCTCGTCCAAGGGATTCGATAGAGCTCACTCTGACAATGGATTCATTCTTGTTTTTGAACTATTTGCTGCTGACGCGATAGTTCCATATGTGGACAGAACGCATGTAGAGGGTGAATCACAGGATTCCACCGATGGATGTGAAGCGTTTGTGAATGGTGATTGGATTAAGCTGTTTGTGCCTGGATTCGGTGAAGTTGGTTCAGGAATCGTTAAAGAGGTTCGTCCCCAAGGCCAGTGGCTGGGTGTGCCCATACCTGTTGAGCCTTGGATTTACATTCTGGTGCGACCTCATTCTATCAAATTAAAATTCCAGGATTTGAAATGCTTTCCTTGTCAGAGGGATATGAACACATTAGAGGATGTTCAAGAGAATGTAGTGTTGTGGAGAGACGTCGACGTTGTTAGAGCGTCGGGGGATCCCCCAATGGATCCATGTCCGTATATTCGTCAAGGAGCCTGGTTTGGACTTGATGTGCATCGGAAGGACGCCGACGGACTCCTTGTTTCCTCGGGTCGTATCATTTGTTGGAGTCCGGAGGATCATTTCCAAGAGGAGACACTTGGTGAAGGTTTCATAGGTGTGACAGTCCTCGATGTTTTTGTAGGTGACACCGAAGCCATAATGTCTCACAACAGGTGGCCAATTTTGGAGTGCTGGTTTCCCAACGATCGTTCGTTGAAGGAGACAGTGGATCATTTTGCCGCCATTCCCGATATTGACGACCCTCTTGCTTACCTCGGAGGTAGAATGAAAGCACCATACCGGTTTATAGTTCGCAAACCCAATCTGGAACTGATGGAATTGCAGTACTCCCGCAAAACGGCAAACGAGGAGATTCGGAAAGTCAGTTTGGAGAAGTGCTGCAGACGTCTGTATTGTCAGCATTATAACCAGGAGTTCACGCTGATAGTATGGCAGAAGTACTACTTGAAGTCGTTTGACGAGCGCTGTGAATATGGGATTGGAGTGGGAGGACAACTACACGAAAGGTATGGGGAGCGAAAGCGGAAATACGTCACGCTAGAGGGAGTTGATGTTTGTGGCAAGGCGTGGTACATAATTCACGGCATCCCGAAGTCCACTTACCATAGTTACATCGAGATGTACAACGACGGCGTTGTATCAGGGATGCACGGAAACAAAGGGGTTAAGCGCCCGCGGGCTCGGACTGTTCAGGTCGCTGGGACTATGAAAGCCATTATTGACGAGAATGCTGATCAAATGCCCCACCAAATGCGCGGCATCGGGAATGGGCGAATGGACACTCTAAAATTCCTTCCTCCCGGAAGAAATTGGAAATGAGTCTGAGCAGACGCCAACGAGGTAGTGCCCCTAATCTCCTGTCACTGCTTTATTGATCGTGAGATCTCCGGACGAGATTAATGATCGTGAGATATCACGATCACTGTTCTGATGCATTGCTTGTCATTTGCATTCCTTCCCCTTTGCTCGTATCGATGCTTAAGCGTACCAGTTCTGGATGTGCAGTTGAATTCCGACTACGGTCTGCCGCCCGTGAGCCAGTCGACTATTAATAGACTCAAGCGGGAGCACTTCAACAACGTCTTCATTAAGCCTGTCGGAAGTTCGTTTGCAAAATGTACTACGTGCAACGACCTACAGCAGTTTATTCTGAAGTCTCTGAAAAGAAGCCCCGAGTACGTGGAGTTTGTGAAGCAGCGGACTCATCATCTCAATCACCAAGCTTCTTGCCGTCGTTTGTATGCGTCTTGGCGTGAGGAATCCAAACCAGATCCTCGAAGAATTTTATGTATAATTCACGACAAGATGGATACATCCAAGACGGCTCTACCCAGACTCCGGGTGACAATGAAGGCCACGGCCGGTTTGGGGCAACTTCCGATGAGCGTTATTGGAATGGTAGCTCATGGCCGTGGTGACGGTGCTTACGCCCATTATGCTCCATCTTGCTGGCCGGCGGACTCCAACTTCACCATTTCGTCTTTGGCGAGGTTGTTGCGCCGGCTGGAGGGTCCATCATTCAAGAGGCAAGCGACCTCTTTCCATATCTGCCGGCTAACTCATTGTTCGAGGCACTGCTTAGAGGAAAGTCTAGATGTATGGACAGCCTAACCCTCACCGAACCTGGAGCTCTGGTCGGAAGTACCCCCTTCCTGAAAATTTATATCTTCAGCTTGACAACTCTGCCAAGGATAACAAAAACAAATATTTGATGGCGTTCTTATCCTTGCTCACTACACGAGGTGTCTTCAAGGAAATTCAGGTTGGATTTCTACTAGTCGAATACACTCACGAGGACATCGATGCATATTTCAGCCACCTTTCCAAGGCCCTGAAGACCAAGAACACTTTTGTCGTCGCTGACCTCATAAAAGCCTTCATGCAGTCCTAAAAACTGTCATTTATGCCGGAGTTCATACAGGAGGTGGGGGATTTCAAGTCGTTCGTGGAAGGTTACCAATGCAATCGCGGGGAAAAATTCATTGGATTGGGGGAGATGCACCTGTTCAAGTTCTACGTGGACACTGATGGGGTCTCCATCATGAACTTCAAAAGGTCAACAGTTGATTCGGACTGGTTGCCGTCGAAGAAACCTTCTGAACGCATTTGGAAGACAGAAAGCAATGGTTGGCCCATGCTCCCTCACGGCTATCCAAAGCCTGTTCCGTTTAAGCCCATGTGGGGCAGCGAGGTTTCGATACCAAATGGAAATCAACAGAAGGCAAGGGATGCGGCGCGGAAAGCTACCTTGAACAAGGGTTTCATGCTGGTAGGACTCGAGAAATACATTCAGTACTGGCAATACGGTATTTCTAAATGCGAGGGATTTGCAACTGCGTTCGGTCCATACGTGGATTACTAGAAGTGTGTTCTCGATGAGCTGAAGGAACCATTACCCGAGTGTCCTCCGGAGTTGGTGGAAGGCTTCTGGCCACAACACAACTGGAGGGTGGCGCGTAATGGAGTCCCTCGCCCAGGATCGACGGTGAATCCCATGGACGTGATTCCGGAGGAAGAAGAGGAGCCGGAGCCTTACTGCGGCCCTGCAAATGAAGCGCCAAGGGAAAGCTTTAATCCATGGCTAGACATACGACCAGGCTGTTGGGTACTTGTCAGACCGGAAGTCCCGGAATCATGTGCTGTTTGGCAGGGAAGAGCATTGTCTACTATATGCAGAGTGGAAGGAGATGTGAATAATGGGAAGTTCTTGCTTCAGTACTGGCGACCCGATAACTCCGAAACGAGGCTGGATTGATTTATCGGAATTGCTGGTACGGTAAATGGGTCGTTGAAAAAAGTCCCCCCACCTAGGTGGACGCGGGTGCTGCAGTGTATGCGAATTGGTCCAGGAGAGTGGATCAAAAATCCTGGACGATTCCTCAGAAGAGTAGGGAGGCTGCCTTAGTGAATTTGAATCGGGCGAACGTGGTGGACCCATGATTGAATGCCTAGTCCGGGGTCGCTACTGCCATCGTGGGAACTCCCAACGCACTGTGTCGGTCGTCGCCGCAATCGTCAGATGTCACGATGCATTCTGCGGGGCGCGACTGCCATCGTGATATCGCACGACGCATTCTATATCCAGTAAGCGCAGCCGCAAGTGAGGGTTTCGAAGTACAGTCCGTTGAGTTAGTAGGACTGTTCTTCGATTAATTTTTCAGAGCTACTTTTTGTGACTTGTATATGTAAAATAAATCTTTATGAATATATTAATATGTTTATGATTTCTATTCTTTGCGTGCGGCAGGAGGGCAATGACTTGATAGCAGAAGCGCGGAATGTCTTTCTTCCTCTCGTCTCTTGAAATGGAAGTGGTTTATGTTTGTGTCCGGAACAGAATACATTGCTCGGGTCATACATGCACTCAAATGAGTCTGAATAATGCATTTCTTTTCTCTCACAGTTACACTGTTGGAATTCTAGTCTTCTAGGTTTTGCATCTTCACAATTATATAGCGGACAACCAAGTACGAATCTATTTTTTGCAGTGAAAGAACCTTGATGTTCTTTACACAAACTCAAACTAATGTCATTATTTCGGATGGAATATTATGTTTACTTAGCCGTTATTCATCTTCAGATGTATGTTGAATGTCTGAGCACCTGTAACTCAGTGGTCTACAGTTCTTCAAATGTCACTTGTGAGTACTGTGATATGCCCCTGTCACTTCATCATATCCTGACTACCTTAGCTCCACTATGTTAGCAGTCCGTCGGGGGATCTCCCGGTGAATCCTAGAATCGGACTCCTTATTCCCAAGAGCAATTGCTCATTTGGTAATTTTCAACTGATGTTTGAATTTCAAATCTACTTGTGTGTACTTCCTTTGAACTCTCGAGATACCATATATCTTTGAAAGAATCGGCCCCCTCGTGCCTTATTGTGAATCATTCTTGATGAACTCGGATATCACTTGCACTTTAGCACAGGAATCAAATTGTACCACTTCGACACCAAGATTGTCAGTGAAGTCGACTCATATTCTACCACCCCGTCAGGGGATCTCCCGATAGAATTATGTGAAGATCAGCGCTCATTAAGGGATTAATATGGGATGGGAGCCATGTTTGCAACAAGTGGTGGTCATCGGGGGATCTCTCGATAGGTTCTGAGACTTCAGTTGTGCTGTAAATTGGATACCTAAACTACGGAAACTTGGTCCACAGATCTCCCAATACAATCATGTGAACTCTACCACGGATCCGCTATGTTACGACTACACGATTTCTTTCATTTCCAAGCACATGAAGCACTTCCCGACATACTTGTGGGTGCTGAATTGGATACATGCAAAGCGTTCCTATTTGAGGAGATCTCTAGATCCATAGGAAAACATCAGGGGATTTTACCGCCTCTTTACTTATCGACTATTGAAAGTCCAGAAGTAGTTAAATATGGCATACCTAGTGTTGGATGATTTTATTATTTTGAACTCAAACCCTTACTTACCAAAAGAATTGAAAGTATCCATGGGTTAACAAATTAGGAATCTACAATACTTCAAATACACCTAGTGTTGGATAATTTTATTATCTTTAATTCAATCCCTTATTTATCAAAAGAATTGAAAGTATCCATGGGCTAACAAAATAGGAATCCACAATATTTGAAATACACCTAGTGTTTAATGATTTTATTATTTTGGTTTGAATCCTTTACTTACCAAAAGAATTGAAAGTATCCATGGGCTAACAAAATAGGAATCCACAATATTTGAAATACACCTAGTGTTGGATGAATTTACTATTTTGGTTTGAATCCCTTACTTACCAAAAGAATTGAAAGTATCCATGGGCTAACAAAATAGGAATACACAATATTTGGAATACACCTACTACTGGATGATTTTATTATTTTGAATTCAATCCCTTACTAAGCAAAAGAATTGAAAATATCCTCGAAAAACAAAATAGGAATCCACAATATTTCAAATGCACCTAGTGTTGGATGATTTTATTATTTTGAATTCAATCCCTTACTTACCAGAAGAATTCAAAGCATCTATGGGCTACCAAACTAGGAATCCACATTATTGAAATACACCTAGTGTTGGATGATTTTATTATTTTGAATTCAATCCCTTACTTACCAAACGAATTGAATGATCCTCGAAAAACAAAATAGGAATCCACAATATTCGAAATACACCTAGTGTTGGATGATTCTATTATTTTGAATTCAATCCATTACTTACCAAAAGAATTGAAATTATCCATGGGCTAACAAAATAGGAATCCACAATATTTGAAATCCACCCTGTGTTGGATGATTTTATTATTCTGAATTCAATCCCTTACTTACCAAAAGAATTCAAAGCATCCACGAAAATTAAAATAGGAATCCAAAATCTTTGAAATACACCTAGTGTTGGATGATTATAATATTCTGAGTTCAATCCCTTATTTACCAAAAGAATTGAAAGTATCCATGGGCTAACGAAATAGGAATCCACAATATTTGAAATACACCTAGTGTTGGATGAATTTACTATTTTCGTTTGAATCCCTTACTTACCAAAAGAATTGAAAGCATCCATGGGCTAACAAAATAGGAATCCACAAAATTTGAAATATTCCTAATAATCAATTATTTTATTATTTTGGTTTGAACCCTTTACTTACCAAAAGAATTGAAAGTATCCATGGGCTAACAAAATAGGAATCCACAATATTCGAAATACACCTAGTCTTGGATGATTTTATTATTTTGAACTCAAACCCTTACTTATCAAAAGAATTGAAAGTATCCATGGGTTAACAAATTAGGAATCCACAATATTTGAAATACACCTAGTGTTGGATGAATTTACTATTTTGGTTTGAATCCCTTACTTACCAAAAGAATTGAAAGTATTCTCAAAAAACAAAATAGGAATCCACAATATTTGAAATGCACCTAGTGTTGGATGATTTTATTATTTTGAATTCAATCCCTTACTTACCAAATGAATTCAAAGCATCCACGATAACCAAAATAGGAATCCACAATATTTAAAATGCACCTAGCGATGGATGATTTTATTATTTTGAACTCAAACCCTTACTTACCAAAAGAATTGAAAGTATCCATGGGCTAACAAAATAGGAATCTACAATATTTGAAATACACCTAGTGTTGGATGATTTTATTATTTTGAATTGAATCCCTTACTTACCAAAAGAATTTAAAGCATCCATGGGCTAACAAAATAGGAATCCACAATATTTGAAATCCACTTAGTGTTGGATAATTTTATTATCTTGAATTCAGTACCTTACTTACCAAAAGAATTCAAAGCATCCTCGAAAATTAAAATAGGAATCCAAAATATTTGAAATACACCTAGTGTTGGATGATTTTATTATTTAGAATTCAATCCCTTATTTACCAAAATAATTGAAAGTGTCCATGGGTTAATAAAATAGGAGTCCACGATACTTGAAATACACCTAGTATTGGATGATTTTATTATTATGAATTGAGTCCATCACTTACAAAAAGACTTGAAAGGATCGATGAGCTAACCAAATAGAAATCCACAATATTTGAAATACACCTAGTGTTGGATGATTTTATTATTTTGAATTCAATCCCTTACTTACCAAATGAAGTCAAAGCATCCACGACAATCAAAATAGAAATCCACAATATTTGAAATGCACCAAGCAATGGATGATTTTATTATTTTGAATTCAATCCCTTACTTACCAAAAGAATTGAAAGTATCCATGGGCTAACGAAATAGGAATCCACAATATTTGAAATACACCTAGTGTTGAATGATTTTATTATTCTGAATTCAATCCCTTACTTACCAAAAGAATTGAATGTATCCTCGAAAAACAAAATAGGAATCCACAATATTCGAAATACACCTAGTGTTGGATGATTCTATTATTTTGAATTCAATCCATTACTTACCAAAAGAATTGAAATTATCCAAGAGCTAACAAAATAGGAATCCACAATATTTGAAATCCACCTTGTATTAGATGATTTTATTATTTTGAATTCAGTCCCTTACTTACCAAAAGAATTGAATGTATCCTCGAAAAACAAAATAGGAATCCACAATATTCGAAATACACCTAGTGTTGGATGATTCTATTATTTTGAATTCAATCCATTACTTACCAAAAGAATTGAAGTTATCCATGGGCTAACAAAATAAGAATCCACAATATTTGAAGTCCACCTAGTGTTGGTTGATTTTATTATTTTGAATTGAATCCCTTACTTACCAAAAGAATTCAAAGCATCCACGAAAATCAAAATAGGAATCCACAATATTTGAAATACACCTAGTGTTGGATGATTTTATTATTCTGAATTCAATCCCTTATTTACCAAAAGAATTGAAAGCATCCATGGGCTAACAAAATAGGAATCTACAATATTTGAAATACACCTAGTGTTGGATGATTTTAATATTTTGGTTTGAATCCTTTACTTATCAGAAGAATTCAAAATATCCATAGGCGAACAAAATAGGAATCCAGAATATTTCAAATACACCTAGTGTTCGATGATTTTAGTATTCTGAATTCAATCCCTTATCTACCAGAAGAATTCAAAGCATCTATGGACTAACAAACTAGGAATCCACATTATTTGAAATACACCTAGTGTTGGATGATTTTATTATTTTGAATTCAATCCCTTACATACCAAAATAGTTGAAAGTATCTATGGGCTAACAAAATAGGAATCCACAATATTCGAAATACACCTAGTGTTGGATGATTCTATTATTTTGAATTCAATCCATTACTTATCAAAAGAATTGAAATTATCCATCGGCTAACAAAATAGGAATCCACAATATTTGAAATACACCTAGTAATTAATTATTTTATTATTTTGGTTTGAATCTTTTACTTACCAAAAGAATTGAAAGTATCCATGGACTAACAAAATAGGAATCCTCAATATTCAAAATACACCTAGTATTGGATGATTTTATTATTTTGAACTCAAACCCTTACTTATCAAAAGAATTGAAAGTATCCATGGGTTAACAAATTAGGAATCCACAATATTTGAAATACACCTAGTGTTGGATGAATTTACTATTTTGGTTTGAATCCCTTACTTACCAAAAGAATTCAAAGCATCGTCGAAAATTAAAATAGGAATCCACAATATTTGGAATACACCTAGTGTTGGATGATTTTATTATTTTGAATTCAATCCCTTACTTATCAAAAGAATTGAAAGTATCCATGGGCTAACAAAATAGGAATCCACAATATTTGAAATGCACCTAGTGTTGGATGATTTTATTATTTTGAATTTAATCCCTTACTTACCAAATGAATTCAAAGCATCCTCAAAAATTAAAATAGGAATCCACAATATTTGAAATGCACCTAGCGATGGATGATTTTATTATTTTGAAGTCAATCCCTTACTTACCAAAAGAATTGAAAGTATCCATGGGCTAACGAAATAGGAATCCACAATATTTGAAATCCACCTGGTGTTGGATGATTTTATTATTTTGAATTCAATCCCTTACTTACCAAATGAAGTCAAAGCATCCACGATAACCAAAATAGGAATCCACAATATTTGAAATGCACCAAGCGATGGATGATTTTATTATTTTGAAGTCAATCCCTTACTTACCAAAAGAATTGAAAGCATCCATGGGCTAACAAAATAGGAATCCACAATATTTGAAATACACCTAGTGTTGGGTGATTCTATTATTTTGAATTTAATCCATTACTTACCAAAAGAATTGAAATTATCCATGGGCTAACAAAATAGGAATCCACAATATTTGAAATCCACCTTGTATTAGATGATTTTATTATTTTGAATTCAGTCCCTTACTTACCAAAAGAATTCAAAGCATCCACGAAAATCAAAATAGGAATTCACAATATTTGAAATACACCTAGTGTTGGTTGATTTTATTATTTTGAATTCAATCCCTTATTTACCAAAAGAATTGAAAGCATCCATGGGCTAACAAAATAGGAATCCACAATATTTGAAATACACCTAGTGTTGGTTGATTTTATTATTTTGAATTGAATCCCTTACTTACCAAATGAATTCAAAGCATCTACGATAACCAAAATAGGAATCCGCAATTTTTGAAATACACCTAGTGTTGGATGAATTTACTATTTTGAATTCAATCCCTTACTTATCAAAAGAATGAAAAGTATCCATAGGCTAACAAAATAGAAATCCACAATATTTGGAATACAGCTAGTATTGGATGATTTTATTATTTTGAATTCAATCCCTTACTTATCAAAAGAATTGAAAGTATTCTCGAAAAACAAAATAGGAATCTACAATATTTGAAATGCACTTAGTGTTGGATGATTTTTTTATTTTGAATTCAATACCTTACTTACTAAAAGAATTGAAAAAATCTATGGGCTAAAAAACAGGAATACAAATTAGTTGAAATACACCTAGTGTTGGATGATTTTATTATTTAGAATTGAATCCCTTACTTACCAAAATAATTGAAAGTATCCATGGGCTAACAAAATAGGAATCCACAATATTTGAAATACACCTAGTGTTGGATGATTTTATTATTTAGAATTGAATCCCTTACTTACCAAAATAATTGAAAGTATCCATGGGCTAACAAAATAGGAATCCACAATATTTGAAATACACCTAGTGTTGGATGATTTTATTATTTTGAATTTAATCCCTTACTTACCAAAATAATTGAAAGTATCCGTGGGTTAATAAAATAGGAATCCACAACATTTAAAATACACCTAGTGTTTAATGATTTTATTATTATGAATTGAGTCCATCACTTACCAAAAGACTTGAATGTATCCATGGGCTAACAAAATAGGAATCCACAATATTTGAAATACACCTAGTATTGGATGATTTTATTATTTTGAATTCAATCCCTTACTTACCAAAAGAATTGAAAGTATCCATGGGCTAACAAAATAGGAATCCACAATATTTGAAATTCACCTAGTGTTGGATGATTTTATTATTTTGAATTTAATCCCTTACTTACCAAAAGAATTGAAAGCATCCTCGAAAAACAAAATAGGAATCCACAATATTCGAAATACACCTAGTGTTGGATGATTCTATTATTTTGAATTCAATCCATTACTTACCAGAAGAATTCAAAGCATCTATGGGCTAACAAACTAGGAATCCACGTTATTTGAAATACACCTAGTGTTGGATGATTTTATTATTTTGAATTCAATCCCTTACTTACCAAGATGTTTGAAAGTATCCATGGGCTAACAAAATAGGAATCCACAATATTCGAAATACACCTAGTGTTGGATGATTTTATTATTTTGAACTCAAACCCTTACTTACCAAAAGAATTGGAAGTATCCAACGTCCACTGGAGGCTAAATAAGGGACTCTGCTACTGCATTGCCTACATTACCGAGAACTGGTGCCTCATATTTCTCTTCATAGCTCATGGATTTAGGAACAACCCCTCTACAATTTTCAAACTTCTCACGTACACACCTTGGCATTTCTTTACAACGGTCTAACGTGGGATTACCGCCATGTCCAAAATGAATCAATGCCTTTTTTTGTACAAATGCTATACTCCAGCCACAAAAAACGCATTTCCGAGGATGGACCAAACCGTCGTTCTCAGTGCACGGAACAAGCCAAGGGTCCCACTCCTTCATGGCCCTACGTGTGTCACTTACATTTGCTCCCCTCCCCACACCTCATCCAGCCATAATGGAAACCTACTACGGATTCTGAAAAAAATACTGCACCAATTGACTTGATAATGTATAGAAAGTTATGATAAAGTCACCCTCTAAAAGAGGTCTTGTGAACCCCTCAAAGCAAGGTTATTGCCCTCCAATGAACCAAAACGTCCGTAGGAAGCCTCTTTCGAAGATTCAAGTCTAGAGTGTAATCATTGGAGCAAGTTGAGAGACTAATATTTTCCCCTAGATTTATAGTAACGGACTCCCTAGACCCGAGGTCGC
Source organism: Pseudisothecium myosuroides (assembly GCA_951799445.1). NCBI lineage: Eukaryota > Viridiplantae > Streptophyta > Bryopsida > Hypnales > Lembophyllaceae > Pseudisothecium > Pseudisothecium myosuroides. The sequence continues at coordinate 3,100,744 of OX637297.1, forward strand.
CTCCTCAGCGACTGTGGATTCACATGTTTGAACCTAAATTCGCTGGAAGGACAACTACGCCTAAAGGGCGACCTCGTGTCGACCCAAAGTGCAACCTCGGGTTCTAATTGCAATTTTGGAATTTTGGGCAACCACAGGTTTGAAATTGACCTTGCGGCCAAGAGGGCGACCTCGTGTCCTCTGCTGAGGCGACCTTGCGTCCTCTGTTGGGGAGAACTCGGGTCCTCTATTGGGGCCACCGCGCGTACACGTGGCGACCTCGGGTCTTCTACTTGGCCGACCTCGGGATTGGAGCGATCCCGGGTACAGTGGTGACCGCGGGTACAAGGCAATTTCTTTTTCCCTTCCCCGGGAGTGCGACCGGTAAAAACATACAAAATTCTGATGTAGTGTAACCTTTTAACCTCTAAATTTACAAGGCCTTCTATGAACTTTGGGGAATTGCTTGAAATTGACCAAAAAAACAACCTTTTAAATGGTTGTATTTTTTTCCTTTATTGTAAACGTACCAATTCTAATTAGACATGTGAGAGATCACTGAAAAGAAAAAAAAAATATCACTTATGATTCAAAGATTATAATAACTGATCATGAGGGGCTTGAAATACTGGAAGTCACTTGAAGTCTTTCAATACTCTTTTTACATGCCAAGTTTACAAAGGTGGTCACCAAAAAAATTTGAGGTAAACGACCTATTCTACATAACTCTAATCAATTCATGGCTTCTCAAAATGTACTGTCCTTTTTCTTTAGGATTTCAGGTCTAAGGTGATTTCAACTCCAAGATCCAGTGCATTTCAGGGTCAACTCTAAGTCAAGCCTTCAACAAGACAAAAAGTCATGATTACAATGGACACCTTTTTTAATGAATTTCTAAGGTGATTTTGTGTACTTCTGTGGGGCACTTCAATAAAACTTGTTCTGCCTTCTCATGTTTGTACACATCATTCCAAATTGTCGTATACATACTAAACTATAAAGAAATTGATGTCCATTGCACCTGAAGCCCTAAAAAACCGTTTGTCCCCTCGAGGGACAATTTGGGTCCGCGCAGGTTCCTATGGTCTCAATTTTTTGTGATTTTTTGAGGGCGTGATTTTTGTGAGAGCTTTGTGAATACATAATTTTTATTTTAATTGATGCCCTGAAGAAAAAGTTATGGCACAATAAGCAACAATGGAGTTTCGCGAGCAGCAACAAAAAAATCACAAAAAATCAAAATAATTTTTTTTCAAATTTTTTTTTCAAAGATTATATTTTTGACTACATGTGAAGTTTATTTCATTCAATTTGGACTAACAATGGGAAAGTTATGGACAATCTTAGTTTTTTGGGCAATCTAAGCATCTTCTAGGCAAAGTAACTTTTAGAATTCATTTTTGAATGCAATTTTTAAGAATTTTTTAAAAAAATTGTTGGAATGGGTTAGATTTTTTTGCTAGAACAATCTTACCATTGGGATTATTGTAATTCAATTCCATCTAAAACCTATTAACAATTTAATTTTTTCTTCAATCTTCAACCCGTTTCTACTTAACAATTTTTTAATGAATGAAAATTAAGTGTTTTTTTGCCTAAATTTTTTTTGGAGATTCTCAACTCAACTAATTAACAGAAATAAGTAGAAAATCAAAATCAAGAGTGCAAAAAACTTGAACTAAAAAGATTCAAAGACAAAAAATCTAATTAAGCAAGGTGCTCAAAAACTTGTTTCTTTCACTTTAAAGGCATATATCTTGCAATCTACACGATCAAAGTTTCTGAAATTTCTTCCACATATTCATATACTAGTCAAATATAAGATCTAACAATTGGATATGCAAAAAACAACAATTTTTCAAAGTTTTTTGCTCTTCACAATAGAAATGGCAGTTTTGAGTGTAGTTTGATGGGAAAAAAAGCCTCGGTCCTTTAGGGGTTAAAGTATTCGCTATTTCACAAACATACAAACGATGGAATTCATGTTCACATGTTTTGGCTCATCAATGAAGCACATGCAATTCACCATATTTGCTCTGCAATGTTCAAAATGGATGGTACCTTTTATTATATATACATGTCGTGGAAAGTACATAGCCTTAGTATAGCATCGCAACAAGAATACCAAGTCATTCAACATGCGCCTTGCCCTTCTGTTTCTCTTTCTTGGCATCAGCTTGTTGTTGGCGGATCACCACTCTCTGTTCTCTTTGACAAGTCTCCTTCCAAGCGGCAGTGGAAAAATACCCTTGCTCCCAAAGTTTGACTATTGACTGGTTGAAAGTAATGAAGGCCTTCTTGGTCCCTTTGAGTTCTTCCAAGATCTTTTCGTCTCTCAGATGACGGCCTAACTTCTCCTTTAGGCCCGCTACTTCTGTTTGACACATTTCATCTTGCGTAGCAAAATTTTCCCAACCGTACACATCCACGACACGGTCAAGAGGGGCTCCATCTTTAATTTCTTCTAGGAACTGTAACCTCGATCGTGCCACTTCCAAGCGTTGCTTTTCTATGTGCACCTATTCTCGTCCATTCTTGCACTTTCCAATTAGTTCAGCAAGCCTTTCCTTTGCAAATGAGTTACTACAAGGTTTGGATTTATTGAGAAAAAATAGACAAGCAAATATATATTCAATGAAAGAAGAAAACAAGAATGAGAAGGGGGTAAAAACTTCAAGCTACGTTGCCCCTTTTATATGCTACTCTAACTTTTACTTTGGCTATAAACTACTTCTAACTAAAAGTAAATTCTAACTATAATTCTATTTATAAGTAAAGTCAACTCATACTATGAGCCCTTAATATATCCTTTACTTCAACACTCCCACTTTGTTTAGTGCCAAATAATATTAAACCCATATTCTTTCAAGGGATTCATATCGAATACAATAGCCATTGGTGCCACAATGACCATACTTGCTCCCACTTGTTCGCAACCGGGCTCTTTATAGCTTCCTCAATGGTGCTTGGATCTCTTGCAAACGCCACATTTGCATGCTCTACTTGCTCTCGAGGCAAAATGTGGTTCTTCCACCATTCTCCAGGTGGCCTACGATCTCTAGTAGGATATCTTGACTCCTTTAAAGTTTCTCCTTCACCATCATCTTCACTTGGTGTCAAACTGCTAGATTTCTTCTCAAGTGTTGGTGGTGCTTCATCTTTGTCATCATCTTGATCTCTATCATCTTTGGGTGACACTTGTAAATTTGGAGATTTGTTCACTTCATGTGCCGATCCTCCAATTCTCCCATTTGGACACATTTCCAAAGTCTTGCTAATGCCTGGTTTGTCTTCAATGAAGGTCACATCTCGGCTCTTAATGATCTTCTTAGTCTCCAAACACATGAGCCTATAAGCTTTTGATGCTTCGCAATAGCCCACAAACAAGGGCTTGGTGCCCTTTGCATCAAGCTTGGAGCGCTTGGGGCTTGAATCCAAAGCATATGCAATGCATCCAAAGATACGCATGTGACCAATGTTTGGCTTTCTTCCACTCCATGCTTCTTCCGGTGTCATAGATGGGACCGCACTAGTAGGACATCTATTGCGTGTATATACTGCATTAGACACTACTTCTACCCAAAGATCATATGAAAGGCCTTGTGCATGTAACATTGTCCTTGCCATTTCCATAAGTGTACAGTGGCACGCTCTGCCACACCGTTTTGTTGTGGAGTATAAGGGGCTGAAGTTTGATGTTGAATGCCATGGAATTTCATAAAAGCCTCAAATGTCTTGGACATGTACTCACCTCCATTGTCCGATCTCAACACCTTCACTTTATGCTCCAATTCATTTTCTACAAGGGCCTTCCATGCCTTGAACCTCTCAAACACATCACTCTTGCATTTGAGAAAAAACACCCATATCTTCCTAGAAAAATCATCAATGAAAGTCAAGAAATACCTTGCACCACCCATAGAAGTAGTCCTCATGGGGCCACACACGTCGGAGTGCACAATCTCCAACACCTTAGTTGCCCTCCTTGCTCTGGCAGTTGGAAATGGTTGCCTTGCTTGCTTACCTTCAATACAAGCCTCACACATCATATCACGTAGGCTCTTCATCACTTGCATGCCATCAACCATAGATTGAAGGCTCTCCACACTCTTCACATTGAGGTGGCCCAATCTCTTGTGCCAAAGCTCTAAGGACTCTTGATGGGTTGATCCTTGTGCTAAACATGCCATGCTTGAGCCCTTCACTATTTTAAACTCAAGTTGGTACAAATTTCCTTGTTTAAGTGCCATAACAATCATCTCTCCATTTGCTGCCCTCAGAACGCAGCCTTTGTTGTTGAATTGCACCTTCAAGTCTTGTGACACCAATTTGCTCACGGAGAGCAAGTTTGCATTCATTTTTGGCACATGGAGCACATCTTGAATACAAATTCTTCTCAAATGGCCCCTAACATCAATCTCCGCTACAATGCAACCCATGCCAGCTACCTCCACCATCCCATTATTACCCAAATACACCTTTCGATTGCTAACAGATTCATAAGTGAGGAAAGCTTCCCTATAGGGAGTCATGTGTTGTGTTGCGCCCGAGTCAATGATCCATTTAAACATGTTGCAGTTGTCATGTCCTTCATTTGCCGCAAATGCAAAGTTATCTTCAACCTCCGTGACACTAGCCTTGTTTGCACTCTCCTTCTTCGGCTGCCTACAATATCTTGCAAGGTGACCGAGCTGCCCACAATGTAGCATGTGCGTGTCTCCTTGCGTTGTTGTGAGCTCCCCCCTTGGCCATATTGTGAGAGGAGGGCTGCCCCTCCATCTTGGATCTCATTCTCCTTCCTCTTGGACACCTTGTGCATCAACCTTGCCGTAATGAAATTAAGAGTGAGCTCCTCCACGGGTCTTGTCTCCAAAGTGGTGATGAGATACTCATATGAAGGTGGCAAACTCTGAAGGAGAGTCATGACCATATCTCCATCCGTCACGGGCACCTCCAAACAAGCAAGTCGGTCCGCAAGTGCCTTCACCTTATTGATGTAGTCAAGCATGTCCTCATCTTCTTGCATCTTGCATGTGAAGAACTTGCGCCGAATGAAGAGCATGTTGGACAAGCTCTTTGTCTCATGGATGTTGCAAAGAACACGCCATGCTTCCGCCGGTCCCTTGCATGCTTGAACATGTGCAAGTTGCCTATCTACAAGACTACAGGCAATAATGGAGAAGGCCTTCTTGACTTTCTTATCATAAGTCTTTTTGGTCTTCATGTCGACATCAGATTCAGGAAGCTTCTCAGTGCCTTCTACAATATCCCATAAGTCCTTCTCAGCCAAGATCATCTCCATCTTGAACTTCCATAGGTCGAAGTTCTCTCCATTGAACTTTTCAATGAGCCTCATGCCCTCTCCTTCACTTATGGCCATTATACGTCTCCCACTCTAATGAAAGCCTTTAATGACCCTAATAACTCAAATGAACCCTCAAGCGGTTCCGAATCACACAACCAACCCTCTCATGGTTGTAATCACTCCAACAAGACTCCAAACGGTCTTAATCACTCAAATGAACCCTCAAACGGTTTTAATCACTCAAATGAACCCTCAAATGGTCTTAATCACTCAAATGAACCCTCAAACGGTTCCAAATCACACAACCAACCCTCACGTGGTTGCAATCACTCCAACAAGACTCTAAATGGTCTTGATCAATTAAATGAACCCTCAAACGGTTCCAAATAACATAACCAACTCTTATATAAGAATGAAGATCTTAATCCAAAGTACTTCAAACGACCCCAAACTACACTTGCTCCAACAAACCTTTCAAAGAGATCCAACCTCTAATAGCAACTCACATGAGTGGGCCCATAACCTATTGAGAGAAAATAGACAAGCAAATATATATTCAATGAAAGAAGAAAACAAGAATGAGAAGGGGGTAAAAACTCCAAGCTATGTTGCCTCTTTTATATGCTACTCTAACTTTTACTTTGGCTATAAACAACTTCTAACTAAAAGTAAACTCTAACTATAATTTTATTTATAAGTAAAGTCAACTCATACTATGAGCCCTTAATATATCCTTTACTTCAACATGATTCGCGGTCTTTGGAAAATTTGAGGTAGAATGCTTCCAACTCTGATATTTCTTGCTCTTGCGTTGCCAAACGAGTTCGCCCAGTTCTAATTTTTGCTTGTAGGCTTGCCACAACATTGCCAAGTAGACTTTGCATGGCCAACTTCCGCAAAATATCGCACTCTTCTCGTTTGCCAACAAACTCTTCGCGAATCCCCCTGAGTTGACGTTTATAAATCATTTTCATGAAGGAAGAGGGAGAATCCTCATGAGCTTCAGCTTGAAGGTATTCCCCTTTGAACGGTGCGGGTTCTACGAAAGGCACTCTCATCGCAAGAGGCACCACCACGTCTAGAATTTGGATATCTTCATCCAAATGATGATCGTCATCCTCTGGCCGGAGTGAAAGGACATATTGTAGTTGAAGACCGACCCCCCTCTAGTTCTACCACTGTAAGAGGGGGTACGTATATTGCCAAGTCTTAGCTCCCCCCTACATGCCCTTCTTTTGCTACCACCACTAGTAAATCTTCAGCCATGGATGTGGCTTTTGATGGGCTTGCGTTGTCGAGAGAAAGGTCTTGAACCGAGTCATTTTTAGAGCTTGAATGGTCAGACCAAATGAATTCTTCATCGGGCACTCCACGCTTGATAAACTTCTTTAATCCTAGCCCAGCCCACAGAGTGGAGGACGGACCCGCCTTCGGAATGTCTTCGGTAAGCGGAATGATTGCTTTCTTTGCTCCCTTCATGGTCCTCCAGTCTACCTTTCGCTCCAAGATGACCTCTGCGTATACCATTATACATATGAACAAATTGACTTCATTCCTGATCACCGCAGCTGTATTGTACAACGCTCGATTCACTTTGATACACCGTTGCACAAATGCGTCATGGGTGCAATAATGAAGATTGGTTACATTCCTACTCAAATGGTGATGATGTCAACGATAAGGGAATAGTTTGTCGACATGGCACCATCCCACAAACACCTTACAGATGTTCCCTGTCTACACCCCTTGAATTTCCCTCCAACCATGATAGGCCTTCGCCTGCGGGTCAAGAAAGATGCATCGTTGCCTCGGCTGGCTCTTTCCTTTCGACTTGGTCTTCTTCTTGTCGGCGCCCATTGTATACGATTTCTACTTGAAAGACTAAAAAACTAACTAAATCAGCTATATTAGGATTAAAGTGCTGGCAGCTATACAAGCATGAAAATCCTAGCACCGGTCCAGTTCACAATTATAAAAATACGTCCAATAACATTATATTCATTAAAATGGAGGGTGGCCACCCTCTCAAAATAGTTTTAGGTATTTGAAGGCCCAACTAGTGGATTGCATGGGCTCTACTTTAGTTCAAAAATCACTCAATTAATTGGTCTAAAGTAGCAATTTCCATTAAAATGAGAGTCATGCAAACAATGAACGCCTTCCAACAAATGTTGTTATGTTCCATGTCAAACATTACACGTGTTCAAGAAACAAAGTAAAAATAAAATGCAATAGCAAATACTTTAATATGATATTTAAATTGCACTTCCGATATGAATACGGGAAATGCGTCACCCAAATATGTATTATCCACTAGAAATCTATATTTATGAAATAGTCTTAGGTATTTGAAGGCACAACTAGTGAATTGCATGGGCTCTACTTTAGTTTGAAAATCACTCAATTAATTGGTCTAAAGTAGCAATTTCCATTAAAATGAGAGTCATGCAAACAATGAACGCCTTCCAACAAATATTGTTATGTTCCATATCAAACATTACACGTGTTCAAGAAACAAAGTAAAAAAGAAAATGCAATAGCAAATACTTTAATATGATATTTAAATTGCACTTCCGATATGAATACGGGAAATGCGTCACTAAAACATGTATTATCCACTAGAAATCTATATTTATGAGTTCTATTCATGAAAATGAACTGTTTATCGTTAAAGAAAACAAAATCCAGATGCCCACATTCATGAGAACACAAAATGATGTCTTCTACGTATACGCAAAAGCATATTGTAGGCATAGAAATGACAAATAATACACTATCATATAGACCTAAGAACATAATTAGGGAGCTTCCCTCTAACAACCAGTGTACTTAAGACTAACGATTTGCAGCCAAACTCTGCTTGATGATTTCAATTTGAGCAGGAGGAATCTTAATCTTGCACTGTGCAGTATCTTTTGGGGTCCTAGACTTCCACGCTGTCATAACAGCATCCGTGTGCTGCCAAAGTGGCAGTTCCTTTGCATCAATCTCCCAACGTAGACCTCTGTCGTTGTCCCATCCAGTGTAGAATTTTTAAATATCGTCATCTACTGCTGTTGGACGGAAGTATTGAATGCGCACAGAATTTGGATGTAGTAGATCAACGAAAGGATCAGACAAAGCCCTTGCAATCCACACTGGTTGCAACTCATTTTTGGCGGGGGTAATCGCCACAAAATAGTCCTTGAAGAGATCTCGACCCACCCTGAAGGATGGTTGTGGGCGACCACTCAATGGCCCGACGTACACATCATCCTCCCCGAACTCTTCTCAATCCTCTCCATCGCTATCTAATTGATCAATCCAAGTTGCTTGAACACAAGTAGTCGGCCAGAAGCCATCCTTCAAAACAGTAGAGTCAGGTAGTGGTTCTTGAAGTGCTACCTTCACATCACACCAATAGTGCACTATATGCTCCAATCGTCTTTGGCATTCCCTGGTGCGGTCTTGGTTGCACAAGTTCTCCTAGTACTTAATAAACGCGGATATACCCTTCACAATGTCTGCCTAAGCTTTCATTGGGCTTGGCAGAACTACCTATGGTATTCCACGGGGCCATAAACTTTGTCCCTCCGAATCCTCGTGCCACAATTTCATTCTACCACCTGCGCCTAAGGGCAACCACTCTAGGTCAGTGCACAATAATTTGTACTTCATGACAGGACAACCCGTCGAATCAAGGTAGAACTTCACTTGTTGGGGCTTTGTGTGTCCAATCATGATATGACTGCCGGCCAAAAATTTGCCTGCAATGAAAGCCTTGAAATCAAGCACTTCTTCTATAAGGTGGGGGATAGTGGGCATGGATTCTACATCCATGAACGACTTCGTAAGCGCAAGAATTGTAAGGAAATTTTCCTTCTTCAACAACATGCTCCATCTTCCAAAGAGCGCATCAATGTCGTCATGAGTATGACCCAAAATCATGAAGTTCACATACACTTCATAGAAAATCTTGTTTGCAACCAGTAGAGACTAGTAGCAAAAAACGTATCTATTCTTGTTGTCCCCAACGGCATTGTCCATTTGCACATTCAAAATGGGTGGCAAAGGCGTTGCTGGAACTAAGTTCTCTGGTGGCGGGGGGAGTGAAGCTTCACACATTTCCGCACCCTTCAGAAGCGCCTTTGACAAATTTGTCAACCTTGCCCCCACAAACAATTACTGAGAAGAAGACTTTGGCGGCAATTCCAAATCTCGCAATAACTTTGCCATGGAGCCAATGGTGTAGTTCAAATCTTTAGGAAACATTTCCAAGCCATGATGCACGTACCGAACATCAGCATGACCGTGCGCAATCATGCCGATGACAGCAACAGGCAATTTCGGGAGCCCATCGAGTTCTTTAGTCTTGTGAGAGAAGACCGGTGATGCTGTTTTGGAATGGTCCATCTTGTCATACATGATTGTCAAACACTCGTGCGGAAAACTATGCGATTGGTAACGGTTTGCATAATACAGCTCCCTATGCGCCCGAGCAATAGCCAAGTGTCTATCTAGCCTCCTTGTCCATTTTAGAGTGCTTTCAGATCCAACAAAACAACTCTTCTGTATCTCTTGTAATCTATCACACTCCGAACATCGAGCAAAGTTATCTCCAGGCTTCTTCACCTTGTACTCCGGGAACTTTGAGGACCTAATCTTGCTCAAGTTTGAAGTTGAAACGTCCGGCAATCCGAAGGCCGCATTCACTTCGTTGATTTCTTTCATTTGACCCTTCCATTGGAAGGTAGCGGGGAGACACATGGAGATGACTTTGTCCCCTGACTTCAGAGTGCGGGTACAATGTGGCATGTGATCCACCTCCTTTCCAAGGATGCACTTCAACGTTGCCGTGGCTTGTTCAGTATGCTTCCTTGGCTTTGACAACCCCGTATTACCGTGTGCACGCGCCTCTCGATCGTCCTTCCAGTATTTCAGGTAACAATAAAATGTTGCCTCTGGGACAGCAGCAATATGCATCCATGCTCGCATGCACATACTAATGCTTTCAATGGTCACCATCTTCCTCCCATGTGCATCAAGATGAATTGATCTGTGCACATCAGTCTTCACGTGGGACCTGAACTTAAATGATGAGCTGTGGTACATGCGTTCTTAGAAGGCTCAAATTTTCTCCCTTGGAAACGACTGAACACAGTTTTTGCTGGAGACGGAGTTGATGGACTCTTGAGTGAGGAGCTCTTTCGATTTGAGGGATGTCATGCGAGGTGGATTCCTAAGTAGACTTGTGTAAGGCTGGGCAGATGTTAGGGGCGTAGGATTCAGAAGAAGGGCTTGTTGAGTTCTGAAAGTATCCCGTACTTCATGGTCGCAAAGACTTGCCCCGGAGCAATGGACCTTGTCAATGGGCCAAACCATCAAATAGTAAATCCTTTCCTCTGGTATGTCCACTTCAAAATATGACCTGGTAATGTGCACTGCAACGTGGGTATCGCCGAGAGGACCATTCGCACCGAGTACGAGGTCTGAATTCACGCTGTGGCAAGTACCTTCGCCGACGAGAACACCCCCGTCATTGTACAGAGTAACGGTCCTAGTATTCCACAGACGACGTGGAATTCCTTTGCATTCCGGAATTTCGACATTCACACCTTGAATCGCATGATTTTCATCGTCTGAATACTCCATAGGGTCAGCTGAAATCTCAGAGGAACTCATGACAGAAGCCTGCAAAAAAGGAGGCCAACATTCTGTGAGTGTATGTTTCAGAGTACATCTCTGCTCCATTAAGCTCAAATCGAGCTAAATGGTGTAACATATAGATATCATACACTTCCATGAAATGAAAACATTTTTATCGAAGAAAGAGTTCTTCCTGATTTTTGTAAAATATTAATCCTGAACGTGATCAGAATGACCCTGACCATTCTTTTGAAGGAAAAGTGACAGTATTCATAATTTTTAGAGTCATTACAGCTAATTCTCTTATCAAGATAAGATTTTGAAGAATTTACCTCAATAACATATGATGAACATGATATTAAAATGAAAAGAGTACTGTCAATCCCGAACGCTGAGAAACCCAGATGAGCTTGACTCAAGCTAATCGACAGCGCATGTCCCAGTTACTTTGACTGATTATTTCACTTCACAAGTTGCTTATAGATTTTATACTGGAATAATAATATCTATAAATCGATTTCTTGCTTGATAGACAACGACGCCTAGAACATTAAATTATACTATAAATGTTCAGAAGATTTTATATAGTATTCTGTATCCACCTGAATTCCGATGTGATTTATGCATGACGATTCAGCTCAAATCGAGCTGAATCCAAATTACAGGTTTTGTCTGTTACTATTACAAATTACCTCCAAGAATCTAATATTGTTAGATCATCAATAGTTCAGCTCAAATCGAGCTAAATAGCAGACGGTATTTCTTCCAATTTCAGTATTATATGAATACTTCTTATTTGTTCATAATCAAACTCTCAGATATTCAGCTCGAATCGAGCTGAATACCCATGTACAAGAACTTCGACATGGTCAAGCAGTTAGCTTGATTTGAGCTTATTCGTCCCATAATTCGCGGAACAGTAACACTAACTGGTCATATACGTACAATTCCTTAATTCCCGGCGCCCATTTTGGAGGAACCAACACTTCAACTACCAGCATCAGTTTTAGAGACGGAGAAATGAAATGCAGGATTTATCATTGAATTGTACACCGTTTTGTATCTTACAAGCTAAAAAATCTATGGTACTCCCTCCATACTGGACTCGTTCAGTGTCCTCAATCATCTCTTTGTACTGCGCATAGAGTCAAACGAAATCCGTAATCAATTCAAAGCAAGAAACTGAGCCAACAATGTGCTAACAAAAACTGAATTTGTTTATCGCAAGCGCTGTGAAGCGGAGATCCTCCTAGCAGGACTCGTCGGCTAAGATAACACTCAGTGAAATGTGCACTCAATAATTGCACTACACCTGCAACTCTCAATCAAGAGCTCAATTACAACAGTGAAGAATCCAAGGCGCACACGAGGTGATCCGGACAACAAGAAAGAGTGAAGAAGAATTTCGGAATAGTCGATGAGGGCGTACACTTGGCTCATTCGCGGGAACTCGTGGGCGGGAAAGGAATGGCGCCAACAGAAATGGAGAAATTCAATTTTGAACGCTCATGTTCGGAGGGCGGCAAAAAATAAAAGATCACTTGATTCGGGGATGACTTTGTAGCTACGCAACCAAAAAAAGGAATGCAATGCTGTAGGCTGAAATTATGCCACTGACATTTTGGGGTAATAATAGTTGGACAGATTCCACTCGCTTTTTCCACAGAAACGGTGATTACTATTGTTTCAGATTATATTTAAACTTGAATTTAGGATTTTCAAGCGTTCAAAAATCATGTCATTTTGTTCCAATTTTGTACGGACGAAATTGAAATGACCCATGACTTGCCCTGCAACTTGTGGAACCAAAATCCTGAAAATCATATACATCAAATAAGATGATATGAGAGAAAGAAATGCAGAAGTTCAAAATATTTTAAAGATACATTTCAGGTAATTATAAGACCATATGAAATGCATGATATATTGTAAATTAAAGTGCATCTTCAAGAAAAAAGTTCAGTCATGTACAATACTGTAGCCCTATTGCCACAACGAAAACAAAAGTAAAAATTATTCTTCAAACAAAAAAACATCCTAAGCTCAGAACTTTCCCAGTGCAGCTCCAAAGTCCAAAGGCCACGAAACAAAGCGTGTGCACCCTTCCTTGTTGAGCGCTTCCTAATGGTACCAAGAACATAACAAATTGTCACACGGTTCAAAAGATATATAATTTAGCATAATTTAGTAATGTTAAAGATCCACAAATAATTGGAAAATCCATGACTTTCACAATGTAGGTCCAAATGCCACGAAACAAAGCCCGTGCACCCCTCCTTACGGAACGCTTTTTGACGGAACAAAGAACTCGACCAAAATCCAAGTAAAAGTAATTTCTTAATATTTTGATCCATAAATACTTCTAAATTCAATAACTTCTGCACCGTAACTTCAAACCCAACAAAACAAAGTCCGTGCATCCCTCCTCGCCAAGGGCTTTCCAACGGCACCAAACACACCAACGGAAGACGCACGGTCCAGGAAATATGAATGTGACAAACAAAACAAACAAACAAACAAACTGAAGGTATGGATTAAATAAATCCAATCCCATCAGTCACTAGTGTGCCCTGTGCCATCGCCCCCCCCAAAAAATGTAAGTCATTTTTAAAACCAAAGAAGACCTCTAAAGCTTGTAACTTTCCCACCATACGTCCATACGCCACGAAAAAAAGCGCTTGCACCCCTCCTCGTCAAGGGCTTTCGAATGGTATTCATAACGGGACAAATTCACACACGGTTAAAAAGATACTTCATTTAGCATAACTTAGTAATTCAGAAGGATGAAAATAACTCAAATATCTACAAGTTATGCATAATACTTTTACATGTCACAAAATGAAGCCCGTGCATCCCTCCTTGCCGAGGGCTTTCCAACAATATCAAGAACGTGCCCGAGGATGCACGGTTAAGGAGATCTGAACGTAACAAAGAAAACAAAACAAAACAAATACTGAGCCAAACTTAAGGTAATTATGCATAATCTTTTCAAGGACGTGCGCCCATAAACAATGTGAGTGCGTAAATATTTGGAATGTTAACAAACAATTGGTAAGCCCTAATGTGCCATTGCCCAAAGTCAATAAAATTATAAATTCCTATTTTCTTCTTTGAATGAGAACTTCCAAATTTCATAACTTTTACACCATAGGTGCAAACGTCAAGAAACAAAGTCAGTGCGCCCCTTAGTCTTTGCAAACATTTTCCTAAAAATACCCTCTACAATACAATGTACACAGCCAATGATTCACTTTCAAAAAGCTTTACAATTGAAATATAAATAAATAACTTCAATATTATTTGGAATAGAAGTAGTATTTAGATAGATATCATGTATATGCTCAAAAAATTTATCCTGGATATTTGGCAAAAGACAATGTACTGTATGCTTTGGATCAGATTCGTTAAAGAATTGAGTCCAGCCCTGAATTTTAAGTATGAAAAAAATCCATGAATCACAAATGAAGCCCACGTGGGTGTGGACCACAAAAATGTACAAGTTGCAAGTTTGCTAAACATTACTTTCAAAGCCATGAACGCATTCAAATGAACACCCAATTCTTTTTATTTACCACGTAACTTTAAAGAATTGAGTCCAGCCCTGGATTTTAAAATTTCAAAATCCGTGAATCACAAATGAAGTCCACGTGGGTGTGGACCAAAAAAATGTAGAAGTTGCAAATTTGCTAAACATTACTTTCAAAGCCATGAACGCATTCAAATCAACACCTAGTTCTTTTTATTTACCACGTAACTTTGAGGAATTGGGTCCAGCCCTGATTTTTAAATATGAAAAAATATCATGAAGTTGGTATCCAAAAGAAGGCCAAAAAAATGTGCAAGTTTTCAATACTCCTACAAATAATAATTCATAAGTGCACCAAATTTAATGCACCATTTTCTTATTTGTACGACGAGAAGGAAAAAAAATGAGTTGGCCATGCCCTGAAGTTTAAAGAACTAAAATCTCAAATGTCATGGAATTGGTATCCAAAACATTGCGAATAAAAATCTGCAAACTGTAAACACTCCAAGGAATAATAATTCATGAGTGCACTACATTGAGTGCCCCATTTTCTAACATATTGTGCAAGCAAGAAGAAAAATTGAATTAGCCATGCCTTGTACTTTAAAGAACTAAAATCTCAAATGTCATGGAATTGGTATCCAAAACATTGGTCACAAAAAAATACAAGCTATAAATAGTCCAAGGAATCATAATTCATGAGTGCACTAAATTTAGTGCCTCATTTCCTAATATATACTACGAGAAAGAAAAAAAAATGAACTAGCCATGCCATATACCTTAAAGAACTAAAATTTTAAAAGTCATGGAATTGGTATCCATAAGAAGGCCAAAAAAAATGTACAAGTTTTAAATACTTTAAGGAATAAAAATTCGTGAGTGCACTAAATTTAGTGCGCCATTTACTAACATGAACCACGAGAAAGAAAAAAAAAAAAATATATATATATATATATATATATATACATGCCCTGTAGTTTAGAGAACTAAAATCTCAAATGCCATGGAATTGGTATCCATAAGAAGGCCAAAAAATATGCACAAGTTCTAAATACTCGAAGAAATAATAATTCATGAGTGCACTAAATTTAGTGTGCCATTTACTAACATGAACCACGAGAAAGAAAAAATAATGAATTAGCCATGCCCTGTAGTTTAGAGAACTAAAATCTAAATGTCATGGAATTGGTATCCATAAGAAGACCAAAAAAATGTACAAGTTCTAAATATTCCAAGGAATAATAATTCATGAGTGCACTACATTTAGTGTTTTATTTCCTAACATATACTCCGAGCAAGAAAAAAAATAAAATATACACATGCCATGTAGTTTAGAGAACTAAAATCTCAAATGTCATGGAATTGGTATCCATAATAAGGCCAAAAGAAATGTATAAGTTGTAAATACTCCAAGGAATAATAATTCATGAGTGCACTAAATTTAGTGCCCAAATTTCTGACTTGTACGATGAGAAAAAAAAAATGAATTAGCCATGCCCTGTAGTTTAAAGAACTAAAATCTCAAATGTCATGGAATTGGTATGCATAAGAAGGCCAAAAAAAATGTACAAGTTGTAAATACTTGAAGGACACAAAATTCATGAGTGCACTTATAAATTTTTATTCCTTGGAATATTTACAACTTGTACATTTTTTTTGGCCTTCTTATGGATACCAATTCCATGACATTTTAGATTTTAGTTCTCTAAACTACATGGCATGTGTATATTTTATTTTTTTTCTTTCTCGTGGTTCATGTTAGTAAATGGCACACTAAATTTAGTGCACTCATAAATTTTTATTCCTTGCAGTGTTT
The DNA here is from genome assembly GCA_951799445.1 of Pseudisothecium myosuroides. Lineage (NCBI taxonomy): Eukaryota > Viridiplantae > Streptophyta > Bryopsida > Hypnales > Lembophyllaceae > Pseudisothecium > Pseudisothecium myosuroides. The sequence continues at coordinate 3,116,995 of OX637297.1, forward strand.
ACAACTTGTACATTTTTTTTCCTTTATTTGGACACCAATTCCATAACACTTTAGATTTCAGTTCTTTAAAGTACAAGGCAAGGGTAATTCATTTTTTTTTCTTTCTCGTACTATATGTAAGGAAATGGGGCACTAAATTTAGTGCACTTATGAATTATTATTCGTTGAAGTATTTACAACTTCTACATTTTTTTTGTCCTTTATTTGGATACCAATTCCATGACATTTGAGATTTCAGTTCTCTAAACTACAGGGCATGTGTATATTTTATTTTATTTTCTTTCTCGTGGTTCATGTTAGTAAGTGGGGTACTAAATTTAGTGCACTCATAAATTTTTATTCCTTAGAGTATTTACAACTTGTACATTTTTTTTGTCCTTTATTTGGATACCAATTCCATGACACTTAACATTTGTTAAAAAATATTAACACTTTGGGTCAAATTCGTTAAAAAATAAATACCCTTCATCCTTTGCTGTAGTTTAAATTAAAAAACTCTAAAGTCATGAAATTGGAACGAGGAGGATATAAGAAAACATAGGTAGAAGTTGCAAATGTGGGAAACATTTGAAATCCATTAGCTCCTCCAATTTGGGCCTTAATTTGTATAATTAAAAACAAAAACAAAAAATAAATATCCCGCATCCTTTGCTATAGTTTAATTTGAAAAAAACTCTAAAGTCATGAAATTGGAATGAAGAGGACACCAAAAAATTAGGTACAAGTTGCAAATGTGGGAAACATTTGAAATCCATGAGTTCCTCCCATTTGGGCCTCCATTTCTATAATTAAAAACGAAAACAAAAAATAAATATCCCACATCCTTTGCTGTAGTTTAATTTGAAAAAAACTCTAAAGTCATGAAATTGGAACGAGGAGGACACAAAAAAAATAGGTAGAAGTTGCAAATGTGGGAAACATTTGAAATCCATGAGCTCCTTCCATTTGGGCCTCCATTTGTATAATTAAAAACAAAAACAAAAAATAAATATCCCCTCCTCCTCCGCTGTAATTTAAATTAAAAAATACTCTAAAGTCATGAAATTGGAACAAGGAGGACACAAAAAAAATAGGTAGAAGTTGCAAATATGGGAAACATTTGAAATTCATGGGCTCCTCTAATTTGGGCCTTCTTTTCTAAAATTAACAAGGAGAACCAAAAATAAATACCCCTCCTCTCCGCTATAGTTTAAATTTACTAAACCCCTAAAGTCATGAAATCAGAACGAACAGGAAATAAAAAAAATAGGTAGAAGTTGCAAATGTGGAAAACATTTGAAATTCATGGGCTCCTCTAATTTGGGCCTTCTTTTCTAAAATTAACAAAGAGAACAAAAAATAAATACCCCTCCTCCTCCGTTGTAGTTTAAATTAAAAAAATCCCTAAAGTCATGAAATCAGAATGAAGAGGAAATAAAAAAAATATGTAGAAGTTGCAAATGTGGGAAACATTTGAAAATCATGGGCTCTTTCAATTTGGGCCTCCTTTTCTAAAATTAAGAAGTAGAACAAAAAATAAATATCCCTCCTCCTCCGCTGTAGTTTAAATTAACTAAATCCCTAAAGTCATGAAATTGGAACGAAGAGGAAATAAAAAAAATATGTAGAAGTTGCAAATGTGGGAAACATTTGAAAATCATGGGCTCCTCCAAACTGGGCCTCCTTTTCTAAAATTAACAAGGACAACAAAAAATAAATACTGCTGAAGAGCCTTTGCTGTAGTTTGAAAAATATGAAAACTCTTAAGCCATGAAATATGAATTTCTTTGATTTAAATCCAATTGTACTTTATTTCTCCGTGGATTAAAAAAAATTGGGAATGAAATGTGCCCTGTACGTTAGTCGCATTGAATAATAGTTGTGATGGGTTTTTTTGATGTAAATGTTTTGTTTTTTTTTGGCGCAAATTTAATTCATTTGAACTTCATGTCCCTGTGAATAAAAACAAATTGGGAATGAATTGGGCCGTATACTGATTTTGGCTACGTATTTTTATTTTCATGGATTTTTGTACGTAAATGCTTTCATTGTAACCTTTTGTTTGTCTTGTTTGTACAAATTCCATGACTTTTGTAGTGGAAGGCCATTAAAGTATGGGATTTGTTCATTCTAACTTTTTTTAAATCCACGGAGGGAGTAAAAAGGGGGTACAATCCAAGGAAGAAAATAAAAGTTTTAATGAAAGTTTTATGGTAGATTATCAAAACTTAAGTATGTTGAACCTACATCTATAGATTTAGAAATCAAAATCAGACTTTTTTTCTTACACGTTCAAATATAAAGTTTAAGCCTTCTATATGAAGTTTCTCTATATATTAAGAGATAGAACCCATGAAATTAGTGTCTTCATGAATACAACGTGAATCTTTGATTTTTTTCCAATTCCTATATTTTTATCTTCTTAAGTACCCATATTAACTTTATGACTTTTTGTTCTTAAGTGCTTTAAAATATAGGTAGTGGAGGGTCAATCATTGAATAAAGTTGCTTTTGTAAATTCAAAAGTAGAGACTCTGAAATTACTGTATTCATGAATCTTCCATAAATGTTTTAATTATATCAGTTCCAACTACTATATTTTTAATTACACATACCTATATCAAAAATATGAGTTCTTGCTCTTAAGTTTTTTGAAATACAACACAGAGTCAATTTTTTATTAGACTCCTTTGGTAAATTAAGAAATGGAGACCATGATTTGACTTACTAAGTGTACTTTTACAACCAGACTCAATCTATGAATTAATTCCAACTTTAGTTCTGTATTACATTCTGAACATTAAAACATACAAACTTCATGAGTTGTTGTTTTTAAGTTCTTTTAAATACTGTGCTATCTATTTAGAGTAAATTTTTTTTGGGTTCTTCTTATAAATCCAAAAATTAATACCCTGCACGTACTATTTATAATAAAAATGGTTATTCATGGTTGTTTTAATAAGTGGAACGCCTTGGTACTATACGAATAACTCTACGAGTTAGCAACTGGGTCTCCTTTGGCATCTATTTTGGAAGACAAACAATTTTAAATTTAGGCCAATACTATTATTGAATGTGTATTCTTGCAATTGTATGGAAAATGGGTTTAGAGTGCAAATTAGTTTTACATCAAAAAATTGAGCTTTACTTGTTTTGTAGAAGTAGATAGTTTCACTTATTATCATGAAAAAATATTTTCACGGTCAACATGTAGGTGTTGACCATGTGAGAGACTTACATTTTGATGCCTTTCAAATTCAGAGATTTGAGTGTGCTTTGTATTGAACATAGTGAACGTATGTTCAATTTGTCTTCAGAATTAGGTTGCCCTACAATAAGAAACATATACTTTTGCAAGCCATTGATGTGAATAAATAATTCTATAGATTCTTCAGTTTCTACAGTTGCAGGTTTATGATATAATTACATCGATATTTAATTCAAAAGTATTTGCGTACTTCTATATAACAATACTGACATATTTATATATAATGGAATGTCAATGTAAAAAAAAAAAAATAGTGTGCTCGTGTGGGATGAACTACTAGGGTGAAGGTACTAGGATGAAGGTACTAGGATTTAGGCCAACGTTCAGGATTGGGTATGGTTCAAGTTCGGTTATCAATGGAAAGGCGGGTATTGACATATGCTTAGTAGTATTGAAGATCGGTTATCAACCGGGTATCGATTTAGAGTATCAGTCTCTGCGGGTATCGCTCTTTGCGGGTATTGGTGGCTACGGGTATCAGACGGATATCCACCGGGTATTGATTGCCGCAACTGGGAAATGTGTAGGGTTTTCAGGATTCAGTTTAGGGTTTGGCACTCAGTGTTGTTCCTCATTCTCTTCCGTGTGTGCCAGGTTTAGTAGCGCTTTTTTAGTTCACCTTTTTGCTTGTCGTTTGTGCCTTCTTGCGCGCGTGCCTCACTGATTCAGGAGCATGGATTTCGTGAGAATACTGAAAGCCTCCTTTTCGTGCGACGGCGGATGGTTTTCTTGCGGTGGCAGCGTGGAGTGCGACGAGGGAGGTTGTTTCATGGTTCCCAGGTTTGAGATTTGAGTGCCACGGTGTTTTGAGTTTCTATCGAAGTTGTTTTGGCGGTAGTGGAGCAAGCATTGACTGAATTGGACCGGGCAGACATGTTTTAGGGTGAGAGCAATTATTAGAGTTTGTTTTGGGTGGAGGTTGTGCTGGCGGGGGGTTCAGCATGCATTCAGCAAGTTCGACCATGCACTGGTGTTTTAGGGTGTGTGCAATTTCAGGGTTCATTGCGATCTGTGAGTTTTGCTTTTCAGTAGTTGCAAATGTAAATTTCAGGGGTCTCATTGAGTCCATTAGCATGTTCTAGTGAGCGTTCGTCTGGATGAGGTTTGGTTACCCTGAATCTGGTGCTTCGGTGATTGTGATTGTTCCTTGTCAGTGACGATTTTAGAGACGTGTAAGTGACCTCATGTGAAGCCGTGAAATTTGGAGAAATTTGGCAACGACTAACTTTCTTTTTGCGGTTGCAGCCTCGAGTGACGACAGGAAGACAACTACTTGATTTGTAGCCAAGCTCAGATCTCGTGGAGCCGTCTCAGGGGAAGAAGCATCTTGCATTTTACGGTGAGTTTGTTCTCATCATATGTTAATTGCTGTTGAATACTTTTTTGCTTGATTGGGTTCTTCTGGATTGTTTGTCATTGTCTGTTGGAAATCGATGTTGCAATTCCAGAGTTTGTAGTTGGCTAAGTATAGTTGTTGAAAAGTATACGGTTCTTAGGGTTCCCACAGTTGTATGTTGCTGGAATTGCTTGCAGTTAGTAGGCTTCATGACGAGTGCAAGTGATTAGTACTTTAGGGTTTAGTGAAGGCTGCATTCGAAGGCATTTATGTGTGACTATGCCATAGATTTGTGTGACTGTGGGTTCTATTAGTACTAAAAGCTCAGAATTTGAGCCTCGTTCAGTTGTCTAGGTCAAATTGAAAACGTGAATGTAATAATGGTGGTGCTTGGGTTTTTAATTTTCACCTACCGAAGGATTTGGGCTTGTGCTTCACTTACTCAGTTTGTGGTGAGGATTCGCACAATTGAGGATTGTATTGGGGTTCTAGTGTAGGGTGTCCTTAGGATTTGGCTAGGGCTGGGGTTCATGTTATTACAGGTCTTTAGGGTCTGTGCAGGGTTTGAGTAGGGTTTGTCTCGGCAGACTTGCACCCTGATCCTACCTCGCTCCCAGTAATGTAGCTCGAAGCAAATTTAGCTCAAGCCGAGCTAAATCTCAGTCACCTGATTTCTCAAATTAGCTCGGTTCGAGCTGAAATCACCGAAACCTGCCATCGGAACACGGAACAATTAAAAGAGAACATGTATCCATAATACAATTCAACTCGGGTCGTTAATGCAAAAACAAACAGAACCTGCAAATCAGCTCGACTCGAGCTAAATTGCGGTAAAAATGAAGTACCACTTCACAATTCAAGAGACCACGACCAGCAGGAAGGATCAAAGAGCCCACCTAGTCAGCTCGAGTCGAGCTGAAGCAACAACATTAAAACAGATGTCCACATATCAGCTTGAATCGAGCTAAGATGACAGTATTCTCAGTTAGAAGCCATAAGCTAAAACGAGAGAAAAAAGTATCAGAGCGCTGAGATGAAGTACAAAAAAAATGAGCCAGGAAACATACATGATCACAAGACGAGTGGCAGCGCTAGCTTCAGCTTGATTCGAGCTAAATAGGAAAGAGAAGCTAAGAAAACCGAAAAAAAGAGTTCAAGAGGTACCCTAATAAAACCATATAAATAACATAGAAGGTGGTCTCAGAGTGTATATTCAGCTCGAATCGAGCTAAGATGACAATATTCTCAGTTAGAAGCCATAAGCTAAAACGAGAGGAAAAAGTAACAGAGCGCTGAGATGAAGTACAATAAAAACAAGCTAGGAAACATACATGATCACAAGATGAGTGGCAGCGCTACCTTCAGCTTGATTCGAGCTAAATAGGAAAGAGAAGCTAAGAAAACCAAAAAAAAGAGTTCAAGAGGTACCCTAACAAAACCATATAAATAACATAGCAAGTGGTCTAAGGGTGTATATTCAGCTCGATTCGAGCTGTCATCGATTATAAAGCTAAACTCTGTCCGTCATGCTGCAGAATGGAGAGACAAGTCGAGAAACTCGCGCACTACTACAAGAAGTCAGAGGTCCAGCGTGTTGAAGACGAAGGGGAAGGAGATGACTTCCTCAACGACGGAGAGTACTGGGAGTTTGTGTTTCCAGAGAAGGTGGATAGTTGGACTCTCCTGATGATCCCATGCTCCGAGCAAATCTGCTTCGCCGTGAAGTATAAAGGGATGGACACCTACCTCCCTCTCTCATATGACGAAAGAATAAAAGACGTTGTGAAGGACGTCTTCCCCACCATCAAGGTCCACTGTATTACCACCCAGAACGATCTTCCTCCAAAAAAGCAGTACAACTTCACGCTGCACTTTGACTCCCGGCTAATTCCTTTCCATGTAACCCACTCGGGGGGTGTAGTGAGCGAGAGCAGTAGAAAACTACGTGCGAACAAATGATAGGGTGCCTAAAAAACATTTGAGATAAAAATTATAATTTGATTTTTTATACTATAGGGTACAAAAATTCCATGACATGTCTTTAAACTAGTATAGGGTATAGAAAAATAGGTCCAATTAGAAAAAAATTAGACCTAGGATACCCCCCTTTTTATTCTTTTTTTTTACCAAAAGTAGTAAATGTTGTTGCCTTGTGAATGGCATATTCAAAGTGTTCAATAATTTTATAGACTTTACTAATTTCTGTAGTAGACGTTGGCTGGCTTTAGGTGGCTGTCATGCAACTTAGAAAATGAGCTAATCACAGATTGTTAGAAATTTAGACATCCCGACTTGCATCATACACCATATTTAGTACCCGCAAGAACTTATGAGGTTGTAAAATTTTGCAATTAACTTCAATTTTGAGTACTCTTAATTTTATATCTGTAATGAATGATTTTGATTTAAAAATGAAAACACAAATACTGTCAACACCAAAAAGCTAATTCTACTATAATGTTTTGGGAACTTCAAACATTGCACTCTTTTAAAAACTCTGGGCAGGGTTATACGGTTTGAATTTTGCACATTATTTTTAAAAATTTATACTGGAGTTGAATGTTTGTGTGACATGCCAAAATTTATTTTCTTGAAATTCATTGCAGCCTATGGGTCAAAGTTATGTTGTCTGATAGCTTGAGGCAGCTTGGACAAGGCCTCCTCCTAAGGATTGATTGTTGATGTTTCTGAATTGATGTAAGATAGAAACACCCAAAAGCGATCTTGTTCCCATTCTTGTACTCTAGATTATCACTAAATGTGTCCTTAGACTTTCATCAATGTATCCTACAAATGCTTAACTTTCTTTGATTTGTTGACGCATTTGAAAGACATATACTTAACTTTGATTTACTAACTACGGATTTTTGCAAATTTCAATTTAGGGTCCACCTATGTGACAATTTCAATGGTCAGGGAGCTGGCACTTTGAAAAATCATAGAAATTACATACCACATCCAAAAAATCTAATTTTTTTTTTGGAATATTCATGATTTTCACTTGCTAATACTACGTAAATGTTATTTTAAGGAAAAAGTGTCTCCAACTATGTTGAATTGCTTAATATTGACGGCTTTGGATGTTTCTATTGTAGACACAAGTGTTTGACTTTACTAATTTCTACTGTAGACGGTGGCTGGCTTCAAGTGGCTTTCTAGTTTTCCCATTAGTTATAGTATTGCATGTTTGAATTCAGGTGTACAAGCTCAGTTTTGTTTGTGTCTCCATAACTAGACATGATAAGCACATTTTTTTTCACTCATTGTGTTTGTAAATACAATAAGGACATTCTATTTCATACTACCATTGCATACTACCATTTCATACTACCATGATTGTACAAAAATATTTTTGCATTCTATTTCATACTATGACTTCATACTACCATGATAGTGCAAAAAGAATTTTTACATATTATTGTGCATACGATGAAGACATGTACATTGAATCAAACAATGTAAGTTAAAGTAAAGTTGATATCAAAAAGCAATCTCTGTATCATTCATATTAATCATGTAAAAAGGACCTAAACCTAAAGTTCAATTGATAGCATTCAATAATATGATCCCTTCCTAGTAAATGAGTGTCATTGAAAATTTTTATGGAAGATACAATAGTAGTATTGACTACACTTTTCTGTTGAGTTCTAGTGTTAAGTAGTCATTAGTGGGGGAAAGAAAAGAAAGTTTGAAAGAAATTTAATGTAGGACAAAAATTGCAGTAGAATTTTTTTTTAATCTAAATTACCATATCATTTATTCATATCAATTTAGAATTATAAGTAATGTAAGCCCCTTCTCTAATAACCCAAAGTAGGAAATTATATAATGATAGCGTGTTTAAAAAAAGAAAAGAAAAGTAATACCCCCCTAAAAAATACTTGGTGTTCGCACCTATCCCCTTATTTTTTTACACACTGACCCCCCCGAGGTAACCCACTTCATGGAGTCCCTGGAGACGACGTTGTTTTAGGATGAGATCAAGGAACTAGAGGAGAAGGTCAACGAGAAGTGCTTCCAGAAACCAAATGGAGAGCCTCTCACTGGCCGCAGGCTCTGCACAAAAATTAGATCACTATTCCAGGACTTTGCCGTCTTGAAAACTAAAATTCAAATCGATCGTCAGAGCAAGGCTGCCAGGAGCGTCTCACTGAATGCCGGAAGCTAAGGACCCAGTCAGGTGTCTATTGACAACCAGATCCAAGGACAGACATCACGATGGGGCACGCGCAATAGGCAGTCGACGGAAACTCCGAACGTTCCACTTGCGAAGAGCAATTTGGCTACCACATCAGCGGCGGTCTCAACTGAGAAAATTGGAGAGCACTCTGGTGTGGACGACATAAGCCAGGACATGAGTATAGTCCCATAGTCACTGCAGACAAACCGGAACCTGGACTACGAGGAGTCCAATGAGGCGTACAAGAATTTCTGGAAAACCTGCGTAGATGTGTTTCTCTACAAGATGGAGAAGAAAGAGCTCACCATCGACAAGTTGATCCAGGCTCCAGCATCACTAAATATTCAAAGCAAGGAACAGACTATCATTGAGGGCATGATGCACTATCTCTACAATATGCCCGACCATAGCCACCGGCAAACGCTCTGCGTCATGCCAACGAAGAAGCCAACAAGGAAAGGGGACAACTCGTGGACCGAGATCAAGGACGGGGAGTTCTACATCATTAATGGGCAGCACAGTGTCTGGGCCAGCAAGCTCATGGAGGACCCGAAGTTCAACATTGACCCGGCCAGAGTGAAGGACTTGAGGACCTGGAATTGCTACATTGCATGGACGGAGGACAACGAGACACTTCGTTCTATTTCGGCCTACTTCAACAGAGTCAACCATTTCCAAGCTATTCAGCTGTCGTGGGCAACTAACATACTGGGCGCCCGACATGTCTGGGAGGAGATGGGATCACCGCACAACCCGAAAGCGGACACAGAAGCTGGAGTTGTCACCAATGCAAGGCGCACTAAAGCTGCATTCAAAAACAAGAAGAAGTGGACGGTAAGTGATTCAGCTCGAGTCGACTTGAACTACGCTATGCTTGCTATTGTAAAGTAGTTGTTGACTGCACGGTCATTACCTTCTCGCTGATCAGCTCAAATCGAGCTAACAAAGATCCTGACATTGGTTGTCCGGTGTTGATGCAGGAATTCACTAAAGCCATGCAGATGCGTTTCTCTATGAATGACGTTTCAAAATCGCATCAGAAGTCCAAAGCCAAGGACTCAAAAGGCAACACCACCATCACAAATGAGATTAGACTCATCACCGCTCCTGTAGATGTGTTCAATCTCTGGAGCAAAGTCATCTCTAGTGCTGCACATGGAAAGCTCATTGATGCGGACACCTTGAAGAAGTTCAATGTCAGATCGTCCTGGAAAACCGAGAACGGGATGCTAAACAAGGAATTCTTCAAGTTCTTCGGAAATCTCACGAATGACGACCTCATTGTCTTGGCTAACCACATTTTATACAAAACGGGTGACAAGAGGATGTATCCTCAACCGAAGGTGACGATTAAGCAGGCAACGTCAGTTCTCGAAAGTTGTTACGCTTCAAAGGATTGGATTGAGAGGCGCAAACGAAAGGCGTTCGTGAAGAAGGAGTTGAATAAGATTGATGCGTCATTGGATTTGCTGAACGCGGTCGGGGACCCTATGGCGGAGAAGTGGAAGGAGTTTAAGAAGAAGTACAACGTCACATTTGTAATGATGAATGTACTCCTAGAACGGCCGGAGGAGGCCTTCTTCTCCGATGTGAAGTAGAAGAAGTCGAAGAACAAGTCAACGGAAGAAATTTCGGACCACGCTGCTGAATTCTTCAAGGTCTTTTTGCGACAACGAAAGAATTTCGTCCCACCATCGGCAGTAGTGCACTACGCGCATACGACATCGCAAAAGACCAGCACACTCCGTGGCCAAGGGGTGTGTGGATAGTTGACAGCCCTGGAGATCTCGGTCTTGGCGTTATTGACTTCCGGTACATTCCGGGGGTGCTTTCGAAGAAGGACGGGACAATTGCAATTCCTTATTTCAACACCGTCATATTGTCTTTGAGAGGGAAGCAACAGCCAAAATTTGAGGACGTCCCGACGTGGTTATTCATATGCGCAGACATGCAGGAGCAGACGCAGGTGATTGCCTTCGTTGAGAACAGTGATGTCCTCAGCAAGTACAAGTGCACGTTTGCGGACTACATACCGACACAATACGAGCGGATGGGGGACATGGCCTCCGCCAAGGCGAAGTCACACAACAAAGTGCTGTTGACGTTTCTGACGAGTCCAGCGTGTACGAGGGGAGGCGACATTCTAGAGGTGTTCCTGGCTCCGGACAATGATACATTTAATAAGCCCCGGGGATACAACGAGTTGGAATTCCGTCTCTACAACATGGAGCTTCGCATGGAATTCTATCTGTGGGTGGTGAAGAAGTTCTGCTCTCTCGGAATGAGCGTATTCTCTGTCTTTGCAAGAGGAAAAGTGACCTGCGCAGCAGTGTTATGTTCCTTACAACTCAATCAGCTTGAATCAAGCTCATGTACCACATTCATTTGTAGTGTTTCCTTCGGTTGCGATAAGTTTGTCTCATGGATGATCTGATTCGTTATGGAAGGAATTTGCTCAACTCAACCTGAATCAACAACTGATTTAGCTCGAATCAAGCTGAAGCTATTGTGTATTCTTCAAATTAATGTCCGGAGTGAATTTGTTAATGTGCAGATGAGTTCAATGAACGTCTGGGCAGCTGGAGTTACCAACGACATGGGGTTCTGGAATGATATTTCCCTAGCAGCTATGAAACTGGACAGGGCCGACTTCCTTGATGGGGGGTATAAGGTCCAGTCGCCTTCGCACAAGAAGCCTCCAGTGTCTCAGACGCCGCCTTCGTCGTCGCAAAAGAAGAAGCAGTCACCCTGAGATTCCCCTTCAAGTGGGCGCCGCAAGAAGGCGCCAGCTACCGAGGTCAAAGTCCTCTTTGGCGATGAAGGCGATGAACAGGACTACTATGTCCAGTAGGTGCTGGACAAGCAACTTCTTGTGGACGCCAGCACTCCGGTTCCTCCCACTCCGACTGAACATCGGGGATCGTCGGCCTTGAGTGGTCTCGTGCAAGAAGAGCAACCCTCAAGCTCGCCTTCGTCTGCCGTCACGCCAAAGAAAAGAAAATTATCCAAGCGGGACGAATACATGGAGTGGAGGTTTGCGGAGCTGGAGAAGAGACAAATGGAGGACCGTGCGGCAAATCTGCAATTCCAGTACCAGCATAACACGAGGATGGATAAACTGCAGACGTACATCTTGGTGGACTCTGCAAACAACACCGATAAGTTGGACTCAATCATTAATCACTTGAGGGGTGCAAATCCAATCTCCTCATTAGAAGCCCCGACGCCGAGGCCAAAGCTGTTGCTTGAGGGTCTGCCTTCCATATTAGGCGATGTGGCTGCATTGGTACCTCTGGGTCTCCCTGACTTTACTGTCCCAGCGCTACCCTTGCACGCTCCTCTTCTTCCCCCCGCCATCATCAGCTGACGCGCAGGCGGCTCCTGTTGATGCTCAGGTCACGCCAAGCCTTCCAGTCGCGGGAGGTGCTAAGCCTCAGCTATCGGTCGAGCAGCCAGCGTAGTTAGATCTGCAGAGTCCTGCGGTGCCTAGCCAAGACTTGGGCGCAGGTGCTCCTCAATAATCACTCGATGTCACTTGTACAGTTCAGCTTGACTTGAGCTGATTTTTGCCATAGGTTGTATGTAGTTGTAGTTGTTTTGCAGAGACTACAATCATTTTGTTAAAACAGAACTTCTAGTGGACTGAACCATGGAGTTCAAACATTTTGCAGCTCATTCATGTATTTATATCTCATTTTATGAGGCTCTAATATACGAATTTCTTACGAAAATTTCCTTGTACATTCTTGTCATGCAGGCACTGCAAATATTGTAGATTGTGTTTCTCCTCCCGTCCCTGAACCTGTGAATACTACTGCTCAGCTTGTGCCTGGTCCTGTGGAAAGTGACCAAACAAATCCCACGGAAAGCAATGTCCTTGTGTCCGTCCTTGAGCTTGGACCGTCCACATCTCTCACACCAGTGGCGGATGACGTTGTCATCTCAGATGCGGACCTACTGGAGATTCGCATTCCAGAGCCGGCCGTCGTGGCAAAGGACGCTTCCGTGGAGACCACAGAGGCATCGCAGCAGAAGGTATGCATCCTGCTGCTGATATGTAAACATTGATTTACTCCTCATTCATGTGTTCAAGTACATTTTATTTTTTTATTTGGTCACGACGAACATGAGCGGCCCTGTCAATCGCGTAAAGTTCCAAATGTGCTAGTACAGGGTAATAATTGGCTACACATTCATCTATTGTTTAGCAGGAATCCGGTCCTCCATGTGATCTTGAAGGTACTTCGGAGAAGGTCAATCTGCCATTGAAGTCCAGGGTGGTGGAGAAGTGGATCAACGTCGTCCTGGACCTCAATGGGATTTTATGTGTCTGTGAAGATGTGAAATCAAAGGTTGGTCCAAACGCATCCTTGATGTCGTGCAGCTGCACTCGGCTGTCCATCCCGCCATAGTGGGGCCGAAGCTAGTGTACATTCGTCCACGATGCTCTGAGTTTCTACGTGAGTTAGGCAAGATAGCTTCGATTTCTGTCTGGAGCTCGATGAAAAAGACCACCACTGATGAAGTGGCCATGTATCTCTTCGAAGGCGTAGGCTTTCCTCTGTTCATATTGGGACAGGACTCTTGTAAGACACTCAAGTGCAGGGATAAGAAGGGGTATACATCAACTTACAGGGAGCCAAGCACGAGCAAAGACTTGTTTCTTAAAAATTTGGATAACCAATTCACTAGCTTCCGGGGTAGATTCACTCCATAGAATACGATTGCCGTAGACGATTGTCCAAATAAACACATTTTCAACAAGTCTGAGAACGTCGTTCTTCCAGAGCCTTGGTCGAACAAGGGAAATGGTCCGAAGGTCACGTTTCTCTTAGATACCTTGCTGCCTTGGTTTCAGGGACTTCACCTTGCTGGAGAGCAAGGATTGAAGGCGTATTGTGGGACTGCCATGGCTAGAATCGGTCCCCGGATGCTCTGCGACGAGAGGAATCGTCGGGAGTACGACAGGCTCATGGAGATTGTCAGAGCATCGCCTAGTATTTGTTAGAATTAGACGCTGAGATCTGTAGCTTCGAAAGAGTAGAGGCTGGGGTGACGACGTGGTCAATGTTGGATTTCTTCAGTTATTTAGCTCGAGTCGACCTGATTTGCACATCTTGGAATTGCACGCTGGATTGTTCTCTATTAATTCAATACATAAAAAAATATTTATTTATTTGGATTGGTGTATTGTATGTCCGATTTCAGCTCGGATCGAGCTAATTTTTCTGTTCTTTTTAGTAATGAGATTTCTGCATGTATGGATGGCTATTGCTTGTTGTTTTCATGGCATTCCCCGTGCTGCGTTATTGTGTCCTAAATCATACTTGTTTCTAGAATGTGGGCCATTCAACTTCACATGATGAGGATGGGCGCTTGCCATGCGCTGCGTTAATGGACTTGATAATGGACTACGGGCAATACAAAATCTTGAGTAGAGGAAACTTCCTTTGCTCGGCGGCCATAGCAAACTCCACTATGGACTTTTCTTCCAAGCCCTTAGAAGATGGAGTGGTGGACAGCCCGCCAAGTACAGTTTCGCGTCAGCGGCCCTCTCACTCCTCTTCTCCTTCGATTTCCTAGGGGCCCCTTGCTTCGCAACTATCGCCCGCGGTCTCGGACAAGGCGATGCAGAGACGGCTTTACAAGGATGCTGAAGATGCATTACCCGCGCCGGTGATGATGGACACAATTCCAGTCGGATCTCCGGCCTTACAAGGAGGGACTCCTTACCGTCGGAGAGTGCTCCCTTGCCAAAGCGTCTCGTCTGGAGGTGTGCAGAAGTTCAAGGCGCCTCATAGAGTCCAACCAAGTGGATGCGTTCCTCCAGTGCACAATATGTGGGACCGGAAGTTCTTAGAATTGCAGAGGCTTCAAAGCAGGAGGGAGTATAACGGGACTAACACTGGATACTGTCGGGGGCCTGAGATTCTCAAGGCGAGGGAGATACAAAAGAGTAAATTGCACATGTAGGGTCTGTTCATATTGTAGATTGAGTGTCTATATAGACGTACATCATAGCATTGTGTAGATAATATATAGAACTCAAGTACTAGAGTGAATTACACTCGCGGCTGTTATATACTTTACTTTGGTCTTTTGTGGATCAAAAGGGAATTGCCTTGCAATTTTGAATTGGTGAACCAAAGTTTATTATAAATAGATGACCTTTTCATAATGAATGTGGGACTCCTGTCTATGTTTTCAAGAATCATTCACTTTTGTTGGTATTCTTCTCTCCTATTTTGTTAGTTTTAATACGTTGTCTGTCCATTTCCTTTCTTAAATCTAGCCTTCACAGCTCTCATTTCACTGGAAAACTCTCAGTTTAATGAATATAATGTTCAATCACAAGAAACTAACGTCACACCAATCTCAAACAAGGATATTCGGATTTAGCATGTACGGAATAGAAGTGAAGATAATGAGTTGGAAAGGGACAAAATATCCCCCTTGCAACTCAAACCCCTAGCTCACGAGCACGCAGTCACCCACTTCGAGGTGGATAACAGACCATGCGCAGGGCCAAGAGTGGAGAACGTGGGTGGGGAGACCACTGATATACTTGCAATCCCCTAGGGGCGCGTGCGGGTCTGACAGCGGCAACCTCGGGTACCAGGCAACCTCGGGTATCTCGGGTAGATGGCAAACTTGAGTAGCAAGCAAACTCGGGTATCTCGGGTAGATGGCAAACTTGAGTAGCAAGCAAACTCGGGTAGTTGGCGACCCTGGAGAGCAGGCTGTGCTATCTTTGCGAGAACAAGGAAATGGGCAACTTCGTATCTGGGCGACCTCGGGTGGGGAGGGCCTGAAACAGACCTGAACCACATTGCCATCAGCGACCTCAGGTGTGAGGAGACCTCGGGTACAGATGAGAGGAAAACGGATACAAGCGACCTCGGGTGGGGAAACTCTGGTATTTGACAGAAATCAGTCTTGGGCGACATCAAGTGTGGCGACCTTGGGTGCAAGAAGCGGGAACACACCTTGTTTGAAATTCCCGCAATTTCAGAGGGCAACCTCGGGTTGGGCGTACTTGGGTGCTTTTCTGGGAGAATATCCATGTTCTTAAATTCAAGCATTGAGTTGCCCAGCTCCGTCTTAGCTGTTATTCTATTTTGGTTTAGAGGATGCAATGGTAATTTCCATTTATCATTGAATTAGGATTAAAATGGATTAAAAAAAAATGGGGAGGGAGTGCAAACAAATATAAAGTGATGGAATTATTTTTCATTATATTCAGGCCCACGTGGGATTAAAAAAAATGGGGAGGGAGTAGAAACAAATACAAAGTCATGGAACTATTATTCATTTTATTCAAATCCACTTGGGATTTGAAAAAATGGGAAGGGAGTGCAAACAAATATGAAGTGATGGAATTGTTTTTCATTTTATTCAAATCTACTTGGGATTAAAAAATAGAATGAGGGAGTAGAAACAAATATGAAGTGATGGAACTATTATTCATTTTGAAGCAAATCCACTTCGGATTAAAATAAATGGGGAGGGAGTGCAAACAAATATGAAGTAATGGAATTATTTTTCATTTTGTTCAAATCCACTTGGGATTAAAAAAAATGGGGTGGGAGAAGGGAGTGGTGTAGGATATTAAGTGATGGAATTATGGATTCATTGACTTAGGGTTCACTTAGGATAAAGAATGGAACTTTTGGGCACATATTAATAGGTTGAGAAGTACGTGTTATGAGTAGAAGTGATATTCATGAATAGAAATGAATATTGAGAAAAATTATACAAATGTATAAAACTTCTTCAGAGGAAAGAAAAAGAGTTAATCGAATTATCTCTTGAAGTTCTTTTCTTTCGGGTTTAGGATTTAGGGTTTAGGGAGACCTTTCAAATTGCACGTAATTAAACTTCACGATGTACACACTATTGCTTTGTTATTAACTCAATTGTCACATTTAATGAAAAATCACTCAACATAGTTCCGAGATATACAAATAAATGTTCTAAATTCCAATCTGAGCTAGTGCTGCCTACGCCCTTCCTCTTGCGATTGCTCCGTGAAATGCTAACATAGTGCAACCTCTTGTACCAACCTCTGCTGTCTTTGAGAGAACAAGGAAATGGGTGACCTCGGGGGTGGGCGACTTTGTGTCTGGGAGACCTCGGTTAGGGCGACCTCGGATTCGAGGAGACCTCAGGTACAGTTGAGAGGAATGCGGATACGAGCGACCTCGGGTGGGGAAACTCTGGTGTACACTCTCGTGGGCGTTCTCAGGTGTGGCGACCTTGGGTGGGAAAACTTTGGTGTACACTTTCCTAGGCGTTCTTGGGTGTGGCGACTTTGTGTCCTAGGCAAAATTGTGTATTGGACGACCTCGGGTGCTGGCCCTGCTCCGCGGTGTCGAACTATGGGTTCTGTGGAGACCTTGGGTATGTGGCGACTTCGTGTATAGGCAACCTCGGGTATGGTGACAGCGGGACCAGAGTTTTGTGCAGCGCTTTCTTCTTCTTCTGAACTTCACAGACATGGGCAAGTTTGGGTTTTGGGCAAGTTCGGGTTTTGGGCGACCTCGGATACCAGGCGACTCCGGGTTTGGCGATTGTCAAAATTTTGCTTTTGTCTCTAAGGTACCCTCAAATGTCATAGACTCAATTTTTACTTTTGAGCCTCTTGGTATTTGCTCTAAATGGAATAAGAAGGCAAAAATTTTATAAGTTGAATTAATTTTTTTGGACTAGTAACTGTATGAATTCAAACTAGACATGTTAGAGATCGCATAGGAAAAGAAAACATGTGGGAGTACGTAACATCCAGAAAATTAAATTAACATAGAAATAGATGCAAACGTAGGAAAACTTTTTGAATTTTTGCATTAGAATACGGAATTAAAAACTAGAAGTTAGAATTAGAAATTAGACCTTTTCTAGAAAAGATAAGATTCTAATTAGGTTACGTAGTCATCCGGAATCAGTAGCCGGAAAGCCGGAAAGTTCCGGATAGTAGGGACCTATCGCCTAGGTTCCGGCTAGGGAACTTACGGGAACTTTGCCTGGTCGGGAATTTAGGGTTCCAACAGGTATTTAAACCCCACCGCCAGCCTCATTCTTCCTCTTTTCCCCGTGTTTCACCATGGTGCG
The DNA here is from genome assembly GCA_951799445.1 of Pseudisothecium myosuroides. Taxonomy (NCBI): domain Eukaryota; kingdom Viridiplantae; phylum Streptophyta; class Bryopsida; order Hypnales; family Lembophyllaceae; genus Pseudisothecium; species Pseudisothecium myosuroides. The sequence continues at coordinate 3,134,866 of OX637297.1, forward strand.
TTGGAAGAGTGAAAGAGTGGTGAGTTAGGGCGCGTTAGGGAGAGAAGGGGAGGACGGTGCCGTTTGCACCGAAATGCTCTAGCTGTCGGTAATATGGCGGAAGTGAGTCAAGTCTGGAGGCCGGTAGTGACAACCCGAGGCATACGCCCAGTTATTCCATCCGATCCGGAGCGCCTCAAGGAGTTAGAGAAGGACCTAGAGATCATGGGGTGCCTAGGGTTTGTAAAAAAACCTTGGAGTCAAAACGGGGTAATAGGAGCCAATTTCTCCGTAACCACTCCTTTTTGGGGACCATTATTGATTGTGTAGCTCAAAGTTTATTAGATTTCTCCAGAATAAAGATGCCCCATATTTCATAATTGTTATAGTGACATGTTTGACTATTACTTAGTCTATGAAGTCATCATTTCATCTTAATTAAGTAAAAAAATAGAGCTGTAACTAGTGCTTTTTATTCCTTTGTTGAATTTGAATATAGACTATATTGAAACTTTTTAATTGAAAGAAATGATATTTTGAATAGAATATGTCATTGTCGACAACTTTGAATCATTTTTAGAGCTAATTTTGATGAAATTGATGAAGTTTTTGAGTAGAACATTCTATCAAAATTTCAAAAGGAACCCCAAAAGGAACCTGGGTGAAAGTACGCTAGACCCTTGTACTTTTGCAGTCACAATACAATTTTTGGTAGAGTACCTGAACTTTGTACTTGAAAAGAGTACGAAGAATCAATGATTTTTGGGGCATCGATCTGATGAAGGAGTAGGCAAGGTGTCGAAGATCTTATTTGCATTGTTGAATGGGTTTTAAAACTTATTTATCCATGTTAATTTTGTACTTTTAGTGATTAAACTTAAAATGTCACAAGTACTAAAAAAACAAAAAAGTACTCAAAAGCCTACTGAGGATTGCTTGGATTTCGCTGGATTTTACGGAGGAAATAGAAAATGAAATGGCCTTTTCAGAACCGTTAGAAGATTGGCTGTTTAGTTTCATATTTGGTGTAGATCTACAGAATTAGTACTGGTACTTTGGTAGGGGAAAAGTATACCAAAAAACATTATTTTGGTCTATCCAAGTCGTGATTCTGGGTGCCCATAGCTATTTCCAGGTTGGCTAATCAATGAATACAAGAAAAAATAAATTTTCCGCCGCCTATGAAAATATTTGTTCTTGTGATCATTCTGTACAAAAAGTACTCGGAGTACAAAGTGTACACAAGTGGGCATACATCTGGACCGTTCGTTTCCAACTTCGCTCATCGCCACTGTTGAGCGCTGACATCTAGATCCAAAATTCGTGGTGCACCGAGTGCTGACAACGGCCGCCTCATGGCTGCACAGCATTTACCCTTTGCGCTTGGATTTCAACTATGTGATTTTTTTGTAATTGCTTACCATGCACAACTTTGGGTGCAGACCATCACCTTCGCACATTCAGTAGAAGCAAAAACAAAGGTCAAATTGCAGCGCAGGCAGCGCAAGGCAGCAAACATGACACTGGTAAGAATCCAAGAAACATTTATTCGTTGTTGTGATTGAATTTTGATGACGCCCGACCAGTAATTCGATGAGGTTATCATCTTGCAGTTGGAGATCTTCATACTCGCATTAGTCTTAGCCATCCTTCAGTGAGTCTTCGACTTCTACCTTGGATGGTTTATCAGATTCAGGGGCTCAGGTGGACCGCAAGTGACGTTAGATGAGATCAACGCAGCGGATGAGATTCAAGGATTGGACCCTAGGACGCCACTTGATGTTTTGTTTGCAAAGAAATTCTATGTTGTTAAGCGTGGCTACAAACCTGGATTGTATTTCAGTTGGCATGAGTGTGAGAAGGAAGTCAAGGGTTTCAAGAACTCGGAGTTTCAAAGTTTCAAGACTCTACCGAAGGCTTAGCATTACTTGAGATGAGTCCAGTTTACATGAGTTTAGCCCTAGACTTTCAGTTTGTGCGTGACTTTTTTCTAATTGCTTTAACATGCACAGCTTTGGGTGCACACCATATGACACACCCCTGCCTTTGCACTTTCTTCTTTTATTAGTTTTATGTGCTGGTCTTTGGTTTAGACAGAAAGGCCAATGATGAAACATGCGCGTGGAATTGTGCTGCTTAGCAAGTTTGCTTTCTCAGCACGGTGGATGCCATCTCTTCCTGACCCTCCTCTTGTGTGCAAACATTATTGAGTTGTTCACCTTGAACTTGAGAGGCTAGTTCTCTTCTCATGTAGAGAAGGCAAGACGTGCTGCACAGCTCACTACTTGTCTGGTTTTTGATCAGAAATGCAAGCAGTCTGGGTGCCGCCTATAGCTCATTGCTCTCTTGAGCTTTTTCTTCCTCGTATTGGTGATTTTGCGCCCTTGGTTCTCAGCTTCATGGTCCTACACCTAAGGATGAATCCAGTCAGAGTACATTAACCTTCACAGGAATGGAATTTGGGCTTCTTCTCTCTTAAATAAATATTCAATTTCCTCTCTCATGATCGATGTTGTATTCAATTCTGTTTTTTAAACTCTACCTGCAAATGAACCTTGTTAAAAAGCAAACGTCAAACTGGCATTGCATGTTTGCACCTTCACATCCACATTGTAAAACAAAATGAGTAATTAGACCTACATGCTTCTCCACCTTAGTAGTACGAAAATCCATGCAATTTAGAAAGGAACACATTCTAATTATCACGACAACAAGCACAATTTATTAACAGTCCTCACTTTCTTGATTAACACGGCATGGAATTCTGAATTTAGTGAGTACATGGAATGAGTACATAAAATATGTACATGTACAATGAATGTACATTATGTGGTTTAGATCAGATCCTATTTTTGAGAGACGCCAAGCCCAAGATGCCGCCGCCACCAGCCTCCCCCGTGTCTCCACATCGACATCTGTCTCCCTCTCCCTCCTTGTCAACGTAGTTGCTGCATTCCGATGCATTGTCTGCTTGCTTGTGAAGTCAAATTCTTTTGCAGTCTGTACAAGCCTTTCATCTATAGAAAATGTGATTTCTCCTTCTCGTTTTGCTAAGCGATGTCTAAGTCCAGGCAGCGGTGCCTTCTTGTCCAAAAGTTGATAACATCGTACTTCCCTGCGAGAGACCTACAACCTGGACTGCTCTCCCTTATTACGGAGTTAGACTCCCTTGTGTACACACAGGATAGCAAGAGCAGTGAGTTCTGTTATGTTTCTAAAACCCTCGTGTCTAAACAAGGGAACTCTGACTATTATCTAGGCAAATGCAACACCGTATCTGAAGAGTCCCCAAAGCGTGCTCTATTTGAAACCGCTGGTTCTCTTTATTCCTTTAGTAGTTTTGATTACCTGCCTTCTCTATCTGATGTAAACTTTTCCATAGGTTCCCCCACGGGTAGCAGTGAGTCCGTTGCATATAGGAGGTGATAGGTGATCACAATTTGGTGAGTATTTTGGGATTCTAATGCACACTTCTTTGAACTGTTTCGTTTTCATTAGGGTGTGAAATCCACTTTCTACACGTACTCATCTTTTGCATACTCATGTAACAAATGTTAATACTTACGTATTCCAAATGTATTGTCTTGTAGGGTGTTATTCATGGGGAACACTGCAAAGAGGCAACGGATGCGACATGGAATTCGTCGACCTGGTCCTGCAGCAAGGGCTTCTGCAACAAGTTTGCAGGAGGAGGACAGAATCGCTACAACAAGCGCAGCTAGAGAGCGTAAGGCTGCACAGAGAGCACGTGAGAGAGAGACATAGGGAGAGACACGTGATCTTGCTTCAGAGTCTTTAGACCGTGACGTCGACGACCAACTGCCAGTGAGGGAGTTGAATCGGATCTCTTTGCGAATAGCTCAGTATATTTTTGGGGAGTTGAGGAGTTGTCCAGGCCCTTCTAGTAGAAAGGATGTTGTTGAGAGGATCATGAAGTTTAACACTTTCTGGCCTCTCTTACCTGTATACTATCCTAGGCCTTAGGAGGCAAAAGTCATTCATGCTTTCATGGAGAACTTTAAGAATGAGTTGCAGTTGGTGAAGATGGCAAACTCAAATGACCTTCTAGCAAGAAAGAGTGCATTGTTAGATGCTGCAGTGAGTTTGGGAGTTGAAGGGGTGTCGGCCTTGTCGCGTGTACTGGAAACTTCCACAGCTAGCATCAATATAGCCATGAATAGAAGAGTTTATGGGTTGAATCCTGATGAGAGAGTGCCTCAACTTCGCCTCAACCGTCAGAAGAGAGAAGGATTGTCTCATTACATCAAACAACAAATTGAAGAATGGTGGAGTAATCAGACCAAGGTTCCGCCAAATAAGAAGGATGCTATGAGACACAACATCGGACGAAATCTGTGGGCGGAACCTCATCCTACGCACTACCTCTGCGAGACACAGGTAAGATCTTAAATTGACGTTGTATGTATTGTACGTTCTTCTTGATCTTGTATGCAAATTTCGACCATAGAATACAACCTCATTAGTATCAATAGATATACACACAGCACTATGTACTGAATTTGCGTACTTGTGAAGCCCCTAGTGCCTTGATGTAGGCAACAAAAACTATCAATATACACAGTGGTATAAGTGGGTGCAAGAGTTTGTATATTAAATACCATGCATTCCATTTTTTAGTATTGCCTTAGTACTCCCTATATGGGTTTAAGTATCACAGATGACATAGTTAAAATTTGTGTCAAATGCCCTGGATTCTTAATGTACACAGAGATTGAATGTATAAACACTTAGTACACTTTCTATGTATGTTGTACTTTTGGGTTCTGTGAATAGGGATTGTATTAGTACATTGTAGACAGTTTGTATATATGTTGTACTTTTGGGGTTCATGGTTCAAGGATTTCGTTAGTATATTTTATACTCAGTATGTATATGTTGTACTTTTGGGGTCGTTGAATAAGGATTGTTGAATACATTATGTATACTTTGTGTATACATAGTACTTTTGGGGTCTGTGAAAAGGGGTTATTTAGTATAGTGTGTTTAGAACCAGTTTGTTTCTTGTACTAAACGTACAAAATTCTAGAGATATAGTACTTTAAATTCACTTATTGTATACATTTTGTACTTTGTTTTATTTTTCAAACAGGGTTGTACCCTGCTATATTATCCTTAGTGAAATGGGTGTAACAATTCTAAGAACGTCTTATTGTTTGGCAGACCACATTCTTCTTGCGTTTTCAGGAGGCTCATCCAGAGTGCAACGTGAGGCAGAGGGCCTTCGAGAGGTTGAAACCATGGTGGATTCGGAAATTGAAGGAACAAAACACCTGTTGTTGTATTTACTATGTGCAGATGGACTTCATGAAGGTTGCCTTGAGCCATCTTAGAGATATACTGAGGGGATTGCATTCAACAATCACATGCACATGTGATTGTCAGGTTTGTAAGGGTGAGGTTCAAGGGGTTTGCCATGCACACGAGGTGATTTATAAGCGCATTACATTGATGTGGGAGTCCTGTGTGTGTTCTAAAGGAGAACTAGATGTGTGGCACAAGCTTCAGTGCCTCATAGGGGAGTGTCCAGATTGTGGCTTTCATTTATTTCCCCTTTGCCCTCTGGAGTTATCTAGTACTAACTCCTTTACTGTGAAGTGGAAGTGTTTTGAATACTATGAGGTGGGCATTGACAAGAGGACTGGGAAGCCCAAGAAGCGGCTGAGGGAGGCTTTCAGGGATACCCCTATGCAAGAATTCCTATCCCACATGGAGAAGACAGTGTGCACGTTCATCACCCACAACTTCAGAGCAAGGTGGTAGGATGAACAATGCCAACTGATGATGAAGAATGTCCCGAAGGGAGTACTTGTGTGTCACATTGATTTTGCTGAAAATTACAGCTTTTCTATTCAAAATGAAGTCCAGAGTTTGTATTATTTTAGCACGTCCATCCTTGTCCACATTACGATGTGGAAGGAAGGTGAAACTATTATGAAACGAACTCATTTTTATATTTCTGATGATAAGGTTCACGATTCTGCTTATGTCCAGCACTGCTTGCTCTTGCATTGGGACTGGTTGGAGGATTCTGGATTTACTCCAGAGGAACACTGGGTGTACATCGACGGTTGTAGCGCTCAATTCAAATGTGCAACAGCCATGTACTTTGTGGCAAGATATCCCATGCTCACCAAGGGATGCAAGATGCGGTGGAGTTTTTTTGAGAGTGCCCATGGCAAAGGAGAGTGGGATGGTGCAGGTGCAATGGTGAAGAGGGCTTTGCGTACGGAGCAGATCCAAAATCCTTTGAGGCAATTGGCAAATGCTACACAAGTTGTTGACTTTCTTCAAGAGAATTACACCAAGAGGGTTCCAAGTTCCTACAAGCAAACGAAGCAAAATGCGGCCCCTCCCCTCTCTCGTGTTTTTTGGAACATTGGAGAGACAGAAGTTGCCCATAGTGACAGGAGCATCCGATGCAGCACTTTGCCTGGATCAAAATTGCTCTTCTCCATTATGGGCTTCTCTGAAACCGACCCTACTCTCTTGAGGACACGTACTTTGTCTTGTTTTTGTATACCATGCATTGATGGTGATTGGGCTAATTGCTTGAGTTCCTCTCATGTGCAGGGCTGGGACATCCACAGAATGGTTCCAGAGAGCATTGTTTCAGTTGCTGCACAGATGGAGGAAATGGACGATGAGGCTAACTGGATCCATGACGGTGTGTCATTGAAGTTAGGAGAGTTGGTGGAGGTGGGCGATAATTTCATGATACCTGCCAAAAAGGATAATGAAGATGGTGTGGATTTTTACATTTTGCAGTGCACAAGATCCATGTTTGAGCTGGAGGAGCCCCTAGAGTGTCCATGGGGGGGATCTTTGCTGCTAGGGATGAGGTCATAAAGGCAAAATACTTCAAGAAGCACGGACGTGGAGAGAAAACCTATTTATTTTGTGATAAATCTGTAGATGCACATGTTAATGCACATCTGGTCAGGGCGTGCAAATTTCCTATGGTACTTGCTTCTCATAGGGCCAAGGGCTCTCCAGTTTCTAAGATGTCTAGCGAAAGTGTGAGAGTATGTGAAGATGCTTTGTGTGATTGGTGGGCATTTCATGAGCAGTAGTCTTTTTTGATTACAGAAGTGCTTTTAATGTCAAACGCAGAGTATTCAGGATTGTACTTTTAGTGTTTTTTGATACTATAAGTACTTTTCATGTTGAATATAGAGTGTTCATTAATGTACTGTAAGTATTTTTTGATACTACAAGTACTTTTACTCTGAAACACAGACCATTGTACAGATGCTGGTCATGTATTTTTTTAAGGGGCATGCGTTGGGTAGTATGTGGCAATTTGTTGTTTTAGTTTTTGCCCATTTGATTTATGGATAATAATCGTGATTTGCTTGTGTTTTACAAATATAATATCACCTTCTTATGACAACTGTAATACAGTTCCTTTGGAAATTGTTCCAAATTTTGCAGACTTTTCAATCTTGCAACCGTGAAGGTAAAATGAATGCACAAACTTTGAAGTTGTAATTTTATTGGAAAGCTATGTGAAATGTCTTACGTATCTAAATAAAGGCAGTCTCCAAAATAAAGATCTAAAGAAGATGATAGCAAATTCTAAAAATTGCTTGTCATTTGGACATTTTTATAACTGCAAGGAGTGAGTCCCTCAATGTTGGCCAGGGAAGATTGACTCCTCTATTGCCCTGTATTTTACCCTTGTAGAAAAATCGCATGGATTCATTTTCCAGAAAACAAGTGAATTGAACACAAATTTTAACAGTTTTAATATTTAATTGAAAAGCATCTACTGCATACTAATGAGTTTGTTTCATAAAAGTTTCATCTTACCAGAAGTAATTTGGCATGGCATTCTTTCTGCAAGCCTCCTACTATCATCTAAAGTGACAAAATAGAAAATTTCTACCACGCAATCCCACAACATGGACACATCGAATGTCACAAACATTGCCTAAACTCACATAAAAATCTCTTAAGGTTCCTCTTAGTCCACACCTTCTTTCCAACATGAAAATGATATCCGTTTTATATACAAGTGTTTATTCTTTAGGCATGTTGTCTACATATGAAGAATATATTAAAATTTCATTTTTGGAATTACAAAATATTTGAAGTATAAAACCTGGAAAATCCACGAAAATGTCTACCACCATGATATGTGGTAGTCATTTCCAGATGTGTGATCATCCCTCACAACTCTTCCTATATTAGCTAGTATTTCAAATCCCAATCGTTATGGGATATTCAAATGCCACATGAATTCATTCTCTAAAAAAGAATATCAATAGTTAAAAAGAAGATGAAAAACAAATATGTCTGCTTTTTCATTTTATTTTTGATGGAAAAAATTATTTCATTCAAAATTGGATTTGTAATAGTAATAGGCTTTGGCCATGTCCAAAATTTTGTATATATTTAAAATAAAAAATAGAGTTAATCAACAAAAAAAAATTGACAATTATAATTTCAAGAAAACATGAGACCCCAGTGGGAATGTCTACCACCATGATATGTGGATGTCATTTCCACTAATGTTCCAGGTGTGAGATCTTCCTTTCACAGCTCCTCTTATAGTAGCAAGTATATCAAATCCCAATCGTTATGGGATAAAGAAAGGTCGCATGGATTCATTTTCTAGAAAACAAGTAAATTGAACAAAAAATTTAACAATTTTACTTAATACTTAATTGAAAAGCATCTCAAATCCCAATCGTTATGGAATTTTAAAAAATCGCATGGATTCATTTTCTGGAAAACAAGTAAATTGAACACAAATTTTAACAGTTTCAATATTTAATTGAAAAGCATCTATAATTATTATTTACGATGTAATATTATTTAGGGAAAATTTTTTTGTATGTGGCTTTAATGTAAAAAATTCCAAAACCGGAAGACCAATGGGAAATGTCTACCACAATGATTAGTAGTATTCAGTTCCCACTGGTCTTCCAGTTGTCTACTTTGCATTGACTAGTCTTCTTATATTAGCATCATCTTGAAATTCCAATCGTTATGGGATATTGAAACGTCTGAGTGCTACAAAATTTCAATAAAGTACAAAATCTCTAAGACAGAAAGATAATGTCTACCTCAATCAGTAATGGTAGTCATTTCCCAACTTCCAACTGTCTTGGAGATGTCTAGTTAAAGGTGACAAGCCATCTTATATTAGTCTCTACTACCAATGCCAATCGTTGTGGGATAATGAAATGTCACTATTCAACATATTCAATTTACCTGTACAAGTTATAGAAATAAGAAAGTAATATTGTGAAACATTATTTCTACCTCAACAACAAACAATTTCAGAAATAAAAATTATATTAAGTGCAAAATCTCCAACACAGAAAGAAATGTCTACCACAATCAATAGTGGTAGTCATTTCCTAACTGCCTTGGAGATGTCTGGTTGAAGATGATAAGTCATCTTATATTAGTTTCTACTTGAACTCCCAATCGTTATAGGTGTCGTAGCACAGAGTAAGTGAATTCCCTGTTATACTCCCAAAAACCACTCTAAAGCATAACAAAATGACTCTAAAGATCGAACCCACGAGATTCTGTGAAGTGTCTAGCTCTATTCCCAACTTAAGCTCATCCAGTATCCAATTTCTACTTTCCGGTCCTAGATCTAAAACCGGAAACAACAACACACCGAAAACAACGACCAGACCTCTCTCTATTTCTGCCGGTCTGTCAAGCTATTCGGTCCTGTAATCCTATCACAACCCAGGATCCTACAATTTCTGATCCTGGAACTTCTCTGGACCGATCCGATCCGGTCCTTTCACATGTACTCTCACTCCACTCCGGTTTAGTTTTGCCTCTGTTTCACCATCAGAGGGTTCACCGCTTGCTTTTGAGAGTGGCAGGCCCGCCACTCCTTCCGTGACTTATAGTGGCTGAAGACCCACTTATCTAATCCACTACTTTCTACACTAGCACGGATCCGGTTTGATCTCTCACAGCCACCCGGATAGCGATTCGGTTTGCAAGTCACACAAAGACCCCCCGTACGATCCTCTCAAACTACAACGACCTTGATGCCAAGTTCCCTCCGTGCAAAGTCAGGTGGTTACAAGTGAATCCGTCCGTTCCAACATCAACTAAAGTCCTTCCGTTTACCAACTAGGGCAGCGAGACCTCACGGGAGATCGGACACTCAACCGGATTTCCTATCCAGGAGCTCTAGCGCGACTAAGGACTCCTTCCCTATCCGCCTAGCCTAACAACGGTTTTCTCGCCCGGAACCATGAACTGTAGAGGCGCTGAGGAACTGAAACCCACTCCCAACACTTAGAATACCCACTCACCTGCACATAAGAGCAAAACAAACGCACTAAGGGGAGAAATCTCTCTAGAATCTGCATACATTTTCCTAACTTCTCACCAAAACAACCCTGACACACGCGGGAGAGACGTACAACAAGAAGTCAATAGAAAATACACAAAAACTCAAGGGAAAAGACTCCCAGTCTCCTTCGCAGAGACTAACTATTATACACTTTAAAACTCAAAAGTCAACAAAAAGGGGCCCGGAAAGTCCGCGTGGAATTTTCGGTCCCTGCCAAGCCGGCCAGACCGGAAAACATCCGATCCAGACCAGACACACCGGATCAAATCCGGTCCAGTCCTAACTAACAAATATTTACAAAACTAAATCCAATCTATCCTATCATAACCGGATCTACTCCTTGATCCGTTCCTTCGTCCATAACTTGGTCTTCGCCTTGGTCCACGCTCTGATCTTGATCCGCACCCTGATCTGGAGTTAGATCCATACTTTGATCCTGCCCCGGGTTCAGTGTGGGACTTCTAGGTGGTTCCGCTTCAAGCTGTTCGAAGACGTCCGTCAGGTTCCGGTTCCGCTCCCCGGTTTCACGTTCTGGGAGATCCGGTGACGAATCCAAGTTGATGGTGTGCGCGAGCTTCCTCCCACTCTTCTTTGACTGGGGAGTCCCTCCTTTCCTTCCGTCTGAATGCCCACGTTCGAAAAAGACCCGGGCATTGAAAGGTCGGACAGATGGAACGACCGTAACAACGTCACTCCGTTCAGCTTTCGGCTGCTCTCTTCCATCCGGTTTGCAGCTTCTCGCGCTTCCATCATGACTAATTCCACCTTCTCGGAGTAGTCCGTCAAAATCCGGACCAACCTGGTTCCGGATATTTTCTTCTCCTTGAGGACTCCCTCGTCAAATAGCTTTGACTTGGTGACGGCCTCTCCGGTTGTCCCAAAAGTGGCCTTCACGTCCTCAGCTACTTTCCGGGTAGCCTCCGCCATCTCCTGTGTGGTGGCCATGTCCTCCTTGAGGAGCAACAATTCCGTCTTCAACGACTCGTTCTCCTCTTGGAGTCGTCGGATCTCCGCTTCTTGTTTCCGGATCTCATCGGGGATGGAGATGAATTCTGCAACCACTACTGCAAGGTTGCTATCTGCTGGTGCTCCCACCAGCTCGCTGATCTGGTTCAGAATCAGCTTCTTCACTGTCCAGTCTGCTCGCACATCGCTCAGGATGTTGATCAGCTGGTTGAACGGATCCGTCGGATCCGATCCGGAAGGACCCGGTTCTTCAGAAATCGGTTTCTTCCCAAGGTTGGAGGTCTCACCCGGAGGGGTTGGGGTTCCTCTCCGGTGAGGAGGCGTCGTTTTCTGCCGCTTGTGCTGCGGCCGGTGTTGCTCCTCCTCTTCTTCTTCTTCTTCTTCCTCGGAACCGGATACTTCCTCCTGTTCTTCTTCCGATTCCGATTCCCTATACTTCAGGAGTGACTCCTGAGTCTTCCACTCCTTCTCCTCCGTATCCGTGAGGAGTTGATTGTGCTTGTAAAGATGGAAGATGTAGGGACTCAACGGAGTCGGCCTACTTCCTCCGATCTTTGGAACCAGATGGCTGACCAGATCGGAAAAGATCCTGGCCCAATCCACTTTCCGTTCCCCGCTCAGGGCTCCAAAAATCAGGTTCCCGATGGCGATTGTCACCCTCGTCGGCTTCTCTGGGTGGATGATTGGAACCAGGAACTGCAGAAGGTTTCGATGCCGGTCGTCCAAACAATCCGCGACCGCATGCCCATCCTTCAAGTCCACCGTGGTCCGGAACTTCCCTCGGGTGTAACCTTCCTTTGAGGTGGCCATCCCTCGACTTCCTAACCGGAAATCGTATACGGACCTCCACATTTCTTCCGTCTAACTGCCCGGAATCCCGCGGATGGTCTTGTCGAACTGATTTTAGAGTTTTCCCAATAGCTCTCGAATCATCCGTTCCTCCCTAAACCCCCAGGGTTTATCGATCAGTCCTCCGCAACCCATCTTGGCAAGGTCCTCTATGAGGTTGTCCTTTTCCTTCTCTTCTGCTGGAATAATGGGACACACCTTCCGAAGTTTAACTTCTACTGCGGAGGAACTGGACGGTCCTGCTCTACTCTTGCGGAGCTGAGGCATGGACACGAACTGTGCTAACCGGATTCTGACTAAGGCTACCTTTCCCCCTCCTAGCCGCACGTCTCGTTTCTCACCTTCGCTCTTCCGATCTCAACCGGAATACCTCTAAACCTACAACAAACACTAAAGCGCTGCGCGCCCTTACACAGACACACGCACACAAACTCACAGAACAAGGGAACAAATCGCTGGAGAGGGAAGCTAAGTATGCGCTGGAGAGCGATTTCCGCAAAAGAAATTTGAAAAAGAGTGGCAACTGGATTGGTCAGCCTATTTATAGTCTGATCTGTCATCATGACCAAATCCGTTCCTGACCCAATCCGTTCCAACTCAGATCCGCTCCAACTCTAATCCGGTTTAGATTCAGATCAAATCCGGATTGTCACCTCTTCCGTTCCGTAGTTAATTTCCGGTTTCCTGTTATCTCTTGCTCAATTCTGGATCCCAGATCACGGTTTCCGTTCCAAGATTTAGATAACTTACAAAAAACCAAAAATTCACATTGCGACAATAGGATAAAGAAATGTCACTATTCTACATATTCGATTTACTTGTATAAGAAAGGATTTATTGTGAAACGTTATTTCTACCTCACAAATGCTCCTATAGGACTATTTTAGTGTAATGACTATGGAGGGCGTTTAAAGTCCATGTACTCAATATATCAAGGAATTTAAGGTTTAAAAAATAAAAGATTCCTTCCAGATGAAGACCTCTAGGTCTAACTTCAAGAGACCCTTAAAAATCTGGCCATCACACAAAATGAAGCGAGGAGATTTTACGGAAAAGTTAAAAATTCGTTTGCATTCTTTAAAAATATACCAAGAATTGTAATGTGCAGGTTGTAAAATTAACCTCGGAAATTTAAAATTAAAATTGCCCATTCTAATTGATCTCATTCAACTTCCTTAAATTAATTGATTATTCCAAGATGTCGCAATTATATATTTTTACTATTTAATCTACATATCGTTGCCTTCATTGCAACCTGTAGAATGGTTCATTCAAACTTCTGTAGATTTGGAACACCGATTATGTTCTTCGCCCATGTAATTTACGAATAATACCGAACATTTTGTAACAAAGTATATGTATTCTTACCATAATTCAAAAAAAAAATAGTACTGATAATTCTTAACAATACTCACCGTACAGTTAGTATAACACGTACTAGCGCAGTGGGTAGTATTCTCTAAGTATAATTTTTTGTAATTCAGTCGGAGCCTTAAACATTTCCAGAAATACAATTTCTATTGATGTTTGCAAAGATGTCATTTAAGTACTGAGTATTTAAAAATACTCTAAGTACTGTTATTGTCAAGCACTAAATGTTTTCTTTGGAAGTAAGGGGCTTGCAGTTTTAAGGTCTATTTTACATTGCACCTCCCTTGTGTCCTAACTATCATGGATACCACCCTACATTCTGCCAAGCATTATTCTAAGTATTACTCTCTCATCTAATTACAACTTTCTCCTATCCTTCAAGCCCACGCCATCGGAAACCTATGCACTTCAGATTTTCATGCAAGAGAAGCAGTATCTCTACATAAGCGACTCCCACACTTGCAAGCAAAAGATGGCAAGTCAGGGTCTACAAAGCTGAAGTCATAATTGTAGTCCCAAGTTAACTCCTCCTGAGGTAAGATGTCCCGATTTGCAAAGAATGCTACGTGGTACATGCTCTTGTCCCATTCGTCAATTTGCACTAGAATCTCGATCAAATAAGCGTCTTCACACCTGCATCCAACTCCCAACCCATTAGTCAAGAATGAATGCTATAACTCGGTGGAACAAAGATCAAAATGCGTTGCAGACGTCAATTACATACCTGTGGTTTACAAATCGTGCCACGTTGCCAAACAAAGAGGAATCCAAGCAGAGCAGACTGTTATCATCAAGCTTGGCTTCATGGGCCCAGTCAGCGTCCAACTGCATAGCATAGGAGGGACCAGCTGTGGCTACAAGACTTCTAAGAATCATCTCTGCATTAGTCAAAATCTCCCCATCCAACTCAAACACAAACGCACCTTTTGGAATGGGCCCACTTGCCTTGACCCCCCATCCAATATGGCTAGTATGGAAAATCTCCACTGCATACTTCATCCCCTGTTGAACAACACGATTACCACACTTATTGTGGCATCTACACCTCACACTACACTCTCTAATAAATCTCCGTTGCACTCGTTTCCCATACAAGGCTTTGCCCCCTACCCCAAGATAAGAACAAGTGGATTTACTTTTCTTCTTGTTACCCCTAGAGTTGTGGACACGTTGATGAAGGAAACATTCTTTCAGTATGCCACCCTCCTCATAGGCTATCTCTCCACCTGATGCCCGTCCATAGTTACAAGGAGTAGAGCTCATTAAACAATTATCTTCCCCACAATCACAACAACAACCAAGCTTCGGTGAGAAAAGTCGCAAATTGAGAGAGGCTTTCTCATGAACCTTGCTGTGGGGCATATACCAGAATGGCATCATATGAATCTGTGGATCACAAACTGGAATAGGGAGGGCCTCCATTCCCCTTGACAAATCTCCAGGATCAAACCAAGGCACAACTTGGTACGGGAAACGAACCAGAAAAGAATACCTTGTGAGCATCAAGTCACCAAAAGAAACACCTACAAAACCACTGAATTAGCTCTGTAATCTAAACCATGATCTTAAAACTTACATCCACATGCATGACAAATACAAAACCTCCCACCACAAGTACACCAATGAAAATAAACAAGTTCCGGGCTCTTCTTTCGCTTCTTTGATCCGCTAGAATTCCCCTTCTTCTCAGTCTCCTTCTCGCATTCCCCCATCTCCACGTCCTCCACCTCCTCCATGACTTGGACCTCCTCCACTCCCTTCTCTTGCCTAGAACCTCCACCCTTCGAACCAGACCCACGTCCCTCCAAACAATCCGATCCAAGAACCTCTTGTGAAACAACCCCACGTCCCTCCAAACAATCGGAACCAGGAACCGATTTTGCACTCGCAGGCAGTGGATCCTCTACCTCCCTCCTTTCCCTACTCTGGATCCGAAATGTGTCCACCGCTGTAGGGCTCTGCTGCACCTCCGGTTGAACCCCAACATTGGCAATCTCCTTTGAGAGGACCTCTGGAGTTGGTTGCAGCAAATTTGGTGGACTCCCTGCCTTGGATGCTAAAGTCTGCTAGGTCGGCAATCTAGTAGTCTCTTGAGCATTCTGTTCGACAGCATCCTCCCCGTGAGAATTTCCATAGTCCTTGAAATCCCCAGGTTTGTGACGTCCAGAAGTAGCTTCCTTAGAACTTGAGAGAGATGTTCTAGAGCTCTCTGGCAAATTATTCACCGCTTTCACCACAGCAGCAGGCTCATCACCGCTTGATATCTCGTCCGCACTCAATAGCTCTGGCTCTTGGCCCTTCCCTGGCACCCCAACTGCCTCGAAGCATTCATAGGAAACCTCATCCTGCCTTAGTGGCTTAGGAATAATTCTCCTCCGCTTTGTAACATCTCCCTTGGGAATCATGTCCTTCCCTCTGGCTTCCAAAGGATCAAATCCTTGGGCCTCAGAGATTGCCGGTCCACCCACGCCACGAACATTAAGTGATCTCACTGCTTGACTGGCGTCGCCTTCAGTAAAACTGGCTAGGGAATACCCTGATGAAGGGTCAGGGAACTTCTGGGACGACAATCTTGAAATCGAAACATCTCAACAGAAATTGCTTAGTTTTGTACTTAATCATACATGAAATAGTACTGAATCATACATGAAATAGTATTTACAGTACTCAAATTCAAACAGTGCTCGCGTACTTCTCGAATAGTGCATACTACAGTACGAGGAAAACTACACAATCAAATTTCTAGCACTGATGAACAATACCATGAGTATATCAAGTGAGCACATGGACAAAATATAAGTCTTACCTGAGAGTACATAATACATACAAAACCAGAGTGGTTGTAAACCGAGTACAAGATATTCTTGGGAGTATACGAAATAAAGTACCCAAGAATTAGTGAATATGTATCACAAGTCCTCTAATTCACCCATGTATGCTTCCAGTACTTGGAAAAGCATTTTTTCCTTAGTACATTCTCTGTACCGAACATGTCCAAACCTGACGCTGTATACTATGAGTTTTTCTTCAGTACGTTCTCTGTACTGAACACGTCCAAATCTGACGCTGTATACTATGAGTTTTTCTAAGGTAGCTTAGTAATACACCAAATAATACTAAGTGTTCCACCGAGTCTGTACAAGAACCAATTCTGGAGTACTAAAAGCATGTTGCATACACATTTGTGTCAAAAACCGAGCGTACACATTACTACTGTAGTACTAAAAGCATGTTGCATACACATTTGCATCTAAAATCGAGCGTACACATTACTACTGTAATGCAAAAAGCATGTTGCATACACATTTGCCTCTAAAACCAAGCGTACACATTACTCCTGTAGACACTACAAGTAAATAAACATATCCAGTGCACAAAATGACTGAAGAACTCTGGACAATGGAACTTGTTCAGAAATCCTAAACCATACCTATAGACAATCAAAGATTAGCAAGAGCAAATAGACTCTAGATTTGAAAACTTACCAGTACTTGGACAAGTTAATTTCGCCTCCTCCATCCTCAATTGGAGGATTTTCTTTTGCTCCTCCACGCATCCCAGCATCTGAGCCTTTTGAAGCATCTGAGCGCTTGGCTCACTCCAACCAAAACTCCTATACCACTCGGGGTGTGACAAAATCTGGCATCCCTTAGCAATACATGGACCTCCACGAACAAAGACAATCGATGCACAGAATGGGTGATATAAATGCCTACAACATGATACAATAATGTCATGGTTTGGAAATGGATATTGACACAAAGAACAAGTGGAAACCTCTAATAACCCACTACTCTCTAAAATTTCACCACCCTTTTCCTCTGAGTACACTATGGGTCGTGGCCAGAAGGTTCCCAAATTTTTCCCTTTCCGTATGTGTGCCAACTCGGTGTTCAATGCCTCCAATTGTAAGCGGTGGGCCTCAATTCCGTGAGACATATTAGCAACCACCGATTCAGCCAATTGTAGCTCTGCCCTTAAAGACAGAAGTCTGGAGTGCTCATCGTCCAATTGCTCCATTATGCCCTCCATTTTGATTCTCTCCCGGTCCACAGCAACCCCCTCACCGACCATGGCGTCAATCTTCAACCCCTTCTCGACCTTTTGTTTTTCATAGCTGGCCAAGAGACACTCCGACTACTCCACATTCAATTTACACCGATCCCTCTTTTGAAACGCCGCCTTGTCTCGCACCTTGTCCGCCTTCATCTCCAACGAGATGACCGTTATCAGCTCGTGTATCTCCAAGGCCCTCTCCTTCAGTGAATCTGGACAAATTGGAAAGAAAATGAAAGAGCCTCTGTAAATCCAATGGGTAGACTGATGCCTAAATCCAAAATGAAATTTCAGTGAACATTGCACGAATTCACAAATTCACAGATAAAAAAAAGGGAGCCACATCGTGAGGCACATTTGTAAAAGCAAGGCTACATGGGACACAAAGTCTTATGAGGTAGATCGTGAGCCAAATCTGTGGGTAGATCCTGTGCTACATTGGTAGGAGCAAGGCTATAAGGGAGACATGTTCTTAGACCCAGAGACGGTGTTTTAGGAAGCAAATGAAAATGAAAATAATTCAAAAGTGAAACTCTACCTTCAGTCCACCATCCACCTCGCTAAGAATTGTCTGGATGAGCGTCAACACAAACCCCCGAACCTAAACCAGACTCAAATGCACCACCACAATCCCCTATTTCCCCGAGCCTAGACTTGGTCCTCCCCTCTTCCCCCATTCTAACTCCGCCAACTTCCCTTCTTAGTGCCAATGCACTGGACGTTGGACAGTCTACACCCTCTCCCGGTTCTACCTTAATTTTTTGCCACTCTCCACCATGAACTTGGAGCGGCTTATCTCCCTCAAGCGTCTTCCTCAACGCGCGCAACTTCTGGATCAATTGGTCATAGCGATTGACCTGCCGCTTGCTGGTGTTAGCCCCGAAGGCGCACCGGTTGACCTTGCCTTTCCCTTCACGATACTCCACTGCAATACCCTCAGCAAAATGAACCTTGAGATAAGGAGGGATCTCACTCACTGTATGCTGATACACAACGGGATGCAGGTATCGAATCCTATTCACCACGTCGACTTCTTTGCACGTTGTCCACCCGTAGCCATGGTGCCCACCTTCCCCGTAAGGTTCTCCAAAAATATCGTGTAGCACAGGAACAAGCACTCGGCCTTTCTTAAATCGATGCGGGTTCTCTCCATTGCTCGCAAGTTTTGGGTATTGCTGCTGAAAGTCTTGTCTTGTCAAGGTGCGCGGTGGTCGCTTAAGCCTGGCGATTTCTACATCTACGTCCTCGATTTTCTGGAAAAGCGGCTTCGTCAATCTCTTAGGAGGCGCCCGTTTCTTCTTTCCCCTACAATCTTCTGCCTTTGTGCTCTCCTCCTCCGCGTCGCCATGATCCATCTGGCGTGTCTTCTTCCCGCTCAAGGTACTGGCTGAACGTCCTCCTTCAGACCGCTCCATTTCCACGATCCGTTGTCCCCCTTCCCCGTGGGAGAAGGATCCCAATGAATCCGCAGTCTAAACCCTCTCACTACCTCTGAAGACAGATTTGGAGACACCCAAGAGAAGCGAAGGCTTCGCTCTCACTCGCTCCCCCGGGTAGGCAGCACTACGCTAGAAGGCCATGGCGTCTCCCTTGCAATTCTCACACGTTAGCCAGGAATTGGCGACATTATACTCTCGTGAACCTAATGCCATCACCATCGCCCAATGCGAACTCAGATGGAGACTACAAACATGAGGAAGGTACTCGGCGAGAACCACAAACAAGGACAACGCGACACAGAATCTAGCGGAAAATCTCCTCGCCCGTAGTCTCAGCATTCAGCGTTCATTTGCGGATGCAAGCGCCTACACCGAGTTTGAAACTTGCAAAATTGACTGCACACTAAGTAAGTCTCTCACCCTAAAACCGCAGGCACTGGGAAACACAAAAGCAAAGCTCCCAAAACACAGATCCCAACTGCCAAAACGCCAGTAGAGTCGAGCACTCACGAGAAAAACACTTGAAGAGCAAAAGCACTCCAAGACGAAGACGACGACGACCGGTGACCACTAGTTAGCAATGGTGCTTGACTGGTGGTCACCAGTCACCCTAAACCCTGACCCTAAACCTGCAGTCACCAGTAAAATCGCCCCTGTGAACCTGTAGTCACCGGTTGCTTTATGGTATGATGTAACATGCTTGGTGGACGTGACCGCCCCAATGGGTGCCAAGTAATAATTGAACCCTAAACCCTTAGACCTATAAGTCAATTTACCTAAATCCTAATCCTATCCTATCCTAAATCCTAATCCTATCCTATAGGTCGCTTTAATAAAAATTACACTTAACCTAAAATCTCAAGGTCGTAATAAATAAACCCTAAACCCTACACTAAAACTTGCAGGGCTCATTAATTAAAATTGCACCCTAAACCCTATACTAAAACTTGCAGGTCTCATTAATTAAAATTACACCCTGAACCCTATACTAAAATTTTTAGGTCACATTAATTAAAATTACACCCTAAACCCTATACTAAAACTTCAAGGTCGCATTAATTAAAATTACACCCTAAACCTAAACCTATAGGTTGCATTAATAATAATTTCACCTTGACCTAAAATCTCAAGGTTGCATTAATAAGAAAAACACAATAAACTAACTTCTTTAGCTTGTGTTAAAACCAATTACTCCCTAAACCCAAACATCTAGTTCACGTTAAAAATAATACTGTCAAAACTAAATCTCCTAGGTCACGTTAAAATATAAACTCACCTACGTGCTTCTCCATTCCAAAATAAAATACATTGATATTGAATACAACCTTGGACTATTTAAAGCAGAGTGGTAGCACCTATATAATGGCAAAAATCCATTGTTGAAACTTATATCCTACAATTTTTAGAAATCGTAGGCATATTTAATTTGATCTTGAAATAAATCCTAAGCCCTTTTTTTAATCCTAAACCTTAGTAAATGTATAAGAGATTTAGAACCTAGTAAGGAAAAAAAATCTAAGTTATCCATCAAATTAAACAAATTTTTACTTCGGTAACATACCCAATTTTATAACTTTAAATTTTTTAGATTGCATTAGGTACCATATCCCATTTGTGAAACACAAAGTTAGTAATTTATAGTAAACTAAAACAGATAAGCATAAGCGCATAAAAATGAAGTAGCAACAATTATAATGATACTAAATACAATGTCAAACTGAATCCAATACAATTTCTTTAACATTTTGGACCACCTTATAATATCCCGGCATTTGCTTTACATTCATAATTAATTATAAATGTAATATATAAGAATTATATTCACATGTATAAATAGAAATGTCTTAACACTGAATACAGCCTTGGACTGAATGGAAGACTATTTTCTTAAACATTTAGGACTTGTAACTTCAAATGTATACCTTCGTTTGATTTGTATGCTTAATTCAGTGGAAATATAATTTTTAGGAGTACTTGCATGTAAAAAAATAATAGTGATGATCCCAAATATACGTGTCACGAACTGAAACCAACACTATTATTCTAATATTGTGGCACGGGCTTTATAATGTTATTGCATTTGTTTTACATATGTGACTCATTATGCACAAAATAAAAAAGTATTCACATGTGCATTGAAATGGAGTTGCCATAACATTGAATACACCCTTGAACTAAATTATTAAATAGTATTTTTAACCCGTGGCTTATTATATACCGTCATTTTATTTAAGTATATAATTTGTTATTAAACTTGAATACAAGAGTATTAACACGTAATTAAACTAGAATTATAATAACACCTTCATTTCATTTATATGTATCATTCATTCAAAATGAAGTATGCAAGAGTGCTCACAATTAGAAATAGAATTTAATAATAATCTCAAATATACAAGTGTACTAAGTCCAATGTTTACTATTCTTCTAGTATTGTGTCCCCCCCCCTTAAAATGTAATTGTGCATTTGATTTATGTCACAAGTAATTCATTGGAAAAAATAAATAGATCATTAGAAGAGATTTGAGGGCTCTAAGAGCCCGCGAGTTATCAGGCAGTTCCCTGCCTGAGAACTCTGCCACACGCGCAGGCTGATGTGGTCGAGAGAATGCCACGTCGGATTTTACGATTTTTTTTTTTTTTTTTTTTTTTTTCCTTACTGTTTTTTTTAAATTTCAGAAGCAAATTTTTTTTCTTTTTTTCTAGAGTTTTCTTTAAGTACGAGTCTCCTGACATGTACTTTGATTGGAATTTCTAGAGTTGATTTCTTTGGATTGCAATATAATAAGTTTGAAAGACAAGGGGTTCTAATATCCTAAAAGCCAAGAGATTCTATGGGAATATTTTATGCCATGAAACTAGAAGATATTGTCCCACCCACCCTCCTATTTGTTAGCTTTGATTTTAAAGAATGGGAGGATTATAATCATTGCTTTTACATAGATGATTTGTAAGAGTATATATACCACCATGTAGAAGTTATAGAGCCACTGAGTAACTTCTTAGTTGTCTTTCCTACATAATGATGGAACAACTAAACCCTTTGTTGGTTTTCTAGATTATTTGTTTGTCCAAAATTGATTGGATTTTGGTAGTTGAATTGGGTTAATTATAGTGTCACTATCAATCAAATATGTCTCTTTTGAGATTATTGGAGAATATGACAGTTACTAAGCAATTGAAGGCCTCATTAAAGAAAAAATTTATTTGTTTGAGCCTTTGGCGGTCATGGGGCCCATCAATGAAATTGAGGGTATGCAGAGCTACAGACATGGCAGAACCTCAGGCACAATACCTGGGTTCTTGAAACAAACAACCTAGCAGTTTGTGCTTCTCTACTCTGGAATTTTACCCTCGGACTATAGACGCAATTCGTCTCTTGCTGTGGCTTAAGGGCGTGTTACTGGGAGCTCTTACGGGAGCATTGCTGTCCGGTAGCATTTTTGATTTTGCTTAAACAATAGGGTGATATCATGGCTACCTCTTCCTCGCAATCTAACGCTGCGAACACTCAAGTCTTGAGGCTGTTGGGGATTGACACTTTTTTTATTTGTTTTTCTATTATTCAACATGTGAAAACGATAACAAGTGCTGCTTGACTGAAGACACCTTGCACATGCTTTCTTACTAACTGAGTGTTCGTCGGATTGCATGGGTGCAAGTGAGGTCGGTAGCCTCATGAAGAATTTTTGGATGCAAGACAAATCTGTTAATCTTCTAGAAAAATCCCTTTTAGCTATATGTTGCATGCTCTGTACATTGAACAATATCATGCTAAGCTCTTATACATGGGTCTTTGCCACATGTGTACACAAAGTAGTTGCTGGTTTTGATTAAATGGTGAATTTTTGGAAAAGTTTATATGGATGTGTGATGGTTCTTAAAATATCAGCACAACTTTGACATGGATAAGAGCTTAACAAGGCTCTAGTTGAGGATACTAAAGGAACCTAAATTTGGTCTTGAAAAATAGGGTTTTTGACTTAGAGAAGATTGGATGGGTGCCCAGGTCCTGGGATGTTCCAGAAAAAGTATTTTTTTTTGGGTAATTAGGGTCTGACAGCAGCCCGACGCTCCCTTCTTGCATCGAGAATAGATCTGGGAACGGGCCTGAAATGGCCCTCCAATGCCCCCAAATCTCTTCTAATGCTCACGTTCAAATAGAGTTGTCATAATACCCTAAACCCTTGGGGTAAATGCAACAATATTTTTGTAAACAATTATGAATTGTGACTTGGAATACACCTTTTTTTGATTTACGTATGTAATATATTAGGAATATATAATATAATATGAAAATATGCACATGTAAATTTTTTTTGCAATAACACCAAATGTGTGGACCTTTGCATTGAATGCAACAACAATTTAGATAAATTTTGGACTCGTGTTGGTTTAGAATATTAATTGATTAGAAGTAGAATATGAGAGCATTCACACATAAACTATAATTTTGATAACACTAAATACAATTTGGGACTAAATCCAATATTATTTCTTTAATATTTAATCCCTTCTTAGGAATTGATTAGGAATAGAATATAAGATCATTTTCATTTACATGTAAATAGAGAATTATCATAACACTAAGTAATCCCATGGACTGAATGCAACAATTACTTTATTAAATTTTTGACTAATTTAGAATATGTGCCCATATTTGATTTATGTGCATAATTGATTAGGTAAATCCTATAACAATATTAGCATGCAAAAATTAAAATTTCATATGAACATTGAATACATCATTGTCTATGTTGAATTCAACACTCAATTTTTTTTTAAAATTTTGACCCACGACTTAGTTTACCACCTCATTTGATTTATGTGCATGATTGAATAGAACTATAAAATAGAATACTAATGCAAATTCACATGTGAAATTAGAATTGCAATAACACCAAGTATGTGCACCACTTGACAAAGTGAAACAATATTTGAAATAAAACGTGGACCTATAACTTAAAATATTCCCTCATTTAATTTACGTGCAAAATCAAGTAGGAAAACGATCTAAAGAAGAAACTGCATAATTGAAATTGCCATAAATTGTTCAAAGTAGATAACACTTTGTTCAAACACAAAATAATTTGTCCAACTAATCATCAAAAATAACAAGATTTGGTCAATAATCATTCTAAAGAAAACATCGGTTAAACCATCGGGTCAAAATATATTTCTTTCTCTTCAAAAGAAAATTAGGTAGTACTAAATACACCTTTGGACTTATTTCAATATTATTTTTAGTATTTTTAGGTCAGTGTAAAATATATTCCCATATAATCTATAATTGTATATGCAATTTTAATTTTGCAATGATATATATTAGTGTAAACACATTTGATGAATACTTTGGTATTAATATCATTATCATTATTATTTTTATCTAATTTATTATTATTATTATTATTATTTTCTATTAATAAGTGTTACAAAAAATTCCAGAAATGTTCTCTCATCCAATCATCATCCAATCATCATCCATAATAATATTATGCATTCACCCTAAACCATGGCTTAATAACTTTAATTATAATTTTACATTGACTTTGTTGGATGAATAGAGAATTTTCTAGCAAATTACATCAAAGCTTTGGATGTTAATAAGGGAAACTAATTGAAAAGCTGCTGCGTGACAAACAGGGGTTCTTTTTTCGAACTCGCCTGGGTAGGTGGCAGGTCGTGAGTGGTTTGATTTTTCAAAAATTTGGGGGCAACTCTGGAGGGAGTACTGTGCAGGCCAAATCGGACTTCACACCAACCCGTTTGAACCGGGTGGTCAACAACCAGCCACCTCGTCTAGTTATTTTAAGCCGCCTCATCATGCAAGGTTCCATTTCAATTAAATTATTCTTAAATGGCCCCTAAAGTGCGTTGTTAATTCAGCCTAATGTCAGTTGAGCGCTTCCCATTGGTGGATTCAAATCCACCCATCCATTCCAACTGTATGCCCCAAAATAGTATCTGTGAACGAAAATTAAGTACAGACAAGTACTTAGTGGTAGTTAAAGTACTCACGAAATTTGCCACAAGTATAGGGGCTCTAGCGTACATTCACCCACCTCTTCTCCGTTGTGAGTGGTTCCTAATATCTTGTTTTGACCCCGTGGAATGTCCGGAGTGAAGAGATGATTGACGAACTCGTTTCCGAAGTTCCAATCAGTTTGAGTTAATTGTTAGGGGTCGTTTTAGAGCTTGGACCCCGGAGTTGTGGGCCAAGGCGTACTTTACGCCAACTAGAGGATCCGGGATAGCCGGCCGGACAGATAGGTACGCGGCTAACATATTCTGGAACCAGCCGGATTTGAAGGAGGGGAACGTCGCGAGTGACTGTAGGAGTCCACGAGACCTGTAGTTGTTAGAATTCCTCATCCCAATTTTGTATCCGGAAAAGCCCACCCGGATTACACTGACTGTGGCAAATACAATTTTTGGAGCACTAGGGGATAGGGAGAATCCAGCTCCTAGACTGGTCAGTTGGGGAGTGATCATTCACTCCGTAGTGGAGAAGTTAGCAGGCAACATAGCTAGTAAAAAGTCTAGCCCAATTAGCCCCTACCTTTTCCACCTATATCATTCGGAGGATGCGCTGACCGAAATGGAAATGGTCATGTACTGGAAGGGAGAAAACCTTCAGAAGTACGGGATTTTTCAAGACGATGAACCAAATGATCCCGAGTCAGAGGAAGAGGAAGCGGAACGGGAGCATGCATCGTCCAACGTTGCCGGAACACGCCAGAAGTCTACGGATCCGGGTGCTCGAGGGAAATAAGAGGTCGGAAAGATGGAGCAACCCCGGAACCCACTTTCGGAATCGGATCAGTTCAAGGCCACCATCAACTGGTTGAGGACTACCAAAGGGCAGAATGAACGGATGACGGCTCTGATCCGGGATGTGTGCGGAAGATTGGGCATGACGGAAGAAGGACAGATTCTGAGTGCTTTGGCGGAAAGGCCGGATCCGGAAACAGTGAAGCAGTTGGAAGGACGAATCTTGGCCTTGGAGCAAGAATGGAACCGGGCACAAGAGTAAGCCGCGTGGACGAACAGAGAGAAGATCACCGCCGAAGCAAAAGAGGGGGAAGCCATCAATCTGGTCCGGAATGTCCGGGAGCTGTTCGAGCATCCGACGGATGTGCTTGCCAGGGCTACACTCTGGAACTCCCGGATGGTGCAAGAAGGCCACATTACCGGATTAAAGGTGGTCGGCATCCTGGTGGACTTTGAAGTTCGGATCGAGGGAATGCTGAAGGAGGTACGGCAGCTATTGGACAATCTCGATCCGCTCGAAGGATTGGACCAAGGGCTTTTTGAGCTGATTCAGGAATTTCAAGAAGGAGGAGCGCAAAACCAACCTTCCCTAGCCAAGAGCAGATCAGTGGCCGAAACATCATCGGCCATGAAGAAGCGTTCGCTGGTTAAGTAGTTTGCGGAATCAAGGTCGGATCCGGAAACGACCCCGAATACAACTCCGGTGAAGGACGTGGTTCTAATCGTACCAACTGGAAAGACTGCGGCGGTGGCAAACCTTTTCCCTGACCGTCAGGTTTCTTCTGGTTTTTGTGAGCCAACCATACCCGGAACGGTGCTGAATCCGGCTCGGACGGATCTGGTGAGTTTCCCTCACATGCTCCAGCCCATGGTTCAAGCACCCCCACCATCCCAGCTCATAGACCTCACAGTCCCAAAGCCAAGGGGATGGCGGCTACTCAATGAAGTAGAGCAGGAGTCGGAAGAAGAAGAGGTGGAAACAACTCCACAGACCCAGTCAGAGGAAGAACTTCATTATCCCCGGATCCGGTCGAAGACGAAGACCACCCCACCCAAGAAGTCAGGCTCGTCGCCATCCAAGGGCGAAACATCCTCAAAGAAAGTCCGGAGGGCAAAATGACTAGTTAGGGCGGCAGTTATGTTAGTTAGGATTTTAGCCAAATAGTAAGTTCCGGAATCGGATTATCCTGATTCAGGGCTCGAGGTTCCGGACTTTTAGGGTCAACGGTTTCCCATTTTTTTCGTAACGGTCCTCGCCTTTTTGCTTCTTGCTTTTTGTTTGGCCATTGGCTCGTTTTCTGGTGGCCGTTTGGGCCGCCTTTTTGTGGGGTTTTAAAGGCAGGCCGGCTTGTTGGCCTGTCATTCCTTTCCTTGTTCATATAATCTGAAGCATTTAGGAAAGCACATGGTGGATTATTCTCTTGTGTATTGCGTCTATAGTCACTTGTGTGGATGTGTAAGTGAGAGTGTGCAAGGGGAGGAGTCCGGATTCTTGGGCAGCCGGATTAGGCTAAGTGTGTTTTGCAGATGAGTTTTAGATTTGCGCAGTGAGAAAGTGGCGCCTTTAAATCACTGGTACGGTGATCCGGTGGAGGTCCGGGAGTGGCCCGGAAGCTAGTTTGGAATTCGAGGAGCGGTTCCATGCGGAGGTTGGCAACCGCCAGAGGAATATTTCCACCCACCGGAAGGCTAATCAACCTCATGAGCGGTCGAGAGCTAGGAAGTCATTCCCTTAGTTCCGAAAGTCCAGTATCCGTCGTTGTAGTAAGGAGGACCTAATGCTACCCTGTGTAACCAACTTTCCGGATAGGCCATCCGGGATGTTGTGAGGATGCCACCTTGTTTACTCAACTAGATCTATTCTTGGGTTGTATTTTGTTTGTGTTAATAGAGTTTGAATCAAGTATAGAGTGGTGCAGTTCTCTACCCCTCAGAAAGAGCAAGTGAGGAACCCTGTGAGGGTAAAATAGAGGTACCAAAAACCAATTGGTTAGAAAGTCGGAACCGGAAGACCGGATAGAGCCGGATCCGGGAAAGAATCCAGAGAGAAAGTAGTTCCGGAAGAGAGTTTGTGAGTTGGACGGACCCCTTTTGGAGGTGGTCAAAATCCGGGAACTTAAAGGTCTAGGAAAACTAAGATTGAGATAACGTCTGGAATCTCCTTAGACGATAACTTGTGTCATCTTACCACGTTTTTGTGTTAAAGATACTTACGCCTAGATTACGCGTACGACAAAGCACAACAATATCATTTAAAGATTGAAAGATTATAATGTTTGATCATCAGGTTGTTAAAACGATCTCTCTTTTTGCATATCAAGTTAGAAAAGTTGAAGACCAAAATAATATGAGGTTGAAGGGCCTAACAAATACAATGCCAATCAATTTATGACTTCTCAACTCTACTATTTTTGTAAATGAATTTTTAGTGTGATTTTTTCTCCAAGATCTAGTGTATTTGAGGCTCATTTCCAAGAGCCCTTAAATGTACAAAAAGTCTACATTGCACTAGGTACCTTTGCACAAAACCTTGAATAGAGAAATCATAATCATTCATTTTCAAAATCGGATATTTGATGCTAAAACTACACTTCAAAACAATGTTTTTAAAATTTGAACTATTAAAAATAGCAATTTGGTAAGGTTTTATTTAACTTCAAAGTGTCTTCGACACCACATTTGGGTGCCTTGTGCATTTAGGGGTAAAAATCTCTAAGGTACCCAATTCTAAATGAAAGATAAACTTTGAAGAGGTCCCGGGAAATCGCTTTCCTCAATGTTTATTTGGAAAATGAAGATTAGTTCTTCTACTTTCGTCTACACTGTATAATTCTGCCCCTCTGAATTTCCTAAAATTTCAGATCATGCCCTATATCTTTTGAATTTTGGGTTCGACCCACCGAGACGCGGTTGCCCCATCCAACTGTGGTTGCCCCATCCAGTCGCGGTCGCCGAGTCGCGGTCGCCCTATATCCGCACGCGCCCCTTTCCGAGAAGCCAAGGTCGCCCCAGGGTGAATGCAACTACTTAAGCGTTTGCATTCACCCGTGGTTGCCACTCCCGGCCTTGCGCATGGTCTTTCATCCGCCTTATAGTGAGTGATTGCTTGCTCGTGGGCCGTGGGTGAATTTGGACTTGGGGAGCAATTTTTTGCAGTTTTCATCCACGAACTTACTGAAATCAACAACCAGCTTCTCTAAAACCACAGTCATGTCAAATCCGGTGGGAGGTAATTGCACGACGCGGAAGTCCAATTTGAAGTGCCTATATCTATAGGTCAAGTGACGGGGAGTACACGTCGAGCGAGGAAGAAGAAGTAGAAGACAGCACATGAGAGGGACCTAACGTATCCTCCGGTACCCTATACAAGGTATGCATACAAGGTGTGTCTAGAATGGTATGAGGGAAAAAGTGTAGACTTCTTGGAGGCCACCTACTTGAGGGATCCAACAACGGGTAGCCCAAAGTTGACGGACGATTTGTCAGCGCAAATCTTAAATAAGTGCAAAGAATCTTAGGATTTTTGCGACGTGGAGTTAACTTACAGTAACAATGTCTATCACTGGCTTGATGATGTTATCGTGCCATGCATCTTCAACACGCACAAATTGATGGAGGAAACGTGACTGGAAGTCCGAAGGTACCCAGGAGATGAAGGTGCCATTGAATTCCGAGCAAAGATGGACTGGTGGCACAAAGCAACAATGAAACTCTCAAAGCATGGAGCGAGGAGATTCAAGTGGAAAAATGATACTATGACGTTGGCGTTAGCGTGAGATGGTGGATTGTCTATCATATGGATCTCTCATTTGGCGAAGGTGGTGGCCCTCACTGGATACGATTGTCAAGGTGGATACGGAAAGGTGCGCAAGGTGCGCATTGAAGGGATGGACACAATCCCGCCACACATCGCTCTTGCTGGGAAGATGCCAAAGACCGCAAACAAGCATGATGCGAGGGTGGAACGGTCGATAGAGGCCTTGGCATGTCCCTTAAATCATCCCGCTATAATTAAATTTTTTGCCATTAACGAGAAAAGTATGGAATCGTACACGTTATGGTGGAATGGTGGTAACCTTGATGAGTTGAAGTCACTCGATAAGAAGGTGGCAATAAGCGTTGAATGGAACAAAGTGAGGCGAGTGAGGGAACTTCCAGAGGAGAAACAAAAAAAAATTAGCTTCTTTCGAAGGCACAAGGCGAAGTTGGTGTGGGCTCTCGTATTCGTGACTAATCTCATGCACAAGTCCTTGTTGTTGCACAATGACTTGTCTCCGAGGAATATAATGTTGCATTTTCCTGATTATTTGAATGAGATAATCCACATTGGGATTTGTGATTGGGGAATTGCAAGTCGTATTGACAAAAAAGCCCCATCGCATTATGGATATCCAAATGAGGTACAAAAGCAGGAAGAACAATCTTGTCGTTGGTGGGTGGCTCCTGAGTTGTTTTATGTATTTGGGCCTCCAAATTCGGATACGAGCATATCTATTATGCAATCAACTCAAAAATATACGCAGCAATCGGACTCATACTCTATTGGGAAGTTGACCGAATGGATGAGGATTGGTGAGATGAGTGAATTCGATAGGGACCTATTCAAGGATGCCCACGGATCTAGGTTCTTTGCGTATAAGTTGGGTCAACTTGTGCACCTAGACCCGAAGATTAGATCGACATTTATGGAGTTGACGACATCGCTAATGGCTCCACCATGGAACATGAAGCCCCCCGAAGCAGTTATCCGTGACTCACCTTTGTAGTGGGAGTTTAGGACTTGATGTTTTGAGTTTAAAACTTTGAAGGAATGAAGTATTTGGCCATATTTTGCGCCTCTCATTTTGTATA
The DNA here is from genome assembly GCA_951799445.1 of Pseudisothecium myosuroides. Classification (NCBI taxonomy): domain Eukaryota; kingdom Viridiplantae; phylum Streptophyta; class Bryopsida; order Hypnales; family Lembophyllaceae; genus Pseudisothecium; species Pseudisothecium myosuroides. Next base: position 3,165,502 of record OX637297.1, read on the forward strand.
GGTTACATAATTACGAGAAAAAAAATTCCTAGTACATACAGTGTGTTATTGAAAGCAATTAATGTGTATGGAAATTGCCAAGTTCCACATACATCATTTTGAATTTGAATTTCTTTGAGCAAACTATCTATAACTTTGGGATGCAATGCAAGTGGATTCATTTGCTTTGAAACATGTGAATAGTACACCTAAGATATGAAAAATCCATGTATTGATGAATGGATATTGTTGCATACTAGTCATTTTCTCATCTATTATTTCATTTGATAATGTAATAATGAAATTTTAATCCTTTGTAGACCGTGAGTGCAAATGTTGAAAAACAAATAAATAAAAGAACATCTGACACTTGCGGAAATGCTATTATGTATCTATTAATTTTTTAGTAAAATTGTTGTAATCGTTCTAGAGCATTTGTATTGTGTACGATATAAAAATTTTCATTTGCAAAGATGATGTAGTTTACAAGGTCTGGATACTTCTTACTTGAAGAAATATATCTTTGACTTTAGAAAGTGGCCCTTAAAATAAGAGGTGGATAAAAGAAGTCAAATAAGAAATTGAACCCCTAAAGTTCCATGACTTTGTTTTCATTGAAAACGCTTTGAAAATGCCATTTCTAGTATAAGTACCAAATATTTGGAAAAAAATATTTTTTTCACACATGTAATCGTTGGATCTTTCCGTATATTGTGTTGAAAATATTAGGTAAACATTTCAAGAATTTCCACCGTGTGGATTGGAAGAGAAGCATTCATATCCATTGAGATCAATTTTTTGGCCCTACGCAAAGTAGGGCAGCTGCACTGCAGCAGTTCACTCGTCTATGATGGAAAAATGGCTAAAATGGTAGTGCTCTGTTTGACCTTTTTTCCAATAGAAGTTTGCTACATGCTTTAACCCTTAAATTCACGAGGCAACAAATTTTGGTGTCAACAAAACGTCGAAGTACCCTAAAACCTAACAACGTTGCTATTTTTAATAATTTATATTTTTGAAGTATTCTTTTTCAAGTCTAATTTTAGCATCAGAAGTCCGATCTTGAAAATGATGGATTATGAATTTTCTATTCAAGATTTTGTGCAAAGGTATCCATTGCAATCTTCACTTCCCGTAGTGTTGAGCGCTCTTGGAAATGAGCCTTAAATTCACTAGATCTTGGAGGCAAAATGACCTTACAAATTCATTTAAAGAAATTGTAGAGTAGATTTTGAGAACCCGTAAATTGATTGGGGTTATGTATATTAGGTCTGTTCACCTCATTCTTTTAATGACCAACTTTTTAGATTTGGCATGTGAAAAGAGGATTGGAAGACTTCAAGTCACTTTCACAATTTGAACACCCTCATATTTGAACATTATAGTCTTTCAATTCATAAGTGATGTTCTTGTGTTTTCTTTTTGTATGTGGCCTCTAACATGTCTAGTTTGAATTTATACGGTTACAAACTTACAGTTCATTAAAAATTGATAGAACTTAACAAAATGTTGGCTTCTTGTTCAAGAAAAGCAAATTCCTAGAAGTTCAAAAAAGGCTTTGGCCATTTAGGGGTTAACTCCTAAAGGACGAAACACCATTTTTTGGCAACATAGCAATTTAGAGCAGTTCACTACAAATGGAAATTTTATTAAGCCACTTTGAAATTTTCACAGAAGATTTGTCTCAGGTTTAGATTCAAGGCCCAACAATTTTCATAACTTTTTACTACATGGTTAAAAAGTTATTGCATGATATGTCATTTTCCACAATCGGCAGGCAGCTTGGAAAAATTCTTGGAAAATCCCTTTTTTGGATTCCAGAAATTTGAAATTGCTTGTACAAATTTATATATGTATGGGAAGCTTTGAATCATTCCATTTGGATGAATGAGTCAAAAGTGAAGAGTAGTTGTAGTTTGAGGGTAGTTATGGAATCTGTATTCTAAAATAAATTTTGAAGTCTTGTATTGAACTAAATTTCTAATATTTTAGAAAGAAAATTAAAAAATTGGGTGTAGATTGTTTATTACAACATTACAACCGATGGGATTGGCATTTTTCAATTCCATAACAAAACTCTTTACAATTTAGTATTTTGAGTCATTATCTACCTCTTTCTACTTACTATTTTTTCGATATATGTTGTACAATTATAAAGGCAGCTGCTTATTTTCTTCCAGGCAGAGACAAAAAAAGGATTTTTTTCAATTCAAACAATAATATCTTGCAATGTACATGGTAGAAAATTATGAAATTTTTTCCACATCTTTTTTAACCGATATATTACAAGATCCTACGGTTACGTTTGTTCAAAAAAAAAAAATTCTAAAATTTGGTACTTGTATTTGAAATGGTAGTTTTGGAGCGGTTTTGGTGAAAACATAGTCAAAAACCTTTTGGGGTTAATCTGTTCAAATTATTTGGAGTTGTAGAACATATTGGAAAACAATTTCATATGGAAAGAAGTAGAGAATGATTCTAAATACTAAATTGCAAGGAATTTAATTATGGAATTGAAATATGCCAATTCCAATGGTTGCCATATTGTAATGAATAATCTACATCCTATGATTTATTTTTCTAAGGGAAATACTGGAAATTGAGTAATATAGAGGACTGCAAAGTTCATTTGAGATTAGAGAATCCAAAACTGCCCGCTAACCCAAAACTCTCATAACTTTTGATTCATTCATTGAAATGGAATGATTGAAAGCTTTCCACATATAAATAATTCTAGAAAACCACACCAAAATTTATAAAAATGTTTACAAAAATGTTCAATTGGTAAGGCTGCCAGGTTTCAATACAAAGATAAAAAGCCACTAAAAAATGGTATGTCTATTTCAAAGAGCAAAAACATTACGAAATGTATGTTGTGCATATGTAATCGTATGATCTTCTATTGGACTGTTCTAAACATGTGAGGCTTCCGTTTCCCAAGCTTAGACCGCCAATATTATATATCGGCACTTTTGTATTTCATAAGAAGAGGCCAAAGCTTTAGGGTTCACACCCCCTAAAGCAAATTTCCAAAAATGTAGACACCCTTTTTCCAGGAGATGCGGTACTAGTAGACCTGGACGCGCAGTCGCCTACTACGTGCGGTTGCCCTGGAAGCCAATACACGAGGTTGCTTAGTACTTGAGGTCGTCTTGGATCCGAGGTCGCCCAGGACCTACGGTCGTCTAGGATCTAGGATGCGAGGTCGGCTAAAACCCGCGGTTGCCTTCGTTTCCACACGATGTCGCCCAAATTTCTACCCGCAGTCGCTGAATTCCCCTCCGGCAGTCGTGGTTCCTGGACCCACGTTCTCTATGGACCCGAGGTCGCCTCCTAGAAGTTCATCCAAAGTCGCCGTGACTTGCACTTGCCCCCATGAGACCTCAGGTATATGAGCAGTCTCTTGCACCCGCGTTCTCTACTCCAGGCCCTACGCATCATCTTTCATCCACCTTGAAGTGGGTGACTTCGTGCTCGTGGGCTAGGGGTTAGAGTTGTGAAGGGGACATTTTGTGTCTTTCCACCTCATTTTTGTGGCTTTTGTTCCGTGCACCCGACTATTGGCGGCTTGACATTTGGTTATTGTAAATGAGTATATATTTGTAAATGTATGTTTTTTTGTAAATGTAGTATACAACGGGTTTAGGATTTTCACACTCGTGTAGTACAAGTTTATTATTAAAATATTAAACTTAGTACCTAGACTTGTTGTCCATGTACAAAGTGATCGTCATGGAAGATGAAGCCCAACCAAACCCATTAACTTGGCTACAAAAGAAGGCGCGTCGTGACATGCCTCGGAAGAGGATTGGGAAAACTCACAAGAAGCCTGTGCCTATCCTTTTGCATCCACACATTAAGGCTTTCTTGGGTTGGAACAAGGAATATGAGCCTTGGAGCTATGAAACAGTTAAAAAATACGTGGATTGGTGCCACATTGACAAGCTGTTTCCGCTCTGGCGACACAAGCTGCGTGTGGAGTCTAACAAGGCAATTCTTGGATATTGCAAAAATGGACTTTAAGAAGAGATGCCTTCAGATATGGAGGGAGTTATATCTAGAGGAGCAGCCGTATTGAAACGACAATTTTCCTTTGTATCTTGTCCAAATGGTATATGCTGAATGTATACTGAAGAAGCGGGTGGATTGGACAACCATAAAGGGGTTGCCTATTGGAGACCATCCAGAGGACGCAACACTGTTGGTTCAAGATGAACAAGTTGATGCTGAGAAGAAGTTGACATTGGTTAAACTAGTGAAGTTGTGCATTCCCGACGAAGAGGTAGTGTGGTTGGCTGCTTCTAGCTCAGATGAGTACACCCATGAATACGATGAGTATGAGTTCGATGAAGACCTAGAAGCACTCACTCTCATGGATTTTATAAGTTAGCCTCAAAGGCGACGGCTGACCAGAAGGGGAAGAAGAAGATTGAGGAACCCGACACACTGTTCCACAAACATGAACAGTGCATGGAGGATGTGGAGCCCAAGCGCATGGACCACATATTCTTAGAGCGCGGTGGCGGTCTGAGCAAGGACGATTCTTCGGACGATGAAGATATGTTGAGTGCTAAGATAGCGAGTGCACGAGAAGCTTTGCATGAAGCCACAACAGAATGGGAAAACATGAAGAAAATTGAAGATTCAACGGAATTTGACAATGGTCTTATGTCATCTTTGCAGACGGAGTCTCAGGCGGTAAAGAAAGCCATTGCTGAAAATGACAAGTTCTTGGCTGATTTGAAGAAAAGTAAAGATAATTATTTCAAGAAGAGAGAGGAGGGACGTGCTCACATGACGGATGATGTGGCAGTATATCAAAGGCAACTCCAAGTCTTGGAACGCAAGTGTGGGCAGGTGCAACATGAAAGGAAAAGCATCGGCGTCTAAGTAGCTGAGAAAGAAAAAAGAATTTTACAATATTGCAGTCCAACAGTCAGAGGAGTTATGCCCTTTCATTATGGCTCCTGAGTATAGTAGCACTCCCGAAGAATTAGCAATGCTTTGGAAGTTGGTGAAGCTCCACGAGGAGATGATACACGCGAGCTCTAGGGAGTTTCAGTCACTGGAGTGCAAACTTCATTTTCCATGGAACTAGCTACGGTGGAGCAAAGATACTAAGGATGCAAGCCTTGTAGAACAAGAGAGGATTGGACCAGAGCCAAAGAAAAGCGATTTTGTGATCAATACTAAAAGCATGTAGGAGCTCAGTACGAATTTGACGTTTTGGGCACCCTTTTTTGGATGTAATGGACTTTAAACGTTTTGGGCACCCTTCCATGTTTTTTCCTTCCAAAGTGCCTAATTGTCATTCTTTTACCACGTGTATTTTGACTATTTTTTAAATCATTGTCGAGCCTTTCTTTGGTTGGGAACAAGAAAATGAATGATAATTTTATAATTATAGTTCAATTTTTATTTGTATAGAATAATACACGTTGTATATGTAGTTGTTGTCGGAGGCCTGCTTATTTAGAAGAATAACATCCATTTTCATTCACATTTACAGTGATGTATTTTTGGTACAAGAGCAACAATACCAATCCATTTTCTTACCAATATTTTTGTTCTTTTTCCAAAATAAGAACCCTCTTCATTTTGGTAAGTTATGGGACTACATTGTTCCTGTGAAAAGAATACCATATTTAAGAAATCATGATAATTAATCCATTTTTTTGGTATTTTTGAAAAATGTTTCATTTCCAATTTTTTTCCTGGAATTGTCAGAACTTAGGTTTACAAATGAGAAGAGTAATTGCATTGATACTCTTCCATTTTTATGTTTTTCATTATGGAAAACCCTCCATTTTTTGGTAATTTACAAATGAACCTATTTTTTAAAGGAAGAAGAGCACTTATTATGTTTCTTTTGTACATCTTAAATTTTTTTAAATAAGAACAAGAATTTGTATCTATTTATTTCAAAAAAATCTTGCTTAGAAGAAAAAGAGGTATGATTTTTTTTCCTTCATTGTATTTTGAATTCTTGCTTTCTACTCGTAGAACTCTATGCTTGGGTGATTTATGAATGAACCCCTAAAGGACCAGCGTGCGATTTTTGGCTGTATAGAAATTTTGAGAAGGTACGTATGACTAGAGATTTCCATATTTTTAGCTGAAATTTTAATAGAAGGTGGGCACAAGGAAAATCGTTCATATGCTTTAAATTTCAGCACACTTGGAAATAGGAGTCAAAAGTTATGGCCAAATATGTTACTTTTTTTCGTAACTGGGTAGTCTGGGTAGGAAAAAAATTGGCAGAAATTTGATTTTTTTTAAAGTATTTTTTTCTCATAGATATTATTTTTGTCTATCTGGAAAGCTTTGGTTCATTTTATTTGGATTTGTTATGAGAAAGTTATGGACATTCTTGTTTTTCGGGCAGTTATAGCATCTTCTTGAAAAAATAACTTGTAGGATTCATTTCTGAATGCTATTTTTGCAATTTTTTAAAAAACAAATTTTCATGGTTTAGTTTACTTGCTAGAACAAGGTCACCATTGGAATTAGTGTATTTTAATTCCATCTACAATATATTAATATTTTAGATTTTCCTTCTATCTTGTGTCTACTTCTACTTAATAATATTTTTAGGAATGATAATTAAGTTTTTTTGAGTATTCATTTTTTCCCTAAATTCTCAACTCAATTTTCTACTATAAAGATTTAAAGCTCAAAACTCTGTAGTGCAAAAATTTTAAGTTAAAAATGTTTAAAGTCAAAAAATCTAGTCCCGCAATGTGCTGAAATATTTGGTTTTTCCACTTTAAACACAAATATCTTGCAATTTGAGCGGTCAAAAATTCTGAAATTTTTTCCTCACATTCTCATACTAGTTAGGTGTAAGATCCTACGGTTAAATGTGCAAAAAAAACATTTTCCAAATTTTTTTACTCCTTGATATAGAAATGACAATTTTAAGTGTTTTTTGGCAGAATAAAGGCCTTGGGCCTTGAGGGGTTAAAAGTATTTGGATAAAGAACAAAAGTGATGTTCAAGTAAATGATTGCAGCAAATGTTTAACTAATAACATTTGGGTCATTCTGTTCACTGCTTCCTTCGCCACGTTCGGAATTGGATGACTCTCCAACCCCCAGCTTGCGCTTTGCTCGAGTGCAAGAAGCTGGTCCATCCCCGTTCAAAATGGATTCTAAGACATTGGAATCCTTCAGAGCTAGGAGGGTTTTTTGGGTCTGTGGAGAGTGTTTTCCAATAAATAGTCCAATACTTGACTTTGGTAATAAGGCCCGTACGTAGAGTCCATGTATTGCATATCATTCAACTCTTCAGTGGAGGCATTTTCATCCTAATTGGCCATCCATTTGCCTTGAAAATTCCAACGATGCTTCTCCGGATGAGGATCCCACTTGAAGGTTGCGGAGCTCTTATCGAAATATCCACCAAGGCATTGGAAGAAGAACGCCCTCTTCCCTTCATGTTGTGCTCCCTTTCCCATTAGCCTGGGTGCAACGGCCACAATTTCAGCTAAGTCTGTTTCCCAGTTCAATTGCGAGCTAACATCACTTGGTTCTTTATCATGAAAACCTTGTCGCCAACTCCAAAGCAAGTCTTGGCCCCAAAATTTTGTTTCATCCTTTGTGTTGCCGCTGTGTTCCCAAGACGGTGGCATGTAAGTCATCAAGTTGAATATGGCATACAACCGTTCATGGAATGGCGCTGAACATATGACACAACGTTGCCTAATCAAGCATTGCGTGATGAGACATTGAGGATGGTATACATGTGCGTAGGATCCAAGTGCCCAACCTCCTTTAGGGCCAAATGGATCTAGATATATGGGGCATTTGGTGTGGTCCAAGACGAAATGTGTAGGATTCGGCCACAACAACTTCTATTGCTCCTCCTCAAGGTTGGAAGACTTGTGATTCATGTAGTCCCACCCATTTTGCGTCCAATCTATGATAGTCTTCCCAGGCAACTCCAACATGGGCATGTCACTAGGAAAAGGGTATCAAGCAATGCCCAAGATGTGCATCCATTCTCCCATTTAGGAGCACTTGCAACGAAGTTCTTCGAAACTTTATCCAACTCTTGGGCAATTTGTTGTGATCTGTCGACGGAGAGAATGCAAGCGACCTTCCAATGGTAGTATGTGCCCGCCAACTCTGCCAACTGCGCTCGAAGAGTACTGTTTTCCTCTTCAAGGCCTGATTTCTTCACCGACTGTACGGGGCGTGGAACAACAAGAAACGAAAGTGAATCTTGGGTCCCACGGAGATCATTCGTGTCAGCAGTAGTGTCTTCCGTGATGGTAGGAAGAAGCGCAATTGGAAGAAGTGAAGAACGCTTGGTAAGCTTGGTAGGAGGAGTCTATTCAAGGACGTCGTCGATGAGGTCCCCTACAACCTTGTCCCGATGACATGGATCATGCTCAATGAAGGGGTCGTCCATGTCTGACAAAGTCAACGTCTCTCACTCTTTTTCCCGAAGGCGTTGTAGTTCTTAAGATTGCTGAAATATGATAGCGCTTTTTTGTTTGCAAAGAGATTGCAATTTCTTGGCATCCGATTGCAATGAGGCAATCGTGGAGTCTTTGGTCTTCAAGAGATCGAGGGCCTTACACAGGGCCACAATGTTGTCAGCTGGAGTCGCTCAAGGCTGGGAAATGGTAGTACGAACACCTCCGTCCATGGGTAAGTCCTCATTTGGTCCAAAGTCAAAGACATTGACAGCATCCTCTTCTGCCAACGATGGGCTTGAAACCGTCGCTGAGGCTAGTGCAGATTTGACTTGATTCGTGGAGCGCCACACCTTCGGAGGATGTTTTATTCTCCATCCTCGTGATGATGAAGGTGCCCCAATATTTTGAACCTGAACTTCCACGGGGGCGACGGGTTGCTCCGTGACTTGTGTTGTCCTTGGGACTCGTGTGCCATTGGAATCTTCATCCTCTTCTAATTTGTCAGTGGCAACTTCAAGAGTCTCTTTGTTTGGAGGATTACTTTGAATAGGTCCAAGTCCGCCCTTTGGAAATTGCAAAACCCTTCTTGGGATTAATCCAATTTTTGGACGTTCGGCGTACAGACTTTCTTTTATCGTGCTCCAGTCAACCTCCTTTTTCAATGCCACCTCAGCATATGCTCCTCTGGCAATGCATAGAGTAACCTTGTTCCTCTCTACGAAAAGGGTTTTGTAGAGGACCTACCACAGTTCCACACACCTTTGAACAAAAGTTGGACTTTCATAGTACTTCAGGTTTGCCTTATTGGTGCGCCGGTTGTAATGATGGCGCCATGCCAGAAACAACTTCCCAATGTGGCAACATTCAATGTAATCTTCGTAGGTTTGCATTGTCCACGGCTCGGCCTCCTCCTCCTAGCCTTTAAAAGCAAGGTGGTCTGCGCTGTTCAACACGTGCCATCGCTTGCGATGAACAGTACCCCTGCGCTTCCGCCCCTTATCTAAAAGAGCCTTCCTGGCTACACCAAGAGTGACCACTGCAGTGTACAGGATAGGTAGTGATCCACCGCTGTCTCCCCTGGTGGCCATTGGATTTGTCGGTGTTGAGAACTCGCGGTAACAAAAGGTTGGATGAATCCAAAAAGTAATAAATATTCAACTAGAGGATAATGCATGCACCCAATTATGGATACAAGACCGAAAGCTTCAAAGGAGAATGAAGGTGCAAGAAATGGCATGGGCAAGTGAACTTATAGGCGAGGCGAGCACGGGTGAATTAGGCTTAGATAGGCGCGTGCGACTACAGCGACCGCGCATAGGGCGACTTCGGGTACAGATTCTGGGCAACTTCGTGTCCACTTGGGCGAACTCGGGTCCCCAATAGGCGAATGCGGGTATAGATTATGGGCGACTGTGTGTCCACGCAGGCAACCTCGGGTCCCCAATAGACGAATGCGGGTCCCTCATCGGGCAACCTCGGGTCCATTGGAGGCGACTTCGGATTCCAGTGGGCGACTTCAGGTCAACCCTGCTCACCCGCGGTCGCTCCAGGCGTGGTCGCCCCTACCCGCGGTCGACCACCTACAAGCTCCCATCAGCGGTCGCTGAATTTGTGGTCGCCATATCCGCAGTCACCCACCCGCGGTCCCCGTACCCGGAGTCGCCAATATCCGAGGTTGCCCACATCCGCGGTCACGCTATATCCGAAGTCGCCACACACGCATGCGCCACGTGGCATCTAGGTGGCATAGGTAAAACGGTGGTAATTTTTCGAAAAGTCAAAGGTAAAGTTGGCTCTACTAGACGTCGCAGGGGCTGTACTAGACGTTGTGTGATGTCGAGTTGTCGCGATGTCGGGGAAGACAACCTTGTCTCAAGCTCGCGCTTTTAGGCTCACAATTTATCGTTGTTGGAATTGCATGAAGTAATTTAAAACTTTAGCAATATCGGTGTTTGTTTGTGGGTAATAAAAGGAGCAAGTAGGGATGAAAATATGATATTTTTTATTTTTCATTTATAATTTTACAATTCTCAGACTTATTTTTACACCCATATATTATCACTTCATGGTTCTTTGCATGATGCTTGATTTTCACAAATGCCGCCATTTATAGTCATTTAGCCCTTAAACAATTATAAAATCATAAAATGGCCCTTGGATGATTTCAAAAGAATAAAATAGAATAAAGAACTAAGAAATTTCATCCAATTTTGGGAGGAGGTAGATTTTTTGGATGTATTTGCACTAGATATTGGTAAAAAAATTCATTGAAATGTTGTTGACTTCTCAACAAAAGAGATGCTAGAAAATTATATCTGAAAAGATGTCTTTTCAATGCATTTTGACAATTTGTACTTCCTTGCTCTAAATCTAAATTTTAGCCAAAGCAATGATCTTTTGGGACTTTGAACTCAACTAATGAAATGAAATTTAATTATTAAATTTATTTACTATTCAAATTTGTAAATTTGTAAAATTAATAAAATTAAAATATATAAACTTTGGATCATTAACAAGGGTATATTGACTTTCTAATTATTGAATGACACAAAATTTTGAATTACACCTTGATGTTCTATTCTATAGTATACACATATGGCAAAAATATTAGAATTTTTTACCATATGTTGTATTTGATTACCAATTTTTTTCACTCTTACTTGAAAAAATCACAATAATTTCAAACTTCTACAAGAAAAAATTGAAAATTTTGCGACAAAAAGAAAATGTGATTCCACCTATGAAAAATGAGATAAAATAATATCTACTCATACTTAGTGACAAAATAGCGCATACAAAACAAAGAATATTGAAGTTGTTTATACAATCATAGGTTCTACCTTTGAAGAGCTAGAAAGATGCCTAGTGAGTCAAGCTTCAAAATTTTATTTGAGATAATATCAATAACTAAATCTTCAGCCTTCCAAAAATTTTGCAACAACTTGAATTTCCATCAACTCCTTAGTGAATTTGTGTCCACTTTCTTGACATTGATCAGAAAAAAAGCGTTGTATCTCATAGGGGTTGCCGTTTCTTCATCCATCTATTTTTGTGGATAGAGGTGCTGTAGTTGTGAACTAGAAATGGAGAAGCAGTATGCCAAAAACAACGTTTGTATTTTTTGATAAAATCAATAGGAGAGAGGTGTTTGGAGTTGGTAAAATTTTGGTATGCCTCGTACTGCTAGCAATGCACTAACAAAGAATACTAAAAAGAAAAATCTTATTTTGGAGCTGTTTTCGAGTTGTACAAATGTTGTTGTCATTGCAAGAGAAATTTTTGCCACGTTGTCTTATTATATAAAACTTTTATAGCGATAAGACAATGTGGGGATAGCAAATGTAGGCCGCAAGGGATATTAGATCACACTTGTCACATTCCTGTTACTATATGTGAATTACAAATTCTAAGAGAAAGAAAATGTCGGCTACTTCTTCAATGCCTTGTATAGATGTCCTCAACTTCCAACATTCCTCCAAAATACAATGAATTTTTACAATTACAAAAATGCTATGATCCAAGCTTTTTCTACATCTGGTGGCTTTTCCTACCTCACCGCTTTCTTCTTTCAAAAGCTCAACTCCCCACAATGGATTCTACCCCCCAAAAGCAAGATCAAAGTCCAAGCTAGAAGTCAACAAAATAACACTTTTTTTTTAAAACCATATAATTCCTTCAAAAATATTGATTTTTCAATCAAATAATTTATGTTCTCTTTTGTAATCATTCAACTACCAAAGTCCAAAATTTCACTAAGAAAGACATATTTTGGGTGGAGATATAAAAGGATATTTGAAGAATGTTGTATTCTGAGGACATCTATATTATAAATTGCTAAAATTCATGTGCTTCTCTTTGTACAAAGACATATAAATCTCCTGTAATGCCTACGTTTACACTGTCCTTGACTTCCAAGAATGGAAGTAAAAGCCATATTGTACATAGAATATTTCATTATGCAATTAAAACATTTACTATTGAATAACAAGAAAGAAGCATCTATGAAGCAAAATTACAAAGTGCCAATAGATTGATCTAACCTCTACAAATAGTCATTGATGTCAAATATAGTAGTAATGAACCTACACTATTGTGGTTGTCAAATACATTGAAGGAGTGGTCGTTGCAATCCTTGCATAACACTCTTCACTGAAGCATAAGAAAGAAGACAAACAATGCAAGAAGGCACCTAAGCAAATAATACTTTTCCACCATTGCAGTTTCTAAGTATATTGTAGTAGTGATTTTTCTAAGAGTTATCTTTCAACAAGATTTTCTTCACTGTCTATCCATTCAATATACACATCCGCTTTGCATCCTTTGACCTTCTCTGTCTGCATCATTAGTAGGCAATTTCATTTTTCTTGCTTGTAGTAACAAATCCATAGACTTCATCATTACCAACAGTAGTCTTCCGTCTTCATATTGCATACCGTCTTCTTTGTTATACATGTGCATACAAAAAAGCAGAGCTCATAATGGATGTGTTTTTGCCAGCATTGACTAGTCAATTACAAAATCAGAGGTAGCAGTCTTCTGATTTTGGTGTAGCTGTCCTTTCTTTGTCCAATATGTGATTTTGGTGTAGCTGTCCCTCCTTGGACCTATAAAGGGTGTCAATTGTTCTACACAAACAACAAATTTTTGTAATAGTCGTGTAGAAAGGTTGTGAAACAAGAAGAAATTACTTCATTTTTTTACGTATATTCCAAATTTTGAGCAGCACTGCAATTTCCAATGTTACCTTCCTTTATGTTGGACTACAAACACACCATCAGTGCGGAGACAAAAACCACATTGACATTCTAGAAGAATGACAAAGTCATGACATGGCCAACGCGATGTAGTCCATAGATCAGCATCCATCAAATCTTCCATACATATGTCGAACTACACGGTAGTGGACTTTGTCTTTTGGAGCGTCAGAGTCAGAAATTAGACAAATTTTAGCATTTTTGGATCAACATGACTTACTATGCAAATTAGTAAAGCAAGGAGTACAAAGAGGGGACAATCCTCACAGGTTACAGTTTCTATTTTGACATTACAACGCAAGGATATTTGGTTGGAAGGAGCGTATATCTCAAGAAGACACGCTGGAATTCATTGCAGACATAAACCACATTCTTTGTTTCTTGCTCTAGCTAGATGCCCCATCTGCTCGATGCATTTGCCACGTGCTCGAGGGGGTCACTCTATAGGAATTTAGGGGTACCACGTGTGGTGAAGGGATATTATTCTAGGGGGTATTTGATGACTCAAGGTATTTAAGTGGTCCCTATTATTACCTAATTTTCTAATTGGGGGTATTTTAAACCCCCGTATAATTACTTGTATTTTGAAGGGTGGGTAATTTTGGAGCCCCTTCCTTTGTTATAAAAAAAATAACCCAAAAAAGGGTGATCGCATGCTATGGTCGCCCCCCTGGCCCGATATACAAACATTTACGCACAGTACAAACTATATGACATTTGGTACGCCTCGTATTCTGGCGGGTTTTTCGGTACTCTGACAAAGGACCCGTAAACTCGGGCAACGGACCCGTGAACTTGAGCGCTTCAGGTAGTCGCCTGAATGCTTTTTTTTTTTTTGAGTGTACAGTTTTCTTGTGAAGGTTTACAATGGCGAATAGAAGACTTGGAGAGCGACGTGCCGGATTCAAGGGGAAGGGATCTCGTGTGAGGGTGGAGGATTACAATGAGGTGAGGGAGGGTCTGAGAGACGGTGAAGCAGAGAGGCAACATTGACGTCGTTAGTTGGTGAGGGAGAGAGAAGCAGTAGCTTGTTTGCTTTTTGTGCAGGACGAGGAATTGGAGGTAGGAAGGGAGATGTCTCCACAAGAGCAATAGTTTTTATTTTGTCCGAAATTGTGGATTTCTTCATTTCAAAGATGCAAGGTTGTCCGGAGGCATCTTCTAGGCTGAAGATTATAGGTCTTTTTTGTTTTGTGTATTCCGATTGTTGTCATTTGAATACGTTCTTCAAAGCGAAAGAAAATTTTAGAGTCTAATTCTTGGTTTCAAAGAAGTTAGTGTACTACCTGCAAGTGTGAGATTTTAGGCATTTCAAGAAAGTTGTATACGTTAAACCAAATCACTTAACTAGAAAAAAATGCAGGATCAATAGACAATGACATTACAATGGAGCAAACAGGTGAAAAAAAGCAGCGTTCACTCATTGCTTCTTAATTTGTACAGAACGTATTTAAAGGTACGTGTTTGTACTTGTAGTTGTACACACTATCCACCTTCTTTGTACAATGAGTGTTAACAGAGAAGTACTCACTTGCCTTTTTGAATCTTCATGTGCATTTGTTTAGTTTTTAAGCATGACTACTAAACTTAAAACTCACATCGGCACACTTGAAATGCATTATAGTCATCGGCACACTTAAAACCCATGATAGTTATTTGAAGTTTTACAAAGTTGTACTACATTCTCCCATGAATGACAATGATTAGAAATTATTGGACCTACTCTACGTAGTAGGCATCATCCTCAAATGAAATTAAAATGACTAGTATTATAAACATCAAATTATCTTTGCAAGTTCATCGTTTGTAGAGGCTCTCGGCCTGTAGTGGAGCCGCTCCAGGCTGTTTTTACTTCGTCATTGTTTGGTGCCCACTTTTACTTCTCCATTGTTTGGTGCTCGCTTGAGTCTGCCATGGATGCGCAGCCGGATGGATTCGTGGCGCCTGCCCACACATTTGAGGGAACAACGCCGTGTGAGAGGATGCTTTTTATAAGTGTCGTAACACATGAAAGCACAAATCCCTCCCTCAGGCGCTAATCTAGTGCAAAAACACCTAAGATGACTCGTGTATTGTTCCCACAGGATTTCAACTAGTAGTTTCTTCAACATTCCCGGAACAGGGTTTGGAACACAAACCCAAGGCAAACAGAATCCGAGACTAAGAATGAGGATCTAGACTTCCCGATCTGTATTCCTTTAACTTTCTCCTATTTCAATCTAGCTCTCAAACATATTACCAATCAACAAGAACCAAGTTTGCATGTCTTCACGAAAATAACAATAACTTAGTATCCTACTTGACTAAATGAGGAACCAAGACGAGTGTCGTAATCCTGTACCTTTCCCGGATCCGGATCTAGTAAGCAAAGTGAACCATATTATAGTTTAACCTCTTCATCAGAGGGGTCTGCTCTTGAGATTAAGGAAGGACACGTAAATCCTACCCTTCACTAGATTAAAGTGGCTGAAGTTCCACTAAAGGAAGAATAACAAAGAAAACAAAGAAAACCAGAAAGCAAGTATTTCCTCACAACTGATCCAGGAAGTTACTCCAGACAAGAAGGTCACTCAGGAAACCCCTACAATCCCCACATTACTACAATGACAGATCTATCCAGAAAGAATTCCAAGAGCTGGATGATATACCTTGATACTAAGAGATCCCATCTACCTTCCCGTTCCTCCCTTCCAGACACAGCAGGACCTCATCAAACGTCGTCTAGCGCTCACTCTCCGATCTGAAGAACTTATCTAGCCTAAGAATGGCTATCTCGCTCAAAAGATACTCCAGAAACATCAATTGCTGAAACTCCCTCTTGGTACACAAGGTTACTAATCCCAATTCCAATTACTCCCAGAACCGGATCCAGACAGAATCCGGGGGCTATCTATTCTGCTCCAACACCTGCAAACCAGCTACCCGCACTACCAATGCATAACACACTAATGGCATACCAACACAGACTGAGACTTTTCAGACCAGTACTTGCGAAGTGGAAATCTGAAATCAATTTGCAAAGTACTGAAAATGCACATAAGAATACCCGGGGCTTCCAACCAAAATCAGCCCCTTAAATACTAAACACCCAGAGAACCCTAAAGGCCCTGGGAATGAAAAGCAGAGGACCAGAGAATGACAACTGTCATTCCCTTATCCTCCCCACGTTGACTTTCCTATCACACCCAGCCGATCCGCAAAATGTGGATCTCAGATCCTAAAAACCCGGAAAGTAAAGTCCAGGTTCATCCGACTGAAAAGCAGCTAACTGACTGCTTCCTACCTATCAAAAACTTGAGTTTTAATATTAACCATGCTAGGGTTAACTCAAGGGACTACCTAACTACTTCTTCTGCCGCTTCGAAGAAGGTTCCTCTAGCTTGACGGCTCCTTTCCGGGCGGGCTGTTTCCTACTTGGAAACGGTTTAGGTGGTTTCATCATATTCACCTTAGTCGCCAAGGCAGACTTACCCTTGAACCGCGAAGGAAAGATAGCCTCCAAGTCTGACTCTTCTTCAGATTCCGTGCCCGGATGTGACTTAGACTGGGAACCGGATCCAGACTGGCTGCCCTCCTTCACTGAGTTACTCGGCGACTCGTCTTCCTTGGAATGGTAACTCACAGGGGTCACCTCCCTTTCTCGTTTTGGTGTCGACTTCTTCTTTATGGTGCTCAGCATCGTTGGAGATGGCTTCCAATCCTTGCTCTGGGGTGTCCCGAGTTCGGATCCGGACTTCCGGGCCTTTTCCTTGGATCCGGATCCATGTCCTGACCCTTCTCCACCTTCTGACTTCCATTTGGAAGTTTCCTTGGCGGGTGTCTTCTCTTCCTTGGACTTACTCTTTGGCCTCACATTTGCAGGAGGCAACATTGGCACCTTCTTAGAGCCCTTGAATAGTCCCGGATCTCGTACATGAACTTCTCCATCACATCAGAATACTCAGCCAGGACCTCTACTGACTTAACGGCTGCCTCAGTCCCAGACTTATGGATTTCCTCATCAAATAGTTTGGCTTTGTTAATCACATTCCCCGAATTTGACACAAAAGTCCTAACCCTACGAAGAGTCTCCTCAGCCTCTGGGGAAAGTTTCCTCCCCCCCTTACTCTCTTCTAGTTCCCGGGTAAGTTTCTGGTTCTGATCAGTCAACTCTTTAACCTGGGTTTTTGTGAGCTCCCAATTTGTCACTTGGGACTCGTAGAATTATTTTTTTGGAAATTTGCAATTTAAAGTTGATAAAAGTATAGAAAAATCCATAAAAAGAGTGTAGAACCGAAATAGGGTTGTGTCATACCCATTATAGCATTTGGTCTAGATTTGTGTTTTTTACTTAGAATCCCCCAAACCTTGCCTAAAAATGGTATAAAAATAACGAAGAGGTTAGATTTGGAGGATTCGAGTCACACAGCCCCAAAAGGGCTAAATCCCACCATGAATGTGGCGATTCATGGCTAGGTCGGTCCGAGGGATCCACAGCGAGGCCACTAGGTCGGGTCCTAGAATTAGATTTAGAATTCCCCATTAGATCGACGAATTCCCAAAGTCCCGATTGTTAGCATGCAGGAGCCACTCACGCAAGATCGGGCCCGTGGAGGAATCTACAGCCCAAGGATGGTGTTCTAGGGTGAATCCCATGCCAGGAGTCCAACGGCGAAATCGGTTCGCCAAGATTCCTCCACCTGCAGAAGATTCCCGCACCGTCGCTAATTCGAGGAGATGGCCAATTGTAAATCTCCATTGACCAATCGTGCCAGGTACAGAAACACACCCGCACGTCTTTCATGCGACTCCCTGAGAGGTCACGTGAAAAATCCCGGCATCTTCCGACTTGCAGAAGAACCTTTTTCCGGATGGTCAACCCTCCTAACCTCCAACGGGAATTTCATGGAAATTACCCAGGTTACAATAAAATCTCACTAAAAATTAGACTAGCTTGTTTTATGTTAATAATGCGCTCCGTGAAGTTTCACGACATTCCGATAGCGACAAGTACCCGAACCGGCGAGATTCCTCGGAAATTAACCACGTGGCGGGGTCCCCGCCACGTTGACCGGCATTCCGGGACCATACGATGGCGAAGCGAAGTCAACCAAAAGCCCTTCCCGACTCTCTCGCACCTACCGGAGACCCTAGGCTATTCACATTTCTCAAAATAGGAGACCCCCAAGATCTAGGATTTTACCACGATTTGGTTTTTAAACTAAATTAGCCTACGATGGGTTTTTGGCCTCGGTACGGGGGGTAGGGGGAGTATAAGACTAAACACGGCGTTCTGGATCCAACGGCGCAATCCGTTTGGCGATTGGAGCTAATCTCCAAAAGTTAGGATGTTGGTCCAGCATAGATGGTAGAAGTAGAAATTTAGGATGTAGGATGAAAATCTTTGAGGATGAGGATGAAAATCCCCGTTGATAAGGTTACCTTAGAAATCTAGAGGGAGGGGTGAGCCCTTGGAAACCTATATAAGGGCCCCATTTCTCTCTCTAGAACACCCCCAATTCTTGTTTTGGGTCCGTGGGTCCAAGTTATTTTGGATATTTTGGCGTTTGAAGCCAAAAACCTCTATGGTGTTTTCGGAGCACTTTTGGCTCCATTGTTGCTTATTTTCAAGCTTTGAAGGTCCTTGGAGGTCCTTCTACCTTGCTTTGTGTACTCTTTTGTGAAGTTTTTGGTACCTTGTTGTAAGTGGAGAGCCTCTCTCTCCCTCTTGTACGTGTTGTGGTCTAACTTGTGAAGTTTAAGAGTCTTTTTGTATCTTGCACTAATCCTAAAGTCACCCCCCATCGTACCTTAGCGATGCCGCTTTGGGGGGCCTTTAGTGTGTGAGCTTTGTGTTGCCACGTGGTCTAACTTGTGTGTTTTCTCTTTGTATTTTTTCTTACACCTACTTCTAACCTTCTCTTGTTGAGTGGACACCCCTCCGGGACGGCGAAGCTTTGAACCTCCTTTGTGCATGTTTTCTAAAGTTATCCCAAACCCTCTTCTAATCTTCTCCTTGTTGAGTGGACCCCCCTCCGGGACGGCGAAGCTTTGAACCTCCTTTGTGCATGTTTTCTAAGTTGTCTCAAACCCTCTTCTAATCTTCTCCTTGTTGAGTGGACCCCCCTCCGGGACGGCGAAGCTTTGAACCTCCTTTGTGCATGTTTTCTAAGTTGTCTCAAACCTTCTTCTAATCTTCTCCTTG
Source organism: Pseudisothecium myosuroides (assembly GCA_951799445.1). Taxonomy (NCBI): domain Eukaryota; kingdom Viridiplantae; phylum Streptophyta; class Bryopsida; order Hypnales; family Lembophyllaceae; genus Pseudisothecium; species Pseudisothecium myosuroides. The sequence goes on from OX637297.1 coordinate 3,184,841, forward strand.
TTGAGTGGACCCCCCTCCGGGACGGCGAAGCTTTGAACCTCCTTTGTGCATGTTTTCTAAAGTTATCCCAAACCCTCTTCTAATCTTCTCCTTGTTGAGTGGACCCCCCTCCGGGACGGCGAAGCTTTGAACTAGTGACAAAGTTGAAGTCCTAAAGCGTGTGTTAAAAGTGTAGACGGCGGAGCTTTGAACCCCCGAGGTGCCAAGAAGTCCTAAAGTTGGTGTTAAAACCAATCTAACGGCGAAGCTTTGCACCTCCCTCGTGTTTAGTTCCAAAGTCTAGTTTCCAAGACCTTTGTGGAAACCTCCAGAGTTTAGCTTCCAAGATATGTAGGTTCCTTTGCATTTAGTGAAGTTTAGTTAATCCCAACGTTTTCTTTAGTTTAGTTGTTCCCCAAGTGTTTAGTGTGTCTAAGTTGCTCCCTGTGGGAGTACGTATCATCCGGAAAGTCCCAATTAGCAATTTAGTGGAGATAAAAGTAGCAGAACTTTTTCAATTTTTGCATTTAAATACCAAGTTAGGACTTAGATATTAGAAATAGAAATTAGTTTCTAGGTAGAAAGGATAAAACTCTAAATAGGTTACGCAGGCTGCCGGAAACCGTAGCCGGAAAGTTCCGGAAAGTTCCGGATCGTAGGGACCTACCGCCTAGGTTCCGGCTAGGGAACTTACGGGAACGTTTTTGGCGGCGGGAACTTAGGGTTCCGACAGGTACTTAAACCCCACCGCCAGCCTCATTCAGTCTCTTTTACCCGTGTTCTTCCACGGTGCGTTAGAAGAGAGAAAGAGTGGTGAGTTAGGGCGTGTTAGGGAGAGAAAGGGAGAAAGGTGCCGATTGCACCGGATTGTCCTAGCAGTCGGTGAGATGGCGGAAGCGAGTCGATCCCGGAGGTCGGTAGTGACAGCCCGGGGCGTACGTCCGGTTGTCCCATCGGATCCGGAGCGCCTGAAGGAGTTAGAAGAGGACCTAGAAATCATGGGGTGTTTAGGATTGGTAAAACGTCCATGGAACGTCCGGAGTGAAGAGATGATTGATGAGCTGGTTTCCGGAGTAGGTAATCAGTTCGATTTGACGATTAGGGGTCGATCTAGGGCCTGGACTCCGGAGTTGTGGGCAAAGGCATACTTTACGCCGAGCAGGGGTTCCGGAATGGCGTCCCGGACGGATACTTACGCCGTGGAGGTATTCCGGAGTCATGCGGATTCCAAGGAGGGAAACACCGCGAGTGATTGTAAGAGTCCACGGGATGGGCAGTTGTTAGCATTCCTCATCCCTATCTTGTATCCGGAAAAGCCCACCCGGATTACAATGACCGTGGCAAACACCATTTTCGGAGCGCTGGGAGATAGAGAGAATCCGGCTCCCAGGCCGGTCAGCTGGGGAGTGATCATTCACTCCGTAGTGGAAAAGTTAGCGGTCAATATCGCGAACAAGAAGTCAAGTCCGATTAGCCCCTATCTTTTCCATCTGTATCACTCCGAGGATGCACTGGCCGGACCGGAAATGACCATATACCGGAAGGGCGAGAATTTGTTGAGGTATGGACTTCCCGCAGAAGATGAACCGGATGAGCTCAAGCCGGAAGAAGAGGAACCAGAACCGGAGCAGGCATCACCAAACGTTGGAGGGACGCGCCGGAAATCGACTGATCGGGGTGCGCGGGGGAAGCAAGAAGCCGAGGAGGAAGAGAAGCCCCGAGAACCACTTCCGGAAACAGATCAGCTAGAGGCCACCATCAAATGGCTGTTAGCTACCCGGGCACAGAATGAGCGAATGTCGGCGCTGATCCGGCAAATGTGCGAGAAATTGGGTGTGAAGGAAGAAACCCAAATCCTGGTGGCGTTGGCGGAAAGGCCAGATCCGGAAGCGGTGAAGCAGCTGGAGGACCGGATTCTGACCTTGGAGCAAGAACGGGACCGGTTTCGAGAACAAGCTGCGTGGTCGGAGAAGGAGAGGATGGCCGCTGAAACAAAAGAGGGAGAAGCCCTCGATCTGGTCCGGAATGTCAGAAGTTTGTTTGACACTCCGGCGGATATTCTTGCTAGAGCTACACTCTGGAATAATCACATGGTGAAGGATGGTCACGTGGCGGGATCGAAGGTGGTGAGCATCCTTGTGGATTTTGAAGTCCGGATTGAGGGAATGCTCAAGGAAGTCCGGCAACTGTTGGGAAACTTGGATCCGCTTGAGGGGTTAGACCAAGGCCTTTTTGACCTAGGTCAGGATCTCCAAGAAGGAGGGGCACAGAACCAGCCTTCTCCGGCAAAGAGCAAGACAATCGCTGGAACGTCGCAAGCCGGAACAGCATCGGCACAGAAGAGGAGGTCGCTGGTGAAGCAGTTTGCGGCCTCCACTCCAGTAAAAGATGTTGTCTTAGGCGTCCCAGTCGGAAGAACTGCGTCCGTAGCAAATCTGTTCCCCGACAGACCGGTGGGTTCTACTTTCCGGGAACCAGCTTTACCCGGAACGGTGTTGAATCCAGCCCGGACGGATCCGGTGAGTTTCACCCACATGCTCCAGCCCTTTCTCCAGACACCGCCACCGTCCCAGCTCATTGATCTTACTGTTCCGAAACCAAGGGGACGACGGCTACTGAGCGAGACGGACCCGGAATCGGAAGAGGGGGATACGACTCAATCGGAGGAGGAAGAGTTGCAGCCTCCCCGGACCAGGTCGAAGACGAAGAACACCCCACCCCAGAAGACAGGTGGATCGCCAGCTCAGGGTGGCACGTCTGTAAAGAAGGTTAAGAGAAATAAATGACTATCTAGGGTAGCAGTAGCAGTAATTGTAGTTAGGATTCTTACCAGGATGGTAGTTCCGGAACCGGATTTTCCGGATGTAGGCCCAGTAGTTCCGGACTTTTAGGAGTTAAACGGTTTTGCAGTTTTCCCGGAACGGTCTTCAGGGCCGTTGCCTTTTTGCTTTTTAGTTGGCCGTTGGCCGGTTTTCTGGTGGCCGTTTTGGGCTGCCTTTTTGTGGGTTTTTAAGGGCAGGCCGGTTTGTTGGCCTGTCATTCCTTTTTCCTTGTTCATTTAATCTAAAGCATTCAGGAAAGCACTCGTTGGATTATTCTCTTGCGTATCGCGTCTATGGTCACTTGTGTGGATGTGTAAGTGAGAGTGTGCAAGGGGGAGGAGTCCGGATTCGTGGACTGCCGGATTAGGCTAAGTGTGTCTTGCAGATGAGTTTTTAGACTTGCGCAGTGAGAAAGTGGCGCCTTTAAAACGCTGGTACGGTAATCCGGTGGAGACCAAGGAGTGGTCCGGAAGCTAGTCCGGAATTTGCAGGGGCGGTTCCGTGCGGAGATAGGCAACCGCCAGAGGAATATTTCCACCCGTCCGGAAGGCTAGTCAACCTCATGAGCGGTCGAGAGCTAGGAAGTCATTCCCTTAGTTCCGGAAGTCCGGTATCCGTCGTTGTAGTAAGGAGGACCTAACGCTACCCTGTGTGACCAGCTTTCCGGATAGGCCATCCGGAATGTTGTGAGGGGGCCACCCTGTTTACTCAACTAGATCTATTCTTGGGTTGTGTTTTGTTTTATGTTATTAGAGTTTATGTCAGATACGGAGTGGTGCAGTTCCCTACCCCTCGGAAAGAGCAAGTGAGGAACCCTCTGAGGGTAAAACAGAGGTATCGAAAACCAACTTGTTAGAAAGACGGAACCGGAATATTGGATAGGGCCGGATCCGGAAGAGAATCCGGAAAGGAAGTAGTTCCGGAAAAGTGTTTGTGTATTGAAAGGACCCCTCTCAAGGTGGTCAAAGTCCGGAAACTTAGGGGTCTCGAGAAACTAATTTTGAAGCAACGTCTGGAATCTCCTGGGACGATAACTTGTGTCATCTTAGCACGTTTTTGTGGTTAAAGATACTTACACCTAGATTACGCGCACGACACTTTTGGCGCCGCTGCCGGGGATTCTGATAGATTGTTCTGAAATTAGAAAATTTGCAAAGAGACCTTTAGTCGAAAAGAACAGGAGTTGATAAACGAGTTAGTAGTGTGGATCCGTATTCCCAAATTGATGAAGTAGATCTTGAAAGAGTACCTACCTCGTACTTCATGAGTAGACCTCAGAGAGGAATTCCAGCCGGAAGACGTTCCGGAAGATTAGAAGAGGCTGCTGCTAGAAGACCGGTAGTACACGGAATCCCTAGTTTTGGTAGAGGTTCCGAAGCTATTTCAGCATCAGAATCAGAAGAAGATTTGGTACATGTTGCTAGGCGAAATCTTAGTGAAACCCCAAGTCCCACCAATCCGGAACCAGTTACGAATCCGGATAATATAGAACCGGAACCGGATAGAGAACCCATGCCGGTAGATTCAGAAGAGGAGATATCCTCTGACGAAGCAGAACCGATGGTGACATCCACACGCCTAAAATATAGTAAATTTACGGGCGATGGTACTACGGATGTGGATGACTGGATGGGAGAGTTTGAGGCCACCGCCGTAGCCAACCAAGAGGATCCAGCCTCTAGACAGCGTGTCTTCCAAGGATTACTGAAAGGGGAAGCGTTGAAGTGGTATCAGGATGTTCCGGAAATTATCCGGAATAACTGGGAGGACCTTACGGATGCTTTTCTTCGGACATTCCGGGAAGTCGGAGGGGAGGCTAGAGCTCTAGGAAGGTTGAGTAAAATATCAATGCGATCCTCTGAATCAGTCAGGAAGTATGGCCAGAGGGTGAAAGCGTTGATGAAGAAACTGACAACGGATGTGTCACCTAGCATACAAGTAGAGTGGTATGTGGCAGGATTTCCGGAAGAAATGGGATTCCAAATCCGGCAGGCTCGACCCGCCACGTTACGAGAAGCTATGGAGACAGCTCAGAATTACGAAAACTCCGCCCAGTCACTAAGAAGATCCATCAAGAAGAGCGAAAGAAGAGAGAACCGGAGCAAGAAGCATCAGAAGAAGGAGAGAAGGAGACGGAAGTATTCCGATTCGGAATCTCCAAGTTCCGGAACCGGAACAGAAGCGTCGACCAGCAACACGGAGAGTTCCGGAGCTGAACAAGACACGTCAAGTAGACGGTCTTCACGAGGTCGGGATGAGAAGATGGACCGCGGTAAGAGAGTGATCAAAGTCAAGGTGGAAGAAGAGGACTCCAAGAAATTCATGAAGAACCTCCAGGAGACGTTGGACGCCATCAAAGTCAACATCGCGGAAAACCGGAAGCCAAGACGGATCGTACCAACAACACGGACGAATGTCTGGTGTCCAAGGTGCGGACGACCCGGCCATTTTGCAAGCGAATGTCCTCAAGGACCCCAGAAGCAGATCCACTATGTGGATGAGGAGGGAGTTTACTACACCCTACCGGAGGAAGAATACGAGGAGGAAGTCAATCCGGTATTCCAAGTCCAAACGGGTTACGGAAGAGGAAGGGCACCTCAGCAACTGATCCGGACCAACGTGTTTCCACGACCCGGAGCAGGCACATCTAGTCCAGGTAACTTCCCACCTTCCAGGTTTCCTCCCGGAACTTGTTTCATTTGTGGAAGTCCTGAGCATTACGCCAACACTTGTCCTCACAAAGGGCTTGGTCAAGGAGCACCCCTTGTTCTACCTTGTCAGAATTGTGGAGAGTACGGGCACGGACTTCGTGATTGCCCTAGCCCGCAGCAGGCTAGAACCATTTACAAACAAGTAGAAGTTCCACCTCGGGATCAAACCGGACTCAATTACGGTTCTAAGACCGGAATCGAGAATCCGGATAAATGACAACCAAGGGTGGAACTTCCGGAGAAACAAGTAGAAGTAGTTCATAGAGTAGAGACCCGGAGTTCCACCAAGAACCGGGATGAAAAGCGTAGGAAAAGAGAGAAGAAACGGAGAGAAAAATCCGGATTAGGTACTCTGCATGAGGTACCGGATTCGAGTGATTCTGATCGCTCAGTAGTTCAGCCAGTACTACACCCAGTAGTAGAATTAGAAAAAGGGGTGGCTCGCCGCCCCCTTTCTATCGATATTAGTGATCAAATCAGGACGAGTCTAAGAGATTCCGTAGTAATCCCGGAAATTATTCCGAGAAAAGTCACATTTGATGAGGTTCCGGTTGTGATCAATCCGGAACTCAAGGTGGACGAGTATGATATCCTGCAAGATATCAAAGATCAGAAGGCCAATGTCACCATTGGGCAGCTTCTGCACGACAACGCCAATTACCAGAAGATGATCCGGGAGGCCTGGACCAAGAAACGGAGAAGAAGACTAAAGTTACCTTCGGTTGCTGTCAACTTTTCCCAAGTGGAGGATTACGGAGCACCTGAATTGGAAGTTGAAGTAGGAGGATGCATGATACCTGCAGTACCGGTCGATGGAGGATCCGGAGTCAACTTGATGTTGGAAGAAACAGCATTTGACCTTGGATATACGTCCTTCCAAGCCACCGACCAAGTACTCCGGATGGCGGATCAGTCTCGTGTGCATCCGGTAGGAAGGCTATCACAAGTTCCTACCCGGATAGGTACGGTTACCTACCTCCTAAACTATGTGATTATTCGGGTCAGTCAGGGAAAACCCTTCCCCATGTTGCTTGGAAGACCATGGCTGTATGCAGCCAGAGTCTTAGCAGATTGGGGAGCCAAGGAATTCGTGATTGGGAAACCAGCAATCCGGATTCCTTGGAAACGCGTGGAGCATCTTGGAGAGACCAGCGAGTCAGATGGATACACCACGGATTGGTCGGATCCGGAAGATTCAGATTCAGTCCCCAGCTATTTTACGTCGGCTACGGAAACTGATTTTGAGTTTCCGGAACCGATGGTAGAAATCGGAGCAGAGGAGCCGATTGATGAAGGGAACATTGTTCCACAAGAAGATCGATCCATGGGAGAAGTGGATGTGCCACTTTCCTTTGGATGGATCAGACAGCAGATCATGGACGGTAGCATTCCGTCCATTGGTTTAAACGGACAGGATCCGGAAATCCCATGGAGTGACATTCAGGAGGGAGCAGAAGAGGCTACGCCGGAAAGAATCAAGACTGTCGTAAGTCCTTCGGATTATGACAAGATCGAAGTTGTTTCCGGAAAGTCCTTCTTTCTCAGCAACTCCATGACGGAATCGGAAAAGAAGGAGTACACCACCCTTCTCAAAGATTATATGGATGTGTCCGCCTGGGTAGCATCCGACTTAACGGGCATTCCGGCGGAACTAGGAGAGCACCGGATCGACCTCACGGAAGGGGCAGTTCCGATTCGACAGCGCCAATACCGGCTAAATCCCAGATACTCAATCATGGTGAAAGAGGAGATTGACGCCTTGTTGGAGGCCGGATTCATATATCCAGTCCACAACTCGGAATGGGTTTCCCCAATCGTGGTCGTACCAAAGAAGGCCGGACCGGAAGGGAAGGTCAAGATCCGGGTATGTCAGGATTTCCGGAAGTTGAATACAGCTACCCGGAAAGACTACTTCCCTCTACCTTTTACTGATATTATCTTAGATCATGTTTCCGGAAACGAGTGCTATAGTTTCCTGGACGGATTCTCAGGGTATAATCAAGTCTTCATCCGGTTGATAGACCAACTAAAAACTACCTTTACGACAGAATGGGGAACTTTTGCTTTCACCCGGATGCCATTTGGGTTATGCAATGCTCCGGGAACGTTTCAGCGACTCATGATGGATATTTTTCGAGACTTCCTTAGGTACTTCTTGGAAGTATTCATCGATGATTTTGCAGTATTCTCATCCCGGAAGGATCATCTTGAGTACTTACGAAAGACATTTCAAAGATGTAGGGAGACGAACCTCAAACTACATCCGGGAAAATGCTTTTTCGGTATGCAATCCGGAATTTTGCTCGGACACGTAGTAAGCTGGAAAGGCTTAGAGGTCGACATAGATAAAGTAAAAGCTATGATCGCCTTAGCCCCTCCAACCTGTGTACGGGAGATCCGTGGTTTTCTTGGATGCGTGGGGTACTATCGACGTTTTATTGAAGGATACGCCCGGAAGGCAATCCCTTTGACGGAACTGTTGAAAAAGGATACGGATTTTACTTGGAATCCGGAAAGGCAGCAAGCGTTCGAAAGCTTGAAGGCAGCTTTGGTAAAAGCTCCAATTTTGTCTTCATCGGATTGGTGCAAGGATTTTCATGTAACCTTGGACGCTTCCGGATGGTGCCTAGGGGCCATTCTTTGGCAATATGACGAAAACCAACGGGAGTGCCCATTGTACTATTCAAGCCGGCAAATGAGTTTGGCGGAACGGAAGTACACCACCACTGAAAGGGAAGCCTTGGCAGTGATTTATGCTTGCAAGAAATTCCGGCATTACTTGCTCGGATATCGGATCGTATTCCACACGGATCACGACTCTCTGAAGTACCTGGTCAACAAACCGGATCTTTCCGGACGAATCGCAAGATGGGTACTGTTGCTCCAGGAGTTCAATTACGAGGTATTAGTCAAATCCGGAAAGTCCAATGCGAATGCTGACTTCTTGTCAAGACAGAGAGGAACTAGTGCACTGGGAGATATTTCCGCCGATTTCCCGGATGAGTTTCCGGAAAAGGAGGAGGAAATGGTCTTCCATTTAGAAGAGGGAGACTCTTCAGACTTTCGAGATATCATTACGTATCTAACAGAACAACGATATCCGGAGGGGCTGAATCGAGAAGAGAAGAGCGTCTTTCAGAAAAAGGTGGCTCCTTACTCATTGATTAAGGGGACCTTGTTCAAAATGGGGGCAGATGACAAACTCCGAAGGTGCTTAGAGGCCAAGGAACGGAAGAAGGTGATGAGAGCCTTACATTTCGGACTATCTGGAGGTCATTTCGCCACCATGACTACGGTAAACAGAATCCGGAACGCCGGATACTGGTGGCCGTATTTGATACGCGATGTCAAAGCGTATGTTGGGAGTTGTGACCAATGTCAACGGACGGGAGCACCCTCCTTCCGGAACCATTGGCCACTAACTCCTATCATTCCGTTAGCTCCATTTGAGAAATGGGGGATTGACTTTATAGGTCCTATTTCTCCGGTGAGCGCCAGGAAGAAGAGATACATAATCCTAGCCACGGATTATGCCTCTAAATGGATAGAAGCTCGTCCGACCCGGCATAATTCTGCCAAAACGGCCGCTTCTTTCCTATTTACGGAAATCATGATGCGATTTGGGCATCCGTTGGAGTTGGTCAGTGACAGGGGACTGCATTTCCTCAATGACGTCATCCAAGACATTACGGACCGGTACCTGATCAAGCACCGGAAGACCACACCTTACAATCCTAGGGCGAACGGATTGACGGAACGGGCCAACGGCATTGTAGAAAAAGCTTTACACAAAATGATTTCCGAAAACAAGACGGATTGGGACTTGAAGCTCCCATCAGCCGTCCATGCCTATAATACGTCAGACAAAAGCACAACCGGAAGGAGTCCCTTCTTTCTAGTGTTTGGACAAACGGCTGTTCATGGCATCGAGATGGAAGTCGAAACACACCGGATCATGGCATCCCAGACTGCAATCCGGAACTGCGATCCGGAAATTCGACTGATGGCTATCAAAGATCTGGAGGAAGCTCGTGAAGTAGCGCTGGAGCAAAATAAGGAGGTGCAAGCCAAGAGAAAGGAAGACCATGACCGGAAACTCCCAAAGGAACACGGAGTCAAGGTGGGTGGCCTGGTTTTACTCTACGACAGTCGCTACCGGAATTTTCCGGGTAAGTTTCATACCAGATGGATGGGGCCGTATAGGGTAGAATCTATCTACTCAAACGGATCCTTACAGTTGACGGATCTGCAAGGCGTATGGTTTGACACAAGGGTTAATAAAAACCGGGTCAAGAAGTACGAAGCAGATCCGGATTCAGAAGAAGAGGACGATGATGTTCGCGAGGACGCTCACATTTGAAAATGGGGTAATGTGGGAGTACGTATCATCCGGAAAGTCCCAATTAGCAATTTAGTGGAGATAAAAGTAGCAGAACTTTTTCAATTTTTGCATTTAAATACCAAGTTAGGACTTAGATATTAGAAATAGAAATTAGTTTCTAGGTAGAAAGGATAAAACTCTAAATAGGTTACGCAGGCTGCCGGAAACCGTAGCCGGAAAGTTCCGGAAAGTTCCGGATCGTAGGGACCTACCGCCTAGGTTCCGGCTAGGGAACTTACGGGAACGTTTTTGGCGGCGGGAACTTAGGGTTCCGACAGGTACTTAAACCCCACCGCCAGCCTCATTCAGTCTCTTTTACCCGTGTTCTTCCACGGTGCGTTAGAAGAGAGAAAGAGTGGTGAGTTAGGGCGTGTTAGGGAGAGAAAGGGAGAAAGGTGCCGATTGCACCGGATTGTCCTAGCAGTCGGTGAGATGGCGGAAGCGAGTCGATCCCGGAGGTCGGTAGTGACAGCCCGGGGCGTACGTCCGGTTGTCCCATCGGATCCGGAGCGCCTGAAGGAGTTAGAAGAGGACCTAGAAATCATGGGGTGTTTAGGATTGGTAAAACGTCCATGGAACGTCCGGAGTGAAGAGATGATTGATGAGCTGGTTTCCGGAGTAGGTAATCAGTTCGATTTGACGATTAGGGGTCGATCTAGGGCCTGGACTCCGGAGTTGTGGGCAAAGGCATACTTTACGCCGAGCAGGGGTTCCGGAATGGCGTCCCGGACGGATACTTACGCCGTGGAGGTATTCCGGAGTCATGCGGATTCCAAGGAGGGAAACACCGCGAGTGATTGTAAGAGTCCACGGGATGGGCAGTTGTTAGCATTCCTCATCCCTATCTTGTATCCGGAAAAGCCCACCCGGATTACAATGACCGTGGCAAACACCATTTTCGGAGCGCTGGGAGATAGAGAGAATCCGGCTCCCAGGCCGGTCAGCTGGGGAGTGATCATTCACTCCGTAGTGGAAAAGTTAGCGGTCAATATCGCGAACAAGAAGTCAAGTCCGATTAGCCCCTATCTTTTCCATCTGTATCACTCCGAGGATGCACTGGCCGGACCGGAAATGACCATATACCGGAAGGGCGAGAATTTGTTGAGGTATGGACTTCCCGCAGAAGATGAACCGGATGAGCTCAAGCCGGAAGAAGAGGAACCAGAACCGGAGCAGGCATCACCAAACGTTGGAGGGACGCGCCGGAAATCGACTGATCGGGGTGCGCGGGGGAAGCAAGAAGCCGAGGAGGAAGAGAAGCCCCGAGAACCACTTCCGGAAACAGATCAGCTAGAGGCCACCATCAAATGGCTGTTAGCTACCCGGGCACAGAATGAGCGAATGTCGGCGCTGATCCGGCAAATGTGCGAGAAATTGGGTGTGAAGGAAGAAACCCAAATCCTGGTGGCGTTGGCGGAAAGGCCAGATCCGGAAGCGGTGAAGCAGCTGGAGGACCGGATTCTGACCTTGGAGCAAGAACGGGACCGGTTTCGAGAACAAGCTGCGTGGTCGGAGAAGGAGAGGATGGCCGCTGAAACAAAAGAGGGAGAAGCCCTCGATCTGGTCCGGAATGTCAGAAGTTTGTTTGACACTCCGGCGGATATTCTTGCTAGAGCTACACTCTGGAATAATCACATGGTGAAGGATGGTCACGTGGCGGGATCGAAGGTGGTGAGCATCCTTGTGGATTTTGAAGTCCGGATTGAGGGAATGCTCAAGGAAGTCCGGCAACTGTTGGGAAACTTGGATCCGCTTGAGGGGTTAGACCAAGGCCTTTTTGACCTAGGTCAGGATCTCCAAGAAGGAGGGGCACAGAACCAGCCTTCTCCGGCAAAGAGCAAGACAATCGCTGGAACGTCGCAAGCCGGAACAGCATCGGCACAGAAGAGGAGGTCGCTGGTGAAGCAGTTTGCGGCCTCCACTCCAGTAAAAGATGTTGTCTTAGGCGTCCCAGTCGGAAGAACTGCGTCCGTAGCAAATCTGTTCCCCGACAGACCGGTGGGTTCTACTTTCCGGGAACCAGCTTTACCCGGAACGGTGTTGAATCCAGCCCGGACGGATCCGGTGAGTTTCACCCACATGCTCCAGCCCTTTCTCCAGACACCGCCACCGTCCCAGCTCATTGATCTTACTGTTCCGAAACCAAGGGGACGACGGCTACTGAGCGAGACGGACCCGGAATCGGAAGAGGGGGATACGACTCAATCGGAGGAGGAAGAGTTGCAGCCTCCCCGGACCAGGTCGAAGACGAAGAACACCCCACCCCAGAAGACAGGTGGATCGCCAGCTCAGGGTGGCACGTCTGTAAAGAAGGTTAAGAGAAATAAATGACTATCTAGGGTAGCAGTAGCAGTAATTGTAGTTAGGATTCTTACCAGGATGGTAGTTCCGGAACCGGATTTTCCGGATGTAGGCCCAGTAGTTCCGGACTTTTAGGAGTTAAACGGTTTTGCAGTTTTCCCGGAACGGTCTTCAGGGCCGTTGCCTTTTTGCTTTTTAGTTGGCCGTTGGCCGGTTTTCTGGTGGCCGTTTTGGGCTGCCTTTTTGTGGGTTTTTAAGGGCAGGCCGGTTTGTTGGCCTGTCATTCCTTTTTCCTTGTTCATTTAATCTAAAGCATTCAGGAAAGCACTCGTTGGATTATTCTCTTGCGTATCGCGTCTATGGTCACTTGTGTGGATGTGTAAGTGAGAGTGTGCAAGGGGGAGGAGTCCGGATTCGTGGACTGCCGGATTAGGCTAAGTGTGTCTTGCAGATGAGTTTTTAGACTTGCGCAGTGAGAAAGTGGCGCCTTTAAAACGCAGGTACGGTAATCCGGTGGAGACCAAGGAGTGGTTCGGAAGCTAGTCCGGAATTCGCAGGGGCGATTCCGTGCGGAGATAGGCAACCGCCAGAGGAATATTTCCACCCGTCCGGAAGGCTAGTCAACCTCATGAGCGGTCGAGAGCTAGGAAGTCATTCCCTTAGTTCCGGAAGTCCGGTATCCGTCGTTGTAGTAAGGAGGACCTAACGCTACCCTGTGTGACCAGCTTTCCGGATAGGCCATCCGGAATGTTGTGAGGGGGCCACCCTGTTTACTCAACTAGATCTATTCTTGGGTTGTGTTTTGTTTTATGTTATTAGAGTTTATGTCAGATACGGAGTGGTGCAGTTCCCTACCCCTCGGAAAGAGCAAGTGAGGAACCCTCTGAGGGTAAAACAGAGGTATCGAAAACCAACTTGTTAGAAAGACGGAACCGGAATATTGGATAGGGCCGGATCCGGAAGAGAATCCGGAAAGGAAGTAGTTCCGGAAAAGTGTTTGTGTGTTGAAAGGACCCCTCTCAAGGTGGTCAAAGTCCGGAAACTTAGGGGTCTCGAGAAACTAATTTTGAAGCAACGTCTGGAATCTCCTGGGACGATAACTTGTGTCATCTTAGCACGTTTTTGTGGTTAAAGATACTTACACCTAGATTACGCGCACGACAGTCCCCAAGTGTTTAGTGAGTCTAAGTTGTTCCCTAAGTTCTATTTCCCTCAAGTCCTATTTTCTCCAAGTCCTATTTTCCCCAAGTTCTATTTCCCCAAGTTCTATTTTCTCCAAGTTTTCTTTCCCTTAGTTCACCAAAAATCTAGTTTGCCCAAAAATCCAGTTTTCCCTTAGTAGTCAAGGTCCAGAGCCAAAACAGACCAGATCAAGTCGAGAGCCAGAACAAACCAGATCACATCATCCAATATCAAAAGAAAACAAATAAATAAATTATTTATTTATTTTGTTTCAACCCGACCCCCCAGCAGCTAGCCAGCCGGGAGGCCAGGCTTGGTCCGGCAGGCAGTTGGGGCCCCAGTTCGGTCCCCATTTTTGAACTCCTTTTTCTTGATTTTTGGTTTCTCTCACACTAGATAAACAAAACAAAGGAAAATGGGGGGCTGACCTATTGCTAAGTAGGGATTAGGGTCTAAAATCAAAAAGGGAGAAGGGAGAAAAGAGCGGAGCACCACCGTACCTGCACACAAGGAAGTCTCACCCTCACCAACAACTTCAAAACACTCTACACACAATGGAGGAAGGATAGAGAACAATCGAATGAAATAGGGGAGAGGTGAGAGAGACGATAAATAGTGACCTAGGCTTAGGCTTAGGTAGGATTAGAAAAGGAAATCTTGAAAATTTGTGGTGACCGTTGGGAGGAGGATTAGGATGACACAAAGGCAAATTGTGTAAGAGGGTAGGAAGAACATTTAAAACCTTCTCGTAGTTTGAAACCATAGTGTAAGACTCATAAAAGCTTAGGTGGAATAGTGCTAGTGTAGAAGAGAGGGGAAGAAAGAAAAGAAAAGGAGGAAGGAAAAGAAGGAGTTTAGATCATCAAAAATTGTAATATTTTCTCAATAAGTGGTGAGCTTGAAGAAAAATTCAAAACAAAGCCAAAGACTACCATAGAGCGTGAGGATGTACACGTGGACGTGGACGAAGTCATTTCCGACACCGGTAGTGAAGAGGTGAGTTTTTGATTTAGTCTTTGATGTTTCTCCCTAATTAGCATTTATTTTCCTAATCAGCCCTTAGAACATGATTAGCATCCGTGATTAGTGCAAATTAGAAGTTTAGATTCAAAAGTCTATAGATTAGTGATAGGGGTTTCCGAAAACATCTTATAATTAAGATTTGACCGTAAACTGACCGCGTTAGGCTAAGTTAAGCGGTAGGGGGTAGGACGGAGGAATTTTGAGTAGAAATCATCCAAAAAGAATCATGGACGGACCTTAGGGGTTTAAATTAGAAAGAGAATGTAGGATTAAAATTAGGGATTAATTAGCGGTTAGAATTAGAATCAATTTACATTTTATTTCTTAAAGTTAAAATTCTAAGGTCAAACTCTAGAGTTAACTTTGGGAAGTTAAAAAGTAGGATTAATTTGGAAGTTTAACTTAGGGGATTAAAATTTCCAGTGAAACCTTAGGGTAGTTTAGAAAAGGAAGTTAGGGTTAATTAGGAGTAAAAAATTCCGAGTGGGAAGTAGAAATTAAAAAAATAAAACCTTGGACTAAATTTAGGGGGTAGAAATTACGAGTAGATTTTTAGTTAGAAATAGAGTTAAAATTAGAAGTCAAAACTCAGAGTAAATTGTGGAAGTAAGTTTAGAAGTTAAGCCCTAGAGTTAAAAGTTGGAATTAAATTTAGGAGGATAACACTTAGAGTTAAACTAGGATTAAAACGATAGGATTAAAGTTGGAAGTAGAAAGTCAAAAGTCAAAAGTCAAAAGTTAAGATTAAATTTAAAGGTTAAACTTTAGAGTCAATTGGGGAGTAAAAAGTTATAGTGAAAGGCTAAAAGTAGAAGCTAAAAGTTAAGAGGTAGAAGTTAAAGTTAGAGTTAGTTGTTGGAAGTAGAAAAGATCTAGAGTCAAAGTGAAAACATAGAGTCAAACCTAGAGGTTAAAATTTAGAATTAATTCTAGAAGTAAAAACTTAGAGTTAAAAGTTAAAACATAGAGTTAAAATTCAAGGGTAAATCTTAGAGTTAATTTAGGAGTAAAAACTTAGAGTTAAAAGTTAAAACATAGAGTTAAAATTCAAGGGTAAATCTTAGAGTTAATTTAGGAGTAAAAACTTAGAGTTAAAAGTTAAAACATAGAGTTAAAATTCAAGGGTAAATCTTAGAGTTAATTTACGAGTAAAAACTTAGAGTTAAAAGTTAAAACATAGAGTTAAAATTCAAGGGTAAATCTTGGAGTTAATTTAGGAATAGAAACCTAGAGTCAAAAGTCAAAACATCGAGCACAAGTCGGTAGCTAATATTTAAGAATCAAGTTAAAGAAGTAAAATCTAGAGTTACATTCCGAAGTTGGAACTTTAGAGGTAGTTCTTAAAAGTAGAACATCTAGGTGAAGTCTTAGAAACCCAAGATAGTCTTAGGGGTTCATGGAAAGAACATAGGGGTTCCCCTTTTTACGTAAGTTAGGGACGTTAAAAATGACGCCAACTACTCAGTCGACCCTCGACATAGGATAGATAGTTAGGGAGTTCAGATTTCACCATCACTCTGAACATCGCAGTTAATTTGTGAGTTACTACATGCATTACTAATTATTCGCTGCCATCCACGACACTTAGGAAACGTTAGCAAAAAAGATCCATTGCTTGGAAGGCACAGTGGACCGCGCTCACATCACCCCCATATATTAAAAAATGTGGATAAAGGCATAGAACCTGGTCGGTGTTCGCTTTATTACCAAGGGTGGGTAATCTTGCGCCCAGAGTTTCCCACTTTCGGTTCTCCCTATCCCGGAGTAAATTCTCTACTTTCTCCGCGAGTTCAGATGCTTCAATTCCACCCAGCAGCCCACATATGCTCTTGACTGCTCTTCTCTCAACATCTAACTCTTCTCTGACCCTCTCCAGATCCTCAATGATCCTTCCCAGCGAATCATCCCGGGGAACTTTCGGTTCCGGGGATTCCCGACTCTCACTCTTGAATCCTTTCTTCTTCTCTGAGGCTGGAACTTTCTTTGGGGTTTCCTCTTTCCTCTCTGACGATTCTCTCTCTGACTCCTCGTCTTTCTCTTCCTCTTCCTCTTCTTCTCCCTTTAGAGTGATATTCAGTTTAATGAGCGTGGCAGCAGCCTTATAAGCAGTCCTCTCAGGACCTCTCAGGGTTCCTAAAAACTCATATAAGTGAAAGATAAATGGTCCTATTGCGGTTGCCTTGGTATTTCCTAAAGATGAGATCATCTTTGCTACTCTCTCTTTCACAATACCAGCCCAGAACACTTTCCTCTCTTCGCTCAGTGCCCCGAATATCGTATTGGCCCAAGTTACTGTAATCCGGGTTGGCCTCTTCGGATATAGGATCGGGAGTAGGAACTCTAGCAACCTTTTCTCTCTATCATCCTTGCAGTCTCATACAGTGTACCCATCATTGCTGTGAAGAGCTTCAGAGAACTTACCCTCATGAAACTTGAGCGTTCGGGAAGCCAGACCCTCTCCTGGACAAGGAAAATCGTAAACCCGTTTCCAGGTATCGATAGTCCAACTGCTAGGAAGTGCCCGGGAAGTCTTGTCCCACTCATTCGATTGGTCCCTCGTCAGCTCCCGGATCATGTCCTCGTTCCTCAGCTTCTAGGGTCGGCGTAGAAAATCCGCGCATCCCATTTGACCCAGGTCCTCCTCCAATTGTTTCCGGTAACCAGGATCTTTTGGGATAATCGGGAGAACGTTCTTGAACTTCAGGGTGGCAACTCTGCTTCCTTCGCCCTTCACCATTGCACTCTAAAGTTCTACCAATCGCTCTCAAAAACAATCCTCACATAGTCCCTCACTAATGCAAAACTACAGATTTTTTGACCCAGCACTGGTCCTTATCTCTCTCCCGGGTCCGGAAACTCGGAGCTCTCTCTTTCTCCTTGCAACCTGACTCACCACACAACCACTCCAAGCGCTCCAAGGTTTCTACAACTCTCAGAATGAGAAGTGCAAGCAGAAATGCCGACCCCTAGGTCTCCTCCCGTCCAGCTGTTAGGGTTTCCCGTTTCCGCCGGAATCCCAGAAGATTGTGACCATTAAATGGTCTTCCTTATCTTTCGGTAGAGCCGTTAGATCGCAGAATTGCCCTAACGGCTTCCTCTGGGATCTCCGGTATCCTCTGGTATTCTCCGGTACATGTTCATACCCGGCCCTGATATATTGAACAAGTCCAGCTTTAATCCCCGGTTCCGTATCCGGTTCCAGACATCTGGTAAAATCAGGAAATTCTAATCCCCTTTATTAACCTATTTATCTATTTACGATTATCCTATACTGGAGAAATCTTAATTTTGGTAAAACTCGTATTTAAACCTTGCGAAAAGCTAAAAATTTTACCATTTCTTACTCCTTCTTTCATATTACTAGCTAACTAACCTTATTCTTAGATTTTGTGCTCCCACAATAAGACCTTGAAGAAGGCGTCCCTCCGAATTATGGTAACTGCATCTACAATTTCATTACTATTTCAAAGATTGTGTCTCTCAATGTAACAGGAATTGCTGGGTTTTAGGTGGGTTTTTTTTGGTTCCAAAGGGGCATATCTCTTATTCTTTTAAATTTGGTCGCAGAGGGTGCCCGCATGGTTCTTCCGGAAGTTTCGAGATGATTTAGAAGGAGAGGCTTACGAAGGATTTGTTAGACTTTGGTACATAGGGAAACTTTACTCTTTGTTCGTCAATTTGAAAATATCGTACACCAAGAAGCGACGGGTACAAGTCATGCTTACTCAAGGATGGAGATATTATTGTCTTTTCCATGGCATAGTTGTTGGCGACCTGGTCACATTTAGGCGCTTGGGTGCGGCCGAATTTGAAGTTATTGTTCAAAGAAGTTCCACTGGCAGACAAGTTGGATTTCCGGTGGGTGGTGATACAGCCATTGAATCTGGGGAACCATCGTCTCCCTCTTTGAACCTAGCATAGAAGCCACAAAGCATATGTTCACCAATACATAAATGAGGACAATAGATAGTACTTTGGGGGCAACTATTGCACTGAATTTTGCTGTGCACAGTCTGGAAACTGTGCAAAACTATACTTTTTGTAAGTACTAAGAGATACTTTTTAGAAAATTTACTACATTTTGTACAATTTCATACTCTCTGTACATACCTGTACTTGGTTATTTTTGTCCATTTACTGTGTCTACCATTGCAGCTCTTGAGCTGGTTGCTTATGCGCATTCAAAGGATTTCCAAAATAATTTGCATTTGGTTATCATGGAATCATCTACTGTTTTTGATGCGTTATCTCCATTCTATCAAATGGGTTGTTCAAATGAGAAAGAAAACTTTTAAGTCCAGTTTTTGGTTTCAAAGAAGTTGGTGTACTACTTGCAAGCGTCAAATTTTAAGCATTTTAGGAAAGATGTATATGTTGAACCAAATCACATAACTTGACAAACATACAAATCAAATGTCAGAGAATGACATTACAACGGAGCAAGCAGGTCAATACATACATATAGGGATAAACTCAAAAGAGAAAATCAGACAATCAATGAAGGAACTTTATATGTAGGTACGACGACTATGGATGAATGTGTAATGAATGGAAGTAAGTTATATCGAGGCACCTCTACTGATATTTGTTAATACCCCCCTTCATCGAGATAACAAGATTAAAAGGTGGTATCTTCGACAGTTAAATGTCTTGGGTTGAGGTGAGAGATAGATCCAGTATCAGGCACAGATGACAAATATGAATATGGTGAGTATTCTAAGAACACGTATCAAGTTTTTAAGATTCAAAGACGCAATTAATAATTTAGAGGTTTGGTTGCCTTGCAGGTGGAGATTTTGATGCTTGCTTTGCTTTTGACAGTTCTTCAACGAGTCTTCGACTTCTGCCTAAGACGATTCACCAGATTGCAAAGTTCAACTCCTCTTCACGTGATGGAAGAAGAAGTTCACACCACCGATGAGATTGACGATGCGATTTCTACATCGATTGGTGTGGTGAACACAAAGAAATATTATGCTGTTAGACACGGCTATCACCCAGGATTATACCGTGTTTGGCACGAATGTGAGAGGGAGGTCAAGGGTTTCAGGAATTCAGAGTTTTGAAGTTTGACACAGCTAGAAGAGGCTGAGTATTACTTGAGATCAATTTAGTTCAATTCTAGAAGGTTTTACTTATCTTTGTTCATCAATGAAATTCAAGTTTGCAACCTATAGATAGTTTTGAAACGGTCGCCCCCCTGGCCCAATATACAAACATTTACGCATAGTACAATCTATATAACATTTGGTACGCTTCGTATTCCGGCGGGGTTTTCGGTACTCTGACAAAGGACCCGTGAACTCGGGCAACGGATCCGTGAACTCAAGTGCTTCAGGTAGTCGCCTGAATGCTTCGATGCTTTTTGAATTTACAGTTTTCTTCTGAAGGTTTACAATGGCGAATAGAAGACTTGGAGAGCGACGTGCCGGATTCAAGAGGTAGGGACCTTGTGGAAGGGCGGAGGATCACAATGCAGTGAGGGAGGGTCTAAGAGACGGGGAAGCAGAGAGGCAATGTAAACGTAGATAGTTGTTGAGGGAGAGAGAAGAAGCAACGAGGTTACTTGCTGTGCAGGATGAATTGGAGGTTGGAAGGGAGATGTCTTCACGACAGCTTGCGGAGGTTTTGTCCAAAATTGTGGATTTTTTCACAATGAAGATGCAAGGTTGTTTAGAGGCATCTTCTAGGCTAAAAATTATGGAGCGTTTTTTGGAGGACGAACGTATTTCTCCATTTCTTCCTAAGTATTATCCTCGTGGGCAGGATGCCAAGGCTCAATTCAAATTCCCAAAAAATTATCAGTTGGAGTTGGATGCTGTGAAGGGTGTTCAATCGGCACATATGCTCGCTAGGAAGGCTATTCTCCTAGATGCGGCTATATCTACTTGGATTACAAACACCAAAGCTTTGTCACGAGTTTTGAATGTTCACCCATCCAATTTGAGGGTGGCAATAACCCGTCGAAGTAGTGTATGATTGCAAGCTTCACCTTTTGCACTCGTAAGACGTAGAAAGAGGCCAGAACTACCTGGCAAGATTAAAGACCTCGTTACAAAGTGGTGGACAGAAGAGACCCATGTAAGTCCCAACAGGAAGGAAATTGTATAGAAATGGATAAGCCCAAATACGTACAACAAGCATTGCACTCACTATTTGCTCGAAAGTCAGGTACAAATCGATTTGATTGCAGTGTTGCAGCACCCTGTACAAATGTTGCATTGTCAAATATACAATCCTAGACATCGTTTCCATCCAACACGTACGCTGCGCACCTTGTTGTATCTCCCTCAGTTCTCTGATGGTCTGAATGTGTACTCTGCAATACGTTGATTACAATGTTACAAGGTACATACTGTATTAACAACTATACATTATGTACAAAGAGTACCGTGGGTCTCATGGTCGAGTATTCAGAAAGTCTTTGTAGTCGGGTGGTTTGCTTTGTTGGAGGCTTGTACTTGACATATTATTCTGGGCATTACGGTCCAAGGTGTGTTTTGTACGGGCTTTGTACTTTTGATTACCTCTTTTGTATTACCTCTTTTGATTTCTCAAAAAAATTTGCATTCTTGTAGGCTGCATTCCACCAGCGATTTAAGGTGGCACACCCAGACGTGCCAATCAAACAGAGAGCCTTTGAGAAACTGAAGCCTTACTTTGTTAGAGCGTGCAATGAGAGGAACGTCTGCTGTTGTGTCAACGAATTGTACAAAATTGTTTACAAAATACATTTTCCTGATTCGGTTCTACATTCCAAAACGAGCACATTTCAAAAATGCAATTATCCTTGTATACAATAGTATATATACAAACTCTGTACACAAAATACAGTTTACCACTATGCCTCTGCATTCCAAACAAAACACATTCACAAATTTGTACGCATGATGCAAATTTGACACGTATTTGTTAAAAAATGTAATATCTAGCAAATATGACCTAAGTCTATAAAACTTTATCTGGAGATCTTGACCTACGTGTCTTCCTTGGACCCTCCCTACATCCGAAAAACACACATCAAATATTCGTAGAATACAAAACACACATTGCAATATATCCAGTAAGTTGTGAAAATACAAAGACCCTGCAGGAAAGGATCGAAAGGACCAAAATAAGGTAAGGTTTAGGGATTATACCCAGATGTGTGCAGTGCGAATTTCTGAGTTGTCGTTGTGCATTCTTCACAACCCATACAAAAAATATCATGACAACCCCACACCACCAAACCCTCCCCTCCATCTCCGCCAATGTCTACAGTGGATGGGAGTGCCTCCGTCCTACATTCCGACACAGCATATTGTAAACCCGGTAGGCAACATGCTTTGGTGGGTACACAATCAAAAAACAATAGCAAGTGGACTCAAAGAAACGAAATTAATACCCTGTTGATGTTGCTTCTGTTGCTGATAATGCAGCCTGTGCTCATTCTTGGAGCTTAGACGCAGGACCACCTTCTTTGCTACCACCCCAAAATATGCTGATGTGTTCCACAGTAATCCCCTCTTCATCGCCACCTGGTGCAGAATTTTCACTCCCTCCTTCTCCATTGGAGGAACCAAGCACTGCACGGAAACACCATCTTCAATACCCTATAAACCAAGTTCTGTATCTAAATCGGGTACAAACATACGATCATGTTACATGTCATAGTACGAAAGGTACAATTCTGTACACGTTGTACATACAAGTTGTACAAATTGCACAATCTAAATTAGAATAGAAAATACTGGAATAACACAACGACCTAATAATACTACCTAAGTACTAACAACACGGAAACCTATACAAACTCTCCTAAATATATTACAATAGGTACAACGACAAGGACCACAGTAAACATGAAGTAGAAATGAAGTACAAATAAGGAACGATGTATCCAAAACTTTACCCAACAGTACAAACCTGAGATACAAAAATACAGACAATACAATGGGAAGGGCAATAGAAAACATCAGATACAACAAGGTACAACAAGAAGGACGACAGTAAACATGAAGTACAAATCAAGGAACCCAAGTCAATTGCGAGTAACAATGTTTCCGACATCTTACCCAACTGTACAAACCTAAGATACAAAAATACAGACAATACAATCGGAAGGGCAACCGCAAACATCACGTACAAATCACTTATCTCCAAACACCCTTTCGGTAACAATGTACACGAAACTTAATAGAACTGTACGAAATTGACATAGCATGATACAAACAATACAACCAGTATTACAAAAACCACCTTCCTCTCAATCCCCTCAATCCCAAGAAAATCAGAGGAATCTAACAAAACTGTACTATATGTACCAATCAATACAAAGTTGTACCAATAATAATGCAGTTTTTCGATATCACCTTCTTCATCCTCAATGGTTGTTCTACACTACTGGATGGCTGTGCGAATTTCCGTTGCTGCATTGCTCCTCGCTGCTAATCCTCCAGTGATGGTGGTGGCACATGCTGCCTTCAATTTTGTCGACTCTTCACTCCCACCTCCAGGGCGACCACAACCGCAAACACCCCTCCAACCAAAACTCATAATCCACTCAATGGGCTGAACTTGCTCGCAATTCAAAGCAGAGCATTCTGTGCCCTCGGTGAAATTTACTAATGTGCACCATGGGTGATAGAGATGTTTACATGCAGAGACAACCATCTCAAAATGTTGGAATGGGAAACCGCACAAGGCGCACATGGAATCTCCTCCTCCACTGCCTATTCCTCCCCCGACGTATACCATCGGTAATGGCCTCAAATGAAATCCGCATGATGCACGACCCAAATAAGCATGCTCCTTCTACAAAGCACGAACTTGCATTTGCATCTTCAGAACTCGGTGGCGCTGGAGCTTCACAGTCTCTTCAGAAGTTGCAACTTCGCCCTCCAACTTGTTCACTTTCTTGAGTTTGCCGCGTACCAAATCGTTGTACGCATCCACCTTCTCCTTTAGCTTCAAATCCACCACCCCATCCGTGGTCGCCGCCTACAACTGCTTTTCCTATGCTTTTTGTTTCACCTTCATGATCTTCACCACCCCCTTGTGATGATTCAAAGCTTTTGTGCGCCTCTCCTTGGCTGTAGTTGAATCCTGCTCAGCCTCCACCCTAGCCTCCAGCTCCAAGTTCTGCATAGCCAACAATCGTCCCAAGTACTCCAACCTGGCGTTACATTCCTCCTCCTCCAACACCAATCCACCCATGGAACTCCCTTTGCCCTTGCAAATTTCAGATTACAACTCCCATTTGTCGACATGAAGTTTTCGCTAAGCCCCCACCGTCCCTGTCTGCTTCACCTTCCCCTTCATCTTCTGCAGCTTGATAACATTGCGTTCATGCAACGTACGTTGGGTCTTATTAGTAGCCTCCCCGTAGGCAGCCCAATTAATTGGGATGTTTTCCTATTCCAAAACGATCCCCTGCGCCATCTTATGAGGAAGCAGGTTACGGGGCACTCCTCGCTGATAAAGAGCTTGCAAAAGCTCTTTTATCCTCTTCTGCAACTCCGGTGACTTCACGTCCTTCCAGTTGTATCCATAACGTCCATATTTACCCATCGGCTGTCCAAATATCTTGACACACTTTTTGTTATCAAATTTCTTCCCTTTCCACTTTGTCAAGCGATTTGGCAAGCACCCTTCATCCTTGAAGCCGTACTTCTCCACAAAATCAGCTTTGGTCAATACGGGTGGTGGATTGGTGAGCCTCTGGAGCTCTTCATCCACATCATCGGCATTGAACTCCCTGCCCTCCTCCTCCTTGTCGCCCTCCTCTTCCTCCTCGCCTTCCTTGTCGTCTTCCTACTTCTCTTCACTGACAAAGCTCTCCTCGCTGCTAGAGCTCTCGTCGCCCTTCTCGACGTCTTGTTCTTCCTGTTGGACTTGGGATTCACCGAGTACCTGTGCCCGCAGCACCTGTCGCAGCACAGAGTAAGTAAATTTCCTGTTATACTTCCAAAAACCACTCTAAAGCATAACAAAATGACTCTAAAGATCAAACCCACAAGATTCTGTGAAGTGTCTAGCTCTATTCCCAACTTAAGCTCAGCCAGTATCCAATTTCTACTTTCCGGTCCTAGATCTAAAACCGGAAACAACAACACATCGACAACAACGACCAGACCTCTCTCTATCTCTTCCGGTCTGTCAAGCTATCCGGTCCTGTAAAACTACCACAACCCAGCATCCTACAACTTCCGATCCTGGCACTCCTCTGGACCGATCCATTCCGGTCCGCTCACACGTACTCTCACTCCAATCCGGTTTAGTTTAGCCTCTGTTTCACCATCAGAGGGTTCGCCGCTTGCTTTTGAGAGTGGCAGGCCCGCCACTCCTTCCGTGACTTATAGTGGCTGAAGACCCACTTCTCTAATCCACTACTTCCTACACTAGCTCGGATCCGGTTTGATCTCTCACAACCAACCGGATAGTGATCCGGTTTGCAAGTCACACAAAGACCCCCCGTACGATCCTCTCATACTACAACGACCTTGACACCAAGTTCCCTCCGTGCGAAGTTAGGCGGTTACAAGTGAACCCGTCCGTTCCAACATCAGCTAAAGTTCTTCCGTTTACCAACTAGGGCAGCGAGACCTCACAGGAGATCGGACATTCAACCGGATTTCCTACCCAGGAGCTCTAGCGCAACTAAGGAGTCCTTCCCTATTCGCCTAGCCTAACAACGGCTTTCTCGCCCGGAATCCTGAACTGTAGAAGTGTTGAGGAACTGAAATCCACTCCCAACACTTAGAATACCCATTCACATGCACATAAGAGCAAAACAATAACACCAAGGGGAGAAATCACTCTAGAATCTGCATGCATCTTCCTAACTCCTCACCAAACAGCCCTGCTACGCACGGGAGAGACGTACAACAAGAAACTAATAGAAAATGCAAGAAAACTCTAAAGAAAAGACTCCCAGTCTCCTTTGCAGAGACTGACTTATATACATTTTAAAACCTCAAAGTCAACAAAAAGGGGCCCCAAAAGTCCACGCGGAACTTTCGGTTCCTGCCGAGCCGGCCAGACTGGAGAACATTCGATCCAGACCAGACACACCGGATCAAATCCGGTCCGGTCCTAACTAACAAATATTTACAAAACTAAATCCTATCTATCCTATTACAACCGGATCTACTCCTTGATCCGTTCCTTCATCCATAACTTGGTCCACACCTTGGTCCACGCTCTGATCTAGACCTTGATCCGCACCCTGATCTGGGGTCAGATCCATACTTTGATCTTGTCCCTGGTTCAGTGTGAGACTCCTGGGCGTTTCCGTTCCAAGTTGTTCGAAGACGTCCGTCAGATTCCGGTTCCGCTCCCCGGTTTCACGTTCTGGGAGATCCGGTGACAAATCTAAGTTGATGGCGTTCGCGAGTTTCCTCCCACTCTTCTTTGACTGGGGAGTCCGATCCTTCCCTTCCGTCTGAATGCCCACGTTCGGAAAAGACCCTGGCATCGAAAGATCGAAAAGATGGAACGACCTTGACAACGTCGCTCCGTTCAGCTTTTGACTGCTCACCTCCATCCAATTTGCTGCTTCTCGTGCTTCCACCATCACCAATTCTACCTTCTCGGAGTAGTCCGTCAAGATCCGGACCAACCTGGTTCCGGATATCTTCTTGTCCTTGAGTACTCCCTCGTCAAACAGCTTTGCCTTGGTGGCGGCCTCTCCGATTTCCCCAAAAGTGGCCTTCACGTCCTCAGCTACTTTCCGGGTAGCCTCCGCCATCTCACGAGTGGTGGTCATGTCCTCCTTGAGGAGTAAAAGTTCTGTCTTCAACGCATTGACTTCCTCCTAAAGTTGTCGTATCTCCGCTTCTTGCTTCCGGATCTCATCTGAGCTGGAGGTGTATTCTGCAACCACTGCCGCAAGGTTGCTATTCGCTAGTGTGCCCACCAGCTCACTGATCTGGGTCAGATGCAACTTCTTGACCGCCCAGTCTGCTCGCACATCGCTGAGGATGTCAATCAGTTGTTTGAATGGATCCTTCGGATCCGATCCGGAAGGACCCGGTCCTTCATATTCCGGTCTCTTCCCAGGATCGGATGTCTCAGCCGAAGGGGTTGGGGTTCCTCTCCGGTGCGGAGGTGTCGTCTTCTGCCGCTTGTTCTTCAGCCGGTGTTGCTCCTCTTCTTCGTCTTCTTCATCGGAACCGGATCCTTCTTCTTGCTCTTCCTCCGATTCCGATTCCCCATACTTCAGGAGTACCTCCTGAGTAGTCCACTCCTTCTCCTCCGTGTCCGTGAGGAGCTGATTGTGCTTGTAAAGATGGAAGATGTAGGGGCTCAGTGGTGTTGGCCTACTTCCTCCGATCTTTGGAACCAGACGGCTGACCAGATCGGAAAAGATCCGGGCCCAGTCCACTTTCCGTTCTCCGCTCAGGGCTCTGAAAATCAGGTTCCCGATGGCTATCGTTATCCTCGTTGGCTTCTCCGGGTGGATGATCGGAACCAGGAACTGCAAAAGGTTGCAATGCCGGTCGTCCAAACAATCCGCGACCGCATGCCCATCTTTCGAGTCCCCGTCACTCCGGAACTTCCCCCGAGTGTATCCTTCCTTCGAGGTGGCCATCCCGCGACCTCCTGACCGGAAGTCGTATACGAACCTCCACATCTTTTCCGTCCAACTGCCCGGAATTCCGCGGATGGTCTTATCGAACTGATTCGAGAGTTTTTCCAATAGCTCTCGAATCATCCATTCCTCTTGAAACCCCCAGGGTTTATCTATCAGTCCCCCGCAACCCATCATGGCAAGATCCTCCATGAGGTTGTCCTTTTCCTTCTCTCTTGAAGGAATGATCGGACACACCTTCCGGAGTTTAACTTCTACTGCGGAGGAACTGGACGGTCCTGCTCTACTCTTGCGAAGCTGAGGCATGGACACGCGCTTGTGCTAAACCGGAATCTCACCGAGACTACCTTTCTCTCTCCTAGCCGCACGTCCCGTTTCTCACCTTCGCTCTTCCGATCTCAATTGGAATACCACTAATCCTGCAGCACACTCTAACGCACTACGCACTCTAACACACTAACATGCACACACACTCACAAAACAAGAAAGCAAAGCGCTGGGGAGGAGGCTTAAATACGCGCAGAGAGAACGCTTTTCAGCAAACGGAGTTTGAAAAAGAGTGGCAACTGGACTGGTCAGACTATTTATAGTCTGATCTGTCATCATGACCAAATCCGTTCCTGACCTAATCCGATCCAACTCAGATCCGCTCCAACTCAGATCCGAGTTAGATTCCGTTCGAATCCGGATTAGTCACTTCTTCCGTTCCGTAGTTAATTTCCGGTTTTCCATTATCTCTTGCTCGAATCCGGATCCCAGATCACGGTTTCTGTTCCAAAATTTAGATAACTTACAAAAAACCAAAAGTTCACACTGCGACAGCACCGAGGCAGTGCCTCTGCCCCTGACCCGTGTCATTTCTTGCCTTAGCTGCAGCAAACAACAAAAATTTGATGTAACCTCTAGTACTCAGCCGACATATACAGTTTTGAAACAAATGAGATGGACTGCCAGAGGTAGAGGTGGGACTGACCACACACATTCCTGTATGCACAGTACAACTGGGAAGTGCGGTTTGCTCCTCGACAACTTGAAACTGAATTCACAAATGATTAAAGCATACAAATTCAAGAGGAAAAAGAGTAAACCAATGCTGGAGACCCACCAACTTGATTGAGAACAATTCTACTGAGATCGAGCTCTACAACATGTAGTATTGTCACCTAAAGAAGCAACAACTCCTAAACCCTAAACCCTAAGCCAACTAAAACAAGTAGAAAACCTCCTAAAACAGTACGTTTAGTACAGAATTTGTATGCAAGCAGTCCGGACAAAACACACATTCCGGTACAATCAATTCTAAAATTGTACGCACAGTACAACTGGGAAGTAAGGCTTGCTCATTGCCTGTCTTCTACACCTTGAAACGGGATTCACTCCACCGATTTGGCCATAAGGGCTGTGACAAAAAACAATGTCGTCGACATCTGAACCCTAAGCGCACAGATTATTGTCTTTTAGAAGAAAAAGAGTAAAGCAATGCAAAAGACCACCTACTACAACAATAAAATCAGAGGTAAGGGGAAAAGGAAACAAGTGAAGGGGCACCATAATCCGTCGAAACTGAGTATGAGACCTTGCAAGACAGCAAACCAAAATTCTTACGCACAACACATACAATGGCTTTACCAGGAAGGACAGCCTTGATGCAGTTCACCTTCTCCCTCCCAATCCGTTGTAGCTGACGACAATGCTTCGCGCCCTCCTCAACCTCCTTGCCGTCCTTGCCAAACTGAATTTCTCTTTAAACCGCCAGCATGAAATCTACAATTCGCCAACCACCGAAGTCGCTCAAAGGCTTCGGAATCAAACACATTTCGACAAATGGAATTGGGGTTTTCACGGAAATCCATTGTAAATCAAAGATTGAGAACAGTACTAAAATGTAAAACATAACAACGCTAAACCGAACACAACGTCGCTAAACAAGCGGGGTGAGAATTGAGAACTGGAGTCAGTGGGCGAGAAAGAGCTCTCCCAACTCCAAACCGCTGTCAATCACAGGTGTCGCCGGAACTCCAACCGGGTACCACCAATCACTACGGGAGTTGACATGACCACTTGCCTTAAGAAACCGGTTATATTCATGAATGCAAGGAATTATTGTAAATAATATGCATTTCAACTTATCATAATTTCACCAAATGATGTATTGGAAGTTTTAAAAATATTGAATTCTTGGTTTTCAATTGGTTCCACATTTAATAAAATTGTCAATTGTATCCTTATTCAAAAAAAAATATTGAATCATATTAATGTAAAAAAAATGAATGTTTTTACTCTTATAAAACAAACATTCTTTCAACCTAGACCAGAGTAGCTATTTCTTTATTTTTCTAAAAGAGATATTCACCCGTAGTAATGAAAAAGAAGGGTGTTATG
The DNA here is from genome assembly GCA_951799445.1 of Pseudisothecium myosuroides. Taxonomy (NCBI): domain Eukaryota; kingdom Viridiplantae; phylum Streptophyta; class Bryopsida; order Hypnales; family Lembophyllaceae; genus Pseudisothecium; species Pseudisothecium myosuroides. The sequence goes on from OX637297.1 coordinate 3,214,193, forward strand.
GGTAATCTACAATCACAAATCAAACTGTAGGTTATCCATAACACCCTTCTTTTTCAAGTATTGGAAGTTCAAAGTGGTCATCCGGAAACCCCTTCCTTTTTTTGTTTCCATTTTATATACATAGGAATTGTCCCTAGTCTTTAAGTTGGGTGGAGTTTGTTTAAATTTTATTTATATATTGCCCTAAGCCTTCAAGTATACATGTATCAAAAATTAACAAGATATTCCCTAAATCCTTGGAAATTAAATGGAGAAGCAACAAATATATTGTCTATTATTTTTAGAGCCTCCTGATTATTTTATTTATTTGATTATATTACTTATTAAAAAAAATTTAAGTATTCATGAACTAATAAAATAGGAATCCACAATATTTGAGATTCACCTAGTGTTGGATGATTTTATTATTTTGAATTCAAACCTTTACTTACCAAAAGAATTTAAAGCATCCACGAAAAACAAAATAGGAATCCACAATATTGGAAATACACCTAGTATTGGATGATTTTATTATTTTGAATTCAATCCCTCACTTACCAAAAAAATTTAAAGTATTCAAGAACTAACAAAATAGGAATCCACAATATTTGAGATTCACCTAGTGTTGGATGATTTTATTATTTTGAATTCAATCCTTTACTTACCAAAAGAATTTAAAGCATCCACGAAAAACAAAATAGGAATTCACAATATTGGAAATACACCTAGTATTGGATGTGTGGGAGTACGTATCATCCGGAAAGTCCCAATTAACAATTTTGTGGAGGTAAAAGTAGCAGAACTTTTTCAATTTTTTGCATTTAAATACAAATTTAGGACTTAGATATTAGAAATAAAAATTAGTTTCTACATAGAAAAGATAAAACTCTAATTAGGTTACGCAGTCTGCCGGAAACCGTAGCCGGAAAGTTCCGGATCGTAGGGACCTACTGCCTAGGTTCCGGCTAGGGAACTTACGGGAACTTTTTCGGCGGCGGGAACTTAGGGTTCCGACAGGTATTTAAACCCCACCGCCAGCCTCATTCAGTCTCTTTTTACCCGTGCTCTTCCACGGTGCGTTAGAAGAGAGAAAGAGTGGTGAGTTAGGGCGTGTTAGGGAGAGAAAGGGAGGAAGGTGCCGATTGCACCGGATTGTCTTAGCAGTTGGTGAGATGGCAGAAGCGAGTCGATCCCGGAGGTCGGTAGTGACAGCCCGGGGCGTGCGACCGGTTATCCCATCGGATCCGGAGCGCCTTAAGGAGTTAGAGGGAGACCTAGAAATCATGGAGTGTCTAGGATTGATAAAACGTCCATGGAACGTCCGGAGTGAAGAGATGATTGACGAGCTGGTTTCCGGAGTGGGTAATTAGTTTGATTTAACGATTAGGGGTCAATCTAGGGCCTGGACTTCGGAATTGTGGGCGAAGGCGTACTTTATGCCAACCAGGGGTTCCGGGATGGCGTCCCGTACGCACACTTACGCCGCGGATGTATTCTGGAGTCATGCGGATTCCAAGGAAGGAAATGCCGCGAGTGACTGTAAGAGTGCCCGGGATGGGCAGTTGTTAGCATTCCTCATCCCTATTTTGTATCCGGAAAAGCCCACCCGGATTACAATGACTGTGGCAAATACTATTTTCGGAGCGATGGGAGATAGAGAGAATCCGGCTCCCAGGCCGGTCAGTTGGGGAGTGATCATTCACTCCGTAATGGAAAAGTTAGCGGTTAATATCGCGAACAAGAAGTCGAGTCCGATTAGCCCCTATCTTTTCCATCTATATCACTCCGAGGATGCACTGGCCGAACCGGAAATGACAGTGTACCGGAAGGGCGAGAATCTGTTGAAGTACGGACTTCTCGCGGAGGATGAACCGGATGAGCTCGAGCCGGAAGAAGAGGAACCGGAACCGGAGCATGCATCACCTAACGTTGGAGGGACGCGCCGGAAGTCGACTGATCAGGGTGCGCGGGGGAAACAAGAAGCCGAGGAGGTAGAGAAGCCCCGAGACCCACTTCCGGACACGGATCAGCTAGAGGCCACCATCAAATGGCTGATAGCTACCCGGGCACAGAATGAGCGGATGTTGGCGCTGATCTGGGATATGTGCGAGAAATTGGGTGTGAAGGAAGAAACTCAAATCCTGGTGGCGTTGACGGAAAGGCCGGATCCGGAAGCGGTGAAGCAGTTGGAGGACCGGATTCTGACCTTGGAGCAAGAACGGGACCGGTTTCGAGAGCAAGTTGCGTGGTTGGATAGAGAGCGGATGGCCGCTGAAGCAAAGGAGGGAGAAGCCCTCGATCTGGTCCGGAATGTCCGGGGCCTGTTTGACAATCCGGCGGATATTCTTGCCAGAGCTACACTCTGGAATTCCCAGATGGTGAAGGATGGTCACATGGTCGGATCAAAGGTGGTGAACATCCTCGTGGATTTTGAAGTTCGGATCGAAGGAATGCTCAAGGAAGTCCGGCAGCTGTTGGGAAACCTGGATCCACTTGAGGGGTTAGACCAAGGCCTTTTGACCTGGGTCATGATCTCCAAGAAGGAGGGGCACAAAATCAGCCTTCTCCGGCAAAGAGCAAAACAATTGCCGGAACATCGCAAGCCGGAACTGCATCGGTCCAGAAGAGGAGGTCGTTAGTGAAGCAGTTTGCGGCCACGACTCCAGTGAAGGACGTTGTTCTAGGCGTGCCAGCCGGAAGAACTGTGTCGGTGGCGAATCTCTTCCCCGACAGACCGGTTGCTTCCACTTTCCGGGAACCAGCCTTACCCGGAACGGTGTTGAATCCAGCTCGGACGGATCCGGTGAGTTTTACTCACATGCTCCAGCCCCTTCTGTAGACACCAGCGCCGTCCCAGCTCATCGATCTTACTGTTCCGAAACCAAGGGGACGGCGGCTACTGAACGAGGCGGACCCGGAATCGGAAGAGGAGGAGGAGACGACTCAATCGGAGGAAGAAGAGTTGCAGCCTCCCCGGACCAGGTCAAAGACGAAGAACACCCCGCCTAAGAAGATAGGTGGATCGCCATCTCAGGGTGGCACTTCTGTGAAGAAAGCTAAGAGGAATAGGTGACTATTTAGGGTAGCCGTAATAATGGTTAGGATTCTTACCAGGATGGTAGTTCCGGAAACAGATTTTCCGGATGTGGGACCAGTAGTTCCGGACTTTTAGGAGTTTAACAGTTTCCCAGTATTCCCGGAACGGTCTTCAGGGCCGTTGCCTTTTTGCTTTTTGGTTGGCCGTTGGCCGGTTTTTTGGTGGCCGTTGGGGCTGCCTTTCTGTCGGTTTTTAAGGGCAGGCCGGCTTGTTGGCCTGTCATTCTTTTTCCTTGTTCATTTAATCTGAAGCATTCAGGAAAGCACTCATTGGATTATTCTCTTGCGTATTGCGTCTATAGTCACTTGTGTGGATTTGTAAGTGAGAGTGTGCAAGGGGAGGAGTCCGGATTCGTGGACTGCCGGATTAGGCTAAGTGTGTCTTGCAGATGAGTTTTTAGACTTGCGCAGTGAGAAAGTGGCGCCTTTAAATTGCTGGTACGGTAATCCGGTGGAGACCAAGGAGTAGTCCGGAAGCTAGTCCGGAACTCGCAGGGGCGGTTCCGTGCGGAGATAGGCAACCGCCAGAGGAATATTTCCACCCATCCGGAAGGCTAGTCAACCTCATGAGCGGTCGAGAGCTAGGAAGTCATTCCCTTAGTTCCGGAAGTCCGGTATCCGTCGTTGTAGTAAGGAGGACCTAACGCTACCCTGTGTGACCAGCTTTCCGGATAGGCCATCCGGGATGTTGTGAGGATGCCACCTTGTTTACTCAACTAGATCTATTTTTGGGTTGTGTTTTGTTTTATGTTAATAGAATTTATGTCAGATACGGAGTGGTGCAGTTCCCTACCCCTCGGAAAGAGCAAGTGAGGAACCCTCTGAGGGTAAAACAGAGGTATCGAAAACCAACTTGTTAGAAAGACGGAACCGGAAGATTGGGTAGAGCCGGATCCGGAAGAGAATCCGGAAAGGAAGTAGTTCCGGAAAAGAATTCGTGTATTGAAAGGACCCCTCTCGAGGTGGTCAAAGTCCGGAAACTTAGAGGTCTAGAAATTCTAATTTTTGAATCAACGTCTGGAATCTCCTGGGACGATAACTTGTGTCATTTTAGCACGTTTTGTTGTTAAAAATACTTACGCCTAGATTACGCGTACGACAGGATGATTTTATTATTTTGAATTCAATCCCTTACTTACCAAAAGAATTTCAAGCATCCACAAAAAACAAAATAGGAATCTACAACATTTGAGATACACCTAGTGTTGGATGATTTTATTATTTTGAATTCAATCCTTTACTTATCAAAAAAATTTAAGTATTCATGAACTAACAAAATAGGAATCCACAATATTTGAGATTCACCTAGTGTTGGATGATTTTATTATTTTGAATTCAATCCCTTACTTACCACAAAAATTTAAAGTATCCATGGGCTAACAAAGTAGGAATCCATAATATTTGAGATACACCTAGTGTTGGATGATTTATTATTTTGGATTCAATCAAGGCCCAGAAAAAATTGAATTATCCATGGACTAACATTGTAATGGATATTCTTACAAAATAAAAACTCAACCATAAGAAGGATGCATATGCATATTCTAATTATATAAAAAAAACATTCAAGCATGTAGTATTAAAAAAATGGGTGTTCTTACAAAATAAATACTCCACCATAATAAGATACATATGGATATTCTTATACTTGTAATTTAAAAAAGATTAAACCATAATAATGTAAGGGAAGATGTTCCTTATTCTTATAAAGGAAAAGTTTAACAATAATATGGAATAATAACGGGCATTTCTATTTTTACTATAGAAAGATCTACCAATATTAAAATATTATGTGTTTTCTTATTTTCTAATAACCTAAAACCTAAACCCTGTATCCTAAATCCTAAATCCTAAGACCTTCAGGTGACGATATTAAGAGAAGGTTAATGTTTTCCTTATAAAAGAGAACATGGAACTATAAATATAAAGGAGCTAGTATTATTGTACACATGTTCTCTGCCTTTGAGTGCACATCGGATTCCAATCTTTTCCAGGGATAAATGACAAGATAAGAGTTCCGCCTTTTTTTGAATTGTGGAAAAGGGAATGCACCTGAAAAGCACACCCCATAAGCTGGACGTAGTTGCAGGTGAATCCTGATTTAGACAGCACGTGGTGGACGTTCATTGGTCTCTACATACAACATGTACACATTGTATTCCTTCATACGTTCTTGAAGTCAACTGAAGCTTCCAATCCAGAAGACACATTTGCAAGAATATATATATATTTTTTGAAACCCATGGACAATTTCCATTGATAAAAGGGAAACAGTACACAGGGAAAAAACCTGGCGGAAATCTTTACATTTATTTGCAAAAATATCTGGTTACAAAGATATGGATATATACCAATGCAGCTGCACAATATTTCATTAACTAAAGCCTAAAAACCTAATGCAATTGTGTAACAATATACTCAATAACTAATTTTTGATGTCTACCTAACTACAAGTTGATACACTAAGTACAACTCGGAATGTAGTCTGTATGCAAAACTATTGGGCAAAATTATCGGTATGCACTCCAGAACTTTTTTTATTTTTGGTCTATTTGTTGCTGCTATGAGACACTTCCAGCCTAGCCAAGACAATCCCTCCAAAAATGCACCAACGTTGTGAGGGCATGATTGATTCTACTATTCCAAAAAAACACCTGTTGACTCGGAATACAATGCTGCTATTTCAGAGTCGGAATATAATAAGGCCTTCACTTGCTTGTTCAAGTGGCCCAACATACAACATGACGTACTGAGATGTACAATACATACCAAATGCATCCCTAACTCTAGCCAAGTGGGGTAACTTTGTGACTTTTCTTGGTTTTCTTCGGTTTCTTCTTTGCTTCCTGTACCTCTTTTGTTGCTTCTTCCGCAACGATCTCACTTCTTGTTTTCCGCTTGGATATTGCAACGTCATTGTCAAGTGGAGGTAGTGGTGGGGGTTGAGGCACCTTCACCACCCCCCGAGTCACCCCATCTAAGATGGATGCTTGCTCTCTTATTTTTTTTTGACGCTCTAAGTCTGTAGTTTCTTGTCTTAACTTTTCTACTCTTTCAAATTCTACATCTTCTTCTTTCAACTTTCTAATATGCTCTTATAGCTCTGCCTCAACTCCTACCTTGCAAGACATATTAGAAAAAACAGCAAGAGGCTTTGTGATAGCGTCAGGCTGAATTTCAACTAGAACCTCTAGGCTGTTCTTAGTAGGATCTATGACTTCATTTATAGATGGTAGGTGGGAACGTTCGACAGACTTTCCCCTATCAGCGGCACTGCCGTTGCCTAAACTTTATGACAAATTAGTCCCACCAGTCGAGCCATTGGTCCCGACGGTCCCACTGAGGCTCACCACAGGAAGTGTGCTTTCTGTATAAATTACAGTTTTAGAGTCGTCCAAATCTCGAGTCCGTGTAGACACCGTGTATCCTTTCAATTGCTCTTGGTATAGTTTCTCTGGATCTGAACAACAAAAAAAAACAAGTAACTTAGTGAGGTTGTAAATCAATAGATGGGGACCGAAAATCAATAGACAACCCTTCGTAGTTTGTACCGTTATGTGGATGTTTTTCTACTGCTGCGTACCAATTGTATAGAGGTTTGTACTTGACATTAGATTTTCATGTACCAATATCTATCTCACGTACTAAATATTTACTGTTTGTACTAAATAGTATAAAATTTGTGACTATTTGTATAAGGCTGTATTCAACAGGATAGAATTGCGTACCAATATGTGGATGGGAGTCCAAAACTGTCGATGTCAAGTTTGTGAGGAGCCTCTCTTGCTCCTCCTCTAACTTCAAAGGCTGTACCAGTTGTTGAAGAGTTGCGTGTAATTAGCCGAATCCGAAACTAGTAAACCAAGAGGGATGCACTGTTGTACTGCAAGATGTATCTGCGCAGTGGCTAGAAACTCCAAACCAGACCCCCGTGCACCATGGATGATATAAGTGGCCGCATGTGCACACTATAATGTCCTTGTGGGGAAATCTGATGAAGCAAAGTGCACAGTCTTTCAAAGAAATGGTGTCAAAGTTGGAAATGATGTTGGGTTCAAATTGAGAGCACAAAGGCCATGGTCTCAAATCTATTCCAACTTCACCTCTCTTCATTTTAGCAATTTGAGATGACAAGGCATCAAATTGCCTCTTCAAACATTTCTCCCGAGCTACGAGATCTTCGTACCTCAAAGTACATTGGTCCAACTCTAGAACAGCTTCATCATAATCATACACAGCATCCTTTACCATCTCATTGTACGCTTCCAATTTATCCGTGGCAACCTCCACGTACTCCGCTTCATGTTGTAGCTTCCGAACTTTGTCTTTAGTTTTCCGCAGCACTCCTTCTTGTGAGGTCTTGGATTGCAACTCCGTTCTTTCTTTTCCAACATTGCCATAGTCTTCTATTACAGCATGCAACTGTAATCCTACCAACTTCGTCAAGTCGATGAGGTATGTGATGTCTTTTTCAATTTCTGTACCGTCTCATACAATGCTGTCCATCTTGTACTGAGTCTTTCAAAGTTCTGCTGTAGGGTCATTGAAAAGGGTCGTCAATGCCTTCTGCCTTGTACAATTCCTTCTTGTTGGAGCCGGTGATGTCGGCAATGGCCGCCAAACACAACGTAATCTTCTTGAACCATTTGCTCCGCTGATTTTTATTGGAAGTTCCTGCAAACTCTGCCCAACTTACAGGGTTTTTTTTGCGCTTCTCCATGATGATCCCCCTAGCAAATTGCTTTGCTATCACCTTGGACCTTGGAAGATCTCGTAAATATACAAGTGGCAAAATTTGAAGAATACGATGAAGAACTTCTTCATCCTTGCATTCCGCATAACCGTATCAATATCTTCCATTTCTCCCCTTCGCTGGTCCAAAAACATCGCTCACATCTTTCTCAATAAGATCGTGTGGAATTCTAAGTTTATGTGGTTTTTTACCATGTTTGGGTAAGCCATACTTGGTCTCAAACTCCTCCATAGTAATAGCTCGAGGAGGAGGATGCTTCTTCAGAGAAGCCAACTTCTCTAATTCCTTCTCCAAAGGACTTTGCTCCACCTTCGCGCCTACAGTATCGTTAGCCTCTGGCGAGGTAGCAAGAATATCCTCCATAGTGAATTTGTCGCTGCTAAAAACACTAATGCTGCAGTGCTTCATCTTCCCCTGAAAAAAGACGGCTCCAAACCACCCACTCGTCGTCGGACGCCATCATCTTCAACGACTACCAAAAAAAAGTCAAAAAAAGTCGTTGTAAACAAATATGTCCGCAAACTCGTAAAAAGTGTATCTATAAAGTACAAAATGTACTTAAACAATGTATGTATTGTACAATGACTGTACTAGTGAACTCTCTCATCTTGTTTCAAGGAAAACCATGTACCCTGGTCAGGACAATGTAGACCCTCAAAATTGTATGAAAACCATTGCGTACCTAACCACGGAAATGTTGTATTGAAACATTGTACATATTGCATAGTGATTGTACCTAATGAACTCCGTGAAGAAGGCATGTTGTATGTAACAAGTAACAACGTAACGGCTATATTAAAACATTGTGCATATTGTACTTTGATTGTACCCAATGAACTCCGTACACAATGCCTGCACTCTGTAATCAAGGTGTGCTGAATCTAACAACGTACACACTATACTAAAACATTGTACATATTGTATAGTAATTGTAGCCACTGAATGCCATGAAGGAGACGTGTTGTAAATCAACCGCGAAAAAAATGTAATCGACAAATGAACACCGTAGGTGAGCCTTGCATTCTCAATTGGCCTCAGCATAAATCTAATATCAAGACCGATTCATATCGTAAACAAGGCAGGCGTTCTAATCTCGAGACTGATTCATATCGTAAACAAGATGAGCGTTCTAATATCGAGATCGATTCATATCGTAAACAAGGCGGTTGTTCTAATCTAAAAACATATTCGTACCGTAAACAAGAGATGCGTTTTCAAACAAACTGGGCAAAAATCAACCTTTGCGGAAATTGACCTCGGTGTGTTCATCGTCCCTCCTTGCTACTCTCCCACGAATCTGCAAATTGTGAGGTTGATTTCTTCAACTTTCGTTCACTGCAAATTCAAAACAACTAGACACAACTAGACAAGATTAGACAAGATTAGGATACCGCTCCATTTTTTCGAATGTACACCTGTGAGAGAATGTCGTTGTAAAAGCACAGCGTAAAACATGGAAGTTGCAAGTGAATCCCGATTTAGATGATACGTGGTGGACAGCTATTGGTATATCATGTACAACAAGTATGCACAGTACGCTCCATGTACGATGGGCGAATCCTAGAGGCTATCACGGGGTTCAAGCTAAAAAATCTCCGATAGAGAAAACTGGAACCAAAATGTCATTTACACCAAAATGAAATGTTGGCCCATATTAATGAAAAAGTCTTCTCATAGATTCTGAAATTTAAAATGAAAAAAACACATTTTAAAGTCAAAATTTGGGCCTCGTACCGAAATCACACATTTGTAAGGATATTTTCTTATTCTCTTTCCCAAATCCTAATGAAATGCCAAAACATTGTACCTAAACATTAGAACATTGAATGTAGCTCTTTGCATTACAAGAATGAACCCCTAAACTTAACACAATAAGTACAACAATGCTAAAGCTGAATCTGTGACAGTACAAACATTTTATGTGTACTCCCTATATTGAATTAATAGATGAAAGTCACTTTTTGTTATGCAATTTTCAATATACCCGAGATGTATGACTTCGCCTCATTTTTTTTCTCAAAAAAACGATCATAACTATAATAAAATTGACTCTAAACTTTCATCCTGTGCAGAAATTCTGCCGTGACTACGATTTTGGACAACTGTAGTGTGCTTTCACCCAAAAGGCCTAATATAGAAATTGTAGACAGAAAGTCTTCCACATTCAACTATGTTTTTAAGTTTAGGCCTGCTTGCATTTGTAGAATTATAACATGAAGTGGCTATACAACATGGACCATTATAGTGAAATAGAAAACAATCACCTTCATATACAAAACATATCAGATGCCCAACTCGCAATTTAACTAAACCAGTATTGTAGAAAACGGTGATAAAGGAGAACTTGTTTATGGAAAAAAAAAACTTGAAATAACTCAAACAAGTAAACCTGCCAAAATGGAAATGGAAACCACAGCAGCGTTTCAGAAGAAACCAGGGAATCATAAAAACCAAAAGTGAAGATTCCCAATAGTGAGAAACAAGCACGGTTTAGCCCCCAAAAATAAGAAACTGAAAAACCATGCATGCACTGTATTACAAAATCAAAATAGTGTTATGCCAAAAAAATCAGAGAACATATTCAAAGTTACATGGACAACGATGCTAGCATGTGAGCATGGAGCGGCGAGCTTGTGAGCTGCGAGCGTGGAGCTTGTGAGCTTAGAGCCTAAAAAAAAATTCCCGAATTTTGGCCACCCAAATTTTTATTCTAAAATTTTTTTTCAAAAAAGGGAAAAATTTACTATTTATAGTAAATTTTAGGACCTAGGACCGCTATCCCTATGACCGTGGATCTTAGTAATAAAAACTTTCTTCCCAAACAATTGTCATTTTCTACAAGAGAAGCCCTTCACACTTCTATGCATAGTTAAGGACTTTGCTCTCCCACTACAATTTTATTCTATACACAATTGAAGATTTCGTGTAGAACATTATTTAATCAATTTAGCAAATAATATTCACAAAAAACATAGGTGGGTATTACCTAGTCTCTACTACAGCTGCTCTAGATCAACTTTGAAGACTAAGTTCAATATCGATGAAGCGCCCACTGGCATAATTAGGGGCCTCACGGGATTCAAACCGGGCCATCAACTTTTAGTCTCATCGACTCTCCACAAATATACTCCAATCTAAAGGAGTGACCACCCCTTCTGGAAAAAATGTATAAAATGTAGTGGACGACTTGCAAAGAAATTAAAAAAAAATGAAAACAATGAGAAAAGGATTAAAAAAATGAAAAGTGAAAAGGAAACAAAGGAGAACTCAAACAAAAAAGAAAGGATAAGAAATAGAAAGGGAAGGCAAAATAAAAGAAACATTAAACTAAAAAAATTTAAAAAAAGAATGGAATAGAAAAGAATAAAACCAATTACATGAATTATTTGATTTCATATTCATACTTGCATTACAAGATTAGGGTTCACCATTGTAGTTGTTGACCATTCATACCTTCTTATTCCAAAACATTTTATAATTGATATATATTTCCATACTTCATGATAGCATAACATTTTGTATTTCATACATGTAAAATCATTTCAATTGTACCAAATTTAAATTAATTCAATACAAATGAAGCACATAGAATAATGTGGCCACCTTTACTCTGGAATAGTGATGATTTCCGCTCGAAATAGAAGAAGCATAAGCTCGTTGAAGCTATGACTAGATGCGTGAATGAATTGGTCATCATGCATATCCATCTTGCAGAAATATTGGTATAGGTAGTATAAGTGCTGCAATTCACATACGCCTGATGCCCTCTAATGGCGGAAACAGACATTTGAACAAAGTCCGGACATGTGCGCAAGGGGAACATACCCAATGTAATTTGGTACACATTTTGTTTTGGACTTGTTCTGGTTTCCAGTGATACTATTGCACCTAGGCCTAGAAAAGGAAGCAAGGTCAATCCCACAATTTCCCCTTTTATGTTTCCAGCACTCTCCCATTTGTTTTGCTGCTCTATAGTTGGTACATTTGCATTTCTCCGTATGGTTCGTTTGTTCCTAACTGTTGGATACACCTGAATCTTGTGGCAGCAGTTCATCATATAAGACACTCTTGAATATGTTCAACATGTTGAAGAGTCGCCGTGGCGACAATGTAGGGTGCTCTTGGAGATGGAAGCCAGCATATTGTAGATATAGTGTTTCCTCTCGATTGACGTTCGTCCCCATCAAAACAGGCCAAACCTCGGGAACCTCAGGCCTATCAAAAACGTACTTGCGTTTTGTACCTTTCACACATCGTTCAATGTCATCCCAACAGAATCAGAAGTCTGCCACCACTTCTTGCTTAGTCCCGTAATCTTCCTTTCTCCCACGATACGTGGGAGCAGGGGTTCCCTTCCATCCTCTTGCAATTTTGGTAGTGCACTTGATGTTGGACATCCGCCGTTGAGCTTAACATTTGGTGTTTGATTTGTGGCTAATCCTTGCAATGTGCCACTTTGACGTATTGCAATCGTTTTCAAATGCAATAGTAATATGTCGGGATGGTTGTATCTCAGTCTGCTTTCCTTTGTCCTCGGATGTCTCCACTGAAGCTATAATTGACCTTCTTCTCACACGAGGTTGAGAAAAATTGACTTTGTCAAGTCGATGTGAATCTCCTGCATTGCTGATCAGAACGTCCAACTTCCTCTTTGTGCTTCCAAAGACCTCTTCACCTTCAAAATGTGGTTTGCGAGTTCCAACACCCTCGGCTCCAAGTAATGTGTTCAATGCCTTTGCTATTTTCTTTGGGTCTCCGCTTCGTCGTGCAACTCTCAATTTCAATTCCCCCTTCGACGGCCCAGATCCACATATATGTCCTTTTAAGTAAGCACGGTAGTTTGTCATTTGTGACCATGCTCAAATACTGTCATTGCAAGTGGCAGCAAACAAATTGTTGCCTTTGTTGCTAGACATTTGAAGCCACTTGTTATGAATTGTTTCCAACAAGTTGCACGAAGGCATGTCCGCCAGCTCCAAATTCTACAAAGCCATTCCAAAAAAACATGATTTGACTAATTACATTTCATACATCACAGCTTCCAACCACTATGAAATAAAACAAATTAATTCATATCTAGTTCAAATGAAATTCTAAACATTCCAATGCTCAAAACAAAATATATACATGTATGTTCTTCCTCTACAAAGTAACATTGCAACTCCTATCTAATTTCACTTATAAAATAGGAAACAATAAATTTTCCTTACCGCTCTTCGGATTTTCTTTTTTTTTGGTCCAATTGACCAGAAACGGGGTACTGCGAGGGAGTCCAACTACCTCTTTCGTATCCGATAGGGGTATTTGGACTCCCTCGCAATACCCTTGTTTCTGGTCAATCCCAGAAAAATAAAAATAAAAATTGGTATGAAGAATCATTAATTTCTACTCATAACTCACACATGCCTACTTCAAACCAAATATGAACAAATAAAATTTAAACAAATAAAATTCAAAAGATTCAAATGAACCTTGAGAATCCAAATGTAGTGTGCACTTACCATTTGCATAAAGCCTCCCCATTATTGATACTTGAAATGCCAAAATGCAAGCCAATGGTCCAAGTGATGAAGCGCATCTTTAAAGGCAGCTCCAGACGATAACCACCAAGATCGAATTGCAAGGTAACGTGTCTCTGCCTCCTCCATAGTCTTTGCATCTTTGTACTGTTTGCATAGTGTGTTGTGTTGTTGTTGGAATGATTCTTTGATGTGCTTCTAAGGTTTTTTTTGAAGAGAGGTTCTCCAATGCAACATGCACGTTCTTTCACGATTCTCCATTTTGTCATTGGCAAAACCTGATTCATAGACAATACGGACTGCATTCTAATTGGCCATAAGGCTATGTGCCATGAACCTTTTGAAATTTGGATGATCTACTCCGTGTCGTGACATGACATTGTTCAAGCACTTCCGGAATTGCACTTGGATCTCCGTATCTTCAGATTGCATGTCGCATGTTGAAATGATCATCACCTTCTTTTATTTCGGATCATACATGTGGCAAGCCATTATGGTCCAATCTTTCACACATTTCACATGGCCAAACATCATCCACGCATTCTGCAGATTCCCTCTGGGTTGCATGCACCTCACCAGGTCCACTCCACTTCCAGGTCCATCGCTAAGCATCTTGAAAACGTACACCTTCTCCTTCCCTTGGCTAGGGAAGACACTATTGTGAATATATTCGAACCTTGATTCTTTTTTCATAGTCATGTTGTCGATAACACCTCCTTGATTGTTTGAACGAAATGACAATATCACGTTTCATATATTTGGATTGCTCAAATACTGGTAGCGATCCATGACCTCTTCCAGTTCCTCCCCCTTCAACATCTCTTTTTCTCCCTCACCGCTGTGAAATTTATAATTTGTGAGGAAGTCCTTGCTAGCGGAGAGAGCAATTGTGGAGTTTGTGGCCGTCGATGTCTTGGCCACCTGCTCCGCAATTAGTCCGCAAATCTTCTCTATTGAATCTCTATACATGCCTTTTGCAACTGGGTGAGCATGTTCTCTGAACTGAATTGCGGCTCTACTCATTTTCAAATTCTCGCTGTAGCAGTAGTACATCCTAGCATCGCATGTATTTAAACACGTAGGTGGTTTCTTACATAACTTGTAGGCTAGAGTACACTCTTTGGGAGGATTGTCCCCTACTGTAAGAAGGAACACCATATAACCAGTCCACTCTATTTCATTGCGTTTTGAAGCCCGCTTCACATAATCACACTTTGGATTCTCACAAGCAAGATGACCGGCACAGTATGACTTCCAGAACTTCAGGTTGTCGGAGTTGTGAATGTTTGTTGTCACCAACTTGCACCATGGATGTCTGTCGTAATGCCGGTCCATTCCCTCCAAGTTTTGGGCCGCAAAGGAAGACGTAGATGACTGACATGGAGGTGTTTCAAAGATGACATTCCCGTTGAATACTGGTGGAAGATATTGGACACGGTGATGCTTCATGGCATTCAAATCCATTGTAGACAATTTGTTTCTAGAACGATGTATATTAGACAATCTCCTCAAATGCTCTATTATGCTAACTCTATCGATTGGACTTGGATGCAACAGTGGACGTGATAATAGAGAGTGTGCTAGACTATTGGACGGGGTACCAGATACCAAGTTCACCACAATCTTTTCTTATGATTCAGCTTGTACATAGGTCGATTGCTTAATAAGTGTCAAATCCGGAGACTCACCTTCCGATTCAGTTGACAACTCTATGATTGTATCTAACCTCTCGACCTTTACTGCTCGGAGAATTGTAGGCTCTCAAAGGACCAAAAAACCCTCTCGAGGTGGACTAGGAGAAACAGTGTATGTGACATAGAGCATATCAACTGTTGATGCATCAGATTGGTGACTCAAAATCTCAGTTGATGTAGCTAGCATGGACAAAGGAAGCCCATAAGCTCTGTAATTTCCTATTGGAAGATACCAACAGTGTCCATCTTCTTCCATGGACTTCACTACGGGAACTGACTGCTGCACTTCACTTGATACCAACTTCCTCTCTTCTTCAACATAGATAGAGGATTCCACAAATGTGAAGCGGACGTGAAGAAGATGGCTGAGCACTCTTGCACGTCCTCCCTCATCTACCGGAAATACGAGGGGAACCTGATGACCATCTACGCGAATTGAAGCCATGATACAAACTATGCTATTACAAAATAATGCAAATAGAATACATCAATTGATGTGTTGTGGTGACGGACTATAAATCATTGTAAAATCTTTCAGACTACGTGGTACCTATACCGTCAAATTTGGGTGAGGATAGTACAATGTAAGCAAGTGGATTAATATTTAGTATCAATTAAGAGCATAGTTGTCATTCCACCGTCCATGCATACTATTAGTACTTCCATTTCTGGAAACATAAAGTGTGTAAGGCGGCGATGTCAGGCGGCTGTGTTAGGCACATTCCAAAAGCTTGCATTTGAAATGTTGGTGCATCTATATTAAGTACCATACATGTCTTAATTTCACTGAGGCAGAAAGGAAAATAGCAATGTCAGAGTGCTATTCAAAGTTGGCATCGCATTAACATTCTTATTGACGGCACACCAAACAAGCTGTCAGCTGTTATGGTTGTCAATTTTTAATGGTGCCATCTGTAGCCACTCTACTTTAGAATGTTGCATTGTAGGCTTAGTGTTGAGGCACTTGAAGAAAGCTCTTTGCTTCCATAGAGAAGATAGTGGTGCACCGGCGGATGCTGCTCTGCAGAACTTGGAGTCCATCCAAGAAATGTCTGAGGATACCACTATCGTACAAGATGTAGATGTAAGCATTATTTTATTCCATTTATTTACTTCAAAACTCTTTTCATTCATTGATGTTATTGTTTGGCAGAGCATCTATTGATGTGGAAATCAGTTTCCATTGATGTAGTATTAGGCATTTTTACCTTCTGTAGTTTCTGGGGTGGATATGAACAATCAAATGCTATGAACTCAATACAAAAAAATCGGTATAGGATGAGGAAGACATGACATGTTACAATGAGGGAAATTTAAAAAGAGCATGTGTAGAGTTCGTGAGAAGGTTAGGCTGTAACACGCTAATAACTTTTGAACTATTTGTGGAGAATGCATCTGTTTGAATTAGATGTAACTGCTGAACATGTGTATGTAAATGCTATACTTGGAGTATATGTGTTAATAAAATATACAAATATGCTTCAAGTGACTATAAAAAGCTATATATATGCAGGCGGAAGAACATTTACTTCGCCTTCATTGCCATTTAAGATTTTCATGGCAATTATAAATGCAAATTTTGGTACTCAAAACTGTCCTCAAGTGATGTCCAAGTTCTTGACAGGTATCAATTCATTAGGTTCTAATAGGTTCTATCAAAGTTTCAATTGAATATTTTATCGATTTACTCCAAAAGGACCAACATCCATTTTTAGGCATCAATAATATTTTGGGCAGGTACTTGTCACTAGAGATTTCTATATCAGGTAGAAATTTTTATAAAAGGAGGGATGACGAAAATCTTTCATTTGCACAACTTTCTTGACATTCTAATATAACAGTCAAATTTTATTGCATTGTATGTACTTCGCTTTTGAACTCAGGTAGTCCTTGCAGAATAGAAAAATACATTTCATTTAAAAATATTAATATAAATTTAGTTATTTACATATAACCTTACTATTTTTTTCCTATAAGATGTACAATTATAAATGACTTGAAAATATTCAAGCATATAGTCAACTTGTCTAGAAAGAAGAATCTAGAGAAGCACCACCATTTCGGACAATTTTTCATAAGAAATTGAGCTTGTGAAATGGAATTTTATCATTTCTTGCAGGGCCCAATAAAATGATTTCAAATTATTTGAATGCTAATGTCTGACAATCCGCATAGTGGAAATTTATAAAATATTTATCACAAGCTTTGAAGTCAACATACTATGAGATCCTTTGAGTATATAGGTCAAATAAGTTTTTTCCCAAAATCTCAAACTAGTACTTAAAGTGGTATAGAACTTTAGGATTTAAGGTTATTTGACCTTTTATAAATACAGATATAAATAAGGATATAAATTATTTATATCTTCTGGACATCAAATAATTCCCACAAAATTCAATGCTATCCATTTTTGCTGTAAGTAATTTTGAGGGTCAATGTTATCATATCCATTTGTCATCAACGTATTTGTTAGGGTATTAGTACCTTCCACACTGGAGGGCATCAATAGTTGCCATACAGGGCATCAATCGGAACATTACAGGGCATCAATTTAGTTACAATTGCAAAGAACTTAGGATTATAAGATGCGTTAAAGAAGACGATTCAAAGTTCTAGTTCAGGGTCTACTACAGCTATAGGTGTCTGTTGCAGAGCCACATGCCGATTGACTTCCGGAACACCACTCCCAACAACATAAAAATCGACATTTCTAATTTGAAATTATAAACGCAATAGGTCCATGCGAATTCCATCTCTTATCGGATAGTTCTTTTTCCCAAGATTTTCTGATCCTATCAAATTTTTAATATGTACAGGTCATGAATTTCTCCGATCTGACAAAGGGATCACAGACTGACCATGGAAGATCTGAAACAAATTGTCTTGTAGCTAGAATTGCATGTCTGTCATTATAAATTTAGCACGCCCACATGGGCGGTTTGGAATTTGAAAATTCTCCCAAGCCCTTGCTCTTCGGAATTCGAGCAAGCACCGCCGAGCTAGTTCAGCAAACACCGCAGAGAGTAGAAGACCACTTAGTCTTAACAACCCTCACCAACTTTACAAATACTAATTCTCGTTACTTGCTGTTCATTCAACCTGCTATGTTAGTTATCAATGAAGCTATCTTTGATGAGGAATTTGAACGTGTAGAGAGTGAAAGCCATGAAGAGGAACACAAGGAGTATGGCATGGGAGAATGAAGAATCAACGCCGTTGGCAGAGCAACCACCGCCATCGAACGTCAATGAGGTTAGTCTCAAAATACTAGTTCTTCTTGGCATTCACTATTCTACTGGGATATAGTGGCTTCTTTGAAAAAGGTTTCGAATTCGCACGGTTCTTCAAACTCTACAGGCCAAAATTCATGAAAAGTTGTATGAGATTGTGTGCTCTAGTGGTGCGTTCAGTTGTCCCGTTCAAATAATGACCAAAATACAGGGTAGCGGGAACTACCCCTAGGACCCTGTTGCGCTACCCTGTATTTTGTTCAAAAGATGAAAGTCATGCAGAAAAAAGCTTATCTAGCTCGTGATGTTTTGACAAAGTCCTTATGAACTTGCTGCCTGGTTCTTTTCATAAACTCTCTGAAATGGCAGCGTCTTGCTTGAGCTTTGGATCCAGACCGGTCTTAGTGCAATCGACTGGTGTTAATGAGTCATCAGTTTGAGAATCAAATCTGCATTAGGCAGATTTCGTAAAGAGCGTTATGAGATTTGGACATTCCCACTAAGCATTGGAATTTGTATTTGCAAACGGCTACCAAATTCTTGACATGACGATAAGAGGCCGTAATGCCAGACTGAAAACGGACATTCACTTCATTAGGTAGATTTTGTACCAAAATTATGACTTCCCTACTAACTGCAGTATCTGTATCTGAAATTGAAGTCTCAAACCTCATTTTATAAGTCCCAAATACGGATACAACAAGCTTTCTAGTAAAGGAGTTTGTTTTACAGAAACGTGATAGATTTACAAAAAAAAACATTCCAATTCCATGCGTAATTGGTGTGAGATTTTTGGCGCTCTCACGCCTGATAATTTACGCTGGTTTAACTAAGTGGACTTCCGATAAATTTTGATTCTCACCATGGCGCCATGCCTACCATTACAATTCTAATCATTTTGAGAGGAGTTTCGATGAACTTACAATGACGCCACGCCTTCCATTACAGTGGCTTTGGCGTTTGTTTAAGTTCAATATGCTCAGTTCTAAGTTCGATATGCACAGTTCTGGGTTTCTTTGGCGTTCCATTAATATGTTTACAATACATACTTTGAAGTTTCTAGAAGGCGAATGTCTAGAACTAATGCTTGTCAGTCTGAATTGAAATTTTCATTACAATTTTGTTAGTACGTGAAATCCATTTCATCCGCACTATCTGGTACACCCTCATCATCGAGTCACCAGACTAGATTCTAATTACTTGCGTGATTCCTCTTTTGTTGACGTGACGCAAGTAATCTCTGCAAGAATCACATCTGATTCTTGCTCTGTCGACATGATGCTTCCGAGAGTTCTGTCGACATTTTAATCTTGTAATATCAATCATGTTCAGTTTTTCAATCTCGATACAATTGTAAAGGTAGCATCCAGTCAGATCAAATCCTGTCGACTTAGTTCAGGTATATCAATCGGTTCAGATCCTGTGGATTTAGTTCTTGTGTCAATCGTGAAGTAGTAGGCAAAATCGTTTTGATATAGGGTTAGCATCTTATCAGATGTTTACATTTATGTAATTTGATTTTAGAGAGTAATTTTTCTCTGTTGCTTTAGGTATTTGAATGACAAGGTTCAGCTACGATTGAATTTGCAAATTGTTCCGACGATGACAATTATCAATTAGTATCTAACTTGATAAAGGAACTCTGAGAGTATGATGCTTGCCGTTTCTTTGTTCGATTCAAAGCACCACTGACATATCTTGGTCAATCGATTACAAAAGGAAGTGAACACGCTCATTCGCAGAGGTTGAAATGAACGTGGAGGTGTCCATGTTCTGGCGGTTGACCAAAAACGAGGGTAGTGCAAGTTACGCCCGTGACCCCTGTCGGGTCCGACAGGGGTCCTGGAGGTAGCTCGCGCTACCCTCGTTTTTGGTCACTTGCCAGAAAATGTTGAAGATATGAAACTTCATATAGACTAAAGTGAGACTCTCTAACTGAAAGTTAAGTATCAGTTTACATGATCTAAGTGCACGCAATGATTACTAGTAAAAAATGTCAGGTAGACCTTAGTAGCCACTACAGCTGGTCTTCTTTTCTACAGACTGTTTTAATAGTATTATTAATATTTGTTTATTTGATTAGAGATTAGTGTCAATGTATCTGAGAATTAAGGGCAAACAAGATCTGACCAGCATACACCGCCACAATGCCGAAATAGCTGAACTGATCAAATTTTATAGAAGCATCAACTTCAAACATTATAACTTGTCAAGAAATCCTTTGGTACTGTTACCTGAATAGATAAATTTTTTGCGGAAAATGAGATTTTTTGAAAATTCTTCCTTGTCATGCAAAACAATTCGTAGAATGAGTGAGGGCTTTTGCTTACATTTGCAATCTAGGAATTTGAACGATTTCATTGAGGCTTGTTCCGTATACCAGCAGGGATAATACCATTAATAGTCATAAACGTCGAGATCAATCAAATGTTGTTTGAAATGTACTCTTGTAAAGTATTTTCTTTATAAACGGGAGTTTTTAGACAATTTTCAAGCGCATCGAGGAAATCATGATCAAACAATGAAGACAGCCCTAAAATTTTGCGATGTATCACTCTCCATTGACCAGAAACAGGGATAGCTCGCGCTACCCTTGTTTCCGGTCAAAGAAACGGAATTTCATAAATGAGATTTAGAGTCATTTGAATAATTAGACTTTTCATTATTGTGCTTGACTTGGCTAGGGGTAGAATGCAATTGTCACTTATAGATCTAGCATTTTAAGTTAATTTTCTAAATTATATATTGAGTGAATATTCTATATACAGTTTGTCCTTACTAGTAGATGCATTTGACTGGTTTTCAAATATTTCAAATTGTTGTTGTTCCACAATAACTAGTTTAATTCTTCTTTACTTATTAATACATACACAATTGATGCATATATTTATTTGAGGTCATACGTGTTAGTCATTTGTTTCTTGAGTTTACAATGATGAATTGTAAGTATGTGAATTATTTCAAAGGCAATTGTGAATGAAAAAAGTCTTTTGTTAAATGTTTATGATGTCATATGTCTACTACAAATTCAACATGTTTAATTCTAATCATGGTTCTCTTTTAAGATATTTATTTAATGTTTTGATTCATGTTATTTTTGAAGGGTAATTTTTTGAATTGAAATAGTTAATTTTTGAGGTTAGAGCTACCAATACCTTTTGAATTCTATAATTTCTTTAAAAGAATAATCTATTTATTATATACCACGTGAGTGTTTAAGAACTAATTATACAAGAACATTATTACAAGTGATGGATGAAAATTTGCACTTGTGGTCTCTAAGGGATTTATTTTGTCATTACTTCTTCCATTGAGCTTCATAGAAACCCATGGTGGATCATATCTCATCAATTATAGATCTGGATTATATGAAATTGTATTTGAATACTTCAAGTTTGGCACAATCACTTCTTCTATGCATTCTTGTCATTAAATGATTGTTGCTAGTCTCTTCAACTACAATAACTTCATTTTTAGATTTAAATGGTATTGCTGACATAAATTTTGTTTATTGTGCAGGTGGTAACACATGAAGCTCACACTGTGAGAGCTGTCATAGTCCTGACTACGGATGTGGCAGGGCCTTCGGGGCCATTGACACCAAAAGTCACCAACATGGATATATCGAGTGATTCAATACTACATGATGTCCCAGACGTGGTAAGTCTTGGCACTAGATTGGCCATCATCGATCTTTTCTATGATTACGTGGAAGAGCCACATTTGAGTCGATTTAGTGCCCCTAAAATTTGAAAACAAAAATAGCCAGTTTGGTCACCAGAGAGTTCTAGCACAGAATATAGTTCAGACTGCCATTCTGATGTTTCCGTATGCAACCCTCACCTGGAGGAGTTTTGTACTTGTGCCTATAGTGGTGAAGTGGGTAGGCATGAGATTGTGTTGATTCACTTGAATTCGGACTCAGATTGTACCATTGATTCTATTTGAATGAAAATGGTTTCTTTTATAAGTAATAGAATTTGTGTTAACCCCTAAAGGACCAACATGCCTTTTTTGGCAACATAAATATTTTGGGCAGGTACGTGTGACTGGAGATTTTCATATTTTGGGCTGAAATTTTTATAGAAGGTGAGGACGAGGAATATCTTTCATATGCACCAAATTTCATGACATTTGGAAATACGAGTCAAAAGTTATGGCCAAATATGTTGTTTGTTGGTCAACTCGGGCAGTTCGGAAAAAATCACTTTTTTCAAAAATAAAAATTTGAAATTGGTTTATTAGATTTATATATACGTGGAAAGCTTTGAATCATTCCATTCTGATCAATGAGTCAAACGTTATGAGGATTTTTAGTTTGCGGGCAGTTATGGATTGTCTACTCTAAAATAAACTTTG
The DNA here is from genome assembly GCA_951799445.1 of Pseudisothecium myosuroides. Lineage (NCBI taxonomy): Eukaryota > Viridiplantae > Streptophyta > Bryopsida > Hypnales > Lembophyllaceae > Pseudisothecium > Pseudisothecium myosuroides. The sequence continues at coordinate 3,236,823 of OX637297.1, forward strand.
AAGTCGTTTATTTCACTCAATTTTCAATATTTTTCAAAAAAAATAATATTGTAGGGTGTAGATTGTTTATTACAACATTGCAACCATTGGGATTGGCATTTTGAAATTCCATAATTAACTTCTTAACAATTTAGTGTTTTGAACCATTCTCTACTTCTTTCAACTTACTATTTTTTCCTATATGTTGTACAATTCCAAATAATCTGAAATTTTTCAAGCATGTAGCCAACTTGCCCTGAAGAAGGAATCCAAAGAAGCACAAGCAGTTTGGAAATTTTTTCATAATAATCTGAACTTGTGAAGTGTAGCTGCCCAGTTTTTCGCAGGGCCAAAAAAAGGACTTTTGCCACTTCAAATGCTAATATATTCCAATCTACAGGATGGAAATTTCTGAATTTTTTTCCACATATTCTCAAACCAGAATACTACAAGATCCTATAGTTACATATGTGCAAAAATGATATTTTTCAAAAATTTGGTACTTATACTAGAAATGGCAGTTTTGGAGCATTTTCGGTGAGAACATAGTCAAGGAACTTTAGGGGTTAATCCTTCATAGCCTTCACTTGCATTGATTAGATTGTTTCACTTTTCTAGCTTATAGTAAGTCATCACTATCAAGTGAATGACAACTATGATTTTTTTGTAGAATTTTTTTTTTCTATTGACTTGAATTAGACTTCATTCAATTCAGAAATTTAATTTTAAGAATTTGATTGTTATTGCAAATGGATGAGTCTCCTTTGGTGTTGACACAAGAAAATCAACCAATCGTGACGCCAAGGATGGATGAAACTACCCAACTCGAGATCATTGGCAAAAAGGAAGGAGATTTTTCTATAGAAGGTATTCCTGATAAGGAGGGGTGAATGATTTGCTGGAAGACGATCTTCGAAGGCTGCAGAAGGTGGACTCAGTGACAACCATTTCTAGCTTGAGGATGCGGCCTGAGAAATTCTCACGACTACGCATTCCACTAATCCGATTAGTGGCAATGCCCATAGAGAGGCCAACTCTCTTTTCAGACCTAGTAAAGTTGGAAAACAAATTTGCTCACGGGTATCGTGAAGGGGCGACTGTTTTTTATGTTTCTGTAACAAATGAAGTCGAGAAGAGCTCTGAATTCACTCCGGAAGAGATGAACGATAGGAGCCCCTTGTGGAAGAAACTCAACGCTAAATTCGTGCAGTATGTAGAATCAATTCCTGAGCTCAAGTTCATGAAGAATTTAAAATTCTTTGTATACAACGGGAACCATCGCCGCATTGCGTGGATGAATGTGATTGACTGCTTGTATTCTAAGGATCCAAAATTTTATAATGTCGTTGATAGCATTGTGTTGGAAATAAAGGGGAGAATTGAACTAGTCATGCAAATGATGCATGATATAAACAAATGAGTAAATTTGATTTCTATTGTTTTTTCTTTATCTTTTGTATCGTGATTTCTAACATAATGAAATTCCAATCATTTCAGATGTTCAAATATCCTTAATTGTAATATGTGAATTGCAGATCCACCGAAGACTCCCATGTGAAGACAAACTTGGTACATATTCTGTTTCAAGTCCAAAGTACAGTCTGACTCCGTATAAATGTTTTGATAAAATGTTGAAATCCTCGGAGAAGATACGTTGCAGTGTCTAGGGTACGAAGAAACAATGGTCCTCTATACCTCAGGCGGTGTTCACGACATTTCTTTTTCGGGTGAGAATCTTACTTTCGGGATGATTATGAATACATGTCACTTCAATTGATCATGTTCCATTGTTGTATGTGTTTTTGGTAAGGGGTTCGTAATGTTAATGCTCTTGGATTTTGCAACAAGAGATTTCACAAGCAACGGATGTTGCAGTGCGTAAGTACAACGAGACAACAATTGTGGAGGAAAGGACTCTAGAGGGGGTTGCAGAAGCCATGAGAATTGGCACTAAAGTGATGGCGGGTAAGATGTACGCCAAGACGGGAAAATTATTGTCTGTGGCAAGCTTGCTAAATCGTCCCGAATTTCTTCAAGTGGTGCTTTTCTTTTCAAAGCCATTTTAGTATTTGTATTTTCATTTTGTTTGGTGGTGACCATGAATTATTTAATTTTCCAGGTTGAAAAGCACTGGACATCAAACGAAGTCCCAAAGATGACTCTGAAGAAATTCCAGATGGTTGCCACATGCAACACGTCTGCATTCCAGAAAACCAAGTTTTTGAAGTGGTAGAATTCTTCAATGCCTTCTCGAGAGGCTAGGCAGTTTCCACCAAGGCCCGTTTCTGAAGATAAGCTCGGGGCTTTTCTGAACAAGTGCGTTTGGTGGGCGGGGGTAAGTTATTCTCTATATCTTTCTTTGATTATGATGCATGTAAAATTTTACTTAAGAAATGTGTAAAATTTGAATTTCTTCTATTCCATTTGTTCTTATTCCAGTGAGAAATTTATGATTGTGGCCTACATTCAGATTCAAGATGGTGCGGTTGACTACTTTGCAAAGGTGGTGAAGGACAACAACCTCAACATCAATATGTTATCCCCACTTGAACTAGAATTACTTATAGAGTATATTGAGGGATGGAGGAGGAAATTATGGGATGAGGCATTTGACCCAACTCTGAAGGGTCAGAATTCATTCAAGAAGTTTGATTCTTTCATAAATTATGATGGATCAAATCAGGCCGTTCGAAGAGCTATTTTTTGGTATTTGTTTCAACTTATTGAATCATAATTTCATACAACCATTGTAATTCATAGTTTATGCGATTGAAAGTTCAATTGATGGTGTCAGAAAATTTAAAAATTTGAAAAGGAAACCAAAAGTGGGAGTACCGGTAGGTACCTCTAATACCCTAGTTGGACCCAAAAGGGGTATTTGGAATACCTTGCGGTACTTCCACTTTTGGTTTATGCTAGTAATTTTCTTAAAATTTCACTAGTATTTTTAACAATTGTTTTTGTAGTGTGAAAATTAAGTTTGATTTTGTAGAGTTGCATGCAAATGTTGTTTTACATATAGAAATGGAACATCATGGAAAACAATGCTGAGTTGTATGTGCTTTCTATTTGTATTTGTCATGTAGTCATTACTGTATTTTTCTATGTTGTATTGCAGTTACTTCAAGCATAAGCTTCTGTCGAAGAATACCATTGCTAAAGAGGATCACCCTCCATTCTTATCCGCATGGCTGGACCAGAGTGCTGAGGAGTGCATGTATACTAGAAACCAACTTCAGACATTCTCAACAGCACATCTTTCCGGTGGGGGGTGGTACCTTAAATGTCCACAAACATTCACCCATCCGTCCGAGACAGTTTTTCGGAAGACATTTGACGGACTTGGTGTCATTGACTTGGATGTTTCCAAGTTTGCTGATCTCATTGACGCGCAAAAGAAAAGGGCCATTGCAAAGAGGACAGTGGCTGACAAGAAGAAAAAAGACAAAGTACAAGAGGCTCAAGAAAACAAAGAAAAGAGAGAATCAGAGCGGTTGGTGAAGGTGGCAGAAAAAACGAAAGAAGCGGAGAGAGAGAAGAAAAAAAAGGGCAAAGGTAAGAAGAAGGTCAAAGATGCTAAATAAGTTGTAGCATCTTCCACGGTGGACTAAGGCTTCCAGATGGAAGACAAATCTCGAGGTGGAATGAAGAGGAAAGCGGTCCTTCAGGAGCTCATGGAGGACATGATTACATAAGGTACTCAAGTAATATGCTTTGGTGATGATGACGACGTCACTTCCAAAGAGTTGATTCTGAACATGTTCATTATTGAAGTCCACAACAACAAAAATGAAGATGCGCCAAATTGCTACACCGAGGTGATGGACTTCTTGAGAAAGGTAAGCATTTGTTAATTTAAATGTACAAATGCATAATATTATGGAATGATGTGATTTTTTTTTTGGCAATGGCTGACTGACTGAAGAATTGTGTGGTTGTAGATGGCGGTAGGGAAGGCTCCCACTTACTATGGTGTAGTGAACAAATGTCCAGGAGTGGACCTCATTTTGTTTGATTGCCCGAAGAACTTGCCCATTCCAAAAATATCATTTCTGATGCATGTGGTGCCCACATGGAACTCGGACGTGGAGTGCGTGATTCTGATTAATGTGTTTTCCTTTGTTGAGAAGCACTTGTAGGATTGTCGCAATGTGAATTTTTGGTTTTTTGTAAGTTATCTAAATCTTGGAACGGAAACCGTGATCTGGGATCCGGAATTGAGCAAGAGATAACGAGAAACCGGAAATTAACTACAAAACGGAAGAGGTGACAATCCGGATTTGATCTGAATCTAAACCGGATTAGAGTTGGAGCGGATCTGAGTTGGAACAGATTGGGTCAAGAACGGATTTGGTCATGATAACAGATCAGACTATAAATAGGCTGACCAATCCAATTGCCACTCTTTTTCAAATTTCTTTTGCGGAAATCGCTCTCCAGCGTATACTTAGCTTCCCTCTCCAGCGATTTGCTCCCTTGTTCTGTGTGTTTGTGTGCGTGTGTGTGTGTAAGGGCGCGCAGCGCTTTAGTGTGTATTGCAGGTTTAGAGGTATTCCGGTTGAGATCGGAAGAGCGAAGGTGAGAAACGAGACGTGCGGCTAGGAGAGGGAAAGGTAGCCTCAGTCAAAATCCGGTTAGCACAGTTCGTGTCCATGCCTCAGCTCCGCAAGAGTAGAGCAGGACCGTCCAGTTCCTCCGCAGTAGAAGTTAAACTCCGGAAGGTGTGTCCGATTATTCCAGCAGAAGAGAAGGAAAAGGACAACCTCATAGAGGATCTTGCCAAGATGGGTTGCGGAGGACTAATCGAAAAACCCTGGGGGTTTAGGGAGGAACAGATGATTCGAGAGCTGTTGGGAAAACTCTCGAATCAGTTCGACAAGACCATCCGCGGGATTCCGGGCAGTTGGACGGAAGAAATGTGGAGGTCCGTGTACGATTTCCGGTTAGGAGGTCAAGGGATGGCCACCTCGAAGGAAGGTTACACCCGAGGGAAGTTCCGGACCACAGTGGACTCGAAGGATGGGCATGTGGTCGCGGATTGTTTGGACGACCGGCATCGAAACCTTCTGCAGTTCCTGGTTCCGATCATCCACCCAGAGAAGCCGACGAGGGTGACAATCGCCATCGAGAACCTGATTTTCGGAGCCCTGAGCGGGGAACGGAAAGTGGACTGGGCCAGGATCTTTTCCGATTTGGTCAACCGTCTGGTTCCAAAGATCGGAGGAAGTAGGCCGACTCTGTTGAGTCCCTACATCTTCCATCTTTACAAGCACAATCAACTCCTCACGGATACGGAAGAGAAGGAGTGGAAGACTCAGGAGTCACTCCTGAAGTATGGGGAATTGGAATCGGAGGAAGAACAGGAGGAAGTATCCGGTTCCGAGGAAGAAGAAGAAAAAGAGGAGGAGCAACACCGGCCGCAGCACAAGCGGCAGAAAACGACGCCGCTTCACCGGAGAGGAACCCCAACCCCTCCAGGTGAGACATCGAACCCTGGGAAGAAACCGGTTTTTGAAGAATCGGGTCCTTCTGGAGCGGATCCGACGGATCCATTCAACCAGCTGATCAACATCCTGAGCGATGTGCGAGCAGACTAGACAGTGAAGAAGCTGATTCTGAACCAGATCAGCGAGCTGGTGGGAGCACCAGCAGATAGCAACCTCGCAGGAGTGGTTGCAGAATTCATCTCCAGCTCGGATGAGATCCGGAAGCAAGAAGCGGAGATCCAACGACTCCAAGAGGAGAACGAGTCGTTGAAGACGGAATTGTTGCTCCTCAAGGAGGACATGGCCACCACACGGGAGATGGCGGAGGCTACCCGGAAAGTAGCCGAGGACGTGAAGGCCACTTTTGGGACAACCGGAGAGGCCGTCACCAAGTCAAAGTTATTTGACGAGGGAGTCCTCAAGGAAAAGAAAATGTCCGGAACCAGGTTGGTCCGGATTTTGACGGACTACTCCGAGAAGGTGGAATTGGTCATGATGGAAGCGCGAGAAGCTGCAAACCGGATGGAGGAGAGCAGCCAAAAGCTGAACGGAGTGACGTTGTCACGGTCGTTCCATCTGTCCGACCTTTCAATGCCCGGGTCTTTTCCGAACGTGGGCATTCAGACGGAAGGAAAGGAGGGAACTCCCTAGTCAAAGAAGAGTGGGAGGAAGCTCGCGCACACCATCAACTTGGATTCGTCACCGGATCTCCCAGAACGTGAAATCGGGGAGCGGAACTGGAACCTGACGGACGTCTTCGAACAGCTTGGAACGGACCCGCCTAGAAGTCCCACACTGAACCCGGGGCAGGATCAAGGTATGGATCTGACCCCAGATCAAGGTGAGGATCAAGATCAGAGCGTGGACCAAGGCAAAGACCAAGTTATGGACGAAGGAACGGATCAAGGAGTAGATCCAGTTGTATTAGGATAGATAGGATTTAGTTTTGTAAATATTTGTTAGTTAGGACCGGACCGGATTTGATCCGGTGTGTCTGGTCTGGATCGGATGTTTTCCGGTCTGGCCGGCTCGGCAGGGACCAAAAGTTCCGCGCGGACTTTCCGGGCCCCTTTTTGTTGACTTTTGAATCTTAAAGTGTATAATAGTCAGTCTCTGCGAAGGAGACTGGGAGTCTTTTCTCTTGAGTTTTTGTGTGTTTTCTATTGATTTCTTGTTGTACGTCACTCCCGCGCGTGGCAGGGTTGTTTTGGTGAGAAGTTAGGAAAATGTATGCAGATTCTAGAGAGATTTCTCCCCTTAGTGCGTTTGTTTTGCTCTTATGTGCAGGTGAGTGGGTATTCTAAGTGTTGGGAGTGGGTTTCAGTTCCTCAGCGCCTCTACAGTTCACGGTTCCGGGCAAGAAAACCGTTGTTAGACTAGGCGGATAGGGAAGGAGTCCTTAGTCGCGCTAGAGCTCCTGGATAGGAAATCCGGTTGAGTGTCCGATTTCCCGTGAGGTCTCGCTGCCCTAGTTGGTAAACGGAAGGACTTTAGTTGATGTTGGAACGGACGAGTTCGCTTGTAACCACCTGACTTTGCACGGAGGGAACTTGGCATCAAGGTCGTTGTAGTATGAGAGGATCGTACGGGGGGTCTTTGTGTGACCTGCAAACCGGATCGCTATCCGGGTGGCTGTGAGAGATCAAACAGGATCCGCGCTAGTGTAGGAAGTAATGGATTAGAGAAGTGGGTCTTCAGCCACTATAAGTCACAGAAGGAGTGGCGGGCCTGCCACTCTCAAAAGCAAGCGGCGAACCCTCTGATGGTGAAACAGAGGCTAAACTAAACCGGAGTGGAGTGAGAGTACATGTGAAAGGACCGGATCGGATCGGTCCAGAGAAGTTCCAGGATCAGAAATTGTAGGATCCTGGGTTGTGATAGGATTATAGGACCGAATAGCTTGACAGACCGGCAGAAATAGAGAGAGGTCTGGTCGTTGTTTTCGGTGTGTTGTTGTTTCCGGTTTTAGATCTAGGACCGGAAAGTAGAAATTGGATACTGGCTGAGCTTAAGTTGGGAATAGAGCTAGACACTTCACAGAATCTCGTGGGGTCGATCTTTAGAGTCATTTTGTTATGCTTTAGAGTGGTTTTTGGGAGTATAACAGGGAATTCACTTACTCTGTGCTGCGACAAGGATCATGGATGTTTGATTGTTTTCCATTCACGTTGTGGCGCTTCAAAGAGCAACATTGTAGGATTGTGTGAGTTGTACCCGTTATTGGTGGAGAAGGAAGACTAGTTGGGCATGAACCGGATGCACCTGACTTCACCCTTGGACAAGACGGCGACGGTAGAAGTTCTGCAAATCTTCAAGACTAGTTTGAAATTTGGCATTTTTTTATGTGTTAGGACAACATGTACATGAACGACACCAACGAGGACACTCAATCGATGAATACGGCAACTTTCATGCCATGGCGGGGGGCTCGTGAAAAAGACACTAGGTTCTTGCAGTTCTTCATAGAAGGGACAATTGAAGAACGAGACTTGGTTTTGGATTGCACAGTATTTACAGGTCAGTTTTGAATTCAATGATTGTGCATTCAATTTACAATTCATTTTATGAAACACTGAACTAATGAATTGCATATTGTTTATTGCAGGGGCATCTATTACAGCATGCCGTGGCACTGGACGCCACATTGTGACTTTGGAGGTGGACAAGGACATTTTTAACGCTGTCCTTCTACCCATGAAGAAGATCATTTTGGCTACTATGGCAACTGAAGTCACACAAGTGCCGTTGCCGGTTGAGTCTTCATAAGATCCGGATGCCGTGACCGTGGTGCCTCAGAAGTTTGTTTGGATAGATAGAGCTAGTAAGTTTCAAGATTTTCAATTTGTTTTTGTGTAGGCTACTGCTTATATTGTATGAGTCTGACATTGATTTATTTGTATTTTTAGACAAGAAGAAGTGATGCATGCACAGACATTAACAAAGAGATGAAGATTTCTTTTGAGTCCTCAAAAGTCTTTTGATCTTCCCGTGTATGCCAAGCAGATGGCATCGGCATTTGAAGAGTTTGGATGCTCTAAACAAAAATCCCATAAACCCTAATACGCTCTAAATGTTCTAAAGTTTATAGATAGGTCAAGGTCCGAGGGTGGAGAGACTTCTGAGTCGTCTACGACTCAGGATTCCGCGACTGAGTCCACCACCACTTAGACTCATGAGATTGATATATCTCTTGAGTCAAACTATTATGTTTTGATTTTCATTATGATTGGATTTGTGTGTTTTATCACTTTATGGCTACATTTTGGGCATCATTTCTTCCTCTACGCAAGTTCCAAAAAAACAAAATCATTTTTATAGTGTTTTTATAATTTGAATACTATTCATCATTATAGGTTTTTCATTATGATCCTAAATTCTTAACAAAAAACTTGTTTGTATAGTTTTTGATTTTCATAGTATCTTTTCTTTTCAAGAATTTCAAAAGATCTTTATGTATGTAAAAGCTCTTTATGTTAATTTGTCACATTCTCAGATTTAGTGAATTTTATACTATTGAGCACTCGGGGAGGTCACTCTACGAAAAGTAGAAAACCACGTGAGTTAAACTATAGGGTGAATTTTATTCATTGGAGCAAATATTTATAAATGATGTAGATCTATTTTAGCCTGGATTTAATTCTTGAAACATCATTATATATAAAATAGGGTATTGAAAAATCTTTTGATTTAAAAAAAAAGTAGATATAAATTAGTGTGAATAAAATCATAGAAGAAAAAAAAAAATTTAGGATGAGTATAATCCTTAATCCTTCTAAAGGATGAATGAAAAATATTGTGTTTTAACTATTTAACACTTTATACAAGAAGATGTGTTAAAAATGAATCATCAAAGATGCTTTGTTTGTGTATTTTGGTACCTCCTAGCTCCTTGTTTTGGATCTCAAATTTAGCCATGAAAATGGTCTCTTTTGAATTTGAACCCAACTAATAAAATGAAGCAAACCAAGTCTAGTTTCTATTCCAATTTGAAATTATGGAAAATTCTTAAAATTGAGTGTTTTATTGCAATGTGAATTTCATGAATATAACCATAGTTTACTAATTTTCTAATTATAAAATGACACGGAAATTTGGTTAACATCATGACGTTCTACACTATAATGTACTCCTATGACAAAAAATCAGATTTTTTAGCTCATTTTGAATTTAATATGAATATGAACTATTATAAACTAAAAGTAAAAGCAATTTTTAAATTTGAAAAAAAATAATTGAAATTAAACATCTTTTATACATGAAATAGTTCAAGGGCTTTGTGCAAGAAGTTGCTATTTTACTACAAATAGAAAGTTTTATGCACAAAAGAGTGCAAGGGTTTTATTTTGTGGCATTTGGACATGCTATGTAAAATTAAAAATAATTTAATTTAATTTAATTTTTTTTAAATCCATTAATTTTGCACCGTAGGTCCAAATGCCACAAAAGTGGCATGAATAGAAACCTTCATGCACAAAGAAGTGCAAAGGCTTGTTTTGTGGCATTTGGACATGCCATGTAAAAGTTACGTTTTTTTTAAAATAAACGATAATTTAATTCAATAAATTAATTTAAAAAAATTCATTACTTTTGAATTGTAGGTCCAAATGCCATGAAATTGGCTTGAATAGAAAGCTCTTTGCAAGGAGTGCAAGGGCTTTGATTTGTGTCGTTTGAATACGCGATGTGAAAGTTATGTTTTTTCCAAAATAAAACATGATTTAATTCAATCATTTAATTTTTAAAAATCTATAACTTCCGCACCATAGGTCCAAATGCCACAAAATTGCCATGAATAGAAAGCTCTATGCACAAAGGAGTGCAAAGGCTTTATTTGTGGCGTTTGGACATGTAATGTGAAAGTTATGTTTTTTTCTAAAATAAAAAATAATTTAATTCAATTTTTGAATTCTTAAAAACTTTGAAATTCAATCATTTTCACATTGTAGGTCCAAACGCCACAAAACAAAGTCCGTGCACCCCTCCTTGCCAAGAGCTTTCTAGCAATACCAACAATGCCGCCAAACGCCTTACCATTTCTTAAATCTTAATGTATTAAATAAATAAAACAAACAAAACAAACAAAACAAATAAAACAAACAAGCAAACTAATTTAAGGTACAGATTTTCTTCACTTTTTTTTTAAAAACCTCAATAATTTCAAATTTTAACAAAAAAATTACAAATAATTTTTTGACATGTAGCATACACATGCCTTCATCTACAAAAATTAGCATATTTCATTTTAATATCATTTATAGTGCCAAAACAGGTTGTGGAATGCAATTATAATTCCATCGTAATACAGGTTCGTCTTTAAGAGGTAATTAATATGACGGTCTAATTATGTTCACCTACTCACCTAAAATATAGGTTCCAATTTGGCTAGAGTAGACATCATGCGTGGCTCTTTTTCTGTACGGTTCAGCTTTCTTTCTACGCAAGTCTTTGTATTTACCCTAATTGTTTTTTCTACTTGCTGGTAGCACTTTGCATTGTGAGTCTGGTAATGTAGATTTGGATCGGAAGGAGTACACTCTACACACATAAGATTTTGGGATCAGAAGCAGTATTTGTATGATATCTGAATTGCACAAAAAATCCTCTCACTGAATAGCGTTACTTTGAAGCTTGCGAAGAACAAGGTTTGAGGAATTAAAATCTACAGTAAGCTTGCGCCCTTTCCTTTTTGTTTAAGTTTTGAAGTTTTATCACTAGTCTAGTGTCTAACCTTGCTCCTTGAATGGATGCATCTTTTCGCTCCAAATTTTATCATTGATGCTTTCTTCAATCTGTGTTTTTTGCGATTGAAGTTCTGATACCTTGCTTGAGCAATTGCTTGCTTGTTTGGTGCACATGCTATTTTGGATGCGCTTGCACAATAAGAAACTATCAATGAAATCACTTGCATAAATAGCAAGAACTCGCTCAATCTTTTTATTAATACATCTGGCACTTTAGATAGTTCTTCCAGTACTAGTACTAACACTCTTCACAATTTCAATCTGCACAGGGTGCACACTCGTGTTGCTTGCCGCCACCAAGGTCAGTCACTGTACAAGTTGCTCTAGATTGCTAATGTATTCCCTTTCTCTTTTCTTCTCTTCTTTATTGACCTTTACAATAGCATACAAAACCCTTGTTTTGAAGTATACACTTGTAAGACACTATTTTTCTTTGTTTTCATATTTTGTCCATATGAAAGTGTGTAAACATTTTGAAAATGTCTACGCATTGTTAATATTTTTGAATCTGGGAAATGCTTGAATATGCTATGGCAATTATTATGTACAAGCTAACCTTCTAGATGTATTGTCAATTGATAAGGCAAGCTAAAAGGATTGGTGCAAGGGTTGCATTACAAGTACAAGATATTTTTCATCTTGAAGGTCTACATAAGTACTTCAACGGAAGATATCATTGACATATATTCATTGGCCTTTGGAAATCTATTGATTGTTCTTCGAATTACATCAAGTTCACATTCCTCTTGCCTGAATGAACCTTGATTTTTATATAAGCCTATATTGTTCAATATCAATATTGATTTACTGCTTTACGGGGTTTTTTTGGTCGAAATAATAACAACGATTCATAACGCAATGAAGTAAGGTTTGTGAGAAATTTGAAAGAGTTGGTAGTTTATCAAGGCTTTAAAGACCAAGAAGCCCATTTCATATTTTTTGAAGAGGTTCTGGTTGAAGTACCTTTGGGTCACTTTGATTGCTTTTGGAACCAACACATGCCTTTTCTTCACTGATTGCAATTAAAATTTAGCCCCACTTTAGTTACAAATAATTTCTCAATACAATTATCATTTTGAAATAGTAAAATCTTATAGCTAGCTCCATCTTTTCTATGGAATATAAGCATTTTTGGATACTTTCAAGACATCTCATTATTTAGATCATTTATTTAGTTGTATTATTATATTTGCAGTCAAACATTACATCCTTTGGGTGAAATGTTATGAATCTTAAGTGTTTGCAATTTGTGATATATCAACAAGGTGAAAGAACATACCTCTAGAGGCAGCAACATTGTTTTGTGGGGTTTGGCGTCATGACTACAAAGATTAAAATATGGTCTATCGATGCGGAAGGTGCTACACCAAAGAAAGTAAGCCCAATGATGTGTAACGAGGGAGCTAGCTATGGTGATTTGCGAGTTCAATTGGAATCCTACGAAGTGGTTACCTGGCTGTTTAATTTCTGGGATTTGGAGGAAGGATGTAAGATTGGTGTGAAGTTTGAACATTTGAATATTGTTCCAGAGGACGTGTACCTCATTCCCGTAGAAGATATTGAAGATGGACCTTTGAAGCGACGTCGATTGGAGGATGCCACATGTGTTTTTAATTCAAATCAAGAAAATATTCTTGACGATGGAGATTTGGAGATCAAAGTTGAAGAGCCCAACATGACCCCTACAAATCCATTGAATCCACCTTTGCATTCCATCGTGAGTGGATCAGGACCAGATGAAGAGAGCTTGGAAAATCCTCTAAAATCAAAATTCATCAGCAAAGAAGCGATGGAAATGTATCTCAAAGGAGAAAATAAGCTGCATAAAGAATTGCAACATATATCTTTGGAAGATCATGAATGGACTTTAAAGTCTTGGGACAAAGACAATGAGGCTATTGTCATTTTGCATTGCTGTGAATGCGACAAAGATATTGGCGCTAAGATCGGTGTGCATTTGAAAGACAAAGTGATAAATCTTTTTTCGAACTTCAAAAAATCACACATTATGAGTGTCCAACACATCCGCAACTGGTGTAGGAGAAAGGGTGTAGATTGGTGTCACCACCCTTAGTCTGCGGCAAAGGACAAGCTACTCATTCTTACATTGGCTGATCATCACCAAGTAATTCAAGAAGGTGTCAACATTTTTGAGAATGTGAATGCAGATGTCAAAGATGACAACCAACTATTTGTTCTAATTGGTGACCCAAAGGCTGATAATGCTAGGTGCTTTTGGTTTAAAGTCAAATGTATTTATTACAATGATTTTTTCCAATTCTGTCCACCCCAAAAAAATTTAGAAGCCAACCTACACAATCATCTTAGTGGCACTAAACATGAAAAGGCAATCCACAGTTCAAGGGGTGCAAACAAAGCACTCTTAAGCGGCAAGAGAGGAAGGCCAAGCCGGTCTTCAGGAACTAGTTTGCACTCAAATCAAAGAGATTTGCATTCTTGGTATACTGGAGCAACTGACGGTATTGAGGCAGGTGAATATTTGTTGTGGGACCGATCTTCAATGAACCGTTACATGTGTTGGGGATTTAGAGGACCAACCTATGAGTATGCTGGCAAGAGTTTTCAAGTAGAGTCTTTGCTTAGTGATCTCCATCCTGGGCAGTCATGGTTTTGTGAGCCTCACTTGCAAGGAACTATTGTTGTAGGTGGGAAATGTGTCAAGGTCAACGGTACATTTAGGCATAGATCTTGTCTTCGTTTCTCAACCATACAAGAGTCTTGGGCGGAATTCACTTGTCCCAATTGTGCTCGGATCCCTCTTGAAGCAGACTTTAGAATGAGGGTTGTACGTGAAGATTGTAGTCTCCAAAAGAGAGGTAGTTGTAGTACTAGATCAAGGATTCGAATATGATATTTGTCGTTATATGAATTGTCATCCCATACTAGAGATTTGTCCAAAAAGTTGAAACATGAAAGGTTGTACCATTGGGCTGCAAAGGTGAGGCTAGCACAACTTAGAGTAACCAGACCAACCTTACATCAATCAGCCAAAAGTGCCTTGGCTGAGCATAACTTGGTAAAGTTCTGCACTAATATCATAACTACCCATAGGACAGGTGCCTTTGGAGGTAAATCAGCCTTGTGGGACTTTATACGCAATGTAGCAGCTAATTTGAACAGTAAGAAGCGAGATTTTAGATTTTCTGAAAATTCTAAATGCTTTGCGCAGACTTTGAAGATGTACAACGGTAGAAGAATGTGTGATTTTTTTTCTTTGAACTATGTTGGACCTTCTTATAGTCAAGTTAAAAGAGATGCTAAAAAAGGAGTTCACTTTGTCCCTGGCAAACATGCGGTCATTTTTCAGGCTGTAGCTAGTATTTACAAAGATGCTAAAAAAGCTCACGACATACTGGGGCCTGTTCCTGTCATCTTAGCCGAAGATGAGACAAAAGTTAAGGCTAGGATAGTATACGAGCAAAAATGGGATACATTAGCTGGTTTTTGTGGACCTAACTCTGATCATGTATGTATTAGTGTTTACAAACCTGTAGTAGGCTCGAAAGAGTCAGGGTACAATAAGATTCTTGAAAGCTTCCGTAACGATAAAATTGGTGGATTTTCTCGAGTGGTTGTTGTCAAGCCTTTGCATGCAAGTCTACCACGTATTGTTCTGGTAGTGTGTTATACTTGCAATTGCTTTGATAGTATATGGGTGAGAAAACAGTGGAAGATGATTGATCAATTGTGGGAGCAGAATTGCAAAGAGATTGTTGGACCTATAGTAGGCCATTCCAGTGATGGTGACTCTAGGCGACGACAATTAATGTTGGAAGATTATCGATCTTGTGAAGGGAAAAGGTTGAAGGTTAACTGGGCAAGTTGGCTTTTCACTGCAAGATTGGACCCAAGAAGAGAAGCATTCGGCTTGCATGATCAAGATTTTGTCCACAACAGCAAAAAACTTGTCAATCCTTTGGACTCACCTGTTCGTATCCTACAACTTGGTGGTGATATATGTGCCTTGGAACATTTGGGATTAATTTATAATAAGTATGTTTATGATGAACATGGTCTTAAATTGGAAGATGTGCAGAGAAGTGATCGGCAGAATTGGGCGTCCGCACAAAGGATTTGTCAGCCAAAGACGAGACATTTTTTGGCGCTTCTCCGAGCAACTCCTGAGGTACATCAAGAACGTACACTTGGCACTGAGATTTATTTGCAAGTTTGTGGGGACTATATAGATGTTTTTTTATCCCCTAGGCATGATCTCAGGTCAAGATTGGTATTAGCAGCAAAGGTATCTTTCTTTTTTCGCTTGTGGCGCCTTTAGTTCACATATGGAAATCATGGTGTGGTTGGAAACTCTAAAAAGCCTAAAATACAAGAGAATTTTGTGAGCCACCAATGCTTTGTGGATGTCTAATTATCGTGCCACTTTGTTGTATTGTTGATTTGTCATTTTAGAGATCAATATCTGCACCTTCCTGTGCCTCTTCATCTCACTGGTAGTGATGCTTGTGAAATTTTCCTCTCTGAAATAGGTGGTATGGTAGGTCTTGAAAGGGCATATGATTTCCATGAACTAGTAAGCACGGCTAATACTGTAAATCATTTAGCGGGTCTAGAATATCAAAGATAATGGCTTGGAGTTTGGACACGTCCATAACAAGATGGAAAATGTTTGGGAGTCTTTAGACCCACTTGTAGGATCCGAGGTAAGATGTAATCTTGGTGACTACAGTGAGATAGCTATAGATGACATGGTAGTATCAGCTCTAAAGGAGGGATTTAAAGAGGCTCAAAAACTTCTCCACATCCTCAACATGGCACCTTCTTGTACCAAAGCTTGGTTCCACACTCCATAGGTGTTGGAAAAGGCCGATCCAAAACACCTTGCATTTGTTGCAGGAAGACGACTTGTTGTAGGAGAAGATGGAGATTCAGAGGTCCTTCGTGAAAATTTAAGAGACATTGCTAATAACGCAATGGAAGACAATGCTATTGAAAATCCAGTACCAAACTTGGAAGAAGAAGTAGTTGATGACTACATATCAGATCCCCTTTTATATTTAGAGAATGAAACAAGGGATGCCTTGTCAGAAGTTTTATTAGAAGTAGACATACATGTAGGTGGTAAGACCCAAAATCTAGAAAAAGTTCTTCCTTACGTAGTGTATGAAGGCAATCAGATTTACAAGTCAACCTTGGTCTTGCAACTCAATGGCAATCCCTTTCTATCAAAAGATAGATTAATTAGAGTAAAAAACTCAATTTATTTTAATAATAGTGAAGCTTACCTTGCAGCTGCTTCGTCTAGTTCGTCCATGCTTTTGGGGTTGGGATCAGATGCAGGTGTTTATTTTTTGCAACCGAGCTCAACCACTGTATCATCTATAGTGAAAGCAGCTCTAAAGAGAAAAAGAGGACGACCTTCAAAAAATGGTACTCCTACCTGTGTCTTAAATGGTGTAGATGAAGGGACATGGTGGGTGGGGCGCGTGTAAAAAATTAGACGGAAGGTTCGAACCAAGTGGAGAACCTCTTGCCAACCAATTGACCTCCAGAATCGCTAGGTGAATTCAGGTAAAAAAAATATTGGTAGTCCATCCTTCATGGTCTTTATGCAGTGGTTTAGAAAGGTTCCAGGCCAATTCAAATTTAAATATGACCTTACAGATTGTAGATGGATAGACGTGGATACAATTATTTCCACTGTTACTATGTCTTATAATCCAGCTCAAAAATTGTACTCTTTAGATTTAGAAGATGCATCATCTCTCAATGATTTTATTAGTAGTAGAAGCTAATACTTGACCAACACAAGTGAGGGTGGAATTGCATCCATCAAGTTGACCTTGTGATTTTAAGCACAAGTGCGTAGTTAGATAGGTATTGATCATGCCTTTTTCTCTTACACATTGGGAGTATGAAGAACATCAAGGCCATAATCACAGGTGAGTTATATGAACTTGTTAGATGAGAGAGACCCATTGCTAGAAAATTTTAATCACATTTGTGGTGAAACCAATTAGCAAATAAGGCTTACATGCACTTATTCATGAAGTTCACCAATATTTGAGCATTTCACTTTGAATGATAATTGTAGTTTTATCAAAACTTAATTTTTTTTTAAATTTTGAATAAAAAAGGTTTAGTAATTTTAATGTCTTGAAATTATAACATCTTCAACTGTGGGTATTCTTTACCATCAATGTTTCTAACTTCTTGGTATGGATGAACAAGGAGTTTTACATTGGTTGGTTGACTTAATGGCGTGAGAATTAAATTGAAACATGTGCAAAAAGTAGTGCATAGGCTATTGATGATGTTGTACAACTCAATGAATGTGTATGTTGTCTTCTATGAGTTTGTCAAGTCTTTTTGTGATTAATTTTTCATTGTTATGTAGGATTCAGTTTTGAGATTATAGATCTTTGCAATGAAATGCCTTTATATTGGAATTGTGGCCGGAGTAGTTTTCTTTAGTAATTAGTAACATTGTATTGGACAAGTGATGATTGAGGACGTCCAACAACTACTAATAAGTCATCAGCAATTGTAAATTTGTGAAGAGATTAAAGTATAACTGACAAACTATGTTGTTCTATTGTTGTTAGATATGAATGGAAGTTTTTTTTGTTGACTTTACCCCACTAAGGTAGAGACTAGAAAAACACTTTGTTTTCAAAGAGTTTCAAGGTTGAAAAATATATACCAACAATAAAGGTAAAATCCAGAAGCAAAGACTACTCGACTGTCAACCCAATTAGGCGCTTATGGCTGCAAGATCATGCATTGGCTTAATGCATAAGGTATGCATTGGCTTGATGAATTTTTAATTTAACATTTGTTGCTTACATTGATAATAGTGAGTGTCCAGTTATATTACATTATGAATTTTTTTGGATGTTCAGGCGAGGGAACCAAGAAAATGATGAGATGACAATTGCCAACAATTTTTGGAGGCATTCAATATGCAAATGACTTTAGTGGTAGGTTCTTGAACATTATATTCATTAAAATGGAAGGTGGCCACCCTCTCAAAATAGTCTTAGGTATTTGAAGGCACAACTAGTGAATTGCATGGGCTCTACTTTAGTTCAAAAATCACTCAATTAATTGGTCTAAAGTAGCAATTTCCACTAAAATGAGAGTCATGCAAACAATGAATGCCTTCCAACAAATGTTGTTATGTTCCATGTCAAACATTACACATGTTCAAGAAACAAAGCAAAAATAAAATACAATAGCAAATACTTTAATATGATATTTAAATTGCACTTCCGATATGAATACGGGAAATGCGTCACCAAAACATGTATTATCCACTAGAAATCTATATTTATGAGTTCTATTTTATGAAAATGAACTGTTTACCATTAAAGAAAACAAAATCCAGATGCCCACATTCATGAGAACACAAAATGATGTCTTCTACGTATACGCAAAAGCATATTCTAGGCATAGAAATGACAAATAATACACTATCATATAGACCTAAGAACATAATAAGGGAGCTTCCCTCCAGCAACCGTTGTCCTTAAGACTAAAGATTTGCAGCCAAACTCTGCTTGATGATTTCAATTTGAGCAGGAGGAATCTTGATCTTGCAATGTGCAGTATCTTTTTGGGTCCTAGACTTCCACGCTGTCATAACAGCATCCGTGTGCTGTCAAAGTGGCAGTTCCTTTGCATCAATCTCCCAACGTAGACCTCTGTCGTTGTCCCATCCAGTGTAGAATTTTTGAATATCGTCACCTATTGCTGTTGGACGGAAGTATTGGATGCGCACAGAATTTGGATGTAGTGGATCAACAAAAGGATCAGACAACGCCCTTGCAATCCACACTGGTTGCAACTCATTTTCCGCGGGATTAATCGCAACAAAATAGTCTTTGAAGAGATCTCGACCCACCCTGAAGGACGGTTGTGGGCGACCACTCAATGGCCCGACGTACACATCATCTTCCCCAAAAACTCTTCACAATCCTCTCCATCGCTGTCTATTTGATAAACCCAAGTCGCTTGAACACAAGTAGTCGGCCAGAAGCCATCCTTCAAAATAGTAGAGTCAGGTAGTGGTTCTTAAAGTGTTGCCTTTACATCACGCCAATAGTGCACTATATGCTCCAGTCGTCTTCGGCATTCCCCGGTGCGATCTTGGTTGCACAAGTTCTCCCAGTACTTAATAAACGCGGAGATACCCTTCACAATGTCTACCTCAGCTTTCATTGGGATTGGCAGAATTGCCTATGGTACTCTGCGGGGCCATAAACTTTGCCCCTCCCAATCCTCATGCCATAATTTAATTCCGCCACCTGCGCCTGAGGGCAACCAATCTAGGTCAGTGCACAACAATTTGTACTTCACGATAGGACAATCCGTTGAATCAAGGTAGAACTTCACTTGTTGGGGCTTTGTGTGTCCAATAACATCATATTCATTAAAATGGGAGTTTTGGACCCTCCCAAAATAATATTTTCCATTCGTACGCCGAAAAATTGAAATTGAGTTGAAGGAATTTTCAGTTGAGGGTAGTTGGGTGTACGAATATAAGGTGCAAAAATGGGAGTTTAGGGCAGTCACAGCACCTTATACAGACTACGGTTCACTATTTCTTCAGTGGTTTTGATATATAAATTCATATTGTGTTACCTACTGGACACCAAGTCATGAGCTGAACGATTGGTTGTAAGAGGCTATTCATCTCATTTAGGCGGTCCGGGTTCGATTCCCATTGACTTCGTATGAGCGGCTGTGAGATGTACATGACTTGGTGCTGCTTAGTGAGCTCTGCAGGCAGGAAAGTGGTAACAACCAACTAGCCCCATCCCCAGAACTGTGACAAGTGCTTAATGTATTAGCAAAACAAAAAGTGGTCTAATCCACTACCACTTTTTCCTACTCGTCTTTTATTTTCAAAAGAACTTCATAAAGTACATACATTATGAAAATGATGCGAATATAGATAGAAATAAATGTAATTGCAAATATATTTCATACTTTGTATGAATGCACTTGCTCCGCAAGGAACTTCGTACAATATAAAATAAAAGTTCAAATACAAATCAATGAAATCAAATCATTCATAATATTCCAAACTACACTATCTATTCTATAAAAATCATATAAAATCATATATGATGTTTTGTAAAACCACGAAATAGAACATCAAATACAAACTATCAAACATACGTTATAACACTAAAAAGTATCTCCATAATACTCCGTAAATGCTCAATGAGAGGGTCTTGAAGCCAAACTCTCTTTGATAATATTAGCTTGAACCAATGGGATTTTATAGATAGGATCCACTTTGTCCTTCTTCACCCGAGACTTCCATGCCGTGAGTAGACCTCCCGTGTTTTCCCAAACCGGATCCTCATCCTCATTCACTCTCCAATGCAATCCTTTGGCGGAGTCCCACCCAGAATAGGATGCCTGGATATCATGATGTCGTGTCGTGGGTTTCAAATACTGAATGTGTATACAATTGGGATGATTTGGGTTTGTAAAAGGATCGGACAAGGCTAAAGCAATCCACACAGGTTTTGTATCCTCCGGTCGAAGGGCGACGACATACCCCTTGTACACATCACGCGCCATTTGAAAAGACGGCAACGGGCGATTGCGGAGTTGCCCCACAAAGACATCATCCTCAGCAAAGTCCTCACGAACGTCACCATCCTCATCCCCCTCATCCCCCTCTGTTGTTTCGATTCGAGAAGAAGGCCAGAAGCCATCCTTCAAAGCTACAGCCGGTTCGATCGGCTCCTTTAAAGCTGCATTCACAGCCCGCCAATAGAACACCAAGTGCTCAAAACGTCTTCTGTACTCCCCACTTCCGTCTTCATCGCATAATGCCTCCCAGTATTTGATGAACCCAGATAACCCCTTATAAATGTCGTCTACACCACGCATTGGAAGGTGTTCAACAGGCAACGGCTCCCCACAAGGCCATAGGCTACGTCCTTCGGAATCCTCTTGCCACAGTTTGATCCCTCCACCTTCTTTTGGGAGCCAATCACTATCTGTGCAGTACAGCTTATACTTCATGACATGGATACCTGTAGAATTCAAATAAAACTTGAACTGTTGTGCCTTTGTATGACCAACTAGTGCATCCTCCCCTCCCAAAAGCGAGCCTTCTATGAAGGCCTTGAAATCAGGTACCTCTTCAATAAGGTGAGGAATTGTAGGAACGGAGTCCACATCCATGAAGGACTTCATGAGGGATGGGATGGTTGGAAAGTTATCTTTTTTCAATTGCATACTCCATCTCCCGAATAAGGCGTCAATGTCGTCATGCGTGTGACCGACTAACATAAAACTCACATGAACCTCACGAAAAACCTTCTTAGCAACGAGAAGGGACCAAAACGCAAACACAAATCTATTCTTGTTGTCCCCCGTGGTGTTGTCCATTTGTACGTTCAGAACGGGAGGCAACGGAGTTCCTGGAATTTCCACTTTCGGAGCAGGTCGAAGCGATGACTTGCACATATCAGCTCCTTGCAGTACCGCATGAAATAAAGGAGCCGAGCCTGACCCAACAAACAATTCCCTTGAGGAATACTTTGGAGGTAGCTCAAGGTCCCGCAAGAGCTTTGCAAACGACCCCACCGTGTAGTTTGAGTCGTGAAGGAAGATATCAAGTCCATAATGTGCGTAACGCACATCCCCATGCCCATGGGCAATCATGCCCGTCACGGACATCGGGAGTTTCATAAGTCCGTCCAGTTGCTTGCTTTTGTGCGAGAAGACAGGAGAAGCCGTTATAGCATGATCCATTTTGTCATGCATGATCGTCAAACACTCATCAGGGTACGCGCTTGAATTGTAGCGATTGGCGTAGTACTGGTCCCGATGTGCTCGAGCTTTAGCCAAATGTTTATCTAAGACTTGGGTCCACTTCTGTTGAAAGCCAGCAACGGCCGTCCTCTTCAGAGTCTTCAGTCTGTCACATTTTGCGCAACGCGCAAAGTTATCTCCGGGCTTCTTGGCACTGTATTCAGGAAAGTTCAATTTCCTGATCTTGCTGATATTAGAAACTGAGACTTTTTCTAACCCAAATACAGCGTTCACTGCGTTAACCTCGGGAATAGCCTCTTTCCATTTGAAGGTGGCTGGCAAAACCTTGGACACCACTTTCTCCCCTGATGGAAGTGTATGCGTGCGATGTGGCATATGGTCCGTCGACTTCTCAAGCACGCACTTCAATGTTGCCGTGGCTTGCAACGTATGTTTTCGAGGCTTGAGCATGCCGAAGTTCCCGTGACGTTGAGCTTGTTCACCTCTGGCAGCGTACCCTTGGAAACGGTGGAAGGTACTCTCAGAAACACCCAAAATAAGTCTCCACGCCGCCAAACAAACCTCTATCCCATCGACAATCACCACTCTCTTCCCATCAGCGTTACGATGGACTTGTCGATGTACATCTAACTTCATGTGGTACCGGAATTCGTAGGTAGACTTTTGGTACATACGTTCCCGAAATGCCCGAATCTTCTCCCTTGGAAATGGTTGAATACAGTTTCTCGAGCAACAGGTCTGGCTTGAAACAAAGTTGATCGATGCTTGGCTCAACAATGTTTGGGACTTCACACAGGTTTGAGGACGAGGAACTCTTACGGTGGATGCATTCGACCTCAACCCCGAAGACGATGGCTGCAATAAGCTGGCTTGCCGACGGTTGAACTCATCACAAAGCTCGTGATCGCACAGACTTGCCCCATTCAAGAACACTTGCGCAATTGGCCATGCTCTTAGAGAGTACCTCCAGTCGTCTGGAACGTCTACATGCAAAGACTTTGAGATCTGGATGGCAACCAGAGAATCTCCAAGGGGGCCAGTGGAACCTAGAACAAGGTTAGAGTTTACGCTATAACAAATTCCCTCCCCCACTGCCGCACCAGCCACATTGTGAAGAGTGACAAGCATAGTGCTCCAAAGATGACGGGATACACCTTCACAGTCCGGAATATCAACAACCTCCTCGATAACATTCTGAACCTCTTCATCCGAGGAAGAGTAATCCTGTAGTGGTATCCCTGATGCCTCCATATTGCCTACACATAAAGCAGAAGATATCAGACACAACTTTGAAAGAAATACCATACACTATATATGCGATTACTAAAAAATAAAGTTATTTCAGAACATATTGTTTAACTCGAGCCGGGTTGAAGTGAGTGCAATAAATTCGAAATCACATCACATCAAACATACTAATTAGTCAACAAATATTTCAATGTAATCGACATTAATATAGTACGATGAGATCAATACGAATACTGCATTAAACAAAGAAATACCACAAGACCATTTTCACTCAAATCGACTTAAATTTCCATGGTTAAACATAGAAACCGGACTCACCACTTCAACAAAACAGACGACAAATGAGATGATCCGCTAAGACCACACAACGGTGTCAAAATAATGTCCTACGAACATAAATGCTCCATAAGTCAAAATGGGGCGACCCACACCATCAGTACTTCAACATCTCAGACCACATGAAGAACAGAGAGTACATGCAAACTATCCATGTCTATCTGTATGCACCACTAAACATATGTCCCGGAGTTCAAGGCCTTCAAGGTTAAAAAAATGAAATGATTTAATTTAACAATTCAGGAATCGAGAAAAAACAATCTCAAGACTCAATAGAAGATCTGCTGACTTAAACTTCGTACCATCCCGGAAACTGAATGACAATTACTTGTGAAGTCCATGTTTACCATAATTTTCTCAAAATATAAGTGAAATTACGTACGAAAGTTTTAACTCAAATCGAGTTAAACAAGTAAATAATATCGTTCCTAAATACCCACTTCAACAACATCAAAGTGGGTCAATAATAAAATTAGAATAATTCAGACTATCTTTAACTCGAATCAAGAAAAACCTTTCAAAGACAATCAAGTACATCAAAAACTCCAGTCATCCCATTGAGGATCAACTCCAGAAGACCAATATCAAACAGTTCTGATGAACTCAATTTAAAACTGAGGAGTAAACGATATTATACTCGAACCGAGATAAAGGCAGATAAAGAGGACCAAACTGAACTCCATCTCCGATCGCATGGCCAGAGCTTAAGTTCAGCTCGCTCCGAGTTAAATAATTACAGGAACATCCATTCTGTTACCAAATACTTGGAACCTTTTAACTTGAATCGAGATGACTTCTTTTGTTAGAGATGTCAAGACTCGATAATTAACTCTCTCCGAGTAAAATCGTTAGTGGAACATCCATTCTGTTACCAGTTACTTGGTACATTTTAACTCGAATCGAGGGGACTTCTTCTGTTGGAGATGTCAAGACATGAAGCTTAACTCGCTCCGAGTTAAATCTTTAGAGAAACATCCATTTTGTTACCAGTTACTCGAAACCTTTTAACTCGAATCGAGATGACTTCTTTTGTTAGAGATGTCAAGACTCGATAATTAACTCTCTCCGAGTTAAATCATTTATTTGAACATCCATTCTGTTACCAGTTACTTGGAACATTTTAACTCGAATCGAGGTGACTTCTTCTGTTTTCATGCTCTGAATGGCATTTCCCGTAAATTACGGCGGATATATCGGACAAAGTATCTCATGATAATATCCATAATAAATTATACACAATCAGGAATTTCAGTGATTTCGAAGTGCGATAATCTGAAAACCATAACATCGATTACATGATCTCCTCAATGCAAAGAAATAGATAACACTACAGTACACAGAATAAAACAATATGCGCAATACCAAGACAAAGACAACGTTCCAGTACAATCATGTTAGAGCTTCTACAAGACACTCAGAAGTCAGAACATGTAGGGGTTCCAACAATCCATTGTCATTGTGAAGTACAAGCTTCCGAACAGCATACCAACGTCTACGACAACGACATCCGTGAAATCGTGAAGGTTGACACCAAATTCTTGTACTTCAAGAATAAATGATAGTAATGGACTCGATGCCAGTGTACTTTACAGACTAATGAAGGCAGGCGCCAGAACTCACCAAGCAATGAACGCAACAACAGAACTCAACTGATAATCAGAGTAACGGAAGGCGACAGTGACAACGGAGAGCAATACAAATGAATCAACAAGCAAATGAATGCAGCGAGAAGAGAGAGACAGAAGCCCGTCCGCGTTCGAATTGTGGAGGGAAAACACAAGACCTCAGTTTCGGCGGGAGTTTCAAACGGTAGTCTATGGCAGCGCCATCACCGGTGATCCGTGCAGAAATTTTGGTATTTTTAGTCAACACCATGTGTAAAGTTCTGACATTCTCATTTTTTACTTATTCAAGTTCTAAAGGATGGCAGGCAGATTAGGAGCGGGAAAAATGGCGGCGCTTCCACCTGTTCTTCACAATCCAAAGGAATCCGACGAAGCGACTATTGTTCTCGCTTTTATAGATGCCTTCATTTAATCCGAACAACTTTGTAACTACAAATCTGAAATCTTTTGTTAGAGCTTCCAATTTCAGAACCTGTGTCAATCTTTTTTTGGCCTTCTGACGACAACTTCTTTATTTTTGATAATTAATTCGGTTCAAATGGAAAGAATCATTGCAACTAAAAAATAAATATACAATATAAAACAAAAGGGGTCAGAAAATCACATAATATTTTCGGAAACACATGCAGAGTTTACATTGGAAACAGATACAATAACTATACCCTAAATTCTGTACCTTGAGCCCTAAACCCTAAACCCTAAACCCTAAACCCCTACTGAACTTCAAGCCCCAAAGGTCAGGCAATTTGTGGTCGAAAGTAGGGGGGAAATGAAGAAGTTCAAAATAATCCAAACTTGTAGAATTCATGATTTAGAAAATTTTATTGGTTATCTACTTATAGTTTTTACTACAAAAAATTTCTTCAAAAAACATGTAGAAGTGAAATAATGTGGTGGGCATTCAAAATTCATGACGTTATTAAATATGAACCTCATTTCTTAAAATACACTAGAAGAATCCATAAATATTAGTCTAAAACCTATTCTTGCAGTTCTGGGTTTGCAACTCACGTACTTTACGTAGGGGTCATAGGTATTAAAACGGCTTATTTCACGGCTTTTGAAAAAAATATATGAAATTAGAAAGACCAAAAAATAATTGACATTATATATGAAGAATTGAACCACCTATGCGTAGTTCTTAAAATAGGTTTCAAAATAAATTTTTGTCAAAATAAGCTTTCAAAATAAGTTTTTAAAAAAAAATTTAGTAAGTTGAACTTGGAAATACTATAGGCAATACTTTCAAAGCCATGCCTACCTGCATTCAATTCACCAAACAATATTTTTTATTCCCGGCGTAATAGAAAATTATGAACCCTGCCTTATATTTTAATGAATCACAGATTTATATGTTTTTAAATGGGTCCATGTGGGCATATTAAAAAAAATGTAGTCGTTGAAAATAATGCAGGCATTACTTCAAAATGCATAGCCTCATTCAATAATGCCAACCATTTCTTCTGAATTTGCCATGTGACCCCAAAATCATGGACTAGGCCCTGCATTTTAGAAAATCAGTAATTCACGAGTCCTAAAAGAAGTCCACGTGGGCGTGTTAAAAATTAATGTACAAGTTGAAAATACCTTAGGCATTACTTTCAATTGCATGGTTGCATTTAATTCATCAACCATTTCCTAAAATCTGTTGCCTAGGTGACGATTTAAATGTGGAAGTTCTAAACGATCTCGAGGCACTTGAAGAATGCATGTGTAGAATAATTAAGTTCTTGCCTCTTATACATGAGAGAGGAAAAAAATTAAAAATAACGCATTCATTTTAGTCTGTTGAAATCTCTATTCCAAATTTCATAGAATTCATTCATTTCTCAAATCGAGGAGGGAAAACATGTGTAAATTGTAAATAATCCCCATGTGGGGATTCCATGTGGAGATTAAATTCTTGCCTCTTCTACGGGAGAGGGGAAAAAAATTATAAAAAAAAATTCGTTGTGGTTTAGGGAACCACTCAAACCCAAATGTCATGAAATTTTAGGGCAAATGGATGAGGATAAAGAATGTACAAGTTGTAAATAATACCCACATGCGAAATCCATGAAGGAATTAAATTCATGCTTTTTATATAAGAGAGAGGAAAAAATTAAAAAGATACCATTTGCTGTGGTTTAGGGAACCACTCATTCAAACCCAAATGTCATGAAATTTTTGGGCAAATGGACGAGGAAAAAAATGTACAAGTTGTAAATAATCCCCACATGGGGAATCCATGAGGGAATTAAATTCTTGCTTTTTATATAGGAGAGAGGGAAAAAATAAAAAATAAACCATTGACTGTGGTTTAGGAAATCACTCAGTGAAGCCCAAATGTCATTAAATTTTAGGGCAAATGGACGAGGAAAAAAATGTACAAGTTATAAACAATCCCCACATGGGGAATCCATGAGGGAATTAAATTCTTCCTTTTCATATAAGAGAGAGGGAAAAAATTAAAAAGATACCATTTGCTGTGGTTTAGGGAACCACTCAAATCCAAATGTCATGAAATTTTTGGGCAAATGGACGAGGAAAAAAATGTACAAGTTGTAAATAATCCCCACATGGGGAATCCATGAGGGAATTAAATTCTTGCTTTTTATATAGGAGAGAGGGAAAAAATTAAAAAGGTACCATTCGCTGTGGTTTAGGGAACCACTCAAACCCAAATGTCATGAAATTTTTGGGTAAATGGACGAGGAAAAAAATGTGCAAGTTGTAAATAATCCCCACATGGGGAATCCATGAGGGAATTAAATTCTTGCTTTTTATAAAGGAGAGAGGGAAAAAATTAAAAAGATACCATTCGCTGTGGTTTAGAGAACCACTCAAACCCAAATGTCATGCAATTTTCGGGCAAATGGATGAGGAAAAAATGTACAAGTTGTAAATAATCCCCACATGGAAAATCCATGAGGGAATTAAATTCTTGCTTTTTATAAAGGAGAGAGGGAAAAAATTAAAAAGATATAATTTGTTGTGGTTTAGAGAACCACTCAAACCCAAATGTCATGCAATTTTCAGGCAAATGGATGAGGAAAAAAATGTACAAGTTGTAAATAATGCCCACATGGGAAATCCATGAGGGAATTAAATTCTTGCTTTTTATAAAGGAGAGAGGGAAAAAATTAAAAAGATATCATTCGCTATGGTTTAGAAAACCACTCAAACCCAAATGTCATGCAATTTTTGGGCAAATGGATGAGGAAAAAAATGTACAAGTTGTAATTAATCCCCACATGGGGAATCCATGAGGGAATTAAATTCTTCCTTTTCATATAAGAGAGAGGAAAAAAATTAAGAAGAAACCATTCATTGTGTTTTCGGGAACCACTCAAACCCAAATGTCATTAAATGTTCGGGCAAATGGACGAGGAAAAAATTGTAGAACTTGTAAATAATGCCCACATGGGAAATCCATGAGGAAATTAAATTCTTGCTTTTTATATAGGAGAGATCAAAAAAAAAAAAATAACCCATTTCATTGTTGTGCTTTGGTAATTATCATGAAAGCCTAAATGTCATGAAATTTATTGTCAAGTCGAAGAGGAAAAAAATGTGCAAGTTGCCAAGTTGTAAATAATCCGCACATGGGAATTCCATATGGGGATGAAATTCTTGCCTCTTATTAACGTCAGAGATAAGAAATTAAAAACAATTGCAAAGCTTAGTCTGTAGTTTGTGGAATGCAAGCCAAAATATTATGGAATTTAATAATGGCGAGTAGAGCAAACATGGGAAAAATTTAGAAAGTGCATGAAGAATTCAATGTATTAAACTTTTAAACTTCTTTCCTGCGTGCATGTGTATTTATCTTTTGACTCATGAATCTACTATTTTTTTAAATTCAATTTTGAAGGATTACGTGGCGAGTGAAAGACAATGGCACGTCAATTGAATGTGGCCATACATTTGAAGATAATGCTTACAGGATTTCCACTTTCTATTTTTTTTAACACATTTACGTAAACCTATTAAAGGATTGATGAATTTCAAATTCATCAAAATTCAGGGCAGTGTCCATGAATGAAAATGGTGATGGATTGAATGTGGTCATGGATTTGGAACAAATGCCTAAAATATTTCCAACTTCTACATTTTGTTCCTCCACTCCCACGTGGACTTCTTTTAAGACTCGTGCATTATTGATTCTCTAAAATACAAGGTATGCTCCATGATGTTGGGTTACGTGGCACATTTTAAAAAAAGGGTGATGAATTGAATGTGGCCATGGATTTGGAAATAACGCCTACAATATTTCCAACTTCTACATTTTTTTTCCACTCCCACGTGGACTTCTTTTAGGACTTGTGAATTATTGATTTTCTAAATTTTAGGTTGTATGGGTTACGTGGCAAATTAAAAAAAAATGGTGATGAATTGAATGTGGCCATGGATTTGGAAATAATGCCTAAAATATTTCCAACTTCTACATTTTGTTCCTCCACTCCCACGTGGACTTCTTTTAAGACTCGTGCATTATTGATTCTCTAAAATACAGGGTATGCTGCATGATGTTGGGTTACGTGGCACATTTTTAAAAAAGGGTGATGAATTGAATGTGGCCATGGATTTGGAAATAATGCCTAAAATATTTCCAACTTCTACATTTCTTTCCTCCACTCCTACGTGGACTTCTTTTAAGACTCGTGCATTATTGATTCTCTAAAATACAGGGCATGCTCCATGATGTTGGATTACGTGGCACATTTAAAGAAAAGGGTCATGAATTCAACGCGGCCATGGATTTGGAAGTAATGTCTACAGTATTTTTGACTTGTACATTTTTTTTCCACATGCATGTGGAACTATTTCATGACTCATGAGTTTGTGATTCATGGAGATATAATAGGACATGGCCTATATATGTTCTGGGTTAATTTGTTGCAAATTAAAGAAGAAGAGTTTAGGTTTGAAAATAATGCCTACAATGTTTCCATTTTCTACATTTTTATTTTCAATTTCATTTGCAGTTGTTCATGACTCATGAATTTTTGATTCATTAACTTATAGGACATGAGTGGACGGTTTTCTTTAAGGGAAGTGACAACTTACATTCAACTCCATTACTAATAAGAAATGCATTGTCTTTATAAATCGTGATCTATATAGTTACACTAAAGTATATGATTCATTAAAATATAGGATATGATTAGTCTGTTTTTTGGGGGTGAAGTGACAAATTAGATGCAACTCCATTATTAATAAGAAATGCACTGTCTTTATAAATTGTGATCTTTATAGTTACACTAAAGTAAGTGTGTGTGGCCTATGCCGTGAGTTTAGTATTTCAAATTTTTTTGGATATTATTTATATAATTTTGAAGCGCACGCCCAATGTTTAATTAATGTTGTTCCAATTGGTCAAGTTTAAAGTAAAAACAATTGGCGTATCTTAAAAATAATAAACGACTTCGGTTCTAGAACCCTGAAGTATTTTAGTTTGAACGCCATAAATCTAAGTCTTTGCTATTATTTTACATTTTGAGATAAAAAGAAAATCAATTAAAACTGCAAGCTTCTTCAAATGTCACCTTATTCAACCTCTTATTAAAACAAACTACACCCAACATCCTATTCAATTGAATGTTTTGATGGACTACCGTTAGTGTGGCGGTGCTGAAGCCTAAATAAATTACACTTTATTCAACATCCAAAATTAATTTTATATCTAAAAATTATTGTGATATAGGTTTGAATGCCCCGGAAATTAGACTGTTCACTCTTTTTGAATGATGTTTAAATTGACGGTTTAAACAAAAGCAGACCCATACATTTGTGTATATTTCACTGCTGCATTCATACCTTAGGTTACGCTGATTGTTAGGTTTTGGTTTATTTGTTTGTTTGTTACGGCGCGATGCGATCTACGATACCATTTGAAGTACCATTTAAGGTACAATCGGTATGCACTTGATTGGCAAGGAACCGGGAAGGTTGCATTGGGCTTTGTTCCATGCTGTTTGGGCTCATTGTCAAAAAGTTAGGTCTTTTATTTTGTTTATTTTGTTTTTTTGAACAATATTAAAAAATTACATATATTATTGTTTTGATTTTGGCAAAAACATTGCGCATACTAGTATATTGAACGATATGTTTTATTACCCTTCTTTGCTTTAGATATTGGGGCACATTAAAAATTTACTTTACTATTGTTTTGATTTTTGTAGTGACATCGAGCACACTAATATATTGAAGAGTGCATTGAATTTCATTTCTTAACTTAGAAAATTATTTTTTCTATTGCTATTTCTATTTTTTCTATTTCTATTTCCATTATTTTTTCTATTTTTTCTATTGCTTTGGTTTCTTTAATGACATCAAACACACTAATGTATTGAAGAGTACATTGAATTTCCTTTCTTAGTTGAAGATATTGGTGTAGTATACGAGTATTGTGGGCAACGGGTTGGATACGCGTATGTCTCTCCTATTAAGTTTGCATGGTATACTGATCTATATTCAGGTGCCATATTTGTTTTGTTTGTCACGGTGAGATTTCTTGGACCGTGCGTCCCCCGGTGGCATGCTTGACACCGTTGGAGAGCTCTCCGCGAGAAGAGGTGCACGAGTTGGTTTTGTGGCATTAAAAAAAAAATCTTTTTTGAGTTATTTTTTATTTTTAAAATTATATATATATATTTTTTCAATGTGGCAATGGCAAAGCGCTATACTAGTACAGATATTGAGGGATAGGACCTGGTCACTTCCATCCGGGTATATTGGCAAAGGCCTAGTTATTCACTCATCCAGGTATCAAGGATGCAAGGTCGAATAAGAAGGCCACCATGGTGTCAACCGGGTCGGGTATCGTATACGAGGTTCGGGTATCAGGGATCAGGTTTGCGCGCTAGGGTTTGGCAAAGTCTGTCCACGGGCTTGTTTTTGCGGCTGTTTCAATCTGGGTGTTGCGGTTTTACATGTTAGCAAGAATCTCGATTGTATATGTGCGTACGGTATTAGCATATGAGCTTGCGGCGTCCAGTCTCTCAGTTGTGCGTCCGATCTCTTAGTTTAGCTTTCTGAAGCTGGAGCGAAGCGGGGCGGAGTGTAGCGGCGGAGGTTCCAATTTGTGTTTCTAAGGAGCAACCGGAGTGAAGCTTGAGCCGGCAGCAGCGATAACAGAGCCGCCACCAGCGAAGCTTGAGGCGGAGGCGGAGTGCAGCTTCAGCTAGAGTGGAGTTTTTGGCGTTTGGAGGTGTTGCGGCTCGTCAACAAGAGCTTGACCGGCGGAGTCGGAGCGTTGCGCTGAGCATGCGAGCGGCAGGTGTGTAATTTTCCCGTGGCGTTTGTTTAATTTCTGTCTGTTTTGTACTTTATTTGTGGTGCGTGTTTTGTGTTGTCCCCGACTTTTAGGGTTCAGGTTGCTTGTCTTGTGCTCTTCGTCTTCGTTTTGCAGGCTGCTTGTCTTGGTTAGGTTGCTGATGCTATTGCTAGGGTTTTAGAATGCTTGTCTTCGTTAGGTTGCTGAGACTATTGCTAGGGTTTTAGAATGTTTCGACGAAAGCTGAAGATAGAAATTGGAGCTGCAAAGCAATTTCAGCAGCTTATTCTACAGGAAGTGAGTTTGGCAGACGTAGTTTTTTGTTTTCCAACTTATATAGTCTTCATTTTGCGTTGAAAATCTGTTCTTTTTGAAAGCCTGGATTTAGGGCCCTCCGCATTGAACTTGAGGTACATTGAGGTCTAGTTGCTGCAGAGGACTTTCAAATGCTAGTTAACGATTGAAGGTTTGTTTTCTGAAGCTATTATTATGTCTCACTGTTTTCCTCGTCCCAATTTCTGTGCAGAATATATTGAAGCCTCTCTTGGGTACTGGTACGTTGGAGCTTGTGTAATTTGAGACCACGAAGAACTCATTCTACGGTAAGTCTGAATTAGGCAACATTTTGTCTGACAAATTCTATTTTCCAGTCTCAATTTCTTATTTCCGCTGTGCAGGCATTCGAGTCGTATGGCTTAGGGTGCAGATCCATAAGAAAGGTCAATGATAAACCAGTAGCGCCAGATATTGCATTCAGAGAGTCTGCAGTCAATTCAAATCGATAGCAATTCATCTCGATGGCAATTCATGTCGATGCCAGCCAGGAATTGCTAGAATGAGTAAGACGTAGCTCTCGATAGAACACCCCAGTAGCCAAAATTAGTAATACTGAAGG
Source organism: Pseudisothecium myosuroides (assembly GCA_951799445.1). NCBI lineage: Eukaryota > Viridiplantae > Streptophyta > Bryopsida > Hypnales > Lembophyllaceae > Pseudisothecium > Pseudisothecium myosuroides. The sequence continues at coordinate 3,270,170 of OX637297.1, forward strand.
AGGAACTCCCAAACCCAACAAAGCCCTTGTTTTTTTAACTCGATTCCAGTTCACAGAAACCCAAATCGCAACCAAATTCAACTGGGATCGAGATAAAAAAACATATAGACCACTAAATTGACAACAGCAACAGAGATAAAAACAGTAGCCACACCTCGGGTCGACCTCAAAGAGTGTAATCCTCAGTGACAGAGGTTAACTCGATTCGAGTTAAAATACTTCGGGATGAGAAGCAGACACCAAGTAGTATTCGAGTGACAAAGCTGTTCAGTCACAGAAAACAGAATCGAAAACGAATTTAACTCGGTACGAGTTAAAGCAAAATAAACTTCCACGGCCAGAATAGTACAGCAGGCATGAGATCAAGTTAGGCACATTGTCGAAAAGACTACCATGATACCACATCCCAGTTTAACTCGGCCCGAGTTAAATTCCAAACGGCAGGAAATTCCTCACAGAGTTTATCTCGATTCGAGATAAACAAGGTTACAAATATCGAAAAAGCTCAGCAATCCTGGTCACAAACTAAGAGAGAAACAGCCCAGGAGCAACGATAACGAGAGAAAGGACACTAGGATAGCAGTTTTAACTCGAGCCGAGATAACTCAAAATACCAGGATCCTAAGCCCTGAACGGACAAGAGAAAGTACACAGACCACCTCGGGGAGTTTAACTCGGACCGAGTTAACTGACAGTACAGCGGCCCATAGTCCTCAGCGGGAAAACGAAAGTAACCCGACCTAATGAACGAGGTTAACTTGGACCGAGCTAAGTCAGAATACGCCAAACCAAAGCACCAACAGAAAATCGGAAGTACCCAGACCTCCTCAGGGAGTTTAACTCGGATCGAGTTAACCTGGAAAACAACGAATCTAGGAAGCCATCAGACAGACGCTAGTACCCTAACCCTCGCAGGCAGTTTAACTCGGGCTGAGATAAACTCAACAACAAGGAAACCGAAACCACCGAAGGCAAACAATTGTACCTGAAGCTTCTCAGAGAGTTCAAATAGGACGAGGTAGACAAGTATACTAGAAGGATAAATGAAACCTAAACCCGTCAAAACTCACGCGAAACGAGAGATGACCGGATGAAGCCGCCATTAGAAGACAGTTTATCTCGGACCGAGATAAAGTCCATTCCTGGTGAATACAAACATTAAGAAGCCTATGATGAAAATCCCTAAGCCTACAACACTGAAACTCGTCCAAAGCTGAACCCCCGTTATTAAAGAGTAGACAACCTTGTTACAAACCATCTGAGTTGGTGGATGCATAAGTAGAAGTTGTACCTTAGGATTGGTATGCTCTGTCTTGATTTTATCTCGACCCGAGTTAAAGTATGTGATTGTTGTTCTGCATACAGATGGAGTCGCAGAAGGAGAAACTACAAACGCATTTTCAGCTCTTCAGTATACTGGAAGAGAACTCCGAAGAGTATGGGGACTTGGACGTCTTGGAAGAATGCTGGGAATGGAAGGAGCCAGAACAAGTTGAGTTCTGGACAACCCTGCTTGTTCCCATGTCGACTGAGCTGAGTTTCATGACGAAGTATAAACGGTCTGAAGCAAACCTCCCGGTATCACTTCACGAGTCCATCAGGGAGATCACAACTGGACCAAATGGGATAATTTTCGTGTGCTGTAAAACAACTGATCCACGCCAAAAAGAAGAATATCTCTTCTCGTACGTTGTACACACACGGAAGACTATATACTCCGTGTCAACGTACTACACAAGTTTGGGAGACTCCGCCTTCCAAGATCTGCAGAAGGACTTGGAGAAGAACATCGCTGACAAGAAATGGGTAGCAAAAGATGGAGGTCCCCTTATTTGGAAATCTCTGGCGTCAAAGCTCAACGCCCTGGTGAAGTCGTTCGATTACATGAAGGTCAGCGTCGACGAACGACTTAAAAGGCTTGCTCCAATGTCCCTCACTCGGGATTACAGCAGTCAGGGTGGGAGCCAGACTTCACTTGTCCTGACCACGCCGGAGACGGGTAGAAGCACACGAAGAAGAAAACTACAAAGCGATTCTCTCGTGGTAACCCCGCCGACACAGCCCCACCGGTTGCAAAAGGTCGGAAGAAGAAATCAGCCCCGGAGAGCGAGAAGTCAAACTTGGGAGAAACCAGCATGGCTTCCGAAATCCTCAACATACCGGAAGATATCGGTGGCCACGTGAAGGAAATAAAATACGTGGAGTCCTGCAAGTCTTACGATGACTACTGGAAGGAGTGCACCGACTCGTATGTGGAGGGAATTGGGCTCCACTTAAGAATCCCCTTGGAGCAGCTGGAGACGCCTCCTCAAACATTAAACATCCGCGAGCTGGAGGAAGGTGGCGTCAAGAAGTCACTGAATTTTCTTCTGAACATGCCAGACCCAGACAAGAAGATGACCCTCTGCGTCATGCCTCAGGACCAGACGAAGAAACCAGGGAAGTTTGAGGATGTGAAGGACTGCAAGTTCTGGATGGTCAATGGCCAGCATTGCGTAGAGGCATCGAAGAGGATGCAAAAAATGGACATAATCAAGGACTCAAAGAAGGAAAAATTCAAAGACTGGGACTGCTTTGTGGTTTGGAACAAAGACCATAGGATCATCCGAAAAATTTCAGCATACTATAATTGGGTGAACCATTTCCAGAACTTCATGCCAACGTGGGCGACAAACATTATTGGGGCACGCTTTGTGTGGACTCAGATGGGGAGCCCGACACCACCAAGGGAGGCAACTGAGTTGGGGAAACCTGTCAGGCCCCCAAAACCAGCATCCAAGGACGTGAAAAATGCAATCCTCTTCGCGGTAAATTTTTAACTCGGCTCCAGTTGATTAGCGCATTCAAAATTTTGTACATGCAAACTATTTGTGATGATACTTAGTTGTTGTTCAGACTTCATGTTTATGCAAGATTTACCTCGATGTGAGTTAAAACCCCTTACACTCCATTACTAACGATTTCCTAATACATGTAATCAGGACTTCAAAGAAGCTGTGAAGCTTCGGTTCTCAATGATCGACGCGAAGAGAAACCAGAAGGACATGAGCCAAAAGAAAGAGATGGATGTCCACAATGAAATAAAGATTATTACGGCCGCTTCGGATGTGTACGACCTGTGGAGTCAGGTCATCTCCAGTCATGCCCAAGGCGAGCTCATCAGTCCCGATTTCTTGACAAATTTCAAGAATACCAAGGGCTGGGACGCAGAGAAGGATGGGATCATCAGTTGAGAGTTTTTTAAGTAGATGGGCAATTGCTCCGAGGCCGACTTGAAGAGACTGGCTATACATTTGCTGAACAAGACCAAGGATAGGACGCTGCCATACCCGAAGGTGACCATGAAGTCCACGAAGAAGGTGATCCCCGAGACTTGTAACGCCAAGGAGTGGCTCGAGAGGTGCAAGCGGAAGACGGCTATGAAGAGGCAACTCCATACCCTGAAGCCAGATCTCAAACTCTATAACAAAGAAGGCAACTACAAGAAGAAGGAGTGGAAGAAGTTTAAAAAAGAATACAACATCACAAGGGCCACGAAGAACACGCTTGTCACTGCACCTAGTGAGCAGTTCTTCTCGATGTCCAAGTTGCCGTCCAACAAGTTCAAGAGTTTGGGAGAGCTGTCTGGGATAGCGAAGGAATTCTTCAATGTCTTTCTGGAGAGCAAAGGCCGGTTTGTGAAGCCAAAGGCGAGGGCGTTCTTCAGGCCCTACGAAATGAAGGATGATAGCCTTGGAGAGTGGGACACCAATGCGTGGAGCGAATCCAAGAGATCAACTTTGAAGTTGGCAGTCATGGACTTCAGGAACATCCTGGGGATTGATGAGAAGGATTTGAAGTCCGAAGCCGACGCATATTATGAGTCGTTCCTCTCAATCCTGGAGACGTATGTGGACCCTGCGGTTACCGACCCTCAGGTTTGGCTCTGGATCTGTGGGGAGAAGGAGGTAGAGATGGACCTGCGCAACTACATCAGAGTCTCCTCATTTGGGACGTCCTATTTGGTGCATTATGTCGACTACATTCCTAGACCGTTTGAGCGGGTTGCAGACGTCCCCAAGAGAAGCAAAGGGGCCAGGGATCCTATCCAATTGCTCTTCCTGGTTAAGAATGGGACGACGCCAAAGACCACGAGAATTCCAAGGCGGTTTACAGTTGCCCAAAAGTCCAGGCACAACATTCGCAAGCAGGGTTATGAGATTGACTACAGGTTGTACAACACGGAGCTTTGGATGGAGTTCTACTTGAAGGTGTTTGACCTGTTTGTTTCATCTCGAGAGGAAGTTTTGTCCATCTTCGCAGGAGGAAAGATTACCTGTGCCGCCTGGGTATGTTCTAGTCTGTCTCTCTTGATTTTAACTTGGGCCGAGATGAACTTGACTTCAGTGTAGTTTATGATTTTAACTCGCTTCGAGTTGATGTTGACTAACGTTTGCTGCTCTCGTTCTGCAGATGAACTCCATCGATCACTACGTGATTGATGACAGTTATAACAAGGATGATTTCCTCAACCTCTGCGTAAGATCGGAGAACATGGACAGAGACGACTTCCTTGACTCCCACTACTTCCTCGACGAAGATGATTTTGAGCCTAGACAGGGCAAGGCGTCTTCGTCTTCTAGGAAAGGGAAGGAGCCCGTTGACATTGAGGAGGAAGATGTCGAGGAGACTTCTCTCGTAGACACCACTGTGAATGTGTCCTCACAGGTCCACGAGCAAGAGAAAGAGGGGGATGATGCGGCAGATGCAGTGGTGGAGTTGACACCCAGAACTGGTCAGGGGTCGACTGCGATTTTGGAGACTAGCGACATGCGGGGTTCATCTAGGTCCTCGATGCAGCGTGGACAGACCCCGATATCCAACCGTCGGTCTATTCAGAAGAGGAAGGCGCCGCTCGCTAGGAGGAGTTCACCTGAGGAGCAAAAACAATGGGTGATTGACCTTGTGCAGCAGCAAATGGACGAGAATGCCAAGTTAAGGGAGGAGCAGAGGGAGGAGAACAAGAGGGCTCGGCTGGACACGAAGGAAATGATGAGTGAGTTCCTGAAGTCACTTCCCGCCGTGGTCGCCACCACAATGCTTACGGCAAGACCTGTGCTAGCGATTGAGCCTCCATCAGATTCTGCCGCCTTACAGATAGCCGATCACGCTCACGGATCCCCTGGCAGCAAGAGGCAGGATGAATCAGGATCTGGGACAGTTTCTGGTAGGCAGATGGTGCCGGATCGGGTTGTGGTTCAGCAATCTCCAGCTTCTGCCTCGAACAAGGCAAAGTCGGTGCTTGTCCAAGAGGAAGGCTTAGGCGAGCACATGCAGGTGGATCTGCTTTCGACAGTGGTGGTGGATGCGGCGCCAGCACAACCTGTTCGTCTTGACACGCAGCAGGAGATTGATATCGCTCGTGACTCAGAAGGAGTAGAGGCCGAGCAGTCACAGGACCCTGTGACTGGTAATCCTCCAGGTTGATCCTTGTGACTCTCTGCCTCTATTTCAACTCGATTCGAGTTGAAATCTCCTTCCGTTCACTTGATGTAGTTTGTTGTGTACTTAGACAGGAGTAGTTTCAGTAGAACTGCACTTATATATATTTGTATATATTCCTCAGTTGGAGGGTTTTTCTAATATACTACTGTCTTACAGTTTTTTTTTCCACCTTGAATTTGCAGATCATGTAACTGGGACAGAATGCGTTCCAATTTTGTCAAACTCCGGTGTGAATGATGCTCCTCCATTATGTCCTGAGCATGTCTGCTCCCAGTCATTGTATCCACATGGTGAATCCCTTGTAGACACGCTTCAAACAGATCCATCAGTGTCCCTGGACGAAGGTGCAGATTGTATTCCAGACGAAGCACTTCTGGAGTTGCACATCCCTGCCTCCGAATCATTGGTCAATGCTACCATTCCTTCCCCTAGGGTTGAGGAGGTTGATCCCGTAAGTTTTATTCCTGTTTTTTTCTTGGATTCTGTGCTCGTGTCTTTTACCTTGACATTTTCTTTTTCCCCTAGGGATTACCGGTTTGCTTTTATTTTATTTTTTCTTACAGAGAATGTGGTGGACAGTGCATTGGTTTAACTGTCTGCACATTTTGTTGTAATTCGTGGACAGGGTAGCAGTGAGGCCATCGTTCCAAGTGGTGAGGTGGAGGACCAGGTCCTCCCTCCATTCACGTCCGGGGAGGCAACAAAATGGCTTAATGTCGTCCTGGATCTGAATGGGGTACTCTGCGTCTGTGAAGATAAGAAGTATAATATCAGGGAGAGCAGATTCACCGAACTCGAGGAAATTTATCCGGATTTAGACACGTTCATCGTTGGGGTCAAGAAAGTCATAATTCGACTTCACTGTCTAGCTATTCTACGAGAGTTATCCAAGATCGTTAACCTCTCCGTCTGGAGCTCCATGAAGAGGTCCACAGTTAGGGATGTATGTGGGTACTTGTTTAAAGGTTTAGACCCCCCCTTGCATGTCTTTGGACAAGAACAATGCGACATCCTTAAGTGCAAGCTTAAAAATGGAAGGCCTGGCACCTACAAGGTCAAGGGAACAAGCAAGGACTTGTTCCTAAAACCGCTGGAGAGGTTGTTCCGGATGAGTGATTCCGTGTTCACGACTGAAAATACACTTATAGTGGATGACAGTCCTGCCAAGCACGTAACGAATCACCCAAAGAATGTCATTCTTTTCGAGTCGTGGTCATTTGGGGGGTACGGTGTGGTGGATGGGATTCTCATTGATCACCTACTTCCCTATATTCAACGCTTGCATGCAGCTAGGCCTAGTGAATTGTACCCTTTCCGGAGAGACAATATTTTTGGACGTTTGCACCTTTTTTACGAAGAGGATCAAACCGAGTTCAAAGAATTGACGGAGGCAGTGGAGTATTCCAACAGTTTATTCCTTCAGTGTAATGTAGGGAATCCTAATTACACGTCGGCTTTTGAAGAATCGAGGAGACCCCAGCATAGAGAGGTCAAAGTCGATGAATTTTGTCTCTTATACTATCACGTATTGGGATCACGGTGACTTGAACTCTTAGGAATCACCGTGTAATAGTCCATATGACCCCTAAACGTATTTGTTGTATTGTATTTATATGAATATTTTTTCTCTTCTGTCCTTATAATCTTTTGTATGTGGCTATGTCTGTATTTTGTACTGCATCTAATGACTTCATTTCTTGCCGTGGACAGTTGATCGTATCCTATCATGGATTGAAGCATGTCTTGTATTCAGAGCTAACTGCGCAATCAACAATGGATTTCTCAATGATGCCTGTCGACGATGGGGTTGTTGATAGTCCACCTAAGCGAAGAAAGCGAGCTCACCCTGTGAGCTCGCCTTCTTCGCTCAAATGTTGTCCACTATCAAACTGTCTACGGGATTATTCAAGTGGGAATGTAGTGAAACAAAGGAAGCTCTATGACGACGAAATGGCTATAAGGCCTGCCATTCAGGTAACGGGCTGGATTCCTTGTAGTTGGTAATCCACCCAATACTTGTCACTGTGTGTTTTATGTTTTTAAATGTTTGTGTAAGGTTTGATTTCATTTGTTTTTTCAGGGTGACCACGTAGGCGATAAGTCTGTTGACTTTTGTGTCACGGATTCTCAAGATTCAAAGTCTCCTAAATTCAATGGGACCGAGGAAACTGTGTTATGTAATGTTCTTCGACGTAATTTGCCTAAGTGCAATTCAGTAGGGGTACAATGGTGTGAACAAAAGCCCCGTGAAGATAATCCTGTATTGGAGCGTCCAAGCCATCGTCCGTGGGACGCTTGGGAGTTGAGGTCCTTGAGGAAACAAAGACGAGAGGCATCGAGTCAAAGATCGGCTAAATTTACTGGATATAGTCGAGGACCTGAGATATTTGAGGCCATGAAAAGGATGGAAATGTTTCAGTCATAGGAATTGTAAAGAAGATAGGATAGCTCTCTTACAAGGAATGTAAATGTGGATAGGATAGCTCTCTTACAAGGAATGTAAATACGGATAGGGTTGAAGAGTATTATAGAGTAGAGAAGGTGCCACGGTGTGATAAGTGAGAATTTGTAAGGAAAGTAACACAGTGTTTGAAGGATGAAATGAACTGCAAAGTGTAGGTAGCAACTATTTCCACAGAGGATATGAACTCAAGACTGGAACTTAGAAAATTCTAGAATCAAACTATGTCATTCTTCTTCACAAATACTCTTATAGACTGCAGTTTACACACTCCGGTGTGTAAGAGTACTTGTCAAGGAGAGTGATATAGCTTGTTTCTATAGTTTTCTAAGTTTCGATCTTGACTTCATATCCGCTGTGGTTATAGTTGCTACATATAGCTTGCAATGAATTTCATCCTTCAAATATTGAGGTATCTTTTTTACAAACATTTACTGTCAACAATGTATCATTTTCTTTGGAAGGATGCGCACGTGTCCAGCGTAAACAGTTAACTACTAGTAATGCATCAGTATAGGAGCTTAGTTGCTTTAACAAAGTCACATGTCAATGTGATTGTACATTCAATGATATATACATTCAATGATTACTTTCATGAAATTGCAGTGTATTTTGTAAGTAATCTTTGGTATGTACAAATTTTGTTCCTATATGCATGCTTCCTCTGTCACTGCATTGCAAGTTCTGTATATATAGAAATCAAATTCTCTTGAATTTATGATTTGTAGGGTTCCCTATACTCCCATTTCCCTGGAAAACTCCCATTTTAATGAATATGATGTTCAATCATGATATGGCTGCCGGCCAAAAATTTGCCTGCAATGAAAGCCTTGAAATCAGGCACTTCCTCTATAAGGTGGGGGATAGTGGGAATGGTTTCTACATCCATGAACGACTTCATAAGCGCAGGAATTGTTAGGAAATTTTCCTTCTTCAACAACATGCTCCATCTTCCAAAGAGCGCATCAATGTCGTCATGAGTATGACCCACAATCATGAAGTTCACATACACTTCACGGAAAATCTTGTTTGCAACCAATAGAGACCAGTAGCAAAAAACGTATCTGTTCTTGTTGTCCCTAGCGGCATTGTCCATCTGCACATTCAAAATCGGCGGCAAAGGCGTTGCTGGAACTAAGTTCTCCGGTGGCGGGGGGAGTGAAGCTTCACACATTTCCGCGCCCTTCAGAAGCGCCTTTGACAAATTTGTCGACCTTGCCCCCACAAACAATTGTGGAGAAGAAGACTTTGGCGGCAATTCCAAATCTCGCAATAACTTTGCCATGGAGCCAATGGTGTAGTTTGAATCTTTAGGAAACATTTCCAAGCCATAATGCGCGTACCGAACATCACTATGACCATGCGCAATCATGCCGGTGACAGCAACAGGCAATTTCGTGAGCCCGTCCAGTTCTTTAGTCTTGTGAGAGAAGACCGGGGATGCAGTTTTGGAATGGTCCATCTTGTCATGCATGATTGTCAAACACTCGTGTGGAAAATTGTGCGACTGGTAACGGTTTGCATAATACAGCTCCCTATGCGCCTGAGCAATAGCCAAGTGTCTATCTAGCCTCCTAGTCCATTTCAGAGCGCTTTCAGATCCGACAAAACAACTCTTCCGTATCTCTTGTAATCTGTCACACTCTGAACACCGAGCAAAGTTATCTCCAAGCTTCTTCACCTTGTACTCTGGGAACTTTGAGGACCTAATCTTGCTTAAGTTTGAAGTTGAAATGTCCGGCAATCCGAAGGTCGCATTCACTTCGTTGATTTCTTTCATTTGACCCTTCCATTGAAAGGTAGCGGGGAGACACATGGAGACGACTTTTTCCCTTGACTTCAGGGTTGGGGTATGATGTGGCATGCGATCCGCCTCCTTGTCGAGGATGCACTTCAACGTTGCCGTGGCTTGTTCAGTATGCTTCCTTGGCTTCGACAACCCCGTATTACCGTGTGCACGCGCCTCTCGATCGTTCTTCCAGTATTTCAGGTAACGATAAAATGTTGCCTCCGGGACAGCAGCAATATGCATCCATGCTCGCATGCACACACTAATGCTTTCAATGGTCAGCATCTTCCTCCCACGTGCATCAAAATGAACTGATCTATGTACATCAGTCTTCATGTGGGACCTGAACTTAAATGATGAGCTGTGGTACATGCGTTCTCTGAAGGCTCGAATTTTCTCCCTTGGAAACGGCTGAACACAGTTTTTGCTGCAGCAGATTTTGCTGGAAACAAGGTTGATGGACTGTTGAGTGAGGAGCTCTTTAGACTTGAGGGCCGTCACGCGAGGTGGATTTCGAAGTAGACTTAAATAAGGCCGGGCAGAAGTTCGTGTAGGAGGATTCAGAAGAAGGGCTTGCTGAGTTCTAAAATTATCCCGTAGTTCATGGTCGTGAAGACTTGCCCCAGAGCAATGGACTCTGTCAATGGGCCAAGCCATCAAATAGTAGATTCTCTCCTCCGGGATGTCCACTTCAAAATGAGTCCTCGTAATGTACACAGCAACGTGGGTATCCTCGAGAGGACCATTCGCACCGAGCACGAGGTCCGAATTGACGCTATGGCAAGTACCTTCGCCAATGAGTAGACTGCCATCGTTGTACAAAGTCACGGTTCTAGTATTCCAGAGACGACGTGGAATTCCTTCGCATTCCGGAATTTCGACATTCACACTTTCAACCGCAGGATTTTCCTCGTCGGAAAATTCCATAGGGTTAGCTGCAATGTCAGAGGAACTCATGACAGATATCTGCAGAACAGAAAGCCAACATTTTGTAAGTGATCGTCATAATGTACATCATTTCTCTATTCAGCTCAAATCGAGCTGAATGGGGAAACCAATAGATATCATAAGTCAAAATAAAATGTACACATATTCTTCTAAGGTGGGGTCCCTATTCAACTGCATAAAATACTACTCATTCAAGGGAGCTGTTATAGATTGACCCTTAATGTAAAGGAGAGCAAATAGTATTTTATACTCTAGAATGGTCACAACCACAATTGTTGACAGCAAAATATTTTGTGAAATCTTTCTGAACAACTACAGAAATGAGAATAATACGGTCAACCCCAAAAACTGACAAACTAAGATCAGCTCGATTCGAGCTAATCGCCAGCCTCTGTAGAAGTCATAGATTTTTTTACATTTCTCTGTATTATAATGAGCTCAATTCGAGCTCATTGCACTTGACAGCCCTTTCGTCTTCATGTATACTTAATTCATTACGTTTGCTAAAACAAAAAGTACTACAGATTTCTATATCCCATTAATCATGTTATGTAAGCTTCTAGACTCAGCTCGAATCGAGCTGAACCACAGTTATGAGCTCGTCAAGTACTATTAATTCTGTGAGTTTGTCAGGTACTAAAAATAATTCATTGGACGGACATTAAGCTCGATTCCAGCTAAATCACATTCAGAAATTCCCAGAGGTCCATGATTATGTGATTGTCATTAAATTATAATAGTTCCACAAAGACACATTCAGCTCGATTCGAGCTGACTCCTCACGTACAAGAATTTAGCGTGGTCAATCAATCAGCTCGATTCGAGCTGATTGGTCCCGTAAATTGCGGGACATTAACATTATGTGCATGATTCCGTAATTTTCAGTGCCAACTTCGGAGGAACCATCACCTCCACTTCCACAAACAATTACAGAGACGGAGACATGAGATGCAGGATGCATCATTCAATTGTACACCATACTGTACAACGCAAACTAGAATCTCTATGGCACTCTCTCCACAGTGGACCCGTTTCTTGAACGCAATCTTCTCTCAGGACTGCGCGTAGAGTCAAACGTAATCTGCAATCAATTCAAAGCCAGAAACGGAGCCCGCAATGTGATGACAATAACTACATTTGTTTACCGCGAGCGCTTGTACAAAACGGAGAGCCTCCTTTCAGGATTCACCGGCCACGATATCTCTCAATGACAAATACACTCAATAATTGGACTACACCTGCAACTCAAATTGATCTGCTCGACCACAAAAAGGAAGAAGCCGACGCGCACACGAGTTGATCCAGACAACAGGAAAGAGTGAAGAAGAATTTCGAAATAGTGGATGACGGCGTACAACCGGCTCACTCGCGGGAACTCGTGGGCAAGAACTAAATTGGAGAATTGGAGAAATTTAATTTTGAACGCTCATATTCCGATGGCGGTAGAAAATAAAAAATCACCGGATTCAGGGATGACTTTGTAGCTGCACAGCCAAAAAAACTAAAAAAGGAATCCAATGCCGTAGGTTGTAATTATGCCATTGACATTTTTGGGTAATATTAGTTGGACACATTCCCCTCGCTTTTTCCACAGAAATGGTGATAAAAACGGTTTTGGATTATATTTTAAACATGGATCTAGGATTTACAAGAGTTCGAAAATCATGACATTTCGTTCCGATTTCGTACGTACAAAATTCACATGAGCCATGATTAGCCCTGCACTTTGTAGAACCAAAATTATGAAAACCATACACATCAAATAAGGTGATATGAGAGAAACAAATGCAGAAGTTGAAAATGTTTTAGGGATAAACTTCAAATATAAGACCATGTGATATTCATTATATATTGTAAAATACAGTACCTCTTTATCCCCTGAATGCCCAAGGCCTCTGTGGAGCTTCTTGAAGTTTGCTCTGAATTGAACAAAAAGTCAAAATTTCATAAGTTGTACCAATTTCTTTTGAATTGTAACCTTACATAGTGAAACTAGACATGTTACAGATCACATAGGGAAAAAAAATATAACAATATCACGTACAAATTGAAAGATTATAATGTTTGATCATGAGGGTGTTAAAACTAAGAAAATTTTTCAATTCTATTTTTGCATGTCAACTCTAAAAAGTTGGTCACTAAAAAAATATGAGGTTGAAGTGCATAGCATGCACAACCACAATCAATTTATGGTTTTTCAAAATGTAGTCTACAATTTTTTTAAATGAATTTCGAAGGGGATTTTTCCTCAAACATCTACTGTATTTGAGGCTCATTTCGAAGAGCCCTCAACACTACGGGAAGTCAATATTGCAACGGGTATACTTGTACAAAATCTTGAATAGCAAAATCATAATCCTTCATTAATTTTTAAGATCGGGTCCTTGATCCTAAAACTAGATTTCAAAAAGAGTAATTTAAAAAATTTAAACTACTAAAAATAGCAACTTCATTGGATTTCACTTAACTTCAAAGTTCTTGAAACACCAAAAACTGGTGCCTTGGGCATGTAGGGGATAAAAAAAAATTCTATCATGTATATTAAATAAATCCAATCCCATTAGTCACTATTGTGTCCTGTAATGTCGCCACAACCAAACGAAAAGTACAAGTCAATTTTAAAACCAAAAAAGGCCTCAAAAGTCTATAACTTCCCCACTATAATAAGTCTGTGCACCACGAAACAAAGCCCGTGCTCCCCTCCTTGTCAAGGGCTTTCAAATGGTATTCTTTATGTGAAAAAAAAATGATTTTGTCTAACTTCGGCCTTATTAATGTGACCCCAACATACCATATGTGTATAAAATAATATAACTCATATTCTATTGAAGGTGATGTCTTTGATCTTCTTTGACAATATTGTTAAAAAAATTTACCGCTGTGAAAAGAAAAGATATACAATTTAAATGAAAGATAAGCAAGTTCAAAATTCGTGTGAAAAATGACATGTTCAGGATCACTACGTGAGAGATGAGATGTAGCTGATGAGTAAAAGGGGTGACCCTCATTGAAGGCTTGTGTGAAATGAAATCTTTGGGCATAACGCTTCAGGGACTTCCCAAACAAACTCATGAAGTGAGTGACATTTGCTTAAATGTAGTGACATTCTAATAATTATAGAGACATTTTTGTAAATGTAAAGACATTCCCATAAATGTGAAGACATTGACATGAATGACTTTGGCAATTTACTAGGACCTCTGAAATCAAGGGTTAACGTAATTGCGGTCAATTTTTTATTGTTTCTTATGTATTGCACGAATACATTCAATTTGTACGAGTTCAAAAACTGTTACACATTTGACATAATCAAGGGGTCATTCTTCCTTGTCCATACCTACTTCCAAATTTAAAAAATAATACTATAGGCACATGACTTTGTTTAGCTGTAGTAAGCTTTGAATAACAATGGAACATCTTAGACATTCAGATAAGATTAAATCCATGATCGAATGCGATGTCTTTGAGCCTCGGCCACCCAAACAATTTGGCTGTACCTGGCGTTCTTGCATGCAATGACAGCCCATCCACTTCACTATAAGAAACTCACGTTTTAGGTGACGAGCCCTAATTTTTTATGACGGATTCTAGGTGATGTCAATGTTGACAACCAAAATTTTTTATGTCAATAAAAATGTACAATGTAACATCAATGTTGACATAAAAATATTGGATTGTCAACATTGAAGTTATGTTGGACATTTTTGTTGACATAAAAAATTTTAGTTGTCAACATTGATGTCACCTAAAATCCGTCATAAAAAATTAGGGCTTATCACCTAAAACGCAGGTTTCTTATAGTGTTTGCTGACCCTTTCACTGGACTGACAGAACCGGAGTCAGCAATGAAGCTCCTGCAGTCTCCCCGTTGCTGGTCTTCTAAGCCATACGATACCATCTCCCTTTCAATACTACAAGACATTGAAAAGCTTGCTCCGAGACGAGAGTGGTATCCAAAGCATCTGCGATGTATGCAAAAAGTGACTTGGCCAGTTAGTAGGACTTTTTTCGTCGACAGCGTTTCATGCTTTTCATATCATCGTGGAGAAGTTCATCGAAGGGAGCAATCACTTAAGTGTTCTATTTCCTAGTTCAGAAAAGGCTCTCCCCCCTTTACCTACGGAGGCTTCAGATTTGCGGTGCAAATCGTACTGGCGGTCCCATAGTTTTCGAGGACACAAGGCACTAATGAGCACGAAACTTGAAGGTGATCCTCCAGATGTTCTCTTTTTATCAAAAATGAACTTGTTTGTGGGAGAGAGCACAAATTTAGAAGAACATAAAGCATTGCGGGTCTTGCCTGCCTGAAATTGGATTCCAGTGGACCGAGGAGTGTCCAATGCAAAGCTTGGCCAAAGCTGCATGCATATGGAGATCACCTCCTTTCAACATTATTTAAGCGCCATTCGTTGATCGGAGCCACTCAGGAACATATTTTTCTCGTCCGAAGTACTAATATGAGAACATGGCAGAAACTTGCTACGGGGAAGGATTTTGCTAATCATTGGATAAATTTTTATCGTTTGGCAAGACAGACCGTCAGTATGAAGGATCGTCAATTGGAGTTTACTTTTCGTCTCACACTTCTAACTTTTTGTGATGTGAACTACCGACTTCTATTTTCGCTGTTGTGTGTTGCTGTGCATGCACGCGACTTCTGAAGCATAGTTCCACCACCCTACGAAAGTTATAAGCTTACGAACGAGGCGGAATTTAAATGTTCATCCCAATTGCTCGTAGAATTCAAATGGGGTACACATTTGGGCTCTCTCCTCTAAACTTACAAGGACAACATCACATGAACACCCCCTTGTCCTTTGCTGTACTTCAATTTAAAAAAAACTATAAAGCCATAAAATTGGAACAAGGAGGACATTAACAAAAATATATACAAGTTGCAAATGGGATAAACATTTGAAATCCATGAGGTCCTCCAATTTGGGAATTTTTTTCCAACTTTAAGAAGGACAACAAAAAATAAATACCCCTCATCTTATGCTGTAGTTTAAGTTAAATAAAACTCGAAAGTCATGAAATTAGAACGAGGAAGAAATAAAAATAATACGTAGAAGTTGCAATTGTCGGAAACATCTAAAATCCATGAGGTCCTCCAATTTGGGCCTTTTTTTCCGACATTAAGAAGGACAACAACCAAAAAAAAAAACTCCTCCTTTGTTGTAGACTGTATAACTAAAGTCATTTTGAAAACCAAAGAAGATCTCAAAAGTCTATGACTTTCCCACCATAGGTCCATCGCCGCAAAATAAAGCCCACGCAGCCCTCCTCGTCAAGGGCTTTCGAATGGTGCTCATTATATGAGAAATTTGCACACAAAAGATAATTAATTTAGAATAATTTATTAATTTAAAAGGACCAAAAAAAACTCAAATATTTATAATTTATGCACAAAACTTTGACATGTCACAAAACAAAGCCCGTACATCCCTCCTTGCTGAAGGCTTTCCGATAATATCAAGCATGTCCCCGGGAATGCACAGTTCGGGAGATCTAAATGTAACAAATAAAACAAAACTTACAAAACAAAACAAACAAACTAAGAGCCAAACTTAAGGACTGGTATGGATAAACTCTTTCAGGACGTGCGCCCTGGCCATAAAAAAATTTGAGTGTGTAAATATTTGGAATGTTAACAAACAATTGGTATGCCCTGACGTGCTGTTTTCCGAAGTCAATAGAAATATAAATTCCTATTTTCTTATTTCAGTGAGCACTTTCAAATTCAATAACTTTCACACCATACGTACAAACATCAAGAAACAAAGCCAGTGTGCCCCTCAGTCCTTGCAAATAATTTTCTAAAAATACCCTCTACAATACAACCCATGCATGGTCCAAAAATTCACGTTCAGAAAGCCTTACAACTTAAATACAAATAAATTAGCTTCAATATTTTATCTCATTCTTTTATTTCACGTAGTATATGTTAGAAAATGGGGCACTAAATTTAGTGCACTCATGAATTATTATTCCATGAAGTATTTAGAACTTGTACAATATTTTTGACCTGCTTTTGGATGCCAATTCCTTGACATTTGAGATTTTAGTTCTTTAAACTACAACGTCTGGCTACTTCTCATTCTTTTATTTCACGTAGTATATATTAGAAAATGGGGCACTAAACTTAGAGCACTCATGAATTATTATTCCTTGAAGTATTTAGAACTTGTACAATTTTTTTGACTTGCTTTTGGATGCCAATTCCATGACATTTAAGATTTTAGTTCTTCAAACTACTAGGCATGGCTAATTCAAATTTGGTTATTTCACGTAGTACATGTTAGAAAATGGGGCACTAAATTTAGAGCACTCATAAATTATTATTCCTTGAAGTATTTAGAACTTGTACAATTTTTTTGGCCGTCTTTTGGACGCCAATTCCATGACATTTGAGATTTTAGTTCTTTAAACTACAACACATGGCACAAACAAACTAAGAGCCAAACTTAAGGACTGGTATGGATAAACTCTTTAAGGACGTGCGCCGTGGCCATAAAAAAATGTGAGTGTAAATATTTGGAATGTTAACAAACAATTGGTATGCCTTGACGTGCTGTTTTCCGAAGTCAATAGAAATATAAATTCCTATTTTTTTATTTCAATGAGCACTTTCAAATTCAATAACTTTCACACCATACGTACAAACATCAAGAAACAAAGCCAATGCACCCCTAAGTCCTTGCAAATAGTTTTCTAAAAAAACACTCTACAATACAATCCACTCATGGTCCAGAAATTCAAGTTTAGAAAGCCTTACAATTGAAATACAAATAAATAGCTTCAATATTTTTTGGAATAGAAGTATTACTTAGTTAGGTACATATCATCTACAAACCCAGAATTTTATTGCTTCCTATTTTCTTTGCATTGTATATTACGTTTGGAACAGATTTGTTAAAAAATAACTCAAAATATAATTATATACGGCATGCAATGAATTTTTCAAAAATTACAAATAATATGGCCCTAATATATGGTATGTGCATAAAATAATAAAACTAAATAATGTACTATTGAAGGTGATGTCTTTGATTTTCTTTAACATTATTATTGATATTTTATACCGTTGTGAAAAGTAATGACATACAGTTTAAGTGGAAGATAAGTAAGTTCAAAATTCATGTGAGACATGACATTTTCAAGATTAATAGAAGAAATCTGGACAACATGTTGTTGATGAGACGATCATGTTGTTGTGGAAGTTATAAAATTCTTTAAGATTTTTATTCTACAGAAATATTCAATTTATACCCATTTGAATTCATCACCTTACAAATTACAAAAATTATTGATGAATTCTGCTGGTACTTTCATGGCCATGATTACAAAAAGTCATAGATTTTTTTACATGCATTTTGTCCACTTATTTATTATAAAATTGGGAATAAAGCGTGCCCTACACTTAAATGGCTACCGATATCAAAATATCAAATGTCAAAGATACTTGTACGCAAATGCTCGAAACACATTAGAGGAAGTTCAAAATATTCTTAGGACTCAGAATCTCCAAAAATATGCAATTCAAACCCGTTGAAATATATGTCCACATTAATTCAGAAAAGTTGAACAAAGTCATGAAATTGGAAGGAGGAGGAAATAAAAAAATAAATAGAAGTTGCAAATGTAAAAAACATTCGAAATCCATGAGCTCCTCCAATTTGGGCCTTTTTTTCTTAAATTCAAAAAGAAAACAAAAAACAAATACCCCTCCGGCTTTGCTATAGTTTAAATTAAATAAAACTATAAAGTCATGAAATTGGAACGAGGAGGAAATATAAAAATATGTAGAAGTTGCAAATGTGGGAAACATTTGAAATCCATGAGCTCCTCCAATTTGGGCCTTTTTTTCTTAAATTAAAAAGGAAAACAAAAAACAAATACCGGTCATCCTTAGCTGTAGTTTGAATTAAATAAAATTCTAAAGTCATGAAATTGGATCGAGGAGGAAATATAAAAATATGAAGAAGTTGCAAATGTGGGAAACATTTGAAATCCATGAGCTCCTCCAATTTGCCCCTTTTCTTCTTAAATTAAAAAGGAAAACAAAAAACAAATACCCCTCCGGCTTTGCTATACTTAAAATTAAATAAAACTCTAAAGTCATGAAATTGGAACGAGGAGGAAATATAAAAATATGTAGAAGTTGCAAATGTGGGAAACATTTGAAATCCATGAGCTCCTCCAATTTGCCCCTTTTTCTCTTAAATTAAATTGGAAAACAAAAAACAAATACCGGTCATCCTTAGCTGTAGTTTAAATGAAATAAAACTTTAAAGTCATAAAATTGGATTGAGGAGGAAATAAAAAGAACATGTAGAAGTTGCAAATCTAATAAACATTTCAAATCCATGAGTTCCTCCAATTTGGGCTTCTTTTTCTAAAATTAAGAAGGAGACCAAATAAAAAACCCTCAGCCTTTGTTGTAGTTTTATTTTTTTTTAAAACCTCTAAGGCCATGACATTGGAGCGAGGAGGAATTTAAAAAAATATGTGGAAGTTGCAAATGTAGTAAACATTTGAAATCCATGAGCTCCTCCAATGTGGGCCTCTTTTTCTAAAATTAAGAAGGAGAACCCTAAATAAATACCCCTCGTCCTTCGCTGTAGTTTAAATGAAATAAAACTTTACAGTCATGAAATTGGATTGAGGAGGAAATAAAAAAAACATGTAGAAGTTGCAAATGCGGGAAACATTTGAAATCCATGAGCTCCTCCAATGTGGGCCTCTTTTTCTAAAATTAAGAAGGAGAACCCTAAATAAATAGCCCTCATCCTTTGTTGTAGTTTAAATGAAATAAAACTTTAAAGTCATGAAATTGGATTGAGGAGGAAATAAAAAGAACATGTAGAAGTTGCAAATCTAGTAAACATTTCAAATCCATGAGTTCCTCCAATTTGGGCTTCTTTTTCTAAAATTAAGAAGGAGACCAAATAAAAAACCCTCAGCCTTTGCTGTAGTTTTATTTTTTTTTAAAACCTCTAAAGCCATGACATTGGAACGAGGAGGAATTTAAAAAAATATGTGGAAGTTGCAAATGTGGTAAACATTTGAAATCCATGAGCTCCTCCAATGTGGGCCTCTTTTTCTAAAATTAAGAAGGAGAACCCTAAATAAATACCCCTCGTCCTTCGCTATAGTTTAAATGAAATAAAACTTTACAGTCATGAAATTGGATTGAGGAGGAAATAAAAAAAACATGTAGAAGTTGCAAATGCGGGAAACATTTGAAATCCATGAGCTCCTCGAATTTGGATCTGCACTTCTAAAATTAAAAAGGAGAAAAAAAAAAATACCACTAAGTAAAGACATCTGCTGCTGTAGGTTGAATAAGTAAAAACTCTAGAGCCATTAAACATGAAATATAAAAACTCTAATGCTATGAAATATAATTTTTTCCATTTGAATCCATTTGAACTTCTTTTGTCCGCGAAAAAAAAATTTGGAATGAAATGTGTCCTGTACTTTAGTCGCCTTGAATATGAGTTGTCATGGATTCGTTTATGTGAATGCTTTATTTTTATTTTGAAGGAAATTTTACCCAATCATTAGAACTTCATGTCCATGTGAATTAAAGCAAATTGGGAATGAATTTTGCTCTACAGTTTTTTGGCCACAAATTTGGATTTTCATGGATTTCTATACGTAAATGCTTTTATTTTGACCTTTTGTTTGTCTTGTTTGTGCAAATTCCATAACTTTTGGAATGGAAGGGCATTAAAGTATGGAATTTGTGAGTTCCACCTTCTTTTAAATTCACGGAGGGAGTGCAAATGGGGTACAATCCACGGAAGAAAAGAAAATATTTAATGAATGTTTCATGGTAGATTATCAAAACTTAAGTAATTTGAACCTAAGTCTATGAATTGAGAAATAAAAAAAAGGCTTACTTTATTTACACTTTTAAATATAAAGTTTAAGCCTTCTTGTACACTATTCTATATATTAAAATTTCTCTGTTTCTCTCTCTATATATTAAAAGATAGAAACCATGAAAGTAGTGTGTTCATGAATACAAGTGAACGTGAATCTATTAATTTGCAGCAACTCCTATATTTTTGTCCTCTTACGTACTAGGTTGAAGTTTATAACTTTTTGTTCTTAAATGCTTTAAAAAATAGGCAGTGAAGGGTCATTCATTGAATAAAGTTCCTTTTGTAAATTAAAAAATAAAGACCATGATATTACTATATTCATGAATCCTACATGAATGTTTATATCATTTTGAACTTCTATATTTTTCCCTTATACAACCCTATATCAAATTTATCACTTCTTGCTCTTAAATTTTTTGAAATACAACACAAGGTCAATTGTTTATTAGACTCTTTTTGTAAATTAAGAAATGTAGCCAATGATTATAGTGTGCTTTTACAACTACACTCAATCTATGAATAATTTCCAACTTCTATATTATATTTTGAACACTGAAGCATATAAACTTGATGAGTTGTTGTTCTTCAGTTCTTTCAAATACAATGCTTTAATTAGATTAAATTTATTTTTGTTTCCTCTTATAAATGAAAAAAATATTACCATGCACATACTACATATAATAAAAATGGTTATTCATGGTTGTTTTTATAATTGGAACACCTCGGTCGCATACAAGTAACTCTAGGAATTAGCAATTGGGGCTCCTGTTGCATGTATTATGGAAGACAAACAATTTTAAATTTAGGCCAATATTGTTATTCAATGTGTATTCTTGCAATTCTATCCCAAATGTGTTTAATGTGCAAAGTACTTTTACATCAAATAAATGAGCATTAGTTGTTTTCAAGAAATTAGTGGATAGTGTCACTCATTATCAATAAACAAACTTTCCACGGTCAACAAGTAGGTGTTCAAGGGTGACAGATTGACATTCAGATCCCTATCAAATTTAGGGATTTGAATGTGCTCCATACAATACATTGTTAAACTAGATTCAATAAGTCATGAGAATTAGGGTGCCTTATACCAAGAAATATATACTTTTGGAAGCCATTGACGTGAATAAAGAATACTGTAGATACTTCAATTTCTGTGGCTGTAGGTTTATGATATAATTACATCAATATTTAATTCAAAAGTACAACGTACTTATATATAATAATATTGACCTATTTATGGAATGTCAATTTCAAGAAAAAAAACTAGCTCGCTCGTGTAGGATGAACTACACAAAATAGTGAAACTAAATTGCCTTGACAATTAGGTTGCCGTACTTCCAGAAAATTACTTTACAAGAAATTAAAATCAACAAATATTTCTACAAAACTTTTTATTTGTATATTATATGGAGGTTCACCAGTCCCAATTACAACAATACTTAATTCCGAAGTAATCTATTCTTGTAGAGAAACAATAAATGTTTATATAGTGTAGACTGTCAAGAAATTTGTAATGGGCAACCTAATTTCACTATTTTGTGTAGTAGGGTGAAGGTACTAGAGTTTAGGGCAACGTTTGGGCTTGGTGTGGTTCAGGGCCGGTTATCAATGGAGAAGGCGGGTATTCAGAACCGGTTACAAGTACGGGTTCAATCGTGGCCGGGCGGGTATCAACCGGATATCTGCGGGAGAGGGCTAGGATTTTGTAGATTCGTGGTTAGGGTTTGGCGCTCACTTTTGTCAGCATAATTTTCTCCTGTCTGTGCTTAGCGGTTCTTGAGATTGAGTTTTGGCTTGTCGTTTCTCCCTGTTTGCATGCAAGCCGAAGTTCTTGAGGAGCGTGGATTTCGTTCCATTCTAGAAACCTGCAGTGCGAGTGCGACGACGTAGGTTTTTTTTTTGTCACTTGCGAGTGCTTGTTAGCTGACGATTAAGCTTCTTCCTCGCGGTGACAGCCTGGTGCGTCGAAGCTTCTTCCTCGTGTTGACAGACTTGTGCGTCAAAGTTGCAGTGGGACGACGGAGCTTCTTCCTCGCGGTGACAGCTTGGTGAGGGGCTTCCCATCTTCATTTTTTTCCTCTTGTTTCCTCTTGTTTACTCTGTTTACTCTTGTTTACTCTTCTCTCCAGTACTTGCTAGTTTGTATTAGAGTTTGTTTTGGATGGAGGTTGTGGTGGCGGGAGGTTGAGCATGCATTCAGCAAGTTGTACCGTGTATTACATGAGTGGGGACGTGTTTCTAGAGTTCACTGCGATCTTCTTCATTTTGCTTTTCAGTCGTTGCAAATGTAAAATTGAGGTGTCTGATTGAGTCCACCAGCAGGTTCCAATGAGCCTTCGTGTGGCTGAGGTTTTCTTACCCTGAATGTGGTGCTT
Source organism: Pseudisothecium myosuroides (assembly GCA_951799445.1). NCBI lineage: Eukaryota > Viridiplantae > Streptophyta > Bryopsida > Hypnales > Lembophyllaceae > Pseudisothecium > Pseudisothecium myosuroides. Next base: position 3,293,117 of record OX637297.1, read on the forward strand.
CACTGATTGTGGGAGTTCCCAGTCAGTCATGACTTTAGAGCCGTGTTTACGACCTCATTTGAAGCGGTGTATTTTGGTTCCATTTTGCGATGACTAACTTTCTGTTTGCGGTTGTAGCCTGCAGTGACGACTATTGGATTTGTATCCGACCTTGGATCTCGTGAAGCCGGCTCGGGGGAAGAAGTATTGTGGAGTTTACGGTGAGTTTGTTCTCATCAATTGTTAATTGCTCTTGAATTCTGCTTTGCTTGATTGGCTTCTTCAAGATTGTTTGTCATTGTCCGTTGGAAATGCATTTTGGAATTCCAGAGTTTGCAGTTGGCTAAGTTTGTTGTTGAAAAGTATACGGTTCCTAGGGTTTCCACAGTTTTATGTTGCTGGAATTGCTTGCAGTTAGTAGGTTTCATAAGGAATGTACGTGATTAGGGCTTGAGGGTTTAGTAAAGGCTGCATTCGAAGGCATTTCAGTTCTCATGTATGATAATGCCATAGATCTGTGTGACTGTGGATTCTATTAGTACCAAAAGCTCTGAATTTGAGCCTGGTTTTGTTCTGTAGGTCAAAATGAAAACGTGAATGTAATAGTGGTGGTGCTTGAATTTTAAATTTTTGCCTACAGAAGGATTTGGGCATGTGCTTGGATTACGCAAGTTGTGGTTAGGATTCACATTCAGGATTGTGTTGGGGTTCTGGTTTGTAATGTCTGTAGGGTCTGGTTAGGGTTGGGGTTACTTTTGCTTCAAGTCTGTAGGGTCTGTGCAGGGTTTCTGTAGGGTTTGTGTCGATACCCTTGTTCCCTGAACCCCCCCTGCTTCGAAGAGTGTAGCTCGAAGCACATTTAGCTTGAGCCAAGCTAAATTTCAGTAACCTGATTTATGAAATTAGCTCGACCCGAGCTAAAATCAACAAAACCTGGCATGAAATAACAAAACATGCGTTAGCGGCCCTGAAGACACAATAAAATTGAACAAGGCTCGCCCATATAATAGGCAAGAAACCCTAAAAATCAGCTCGAATCGAGCTAATTTGCAACAATGCAGCGCGCGAAGTAGCTAGGGAAGAGAACCACTTCAAAAAATAGAGCACCACGAACAGAAAAGATATAAGAAACCACTCATTCAGCTCGACTCGAGCTAAAAAAATGACAAGATTATAAATAATACATAGTAAGAGAACCAAAATAAAACAGCTCGAATCGAGCTCACAGTACAATATTCTAAAATATAAACAAGATACAAATAAGAGAGAAGAAGTCACCTAAGTGCTAAACATAAAGCAAAACAAAAAAGAGCCAAACGAACAGATGCACGAGGAGGGACCCAGAAAGATTTAGCTCGATTCGAGCTAAAGAGAACAGATAACTTGAGTTAAGTAGAAAACACAAACAAAACTAAGAAAAAAAACATAAATGACTAAATAAGAGGTCAACAAGTGGATATCAACCTCGATCAGCAAGTATAGCAGCAGAGCTCAACCTGTCAGCTTGACTCGAGCTACATACATGAGACGAGTAGAACATGAAAACAAAACGAGAACTGAATACGGAAGCTCGAATCGAGCTGAAAAGATAATATTCTCAGACAAAAACAGATACAGAAAAAAGGCCAAACCCGTAGCAAGCTGATAGCCAAGGTGAAAGCGAATATAGAAGCAGTCAGAGAGGTAGACATAAGTAGGGCAGGTAGGAAGAAGTCAGCTCGATTCGAGCTAACGGGACGGCAAGCTAGAAGCAAGTGCAGAACGAGGAGTGTGGCATTCAAGAAACTGGAAATTTATGGGGAACAATGTGTGGCCGCTCTAAGGGAGGATATTCAACTCGAGTCGAGCTAACATTGACTATAAAGCTAAGCAATGTTCGTCATGCTGCAGAATGGAGAGGCAGGTCGAGAAACTCGTGCACTACTACAAGAAATCTGAGGTCCAGAGAGTTGAAGATGATGGGGAAGGAGATGACTTCCTCAATGATGGAGAGTACTGGGAGTTTGTGTTCTCAGAGAAGGTAGATAGCTGGACTCTCCTCATGATCCCATGCTTTGAGCAAATCTGCTTCGCCGTGAAGTACAAAGGGATGGACACCTACCTCCCTCTCTTGTATGATGAAAGAATAAAAGACGTTGTGGAAGACGTCTTCCCCACCATCAAGGTCCACTATATTACCACCTAGAATGACCTTCCTCCAGAAAAGCAGTACAACTTCACGCTGCACTTCGACTCCCAGCTGATTCCCTTCCACGTAACCCACTTCATGGAGTCCCTGGCGACGACATCGTTCCAGGATGAGATCAAGGAACTGGAGGAGAAGGTTAACGAGAAGTGCTTCCAGAAAACAAACGAAGAGCCTCTCACTGGTCGGAGGCTATGCACTAAAATCAGAGCTCTGTTCCAGGACTTCGCGGTCCTGAAAACTAAAATACAAATCGACCGTCAGAGCAAGGCTACCAGGAGCGTCTCATTGAACGCCGGAAGCCAAGGACCCAGTCAGGTGTCTATTGACAACCAATCCCCTGGGGAGTCGTCAAAGCGGGGAACGCGCAACTGACAGTCGACGACAACACCAAACCGTCCACTTGCAAAGAGCAATTTAGTGACAACGTCAGCGGTGGTACCAACTGAGAAAACTGGAGAGCACTCTGCTGTGGACAACATCAGTCAGGACATGAGTATAGTCCCAGAATCATTGCAGACAAATCAAAACCCAGACTACGAGGAGTCCAATGAGGCGTACAAGAATTTCTGGAAAACCTGCGTAGATGTGTTTCTCTACAAGATTGAGAAGAAAGAGTTCACCATTGACAAGCTGATCCAGGCTCTGGCCTCTCTAAATATCCGAAGCAAGGAACAAACCATCATTGAGGGCATGATGCACTATCTCTGCAATATGCTGAACCACAGCAACCGGCAAACATTGTGCGTCATGCCAACGAAGAAGCCAACAAGGGAAGGTGACGACTCTTGGACCGAGATCAAGGACGGAGAGTTCTACATCATTAACGGGCAACGCAGTGTCTAGGCCAGCAAGCTCATGGAGGACCCGAAGTTCAATATTGACCCGGCCACAGTGAAGGACTTGAGGACCTGGAATTGCTACATTGCATGGACAGAGGACAACGAGACACTTCGTTCTATTTCGGCCTACTTCAACAGAGTCAACCATTTCCAAGCTATTCAGTCGTTGTGGGCAACTAACGTACTGGGCGCCCGACATGTCTGGGAGGAGATGGGATCACCGCACAATCCGAAAGAGGACACAGAAGCCGGAGCTGTCACCAAAGCGAGGCGCACTAAAGCTGCATTTGAAAACAAGAAGAAGTGGACGGTAAGTGATTCACCTCGAGTCGAGCTGAACTACGCTATGCTTGCTATTGTGAAGTAGTTGTTCACTGCACGGTCATTACCTTCTCGCTGATCAGCTCAAATTGAGCTAACAAGGATCCTGACGTTGGTTGTCCGGTGTTGATGCAAGAATTCACTAAGGCCATGCAGATGCGTTTCTCTATGATTGACGTTACAAAATCGCATCAGAAGTCCAAAGCCAAGGACTCAAAAGGCAACACCACCATCACAAATGAGATTAGCCTCATCACTGCTCCTGTAGATGTGTTCAATCTCTGGAGCAAAATCATCTCTAGTGCTGCGCATGGCGAGCTCATTGATGCGGACACCTTGAAGAAGTTCAATGTCAGATCGTCCTGGAAAACCGAGAACGGGATGCTAAACAAGGAATTCTTCAAGTTCTTCGGAAATCTCATGAATGACGACCTCACTATCTTGGCTAACCACATTTTATACAAAACGGGTGACAAGAGGATGTATCCTCAACCGAAGGTGACAATTAAGAAGACAACGTCAATTCTCGAAAGTTGTTACGCTTCGAAGGATTGGATTGAGAGGCGCAAACGAAAGGCGTTCGTGAAGAAGGAGTTGAACAAGATTGATCCGACATTGGGTTTGCTGAACGCGGTGGGGGAGCCTGTAATGGAGAAGTGGAAGGACTATAAGAAGAAGTACAATGTCACATCTGTGACGATGAATGTACTCATGGAACGGCCGAGGGATGCCTTCTTCTCCGACGTGAAGCAGAAGAAATCCAAGAACAAGTCCACGGAAGAAATTTCGGACCAGGCTGCTGAATTCTTCAAAGTCTTCTTACGACAATGGAAGAATTTTGTCCTGCCATCGGCAATGGCGCACTACGCGCCATACGACATCGCAAAAGACCAGCACGCTCCATGGCCAAGGGTTGTGTGGACAGTTGACAGCCTTGGAGATCTCGATCTCGGCATTATCGACTTCCGGTACATTCCGGGGGTGCTTTCGAAGAAGGACGGGACAATTGCAATTCCTTACTTCAACACCGTCATATTCTCTTTGAGAGGGAAGCAGCAGCCTAAATTTGAGGACATCCCGACGTGGTTATTCATATGCGCAGACATGCAGGAGTAGACGCAGGTGATCGCTTTCGTTGAGAACAACAATGTCCTCAGCAAGTACAAGTGCACGTTCACGGACTACATACCAGCACAATACAAGCGGATGGGGGACATGGCCTCCGCCAAGGCGAAGTCACTCGACAAAGTGCTGTTGACGTTTCTGACAAGTCCAGCGTGTACAAGGGGAGGCGACATTCCGGAGGTGTTTCTGGCTCCGGACAATGATACTTTCAATAAGCCCCGAGGGTACAACGAGTTGGAATTCCGTCTCTACAACACGGAGTTTTGCATGGAATTTTATCTGTGGGTGGTGAAGAAGTTCTGCTCTCCCGGAATGAGCGTATTCTCTGTCTTTGTAGGAAGAAAAGTCACTTGCGCAGCAGTGGTAAGTTCCTTACAGCTCAATCAGCTCGAATCGAGCTGATGTATCACATCCATTTGTATTGTTTCCTTCTGCTGCGATAAGTGTGACTCCTGGATGAACTGATTCGTTATGGAAGGAATTAGCTCGACTCGACCTGAATCAACGACTGGTTTAGTTCGAATCGAGCTGAAGCTATCGTGTACTCTCCAAACTAATGCCCGGAGTGAATTTCTTAATGTGCAGATGAGTTCAGTGAACGTCTGGGCGGCTGGAGTTACCAACGACACAGGGTTCTGGAATGATATTGCCCTGGCCGCCATGAAACTGGACAAGGCGGACTTTCTGGAGGGGGGGTATAAGGTGTAGGCTTCTGCGCGCAAGAAGCCTCCAGTGTCTCAATCGACTCCTTCGTCGTCGCGGAAGAGGAAGCAGTCACCCTAGGATTCGCCTTCCACTGGGCGGCGCGAGAAGGCACCAGTTGCAGAGCCCGAAGTCCTCTCTAACGATGAAGGCGACAAGCAGGACTACTATGTCCAGCAGGTGCTGGACGAGCAACTTCTGGTGGATGCCAGCACTTCGGTTCCTCCCACTCCGACCGAACATCGGGGATCGTCGGCCTCAAGCGGTCACGTGCAAGAGGAGCAACCCTCAAGCACGCCTTCGTCTGCCGTCATGCCAAAGAAGAGAAAATTATCTAAGCGGGACGAATACATGGAGTGGAGGTTCGTGGAGCTGGAGAAGAGACAAATGGGGCAATTCTAGTACCAGCATAACACGAGGATGGATAAACTGCAGACGTACATCTTGGTGGACTCTGCAAACAACACCGATAAGCTGGACTCCATCATCAATCACTTGAGGGGTGCAAGACCAATCTCCTCATTTGAACCCCCGATGCTGAGGCCGCAGCTGCTGCTTGAAGGTCTGCCTCCCTTATCAGGCAATGTGGCTCCATTGGATCCACTGGGTCTCCCTGAGTTTGCTATCTCGGCACTCCCTTCGCAGGCTCCTCCTCCTCCCCCACTGCCCCCGCCATCATCAGCTGACGCGCAGGTGACTCCTGCCGACGCTCAAGCCATGCCAAGCCTTCCAGTCGCGGGAGGTGCTCAGCATCAGCTACCGGCCGAGCAGCCAACGCAGTTAGATCTGCAGAGTCCTGCGGTGCCTAGCCTGGACTTAGGCGCAGGTGCTCCTCAATAATCACTGGATGTCACTTGTACAGTTTAGCTCGACTCGAGCTGATTTTTGCCATAGGTTGTATGTAGTTGTAGTCGTTTTGCAGAGACTACAATCATTTTTCTAAAACGAAACTTCTAGTGGACTGAACCATGGAGTTCATACATTTTGCAGCTCATTCATGTATTTATATCTCATTTTATGAGGCTCTAATATAAGGGTTTTTTATGAATATTTCCTTGTACATTCTTGACATGCAGGCACTGCAAATATTGTAGAATGTGTTTCTCCTCCCGTCCCTGAACTTGTGAATACTACTGCTCAGCCTGTGCCTGGTCCGGTGGAAAGTGATCAAACTAATCTCATTGAAAGCAATGACCTCGTGTCCGTCCTTGAGTCTGGACCGTCCACATCTCTCACACTGGCGGCAGATGATGTTGTCATCTCAGATGCGGACCTACTGGAGATTCGCATTCCAGAGCCGGCCGTCGTGACGAAGGACGCTTCCGTGGAGACTATAGAGGCGTCGCAGCAAAAGGTATAAATCATGCTGCTGATTTGGAACCTTCGAGGGTATTCTTTTTTTGTGTTCATTTTTATTTTAAGAATGATTTAGTCACCGCAAATATGAGCATCCCCGTCATTTTGCGTGAAGTTCCAAATGTGCCAGTACAGGGTAATAACTGGCTGCACATTTGTCTATTGTCTAGCAGGAATCCGGTCCTTCTTGTAATGTAGGAGGAACTTCGGAGGCAGTTGATCTTCCATTGAAGTCCAGGGTGGTGGAGAAGTGGATCAACGTCGTCCTGGACCTCAATGGGATATTATGTATCTGTGAAGATTTGAAGTTTAACGGTTGGTCCAAACGCATCCCTGATGCCGTTCAGCCACACTCGGCTATCCATGCCGCCGTAGTGGGACCCAAGCTAGTTTACGTTCGCCCAGGATGTTCTGAGTTCCTATGTCAATTAGGCAGGATAGCTTCCATTTCTGTGTGGAGCTTGATGAAAAAGTCCACCAACGAAGAAGTGGCGAAGTATCTCTTCGACGGGCTGGATAGGCCTTTAGTGATTCTCAGACAAGACTCCTGTAAGACACTTAAGTGCAGAGATAGGACGGGAAGACCGTCAACGTACAGGGAGCTAGGCACGGAGAAGGAGTTGTTTCTTAAGAATCTAAATAACCTGTTCACTGGCATCCAGGGTAGATTCACTGCTGAGAATACAATCGCCGTGGACGACAGTCCAAATAAGCACATTCTCAACAACTCTAAGAACGTCATTCTGCCTGAAACGTGGACAAATAGGGGACATGGTCCAAAGGACAGGTTTCTCCTGGATGTCCTGCTGCCTTGGTTTCAGGGCCTTCACCTTGCTCGAGAGGAAGGACTGAAGGCGTTTAGGGGAACGGCGGTCGCTAGAATTGGTCGCTAGATGCTCTGCGACGAGAAAAACCATTGGGAATATGACAAGCTGATGGAGATTGTCACTGCGTTGCCATTTATTCGCTAGAGCTAGAGTGTGGGGTTTGTAGCTTAGGACAAGTGGATCTGCGGTTTAGTAGATTCTCATGTACTTTAGCTTGAATCGACCTGATTTGCACATTTTTGAACTGCCTGATGGATTGTTTTCTTCTTAATCCAGAAAATAAAAAAATTATTCTATGGTTTGGCGTGGTGAACTCTGTGCCTCAATTTAGCTCGGATCGAGCTGATTTGTTTGTTGTTTTTGGCTACGTGATTTCTGCATGTACGGATGGCTGCTGCTTAGAGTTTATGGCGTTACCTGTGCTTTGTTAATATGTTTACCTGATACTTGTTTTTAGATTGTGCGCACATCAATTTCGCCTGATGAGGATGGTCATCTGCCATGCTCCGCGTCGGTGGACTCAATAATGGACTATGGGCAATACAAAATCTTGAGCAGAGGAAACTTCCTCTACTCGGCGGCCACGGCAAACTTCACTATGGACTTCTCCTCCAGGCCCTTAGAAGATGGTGTGGTCAACAGCCCGCCAAGTGGAGTTTCGCGTCAACCGGCCTCTCGATCCCCTTCTCCGCCGAGGATCCAGGGACCCCTTGCTTCTCGATTGTCACCGGCTGTCCGACAAGGCGACACAGAGAAGGCTTTACCAAGACGCTCCAGACACGTTACCTGCGTCGGTGTTGATGGCCACATTTCCGGTAGGGTCTCCTGCCTTACAAGGAGGGACTCCGTATCGTCGGAGAATACTTCCCCGTTGATGCGTCTCGTCTGGAGGTGTGCAAAAGTTCAAAGCACCTCATAGAGTCCAGCTAAGTGGATGCATTCCTCCAGTGCATGATATGTAGGACCGAAAGTTCCTAGAATTGCAGAGGCTTCAGAGCAGGCGGGAGTACAATGGGACTAATACTAGGTACACTCGGGGACCCAAGATTCTAAAAGCGATGGAGATACAAAAGTGTAAATCGCACATGTAGGGTCTGTTCACATTGTAGATTGAGTGTCTATAGGTACATGCATGATAGCATTGTGTAGATATTATGTAGAACTCAAGTGCTAGAGTGAATCATACTCATGACAGTTATATACATTTCTTTGGTCTTTTAAGGATCGGAAAGGAATTGCCCTGCAATTTTATATTGGTCAACGAAGTTTACTATAAATAGATGACCTTTTTATAATGAATGTTGTACTCTTGTCCATGTTTTCAGCAATCATTCCCTGTTGTTGGTATTCTTTTCTTCTATTCTGATAGTTTTGATACATTGTTTGTCCATTATTTCTCTAAAAGTTAGCTCTCGCAACTCTCAGTTCACTGGAAAACCCTCATTTTAATGAATATAATGTTCTTGGGTGTTTTTGACAATTGTAATGAATGTTTTGTGTTTTTGAACACTTATTAAAATGCGTTTTGATTGTTGCATGTATCAAATTTGATGTCAATTTTCATTGTCTATTAAAATATATATGATGAGATTTAAATAAAGATTTGATTGTTGGCATAGTTATCATTAAAAATTTCTACTTTTTAATTGCCTTCAAATAATGTGAAACATTGTAGAAAGTTGACAACTTGTTATAAATTGGAATGTTTACAAGTTGGGAGTTCATAATAACAAATTTCATAATTTTTGGGCCTATAAAACATAAGTTTATGACCTTGATACACCAACATCTTCAAATTAAATATTTTAGTGAGTGTAATATGAAATGTCAATTAAATAATAAAGCGATGAGAATTCCAATGATAAGAAACAATTGATGAAATTAAAAGATAGCCCAAAAGACATAATGTGAAATTTTTTTTTTATTAAAAGAGTGAAAATTGAATCAAAATGTGCATTTCAAAGGTCAAAACACCATTTACAAGCTAGGCTTATCCTTTCATGTGCTACGCTTACATTGGCCAAATCCCCTCAATCTATTGACTTTTTTGTCCAAGCACCCAACTACCTAGGCTTTGGGATTTAAAAAAAACAAAACAATAGCTTGTTATGTAAATCTAACTGCATATAAAGATGGCCAACTTGATTCTTCAAAGCATCACTTCAAGTGCGACTTCATTTAAATATTTTTAATAATAAAAAAAGCACTTCAAAAAACAAATTGATCACATTCTGGTCGTTCAGAAAGTTAAGGGTTAAGTTTGATCCTAATTTTTTATGTATGTTGCATATTTTTATGCCCAACATTCACCCAAAAATCCTTCATTATCGAACAAAACAAAATTCCTAAAGTTTATAAATACTATAGCGTGCCAAAAATTAAGTTAGATTTTCATTTATAATTACCTATAGGGTGCTTAAAATTAAGACCAAGTAGCTTTTTTTCTACTAAAAGGGTCCTTTAAAATCATGATTACTAAGTAAATAGCCTCCAAACAAATAGGTGGTTAACGCACGTGGTTACAAAACATAAGGGGAAGTGACCTCCCCGAGTTGAGCAAATGAATTTTATGATTTTCAAATATATATTTTATATCCTCCACATTTGTACAAGTAGGCAACCTTGAATCTATTTTTAAAATGTAAAAGTGGTTTTAACTTCTTTTTTTTGGTTAAATTTCAATACCACAATGTCCTTCCAATTTCCAAATGCCTTATTTTTGGTTTATTTTAATCTTCTTTTCCTATTTCTAAAAAATCCTAAATGCTCTTAGACAGTTTTTCTGAAACAAATTCTCGGATGTCAAATTCTAGTGATGTCCAATTAGTTATTGCAATTAAAGTTTTTGAAAAATGGTTGTAAGTGACTAAAATTTTGGGAAAATAAACTCAAATTTATGATAAATTAAAATTACCTACACCCACGGTCATAGGTCCTTCATCATTTTTTTCTATAAAAAATTCCCTACTCACAAGCTCACAGGCTCACACGCTAGCAACTCTAGTTACATGGACAACAAAACAAAGAAGCCAACATGATGGCCCAAGAATCAGCAACCTGTAGTTTTGGCCGGATTCAAAAATGCCCCCCTATTGAAACATACAATGAAAACACACATTAAAGCACACATTCAAGGACACATTCCAAATGCTTTAGGATCATTCAATCAACTATAAAAATCTCTAGGAATGCATAGGTTGTCCAAGTAGAATTTTAGGTTTGCTGGTCAAAACAGATGAAGACATACCTGAAAGCAAGCACTCAAACATACATTCATGTTGGAAAATACAAATGGGGCAAGGGAACACCCAACAAAATTTATACATGTGTGTATAATACAATTTAGAGTACAAAACTGGCCCCTTGGTCTTTCCTACTTCTTCAATGTTCTGCAAACGATTCCAAAAATGCTAAACTCAGTTCAAGGCCTATAATATGAAGGTCAGTGGCAAAAAGAAAACGCTCAAAAAACAAAACAAAACTAGGCTATTTTATATAGCCGTCACATACCTTGAATCCGCATTCTCAAAATTCCTCAAGTACCACGCTACGCAGGGGTCACCCAGACTTTTGTCAACGCACGCCAGTCTTCACCGATGCCAATCTAAACCTCCGAAGGTGCCCACCCACTAGACAGTATGTCCACCACCGAAACTAATTCAGCATTGCTAAGCTCACACAAAGTAGTAAATCGAAGTCGATTGGCAATAGGCATATTCAGACGCCAAGACTTTGACAGCACTCCGAGGTTAGTATCAAACCACTACTAGAAAAGGGGGCTTGAATTAATACATTTTCTGTTGATTTGTGTTGATAGTAACTATCCATGTTGCGAAAATGGCAATTTCACATAAATTGCATAAATTTGTTATATGTGAAATGTTTGGTACATGAGCTCAACATCAACTACCACATCATCAAAAATTATTATTAATAATATTAAATAATAAAATAAAATAAAATAAAAATTTAATTTAATAATAATAATAATATTTAATAATAATATTAATAATCAAAAAATTATTATTACTCGAAAATTCACCACTTAGGCAAAATCTACCATACAAGTAGGATGCCACATCATTAGACCCACCATATGCATAGGACTAGCACATCAAGAGATTAATTAATTAAATTAAGTTAATTAATATTTCCATATTTTTTGCACTTCAAAATTTAAAGTAAGAGATTGAGCTCTACATTCCAAGAAATCCAATGTACTTCAAGAATTGAACTTTGAATGCCACTTACTTTGGTGTGTGAAGAAAGGAGAAGACAAGGGCTTTATAGGAGTGGGGTGGTAGGAGGTGAGACAATGCATATGGGATATGCAATTGGAGCTCAACCATTCATAGTTAAGTTACAAGTAAGAATTGTGGTCAAAGTAGGATTTCAGACCTCATTTAGGCATAGTAGATTGATTTTTTTCAAAAAACTTTGAACTAATAAAAGTTGACAAATCAAGTTAAGTTTTATGTCCAAAAATCAGTTTGAGATTTCAAAACTCCATTCAAAAGTTATGGACAAATTTCAGATAGGATGTTTGAAATTGTCAAACAAAATGTCCCTTCCAACCCCTCTTTGAAATTTGTCCATAACTTTTGATTGGAGTTTTGAAATCTCAAACGGATTTTTGGACATAAAACTTAACTTGATTTGTCAACTTTTATTAGTTCAAAGTTTTTTGAAAAAAATCAATCTACTATGCCTAAATGAGGTCTGAAATCCTACTTTGACCACAATTCTTACTTGTAACTTAACTATGAATGGTTGAGCTCCAATTGCATATCTCATATGCGTTGTCTCACCTCCTACCACCCCACTCCTATAAAGCCTTTGTCTTCTCCTTTCTTCACACACCAAAGTAAGCGGCATTCAAAGTTCAATTCCTGAAGTACATTGGATTTCTTGGAATGTAGAGTTCAATCTCTTATTTTAAATTTTGAAGTGCAAAAAATATGGAAATCTCAATTAACTTAATTTAATTAATTAATCTTTTGATGTGCTAGTCCTATGCACATGGTAGATCTGATGACGTGGCATCCTACTTGTATGGTAGATTTTGCCTACGTGGTGAACTTCCGAATAATAATTTATTATTATTATTATTGTTATTATTATTATTATTGTTATTATTATTATTAAATTAATAATAATAATTTTTGATGACATGGCAATTGATTTTAATTGATGTGGCACATTCAAAAGGACCTTCATCCTACATGGCATTATCAACAGAACTATGCTAAAAAAAGTATCCGAATCAAGTCATCCTAACCAACTGAAAATTCTACAGAAATGGACACTGAATTTTCTAGTAGTGAACCTAGAAACCTGGAAATCAACGTCGGGGATGCGGTTCTAGCGTCACTTTGTAGCAACGTTGTACTTCGCTAGCCAATATGTATAATATTCAATCCGCGGGGTGACCAGCGAGCGCCACTCTCGGTTGATGGAGGCCACTTGCGGGATTGTGCGCAGCCGAATTACGCGACCTCCAACGTGCAACCCAATCTCGTCCCACAGATCAAGCAGTACAGCTAGCCCCTGCAAAACACAAAGAAGCATGTGGTCAATGGGGACAGCCTCTACCTGGTCAGCCCAGCCCACGTCTCCAGCATCAACAAAACAAGCCATTGGCGAAACTAACTAGGATCACTTGGGAGATTTGGCCCAAAAAATTGCTTGAGGAAACCATATGGCAACGCACATTCACACGGCCTAAACTGCAGCTTGGACGCAAGACCCTCCATGTTGTGAAGCAGCTAAGGAGATCCTAACACGGCTGCAAAAAACGCAACAACAACAATGACGTGGACCAATTTCTAACAAGCAAGCGACGCAAATCCTACAAATAGTCACTTGCGGAGCAGGCAACACACATAGCAGCGTGGAACTCAAAATCGTAGTGGAGTTTCACAATCCTACCCACACAAAGCAGCGACACTCAACACAAGGAAGCGATTCAGGAATAGGAAAGGGGTCTTACAGAAGAGCCTACTTCACAGGAGATGGTAGAGAAATTTGCAGAATACATAGCTGCAAGCTTAGAATTGCAGTCAGGGGAGATGTTGCGTGATTTTATAAGCCTCCCACATGTGTACTGCGCCAAGTGTTCACCTAGCCCATGGTTCCCCCCTTCTTCAGAACCGGGACCCCTGTAAATTAAAGTTAGTATACTAAACCCAATAGACCTGAATAAATAAGACAATGCATTAGTAATCCAGAACTTAGTACCAAATCAGCCGTCGAAGGGGAAAAAATGAGTGTTTACGCAATGTGGCATACCACATGAGCCGCAAGAGCTCATAGGAAGGATTGGTTTACAGGATTAGAAGTGACACATTGGAGAATAAAATGAGTGGTTTAGGGAAAACAACTGAGTGCTTAGGGGATACAATGAGTGTTTAGCGGACCACAAGGTATTGATTAGGAGCACAATTGAGTGTTTAGGGGAGCACAGAAGAGTGTTTAAGGGAAAATAAAAAATAAAAAAAATCAGAGAATTAAAAATGAAATTTGTTTAGAGAAATGACACTTCCTCCCTAAAAGACAAAAGGCTTAAATATAATTACTAATTATTACTACAACATGTGGGACTATTAATGGAATTGAACTTCGTAATCCGTTCACACATGTGATGTACGGTACACAATCTGTGAAGAAATGTTAAATCTCAAAATTTCCAAAAACACAAACATTACAAGCAAAGTCCAAATGCATAGAGAAGACTGGTTATTTATGACAATATTTGCAAATCTACAGACGTTACAAGCAACTCACCTTGTCAGCATAGAGAAGACTTTTTTTTATGGCAATATTTAGAAATCCATAGACATTATATGTACCTCACTCCTCAGCATAGACAAGACTGGACAAACATCTCAAAATTTGCAAATCCATTTACATTGCAAGCCACTCACCTCCATAGCATACAGAAGAGTTGTTATTGATGACATGTGATTCACCATATATTGGTGGTCTTCAAATTTATTGGATTTAGTAAAACTAAAATCTTGCAAGGGCAAACTGAATCAACTGTACATATAAACCCGACAAACACAAGGAAAAAAGTGCATCAATAATCCAAGCACATTTTTGAACAGAAGTGAGCAATGTGGATCAAAAAATGGCACTCACTACACATTGAGTCCAATTTGAATCGGGAACAGTCACTAGTGCTCTGCAACAAACTTGTTCAAAGCATTGGCATCTTCATGGTTTAGGGTGTACACAGAATTACTTGCATTGAATGATAGAGTAACCGTGGTTATGATAGATTCAATATCAATCCACTTTGTGTCACTATGGTCATATTTAAGTTTATTCAAGTCTGGAACTCCACTAAAATATTGCAACATAACTTGAAGAGGGCACGGACTGGTTGTTTCTCTTCCTGTGCATTCAGTGCGGTTCAACAAATTGATTAGGTGGCAAAGAAGACCCCACTGTGTCCCTACCTTCCTCCGCATTTTCTGAACACACCCAATCTACCATGAGCACTTGTCAGCCCCTTCTAATATGGTACTTGGGCTCCCCTTCTTAGATGCACCGGATTTGCGGACCCTCTTCCGTTTAGTTGCAGCTTTGACTGTAGAGGTTGTCTTTGTGCTTGTTCGTTGCACAAAAAAATGCCACATTCAGATCCTAGTCCTAGAAGGCAAGTACTAGATGAAGATGCAGCCGTGATATAAGTATCATGGTTGTTAAAATATAGTGAGTGCTTAACTTTGGTTTAACGGTCCTTGGACAGAAAAGGATTTCCATTCAATTGAAAAACTAGAGTTGATTTAAAGATCATGTGACCACCATAGTCAACATACGGGAGCACTTTTGGAGGAGGTACGCATGCTGAAAATTGGACTTCTTGTCCATTCAAAACATCCGCAAACACATCACGTGTTTCTTCAACCACAAGTTCAAGCGGATCAAGCTCGTCATCCACCAACTCATCTTCTAAATTCGCCACCGTTGCTACACAGTTCTCCATAGCAAGTGGAGGAGCGCTGGCAATTGTCTCCTTCATCACCTCCCAGTTGCCATCTTCACCGCGCATTGGCTTGGCAGCAGGTGTATACGACATGAATTTCAGATCTGCTTTCTCGGAAATCCATGGTTTAGTGAACCACACCTTCCAAGCTACGGTAGCATGAACTATAGGAGCCATATTCAAGCCTCTCAAAGTCCGCTGCGCCAAGACAAAACCTTCTTTCAAAGCATCCACAATTTCTGAGTTTGTTGGAATTTTGTTGTAGTCACCAAGATCACATGGAGTCTCACCTTCTTAGTAATGGGTGCAACTGGGCCCATATATTCTCCATCTTGTTGTGGAATTTTTTGAACTTCAAACCATTCTCACCGTATTCAATAGCAGACATCTTATTTAGAGTATTAGCTGTGTTCACAAGTTCATGAAAATCATATGCTCTTTCTTGCCCAACCATCCTCCCAATTTTTGGAAAAAGATTTCGCATACATCACTACCTGTCAAGTGCAAGGGTACCGGAAGATGTACGTAGCGGTCCCTAAAGTGATAGATTAGGAGCACAACAAAAGAACAAGACAATTGGATATCTATAAAGCATTACTGACTTATAAAGTGTTGTGCTTCTATAAGTTGCTTAGAATTTCCTAACACAAAATGATCACCGTGTTTTAGCCACAATTTCCACAACCGGAAGAAAAAAGAAACCTTGGTTGCTAATCCCAACCTGCCTCGCAAGTCAACCGTCTGCGAACAAAACCATTAGAGAAAATCTGGGGCCTCCGGAGGGCTACTTCATAGCCCTCCGAGGTACCTTGAAATTTATTTTTTTTTGCTTTTTTCCCCTATTCCTGCCTAGCTGAAACTGCAGCGACAGTGGCACGGGAACCGAAATTTACGAATAATAATAATAATAATAATAATAATAATAATAATAATTTTTTTTTTTTTTTTTTTTTGACTTCAATTTCGGGATTTATTCCTAATGATTTCGAAAAGTCTATTGCTGTTTTGATCAGAATAATTTGTTCGTAATTTTAAATCTATATGATTTATTGATTCTTGAACAGATGAAAAGAGCCTTATAACAAAATCTTTACCACTTACTAGTGGTCGTAAGATATACTTATATACAACACCATTAGTATCAGTTACACAGACGATTTACCTTCCCAAACCAGAGCTCATAATTCAAACAAGATGTGATAACTATCTCTGGTACCTGACATGAGAAAATACTATGAGCAAGATACCTCTAGCTATTCTGCACATTCGGATTAAATTACAATTGACGGCTTTTGGGGTGCGTGCCCTAACTCGCTGGGTTTATTATAGCTTGTATTGAATTGGTTGGTAAGCCAATTTGCATGAATGTGTTGGCCTTACGAAGCCTTGGATAACTGCTCTCTCCTTTCTCAGTATGAACTAGTCTGCCCAAACTGGACGGTCTTTTTGTTGTGGTAACAATTTGTGACACAAAGCAAGATCAGAGTGGCTGTAACTTGGAGGCAAGGGTCTGTTTGTGGCGCAAGCGTACGAAAATGGTTTTGGGTTCTCAAAACAACGGGCAACAGGTATTGTGCCAATTACGTAGCTTTTTGAAACCAACCTTCTTGTAAGGAAACCTGGTTTTCGTTTTTTATGTTATATTGAACAATTTTCTTTGGTGATTTTACAATAACAAGTAGTGGTAGCTTGCAGACACCTCGTACACGTCTAGTGGCATAATAATAGTTTGTTGTTTGGCATGGGTACAGGTGAGGGCTACCACCTCCTCAGAATTTTGCAAAAATTTCAAAAATTCTTTCAAGTTACGACCTGTGGTGAAATATGCACTGGATAGCTCTTTGAAATACTACGTCTGGATTGACAAATCCGAGGCACTTGCTGTATTCTTCTTTTGCTGCATATACTCTGAGTTTCAAACATTTGTTGTTTTGGCCGTGTGTTTATCTCCTTGAGTCCTGGCCCTTGGGGTCAATCAACTTCCCATTTGTTTGCTGGTTTTGATTAGGATACAAACTACTGTTGAAAGTTTATCTCATATTATACTTTCAAATAGTTGTTTTTATGAGGGACCCCTCGGGCCCATGCTTGAACACTGTTACGCTTAAAGAGTGATGTACTAGTAATACATTGACAGGTGATAAACACTTGTTTAAAAATAGGTTGTATACACCCAATTTTTTTTTGGACTCCGTCCAGAACTTTTTGTCAATACTACAAGTTTGATTCTCCTGTCTAGTTCACTACTAAATGGAAACTCTATTTAGGGATTTATCCTCTTACGCCCAATTATTGGGGCTGGGCTTCATCCATGCTTCGATACTGATCACTGGGAAAGCTATATTCTTTTACAAATACTTTTTTGGATGGGTACTCTTTCACATGAGAGATTTTTCATTTACAACCTATTTTTTTGAACAAACATCCCAACTACACAGGTAGCAAATTTTGGTGATACGAAGTGGGTACTAAGTTGTGATATTTATCATAAATTCTCTTGAGTATACCAAGACTGTATCTAATCTGCTTGTTTACTTAGGCTATGCTCCGATAGTGATACGTATTACTATTCGGTAGTAGTAACTTTGAATCCTCTGTTAATAACTTGATAATGAATTTTTGTGGAAAACGAAAATGATTTATACCTCCTATTTCAAGTTTGATTTTCATAAGGGATTTAGAATCTACTCTGATTCTATCGGAGAAGTATCGAAACAAAATTTTTTTTTAAATTTTTATCTTAAAAAAATTATTAAAAACTTTAAAAAAGTTTTAAAAAGTTTTAAAAAAAAGAATTCGCGATTTCTGACTATTTCACAAGCAGTTAGCAAAGCTGACTACTCACTGCAGGACTATTCTGGAGTGACAAGCCAAGCTCTGAAATAGCTTGGCTTGTCACTCCGGAGCAGCCCTCCAGAGGGCTGATATTTCTTCTAATGCATGTCAATGTATTCCGAGAAATCTGAAGGTATCACTATAACAAAATGTGGTAAAAAAAGCCGTAGTCAAAATTGACTACGGGTTTTTTGGCCATGGTTTTGTGCATGCGCGCATAGTGGGCAGTAAACTTCTTTTACAATTTACCACTGCATATTTTGGAATTTTGGAGTGTGTAATATACCATTAGAAAGGTATTCAAAAGAGCTTTCCAATGGTATATTACACGCTCTAAAATTCCAAAATATACAGTGAAAAATTACAAAAAACCTTGATTGCGCGCGTAGTTGTTCTGCACAAAACCATGGCCAAAAAAACCATAGTCAATTTTGACTACGGTTTTTTTTACCACATTTTGTTATAGTATATGTCTTTGTATCCAATGTGCGCTCCTTGTGAGCTTCTTTGGAATCTCGTAGCAGCTTCAAACAATGGCGAACTTTAGCTTGACAAATTCTTCGGGTAGAAGCCCAATTTTGCCTAACTTTATGGTCCACATCTTCCTGCCTAAGTCTGTGCTGGTCAATTGTGAACCAGTTATACACGAAGCCCAAATGCTCATGTGTACAAACATCGCCCCCTAGCTGCAATACTCGAACCGCTGAAAGTAGAGGGTTTATCAATTTTTTCCCGTTATGTATATAATCTTGATCATGCAAGCCGCGTGCATTCCCTAAGTCGTCCAATAAAGATGTTAGATTCCACTCTTCTCAACCAATAGTTAGACAAGGACCAACCATACTTCAATAATCTTGTAACATCAACTGCCTTCTATGGGAATCTCCATCGCTGGAATGTCCTACGACAAGCCCAACAACAGATAAACATTTTTTATCCCATAACGCATCAATAGTATCCCATTGTTTACAAATCCAACTAGAATTAAATGTGTTATAGGTGCAACAGGCAACCACCACTAGGCGAGGCAATTTATCGTGTAGAGGATTCACCACAATGACCCTCGCAAATTCTCCTACCTTATTACATCTGAACGCCTCAAGAATATTACTATATCCATCTTCTCCAAAGCCAACTACGGGCTTGAAATTTGAAATGCAGACGTGGTTCTCACTTGGTCCACAAAAACCAGTTGAAGTGTCCTACTTCGGTTTATAAGCTACTCTGCCCTTCACTTTTGTTTCGTCCTCTACGAGTATTACAAGAACCGGTCTAGTAATACCGTAGGCTGCCTTAGCGCTTCTGTAAATCTCTGCAACAGAATCAAAAATCTCATCATGCTCACCAAGTATGAATTGAACCCCCTTTCTATGATCCCTCTTAATTGTATTGTAGACAGGTTCCGCATAATTCAAGCTAAAGACATCACACATTCTCTTACCACCATAAACCTTCATGATTTGGGCAAATGATTTAGTGTTCTTGCTGTATCACTTCCTTCCATTGTCATGGTTAAGGTTTCGGGCAACGTCCCTCATAAAATCCCACAACACAGGTCTAACCCCGAAGGCACCAGTTCTATGAGCATTAAGTATATTATTGTAAAATTTCATCAAATTGTGCTCAGAAGAGGATTCGTTGGCCATTTCCCTTAATGTTAGGCACTTGACCTTCAATTGTACGATCCTAGCTTTAGTAGACCAGTGGTTGAGTTTTTTTGACCTCAACTTCTTCCTCATGTTCCTGCCATGACGAACAAGCTCTGCAACAGTTAAATACCCGATTCTCCTACCAACGCTAGTAGTCTTAGTGCCCCTTTTATCCAGTGCATGATCCTCTTTGACCACCCTCTTCGAGAAATCATTCTCTTGCAGTATTTGAGCACACTTTGAGCATGTGAGATTTACAAAGCCTTTCCCCAAACCACAGAATCTGTCACATTCCTTGTGTCTAAACGCACCACTAATCTATACTGCAGCCCCATTCACATTCATAGACGCAAGCAGATGCGGTTCACTAAACCAATTTCTTCCGGACATGTGACCCTCTAGGATGCCTTGGACAGCATAGGACAAACCATTGTATAGACAACATGGATCTCTAAACCCCCAACACATCAAAGCCTTCACAACATTACCATCAAGATCTGAAGTGGACCACGTACCTTCTTCGCTGCATGTCGACCACCCACTCAACTACGAATGTAAGTCGGGCTGATTGGAATGGGCGCTTGTGCTTCCTGACCTACTGGAGTACTGGGCCTTCCACACATCCCTGTTAGCAAGCCGGAAGCCCTCTTTGTTGGTACTTGGATAGATTCAATAGCCAAAATGTGCTTGGATCTTCCCATATAGTTTCTCAAATTAGCTTCCAGATTTTTTTTTGGTAGACACAGATTCAGCAGCTCCTTGCAATATGGACACTTGACCTTGAACCAGAAGCTCTTAGGGTTTGGTGTATCAACGTCTCCCACAACTGTGAATGACAAGATACCAGCATCCATTTCCGAATTCATGGCATCCAAAATGGATACACCCTCTGCGATCAACTCTTTATGTTTAGACGGAGATAGCGGCACCAATTTTTCCTTTCCTACTGCAAAGGTTGGATGATTAAGGAAGTTTACATGGTGCTTCCAGCACCAATTCTTGATGTATTGAGTACTTGCAAGGTGGCTGGACTTGAAATTGGAGAAGAGATTAGCAATCACAGAATTGGTATGTAGGCTGCTGTCACCATCGCATTCTTTCTTGCATTCCAAGCAAAACAACTTGACGATCCCCATACCATTTTGATCCCGTGATGCAACACCCATTTGTTGTCTTCTAACGAAACATCTTTCAAATCTCTCTTTATTCTTTCAACTTGCTTGAAGTATCACTCCATGACGTCCTTGGAAATGATCTCAGATTGCCAAAAGATCTCACTGTCTTCACTACAGTCACCTTCACCGCTAACCCTAGAAGAACCAAGAAGATCTGCTTGAATCTCCTTTTCTCCGTCCCACGTTAGAACATCAGGGAATCCTTTGTTCAAAAAACTCTCTACCGCTGCCTCCACATCGCAAGGAGTCGGAGTTTCAATTCTCCGCCGCTTGTTTGCTTCAAGGTTGTAGGTTTGGACGGGTAAGATGTGCACTTCCTCCAAAATGTCATTGAGAGCTCTGATTTTCTTCCGGATCCTACAATTGTCTTCGACACCCTAATAGTCAAACGACCAATCTAAAACATTTGCCGACTCCAGCATCCCACGCAAAGCAGCATACAATTTGGCATCCCCAACCTTGACCTTCCCAAAGTATTCTAGAACTCCTTCCTCTTCTTCAAGTGTCCACAACTTGATATGCCTCTCCCTTGACGATGCCATCAATCCCTCTGTCAATGCAAGCCACCCTAAACCTTAGAGAAAAACTCCCCTAAACCCCCAAACCTGAATCAATTGTGGATGGAGAAGAGGAGTAGTATTCTAGCAAACCCTAAACCATTGAACCCCACCTATCTTCCCAATGCCGAAACCTTGTGACACAGAAGCCCAAATCAAAAATTGCATAGAACCCTGAATGCCTCCCACAACAAACGGTCTTGCAACGGTGACTCCAACGAAGCAGCGCCTCAAACCCTAGTCCCTCACAAACGACACAAAGCTCTGAACCCTCTCCACGTCAACAAACAACGTTTGCCACGATTTCATCCGTATTTGCAGACGACGGATGCCAGAAGGTTTCTCATCCAAGCCAGAAGTCCAACTAACCACCATAATTGAGCCTACAAATAGTAAATACCTAGGATCCAATTCTCTAACCGTATCTTAGATCAGATTTTTACAAATGTGAGGTATTATTAAGGCATGTATATTACTTCAAAGTGATAGTACAATATTTTGTATACCATATATTACCTCTAATTTTTTTCTAATTTTTTGACACTATGAATTAAACCCTCTCTATATTATGCCGCACATTATTTGCTAAAAAATTCTAAGTGACCCCCCCGAGGCCGCGTGTGCAATTGTAGTGCGTCTACAGTGTGCTGACATTTTTTTGCACTGTATTGGGCTGATGGTGTAGATTGTTCTCAACGTGCACATTGTTATGAAAAAGTCCAGCAACAGTGTTTGCTCCTGTAGCCCATCGCCAATTGATTTCTATAAAAAAAACGCATTTGTTCTTTGGACCTACGTCACGCAATAGCACTAACACGTCAAAAGCATTGAAGGACTCTCCTTGAAAACTCAAAGAGTACGCTGACACCGTCACTGATGAAAAAATGAGGTGGACCTAAGGAAAGATAATGATGCTGTAGGAGCACGAAATGTAAGGATATGGTTAGTTAGCTAGTAATATGAAAGAAGGAGTGAGAAATGGTAAAAAAATTTAGCTTTTTGCAAGGCTTAAATACGAGTTTTACCAAAATTAAGATTTCTCTAGTATAGGATAATCGTAAATAGATAAATAGGTTAAGAAAGGGAATTAGAATTTCCTAATTTTACCAGATGTCCGGAACCGGATACGGAACCGGGGATTAAATCAAGACTTGTTCAATATACCGGGGCCGGGTATGAACATGTACCGGAAGATACCGGAGATCCTACAGGAAGTCGTTAGGGCAATTCTGCGATCCAACAGCTCTATCGGAAGATAAGGAAGACCATTTAACGGTCACAATCTTCCAAGATTTCGGCGGAAATGGGAAACCCTAAACGGCTGGACGAGAGAAGACCTAGGGGTCAGCGCTTCTACCCACACTTCTCATTCTGGAAACTGGAGAACCCTGAGAGCGCTCGGAGTGGTTGTGTTGTGAGTTAGGTTGCGAGGAGAAAGAGAGAGCTCTGAGTTTCCGGACCCGGGAGAGAAAATTAGGACCAGTGCTTGGTCTGAAGAATCTGTAGCTTTGCATTAGTGAGGGATTGTGTGAGGTTTGTTTTTTAGAGAGATTGGTAGAACTTTGGAGTGCAATGGTGAAGGGCGAAGGAAGTGGAGCTGCCGCACTGAAGTTCAAGAACGTCCTCCTGGTTATCCCGAAAGATGTCGGTTACCGGAAACAATTGGAGGAGGAACTAGGTCAGATGGGATGTGTGGGTTTTCTACGCCGACCCTAGAAGCTGAGAAACGAGGACATGATTCGGGAGCTGACGAGGGACCAGTCGAATGAGTGGGACAAGACTTCTCGGGCGCTTCCCAGCAGTTGGACTATCGATATCTGGAAACGGGTTTACGATTTTCCTCGTCCAGGAGAGGATATGGCTTCCCGAATGCTTAAGTTTGCGGAGGGTAAGTTCTCTGAAGCTCCTCACAGCAATGATGGGTACACAGTCGCAGACTGTAAGGATGCAAGAGAGAGAAGGTTGCTAGAATTCTTACTCCCGATCCTATATCTGGAGCGGCCAACCCGGATTACAGTAACTTGGGCAAATACGATATTCGGGGCACTGAGCGGAGAGAGGAAAGTGTTCTGGGCAGGTATTATGAAGGAAAGAGTAGCAAAAATGGTCTCGTCTTTAGGAAATACTAAGGCGACCCTGATTGGGCCATTTATCTTTCACTTGTATGAATTTCTAGGAACCCTTAGAGGTCCTGAGAGGACTACCTATAAGGCTGCCGCTACCCTCATGAAGCTGAATATCACCCCAAAAGGAGAGGAAAAGAAAGATGAGGAGTCAAAGAGGGAATCATCAGAAAGGAAAGAGGAATCCCCAGAGAAGAAGAAAGGATCCAAGAGTGAGAGTCGGGAATCCCCGGAACCGGAAGTTCCCCGGGATGACTCGCTGGGGAGGATAATTGAGGATCTGGGGAGGGTCCGAGAAGAGATAGATGTTGAGAGGGGAGCAGTCAAGAACATATGTGGGCTGCTTGGTGGGATTGAAGCATCTGAACTCGCGGAGAAAGTAGAGGGTTTAGTCCGGGATAGAGAGTCCCGGAAGTGGGAAACCCGGATTAGGGAATTGACTGATCAAAACCTGGAACTAAACCGGACACTAGAAGAGAGTAAGGGGGGGAAGAAGCTTTCCCCCGAGATTGAGGAGACTCTCTGTAGGGTTAGGGCTTTTGTATCAAATTCGGGGAATGTGATTAACAAAGCCAAACTGTTTGATGAAGAAATCCATAAGTCCGAGATTGAGGCAGCAGCTAAGTCAGTAGAAGTCCTGGCTGAGTACTCCGACGTGATGGAGAAGTTCATGTACGAGATCCGGGATGTTCTCCAGGAGTCGGGATTGTTTAACGGCTCTAAGAAGGTGCCCATGTCGCCACCTGCAAATGTGAGGCCGAAGGATAAGTCCAAGGAAGAGAAGACACCCGCCAAGGAAATTTCCAAGCGGAAGTCAGAAGGTGGAGAAGGATCAAGACATGGATCCGGATCCAAGGAGAAGGCCCGGAAGTCCGGATCTGAACTCAAGACACCCCAGAGCAAGGATTCGAAGCCATCTCCAACGATGCCAATACGACAAAAAAGAAGACAACCCCGAAACGGCGGAGGGAGTTGTCCCCTGTGAGTAACCATTCTGAGGAAGACGAATTGCCAAGTAATTTAGTGAAGGAAGGCAACCAGTCTGGATCCGGTTCCCAGTCTGAGTCACATCCGAGTACGGAATCGGAAGAAGAGTCAGAGCTGGTGGCTATCTCCCCTTCACGGTTCAAGGGTAAGTCTGCCGCGGCGACTAAGGTGAATATGATGAAACCACCTAAATCGTCTCCAAGCAGGAAACAGCCGCCCCGGAAAGGAGCCATCAAGCTAGAGGAGCCTTCTCCGAAGCGGCAGAAGAAGTAGTTAGGTAGTTCTTTGGATTGACCATAGCATGGTTAAATATTAAAAATCAAGTTTTTGATAGGTAGGAAGCAGTCAGTTAGCTGCTTCTCAGTCGGATGCACCTGGTCTTCACTTTCCAGGTTTTTAGGATCTGAGATCCACATTTTGCGGATCGGCGGGCTGTGGTAGGAAGTCAACGTGGAGAGGATAAGGAATGACAACTGTCATTCTCTGGGCCTCTACTTTTGATCCCTAGGGGCCTTTAGGGTTCTTGGGGTGTTTGGTATTTAGGGATTGACCTTGGTTGGAAGCCTCGGGTATTCTTATGTGTATTTTCAGGACTTTGCAAATTGAATTCAGATTTCCACTTTGCAAGTACTGGTCTGAAAAGTCTCAGTCTGTGTTGGTATGCCATCAGTGTGTTAAGCATTGGTAGTACGGGTAGCTGGTTTGCAGGTGTTGGAGCAGAATAGATAGCCCCCGAATTCTATCTAGATCTGGTTCTGGGAGTAATTGGGATTGGTTATAGAAACCTTGTGTACTAAGAGGGAGTTTCAACTGCTGATGTTTCTGGAGTGTCTTCTGAGTAGGATAGCCATTCCTAGGCTAGGTGAATTCTTCAGATTGGAGTTTGAGTGCTAGCCGACATCCGATGAGGTCCTGCTGTGTCCGGAAGACAGGAACGAGAAGGTAGATGGGATCTATTAGTTATCGGGGTATCTGATCCAACTCATGGAATTCTATCTGGATAGGTCTGTCGTTGTAGTAATGTGGGGATTGTAGGGGTTTCCTGAGTGACCTTCTTGTCTGGAGTAACTTCCCAGATCAGTTGTGAGGAAATACTTGCTTTCTGGTTTTCCTTGTTTTCTTTGTTATTTCTCTTTTAGTGGAACTTCAACCACTTTAATCTAGTGAAGGGTAGGATTTACGTGTCCTTCCTTAATTTCAAGAGCGGACCCCTCTGATGTAGAGGTTAAACTATACTATTGTTCACATTGCTTGCTAGATCCGGATCCGGAAAAGGTACAGAATCACGACACTCCTTCCGGTTCCACGTTTAGTTAAGCAGGATACTAAGTTACTGCTACTGTTGGGAAGAGATGCAGACCTGTTTCGTGTTGATTGGTAATATGTTTAATAGCAAGGTGGAAATAGGAGGAAGTTGACGGAATAAAGATCAGAAAGTCTAGTTCCTAGTTGTTACATTCCGGATTCCTTTGGTCTTGGGTTTGTGTTCCGGATCCTGTTCCGGGAATTTTGAGTAAACTACGAGTTGACATCCTGTGGGAACAATACACGAGTCATCTTAGGTGTTCTTGCGCTAAGTTTAATGCCTAAAGGAGGATTTGTGCTTTCACGTGTTACGACAGATGCCCGTCAGACATTTGTCTCCGGAGTAGGTGGTTGAGATCCTACTGGCACCATTAGTGGACAATGCAAATCCCTCCTCCCTTGTAGTGCTTTTTGTTGCTGACAAAGCATGTGTCCTACCGTGGCGAGCTAATTGGTGGTGTATTGTCCCCATCGTTGAGCACATCCTCCCTCCATTCTAGAACACGCCAATGTCTATTTGTGAGCCGACTGCATTCATCACCTCGCACGTACCAAGTGACAACATGCAACACTAATATTAAGATTGGCAATCAACGCATATGTGCAAAGCAAAAAGCAAGATGTCATGTACGTGGTAATGTTAGACAATAGCATGGAGTTGCTCATTTTTTTTGGAGGTGGAAGTGATTGTGTTTATAAACAGACACAACAAAAAATGAAAACAACATTCTAGGCACTCAGAACTTCAAAGACGCTTTACGTGGAGGTCAGGCATTGTCCAAAGACGCAAAGGAAGAAACAGGCTATCCCTCATTTGGTGTTAGTCCATTGTTTTTTCCACTAACATCAACACTGGGAGCGAGTAGATTGCATGACAACAATGATGAGTTGCTGCACTCCTGGTATGATTTTGATAGCTTTCTACTATAGCTAAGACAGAGCCAAGAAATGGATGGCCACACAACTATATTGAAGGAATTGACCTTGCAATTTGAAGCCCCAACAAGCATCAACAAAGAAAGTCATGTTGCTTTGTTGCAACTACACAACGACGTCGAAGGACATTCACCATCAGGTGCAACGAAAGAAGCAAGGCATACTAAGGCACTCAGGTTGGCATGCCAGGCAGTAGAACGGCAAAAAACCAATGCCATTACTGAGGAGGCACCATAAATTGGGCCTATATATGTGGCTCCGTTTTGCTAGCCAGGTTCCACAATGTAGTCTTGCCTATGGAACTGTCGCAGCCAATGCCTGCACACGCGGCATTAGGGCCGTTAGACGCCACTTTGAGCATGGACAACTTGGCACAACAGACATGGGTAATTGCACAAAACACATGTACTATTTTCTGTCACACGTTGCATTTTGATTTGTTTTTTGGCCATAACTTTTGCGTTCTGGCTTCAAATGACTCAAAACTCATATGCAAAACACTTATGACTATTAGAACCTTTGTCTAATTTTTTGGAATTTAAAAAAAATGTTTTACTATCCAAAAATAGCCCCAAATTTTATGTCACTCTTGCTAATTTTCGTTTTTTTGAACAAATTAGTACCCAAATAAATGAACTTTGGAGCTAAAATTTGGAAGAGATGGTTTTATAGTATATTTCTAGCTACAATTCAAAGGATTTCTAAAAACAATTAATTATATGTCGAGTAGAAGTCCACAAAATAAGCCTCTTTCTACTTGCATTTTGAAACATGTAAAAAATTATTTTGGTGGGTTTTTTAGTGAATGACCATCTTTATAGAGTTGCTTCAAATGGACACTATTTATTTTATTTATTTTATATTTTTCCTATTTTTTACTAATTAAAACATCAAAATATGTATTTTCTTGAGATTTGACACTTTCCTAATTCTCCTACTTAGAGAATTTTTCTATGATTTTCCTTTGGTGGTTACATTCATTTTATAGGTTTATACATTAGCCATATTTAAATTTTTTTTTTTTTTTTCTAATTTTAAAGTATTCCCGAAAAAAGAACATGAGTATTGTAAAACGCAATAAAATCGGATGGTGTTTTGTGCAATCACCCACATCCGATCTAAGACTCGCATTGTCAAAGGGCCCACAGTTGGTTTCATTCATTGTCGGGTGGTACTCTCAAATGCGGAGGCCTACAATCCAGTAGCGCTAGTTGTATTTGTCTTTAAAGTGCCCCAACCACTACCACCGCAACTTGAGAAGCATGCCCTTGGTAGCAATCAGTAGCAACAGGCCGATTAGAATTTCTAGCCACCTTTGCTAGGAAACATGGACTAGGTGGGACTTTTTGGATGCACTAGGAAGTCCACCGTTCACAGCAGTTTTTGGTGGCCCTACCTTTTCTATTTTCAAAATGCCGGCGAAAAATGCACTTTTTGCTTATTTCTATAACGAGAGGACTTTGGACTGCATATGCACTAATACAAACCGATATGCTAGCAAACTGCATCAAGACACACACCAACCGCTTGGTGGATGGAAGTGGTGGCGGTTGGATAAGATTGAGTTGAAGGTGTTTCTAGCGGTCTACCTATTCATGGGAATCAAGCGCCTTCCAAAGTATCAATGCTACTAGAATCACAGCAACTAATTTTTCTACAATCCAAGTATTTTGGGCATCATGAGTTGTTGTTATGAGGACATTATGCGTTGCTTACATGTTGCTAATGACAATGTTGCAACAGTGCCTGGGGAGGACGCCAAATTTGACAAGCTCTGCAAAATGTGTTGGTTGTTCACCATAAAGCAGACCCAATTCAAGAGCAATTGGAATTTGTTTCAAGAAGTGATTGTCGAATGAGACAATGATTCTTTACAAAGGAAGGTATTACCCTGTGCGACAATACCTATTGAGGAAATCTACAAAGTGGGAAGTCAAAGGCTAGTGTTTAGCAGATCTGCAACACAAATACATGTATGACTTCTAAATCTGTATGGGATCATTTTTCCGAGAGTCACTAGCTGAAGGCAGTAGAGGAGATGCCAAGTTGCTTCACACTAGTAATTTAATTGCTCAAAGGCTTGCATGGCTAGTTGCATGTAGTTTGTACAAATAATTACTTCACATCAATGAAGTTACTAATGGAGCCCAGATCCCTTGGCACCTATGAAGTAGGCACGGTTTGTTGCAATTGCCTTAGTTTGCCAAAGTCATTGGTGGACCTAAAAATCCTTTCAAAGGAACCGCAAGGACTTTCCTTTGGAGGATGCATACAAGTCACAAAATTTCTTGTATTGTATTTGTTGATCAAAAGGCTGTGCTACGTATTGTTGTCTACATACTATGCTCCGATTCCTGTCCCTCTTGTAGCATAGCCAATTGTGCCTAGATGGATGAATGGGCTTGTAACCGACTTGGATACTTTACCAATATACAAGGCATATTTGGATTTCATGCGTGGTGTCAATGTTGCAAATCAATTGAGAGGCTCCTACTCCTGTTAACACGCAACCACAAGTGATGGCACAAGATATATTTCTACTTGGTAAACACATTTGTTGTCATTGTCTACATCTTGCACAAAGTGGCCTTGGAACAGCTTGGTAAGCCACCACAACTACACCTCCAATTTGTTTTACAACTTGCCGATGAGCTCAGTCGGTTGTAGGCCCTGTAGAAGGGTATAGTATCCCAATTTTGTTTGGCAGTGCCCGGTGTTCATGATCTTATTTGAAGTGCACATTGCTGCAATTGCCGCTTCTGCCAAGGCAGACGTCAAACAAATTTCTAATGTCTACACCTTGGTGAATGTTTCTATAGAAGCCACTCTATTTTGAGAAGATGAGTGGATACTTGCAATTCATGTGCGGCAAATTGGAGAGCATTGCTAGTGCTCAAATGACATGTACAAAGACTATGAATACAATAAATTTTATCTACTATAATTATACAACATTAAGCAGCTGAGTAGATTGTATGGTTACTGACTACATGCTAGTTGGAATAGGCATCTTTAGTGCAGGTAATTGTATTTTTTAGCTGTGAAGAGATTTGGGGACCTTAGTTTTTATATGAATTGCAGTTGCATTTTGGGACATGCTGAGCAGTGAAATTTGATAATGTCATTGATGGAAGCGTACATGCTGCAGGAAAGTGACTAGGTGGTGGAACACGGACGAGGATAGCTTCACTCCATTGCAAACTTGCACAGTTTGGTGGGCAATTTTTTTTGAAGCCAAATTTATAATCATAGGACTGCAGTTGGCCTTTGTGCACGTATTTGCAGTCATTGTACAAATTGTGCACCCTAGTGTGCACCATGTCTAATAGAACGTTGTTTTTCTTGAGGTCAATAG
This sequence comes from Pseudisothecium myosuroides, assembly GCA_951799445.1. NCBI lineage: Eukaryota > Viridiplantae > Streptophyta > Bryopsida > Hypnales > Lembophyllaceae > Pseudisothecium > Pseudisothecium myosuroides. Next base: position 3,323,366 of record OX637297.1, read on the forward strand.
GTCTACTACTTCATGCAAAGACATCGTCATTGGCTGCTCTGGAAGACCTCTGGTCATTGGTGACAATGTAAAAAAATTGTAAAAAGCTCCGGACATGCAGTGCTCCATTTTCATCCCTAATACGGGTTCTATATTTGCTCTGAGTTCTGCCTATTGCACTTAAGAGTTTCTATAATGAAATAGAAGTATCATATAACAGCCAACCATGATTTCACACAATCACTAAGCACAGCAAAGGCGAATCACTGCAGCATTTGATTTGCAATTCCTTTCCCTTGGGACACCATTCCTTTGAAAAATTCGTTGCTGACATCCGGGGTTTTTTGTGCAAACGGCTGACGTCAATTCCAACGAATCAGTATGTAATTTCTTGACTAATGAGTGAGGCAGCACTGAAGTATGATCTTGGTCAGGAGGGTACGCTGACCGGCAACAACCTTCTTCCCATTTCGCATGTTGACAAGTCAGAAGAAAAGTGCCCGGAATTGGTTGCTTCTGCAGCTACGACTAAGTCGAACTCAATGCAAGATGTCCATTTCCCAAATGATTTACAATTTCCAAGGTCTGTAAATCTCATGCGGTAGTAGACATGAGCTATAATCACTGTATTTTCAGTAATTTTGCAGACATCTCCTGTGCCTCGAATTGCAAGTGCATGAAGAAGAAACGCACTGCTGTGTAGTCAACGGCTTGAAGTTTACAATTAAACATTATAATCTCACCATTTGCAAAACAATTCACGCCATTTCTTGTCCTCAGTCATAGTAGTCACACATCTTATGGTTAATTCATATCCTCCACTCTCCTCGTTATCAAGGGATGACCTCCAAGATTTCTTTGTTTTCCCACTACTACAACGCTTCTCAACGACTACAACCACTAAGGTATTAAATAACCTTATACAACATCGATACATATTTCTTTTAATTCAAATCCTTGCAAAACCCTCCGCAGGGCTTATTCGGACCATTATAGGTGCACATACCTTATTTCTCTCCTCTTATGCTTCCAACTTCCATGTTTCCAAATCTGAACTCTACTCAAACGAATATGGCATGGCTTTTTCGGTGAAAACGATAATCAAATACATTCAATTCTAAAAGTACTCTTACCTTATAAGGACGCAAGCAGAGCAAATTATTAATTCACACAACGCTTCTAAGGTAGGGGGTTGTAAAAGCGACCCTTTAAGAGCTGATTGCATATTTGGGAGAACCTAAACTCCTTAAAACAATTTTCAATAAATTTTCATGGTAAGAAAAATGGAATTGGCATTTAACCCAAGTCGTTTCATATTTCTTGGACCTTCATGGAATTAGTTATGAATTTTTGAAGTTGAAAACACAATGGTTTCTAAAAGCGAACCCTTCTTGGAATGTACACTTCTGGTACATGTTAGAGGTAAAATGTACCAAATTGCTTTTGGAGACAAGTCGCTTTTACAGCCCCCTACCTTAGTGGAGTTGCCCCCTCGGTATGCGTACAACACTACACTGAATTAGCACAATCTCTTGCAGTTTCAGAATTATTAACAAAATTTCAACCTCATCCAGTAAATACCTCCATGCACTAAAAACTTCTCCACCAGAAATCATAATTTGCAAGAGGAATAGCACCATCCGTTTTTCCAGACTCAACCTCACCCAAATTATATTTCAATATATAAGCTCCCAGTGACGGGAAGTCGTTAAAGCTACACGTATTATTCACTGGGCTATTCAGCTTATACTGCAACACTGAAAGGATTAGACAGAGCAGACACCACTATAATATAGTATCTCAACTGAGTATCTCAACAAATGGGCATAGCCAGCATCCATGAATTCTGATACTCCTTAATGTGCTCCAAGAGTTTTTCCTGAAACATCAAACTGGTCCGAGCATATCATCTGCCTAAATCAAAGAGCCGAGGAAGACGGAGAGATATAATTAAAACAGTGGGAAGAATCTGATCTTTCACACAGTCGTGAAATGGTAAATCTAAGATCTGCAAGCGGTATGCACATGCTGAGGCCCGATGACAGATGGTGTCTTATAAGACGAGACACTTTCTTTTCCGCAGCCAGTCATTTGAAGAGATGCCTAAGAACCAAACTTTCGAGTGTCAGAGCTCCCCTCGCAGGATCTTTGGACGTTTGAACAAGGTGGCCTTCGATGCCTGTACAGGCGTGACTCGGGGCCAATCTCCTTTGTGTCACTGACATGATTGATGACCAGTCTGTCTTGTTCTGAGCAGTAAAAGGGACCTCTCTGGAATGATTTGATGGACGAAACGCTGTACATCCGTCACGAGAAGGGGGTGAAGTAGAGTCCTGCACGCCATCTGTGAATAATCTGGTCCCTCTATGGCCCTGGACATTGACTGGTTTAGATAGATCGAGAGACTACTGTGCATGTAACGAGTCCCTTGATAGACTGTCCCTCTTTATGTCCATAGTGCTACGGGCTAGGTACAATGGACTAGTTTTATTGCTAGGAGACAACGTCCGTGACCACGAAGTACTCTTGCTTGCAAGCGAAACATGAGAGGCAGAGGCCGGTTTCACCTTGGACAGTGAGGACCTTGCGGACTTAGAAATGCAGTCTCCAGGGCTTGGCTTCGGTGAAAACACACGGGACAACGGGCTACTTCTGCAGTCAGAAGTCATAGGAGGATACTGTCTTCTGTAAGAAGTCGTGAAGCCCACGGGTGTTGGTTTAAGTGTCTCAACTTTGAGTCCATTGAGAGGACTACGGTGGCTACCGGACCGGGAAAAAACCCTCCAAGATGATGACTTGCTACTTGGGTGTGGCACCGGTTGAACTGGGGATGGAGCACCACAGGCTTGATTATCATCTGGAGTTTGGGGCCCATAATCTGTTGACACAGAAACATGTGGCTCACGTTTCGCCTCTCTACTGCTCTTACTCCTTCTCCACCGCGTCTGAAAACCTTCTGGAGTAATTGATTTGTGAGTGAATTTAGATACAAAAGAAGATGATCCTGTCCATGCAGTGGTCTTAATGCTACTGGTCAAATCACACTTCGAGTCCCCATAACCCAGTCGTGTTTCACTACCTGCAGCGTACTGCTGTCCATAGAACCTCTCCTCTCTCAACTCTTCGGCTCCATTTTGGCCACGGGGGTTACAGTGATGCGTATCTCGAACCTCTGTATTCCGCCTGCTCTTTTCGTCAGGCTGCTTATCTGATTTCCATAATGAGGTTAATGCACTTCGAAGTGAAGCTATCCGGTGAAATGCAACTCCCCAAGTAGATTTGGCTTTTGAACTTGTAGCGTCCTTCGGTTTCCCGGAGTCGGATAAACTTTTATCTCGTGAAATAATATCTCCCTCGGGTTTACGCTCCTTTTTACTACGACTTCGATAACTCACACTTGGATAAATAGGTTGAAAACTCTGAGCGCTACTCTCTCTCTCTCTTGAGAATTCTGCAACAGAAGTTGATAACAAGGCTCCAGTATAAGTATCAAGTGACTCTTGGTACTCCCCTTGATATGCAGCAAGCTTTGCAAGAGATTTCCGTAAACATAATGCACAAACACCTTCACCTTGTAGCCCCAGGTGCCACTTGCACCCAGGCCGAGAACTTCCTCCTCTATCTCCCATAGTCCTAGATATTCATTAAACCGGAGCCTTGTCACGTTTTCGTAACAATAGAATCGCAGTGCTCAAGATCATTATCCTTGCTTGTATTGGTCTTCAACTCTACCAGTGCATCGAGCTGAAAATGCAAAAGCTAATCAAAATCTGCAACTCAAGCCACTGAGAACAGATTGAGTGTAATAATTATAATATGGCAGTCAAGTAAGCCCCAAGCTTAAAATCGCTAATGAGTTACAAGAGTATTCTGTGCAAGATAAATCCCACACTACAAATTAATGACGGATTAGGGATGCACAATCTGACAATTAAAAATGACCCGAAGACAGAATTCCGCATTAAACTTAAGCCCCTGATTTAATCAGAAGGGGAAGTACTAGCAAAAACGACAACCCTAGCTCAAATCAAACTTCTCAACAATGTAGTGCATGCAGGTAGTATGCCAAACCCCAAAAATTAAAAGTTAGTCATCAGACGAGCGTGCCACCACTAATTTCACACCTCTCAGGAGACAATGAGATCTCCAAATGCCCCCTTCTGCCATTGATGAAAGACGACAATGCTTCCGAACAAGAAACTGGTAGGGTTTCAGATTCTTCTATCATATATTGTTCAATCCGACATCGACTTTCTCTTTAAATGACGCACTCAAGGATCTCGTAAAATACCCAAACCAAGTTCTAAGACAAGCTCAATTGTCCAAATCTAGTGACAATACACTTGGTATCTTTCGTAGACAGCCCTGCGATAGTCTCATCCGAAAATTCCAATTCGAATAGTCAGTCCTATTACGGGTGAGCATGAATCATTATCTTCGTAAGCGTGAAATCATTCACAGGACGAGCAAGCAAACGAAACCTATTGGCAACCTTTCTTCGCAAGATGGGCGGCTTGAGTGCTAAGAGCATTAGGTCGGAACAATAACTCAAAAACGGAACAACGGCACATGTACTCTCACCTTCATAACTGTCAAATCATTCGCAGGGCCAGCAACCATTCACGTCCTTAAATTTCCACCTCAAACTCGTCTATCCCTCCCACAGATTGTTCCGCGAGATCCGCACACGAAAAGCTTCTGCCTATTAAAAACTCGACCGCAAACCTCCAAACCTAAACAACCCAACAAATACGACCAAAGACGGGTCTCAAAACCTCGAAGAACAATTCTAAAATGTAAATGTCGTAACCCCAAGGAGCAAGCAACTGAAGGTGGAAATACCACAGCCCGACCGAGACGAACATCCAAGGAGCATTCAACCCGACCGAGATGACAATCGGAGGAACGCTTACAACCCTACTGGAAAGACCCATGTAATCCGTTTACTCGTTTCACAGATTTAGATTTATGACATTCAACAACATTTTTTCTGCATGCCGTAAGGTTGGACCACCAATTACCAACCGGGTACGGGTCTCGGACTTCTAGGGTACCAGTATTTTGGGCCAGGCAGGACTTCGCTGGGAACCGGATCTTGGAGGCCGGTTTTCATAAGGTGCAGGACATGCACATCTGCAAGATCCGACAGGAAATGCCAACTGCCACGGAAATTATAGCGTGTATTATTGGCAAATCTATAGGCTTGTATTAGCAATATTGGTGGCTTGTATTTGCGGTGATTGGCAACATGTATTAGCGGTGATTAAATGCATATGAGAGTGGCATACCAACTCACAGAAGCTAATTTTGAGATCAATGGTGGTTACTTAGTACATGTGCATGCTAATGGATAATGGAATTGCCACTGAGCAGTTTCTAGAACCTCCTATGAGTAATTGAGACATTCGCACTGTGGAATATGAATCTACTATCGAGCAACAATGTAAGCATTTTGGGCCCTGAGGAGTTCATCACATTTGCAATTATCGTCAGTGTTTGGTAAGCTTATACCTTTGCCAAGTCTTTTTTTTTGGAATTTTTTTTTAAGCATGAAATGTAAGTTAATGTCATTGGCATCAAAAGAATGCGTTGGCGAATTTGTCGTTGAAGGTGCTTCAAAACACTAGCATGGAGGTTGCACGTCATGAGGAAGATTATGTCAAAGGTTTGCCGCATGTGGAGGTGACAGACGGGGAGATTCATACAATTGTGAACAAAGGGCACTTCTTGCCAAGCTTCAAGTACGTGAGGTTGCCAAGCCCTTCTAATGAAGATCATGGCTGCAATTGGGATTTACAAGTAGAGTCAGTTTGTATTGATAACTATATGTCAGTACGTAGGCTTCTGGGAGTTGAGAGGATATTCCTGACTAGTTGAAAGTTTGGATACTGGCAAGGATTATGTATCAAAAATTGACTATTGGGCCTGCAATGACATACATGTGTGACTGACGTGAGTTATCTCAGCCAGATCAATGACCACCCTTCAGTTCCTTTTAATTGTGTGAATAAGTTGGTCCTTTTTTTTATTCGTAATTATGAAAAACTTCAAATGGAAGTGCAGTCTTGTTACGTATTGATGGCTTCTCACAATATTGATTGACAAAAGATGTCATTTGCATTTTTTAATAGCTACCTTGTAGTCAATGTGAAATTACACTTGGAAGATACGAGCTCTGAACTTTATAACTTTCTGCTTATTTCGGTAGCTCAAAGCAATAAAACTATTTCCTACCTAGAAGTATTGAATTGTCCAAACTAACTCTTAAATTTATATAAATTTATAAAAAAGAAAATACCACAAAATGAGTTTCTTCACTCACAATCCACATGTTCATAGTGCTCCAAGAATTTGTAATTATGAAATTTTACCAGTCTAAAGGTCTACATTAGTAAACTTTAAAACAAGATGAATATGAGGGAAGTGAGCGATCTAAAAAAGAGACTATCAAGAAGTTTCTTAGAAATTAGTTCCTTAATTCCATTGCTTGAAGCTAGCATTCAAATTAACAATTGTAGTCCACATGTAGAAAGCATTTCAAAGCTACTAACATGAATATTGAAATTGGAAATCAATTCATCTTCCCTAACAATGAGTACTGTTTCCTTTACTTAAGCACCAAATTGGTAAAAGTACACTTCTATCTGCAACCTGTATACAAAACCAAAATGCTAGTTGTCAATTACATAACAAGGCATGCAAAGATACTTAAAGTTCAATAGTATAGTAGACAACATCAATCAAGTATAGAGCCTTTCAGAATTTAAAGTTACGAATTCCTTTTCATGTCAACAGGAACTTCATTTTCATATTGATTGCAGCTAGAATTTACAGCAGACTGGGATTACGAACTATGAAGGAACGAAAAAGAAGCCACATAGCTTGACTACTAGTATTGTGTGTCTAACTGCCCTCAACGTAAGATGGTCTACTTGCAGTTATCGTTGAGCATCAAATTCATGTCTGCATTCTTACAAGTCATACACCATAGAATTCCCGTGAATAGTACTAATCAAAAAAGTTCTCTAAACTCGTGCCTATCAGTTTGCAGGCGTTGCCTTCTTCTATGGCAATTCTTCTGACCACAAGTATACACCAACCACGCACATGGCGGCACACACCACCGCCTTGCATGAAGAAGAGCTGCATGACTATCGAGGCCTCCATCGCATGACAGGGGAAGCACTAGGAAGTAGTAACGAGGATGAAGATAGCAATTTTGAAAATTTCTCAAATGACAAGCAACCCATTGACTATGCCAACTTGGAGGCCCTGTATGTGGATCATTATCAATGTCAAAATGGAGTGACAACACAAGGTCCATGACAACAACTTGCAATCCCCGAGTTGGCACAGTGTTGCAGCACTACAACTTAGAAGTTGGACCCCTCAACAAATAGAGGGCACACATTCACAAATCCGCTCAGGCAGGGCTCTCGCAATCTCCAACGGTGTACACCTGCTAGGAGGCCCGCTAGACATTCCACCTAAGGTAGGCATCTCAAATGCGCCATTGACCTTAAAGCGCCATCTTCAGTGTGTACATCTCCAAAATCAGATATGTGCCTCCGTGAAAGAAACACTTTTAGAACCAAACTTTGTTCCTTCATAACTTTTGCATACAATATCAAAATGTTGCGTTCTTTGGTACGTTGGAACCTCCTTTCCCTTGCCAATAAGAACATATAAGGATTTGAATAGTCTAATAGTAGTAATTAGGCACAATAGCAATTAGTGGCGGTTTTGAGATACTTACTTTATGACATGGATTGGAACAGTCAATCAAAGTTCGCAGCAGACCTTACTAGAGTATTGAATACCGCTCCGAAATCCTACATTTCTCATTCATCTAGCCACCTATACATCCAACTAGGGCTAACACAAGTTTGTTAGTAACAATAATTCAAAGTAATTAGTAACAGTAACCTAGTAGTATTGTACATTTGTTAATTAGACTTAGTGGGGTTTAGAAAACGAAGTAGTGAATAAGCGTAAGCCTCCACTACTCTTGTTATATTTAATCATAATCTTTTCTCTTTAAGATCATCTCAATGAATTGAAGCAAGTTCAACATGGTATCCGAGCAAATGGTTTGATCACAATTTAAACAAAGAGATCACCATAGAGAACGAGAGCAAGAGAATAGAGTCAAGCTGAACCTGAGGAGTGGAGCCCAAGGTGAGTATTGTCAAGATCTTGAAGTCAATTTAGCATTGCTCTTGAAACATGAGAGTGTCGATCGGGTCAAAGATAGAAGTAAAGTCCGAGTGGAACATAGATCAGAGTATCAGTTGAAGCGCTGCTCTTGAATGACAGAAGATGAGGATTATTATTTAGTCAAGAGATGGAATTTAGTCTTTAGTCAAACCTAGCAAAGATGGCAGAATTAGGCAATGTTGCATTTAGGGAGGGAGACAAGTTAAAAAGGTTCATAAACTATTACATACAGGCCTTGAAGATGAGGGCAATTCTGAGAGTAGAGGGACACTGGGCCTTAATTGAGACAAAGCAGAATCCTACTAACTTTCCTGTTACAATAGAAGGAGAGAGCATGACCGAAGCACAATTGAAGCGAAAGAAAACCCTAGCGTGTTGGTTATTATTGTTATCAATGTCCAATGACATTATCGATCTTATTGCAGAACATACAGATCCCGGCCTAGAAAACACTTAAAAACTAGTTTAACTTTGGAGATCAGTCCCAGATACTTACTCTGATGGGGCAACTACAATCACTCCACATGCATGAGGGAAGTTCAATTGAAGAATACATCAAGAAGGTAAGGGAGCTTAAAAACCGCCTAAATAGCATAGAAGAAAAGCTATCAGACTGGAATGTCAATCAGCTAGTTATGAATGGAATACCACGATTGTGCGAGAGCACAATTCAGACACTCACCCACCTCGACTCCCAATATGACATTTGACAAGCTAAGCGCGAGCCTTCTGTCGAAAGCACACCAACACCAACATCGTGACCAACAAATTGGCGATGAGGAGGTGCTACTACAAGTTTCTAGAGACAACCGAGCCTTCTTAGACAAGGAAGATGTTGGCCACTGCATGGTCGAGGACCTCCAAGTAGTGGACACTTCGGCATACAGATGTATTCATGCCCACTATCGGTTTGCTTCAACTGTCATCTTTCTAGACACCTTGTCCAAGATTGTAAGGTACCTTGCAAGCCCCTTGCACATCACAGTTAGGAGTCTGTAAAGCATGCGATCTATGCAAACTCAGCAGAAATGTTCAATTTACTGTTAGAAGACTATGACTCGTACTACTGGGGCAACGGGCCTTGGTACCTAGATAGTGGCGCCATAGGGCACATCATTGCAAATGTTCAAAAATTAGACTACCCACCTGTCTCTTCCGGAGTAGAAACCAGTGAAGTCAAAACAAGAGGGGGGAAATCTCATGCAATACAAGAAACTGGCTCTGCCACTGTAGACACAAAAAACGGTGCAATAAAGTTGAAAGTAGTTAAGTACGTACCTAGCATAAAGAAAAATTTAGTCTCAGTTGGTGCTATTGCTGATTTAGATCACAAAGTTGTGTTCTCAAGCAAACAATGTTGGGTCACAAATGAACAAGTTCAGACAGTTGCATCAGGAAGACGAGCTCCAACAAATGGACTATACTGTTTTAAGGATCAAATAGCAGAATATTCACTCTACAGTAGTAATATTGCCACACTTTGGCATTGTTTTATGGGTCATCTGAGCTTCCCCAGTCTCTACCACTTGTCGCAAATACCACACATAGCCGGCTTGCCAAGGATTAATCTCAAGAAGAAAGTCTGTCCTTGCTACATGGCAAGTTGTCAACATCAAGAACATTTTCCAAGAGCATCGGAAAATCAAGCAACTAGACCTAGACAACACATCCACACTAATCTCATGGGACCCATGCAGCAAGCATCGCTAGGGGGATCACGCTACGCATTGATCTTCATTGATGATTTCTTCCGCAAGAGTTGGACCTATTTTCTCAAATGCAAAAGTGAGACTATCAACAAGTTTTGAGAATTTAGATGCAAGATTGAAGTTGAGACTAGACAACCAATACCTAGAAACTGAATCCAAAGGCTATTGCCTGTACAATAACCACAAGATAAAAGTCATCATTAGTCGAGATGTAGTGTTTGATGAATCAAAGGTAGGCTTTCAGTACTTAAGCCCAATCAAGCCAGTACATAATATCCTAGGATTGCTCCAAAGAAGACAATATGACAATCAACCTGGAGAGAATGTAGAAACTATCCTTGCCCAAAATCCAGTATCTGACCCTGCATAAGCAACCCATACTACAAGCTCAGTACCCGCAAACACATCAGCCATATACTCGCAGCCAACCTTCCCCTACAAAACAAGCCAACTAGCAATCTGGTCCAAAACACTAGACGGCCTGCTCCGTAGATAAAACACAGGGCCATTTGAATGTGGCTATCCAAGTAGAAATCAAACACCATCAGCTAAACTTCAAGACTTCTGGACCCTTTTTTCAAAACTATCAGAGGAACTGTTAGACTTTCAAAATGTCTCCCAACAATCAGAATGGCAAGAAGCAATAACAATAAGATCACATCTATTCTCAAAAACGAAACTTGGGATGTAATTGATCAACTCCAAAACCGCAAACCTATCACAACCAGATGGCTACTCAAGATCAAGAAAAATGCCCAAAGAAAGATAAACAAGCTCAAGGCAAGACTTGTTGCCAAGGGATTCTAATAGAAGGAGGGCGTTGATTACAACAAAATATTTGCTCATGTTGTTAAATGGTCAACAATCCTGGCTATTTTTGCATTGGCTGCACAACATAATTGGCCTTTACACTAGTTGGACATGATTACTACATTCCTCAACGACAACATTGATGAAGATATTTTCATGGAGGTTTTTGTTGAATTCCCTGGATTTGGAGACAACTCCAAGGTATGTAAGATAAATCGTGCACTCTATGGCCTCAAGCAGGCACCAAAGGCTTGGTATGATCGTATATCAAAATGGCTCAAGCAACAAGGCATGACTGAAAGCAGCAGTGACTCTAACATATACTTCTCAAGATGAGATGGCAAGCTCACTATACTGTTGTTGTATGTTGACGATCCGATTATCACCGGTAGTGATCAAGAAGCAATCGCCAGCTTGAAAACAAAGATGCAAGAGGAGTTTGAAATGACAGACTTGAGAGAAGTCCACAACTACCTTGGCGTCAAAATCAATCGGTAAAAAGGTGGCATTTTCATAAATCAAAGAGGATACATCCAAAAACTACTGGAGAAATTCAATCTACAAAACTGCAATCCAAAGAAACTTCCAATCGATCCCAAGGACCATTTGCAAAAGGATACAGGCACCAAAAAAGTGGATCTTTCAATCTACCAATCACTTGCGGGGAGCTTACTCACTACAAGAGAAAGGGGTGTTTTAAGTGAATTTTTAAGTATAGTCCTAGACATAAGATTATAAGTAATGACCTTCAAGGAGATTTTCAGCAAACTTTACTAAAAACATATGTGTTTCTAGTAGAATTTTGCTAAAAATCTCCTTAAAGGTCATTACTTATAATCTTATGTCTAGGACTATACTTAGAAACTCACTTAAAACACCCCTTTCTCTTGTAGTGATTATATCTTGCTTACACTCGCCTTGACATTTCCTATGCAGTTGGCTATGTGTCTAAATACATGCAAGAACCAGAGGAGGCCCACCACCAAACAGCAAAAAAAAGTCTACGTTATCTTCGTCGCACGATTAATAATGGAATCTTTTTCTTAGCTGAAAACACCTATGACTTCCATATATATGCCGACACCGACTAGAGAAAAGATCTCAACTCCCAAAAGATCAACCTTGGGCATAGGAGATACAAGCATATTTTGGAACAGCAAGCTGCAATCCACTATATCCCTCTCAAGTACCAAGGTTGAGTACAGGGTGCTCACTGACGTCGCTAAAGATATAATTCACTTTAGATGGATGCTTCACAAATAGGGCGTCCTTGCAGACTCTCCTACAATCCTGCTTAGTGACAATCAATCAAGTCTCAAGCTAGTGAAAAATCCAGTGATGCACGCAAGGACGAAGCATATCAAAATTCATCATCATTTTCTACAATAAGCTATAAGTGCAGGCACCTTATAAATGGACTACATAGCCACAGCCATGCAACTTGCAAATTTTCTTACAAAGCCCCATCCTTACAAAAGCTTGGTACAAAACCGACACAAAGTAGGTGTCAGTTCCTCTCCTTTCTCTAACCTTGAAACCTAACTCTTGCCCACTCAAGAGTTTGCAAGTTATCTATCCATAATGCCTTCCTATTAATCCTATATTTGAAATCCGCAACCTTAGAGGTTCTTTTAGTGTCACAATTGTCCACCAATCTTTAGGGTGATTCACCAAGTCCCTCCAGTAAGTCTCTGTACTTGAAATTGCAAAATTGCTCACTCAAAATCCTAGAGTGATCGCCAACGGAGGTATCAGTCTGCATCCCCGCAACATCGCCCCGCATTGGATCCATGCGCCACTGGACAAAGTACCAAAGATAAACGCAACCAACCTACACCCTGTTGCACATTCAACAAATTGCTAATACATTGAGCTACAACACCAGCAACAGAATCTGGACCTGCATTCAAGTGACAATTTTTGATTCTTCATTAGTTTTTGTACTGCAAGAAATGGCAACTAAACAATCTCAAGCTTGTACTTACTAATCCTCATCAGCAGCATTTGATCATTTGTATCACGCAACACTTGCATCGCCTCAACTAGCAAGATCAACAAACGCGCCATTCTTCACATCACACTGCTTCCTAAATTAGAAAATTTGGAGTGAGGGAGGGTATTGAAGATCGCTCTAAAATCTTGCATTTTTCATTCATCCAACCACTTGTACATCCAACCAATGCTGACACAAGTTTGTTAGTAACAGTAATTCAAAGTAGTTAGCAACAATAACCCACTAGTACTATACATTTGTTAATTAGACTTAGTGGGATTCAGTAATCGGAGTAGTGGATAAGCATAAGCCTCCACTAGTATTGCTATATATAATCAGAGTCTTTTCTCTTTGAGATCATCTCAATGAATTGAAGCAAATTCAACAAAGAGATGAATACATTCTATAGGACATGACCAACTTGGATGTCAGTGCCAGATAGTGATCTAGTCTTTCTAACAGACAAAGGAAGAGAAAGAGCAACAACATTTGGACTGATGAGCAGCTGAAGTCAGTTTTAGCTGAAGTGGACAAAGGAACTAGCATGAGACAAGTGTCCAAGAAATATGGCATAACTTATTCTTTTCTACGAGACTAGTGTTATGGGATTTGAACGTCTCGCAAACAGGGTCCTCCACTTGTGTTGAATCTCGTAGAAGAGCAATTCATAGTCAATTACTTGTTGCTATGTGTGATCTCGGTTACGGACTCATTTCCACTAGTTTGAGGTTAAAAGTGATGAGATAACAAAAGGCATGTGGAATCCTTTCTGAAATGGCATTCCAGGCAAGGATTGGATGAAATGATGGCGCGAAAGACACCCTGAGCTCACTGTTCAATTTGCACAAGCATTGGATGCTGCACGGGCTCAAGGCTTGACTGCTAAAAATGCAAGTACTTTCTATGACAACCTCAAGGTTCTATACAACACGCATGCATACTTTCCAGATAGAATTTGGAATTGCAATGAAACTGGGGTGCAAGCGGGGAGAAACAGCGGTGTACATGTCATTGTACGTACTAGAGGTGCAAGAAATGTTTACTCCATTGTCCCTAACAAGTGAGAGTGGCTGTTTGTACTAGTGTGCATAAATGCATTTGGAGCATCCATTCCGTCATTCTACATTTCGGGGCAAGCGCTTCCACAAAATTTTGTTCAAAAGTGTGAGCCTAGAGAGACTACAAATATGCAACAAAAAGCCTAGATGACTTCCTACTTGTTTTGCGGTTGGATTTCTCATTTCATCATAAATGTACATAGACTAGGGGGCATGTCACCTGAGAGATGACATCTGCTGATCTTAGATGGCCATATAAGTCACGTTACTTTGGAGGTGGTAGAGCAAGCCAAAGATGTAGGCCTTGATTTGTTGATGTTGTTGTCACATACCTCCTACGTCCTCCAGCCACTTGAATACAGCATATTCAAGCCATTTAAGAACAACTTCCAAGCATATCATGATTACTAGAGCAAAGAGAATGTGACTGAGGTAGCATGCAAAGAAACATTGGCACACTAGGTTTCCTTGGCATTACAAAAAGCAATAACAGAAAAGAAAAAAAAGAACAGATTTAGAACCACAGGTATTTTTTCCTTGGACCGGGGGGTAGTCATACCACACTTGAAGCCATCAATAGTCTACTCACAAGAGGCAGACAATGACTTGCCCCCACCATGTTCTCAAGCATTGGTCAGGAGGTACTCTCATCTGAAGCAAAAGGTGCTGTGGACAACCAACACGCAATCAAAGAAGCTCTCAACGATGATCACAAGGACTGCGCAGGTGCCACAGACAAGTATCATGGAGTTGGAGTAACCCTCAGCGGTATTGACAAGGACTACCTTGAGGCTCAGGAAATTGCTGCGGATTTGGACTCCAAACAAAATGTTGATGTCATGCATTTTTTTGTCAATGCCGACCTTGCCGACTTTGATTTGGTGGATGACATTGGTGTCGTGGATCTTGATGTCAAATCCCTTGATTTGATTACACGCTTCCTGACTCTACCAATAGTCAGTCTATGAGTTAGCCAAAGACATTGGGATTGAATTGTAGAATTCACCAAATCAATAATGCTAACAGCTGATGAGTACATGTAGGTTGCGGCGGTATTGCAACAAGCTAAAGAAGACGTTGCAAAGGAAAAAGAACGCCAACAAGTGGAGAAGGAAGAGCGACAAAAATGGAAAGCAACCAAAAGAGAAGAGGAGAGACTAGAACAACAAGTACGTGCAACAAAAATGGCGGAAGCCCGAGTGTCCAAGGCCCGCTCATGAGAAGAAGCCTGCATGCAGTGAGAGGAAGCTTGAGCTCTACGGCAATAAGTTTCTGCACAACAAGCTGAGGAGAGGGCACGCAAGATAGATGAGCACCTAGAGGCCCAACGCCTGAGGATGATGCAAACAGCATAGAGGGCAATGTGGCGACAAGAGCATGGATTGCAATCGAAAGGCAACTTCGGTCAAGTGAGTACCGCATTCAGCATTTTCTTCGCAAAGACACCACCATTACCACCCTTGGCCGTTTCACCAACCCACTTACAACCTCACCACCATTCTATCACCTCATTGCACTCTATGTTGCCTGCAACACCACAACAAACAATTCCTTATGGTATTCCTACAACACACTTCTTCCCCCCAATTTGCCCGCAACCTCTGCGATTGTGGACAACCACAACACGGGCAACATCCTCGCCAAGTTTCATGCCGGGATCTGCTGGAATTTTGCACCATCGTAGCAGTTGTCATGATGCGGCTTGAACGACATTAAGGGTAGGTACTTGTGCTACTATAGTCTTTCCAAGATGGTCATCAAAATTCTTAGGCTAGGAGCATGTTCCATGGAGGGCCCATTGTAGGGCACGACTTGGCAGCCTTCACCCCCACAATTGTTGGAAGCTCATTTACATGTTCTCTTTTTTGTAGCATTGTGCCAACAATAATGATTTCACAAATGTCTCTATTTTTTTGTTCTACACCTACCAGAAAGTGGTCAATTTGCTGAGCGGAATTGCCCCACCTTAGATGTTGGCTACTAATTCAAGGTACTTTTTGCCTTTCAAAATCTATAGTAATTTCAAATTTGACGATAAAATTTTGGAAATTTTGCAGTGGCAACATTTTGTATCTTAAGGCCGTATTCATTAAAATGAAAAAAAATGCATAAATTGAGACAACTATACCCCATTTGGGGGGGCCTATTTTTAGAAAATAGTTGTTGAAGGTAAAGATAAATTAGGACTAATACCTGACCGAAATAGAAATTATAGAATCTTGATAAGGAAAAGGCACACAACATGCAAAGCCAAATACACAAGGATAACACGGATTGAGAAATGTTTGTCTATAAGAGATGCCAAAAAGTAAGTTGCATTATTGAAAAAAAGAAATTTACATTAAAGAGTAGGAATATTCTTCAGAACTCTTTCTTGTATATAAACAGAGAAATCTACTTCGCTTCGTTCATAATACTTTCCGTATTCTATTTATAAGAATGTCAATTCCATTAATAAGAATTACTATTCTATTTATACTAATCACATGGTTTCCTTAACACGTGTGATCTATCAAACCATGGCTTCAGTATTAAAATGAGATTTTTGCTGCCTCCAATGCTTTCTCTTTTGCCCATGCTCTCAAGATATCCTCGTGTCGAGAATGCTTGAGAAGTCCACTTCCATTCATGAAGTCGCCGCACGCCTCCAAAGACAATGACTTACTTGCCTTCACTCTTTGATTCTATATGCACCGAGGAATGTCAAAGTTCTTTAGAGATTTCAAAGGTCGAGGAGATATCTTTTTTTGCATCCTATTGACATTGTTTATGTACACATGCCCATTTCCTAATTGGTAAGAGTTGGCAGAACGCCAGCTATCACGTAGAATCCAACGTCTGAAAAAAGTACCATTTGAGTTCATTGATCGGCTTCTAAGAGACTGTGAGGGGATTGACGAGGTAGTTTGTCTACCATAAATGAATCCAATTCGACCATTCTATTTCCATCTGCCGGAGTAGAATCCACTCGGTTCACATCCACGTACAGCTTCTTGTGCGGTGTAGGATAAACTCTATATCCTCGACTCGAGCATACCAAAGTGGCAAGAAAAACGTCGATCGCAAAACGCCATTACACAGTATCAACCCGGCAATTGAAACTAATATATTACAAGTTCAAAAATTTACAAAGCTAAAAAATTTGGCGTTGAGTTCATTTGAAAGTAGATGTTCGAAAAGTTCGCGTCCCCTATTTACAAACACTATCCTTTCTAATCCTAGGGAAGACTACTTGCTACTCTCTGGTCTAGGACTCTTGCAATCAATCATGTAGTTCATTCCCCGAAGCTCAAATTGAGTCCCCATCTTCTTTGCAGACTCCCACATCCCTTGCAAAATATAAGAATGCAATTGCAAATTCGAAGGGAGCGGATCATGTCCTATCCAATTATTGTTCACATATTCAAGCAATTTTGTCAGACTACATTCTTCGTGCAAGCGTCGAAGCCAAGGAGCCAAGGAGCCAAGGAGCATGTCATCGTCCTCTTGACCATGGGTCCACGTTCTCAAGAAAATCGCATTCCCCCTTTCATTACACACACTCTTCTCGGGAGAGTCATCAATAAGAAGGGTATTGTTGGCGTGAAACGATGTCGTGCCACTGGGATTCGAGAACAATTCATCCTCTAAAACTTTGAAGAAAAGGTACTTGTTCTAATTGTCTAGGTGCATCAAAAATTTTCCCCTTAGCAATCTCAATCCTACCACACTACTCTTGTCCTAGTATATCAAAAGGTTCCTTGATTCCCTCAAACAGGTACCCAACAACGTCCTCCATATTTTTCTTTACCATGGAGCTCCAGACAACAACTCGATTTGCGATAAGGGATAACTCATGTAGGAATTCCTTCACCCGTGGACGAGGGAAGATGGCTTTCGAACCAACCATAATAGGTTTCTCTGCCGGAATTGATTTGCCCTTCCCTTTATAAGAACATAAGTCTCTGTAGAGGGACCTAGGCGTGCACTGATATGGAATTCGGTTTATGTCCAAAACGATGTTCAGCCATTTATGCCGCGATGGGGCCACTACTGCGGACACACCCCTAGGTAGAATGTCTCCGCCGCCCTCCGCTACTACCTGATCATAGAAATACACCATAGAAAAGAAGTTACCTGAATGAATGCATAACAAGGTGAACAAGAAAGCGGGATAAAGCATTGAATGGCACTAATTGAATGCAGAACACCTCCAAAAATTGGTGGTTTCATTGTGAGCAGATGGTGCACACTTTCAATGAAATTGTGCTGGCCACAAAAAACATTAAGAAAACAAAATAATTAGGGGAAGCTGAAGGCATTTGCTGTAACCACGTATTTTATATAATGGTCAAAATATAATACATCCGTAGTGTATATATGTAATCTATAGCCGGCGATCTATACAACTTAAAACTACGCGCAGTTTCAAATCTATTCTAAGTTAGAGTTGTAGTCAGTGAAGCAAGAAATGCCGACGCCACAAAATTATGGAATGTCTGATCCCCCCTGTCAAACCAGAATGAATAGAAATAAGAGTCACTTCATCAGAAATGACAGGTTGATGGAAGTCACAGACTGCATCCACCAAGCGGTATTTCCTGGACTCATTAGTATTCATAAGGGTCAAAGGCTTCACGAGAGATTACCGTAGTCGCGATCTCTGCCTGATGGTGGTCGTCCTTATTCGTGGAAGGATCGCCTTGTCCTTTTGTCAACACCATCCCCTCTAGGTCATCCCCCTTCACCTCCTTGTAATCCACTAAGTCCTCCTCCTTCTCGTAATCCACGTGCTCCTCTTCGACAAGTGGATTGTTGTACTCAAGAACTCGCTCCTCCTCTGCCTCTAAGGCCATAGGGCATCTCTCCACAAGATTATCCTTGACTCGAGGATGATCCTGAATCTCCTCAATATTTAGGATCACTGGAGACTTGTAGGCGCTGTCTACAACAGGATCAATAGCATCCTTTCAGTTGGAGAGGAGGAAAGACAGACAGGAGCAGTGATTTGTTGTTGGGATGCACATTCAGCAGGATCACGGACCGAGTTTTGAGACTACGGCTAAACATTGCCACCGGTGGCTGCACTGCCGATTGGTTGATCATCTTCAACTCAAGGATCCTTTTGACTGGCGAACATTCGGTTGTACTCGGCCAATGTCTTTCTCATCTTCTCCATCTCGGCGTCTTTGCTCTCCATGTCCACTAAGGAGATAACCCGCTTCTCCCTTGCGGTGACATTGACCGCCTTAGCTTTCTTTTTTCCTCCCTTTTGCTTCCCACGAGAATTGGATGCATCTTTGACAACGTCGAGGAGAACCGCTACACTGGACATCTCTTCCACAACTAGCACCGCGGGGTTGGTTTTTGAATCGGATTGTTCACCGCTCACATCCACGACACTAGGAACCTTCACACATCTAGAGGTGGGATTTGAAGCCGCAATGTCATGAGGCTCAGTGGAAAGACTTGGTGTATGTGCTTGAATCCCAAGCTCAAGCAGGGAGTCGTTCTCAGCTTCAGTGACATGGATTTCGAGAGCGTCATCTTCATCTCCAACGACCTCACTCAAGATCCGATGTCGCTTAACACGGTTGGACCCGAACTCGTTAATTTCCGTTACTCCAGGATCGGTTCCACCTCCAGAGACTTCTGACGTTGTTTCATCCTCGGATCCCTCACTGTTGTCAGTGCAACTCTCTTCCTCCTCCTCCTCCCTCGTTGGGCTCTCGACGGCTTTTTTTGGTGGTGGCTTGACATTTAGAGGCCTGATATAGAAGGGTTTGTAAGGGGAGTTGTCGTGCAGGAAGTCTTTGTAGTCTAGTTTGTCGGCCAGCATCGCAAACTCTCGATGTTTTGTGTTAAGAACATCGTTGGCAATCCCCCAATAATGCAGTCCATACATCTGCAAGGTTGAACGAAGAAGTTAGAATCTAAACCTCTTGACTGGAAAACATTGGAGATATTAGAGATGTGTCAGTTATCCTCGACACGAGGATGGCAAGACATCTGTAGGAACCCAAGTAGGGAAGCAAGAGAGGTGGAACCAAACAATTGTTGAAACCCAATTCTGAGAGAGGTGATAGATATCATTGACTCAAGGATAAGGATAGAGTGGATTGGTAAGATACCTTTGCTACCAGCATACACTTCAATCCCGCATATATGCCCACACAATTTTCTCCCGACCTGGCAAAAGTTTGCAAAATATCTATATAGAACTCCATCCGCAATTTGCTAGGTAAGCTCCTCCACTTGTGCTCGTTATTCTTTGTCATCTTTGGCTAGTAGTATTCGAGCCTCTCCGGAGTAGTATACTCCGTTTTCATCATGTTTTTCATTGACTCCACGTGCTCGTTTCCTTTCTTGAAGAGAAATAGGAGTGGCACTTCCGGATTATTGGCTCGCGTACTTATATTATTGAGACAAGTGGGACGTACAATGATACCATGCACTCAAATTCCTTAAACTCATCCGCGATGAAATCTGTGGCGGTTTTGGTATCCCAGTTATCTGTCACTACCCACATCTACACATTTAGAGTTGACATCGCCGGCTCCACGTTTTTCTTCATGGCCTTTAGAAATTGTAAAAGGGGTGCTGGTTTCTTGGGATTGTATTTTCCCTTCGGAGCCTCTTGAAGTTCCATGATCCCAAAGTTCAACGTCTTCTTGACATACTTCACAGCAGTACTCTTTGTTAGCGAAAACAAAACCATGTTGTGGTCCTGTATCTAGATCGACCTGAGCATAGACGGAGGTGGTACTTGGCTTCCAAGAAACTCTGCAACATGGGCAGGAGTTCCTTGAATTTATCCGAGAAGTCCTCCGCAAATCTGCCCTTCCTTTTGTTGGCCAGTCGCTTCGCTAGGAACAACTGCGGTATCTCGCTTAGCAACCAATCCCAGGTGGCTGAAGAGAACCTGTGCCTGCGCTTCCAATCCCGCCACTTCTCGTCAATGACGTTCAAGTATTTGTCTTTCTAATTGAGTGAGGGCTTCAGTTCCATTAGCTCATCCAGGACCACCTTCTTGCGTTTTCGGCGCTTTACCCACTCCGTGGCAAATGTATTGTTTGGGATCGGGTGCTTCGTCTTGTTCATTGAAACCTTGGGATAGGTCAAGGTTCGACCAGGCGTGTCGCCAAGCAAATGAGTTGCAAACACTTTGCAGTCCAAATCCGTAAAATGATCCATGTGCTTGAAGAATTCCCGCTTTAGTCTATATGTCTTTGGGTTGAAAGTTTTTGCATCCCGAAATGGCTTACAAGTCATTGGGTCAATCAATTTGCCCTTGGAATGCTTGTTCAGGAATTCCGCCCACAGCCTATAAATGTCGTCTGGCAGCGTGACGATTTGGATTTCGTTTTTTAGGTCTTAGGGTCCCTTGACATGAGACCCGTCCTTCTTTGGGTCGATGTTCTGGAATCGCTTGACAATCAAACTGAGGAATTTCTGCAGTGCCATAATCTTGTTAGTTTAGCTAATTTGAGAAATAGGTCAAAGCAAATCTGCGTATCCTCAACTCGAGGGTAAACAAGTAAGTAATTTCTTATGATGGATGGAAAACTAATGATTACTGAAGAACTGACTTTTAGCAATTAAACGTAAAATAGCTATCACGTTTGAAGTCTATCTTCGGGTCAAGGATCACGTTCTGAGGAGTATTATACCTGATACATTTCGAGGTCGGTGACAGAGTTGTTCATCCTCTTAGTGCCCTTGTTTGCCACATTCATCGGCCGCTTGAGATTAATCCAAGTGTTGCGGCAACTAATGATTTGGTTACCCCACTTTGACTGTACGTGTTCAAGGTGGTTCGTGCTGTTCAGGAACTCCAAGATCCTTGTCAACTTCGCGGGGTTTAGCGACCAGACAAAGTTTGCCTCCCACTTCTAAAGATCCTTCTTCCTTTGAGCACCACATCCCTCGATCTAAAATTCTTGCGAGACAATGACGCTGTGCTGGTCGTTTATGATCATGAACTTTCCATTCTTGATCTCCGAGAAATTCTTGGGTGGCTGTGGAAGGAGATTGCCTTCTTTGTCAATGGGTGTCAGACACAATTTCTGACGCTGTGTTATGTCTAGTAAGCGGAGCAACCTTTTCCTCGTGGATATGAGGACGTTATTTTCAATATTTTGAATCACATATTGATCCCTAGCACAAACACACTTGTCGATATGCACTTCATATGTTCTTGACTCGATAAGTAGCACGACTTGTGGATTTCCCAAAACACTCGCTGTTCTTCTGCAAATTTATCGTAATCGGGCACCTCCTGGGTTCCTTCTTCTTCCGCTGTGACGGTGGTCAGGGCTGAACCAAAACTTCTAGCTGCTCTTGGACGTGTGGCACTTGTATTCTTTTGACGCTTTGTGCTTGCTTTTCAGGTCCCGGATTCGATTTGCTTTCTTTTACTGCCAGCTGAAGGAATGTGCCCCTGCCTACTTGCTCCATTGACGTTCGACATCGTACCTGACTCCGAGTGGGGTGTGACATCAGTCTTGTTGCAGTCTCTATTCCTGCGTGATCCTCCATTGACTGACCTATCAACCCGGAGCGCGGCGTACCGGTCAAGAGTACCAAAGATAGAGGCAATTTTTTTGGTGTTGACGCAGGCATTCTCTGGGTTCCAGGGCCAAAATTTGTCTGTGAACTCTTGTGCTACTGATCCTAAGTGGGTGTTTGCGATGAACTCGAGAAACATCTCCATGTTAAATTGGCCGCATACCCCTCCTACTTTTGTTATGACAGAGTGCAGATGTTGAAGGTTTTCTCCTTTGTTGTCGACCTGTTGCAGCACAATTGCAATGTACTATTCGTGGTGAATATCAATGAGTGACACCTTCTCGTCTAGGTTCCACTTCAGGAACATTGGACTCCCCTACATTTGACGGCGTAGGAAGACATAGGTCTTTGCACGACTGATACCGTAGTTCCAAAACTCTACTACGTCTTTGAACTGCTAGAGTTCTCTATAGCTTGAGGCGAGGTCTGGGTGGATGAAAGGGTTTTCTTTGAAGGGTTCTCGAACGGCTAGAGAAAAGTGTTGTGTTGCCGAGTAGTCATACGCAGTTGCCAGTATCGTACTCATTCTCGCGTCCTAAATGAAACAGAAACTTAGTTTCATGTCACCTTAGTTAGGACCTTTGATCTCCCTGTTCAATCCTCAAGTCGAGGACCTCTATTCTATCTGCAGCTTACCCTTTATAATTATGTTTTCTGGAGAATCTCCTTGGTTTTAGTGTTTTATGTTGATTGGATATCTTCGACTCGAGGGTAGTTATTTAGTTCGTTGGTTGTTACCCTTGTGTCGACGATAGTTTGTTTATATTTTGGTATTTTCTTCAACTCGAGGCTAGATTCTACAATCAGAGAATTATTAAACCTTTTCTATTTCCTATTTCTCACACTATGATGGTCTAGATCTGGTCGTTATCCTCAACTCGAGGATATAATTTATTGTTGTTTTGTTTGGTGTGGTCATCTATCCTTGAGTCGAGGATACAGATTGGAGGGTTCTGGGGCTTTTATTATTTTTATTCTGCGTTATTTAATCATATCGGAGTCGTCCAATAGGTTTTATTTTTGGTTACGTGTTTGAAACTTAACCTTGTCCCGAGGATAGCTATCCTTGACTCGAGGATGCGTACAATGATTTCATGAAACCCTAATTTTGTGAATGCAATGCTATTGTTTTTACTGGTTATTTAATGACGATTGCATCATACCTGGCATCGGCATTCTGAAAAAACAAAAAACACCCTAAACCCTAAATCTATGCAATCTAAAGTGTGAACCGACTAATTTTCACAGTGTTATACAATCCTTTCTACATTATGGATTGCTAAGAGAAGGAAAATTCTCACCTGCAGGTTCAGTGGCTAGAAACCTCCAACTACGTAAACCTTGATCCAACCACGTCTTCTTCAATGTAAAATCTCCCCCACCTGCTCTTGGAACTGAGACAATTGACAACAAACAAGTCTGTGTGAATTGCAGGAGGGCAAAAGACATGAATTCTACAAACATATTGTCTGCCTTGACCTACAGCTTCAAAGTAACACCTAAACCCTAAATTAAAGGAGATTACAAACACTGGAAATAATTGCAATGTCAATCCATAGAACAAAATGGAAACTGACAAATTCGATTTTGTAAGAAATCAAATTCCATGAAACGAATATTGAACAGGAAATCTCATACAAAATTCTAAACACAATTATATGAAGAAGATGATAAAGTCATACATTGCAGCTATTCTGCAAATCTGAAGGAATTAGGTCATGCGGGGACGTTACCTGAAGATTTTCTTAAATGCTGGTTCCGTATATGAAGCTTGATTTTCAATCAAAAATGCAGCTTAAGAGAAGGATGACGACGACCAGTACAAAGGCCATATTTGTTATATTGAGACTTTTCACAGTCTCATTTTTACCTTTGACTCAAAGATAAACCGCTTTATTATTAGTATTTTTTTATAAATAGATAACAATATCAACTTTTAGAATTTTATTTTAGAATCACTATTTTAGAATTATTTATTTTTGGTTTCAATTAATATTTTTCAAAATGAATTTACAATAACTAGCATTTTGTCTCAAAATCTGCAAAAAGTCTCAATATAACGAATATGGTCATTACAATCCACAGCGCCAACTCCTGCAATCCCAAGCAATCCCACCGCAAAACAACTCACGCAATCCTGCCGCTGAGACAAGAGAAAACGTCATCCACGGCTCCAAAATCCCTTCAATGTGTGTCCGCAACTCACACAATCCTGCAATGTCTCCAGTTCCGTGTGTAAGTTAGCTGGCTGAGGTCTTGTTTGTTCATGTCATTCACCAAACAAATCACTCCTTCATTGCCACACCCTAAGCTACCACTTTTGGAAATCCTTCTACAAACAAAATGTACAGAGGTTGAGGTCTTGTTCGTTCACAAAATTCACCAGAAAAATCACTCCTTCACCGCCATACCCTAAGCTACAACTTTTGGTAATCCTTTGACAAACAAAATGTACAGAAGAAGCGCTCAATTTGCATTCAATGTAGAACAATTGCTCACAAACTTGGACCTTGTCAAATTTCGCAAAAGACAAAGAAACTTACTTGCGCACCAACCGTCGGAATCTACAGTCTGGCAACTGACACCCCCCCTTTAATTTTACACTACGCTCCACCGAAAGATGATCGGCACACTTGAAGGGTAGTGAATCCCAAGAAGAAAACTCTACGAAAATCCACACAGAAGCTTCGAACTTACGTGGGGAAGCTCCAAAAACCTGCAGCGTCAGGTTTACACGAGGATGGGGGGAGTGACGACCCCCAAACCCTACGGGCCAAAAGGCAAAAATTATGTCTGCCCACGTCGCCACCACCACCTCCCGAGCTGCTCGAAGTCAGAAAAAGGACCCAACTACTTCTTTTTTTAAAGGACCCAGAAAGGCCGCAACTACTTCTTCTTTTAAATTTCATTTGCAAGGCAAGCAAGCAAGCAGGAAAAATGTAGGAATTTTTTATTTTTCACACAAAGTTTATTTGCAAATTTAAGATCAGAGACCCCAAATTAGGTAGGAGAGGTCTACAACTTACCCTAGACACAACTCAAAATAGGGACAAAAATTTACTTTTATCCCCCAAGAACTTGATAGGACTCATTTTGCGTCCTACATAAGGCAGTATGTTGTAAAGGCTATAAGGCAATATGCTCTAGAAGCAACCATAAACTTAACGTAAACACTGATTTGTCTTTTCCATAGGTTTTAATGAACAGAAACAAATTTGGATCATTTTTCAGAAAAAGAAAAATGGATGCAGAACTTATCACAATTGGTTTCATATTTTTTGAAGCATTTATGAATTATTTATGAATTTTCATAAATTTTTGTTTTCAGAAAAAGAGAAATGGATGCAGCATCCATCACAATTGGCTTTCATATTTTTTGAAGCATTTCTGAATTACTTATGAATTTTCTTAAATTTCTGTTGCAAGTACTTATTTGTGACTGTAGTTCTCCTAAAATCTGTCTAGTTGCAATATGCAAAAATTTGAGGAAATCAAGACCAATGATTGGCTCTTGCAATAAATTATACTTTTTTCTTGATTCTCTCAATGACTAAAGAGGTCCATTTAAGAACCATGTCATATTCATTTAAGGCCTAAATATAGGGTCCATTTGAAGAGGCCGCTTCTTTTTATAGCAAACTACCTTACAAAAAGCGATATTCTTTGGAAGGATGACGTAGTTTACATCCTTAGAAAGGGATGGAACTTTCAATATATCAATGGATGAAATTTCATTTATTCATCCAAAATGATGTACACTTATCCAAATTGTTGTATTAATACATTGCTTGAAGACTGTAGCCTACACAAATTTCCTCAAGGTTTTCGATGGATTTTATAGATGTAGACTAAAAAATAAATAATACTGTAAGTCAAGAAATGAAGCACATGTGGAATGAATTTGTAAACATTTTACGAGATTTAGAATTCATGAGCGTTTTTGAATTGAATGTGCTCATTTTTGTTACTTTACTATGTGAACCAAAATGTTTAGCATAACTAAAGGCAATCCATGCTCAATACTTTAAAGAACTTAGAGCCCAATTAAAGTCATAAAATTTGTTTGTGAAAGGAGAAAATAAATTGTACAAGTTATAAGTACCCCTAACATTTGGGATTTCATTAACACATTCAATTTGAGGGCTATTTTCATTATAAATAAGTCACGCCCTGTACTTTAAATAAGTCAAAGCGAAAAAGTCATGAAGTTGGTATGTAAAAAAAGGAAAAAAGAATTGTACAAGTTGCAAACACCGTAGACCTTTAAAATTCATATGAAGAACAATAAATTAGAGGGCTTTTCTCATAAAATTACTACAATAATGAAATGAATTTGAATAACTCATGTCTTGTAGTTTGAAGAACCCAAAGCCCCCATATTATTAAATTTGTATACAAAATAATTAAACAAAATATAGATGCTCCAAAGACCCTACACATTTAAAACTAATATTAAGCACAATGAATGGAGGCTCTATTTTTGTAATTTTACTACAAAAATAAGAAGAAGAGAAGAAAAATAGTACAAGTTGCAAACACCCTAGACATTTAGAATTGATGGCTTTGAGCACAATCACTTTTGGGTATAATTGTATTTTATATGTACGGACCTCATAATCAAGACAAAAGAACTTACTATTATTTTCAATTATGTGCTATCATGACTTATCATGAATCATAATTTTGATAGCTATGATAACTATGATAACTAAACTAATGATAACTAATCATATATGCTTCTAAATTAAAATTCTTCATATTATTTAAATAATTCATTTTTTTCCATCCCTCCATGTATAAGGCACGGACCATTGGTTCTTGGATTTCTTAAAATTTTAAAAAAATAAGTGGCATGATTTTAAAATGGTCATTCAATTTAAAATAATATTTAGGATATTTACAACTTCTAAATTTTTTTCCCATACCAACGTGTACTTTTTATATGACAAATGCAATTGTCATTCATTAAAGTATAGGGCATGATCCATAGATCTTTTAGGTACGTAAAGAACTAAAAATAACAGCGAGAGATTTTAATGCAGCCATGAATTTTAATAAAATTTATGTTTAGGATATTTACAACTTTTACATTTTGTTATTCACACTAACCTACACTTTTTTTATGATTTATGAGATTGTCGTTCTTTAAAGTACAAAGCCTAGCCCATCTATTTTTGTGTTCCGTGAAAACTTAAAATACATGTGGTTAAAGTTTCATGCAGCCATGATTTCTAAAATAATGTTTAAGGTATTTACAACTTCTACATTTTTTTCCCTAAATTAACTTGTCGTTCTTGAGCCGTGCTCATTTCAATTATTCTACTATTGTAACTAAAGTACGTAAACTAAAATGTTTGGCTTAAGGCATGCTCAATAGTTTAAAGTACTCGAAGCCCTTTTCAGTCATAAATTTTGTTTGTAAAAGAATTAGGAAAAAATAAATTGTATAAGTTATAAATACCTTATACATTTAGAAAGTCTATAACACTATTTTTGTGACTCATGAATTTGTAGTTCACCAAAACTCAGGGCCTACTCCCCCAATT
The DNA here is from genome assembly GCA_951799445.1 of Pseudisothecium myosuroides. Classification (NCBI taxonomy): domain Eukaryota; kingdom Viridiplantae; phylum Streptophyta; class Bryopsida; order Hypnales; family Lembophyllaceae; genus Pseudisothecium; species Pseudisothecium myosuroides. The sequence goes on from OX637297.1 coordinate 3,351,225, forward strand.
TTGCGTTACCATTTGAATTAAAAAAAATGGGGGGTGAATTGAATGCAGCTATGGATTTGGAAATAATCTTTTGAGTATTTACAACTTCTACTTTTTTTTTCCCATACCCACGTGTACTATTTTTGTGACTCATGAATTTGTAGTTCACCAAAACTCAGGGCCTACTCCCCCAATTTTGCGTTACCATTTGAATTAAAAAAATTGGGGGGTGAATTGAATGCGGCTATGGATTTGGAAATAATCTTTTGAGTATTTACAACTTCTACATTTTTTTCCCATACCCACGTGTACTATTTTTGTAACTCATGAATTTGTAGTTCACCAAAACTTAGGGCCTACCTCCCCCCCGATTTTGCGTTTCCATTTGAATTTAAAAAAATGGGGGGTGAATTGAATGCGACCATGGATTTGGAAATAATCTTTTGAGTATTTACAACTTCTACATTTTTTCCCATACCCACGTGCACTATTTTTGTGACTCATGAATGAATTTGTAGTTCACCAAAACTCAGGGCCTCCCCCCCCCTCGATTTTGCGTTACCATTTGAATTTTAAAAAATGGGGGGTGAATTGAATGCGACCATGGATTTGGAAATAATCTTTTGAGTATTTACAGGTTCTTTTTTTATTTATTTACATGAACGTATATGTTTTGTATTACTTATGAGTTTGTTTTTCATTGAAGTGTAAGGTCTAGACAGTCTATTGTTTAGAGGAAAGACAAGTAGCTTTAGTTTTCATCTAAAATTAATAATATTTATGAACTATACTTAGGATTATGTACATAACTTTGTTCAAGTTTTGTAGTCTTCACATGACATTCAACATCATTGACAAGCTCTAGGATTGTATTGGAACAAGATTGGAGACTATTTTATCTTTATTTTTTGGGTCCGTATTTTGTGCTTTTGATAGTCATTGTAGGTTACTTTTCCAACATTATTAAAAATGTGATCTAGTTAGAGCCATACAAATTTATCAACAAATATATAGTCACAAAATTTGCATGGAGGTCCGTGAAAATTTATTTTCCAGAACTTCGCAATACTTCAAAAATTACTTTAGTGTTTATACTCTAGTGTTTATATTCTAGTGTTTATTAGGATATTATTACTTTAAAGCCAACGAACTCCTGGGATTGAAAAACTTTATTGGTTTTGAAGTGTTATAGATTTAAATGTTACTAAATTATATAGATATTAGCCATAATTACAACCTTGTAATGTATGTGTTGGAAAAAAACATGAATAAAATTTATAATCATTTAACCACATACATTGCACGATTATACTTTTTTAGTGTTTAAAAATGTGTCTTAATTTTTTATAGCAAATTTCTTAGAGGTAAAATTAGGTTTCTAAATGTAGAATTCATTTTACAAAAATTTAAACTATAAAGCTACTCATAACTAGCATAGAAACATACAAACTGATGAAAATTAATTATAATCATTCAATTGATTCGTTGTTCTCAGAAAATGGCATTGAAATGTTCAAAAAAAAAAGAGAAACTGCAAAAAAACCCATCTAAGACTAAATCTCTTCCTAATATAGTGGTTTCTCATTCACTCAGCACTTCTTTGATGTATATAAAATTTTAACAATACAGACTAAATGAGTATGCGCAACATTTTCAAATGATTAAAGAATGAAAACGGACATCACTTAAAGAAGAAACAAGTTGCTACAGTTCATTATAACATCTTCTATTAAAAATAAAAATTTGTAAAATGCTTTGAAGTTGCAATCATCACGTTATTCCTTATCGCGTATTTTTCAACGTTATCTCCATATTTTGAGACAAACCAAGAAGGTATTATTTACTGCTAGCAAAAATAAATACATTCAAAAATGAAATTCTCTGAAGTACTACAGAGTTTATTTATTAAGGATTGATTAAATTCTTCAAGCGCAGATCATTGTACGGATTTGGATTTGTAGTTCAACACACAACATTCAAAACGTGCATGTCTAATGTAACAAATGGCCAACACCAAATCCAGAGCTTAGTAAATGATATTCATCATAAGATATACTAATTGACGGTGCTCTTAGTACTGTATTGTAGGCTTATGAAGTAATGTGTCATACACCAAATAGAATAAATAGTACAACCGAATTAAAATTACTGAGTATACGATTGATTATTCAAAAGAAACTGAACTCGTCTTTAGCACCAGACGTAATGCACCGACCTAGTTGAATAGTGATATAAACCTCGGCTTCTGGCAACATAAACTGTCACATAAATAAGCTAAAATGTATCATTTCAAAATACCATAAAAACGCGATAAAAATGCATGTAATAGCAGTTACAGGAACATAACCGCTCCTTAGTGCAGCTATGATCTTTGCCAACTGCTAAAGCATCACTAGTGATTTGAAATCCGAATTAGGCTACTTCAGTTGTTGAAGGGAGAGTTGACTCATTGCGCATGAAATTGTGACAATTTGGTATCTAACGAACAATTTAGCCGCTTGCAAAGTACTTCATTTTCAACGTGAGAATTGTCACTCAAGGCTCGCTGCAAACGCTAATGAACTTTATTTTTAACAAACGAAGTAAAAAGACGCCTATCCATTCATAGATTTTAGATATGTGAAGGTGCTGACAAGTTAGTTGTTAAATGGTTGAATCCATGAGGCTTAAAAAAATCATCCTCCAAATACTTCTTCAGATGCAAACGACAACGCTGTAAATCAAGAAACCTGCAAATCAATAAACAACTTCAACTTGCTACGTGTAATTTATGGGAATTTACTTGAAGCACAAACTCAACACTTTTGAGGCTTCTGGTTACGTCACCATTTCCTCTTCCTTACAAAAAAGCTATTGAACTACACAACATGCACCTCGATATGGAATATGTAGTATTACAAACTTCAAGGGTTGTCTGTGATAAAGTCACAGCCACAACCTCGTCAACCACAACGTCTTATAAATTTGTTTTTTTCAGCAAAGTAAACTTGAATGCGCTCATCTTCATGTCGATTGTTTTTTTATACAACCAGCATTTTTGACAATGGCAATGGTGATGCCTTGAACCATATTCATATTTTGCCAGAGATTGTAAATTACAGCTTCGACTATGCGATTCTTGTTAACCAAATTGTTATGCTAAATTCAAAGTTTTTGTATTATTGTTGTTTCTTGTTTGTAATTGTTAACCTTGATTTTCAGCTTTAACCTCTTGTAAAATGTTTTAAGAAAGTGTAAATAGCAATTCAAAAGAAATGATTGAAGCTTATATGTTTTGCAAATGTCTGTGACAGTGTTCACATATTGCCTTTCTAGGTTGTCTCAATAATGAAGTAGTTCGTTTTTCAATTGACAATGAAGTCAATGATACAATACAAAATAAGTTCTCATGCAATAAGAAACGCAGTTCCTATTGCAGTTTTTGTAGCTGGACTTGCAAGATATAAATGTTTGAAATTTCAGAGATTCATGATCACCCATGACCATAGTTGTCTCATTAGGAGGACCGTCCGATTTTCCCGCCTACTTGAGATGTTGAGTGACCCTTATCTTCCTAGTGTGATTACTTTGAATTAGTGACATAATTTTTTTTGGTTACTTATACCGTTTGATATGTCCGCCAAAATTGTCCGGTATCTACCCAATTTATTTAATTCAAGTGGAGATAATTGATATTCAAGTGGGTATAAATTGAATATTTTTATGCAATAAAAATCCAAATAATATTTACAACTTCTTCAAAAAGTAATTAAAGCATGTATGTCCAAAAAAACATAACACTTAATATTTGTGGTCATTAAAGTACACGGCACATTTTGTTCCTAATTGCTTTAATTCACGGAGAGATGAAGGTTACTCTCAAAAATTAATAGTACATTTTAAGAAATTAGATTTTCATTCAATGAGCTCATAAATTTGAAATGTTTACAATATTTTTAAACATCTACATCTTTTGGATTTTAGGGTTTAGAGGTTTGAACTTCTATAGTATTTAATTTGTATTAGGCATTCTATTTTAGAGTCATGCACTTTGTAAGTAAAAGGCTCATCAAAGAATTGCAAAAATTGTAAATGTCTACAAGATTCAAATTTGATTCTCAATTTTAATTTGAGCTCATTTTAGTTTTAATTAATTGCAGACTCTCAAGCTCTCCAAGAACTCACATCATTGAGCAATTATGCATCTTCACTTTGTTTTTATCGTCTAATTTTCTTTCATGCTTCGAGAGCTTTTTGCCTTTATTTTGAATTTCAAGTTATGCCAACAAGTTTGAACCCTAGCTTGTAAGGTACATCTACAAAAGAAAACAAAATTATTAATCTTTATCAAAGAAGACCTTTCAGACACTACAGTTGAAACTATTCTTTTAGAATATACAATAGAATATACAATGTCTTAGCACGTTAGCGATATACAATGTCGTGGTACATTAGCGATAATTGTGAAACAATATTAAGACTAGCCTAGCTAGAAGTCACTAGATATTGACAATTCCTAGTCACAAGAATTATGAACTTAATCACATAAAACTTTAGAACAACTATAGATCCCATCATCACGCTAAATCTGGTTGAAATGTATCGATCCTCTCAAATAATGTGCAATGAAAATTACATGACAATCAGGTTTCAACTGGCACTAAAGTACAAGCGACCAAAGAAACCAACATACATTTAAAGCTATCTTCTTTGAAATAAATATGCAAATAAATTTGTAGAAGTTGAAAATGTTGTGAACATTTCAAATTCATGAAAAATCAAATAGACGCCTCATTTTTTACAACTACAACAAGAACTTAAAAAAATACCGTTGCTGTATTTCAGAGAACAAAAAGCTCTAAAGCCATGAAATGACTACAAGAAAGATTGAAAATAAATATGTGCAAGTTGAAAATGTAGTATACATTTTAATCCAAGGATAAATCAAATATGGGCCTCACTTTGTACAATTTACTACAACGATAAAAAAAACTAACACTAAATTTTGTACAAGTCACGTGAAGATAAATGTCATATGCAAAAAAAAAGAAACTTTTGTCGAATTCTAAAACTCAGAAATAACTAAAAGTTGCTCAAACCAAAATTAAGTTTTACGAAATTAATTCCTTGACATTTTTAAATTTGAGGGCAAGAAAATAACAGAGCTGTTATATTCCGCATTTTTTTTCATTCACGTGTACATGAAATTAAAAAATAAATAAAATAAATTTTTTTGTAAAATCAAAAACCTAAAAATAACTACAACTTGTTCAAAATTAATTGAAGGCATTTATGTATGAAAGTCCATGACATTTTTAATTTTGGGGTCATGAAAATACAGGCCCGTTATGTTTTCCATTTTTTTTAATTCACGTGTAGATGAACTTGAAATGAAAATAAAAAGAAACCATTTGTGGAATGGAAAACCTAGAAGTAATAACAACTTGTTCAAAATTAATTGAAGGCATTTCTGTATGAGAATCCATGACATTATTTATTTTGGGGTCATAAAAATACAGGCCCGATATATTTCCCAATTTTATTAATTCACGTGTAGATGAATTTGAAATGGAAATAATAAGAAATTTTTTGTGGAATAGAAAACTTAGAAATAATTACAACTTGTTCAAAATTAATCGAAGGCATTTTGGTATGAGAGTCTATGACATTATTTATTTTGGGGTCATGAAAATACAAGCTTGTTATATTTCCCATTTTTTTTAATTCACGTGTAGACGAATTCAAAATGAAAATAAAAAGAAACCCCTCGTGGAAAAGAAAACCTAGAAATAATTACAACTTGTTCAAAACTAAATGAGGGCATTTTTGTATGAAAGTCCATGACGTTTTTAATTTTGTGGTCATCAAAATATAAGCCCGTTATATTTCCCATTTTTTTAAATTTACGTATAGATGAATTCCAAATGGAAATAAAAAGAAATCTTTTGTGGAATAGAAAACCAAGAAATAATTAGAACTTGTTCAAAATTAATTGAATGCATATTTGTATGGGAGTCTATGACATTTTTTATTTTTTATTCATGAAAATATAGGCTTGTTATATATTTCATTTTTTTTAATTCACATGTAGATGAATTTGAAATGGAAATAAAAAGAAATCTTTTGTGGAATAGAAAACCTAGAAATAATTACAACTTAATCAAAATTAATTGAGGGCATTTTTGTATGAGAGTCCATGACATTTTAAATTTTTGGGTCATAAAAATACAGGCCTGTTATGTTTCCCATTTTTTAAATTCACGTGTATATGAATTTAAAATGGAAATAAAATGAGGATATTTGTGAAATGGAAAACCTAGAAATAATTACCACTTGTCCAAAATTAATTGAAGGCATTTTTGTATGAGAGTCCATGACATTTTTAATTTTGGGCTCAAAAAAATACAGGCTCATTATACTTTCTATTTTTTAAATTCATGTGTAGATGAATTTGAAATGGAAATACAATGTGAATGTTTGTGAAATGGAATACCTAGAACTAATTACAAATTGTTCATACTTAGATGAAGTCATTTTTGTATTAGAATCCATAGTTTTCTTAAGTTTGGGATCATGAAAATAAAAGCCTGTTATATTTTCCATTTTTTTTATTCAACTGTAGATGAATATCAAATGAAAATAAAAAGAAATTTTTTGTGGATAGAAAGCCTAGAAATATTTACAACTTGTTCAAAATGAATTGAAGGCATTTTTGTATGAGAGTCGATGACATTATTTATTTTGGGGTCATGAAAATACAAGCCCGTTTTATTTTCCATTTTTTTTAATTCACGTGTAGATGAATTCAAAATGGAAATAAAAAAAAATCTTTCGTGGAAAAGAAAACCTAGAAATAATTACAACTTGTTCAAAATTAATTGAAGGCACTTTTGTATGAGAATCCATGACATTATTTATTTAGGGGTCATAAAAATACAAGCCCGTTATATTTTTCATTTCCTTTAATTCACGTGTAGATGAATTCAAAACGGAAACAAAAAAAATCTTTTCGTGGAAAAGAAAACCTAAAAATAATAACAACTTGTTCAAAATCAATTGAAGGCATTCTTGTATGACAGTCCATGACATTAATTATTTTGGGGTCATAAAAATACAAGCCCATTCTATTTTCCATTTCCTTTAATTCACATGTACATGAATTTAAAATGGAAATAAAAGAAACTTTTTTTGAAAAAGAAAACCTAGAAATAATTAGAACTTGTTCAATGTTAATTGAAAGCATTTTTGTATGAAAGTCCATGATATTGTTATTTTGGGCTCATGAAAATACAAGCCCGTTATATTTCCCGATTTTTTTAATTCAGGTGTAGATGAATTCAAAATGGAAATAAAAGGAAATCTTTTGTGGAATAGAAAACCTAGAAACAATTACAACTTGTTCAAAATTAATTGAAGGCACTTTTGTATGCAAATCCATGACATTATTTATTTTGGAGTCATGAAAATACAAGCTTGTTATATTTTTCATTTTTTTTAATTCACGTGTAGATGAATTCAAAATGGAAACAAAAAAAATCTTTTCGTGGAAAAGAAAACCTAGAAATAATAACAACTTGTTCAAAATGAATTGAAGGCATAATTGTATGAGAGTCCATCACATTTATGAATTTTGGGGTCATGAAAATACAAGCCCATTATATTTCCCATTTTTCTTAGTTCACGTGTAGATGAATTTAAAATGGAAATAAAATGAAAGTATTTGTGGAATAGAAAGCCTAGAAATATTTACAACTTGTTCAAAATTAATTGAAGGCACTTTTATATGAGAATCCATGACATTACTTATTTTGGGGTCATGAAAATACAAGCCCGTTATATTTCCCAATTTTTTTTAGTTCACGTGTAGATGAATTCAAAATGGAAACAAAAAAAATCTTTTTGTAGAAAAGAAAACCTAGAAATAACAACAACTTGTTCAAAATGAATTGAAGGCATTTTTGTATGAGAGTCCATGACATTATTTATTTTGGGGTCATAAAAATACAAGCCACTCTATTTTCCATTTCTTTTAATTCACATGTAGATGAATTTAAAATGGAAATAAAAAGAAACTTTTTGTGGAAAAGAAAACCTAGAAATCATTACAACTTGTTCAATATTAATTGAGGGCATTTTTGTATGAGAGTCAATGACATTATTTACTTTGGGGTCATGAAAATACAAGCTAGTTCTATTTCCCATCTTTCTTAGTTCACGGGTAGATGAATTTAAAATGGAAATAAAAAAAAAAATTTGTGGAAAAGAAAACCTAGAAATAATTACAACTTGTTCAAAATTAATTGAAGGCACTTTTGTATGAGAATCCATGACATTATTTATTTTGGGGTCATGAAAATACAAGCCCGTTATATTTCCCAATTTTTTTAATTCAGATTGAGATGAATTAGAAATGGAAATAAAAAGAAATCTTTTGTGGAATAGAAAACCTAGAAATATTTACAACTTGTTCAAAATTAATTGAAGGCATTTTTGTATGAGAGTCCATGACAGTAATTATTTTCGGGTCATAAGAATACAATCCCATTCTATATTCCATTTCTTTTAATTCACATGTAGATGAATTTAAAATGAAAATAAAAAGAAACTTTTCGTGGAAAAGAAAACCTAGAAATCATTACAACTTGTTCAATATTAGTTGAGGGCAATTTTTTTTGAAAGTCCATGATATTCTTAATTTTGGGGTCATGAAAATACAAGCCCGTTATATTTCCCAATTTTTTTAATTCAGATGTAGATGCATTCGAAATGGAAATAAAAAGAAATCTTTTGTGGAATAGAAAACCTAGAAATAATAACAACTTGTTCAAAATGAATTGAAGGGTTTTTTGTATGAGAGTCCATGACATTAATTATTTTGGGGTCATAAAAATACAAGCCCATTCTTTTTTTTTTTCCTTTGAATTCACATGTAGATGAATTTAAAATGGAAATTAAAAAAAAAAACTTTTGTGGAATAGAAAACCTAGAAATAATTAGAACTTGTTCAAAATGAATTGAAGGCATTTCTGTATATGAGAGTCCATGACATTTATGAATTTTGGGGTCATGAAAATACAAGCCCATTCTTTTTTCTTTTTCTTTGAATTCACATGTAGATGAATTTAAAATGGAAATAAAAAAAAACCTTTTGTGGAATAGAAAACCTAGAAATAAATAGAACTTGTTCAAAATGAATTGAAGGCATATTTGTATGAGAGTCCATGACATTTATGAATTTTGGGGTCATGAAAATACAAGCCCGTTTTATTTCCCATCTTTCTTAGTTCACGTGTAGATGAATTTAAAATAGAAATATAAAGAAATTTTTTGTGGAATAGAAAGCCTAGAAATATTTACAACTTGTTCAAAATTAATTGAGGGCATTTTTGTATGAGAGTCGATGACATTATTTATTTTGGGGTCATGAAAATACAAGCCCGTTTGATTTTCCATTTTTTTTAATTCACGTATAGATGAATTCAAAATGGAAATTAAAAAAAATCTTGTGTGGAAAAGAAAACCTAGAAATAATTACAACTTGTTCAAAATTAATTTGAAGGCACTTTTATATGAGAATCCATGACATTGTTTATTTGGGGTCATGAAAATACAAGCCCGTTATATTTTCTATTTTTTTTAATTCACGTGTAGATGAATTAGAAATGGAAACAAAGAAAATCTTTTCGTGGAAAAGAAAACCTAGAAATAATAACAACTTGTTGAAAATGAATTGAAGGCATTTTTGCATGAGAGTCCATGACATTACTAATTTGGGGGTCATAAAAATACAAGCCCGTTATATTTTCCATTTCTTTTAATTCACATGTAGATGAATTTAAAATGGAAATAAAAAGAAACTTTTGGTGGAAAAGAAAACCTAGAAATCATTACAACTTGTTCAATAATAATTGAGGGCATTTTTGTATGAAAGTCCACGATATTCTTAATTTTGGGGTCATGAAAATACAAGCCCGTTATATTTCCCAATTTTTTTAATTTAGGTGTAGATGAATTCGAAATGGAAATGAAAAGAAATCTTTTGTGGAATAGAAAACCTAGAATTAATAACAACTTGTTCAAAATGAATTGAAGGCATTTTTGTATGAGAGTCCATCACATTTATGAATTTGGGGTCATAAAAATACAAGCCCATTCTATTTTCATCTTCTTTTAATTCACATGTAGATGAATTTGAAATGGAAATAAAAAGAAACTTTTTGTGGAAAAGAAAACCTAGAAATAATTACAACTTGTTCAAAATGAATTGAAGGCATTTTTGTATGAGAGTCCATGACATTTATGAATTTTGGGGTCATGAAAATACAAGCCCGTTCTATTTCCCATCTTTCTTAGTTCACGTGTAGATGAATTTAAAATGGAAATAAAATGAAAGTGTTGTCGCACCACAGAGTAAGTGAATTCCCTGTTATACTCCCCAAAACCACTCTAAAGCATAGCAAAATGACTCTAAAGATCGAAACCACGAGATTCTGTGAAGTGTCTAGCTCTATTCCTAACTTAAGCTCAGCCAATATCCAATTTCTACTTTCCGGTCCTAGATCTAAAACTGGAAACAACAACACACCGAAAACAACGACCAGACCTCTCTCTATTTCTGCCGGTTTGTCAAGCTATTCGGTCCTGTAATCCTATCACAACCCAGGATCCTACAATTTCTAATCCTGGAACTTCTCTGGACTGATCCAATCCGGTCCTTTCACACGTACTCTCACTCCACTCCGGTTTAGTTTTGCCTTTGTTTCACCATCAGAGGGTTCGCCGCTTGCTTTTGAGAGTGGCAGGCCCGCCACTCCTTCCGTGACTTATAGTGGCTGAAGACCCACTTCTCTAATCCATTACTTCCTACACTAGCGCAGATCCGGTTTGATCTCTCACAGCCACCCGGATAGCGATCCGGTTTGCAAGTCACACAAAGACCCCCCGTACGATCCTCTCATACTACAACGACCTTGATGCCAAGTTCCCTCCATGCAAAGTCAGGTGGTTACAAGCGAACTCGTCCGTTCCAACATCAACTAAAGTCCTTCCGTTTACCAACTAGGGCAGCGAGACCTCACGGGAGATCGGACACTCAACCAGATTTCCTATCCAGGAGTTCTAGCGCAACTAAGGACTCCTTCCCTATCCGCCTAGTCTAACAACGGTTTTCTCGCCCGGAATCGTGAACTGTAGAGGCGCTGAGGAACTGAAACCCACTCCCAACACTTAGAATACCCACTCACCTGCACATAAGAGCAAAACAAACGCACTAAGGGGAGAAATCTCTCTAGAATCTGCATACATTTTCCTAACTTCTCACCAAAACAACCCTGCCACGCGTGGGAGAGACGTACAACAAGAAATCAATAGAAAACACACAAAAACTCAAGAGAAAAGACTCCCAGTCTCCTTCGCAGAGACTGACTATTATACACTTTAAGATTCAAAAGTCAACAAAAAGGGGCCCGGAAAGTCCGCGCGGAACTTTTGGTCCCTGCCGAGCCGGCCAAACTGGAAAACATCCGATCCAGACCAGACACACCGGATCAAATCCGGTCCGATCCTAACTAACAAATATTTACAAAACTAAATCCTATCTATCCTATCATAACCGGATCTACTCCTTGATCCGTTCCTTTGTCCATAACTTGGTCTTCGCCTTGGTCCACGCTCTGATCTTGATCCGCACCCTGATCTGGGGTTAGATCCATACTTTGATCCTGCCCCGGGTTCAGTGTGGGACTTCTAGGTGGTTCCGTTCCAAGTTGTTCGAAGACGTCCGTCAGGTTCCGGTTCCGCTCCCCGGTTTCACGTTCTGGGAGATCCGGTGACGAATCCAAGTTGATGGTGTGCGCGAGCTTCCTCCCACTCTTCTTTGACTGGGGAGTCCCCTCCTTTCCTTCCGTCTGAATGCCCACGTTCGGAAAAGACCCGGGCATTGAAAGGTCGGACAGATGGAACGACCGTGACAACGTCACTCCGTTCAGCTTTCGGTTGCTCTCCTCCATCTGGTTTGCAGCTTCTCGCGCTTCCATCATGACCAATTCCACCTTCTCGGAGTAATCCGTCAAAATCCGGACCAACTTGGTTCCGGATATTTTCTTCTCCTTGAGGACTCCCTCGTCAAATAGCTTTGACTTCGTGACGGCCTCTCCGGTTGTCCCAAAAGTGGCCTTCACGTCCTCGGCTACTTTTCGGGTAGCCTCCGCCATCTCCCGTGTGGTGGCCATGTCCTCCTTGAGGAGCAACAATTCCGTCTTCAACGACTCGTTCTCCTCTTGGAGTTGTCGGATCTCCGCTTCTTGTTTCCGGATCTCATCCGGGCTGGAGATGAATTCTGCAACCACTCCTGCAAGGTTGCTATCTGCTGGTGCTCCCACCAGCTCGCTGATCTGGTTCAGAATCAGCTTCTTCATTGTCCAGTCTGCTCGCACATCGCTCAGGATGTTGATCAGCTGGTTGAACGGATCCGTCGGATCCGCTCCGGAAGGACCCGGTTCTTCAAAAACCGGTTTCTTCCCAAGGTTCGATGTCTCACTCGGAGGGGTTGGGGTTCCTCTCCGGTGAGGAGGCGTCGTCTTCTGCCGCTTGTGCTGCGGCCGGTGTTGCTCCTCCTCTTCTTCTTCTTCTTCCTCGGAACCAGATACTTCCTCCTGTTCTTCTTTCGATTCCGATTCCCCATACTTCAGGAGTGACTCATGAGTCTTCCACTCCTTCTCCTCCGTATCCGTGAGGAGTTGATTGTGCTTGTAAAGATGGAAGATGTAGGGACTCAACGGAGTCGGCCTACTTCCTCCGATCTTTGGAACTAGACGGCTGACCAGATCGGAAAAGATCCGGGCCTAGTCCACTTTCCGTTCCCCGCTCAGGGCTCCAAAAATCAGGTTCCCGATGGCGATTGTCACCCTCATCGGCTTCTCCGGGTGGATGATCGGAACCAGGAACTGCAGAAGGTTTCGATGCCGGTCGTCCAAACAATCCGCGACCGCATGCCCATCCTTCGAGTCCACCGTGGTCCGGAACTTCCCTTGGGTGTAACCTTCCTTCGAGGTGGCCATCCCTCGACCTCCTAACCGGAAATCGTATACGGACCTCCACATTTCTTCCGTCCAATTGCCCGGAATCCCGCGGATGGTCTTGTTGAACTGATTCGAGAGTTTTCCCAACAGCTCTCGAATCATCCGTTCTTCCCTAAACCCCCAGGGTTTATCGATCAGTTCTTCGCAACCCATCTTGGCAAGATCCTCTATGAGGTTGTCCTTTTCCTTCTCTTCTGCTGGAATAATCGGACACACCTTCCGGAGTTTAACTTCTACTGCGGAGGAACTGGACAGTCCTGCTCTACTCTTGCGGAGCTGAGGCATGGACACGAACTGTGCTAACCGGATTTTGACCGAGGCTACCTTTCCCTCTCCTAGCCGCACGTCTCGTTTCTCACCTTCGCTCTTCCGATCTCAACCGGAATACCTCTAAACCTGCAATACACACTAAAGCGCTGCGCGCCCTTATACACACACACGCACACAAACTCACAGAACAAGGGAGCAAATCGCTGGAGAGGGAATTTAAGTATGCGCTGGAGAGCGATTTCCGCAAAAGAAATTTGAAAAAGAGTGGCAACTGGATTGGTCAGCCTATTTATAGTCTGATCTGTTATCATGACCAAATCCGTTCCTGACCCAATCCGTTCCAACTCAGATCCGCTCCAACTCTAATCCGGTTTAGATTCAGATCAAATCCGGATTGTCACCTCTTCCGTTCCGTAGTTAATTTCCGGTTTCCCGTTATCTCTTGCTCAATTCCGGATCCCAGATCACGGTTTCCGTTCCAAGATTTAGATAACTTACAAAAAACCAAAAATTCACATTGCGACAAGTGTTCGTGGAATAGAAAGCCTAGAAATAATTAGAACTTGTTCAAAATGAATTGAAGGCATTTTTGTATGAGAGTCCATGACATTTATGAATTTTGGGGTCATGAAAATACAAGCCCGTTATATTTCCCATTTTTCTTAGTTCACATGTAGATGAATTGAAAATGGAAATAAAATGAAAGTGTTTGTGGAATAGAAAGCCTAGAAATCATTACCACTTGTACAAAATTAATTGAAGGCAAATTTTGTATGAGAGTCCATGACATTATTTATTTTCGGGTTATGAAAATACAACCCCTTTTTATTTTCCATTTTTTTTAATTCACGTGTAGATGAATTCAAAATGGAAATTAAAAAAAATCTTGTGTGGAAAAGAAAACCTAGAAATAATTACAACTTGTTCAAAATTAATTAAAGGCACTTTCGTATGAGAATCCATGACATTATTTATTTGGGGTCATGAAAATACAAGCCTGTTTTATGTTCCATTTTTTTTAATTCACGTGTAGATGAATTAGAAATGGAAACAAAGAAAATCTTTTCATGGAAAAGAAAACCTAGAATTAATAACAACTTGTTGAAAATGAATTGAAGGCATTTTTGCATGAGAGTCCATGACATTACTAATTTGGGGGTCATAAAAATACAAGCCCGTTATATTTTCCATTTCTTTTAATTCACATGTAGATGAATTCAAAATGGAAATTAAAAGAAACTTTTGGTGGAAAAGAAAAGCTAGAAATCATTACAACTTGTTCAATATTTATTGAGGGCATTTTTGTATGAAAGTCCATGATATTCTTAATTTTGGGGTCATGAAAATACAAGCCCGTTATATTTCCTGATTTTTTTAATTCAGGTGTAGATGAATTCGAAATGGAAATAAATAGAAATCTTTTGTGGAATAGAAAACCTAGAAATAATTAGAACTTGTTCAGAATTAATTGAAGGCCCTTCTGTATGAGAATGCATGACATTATTTATTTTGGGGTCATGAAAATACAAGCCCGTTATATTTTCCAATTTTTTTAATTCAGATGTAGATGCATTCGAAATGGAAATAAAAAGAAATCTTTTGTGGAATAGAAAACCTAGAAATAATAACAACTTGTTCAAAATGAATTGAAGGGTTTTTTTGTATGAGAGTCCATGACATTAATTATTTTGGGGTCATAAAAATACCAGCCCATTCTTTTTTCTTTTTCTTTGAATTCACATGTAGATGAATTTAAAATGGAAATAAAAAAAACCCTTTTGTGGAATAGAAAACCTAGAAATAATTAGAACTTGTTCAAAATGAATTGAAGGCATTTCTGTATGAGAGTCCATGACATTTATGAATTTTGGGGTCATGAAAATACAAGCCCATTCTTTTTTCTTTTTCTTTGAATTCACATGTAGATGAATTTAAAATGGAAATAAAAAAAACCTTTTGTGGAATAGAAAGCCTAGAAATATTTACAACTTGTTCAAAATGAATTGAGGGCATTTTTGTGTGAGAGTCGATGACATTATTTATTTTGGGGTCATGAAAATACAAGCCCGTTATATTTTCCATTTTTTTTAATTCACGTGTAGATGAATTAGAAATGGAAACAAAGAAAATCTTTTTGTGGAAAAGAAAACCTAGAAATAATAACAACTTGTTGAAAATGAATTGAAGGCATTTTTGCATGAGAGTCCATGACATTACTAATTTGGGGGTCATAAAAATACAAGCCCATTACATTTTCCATTTCTTTTAATTCACATGTAGATGAATTTAAAATGGAAATAAAAAGAAATTTTGGTGGAAAAGAAAACCTAGAAATCATTACAACTTGTTCAATCTTAATTGAGGGCATTTTTGTATGAAAGCCCACGATATTCTTAATTTTGGGGTCATGAAAATACAAGCCCGTTATATTTCCCAACTTTTTTAATTCAGGTGTAGATGAATTCAAAATGGAAATAAATAGAAATCTTTTGTGGAATAGAAAACCTAGAAATAATTACAACTTGTTCAAAATGAATTGAAGACATTTTTGTATGAGAGTCCATGACATTAATTATTTTGGGGTCATAAAAATACAAGCCCATTCTATTTTCATCTTCTTTTAATTCACATGTAGATGAATTTAAAATGGAAATAAAAAGAAACTTTTTGTGGAAAAGAAAACCTAGAAATAATAACAACTTGTTCAAAATGAATTGAAGGCATTTTTGTATGAGAGTCCATCACATTTATGAATTTTGGGGTCATGAAAATACAAGCCCATTCTTTTTTCTTTTTCTTTGAATTCACATGTAGATGAATTTAAAATGGAAATAAAAAAAATCCATTTGTGGAATAGAAAGCCTAGAAATAATTAGAACTAGTTCAAAATGAATTGAAGGCATTTTTGTATGAGAGTCCATGACATTTATGAATTTTGGGGTCATGAAAATACAAGCCCGTTATATTTCCCAATTTTTTTAATTCAAGTGTAGATGAATTCAAAATGGAAATAAATAGAAATCTTTTGTGGAATAGAAAACCTAGAAATAATTACAACTTGTTCAAAATGAATTGAAGACATTTTTGTATGAGAGTCCATGACATTAATTATTTTGGGGTCATAAAAATACAAGCCCATTCTATTTTCATCTTCTTTTAATTCACATGTAGATGAATTTAAAATGGAAATAAAAAGAAACTTTTTGTGGAAAAGAAGACCTAGAAATAATTAGAACTTATTGAAAATGAATTGAAGGCATTTTTGTATGAGAGTCCATCACATTTATGAATTTTGGGGTCATAAAAATACAAGCCCGTTCTATTTCCCATCTTTCTTAGTTCACGTGTAGATGAATTTAAAATGGAAATATAAAGAAATCTTTTGTGGAATAGAAAGCCTAGAAATATTTACAACTTGTTCAAAATTAATTGAAGGCATTTTTGTATGAGAGTCGATGACATTATTTATTTTGGGGTCATGAAAATACAAGCCCGTTTGATTTTCCATTTTTTTTAATTCACGTGTAGATGAATTCAAAATGGAAATTAAAAAAAATCTTGTGTGGAAAAGAAAACCTAGAAATAATTACAACTTGTTCAAAATTAATTGAAGGCACTTTTGTATGAGAGTCCGCGACATTATTTATTTTGGGGTCATGAAAATACAAGCCCGTTATATTTCCCAATTTTTTTAATTCACCTGTAGATGAATTCAAAATGGAAACAAAAAAAATCTTTTTGTGGAAAACCTAGAAATAATAACAACTTGTTCAAAATGAAATGAAGGCACTTTTGCATGAGAGTCTATGACATTACTAATTTGGGGGTCATAAAAATACAAGCTCGTTATATTTTCCATTTCTTTTAATTCACATGTAGATGAATTTAAAATGGAAATAAAAAGAAACTTTTGGTGGAAAAGAAAACCTAGAAATCATTACAACTTGTTCAATATTAATTGAGGGCATTTTGGTATGAAAGTCCATGATATTCTTAATTTTGGGGTCATGAAAATACAAGCCCGTTATATTTCCCAATTTTTCAAATTCAGGTGTAGATGAATTCGAAATGGAAATAAAAAGAAGTCTTTTGTGGAATAGAAAACCTAGAAATAATTAGAACTTGTTCAAAATGAATTGAAGGAATTTTTGTATGAGAGTCCATGACATTAATTATTTTGGGGTTATAAAAATACAAGCCCATTCTATTTTCATCTTCTTTTAATTCACATGTAGATGAATTTAAAATGAAAATAAAAAGAAACTTTTTGTGGAAAAGAAAACCTAGAAATAATAACAACTTGTTCAAAATGAATTGAAGGCATTTCTGTATGAGAGTCCATCACATTTATGAATTTTGGGGTCATGAAAATACAAGCCCATTCTTTTTTCTTTTTCTTTGAATTCACATGTAGATGAATTTAAAATGGAAATAAAAAAAATCCATTTGTGGAATAGAAAGCCTAGAAATAATTAGAACTAGTTCAAAATGAATTGAAGGCATTTTTGTATGAGAGTCCATGACATTTATGAATTTTGGGGTCATGAAAATACAAGCCCGTTATATTTCCCATTTTTCTTAGTTCACGTGTAGATGAATTTAAAATGGAAATAAAAAAAACTTTTGTAGAAAAGAAAACCTAGAAATAATTAGAACTTGTTCAAAATGAATTGAAGGCAATTTTGTATGAGAGTCCATGGCATTTATGAATTTTGGGGTCATGAAAATACAAGCCCGTTATATTTCCCATTTTTCTTAGTTCACATGTAGATGAATTGAAAATGGAAATAAAGTGAAAGTGTTTGTGGAATAGAAAGCCTAGAAATCATTACCACTTGTTCAAAATTAATTGAAGGCAAATTTTGTATGAGAGTCCATGACATTATTTATTTTTGGGTTATAAAAATACAAGCCCGTTTTATTTTCCAGTTTTTTTTAATTCACGTGTAGATGAATTCAAAATGGAAATTAAAAAAATCTTGTGTGGAAAAGAAAACCTATAAATAATAACAACTTGTTCAAAATGAATTGAAGTCATTTTTGCATGAGAGTCCATGACATTACTAATTTGGGGGTCATAAAAATACAAGCCTGTTATATTTTGCATTTCTTTTAATTCACATATAGATGAATTTAAAATGGAAATAAAAAGAAACTTTTTGTGGAAAAGAATACCTAGAAATCATTACAACTTGTTCAATATTAATTGAGGGCATTTTTGTATGAAAGTCCATGATATTCTTAATTTTGGGGTCACGAAAATACAAGCCCGTTGTATTTCCCAATTTTTTTAATTTAGGTGTAGATGAATTCGAAATGGAAATAAATAGAAATCTTTTGTGGAATAGAAAACCTAGAAATAATAACAACTTGATCAGAATTAATTGAAGGCCCTTTTGTATGAGAATGCATGACATTATTTATTTTGGGGTCATGAAAATACAAGCCTGTTATATTTTGCATTTCTTTTAATTCACATATAGATGAATTTAAAATGGAAATAAAAAGAAACTTTTTGTGGAAAAGAATACCTAGAAATCATTACAACTTGTTCAATATTAATTGAGGGCATTTTTGTATGAAAGTCCATGATATTCTTAATTTTGGGGTCATGAAAATACAAGCCCGTTATATTTCCCAATTTTTTTAATTCAGGTGTAGATGAATTCGAAATGGAAATAAATAGAAATCTTTTGTGGAATAGAAAACCTAGAAATAATAACAACTTGTTCAGAATTAATTGAAGGCCCTTTTGTATGAGAATGCATGACATTATTTATTTTGGGGTCATGAAAATACAAGCCCGTTATATTTCCCAACTTTTTTAATTCAAGTGTAGATGAATTTAAAATGGAAATAAATAGAAATCTTTTGTGGAATAGAAAACCTAGAAATAATTAGAACTTGTTCAAAATGAATTGAAGGCATTTTTGTATGAGAATCCATGACATTATTTATTTTGGGGTCATGAAAATACAAGCCCGTTATATTTCCCAATTTTTTTAGTTCAGATGTAGATGCATTCGAAATGGAAATAAAAAGAAATCTTTTGTGGAATAGAAAACCTAGAAATAATAACAACTTGTTCAAAATGAATTGAAGGGTTTTTTTGTATGAGAGTCCATGACATTAATTATTTTGGGGTCATGAAAATACAAGCCCATTCTTTTTTCTTTTTCTTTGAATTCACATGTAGATGAATTTAAAATGGAAATAAAAAAAAAACTTTTGTGGAATAGAAAACCTAGAAATAATTAGAACTTGTTCAAAATGAATTGAAGGCATATTTGTATGAGAGTCCATGACATTTATGAATTTTGGGGTCATGAAAATACAAGCCCGTTATATTTCCCATTTTTCTTAGTTCACATGTAGATGAATTTAAAATGGAAATAAAATGAAAGTGTTTGTGGAATAGAAAGCCTAGAAATAATTACAACTTGTTCAAAATCAATTGAAGGCACTTTTGTATGAGAATCCATGACATTATATATTTGGGGTCATGAAAATACAAGCCCGTTTTATTTTTCATTTTTTTTAATTCACGTGTAGATGAATTAGAAATGGAAACAAAAAAAATCTTTTTGTGGAAAAGAAAACCTAGAAATAATAACAACTTGTTCAAAATCAATTGAAGGCATTTTTGCATGAGAGTCCATGGCATTACGAATTTGGGGGTCATAAAAATACAAGCCCGTTATATTTTCCATTTCTTTTAATTCACATGTAGATGATTTCAAAATGGAAATAAAAAGAAACTTTTGGTGGAAAAGAAAACCTAGAAATCATTACAACTTATTCAATATTAATTGAGGGCATTTTTGTAGGAAAGTCCATGATATTCTTAATTTTGGGGTCATGAAAATATAAGCCCGTTCTATTTCCCAAGTTTTTTAATTCAGGTGTAGATGAATTCGAAATGGAAATAAAAAGAAGTCTTTTGTGGAATAGAAAACCTAGAAATAATTAGAACTTGTTCAAAATGAATTGAAGGCATAATTGTATGAGAGTCCATGACATTAATTTTTTTGGGGTCATAAAAATACAAGCGCGTTCTTTTTTCTTTTTCTTTGAATTCACATATAGATGAATTTAAAATGGAAATAAAAAAAAACTTTTTGTGGAAAAGAAAACCTAGAAATAATTAGAACTTATTGAAAATCAATTGAAGGCATTTTTGTATGAGAATCCATCACATTTATGAATTTTGGGGTCACGAAAACACAAGCCCGTTCTATTTCCCATCTTTCTTAGTTCACGTGTAGATGAATTTAAAATGGAAATAAAAAGAAATCTTTTGTGGAATAGAAAGCCTAGAAATATTTACAACTTGTTGAAAATGAATTGAAGGCATTTTTGTATGAGAGTCCATGACATTACTAATTTTGGGGTCATAAAAATACAAGCCCGTTATATTTTCCATTTTTTTTAATTCACATGTAGATGAATTTAAAATGGAAATAAAAAGAAACTTTTGGTGGAAAAGAAAACCTAGAAATCATTACAACTTGTTCAATATTAATTGAGGGCATTTTGGTATGAAAGTTCATGATATTCTTAATTTTGGGGTCATGAAAATACAAGCCCGTTATATTTCCCAATTTTTTTAATTCAGGTGTAGATGAATTCAGAATGGAAATAAAAAGAAATTTTTTGTGGAAAAGAAAACCTAGAAATAATTAGAACTTGTAGAAAATTAACTGAAGGCATTTTTGTATGAGAGTCCATCACATTTATGAAATTTTGGGGTCATGAAAATACAAGCCCGTTATATTTCCCAATTTTTTTAAGTTCACGTGTAGATGAATTCAAAATGGAAACAAAAAAAATGTTTTTGTGGAAAAGAAAACCTAGAAATAATAACAACTTGTTCAAAATGAATTGAAGGCATTTTTGTATGAGAGTCCATGACATTATTTATTCTGGGGTCATAAAAATACAAGCCCATTCTTTTTTCTTTTTCTTTGAATTCACATGTAGATGAATTTAAAATGGAAATAAAAAGAATTTTTTTGTGGAAAAGAAGACCTAGAAATAATTAGAACTTATTGAAAATGAATTGAAGGCATTTTTGTATGTGAGTCCATGACATTTATGAATTTTGGGGTCATGAAAATACAAGCCCGTTGTATTTCCAATTTTTCTTAGTTCACGTGTAGATGAATTCAAAATGGAAATAAAATGAAAGTGTTTGTGGAAAAGAAAGCCTAGAAATCATTACAACTTGTTCAATATTAATTGAGGGCATTTTTGTATGAAAGCTCGGGGGGGTCACTTAGAGTGTCCATTAGAAAACACGTGCGAACAAAACTTTGGACCCCCTATATTATATCCTAAAATTTAAATAAAATGAAATAAAAAAAATATGACTAGATTTTCCTACTTCAAAAGTTTATGTTTTGAATTATTGATAATTTTATTTGTTAATGATAATTAGTTACAAATTTTTGAAGTAATTAGATACACTGTACAACTGAAAATTAACTTTCACACCCCTATATTATATCCTAAAAAATTGTCTAAAAAATAAACAAAAAATTCCTAAAAATAGCTTTCTATTGAAAATTCATTTTGAGTTGAGTATTGATGCAATGGTCATCTAAATGTGATCTCTATAAATATTTGAGTTGAAAAACATGCCGTTTTAGGCCATTTTCAACCTCTTGTACAAATCATTTCAACTATTATTTTAGTTTGAAATTTTGGCAATAGAAACCTATAGTCATTACTAAGCAACCCTCAAAATTTTAAGTTGAAATTATAGTTCATTAGAAACCACTTGTTCGCACGTGGTTTGTAGTAAAATACTAGGTGCCCCCCCCAAGTATGAAAGTCCATGATATTCTTAATTTTGGGGTCATGAAAATACAAGCCCGTTATATTTTCCAATTTTTTTAATTCAGGTGTAGATGAATTCGAAATGGAAATAAAAAAAAACCTTTCGTGGAATAGAAAACCTAGAAATAATAACAACTTGTTGAAAATTAATTGAAGGCACTTTTGTATGAGAATCGATGACATTAATTATTTTGGGGTCATAAAATACAAGCCCATTTTTTTTTCTTTTTCTTTGAGTTCACATGTAGATGAATTTAAAATGGAAATAAAAAGAAACTTTTTGTGGAAAAGAAGACCTAGAAATAATTAGAACTTGTTGAAAATGAATTGAAGGCATTTTTGTATGTGAGTCCCTGACATTTATGAATTTTGGGGTCATGAAAATACAAGCCCGTTATATTTCCAATTTTCTTTAGTTCACGTGTAGATGAATTCAAAATGGAAATAAAATGAAAGTGTTGTAGAAAAGAAAACCTAGAAATAATTACAACTTGTTCAATATTAGTTGAGGGCATTTTTGTATGAAAGTCCATGATATTCTTAATTTTGGGGTCATGAAAATACAAGCCCGTTATATTTTCCAATTTTTTTAATTCAGGTGTAGATGAATTCGAAATGGAAATAAAAAGAAATCTTTTGTGGAAAAGAAAACCTAGAAACAATAACAACTTGTTCAAAATGAATTGAAGGCCTTTTTGTATGGGAGTCCATGACATTTTTTATTTTGGGGTCATAAAAATGCAAGCCCATTCTATTTTCTATTTCTTTTGATTTACATGTAGACATTAGAAGAAATTTAAGGGCTGCAGAGGGCCGTTTCAGGGCTGTTCCCGCGGCTGGGAACAGCCAAAATATAAAAATATTTTAAAAATAATTTAAAAGATAAAATAATTAAAAATTAAAAAATATATATATATATATATAATTTTAAATTTTAAAATTTTAAATTAAATTAAATTTTTTTAAAATATTAAAAAATTAATTTTTTTATTATTTTCTGACGTGGCACTCGCGTGACTATGTCATATTACTATTCCTAGCGCGTTCCCAGGGCCAGATAACTCGCGGTTTCTTGGAGTCCTCAAAAATCCTCTAATGGAAATTCAAAATGGAAATAAAAAGAAACTTTTTGTGGGAAAGAAAACCTAGAAATAATTTCAACTTGTTCAATATTAATTGAGGGCATTTTTGTATGAAAGGCCATGATATTCTTAATTTTGGGGTCATGAAAATACAAGCCCGTTATATTTCCCGATTTTTTTAATTCAGGTGTAGATGAATTTGAAATGGAAATAAATAGAAATCTTTTGTGGAATAGAAAACCTAGAAATAATAACAACTTGTTCAAAATCAATTGAAGGCATTTTTGTATGGGAGTCCATGACATTTTTTATTTTGGGGTCATAAAAATACAAGCCCATTCTATTTTCATCTTCTTTTAATTCACATGTGGATGAATGTAAAATGGAAATTAAAAGAAATCTTTTGTGGAATAGAAAACCTAGAAATAAGGACAACTTGTTCAAAATTAATTGAGGGCATTTTTGTATGAGAGTCTATGACTTTTTATATTTTTGGGTCATGAAAATACAAGCCCGTTATATTTTTCATTTTTTTTCATTTACGTGTAGATGAATTTGAAAAGGAAATAAAATGAGAATTTTTGTGAAATGGAAAACCTAGAAATAATTACGACTTGTCCAAAATCAATTGAAGGCATTTTTGTATGAGAGTCCATGACATTTTTAATTTTGGGCTCATGAAAATACAGGCCCGTTATACTTTCCATTCTTTTAAATTCACTTGTAGATGGATTTGAAATGGAAATACAATGTAAATGATTGTGAACTCGATTACCTAGAAGTAATTACAAATTGTTCATACTTAATTGAAGTCATTTTTGTATGAGAGTCCATGACATTTTTAATCTTAGGCTCATGAAAATACAGGCCCGTTAAACTTTTCGTTCTTTTAAATTCACGTGTCAGTAGATGAATTTGAAATGGAAATAAAATGAAAGTGTTTTTGGAATAGAAAGCCTAGAAATAATTACAACTTGTTCAAAATTAATTCAGGGCATTTTTGTATGAGAGTCCATGACATTTTTAATTTTTGGTCCATGAAAATATAGGCCCATTATATTTTTCATTTTTTTAAATTCACGTTTAGATGAATTTGAAATGGAAATAAAAAGACATCATTTGTGGAAAAGAAAACCTAGAAATAATTACAACTTGTTCAAAATTAATTGACGGCATTTTTATATGAGAGTCCATGATATTCTTAATTTTGGGCTCAAAAAAGTACAGGGCCGTTTTACTTTCCATTTTTTTAAATTCACGTGTAGATTAATTTGAAATGGAAATACAATGTGAGTGCTTGTGAAATGAAATACTTAGAAGTATTTACAAATTATTCATACTTAATTGAAGTCATTTTTGTATGAGAATCCATGGCATTATTAAGTTTGGGATCATGAAAATAAAGGCCTGTTATATTTCCCATTTTTTTTATTCACATGTAGATGAATCTGAAATGGAAATAAAATGAAAGTGTTTGTGGAATCAAAAACCTAAAAATAATTACAACTTGTTCAAAATTAATTGAGGGCATTTTTGTATGAAAGTCTATGACATTTTCAAATTTTGAGCTATAAAAATACAGGCCCGTTATAGTTCCCATTTTCTTTAAATCACGTGTGGATGAATTTGAACTGGAAATAAAAAGAAATCATTTGTGGAATAGAAAATCTAGAAATAATTACAACTTGTTCAAAATTAATTGAAGGCATTTTTGTATCAGAGTCTATGACAGTATTTATTTTGGGGTCATGAAAATACAAGCCTGTTACATTTTCCATTTTTTTTAATTTACGTGTCAATGAGTTTGAAATGGAAATAAAAAGAAACTTTTCGTGGAAAAGAAAACCTAGATTTAAGTATAACTTGTTCAAAATTAATTGAAGGCATTTTTGTATGAGAGTCCATGACATTATTTATTTTGAGGTCATGAAAATACAGGCTCGTTATGTTTCCCATATTACTAATTCAGGTGTAGATGAATTTGAAATGGAAATAATAAGAAATCTTTTGTGGAATAGAAAACCTAGAAATAATTACAACTTGTTCAAAATTAATTGAGGGCATTTTTGTATGAGAGTCTATGACATTTTATATTTTGAGCCATAAAAATACAAACCCGTTATAATTCCCATTTTCTTTAAATCACGTGTGGATGAATTTGAACTAGAAATAAAATGAGAATTTTTGTGAAATGGAAAACCTAGAAATAATTACCACTTGTCCAAAATTAATTGAAGTCATTTTTGTGTGAGAGTCCATGACATTTTTAATTTTGGGCTCATGAAAATACAGGCCCGTTATACTTTCCATTCTTTTAAATTCACTTGTAGATGGATTTGAAATGGAAATACAATGTGAATGGTTGTGAACTTGATTACCCAGAAGTAATTACAAATTGTTCATACTTAAATGAAGTCATTTTTGTATGAGAGTCCATGACATTTTTAATCTTAAGCTCATGAAAATACAGGCCAATTAAACTTTTCATTCTTTTAAATTCACGTGTAGATGAATTTGAAATGGAAATAAAATGAAGGTGTTTGTGGAATAGAAAGCCTAGAAATAATTACAACTTGTTCAAAATTAATTCAGGGCATTTTTGTATGAGAGTCCATGACATTTTTAATTTTTGGGTCATAAAAATACAGGCTTGTTAAAATTCCAATTTTTTTTAATTCACGTTTAGATGAATTTGAAATGGAAATAAAAAGAAATCATTTGTAGAAAAGAAAACCTAGAAATAATTACAAGTTGTTCAAAATTAATTGAAGGCCTTTTTGTATGGGAGTCCATGACATTTTTAATTTTGGAGTCATGAAAATACAGGCCTGTTATATTTCCCATTTTTTTTAATTTACGTGTAGATGAACTTGAAATGAAAATATAAGGAAAACATTTGCGGAATGGAAAACCTAGAAATAATAACAACTTTTTCAAAATTAATTGAAGGCATTTTTGTATGAGAGTCCATGACATTATTTATTTTGGGGTCATGAAAATACAAGCCCGTTCTATATTCCATTTCTTTTAATTTAGGTGTAGATGAATTTGAAATGGAAATACAATGTAAATGGTTGTGAACTCGATTACCTAGAAGTAATTACAAATTGTTCATACTTAATTGAAGTCATTTTTGTTTGAGAGTCCATGACATTTTTAATCTTAGGCTCATGAAAATACAGGCTCGTTATACTTTTTATTCTTTTAAATTCACGTGTAGATGAATTTGAAATGGAAATAAAATGAAAGTGTTTGTGCAATAGAAAGCCTAGAAATAATTACAACTTATTCAAAATTAATTGACGGCATTTTTGTATGAGAGTCCACGACATTTTTAAGTTTTGGTCCATGAAAATACAGGCCCATTATATTTTTCATTTTTTTTAATTCACGTGTAGATGAATTTGAAATGGAAATAAAAAGAAATCGTTTGTGGAAATGAAAACCTAGAAATAATTACAACTTGTTCAAAATTAATTGAAGGCATTTTTATATGAGAGTCCATGACATTTATTGTTTTGAGCTCATGAAAATACAAGCCGGTTATACTTTCCATTTTTTTTAATTCATGTGTAGATGGATTTTAAATGGAATTACAATGTGAATGTTTGTGAAATGGAATACCTAGAACTAATTACAAATTATTCTTACTTAATTGAAGTCATTTTTGTATGAGAGTTCATGACATTTTTAATTTTGGGTCATGAAAATAGAGGCCCGTTATATTTCCCATTTTTTTTATTCACATGTAGATGAATATCAAATGGAAATAAAAGAAACCTTTTGTGGAATGGAAAACCTAGAAATAATTACAACTTGTTCAAAGTTAATTGAGGGCATTTTTGTATGAGAGTCCATGACATTTTAAGATTTTGGGCCATAAAAATACAGGCCTGTTATAATTTCCATTCTTTTTAATTCACGTGTAGATGAACTTGAAATGGAAATAAAAAGAAATCTTTTGTGGAATAGAAAACCTAGAAATAATTACAACTTGTCCAAAATTAATTGAAGGCATTTTTGTATGAGAGTCCCTGACATTTTTAATTTTGGGGTCATGAAAATACAGGCCCATTATGTTTCCCATATTACTAATTCACATGTAGATGAATTTAAAATGGAAATAAAAAGAAATCTTTTGTGGAATAGAAAACCTAGAAATAATTACAACTTGTTCCGAATTCATTGAAGGCATTTTTTTA
This sequence comes from Pseudisothecium myosuroides, assembly GCA_951799445.1. Classification (NCBI taxonomy): domain Eukaryota; kingdom Viridiplantae; phylum Streptophyta; class Bryopsida; order Hypnales; family Lembophyllaceae; genus Pseudisothecium; species Pseudisothecium myosuroides. The sequence goes on from OX637297.1 coordinate 3,378,654, forward strand.
TGAAAGTCCATGACACTTATAATTTTTGGAGTCATGAAAATATAGGGCAGTTATATTTCCCAATTTTTTTAATTCACGTGTAGATGAATTCAAAATGGAAATAAAAAGAAACCTTTTGTGGTATGGAAAACCTAGAAATAAAATGAAAGTTTTTGTGGAATGAAAAACCTAGAAATAATTACAACTTGTTCAAAATTAATTGAAGGCATTTCTATATGAGAATTTATGACATTTTTGATTTTTGGGTCATGAAAATACTTGGGTCGAAATATTCCCCATTTTTCTTAGTTCACGTGTAGATGAATTTGGAATGGAAATAAAATGAAAGTTTTTGTGGAAAAAGGATACCTAGAAGTTATTACAACTTGTTCAAAATTAACTGAAGGCATTTTTGTACGTGAGTCCATGACATTTTTGATTTTGGGATCATGAAAGTACAGGCCCGTTATATTTTCTGTTTTATCTATTTCACATGTAGATGAATTTGCAATGGAAATTAAAAAAAAATGTTTTGTGGAATCTAAAACCTATAAATAATTACAACTTGTTCAAAGTTAATTGAAGGCATTTTTGTATGAGCGTCCATGACATTTTTGATTTTGGGGTCATGAGAATACAAGCCCATTATATATCCCTTTTTTTTCAATTCACGTGTAGATGAACTTGAAATGAAAATGAAAAGAAATCTTTTGTGGAAAAGAAAACCTAGAAATAATTACAACTTGTTCAAAATTAAATGAAGGCATTTTTGTATGAGAGTCCATGACATTTTTTAAATTTTGGGCCATGAAAACACAAGCCCGTTATATTTTCCATTTTCTTTAGTTTACGAGCAGATGAACATCAAATGGAAATATAATGAGAATTTTTGTGAAATAGTTTACCTAGAAGTAATTACAACTTGTTCATACTTAATTAAAGGCAATTTTTTATGGGAGTCCATGACATTTTTAATTTTGGGGTTATGAAAATACAAGCTCATTAGATTTTCCATTTTTTTTAATTCACGTGTAGATGACTTTGAAATGGAAATAAAAAAAAGCTTTTGTGGAATAGGAAGCCTAGAAATAATTACAACTTGTTCAGAATTCATTGAAGGCATTTTTTTATGAGAGTCCATGGCACATGTAATTTTTGAGGTCATGAAAATACATGGCAGTTATATTTTCCATTTATTTTAATACACGTGCAGATGAATTTTAAATGGAAATAAAAAGAAGTTTTTTGTAGAAAATGGATACCTAGAAGTAATTACAACTTGTTCAAAATTAATTGAAGGCATTTTTGTACGAGAGTCCATGACATTTTTGATTTTGGAATCATGAAAGTATAGTCCTGTTATATTTTCTTTTTTTTCTAATTCACGTGTAGATGAATTTGCAATGGAAATTAAAAAAAAATCTTTTGTGGAATCTAAAACCTATAAATAATTACAACTTGTTCAAAATTAATTGAAGGCATTTTTGTATGAGAGTCCATGACATTTTTGGTTTTCGGGTCATGAAAATACCAGGGCCGATATATTTTCCATCTTTTTTAAGTCACGTGTAGATGAATTTGAAATGGAAATAAAAAAAAAATCTTTTGTGGAATAGAAAACCTAGAAATAATTACAACTTTTTGAGAATTAATTGAAGGCATTTCTGTATGTTATCCTGTGACATTTTTAATTTTGGAGTCATGAAAATACAAGCCCAATATACTTCCCATTAATTTTAATTCACGTGTAGATGAATATCAAATGGAAATAAAAAGAAATCTTTTGTGGAATAGAAAATCTAGAAATAATTACAACTTGATGAGAATTCATTGAAAGCATTTTTTTATGAGAGTCCATAACACTTATAATTTTTGGGGTCATAAAAGTGTAGGGCAGTTATATTTTCCACTTTTTTTAATTCACGTGTAGATAAATATAAAATGGAAATAAAAAGAAACCTTTTGTGGAATGGAAAACCTAGAAAATAATTACCATTTGTTAAAATTTAATTGAGGGCATTTTTGTATGAGAGTCCATGACATTTATAATTTTGGGTTCGTGAAAATACAGGCCTGTTATATTTTCCATTTTTTGATTCATGTGGAGATGAGTTTGTAATGGAAATAAAATGAAATTTTTTGTGGAAAAGAAAACCTAGAAATAATTATAATTTTTTTAAAATTAATTGAAGGCATTTTTGTATGAGAGTCGATGATATACTTAATTTTGGGGCCATGAAAATACAGGCCCGTTATATTTTCCATTCTTTTTAATTCACGTGTCGATAAATTTGAATTGGAAGTAAAAAAAAATCTTTTGTGGAATAGAAAACCTAGAAATAATTACAACTTGTGCAAAATTCATTGAAGGCATTATTTATGAGAGTCAATGACACTTATAATTTTTGGAGTCATGAAAATACAGGGCAGTTGTATTTTCCATTTTTTCTAATTCATGTGTAGATGAATTTGCAATGGAAATAAAAAAAATAACTTTGGGTGAAATAGAAAACCTATAAATAAATACAACTTGTTCAAAACTAATTGAAGGCATTTTTGTATGAGTGTCCATGACATTTTTGATTTATAGGTGATGAAAATACAGGCCCGTTATATATTACTTTTTTTTCAATTCACGTGTAGATGAACTTGAAATGGAAATAAAAAGAAATCTTTTGAGGAATCTAAAACCTGAAAATAATTACAAGTTGTTCAAAATTAATTGAAGGCATTTTTGTATGAGAGTCCATGACATTTTTGATTTTCAGGTCATGAAAATACCAGGGCCAATATAATTCCCATTTTTTTTTAATTCACATGTAGATGAATTTGAAATGGAAATAAAAATAAACCTATTGTAAAAAAGAAAACCTAGAAATAATTACAACTTGTTCAAAATTAATTGAGGGCATTTTTGTATGGGAGTCCATGACATTTTTAATTTTGGGGTCATGATAATACAGGCCCGTCATATTTTCATTGTTTTTAAATTCACCTGTAGATGAATTTTAAATGGAAATAGAAAAAAAACTTTTGTGGAATAGAAAACCTAGAAATAATTACAACTTGTCCAAAATTAATTGAAGGCATTTTTTATGAGAGTCCCTGACATTTTTAATTTTGGGGTCATGAAAATACAGGCCCATTATGTTTCCCATATTACTAATTCACGTGTAGATGAATTTAAAATGGAAATAAAAAGAAATCTTTTGTAGAATAGAAAACCTAGAAATAATTACAACTTGTTCCGAATTCATTGAAGGCATTTTGGTATGAGAGTCCATGACATTTATAAATTTTTTAAGTCATAAAAGTACCTGAGCAGATATATTCTCTATATTTTTTCATTCACATCTAGATGAATTTGAAATGGAAATAAAATGAAAGTTTTTGTTGAAAAGAAAACCTAGAATTAATTACAACTGGTTCAAAATTAATTGAAGGCATTTTTGTATGAGAGTCTATGACATTTATGAGTTTTTGGGGTCATGAAAATACAGGCCCACTATATTGTTCATTTTTTTTAATTCACATGTAGATGAATTTGAAATGGAAACAAAAAGAAATCTTTTGTGCAATCCAAAACCTAGAAATACTTACAACTTGTTCAAAACTATTTGAAGGCATTTTTGTGTGAGAGTCCATGACATTTCTAAATTTGGGGTTCGGAAAATAAAGGCCTGTTATATTTTCCGTTTTTTTTAGTTCATGTGTAGATGAATTGGAAATGGAAATAGAATAAAAGTTTTTGTGGAGAAGAAAAGCTAGAAATAATTACAACTTGTTCAAAATTAATGGAAGGCATTTTTGTATGAGTCCATGACATTTTTGATTTTGGAGTCATGAAAATACAACCCCATTATATTTCCCATTTTTTTAAATTCCCGCGTAGATGAATTGGAAATGAAATAGAAAACCTAGAAATAATTACAACTTGTTCAAAATTAATTGAAGGCATTTTTGTATGAGAGTCCATAATATTCTTAATTTTAGGGCCATGAAAATACACGCTCGTTATGTTTCCCTTTTTTTTTAATTCACGTTTAGATAACTTTGAAATGGAAGTAAAATGAAAGTTTTCGTGGAAAAGAAAACCTAGAAATAATTACAAGTTGTTCAAAATTAATTGAAGGCATTTTTGTACGAGAGTCCATAACATTTTTAATTTTGGGGTCATGAATATACATGCCCGATATATTTCTCATTTTTTTAAATTCACGTGTAGATGAATTTGAAATGGAAATAAGTACAAGTCTTTTGAAAAATAGAAAACCTAGAAGTAATTACAGTTTGTTGAAAATTAATTGAAGGTATTTTTGTATGAGAGTCCATGACATTTTTGATTTTGGAGTCATGAAAATACAAGACCGTTATACTTCCCATCTTTTTCGTTCACATGTAGATGAAGTGGAAATGGAAATAAAGTGAAAGTTTTTGTGGAAATGAAAACCTAGAAATAAACACAAGTTGTTCAAAATTAATCGAAGGCATTTTTGTATGAGAGTCCATGATATTCTTAATTTTGGGGTCATGAAAATATGGGCCCGTTATATTTCCCTTTTTTTTTAGTTCACGTGTAGATGAAATGGAAATGGAAATGAAATGAAAGTTCTTCTAAAATAGAAAACCTAGATATAATTACAACTTGTTCAAAATTAAATGAAGGCATTTTTCTATGAGAATCCATGACATTTATGAATTTTGGGGTCATGAAAATACCAAGGCCGATATATTCCCCATTTTTTAAAATTCACATGTAGATGAATTTGAAATGGAAATAAAATGAAAGTTTTTGTAGGAAAGAAAGCCTAGAAATAAATACAAGGTGTTCAAAATTAATTGAAGGCATTTTTGTATGAGAGTCCATGACATTTTTGATTTTTGGGTCATAAAAATACAAGTCCGTTACATTTCTCTTTTTTTTAATTCACGTGTAGATGAAATGGAAATGGAAATGAAATGAAAGTTCTTCTAAAATAGAAAACCTAGACATAATTACAACTTGTTCAAAATTAAATGAAAGCATTTTTCTATGAGAATCCATGACATTTATGAATTTTGGGGTCATGAAAATACCAGGGCTGATATATTCCCCATTTTTTAAAATTCACGTGTAGATGAATTTGAAATGGAAATAAAATGAAAGTTTTTGTAGAAAAGAAAACTTAGAAATAATTACAAGTTGTTCAAAATTAATTGAAGGCATTTTTGTATGAGAGTCCATGACATTTTTGATTTTAGGGTCATGAAAATACCAGCCCGTTATGTTTTCCATTTTTTTTGTTCACTTGTAGATGAATTTGAAATGGAATGGAAAACCTAGAAATAATTACAAGTTATTCAAAATTAATTGAAGGCATTTTTGTATGAGAGTCCATGATATTCTTATTTTTGGGGCCATGAAAATACACACCCGTTAAATTTGCCATTTTTTTAACCCTTAAAGGACCAACATGCCTTTTTCGGCAACATAGATATTTTGGGCAGGTACATGTGACTGGAGATTTTCATATTTTGGGCTGAAATTTTTATAGAAGGTGGGGACGAGGAATATCTTTCATATGCACCAAATTTCATGACATTTGGAAATCCGAGTCAAAAGTTATGGCCAAATATGTTGTTTGTTGGTCAACTCGGGCAGTTCGGGCAGATCAGAAAAAATCACTTTTTTCAAAAATAAAAATTTGAAATTGGTTTATTAGATTTACATATACGTGGAAAGCTTTAAATCATTCCATTTTGATCAATGAGTCAAACGTTATGAGGATTTTTAGTTTGCGGGCAATTATGGATTGTCTACTCTAAAATAAACTTTGAAGTTGTTTATTTCACTCAATTTTCAATATTTTTCAAAAAAAAAAAAATTGTAGGGTGAAGATTGTTTATCACAACATTGAAACCATTGGGATTGGCATTTTGAAATTCCATAATTAACTTCTTAATAATTTAGTGTTTTGAACCATTCTCTATTTCTTTCTACTTACTATTTTTTCCTATATGTTGTACAATTCCAAATAATTTGAAAATTTTCAAGCATGTAGCCAACTTGCCCTGAAAAATGAATCCAAAGAAGCACAAGCATTTTGAGTTTTTTTTCATAATAACCTGACCTTGTGAAGTGCAGCTGCCTAGTTTTTCGCAAGGCCAAAAAAAGGACTTTTGCCACTTCAAACGCTAATATCTTGCAGTCTACACCATGGAAATTTTTGAATTTTTTTTCACATATTTTCAAACCAAAATACTACAAGATCCTATGGTTACATGTGTGCAAAAATGATATTTTTCAAAAATTTGGTACTTGTACTAGAAATGGCAGTTTTGGAGCATTTTTGGTGAGAACATAGTCAAGGAACTTTAGGGGTTAATTCACGTGTAGATAACTTTGAAATGGAAGTAAAATGAAAGTTTTTGTGGAAAAGAAAACCTAGAAATAATTACAAGTTGTTCAAAATTAATTGAAGGCATTTTTTTATGAGAGTCCATGACATTTTTGATTTTGGGGTCATGAAAATACATGCCCGTTATATTTTCCATTTTTTTTAATTCACGTGTAGATGAATTGGAAATGGAAATAAAAAGAAATCTTTTGTGGAATAGAAATCCTAGAAATAATTACAACTTGTTCAGAATTTTTTAAAAGCATTCTTGTATGAAAGTTTATGCCTTTTTTTAATTCGGGGCCATGAAATTGCAAAATGCAATTAGGTTTTTTATAAATGGAATTTGAAATAACCTTGAACTTTATTATTCTGTTCTTGTTACATTTCTGGCATGAAATCCCTAAGAGTTTATCAACTAATTAAAGCTCATTTCTTGTAAGGTGAATTGATCAAGGTGTTTAATATTTTGAACTTATAGAAATTGGATTATTATTAGGAGAAAGCACGTAGGCGGTTATATTATGAAAGGAATTCAAAGTAATTTGTTTAAAAAACGGGGGAAATTCACTAAATTCATATACTCTCTACTTTTATTGTAAAAAAAAGAACTTAGATTGGCTTAGGCAATTGGTGGAGTAATTAGGATCAAAATGTGAGAAACATACATTTTCATAGACAAATTTAAAGTACTCGAAGTATACCTCATGAAATCATGAGCTAGGTGCCCAAGGGCTCAAAATCAAGATGAGTGTGCTCTCGAGTAGTACTAGTCCAAATTTGAATGACTGTGGTATTAGAAGTCCGCAATGATTATGGACGAGTACAAATTGAGAAGAGCGTTACTTAAGGAGCTCTTATGTTTTTAAATTCTCAAAGTTAAACTTCATTTAGTTAGTGGTGAGTTTTGCAAGAGAGTTTTGCAAGAGAGTTTTGCAAAGCTAGATTAGTAGTAGACTCATCATGTAGAGATTGCTCTACTAGTTGCTAAAGTTCTAGTTTGTGGTTCCTGCATTGATGAAGATAGGAGATATGTCCAAGATGGAGAGTTGTGCATCTAATGTCTCCAAATTAACAAGCGATTACGACCCTAATTCACAGAGGTAAACTTCAATTACTTATTGGTGATTTATGTAGGAGATGATTCCAAATGTGTGTTTTCCTAGACTTAGCTTATAGGGATTTCTTTGTAGTTCAATTAGTACTTTGTAATTCCACGATTGAAGCAGAAATTGTAAGGAGAAATATGTGATTGCCATGATGTAGTATGCTAAAAAATGGAGTGATTGCATTAAGTATGCTCTTGCAATAGTTTTTCCTCCAAATTGTTGATTTCACCGACACTACTAGAAAATGACGTCCAAATCAACAGAAAATCAACATACTTATGTTGATTTAGGTATTGCAATGTCCATTTTTACAGTCTTTTGTTAATGGTGACATTTGTTTTGTTCATTTGGACAGTGCAGTCACGAAATCAACAGATTTTTGTTGAATATTTTTGGAATCTTTTGGAATCTTTTGGAATCTTATTTGTACAATGTAGTTTTCTTTTAAATTAAGTATTCACGTACAATTCGATGTCCATTAAAGTCAGCAGACTTTGGAAGTACTTTGCGCATAATAAATGAACTTTTTTCAAAAAACTTTGAACTGGAAAAAGTTGTGTAATTAAACCAACTTTCATCTCCAACAATCCGTTTGAGATTTCAATTGTTCAATCAAAAGTTATAACCAAAATTCAGAGAAGTGTTGAAATTTTTTTTCTTTAAATTCAATAGACTTTGGAGGCCGTTTTGGCATAGTAAAACAACTTTTTTGAAAACATTTTTAACTAATAAGAGTTGTTAATTCAAACAAGACTTCATCTCCAATAATTCATTTGAAGTTTTGATCCTCCAATCAAAAGTTATGGACAAAATTTAGAGAGGATGTTCAAAAATGTCAAAAGTAATAAATTCCCAACCTCTCTCTTAAAGTTGTCCAAAACTTTTGAGTAAAATCTCCAAACTTCAAATGGAATTTTGGAGATGAAAGCTTGTTTGAATTACCAACTTTTATTAGTTAAAAAAATTTTCAAAAAAGTTCTTGTACTATGCCAAAACAACCTCCGAAGTTTCCTTAATTTATTAAAAAAAAAATTCTAATACCTATCTCCATTTTGTTTATAACTTTTCATTAAAGGATTAACATCTTCAAGGGATTCATTGTTATGATTTATAGTTCAAAGTTCTTTAAAATTTACTTATATATTTCAGAAATTTCCATCAATCATGAATAATTTGTAATGTTGTAATGAATCAGGTACATCCAATGTTTTTATGTCTTCCTTAACGGTATTTGAAATTGAGTACCAAAAAAAAAGTACACTTTATTTTAGAACTACCGATAAATTTAAAATCTTTATAATTTTCATCTCATTTATCAAAATTGAATACTTCAAAGCTTTTGATATAAAAATAAATTTAGAAAATCAAATTGAAATGTTTATTTTCATGAAAAGTGTTATTTTTTGGGTACATATGGTGTGAAAATTTTAAAGAAAATGTTTTTTGTTACAAATGGTTAGGTTTTATCTTTCAAACTATTTACCCAAAATGCGTTCCTCAAATGTAGAACTTTCAACCTTCCTTTACATATTGAAAAAACATGTTGGAAATATATACTCAAAACTTTTTTTAAAACTTCATTTTCATGCTTCAAGGAAATAACACATAGGTAAAAAGGAATTTAAAAGCTTAAATATTCACAAGTCGGGGTTTTTAAAAGTCAGCAGACTTTAGGGGCCGTTTTGACATAGTAAATAAACTTTTTTTCTTAAGACTTTCAACTAAGAAAAGTTGGGAAATGAAGTTACCTTTCACCTCCAAAAATCCGTCTGCAATTTGGAGTCTTAAATAAAAAGTTATGGACAAAATTCAGAGAGGGGTTGAAATGGCCAATTTTTTTTAACACTTTTAAACACCCTCTCTGAATTTTGTCCATATCTTTTTATTAAAGACTCCAAATTGAAAACGGATTTTTGGAGGTGAAAGGTACCTTCATTTCCCAACTTTTCTTAGTTGAAAGTTTCAAAAAGTAAGTTAATTTACTATGCCAAAACGGCCCCTGAAGTCTGCTGACTTCACATGACAAACACCAAAAAAATGAGAAACTAATTAAATAAAAACCATTTGCCCTTTTGCACATGCAATTGCATTTGTGGTCTAATGGTTTAAGACCTTGGAGTTTAACCTCCAAGGTCCAAGGTTCAAACCCTGAGGGCCACACCGCCTATGTGGCAAGGCCGCTTAGGTAGCCTACCCACGTGGCGGGCTACCTACGTGGCCTGTCCACGTGGCAGTCCAGCTTGTGTGGCGAGGTGCCACATGGCAGCCCCGGATTGCGCCAGAAATTTGATTTTTTAGAATATAATTTTTTAATTTTAATTGGTGAAAATTGAACATTTTTTTGTTGCCAAATGAACATGTTTTTGTTGCCAAGTTAACATTTTTTCGCTTGGTTCAACAAAAAAGTGTTCAATTTCTTATCCAAATCAACACTTTTTTGCTATGCAGCGTCCGGGTCAACACATCCAAATCAACACAAAAATTAACAAACCAAATCAACACTTTTCTGTCACTGTGGACGCTAAATTTTCTACTAGTGCGAGTTGGCGCCTAGGGCGGAATGCGCGGGGGGGAAGAAAAGGAAGTTCCAAGCTGCTTTTTACCCTTCGCGGCCATTGAAGTTCACTTTCTATGACTTCTACGATGCTGACAATGAATAAGAAGACGAAGAAGAAGCGGATGCAACCGACGAGGAGGATGGAGACAAGAAAGTGAAGGTGGATGCGGAAGCGAGGAATTTGGATGCGGAAGAGGAAGAGGATTCAAACAACTCATTGGGTGTAAATATGGGAGGCTACTTCAAATGGAATTTGTAGTCGGATTCGGTTTGCGACTCGGACATGTACAAGTTTTCTTGCATGGATGACTTTTAGGCGTGTGGTTCATAGACTTATTTTACTGAACTTCCTCCTTACTAGTTCAGTAAATATTGTTTTTCCATGAAAGACCTGAACAATTTCCGTTGATAGAGTGAACAATACAGTAGTGTATAAGAGTAGGAGACGAACTTAGCGAACGATTAATTTTACAAGAGTATTTGAGGAACTAATATATTTTCGTTGACTATTTGGCAATACGAATGCATGTCCATTTTTGGAAAATGATTCCACATATCGTTTTGCATGTCATACTACCCCTTTATAGAATCCATTATTTCTTGTCAGCTTTAGTTCTCATTCCTTTTCACTGTCAAGATTGTAGCGGCTGTCATTCCATTAGTACTAGTTTTGGAAGACTAGAAATAGATAACAACGTGCCCGCCACCTGACAGTCCTGAATATTGGACTAACTTGGAAGCTTCCTCCCGTTATGCACTTTGTGTGTTGTCTCTCTCTTTTGCAGTCGTTAGCCGTCATTTTGTTCTCCTCATTTCATTTTCTTGCGACTCCGCTTGTAGTCACGAATGTGTCAATCCATTTCTTTGTCCTGTGAAATGAGTTGGCGCATAATGGAGTGAATATTGTAGTATAGAACTTCAGAGGGAATATGTGCTAGTTTGTGGTCATGTTTGGAGAAATTCTATAAAGCAGACAATCAGGAACAGTCTCATCGCATTAGTGTCATTGTTTTACTGCGCTTTCGACGTCGTGTACTATATCACTTTGCAGGTAATGTTCTCCCGTTGGTCTTGGTGCTATGTACTTTGACGTTCTATTGTTGATGTTGCTTCTTGCAGAATGTGATTTAGTTGAGATTGTTATTGCTACGGTTTGGTTTGCTTTATCACAGTCTTATGGAGGTGTAGTTGTTCTGGCTTGCAATGTTTTGAATGAGTTGTTTAAGATCAATAGTGCTTGCATTGGAAAAAGTGAGTACCAAAAATTCCACCGGGTTTTCAGGGTGACATTTTAGAAAAAATTTGGTCTACTCATCCTTGACTCAAGGATGATTAATTTTTCTGGAAATGTACTAATCGTATGATGTGAACAATCTGAATCAAAATAATTATATTATCATCGACACGAGGATACGTCTTTCCTTATTGATTTCTAGAAAAATATTATCCTCGAGTTGAGGATCCCTGCATCGAATGGAGCAAAACTGTAATATTATCAAACAATATCCTCTCTAACATCACCTGGATCCGAGAAGTATTAGTTATCTTTGAGTCGAAGATATGACATATAAAGAAGAAAACGGTATCCTCGACTCGAGAATACCAGGGTAGAATAGAAGAAACAATATCCTCAACTTGAGGATAAAAAGGATCAAGGAATACAGTATCCTCAAATCGAGGATACCAAGGTTGAGAATAGAAAACAATATCCTCGATTCAAGGATAACAATTTTCAAGGAAAACAGTATCCTCGACTTGAAGATATCAGGTTCATACAATAGAGTACTTGGTCATTGTTGTCGACAACTATGTAGGAGATTCTATAGTTATCTTCAAGTTTGGGTTAATTGTGAGGGAACTAAGTATAAGCACATTTGGACATATTTGAAATGTAAACGTTAATGTGGACGTCCAGTGTTTCTCAGGTCGAGGTTGTTTTTGAGTCGAGAATAATTGTGTAGCCAGGATCCTAGTGACGTTCAAAGAAATATTGGAATATGAGAAATTCAAGTTATCCTCGACTCGAGGATAACAAATAGTCTGCATGTGTAGGCCTTACTCGGTTGTTTCAATCAATTTTTCATGTATACCTCTTGGCCATGTGTACATGTATGTCTCGTTGTTCGTCATGTCTATAAACTAGATGTAGATGCCGAGGCACGATGATGTATATGATTGTATCCTCGACTCGAGGTTAAATCATATGTGTCCTGAAGAATAAATTTACCTGTAATGATCAAAATTGTCGAGAGAGAGAGTCTATATCCTAGACTCGAAGATTGTTATGTGCTCATGGAGGCATTATAGTTTGTCTGAACTAGAAAATGGAACTGAGATAACTAAATGTCAATTGTTTACAAATGAATCTCTGACGTTAATATTATTCTGTTGTTGCGCAGAATGGAGACTCATGCCTCAAACGAGTTTTCAATCCCAACACTGACTTTGCCTGAAGGGTTTGCAGCATGTGAGGGAATTCCTCGGTCATCTTGGAACACAAAGTGTGTCACTCTTGTAAATGAAGCATTGCAAGACATGGCGAAGGGCATATGTCACAATGTCGATGCCAGTCTTGTAGTTGACATGGACAGATGGCGACTAGGTGACGACCTTGTAGCCGTTCAAATTGCAGAGTCTCTTTGTGAAGTTGATGTTCTGTCATCATAGATGTGGTCTATGCACTCCTGGGACATTTGGCGAGTCTTTCTCAACGGTGCCAGCTAATATGACCACGATCAAACCCACATCTACAAGAAAGTTGTTAATGCTTCCAGACGGCATCCTCGAGTGAGTGTTCATGCATATAAAAGCTCTTAGGAAAGGAGGGAGCCCAATAACCTTCCCAAGAAAGAGGTCCTCATTGCGGACGCAAATGCTGTTGTTACAGCTAAAGTCTGTTGCCGTAAGAATTGCTTGCAACCCTTTTCACGTGGTCAAATCCAAGCCGTGTGGTCCCAACTCCATATGAACGGCGGAGTGTATAATTGTAAGTCTTGTCTTCTCGATGTGCACAAGCAGACACACCCTGATAGCAGTGGCAAGGACATGATCACTCTGGATAATCTAGAAGTTTGCCCCACTGCATAGTGTACAATCCACGGAGTATCCAAGGCCACATTTTATAGGTACAAGGAAATGGCACAAGCAGATAAGCAACCAGAGCAACATGGAAATCTTGGCTTGAAGAAGCCTCGGACACAGACCTTGTAGGCTATGGCGACACTTCGACTTCTAGTCGAAAAGGATGCAGACCCAATGCCGCACAAGTCAAGGACTCTTGAGTTAGGGGAGAAAGTCCCGTCCATGGTCTTACCATCAGCATTTTAATGGAGAGACAAGCTAGCTGAGATCAACAAGGTAAATGATTTGTTTCAGTTGCCCCATGTTTCAGCAAGCGGACTTAGCAACATTAGGAGAGCATCCTTTCCCGAATACGCTCCGAAGTCTCGTGGTGACAGTTTTGCTTGTTGCGCTCTTTGCGACAGATTCAAGCAACTACGAAGTGCTTGCACTCCTAGGTCGCAAGCTTAGGAGTTGTGGTCAATGAAGTTGAGAGTCCACCTGGAGGGGCAAAGGTCGCACCATGAGCTCTACTATGCAAATCAATCAATAGCTGAGAAGTACCTTGACAAGGTTTTAACTACAATCCACGACAAAATGAATCATTCAAAGACGGCTTCTCTCCACTATTCTCACAAGAACAAGGGCACTGATTCTTACAGTAAGATGCTGGTTGCTGTCATAGGCATGATTGCCCACGGACATGGAGACATTTGATATGCGCACTTCGGGTTAGAAATATTTCCGACAAACTCAAGTCTCATCGTTGGGTCCACTGCCAAGTTGCTACGAGATTTGGAGTCCCCGCCCAAGAATTCATCTCGTCAGTTGTTTGTACAGGATGAAAACCATTCAGAATTGGCAAAGTCCTTATTAACATGCTTCAAAATTTGCATGGCATCCCTTGGAACTCCACCGCAAGAGTTGGTTCAAGCTATTCTTCTCCCTTCGACATTGAATCTTTAGCTTGACAATTGCGCCGGAGATAACAAGAACTGGTGGGTCTTTGCCTTTTGCTCTCTACTGGTGTATTGAGTCATATTCCGAGAGATATACGTCAGTTTCTTTATTGTGGGACATACTCATGAAGACATTGATAATCTCTTCGGTCGTTGGAGCACCAAGCTAAGGACGAATGACTATCTTAATCTTCCAAGGTTGATGAAGTCCTTTATGGATTGCGAAACTCAACCTGTGATTCCACATTTCATTGAAGAGGTTCCAGACTTTAAGCGGTTCGTGGAGGGATATTTGCTCACATGCGATGATTCACTTATGGGTCATTTTCAAGCTCAGCAGTTTAAGTTTTTCAAGGACTCTAATGGATGGCCCTTGATGCAATATAAGATCTTTTGTACAGATGTCGATTGGTTGCCAACAGACGGAGGAATCAAATTGTGGAAGGAGACTGCAGATAGGTGCCCCCGTTTGCCTTCTAGTATTCCACCACCCTTGCCTCCACATGAGATGCAAATTTTTGATGACATTTGCAAGGGCTTGGACAGCTACATTGCACTGTGGGGGCAAATGGTTGCTGATGACATGTCCGGGGAATATTGCAGAAAGATCGATCCAGTGCAGAAGTACTGGGAAGGTGTTAGGAGCGCTTTAAATGAACCTCTTGTTGTCCAGGAGACGTTGCGTCATGGTTTTTGGCCAAATTCTATAGCTGGCACTGAAGACATAGACCAACTGCAGCAAGATATGAGACCGCGTGAAGAGTTAGTAGAGGATCCACCTTTTGTTAGTCGAAGGCGTGATCGTCCACGTCCTTCGTTCAATGTTCTACGTGACACATTTGCAGCTTATTTTGTTGCGGTGCGTCCGCATGGTAATGAACTATTAGGAATGCATGGCGGCTCAATGTAAATAGTGTCTTTCATTTGGGCACTTGAAATCAATGATGGCTTCCACGTTGAACGGTACCATTAGGAATGCATGGCCCATAGCACTCGATAGTGAAACACTTAATGATTGGCAAATTTTAATCATAATGAAAACTTTAAAATACAATTGTGTCTTATCATTTTATGAGGTCATTTTCTTCCTCTAATAAATCAAGTACCTAGTAATGTTAATACGCATACTCTAGAATAATTACATGTAATTAGTACGCCCATTTCCAAATTTCATATATAAATTCATTGAAAATGTAGACTTCTACAATGAGTGAATTGAATTATTTCTATTTCATGCCAGTTTAAACCAAGTTTAGTGAAGAAAGAAATTGCATAAAGCCTAGAATGATGCTCATAAATTCTAAATTGACCTCTATAATATTAACAGTTTCTATGAATTTTGACATTGAAGTTCTTCAAAGTACAAGACACAAATTATGACTCATGTTTACTGAAATGTAGATTAGTATAGTTTTAAAAGTATATTTAAGACATTTCATGCAGGCAAGCCTTCTATATGATTGTTTGGGAAGTTCACAACTTCAACATTTTTTTCCACATAATTATGAACATGTATATATTTTTTTCTGATTTGTGGATTGTCACTAACAAATAGCTCCGTTGAATGACTTCCAAGCCATGCCCTATAGTTTGTAAGCCTTAATTCCAAATGTCATGGAATTTGTTGGCATTTGGAGGATGGAAAAAAATGTGCAACTTGTAAATGTTTTCAACACGTAAATTCCACGCACACATTCAATTTCTACCCCATTTTTTTTAAAGTTACTAAATTTTTTTTCACTCCATCACTTAACTCCCTCCCCATTTTTTTATCACAAAAAAATCCCAAATCAATGACCAAAAATTTCACTCCATCACTTAACTCCCTCCCCATTTTTTTTTATCACAAGTGAATCCATACACAATGATAAAAATTTTTGATCCATCACTTAGTATTTGGATCCACTCCCTCTCCATTTTCTTTTATCACAAATCAATTCCAACTCAAAGAATAAAAAATTTCACTCCATCATTTACTATTTGGTTTGACTCGCTCTCCAATTTTGTGACTTATGTGCATGAGGTAGGATGTGCAAAAGTCTAATACTGCTCAAAATAATATTTGATCATGACTCTTACATTGACTAAATGTGTACAACTTTTACATATTTTTTATCCTATAATGTTCACCTACATTTTTGGACATTTTTGAGTCGTACTCAAAAAAAAGGACCCTGAAAACTTAACCTCAATCTGTGAACCCTAAACCCTAAGTCCTAAACCCTAGAGAACCCCTAGTTAACCCTGAATCCTAAGTCTTGAACCCTGAACCCTGGGGGACCCCTGTTAGACTCCCAATGAAACCGCTCTAAAATCCTAAACCTTAATTATCTATTGTTGCGCATCATTATTTTCAGCGATATTTTAAATGGTACTACAAAATAGCCTAGTATTCCCTCCAAAGTAGTAATTTCTAAACGTCTCCAATTGTAAAATGAAAATGAAAAAAAGAGAAAAAAATACAAAATATATGATACGTCCTATGATTGTGCCTAAAGCCCAACCACTTACTGTGTAGACCTAAAGAAGAATTGCATCCATTTTTTTGCGCAAAAATTTTCTTGCCTTTAATACCAAATGCAACCACTTGTCTATAAAAGAAGATTCCTTCTAAATTCTGCCCGACGACTTCTGCCTTTAGTTGTTTGAAATTCTCGCCCGGGTTTCCCCGCCCAAGTGCATTGCCTCGCCTCCTCTACTACGAACTATTCCGCTGTCCATTTGTTTACTCATCATTTCTTGCTCGTGTTTCCGTCGTTTGTAGTTGATGGTCACTTTGCTCTAGCGTTACGTCTCTTACTTGCGTCAGGTGTCTCACTTGCATTACGTCTCTTACCTCGGCGGACTGTCGTTCATATGTTGCAATTCTTTCTTTCTGAGTGACAAGGTTTTGATAGTCCAAGCGTCACGACTTCCCAGTTCCAGCATAATGTACTCCGGTAAGTACTATTGATGTATTCAGTAAGCTGTTTGAATGCTTTGTTCGCAGTCATGATGTTTGACAGTGTTACATTAGTATAATATTGTATAGGACTGCAGTTGAATGCAGTGATTGTATTTGTTGTGCGTCGCGCTTGTTCCTCTGTCAATTGTGTTTTTGTTCTTCTTGATTGGCAATTGCTTTGGAAATTGGATTTGAGAAAGCTTCGATAAAAGCACTGGATTTTACGGAAGTATACATAACAACACGATGTTCACAACCTCTTGATCGTTGGACACCCTGGACTTCAAGTCAATTTGAGTTAAAGCAATGTATTCTTTCAGGAATGGCCGACATGCAAAGGAAATCTATTCAGGTCAATGCAAGTTGAAATGAAATAACCTCAAATAATAAAGTTGTTCAACTCGCATTGAGTTGAAACACATAAGAAAACTCAATTGTTAAGATGAGTTATGTCTTTTCAACTCGATGTGAGTTGAACTACTATGAACCTCACAGGTAATACTGACAAGAGAAAGTTTGATTTTTAAGTCAATTTGACTTGAACTGCACAATCATGAATATAATGTGGAAAAGGAATGAACACTCCATCAACGAAGTCAATGCAAATTGAACGCCAATGACTGAATGGACTATGAAACTATATTCTCCTTGTTTAACTCGATGCGAGTTGAACTACCATAGACATCAGAATGGGGGCTCAAAAGAACATGTTTGGGGTTCAAGTCGATTTGACATGAAATTATCTGTACTTTGGAAAGAATGACGGAAGCTCCTTCAGTAGTATATGCAAGTCAATGTCCAATATCTTTGTGTATTATGAGACTCGATGGCCTCTGTTCAACTCAATGCTAGTTAAATTACTAGTGACTTGAGAAGGTAGATACCTTGGAGTACGTCCGATCTTTGAATATAGTGGACTGGATGTCCAATTCTAGTTGTCTTAATCCAAAATCTTGATGTATTCTCTTTAGTTTAAGTTGATGCAAGTTGAAGTATTATAGCTGAATTTTAGTATGCATGTCTTGCAAATTTAAAAATATTTAGATGATCAGTAAATTATCATCCGAGCGTCTTCACCTTCACTAGACTTTGGATTCTACAAAAATTATAAATAATTTAAGAATGATACATAGGAAGTCGTTTTCCGATCATTCCTTACTTTGTACCATGTCTTGGTGTGGCCTGATTCTTGGGTATTAGTTATTGCAGTGATTCATTCTCTTCACCTCAATTACAATCTTCAATATCAGTGGTGACTATTGCGATTTGAGGTCTCCGATCATTCAAGTTGAGTCGACTTGACTGACGACCGGAGTCGTGTACTTGAAATGCAATATGGTCTCTGCAATGTTTTATGGAAGGTGATGTGGCAGTCATGATTCTTTGTGCAGTCGTCATGGAAATGACCCAAAATCCTTTCCAAGAGCATTTTTTGACGACAAAGAAATTGCAAATGTGCTTGGGGAGATAGTCAACGCTCCTGACTGCAAAGGTGTACCCAGACAGTTGTAGATGACAAAGGTTGTCCTCCTGCACAATATTATTGGGCTGGCGGTGGTTGAGGGAATCTGTCACAGCGTGAACTCGGATGTTGTCTTAGGTAGTGATGGACCTCAGAGATTTTCTTGTCGCGGTACAAATCTCAAAGTTACTTCACGTTGAGGACATTCTGGAGGACTGGAAGTACTCTCTTTGAGCATGGCCTATTCAACAGGTTTATTTGAATGGGGCAAGCCTCCGCGATCACGAGGTTCGAGACGAGTACAATCGTCGACAAGTGGGCCTCAAGCATGCATCCTCATTAGGTGCAAGCCCCTATGTAAGCGTTGTGAGGAATCCTCCACCTTCGACTTGTGTAAAAGCCAATGATCTATTCACTTAGGAGTCTATCAATTTTGATTCAAGCAAGGCGTGCTGCTCAGACAATTGTATCCAACCTTTTTCAAGAGAGAAGATTCGAGCTTTCCGTAAATGTATGTATCACAAGACAACGTTTGAATTTTGCTACCACATGAAGTTGGACGTGCATCGACAAGTTCATTGTGACAGTCAAGGCAAGAGGGTGGTCACTCTGGAAGGGATTGATGTGTGTATGGCAACATGGCGACATATTGCAGGTGTGTCGAAATCCACCTTCCACCGTTTTCAAGGATATACTGCGAGAAGTGAACAAACTCAATTGCATGGAAATTTGGGCACGCATAAGATTTGGAAGCATATGTTGTAGGCTACAACAACGTTGAAGTGCATGCTTGAGAAGTCGGCTAACCATATGCCTCATCGCACACACTCTCTTCCTTCTGGAGAGAAGGTGGTGTCAAAGGTTCTACCTGCCACCTTCACGTGGAAAGAGACTATTCCTGAGATCAATGCAACAAATGCTGTGTTTGGGTTGAAAGAAGTTTCAAGTTTGAGTATCAACAAAATCAAGAAATTGAACTTTCTAGAGTACTCTGTGAAGAAGTCAGGAGATAATTTTGCTCGTTGCGCTGATTGTGACAGATATCAAGCACAGAGAAGGACTACTTCGGTTGGATTACGACGGAAATGGGATCGTCTATTGGAAACATATAATGCATCAGCAAGGGCTCATTGAGATTATTATTATGCAAACCAGTATAGATCAAGTGCCTACCCTCACAAATGCTTGACGATCATGCATGACAAAATGGATCATGCAAAAACGGCGTCTCCACTGTTCTTCTACAAGAGTAAGCAACTTGACGGACTCACAAAATTGCCGATATCAATGACCGGAATGATTGCTCATGGACATGGAGATGTCCGTTATGCGCATTACGGTCTTGATATCTTTTTGCACAACTCAAGCTACACGATGGGGTCACTAGCAAGAAGAAACAAATAGAACGTATTAGTAAAATAGGTTCCATACTTATCACAACTCAAAACTGTGTGAAAGAATAGACAAACATAGGAGACTCTAGAAGTTCCCTCAGATTAGTTCGACCCAAAAGAAACTAAGCGCTAGCACAGAAGAGAAAGGTTTTGAATTCTTTGCAATCAACCCTAAATACGCACATAAATTGTGAACAAAAAATCAACATTCATAAAGTTATATCCAGTATGAATTTTGTGAAAGTTTGTAAGCTTCTACCTTTCTCGGATTCGATGCAAAACCCCTAAACTTGACACTCCCTTTCGATCCAATCACGGTTGAGAGTTCAACTCCAATACAGAAATCTGCACCCAAGCAAGCCACAATCGTGTCAACAAACCCTAGCTCACACGCACAGTACATTTGTTTATACAAAAAAAAACATTTACTATCCCACTTTCACCCCTTGTTGCAATCCCACTCCCGTAAGCCACTCTTACCCCATCATTGAGAACCCCAAAATTGCCCCTCCCTATTGAATATTGATTGTGACTGGTGCCAGGATTGTGACAAAATATGATATCTACGCTGAGAGATTCGGAACGACTGTGTGGTGTTGTGGGTTAGAAAGAATGAAAATCAAGTTGCAGTTGCAACGATCAGAGGGAAGGAATTATTCAAGTACCTTACTACTGTCATCGTCGGTTTTGAACAAATGCGATCGATGGTCGTATTGCTGATATTTATTTTGAGAGCACTAGATGGAGGTAGGTGATCTCATCCCAATCCAATTTGCACGCAAGAATACTAAGGACGTGAACATCCACCAGAAGCATCAGAAAAATCTAAAACCGCAAATTCCCTCACAGAAACCTAAAGCCCTAAATCCAGATTGAAAAATAAGGAAACACACAAAATGCACGGAAAAATCGGATCCCAAAACAAGATTCCAATCCAAGCAGTGAGGAAACGCATGCAATAATTAAGTTGAGCAAAGTGTTGGACGTGGCAAACGAAGAACTTACCAACAGAACAACGCCAGCTCGAGATTTCCGCGCTTCTTGGATCCCCAAACAAGCTTTCAATCCAAGCAGCAACCGGCTACATTTGAAATGACGCTGGGTTGCAATTACAGAAGAGGCATTCAAGCGAAAAACAACAAAACAAGAAGGATGCCGTGTCTTCCGATGCGGCAAACAAGAAAATCAGACTTGCAGCTAAACTGAGGACCCGCGAGCTCCAAACCCTAATGCCGACTCAACAAAATACAAGGAGATAACCGGCTCAACTTTACCCGCAATACCGTGATGGATACCCTGATGGGCTGTGACATACTTGGAACCGGAGATAACCAGGTTACTTAATACCCTTTGTGTCTATACACACATATCTATCCATCCATTACCTTAATTTAGATTGTTTGTATTCTTTGTTTTGTTTTGTCTATCCATCCACATTACCTTAACCCCGAAATGCCTCAATCCTTTTCTAATATTTTGTACATTTTGGCTTATATCTTTTTACATAAATATCATCTACCGAAATTTCATAAATTGGGTCATTAAACAAGGTTGTCTTTTCTAAATTCAAATAATATATTGGATGAATGAGAAATTAGTTAGACTGAACAGTGCCTTCAAACGCTCCATTTATCGTCTAGAATATGGACGCTGGAGCGCTTTAGGATTAAGTTAGGTTCTTTGTTTTGTTTTAATTTGTTTTGTTTGTTTGTTTGTTTGTTATGGTGAAACCTCTTAGACTGTAAGTCTGACAGTCACCATTTTGGCATCATTGTGAAGCCTTCAGCAAAGAAGGGTGCACGGTCTTTTTTTGTGGTGTTTGCTCAGACGGCGTGAGAGGAGATGTGCACGGAGCTTTGTTTAGTGGCATTTGGAACTATGATAGAAAAGATATTAAATTCAAAGTTTTTATGAATTTTAAAAATAATTGTTGCTTTTATTTTGGTTGTGACATTGGCATAGCCTGGTTCAGTAGTCCATACCTTGAGTTAGGTGTTTTTGTTTTTGTTTTTTTTAATTTTTTTTTGGATGAGATCTAAAGATTTATGCGTCTTTGTATGGTTGCATTCTTGTTACCATCAAAAAGCTCGCTACAAGGAAGGACGCATGGATTTTTCTGTAAATAAAATTTTACTTATTTCAATTTTTTATTTATAAAACTATTAAAATTCAATAATTTTCACACCGTAACAATATCTTGTGCTGTTGAAAGTCTTGTGGGCCCTATACCATTACAATAAAA
Source organism: Pseudisothecium myosuroides (assembly GCA_951799445.1). Taxonomy (NCBI): domain Eukaryota; kingdom Viridiplantae; phylum Streptophyta; class Bryopsida; order Hypnales; family Lembophyllaceae; genus Pseudisothecium; species Pseudisothecium myosuroides. The sequence continues at coordinate 3,400,737 of OX637297.1, forward strand.
AAATTGTAAAGTTCAAATCCATGATCATCACTGGAATCTTTTTTCAATAAACTCAAGATCAATTGTTTGATTTTGACATAATTAGAAGCAACTATATGAGAGTTTTGATTTTTCCATGTGTTAATGTTATTTTACTTGATAACATTATTTAACATTTGAAAGCTCTAAGTGTAGCCCTGTCCCTCAAAATATGAAAGTGTAATATAAATTGCAATTTAGAAGATTGAAGAATTTAATGCTAATTAATTTTCAAATGACAGTTGTAAATAATAAATCATAGATTAAATTCATATGGTTAAATTTATTCATTGTCATAACTAAGATTTTAGATAACATTAATTTTGATACCAAGAACTCAAATTTCCTTCTTATTTTAATTAATTACCTTTATACTTCAACCTTTTTTTAAATTCATAAAACTATGATTCATATGCTTATGATTATTCTTCTTGAATAAACATGTTGGATATTGTAAAGTTTATCTAAGAATATTTTTGAAGGTAAAAAAGGTCATTGTTTTGTAATGATTGATTGCAGTGCATTCTAAACTAAGTACTATTTATTCTAGTACAATTCAACTTCAAAATATTAGTCCATACCATTCCTATGGAGATGATAGTTCTTTCAAAGTGTGACAATTCATTTAGAACTATTGTCAAACCAGATATTTAAATGCCTACAATGTTAACTCCCTCGTGGCCTAAAAAGTATTTCACATTACATTTTTAAAGAATAATTGTACTTTATTATTTCATTTCCATAAGGATGTGATTGAAAAAATAGAAGCACACTTTTACTAGAATAGGGCCCTTTGTTAAATAAGGGAAGGAGCATAATAAAAGGTACTAAATTTATATATTTTTAGTTTTCTGGCGGTTTCTTTTTTTAAACTATATGATTGAAAAATAGTCCTAAAATAAAACTAAGTTAGTTTAAAGAAAAAATAGAAAAATTTAATTTCTATTTATTTAAAATAGAAGAATAGTTTGGATTCACTTAAGAATAAAAAGGCATACAATGTAGATTTTAATGTTTTATTTAGTTTCATTTTTTTATTTTCTTAAATATGTGAAAGGAAAAAAATTCATAGGTGGAAAACTAGTTAATTTGAAGATAATTTAAAAAAAATTATTTTAAGTTTACTTAAAATTAAAGAGTATAACCTTGTTCACTTTAAAACGAAAGAACACAAAATATAAATTCTTAAAAAGTTTGGAATCCAAACTTGAAGGGTTGGCACCCAAAACATGAAGAGTTGGCACCCGAACTATAGAACCTTAATAGTTACGGGTGTGACTATAACCATGACTTTTGAAATTTGAGGTCATTAAAGTACATGGCCCAGTTTAATCTATTCTTTTTAAATTCACGTAGGGTTTGACTAAAAATGGGATGAATTGAATGCGGCCATGGATTTGAAAATATTGTTGTGGACATTTACAACTTCCACATTTTTTTGGTGAGACCCACGTGCACTCTTTTCATGACTCATGCATTTGTGTTTCTCTAAAATACAGGGCATGGCCCATTTGTTTGGGTTACGTTAAAAAATTTAAAATTTGGGGGATGAATTCAATGCGACCATGGATTTGAAAGTGTTGTTGTGGACATTTACAACTTCTCTATTTTTTTGGTGAGGCCCACGTGCACTAACTTCATGACTCATGCATTTGTGGTTCTTTAAAATACAAGGCATGGCCCGTTTGTTTGAATTACGTAAAAAATTTAAAAATTTGGCGTATGATTTGAATGCGGCCATGGATTTGAAAATATTATTGTGGACATTTACAACTTCCACATTTTTTTGGTGAGGCCCACATACAAATTCTAATTTTTTTTAGATTCATGTAGGGTTTGAATGGCTAAAAATGGGTTCAAATTAAAATTCTTTGTGGAATTTGAATGTCAAGAGTCTTTACAACTTCTATTTTTTTGTGAGCCTTTCAACTAAGAATTCTATGACTTATTGCAATTGAAAGTCATCAAAGGAGAGGATGTGGTTAATCAAGTTTTTATTAAATTCACGTACAGTTTAGTTAAAAATGAGTCCAAATGAAAATTTCTTGTTGATTATGAATCTTGAGAATGTTTGCAACTTGCACGGTTTTTTGGTGAACCCTCCACGTACAAAATCCATGACATTTGAAATTGAAAGTCATTAATGTATAGGGCCGGGTTTATTCTAATTTTTTAAAATTCAAGTAGGAGTTCATTAAAAATGGTTTTCAATTACAATTTCTCGTGGATTTTGAATCTTGAGAATGTTTGCAACTTGTACATTTTTTTGGTGAGCCCTCCACATACAAATTCTGTGACATTTGAAATTGAAGGTCATTAGAGTATATGGCACAATTTATTCAATTTTTTTTGAATTCACATAGGGTTTGGTAAGAAATGAGTCAAAATTAAAATTTCTCGTGCATTTTGAATCTTGAGAATGATTAGAACTTGTACATTTTTTTGGTGAGCCTTTTGCGTACAAATTTCATGACATTTGAAATTGGAGGTCATTAAAGCACAAGGCCGAGTTTATTTGATTTTTTTTAAATTCACGTAGGGTTTGGTTAAAATTGGTTTTTAATTAAAATTTCTTGTGGTTATTGCAATTTGAGAATGTTTGCAACTTGTACATTTTTGGGGTGAATCCTTATTAACATACAAAATCTATAACATTTGAAATTTAAGGGGTGGTCATTGAAGTACAAGGCCAGGTTTATTCTATTATTTTTAAAATCATGTACGGGTTCGTGAAAAATGGGTCCACATTAAAAATTCTTGTGCATTTTGAATCTTGAAAATACTTACAACTTGTACATTTTTTTGGTGAGCCCTTCATGTACAAATTTCATAGCATTTGAAATCAAAAGTCATTAAAATACAAGGCCTGCTTTATTCTATTTTTTTCTAAATTCATGTGAGGGGTGACTGAAAATGATCATCAAATAAAATTTATCTTGGATTTTGAATCTTGTGGACACTTACAACTTTTCCATTTTTTTGGTGAGGCCCACATGCACTATTTTCATGACTCATGGTTTTGTGGTTCTTTAAAATACAGGGCTTGCAATGACCCATTATTTTGTTTGGGTTACGTAAAAAATTTAAAAATTAAAGAGGAATGAATTGAATGCGGCCATGGATTTGGAAATATTGATGTGGACAATTACAACTTTCCCATTTTTTTGGTGAGGCCTACGTGCACTAACTTCATGGCTCATGCATTTGTGGTTCTTTAAAATACAGGGCATGGCCCGTTTGTCTGAATTACAAAAAAAAATTTAAAAATTTGGTGGATGATTTGAATACGGCCATGGATTTGGGCCTTGAAATTTTTATGCATGCATATATGATATTCCATGACATTCTTAAAGTTGGGACATTAAAGTACAGCGCGCATTTCATTTCCGATATTTTTAATTTCACGTGAAGATGAACTTTCCAATGGGCAAGATTTGAAACCAGTGGTGGAATCTAAGTTCTAAGAGTGATTACAACTTCTTAAATAAACTTTTATGCATGCACGTATGAAATTCCATGACATTTTAAAAATGGGGCAATTCAATAGAAAAAGACCATTTCATTCCCGATTTCTTTTATATCACATGAAGATGAATTTACCAACGGGCAAGACTCAAAACTAGTGGTGGAATCTAAGTTGTAAGAGTAATTACAACTTCCTCAATAGAATTTTATGCATGCACGTATGAAATTCCATGACATTTTTCAGATGGGGCCTTTCAATGGCAAAGCCCATTTCATTCCCGATTTCTTTTTTACTTCACGTGAAGTTGAAACTTCCAATGGGCAAGACTTGAAACTAGTGGTGGAATCTAAGTTGTAAGAATAATTACAACTTCCTCAATAAAATTTTATGCATGCACGTATGAAATTCCATGACATTCTTCAGATGGAGCCAATCAATGGCAAAGCCCATTTCATTCCCGATTTCTTTTTACTTCATGTGAAGATAAAACTTCCAATGGGCAAGACTTGAAACTAGTGGTGGAATCTTAGTTGTAAGAATAATTACAACTTCTTCAATAGAATTTTATGCATGCACGTATGAAATTCCATGACATTTTTTAGATGGGGCCTTTCAATGGCACAGCCCATTTCATTCCCGATTTCTTTTTTACTTCACGTGAAGTTGAAACTTCCAATGGGCAGGACTTGAAACTAGTGGTGGAATCTAAGTTGTAAGAATAATTACAACTTCTTCATTAGAATTTTATGCATGCACATATGAAATTCCATGACATCTTTCAAATGGGGCCATCAATGGCAAAGCCCATTTCATTCCCGATTTCTTTTAACTTCACGTGACGATGAAATTTCCAATGCGCAAGACTTGAAACTAGTGGTGGAATCTTAGTTGTAAGAATAATTACAACTTCTTCATTAGAATTTTATGCATGCACATATGAAATTCTATGACAAATTTCAAACATGGCCATTCAATGGCTGATCCCATTTCAATCCTGATTTCTTTTTACTTAACGTGAAGATGCAATTTCCAATGCGCAAGACTTGAAACTAGTGGTAGATCTAAATTGTAAGAATAATTACAACTTCCTCAATAGAGTTTTATGCATGCACGTAAAAAATTCCATGACACTTTTCAGATGGGGCCATCAATGGCAAAGCCCATTTCATTTCCAATTTCTTTTATTTCACGTGAAGATCGCTTTACCAACAAGCAAGACTTGAAACTAGTGGTGGAATCTAAGTTGTAAGAATAATTACAACTTCCTCAATAAAATTTTATGCATGCACGTATGAAATTCCATGACATTTTTCAAATAGGGCAATTCAATGCCAGAGCCCATTTCATTCCCGATTTCTTTTTACTTCACGTGAAGATGAAACTTCCAATGGGCAAGACTTGAAAGTAGTAGTGGAATTTTAATTGTAAGAATAATTACAACTTCTTCAATAGAATTTTATGCATGCACGTATCAAATTCCATGACAATTTTCAAATGGGGCCATCAATGGCAAAGCCCATTTCATTCCCGATTTCTTTTATTTTAGATGAAGATCACTTTACCAACAAGCAAGACGCAAAACTAGTAGTTTAATCTAAATTGTAAGAACAATTACAACTTCCTCAATAGAATTTTATGCATGCACGTATGAAATTCCATGACATTTTTCAGATAGGGCAATTCAATGCCAGAGCCCATTTCATTCCCGATTTCTTTTTACTTCACGTGAAGATGAAACTTCCAATGGGCAAGACTTGAAACTAGTGGTGGAATCTTAGTTGTAAGAATAATTACAACTTCTTCTATAGAATTATATGCATGCGCGTATGAAATTCCGTGACAATTTTCAAATGGGGCCATCAATGGCAGAGCCCATTTCATTCCCGATTTCTTTAATTTCACGTGAAGATGAAACTTCCAATGGGCAAGACTTGAAACTAGTGGTGGAATCTAAGTTGTAAGAGTAATTACAACTTCCTCAATAGAATTTTATGCATGCACGAATGAAATTCCATGACATTTTTCAAACATGGCCATTCTATGGCTAGGCCCATTTCATTCCCGATTATTTTTTATTTCACGTGAAGATGCAATTTTGAATGGGCAAGACTCAAAACTAGTGGTGGAATCTAAGTTGTAAGAATAATTGCAACTTCCTCAATGGAATTTTATGCATGCACGTATGAAATTCCATGACATATTTTAGATGGGGCCTTTTAGTGGCAAAGCCCATTTCATTTCCGATTTCTTTAATTTCACGTGAAGATGAAACTTCCAATGAGCAAGACTTGAAACTAGTGGTGGAATCATAGTTGTAAGAATAATTCCAACTTCTTCAATCCAATTTTATGCATGCGCGTATGAAAATCGATGACATTTTTCAGATGGGGCCAACAATGGCAGAGCCTACTTCATTCCTGATTTCTTTTTATTTCGTCAAGATGACATTTCACATCAAGATGAAACTTGCAATGGGCAAGATTTGGAACTAGTGGTTGAATTTTAGTGGTAAGAGTAATTACAACTTCTTCAATTAAATTTTATACATGCATGTATCAAATTCCATGACATTTTTCAGATGGGGCCATCAATGGCGGAGCCCATTTCACTCCTGATTTCTTTTATTTCACGTGAAGATCACTTTACCAACCAGCAAGACAAACTAGTGGTTGAATCTAAGTTCTAAGAGTAATTACAACTTCTTCAATAAAATTTTATGCATGCACGTCTGAAATCGCATTACATTTTTTGAACATGGCCATTCAATGGCTGAGCCCATTTCATTCCCGATTTTTTCTTATTTCATGTGAAGATGAAACTTCCAATCGGCAAGACTTGAAACTAGTGGTGGAATTTCAGTTGTAAATATAATTACAACTTCTTCAATAGAATTTTATGCATGCACGTATGAAATTCCATGACATTTTTCAGATGGGGCCATCAATGGCAAAGCCCATTTCACTCTTGATTTCTTTTATTTCATATGAAGATCACTTTACCAACTAGCAAGACGCAAAACTAGTGGTGGAATCTAAATTCTAAGAGTAATTACAACTTCCTTAATAAAATTTTATGCATGCACGTCTAAAATCCCATTACATTTTTCAAACATGGCCATTCAATGGCTAAGCCCATTTCATTCCCGATTTTTTCTTATTTCATGTGAAGATGAAACTTCCAATGGGCAAGACTTGAAACTAGTGGTGGAATCTTAGTTGTAAGAATAATTACAACTTCTTCAATAAAAGTTTATGGATGCACGTATGAAATTCCATTACATTTTTCAAATGGGACCATCAATGGAAAAACCAATTTCATTCGTGATTTCTTTTAACTTCACGTGAAAATGAAGTTTCCAATGCGCAAGACTCAGAACTAGTGGTTTAATCTAAGTTGTAAGAATAATTACAACTTCTTCAATAGAATTTTATGCATGCACGTATGAAATTCCATGACATTTTTCAGATGGGGCCATCAATGGCAAAGCCCATTTCATTCGCGATTTCTTTTTACTTCACGTGAAGATGAAACTTCCAATGGACAAGACTTGAAACCAGTGGTGGAATCTTAGTTGTAAGAATAATTACAACTTCTTCAATAGAACTATATACATGCACGTATGAAATTCCATGACAATTTTCAGATGGGGCCATCAATGGCAAAGCCCATTTCATTCCCGATTTCTTTTATTTTAGATGAAGATCACTTTACCAATAAGCAAGAGGCAAAACTAGTAGTTTAATCTAAGTTGTAAGAATAATTACAACTTCCTCAATAAAATTTTACGCAGGCACGTATGAAATTCCATGACATTTTTCAGATAGGGCAATTCAATGCCAAAGCCCATTTCATTCCCAATTTCTTTTTATTTCTCATCAAGATGACATTTCACGTCAAGATGAAAGTTTCAATGGGCAAGACTTGAAACTAGTGGTGGAATCTAAGTTGTAAGAATAATTTCAATTTCTTCAATAGAATTTTATGCATGCACGTATGAAATTCCATGACATTTTTTAGATGGGGCCATCAATGGCAAAGCCCATTTCATTCTCGATTTCTGTAATTTCACGTGAAGATGCAATTTCCAATGGGCAAGACTTCAAACTAGTGGTGGAATCTAAGTTGTAAGAGTAATTACAACTTCCTCAATGGAATTTTATGCATGCACGAATGAAATTCCATGACATTTTTCAAACATGGCCATTCTATGGCTAGGCCCATTTCATTCCCGATTTTTCTTATTTCACGTGAAGATGCAATTTCCAATGGGCAAGACTTCAAACTAGTGGTGGAATCTAAGTTGTAAGAATAATTCCAACTTCCTCAATGGAATTTTATGCATGCGCGTATTAAATTCCATGACATTTTTCAGATGGGGCCATCAATGGCAGCGCCCACTTCATTTCTGATTTTTTTTTATTTCACGTCAAGATGACATTTCACGTCAAGATGAAACTTGCAATGGGCAAGATTTGAAACTAGTGGTGGAATCTTAGTGGTAAGAATCACTACAACTTCTTCAATAAAATTTTATGCATGCACGCATCAAATTCCATGACAATTTGCAGATGGGGCCATCAATGGCAGAGCCCATTTCATTCCCAATTTCTTTTATTTCACGTGAAGATCACTTTACCAACAAGCAAGACTCAAAACTAGTGGTGGAATCTAAGTGGTAAGAGTAATTACAACTGCTTCAATAAAATTTTATGCATGCATGTATGAAATTCCATTACATTTTCCAAACATGGCCATTCAATGGCTGAGCCCATTTCATTCTCGATTTTTTCTTATTTCATGTGAAGATGAAACTTCCAATCGGCAAGACTTGAAACTAGTGGTGGAATTTCAGTTGTAAAAATAATTACAACTTCTTCAATAGAATTTTATACATGCACGTATGAAATTCCATGACATTTTTCAAATGGGGTCATCAATGGCAAAGCCCATTTCATTCGTGATTTCTTTTTACTTCACGTGAAGATGAAACTTCCAATGGGCAAGACTTGAAACTAGTGGTGGAATCTAAGTTGTAAGAATAATTACAACTTCCTCAATAAAATTTTATGCATGCACGTATGAAATTCCATGACATTCTTCAGATGGAGCCAATCAATGGCAAAGCCCATTTCATTCCCAATTTCTTTTTACTTCATGTGAAGATAAAACTTCCAATGGGCAAGACTTGAAACTAGTGGTGGAATCTTAGTTGTAAGAATAATTACAACTTCTTCAATAAAATTTTATGGATGCACGTATGAAATTCCATGACATTTTTCAAATGGGGCCATCAATGGCAAAGCCCATTTCATTCCCGATTTCTTTTAACTTCACGTGAAAATGAAGTTTCCAATGCACAAGACTCAGAACTAGTGGTTTAATTTTAGTGGTAAGAGTAATTACAACTTCTTCAATAAAATTTTATGCATGCACGTATGAAATTCCATGACATTTTTCAAATGGGGCCATCAATGGCAAAGCCCATTTCATTCCCGATTTCTTTTAACTTCACGTGAAAATGAAGTTTCCAATGCGCAAGACTCAGAACTAGTGGTTTAATCTAAGTTGTAATAATAATTACAACTTCTTCAATAGAATTTTATGCATGCACGTATGAAATTCCATGACATTTTTCAAACATGGCCATTCAATGGCTGATCCCATTTTAGTCCGGATTTCTTTTTACTTCAAGTAAAGATGAAACTTGCAATGGGAAAGACTTGAAAGTAGTGGTGGAATTTTAGTTGTAAGGATAATTACAACTTCTTCAATAGAATTTTATGCATGCACGTATCAAATTCCATGACAATTTTCAGATGGGGCCATCAATGGCAAAGCCCATTTCATTCCCGATTTCTTTTATTTCACGTGAAGCTCACTTTACCAACAAGCAAGATTCAAAACTAGTGGTGTAATCTAAGTTGTAAGAATAATTACAACTTTCTCAATAAAATTTTATGCATGCACGTACGAAATTCCGTGAAATTTTTCAAACATGGCAATTCAATGGCTGATCCCATTTTAGTCCAGATTTCTTTTTACTTCACGTGAAGATGAAACTTCCAATGGGCAAGACTTAAAACTAGTGGTGGAATTTTAATTGTAAGAATAATTACAACTTCTTCAATAGAATTTTATGCATGCACGTATGAAAATCGATGACATTTTTCAGATGGGGCCTTCCAATGGCAAAGCCCATTTCATTCCTAATTTCTTTTAGCTTCACTTGAAGATGAAATTTCCAATAGGCAAGACTTGAAACTAGTGGTGGAATCATAGTTGTAAGAATAATTACAACTTCTTCAATAGAATTTTATGCATGCACGTATAAAATTCCATGACATTCTTCAGATGGGGCCATAAATGGCAGAGCCCATTTCACTCCTCATTTCTTTCATTTCACGTGAAGATCACTTTACCAACAAGCATTACGCAAAACTAATGGTGGAATCTTAGTTGTCAGAGTTATTACAAATTCCTCAATAGAATTTTATACATGCAAGTACGAAATTCCAAAACATTTTTCAGTTGGGGCCAGCAATGCCAGAGCCCATTTCACTCCTGATTTCTTATATTTCACGTGAAGATGAATCTACCAACCGGCAAAACTTGAAACTAGTGGTGGAATCTTAGTTCTAAGAAAAATTACAACTTCTTCAATAGAATTTTATACATGCACGTATGAAATTCCATGACAATTTGCAGATGCGGCCATCAATGGCAGAGCCCATTTCATTCCCAATTTCTTTTATTTCACGTGAGATCACTTTACTAACAAGCAAGACTCAAAACTAGTGGTGGAATCTAAGTTGTATGAGTAATTATAACTTCCTCAACAAAATTTTATGCATGCACGTATGAAATTCCATGACATTTTGCAGATGGGGCCATCAATGGCAGAGCCCATTTCATTCCCGATTTCTTATATTTCACGTGAAGAACACTTTACCAAGAAGCAAGACGCAAAACTAGTGGTGGAATCTAAGTTGTAAGAATAATTATAACTTCCTCAATAAAATTCTATGCATGCACGCATGAAATTTAATGACATTCTTCAGATGGGGCCATAAATGGTGTGGGCGCTAGATTACCCACCCTTGGTAATAAAGCGAACACCGACCAGGTTCTATGCCTTTATCCACATTTTTTAATATATGGGGGTGATGTGAGCGTGGTCCACTGTGCCTTCCAAGCAATGGATCTTTTTTGCTAACGGTTCCTAAGTGTCGTGGATGGCAGCGAATAATTAGTAATGCATGTAGTAACTCACAAGTTAACTGCGATGTTTAGAGTGATGGTGAAATCCGAACTCCCTAACTATCTATCCTATGTCGAGGGTCGACTGAGTAGTCGGCGTCATTTATAACGTCCCTAACTACATAAAAAGGGGAACCCCTATGTTCCTTCCATGAACCCCTAAGACTATCTTGGGTTTCTAAGACTTCACCTAGGAGTTCTACTTTTAAAAACTACCCCTAAAGTTCCAACTTCGGAATGTAACTCTAGATTTTACTTCTTTAACTTGATTCTTAAATATTAACTACCGACTTGTGCTCGATGTTTTGACTTTTGACTCTAGGTTTCTATTCCTAAATTAACTCTAAGATTTACCCTTGAATTTTAACTCTATGTTTTAACTTTTAACTCTAAGTTTTTACTCCTAAATTAACTCTAAGATTTACCCTTGAATTTTAACTCTATGTTTTAACTTTTAACTCTAAGTTTTTACTCCTAAATTAACTCTAAGATTTACCCTTGAATTTTAACTCTATGTTTTAACTTTTAACTCTAAGTTTTTACTCCTAAATTAACTCTAAGATTTACCCTTGAATTTTAACTCTATGTTTTAACTTTTAACTCTAAGTTTTTACTTCTAGAATTAATTCTAAATTTTAACCTCTAGGTTTGACTCTATGTTTTCACTTTGACTCTAGATCTTTTCTACTTCCAACAACTAACTCTAACTTTAACTTCTACCTCTTAACTTTTAGCTTCTACTTTTAGCCTTTCACTATAACTTTTTACTCCCCAATTGACTCTAAAGTTTAACCTTTAAATTTAATCTTAACTTTTGACTTTTGACTTTTGACTTTCTACTTCCAACTTTAATCCTATCGTTTTAATCCTAGTTTAACTCTAAGTGTTATCCTCCTAAATTTAACTCCAATTTTTTAACTCTAGGGCTTAACTTCTAAACTTATTTCCACAGTTTACTCTGAGTTTTGACTTCTAATTTTAACTCTATTTCTAACTAAAAATCTACTCGTAATTTCTACCCCCTAAATTTAGTCCAAGGTTTTACTTTTTAATTTCTACTTCCCACTCGGAATTTTTTACTCCTAATTAACCCTAACTTCCTTTTCTAAGCTACCCTAAGGTTTCACTGGAAATTTTAATCCCCTAAGTTAAACTTCCAAATTAATTCTACTTTTTAACTTCCCAAAGTTAACTCTAGATTTTGACCTTAGAATTTTAACTTTAAGAAATAAAATGTAAATTGATTCTAATTCTAACCGCTAATTAATCCCTAATTTTAATCCTAAATTCTCTTTCTAATTTAAACCCCTAAGGTCCGTCCATGATTCTTTTTGGATGATTTCTACTCAAAATTCCTCCGTCCTACCCCCTACCGCTTAACTTAGCCTAACGCGGTCAGTTTACGGTCAAATCTTAATTATAAGATGTTTTCGGAAACCCCTATCACTAATCTATAGACTTTTGAATCTAAACTTCTAATTTGTACTAATCACGGCTCGCTATTCACACTTTTAGGGCTGATTAAGGAAATCAATGCTAATTAGGGAAAATACCAAGGGTTAATTTCAAAAACTCACCTCTTCACTACCGGTGTCGGAAATCACTTCGTCCACGTCCACGTAGACATCCTCATGCTCCATAGCAATCCTTTGTTTTGTTTGATTTTTCCCAAGCTCACCGCTTATTGAGAAAATATTACACCCTTGCAATCTAACTTCCTTCTTTCCCTTCCTCCTTCTTTTTCTTTCTTCCTCCCTTCTTCTACACTAGTACTATTCCACCTAAGCTTTTATGAGTCTTACACTATGGTCTCCAATTTCAAGGAGGTTTTTAAGATGCCAACTATCCTCTTACACAATTTTGCCTTTGTGTCATCCTATCCTCCTCCCAACGGTCACCACGAATTCTCAAGATTTCCTTTTCTAATCCTACCTAAGCCTAAGCCTAGGTCACTATTTATCGTCTCTCTCACCTCTCCCCTATTTCATTCGATTGTTCTCTATCCTTCCTCTATTGTGTGTAGAGTGTTTTGTAGTTGTTGGTGAGGGTGAGACTTCTTTGTGTGCAGGTACGGTGGTGCTCCGCTCTTTTCTCCCTTCTCCCTTTTTGATTTTAGACCCTAATCCCTACTTAGCAATAGGTCAGCCCCCCATTTTCCTTTGTTTTGTTTATCTAGTGTGAGAGAAACCAAAAATCAAGAAAAAAGGAGTTCAAAAATGGGGACCGAACTGGGGCCCCAACTGCCTGCCGGACCAAGCCTGGCCTCCCGGCTGGCTGGCTAGCTGCTGGGGGGTCGGGTTCAAACAAAATAAATAAATAATTTATTTATTTGTTTTCTTTTGATATCGGATGATGTGACCTGGTCTGTTCTGGCTCTCGACTTGATCTGGTCTGTTTGGTTCCCGACTTGATCTGGTCTGTTTGGTTCTCGACTGATCTGGTCTGTTTGGTTCTCGACTTGATCTGGTCTGTTTGGTTCTCAACTTGATCTGGTTTGTTTTGGCTCTGGACCTTGACTACTAAGGGAAAACTGGATTTTTGGGCAACTGGATTTTTGGTGAACTAAGGGAAAGAAAACTTGGAGAAAATAGAACTTGGGGAAATAGAACTTGGGGAAAATAGGACTTGAGGGAAAATAGAACTTGGGAAAAACAACTTGGAGAAAATAGGACTTGAGGGAAATAGAACTTGGGGAAAATAAGACTTGGGAAAAATAGAACTTGGGGAAAATAGGACTTGGGGAACAACTTAGTCACACTAAAACTTGGGGAACACTCAGACTCACTAAACACTTGGGGAGCAACTTAGACACACTAAACACTTGGGGAACAACTAAACTAAAGAAAACGTTGGGATTAACTAAACTTCACTAAATGCAAAGGAACCTACATATCTTGGAAGCTAAACTCTGGAGGTTTCCACAAAGGTCTTGGAAACTAGACTTTGGAACTAAACACGAGGGAGGTGCAAAGCTTCGCCGTTAGATTGGTTTTAACACCAACTTTAGGACTTCTTGGCACCTCGGGGGTTCAAAGCTCCGCCGTCTACACTTTTAACACACGCTTTAGGACTTCAACTTTGTCACTAGTTCAAAGCTTCGCCGTCCCGGAGGGGGGTCCACTCAACAAGGAGAAGATTAGAAGAGGGTTTGGGATAACTTTAGAAAACATGCACAAAGGAGGTTCAAAGCTTCGCCGTCCCGGAGGGGGGGTCCACTCAACAAGGAGAAGATTAGAAGAGGGTTTGAGATAACTTAGAAAACATGCACAAAGGAGGTTCAAAGCTTCGCCGTCCCGGAGGGGGGTCCACTCAACAAGGAGAAGATTAGAACAAGGTTTGGAATAACTTTAGAAAATATGCACAAAGGAGGTTCAAAGCTTCGCCGTCCCGGAGGGGGGTCCACTCAACAAAGAGAAGGTTAGAAGAGGGTGTAAGAAAAACACAAAGAGAAAACACACAAGTTAGACCACGTGGCAACACAAAGCTCACACGCTAAAGGCCCCCCAAAGCGGCATCGCCAAGGTACGGTGGGGGGTGACTTTAGGATTAGTGCAAGATACAAAAAGACTCTTAAACTTCACAGGTTAGACCACAACACGTACAAGAGGGAGAGAGAGGCTCTCCACTCACAACAAAGTACCAAAAACTTCACAAAAGAGTACACAAAGCAAAGTAGAAGGACCCCCAAGGACCTTCAAAGCTTGAAAATAAGCAACAATGGAGCCAAAAGTGCTCCGAAAACACCGTAGAGGTTTTTGGCTTCAAACGCCAAAATATCCAAAATAACTTGGACCCACGGACCCAAAACAAGAATTGGGGGTGTTCTAGAGAGAGAAATGGGGCCCTTATATAGGTTTCCAAGGGCTCACCCCTCCCTCTAGAGTTCTAAGGTAACCTTATCAACGGGGATTTTCATCCTCATCCTCAAAGATTTTCATCCTACATCCTAAATTTCTACTTCTACCATCTATGCTGGACCAACATCCTAACTTTTGGAGATTAGCTCCAATCGCCGAACGGATTGCGCTGTTGGATCCAGAACGCCGTGTTTAGTCCTAGATTCCTCTACCCCCGTACCGAGGCCAAAAACCCATCGTAGGCTAATTTTGTTTAAAAACCAAATCGTGGTAAAATCCTAGATCTTGGGGGTCTCCTATTTTGAGAAATGTGAATAGCCTAGGGTCTCCGGTAGGTGCGAGAGAGTCGGGAAGGACTTTTGGTTGACTTCGTTTCGCCATCGTATGGTCCCGGAATGCCGGTCAACGTGGCGGGGACCCCGCCACGTGGTTAATTCCCGAGGAATCTCGCCGGTTCGGGTATTTGCCGCTATCGGAATGTCGTGAAACTTCACGGAGCGCATTATTAACATAAAACAAGCTAGTCTAATTTTTAGTGAGATTTTACTGTAACCTGGGTAATTTCCATGAAATTCCCGTTGGAGGTTAGGAGGGTTGACCACCCGGAAAAAGGTTCTTCTGCAAGTCGGAAGATGCCGGGATTTTTCACGTGACCTCTCAGGGAGTTGCATGAAAGACGTGCGGGTGTGTTTCCGTACCTGGCACGATTGGTCAATGGAGATTTAAACTGGACATCTCCTTGAAGTAGTGACGGTGCGGGAATCTTCTGCAGGTGGAGGAATCTTGGCGAACCGATTTCGCCGTTGGACTCCTGGCATGGGATTCACCCTAGAACACCATCCTTGGGCTGTAGATTCCTCCACGGCCCGGTCTTGCGTGAGTGGCTCCTGCATGCTAACAATTGGGATTTTGGGAATTCGTCGATCTAATGGGGAATTCTAAATCTAAGTCTAGGACCCGACCTAGTGGCCTTGCTGTGGATCCCTCGGACCGACCTAGCCATGAATCGCCACATTCATGGTGGGATTTAGCCCTTTTGGGGCTGTGTGACTCGAATCTTCCAAATCTAACCTTTTTCTTATTTCTACACTCTTTTTAGGCAAGGTTTGGGGGATTCTAAGTAAAAAACACAAATCTAGACCAAATACTATAATGGGTATGACACAACCCTATTTCGGTTCTACACTCTTTTTATGGATTTTTCTATACTTTTATCAACTTTAAATTGCAAATTTCCAAAAAAATAATTCTACGAGTCCCAAGTGACAAATTGGGAGCTCACAAATGGCAGAGGCCATTTCACTCCTGATTTCTTTTATTTCACGTGAAGATCACTTTACCAACAAGCAAGACTCAAAACTAGTAGTGGAATCTAAGTTGTAAAAGTAATTACAACTTTCTCAATAAAATTTATGCATGCATGTATGAAATTCCATGACATTTTGCAGATGGGTCCATCAATGGCAGAGCCCATTTCATTCCCGATTTCTTTTATTTCACGTGAAGGTGAATTTACCAACCAGCAAGACGGAAATCTAGTGGTGGAATCTAGATTGTAAGAATAATTACAACTTACTCAATAAAATTCTATCCATGCACGTATAGATTTCCATGACATTCTTCAAATGGGGCTTTCAATGGTAGAGTCCATTTCCTCCTGATTTCTTTTATTTCACGTGAAGATGAATTTACCAACAAGCAAAACGCAAAACTAGTGGTGGAATGTAAGTTGTAAGAGTATTTACAAACTTCTCAATAACATTATATGCATGCACGTATGAGCTCCATGACATTTTGCAGATGGGGCCATCAATGGCGGAGCCCATTTCATTCCCGATTTCTTTTATTTCACGTAAAGATCACTTTACCAACAAGTAAGAAGCAAAACTAGTGGTGGAATCTAAATTGTAAGAATAATTACAACTTACTCAATAGATTTCTATGCATGCACGTATGAAATTCCATGACATTTTTTAGATGGGGCCAGAAATGGCAGAGCCCATTTCATTCTTGATTTCTTTTATTTCACGTAAAGATCACTTTACCAACAAGTAAGAAGCAAAACTAGTGGTGGAATCTAAATTGTAAGAGTAATTACGACTTATTCAGTAGAATTCTATGCATGCACGTATGAAATTCCATGACATTTTTCAGATGGGGCCATCAATGGCAGAGCCCATTTCATTCCCGATTTCTTTTATTTCATGTGAAGATTACTTTACCAACAACCAAGACGCAAAACTAGTGGTGGAATCTACATTGTAAGAATAATTACAACTTATTCAGTAGAATTTTATGCATGCACGTCTGAAATCGCATTACATTTTTTGAACATGGCCATTCAATGGCTGAGCCCATTTCATTCCCGATTTTTTCTTATTTCATGTGAACATGAAACTTCCAATGGGCAGGACTTGAAACTAGTGGTGAAATCTTAGTTCTAAGAATAATTACAACTTCTTCAATAAAATTTTATGCATGCACGTATGAAATTCCATGACTTTTTTCAGATGGGGCCATCAATGGCAAAGCCCATTTTGTTCCCGATTTTTTTTATTTCACGTGAAGATCACTTTACCAACAAGCAAGACGCAAAACTAGTGGTGGAATCTTAGTTGTCAGAGTTATTACAACTTATTCAGTAGAATTCTATGCATGCACGTATGAAATTCCATGACAATTTGCAGATGCGGCCATCAATGGCAGAGCCCATTTCATTCCCAATTTCTTTTATTTCACGTGAAGATCACTTTACTAACAAGTAAGACTCAAAACTAGTGGTGGAATCTAAGTTGTAAGAGTAATTATAACTTCCTCAACAAAATTTTATGCATGCACGTATGAAATTCCATGACATTTTTCAGATGGGGCCATCAATGGCAGAGCCCATTTCATTCCCGATTTCTTATATTTCACGTGAAGAACACTTTACCAACAAGCAAGACGCAAAACTAGTGGTGGAATCTAAATTGTAAGAGTAATTACAAAGTTCTCAATAAATTTTTATACATGCACGTATGAAATTCCATGACTTTTTTCAGATGGGGCCATCAATGGCAGAGCCCATTTCACTCCTGATTTCTTTTATTTCACGTGAAGATCACTTTACCAACAAGTAAGACACAAAACTAGTGGTGGAATCTAAATTGTAAAATTACTTACAACTTCCTCAATAGAACTTTATGCATGCACATATGAAATTCCTTGACATTTTGCAGATGGGGCCTTTCAATGGCAAAGCCGATTTCTTTTCCAATTTCTTTCTACTTCACGTGAAGATAAAACTTCCAATGGGCAAGACTTGAAACTAGTGGTGGAATCTTAGTTCTAAGAATAATTACAACTTCTTCAATAAATTTTTATGCATGCATGTATGAAATTCCATGACAATTTGCAGATGGGGCCATCAATGGCAGAGCCCATTTCATTCCTGATTTCTTTTATTTCACGTGAAGATCACTTTACCAACAAACAAGACGCAAAACTAGTGGTGCAATCTAAATTGTAAGAGTAATTACAACTTAATCAATATAATTTTATGCATACATGAATGAAATTTCATGACATTTTGCAGATGGGGCCATCAATGGCAGAGCCCATTTCATTCCCGATTTCTTTAATTTCACGTGAAGATCACTTTACCAACAAGCAAGACTTGAAACTAGTGGTGGAATCTTAGTGGTAAGAATCATTACAACTTAATCAGTAGAATTTTATGCATGCATGTATGCAATTCCATGACATTTTGCAGATGGGGCCATCAATGGAGAGCCCATTTCATTCCCGATTTCTTTTATTTTACACAAAGATCACTTTACCAACAAGCATTACCCAAAACTAGTGGTGGAATCTTAGTTGTCAGAGTTATTACAAATTCCTCAATAGAATTTTATGCATACAAGTACGAAACTCCAAAACATTCTTCAATTGGGGCCATCAATGGCAGAGCCCATTTCACTCCTGATTTCTTATATTTCACGAGAAGATGATTCTACCAACCGGCAAGACGCAAAAAGAGTGGTGGAATCTAAGTTATACGAATAATTACAACTTTCTCAATAAATTATATGCATGCACGTATGAAATTCCATGACATTTTTCAGATGGGGCCATTAATGGCAGAGCCCACTTCATTCCTGATTTCTTTATATTTCACGTCAAGATGAAACTTGCAATGGGCAAGACTTGAAACTAGTGGTCGAATCTTAGTGGTAAGAATCATTACAACTTAATCAGTAGAATTTTATGCATGCACGTATGAAATTCCATGACAATTTGCAGATGGGGCCATCAATGACGGAGCCCATTTCATTCCTGATTTTTTTAATTTCACGTGAAGATCACTTTACCAACAAGCAAGACTCAAAACTAGTGGTGGAATCTAAGTGGTAAGAGTAATTACAACTACCTCAATAAAATTTTATGCATGCACGTATGAAATTCCATTCCATTTTCCAAACATGGCCATTCATTGGCTGAGCCCATTTCATTCCCGATTTTTTCTTATTTCATGTGAAGGTGAAACTTCCAATCGGTAAGACTTGAAACTAGTGGTGGAATTTCAGTTGTAAAAATAATTACAACTTCTTCAATAGAATTTTATGCATGCACGTATGAAATTCCATGACATTTTTCAGATGGGGCTCGGGGGGGTCACTTAGAGTGTCCATTAGAAAACACGTGCGAACAAAACTTTGGACCCCCTATATTATATCCTAAAATTTAAATAAAATGAAATAAAAAAATATGACTAGATTTTCCTACTTCAAAAGTTTATGTTTTGAATTATTGATAATTTTATTTGTTAATGATAATTAGTTACAAATTTTTGAAGTAATTAGATACACTGTACAACTAAAAAATAACTTTCACACCCCTATATTATATCCTAAAAAATTGTCTAAAAAGTGAACAAAAAATTCCTAAAAATAGCTCTCTATTGAAAGTTCATTTTGAGTTGAGTATTGATGCAATGGTCATCTAAATGTGATCTCTATAAATATTTGAGTTGAAAAACATGCCGTTTTAGGCCATTTTCAACCTCTTGTACAAATCATTTCAACTATTATTTTAGTTTGAAATTTTGGCAATAGAAACCTATAGTCATTATTAAGCAACCCTCAAAATTTTAAGTTGAAATTATAGTTCATTAGAAACCACTTGTTCGCACGTGGTTTGTAGTAAAATACTAGGTGCCCCCCCCGAGAGATGGGGTCATCAATGGCAAAGCCCATTTCGTTCGTGATTTCTTTTTACTTCACGTGAAGATGAAACTTCCAATGGGCAAGACTTGAAACTAGTGGTGGAATCTAAGTTGTAAGAATAATTACAACTTCCTCAATAAAATTTTATGCATGCACGTATGAAATTCCATGACATTCTTCAGATGGAGCCAATCAATGGCAAAGCCCATTTCATTCCCGATTTCTTTTTACTTCATGTGAAGATAAAACTTCCAATGGGCAAGACTTGAAACTAGTGGTGGAATCTTAGTTGTAAGAATAATTACAACTTCTTCAATAAAATTTTATGGATGCACGTATGAAATTCCATGACATTTTTCAAATGGGGCCATCAATGGCAAAGCCCATTTCATTCCCGATTTCTTTTAACTTCACGTGAAAATGAAGTTTCCAATGCACAAGACTCAGAACTAGTGGTTTAATTTTAGTGGTAAGAGTAATTACAACTTCTTCAATAGAATTTTATGCATGCACGTATGAAATTCCATGACATTTTTCAGATGGGGCCTTTCAATGGCAAAGCCCATTTCATTCTCGATTTCTTTTTACTTCACGTGAAGATGAAACCAGGGTTGTCACATCGGACGAGGCAGGGTCACTGGACGTCCTGGATGGACGGGCGGCCCGGACAGGACAACCGGACGGTCTGGATGACTTCAAATTTCAGCGGGCTGGAATGTTTTGGCAAGTAAAAAAAATTACACTAATTTACCTTTACCTCGTGATGTGGCGTGGTGTCTGAAGACGTGGAATTCTATGCTGGAATCGGGCGCGGACGCTAGGGACGCAGACGCAAAGGGGGGCGGAAACGTCCTTGTCTTGGCGTGAATTCATATAGGCGGATACTGAACAGGCCAGGGCGCGGACGGTAAAGTGTGGGTGGGAACTTTGATGTACGGGCGTGGACTCATCTGGGCGCGGATGTACAGTGCCTAGGCGCGGACGGTTAAGTGCGGGCGGAAACTCTGCTGTATGGGCGTGGACTCAGACGGGCGCGGACGTACAGTGCTTGGGCGCGGACGTATTTGGTTGGGTGGAAACGCATAATCATGGGCGCGGACTTTGAGCGGCGGCACCGTCAAATGTCGGGGCGGGGATTTAATGGTTCGGGCGGAAACGTTGTTGTCCGGGCGCGGACTCTGACAGGCTAAAACGTGCAGCGTTTGGGCGCGGACTTAGTATGTCTAGGCGTGGACTCTACTGGGCTCGGGCGTGGACCCTGCCAGGCTGGTGCGCGGACTTTGAAATAGCTTTATGTTTTAAGGGTTTAAGGGTTCTTTTTTCATGGAATTAGGATGAAATTAGTTGATAATAAAAGTTTGTGGCACTTTCAATTAATCTTATCCTTTAAGAAATGTTAAGCATATGCTGCCAGTTACAGTTGACCAACGAATTGAAAATACATCACAAATTCAACACGAGTACAAAACTACAAATGCACAATTCTTCATAAAAACCAAAAATGTTTATAGATTTTGTGCATTGCAAACCACACAATACAATGAACACATACTTCTATAAAATGTAGATTGGTTATCTAAAGCACTCTTGCTCTTTCTACTGGATCTTCCTTTCAAGTGCTTGAATTTCCTTGAACACCTACTGTTGCTTCCCCTGCATTATTCAAACGATTTGATCTATGGCGTTCTTGGGTAGCAGGTCCTGCCAAGCAAGCATCTAGAATGCACACATCCTCATCTGCTGGTGCTTCATCACAATTGGTGTCAAACTCGTATTCGTCCTCTTCTTTGTCTTCATCTTCTGCACTACCGAGTGCCCCTTCTTTGTCACCATGAATCGATGTTCGAGGACCCTCAACTTCTGAATTTTCATTTCGAAGCTCAATGGTTCCACCTTTTCTATTCCTCATACTTACTATTTTCTTGTGTCGCTTCGCAGCGAGATCCTCTACATCAGAGTTTATAGCTAGGCCCCTTCGAACTCTAGGAACAACAAATGCTGGGGTTGATAAGGTGGGGCCCGGAGTGTACGTCTCTAGGAACGGCGCTATCACCTCATCAGGACGTCGTACTCCAATTCCCCGTAGAGGACGTTTTGGTGCCCTTGATGATGACGGAGCACCTGTGGCCCTTCCTCCACGAGAAACGGGACGTGGCAACCTATATTGGCCCACTGGGTGAGGACCAGGACGAGGGGGTTTAGGGGGTCTACCACCCCTAGTAGCATTTGAAACATTATTCACGGTCACCTCAGCATTCTCCACAGGGCTTATTCCTTCATTGAAGTTGAAAATGTCCATAGGGTCAGTAGCTTGGATAGGGGGGGGTGGAACGTTGTGCCGACGGTCTTGATCTTTGACCAACAACAGGAACTGAGGCACAAGCTAGCACATTCGGAGGATTGTGTGTTTGTCGACTATTGTCTTATACATGGTCGCGGTGTAAAGGCCTCCCACCACCAATGTTGGGAGGATTTGTGGCAGTAGGTTCAGTTGTTGATGTACTCCCAATGTTTGGTCTATAGCACCCTGATACAAATGTATTGCCACCACGTTGGCTGCTCGATCCACCACGTCGACCACCCGCCGCACCACGTCCTTGACTACTGTCGCCATCGTGGACAGACCCTTGATTGTTTGGAGTTGTACGGTTACCCAAATTCCCTCCATTGCCATCGTTGCGGTCATCTCTATTTCTGCCATTATTTCTAGGGGGATGGTTGTCGTCATTGTTGTCATCGTTGTCGGGGTTATCAAGATTGTCAAGATTTGTTGCATTCGGTTCATCGCTCTCTGAAGAAGAAGATAAATTGTTCACCCCAGCAACACCTTCATTTTCATGGGGGGGAGGTGAAAGACTGCGACGGGGCATGGGACCACCCCAACGGTCATGGGGAATATTGTCCTCCTCATCACGTCCGTCCCTGTAGTAGTTCCTTGCTTCTTCAAAGTGATTGGCACCCTCCCTCCAAAGATCACAGTTCACTTGGTATGTCGAAGGGGCTTTGTTCACTTCTATGTTGTCTTGAGCCTCATCCTTTGCATGCATTGCATTAAATACGCGATTAGGTTCACCAACTGGAACGGGGCCAAGGGCATCCGGATCGGAATCCTCCGAGTAAACATTTGCATCATACCAATGAACTGGATCAGCCCCAGGTTTCTGACAAAGGACACGGCTATTGGTATAAATGTATACCAATGATTCTGCCTTTTCCACTGCAAGTCGGTTTCGGCTTCTATTGTGGACAAAAGAATACATACTCCAATTCTGTTCACAAGACGATGTTGAACACGTGAGGGATAAAACACGGACAACAATCTTTGACAAGGCACGGTCTCCAATCCTATGCCACCATTGGTGGGGGAGCATGCCGGCCTCACGGATGTTGGGGGATTCTTCATGGCTATACGGTCCAACGCCCTCTTCATATTGTGTTAATTCCGCCAAGACATCATCAAATCGTACACCCACTATACCCTCTAGTTTACGGATGATCCGATACAATGCTCGAAGGGCAACTCCATCAATCTTAAGATGCGGGTGATTTCTGATGTATGGGTTTAATAGTGCACCTGCATAGTGAAGATCAGAATATGCCATTGCCCATCTTTTGTCGAAGGACGCCTCCAGAGCGTCAGCCACTTGAGGCGGCAGAGAGAAGGGAGGCTCTCTCAATGAGAACACATGTCCTCGCAAGTTGTGCATTGTGAGCCATGCCTTGCCCATGGTAGCTTCGCGACCATCGAACACTCGCAAGGCCTTCAATACATCTTCCACTATGTGTACATAGTTCACATACCGTTGTCAGAAGCCAAGATTATTGATGGTGTCGACTACAACATCTGCCAAGGTACGTGGCTGCTCCCCATTTTGTCTATTTTGTAGCCCCGCAACATAATTGAGAACACGTGGTTGTTGAACCAAGGCCTCTGGTTGTGGTCTTAGTAAGACCAAACGTTGTAGCATGAGGAAATTGCAAGCAAATTGAGTTTCCGCGAGTACTAACAGTTGTTTATTCGGGCTCAACTCGCGAAAAGTGGACATTGTCGCATGATGGCCCCTAATGTATTGGCACACCCTTTTTGCCCTAAGAATTAAATCTTTAAATTGATCGACCTTGGCCCAATCTTCCAACAGCAGATCCAATGCGTGCGCCACGCAACCCTGCTTAAAAATGTGCTTGTATGTGATGATAAGATCATCCACTGCCCCAAGCATGTTTGCTGCGTTGTCCGTACAAATTTGAGTTACGTTTTTGGCACCCACCTTCTCGATGAATACTTTCAATTGATCTGCTATATAGATCATACTTTTCGTATGCCCGGAAGTGTCTATGGATCTGAGGAACAAGTCACCAGTGGGGCATGACATCATTACATTCATGAAGGGACGTCGATTGACATCATCCCAACCATCAGTGTATATTGACACCCCATAATTTTTCACCGCAAAAGCCGTTTTCGCTTGAATCTCATTCTCAATCTGTAACTTCTTGGGTTCAATTGATTGAGTCCTCAACTTATGGTAGGATGGCGGAGAGTATTCAAATCATGCCAATGACGTTGCCTTCAACGCCTCGATGAACGCTGGATTCCTCGCCACATTAAATGGCACATTTGCTTCATAGAAAAAGCTCGCCCACTTTTCATCCAACTCCTTCTTCTTTGCAATATTGAGGGCATCGCTCATGCGTTGCTACTGTAATGGGCCAGATCTTGTGGAATTTGATGCAACTAGACTTGAGGATTTGTGAGGAGGTTGCGTTGATTCATTTGTGTTCCCCCCATCTCCAGTCATCCCTTCCGTTGCTCCATTTTGAGTGGATTGGCTCGAACTACCTGTTGGAGGTACTCGGGATGGCCCGTTGGGAGCTGACAGAGCATCCTGCATGTCCTCTGCACTCATCCGTTGCAGAACAAAGTTTCCACAATTGGAAAATTTCTGTCGCACAGCTCAAGGTATATTAGGACACAACGACCTCTCTGACTTTGACCTGTATCCGAAATGCTTAAAAGAACGCTCACGTTTGTAGCTGAATGTCGCATTGCAGAAATTGCAAATCACTTTAATCCTACAATCTAAAAACTTGTACCACGGTTCCCACTCTTTTGTTTGCTTCCGCAAACTTGCCATCATGATTATCAATGGATGTAAATGTTCTCCTGGTATAGGCCGGAACTTCAACGTTGGATTAAGGCCAGTAACAACAAAATAGTGCTAGTAACAACTGTTAGCGCTGGTCGTCCACTAGAAGTGATTTTGACATCACCTCAGCATCAAACCAGGGCTGTCTTTCATCCACTATCTCTATCAACCTAGGAGCCCAAAATAGAGTCCTAGAACAGAGGCACGAGTGAAAAACGTAAGGCCCTCTCCTGCTGCCTGCTGCTTATATACTGTTTTGTTGTAGGGGCGGGGACCTACCTCGTATGGGCGTGAGCTTAATGCACTGGCGCGGATGTTGGAGGAATACGCGCGGACGCAGTGGGCTAGGGCGCGGACGCTGCAATTCAGGCGTGGACGTAATCGTGTCGCAGAGGGCGGGGCGGGGACGAGAAGGCACGGGCGGGAACTTAATTGCATATGTCCGTGCCAGGCTATAAGTCACCACCTAGGGACGTCCGCGCCCAGACGCGGGGTCGGGGCGCGGACTGAATGCGCACCCCGCAGAATGCGCGCGCGTCAGGTACCATAAGTACCCGCCCGGCCAGGCACGGTCTCCAATGCTACCTTGGTCAGCCCCAAAATCTTGGAGTTCACCTTTGAGCTCTAAGTTGGGGCTTTGGACCTCGGCAGCCTGGACACATGTAGCATCACTCCACTCGTTCATTTTGCTACTTGTGACCCTAGCTTGTACTTAGCCTTCGTTGACATCTTTGTGAAGTATGTCCGAACAAAGTGAAGCATTGAATGTAACAGTAGATGTTCCTCGTACTATGAGGCCTCGTGATGTTGGGAGGAGTCACAATTGCAAGGCATCCAAAAAGCAGTTGCATATCCTACTCGATGTGAACAACCTTGCTTTTGCTGGTTGGAAAACTGAACCGCAACCTTGGACCCAGAAAACCTGTGACAAATACATTGAATGGTGCCACGTAGATAAATTGTTTCCACACAGTGTGCACAAGAAACACTGCAAAAACCAGGTGGCCAACCTTCACTACTACAAAGACCCGGAGTTCCTTGAAAGATGCATCCAAGTGTCTCAACACGTCTATAATACTGCATACGTAGGTAGGAACAAATGCAGTCTTGCCATCTTGCGTATGGTGTATGCGGAAGAGAAACTCCTTCGTAGAGTAGACTGGAGTACGATAAAGACAAGTTCGACGCAGATTGTGAAAGCTCTAGAGGGCATTGACATCCCACAAGAACGGAAGTATAAAAAATACGGGGGCCTTAGTAAGGCAAAAAAAGACATACTAAACATTCTAGATGTGTGTGTCGAGTGGTCCGAAGACTCTGATGTTGACCTCAAATCAGGATGCACGAAAGAGGAGAGGGATGACAGATTTAAAAGTCTGCGAGACACTCAACTACGTTGTTACTAAGAGTCTCTAGTAGAAGACGGAGGCATTGAAGATGTTCATGTTGGAAAGGAAGAAACAAAAAATGACAATGTAGTACCTGCGCCGTCATCCAATCTAGTTGAGAATTTTGACAAACACCTTGCCGAACTTGACATGTGGGACCAAGCGGCACTAAGGAATTCTACCAAAGGAACTATGTTAGAACCTCCCATGGTGGCACAAGGGTTATTACATTTGCTGGAAGAGGAAACATGGATGTCCAACCGAGACAACGCATCCTTGCTCAAAATGATTGAAGACCTGCAAATTGAAGTCTCGCAACTCCATCAAGAAAATGATGAACTCGATATGCGCATAGAAATCATGAAAAGAGATTTTTGTATTAAGGAGGAAGCATACAAGAAGAATATTGCTGACCTCGAGGCTCGAGCACGCATGCCACCATTCTGAGGAAGCATGACCTCATTGGATTGACACTAAAACCGCCAACAATGCGGTCAGGGATTTACTCAAATAGACCTGGGGACACAAGGGCATCGTATTTTGGTAGGTATGATTAAACTTAGGAACATTCATGACCCAAAAAAAGGCCATGTCCTCATGTGTGAACAATGCTTGTTTTATAAAGCTAACTTTGAGCTTCAATGCTAAACCCCCTTGTGCATGTCAAAGGTCATGATTATACCCACAACCCCATGTTGCTTAATTAGTGTGTGATGGTCTATGAATGCACTTTTTCCAATTGAATGCCAAAAAATGTCTAAAGCACACCGTACAAAGGTTTAGGAAAGTTAGATTGTTTTAGGTTCACATGATCTTTTATGAATGTTACTTTGAAAGTTCAAGTTAAATAACATTTGAATTTTTCGAATATATTGTCAGCATCACCAACTATTGCCGAAGGCCATTTCAATTGTTAAATTTTTTTCATTTTGAACAAAGGACATTTCGTCATAAGGCTTGCCAAATTTTTGCATGGGACTAAAAATAAAGTGAATGCCAATCTAATGATTTAAAATTTGACTCCACCACTTAGGCATTTGCTTCTGCTCCCTCCCCATTTTTTTATCACAAGTAAGTCCCCACTTAATGATTTAAAATTTGACTCCACCACTTAAGCATTTGCTTCCACTCCCTCCCCAATTTTTTTTATCAAAACTGAATCCCCACTCAACCATCTAAAAGCATTCACTTTGGGTTTTGGGGGGTGCTCGAGTGCGGACTTAGGGCGCGGACTTAAGAGAGTTTTGGTTCACTCCCAAATGCTCCTGGTTTTCGGGACTGTTCGGGCGCGGACTTAAGGCAGTTTCTGAAAGCCTCCTAGTTTTTGGGATTGTTCAGGCGCGGACGTAGGGGCGCGGACTTAATCGTGGGCGCGGACGCATGGCGGGGACTCAATCACGAGCGCGGACAGAGGGCATGGGCGCGGACTCAAGAATCCAGCAAACCGCCCATTCCCAGCCACTTTGACCTCGGCATGGGATTCTCCCTCCCCATTCAAAGTAGTCTCCATTAAGTTCGTGGAAGCTCATTCTTGCTCCCATATTTGGATCATTGAATATGCAAATGAAGGAGTTCAAGTACCTTCTCATCAATTGGTCCATGTTCCTTCACCACCCTCCCCATTTAATTTTAATAAAAAAAGTCAATCCCAACTCAATGATATAAAATTTGACTCCACCACTTAAGCATTTGCTTCCACTCCCTCCCCATTTTTTATATCACAAGTGAGTCCCCATCTCAATGATTTAAAATTTGTTTTTATCACTTAGGCATTTGGTTACACTCCCTTTCCATTTATTTTGAATCACAAGTAAGTCCCCACTCAATGATTTAAAATTTGACTCTATCACCTGGGCATTTGCTTCTATTCCCTCCCCATTTAAAAAAAATAAGTGAATGCCAACCCCATGATTTAAAATTTGACTCCACCACTGTGAGCTCCCAATTTGTCACTTGGGACTCGTAGAATTATTTTTTTGGAAATTTGCAATTTAAAGTTGATAAAAATATAGAAAAACCCATAAAAAGAGTGTAGAACCGAAATAGGGTTGTGTCATACCCATTATAGTATTTGGTCTAGATTTGTGTTTTTTACTTAGAATCCCCCAAACCTTGCCAAAAAATAGTATAGAAATAACGAAAAGGTTAGATTTGGAGGATTCGAGTCACACAGCCCCAAAAGGGCTAAATCCCACCATGAATGTGGCGATTCATGGCTAGGTCGGTCCGAGGGATCCACAGCGAGGCCACTAGGTCGGGTCCTAAAGTTAGATTTAGAATTCCCCATTAGATCGACGAATTCCCAAAATCCTGATTATTAGCATGCAGGAGCCACTCACGCAAGACCGAGCCCGTAGAGGAATCTACAGCCCAGGGATGGTATTCTAGGGTGAATCCCATGCCAGGAGTCCAATGGCGAAATCGGTTTGCCAAGATTCTTCCACCTGCAAAAGATTCCCGCACCGTCGCTAATTCGAGGAGATGGCCAGTTTTAAATCTCCATTGACCAATCGTGCCAGGTACGGAAACACACCCGCACGTCTTTCATGCGACTCCCTGAGAGGTCACGTGAAAAATCCCGGCATCTTCCGACTTGCAGAAGAATCTTTTTCGGGTGGTCAACCCTCCTAACCTCCAACGGGAATTTCATGGAAATTATCCAGGTTACAATAAAATCTCACTAAAAATTAGACTAGCTTGTTTTATGTTAATAATGCGCTCCGTGAGGTTTCATGACATTCCGATAGCGGCAAGTACCTGAACCGGCGAGATTCCTCGGAAATTAACCACGTGGCGGGGTCCCAGCCACGTTGACCGGCATCCCGGGCCCATACAATGGCGAAACGAAGTCAACCAAAAGTCCTTCCCGACTCTCTTGCACCTATCGGAGACCCTAGGCTATTCACATTTCTCAAAATAGGAGACCCCCAAGATCTAGGATTTTACCACGATTTGGTTTTTAAACTAAATTAGTCTACGATGGGTTTTTGGCCTCGGTACGGGGGGTAGGGTTGTACAGGACTAAACACGGCGATCTGGATCCAACGGCGCAATCCGTTCGGCAATTGGAGCTAATCTCCAAAAGTTAGGATGTTGGTCTAGCATAGATGGTAGAAGTAGAAATTTAGGATGTAAGATGAAAATCTTTGAGGATAAGGATGAAAATCCCCATTGATAAGGTTACCTTAGAGCTTTAGAGAGAGGGGTGAGCCCTTGGGAAACCTATATAAGGGCCCCATTTCTCTCTCTAAAACACCCCTTCACTTTTGTTTGGGTTCGTGGGTCCAATTTGCTTTGGATATTTTGGCGTTTGAAGCCAAAAACCTCTACGGTGTTTTTGGAGCACTTTTTGCTCCATTGTTGCTAGATTTCAAGCTTTAAAGGTCCTTAGGGAGTCCTTCTATCTTGCCTTGTGTACTTCTCATACGTTGTTGTACCTTTGTTACGAATTAAGAGTCCTCGTTTCTCTCTTGTAGTTCCTTTGTGATCTAACTTGTGAGTTTAGGAGTCTTTTGGTGTCTTGTCCGAATCCTAAAGTCACCCCCCACCGTACCTTGGCGATGCCGCTTTGGGGGGCCTTTAGCTTGTGAAGTTGTGTATCTTTACGTGTCCTAACCGTGTTGTTTTTCCTCACTTGTGTATTCTCATCCTCTTCTAATCTTCCCCTTGTTGTGTGGACCTCCCCTCGGGACGACGAAGCTTTGGCTTTGTCACGTGTGTTTCTCAAGTCTGTCTTTTCTACCTTCTTCTAATATTTCCCTTGTTGCGTGGACCCCCCCTCGGGACGGCGAAGCTTTGGCTTTGTCACGTGTGTTCCTTAAGTTTGTCTTTTCTACCTTCTTCTAATATTCCCCTTGTTGTGTGAAACCCCCCATGGCGTCGAAGCTTTGCACTAGTGACCACGTCAAGTCCTATAGTGTGTGTTAAAATAGTCTTAGACGGCGGAGCTTTGAACTCGTGGAGTGTTACAAGTCCTAAAGTTGGTGTTAAAACCAATTTTACGGCGGAGCCTTGAACCTCCATAGCCTTAGATTCCAAAGTCTAGTTTCCAAGACCTTCTTGGAAAAGTCCAGAGTTTAGCTTCCAAGATTGGTCACGAGTTTCTAGGAAGAGAGTGACCATCCCGTAATACTTAGCTTAGGTGACCATTCTAAAAATTTGGGGCCTAACTCCCCGGACGGCGAAGCTTTGATCCTGGCCCTAACCCCCTACTAAAAAACCAATTTAAGTTTGTGTTAGTGGGTTCCCCTAAGGGAACCCGGTTGTGTAGATTTTTTGGGAAGGGCAGCTAGTACCCCGGACCAGCATATAGCCAGCATACAGCCAGCCATACTGGACCGGCATACCAGACCAGCCGGCAGCCAGCCATACAGCCAGCATACATCGGGCAGTCAGCTTAACTGAGCTGAACATCAACATTGGGCTAGTCTGTTTGACTGAACTGAACATCAGCCATCGGGCTAGTCAGCTTGGCTAACTGAACTAAATTTCTGGATTTCTAGAACTAAACGGGACGATGCCCTGCAGAGCCCTAACCACCCTTTTTTTTTTATTTTTTGATCTTTTAAAGTCTGAAATTTTGGAATCCAGTTGGGGAGAGGAAAAAACTCAACTTGGAACTTCAAAAACACAAGAGAAAGGGGGGGAGAAATAGAAGCTGCCACTCCACGCGCCACCTGCACAAAAACATCCGATCCTACCTGCATCACCACTCACACCTACACACAATGGAAGGAAATTGGGGAGAAGGATGTGTTATAGGAGTGGAAAGGAGAGAGACGATGAATAGTGCCTAGCTAGGAGATTAGGTAGGAAATCTAGAAGAACTCCTTGCAACCGTTGGGAGGAGGATTAGGATGACACAAAGCAAAGTTGCGTAAGAGGGTAGGAGGCTCATTAAAACTTCACAAAGTTTGAGACTAGAAGCGTAAGACCACCATCACCACGGTTGGTGGAATAGTTCAAGAGTAGAAGAAAGAGGCGGAGAGAAAGAAAAGGAGAAGGAAATGGGGGGAAAGGGTTAGAACATCATACGTGTAACGTTTTCTTTTCTACAAATTAAGCCGTGGGCCTTGAAAAAAATAAAATAAATAAAAACCGTAATACAAAAATAAAAGAAGACAATCGCGAGTGGTCACCATGGAGCACGAGGACGCGCATGTGGACGGGGATGACGTCATTTCCGACACTAGCAGTAACGAGGTGGATCATTAAACTAATCCTAGTCGTTTCTCCCTAATTAGCATTTGTTTTCCTAATCAGCCCTTAGAGCGTGATTAGCATCCAAGATTAGCGTGAATTAGAACTTTAGATTCAAAAGTTGATAGATTAGGGATAGAGGGTTCCAAAAACATCTTATAATTAAGATTCGACCGTAAACTGACCGCGTTAGGCTAAGTTAAGCGGTAGGGGGTAGAACGGAGGAATTTTAATTAAATTTGATCCACAAGGAACAATGGACGGAAATTAGGATTAGATTAGAAGGAGAATTTAGGATAAAAATTAAAGATCAATTAACGGTTAAAAACCTAGAATTAAATTAAGATTTTAATTAGGGAAGTTAAAATTCAAAAGTCGAAATTTGGAGTTAACTTTGGGAAGTAAAAAGTAGAGTAGGAAATAGAAGTCAAAAGTAGAATCCACTTAGGAAGTAGATTGTTGAGTTAAAAATAGAGTTAAAATTAGAAGTCAAAACCCTAAAATTAAAAGTTGGAATTAAATTTAGGAGGATAACATTTAGAGTTAATCTAGGATTAAAACGATAGGATTAAATTTGGAAGTAGAAGTCAAAGTCAAAAGTCAAAAGTTTAGATTAAATTAAAAGGTTAAATTTTAGTCAATTGGGGAGTAAAAGGTTAGAGTGAAAAGCTAAAAGTAGAAGTTAAAAGTTAGAGGTAGAAGTTAAATTTTAGAGTTAGTTGGAAGTAGAAAAATCTAGAGTCAAAGTGAAAACGTAGAATCAAACCTAGAGGTTAAAATTGGGGATTAATTTTAGAAGTAAAAATTTAGAGTTAAAAGTCAAAAACCTAGAGTTAAATTAGGAGTAAAAATCTACAATAAAAAGTGAAAAGTTAGAGTTAATTTTAGAGAATAAATCTTAGAGTAGTTTAGAAGTAAGAACATAGAATTAAAAGTGAAACTTAGAATTAGCCTAGAAGGTTAAAACTTGGAAGTTAGGAGTTGAAGTTGATTTAGAAGTAAAAACCTAGAGTCAAAAGTCAAAACAAAGAATTGAAGTCAGTAGTTAATATCTAGAACCAAGTTGAAGAAGTAAAATCTAGAGTTATATTCAGAAATTGGAACTTTAGGGGTAGCTTTTAAAAGTAGAACTTCTAGGTGGAGTCTTAGAAACCCAAGATAGTCTTAGGGGTTCATGGAAGGAACATAGGGGTTCCCTTTTTTACGTAGTTAGGAACGTTAGAAATGACGCCAACTACCCAGTCTACCCTCGACATAGGATAGATAGTTAGGGAATCAAGATTTCACCATCACTTTGAACATTGCAGTTAACTTGTGAGTTACTACATGCATTACTAATTATTCGCTGCCATCCACGACCCTTAGGAAACGTTAGCAAAAAAGATCCATTGCTTGGAAGGCACAGTGGACCGCGCTCACAACACCCCCATATATTAAAAAAGTGGATAAAGGCATAGAACCTGGTCGGTGTTCGCTTTATTACCAAGGGTGGGTAATCTAGCGCCCACAACCACTTAGGCATTTGCTTCCACTCCCTTCCCATTTTTTTTTATCACAAGTAAGTCCCCACTCAATGATTTAAAATTTGACTCCACCACGTAGGCATTTGGTTCTACTCCCTCCCCATTTAAAAAAAAATAAGTGAATGCCAACCCCCATGATTTAAAATTTGACTCCACCACTTAGGCATTTGCTTCTGCTCCCTCCCCATTTTTTTTTATCACAAGTAAGTCCCCACTCAATGATATAAAATTTGACTCCACCACTTAGGCATTTGCTTCCACTCCCTCCCCATTTTTTTTATCACAAGTAAGTCCCCACTCAATGATTTAAAATTTGACTCCACCACTTAGGCATTTGGTTCCACTCCCTCCCCATTTAAAAAAAATAAATGAATGCCAACCCAAGTTTTTGAAGGGTTTTAGGGTTTAGGGTTTAGAGTTCAGGGCTGTCCGGGCACGAACTCATGGGCGCGGACTTAAAGGAGTTCTGGTTCACTCCCGAATGCTCCTGGTTTTCGAGACTGTTCGGGCGCGGACTTATGGCAATTCTTGAAAGCCTCCTGGGTTTCGGGACTGTTCAGACGCAGACGTAGTGGCGCGGACTTAATCGCAGGCGCGGACTTAGGGTAGGGATTTAATCACGGGCGCGGACGTAGGGGCGCGGACTCAAGAATCCAGCAGACTGCCCAGTCCCAGCCACTTTGACCTCGGCATGGGATTCTCCCTCCCTATTCAAAGTAGTCTCCATTAAATTTGTGGAAGCTCATTCTTGCTCCTAAGTTTGGATCATTGAATATGCAAATGAAGGAGTTCAACTACTACAATTTTCAAATGATTTCACGCCCCAAGTTGAGCTCAAATGCCTAAAATACTACGTTGTGTTTCTAATTAAATGCTATTCTTTAATTAGACATGCAAATTTCCGGAGGGATTTATTGGACTTCCTTTGCCAAAAAAGGTTATTTCTAGACAAGCATTTCTTGACTTCATTGTCGAATTTGGAAAGAGAGGATGAGGACCGAGGCCCTTTTATTTATTTTTCCTTCTTTGAAGTAGAATGTTTTTTACTTTTTTATTCATATTAATGTCCTCGATTTTGAAGTGTTCATATTCAAGAAATAGGATTTAATAGGAAAAGCTTAGAAACAATTAAAAAATTCCTTTGGAGCAAATTGTTTTCCCTAGCAAGGCTTCATTTATACTTTTAATTCTTTAAATTACCAAGTAGAGAAGTTGGGATTAAGAGGAGGGCACTTGAACTATTAAATTTTTTTGTCATCTGGACTTTAAAGGTTTCTTTCTTATAAGGCTTTAAACATTTAATTATTGGATGAAGAAAAAAAAGGTTGGGGTGTAATCCATTAAGCATACATTATTTTTTAATGTGGAGTATCTACATTACCTCCTTGGAAGGCTTTGTAATTTTAATTGTTGGAAACAAGAAAGAAGGGGTTGATCGGGACTCGAGAGACCCTTCAAATATTAATTTTTTTGAAATCGAACTCCATAGGGGGTAATCCACGTAGAAGGCTTGAAATATAATTGTTAGAAAAAGAAAAAATGGAAAGAGAGGGAGGCTTTCAAAATATAATTGTTAGAAACTTAGAATAAGAAAATGAATTCTATTTTGCTTGAAATTTGTCCAATACTTTGAAGCCACTCCTTCATTTTCTATTGCCAACAATTTGCAATAGGCAAATTCAAAGACTTCAAATCTTTTTGGACAAGGTGCAACTAAACGAAGTTTATGCACTTCAAATGCAAATGTCTGGCAATCCATGTGGTCACCACTTCTTATACTTCAAAGGTTGAATTCATTTCCTCACAAGGGATTATTCCTTTGGTTTTAGAAATTGCAAATAACATATTACTAGGGAGGCACTTAAACTATTTATTTTGGAGCAAGTTTTAAAACAAAAAGGTTTTCTTCACAAAATATATAAGGATGAATTAGGTTTCATATTTGAGTCTCAAAGGAAGGTGTTCACTTTGGCATTTATGCCTGTAAAAGGAATGTTACGTAACAAGATATTGTAGTGGCTTCATAGTTATTTCTAATGTCTATGAAATGAACAATTCCAAATAGCACATTTGCACATAATAAAAAGAGAAGTATATATGTATTTCATACCCATCATATAGTACAAAATTGAAAAAAAATGTATGAGGTGATCACTGTACATTTTACAAGTAGCCGTACATTAGCGTATATAGTACTTTACACTGAAAAAAAATTTCTATAAGCCTGTGTAAAGTCTACTGCTATATACTTCTATCTGATTTGCCTTCTTCTTCACCGTAGTACACGGGAGTGCAGTCAATCGATATTCATGGGGCTGCCTGCCGTGCCACTCGGGCCTGCTTCATTGTCGTTTCCCCCCGCTTCTACAATGTGGTCTTCGTCTGAGCCTAGACGAAGTCGTCGAACTTTAGACCGGGTTCGTCTTGCTGGTCCATCCACCTCCAATACAGCCCTCATAAACTGTGAGTTCTGCATTTGTTGAAGAGCTTGTCAAGTCCCTGGACTGTATTTGTCAAGCAAAAAATCTATTGCATCGGACTTAAAAATCTCTCTCCACTCGAATTCCGATCTGGCAAGCATCTCGGATTGGGAAGGTATTTCATATCCGGATTTGTCTATGATCCGAACTCCATCATCATTAGTGATACGGACTCCATCAATGCTCCATAGCCATGATTTGAGGTGAGGTCCCATACGGAATTTTAGAGTATCTTCGTCCCAATGTCCATTGAAGCACTGGTAGAAGAAATTCCGTTTCCTGAGACTGAACTTGTCCTTCATTGGGATCAAATTCTTGCACACTCGCATAACTTCATTTAGATTTCTCTCCCAACCCCATTCATTAAAGAGATGTGGTTTTTGCAAAGAGTGGTGCTTGTAACGCCAACTCCACACAAGGTCTTGTCCCCATACATTGTGATCATCAGGGGCATTATATACATCGAATTCCCAATTTGGAGGCATATATGAAACCAACCCAAACAGCTCGTACAAGCGCTCGTAGAAAGGAGCCTTTCATATTGCACACCGTCTACAAGTTATCATCAAGCTGATCAAGCAAATTGGGTGGTAGAGGTGCTCGCATGTGCCTAAGTGCATTGCACCTTCGGGGCCAAATGGATTCATACAAATGGGGCACAAAGTACCGTCAAACACAAAGATTGAAGGCTTTGGCCACAACAACATTGGCTTGCCCGGAAGCGAAGAGATCGCATTTTTGAAATCCCAGTTGTGTTGGGACCAGTCAATGATGGTTTGATTGCCCGCAATTTTTTGGGTTGCCATCTCCGCAAGGTTGAAAAGGTCATCTACATTGGCCCATGACGTTAAGCCGAAAACCCTTTCTTGATTGTGTTGAAAGTAATTGTTGGCAACCTTCTTGAACTCCACAGCCATTTGTTTGTTCTGATCCGTTGTGAAGATGCATGCCAACTTCCACTGATAATATTGCTCTACCAATGTATCCAAATGACTTTGAAGATCAACATTTTGGGCACGTACTTTTGTGAGTTCTTCAGTATTTGGAAGTGTTTGCCCCCCCCCTTGCCTTCCACAACTGCGACACTCATAATGGCATTCAAAGTATCAAACGACAGTGAATCTTGCGTTGGTGTCATGGATGCAGCAACTTCTACAGCATGAGTCACAATATTTTCTTGCATCTGAGGTATTTCCATGCCATCTGCTTCCTCATGCATGCCTTCACGATGCCCTCTTGGGTCAGCAACCTCAGTTCTCATTGTAGCAGCTTCTAGAGCTTGCCGAAGTTCTTGTATGTCACGTTCTTGCTTTGCAAGTAGGTCGTTTTTCTCCTTCAATTGGGTAACGAATTGGGCGGACGCAGCAGACAAGTCATGAATGATGTCATCTTTTTGGCCCAATTCATTCTTCAAATTGTTGATAGTATCGGCCGCAACAATAGCAGCTGCTGTCCGCACCACGTCATCTTCGCCCGTTGCTACATTTCCTTGTATTGCATCCAAAGCAGTTTGTAGTGCCTTCCTTCTCTTGGCTTGTTGCTGCGCTTTACGGCCAAGTGGACGTGGTGGAGTATGAGTTCCATCTGAGTCGCTATCTGTAGCGGAATCATTGGTCTCGTAGTTGTCAACTGAATCAATTTGCGTCCGGACACTACCCAAACCACCCTCTGGAAACTTTTTTGCCTTTGGAATGAATCCGTTGGCAGGAGTTGGAACTATAACGTTTGAGCCAACATCTTTCAAGGTCGACCAATCCACTTGCTTTTCAAGCTTGATTTTGGCGTGGACACCTCGTGCAATGAAAAGATTCACTTCGTTTCGTTTCACGTGGGGCTGGTTGTACAAAAATTGGTAGACTTCAATGCAATGATTTTTGAATTCTGGGTCGTTGCAGTGCTTCAAGTTGGCTTTGTGAAAATGACGATGGAAATTGTGTCGTTCTTCTGGAAAGACCTTGTCAATATGGCACCACTCAATGTACTGAGCGCATATATCAGCATTCCATGGATCAGGCTCCTCCCTCCATCCCCTGAATGCAAGTTTATTTGGATTTCTCAATACGTGTAGCCGCTTGCGGTGTTTCTGTCTCGGTCGTAAGCAATTTTTGTCTTTCTCTGCCTTCGTCAGCCTCTGTGGTGTTTCCATCGCTCGTAGAAATCGAAGAAAAAACGTGTGGGTGTAATGTAAGAAGGCCCTACAATGACGCCCAACCAACCAGCTCAAAGAGAATTGGAGGAGGAGGGAATTTGTGAGGCGAGTAATGAGTGGCTGGGCAGACACTTATATAGCCGTTGGGGGGCGCAAGCGCTGCGCGTGGACGTAATCGCGTCAAGGCGCGGATGGAAGGACCGACATGGGGACGGACTTGCAACAGGGCGGGGACTCAAGGTCCCAGGCGAGGACGGAATTGCGACAAAGCGGGGACGGAAGGTCCACTGCGCGGACGTAATCGCGGCCGGGCGTGGACGGGTGCAGGTCCAAGCGTGGACGTAATCCGTTCCGGGCGTGGATATAGTCTGTTCCGGGCGTGGATGTTATCTCTTATTTACCAGAAAATCTTCGTTGCCACACCCAAAACAAAAGTAAAATTCATTTTCAAAACCAAAAAAAAATAACTCAGAAATCCATAACTTTCTAACCATACGTTAGAAAATGGGGAGGGGACTGACGGAGTGGAAGCAAATGCCTAAGTGGTGGAGTGAAATTCTAAATCATTGAGTGGGGACTTACTCGTGATAAAAAAAATGGGGAGGGAGTGGAACCAAATGCCTAAGTGGTGGAGTGAAATTTTAAATCATTGAGTGGGGACTTACTTTTGATAAAAAAAAATGGGGAGGGAAAGGAACCAAATGCCTAAGTGGTGGAGTGAAATTTTAAATCATTGAGTGGGGACTTACTTGTGATAAAAAATATAGGGAGGAAGTGGAACCAAATACTTAAGTAGTGGAGTCAAATTTTAAATCATTGAGTGGGGATTTACTTGTGATAAAAAAAATGGGGAGGAAGTGGAAGAAAATGCCTAAGTGATGGAGTCAAATTTTAAATCATGGGGTTGACATTCACTTTTTTTTTTTTAAATGGAAAGGGAGTGGAAGCAAATGCTTAAGTGATGGAGTCAAATTTTAAATGTTTGAGCGGGGATTTACTTGTAAAAAAAAATGGAGAGGGAGTGGAACCAAATGCTTAAGTGGTGGAATGGGATGCGCGCGTGGACTTATTCTTGTCCGGGCGTGGACTTATTCGAAATGGGCGTGGACTTCTTTGTGTTCGGGCGTGGACTTAATCGGGTCTGGGCGTGGACTTAATCAGGTCGAGCGTGGACTTAATCGGGCCGGGCGTGGACTTAATCGACTGCAATTGCAAGTGAGGTCAATAAGATTTGAAGAAACAAATCCTAAAGCATGAAGGTCCAACCAACCATTTAAGCTACGGAGTTGTAGCGACATGGAGTCCTCTTTCTTCCCTAGAGGTCATGGGTTCGAATCTTACCCAGCCTTGATTAGCACCTATAAATATAATTAACTGCTAAGACAATTCAAGGCACTAAAGATGTTTATAGCTGTTAATCAGGGCTTTTATTTGGCATAAGGACTTTTGTCGATTTTTATCGTGTCATTTGAGCTTCTTACATTTGTAATTGTTTTGACGATGCTTACTTGTCTTTATAGTTGTGGCAATTGATATATTGTGTCTTTATAGTTGTTGCGATTCTTTGTTCACTATGGATGGGAAAAAGTTTGATAAAATTGGGGGGGGATTTACTTGTGAAAAAAAAATGGGGAGGGAGTGAAACCAAAGACTTATGTAATGGAGTCAAATTTTGAATGTTTGATTGGGAATTTACTATTTCAATTGTGATTAAGAAAATGGGGAGGGAGTGGAATCAAATGCTTAAGTGATGGTGTCAAATTTTAAAGGTTTGACTAGGGATTTACTTGTGATAAAAAAAATGGAGAGGGAATAGAAGCAAATACTGATGTGATGGAGTCAAATTTTAGATGTTTGAGTGGAGATTTACTTGTGATCCAAAAAATGGGGAGGGAGTGGAACCAAATGCTTAAGTGATGGAGTCAAATTTTAAATCATTGAGTGGAGATTTACTTGTGATAAAAAAAATGGAGAGGGAGTGGAAGCAAATGCTTAAGTGGTGGAGTCAGATTTTAAATCATGGGGTTGGCATTCACTTATTTTTTTTAAATGGGGAGGGAGTGGAACCAAATGCTTAAGTGGTGGAGTCAAATTTTAAATCATTGAGTGGGGACTTACTTGTGATAAAAAAAAATGGGGAGGGAGTGGAACCAAATGCTTAAGTGGTGGAGTCAAATTTTAAATCATGGGGTTGGCATTCACTTATTTTTTTAAAAATGGGAAGGGAGTGGAACCAAATGCTTAAGTGATGGAGTCAAATTTTAAATGTTTGAATGGGGATTTACTTGTAGAAAAAAAAATGGGAGTGGAACCAAATCCTTAAGTGGTGGAATGGAATGCGGGCGTGGACTTATTCGAAATGGGCGTGGACTTAGTCAGGTCGGGCGTGGACTTAATCGATTGCAATTGCAAGTGAGGTCAATAAGATTTGAAGAAACAAATCCTAAAGCATGAAGGTCCAGCCAACCATTTCAGCTACGGGGTTGTAGCTACATGGAGTCCTCTTTCTTTCCTAGAGGTCATGGGTTCGAAATTGAAGAATGGTTGTACCTAGCACTAATTAACACCTACAAATATAATTAACTGCCAAGACAAGTCGAGGCACTAAAGATGTTTGTAGCTGTTAATTAGTGCTTTTATTTGGCGTAAGAATTTTTGTCGATTTTTGTCGTGCCGTTTGAGTTTCTTACATTTGTAATGTTTTTGACGATGCCTACTTGTCTTTATAGTTGTGGCAATTGATATATGAAAGGGATGCGATTCTTTGTTTATTATAGATGAGAAAAAGTTTGATAGAATTGGAGGGGGGGAGGGTACTTGTGGAAAAAAA
This sequence comes from Pseudisothecium myosuroides, assembly GCA_951799445.1. Lineage (NCBI taxonomy): Eukaryota > Viridiplantae > Streptophyta > Bryopsida > Hypnales > Lembophyllaceae > Pseudisothecium > Pseudisothecium myosuroides. Next base: position 3,441,255 of record OX637297.1, read on the forward strand.
AATGGGGAGGGAGTGAAACCAAAGACTTAAGTGATGGAGTGAAATTTTGAATGTTTGATTGGGGATTTACTATTTCAGTTGTGAAAAAAAAAATGGGAAGGGACTGGAAGCAAATGCCTAAGTGATGGAGTCAAACTTTGAATGTGACTAGGGATTTACTTGGGGAAAAAAAATGGAGAGGGAGTGGAAGCAAATACTGAAGTGATGGAGTCAAATTTTATATCATTGAGTGGGGATTTTCTTGTGATTAAAAAAATGGGGAGGGAGTGGAACCAAATGCTTAAGTGATGGAGTCAAATTTTAGATGTTTGAGTGGGGATTTACTTGTGATTAAAAAATGGGGAAGGAGTGGAACCAAATGCTTAAATGATGGAGTGAAATTTGACATCCGTTAGTCGGGGACTCAATCGGTCGGTCGGGGACAGAGTGGAGGCACACAGTGTCCGGGCGGGGACGCAATCAATCCGGGCGGGAACGGAAATGGACGGGCGGGGACGTAAGGGAACTTTGTCGGTCGGGGCAGGAACTCTGTGAGGAGGGGCGGGAACGTATAAACGGGCGCATGCGGATGTTGGCGGGGACTTAATCGAGCTGGGCGGGTATGCCATTGGTCGGGTGGGGACTTATTAGGAACGGGCGCGGACTGGTGGAGTTGGGCGGGGACGTAGTGGCGCAAGGGCGGGGACGTAATCGAGCGGCTATGGAGTACTGTCGGGATCGGGGCGGGAATGCTATGAGAGGGGCGGGAACTTAGCCAGGGGCGCATGCAGCTATCGGGGTGGGGGCTTATATAATCCCCTCCCCCTTCATTCTCCCTTGCCAAGCCCTCTCCGGATGCCTCCCAGGTTAGATCACTTTGTGACCTAATTAGAGAGATTGGTGGAGTTTAGGGCTTGGCCCTAACAGCATACCCGTTTTTTTTGCCCTTTTTTCCAACGAATACGAAGTATTGTTTTTGAAAATGGCAGCAGAAAGGAGTGCTTCATCGGGGAAGCGTTCGATGTATGTGGATTTAGATAGGCCTGATGAAGAAGATTTTCCATCAACAGACACGTCAATGGCCTCAGCTTCATCGAGGCCTTCATCATCATCGGGGAAGAAGAGGGCGAAGAAGCCGCCGAGCCCAGGTTGGCCCCCACAACCCTACTTACATGAAAGTAGGTTAATATTGGTGGAGTGGTACAAAGTGTGGAGCATTGAATCGATGGAGAGGAACTATGTGAACAGGAACATCATTGTTTACGATGCACTGATAGAACATTTGCGGAAAGAGTTGGAGAATAAGTTAGTTGAATCAGAGCAATTCAATAATTACTCAGATTACTGGTTACACTCAGAGTTCTTGGATAACACGGTGGTACAACTTACTACCAATCTTGTGGAAAATTGGCGCTATTGTACCAAAAAAAGGGAAGACAAGAGCAACTGGGATGAAGTAGATAGAGAGTTTGCTTCAAAATTACGCATGGTTCAAACATGGTGTCGGCAGTTTAGTGTAAGTTGCCACAAACAAAAACAACCATGGAAGAAAACAGTGGAAGACAAAATTTTGACTGAATGTGTGAGCGGATCAATGTTCTGGCTAGCACCATCAGTTAAAGTGATACAAATGCTAGGGCGAAAGACGGAAGGTGCATATGGGACCATCAGGAAGGTGCGACTTACCAAACTTTCAAACATTCCCAACTGGATGGATTTTGCGGGGAAGATTTTGAAGACACTAAATGAAAAGGAAAAACGTTGCAATATGTTGATGGAGGCTACGGGATGTCCAGTACAGCATCCAGGCATCATTAGACTCACATACATGCATCCAAAAATGATGGAAGGCTATTCGCTTTGGTGGAATGGGGGATCTTTAATTTCTTTTTGATGCAAGTTTGATTCCACAGTTCCCTCAGATGCGAGCGAGGAGGAAATTCTGAACATGACTGATACAGTGTTGACATTGAAGGAACTGCAGTGGGTCGCTACATACCGCAAAAATCGCACTCACTTAGCACTGTCATTACTTGTTATTGTGGGGAAATACCACGAGGCTGACTACATATACAATGATATATTGACATCCAATATTTTGCTCCATTTTGCTCCAAGGAAAAAGAATATAGTATATTTGGGGATTTGTGATTGGGGACTTTCAAGTCGAGTTGTGGAAAAGGCGCCGTCAAGATACAATTATCGAACTGAGAAAGAACTTCAGGACGTGAAAAAAGTCCGTCAGTTTGCTGCTCCAGAATTGTTCTTTGTATATGGTGACCAAGGCTCAGAAGACTCACTTGAGGTCATGGAAAAAAAACACTTATACTCCAAAGCTGCTGATGCACATGCAGCAGGATGGATAGCAGCTCAAATTTGGAAAGAAGACTGGGATCCAATTTATTTCAACAAAGAACGGCTATGGCAATATAAACACCTAATATCGAAATTGCATAGCCTCCAAATAGAGGATCCACAAGAAAGGGCGTCCATCCCGGAGGTTCTCGATAAATTGAGGATGACACCATTATGTAAGAGTATGCCTGAGTGTTGTTACCGAAGATAGTAATTTTCTTGTTTTCATTCTTGAAAGTTTAGCATATGATAGTTAGGTTGAAGGCAAAGATTATAGTTCACTTGTAATCCTCATAGAGGAACATGTATATTTGGCATCAGCTGAACGCCATCCTATATATATATACCTATGGATATATTCAAAATACTATTGTATGCAATTCTTTTATTTGTTTTCCCTGGCATCAAGTAGAAGAAGGTGATCTATACATGTCCAAATTCTAAAATGATACAACCATAACCCTAACAAACTTAATAAAAAATTTTAAGAATGAAAATTAATTATTTCATTATTTTTTTTCCGCAGACTCTCAACTCAATTCTTCACTATAAAGATTGGAAGCTCAAAACCATCTAGTGCAAAATTACTTAAGTTAAACAAGGTTCACAAACAAAACATCTAAACCTCCATTGTCTTGAAAAACTTGTTTTTTTCACTTTAAAAGCAGATATCTTACAATTTGTGAATCCTAAACTTTGGAATTTTTTCCACACATTCTCATACTAGTGAGGTGAAAGATCCTATGTTTAGGAGAGAGAATTTTTCTTTTCAATTTTTTGAACTTTTTTCTTGGACCTTCAGGGTTCAATTCGGCCTCAGCGTCTGCGCCCCACCCGACAAACGTTCACACCCGACAGAGAGTCCACGCCCAGACCAAATAGAGTCTGCGTCCACCACAGAGTCCGTGCAAGTACCGACAGACCTCCACGCCCATCCACGCGTCCTCGCCCCTACCCGACTAAGGTTCGTGCCCGTCAATGCGTCCGTGCCCACACCATTTTACGTCGCCGCCCAGGATAACGTTCGCGCCCCCAACCTGCTTACGTCCACGTCCTGAACCGCGCTGGCAGCCAGGTGTCTGTCACTGTGGACAAGGTAAATCCACGTCTACATATTTTAACCTTGTCAAAAAGTCAATCGGGCGTTGACTACATCGGACGGCTGGCACCTCTACCAGACGGGCAAATCAGGCGGGCGGGCGGTCTAGGCGGTGTGACAAACCTGGATGAAACTTCCAATGGGCAAGACTTGAAACTAGTGGTAGAATCTTAGTTATAAGAATAATTACAACTTCTTCAATAGAATTATATGCATGCGCGTATGAAATTCCATGACAAGTTTCAGATGGGGCCATCAATGGCAAAGTCCATTTCATTCCCGATTTCTTTTATTTTAGATGAAGATCACTTTACCAACACGCAAGACGCAAAACTAGTAGTTTAATCTAAGTTGTAAGAACAATTACAACTTCCTCAATAAAATTTTATACATGCACGTATGAAATTCCATGACATTTTTCAGATAGGGCAATTCAATGCCAAAGCCCATTTCATTCCCGATTTCTTTTTACTTCACGTGAAGATGAAACTTCCAATGGGCAAGACTTGAAACTAGTGGTGGAATCTAAGTTGTAAGAAAAATTACAACTTCCTCAATAGAATTTTATACATGCACATATGAAATTCCATGACATTTTTCAGATGGGGCCATCAATGGCAGAGCCCATTTTATTCTCGATTTCTTTAATTTCACGTGATGATCAGTTTACAAACAAGCAAGACGCAAAACTAGTGGTGGAATCTAAGTTCTTAGAGTAATTACAACTGCCTCAATAGAATTTTATGCATGCACGTATGCAATTCCATGACATTTTGCAGATGGGGCCATCAATGGCAGAGCCCATTTCATTCCCAATTTCTTTTATTTAACGTGAAGATCACTTTACCAACAAGCATTACGCAAAACTAGTGGTGGAATCTTAGTTGTCAAAGTTATTACAAATTCCTCAATAGAATTTTATGTATGCACGTATGAAATTCCATGACAATTTGCAGATGGAGCCATCAATAAGAGAGCCCATTTCATTCCCGATTTCTTTTATTTCACGTGAAGATCACTTTACCAACAAGTAAGACGCAAAACTAGTGGTGGAATCTAAATTCTAAGAATAATTACAACTTACTCAGTAGAAATTTATGCATGCACATATGAAATTCCATGACATTTTTCAGATGAGGCCATCAATGGCAGAGCCCATTTCATTCCTGATTTCTTTTATTTCACATGAAGATCACTTTACCAACAAGTAAGACGCAAAACTAGTGGTGGAATCTAAATTGTAAGAATAAATACAAAGTCCTCAATAAAATTTTATGCATGCACGTATGAAATTCCATGACATTTTTCAGATGGGGCTATCAATAGCAGAGCCCATTTTACTCTTGATTTCTTTTATTTCATGTGAAGATCACTTTACCAACAAGCAAGACGCAAAACTAGTGGTGGAATCTAAGTTGTAAGAGTAATTACAAAGTTTTCAATAAAAAAATTTGCATGCACGTATGAAATTTCATGACATTTTTCAGATGGGGCCATCACTGCCAGAGCCCATTTCATTCCCGATTTCTTTTATTTCACTTGAAGATGAATTAACCAACCGGCAAGACTTGAAACTAGTGGTGGAATCATAGTTGTAAGAATAATTACAACTTACTGAATAAAACTTTATGCATGCACGTATAAAGTTCCATGACATTTTTCAAATAGGGCCATCAATGGCAGAGCCCATTTCACTCCTGATTTCTTTTATTTCACGTGAAGATGAATTTACCAACCAGTAAGACGCAAAACTAGTGGTGGAATCATAGTTGTAAGAATAATTACAACTTCCTCAATAAAATTCTATGCATGCACGTATGAAATTCCATGACATTCTTCAGACGTGGCCGTAAATGGCAGAGCTCATTTCACTCCTGATTTCTTTAATTTCACGTGAAGATCACTTTACTAATAAGCATTACGCAAATCTAGTGGTGGAATCATAGTTGTCAGAGTTAGTACAAATTCCTCAATAAAATTTTATGCATGCACGTATGCAATTCCATGACATTTTGCAGATGGGGCCATCAACGGCAGTGCCCCTTTCATTCCCGATTTCTTTTACTTCACGTGAAGATCACTTTACCAACAAGCAAGACGCAGAACTAGTGGTGGAATCTAAATTGTAAGAGTAATTACAACTTACTCAATAGAATTTTATGCATGCACATATGAAATTCCATGACATTATCCCGATGGGGTGTGGGCGCTAGATTACCCACCCTTGGTAATAAAGCGAACACTGACCAGGTTCTATGCCTTTATCCACATTTTTAATATATGGGGGTGTTGTGAGCGCGGTCCACTATGCCTTTCAAGCAATGGATCTTTTTTGCTAACGTTTCCTAAGGGTCGTGGATGGCAGCGAATAATTAGTAATGCATGTAGTAACTCACAAGTTAACTGCGATGTTCAGAGTGATGGTGAAATCCTGACTCCCTAACTATCTATCCTATGTCGAGGGTCGACTGGGTAGTTGGCGTCATTTCTAACGTCCCTAACTACGTAAAAAGGGGAACCCCTATGTTCCTTCCATGAACCCTTAAGACTATCTTGGGTTTCTAAGACTCCACCTAGAAGTTCTACTTTTAAAAGCTACCCCTAAAGTTCCAACTTCTTAATGTAACTCTAGATTTTACTTCTTCAACTTGGTTCTAGGTATTAACTACCGACTTCTATTCTATGTTTTGACTTTTGACTCTAGGTTTTTACTTCTAAATCAACTTCAACTCCTAACTTCCAAGTTTTAACCTTCTAGGGTAATTCTAAGTTTCACTTTTAATTCTATATTCTCATTTCTAAACTACTCTAGGATTTACCCTCTAAAGTTAACTCTAACTTTTCACTTTTTTACTGTAGATTTTTACTCCTAATTTAACTCTAGGTTTTTGACTTTTAACTCTAAATTTTTACTTCTAAAATTAATCCCCAATCTTAACCTCCGAATTTAACTCTACATTCTCACTTTGACTCTAGATTTTTCTACTTCCAACTAACTCTAAAATTTTACTTCTACCTCTAAGTTTTAACTTCTACTTTTAGCTTTTCACTCTAACCTTTTACTCCCCTATTGACTTTAAAATTTAACCTTTAAATTCAATCTAAACTTTTGACTTTTGACTCCTACTTCCAAATTTAATCCTATCGTTTTAATCCTAGATTAACTCTAAATGTTACCCTCCTAAATTTAATTCCAACTTTTAACTCTAGGGTTTTGACTTCTAATTTTAACTCTATTTCTAACTCAACAATCTACTTCCTAAGTGGATTCTACTTTTGACTTCTATTTCCTACTCTACTTTTTACCTCCCAAAGTTAACTCCAAATTTCGACTTTTGAATTTTAACTTCCCTAATTAAAATCTTAATTTAACTCTAGGTTCTTAAACCGTTATTTGATCTTTAATTTTAATCCTAAATTCTCCTTCTAATCTAATCCTAATTTCCGTCCATTGTTCCTTGTGGATCAAATTTAATTAAAATTCCTCCGTTCTAACCCCTACCGCTTAACTTAGCCTAACGCGGTCAGTTTACGGTCAAATCTTAATTATAAGATGTTTTTGGAAACCTCTATCACTAATCTATAACTTTTTGAATCTAAACTTCTAATTTGCACTAATCTCGGGTGCTAATCACGCTCTAAGGGCTGATTAGGAAAATAAATGCTAATTAGGGAGAAACATCACAGATTAAATCAAAAACTCACCTCTTCACTACCGGTGTCGGAAATAACTTCGTCCACGTCCACGTGTACATCCTCACGCTCCATGGTAGTCTTTGGCTTTGTTTTGAATTTTTTCCGAGCTCACCGCTTATTGAGAAAATATTACAATTTTTGATGATCTAAACTCCCTCTTTCCCTTCCTCCTTTCTTTCTTTCTTCCCCTCTCTTCTACACTAGCACTATTCCACCTAAGCTTTTATGAGTCTTACACTATGGTTTCAAACTACGAGAAGGGTTTAAATGTTCTTCCTACCCTCTTATGCAACCTTGCTTTGTGTCATCCTAATCCTCCTCCCAACGGTTGCAAGGAGTTCTTCTAGATTTCCTACCTAATCTCCTAGCTAGGCACTATTCATCGTCTCTCTCCTTTCCACTCCTATAACACAACCTTCTCCCTAATTTCCTTCCATTGTGTGTAGGTGTGAGTGGTGATGCAGGTAGGATCGGATGTTTTTGTGCAGGTGGCGCGTGGAGTGGCAGCTTCTATTTCTCCCCCCCTTTCTCTTGTGTTTTTGAAGTTCCAAGTTGAGTTTTTTCCTCTCCCCAACTGGATTCCAAAATTTCACACTTTAAGAGATCAAAAAATAAAAAAAAGGGTGTTTGGGGCCTCGTAGGGCATCGTCCCGTTTAGTTCTGGAAATCTAGAAATTTAGTTCAGTTAGCCAAGCTGACTAGCCCGATGGCTGATGTTCAGTTCAGTCAAACAGACTAGCCCGATGCTGATGTTCAGCTCAGTCAAGCTGACTGCCCGATGTATGCTGGCTGTATGGCGGGCTGCCGGCTGGTCTGGTATGCCGGTCCGGTATGGTTGGCTGTATGCTGGCCGGTATGCTGGCCCGGTATGTGTGGGCGCTAGATTACCCACCCTTGATAATAAAGCGAACACCAACCAGGTTCTATGCCTTTATCCACAATTTTTAATATATGGGGGTGATGTGAGCCCTGTCCACTATGCCTTCCAAGCAATGGATCTTTTTTGCTAACGTTTCCTAAGTGTCGTGGATGGCAGCAAATAATTAGAATGCATGTAATAACTCACAAGGTAACTATAAGCTCAGGGATAATGGTAAACTTCTAACTCCCTAACTATCTATCCTATGTCGAGGGTCGACTGGGTAGCTGGCGTCATTTCTAACGTCCCTAACTACGTAAAAAGGGGAACCCCTATGTTCCTTCCATGAACCTCCAAGGCTATCTTGGGTTTTTAAAACTCCACCTAGAAGTTCTACTTTTAAAAGCTACCCCTAAAGTTCCAACTTCGGAATGTAACTCTAGATTTTACTTCTTTAACTTGATTCTAAATATTAACTACCGACTTTTGCTCTATGTTTTGACTTTTGACTCTAGGTTTCTATTCCTAAATTAACTCTAAGATTTATCCTTGAATTTTAACTCTATGTTTTAACTTTTAACTCTAAGTTTTTACTCCTAAATTAACTCTAAACTCTACCCTTGAATTTTAACTCTAGATTTTTGACTTTTAACTCTAAATTTTACTTCTAAAATTAATCCCAAATTTTAACTTCTAGGTTTGACTCTACGTTTTCACTTTGACTCTAGATTTTTTCTACTTCCAACAACTAACTCTAACTTTAACTTCTACCTCTAATTTTTAACTTCTACTTTTAGCTTTTCACTCTAACTTTTTACTCCCCAATTGACTCTAAAGTTTAACCTTTAAATTTAATCTTAACTTTTGACTTTTGACCTTTGACTTTCTACTTCCAACTTTAATCCTATCGTTTTAATCCTAGTTTAACTCTAAGTGTTATCCTCCTAAATTTAATTCCAACTTTTAACTCTAGGGCTTAACTTCTAAACTTACTTCCACAATTTACTCTGAGTTTTGACTTCTAATTTTAACTCTATTTCTAACTCAAAAATCTACTCGTAATTTCTACCTCCTAAATTTAGTCCAAAGTTTTACTTTTTAATTTCTACTTCCCACTCGGATTTTTTACTCCTAATTAACACTAACTTCCTTTTCTAAACTACCCTAAGGTTTCACTGGAAATTTTAACCCCCTAAGTTAAACTTCCAAATTAATTCTACTTTTTAACTTCCCAAAGTTAACTCTAGAGTTTGACCTTAGAATTTTAACTTTAAGAAATAAAATGTAAATTGATTCTAATTCTAACCGCTAATTAATCCCTAATTTTAATCCTAAATTCTCTTTCTAATTTAAACCCCTAAGGTCCGTCCATGATTCTTTTTGGATGATTTCTACTCAAAATTCCTCCGTCCTACCCCCTACCGCTTAACTTAGCCTAACGCGGTCAGTTTACGGTCGAATCTTAATTATAAGATGTTTTCGGAAACCTCTATTCCTAATCTATCAACTTTTGAATCTAAACTTCTAATTTACACTAATCTCGGATGCTAATCACGCTCTAAGGGCTGATTAGGAAAATAAATGCTAATTAGGGAGAAACATCAAAGATTAAATCAAAAACTCACCTCTTCACTACCGGTTTCGGAAATAACTTCGTCCACGTCCACGTGTACATCCTCATGCTCCATGGTAATCTTTGGTTTTTGTTTGATTTTCCAAGCTCACCGCTTATTTAGAAAATATTTCAATTTTTGATGATCTAAACTCTTTCTTTCTTCTTCTCCCTTCTTTTCTTTCTTCCTCTCTCCTTCTACACTAGTACTATTCCACCTAAATTTTTATGAGTCTTACACTATGGTCTCAAACTTCAAGGAGTTTTTTAAGATGCCAACTATCCTCTTACACAATTTTGCCTTTGTGTCATCCAAATCCTTCTCTCAACGGTCACCACAAATTCTCAAGATTTTTTTTTAGGTCGACCTACTCTAAGCCTAGGTCACTATTCATCGTCTCTCTCACCTCTCCCCTATTTCATTCGACTTTTCTCTACCCTTCCTCCATTGTGTGTAGAGTGTTTTGTAGTTGTTGGTGAGGGTGAGACTTCCTTGTGTGCAGGTACGGTGGTGCTCCGCTCTTTTCTCCCTTCTCCCTTTTTGATTTTAGACCCTAATCCCTACCCCAATCCCTACTTAGCAATAGGTCAGCCCCCCATTCTCCTTTGTTTTGTTTATCTTGTCTTTATTTTGTTCTGGTGTGAGAGAAACCAAAAATCAAGAAAAAGGAGTCCAAAAATGGGGACCGAACTAGGGCCCCAACTGCCTGCCGAACCAAGCCTGGCCTTCCGGCTGGCTGGCTAGCTGTTGGGGGGTCGGGTTCAACAAAATAAATAAATAAATATTTATTTATTTGTTTTCTTTTGATATTCTGATGATGTGACCTGGTCTGTTTGGTTCTTGACTTGATCTGGTCTGTTCTGGCTCTCGACTTGATCTGGTCTATTTGGTTCTTGACTGATCTGGTCTGTTTGGTTCTCGACTTCATATGGTCTGTTTTAGCTCTGGACCTTGACCACTAAGGAAAAACTGGATTTTTGGCAAAGTGGGTTTTTGGTGAACTAAGGGAAAAAACTTGGGGAAAATAGAACTTGGGGAAAATAGGACGAGGGAAATAGAACTTGGGGAAAATAAACTTGGGGAAAAATAGGACTTGAGGGAAATAGAACTTGGGGAAAATAAGACTTGGGAAAAATAGAACTTGGGGAACAACTAGACTCACTAAACACTTGGGGAGCAACTTAGACACACTAAAACTTGGGGAACACTCAGACTCACTAAACACTTGGGGAACAACTAAACTAAAGAAAACTTTGGGATTAACTAAACTTCACTAAATGCGAAGGAACCTACATATCTTGGAAGCTAAACTCTCGAGGTTTCTACAAAGGTCTTGGAAACTAGACTTTGGAACTAAACACGGGGGAGGTGCAAAGCTTTGCCGTTAGATTGGTTTTAACATCAACTTTAGGACTTCTTGACACCTCGGGGGTTCAAAGCTCCGTCGTCTACACTTTTAACACACGCTTTAGGACTTCAACTTTGTCACTAGTTCAAAGCTTCGCCGTCTCGGAGGGAGGTCCACTCAACAAGGAGAAGATTAAAAGAGGGTTTGGGATAACTTTAGAAAACATGCACAAAGGAGGTTTAAAGCTTTGCCGTCCCGGAGGGAGTCCACTCAACAAGGAGAAGGTTAGAAGAGTGTGTAAGAAAAACACAAAGAAAAAACACACAAGTTAGACCACGTGGCAACACAAAGCTCACACGCTAAAGGCCCCCCAAAGCGGCATCGCCAAGGTACGGTTGGGGGTGACTTTAGGATTAGTGCAAGATACAAAAAAGACTCTTAAACTTCACAAGTTCGACTACAACACATACAAGAGGGAGAGAGAGGCTCTCCACTTACAACAAGGTACCAAAAACTTCACAAAAGAGTACACAAAGCAAAGTAAAAGGACCCCCAAGGACCTTCAAAGCTTGAAAATAAGCAACAATGGAGCCAAAAGTGCTCCGAAAACACCGTAGAGGTTTTTGGCTTCAAACGCCAAAATATCCAAAATAACTTGGACCCACGGACCCAAAACAAGAATTGAAGGTCTTCTAGAGAGAGAAATGGGGCCCTTATATAGGTTTCCAAGGGCTCACCCCTCCCTCTAGAGTTCTAAGGTAACCTTATCAACGGGGATTTTCATCCTCATCCTCAAAGATTTTCATCCTACATCCTAAATTTCTACTTCTACCATCTATGCTGGACCAACATCCTAACTTTTGGAGATTAGCTCCAATCGCCGAACGGATTGCGCCGTTGGATCCAGAACGCCGTGTTTAGTCCAAGATCCCCTAGCCCCCCGTACCGAGGCCAAAAACCCATCGTAAGCTAATTTAGTTTAAAAACCAAATCGTGGTAAAATCCTAGATCTTGGGGGTCTCCTATTTTGAGAAATGTGAATAGCCTAGGGTCTCCGATACCGTGCGGGTGTGTTTCCGTACCTAGCACGATTGGTCAATGGAGATTTAAAACTGGCCATCTCCTTGAATTAGTGACGGTGCGGGAATCTTCTGCAGGTGGAGGAATCTTGGCGAACCAATTTCGCCGTTGGACTCCTGGCATGGGATTCACCCTAGAATACCATCCCTGGGCTGTAGATTCCTCCATGGGCCCGATCTTGCGTGAGTGGCTCCTGCATGCTAACAATCGGGATTTTGGGAATTCGTCGATCTAATGGGAATTCTAAATCTAACTCTAGGACCCGACCTAGTGGCCTCGCTGTGGATCCCTCGGATCGACCTAGCCATGAATCGCCACATTCATGGTGGGATTTAGCCCTTTTGGGGCTGTGTGACTCGAATCCTCCAAATCTAACCTTTTCGTTATTTCTATACTATTTTTAGGCAAGGTTTGGGGGATTCTAAGTAAAAAACACAAATCTAGACCAAATACTATAATGGGTATGATACAACCCTATTTCGGTTCTACACTCTTTTTATGGGTTTTTCTATACTTTTAACAACTTTAAATTGCAAATTTCCAAAAAAAGTAATTCTACGAGTCCCAAGTGACAAATTGGGAGCTCACATATGGCGGCCATCTGCGGTATGATTTGCAAAATCATGAGGACCCAACATCTCTTGCTACGACTGTTTGGGTACACGGTCAATTTCGAGATGAAACCTAATGACAGATTAGAAACCAAGATGTGACTCTATCTAAAAGGATGTTATTCCTATCAAGAGACTCTTGATGGATTAACTGACAGGGGGGAAGAGAGCAGAGGGAGTAGTCCACCTTCCAAGTGGAAGGGCTAGGGGTGGTCAAAGGAAGTTTGACCCCCGTAGACTTATCACTCATTTTTTTTGTTCATTTTCTATTTATTCTAGTTTTTAATTTTCTTGTTGTTTCCCCATCCGCCTCGAACGGAGTCGACTTGGATCTGTAGATAAAAAATGTAAAAAAAATCCGCCATCCGCCCTCAACGGAGTGAGTTTGGACCTAAGGGGGAGATAGAAGTAGAGAGGGAGACCCCTGTCCTCCTTTGATACAGCAAATCGGGACACTATAGATAAAAAATATTTCAAACCCGCCTTCCTCCATCAACGGAGTGAGTTTGGACTAATGAGATGAAATAAAAGAAAAAGAAAAACAGAAAGGAAAAGCATAAATGGAAAAGACAAGTGGTTTGAGACCTCAATGTTCGGGAGCTTCACTTGTGAAAGTGTCTTCCGTCGTGGAGGCCGCAGCATTTCTTGCCATCTTGTCACTAGCTCAGATAGGGGGCGCCCTAGTGCCTGGCTTGAGGTTCAAACCTGCATTGCCTAGGGAAAATTGAGGTATCTTGACCGCGATGAGGCTGCGGTCTGCAGGTTGCCGGCTGCCGCGGCGGAAGACGTCCGTCGGTTTGCTTTGGTGGTATATAAGCTGGTGCCGGTGCCGGCCTGGTCCATCCCCTGTTGTACAGTGTCAAGGATTTTTTTTTTTTTTTTTTTTTGTTGGCTAAGTATATACAGGGCAGTAGGGTTTATATCTTGCCCAGAATTAATGCTATGTACAAAGAGGTTGGACCAGCTCATATTCCAAAGAACACGCGTAGTTGGTCCAGGACCTCAAAGATGTAGCGAGGATACTGGCCTTGACTGATAGGCTGGAGCTCTAGTCCGCGGACTGCCAGCAAGTGGCCGCCGGCCACGGAGTTTCTTGTGATGCTGATGGCGGGGCGCTCACTTGAAAATTGGCCCGTCACCAAAAGGTGGTGGCCCAACAAGATGTTGTGATCCTCCACGAGAATCATAAGTGAGCGGATCCCGTTTGGCCTAGGTTGCTTGATGTCCCTGGCTAGAGGGTTTCTTGCCAGTGGAATCTCGCGACCCGGTTGCTCCTCCTCGTCACGTAGTCTCCGTCGTGAGTTAGGCAACCTGCCTGGAATTGCAAGTCCGTCTCCAGCAGGGTTAGCCGTTGGATCGAGTGCGAGCTCTTCCGAAAGTTGGAGTGGAAGCTCCTCAGTCGGTGTGGATGGTTCGTCTGTTGATGTAGATAACATGGTTGGTAACATGAGGACGTCTCTCGCCACCTCGTCCACCGAGGTTGGGGTCAGTGACGACGACCTGGCGCCCGTGGGGGGTGGCAGGTGAAGATGAAGAAGAGGGCGAGGATGGCGGAGCCGCGGGTGAGGTCCCTGGGGACTCGTTGTCTCTGACCGACATGACATCTACACTACCCTATCCCCCTTGTCCTCCCCAAATGGAGTTGGTTTGGACCTGCAATGTAAGGGTTTGACGTATCTATCTGCCAGAGCAGATTTTGAAAAAGAAGAAGTCTTGAAGAGACTGAACAGCGAGGAACAATGGTAAACAAGGAAAATAGGTAGAGATCAAATGTGAAGAGAAGATAACGAAGACAAGCGGAGGGGAGATAGAAGGGCGCAGGCGCCCAAAGACTGTGAAATCGCTCCGCTGTTCGAGAGAATGCTAGACTAGGACGTAGATGATGCTTTCCCAGATCTCTCCATAGTTAACAACGGGAATCTGCACAGGCCAAGGATGCTGAAGCACAAAGAGGAAGAAATTAAAACCAAAGCGAGAGATGAGGAAGTGGGAGAAGCTGCGTTTCTCAACACAGAGAATTTTGATCTGAAGCGCGACTAGTAAGACTGTTGGCAGGTTGAACCATCCATGGTCCATGTGTTACTCGAGTGGTACCTGCACATGACGCTGCCAGTAGCTTAAAAGTACAAGGGTTGCCCCCCCATTCTTATACCCTAACGTGGGGGACATGATGTAAGGTGTCAGTCCTAAACTAGCCGTTTTTTAAGCCTTCTGCATTATTACAACGGTCTAGTATCTAGTGCCCCTTCTTAAACTAGCCGCCTCGTTAGCATATCAGCAGGTTCGACGGTCTAGCAAGGGACGAGTGTCTTCCTTTCAGCCGCCCTTTCATCCTCTTTGCGGGCTTCTATTATGACGATCTGACAAGGTTAGTACCCACTCAACTAGCCGCTATTTCATCCACTATGTGGCTTCTATTACAACGGTCTAGGGAGTACCTAATCTAAGTGAAAGGTCATCTGTCTTCCACATGACGCTAACTCCAACAGGTTGGTGATGTGTTGGGCTTAGGTCTGGGCAGTTCCCAACACACTCATGTGTTGGGCCCAAGTATGAGCAATTCCCAACACACTTGACGTTTTCCTGTCCTACTAAAAGTTAGGTAAGCTAGAACGGTCAACAAAGTTGATTGGCCTTGCGGCTTTTGGCCCCGCGGCTTTTACTTTTACGTTAGATGTGAACCATCTTCAAGAATCTTAATATTCTTGATTCTTCCCAAGGGGTAGATGGATTAGTCCCAAAATAACATCCACCACTATGTACCAGAAAGTGGAGAATGTTAAAATCTTGACCTGGCCCCAAAATAACAACCACCTCTCTGTATTTTTCCTACTTCTAAAATCCCATAGGGATTTGGGAGATCATGCAATAGTGAACTTTTGGAACCTTCAATTTTTTTAGGATTTTCAAAGATTTTTCAAGCTTTCATTTTTTTGGTATTTTTTGGGGTTTTTTCTAGCTCTCTTACTATCCCATGTAAATAATAAGATGGTAGCTATTAAATTTTTTTTGTTCTGGAGGGCTAAATAGGCCTTTTACACAATCATCTATAATATAAGGCTAACCTTATATTATTAATAATCGTAACCAGGAACGGTTTAGGCGCCCAGAAACCAACAAGACATGGTTTGGCAAAGAAGGGTGGCAGAGATACCTAGTACCTGGCCAGTGGGTGGTTGCTCTTTGTTATCAAGCGTGGTAGGTGCTGCAGGACTTACCAGTGGCTGCAGCTCGTCCTCCTCTTGCCCCCGTGGCGCTTCTAGAGCCCTTACTTGCTGCTGCCAAGCGTGCGGAGCATTGTGTATTCCGTACGGGATGACTCCAACAGAGGCCGTTGCTACCTCGTGCATGGCCGACAAGGTCTCAGCAATCTCTTCCTCGTTGGTTAGCTCTAGGACTTCTCCCCATTGGCCATGTATTCCCGGAATCCACCACTCTGGAGGATGACAGTTGAATGGGAAATCGCGGATCGCAATAGGATTGTTGTCCTCGTCACTGAGATAGTCCCCTAGTTGCGGGTCACCATCTTCAATCTCTTGGAGTTGGCAGCGCATCGGCTCGGACGTGTTTGGAATGGACCTTAGCGCAGGTAGTACCGTGTTTGAAGTTGGGGGTAGATCTTCGCCCATGACGTGGGGGGCGTTGTTGGGCACGACCAATGTTCCTCCCGTGTCGCAATAAAGGATTCTAGGAGGTGCAGGGCAACGGGAACATGTGATTTGGAGCGGCCCGCGTCGGTGGGGAAGAGTGATACCTGAAGTCATGACTGTGAAGGCTGTCCGCGTCCCCTCAGGACTGAGTTGCAGCCAACGTGGTGGCCGTGGAGCAACTATTCGGTGTGGGACGTGCCGGCCTCGGTGGTCGTCTCCAAGGTGGTGGTTGGCATTTGCCCTGACCTCGTCGTTGGGTATCATGCTCTGGCCGGATTCTGGTGTAGGAGCTAATTCGGCTTCGTTCTCTGGATCCAAGCTATCGGTGGAGACTTCGATAGCTATACTTTGCGCGGTGCTTGGATCGTTTTGAATTGCGGAGGTGCAGATGATGACCAACGCATCTTTGCTGGAGTCGGGGTGCTCTTGAAGCCATTCCTCGAATGGCGTATGGTCCTCTAACCCATACAGACCTAAGCCTAAACATTTCATCTTACCTAGGTCAGTGGTTGCCGAGGCCTGCATAGTTTGTGTCGTACGCGCAATCTAGGCGTAAGTATCCTTAACACCAAAATGATGGTAAGATAACACGAAATATCGTCCCAGGAGATTCTAGTATGTTTCAGCAAGCTAAGGAGTTTCCGGATTGTAATCCAAACAACAAAACCCCAAGCAACACCTCTTTCTTTTCCTATTTCTTACACAATGGTCTTCCGGATCCCAATCCGGATCTACCCCTTTCCAGTTTTTGAGTTGATCCGGATTCCGGGTTTCACTTCTCAACTTCAACTGGTTTTCTATTCCCCTGTTTTACCCTCAGGGTGTCCGCATTTGATCTTTTAGAGGGGTAGGAACACACCACTCATAGACATCTATCTCTCTGCACAAAACTTCACACAAAACAATCCTAACCGAGTTTTTATTGTAGAATAGAGAAAGTATTCATCCTCACGATTCCCCGGGTAGCTTGCCCGGAAAACAGGTCACTCAGGATTGCATCCTTCCGCTTCTACTACAACGACAGATCAAGACAGCCGGAACTGGAAGAGATTCGTGCATCTATCTACCAGACTGATCCTATGGTTGGCAGACCTTCCGGTGAGTGGGGATTTTCCGCTGGCGGTCGCTTATCTCCGCTCAGAACCCTCCCTGGATTTCGGACTCGCATCCGCACCACTCCTTAGAATTGGATCACCGTTACGGCAATTTAAAGGTACCACGCACAAGTCCTTACTCACAAGTCTAGTAAAGTTTCCTCACAAACTTACTCGCTCAAAACAGGTCCGACTAATTCTCAACCCGGATTCCCCCTCATCCGCCCTCTCTCACACTTTCACCATTCATAAACGATTCAAGAAGACGCACACATAGCCAGAAATCTGAATGTCCACTTAGTGGCTCAGATTAGAGAAAAGAGAATATGAACATAAACTAATGCACACAAAATGGGCAAGGCTGGAATGAAAGGGCAATACGCTGCCCTTTCACTTAAAACCCAAACAAAAAGCCAAAAAAAGAACACCTGAAAATCCAGGTGACCAATCAGTAATCAACCGTAATATCCGGAAAGTTCAAAGTCAACTACTCCTAAGAATCCGGAATCGGGCCCCACGCACAGAAAACCCGCTCCAGATTAAAAATCCTAAAACTGCAAACATACTAATTACTTTCCCCGCTTTGATTTCTTCGCGCTGCTACTTGGCCCTGCAGGTGGTTTCCTGCTCCCTTTCGGTGGAGTGGACTTCGTTGCAGCCCGGGTCGGAATCTTCTGCTGGATCGGCGGCGGGTCGTCATCCGAATCCGTCTCATCGCCAGAAGTGAATTCCCCCTTCTCGGACTCTTGGATCATCTCCACTCTGGTCTCTTTCTCTGGCGAATCATCCAGCTGAATCGGTGTTGTATTCCTCTTGGGCGATGCCTTCTGCATATAAGTAAAGTCGACCGGATTGGTCCGAGCCGGATTCGACAAGGCCTCCATCCGGTGGATTAAATCGCTCCGGACGGATGTCCCGGATGCCGGAACAGAACTCCCTGCTTCTACCAGAATCGACTGGACACTCCTCGTCTGGTCAAACTTAGTGGTCTTCGTCTGGATCCGTGCCTGACCTGGAGTAGGTCTTGGGGATGCCGGTAAACCGATCCCTGACCCCGGCTTCTGGGGCGTCTTCAACAAGTCGACGTTGGGCAGCTCCGGAAAGTGGGTGAAGTCCAAGGGCTTATTCGGGTCAAGGTGCCCCAACAGTTGCACCATCTCCTTCAAAATCCCTTCCATCCGGGCCTGGAAGTCCACCAAAATAGTTACCACCTTGGACCCGGATAAGTGGCCTATGCCACTCAGCTGATTGGTGAAGAGTCGGGATTTGACCACAGCTTCCGCGGGCTGCTCCACCAACGTGGTCAAATTGTGGACAAGTTGGAGAGCTTCCGCCTCCTTCTGCCGTGCAACTGCGGCATCCGTCTCCGCCCAGTTCACCCGACCTAACAGGTCATCCCTTTCCTTCTCCAAGCTCTTGATCCGCTCGTCCTTCTCACGAATCAGATCCGGGCTCGATAGTTTCCGGATCTGATTTATGATATCTTCCGGCTCCACCTTCAGCTCTGCAGCAATCCCTGGATCATGTCGAACATCCCGAAATACATGTGCTTGGCCTCCTCCATCCACTGCGTTCCGGCGTCGAAGAAGTCCGACTGCGGTTCTGGTTCCGGGGGTTGACTCGGCTCTCCCTTTTCCGAGGTCAACTGTTCCACCCTTGAGTTCGGATTGGTCGACTTCCTTCTCTTCTCCCGCTTGTCGACCAGGTCCTGCTGCTGCGGTTCTTCTTCCTCGTCCTCGTCTTCTTCTTCTTCCTCCTCCTCTCCCTCAATTGAAGTATCCGGTGGAATTTCGTGCGTGAGGCCATACTTCACTATTTCTAATCCGGTGTTGTAAATCACCATCTCTTCACTCATCAGCACCTCCTGATGGTGATACAGGTGAAACAGGTACGGACTGAGAAGACTTGGCTTCCCCTTTCCTATGTGCGACACGAGCTTTTTTACCATCCCGGCTAGGACTTTCCCCCAGTGAACTACCTTATCTTCTAAAGCCCCAAAGATAGTGTTGGCCACTATAACCGTAACTCGGGTGGACTTTTCCGGATACATAATCGGAATCAAGAATTCCAACACCCGTTTCTGCCTAGCATCCTTACAGTCACTCACTGGGTATCCGTCCTTAGTGGTAACCGGATTGCGGAACTTCCCAATCCCGTATGTCTCTACCCGAGAACCTAATCCGGATCTGTCCTTCCCAAACCCGTATACGTCAGCCCATACATCCGCCGTCCATGCTCCGGGTTGGCCTCTCACAGTCAACTCGAAATGATTCGGGACTTCCGAGATCAGCTGCTCCAGCATCTCCGCGTTCTTAACATTCCACGATCGGTGGATCAAACCTACGCACCCCATCCGGGTCAGATCTGTCTCTAACTCCTTCCGGTGCTTTGGGTCGGCGGGTATGGCCGGTCTAACTATCCGAGCTGTGACAGAAGGTCGGCGCGCTACCGGTTTGCTGGACTCCGCCATAGTTTACCGACGCCGACTACTAAATCCGGTGCAGTCGGCACCAACCTCACCAGTCTCTCCCTGTCGCGATCTCTAACTCACCACTCTTTCTCTCAGCTAAGTGCGCAAGACAATCAGCAAAGTGAAGAATGAGGAAGATTAGGTCTGGCGAGGGTTTAAGTACTAGTCGAGCTGCCGACCGTTCCCCTTGACGAACGGAAAGAGGTCCGTTCCCGTAACGGTTCCCTAGCGGCGTAGGTCGGATACCTATTCCGTAGCTTGTTCCGATCCGGCCTAACTCGGATTCAAGATCCGTTCCTGCTCTCGGAAAAATCCAATTTACAGGATCTGAAATCTCGGATTCTAACTATCCGGAATCTATCTGTATCCGAATCTAATTTCCTTCTTCCTACCAAAATTTTGAAATTTTTGCCTAACTCCTAACCTATTTCTATGCTATACCTCTCCCTTATGAGTTTCCGTACTCCCACAGTTGAGTGGCAAGAATTCAAAGGTGACAATGTAATCGACTCCCCCGGTCTAAATCCGGAGGTCTTTGATTCGGCCAATGGTCTTGACCGGTTGCTGATCAGCGCATTTGAGGGTCACGCAAGAAGGGTGTGTAATCTCTAGACCTAACTTGCGCATAGTATAGGTTGGCATGATGTTGACGCCGCTGCCGTCATCCACTAGGGTCCGGGGGATGATCTTGTCAACTATTTTGACTTCAATCTCCACCGCTTCAAAGCTCTCCAAGGTGGTTCGAAGGTCCTTGCAGGACGTTTTGACTAGTGGGGTAGATTCTTCAAAGTCAGACTCCAGCTCTTCGGGGGTGACTTGGGATGCAACTCAGTTGACAGAGGCGAGCTTAGGAGCGCGGGGAATGGTGGCCCCCTTCTTTAGCTGTTTGCGTAAGGCGGGAGAGGTCTTGACCAGCTGTCTACAGGAGATGTTTGCTTTGGTGTGTGCCAAGTCCCCCCACAAGTCATAGGGGCCAGAGGGGTTGTTAGTTCTTCAGGCTTTAGGCCGATGGGGAAGAACCCTAGAAGGAAAGGCATCCCCCTGTTGGACGAATTGGTATTCGTTCTCGTCCATCTCAGTGCGAGTGGGGAGATTCTCGTGGGAGCGTACCTCCTTCGTAGTGTCCCTTAGTGTACTCTGGAGGTCAGAGAACTGAGGGGAGCCTTGAGAGGATTCCAGGGGAATGCCACTATGGGGACTAGAGTCAGGGGAATCTATATTTCCAGGCTCGGGTAGTGGAGGAGGGATCATCTGTGCTCCTTCTCTCGTGACTACGAGAGCGGGTAGCACTTCTTGACGGAAGGTATCCTTTGCCGGTTTGACTTCCTCAGGTTCAATTGCGACGTACATACTCTGATGACACTCATGAGCCCTGGAGGACTCTGCCATGGTGGCTGCCACAAATCTAACATCTTGTGTCACTTGAGGGGATAAGGCTGAGTTCAACGGAATGGTACCTTGGGCAGTTTGGACTGCCGCTGGGGGATTTTGTGTTTGTCTGTTGTTGGCATGGTCATAGTACATGTTTGGTGGTCTGGTCGACACAACGAGGTCGGCAAAGCGGACGCCTCTTTGGTTGTCTTGCGCCTGCTTGGCGTAGTCTGCTTTAGGAAACTCCAATGGAATGACTCTATCTGCCGTTGTACACCGGATCGTGGGGTGGGGACCATCACAACATTCGCACCTGACGTTGTTTTGAGCCCAGCAGTCGCCTGGAGCATGTCGCCTCTTGCAAGTGGAATATGCATCAACGATGTTGGATCGTCCCTGATGTGCGGCATTGGGATGCCGGTACGACTGTGGCTCTCGCGGTCGTGGTGGTGGAGGATCGTCCTTCAACAGCGGACAGAAAGGGGGCGTGTGATTTTTCTGGCCACAATGGTTGCACCACATAGTGGTTGCGTGTTGATCCGACTCATGGTATCTTGGGCGAGCTGGCGGGGCTTGTCCTCGAACTAGAAACGCCATTTGATTGGCCAACTCGCGCACCGCTTGCGTCATCTCCCCCAAAACTTGCCGCATCTCTGTTCGTAACTCATCGACAGGCGCGGTTAGCGTTAGCATGGGTTCGTGGGTAGATAGTGGGTTTACCTTGAGGGTGGTCGAGTGGTACGGCCCCATACTCATCGCTTGGTTATGGACCAAGATGAAAGCTGGGATGGGGTCCAACCCTTGCCGTACCATCCGATCGTTCTCCTTTTCGATGAGTTCGACATCGTATGCTGCGCGGACAGCGTCCTCGAGAATTTCTGGCCTACGTGCTAGAATGTCTCGGATGAGTGGAGGGTTGTTAATCCCCTTGATGAAGTAGTATCGAATTGTGTCATTGTTGAGTAGATTACCCACGAAACGAGTACATACCATTTGAAATCTCGTGATGTAGGAAGTCACATCCTCCGTGAAGTCCTTACGGATCCGGTGTAGGGCGGCCAGAGCATGCTGTTGCCCCATTGCCGGTCGGAACTTCCAGAGGAAGGCCGTCTGAAGTTGCTGGTATGTGGTAAATACACCTTCGCCATGAGATCGATACCATGAGTAAGCTGCTCCTACCAACGTGCTGGGGAACCAAATCAAATAGTAGCCAGGGTTAGTGACCAGACTAGATATGAGAGCTTCCTCGAACTTTTCCACGTGGGCTGTGGGATCATCGTCCCTATCCCCCGAAAACCTGGGTAGGTTGTGAGGGATAGGCACTTCCCGCAGTCCTTCCGGTACCATGATGGGCAACCTTCTTGGTAGCATCATCGGATCGATGTCTAGCACGAAGGGCGCTGCTGGCGGAACATCGCCGGCGTTGAGCGGACCAGGAGGTCTAAGAGGCTCGTGGCCGTCCATCTCCCCGGATGAGTCCGACGCACTTACTCTTTTGACAGGTTCGGGGAGGTGGATTTCTTCTTCAATATTCCTCGGTGAGCCTACCCTTATTAGGGGTTCGGGCGAATTAAGGTCTTCCCGGATTGATGCCGTGGGGGATGTTGGTGGCGTTAGTCGGGACGAACTCCCGCCTCCACCTCTAGGTCGCGCTACCCTTTTGGGTCTCGGGGATTTTGAAGACTTTGGTGGCATCTAACTCTAGGCGAGTCGAGGTATACACCAATCAAATCCACGCATATATATATAATAAGTCAATACAACACAAATACCAAATCAAATCCATACTATATGTAGTAATCGAGCTATGGATCTAGACGGGCACTAGGGTTGTCCCATAAAGGGCCAAACTAGCTGCAATTTCCACCGCGGTCGGCCGGTACTCGAAGAAGTAGGGGGCCTGCTCCCTTTCGATGCAGTCAATGGACGCTTGGTGGCAAATCCAAGAGTCCTCGTTCGTAAAGAACGTAGCGTTCTTGATACGGACAAAGCGTGTTCTCTTTCCTCGACATGGGTACCGATAGAAGAGAGGGTGAAATTGAGGCTGATGCAAAGTTTCAAGCCCCGGTGCTGTATTAAGCACCACTCGGATGTCTTCGGCGTCTTCACACGGCTCCGAGCACGGCTCACAAGCTGAGTGATATTCGGTGATGTAGTTCAGCTGGTGCACGGTGGCGGCGTGGAAGGGCACGTAGCGGGTCGAGATGCCCTTGCACCCTTCTTTGGTGAGATGGCCACCGTGGTCGTGCCACGATCGGAAGTGTTGGAGACAAGTGTAGGGATTCTCTGGTACCTGAAGGTTTTCGACGTCTGACGCGTCGAACCGATACAACTGGCCGTCAAAGAGGGGCTTCGGGGCCTTATAGCGTATGTCGATGTGTGGCAGCTCTTGCAAGGGCGCGTCACGCTGATGTGATGGAAGTCGCGAGCCGAAACACTCTCTCACATAGTGATTTTTGAAAAAACAAAAGTGGACCACTAGGTGCCAATAGAAACAGATGTGCTTGTGGAAACTGTGTGACGGTACTCCGAATGACCCTGCTGCGATTGCGTGGGCAATCTCCGGAGTATGCCGATTTGGGTCGTGCAAGTAGAGGCGAACAAGATGCGCCCAATACTCGAAGGATATTTTTAGCGCCCTTGGGCCGGTTGCCAAATCTGCTAACGAGATTATCTGGACAATATCCTCTTCTCCCTGGCCAAGTTCGAAGTCAGAGTAATTCTTGAGGGGTATCCCGTGGAAAGTAGAAGCCCAGACCTCGAGGTCGGAATGGCCCCTAGTATCGGAAACCGGCTCGGATGATCCCGAGTCAGAGCCGCCTTCAAAGTCCTTCACATGCAACACTTGTTAGTCAACATGCAATTGTGATCTAATGTTTTCATCTCCCGGCAGATGTACCAAAACTGTGGGCGCTAGATTATCCACCCTTGGTAATAAAGCAAACACCGACCAGGTTCTATGCCTTTATCCACATTTTTAATATATGGGGGTGTTGTGAGCGCGGTCCACTATGCCTTTCAAGCAATGGATCTTTTTTGCTAACGTTTCCTAAGGGTCGTGGATGGCAGCGAATAATTAGTAATGCATGTAGTAACTCACAAGTTAACTGCGATGTTCAGAGTGATGGTGAAATCCTGACTCCCTAACTATCTATCCTATGTCGAGGGTCGACTGGGTAGTTGGCGTCATTTCTAACGTCCCTAACTACGTAAAAAGGGGAACCCCTATGTTCCTTCCATGAACCCTTAAGACTATCTTGGGTTTCTAAGACTCCACCTAGAAGTTCTACTTTTAAAAGCTACCCCTAAAGTTCCAACTTCTTAATGTAACTCTAGATTTTACTTCTTCAACTTGGTTCTAGGTATTAACTACCGACTTCTATTCTATGTTTTGACTTTTGACTCTAGGTTTTTACTTCTAAATCAACTTCAACTCCTAACTTCC
Organism: Pseudisothecium myosuroides; assembly: GCA_951799445.1. Classification (NCBI taxonomy): domain Eukaryota; kingdom Viridiplantae; phylum Streptophyta; class Bryopsida; order Hypnales; family Lembophyllaceae; genus Pseudisothecium; species Pseudisothecium myosuroides. The sequence continues at coordinate 3,465,925 of OX637297.1, forward strand.
AAGTTTTAACCTTCTAGGGTAATTCTAAGTTTCACTTTTAATTCTATATTCTCATTTCTAAACTACTCTAGGATTTACCCTCTAAAGTTAACTCTAACTTTTCACTTTTTTACTGTAGATTTTTACTCCTAATTTAACTCTAGGTTTTTGACTTTTAACTCTAAATTTTTACTTCTAAAATTAATCCCCAATCTTAACCTCCGAATTTAACTCTACATTCTCACTTTGACTCTAGATTTTTCTACTTCCAACTAACTCTAAAATTTTACTTCTACCTCTAAGTTTTAACTTCTACTTTTAGCTTTTCACTCTAACCTTTTACTCCCCTATTGACTTTAAAATTTAACCTTTAAATTCAATCTAAACTTTTGACTTTTGACTCCTACTTCCAAATTTAATCCTATCGTTTTAATCCTAGATTAACTCTAAATGTTACCCTCCTAAATTTAATTCCAACTTTTAACTCTAGGGTTTTGACTTCTAATTTTAACTCTATTTCTAACTCAACAATCTACTTCCTAAGTGGATTCTACTTTTGACTTCTATTTCCTACTCTACTTTTTACCTCCCAAAGTTAACTCCAAATTTCGACTTTTGAATTTTAACTTCCCTAATTAAAATCTTAATTTAACTCTAGGTTCTTAAACCGTTATTTGATCTTTAATTTTAATCCTAAATTCTCCTTCTAATCTAATCCTAATTTCCGTCCATTGTTCCTTGTGGATCAAATTTAATTAAAATTCCTCCGTTCTAACCCCTACCGCTTAACTTAGCCTAACGCGGTCAGTTTACGGTCAAATCTTAATTATAAGATGTTTTTGGAAACCTCTATCACTAATCTATAACTTTTTGAATCTAAACTTCTAATTTGCACTAATCTCGGGTGCTAATCACGCTCTAAGGGCTGATTAGGAAAATAAATGCTAATTAGGGAGAAACATCACAGATTAAATCAAAAACTCACCTCTTCACTACCGGTGTCGGAAATAACTTCGTCCACGTCCACGTGTACATCCTCACGCTCCATGGTAGTCTTTGGCTTTGTTTTGAATTTTTTCCGAGCTCACCGCTTATTGAGAAAATATTACAATTTTTGATGATCTAAACTCCCTCTTTCCCTTCCTCCTTTCTTTCTTTCTTCCCCTCTCTTCTACACTAGCACTATTCCACCTAAGCTTTTATGAGTCTTACACTATGGTTTCAAACTACGAGAAGGGTTTAAATGTTCTTCCTACCCTCTTACGCAACCTTGCTTTGTGTCATCCTAATCCTCCTCCCAACGGTTGCAAGGAGTTCTTCTAGATTTCCTACCTAATCTTCTAGCTAGGCACTATTCATCGTCTCTCTCCTTTCCACTCCTATAACACATCCTTCTCCCTAATTTCCTTCCATTGTGTGTAGGTGTGAGTGGTGATGCAGGTAGGATCGGATGTTTTTGTGCAGGTGGCGCGTGGAGTGGCAGCTTCTATTTCTCCCCCCCTTTCTCTTGTGTTTTTGAAGTTCCAAGTTGAGTTTTTTCCTCTCCCCAACTGGATTCCAAAATTTCACACTTTAAAAGATCAAAAAATAAAAAAAAGGGTGTTTGGGGCCTCGTAGGGCATCGTCCCGTTTAGTTCTGGAAATCTAGAAATTTAGTTCAGTTAGCCAAGCTGACTAGCCCGATGGCTGATGTTCAGTTCAGTCAAACAGACTAGCCCGATGCTAATGTTCAGCTCAGTCAAGCTGACTGCCCGATGTATGTTGGCTGTATGGCGGGCTGCCGGCTGGTCTGGTATGCCGGTCCGGTATGGCTAGCTGTATGCTGGCCGGTATGCTGGCCCGATATGCTGGTTGTATGCTGGTCCGGGGTACTAGCTGCCCTTCCCAAAAAATCCACACAACCGGGTTCCCTTAGGGGAACCCACTAACACAAACTTAAATTGGATTTTTAGTAGGGGGTTAGGGCTAGGATCGAAGCTTCGCCGTCCGGGGAGTTAGGCCCCAAATTTTTAGAACGGTCACCTAAGCTAAGTGTTACGGAATGGTCACTCTCTTCCTAGAAACTCGTGACCAATCTTGGAAGCTAAACTCTGGACTTTTCCAAGAAGGTCTTGGAAACTAGACTTTGGAATCTAAGGCTATGGAGGTTCAAGGCTCCGCCGTAAAATTGGTTTTAACACCAACTTTAGGACTTGTAACACTCTACGGGTTCAAAGCTCCGCCGTCTAAGACTATTTTAACACACACTATAGGACTTGATGTGGTCACTAGTCCAAAGCTTCGCCGCCGTGGGGGGTTTCACATAATAAGGGGAATATTAGAAGAAGGTAGAAAAGACAAACTTAAGGAACACACGTGACAAAGCCAAAGCTTCGCCGTCCCGAGGGGGGGTCCACACAACAAGGGGAAGATTAGAAGAGGATGAGAATACACAAGTGAGGAAAAAACAACACGGTTAGGACACGTAAAGACACACAACTTCACAAGCTAAAGGCCCCCCAAAGCGGCATCGCCAAGGTACGGTGGGGGGTGACTTTAGGATTAGGACAAGACACCAAAAGACTCCTAAACTCACAAGTTAGATCACAAAGGAACTACAAGAGAGAAACGAGGACTCTTAACTTGTAACAAAGGTACAACAACGTATGAGAAGTACACAAGGCAAGATAGAAGGACCCCCTATTGTAAGGACCTTCAAAGCTTGAAATCTAGCAACAATGGAGCAAAAAGTGCTCCAAAAACACCGTAGAGGTTTTTGGCTTCAAACGCCAAAATATCCAAAGCAAATTGGACCCACGAACCCAAACAAAAGTGAGGGGGTATTTTAGAGAGAAAAATGGGGCCCTTATATAGGTTTCCCAAGGGCTCACCCCTCTCTCTAAAGCTCTAAGGTAACCTTGTCAACGGGGATTTTCATCCTCATCCTCAAAGATTTTCATCCTACATCCTAAATTTCTACTTCTACCATCTATGCTGGACCAACATCCTAACTTTTGGAGAATAGCTCCAATCGCCGAACGGATTGCGCCGTTGGATCCAGAACGCCGTGTTTAGTCCTAGATCCCCCTACCCTCCGTATCGAGGCCAAAAACCCATCGTAGGCTAATTTAGTTTAAAAAACAAATTGTGGTAAAATCCTAGATCTTGGGGGTCTCCTATTTTGAGAAATGTGAATAGCCTAGGGTCTCCGGTAGGTGCGAGAGAGTCGGGAAGGACTTTTGGTTGACTTCGTTTCGCCATCGTATGGGCCCGAGATGCCGGTCAACGTGGCGGGGACCCCGCCACGTGGTTAATTCCCGAGGAATCTCGCCGGTTTGGGTACTTGCCGCTATCGGAATGTCGTGAAACTTCACGGAGCGCATTATTAACATAAAACAAGCTAGTCTAATTTTTAGTGAGATTTTATTGTAACCTGGGTAATTTCCATGAAATTCCCGTTGGAGGTTAGGAGGGTTGACCACCCGGAAAAGGTTCTTCGGCAAGTCGGAAGATGCCGGGATTTTTCACGTGACCTCTCAGGGAGTCACATGAAAGACGTGCGGGTGTGTTTCCGTACCTAGCACGATTGGTCAATAGAGATTTAAAACTGGCCATCTCCTCGAATTAGCGACGGTGCGGGAATCTTCTGCAGGTGGAGGAATCTTGGCGAACCGATTTCGCCGTTGGACTCCTGGCATGGGATTCACCCTAGAATACCATCCCTGGGCTGTAGATTCCTCCATGGGCCCGATCTTGCGTGAGTGGCTCCTGCATGCTAACAATCGGGATTTTGGGAATTTGTCGATCTAATGGGGAATTCTAAATCTAACTCTAGGACCCAACCTAGTGGCCTCGCTGTGGATCCCTCGGATCGACCTAGCCATGAACCGCCACATTCATGGTGGGATTTAGCCCTTTTGGGGCTGTGTGACTCGAATCCTCCAAATCTAACCTTTTCGTTATTTCTATACTATTTTCAGGCAAGGTTTGGGGGATTCTAAGTAAAAAACACAAATCTAGACCAAATACTATAATGGGTATGACACAACCCTATTTCGGTTCTACACTCTTTTTATGGGTTTTTCTATACTTTTATCAACTTTAAATTGCAAATTTCCAAAAAATATAATTCTACGAGTTCCAAGTGACAAATTGGGAGCTCACACGGGGCAGAGCCCATGCCTTTCCCGATTTCTTTTATTTCACGTAAAGATGAATTTACCAACCGGCAAGACTTAAAACTAGTGGTGGAATCTTAGTTCTAAGAATAATTACAATTGCTTCAATAGAATTTTATGCATGCAAGTATAAAATTCCATGACATCTTTCAGATCGGGCCAGCAATGGCTAAGCCCCATTTCATCCCGGATTTCTTTTATTTCATATGAAGATGAATTTACCAACCAGCAAGACGCAAGACCAGTGGTGGAATCTAAGTTGTAAGAATAATTACATTTTCCTCAATAAAATTCTATGCATGCACGTATAAAATTCCATGTTATTGTTCAAACATGGCCAGTCAATGGCTGAGCCCATTTCATTCCTGATTTCTTTTATTTCACGTGAAGATCACTTTTCTAACAAGGATTACGCAAAACTAGTGGTAGAATCTTAGTTGTTAGGGTAATTACAACTTCCTCAATCGAATTTTATGCATGCACGTATGAAATTCCATGACATTTTCTAGATGGGGCCATCAATGGCAAAGCATATTTCATTCCCGATTTCTTTTATTTTAGATGAAGATAACTTTACCAACAAGCAAGACTCAAAACTAGTGGTGGAATCTAAATTGTAAGATTAGTTACAACTTCTTCAATAAAATTTTATGCATGCACGTATGAAATTCCATGAAATTTTTCAAACTTGGCCAGTCAATGGCTAAGCCCATTTCATTGTTGATTTCTTTTTACTTCACTTTAAGATGAAACTTCCAATGGGCATGACTTAAAACTAGTGGTGGAATCTTAGTTGTAAGAATAATTACAACTTCCTCAATAGAATTTTATGCATGCACGTATAAAATTCCATGACATTTTCTTGATGGGACCATCAATGGCAGAGCCCATTTCATTCTTGATTTCTTTTATTTCACGTGAAGATGAATTTACCAACCGGCAAGATTCAAAACTAGTGGTGGAATCTAAATTGTAAAAATTATTACAACTTCTTCAATAGAATTTTATGCATGCACGTATGAAATTCCATGACATTTTTCTGATGGGGCCATCAATGGCAGAGCTCATTTCATTCTCGATTTCTTTTATTACACGTGAAGATCACTTTACCAACAAGCATTACGCAAAACTAGTGGTGGAATCTAAGTTGTCAAAGTTATTACAAATTCCTCAGTAAAACTTTATGCATGCACGTATGCAATTCCATGACATTTTTCTGATGGGGCCATCAATGGCAGAGCCCATTTCATTCCCGATTTCTTTTATTTCACGTGAAGATGAATTTACCAACCGGCAAGATTCAAAACTAGTGGTGGAATCTAAATTGTAAAAATTATTACAACTTCTTCAATAGAATTTTATGCATGCACGTATGAAATTCCATGACATTTTTCTGATGGGGCCATCAATGGCAGAGCCCATTTCATTCCTGATTTCTTTAATTTCACGTGAAGATCACTTGACCAACAAGCAAAACGCAAAACTAGTCGTGGAAACTCAGTTGTAAGAATAATTACAACTTCTTCAATAGAGTTTTATGCATGCACGTATGAAATTTTATGACATTTTTCCGATGATGCCTTTCAATGGCAAAGCCCATTTCATTCCCGATTTCTTTTCACTTCACGTGAAAATGAAATTTCCAATGGCTAAGACTTAAAACTAGTGGAGGAATCATAGTTGTAAGAATAATTACAACTTCTTCAATAAAAAATTTATACATTCACATATGAAATTCCATGACAATTTGCAGATGGGGCCATCAATGGCAGAGCCCATTTCATTCCCGATTTCTTTAATTTCACGTGAAGATGAAACTTCCAATCGGCAAGACTTGAAACTAGTGGTGAAATCTTAGTTGTAAGAATAATTACAACTTCTTCAATAGAATTTTATGCATGCACGTATGAAATTCCATGACATTTTGCAGATGGGACCATCAATGGCAGAGCCCATTTCATTCCTGATTTCTTTTATTTCACGTGAAGATGAATTTACCAACCGGCAAGATTCAAAACTAGTGGTGGAATCTAAATTGTAAAAATTATTACAACTTCTTCAATAGAATTTTATGCATGCACGTATAAACTTCCATGACATTTTTCTGATGGGGCCATCAATGGCAGAGCCCATTTCATTCCTGATTTCTTTTATTACACATGAAGATCACTTTACCAACAAGCATTACGCAAAACTAGTGGTGGAATCTTAGTTGTCAAAGTTATTACAAATTCCTCAGTAAAATTTTATGCATGCATGTATGCAATTCCATGACATTTTGCAGATGGGGCCATCAATGGCAGAGCCCATTTCATTCCCGATTTCTTTAATTTCACGTGAAGATGAAACTTCCAATGGGCAAGACTTGAAACTAGTGGTGGAATCTTAGTTGTAAGAATAATTACAACTTCTTCAATAGAATTTTATGCATGCACGTATGAAATTCCATGACATTTTTTAGATGGGGCCTTTCAATGGCACAGCCCATTTCATTCCCGATTTCTTTTTTACTTCACGTGAAGTTGAAACTTCCAATGGGCAGGACTTGAAACTAGTGGTGGAATCTAAGTTGTAAGAATAATTACAACTTCCTCCATAAAATTTTAGGCATGCACATATGAAATTCCATGACATCTTTCAAATGGGGCCATCAATGGCAAAGCCCATTTCATTCCCGATTTCTTTTTACTTCACCTGAAGATGAAATCTCCAATGCGCAAGACTTGAAACTAGTGGTGGAATCTGAGTTGTAAGAATAATTCACTAGGAGAAAACTGCGTTAGAACCTAGGAAAACACGTGGGATTGGTTTTGTTGAGTTCCTAGTTTCCAACGCAGATTTTTGCGTTGCAATACGTTTCTGCATTGGAATTTCTGCGCAAAAACGCGTTGGAACGCAAAAATCTGCATTGGAAACTAGGAACTCAACAAACCAGTGCCACGTGTTTTCCTAGGTTCCAATGCAGTGTTCTTCTAGTGAATACAACTTCTACAATAGAATTTTATGCATGGACGTATGAAATTCCATGACATTTTTCAGATTGCGCCATCAATGGCAGAGCCCATTTCATTCCTGATTTCTTTCATTTCACGTGAAGCTGAATTTCCCAACAAGCAAGACACCAAACTAGTGGTGGAATCTAAATTGTAAGAATAATTACAACTTTTTCAATAAAATTTTATGCATGCACGTATGAAATTCCATGACATTTTTTAGATGGTGCCATCAATGGCTGAGCCCATTTCATTCCCGATTTCTTTTATTTCACGTGAAGATCACTTTACCAACGAGCAAGACTTGAAACTAGTGGTGGAATTTAAATTGTAAGAATAATTACAACTTCCTCAATCAAATTCTATGTATGCACGTATGAAATTCTATGACATTTTTCAAACATGGCCAGTCAATGGTAGAGCCCATTTCATTCCTGATTTCTTTTTACTTCACGTGAAGATGAATTTTCCAATGGGCAAGACTCAAAACTAGTGGTGGAATCTAAGTTGTAAGAATAATTACAACTTTCTCAATCGAATTTTATGCATGCACGTATGAAATTCCATGACATTTTTCAGATGGGGTATTTACAAGTTGTACATTTGTTTTGGCCTTGTTTTGGATACCAATTTCATGACATTTGAGATTTTGGTTATTTCAACTTCAATGCATGGCCAATTGTTTTTTTCTTTCTTTCTCGTAGTATATGTTAGAAAATCGGGCATTAAATTTAGTGCAGTCATGAATTGTTAATTCTTGGAGTAATTTCAACTTGTACATTTTTTTTGGCCCTCTTTTGGTTACTAATTTCATGACATTTGAGATTTTGGTTCTTCAAACTACAGTGCATGGCCAATTGTCTTTTTTTTTCTTTCTCGTAGCATATGTTAGAAAATTTGGCACTAAATTTAGTGCAGTTATGAATTGTTAATCCTTGGATTGTTTACAACTTGTACATTTGTTTTGGCCTTCTTTTGGTTACCAATTTCATGACATTTGAGATTTTGGTTCTTCAAACTACAATGCATGGCCTATTGTTTTTATGTTTCTTTCTCGTAGTATATGTTAGAAAATAGGGCACTAAATTTAGTGCACTCATGAATTGGTAATCCTTGGAGTATTTACAAGTTGTACATTTGTTTTGGCCTTCTTTTGGATACCAATTTCATGACATTTGAGATTTTGGTTATTCAAACTACAATGCATGGCCAATTGTTTTTATCTTTCTTTCTCATAGTATATGTTAGAAAATGGGGCACTAAATTTAGTGCATTCATGAATTGTTAATCCTTGGAGTATTTTCAAGTTGTACATTTTTTTTGGTCCTCTTTTGGTTACCAATTTCATGACATATGAGATTGTAATTTTTTAAACTACAATGCATGGCCATTTTTTTTTCCTGTCTCATAGTATATGTTAGATAATGGGGCACTAAATTTAATCCACGCATGAATTATTAATCCTTTGAGTGTTTATACCTTGTACATTTCTTTTGGCCCTTTTTCAGTCTTTTGGTTATCAATTTTAGGACATTTGAGATTTTGGTTCTTCAAACTACAGTGCATGGCCTATTGCTTTTATTTTTATTTTCGTAGCATATGTTAGAAAATGGGGCACAAAATTTAGTGCATGCATGAATTGTTAATCCTTGGAGTATTTACAATTTGAACATTCGTTTTGGCCCTCTTTTGGTTACCAATTTCATGACATTTGAGATTTTGGTTCTTCAAACTATAGTGCATGGCCAATTGTTTTTTTTCCTTTCTTGTGGTATATGTTAGAAAATGGAGCACTAAATTTAGAGCACTCATGAATTGTGAATTCTTGGAGTATTTACAACTTGTACATTTGTTTTGGCCTTCTTTTGGTTACCAATTTCATGACATTTGAGTTTTTAGTTCTTTAAACCCCAGTGCATGGCCAATTGCTGTTTTTTCTTTCTCGTAGTATATGTTAGAAAATGGGGCACGAAATTTAGTGCACTCATGAATTGGTAATCTTTGGAGTATTTTCAACTTGTACATTTGTTTTGGCCCTCTTTTGGTTACCAATTTCATGACATTTGAGATTTTGGTTCTTCAAACTACAATGCATGGCCAATTGTTTTTTCTTTCTTTCTCGTACTTTATGTTAGAAAATGGGGCACTAGATTTAGTGCACTCATGAATTGTTAATCCTTGGAGTATTTTCAACTTGTATATTTTTTTTGGCCCTCTTTTGGTTACCAATTTCATGACATTTGAGATTGTAATTCTTTAAACTCCAGTGCATGGCCAATTCTTTTTTTTTTCTTTCTCGTAGCATATGTTAGAAAATGGGGTACTAAATTTAGTGCAGTCATGAATTGTTAATCCTTGGAGTGTTTACAACTTGTTCATTCGTTTTGGCCCTCTTTTGGTCACCAAATTCATGGCATTTGTGATTTTAATTCGTCAAACTAAAGTGCATGGTTAATTGTTTCTTTTTCTTTCTTGTAGTATATGTTAGAAAATGGGGCACTAAATTTAGTGCACTCATGAGTTCTTAATCCTAAGAGCATTTACAACTTGTAGATTTCTTGGGCCCTCTTTTGGTTACCAATTTCATGACATTTGAGATTTTGGTTCATTAAACTAAAGTGCATGGTTAATTGTTTCTTTTTCTTTCTTGTAGTATATGTTAGAAAATGGGGCACTAAATTTAGTGCACTCATGAGTTCTTAATCCTAAGAGCATTTACAACTTGTAGATTTCTTGGGCCCTCTTTTGGTTACCAATTTCATGACATTTGAGATTTTGGTTCATTAAACTACAGTGCATGGCCAATTGTTTTTTTTGCTTTCTTGTAGTATATGTTAGAAAATGGGGCACTTGATTTAGTGCACTCATAAATTGTTACTCCTTGGAGTATTTTCAACTCGTACATTTTCGTTGGCCTTCTTTTGGATAACAAATTCATGACAATTGGGACAGTAGTTCTTTAAACTACAAGGCATGGCCAATTGTTTTTTTTTCTTTCTCTTGTTATATGTTAGAAAATGGGGCAGTAAATTTAGTGCACTCATGAATTGGTAATCCTTGAAGTATTTACAACCTGTACCTTTTTTTTGGCCTCCTTTTGGTTACCAACTTCATGACATTTGAGATTGTAGTTCTTTAAACTACAGCACATGGTGTATTTATATATAATTCTTTCTCATAGTATATGTTAGAAAATGGGGCACTAAATTTAGGGCACTCATGAACTAGTAATCTTTGAAATATTTACAGCTTGTACATTTGTTTTGGGACTCTTTTGGTTACCAATTTCATGACATTTGAGATTGTAGTTCTTTAAAGTACAGTGCATGGCCAATTGTTTTTTTTTTCTTTCTCATAGTGTATGTTAGAAAATGGGGCACTAAATTAAGTGCACTCATGAATTGTTAATCCATGTAGTATTTACAAGTTGAACATTTTTCTTGGCCCTCTTTTGGTTACCAATTTCATGACATTTGAGATAGTAATTCTTTAAAATACAAGGCATGGCCAACTATTTTTTTTTTCCTTTCCTATTGTATAATGAAGAAATAGGGCACTAAATTTAGTGTACTCATGAATTGTTAATCCTTGGAGTATTTTCAACTTGAACATTTGTTTTCACCCTCTTTAGGATACTAATTTCATGACATTTCAAATTTTGGTTCTTTAAACTACAGTGCATGGCCAATTTTTTTCTTTCTTATAGGATATGTTACAAAATAGGGTACAAAATTTAATGCACTCTTGATTTGTTAATCCTTGGAGTATTTACAACTTGTACAATTTTTTTGGCCCTCTTTTGTTTACCAATTTCATGACATTTGAGATAGTAATTCTTTAAATTACAGGGCATGGCCAACTGTTTTTCTTTCTTTCCTGTTGTATAATGAAGAAAATGGGGCACTAAATTTAGTGCACTCATGAATTGTTAATCCTTGGAGTGTTTACAACTTCTACATTTTTTTGGCCCTCTTTTGGATACCAATTTCTTGACATTTCAGAGTTTGGTTCTTTAAACTACAGTGCATGGCCAATTGTTTTATTTTCTTTCTCATAGTATATGTTACAAAATGGGGTACTAAATTTAGTGCACTCATGAATTATTAAACCTTGGAGTATTTTCAACTTGTAAATTTGTTTTGGCACTCTTTTAGATACCAATTTCATGACATTTCAAATTTTGGTTCTTTAAACTACAGTGCTTGGCGAATTGTTTTTTTTTTCTTTCTCATAGTATATTTTAGAAAATGGGGTACTAAATTTAGTGCACTCATGATTTGTTAATCCTTGAAGTATTTACAACTTGTACGTTTTTTTTGTTTCTCTTTTGGTTACCAATTTCATGACATTTGAGATTTTGGTTCTCTAAACTACAGTGCATGGTGAATTGTTTTTTTTTTATTCTCGTAATATATGCTAGAAAACGGGGCACTAAATTTAGAGCACTCATGAAATATTAGTTCTTTGAGTATTTTTACCTGCTAGATTTTTTTGGCCTTCTTTTGGTTACCAATTTCATGACATTTGAGATTTTTTTTTCCAAAACTACAGCACATGTCCAATTGATTTTCTTTTTCTTTTTTGTAGTATATGTTAGAAAATGGGGCACTAAATTTAGTGCACTCACGAAATCTTAATCCTTGGAGTATTTACAACTTGTTCTTTTTTTTTCTGGCTTTCTTTTTAATACGAATTTCATGACATTTGAGATTGTAGTTCTTTAAATTACAGGGCATGGCCAACTGTTTTTTTTTTCTTTCTTGTAGTATAATAAAGAAAATAGGGCACTAAATTTAGTGCACTTATGAATTGTTAATCGTTGAAGTATTTACAACTTGTAGATTTTTTCTGGCCCTCTTTTGGTTACCAATTTCATGACATTTGAGATTTTGGTTCTTTAAACTACAGTGCATGGCGAATTGTTTTTTTTTTCTTTCTCGTAGAATATGTTAGAAAATGGGGCACTAAACGTAGTGCACTCAGGAGTTCTTAATTTTTGGAGTATTTACATTTTATACAATTTCTTTGGCCCTCTTTTGGTTACAAATTTCATGACATTTGAGATTTTGGTTCTCTAAATAACATTGCATGGCCATTTTTTTTTTTTTTTTCTTTCTTGTAGTATATGTTAGAAAATGGGGCACTAAATTTCGTGCTTTCATGAATTGTTAATCCCTGGAGTATTTACAACTTGTTGATTTTTTGTAGCCTTCTTTTGGTTACCAATTTCATGACATTTGAGTTTGTAGTTCTTTAAACTACAGTGCATGGCCAATTGTTTTTTTTTCTTTCTTATAGTATATGTTACAAAATGGGATACTAAATTTAGTGCACTCATGATTTGTTAATCCTTGGAGTATTTACAACTTGTAAATTTGTTTTGGCACTCTTTTGGATACCAATTTTATGACATTTGAGATTTTGGTTTCTTAAACTCCAGTGCATGGCCAATTCTATTTTTTTTTCTTTCTTGTAGCATATGTTAGATAATGGGGCACTAAATTTAGTGCACTCATAAATTGTTAATCCTTGGAGTATTTACAAATTGTACATTTGTTTTGACCCTCTTTTGGTTACCAACTTTATGACATTCGAGATTGCAGTTTTTAAACTACACCGCATGGCCATATTTTATTTTTTTTCCTGTCTCATAGTGTATGTTAGATAACGGGGCACTAAATTTAATCCACGCATGTATTATTAATCCTTGGAGTGTTTACAACTTGTACATTTGTTTTGGCCCTCTTTTGGTTGTCAATTTTAAGACATTTGAGATTTTGGTTCTTCAAACTACAGTGCATCACCAATTGTCTTTATTTTTCTTTCTCGTAGCATATGTTAGAAAGAAAGGCACTAAATTTAGTATACTTGTGAATTGTTAATCCTTGGAGTATTTACAACTTGTACATTTGTTTTGGCCCTCCTTTGGTTACCAATTTCATGACATTTGAGATTGTAATTCTTTAAACTACAATGCATGGCCAATTCTTTTTTTTTCCTTTCTTGTAGTATATGTTAGAAAATGGGGCACTAAATTTAGTGCACTCATGAATTGTTAATCCTTGGAGTATTTACAACTTGTACCTTTTTTTTGGCCTTCTTTTGGTTACCAATTTTAAGACATTTGGGATTTTGGTTCTTCAAACTACAGTGTATGGTCAATTCTTTTCTATTTCTTTCTCGTAGTATATGTTAGAAAATGGGGCAATAAATTTAGTGCAGTCATGAATTGTTAATCTTTGGAGTATTTACAACTTGTACATTTGTTTTGGCCCTCTTTTGGATTCCAATTTCATGACATTTTAGATTTTGGTTCTTTAAACTACAAGGCATGGCCAATTTTTATTTATTTTTCCTTGTAGTGTATGTTAGAAAATGGGGCAGTAAATTTAGTGCACTCATGAATTGTTAATCCTTGGAGTATTTACAATTTGTGCTTTGTTTTTGGCCCTTTCTTGGTTACCAATTTTATGACATTTGAGATTGCAGTTCTTTAAACTACAGTGCATACATTTGTTTTCCTTTTCCTTGTTGTAGTGTATGTTGGAAAATGGGGCACTAAATTTAGTGCACTCATGAATTCTTAATCCAAGGAGCATTTACAACTTGTAGATTTTCTTGGGCGGTCTTTTGGATACCAATTTCATGACATTTGAGATTGTAGTTCATTAAACTACACGGCATGGCCAATTGTTTTTTTTTTTCTTTCTTGTAGTGTATCTTAGAAAATGGGGCACTAAATTTAGTGCAGTCATGAATTGTTAATCTTTGGAGTATTTTCAACTTGTACATATGTTTTGGCCCTCTTTTGGATTCCAATTTCATGACATTTTAGATTTTGGTTCTTTAAGCTACAATGCATGGCCAATTCGTGTTTTTTTTTCTCGTAGTGTATGTTAGAAAATGGGGCAATAAATTTAGTGCACTCATGAATTGTTAATCCTTGGAGTATTTAGAACTTGTACATTTGTTTTGGCCCTCTTTTGGTTCTTTAAACTTCAGTGCATGGTCAATTTTTTTTTTTTTGTTCTTAGTATATGTTAGAAAATGGGGCACTAAATTAAGTGCACTCACAAATTGTTAATCTTTGGAGTATTTACAACTTGAACCTTTTTCCTGGCCGTCTTTTGGTTACCAAATTCATAACATTTAAGATTATGGTTCTTTAAACTATTGTGCTTGGCCAATTTTTTTTTTTTTTTCTCTTTCTCATTGTATATGTTAGAAAATCGGGTACCAGATTTAGTGCACTCATGAATTGCTAATCCTTGGAGTATTTACAACTTGTACATTTTTTTTGGCCTTCTTTTGGATACCAACTTCATGACATTTGAGATTTTGGTTCTTTAAACTACAGTGCATGGCAAATTTATTAATATTGCTTACTTGTAGTATTTGTTAAAAAATGGGGCAGAAAATTTAGTACACTCATGAACTGGTAATCCTTGGAGTATTTACAACTTGTACATTTGTTTTGGCCCTCTTTTGGTTACCAATTTCATGATATTTGAGGTTGTAGTTCTTTAAAGTACAGTGCATGATGGCCAATTGTTTTCTTTTTCTTTCTCATAGTATATGTTAGAAAATGGGGCACTAAATTAAATGCACTCATGAATTGTTAGTCCTTGGAGTATTAACAATTTGAACATTTTTCTTGGCTCTCTTTTGGTTACCAACTTCATAACATTTGAGATTTGGGTTCTTTAAACTACAATGCATGGCTAATTTTATTTTCTGTTTTTCTTGTAATGTTTGTTAGAAAATGGGGCACTAAATTTAGTGCACTCATGAGTTCTTAATCCTTGGAGTATTTACAACTTCAACATTTTTTTTGGCCTTCTTTTGGATACCAACTTCATGACATTTGAGATTTTGGTTCTTTAAACTACAATGCATGGCCAAATGTTATTTCTTTCTTTCTCGTAGTGTATGTTAGCAAATGGGGCACTATATTTAGTGCACTCATAAATTGTTAATCCTTGGAGTATTTACAACTTCTACATTTTTTTTGGCCCTCTTTTGGTTACCAATTTCATGACATTTGAGATTTGGCTTTTTTAAACTACAATGTATGGCCAATTGTTTTTGTTTTATTCCTCATAGTATATATTAGAAAATGGGGCACTACATTCAGTGCACTCACCAGTTCTTAATCCTTGGAGTATTTACAACTTTTACATTATTTTTGGGCCCTCTTTTGGTTACCAAATTCATGACATTTGAGATTTGGATTCTTTAAACTACAATGCATGGCCAATTTTTTTTTCTGTTTTTCTCGTAATGTTTGTTAGAAAATGGAGCACTAATTTTAGTGCACTCATGAGTTCTTAATCCTTGGAGTACTTAGAACTTCTACATTTTTTTTAGCCCGCTTCTGGTTACCAATTTTGTGACATTTGAGATTTTGGTTCTTTAAACTACAATGTATGGCCAATTGTTTTTGTTTTATTCCTTGTAGTATATGTTAGAAAATGGAGCACTAAATTAAGTACACGCATGAATTGCTAGTCCTTGGAGTATTTACAACTTGTACATTTTTTTTGGCCTTTTTTTGGATACCAACTTCATGATATTTGAGATTTTGGTTCTTTAAACTACAGTGCAGGGCCAATTGTTATTTCTTTCTTTCTCGTAGTGTATGTTAGCAAATGGGCATTGTATTTAGTGCACTCACGAGTTGTTAATCCTTGGAGTATTTACAACTTCTACATTTTTTTTGGCCCTCTTTTGGTTACCAATTTTATGACATTTGAGATTTGGCTTCTTTAAACTACAATGCATGGCCAATTGTTTTTGTTTTATTCCTTGTAGTATATGTTAGAAAATGGGGCACAAAATTTAGTGCACGAATGAATTGTTAATCCTTGGAGTATTTACAACTTGTACATTTTTTTGGGCCCTCTTTTGGTTACTAATTTCATGACATTTGAGATTTTGGTTCTTTGAACTACAGTGCATGGCCAATTGTTTCTTCATTCTTTCTGGTAGTATATGTTAGAAAATGTGGCACTAAATTTAGTGCACGCATGAATTGTCAATCCTTGGAGTATTTACAACTTCTACAATTTGTTTGGCCTTCTTTTGGTTACCAATTTCATTATATTTGAGATTTTATGCCATATTTAACTACTTCTGGAATTTACGGGGAATTCTGGACTTTGTGAAGGTCCTGTCCATTGGGAGATCTTCCCGATGGTATGTACAATGAGTCCGTAATGCCGTTCAAAGGAGATTTAAACCGCTTTGGGATGCTAAGTGGTCTGGAGATTTCCTGATGCAAGGAAATATACTCCTTCGGGATAGAGAGTATTCGAACAAATCAATGAATTTGGAATGATGTCAACTCCGACATTTGCTGTAAGCGGTACATTTGTATCTAGGGTTGGATTAATATGCGACATCACAGATCGGGAGAGCTCACAAGATACTTCCCAAAGTATCACATAACACAAAAGATTTGATGAAGCAACATAATGCAATTACAGACATTTGGTAAGGTGTAATCACAGTCACATAGAAAAGGTGGATTCGCCACTTATATAATCATTTGGATGCAATAAATAGGTGCCTTATAGGCATAATTATGATAAATAACCCAGCTAATCCACTTCCAGCTACATGTTTTTTGGGGCCCAAGACCAATCAAAAGGCGGTGCTATAATGTGTGGACAATCTAACTCTACAGGATCTACATCATCCCTCACATGCAACGCCGGTCGAAGCAAGTGCGGACGTTTCCAATCAAGAGGATCTAAGACAAGCATTACAACACTGTTATTCAAGAGTACCTTGCGCGTCCGAGGAATGTTCAAGACAGTCTTCAGTATTGCACAATGATGGGGATACACCTGGTTCTTCCGTGGATTGTCAGACCCGGCAAAAAATAGAAACCTTGACAGAATTTCCGGCGGTAGAATACGTCGAAGAAGAGCGGCCAGTGTTGAAGGTTGCATTGCGGACCACAAACCACAGTGAGTTTCTTCAACGAAATGTTGGAGAAGACCATGGAAGCCGGGCCAAATTTCGATATTCTGTGGGAGATCCGCCACACCGCCCTTCACGCAGAGATCCCTTGTTAGTACTAAGAGCATCGCCTTCTGCAAAGACCAAGTAAGCCTCAGCACGCAGACATGTACATACAAAAAACGACGTCAATTGATCGTGAGATCTCCCGACCAATATGCAATACAACAGAACCGCTAATTGAAAACACGCATGGATAGTTATTTGAAGAACAGCAACTGAATGTCTTATTTGCTGCATAGCACAAGGAAATTAGCAATACTTCTACGGTGTCACTGTAGCCCAGAATACAGCACTAATAAGGGATGCAGATTTAGGATTCGCGTCAAATACAAAAAAAAGTTTAGGGTGACATACTAGAAGACCGAAAAAACTCAAGCAAAGGAAGTTACGCAGCAGAAATTCAATTGCATTCGATTGAAGCAACAAAAATGGACATTACATAATCCGCCTAAGACTAATAATTCGATGCAAGGTAAAATGATCGTCAGATCTTCCAATCAAGCCAAAGAGAGAGGTCAAAATTATCAATTTCAAATCCGTACTTCAGCAAACCGGAACTGTAGGAGAACTCCCAATCAAACAGTAGAAGCACAACTACAACTTCACTGTCATCCACAAGTATAAAAACAATATCACGGGACAATACAAGGACGGAAATTACATTTCAATGTTCACACGTCACGTCGTATCGTGCGATCTCCTGATGAAGCTTGCCGCGCAGGATGATGACGCCTAGTGTTAAAATGTAATGAAGTGTTCAAAAAATTCCACTCTTCCGAGTAATATGATAAACAATTTCAAAACCAAATTTAGATTAAAGCTGCGAACGAAGAGTAAGAAAACAATTCTAAGTGAGGGTCATGCACCGGAAATGCATTCACATTAGATTTAAAAGACAAGGATAAATGCCTAGAACAGTCCGATCTACCGATAGAATCCACTTCTATGGTATACCATTAGATCTCTAGATGTGCATGCACGCGGATTAATAGTCAAGGTCGAGGTGATCCCTTCGAACTCATAATTATCTTAATCAAAGGCATTCAGGAAAAAAAATTATTTTCACATTTACTACGAGGCTGAATCAATGCTTCCTACAAGCAAAGAATGTCCAGTATTTCGAAAATGCATTTATAATATTTACAGTATGTTCAAGAGTTTTAAGCTACAAGCAATAATATGCACGCCAAAAGGAGATCGTGAGATATCATGATGAAGTCCGTCGAGGAAGAAAAACCAAAACTAAACTACTGCCCTCAAAATGTCAGAGCCTGGTCTGGTCAACGAGACCGCCGGTGGCAGACCATTGTAGAGTGGATGCTTCTTGACATACGCCGGCACAGCTTCCTATGACTTAAATAGACCTGCGAGCCAAGGATTGAGCACCCCCACAAGGTACTACTCTTTCCAGTCCCCTTCAAATTTGCGGGGGAAAATGGCGATATGACAATCGTTCAGGAGGTTTTTCAATGGATCGTCATCATTGAGGAGAACACTCTCGGTTGACCTCAAACCCAGCTTAGTGGCAAAATGATTTAGATCCTTCAGGAAGTAGGGCCTGTCCGGGTGTTTGGGGTCTCTATAGGACGACTTTGTGCAGTCTTCCTGCGTGAGAACAAGCACGTGCTTTGCCTTAACAGACGTCCCCGGCAGCATTTGATTCAATACCTTTGTCACATTTGCCGGTGTCATATTGCTCCAGAAAGCAATGTTTGCATGTCTGTGCACAAAGTCAAGTAACTGACCAACATTCGATCGAAGTGTTACGATGCATCTGTTCAACTCATTGAATGACCTGTGAACAAGAAGTCCATTAAGGTCAAAGACCACATAATACCGCCGCCTTTCTACCTGATTCGATGACTTCGCCACTGGTTCTGCAGGCACTCAAAAAAATGCAGAATACAAGAGAAGCACAGAGTCAGTGACCGGCCAATTCACGATTCGTTATCTCGTATGTACATTGACAATAATGTAGGCATGTTACCTGCGGGAGCTCGGACGCTACAAGCTGGCGACCCTTCCCCCCTCCTTTCATTGCCCAATCGTCTTCTTTCCCTCTTGCCGCCGCTCATTGATCCTTCCCCACTCCTCTCGACGAGCATTCGCCCCTTTCCTCTCTCGTCGGCGCTCACTGGTCCTCTTTCCCCCTCGTCAGCACTCACAGATCCCGTCTCAAGCTCGTCGTCGCTCGAAGGCACCACCCTCCTCCCTTTAACGCCGAGTTGCACTGCCTACCACTCTTCGTCTGCATCAGGTGGATCCCCTCCTTCATACACTGCACGCGGACCATCCTGAAATATCCATTTAAAGACGGGCTTGTAAAGGAAATGGTTCGCTCGCCTTATGGATTCCAAATGAATTTTCTAATCGATATCCAGACGCATCTTCCCATAGTGGTTTAGACTCGGTAAATGACCAAATGCTCTCATACGATCGACAAGACAGAACTTCATTATTTCGTCGGTCTCGTAAGATAAGGCCTCTAGCACTTTGTCAGAATTGCACTCACCGTCATCAAGAACAACCTCTCTTGCAACCTCCAGTGGAACACTGGAGGCTAGTAAAGCAATGTCGACAATCCTCGGCCGCCCTATTTCAGGTTTACTCTTCCTTCCACGAACAGGTAAGGGACTCAGGGGGACCAAGTCAACAAGGGTGTTGGTCTGTACATCAACAGTGATGCCCATCGATGCGAGCAATTGCTTTGGCACCGTCGTGGGATCCCCCGACGAAGACAATGCAACCACTCCCTCCTGGTGTTCAACCCCCTCGCTCTTTGCCTGATTGCTAGTTTGAATTGACACCACTGATTCTTCAGCGATCGTAGGATCCCCCGATCCCTCAGGTCCTCGTGACCTGTTGCGGTCATCTTTCCCTGCGCTAGATCGAGAGTCAGCTAACTCAGTCTGGACAGGTAATGCATGGCTCATCGTGAGATCTCCCGATGTAGGTCTTCCAGGGGCCCCCTCCACGTGTTCCCTCTCCGGGTTAGGTCCGGGGTCACTTTCCCGCCTCCCGACATCAGACTCCTGCGCCATCGTGGGATCCCCCGATACAGGCTGGTCATCATCCCCCTTCGACTCTTTCCTCCCCTCGCTGAGGTCGGCCACATCCTCCCCGCTCCTGACCAGTGACTCCTTCGTCATTGTGGGATCCCCCGATGCTGGTCGGTGAGTGTCCCCGAGGGTTAATAAGACGAGGTCCGGCAACTGTCTATCAGCTCCTGAAACACGAGGTGCCTGCGCATCCTCCTATTGCGGTTGAGTCGACTTGTCAAACTTTGATGGTAACGATCCCGAGGCATAGGTCAAAAGCGTGTCTGCCGCGACTGATGCTTTGGGATTCGGACTACCAGTCGGCTTCGCTGGCGACTATTTGCGCTCCACCAACGACTTACTTGGAGTCCACTTTGAGGTCCCCCCCTTTCGATTATCGCCTGCTGCCTTACGCGCTTGCTTGGACGCCTTTGTGCTCCCGGTATCTTTTGCAGTGTGAGGTTCCTTGACCGGCTTCTTACGCGGCTTCCTCTTGGATATCCTTGGGTCCGTTAATAGGATCCGTGAATTCACTTTGCTTGACGACCCGCTTGATATTGGAATTACAATTTCTTCGGCTGGTAACGGCTCTGGAATACTCTCATGCTGCTCTGTCAGATCTGCCAGCTCCGCCTGCGCCGAATGAACTTCGGGAACTTCGTCAGCATCCTCTGCTGCACTTGGCGGATCAATCAGCTTCTCTCGCTGGGGGGAGGGAGTCGGAGATTTTGCCTGCGAGAAAGGCAATATCCCACCACATCTGAGCTCAATTTGCCCTCCTAGAATCGCATGCGAGAGATATACGCTACCCAACGTCCGGTGATATCACGATGGTTCAGCAAATAATGCACACTAACCTTAGGGTGCTCAACCGACCTTGTTCCTAAACCCGGTCTGTGTTGGGTGATGTCTTCAACTACAGCATCTTCATCATCACTCTCAACTTCCTCGTCCTCGTGTTCGGCCTCCGGAAGAGGAAGGGGTGCTGCCTGCGCATGTTTGTCGTCCCAAATCTGCTTGGTGAAGACCTAACTTAACGTCTTAGCTTCCGCTGAATCCACAACTTCCAGCACTTTACCACCTTCCGAATACTAAAATACAACAACCGGAAATTAGTGACATTCAAATCCCCAAAATCGAAATTGAGATTATCAGAAGAACAAAAGAAAAGACAATCGTTGTAGTGCATACCAAGCCTAGATATGTGAACTCCAGACCCCTGTTGACATTGACAAAGACATAGTCGGTGCAAGCTAGTCCTTCGAATAGAATCAACGCACTACTGATCTTCAGATACGGCATCTGCTGCCGACGCCAGTAAGGGTAGTCGTCCAGCATATGTTCCGCCTTGTACACCTGAGTAAGGCGGTCCAATCCCGGGAAGAAGCTTTTGAAGCAAGTCCGCCAGTCGTGCTCTTCACTGTGCCCAAAAATGAAAACAACAAATACATTGTACCCGTCTCCGGCCGGAGCTTGAGGGAAGAAGTCTTTGGGCCCTGCCATGTAGTTCACAACGTGCCAGTCCCACAACCTGGCTTTGACTTCCATTCTTCGTTTCTCTAGGTGAGCCACAATCATGTGGAACCCTTCAGCATCCGTGAGGAGAACGGTGGCAGAGCAGGCTACGACTGTCTGGTCCTGCGGATCATAGTACTCCAGAGCGTCAAAGAGTCTCTTTAACTTCCGCTCTTCAAGAATTTTGGCGCGACACCCGCAGGACGTTGACTTGTACATGAACCAGATGTACAAGTGCTGCTTCTTCATTCCCCTCCATGCTTTGACGTCCCTTGCCGCCAAGGTGGCGCTGATGTCCCAGCTGCTTTCGTCCATGGTTTTACATAGATAGTGCTCTGAAAAACCACGTGCATTCGCTTGCACCGAATCATCCTCCGCCGTCAGCTTGAAATACGACTCCCACATATGGATCACCAACTGCGGAAGGTCAGCTGGGTCGCACGTCTTGTTGAGATTTTTCGTCCGGTCCTGCAACCACTTTTTTCCAGCAGCGGTTTCCATTGCCTTGTTCACCCACATATCCACATCCTTGTCATTAATGTTCTTTTCCGTCGCAAACTTGACCCACAAAGAGTCCGGGTAAGGCTCGCACTCCATCATCCTCGCGGGCAACAAATGACCCTTGTAATGTGACAAGAGTTTGTTCTTCATTGCCCTGACCAACCAAATTCCACGATAGAATTGTATGCATGCATGTATGAACCATCCATGACACTTTTAGAATGAAGCCATTCCATGGCAGGGCCGATTTCATTCGCCAATTTTTTCTTATTCCACGTGAAGATGACTTTTGCAATAGGCAAGAAGTGAAAATAGTGGAGGAGTCTAAATCTTAAGAGCAATTCCAACTTCCATGATAGAATTTTATGCATGCATGTATGAACCATCCATGACATTTTTAAAATGAAGCCATTCCATGGCAGGGCCCATTTCATTCCCAATTTTGTTTACTTCACGTGAAGATGACTTTTGCAATGGGCAAGAAGTGAAAATAGTGGTGGAATCTAAATCTTAAGAGCAATTCCAACTTCCAAAATAGAATTTTATGCATGCATGTATGAACCATCCATGATACTTCTAAAATGAAGCCATTCCATGGCAGGGCCCATTTCATTCCCCAATTTTTTATTATTCCACGTGAAGATGTCTTTTGCAGTGGGCAAGAAGTGAAAGTAGTGGTGGAATCTAAATCTTAAGAGCAATTCCAACTTCCACGATAGAATTTTATGCATGCATGTATGAACCATCCATGACATTTTTAAAATGAAGCCATTCCATGGCAGGGCCCGTTTCATTCCCAATTTTCTTTACTTCACGTGAAGATGACTTTTGCAATGGGCAAGAAGTGAAAAGAGTGGTGGAATCTAAATCTTAAGAGCAATTCCAACTTCCACGATAGAACTTTATGAATGCATGTATGAACCATCCATGACACTTTTAAAATAAAGCCATTCCATGGCAGGGCCCGTTTCATTCCCAATATTGTTTACTTCACGTGAAGATGAATTTTGCAATGGGCAAGAAGTGAAAATAGTGGTGGAATCTAAATCTTAAGAGCAATTCCTACTTCCACAATAGAATTTTATGCATGCATGTATGAACCATCCATGACACTTTTAAAATGAAGCCATTCCATGGCAGGGCCCATTTCATTCCCCAATTTTTTATTATTCCACGTGAAGATGTCTTTTGCAGTGGGCAAGAAGTGAAAGTAGTGGTGGAATCTAAATCTTAAGAGCAATTCCAACTTCCACGATAGAATTTTATGCATGCATGTATGAACCATCCATGACATTTTTAAAATGAAGCCATTCCATGGCAGGGCCCGTTTCATTCCCAATTTTCTTTACTTCACGTGAAGATGACTTTTGCAATGGGCAAGAAGTGAAAAGAGTGGTGGAATCTAAATCTTAAGAGCAATTCCAACTTCCACGATAGAACTTTATGAATGCATGTATGAACCATCCATGACACTTTTAAAATAAAACCATTCCATGGCAGGGCCCGTTTCCTTCCCAATTTTTTTTTATTCCACGTGAAGATGTCTTTTGCAATGGGCAAGTAGTGAAAATAGTGGAGGAGTCTAAATCATAAGACCAATTCCAACTTCCACGATAGATTTTTATGCATGCATGTATGAACCATCCATGACACTTTTAAAATAAAGCCATTCCATGGCAGGGCCCGTTTCATTCCCAATATTGTTTACTTCACGTGAAGATGACTTTTGCAATAGGCAAGAAGTGAAAAGAGTGGTGGAATCTAAATCTTAAGAGCAATTCCAACTTCCACAATAGAATTTTATGCATGCATGTATGAACCATCCATGACACTTTTAAAATGAAGCCATTCCATGGCAGGGCCCATTTCATTCCCAATTTTGTTTACTTCACGTGAAGATGACTTTTGCAATGGGCAAGAAGTGAAAATAGTGGTGGAATCTAAATCTTATGAGCAATTCCAACTTCCACGATAGAATTTTATGCATGCATGTATGAACCATCCATGACACTTCTAAAATGAAGCCATTTCATGGCAGGGCCCATTTCATTCCCCAATTTTTTATTATTCCACGTGAAGATGTCTTTTGCAGTGGGCAAGAAGTGAAAATAGTGGTGGAACCTAAATCTTAAGAGCAATTCCAACTTCCACGATAGAATTTTATGCATGCATGTATGAACCATCCATGACACTTTTAAAGTAAAGCCATTCCATGGCAGGGCCCATTTCATTCCCAATTTTGTTTACTTCACGTGAAGATGACTTTTGCAATAAACAAGAAGTGAAAATAGTGGTGGAATCTAAATCTTAAGAGCAATTCCAACTTCCACGATAGAATTTTATGCATGCATGTATGAACCATCCATGATACTTCTAAAATGAAGCCATTCCATGGCAGGGCCCCTTTCATTCTCAATTTTGTTTAGTGCACGTGAAGATGACTTTTGCAATGGGCAAGAAGTGAAAATAGTGGTGGAATCCAAATCTTAAGAGCAATTCCAACTTCCACGATAGAATTTTATGCATGCATGTATGAACCATCCATGACACTTTTAAAATGAAGCCATTCCATGGCAGGGCCCGTTTCATTCCCAATATTGTTTACTTCACGTGAAGATGACTTTTGCAATGGGTGAGAAGTGAAAATAGTGGTGGAATCTAAATCTTAAGAGCAATTCCAACTTCCACGATAGAATTTTATGCATGCATGTATGAACCATCCATGACAATTTTAAAATAAAGCCATTCCATTGCAGGGCCCGTTTCATTCCCAATTTTGTTTACTTCACGTGAAGATGACTTTTGCAATGGGTGAGAAGTGAAAATAGTGGTGGAATCCAAATCTTAAGAGCAATTCCAACTTCCACGATAGAATTTTATGCATGCATGTATGAACCATCCATGACACTTTTAAAATGAAGCCATTCCATGGCAGGGCTCGTTTCATTCCCAATTTTCTTTACTTCACGTGGAGATGACTTTTGCAATGGGCAAGAAGTGAAAAGAGTGGTGGAATCTAAATCTTAAGAGCAATTCCAACTTCCACGATAGAATTTTAGGCATGCATGTATGAACCATCCATGACACTTTTAAAATAAAGCCATTCCATGGCAGGGCCCGTTTCATTCCCAGTTTTGTTTACTGCACGTGAAGATGACTTTTGCAGTGGGCAAGAACTGAGAATAGTGGTGGAATCTAAATCTTAAGAGCAATTCCAACTTCCACGATAGAATTTTATGCATGCATGTATGAACCATCCATGACACTTTTAAAATGAAGCCATTCCATGGCAGGGCCCGTTTCATTCCCAATTTTGTTTACTTCACGTGAAGATGACTTTTGCAGTGGCCAAGAAGTGAAAATAGTGGTGGAATCTAAATCTTAAGAGCAATTCCAACTTCCACGATAGAATTTTATGCATGCATGTATGAACCATCCATGACATTTTTAAAATGAAGCCATTCCATGGCAGGGCCCATTTCATTCTCAATTTTGTTTAGTGCACGTGAAGATGACTTTTGCAATGGGCAAGAAGTGAAAATAGTGGTGGAATCCAAATCTTAAGAGCAATTCCAACTTCCACGATAGAATTTTATGCATGCATGTATGAACCATCCAAGACACTTTTAAAATGAAGCCTTTCCATGGCAGGGCCCGTTTCATTCCCAATATTGTTTACTTCACGTGAAGATGAATTTTGCAATGGGCAAGAAGTGAAAATAGTGGTGGAGTCTAAATCTTAAGAGCAATTCCAACTTCCACAATAGAATTTTATGCATGCATGTATGAACCATCCATGACAATTTTAAAATAAAGCCATTCCATGGCAGGGCCCGTTTCATTCCCAATTTTGTTTACTTCACGTGAAGATGACTTTTGCAATAGGCAAGAAGTGAAAATAGTGGTGGAATCTAAATCTTAAGAGCAATTCCAACTTCCACGATAGAATTTTATGCATGCATGTATGAACCATCCATGACACTTTTAAAATAAAGCCATTCCATGGCAGGGCCCGTTTCATTCCCAATTTTGTTTACTTCACGTGAAGATGACTTTTGCAATGGGCAAGAAGTGAAAATAGTGGTGGAATCTAAATCTTAAGAGCAATTCCAACTTCCACGATAGAATTTCATGCATGCATGTATGAACCATCCATGATACTTTTAAAATGAAGCCATTCCATGGCAGGGCCCGTTTCATTCCCAATTTTGTTTACTTCACGTGAAGATGACTTTTGCAATGGGCAAGAAGTGAAAATAGTGGTGGAATCTAAATCTTAAGAGCAATTCCAACTTCCACGATAGAATTTCATGCATGCATGTATGAACCATCCATGATACTTTTAAAATGAAGCCATTCCATGGCAGGGCCCGTTTCATTCCCAATTTTGTTTACTTCACGTGAAGATGAATTTTGCAATGGGCAAGAAGTGAAAATAGTGGTGGAATCTAAATCTTAAGAGCAATTCCAACTTCCACGATAGAATTTTATGCATGCATGTATGAACCATCCATGATACTTCTAAAATGAAGCCATTCCATGGCAGGGCCCGTTTCGATCCCAATTTTGTTTAGTTCACGTGAATATGACTTTTGCAATGGGCAAGAAGTGAAAATAGTGGTGGAATCTAAATCTTAAGAGCAATTCCAACTTCCACGATAGAATTTTATGCATGCATGTATGAACCATCCATGACACTTTTAAAATGAAGCCATTCCATGGCAAGGCCCGTTTCATTCCCAATATTGTTTACTTCACGTGAAGATGACTTTTGCAATGGGCAAGAAGTGAAAATAGTGGTGGAATCTAAATCTTAAGAGCAATTCCAACTTCCACGATAGAATTTTATGCATGCATGTATGAACCATCCATGACATTTTTAAAATGAAGCCATTCCATGGCAGGGCCCATTTCATTCCCAGTTTTGTTTAGTTCACGTGAAGATGACTTTTGCAATGGGCAAGAAGTGAAAAGAGTGGTGGAATCTAAATCTTAAGAGCAATTTCAACTTCCACAATAGAATTTTATGCATGCATGTATGAACCATCCATGACACTTTTAAAATAAAGCCATTCCATGGCAGGGCCCGTTTCATTCCCAATTTTATTTACTTCACGTGAAGATGACTTTTGCAGTGGGCAAGAAGTGAAAATAGTGGTGGAATCTAAATCTTAAGAGCAATTCCAACTTCCACGATAGAATTTTATGCATGCATGTATGAACCATCCATGACACTTTTAAAATGAAGCCATTCCATGGCAAGGCCCGTTTCATTCCCAATATTGTTTACTTCATGTGAAGATGACTTTTGCAATCGGCAAGAAGTGAAAATAGTGGTGGAATCTAAATCTTAAGAGCAATTCCAACTTCCACAATAGAATTTTATGCATGCATGTATGAACCATCCATGATACTTCTAAAATGAAGCCATTCCATGGCAGGGCCCATTTCATTCCCCAATTTTTTATTATTCCACGTGAAGATGTCTTTTGTAGTGGGCAAGAAGTGAGAAGAGTGGTGGAATCTAAATCTTAAGAGCAATTCCAACTTCCACGATAGAATTTTATGCATGTATGTATGAACCATCCATACCACTTTTAAAATAAAGCCATTCGATGGCAGGGCCCGTTTCATTCCCAATTTTGTTTACTTCACGTGAATATGACTTTTGCAATGGGCAAGAAGTGAAAAGAGTGGTGGAATCTAAATCTTAAGAGCAATTCCAACTTCCACGATAGAATTTTATGCATGGATGTATGAACCATCCATGACATTTTTAAAATGAAGCCATTCCATGGCAGGGCCCGTTTCATTCCCAATTTTATTTACTTCACGTGAAGATGACTTTTGCAATAGGCAAGAAGTGAAAATAGTGGTGGAATCTAAATCTTAAGAGCAATTCCAACTTCCACGATAGAATTTTATGCATGCATGTATGAACCATCCATGATATTTTTAAAATGAAGCCATTCCATGGCAGGGCCCGTTTCATTCCCAATTCTGTGTAGTTCACGTGAAGATGACTTTTGCAATGGGCAAGAAGTGAAAATAGTGGTGGAATCTAAATCTTAAGAGCAATTCCAACTTCCACGATAGAATTTTATGCATGCATGTATGAACCATCCATGACACTTTTAAAATAAAGCCATTCGATGGCAGGGCCCGTTTCATTCCCAATTTTGTTTACTTCACGTGAAGATGACTTTTGCAATGGGCAAGAAGTGAAAATAGTGGTGGAATCTAAATCTTAAGAGCAATTCCAACTTCCACGATAGAATTTTATGCATGCATGTATGAACCATCCATGATATTTTTAAAATAAAGCCATTCCATGGCAGGGCCCGTTTCATTTCCAATATTGTTTACTTCACGTGAAGATGACTTTTGCAGTGGGCAAGAAGTGAAAATAGAGGTGGAATCTAAATCTTAAGAGCAATTCCAACTTCCACAATAGAATTGTATGCATGCATGTATGAACCATCCATGACACTTTTAAAATAAAGCCATTCGATGGCAGGGCCCGTTTCATTCCCAATTTTGTTTACTTCACGTGAAGATGACTTTTGCAGTGGGCAAGAAGTGAAAATAGTGGTGGAATCTAAATCTTAAGAGCAATTCCAACTTCCATGATGGAATTGTATGCATGCGTGTATGAACCATCCATGACATTTTTAAAATAAAGCCATTCGATGGCAGGGCCCGTTTCATTCCCAAATTTTATTTACTTCACGTGAAGATGACTTTTGCAGTGGGCAAGAAGTGAAAACAGTGGTGGAATCTAAATCTTAAGAGCAATTCCAACTTCCACGATAGAATTTTATGCATGCATGTATGAACCATCCATGACACTTTTAAAATGAAGCCATTCCATGGCAAGGCCCGTTTCATTCCCAATATTGT
The DNA here is from genome assembly GCA_951799445.1 of Pseudisothecium myosuroides. Taxonomy (NCBI): domain Eukaryota; kingdom Viridiplantae; phylum Streptophyta; class Bryopsida; order Hypnales; family Lembophyllaceae; genus Pseudisothecium; species Pseudisothecium myosuroides. The sequence continues at coordinate 3,495,034 of OX637297.1, forward strand.
TTACTTCATGTGAAGATGACTTTTGCAATCGGCAAGAAGTGAAAATAGTGGTGGAATCTAAATCTTAAGAGCAATTCCAACTTCCACAATAGAATTCTATGCATGCATGTATGAACCATCCATGATACTTCTAAAATGAAGCCATTCCATGGCAAGGCCCGTTTCATTCCCAATATTGTTTACTTCACGTGAAGATGACTTTTGCAGTGGGCAAGAAGTGAAAATAGTGGTGGAATCTAAATCTTAAGAGCAATTCCAACTTCCATGATGGAATTGTATGCATGCGTGTATGAACCATCCATGACATTTTTAAAATAAAGCCATTCGATGGCAGGGCCCGTTTCATTCCCAAATTTTATTTACTTCACGTGAAGATGACTTTTGCAGTGGGCAAGAAGTGAAAACAGTGGTGGAATCTAAATCTTAAGAGCAATTCCAACTTCCAAAATAGAATTTTATGCATGCATGTATGAACCATCCATGACACTTTTAAAATAAAGCCATTCCATGGCAGGGCCCGTTTCATTCCCAATGTTACTTACTTCACGTCAAGATGACTTTTGCAGTGGGCAAGAAGTGAAAATAGTGGTGGAATCTAAATCTTAAGAGCAATTCCAACTTCCACAATAGAATTTTATGCATGCATGTATGAACCATCCATGACACTTTTAAAATAAAGCCATTCGATGGCAGGGCCCATTTCATTCCCAGTTTTGTTTAGTTCACGTGAAGATGACTTTTGCAATGGGCAAGAAGTGAAAAGAGTGGTGGAATCTAAATCTTAAGAGCAATTCCAACTTCCACGATAGAATTTTATGCATGCATGTATGAACCATCCATGACACTTTTAAAATAAAGCCATTCCATGGCAGGGCCCGTTTCATTCCCAATGTTACTTACTTCACGTGAAGATGACTTTTGCAGTGGGCAAGAAGTGAAAATAGTGGTGGAATCTAAATCTTAAGAGCAATTCCAACTTCCACAATAGAATTTTATGCATGCATGTATGAACCATCCATGATATTTTTAAAATGAAGCCATTCCATGGCAGGGCCCGTTTCATTCCCAATTCTGTGTAGTTCACGTGAAGATGACTTTTGCAATGGGCAAGAAGTGAAAATAGTGGTGGAATCTAAATCTTAAGAGCAATTCCAACTTCCACGATAGAATTTTATGCATGTATGTATGAACCATCTATGACATTTTTAAATGAAGCCATTCCATGGCAGGGCCCATTTCATTCCCAATTTTCTTTACTTCTCGTGAAGATGACTTTTGCAATGGGCAAGAAGTGAAAGAGTGGTGGAATCTAAATCTTAAGAGCAATTCCAACTTCCACGATAGAATTGTATGCATGCATGTATGAACCATCCATGACATTTTTAAATGAAGCCATTCCATGGCAGGGCCCATTTCATTCCCAATTTTATTTACTTCACGTGAAGATGACTTTTGCAGTGGGCAAGAAGTGAAAACAGTGGTGGAATCTAAATCTTAAGAGCAATTCCAACTTCCACGATAGAATTTTATGCATGCATGTATGAACCATCCATGACATTTTTAAAATGAAGCCATTCCATGGCAGGGCCCATTTCATTCCCAGTTTTGTTTAGTTCACGTGAAGATGACTTTTGCAATGGGCAAGAAGTGAAAAGAGTGGTGGAATCTAAATCTTAAGAGCAATTCCAACTTCCACAATAGAATTTTATGCATGCATGTATGAACCATCCATGACACTTTTAAAATAAAGCCATTCCATGGCAGGGCCCGTTTCATTCCCAATTTTATTTACTTCACGTGAAGATGACTTTTGCAATAGGCAAGAAGTGAAAATAGTGGTGGAATCTAAATCTTAAGAGCAATTCCAACTTCCACAATAGAATTTTATGCATGCATGTATGAACCATCCATGATATTTTTAAAATGAAGCCATTCCATTGCAGGGCCCGTTTCATTCCCAGTTTTGTTTAGTTCACGTGAAGATGACTTTTGCAATGGGCAAGAAGTGAAAATAGTGGTGGAATCTAAATCTTAAGAGCAATTCCAACTTCCACGATAGAATTGTATGCATGCATGTATGAACCATCCATGACATTTTTAAATGAAGCCATTCCATGGCAGGGCCCGTTTCATTCCCAATGTTACTTACTTCACGTGAAGATGACTTTTGCAGTGGGCAAGAAGTGAAAATAGTGGTGGAATCTAAATCTTAAGAGCAATTCCAACTTCCACGATAGAATTGTATGCATGCATGTATGAACCATCCATGACATTTTTAAATGAAGCCATTCCATGGCAGGGCCCGTTTCATTCCCAATGTTACTTACTTCACGTGAAGATGACTTTTGCAGTGGGCAAGAAGTGAAAATAGTGGTGGAATCTAAATCTTAAGAGCAATTCCAACTTCCACAATAGAATTTTATGCATGCATGTATGAACCATCCATGACACTTTTAAAATAAAGCCATTCGATGGCAGGGCCCATTTCATTCCCAGTTTTGTTTAGTTCACGTGAAGATGACTTTTGCAATGGGCAAGAAGTGAAAATAGTGGTGGAATCTAAATCTTAAGAGCAATTCCAACTTCCACGATAGAATTTTATGCATGCATGTATGAACCATCCATGACATTTTTAAAATGAAGCCATTCCATGGCAGGGCCCGTTTCATTCCCAATTTTGTTTACTTCACGTGAAGATGACTTTTGCAATAGGCAAGAAGTGAAAGAGTGGTGGAATCTAAATCTTAAGAGCAATTCCAACTTCCACGATAGAATTTTATGCATGTATGTATGAACCATCCATACCACTTTTAAAATAAAGCCATTCCATGGCAGGGCCCGTTTCATTCCCAATTTTCTTTACTTCACGTGAAGATGACTTTTGCAGTGGGCAAGAAGTGAAAATAGTGGTGGAATCTAAATCTTAAGAGCAATTCCAACTTCCATGATGGAATTGTATGCATGCGTGTATGAACCATCCATGATATTTTTAAAATGAAGCCATTCCATGGCAGGGCCCGTTTCATTCCCAATTCTGTGTAGTTCACGTGAAGATGACTTTTGCAATGGGCAAGAATTGAAAATAGTGGTGGAATCTAAATCTTAAGAGCAATTCCAACTTCCACGATAGAATTTTATGCATGTATGTATGAACCATCCATGACATTTTTAAATGAAGCCATTCCATGGCAGGGCCCATTTCATTCCCAATTTTCTTTACTTCTCGTGAAGATGACTTTTGCAATGGGCAAGAAGTGAAAGAGTGGTGGAATCTAAATCTTAAGAGCAATTCCAACTTCCACGATAGAATTTTATGCATGTATGTATGAACCATCCATACCACTTTTAAAATAAAGCCATTCCATGGCAGGGCCCGTTTCATTCCCAATTTTCTTTACTTCACGTGAAGATGACTTTTGCAATGGGCAAAAAGTGAAAATAGTGGTGGAATCTCAATCATAAGACCAATTCCAATCTCCACGATAGAATTTTATGCATGTATGTATGAACCATCCATACCACTTTTAAAATAAAGCCATTCCATGGCAGGGCCCATTTCATTCCCAATTTTGTTTACTTCACGTGAAGATGACTTTTGCAGTGGGCAAGAAGTGAAAATAGTGGTGGAATCTAAATCTTAAGAGCAATTCCAACTTCCATGATGGAATTGTATGCATGCGTGTATGAACCATCCATGACATTTTTAAAATAAAGCCATTCGATGGCAGGGCCCGTTTCATTCCCAAATTTTATTTACTTCACGTGAAGATGACTTTTGCAGTGGGCAAGAAGTGAAAACAGTGGTGGAATCTAAATCTTAAGAGCAATTCCAACTTCCACGATAGAATTTTATGCATGCATGTATGAACCATCCATGATATTTTTAAAATAAAGCCATTCCATGGCAGGGCCCGTTTCATTCCCAATATTGTTTACTTCACGTGAAGATGACTTTTGCAGTGGGCAAGAAGTGAAAATAGTGGTGGAATCTAAATCTTAAGAGCAATTCCAACTTCCACAATAGAATTTTATGCATGCATGTATGAACCATCCATGACATTTTTAAAATGAAGCCATTCGATGGCAGGGCCCGTTTCATTCCCAAATTTTATTTACTTCACGTGAAGATGACTTTTGCAGTGGGCAAGAAGTGAAAACAGTGGTGGAATCTAAATCTTAAGAGCAATTCCAACTTCCACGATAGAATTTTATGCATGCATGTATGAACCATCCATGATATTTTTAAAATAAAGCCATTCCATGGCAGGGCCCGTTTCATTCCCAATATTGTTTACTTCACGTGAAGATGACTTTTGCAGTGGGCAAGAAGTGAAAATAGTGGTGGAATCTAAATCTTAAGAGCAATTCCAACTTCCACGATAGAATTTTATGCATGCATGTATGAACCATCCATGACATTTTTAAAATGAAGCCATTCCATGGCAGGGCCCCTTTCATTCTCAATTTTGTTTAGTGCACGTGAAGATGACTTTTGCAATGGGCAAGAAGTGAAAATAGTGGTGGAATCCAAATCCTAAGAGCAATTCCAACTTCCACGATAGAATTTTATGCATGCATGTATGAACCATCCAAGACACTTTTAAAATGAAGCCTTTCCATGGCAGGGCCCGTTTCATTCCCAATATTGTTTACTTCACGTGAAGATGAATTTTGCAATGGGCAAGAAGTGAAAATAGTGGTGGAGTCTAAATCTTAAGAGCAATTCCAACTTCCACAATAGAATTTTATGCATGCATGTATGAACCATCCATGACACTTTTAAAATAAAGCCATTCCATGGCAGGGCCCGTTTCATTCCCAATTTTGTTTACTTCACGTGAAGATGTCTTTTGCAGTGGGCAAGAAGTGAAAATAGTGGTGGAATCTAAATCTTAAGAGCAATTCCAACTTCCACGATAGAATTTTATGCATGCATGTATGAACCATCCATGACACTTTTAAAATGAAGCCATTCCATGGCAAGGCCCGTTTCATTCCCAATATTGTTTACTTCATGTGAAGATGACTTTTGCAATCGGCAAGAAGTGAAAATAGTGGTGGAATCTAAATCTTAAGAGCAATTCCAACTTCCACAATAGAATTTTATGCATGCATGTATGAACCATCCATGACACTTTTAAAATAAAGCCATTCCATGGCAGGGCCCGTTTCATTCCCAATTTTGTTTACTTCACGTGAAGATGACTTTTGCAATGGGCAAGAAGTGAAAATAGTGGTGGAATGTAAATCTTAAGAGCAATTCCAACTTCCACGATAGAATTTTATGCATGCATGTATGAACCATCCATGACACTTTTAAAATGAAGCCATTCCATGGCAAGGCCCGTTTCATTCCCAATATTGTTTACTTCATGTGAAGATGACTTTTGCAATCGGCAAGAAGTGAAAATAGTGGTGGAATCTAAATCTTAAGAGCAATTCCAACTTCCACAATAGAATTTTATGCATGCATGTATGAACCATCCATGATACTTCTAAAATGAAGCCATTCCATGGCAGGGCCCATTTCATTCCCCAATTTTTTATTATTCCACGTGAAGATGTCTTTTGTAGTGGGCAAGAAGTGAGAAGAGTGGTGGAATCTAAATCTTAAGAGCAATTCCAACTTCCACGATAGAATTTTATGCATGTATGTATGAACCATCCATACCACTTTTAAAATAAAGCCATTCCATGGCAGGGCCCGTTTCATTCCCAATTTTCTTTACTTCACGTGAATATGACTTTTGCAATGGGCAAGAAGTGAAAAGAGTGGTGGAATCTAAATCATAAGACCAATTCCAACTTCCACGATAGAATTTTAGGCATGCATGTATGAACCATCCATGACACTTTTAAAATGAAGCCATTCCATGGCAGGGCCCGTTTCATTCCCAATTTTGTTTACTTCACGTGAAGATGACTTTTGCAGTGGGCAAGAAGTGAAAATAGTGGTGGAATCTAAATCTTAAGAGCAATTCCAACTTCCACGATAGAATTGTATGCATGCGTGTATGAACCATCCATGACACTTTTAGAATGAAGCCATTCCATGGCAGGGCCCATTTCATTCGCCAATTTTTTTTTATTCCACGTGAAGATGACTTTTTCAGTGGGCAAGAAGTGAAAATAGTGGTGGAATCTAAATCTTAAGAGCAATTCCAACTTCCACAATAGAATTTTATGCATGCATGTATGAACCATCCATGACACTTTTAAAATAAAGCCATTCGATGGCAGGGCCCATTTCATTCCCAGTTTTGTTTAGTTCACGTGAAGATGACTTTTGCAATGGGCAAGAAGTGAAAAGAGTGGTGGAATCTAAATCTTAAGAGCAATTCCAACTTCCACGATAGAATTTTATGCATGCATGTATGAACCATCCATGACACTTTTAAAATAAAGCCATTCCATGGCAGGGCCCGTTTCATTCCCAATGTTACTTACTTCACGTGAAGATGACTTTTGCAGTGGGCAAGAAGTGAAAATAGTGGTGGAATCTAAATCTTAAGAGCAATTCCAACTTCCCCAATAGAATTTTATGCATGCATGTATGGACCATCCATGACATTTTTAAAATGAAGCCATTCCATGGCAGGGCCCCTTTCATTCTCAATTTTGTTTAGTGCACGTGAAGATGACTTTTGCAATGGGCAAGAAGTGAAAATAGTGGTGGAATCCAAATCTTAAGAGCAATTCCAACTTCCACGATAGAATTTTATGCATGCATGTATGAACCATCCAAGACACTTTTAAAATGAAGCCTTTCCATGGCAGGGCCCGTTTCATTCCCAATATTGTTTACTTCACGTGAAGATGAATTTTGCAATGGGCAAGAAGTGAAAACAGTGGTGGAGTCTAAATCTTAAGAGCAATTCCAACTTCCACAATAGAATTTTATGCATGCATGTATGAACCATCCATGACACTTTTAAAATAAAGCCATTCCATGGCAGGGCCCGTTTCATTCCCAATTTTGTTTACTTCACGTGAAGATGTCTTTTGCAATAGGCAAGAAGTGAAAATAGTGGTGGAATCTAAATCTTAAGAGCAATTCCAACTTCCACGATAGAATTTTATGCATGCATGTATGAACCATCCATGACACTTTTAAAATAAAGCCATTCCATGGCAGGGCCCGTTTCATTCCCAATTTTGTTTACTTCACGTGAAGATGACTTTTGCAATGGGCAAGAAGTGAAAATAGTGGTGGAATCTAAATCTTAAGAGCAATTCCAACTTCCACGATAGAATTTTATGCATGCATGTATGAACCATCCATGATACTTTTAAAATGAAGCCATTCCATGGCAGGGCCCGTTTCATTCCCAATTTTGTTTACTTCACGTGAAGATGACTTTTGCAATGGGCAAGAATTGAAAATAGTGGTGGAATCTAAATCTTAAGAGCAATTCCAACTTCCACGATAGAATTTTATGCATGCATGTATGAACCATCCATGACACTTTTAAAATGAAGCCATTCCATGGCAAGGCCCGTTTGATTCCCAATATTGTTTACTTCATGTGAAGATGACTTTTGCAATCGGCAAGAAGTGAAAATAGTGGTGGAATCTAAATCTTAAGAGCAATTCCAACTTCCACAATAGAATTTTATGCATGCATGTATGAACCATCCATGATACTTCTAAAATGAAGCCATTCCATGGCAGGGCCCATTTCATTCCCCAATTTTTTATTATTCCACGTGAAGATGTCTTTTGTAGTGGGCAAGAAGTGAGAAGAGTGGTGGAATCTAAATCTTAAGAGCAATTCCAACTTCTACGATAGAATTTTATGCATGTATGTATGAACCATCCATACCACTTTTAAAATAAAGCCATTCCATGGCAGGGCCCGTTTCATTCCCAATTTTCTTTAGTTCACGTGAATATGACTTTTGCAATGGGCAAGAAGTGAAAAGAGTGGTGGAATCTAAATCATAAGACCAATTCCAACTTCCACGATAGAATTTTATGCATGCATGTATGAACCATCCATGACACTTTTAAAATGAAGCCATTCCATGGCAGGGCCCGTTTCATTCCCAATTTTGTTTACTTCACGTGAAGATGACTTTTGCAGTGGGCAAGAAGTGAAAATAGTGGTGGAATCTAAATCTTAAGAGCAATTCCAACTTCCACGATAGAATTGTATGCATGCGTGTATGAACCATCCATGACACTTTTAGAATGAAGCCATTCCATGGCAGGGCCCATTTCATTCGCCAATTTTTTTTTATTCCACGTGAAGATGACTTTTTCAGTGGGCAAGAAGTGAAAATAGTGGTGGAATCTAAATCTTAAGAGCAATTCCAACTTCCACAATAGAATTTTATGCATGCATGTATGAACCATCCATGACATTTTTAAATGAAGCCATTCCATGGCAGGGCCCATTTCATTCCCAATTTTATTTACTTCATGTGAAGATGACTTTTGCAGTGGGCAAGAAGTGAAAACAGTGGTGGAATCTAAATCTTAAGAGCAATTCCAACTTCCACGATAGAATTTTATGCATGCATGTATGAACCATCCATGACACTTTTAAAATAAAGCCATTCCATGGCAGGGCCCGTTTCATTCCCAATGTTACTTACTTCACGTGAAGATGACTTTTTTAGTGGGCAAGAAGTGAAAATAGTGGTGGAATCTAAATCTTAAGAGCAATTCCAACTTCCACAATAGAATTTTATGCATGCATGTATGAACCATCCATGACACTTTTAAAATAAAGCCATTCGATGGCAGGGCCCATTTCATTCCCAGTTTTGTTTTGTTCACGTGAAGATGACTTTTGCAATGGGCAAGAAGTGAAAAGAGTGGTGGAATCTAAATCTTAAGAGCAATTCCAACTTCCACGATAGAATTTTATGCATGCATGTATGAACCATCCATGACACTTTTAAAATAAAGCCATTCCATGGCAGGGCCCGTTTCATTCCCAATGTTACTTACTTCACGTGAAGATGACTTTTGCAGTGGGCAAGAAGTGAAAATAGTGGTGGAATCTAAATCTTAAGAGCAATTCCAACTTCCACAATAGAATTTTATGCATGCATGTATGAACCATCCATGACACTTTTAAAATAAAGCCATTCCATGGCAGGGCCCGTTTCATTCCCGATTTTATTTACTTCACGTGAAGATGACTTTTGCAGTGGGCAAGAAGTGAAAATAGTGGTGGAATCTAAATCTTAAGAGCAATTCCAACTTCCACGATAGAATTTTATGCATGCATGTATGAACCATCCATGACACTTTTAAAATAAAGCCATTCGATGGCAGGGCCCGTTTCATTCCCAAATTTTATTTACTTCACGTGAAGATGACTTTTGCAGTGGGCAAGAAGTGAAAATAGTGGTGGAGTCTAAATCTTAAGAGCAATTCCAACTTCCACGATAGAATTGTATGCATGCGTGTATGAACCATCCATGACACTTTTAAAATAAAGCCATTCCATGGCAGGGCCCGTTTCATTCCCAATGTTACTTACTTCACGTGAAGATGACTTTTGCAGTGGGCAAGAAGTGAAAACAGTGGTGGAATCTAAATCTTAAGAGCAATTCCAACTTCCACGATAGAATTTTATGCATGCATGTATGAACCCTCCATGACATTTTTAAATGAAGCCATTCTATGGCAGGGCCCATTTCATTCCCAATTTTATTTACTTCACGTGAAGATGACTTTTGCAGTGGGCAAGAAGTGAAAATAGTGGTGGAGTCTAAATCTTAAGAGCAATTCCAACTTCCACGATAGAATTGTATGCATGCGTGTATGAACCATCCATGACACTTTTAGAATGAAGCCATTCCATGGCAGGGCCCGTTTCATTCCCAATTTTCTTTACTTCTCGTGACGATGACTTTTGCAATGGGCAAGAAGTGAAAGAGTGGTGGAATCTAAATCTTAAGAGCAATTCCAACTTCTACGATAGGATTTTATGCATGCATGTATGAACCATCCATGACACTTTTAAAATAAAGCCATTCCATGGCAGGGCCCGTTTCATTCCCAATTTTATTTACTTCACGTGAAGATGACTTTTGCAGTGGGCAAGAAGTGAAAATAGTGGTGGAATCTAAATCTTAAGAGCAATTCCAACTTCCACGATAGAATTTTATGCATGCATGTATGAACCATCCATGATATTTTTAAAATGAAGCCATTCCATGGCAGGGCCCGTTTCATTCCCAATTCTGTGTAGTTCACGTGAAGATGACTTTTGCAATGGGCAAGAAGTGAAAATAGTGGTGGAATCTAAATCTTAAGAGCAATTCCAACTTCCACGATAGAATTTTATGCATGCATGTATGAACCATCCATGACATTTTTAAATGAAGCCATTCCATGGCAGGGCCCATTTCATTCCCAATTTTCTTTACTTCTCGTGACGATGACTTTTGCAATGGGCAAGAAGTGAAAGAGTGGTGGAATCTAAATCTTAAGAGCAATTCCAACTTCCACGATAGAATTTTATGCATGTATGTATGAACCATCCATGACATTTTTAAATGAAGCCATTCCATGGCAGGGCCCATTTCATTCCCAATATTGTTTACTTCACGTGAAGATGACTTTTGCAATGGGCAAGAAGTGAAAAGAGTGGTGGAATCTAAATCATAAGACCAATTCCAACTTCCACGATAGAATTTTATGCATGTATGTATGAACCATCCATACCACTTTTAAAATAAAGCCATTCCATGGCAGGGCCTGTTTCATTCCCAATTTTGTTTACTTCACGTGAAGATGACTTTTGCAGTGGGCAAGAAGTGAAAATAGTGGTGGAATCTAAATCTTAAGAGCAATTCCAACTTCCACGATAGAATTGTATGCATGCGTGTATGAACCATCCATGACACTTTTAGAATGAAGCCATTCCATGGCAGGGCCCGTTTCATTCCCAATTTTCTTTACTTCTCGTGACGATGACTTTTGCAATGGGCAAGAAGTGAAAATAGTGGTGGAATCTAAATCTTAAGAGAAATTCCAACTTCCACGATAGAATTGTATGCATGCGTGTATGAACCATCCATGACACTTTTAGAATGAAGCCATTCCATGGCAGGGCCCATTTCATTCGCCAATTTTTTTTTATTCCACGTGAAGATGACTTTTTCAGTGGGCAAGAAGTGAAAATAGTGGTGGAATCTAAATCTTAAGAGCAATTCCAACTTCCACAATAGAATTTTATGCATGCATGTATGAACCATCCATGACACTTTTAAAATAAAGCCATTCCATGGCAGGGCCCGTTTCATTCCCAGTTTTATTTACTTCACGTGAAGATGACTTTTGCAGTGGGCAAGAAGTGAAAATAGTGGTGGAATCTAAATCTTAAGAGCAATTCCAACTTGCACGATAGAATTTTATGCATGCATGTATGAACCATCCATGACATTTTTAAAATAAAGCCATTCCATGGCAGGGCCCGTTTCATTCCCAGTTTTGTTTAGTTCACGTGAAGATGACTTTTGCAATGGGCAAGAAGTGAAAATAGTGGTGGAATCTAAATCTTAAGAGCAATTCCAACTTCCACGATAGAATTTTATGCATGCATGTATGAACCATCCATGACACTTTTAAAATAAAGCCATTCCATGGCAGGGCCTGTTTCATTCCCAATATTGTTTACTTCACGTGAAGATGACTTTTGCAGTGGGCAAGAAGTGAAAATAGTGGTGGAATCTAAATCTTAAGAGCAATTCCAACTTCCACGATAGAATTTTATGCATGCATGTATGAACCATCCATGACATTTTTAAAATAAAGCCATTCCATGGCAGGGCCCGTTTCATTCCCAGTTTTGTTTAGTTCACGTGAAGATGACTTTTGCAATGGGCAAGAAGTGAAAATAGTGGTGGAATCTAAATCTTAAGAGCAATTCCAACTTCCACGATAGAATTTTATGCATGCATGTATGAACCATCCATGATATTTTTAAAATGAAGCCATTCCATGGCAGGGCCCGTTTCATTCCCAATTTTGTTTACTTCACGTGAAGATGTCTTTTGCAATGGGCAAGAAGTGAAAATAGTGGTGGAATCTAAATCTTAAGAGCAATTCCAACTTCCACGATAGAATTTTATGCATGCATGTATGAACCATCCATGACATTTTTAAATGAAGCCATTCCATGGCAGGGCCCATTTCATTCCCAATTTTCTTTACTTCTCGTGAAGATGACTTTTGCAATGGGCAAGAAGTGAAAGAGTGGTGGAATCTAAATCTTAAGAGCAATTCCAACTTCCACGATAGAATTTTATGCATGCATGTATGAACCATCCATGACATTTTTAAAATGAAGCCATTCCATGGCAGGGCCCATTTCATTCCCAATTTTCTTTACTTCTCGTGAAGATGACTTTTGCAATGGGCAAGAAGTGAAAGAGTGGTGGAATCTAAATCTTAAGAGCAATTCCAACTTCCACGATAGAATTTTATGCATGCATGTATGAACCATCCATGACATTTTTAAAATGAAGCCATTCCATGGCAGGGCCCATTTCATTCCCAATTTTCTTTACTTCTCGTGAAGATGACTTTTGCAATGGGCAAGAAGTGAAAGAGTGGTGGAATCTAAATCTTAAGAGCAATTCCAACTTCCACGATAGAATTTTATGCATGCATGTATGAACCATCCATGACACTTTTAAAATAAAGCCATTCCATGGCAGGGCCCGTTTCATTCCCAATTTTGTTTACTTCACGTGAAGATGACTTTTGCAGTGGGCAAGAAGTGAAAATAGTGGTGGAATCTAAATCTTAAGAGCAATTCCAACTTCCACGATAGAATTTTATGCATGCATGTATGAACCATCCATGACACTTTTAAAATAAAGCCATTCCATGGCAGGGCCCGTTTCATTCCCAATTTTGTTTACTTCACGTGAAGATGTCTTTTGCAGTGGGCAAGAAGTGAAAATAGTGGTGGAATCTAAATCTTAAGAGCAATTCCAACTTCCACGATAGAATTTTATGCATGCATGTATGAACCATCCATGACACTTTTAAAATAAAGCCATTCCATGGCAGGGCCCATTTCATTCCCAATTTTGTTTACTTCACGTGAAGATGACTTTTGCAATGGGCAAGAAGTGAAAATAGTGGTGGAATCTAAATCTTAAGAGCAATTCCAACTTCCACGATAGAATTTTATGCATGCATGTATGAACCATCCATGACACTTTTAAAATAAAGCCATTCCATGGCAGGGCCCATTTCATTCTTCAATTTTTTATTATTCCACGTGAAGATGTCTTTTGCAGTGGGCAAGAAGTGAAAATAGTGGTGGAATCTAAATCTTAAGAGCAATTCCAACTTCCACAATAGAATTTTATGCATGCATGTATGAACCATCCATGACATTTTTAAAATAAAGCCATTCCATGGCAGGGCCCATTTCATTCCCAATTTTGTTTACTTCACGTGAAGATGACTTTTGCAATGGGCAAGAAGTGAAAATAGTGGTGGAATCTAAATCTTAAGAGCAATTCCAACTTCCACGATAGAATTTTATGCATGCATGTATGAACCATCCATGACACTTTTAAAATAAAGCCATTCCATGGCAGGGCCCGTTTCATTCCCAATATTGTTTACTTCACGTGAAGATGACTTTTGCAGTGGGCAAGAAGTGAAAATAGTGGTGGAATCTAAATCTTAAGAGCAATTCCAACTTCCACGATAGAATTTTATGCATGCATGTATGAACCATCCATGACATTTTTAAAATGAAGCCATTCCATGGCAGGGCCCATTTCATTCCCAGTTTTGTTTAGTTCACGTGAAGATGACTTTTGCAATGGGCAAGAAGTGAAAAGAGTGGTGGAATCTAAATCTTAAGAGCAATTCCAACTTCCACGATAGAATTGTATGCATGCATGTATGAACCATACATGACACTTTTAGAATGAAGCCATTCCATGGCAGGGCCCATTTCATTCCCCAATTTTTTTTTTTGTCCACGTGAAGATGACTTTTGCAATAGGCAATAAGTGAAAATAGTGGTGGAATCTAAATCTTAAGAGCAATTCCAACTTCCACGATAGAATTGTATGCATGCATGTATGAACCATCCATGACACTTTTAGAATGAAGCCATTCCATGGCAGGGCCCATTTCATTCCCCAATTTTTTTTTTTTCCACGTGAAGATGACTTTTGCAGTGGGCAAGAAGTGAAAATAGTGGTGGAATCTAAATCTTAAGAGCAATTCCAACTTCCACGATAGAATTTTATGCATGCATGTATGAACCATCCATGACATTTTTAAAATGAAGCCATTCCATGGCAGGGCCCATTTCATTCCCAATTTTCTTTAGTTCACGTGAAGATGACTTTTGCAATGGGCAAGAAGTGAAAAGAGTGGTGGAATCTAAATCTTAAGAGCAAATCCAACTTCCACGATAGAATTTTATGCATGCATGTATGAACCATCCATGATATTTTTAAAATGAAGCCATTCCATGGCAGGGCCCGTTTCATTCCCAATTTTGTTTACTTCACGTGAAGATGAGTTTTGCAATAGGCAAGAAGTGAAAATAGTGGTGGAATCTAAATCTTAAGAGCAATTCCAACTTCCACGATAGAATTTTATGCATGCATGTATGAACCATCCATGATATTTTTAAAATGAAGCCATTCGATGGCAGGGCCCGTTTCATTCCCACTTTTGTTTAGTTCACGTGAAGATGACTTTTGCAATGGCCAAGAAGTGAAAATAGTGGTGGAATCTAAATCTTAAGAGCAATTCCAACTTCCACGATAGAATTTTATGCATGCATGTATGAACCATCCATGACACTTTTAAAATAAAGCCATTCCATGGCAGGGCCCGTTTCATTCCCAATTTTGTTTACTTCACGTGAAGATGAGTTTTGCAGTGGGCAAGAAGTGAAAATAGTGGTGGAATCTAAATCTTAAGAGCAATTCCAACTTCCACAATAGAATTTTATGCATGCATGTATGAACCATCCATGACACTTTTAAAATAAAGCCATTCGATGGCAGGGCCCGTTTCATTCCCAATTTTGTTTACTTCACGTGAAGATGAGTTTTGCAGTGGGCAAGAAGTGAAAATAGTGGTGGAATCTAAATCTTAAGAGCAATTCCAACTTCCACGATAGAATTTTATGCATGCATGTATGAACCATCCATGATATTTTTAAAATGAAGCCATTCCATGGCAGGGCCCGTTTCAATCCCAATTTTGTTTACTTCACGTGAAGATGAGTTTTGCAATAGGCAAGAAGTGAAAATAGTGGTGGAATCTAAATCTTAAGAGCAATTCCAACTTCCACGATAGAATTGTATGCATGCATGTATGAACCATCCATGATATTTTTAAAATGAAGCCATTCCATGGCAGGGCCCGTTTCATTCCCAGTTTTGTTTAGTTCACGTGAAGATGACTTTTGCAATGGGCAAGAAGTGAAAAGAGTGGTGGAATCTAAATCTTAAGAGCAATTCCAACTTCCACGATAGAATTGTATGCATGCATGTATGAACCATCCATGACATTTTTAAAATGAAGCCATTCCATGACAGGGCCCGTTTCATTCCCAATTTTGTTTACTTCACATGAAGATGAGTTTTGCAATGGGCAAGAAGTGAAAATAGTGGTGGAATCTAAATCTTAAGAGCAATTCCAACTTCCACGATAGAATTGTATGCATGCATGTATGAACCATCCATGACACTTTTAGAATGAAGCCATTCCATGGCAGGGCCCATTTCATTCCCCAATTTTTTTTTTTTCCACGTGAAGATGAGTTTTGCAATGGGCAAGAAGTGAAAATAGTGGTGGAATCTAAATCTTAAGAGCAATTCCAACTTCCACGATAGAATTGTATGCATGCATGTATGAACCATACATGACACTTTTAGAATGAAGCCATTCCATGGCAGGGCCCATTTCATTCCCCAATTTTTTTTTTTTCCACGTGAAGATGAGTTTTGCAATGGGCAAGAAGTGAAAATAGTGGTGGAATCTAAATCTTAAGAGCAATTCCAACTTCCACGATAGAATTTTATGCATGCATGTATGAACCATCCATGACACTTTTAGAATGAAGCCATTCCATGGCAGGGCCCATTTCATTCCCAATTTTTTTTACTGCACGTGAAGATGACTTTTGCAGTGGGCAAGAAGTGAAAATAGTGGTGGAATCTAAATCTTAAGAGCAATTCCAACTTCCACAATAGAATTTTATGCATGCATGTATGGACCATCCATGACACTTTTAAAATGAAGCCATTCCATGGCAGGGCCCGTTTCATTCCCAATTTTGTTTACTTCACGTGAAGATGAGTTTTGCAATAGGCAAGAAGTGAAAATAGTGGTGGAATCTAAATCTTAAGAGCAATTCCAACTTCCACGATAGAATTTTATGCATGCATGTATGAACCATCCATGACATTTTTAAAATGAAGCCATTCCATGGCAGGGCCCATTTCATTCCCAGTTTTGTTTAGTTCACGTGAAGATGACTTTTGCAATGGGCAAGAAGTGAAAATAGTGGTGGAATCTAAATCTTAAGAGCAATTCCAACTTCCACGATAGAATTTTATGCATGCATGTATGAACCATCCATGACACTTTTAAAATAAAGCCATTCCATGGCAGGGCCCGTTTCATTCCCAATATTACTTACTTCACGTGAAGATGACTTTTGCAGTGGGGAAGAAATGAAAATAGTGGTGGAATCTAAATCTTAAGAGCAATTCCAACTTCCACAATAGAATTTTATGCATGCATGTATGAACCATCCATGACACTTTTAAAATAAAGCCATTCCATGGCAGGGCCCGTTTCATTCCCAATTTTATTTACTTCACGTGAAGATGACTTTTGCAGTGGGCAAGAAGTGAAAATAGTGGTGGAATCTAAATCTTAAGAGCAATTCCAACTTCCACGATAGAATTTTATGCATGCATGTATGAACCATCCATGACATTTTTAAAATGAAGCCATTCCATGGCAGGGCCCGTTTCATTCCCAATTTTGTTTACTTCACGTGAAGATGACTTTTGCAATGGGCAAGAAGTGAAAATAGTGGTGGAATCTAAATCTTAAGAGCAATTCCAACGTCCACGATAGAATTTTATGCATGCATGTATGAACCATCCATGACACTTTTAAGATGAAGCCATTCCATGGCAGGGCCCGTTTCATTCTCAATTTTGTTTACTTCACGTGAAGATGACTTTTGCAATACGCAAGAAGTGAAAATAGTGGTGGAATCTAAATCTTAAGAGCAATTTCAACTTCCACAATAGAATTTTATGCAGGCATGTATGAACCATCCATGACATTTTTAAAATGAGAATATTTATAGAGTGTCGAATGTCATGAAACCAGTGACAGGAAACCTAATTTCACTATCTTCTGTAGATATGTTGGTCTACAGTAGTAGAATACGGGTATATATCCAACATTCGTAATCATCGTGGGATTCCACGACCTCTGCATATAGAGCGTGGTGAGACCTCTCAATCTCTGAGTCTAGAGATATCGCGGTCTGGTAGTCGGGGGATCTCGTATCATTTCGTCGTGGAATCCCACGATCGATTGAACCTTGGCTGTGGCCTTCCTTGTGCACTTATAGGCGCCTTACTTGTCGATGACCGTCATACTGCTTGTCCATCTTGTATGAGCATCGTGGGATCTCACGATCGTTTTTGGTTGGCACCAGGTTCTCCAACTCGGGGGGGGTTCACAAACACTCTATTGAAAATACACGATGCCGTTCTCATGGGATCCCACAATTGACTGATAGTATGTTGGGGACTCATAAGAGTGATTCAATTTGACCCACTACTTCATTTGTATTTCTGTAGCGGTCTATGTTATTGGCCGGGAGGATCTTGGGATACCGCGATATCTGGTTTAAGTGATTCAGCGCCAGGAGTGTCGTGGGATCCCACGATGTACTGAACGTTCGTTGGTTAATGTCTTCTAAACTTCTGCGACATTTTTCTGGATGCCTTGGCTTCTTCCTAGTGGTTCTCGGATGGCCCTTGTGAGATCGCACTATCGCGTCTGGGCTTACGAACTTCTTGTTGACAGTAACTAGATTCACTTGTTCATGTTGCATTGCCGTGTGATCGTGAGATCCCACGACTGTACAGACGTTGATGCTTCTGTCCTTCAGGTCGTGAGGTTTCAAGGCCCTGAATGCAGCGCTCTTCTATAGACATGCCTAAGTCCTTGAATGTATGATGTACAGGTTTTACAGATCGTTTTAATCTCGTCTAAGGGATTCGATAGAATTCACTCTGACAATGGATTCATTCTGTGAGTCTGCTGCTGACGTGATAGTTCCATATGTGGACGGAACGCATATAGAGGGTGAATCCCAGGATTCCACCGGTGGATGTGAAGCGTTTGTGAATGGTGATTGGGTTAAGTTGTTTGTACGTGGATTCGGTGAAGTTGGATCAGGGATTGTTAAAGAGGTTCGTCCCCAAGGTAAGTGGCTGGGTGTGCCCATACTTGTTGAGCCTTGGATTTACATTCTGGTGCGACCTCAATCTATCAAATTAGAATTCCAGGATTTGAAATGTTTTCCCTGTCAGAGGGGTATGAACACATTAGAGGATGTTCAAGAGAATGTAGTGTTGTGGAGAGCCGCCGACGTTGTTAGAGCGTCGGGGGATCCCCCGATGGATCCATGTCCGTATATTTGTCAAGGAGCCTGGTTTGGACTTGATGTGCATCAGAAGGACGCCGATGGACCCCTTGCTTCCTCGGGTTGTATCATTTGTTGGAGGCCGGAGGATCATTTCCAAGACGAAACACTTGGTGAAGGTTTCGTAGGTGTGACAGTCCTCGATGTTTTTGTGGGTGACACCAAAGCCATAATGTCTCACGATAGGTGGCCAATTTCGGAGTACTGATTTCCCAACGGTCGTTAGTTGAAGAAGACAGTGGATCATTTTGCCGCCATTCCCGATATGGACGACCCTCTCGCTTACCTCGGAGGTAGAATGAAAGCACCATACCGATTTATAGTTTGCAAACCCAATCTGGAACTGAAGGAATCGCATTATTCCCGCAAAACGGCAGACGAGGAGATTCGGAAAGTCAACTTGGAGAAGTGCTGCAGACGTCTGTGTTGTTAGCATTATAACCAGGAGTTCACGCTGTTAGTAAGGTAGAAGTACTACTTGAAGTCGTTTGACGAGCGCTGTGAATATGGGATTGGAGTGGGAGGACAACTACACGAAAGATATGGGGAGCGGATGTGGAAATACGTCACGCTAGAGGGAGTTGATATTTGTGGCAAGGCGTGGTACATAATTCACGGCATCCCGAAGTCCACTTACCACAGTTACATCGAGATGTACAACGACGGCATCGTATCAGGGACACACGGAAACAAAGAAATTAAGTGCCCGCGGACTCGGACTGTTCAGGTCGCTGGGACTATGAAAGCCATTATTGACGAGAATGCTGATCAAATGCCCCACTAAATGCGCGGAATCGAGAACGGGCGAACGGACACTCTAAAATTCCTTCCTCCCGGAAGAAATTGGAAACAAGTCCAAGCAGACGCCAACGAGGTAGTGCCCCTAATCTCTTGTCATTGCTTTATTGGTCGTGCGATCTCCCGACGAGATCAATGATCGTGAGATATCACGATCACTGTTCTGGTGCATTGCTTGTCATTTGCATTCCTTCCCCTTTGCTTGTACCGATGCTTAAGTGTACCAGTTCTGGATGTGCAGTTGAATGCCGACTACGGTCTGCCGCCCGTGAGCCAGTCGACTATTAGTAGATTCAAGCGGGAGCACTTCAACAACGTCTCCATTAAGCCTGTCGGAAGTTTGTTTGCAAAATGTACTACGTGCAACGATCTACAACAGTTTATTCTGAAGTCTCCGAAAGGAAGCCCCGAGTACGTGGAGTTTGTGAAGCAGCGGACTCATCATCTCAATCACCAAGCTTCTTGCCGTCGTTTGTATGCGTCTTGGCGTGAGGAATCCAAACGAGATCCTCGAAGAATTTTATGTATAATTCACGACAAGATGGATACATCCAAGCCGGCTCTACCCAGACTGCGTGTGACAACGAAGGCCACGGCCGGTTTGGGGCAGCTTCCGATGAGCGTTACTGGAATGGTAGCTCATGGCCATGGTGATGGTGCATACGCCCATTATGCTCCATCTTGCTGGCCGGCGGACTCCAACTTCACCATTTCGTCTTTGGTGAGGTTGTTGCGCCAACTGGAGGGTCCACCTATTCGAGAGGCAGGCAACCTTTTTCCATATCCGCCGGCTAACTCATTGTTCGAGGCACTGCTTAGAGGAAAGTCTAGATGTATGGACAGCCTGACCCTCACCGAATCTAGAGCTCGGGTCGGAAGTACCCCCCTTCCTGAAAATTTATATCTTCAGCTTGACAACACTGCCAAGGATAACAAGAACAAATATCTGATGGCGTTCTTATCCTTACTCACTGCACGAGGTGTCTTCAAGGAAATTCAGGTTGGATTTCTACTAGTCGGACACACTCACGAGGACATCGACGCATATTTCAGCCACCTTTCCCAGGCCCTAAAGACCAAGAACACTTTTGTCGTCGCTGACCTCATAAAAGCCTTCATGCAGTCCCAAGAACTGTCATTTATGCCGGAGTTCATACAAGAGGTGGAGGATTTCAAGTCGTTCTTCTCAAATCCGTATACGTCGGCCCATACATCCGCCGTCCATGCTCTGGGTTGGCCTCTCACAGTCAACTCAAACTGATTTGGGACCCCTGAGATCAGTTGCTCCAGCATCTCCGGGTCCTTCACATTCCATGGCCGGTGGATCAAACCTACTCACCCCATCCGGGTCAGATCTGTCTCTAATTCTTTCCGAAAAGTTGGATCGGTGGGAATGGCCGGCCTAACTATCCGAGCTGTGACGGAAGGCCGACGCGCTACCGGGTTGCTAGACTCCGCCATAGTTCACCGACACCGACTACTAAATCCGATGCAATCGGCACCAACCTCACCCGTCTCTCCTTGTCGCGATCTCTAACTCACCACTCTTTCTCTCAGCTAAGTGCGCAAGACAATCAGCAAAGTGAAGAATGAGGAAGATTAGGTCTGGCGACGGTTTAAGTACTAGTTGAGCTGCCGACCGTTCCCCTTGGCGAACGGAAAGAGGTCCGTTCCCGTAACGGTTCCCTAGCGGCGTAGGTCGGATACCTATTCCGTAGCTTGTTTTGATCCGACCTAACTCGGATTTAAGATCCGTTCCTTCTCCCGGGAGAACCCGTTTTAATGGATCTGGAACCTCAGAATCTAACTATCCAGAATTTATCTGTATCCGGATCTAGTTTTCTACTTCCTACCAAAATTTTGAAATTTTTTACTAACTCCTACCCTATTTCTAAGCTACATCTCTCCCTTATGAGTTTCCGTGCTCCCACACCAGCCCTTGCCACTTCCTTCTCGACGTTCAACCTCTTTGCATTGACCTCAACATTTTTCCACAAGGCCTAAAAAGTAACCGGCTTAAGTACGCCAGTTGGAATCTTGGGATTGCCTTCAACATCTGCCCTCCATATCTTGACCGGATTCCCTGGAGGTAGCCATGATGAATCAGTTGCTTGCTTCTTATATCCCATGACTGGCCATCCTTGATTTGGACTGTCTTCTTTAACGTAAAATTTGAAGAAATACTTATCCCCAAGTCCAATAATTTTGTTGACTCCATCGTGGTGAAAGTCCTTAACATATGATTTGAATTCAGCAACCTCTTGGATAAACTCTGGAATGAAGGCCACTATCTTCTGAGAGTCCATGAACGCCTTCATGAGATCAGCAAGGACGTAGGTGTTCTTCCTCTTAATTAGTTTAGATAAGTAATTGAAGTGCGCGTCTATATCCTTGTGGGTATGACCCACAATGAGAAAGCCAACTGTCACTTCCTTAAAGAATCGTCTTGCAGTCAGTAATGAACAAAAGGCCATAACAAATCTGTTCTTGTTGTCCTTTGCTGAGTTATCAAGTTGCAAGTAGAGCTTCTTCGGAAGTAGAATACTTGGTCGTCCAGATCAAGAAAGGAGTGTAGTGACTTCTGTAGTCAATACGTTAGTTGCATGTTGGCTGCTAGCCGATACATTAGTAAGGCCTCTGTGGCCAACGGTATGGAAGATGTGCATCTCGATTTCCTGTAGAGTAAAGCCTCGAAGAAATCGTTTTGAGGTGGAGTTGTAAATAACTGTTTGGACTCACAAACAGGCGGCTTTTCCAAAGCACGCAAAACACGGCACAACAAGAAAATGGTAAAATTCGAGTCCCCCGGCCAAAGTGAAGTCGCATAATGTGCATATGCTCCATCACCATGACCATGGGTAAGCATGCCAGTACAAGAAATAGGAATCTGCCCGAGACCACAGGTTGCCTTGGTGATTCTCTACATTTGGGGGATAGCTGTCTTGGTTGTGTCCATCTTGTCATGAATAATACAAAGGAACTCTAATGGATTCTGAACATACTGCGCACTCCAGCCACCATAGATATTACGGCAAGCTCTCTGGTAATTGAGGTGGCGATTTCTGTCTTCCACTAGTGATTGCCACTCGTCACATCCTCTGGGATATTTTGCAATAATCTCTACAAGAAAGTCACACTCGGTGCATTTCGAGAAATTACTACCCACCGCCTTTACTTCCACATTCCTGAAATGCGATTTTCGAAGTCGACTAATTGCAAATTGCGACACAGGTTTCAGGTTGCATTTTTCATTAACCTATTGAAAACAATGAAATGGAAGCATAAGAACTGGAAATCCAAAATCCATCAGCTTACTACTTACATATGTATCGACTGGCAGCCGACACAAGCCTTTCGCCTAGTAGCCGACACAAGTAGTCTATCAGCTACCAGTCGACACAAGTAGTCTATCATGTACCAGCCGACACAAGTAGTCTATCATGCACCATCCGACAAAAGTAATCTATTGGCTACCAGCCGACACAAGTCTATTAGGTAGCAGTACGACAAAGAAGAAAAGATATATCATCAAATATCTCATAGAAATGGATAGAAGATTCTTATGTAATTCACTTCATCCCGCATGTGATCCCATGTCATGGCTGACAAAAGAACCATCAGATTGTCCACATGCTTAGGACTAATGACTCTAAACTCATTTGGCATCTTATCACAATTCTTGCTGATGATTGTTGTTAGAGTTGCTTGGGCTTGAACTGTTTGTGGACGTGGGTGACGAGTCCCCGCGTTTCCATGCATCCCACTAATGCAACCATTGAGTGCAGCGGTCTTGTAGAGGTAATAAGCTGACCTTAAAACTCCATAAATAATGTATTCTCGCATACGTCACGATTAGCAACGGTAATGTATTTCCTGCCAGGATGAGCACCCGCATGTAGTTCATTTTGAAGTCCTCTGTTCAAAAGTGCTTGCGTAGTACCTGCGGCGGAGATTTCTTGTGGCTTTCCAAGGAAAATGCTGACAACAACTTTCTTTACAACACTTCTGAGAACTAACCTTTCGAACTTCTACCTCCGATGTCTTCTTCTTTAACTTGGATTTGCACATGCGATCTCTAGGAAGAACTCTACGACGGACCGACCGGTAGGCATTCTTCGGAACCCCAGCGATGCCTCCATCATCCGAGTCCTCTAACTCTGCAGCCTCAGAACATAGGGTGACAATTTCTGAGAGGAGTCGACCACCTTCTAATCTTGGGTGTGTTAATCTCTAATGCATGGTTATCATCTAGAGTGTCTCATGCTCCAATACAAACAATACCCACGTCTGTGTCACCAAGGACATCCTCGTTGCACGCTTCGTCCGAGAGGCAGACGTGGATCATCCCGATTCCGAATAGGGATAAATCATCACTAAGTAGTTCACAATACTTATTTCTCCATAGTGGCCGGTCCGGCCAAGGAAGGCCAGGTCCAAATCCTGTACTGTTGCTCTTGCCACTTTGAGCAGCACCTGAAGGAGTACCACCATCGCCTTCATCGACGAATTTCGTACGACCTTCAATGCTACTAGCCGATGGAGGTCTAACATCGCAAGCATCAACGCTGATGGTACAATTATCATTATTGTTTGGCATTTGATCACCAAAATCCACGTTCTCATCTTCCGAACAGTAAACCCGGTCAATTCAGTTGTCTTCATCAGAAGCATAGGCAAAGTTGTCCTGGGGTCTGCCTTCTTGAGCCCCAATCTGGACATTGCTTGAGCTCTCGCTGCTAGCGAGATGCTCACCGTCAACTGTGTCACTGGACTTCTTCTCTTCGGATTCCAGTTTGATCTACTTCAATGCAGGCAGTGTCGGCTGTCGGCCGATAGAATGAGCACAAGAGACAGCAGAATCCAAGGGTCTCACTTTGTACCCACGCCACAGGATTAGGTATCCAATACATTGTCTTAGGGTTGTGAAATGCAGAATTTGACAGTACGCGATGTGATCTAAGAAATTGTGATTGTCGTTCTGCAATTTTACAACGACAAAGAAACTGTATGGGATTTGGAAGCCTTCCCATAATCCTTTTGGAGAGCACTCAACTATCTCACCGATTCCCACACATCACAGGTTTGGACTGTCACCATGCAAGAGAGCAACATGCATGCTAACAGTAAGAGTAAGGAACTCTTGAATCGGCTTTTCGTCAAGAAGAACCTCTGTCAGCTGTCGACCGACATCTGAAGCACTCGTCTTCTCCAAGTCCACATATGGTCTAACATATCGTTCTTCCCAAATGGTGGTCCGACCCTCGCACTGATGAAGTTGCTTCAAGTCACCCTCAAGGAAGGGAATGCACATATCGATGTTCTGTGCTGCATCAAGCACTCACACATACAAAAGACAAGGCTCCCTAGAGTCCACTTTCTCAATTACTGCTCGTCCTGCGTAGTAAAGGCCATCCAGTGTGAGAGCCACCTCCACGCCCTTCCTCAAAGTCCATCTTCCAGAGCTCCCATTTTTTGTAAAAGATGTGATTGGTTTGGTATCCAATACCATGTCCAGTGGTCTTTTCATCTCTTGGTTGCTACAGGATTTCTAGTGCAGGTAATGACTCCGGTAGTCCGGTCCAACACTGGACGGGGGATTGTATCGGCTGGCGGCCGACATAGCGAATGAAATCTATCAAATAGTGGCCAACACAGGAGGTGTATTCTATTGGCTTGCGGCCGAAACAAAGAGGCTATTTCTATCGACTCGCGGCCAATACATGAGGTTGTTTCTATCGGTTGGCGGTCGACACAGCAGGTTGTTTCTATCGATTGGCGGCCAACACAGGAGGTTTGTTCTATCGGCTAGCGACCGGCACGGGAGATTTGTTCTATCGATGGCGGGTGACACAGGAGGTTTGTTCTATCTCCTTGTACGGATCAGTAAAAAGTAAATATTAAAAGTCGAAAAGTATAATTTAAAGTTTAAAAGTCGATAAGTATATCCAAATTTCTATAGTTTATGGCAACAAGGAAGAAGTTTAGAGGTTGCATGAAATGAAGCAAAGACAGAGAAGATCAGAAGTTGCACGATGTGAAGCAATGAGAGAGAAGATCAAAAGTTGCACGAAATGAAGCAACAAGTTGGAAGCACAGAGAAGCACAACATGAAATTTATTAACTGAAAACTTCAAACCATGTCCACAACACACTTGCGCTCTTCCTGATCTGAAAGCCTACCTAAGTCCTTCTTGAGCTCTCAAGCTCTGTCTCAAATTCCCTTAGCCTAGAACCACTTAACACAGTAGCGTTTGACTGGATGCACAAATAAATCATAATAAAAATCTTGGACGCTAATCCTAAGCATGACGCCTCACAAAACACTCCTTCAAGCGCTTATCTCTCCCTCAATTTCACAACGCAGAACTCTTCTTCTTCACAGTTATCACACTCATTGTTGCGACCTAAAGCACTCCTGAACGTGATCCTGGAGCCTCGCAAATTCCCTTGCAACGTGATCTTGAAGCCTCACAAAATCACTCGCACAACTCACACTTGCAAAATTCACTCACGAAACTCACACTCGCAAAACTCACTCACAAAACCACTCGCAGCGCTCCAGCCTCATGAAATCACTTGCAATCCCAAGCTCCAAGAATCGCGTCAACAAGAGAAGAGAAAATGATCTCAAACTAGAAGAGACTGGTTGTCTTCCCCCAAATTTGGGTGGCACATCGAATTTGAATTGGAAATGATAACATATAGTGGGGATTTTCAAATTCGAAATGCAGTTACGATAGGTAGGGGAATTCAGTCACCAATTGCGACAGGTAGTGGGGAATCATCTCACCAAATTCACCAAAAAGGGCACTCATCGCAAGGGTCTGTACAATTTCATTTCGGTCGCTTGAATGAATAATGGAAGGTTTTCGTTCAAAATTGAACTGGATGGATGAACAATCAAGTAGATGAATGAAGAATTAACAAAATGTGGACGGAAAAACTTGAATATTGAGCTTGATTTGACGGCCGGAGGGAGGGGGGTATACTCCCTAGAGCTGCATGCTCACAACCTCATTTTCATTTTGTCTCTTGGCAGCTCTCGTCTCTCTCCTTCCTCTCCTCTCTCCCTCGCTTCTTCCCATGTGAGCTGTGTGAGATGGTGCGTGAACTGTGGAGTTGTAGCCGATACAATTAGGGTTATAGTTGCAGGGAATGCATCAGCCAATACAGTAGTATGCATCAGTCCATAGAAATTAGTTCATCCGTCGATAGAAATGCACCAGCCGATACACTAGTGGGCATCAGCCGATAAATTTTTTGTTGATCCGCCGATAGAAATGCATCAGCCGATACACTAGTGGGCATTTGCCGATACATTTCTTTTTCATCCGTCGACACTTGGTCATCAGCCGATACTAAAGCGACAACAGCCGATACAGTTGTCGGCTGCCCTCTGATATTGGAGCGCATGGAGACCCCATTGGAGTGAGGAGACGAAACTGGAGCAAGAACAGACGATACTAGAGCGACAGTGGAATGAGCAATGGAGAGTGAAGGCAGCCAAGAACAAAGGTACGTCCCCATTTCCAACTTCGACCTTACATTTCTATAGACAATCATTCACCATACAATACATTAGTTGTATATCAGATGCTAGCCGATACAGTAGTTATGGACCCTATAGCCGCTCTAAACACTAGATTGCTAGCCAACAATGTAGTTGTAAACCCTAAAGCCGCCTATAAGAATTAATGCGTATTGGCTGGCAGTTGATATATCAGTAGCGTATCGGCTGACAGCCGATACATTATTCTTGAGCGGGCTGCTTGCCATAGCGTTAATTTTGTATCGGTTGGCAGCCGATACATCAGGGTCGCATTCTCTGATAGCCGATTCACTAGTTGCATATTGGTTGGCAGCCGATACATTAGTAGCGTATTGGTTGACAGTCAATACATTATTCTTGAGCGGACTGCTTACCATAACATTAGTTCCTTATTGGCTGGCAGCCAATACATTAGTAAACAATATATTCATTAAATTGAGAGTTTTCCAGTGAAATGAGAGCTGTGAAGGCTGAATTTAAGAAAGGAAATGGATAGAAAACATATTAAAACTAACAAAATAGGAGAGAAGAATACCAATAGAAGTGAATGATTCTTGAAAACATTGATAGGAGTCCCACATTCATTATGAAAAGGTCATCTATTTATAAGAAACTTTGGTTCACCAATACAAAATTGCAGGCAATTCCCGTTTGATCCACAAAAGACCAAAGTAAAGTATATAACTGCCGTGAGTGTAATTCACTCTAGCACTTCAGTTCTATATATTATCTAGACAATGCTATGATGTACGTCCGTATAGACACTCAATCTACAATATGAACAGACCTTACATGTGCGATTTACTCTTTTGTATCTCCCTCGCCTTGAGAATCTCAGGCCCCCGACTGTATCCAATGTTAGTCCCCTTATACTCCCGCCTGCTTTGAAGCCTCTACAGTTCTAGGAACTTCCGGTCCCACATATTGTGCACTGGGGGAACGCATCCACTCGGTTGGACTCTATGAGCCGCCTTGAACTTCTGCACACCTCTAGACGAGACGCTTCAACGTGGGAGCACTCTCCGACGATAAGGAGTCCTTCAACATTATATTCATTAAAATGGAGGGTGGCCACCCTCTCAAAATAGTCTTAGGTATTTGAAGGCACAACTAGTGAATTGCATGGGCTCTACTTTAGTTTGAAAATTACTCAATTAATTGGTCTAAAGTAGCAATTTCCATTAAAATGAGTCATCCAAACAATGAACGCCTTCCAACAAATGTTGTTATGTTCCATGTCAAACATTACACGTGTTCAAGAAACAAAGCAAAAATAAAATACAATAGCAAAATGATGTCTTCTACGTATAAGCAAAAGCATATTGTAGGCATAGAAATGACAAATAATACACTATCATATAGACCTAAGAACATAATAAGGGAGCTTCCCTCCAGCAACCATTGTCCTTAAGACTAACGATTTGCAGCCAAACTCTGCTTGATGATTTCAATTGGAGCAAGAGGAATCTTGATCTTGCAATGTGCAGTATCTTTCTGGGTCCTAGACTTCCATGCTGTCATAACAGCATCCGTGTGCTGCCAAAGTGGCAGTTCTTTTGCATCAATCTCCCAACGTAGACCTCTGTTGTCGTCCCATCCAGTGTAGAATTTTTGAATATCGTCACCTATTGCTGTTGGACGGAAGTATTGAATGCGCACAGAATTTGAATGTAGTCGATCAACAAAAGGATCAGACAACGCCCTTGCAATCCACACTGGTTGCAACTCATTTTCCACGGGAGTAATCGCAACAAAATAGTCTTTGAAGAGATCTCGACCCACCCTGAAGGACGGTTGTGGGCGACCACTCAATGGCCCGACGTACACATCATCTTCCCCAAAAACTCTTCACGATCCTCTCCATTGCTGTCTAATTGATCAACCCGAGTCGCTTGAACACAAGTAGTCGGCCAGAAGCCATCCTTCAAAACAGTAGAGTCAGGTAGTGGTTCTTAAAGTGCTACCTTCACATCACGCCAATAGTGCACTATATGCTCCAGTCGTCTTTGGCATTCCCCGGTGCGGTCTTGGTTGCACAAGTTCTCCCAGTACTTAATAAAGGCGGAGATACCCTTCACAATGTCTGCCTCAGCTTTCATTGGGATTGGCAGAATTGTCTGTGGTACTCCATGGGGCCATAAACTTTGCCCCTCCCAATCCTCATGCCATAAGTTCATTCCGCCACCTGAGCTTGAGGGCAACCAATCTAGGTCAGTGCACAATAATTTGTACTTCATGACAGGACAACCCGTCGAATCAAGGTAGAACTTCACTTGTTGGGGCTTTGTGTGCCCAATCATGATATGGCTGCCGGCCAAAAATTTGCCTAAAATGAAAGCCTTGAAATGAGGCACTTCCTCTATAAGGTGGGGGATAGTGGGAATGGTTTCTACATCCATGAACGACTTCATAAGCGCAGGAATTGTTAGGAAATTTTCCTTCTTCAACAACATACTCCATCTTCCAAAGAGCGCATCAATGTCGTCATGAGTATGACCCACAATCATGAAGTTCACATACACTTCACGGAAAATCTTGTTTGCAACCAGTAGAGACCAGTAGCAAAAAACGTATCTGTTCTTGTTGTCCCCAACGGCATTGTCCATCTGCACATTCAAAATCGGCAGCAAAGGCGTTGCTGGAACTAAGTTTTCCGGTGGCGGGGGGAGTGAAGCTTCACACATTTCCGCGCCCTTTTAAAGCGCCTTTGACAAATTTGTCGACCTTGCCCCCACAAACAATTGTGGAGAAGAAGACTTTGGCGGCAATTCCAAATCTTGCAATAACTTTGCCATGGAGCCAATGGTGTAGTTTGAATCTTTAGGAAACATTTCCAAGCCATAATGCGCGTACCGAACATCACCATGACCATGCGCAATCATGCCGGTGACAGCAACAGGCAATTTCGTGAGCCCGTCCAATTCTTTAGTCTTGTGAGAGAAGATCGGGGACGCAGTTTTAGAATGGTCCATCTTGTCATGCATGATTGTCAAACACTCGTGTGGAAAGCTGTGCGACTGGTAACGGTTTGCATAATACAGCTCCCTATGCGCCCAAGCAATAGCCAAGTGTCTATCTAGCCTCCTAGTCCATTTCAGAGCGCTTTCAGATCCGACAAAACAACTCTTCCGTATCTCTTGTAATCTGTCACACTCTAAACACCGAGCAAAGTTATCTCCAGGCTTCTTCACCTCGTACTCTGGGAACTTTGAGGACCTAATCTTGCTCAAGTTCGAAGTTGAAATGTCCGGCAATCCAAAGGTCGCATTCACTTTGTTGATTTCTTTCATTTGACCCTTCCATTGAAAGGTAGCGGGGAGACACATGGAGACGACTTTCTCCCCTGACTTCAGAGTTCGGGTACAATGTGGCATGTGATCCGCCTCCTTGTTGAGGATGCACTTCAACGTTGCCGTGGCTTGTTCCGTATGCTTCCTTGGCTTCGACAACCCCGTATTACCATGGGCACGCGCCTCTCGATCGTCCTTCCAGTATTTCAAGTAACGATAAAATGTTGCCTCCGGGACAGCAATTATATGCATCCATGCTCGCATGCACACACTAATGCTTTCAATGGTCACCATCTTCCTCCCACGTGCATCAAAATGAACTGATCTGTGTACATCAGTCTTCATGTGGGACCTGAACTTAAATGATGAGCTGTGGTACATGCGTTCTCTGAAGGCTCGAATTTTCTCCCTTGGAAACGGCTGAACACAGTTTTTGCTGCAGCAGATTTTGCTGGAAACGAGGTTGATGGACTGTTGAGTGAGGAGCTCTTTAGACTTGAGGGCCGTCACGCGAGGTGGATTTCGAAGTAGACTTGAATAAGGCCGGGCAGAAGTTCGTGTAGGAGGATTCAGAAGAAGGGCTTGCTGAGTTCTGAAATTATCCCGTAGTTCATGGTTGTGAAGACTTGCCCCAGAGCAATGGACTCTGTCAATGGGCCAAGCCATCAAATAGTAGATTCTCTCCTCCGGGATGTCCACTTCAGAATGAGTCCTCGTAATGTACACAGCGACGTGGGTATCCTCGAGAGGACCATTCGCACCGAGCACGAGGTCCGAATTGACACTATGGCAAGTACCTTCGCCAATGAGTAGACTGCCATCGTTGTACAAAGTCACGGTTCTAGTATTCCAGAGACGACGTGGAATTCCTTCGCATTCCGGAATTTCGACATTCACACTTTCAACCGCAGGATTTTCCTCGTCGGAAAATTCCATAGGGTCAGCTACAATGTCAGAGGAACTCATGACAGATATCTGTAGAACAGAAAGCCAACATTTTGTAAGTGATCGTCATAACGTACATCATTTCTCTATTCAGCTCAAATCGAGCTGAATGGGGAAACCAATAGATATCATAAGTCAACATAAAATGTTCACATATTCTTCTAAGGTGGGGTCCCTATTCAACTGCATAAAATACTACTCGTTCAAGGGATCTGTAATAGATTGACCCTTAATGTAAAGGAGAGCAAATAGTATTTTATACTCTAGAATGGTCACAACCACAATTGTTGACAGCAAAATATTTTGTGAAATCTTTCTGAACAACTGCATAAATGAGAATAATACGGTCAACCCCAAAAACTGACAAACTAAGATCAGCTCGATTCGAGCTAATCGCCAGCCTCTGTAGAAGTCATAGATTTTTTTACATTTCTTTGTATTATAATGAGCTCAATTCGAGCTCATTGCACTTGACAGCCCTTTCGTCTTCATGTATACTTAATTCATTACGTTTGCTAAAACAAAAAGTACTACAGATTTCTATATCTCATTAATCATGTTATGTAAGCTTCTAGACTCAGCTCAAATCGAGCTGAACCACAGTTATGAGCTTGTCAGGTACTATTAATTCTGTGAGTTCGTCAGGTACTAAAAATAATTCATTGGACGGACATTAAGCTCGATTCCAGCTAAATCACATTCAAAAATTCCCAGAGGTCCATGATTATGTGATCGTCATTAAATTATAATAGTTCCACAAAGACACATTCAGCTCGATTCGAGCTGACTCCTCACGTACAAGAATTTAGCGTGGTCAATCAATCAGCTCGATTCGAGCTGATTGGTCCCGTAAATTGCGGGACATTAACATTATGTGCATGATTCCGTAATTTTCGGTGCCAACTTCGGAGGAACCATCACCTCCACTTCCACAAACAATTACAGAGACGGAGACATAAGATGCAGGATGCATCATTCAATTGTACACCATACTGTACAACACAAACTAGAATCTCTATGGCACTCTCTCCACAGTGGACCCGTTTTTTGAACGCAATCTTCTCTCAGGACTACGCGCAGAGTCAAACGTAATCTGCAATCAATTCAAAGCTAGAAACGGAGCCCGCAATGTGATGACAATAACTACATTTGTTTACCGCGAGTGCTTGTACAAAACGGAGAGCCTCCTTTCAGGATTCACCGGCCACGATATCTCTCAATGACAAATACACTCAATAATTGGACTACACCTGCAACTCAAATTGATCTGCTCAATCACAAAAAGGAAGAAGCCGACGCGCACATGAGTTGATCCAGACAACAAGAAAGAGTGAAGAAGAATTTCGGAATAGTGGATGACGGCGTACAACTGGCTCACTCGCGGGAAGTCGTGGGTGGGAACTAAATTGGAGAAATTTAATTTTGAACGCTCATATTCCGATGGCGGCAGAAAATAAAAAATCACCGGATTCAGGGATGACTTTGTAGCTGCACAGCCAAAAAAAGGAATCCAATGCCGTAGGTTGTAATTATGCCACTGACATTTTCGGGTAATATTAGTTGGACACATTCCCCTCGCTTTTTCCACAGAAACGGTGATAACAACGGTTTTGGATTATATTTTAAATATGGATCTAGGATTTACACGAGTTCAAAAATCATGACATTTCGTTCCGATTTCGTACATACGAAATTCACATGAGCCATGACTGGCCCTACACTTTGTAGAACCAAAATTATGAAAACCATACACATCAAATAAGGTGATATGAGAGAAACAAATGCAAAAGTTGAAAATGTTTTAGGGATAAACTTCAAATATAAGACCATGTGATATTCATTGTATATTGTAAAATACAGTACCTCTTTATTCCCTGAATGCCCAAGGCCTCTGTGGAGCTTCTTGAAGTTTGCTCTGAATTGAACAAAAAGTCAACATTTCATAAGTTGTACCAATTTCTTCTGAATTGTAACTTTACATATTGAAACTAGACATGTTACAGATCACATAGGGAAAAAAACATAACAATATCACGTACAAATTGAAAGAATATAATGTTTGATCATGAGGGTGTTAAAACTAAGAAAATTTTTCAATTCTATTTTTGCATGTCAACTCTAAAAAGTTGGTCACTAAAAAAATATGAGGTTGAAGTGCATAGCATGCACAACCACAATCAATTTATGGTTTTTCAAAATCTAGTCTACAATTTTTTTAAATGAATTTCGAAGGGGATGTTTCCTCAAACATCTACTGTATTTGAGGCTCATTTCGAAGAGCCCTCAACACTACGGGAAGTCAATATTGCAACGGGTATGCTTGTACAAAATCTTGAATAGTAAAATCATAATCCTTCATTAATTTTTAAGATCGGGTCCTTGATCTTAAAACTAGATTTCAAAAAGAGTAATTTAAAAAATTTTAACTACTAAAAATAGCAACTTCATTGGATTTCACTTAACTTCAAAGTTCTTAAAACACCAAAAATTGGTGCCTTGGGCATGTAGGGGATAAAAAAAAATTCTATCATGTACATTAAATAAATCCAATCTCATTAGTCACTATTATGTCCTGTAATGTCGCCACAACCAAACGAAAAGTACAAGTCAATTTTAAAACCAAAAAAGGCCTCAAAAGTCTATAACTTCCCCACTATAATAAGTCTGTGCGCCACAAAACAAAGCCCGTGCTCCCCTCCTTGTCAAGGGCTTTCAAATGGTATTCTTTATGTGAAAAAAAAATGATTTTGTCTAACTTCGGCCTTATTAATGTGACCCCAACATACCGTATGTGTATAAAATAATATAACTCATATTCTATTGAAGGTGATGTCTTTGATCTTCTTTGACAATATTGTTAAAAAAATTTACCGCTGTGAAAAGAAAAGATATACAATTTAAATGAAAGATAAGCAAGTTCAAAATTCATGTGAAAAATGACATGTTCAGGATCACTACGTGAGAGATGAGATGTAGCTAATGAGTAAAAGGGGTGACCCTCATTGAAGGCTTGTGTGAAATGAAATCCTTGGGCATAACGCTTCAGGGACTTCCCAAACAAACTCATGAAGTGAGTGACATTTGCTTAAATGTAGTGACATTCTAATAATTATAGAGGCATTTTTGTAAATGTAAAGACATTCCCATAAATGTGAAGACATTGACATGAATGACTTTGGCAATTTACTAGGACCTCTGAAATCAAGGGTTAACGTAATTGCGGTCAATTTTTTATTGTTTCTTACGTATTGCACGAATACATTCAATTTGTACGAGTTCAAAAAATGTTACACATTTGACATAACCAAAGGGTCATTCTTCCTTGTCCATACCTACTTCCAAATTTAAAAAATAATACTATAGGCACATGACTTTATTCAGCTGTAGTAAGCTTTGAATAACAATGGAACATCTTAGACATTCAGATAAGATTAAATCCATGATCAACTGCGATGTCTTCAAGCCTCGGCCAGCCAAACAATTTGGTTGTACCTGGCGCTCTTGCATACAATGACAGCCCATCCACTTCACTATAAGAAACTCACGTTTTAGGTGACGAGCCCTAATTTTTTATGACGGATTTTAGGTGATGTCAATGTTGACAACCAAAATTTTTTATGTCAATAAAAATGTACAATGTAACATCAATGTTGACATAAAAATATTGGATTGTCAACATTGAAGTTATGTTGGACATTTTTGTTGACATAAAAAATTTAGGTTATCAACATTGACGTCACCTAAAATCCGTCATAAAAAATTAGGGCTTATCACCTAAAACGCGGGTTTCTTATAGTGCTTGCTGACCCTTTCATTGGACTGACAGAACCGGAGTCAGCAATGAGGCTCCTGCAGTCTCCCCGTTGCTGGTCTTCTAAGCCGTACGATACCATCTCCTTTTCAATACTACAAGACATTGAAAAGCTTGCTCCGAGACGAGAGTGGTATCCAAAGCATCTGCGATGTATGCAGAAAGTGACTTGGCCAATTAGTAGGACTTTTTTCGTCGACAGCGTTTGATGCTTTTCATATCATCGTGGGGAAGTTCATCGAAGGGAGCAATCACTTAAGTGTTCTATTTCCTAGTTCAGAAAAGGCTCTCCCCCCTTTACCTACGGAGGCTTCAGATTTGCGGTGCAAATCGTACTGGCGGTCCCATAGTTTTCGAGGACACAAGGCACTAATGAGCACGAAACTTGAAGGTGATCCTCCAGATGTTCTCTTTTTATCAAAAATGAACTTGTTTGTGGGAGAGGGCAACAATTTAGAAGAACATAAAGCATTGCGGGTCTTGCCTGCCTGAAATTGGATTCTAGTGGATCGAGGAGTGTCCAATGCAAAGCTTGGCCGAAGCTGCATGCATATGGAGATCACCTCCTTTCAACATTATTTAAGCGCCATTCATTGATCGGAGCCACTCAGGAACATATTTTTCTCGTCCGAAGTACTACTATGAGAACATGGCAGAAACTCGCTACGGGAAAGGATTTTGCTGATCATTGGATAAATTTTTATCGTTTGGCAAGACAAACCGTCAGTATGAAGGATCGTCAATTGGAGTTTACTTTTCGTCTCACACTTCTAACTTTTTGTGATGTGAACTACCGGCTTCTATTTCCGTTGTTGTGTGTTGCTGTGCATGCACGCGACTTCTGAAGCATAGTTCCACCACCCTACGAAAGTTATAAGCTTACGAACAAGGCGGAATTTAAATGTTCATCCCAATTGCTCGTAGAATTCAAATGGGGTACACATTTGGGCTCTCTCCTCTAAACTTACAAGGACAACATCACATGAACACCCCCTTGTCCTTTGCTGTACTTCAATTTTAAAAAAACTATAAAGCCATAAAATTGGAACAAGGAGGACATTAACAAAAATATATACAAGTTGCAAATGGGATAAACATTTGAAATCCATGAGGTCCTCCAATTTGGGAATTTTTTTCCAACTTTAAGAAGGACAACAAAAAATAAATACCCCTCATCTTATGCTGTAGTTTAAGTTAAATAAAACTTGAAAGTCATGAAATTAGAACGAGGAAGAAATAAAAATAATACGTAGAAGTTGCAATTGTCGGAAACATCTAAAATCCATGAGGTCCTCCAATTTGGGCCTTTTTTTCCGACATTAAGAAGGACAACAACCAAAAAAAAAAACTCCTCCTTTGTTGTAGACTGTATAACTAAAGTCATTTTGAAAACCAAAGAAGACCTCAAAAGTCTATGACTTTCCCACCATAGGTCCATCGCCGCAAAATAAAGCCCACGCAGCCCTCCTTGTCAAGGGCTTTCGAATGGTGCTCATTATGTGAGAAATTTGCACACAAAAGATAATTAATTTAGAATAATTTATTAATTTAAAAGGACCAAAAAAAACTCAAATATTTATAATTTATGCACAAAACTTCGACATGTCACAAAACAAAGCCCGTACATCCCTCCTTGCTGAGGGCTTTCCGATAATACCAAGCACGTCCCCGGGAATGCACAGTTCGGGAGATCTAAATGTCACAAATAAAACAAAACTTACAAAACAAAACAAACTAACTAAGAGCCAAACTTAAGGACTGGTATGGATAAACTCTTTCAGGACGTGCCCCCTGGCCATAAAAAAATTTGAGTGTGTAAATATTTGGAATGTTAACAAACAATTGGTATGCCCTGACGTGCTGTTTTCCGAAGTCAATAGAAATATAAATTCCTATTTTCTTATTTCAATGAGCACTTTCAAATTCAATATCTTTCACACCATACATACAAACATCAAAGAAACAAAGCCAGTGTGCCCCTCAGTCCTTGCAAATAATTTTCTAAAAATACCCTCTACAATACAACCCATGCATGGTCCAAAAATTCACGTTCAGAAAGCCTTACAATTGAAATACAAATAAATTAGCTTCAATATTTTATCTCATTCTTTTATTTCACGTAGTATATGTTAGAAAATGGGGCACTAAATTTAGTGCACTCATGAATTATTATTCCGTGAAGTATTTAGAACTTGTACAATATTTTTGACCTGCTTTTGGATGCCAATTCCTTGACATTTGAGATTTTAGTTCTTTAAACTACAATGTCTGGCTAATTCTCATTCTTTTATTTCACGTAGTATATGTTAGAAAATGGGGCACTAAATTTAGTGCACTCATGAATTATTATTCCTTGAAGTATTTAGAACTTGTACAATTTTTTTGACTTGCTTTTGGATGCCAATTCCATGACATTTAAGATTTTAGTTCTTCAAACTACTAGGCATGGCTAATTCAAATTTGGTTATTTCACGTAGTACATGTTAGAAAATGGGGCACTAAATTTAGAGCACTCATAAATTATTATTCCTTGAAGTATTTAGAACTTGTACAATTTTTCCAAAGTCAATAGAAATATAAATTCCTATTTTCTTATTTCAATGAGCACTTTCAAATTCAATAACTTTCACACCATACGTACAAACATCAAGAAACAAAGCCAATGCACCCCTCAGTCCTTGCAAACAGGTTTCTAAAAAAACACTCTACAATACAATCCACTCATGGTCCAGAAATTCAAGTTTAGAAAGCCTTACAATTGAAATACAAATAAATAGCTTCAATATTTTTTGGAATAGAAGTATTACTTAGTTAGGTACATATCATCTACAAACCCAGAATTTTATTGCTTCCTATTTTCTTTGCATTGTATATTACGTTTGGGTCAGATTCGTTAAAAAATAACTCAAAATATAATTATATATAGCATGCAATGAATTTTTCAAAAATTACAAATAATATGGCCCCAATATATGGTATGTGCATAAAATAATAAAACTAAATAATGTACTATTGAAGGTGATGTCTTTGATTTTCTTTAACATTATTATTGCTACTTTATAACGTTGTGAAAAGTAATGACATACAGTTTAAGTGGAAGATAAGTAAGTTCAAAATTCATGTGAGACATGACATTTTCAAGATTAATAGAAGAAATCTGGACAACATGTTGTTGATGAGACGATCATGTTGTTGTGGAAGTTATAAAATTCTTTAAGATTTTTATTCTACAGAAATATTCAATTTATACCCATTTGAATTCATCACCTTACAAATTACAAAAATTATTGATGAATTCTGCTGGTACTTTCATGGCCATGATTACAAAAAGTCATAGATTTTTTTACATGCATTTTGTCCACTTATTTATTATAAAATTGGGAATAAAGCGTGCCCTACACTTAAATGGCTACCGATATCAAAATATCAAATGTCAAAGATACTTGTACGCAAATGCTCGAAACACATTAGAGGAAGTTCAAAATATTCTTAGGACTCAGAATCTCCAAAAATATGCAATTCAAACCCGTTGAAATATATGTCCACATTAATTCAGAAAAGTTGAACAAAGTCATGAAATTGGAACGAGGAGGAAATAAAAAAATATGTAGAAGTTGCAAATGTAAAAAACATTCGAAATCCATGAGCTCCTCCAATTTGGGCCTTTTTTTCTTAAATTCAAAAAGAAAACAAAAAACAAATACCCCTCCGGCTTTGCTATAGTT
Source organism: Pseudisothecium myosuroides (assembly GCA_951799445.1). Classification (NCBI taxonomy): domain Eukaryota; kingdom Viridiplantae; phylum Streptophyta; class Bryopsida; order Hypnales; family Lembophyllaceae; genus Pseudisothecium; species Pseudisothecium myosuroides. The sequence goes on from OX637297.1 coordinate 3,533,847, forward strand.
TAAATTAAATAAAACTATAAAGTCATGAAATTGGAACGAGGAGGAAATATAAAAATATGTAGAAGTTGCAAATGTGGGAAACATTTGAAATCCATGAGCTCCTCCAATTTGCCCCTTTTTCTCTTAAATTAAAAAGGAAAACAAAAAACAAATACCGGTCATCCTTAGCTGTAGTTTAAATGAAATAAAACTTTAAAGTCATGAAATTGGATTGAGGAGGAAATAAAAAGAACATGTAGAAGTTGCAAATCTAATAAACATTTCAAATCCATGAGTTCCTCCAATTTGGGCTTCTTTTTCTAAAATTAAGAAGGAGACCAAATAAAAAACTCTCAGCCTTTGTTGTAGTTTAATTTTTTTTTAAAACCTCTAAAGCCATGACATTGGAACGAGGAGGAATTTAAAAAAATATGTGGAAGTTGCAAATGTCGTAAGCATTTGAAATCCATGAGCTCCTCCAATGTGGGCCTCTTTTTCTAAAATTAAGAAGGAGAACCCTAAATAAATACCCCTCATCCTTTGTTGTAGTTTAAATGAAATAAAACTTTAAAGTCATGAAATTGGATTGAAGAGGAAATAAAAAGAACATGTAGAAGTTGCAAATCTAATAAACATTTCAAATCCATGAGTTCCTCCAATTTGGTCTTCTTTTTCTAAAATTAAAAAGGAGACCAAATAAAAAACCCTCAGCCTTTGCTGTAGTTTTATTTTTTTTTAAAACCTCTAAAGCCATGACATTGGAACGAGGAGGAATTTAAAAAAATATGTGGAAGTTGCAAATGTGGTAAACATTTGAAATCCATGAGCTCCTCCAATGTGGGCCTCTTTTTCTAAAATTAAGAAGGAGAACCCTAAATAAATACCCCTCGTCCTTCGCTATAGTTTAAATGAAATAAAACTTTACAGTCATGAAATTGGATTGAGGAGGAAATAAAAAAAACATGTAGAAGTTGCAAATGCGGGAAACATTTGAAATCCATGAGCTCCTCGAATTTGGACCTGCACTTCTAAAATTAAAAAGGAGAAAAAAAAAAATACCACTAAGTAAAGACATCTGCTGCTGTAGGTTGAATAAGTAAAAACTCTAGAGCCATTAAACATGAAATATAAAAACTCTAATACTATGAAATATAATTTTTTCCATTTGAATCCATTTGAACTTCTTTTGTCCGCGAAAAAAAAATTTGGAATGAAATGTGTCCTGTACTTTAGTCGCCTTGAATATGAGTTGTCATGGATTCGTTTATGTGAATGCTTTATTTTTATTTTGAAGGAAATTTTACCCAATCATTAGAACTTCATGTCCATGTGAATTAAAGCAAATTGGGAATGAATTTTGCTCTACAGTTTTTTGGCCACAAATTTGGATTTTCATGGATTTCTATACGTAAATGCTTTTATTTTGACCTTTTGTTTGTCTTGTTTGTACAAATTCTATAACTTTTGGAATGGAAGGGCATTAAAGTATGGAATTTGTGAGTTCCACCTTCTTTTAAATTCACGGAGGGAGTGCAAATGGGGTACAATCCACGGAAGAAAAGAAAATATTTAATGAATGTTTCATGGTAGATTATCAAAACTTGAGTAATTTGAACCTAAGTCTATGAATTGAGAAATAAAAAAAAGGCTTACTTTATTTACACTTTTAAATATAAAGTTTAAGCCTTCTTGTACACTATTCTATATATTAAAATTTCTCTGTTTCTCTCTCTATATATTAAAAGATAGAAACCATGAAAGTAGTATGTTCATGAATACAAGTGAACGTGAATCTATTAATTTGCAGCAGCTCCTATATTTTTATCCTCTTACGTACCCATTTGAAGTTTATAACTTTTTGTTCTTAAATGCTTTAAAAAATAGGCAGTGAAGGGTCACTCATTGAATAATGTTCCTTTTGTAAATTAAAAAATAAAGACCATGATATTACTATATTCATGAATCCTACATGAATGTTTATATCATTTTGAACTTCTATATTTTTCCCTTATACAACCCTATATCAAATTTATCACTTCTTGCTCTTAAATTTTTTGAAATACAACACAAGGTCAATTGTTTATTAGACTCTTTTTGTAAATTAAGAAATGTAGCCAATGATTATAGTGTGCTTTTACAACTACACTCAATCTATGAATAATTTTCAACTTCTATATTATATTTTGAACACTGAAGCATATAAACTTGATGAGTTGTTGTTCTTCAGTTCTTTCAAATACAGTGCTTTAATTAGATTAAATTTATTTTTGTTTCCTCTTATAAATGAAAAAAAATAATACCATGCACATACTACATATAATAAAAATGGTTATTCATGGTTGTTTTTATAATTGGAACGCCTCGGTCGCATACAAGTAACTCTAGGAATTAGCAATTGGGTCTCCTGTTGCATGTATTATGGAAGACAAACAATTTTAAATTTAGGCCAATACTGTTATTCAATGTGTATTCTTGCAATTCTATCCCAAATGTGTTTAATGTGCAAAGTACTTTTACATCAAATAAATGAGCATTAGTTGTTTTCAAGAAATCAGTGGATAGTGTCACTCATTATCAATAAACAAACTTTCCACGGTCAACAAGTAGGTGTTCAAGGGTGACAGATTGACATTCAGATCCCTATCAAATTTAGAGATTTGAATGTGCTCCATACAATACATTGTTAAACTAGATTCAATAAGTCATGAGAATTAGGGTGTCTTATACCAAGAAATATATACTTTTGGAAGCCATTGACGTGAATAAAGAATACTGTAGATACTTCAATTTCTGTGGCTGTAGGTTTATGATATAATTACATCAATATTTAATTCAAAAGTACAACGTACTTATATATAATAATATTGACCTATTTATGGAATGTCAATTTCAAGAAAAAAAACTAGCTCGCTCGTGTAGGATGAACTACACAAAATAGTGAAACTAAATTGCCTTGACAATTAGGTTGCCGTACTTCCAGAAAATTACTTTACAAGAAATTAAAGTCAACAAATCTTTCTACAAAACTTTTTGTTTGTATATTATATAGAGGTTCACCAGTCCCAATTACAACAATACTTAATTCCGAAGTAATCTATTCTTGTAGAGAAACAATAAATGTTTATATAGTGTAGACTGTCAAGAAATTTGTAATGGGCAACCTAATTTCACTATTTTGTGTAGTAGGGTGAAGGTACTAGAGTTTAGGGCAACGTTTGGGCTTGGTGTGGTTCAGGGCCGGTTATCAATGGAGAAGGCGGGTATTCAGAACCGGTTACAAGTACGGGTTCAATCGTGGCCGGGCGGGTATCAACCGGATATCTGCGGGAGAGGGCTAGGATTTTGTAGATTCGTGGTTAGGGTTTGGCGCTCACTTTTGTCAGCATAATTTTCTCCTGTCTGTGCTTAGCGGTTCTTGAGATTGAGTTTTGGCTTGTCGTTTCTCCCTGTTTGCGTGCAAGCCGAAGTTCTTGAGGAGCGTGGATTTCGTTCCATTCTGGAAACCTGCAGTGCGAGTGCGACGACGTAGGTTTTTTTTTTGTCACTTGCGAGTGCTTATCGGCTGATGATGAAGCTTCTTCCTTGCGGTGACAACCTGGTGCGTCGAAGCTTCTTCCTCGTGTTGACAGACTTGTGCATCAAAGTTGTAGTGGGATGACGGAGCTTCTTCCTCGCGGTGACATCTTGGTGAGGGGCTTCCCATCTTCATTTTTTTCCTCTTGTTTCCTCTGTTACTCTTCTCTCCAGTACTTGCTATTTTGTATTAGAGTTTGTTTTGGGTGGAGGTTGTGGTGGCGGGAGGTTGAGCATGCATTCAGTAAGTTGTACCGTGTATTACATGAGTGGGGATGTGTTTCTAGGGTTCATTGCAATCTTCTTCATTTTGCTTTTCAGTCATTGCAAATGTAAAATTGAGGTGTCTGATTGAGTCCACCAGCAGGTTCCAGTGAGCCTTCGTGTGGCTGAGGTTTTCTTACCCTGAATGTGGTGCTTTGCTGATTGTGGGAGTTCCCTGTCAGTCACGACTTTAGAGTCGTGTTTAGGACCTCATTTAAAATGGTGTATTTTGGTTCCATTTTGCAATGACTAACTTTCTGTTTGCGGTTGTAGCCTGTAGTGACGACTACTGGATTTGTATCCGACCTTGGATCTTGTGAAGCCGGCTCGGGGGAAGAAGTATTGTGGAGTTTACGGTGAGTTTGTTCTCATCAATTTTTAATTGCTCTTGAATTCTGCTTTGCTTGATTGGCTTCTTCAAGATTGTTTGTCATTGTCCGTTGGAAATGCATTTTGGAATTCCAGAGTTTGCAGTTGGCTAAGTTTGTTGTTGAAAAGTATACGGTTCTTAGGGTTTCCACAGTTTTATGTTGCTGGAATTGCTTGCAGTTAGTAGGTTTCATAAGGAATGTACGTGATTAGGGCTTGAGGGTTTAGTAAAGGCTGCATTCGAAGGCATTTTAGTTCTCATGTATGATAATGCCATAGATCTGTGTGACTGTGGGTTCTATTAGTACCGAAAGCTCTGAATTTGAGCCTAGTTCTGTTCTGTAGGTCAAAATGAAAACGTGAATGTAATAGTGGTGGTGCTTGAATTTTAAATTTTTGCCTACAGAAGGATTTGGGCATGTGCTTGGATTACGCAAGTTGTGGTTAGGATTCACATTCAGGATTGTGTTGGGGTTCTGGTTTGTAATGTCTGTAGGGTCTGGTTAGGGTTGGGGTTACTTTTGCTTCAAGTCTGTAGGGTCTGTGCAGGGTTTCTGTAGGGTTTGTGTCGATACCCTTGTTCCCTGAACCCCCCCTGCTTCGAAGAGTGTAGCTCGAAGCACATTTAGCTTGAGCCGAGCTAAATTTCAGTAACCTGATTTATGAAATTAGCTCGACCCGAGCTAAAATCAACAAAACCTGGCATGAAATAACAAAACACGCGTTAGCGGCCCTGAAGACACAATAAAATTGAACAAGGCTCGCCCATATAATAGGCAAGAAACCCTAAAAATCAGCTCGAATCGAGCTAATTTGCAACAATGCAGAGCACAAAGTAGCTAGGGAAGAGAACCACTTCAAAAAATAGAGCACCACGAACAGAAAAGATATAAGAAACCACTCATTCAGCTCGACTCGAGCTAAAAAAATGACAAGATTATAAATAATACACAGTAAGAGAACCAAAATAAAACAGCTCGAATCGAGCTCACAGTACAATATTCTAAAATATAAACAAGATACAAATAAGAGAGAAGAAGTCACCTAAGTGCTAAACATAAAGCAAAACAAAAAAGATCCAAACGAACAGATGCACGAGGAGGGACCCAGAAAGATTTAGCTCGATTCGAGCTAAAGAGGACAGATAACTTGAGTTAAGTAGAAAACGCAAACAAAACTAAGAAAAAAAACATAAATGACTAAATAAGAGGTCAACAAGTGGATATCAACCTCGATCAGCAAGTATAGCAGCAGAGCTCAACCTGTCAGCTTGACTCGAGCTACATACATGAGACGAGTAGAACATGAAAACAAAACGAGAACTGAATACGGAAGCTCGAATCGAGCTGAAAAGATAATATTCTCAGACAAAAACAGATACAGAAAAAAGGCCAAACCCGTAGCAAGCTGATAGCCAAGGCGAAAGCGAATATAGAAGCAGTTAGAGAGGTAGACATAAGTAGGGCAGGTAGGAAGAAGTCAGCTTGATTCGAGCTAACGGGACGGCAAGCTAGAAGCAAGTGCAGAACGAGGAGTGTGGCATTCAAGAAACTGGAAATTTATGGGGAACAATGTGTGGCCACTCTAAGGGAGGATATTCAGCTCGAGTCGAGCTAACATTGACTATAAAGCTAAGCAATGTTCGTCATGCTGCAGAATGGAGAGGCAGGTCGAGAAACTCGCGCACTACTACAAGAAATCTGAGGTCCAAAGAGTTGAAGATGATGGGGAAGGAGATGACTTCCTCAATGACGGAGAGTACTGGGAGTTTGTGTTCCCAGAGAAGGTGGATAGCTAGACTCTCTTCATGATCCCATGCTTTGAGCAAATCTGCTTCACCGTGAAGTACAAAGGGATGGACACCTACCTCCCTCTCTTGTATGATGAAAGAATAAAAGATGTTGTGGAGGACGTCTTCCCCACCATCAAGGTCCACTATATTACCACCCAGAATGACCTTCCTCCAGAAAAGCAGTACAACTTCACGCTGCACTTCGACTCCCAGCTGATTCCCTTCCACGTAACCCACTTCATGGAGTCCCTGGCGACGACATCGTTCTAGGATGAGATCAAGGAACTGGAGGAGAAGGTTAACAAGAAGTGCTTCCAGAAAACAAACGAAGAGCCTCTCACTGGTCGGAGGCTATGCGCTAAAATCAGAGCTCTGTTCCAGGACTTCGCGGTCCTGAAAACTAAAATACAAATCAACCGTCAGAGCAAGGCTTCCAGGAGCGTCTCATTGAACGCCGGAAGCCAAGGACCCAGTCAGGTGTCTATTGACAACCAATCCCCTGGGGAGTTGTCAAAGCGGGGAACGTGCAACCAACAGTCGACGACAACACCAAACCGTCCACTTGCGAAGAGCAATTTAGTGACAACGTCAGCGGTGGTACCAACTGAGAAAACTGGAGAGCACTTTGCTGCGGACGACATTAGTCAGGACAAGAGTATAGTCCCAGAGTCATTGCAGACAAATCAAAACCCGGACTACAAGGAGTCCAATGAGGCGTACAAGAATTTCTGGAAAACCTGCGCAGATGTGTTTTTCTACAAGATGGAGAAGAAAGAGGTCACCATTGACAAGCTGATCCAGGCTCCGGCCTCTCTAAATATCCGAAGCAAAGAACAAACCATCATTGAGGGCATGATGCACTATCTCTGCAATATGCCGAACCACAACAATCGGCAAACGCTATATGTCATGCCCACGAAGAAGCCAACAAGGGAAGGTGACGACTCCTGGACCGAGATCAAGGACGGAGAGTTCTACATCATTAACGGGCAGCACAGTGTCTGGGCCAGCAAGCTCATGGAGGACCCAAAGTTCAACATTGACCCGGCCACAATGAAGGACTTGAGGACCTGGAATTGCTACATTGCATGGACGGAGGACAACGAGACACTTCGTTCTATTTCGGCCTACTTCAACAGATTCAACCATTTCCAAGCTATTCAGCCGTCGTGGGCAACTAACGTACTGGGCACCCGATATGTCTGGGAGGAGATGGGATCACCGCACAATCCAAAAGAGGACACAGAAGCCGGAGCTGTCACCAAAGCGAGGCGCACTAAAGCTGCATTCGAAAACAAGAAGAAGTAGATGGTAAGTGATTCACCTCGAGTCGAGCTGAACTACGCTATGCTTGCTATTGTAAAGTAGTTGTTCACTGCACGGTCATTACCTTCTCGCTGATCAGCTCGAATTGAGCTAACAAGGATCTTGGGGTTGGTTGTCCGGTGTTGATGCAGGAATTCACTAAGGCCATGCAGATGCGTTTCTCTATGATTGACGTTACGAAATCGCATCAGAAGTCCAAAGCCAAGGACTCAAAAGGCAACACCACCATCACAAATGAGATTAGGCTCATCACCGCTCCTGCAGATGTGTTCAATCTTTGGAGCAAAGTCATCTCCAGTGCTGCGCATGGCGAGCTCATTGATGCGGACACCTTGAAGAAGTTCAATGTCAGATCGTCCTGGAAAACCGAGAACGGGATGCTAAACAAGGAATTCTTCAAGTTCTTCAAAAATCTCACGAGCAACGACCTCACTGTCCTGGCTAACCATATTTTATACAAAACGGGTGACAAGAGGAAGTATCCTCATCCGAAGGTGACGATTAAGCAAGCAACGACAGTTCTCGAAAGTTGTTACGCTTTGAAGGGTTGGATTGAGAGGCACAAACGAAAGGCGTTCGTGAAGAAGGAGTTGAACAAGATTGATCCGACATTGGATTTGCTGAACGCAGTGGGGGAGCCCGTATTAGAGAAGTGGAAGGACTATAAGAAGAAGTACAACGTCACATCTGCAACGATGAATGTACTCATGGAACGGCCAAGGGATGCCTTCTTCTCCGACGTGAAGCAGAAGAAATCCAAGGACAAGTCCACAGAAGAAATTTCGGACCAAGCTGCTGAATTCTTCAAAGTCTTCTTACGACAACGGAAGAATTTCGTCCTGCCATCGGCAATGGCGCACTACGCGCCATATAAAATCGCAAAAGACTAGCACGCTCCATGGCCAAGGGGTGTGTGGACAGTTGACAGCCCTGGAGATCTCGATCTCGGCATTATCGACTTCCGGTACATTCCGAGGGTGCTTTCGAAGAAGGACGGGACAATTGCAATACCGTACTTCAACACCATCATATTGTCTTTGAGAGGGAAGCAGCAGCCCAAATTTGAGGACGTCCCGGCGTGGTTATTCATATGCGCAGACATGCAGGAGCAGACGCAGGTGATTGCTTTCGTTGAGAACAACGATGTCCTCAGCAAGTACAAGTGCACGTTCACGGACTACATACCAGCACAGTACGAGCGGATGGGGGACATGGCCTCCGCCAAGGCGAAGTCACTCGACAAAGTGTTGTTGACGTTTCTGACAAGTCCAGCGTGTACAAGGGGAGGCGACATTCCGGAGGTGTTTCTGGCTCCGGACAATGATACTTTCAATATGCCCCGAGGGTACAACGAGTTGGAATTCCGTCTCTACAACACGGAGCTTCGCATGGAATTTTATCTATGGGTGGTGAAGAAGTTTTGCTCTCTCGAAATGAGCATATTCTCTATCTTTGCAAGAGGAAAAGTCACCTGCGTAGTAGTGGTAAGTTCTTTATAGCTCAATCAGCTCGAATCGAGCTGATGTATCACATCCATTTGTATTGTTTCCTTCTGCTGCAATAAGTGTGACTCTTGGATGATCTGATTCGTTATGGAAAGAATTAGCTTGACTCGACCTGAATCAACGACTGGTTTAGCTCGACTCGACCTGAATCAATGACTGGTTTAGCTCGAATCGAGCTAAAGCTATCGTGTACTCTCCAAACTAATGTCCAGGAGTGAATTTTTTAATGTGCAAGTGAGTTTAGTGAACGTCTGGGCAGCTGGAGTTACCAACGACCCGGGGTTCTAGAATGATATTGCCCTGGCCGCCGTGAAATTGGACAAGGCGGACTTTCTAGAGGGGGGGTATAAGGTGCAGGCTTCTACGCGCAAGAAGCCTCCAGTGTCTCAGTCGACTCCTTCGTCGTCGCGGAAGAGGAAGCAGTCACCCTGGGATTCGCCTTCCATTGGGCGACGCGAGAAGGCGCCAGCTGCAGAGCCTGAAGTCCTCTCTGACGATGAAGGCGACGAGCAGAACTACTATGTCCAGCAGGTGCTGGACGAGCAACTTCTGGTGGATGCCAACACTCCGGTTCCTCCCACTCCGACCGAACATCGGGGATCGTCGGCCTCGAGCGGTCACGTGCAAGAGGAGCAGCCCTCAAGCACGCCTTTGTTTGCCGTCACGCCAAAGAAGAGAAAATTATCCAAGCGGGACGAATACATGGAGTGGAGGTTCACAGAGCTGGAAAAGAGACAAATGGAGGACCGCGCGGCGAATCTACAATTCCAGTACCAGCATAACACGAAGATGGATAAACTGCAGACGTACATCTTGGTGGACTCTGCAAACAACACTGATAAGCTAGACTCCATCATCAATCACTTGAGGGGTGCAAGACCAATCTCCTCATTTGAACCCCCGACATCGAGGCCGCAGCTGCTGCTTGAAGGTCTGCCTCCCTTATTAGGCGATATGGCTCTACTGGATCCACTAGGTCTCCCTGAGTTTGCTGTCCCGGCACTCCCTTCATAGGCTCCTCCTCTTCCCCCGCCGCCCCCGCCATCATCAGCTGACGCGCAGGCGACTCCTGCTGACACTCAGGCCACGCCAAGCCTTCCAGTTGCGGGAGGTGCTGAGCATCAGCTACCGGTCAAGCAGCCAGCGCAGTTAGATCTGTAGAGTCCCGCGGTGCCTAGCCTGGACTTGGGCGCAGGTGCTCCTCAATAATCACTGGATGTCACTTGTATAGTTTAGCTCGACTCGAGTTGATTTTTGCCATACGTTGTATGTAGTTGTAGTCATTTTGCAGAGACCACAATCATTTTGCTAAAACGGAACTTCTAGTGGACTGAACCATGGAGTTCATACATTTTGCAGCTCATTCATGTATTTATATCTCATTTTATGAGACTCTAATATATGGATTTCTTACGAATATTTCCTTATACATTCTTGACATGCAGGCACTGCAAATATTGTAGAAAGTGTTTCTCCTCCCGTCCTTGAACCTATGAATACTACTGCTCAGCCTGTGCCTGGTCCGGTGGAAAATGATCAAACTAATCCCATTGAAAGCAATGACCTCGTGTCCGTCCTTGAGCCTGGACCATCCACATCTCTCACACCGGCGGCAGATGACGTTGTCATCTCAGATGCGGACCTACTGGAGATTTGCATTCTAGAGCCGGCCGTCGTGACGAAGGACGCTTCCGTGGAGACTACAGAGGCGTCGCAGCAGAAGGTATAAATCATGCTGCTAATTTGGAACCTTCTGTGAGCCCCTAATTCATCACTGGGAACTCACAGTTTTCTTTTTTTCAATTTTTACAAATTTAAGTATAGTTTTATATACAAAAAGCCCCCAAAAGAGTGTAAAACCAAAATAGGTATGTCGTGTACCAATATAGCATTTGGTCCCTTATAGGTTGTTTTCCCCCAAATAAATCTCATTTTCACTCGTACATAGGTTAAAACAGGGAAATATTGGTAAAAAATAGAATTAAGGGCTAATCTGACCCAAACAGCCCAAACCTACGATACATGTGACATCTTATGGCTAAAATTGGTCCGAGGGAACACCGTTGAGGTCTTAAGTCCATTCCCAAAGATAGATTTTACTTTCTCCATAGCATCGAAGAAATAGCGGAAATCCCAATTGTTGGCCTGCAGGAGTTACAAACTCAAGATGGACCCGTAAGAGGAATCTTCGGGTGGAGTATGGTATTCTAAGGTGGAAATCAAATTTGGGACTCAATGGCGAAATCGGCTTGCCAAGATTCCCTTGTATGTGAAAGATTTCTTAGTTGCCAGAATTAAAAGGAGAAGACAAAATTTGATTCTCCTCTGACCTTTGTGCAAAGTAAAAATATGAGCTTGCACATCCTTTGTGGAATTTCATGAGAAGTTCCATAAAAAGTTTTGAAATTTTCTGACTTGCAGAAGATGCCCTTCCGGACACTCAACCGCCAAAATCTACGATCAAAAAGTCCTAGAAATTACCCAAGTTGCGGTAAAATCTCACTAAAAATTAGATTAGCTTTTTTTATGCTAATAAGATGCCCCACCAAGTTTCAAGACATTCTGATAGCCAGAAGTGCCCGAACCGGCGAGATTCTCCGAAAATTGGTGAAATCGAAGTTTACGGTGGAGTTAACTTGCGTACCGGGAGCATACGAAATCGGAATGAGGTCAAAGCTAGGTCTTTTCTTACTCCCCTATACGTACTAAAGAACCTAGGCTAGTTACTTTTCTCAGAAAAGTCAACCTCCAAGATTTGGGTTTTTACCCCGTTTTGGCGTTCAGTTAGCGGTAGGTTATGTTGCATTTTTTAGAGTTTGGTTAAGGGGTGGGGAGTTCTCCAAGATTAAAAATGGCCTTCTGAAGCCAATGGCGCAATCGGTTTTCAATTTGGAGTTGATCTCCAAAAGTTAGACATTTGGACCAGCGTAGAAAGTCAAAAATTGAAGATTAGGATGAAAATCTTAGTTGATAAGATTAAGGCTTAAGAAAAGAGGGGGAGTGAGCACCCTTGGAAATGTATATAAGGGGGCTCATTTTCCTCTCACAAACACCCTTCGTAGCCATATTTTAGCTCATTTTACACAATTGGGTCCATTTAGTTGGATTTTGGCCGTTTTAGGCCATGTTGCCAAATTTGTGTGTTTTTGAAGCATTTTTAGCTTCATTGTTGGTGTTTTTGGAGCTCTCTTTGAAGGACATTGGGGTCCCTTCAAAGCTTGCTCTTACTTACCTTGTTGTGGTTTATTGCGGGTTTTATTGCGTGGTTCTTATTACTTGGCACTAATCCTAGAGAATGCCCCCTTCGTACCAACATTATATTCATTAAAATGGGAGGGTGGGGCCTTCTCAAATTATTAGGCCTTCAAAGGCTCGATGAGTGAATCAAAATGGGCTTCACTTTAGCTCTATAATCACATATTATAATACATTCAAAGTAGCAATTTCCATTAAAATGAGAGTCTTTCAAACAATATGTGTCTTGAACTAAATATTGCATCGTTTTTTGTCAAAAACCTCATATACTCCACAACGAAGCGAATATTAAATGTAATACCAAATACATTAATATGGTCTACTTATTGATTGCAATATGGAGTTTGCAAACACATCAAGAAAATATGTATTATCCACTAGATATATATAACTCTAGTTGTACCTATAGAAATCATTACCAAAACATTGATAACCCTAAAACAACAACCTCTCATCTATATGAGAAAACAAAATATAATGTTTCCCTTACAATCATGTGAAAGCATATTGTAGACATATAAAAACCAAATAGCACTCTATAACATATAGCTAACAATGTACTTTGACTCTCATAAAACCACCGGTTTATCGCTGCGTTGAAGACGAAGCCTCGTTTGCCAAACTCTGCTTGATGACTTCAATTTGAGCAAAAGGAATCAAAATTGTGCACTCTTCCGTAGTTTTTTGGGTACGAGACTTCCACGCTGTCATAATAGCATCAGTGTATTGCCAAATTGCCGGTTCATCAGCATCAATTTCCCAAAACAAACCTCCTTCGTTGTCCCATCCAGTGTAGAAGTCTTGAACATCCTGATTTCTTACTGTTGGACGAAAGTATTGAATGAGCACGCAATTCGGATTCTGCGGATCCACGAAAGGATCAGACAACGCCCTTGCAATCCAAACTGGATGCAAGTCATTGTCTGCGGGAAAAAGCGCAACAAAATAGTCTTTGAAGAGATCTCGACCCACCCTGAACGATGGTGGTGGGCAACCCCGTAATGGCCCGACATATGCATCATCTTGTCCAAACTCCACACGATCATCGCCGTGTTCATTAAACTGATCGGCTTTAGTCGCTTGAACTCGAGTAGTCGGCCAGAAACCATCCTTCAAAACACTAGTTTCAGGCAGTGGTTCCTACAAAGCCATCTTCACATCACGCCAATAGTGCACCACATGCTCGTAGCGCCGTCGGCATTCTCCAGTGACGTCCGCATTGCACAAGTTCTCCCAGTACTTCTTAAAAGCAGACAAACCTTTCACAATGTCTTGCTCGCCTTTCATTGCCCTTTGCGGAACTGGCAAGGGTATACCACGCGGCCACAAACTTTGTCCTTCAGCATCTTCTTTCCACAACTTAAGGCCTCTACTATTTGCCCCTGACCAGTCTACATCAGTGCATTTCAATTTGTACTTCATGACTGGACACCCCGTTGAATCTAGGTAGAACTTCACTTGTTGTGGTATTATATGTCCAACAAGGGTGTCTGCACCGTCCACTAACGCATCTTCAATGAAACCCTTGAAATCGGGCACCTCTTCTATACGGTGAGGGATAGTGGGGATGGATTCGACATCCATGAATGACTTCATAAGTGCAGGAACAGTAGAGAAATTCTCTTTCTTCAACTGCATACTCCATCTCCCGAATAATGCATCAATGTCGTCGTGTGTATGACCCACAATCATGAAGTTCACATACACTTCACAGAAGATCTTATTTGCAACAAGTAGAGACCAGAAACAAAAAACAAATCTATTCTTGTTGTCCCCGGTGGCATTGTCCATCTGCACATTGAGAATGGGTGGCAATGGTGTTGCTGGAACTAAAGTAATCGGCGGTGGAGGAAGCAATGCTTCGCACATCTCCGCACCCTTCAACACATCCTTAAACAAATTTGTCGACCTCGACCATACAAACAACTCCCGAGAAGACGACTTCGGTGGCAATTCTAAATCCCGCAGCAACTTCGCCATCGAACCAATGGTATAGTTCAAATCATGGGGAAATAGATCCAAACCATAATGTGCATACCTCACATCAGCGTGCCCATGTGCAATCATGCCTATGACAGTCACTGGCAACTTTGTCAAGCCATCAGTGTCTTTACTCTTGTGGGAAAAAACCGGACAAGCGGTTTTGGAATGATCCATCTTGTCGTGCATGATTGTAAGGCACTCGTCTGGAAACGTATGCGACCGATAACGGTTTGCATAGTATAACTCCCGATGAGCACGAGCAACAGCCAAATGTTTGTCCAATTGCCGTGAATACATTAGAGCAGTTTCAGAGCCAGCAAGAGCACCCTTCCTCAACTCTTGCAATCTGTCACATTTTGCGCAACGAGCAAAGTTGTCTCCAGGCTTCTTCACCTCGTACTCTGAGAACCTAGAAGATCTGATTTTGCTTAAGTTCGAAGTTGACACTGCAGCCAATCCGAAGGCAGCATTGGCATCATTGATTTCCTTCATTCTTCCCTTCCATTGAAAGGTAGGGGGCAGACACATGGACACCACCTTCTCTCCAGACTTCATGGTTCGCGTACGATGTGGCATGTGATCAGCCTCCTTGTCAAGGATGCACTTCAACGTAGCAGTAGCTTGTTGAGTGTGTTTCCTTGGCTTCAGCAATCTCGTATTCCCGTGATGCATCGCTTCTCGACGATCCTTCATGTGTCCTTGATAGCGGAAGAATGTGGACTCCGGGACCCCGAAAATATGCATCCATGCTTGCATGCACACAGGTATTTCTTCAACCATCACCATCCTTCTCCCGCGTACATCACGATGGACCTGCCTGTGCACTTCAGTCTTCATGAAGGCTCTATGCTTGAATGTCAAATTCCGGTACATACGTTCACGAAATGTACGAATCTTCTCCCTCGGAAATGGCTGAATGCAATTTTGGGTGCAGCAGACTTTGCTGGACACCGCATTGATGGAGTCCTGAGTAAGAAGATCCTTTGTTTTGACAGAAGTTTGTTGAGGAGGATTCCGAACAGTACTTGTATACGGTCGAGAAGACGTCAAAGATGGCAGGTTCAGGAGAGCCGCTTGATGAATGTTGAACTTGTCGCGGGCCTCATGGTCACGAAGGCTTGCACCACGGCAATGGACTAGATGAATAGGCCAGGCTAGTAAGGAGCACACCCTCTCCTGCGGCATATGCTCAACGGAATGTGTCTTCGAAATGTAGACAGCTACATGAGTGTCTCCCAGAGGACCGTTGGCACCAAGCACCAAGTCACAGTTAACGCTATGGCAAGTACCTTCACCAACAAGTACTCCCGCCTCATTATAAAGAGTGACAACCATTGTATTCCAGAGGCGACGCGGAAGTCCCTCACACTCTGGAACATCAACATTCAATCCCTCAGGATTCTGGACCTCATCGTCGAATGCACCCATAATCTCGTCAAGTATGGCGGAGAGATCCATCGTACCTGTGAACATTCACAACACCACCTAAGGTAAGGAAAAGGGAAAAGAATGATGACAACTTGCCGGTAAAATTAGAGTTCTTTAATATCAGATCGGCTCGACCTAAATGCAGAACAATGAGCATAATGTGTATCACTTGCATTTCTAGATTTATCTCTGCCAAGAAACGTCATATGTACTCATCTCTCATCGCCTCTCCAATATAAAAAATGTCAATCTCTCATTTAGGTCGAATCGACCTGAAACATAAAGGTTCATCGTTCATTACATGAACAGTCTTCGTTCTTTATATAGAAAGACATTGGGTACATGAATGTGCCAGTCCGGAATGAACGCATCTATGGCGATGAATTTCGGAGGTTGTGCCCACTTGTAAATAGTTACGAAACTACTCACGACCTAAGATGACAAAGCACACCATTCAGATCGACTCGACCTGAATGGATAATCTCAGAGAAGAATACATTAAATTCAGCACTTTCATTCAGACAATGAAAAGTCATCATGTACATGAATAAGACTCTGACTCTGAAACACGATGGATTGATTACGATACAAGTGGACCCAACCTAAAACATGTTCCTTTACCCGCTAGAATATCCTTGTCCTCCAATCATGTTCCTCGGATTTGGTCTCTGTCATCTACCGTGTTTAGGTCGACTCGACCTAAATGGATACAGTGGATGACAATCTCTTGTCTCTTCCAATCAATGATATTATCATCTTATATTGTGATTCTCAAATTTAGGTCGAACCGACCTGAATTATTTATAGAATAAACAATCCCATTTACTAATACTAGATAGTGTCCTCTTATTATCACCCGGATTGTTATTAGATTCAGGTCGACCCGACCTGAAACGACAATCCTCCAGGTCAGTCAGACTCGTTCCGGGATTTATGGGACTCTCATTACATACATTGGAATGAATTGTGTTCCGGTATTTACGGCGGTAAATTAGGGAACTATTTCTGCATTCACAGGCACACATGTAAGAAAACAAAGAGCTGAACTGAACCATCGCACGCATGATTCAACACTCACAACTATAACAGGAAATATCATTCACTTTCAGCCCACAGTAGTTCCTGCAATTGTTCTCCACCTAAAGAACTTCCGTGTAGTACAACAAGAGAATGAATACTGAATACAGGGAAATATCATGGAAGACACTAAAGAATCGTGCGTTACGTACTCATAGCGGCAAGCGCCTTCACCAGGAAATCTTCTGCAACAGTCTAGCACGGCGTTCACTCAAAGTGTCCTTAACAAAATGCAACAATCTAAGCCAGGTCAAGAAATGGACAGCACGCATACGGAGGTGCACACAACGATCCGAGAATCAGAGAAAGAATGACCTCAACCGGACGACAATTGAAGTGGAGGACTTCTTCGCGGGAAGGCAGAAGGCGGGAAGGTCAAAAGAGAATTTCAAAAGTTCTGAACATCATGCGGGCTATAGTAGCCGGATGCTAAGTTCGGGTTCCCGCCCGCCTTTTTTAAGTATTAATCAAACGGCACATATACAGCTGTTCACTTTACATCACCCGTGTCCTCAGAATGGGGTCAAAAGTACTCTGCGCATTCCCCCTTCAATCAAAAATAAACGTGAAGTCTAAATTTTTATTTATTTATTTATTTATTTTTAGGAAATACTCTGCACTATCTGAAAGTTCTGGGGGTTTTCACAATTTCCGGCGAACAACATCTGACAATATTCTCTATGTATTTTAAAGGCACTCCAAAGTCAATACTTTACTTAAAAAGTGCAGTGCATCCTAAATTTCAGTAATTACTGCAAAATCTTAGGATATCTTAGGATATCTTCATTAAAATTAGCATTAAAATTTTGCATGCTTGGTAAGGATAACTAAAATAATTTAGGGTATCCAATGCTAATTCTCTAGTGACAAGCGTTTCAAGGGCTTAGGGTTTAGGATTTAGGGTTTAGGGTTTAGAATTTTTTATTTCAAAAATTTGGGTTTATAGGGTTCACAGTTTGCAAACTCTACACCCTATTACCACATCCAAAGACTTTGACATAACACTTCCACTTATGATTTTCAACATATTAATGGTTTTAATTCATTTAAGCAGACGGCGGTTGTGAAATTAAAGATTAGGTTTTGATTTTTGATTTTTTAAAAACTACTAGAACTTTGAACACATACAATTAGTGCCCCATTTTTTAACATATACAACGAGAAAGGAAAACAAAACATCGGCCATGCCCTATAGACTGTGGTTCAAAGAACTAAAATCTCAAATGTCATGAAATTGGCATCCAAAACAAGGAACAAAAAAATGTGCAAGTTGTAAATACTCCAAGGACTAATAATTCATGAGTGCACTAAATTTAGTGCCCCATTTTGTAACATTTACTACGCGAAAGAAGAAAATTTGAATTAGCCATGCCCTGTAGTTTATTGAAATAAAATCTCAAATGTCATGGAATTGGTATCTAAAAGAAGGCCCAAGAAAATGTACAAGTTGTAAATACTCCAAGGACTAATAATTCATGAGTGCACTAAATTTAGTGCCCCATTTTGTAACATTTACTACGCAAAAGAAGAAAATTTGAATTAGCCATGCCTTGTAGTTTATTGAACTAAAATCTCAAATGTCATGGAATTGGTATCTAAAAGAAGGCCCAAGAAAATGTACAAGTTGTAAATACTCCAAGGACTAATAATTCATGAGTGTTCTAAATTTAGTGCCCCATTCTCTTATTTGTACGACGAGAAAGAAAAAAAAAGAATTAGCCATGCCCTGTAGTTTATTGAACTAAAATCTCAAATGTTATGGAATTGGAATCCAAAAGAAGGCCAAAAAAAATGTACAAGTTGTAAATACTCCAAGAAATAATAATTCATGGGTGCACTAAATTTAGTGCACCGTTTCATAACATACACGACGAGAAAGAAAAAATAAACAATTGGCCATGCCCTGTAGTTTAGAGAACTAAAATCTCAAATGTCATGGAATTGGAATCCAAAAGAAGGCCAAAAAAAATGTACAAGTTGTAAATATTCCAAAAAATAATAATTCATGGGTGCACTAAATTTAGTGCACCGTTTCATAACATACACGACGAGAAAGAAAAAATAAACAATTGGCCATGCCCTGTAGTTTAGAGAACTAAAATCTCAAATGTCATGGAATTGGAATCCAAAAGAACTCCAAAAAAAATGTACAAGTTGTAAATACTCCAAGGAATAATAATTCATGAGTGTTCTAAATTTAGTGCTCCATTCTCTTATTTGTACGACGAGAAAGAAAAAAAAATGAATTAGCCATGCCCTGTAGTTTATTGAACTAAAATCTCAAATATCATAGAATTGGTATCTAAATGAAGGCCCAAGAAAATGTACAAGTTGTAAGTACTCCAAGGAATAATAATTCATGGGTGCACTAAATTTAGTGCATCGTTTCATACGCTACGTGACAAGAAAGAAAAAAAATGAATTAGCCATGCCCTGTAGTTTATTGAACTAAAATCTCAAATGTCATGGAATTTTTATCCAGAAGGAGGCCAAAAAAATTCTACAAGTTGTAAATGCTCCAAGAAATAAAAATTTACGGGTTTGTTCAAGATGTACGATTTCAAAAAGCATTTGCTAATTCTTGAAGAAGTATGATTAAATCTCAATGTTAATTTATACTGGATCTTTTTACAATTTATGTGTGTTTTTGAAATTATTGGTCATGCATACTGGAACTACAGCAAATTAAAGAGGTACAACACATTGTGGCGCCCATGTCCAAGTTTTTTTTTTGTGGAATAGTGTGTTTTAATATAGATTATTACAAGTGTTGTACTTTAAAGGGACACTACATTCATGTCGTGTAATTTCTATCATATCCCGTGTCATGAAATTATGAATTAAGTTAAATTTTTTAATATTTTCTTCAGTTAGTCATGACATTCTCTTTTCAATTGAAAATATGTTGTGTTCCTACCACTAACCAAAAAATAGAATACATGTCATTACAACATGATTTGAATGTTATTGAAGTATTTATAAAATGTTGACCACATATGTTTGGACATTTTACTACTTTCTATTAATATTGAGTCCATGATTTTTTTTAATGATTGGATTGCTTTTAAGTTCACGAAATGAATGCTGTTTCTTTTATGAATCTTTTAAATTGGTTAATTTGTTGCATGAGCTAAATTCTATGAGCTGAATTGCATGACGTAAACTCTTATCATTATCTTTTTATGGATTCTTTTGCATAGCTTAAAATAAAAAATGAAAAACATGTCTAGGAGAAATGTTCAATTCTACCAACAAATTTTTTTGGAAGGCTGGTACGCTTTGCTTTATAAAGCACTTTAAAAAAATAGGGATGAAGTGAAAAGGCTTCACTTCCTCCCATGCTCCATTGAAAGAAATACAACTAAGAGTGTTTAAGGAAACGAAGGACAAAAAAAGTGAGGGTAATAGAGTAACAACCATATTGTTAACGGTTTGATTTCTAGTGTAAGTTTTCAATTTCCTTCCTAAATCCTCTATTTTATCATTCATTTTGTGCATTCAAATTCTATTGAATTCTATAATTATGTGCTCATAGGAAGATAATCTATGACATCTTAATTTCCTTCATTTTCTTGGGAGGCAAACTAAAAAAGCAGGTCACTCTTTGAATGTTGGAATTCCTAATTGTACTTTTATTATGCAGAATATTGTGAAGTAGCTTAACTCCTTAAATAAGGAGTACATTGACTGTGGATTTTGAACAATGATTTTTTCATCTATCTATTTTGTTTTAAGATTCTTATACTATTTTGTTGCAATTTGTATAATTTAGATTATGCACATTATGGTTTGCAAATATTCTGTAATTTAATAGATATTGGGAGGTCTAGCCTCAAAAAATAACGTGTTCAATTCAAAAATAGCATTTCAAAAACAACTTGAATCAAAAAAATAATAATAAAAAAGAAATAAATATAACTATAACTTAGCATTTTCAATTTATAGGAAAAAAAACTTGTGTAAATCATAAAATAATAGTCAATCTACAATTGATTGTAGAATAATTTTTCAATTTCTGGTTTCAAATTCTATTATAAAATATTAATTTGTGTATTTCTTGATCTAAACATATGGATGTGATCTATAAATTATATGTTACAACTGTTGTTCGAGAGTTACCATTAAACTACTGTTCCAGAGTTAGCATTAAACTATTGTTTAAAGTTGCATTTTTTAATAAATCTACACAATTTTGAATATCTGAATCCTCCCTAGTCCTTCTCGGATAAAATGCAATGAATATATTTTGCAAGGAAAAAAGAAATATATATATGTTATAGTATGTACGTGTTGAATTTTCTTTCTTCTACCAATAACGAAGTTCTTAAAATTGAATTTATCAATACTATATAGTATAGTCCACTCTAAAAAGTAGTGAAATTAGGTTCCTTTAATAATAAAAGTACCTACATCAAAAAAAAAACTTTACAAGCCATTAAGCCACTAAATATTTATGAAAATATTCCATTTATACGTATGGAGGTTTAGGATTTTCAATTACAGTAATCCATAATCCAAAAATAGTACCTTCACGTACAACAATATATGTATCACCTAGCATATGTCTAGAAATTAGTGTGAGACAATTTAATTTCACTATTTTGTGTAGGCATTATGTACACACGCTTGTAGGGTACAAGTCCACGGCTTTGGGTTTAGCGCACGGTTATAGGGTTTAGGCGCACGGCTTTAGGTTTAGGCGCACGGTTGTAGGATTCAGGCACGCGGCTATAGGTTCACGCGCGCGGGTATAGGGTCGTCTCTCTGCTTTTCCCTCGGCGCTGTCGGTTTGGATTCGTGTTTTCTGTCTGTGCGATTGTTTTCTGTAAGTGTGCGTTTGTGTTTTGTGTGTGTGCGTTTGTGTGAAGGTTTGCGTGCTTTTCTGTCGCTTAGGGTTGAGGCGTACTGCGGAACTTGAAGCGGTTACTGTTTTTGCTTGTGCGCGCGCTTTTTTTCTTGTGTTTTGTGTCTGCGTGTTATCCTAGGGTTCGGTGTTTACAGAGTTTTCTTTTGAGAGGGTGGTGATTGTTCGTATCATCTCCTCAATAGCATTGAAGTCAAGAAGGGCATTGTTAGGGTTGCCAGCGAGATTTGGGGCTTTGGGGCGGGTTTTAGTTTTTTTCCAAATTTTTTTTAGGGTTTACGGGTTTGCTTCTGGAGGAGTTGTGGAGGAGTTGTGGAGGAGCTGTAGACAAGCTGTGGACGAGCTGGTGAAGGAGCTGTGGAGGACCTGCGGATCTCTTCGGAGCTTCGGACGAGTTGGGGATTCCTTCAGGGCTGGGGACAAGTATCTCCACAGGTTTCTTCATTTTCACGGTGAGTCTTTTAACTTTTGTATTGCGCAATTTTTTTGTTTTCTCCATCATTGATTTTGTAGAAAGCTCTGTATTCTTTTGTTTGTGCATGCTTGTTCACGTATAGCTTGAAGGTGGTCCAATGTGTGTAACCTGCATGTCACCGTCAATGAAGTTTGGAACCAGTCAAAACTTGAAATGCTAAGTCCTACGAAGCTCTTCACAAGAAGATTTAGAAACTTGCAAGAACAAGCTTGCAGTAATTAGGGTGCAGGGTTTAGAAACTTCACTGTCTAGCAACGATGAAGTAGGGTTCAGTTACTATTGTTGCTTGAATGTAATTCATACCCTGAAGTTTACTTCAAATAGTTTGACTACTTGTAGTTTGGAGCTCAGTTGTGTTGGCTGTTATTCTTGTTGCTTGTGCTGTTGGGATTTAGGGTAAGACGTTTGGCTCATGGCGTTGTTGTTTGAAATTTGGTTGATCTTTGGACTGGGGTGTTCAATGTGTTTGGAGATGCATGTGAAGATTGAACATTAGTTCGCTTCACGTCTGAGGTTTGGGTATGGGCGGGGTTTAAGATCAGAGCAATGTCAAAGGAAAGAGAGGTCGGTTGGGAATCGGTGAATGCTGTTGACTCTCTAAATGCTGGTGAATCTGTGAATGTAATGTTTCATGGTAGATGCTGCTTCAAGTATTTTTGTTGTTTGACATCCCTTTCTTTTGCATTGTGCAGGTGCACGTTGAGCTCAAAGCTTCCAGTCTTCTGCAAAATAAGTACCAAAGACCAGGTCCACGTTCTTCTCCCGGCCCGAATTTAGCAGAACAGGTCGATGAAACCTAAGAGCAACGACACTTCAGGTCGATGCCGCTGTAGCGAGTAGGTTTAGGTTGATGTCAGTTTAGGTCGATTATAGAATCACACCGAGCATTTTTCAGGACTTGTGCAATTCAGGTCGACTCTTGTTTTCAGCACAAAGAAGAGTGCCTCATTTCAAGTCGAGCCGATCTGAAATGACATCGTTCAAATTAATAAAAACTGGTACCCTGCAGAAGTTTAGGTGAATATGCAGTAGTTTAGGTCGGTACACCCTAGTTTTCAACTAATATCAAAGACAACAAAAAAATAAATCCCCGACACTCATAAAACTAAAAAATTATTTGTGGTGAAGTGATTCAGGTCGAGCCGACCTAAACTAGTATAACCTCCACCAAGTAAGAAGCTCATCCAGTCAACCCATACATACGCTACCCCCATGCAGGTGATTAAGGTCAAATCGACCTAAACAACCAAAGTTGGCAACCAAATCAAAAAAGGAAACCGCTAAAATTCATTTAGTAAACCTGATTTAGGTCGACTTGACCTGAACGGCAGCAAGGTGTAAATCATAACCATGAAAGTGTCACCACATAATAGACAATCTAGACAACCAGAACCAGCAGACTGTAATTAGGTCGACCCGACCTGAATTGGAAAGGTTCTCCAACCAAGTCTAGGAAGATGACTAACAGACAATACCCATAACGCTAAGCAACCGGGGCATGGTAAGACAAAATACATAACAAAAAACAAGAAACCTCTAATATCATATTAGGTCGAACCGACCTAAATCAGGACACATAGTAAAGGGGTCTCAAATAATATAGCAAAAGAGCATAGTAACCTTGCAAGTAAACAAATGACTACAATGAAAGATGTCAGCAACACTTCAGGTCGAATCAACCTAACCTGCTAATGTCATTGTCTGTAAACAGGATGGAAGTTGAGGTTCCAAAACTCAAGGCCTTCTACAAGCGTGTAGAGAGATCAGAGAGTGGAGAAGATGGGGACGACTGTGACACTGACGGAGAGTACTGGACGTTCCAAAACCCCGAGAAGATGGGAAACTGGAGTTTAAGAATGATACCATTTCAGAACCTCATTTGCTTCTCAGCAAAATTTACGGACGGTACCGTCTACTACTCGGTCTCGTTCGATGATTAAATAAAAGACATTGTGCACGATAGTGGTTCCATGATAAAAATTCATTGTGTCACCGCTCAAATTGGAGTTGAGGATAAAGATCAATACCACTTCACATTCGTCCTTGATTCCTCAAAAGTGCACTTCAACATCTCCCCATTCTTAGAGTCCCTCGAACCAACGGATTACAGAATTGAAATCCCAAACCTAGAGAAGAAGGTCGACGAAAACTTCTTCAAGAATTCCTCCGGGACACCCATCACCGGAAGGAATTTGTGCAAGCGCCTAAGAACGATCTTCGTCGAGTTCGTAGTCTTGGGGGCAAAGTTGGATATCAAAAGAAAAGGGATGGCTGCCCGATCCGTATTCCTAGACAGCCCTAGTCTTGGAGAAGGGCAGGGGTCACAAGGTACTCCGGGGACTCAGAACAGTCAAGGGAACAGAAAAGCCAAAAAAGCACAGACTCCTCCCACAGGAGCGAAGAAGAGTAACTTGGCGGCGTCCCCAGCGAAGCAAGCTCCAAGTAAGGCACCGGACGCCCTCGCAGTCGGTGAGCCAAGTTTCGCGTCAGTTGTCACCCAGGTGCTGGAGGCTCACGACCCAAACAAAGAGCATGACTACAAGCTCTCCGCTGAAGCGTACAAGAACTATTGGGCAACCTGCGATGATGCGTACATCTTCAAAATAGACGAAAAGAAGACAATCTCCATTGACCAATTAATTAAGCCACCGGCGCAACTGAACATGCGCAGCCATGAGACGCGGCTGGTCAAAGACTTGATGCACTACTATTGGCACATGCCGGACAAGTCCACCAAGCAAACACTATGTATCATGCCGGTTGGTCTGGAGGAGAAGCCTAGGAAAGAAGACTGGGACTCTATAAAAATGGGTAACTTCTACCTAATCAACGGGCAGCACAACGTGTCGGCTAGCCACATGATGGTGGAGAAAGGCTTAGACGAAGAGATTCTGAAGCACTTCCGGCAATGGGACTGTTATGTCATTTGGACAAAAGATGACGAGAAGTTGAGGACGATCTCTGCTTATTACAACAGAGTAAATCACTTTCAGGCAATGAAGCCGTCGTGGTCTACTAATATATTGGGTGCCAAGACAGTCTGAGAGAATATGGGGAGCCCAAAAAACCCAAAAGATCTCCCCCCGGTCGGGACGACGTCAAACGCACGGAGAAACGCGGAGAACAAAAGAAACAAGAAGAGATACAAGGTGAGCAGTTAAGGTCGAGTCGACCTAAATATTCATGTGTCCTGTCAATCTGAATTCGTTAAGGTCCATGCGATAATCAGGTCGGGTCGACCTGAATCCTAGCTGATGCACTCGTCGAATTTCTCGTGAATGATTTGCAGGAATTTGTGACGGCAATGAACAACCGTTTCGCCATGTTGGACGTTGTCAAGGCCCCAAAGGCCGGTAAAACAAAAGGCGCGGAGGAGAAGCTCAATATTAGAAACGAGCTCAAGATAATCACCGCTCCCCCCGAAGTCTACAAGATATGGAGCGAGGTGATAACCAAATCTGCACACGGGGAACTTCTTGACCCTGATACGTTGATGAAATTTAACGAGAAGTCCAGCTGGAAGTCAGAGAATGGCAACCTGACGCACGAATTCTTCAAGTGGCTAGGGAATCTCACTTACGATGATCTCACCAAACTCGCCAAGCACCTTCTCCATGAAGACACGAAGCCAATAAACAAGAATTACCCTAAGGTGACAATCAAGGCTGTCACCTCTGTTCTCGAGAGCTGCTACACTCACAAGGAGTAGGTCGAATGCCGGAAGCGCAAGTACCTTGTCAAAAGGGAACTGCATTTGATTGAACCAGAGCTCGGGTTATTGAATGGCTTTGACGAAATCAATCATGAGAAGTGGAGACAATTCAAATGCAGCCGGAATATTACAAGTGCGACGATGAACGTCTTGTTGGAGCAGCCGAGAGTTGACTACTGGATGGAGGCCAAGAACACCAGGGCCAAAAACAAGTCGGCCGAGGAGATGTCGCCGTACGCCGCGGAATTCTTCAGAGTGTTCATGGCACGGCGGTCTAACTTCGTTCCCACAACGTCTACCGCGCACTACCGGCCATACAACATCGTGAATGAGAAGCACGCAGACTGGCCAAAAGGGGTGTGGACGGAGACCACGGTGAGCAACATCAAATTCGCAGTGGTGGACTTCCGGTACACGCCCCTCGTGGCCAACAAGGGTAAGGCCACGCTGACGATGCCATATTTCTTCGCCGTGATGAAATCCTTCCAGGAGAAGAAGCAGCCGAGACTAGAAGAAATCAACGCGTGGCTGTTGATCTGCTCGGACTTGACTGAGCAGGCACAGGCTCTACACTACGTGCAGAGCAATGAGATTCTGAAGGGCTTCAAACTCGATTATTCCGAGTACTGTCTGACAAAGGCTGAGAGAATGGGGGACTATTCTGCTAACAACAGCAAGGCAACGGAGAAAGTCTACCTTGCATTCCTGCAGAACCCAAAAAACACAAACCTCGTAATATCAAAGCCCGCGTACTACGCTCCCGACATCGAAGTGTTCAACCATCCTTGGGCATACAATGAAGTGGAGTACAGAATCCACAACACGGAGCTGCGGATGGAGTTCTTCTTAGGCTTATTGAGAAGATTCTGCATCGTGAGGAGTAGTGTGCTGTCGGTGTTTGCAGGATCAAAATTTACGTGCGCTGCCATGGTAAGCTTCATTTAGGTCGGGTCGACCTAACTTGTACAGGCCTGACGACGTATGAAATAATCTCTGCTGTATGTCTCTTTAGGTTGGGTCGACCTAATTGTACATCTGTGACTTGTCGGTTGCAACCAGTGTACTTTGTGTTCAGGTCGAGCTGACCTGAATAGTTACTTCTGCATGTCTCGAGTACTTACTTGTCTTGCACTTCTGCAGATGAGTGGACTCGACGTGTTTGTCGTGGGATTAGCTGAGGAGTCGGACCAGTGGACGTCTATCGCCCAGACGGCCAAGTACCTCGACAAGAATGACTTCCTGGCAGCTGGGTATTTCGTGGACGAGGAAAAATATAGCAGAAGACCTAGTGGGTCCGCGACACCGTCCTCTAGGAGAAGGTGCAAGTCTGCTTGGGACAAGCCCAACACATCGTCAAAGAAAAAACAGGCGTTGCACAACGACAGTGATGACGATGAGGACGAATCGGAGGAGGAGGAGTTGGATTATGGGCTCGACGACATCCCGGACGAACAGTTCACTCCTGTGAATCTGTCTCAGAGTGTTCGGGGGTCAACATCGGATTTGTTGGCCCAGCCAATTTCGACGCAACCGTCTTGCACGCCGACGCTTGTAACCCGACGTGGGAAGAGGAAGAGGAGAGGGACGGTGTACAATGATCAAGAGGACGAAATTGCTCAACTTAGAGCAGATCGGGTAAACGATCGACTCGATTCATTGAAAATGTACGCGGAGACAAACAAGAGAATGGATGATATTTCCGACCTGCTGCTGAGTTCGACGGCGAAGAGTGAAAACCAATTCACGGCGCTCATGAACCAGCTTGCAGGTGTTCTGCCTATCAACTCAGCAATGCCGGCTCAAGAGAATCCGCAGCTAGCGATCCAGGCTCCTTTGATCGCACCAATATTTGGAGAAGGGTCATCTTCGCAGGGACGTTTTAGTGTGCCTGTTTTTCCAGTTCTTCCAGTACTGCCTGCTCTGCCTGGTCCTACTCCTGCTCCTCCTGCTTCTGCTCCTCCTACTGCGGCTCCCGGAATTGTTACACCTCCTCCTCCAGCTCTTCCGAATGAAGTCTGCCCCAACACCCCTCCGCCGCCACCGGAGACTGACGTTGTAGCTGGTGTAGAAACTGCAGTGGTCCCTCCGTCTGCAACATCCGCCGCGCCAACGACTGCAGACGACGTGTCTGCATTGCCTTCTCGGGAAGATCAATAGAATTCTCTGTTGCCTGGCCCAGACATGCCTGCAGGTTTTCACAAATAATCACTCAATGGCATCTGTGTAGTTTTAGGTCGACTCGAGCTGATTTGTAACATAGTGTGTATATAGTTGTAGACTTTCAGTGACCAAAATCTAATGTTTTTATTCAGATCTGATTTTGGACAGAACTGTAAAGCTCTACATTTTGACCATGATTTTGTAATCGAAAAGCTTTACTTCAGGAATTAATATACTCAGTTCTTACATAATTTGTTCTTGCATATTCCTTCTTCGCAGGCTCAATCAAAATTGTAGATTTGCCGGCATTTGCCACTTTGGAAACTCTTCGAAGCTTTCTTCCACAATCTCCCATCAATATTTCAGAGGATGACAGTCCTGTTGCAGTGGTTCATGCCACGGGCCCACTTCATGGTTCGCATCCGCAAAGTAAACTGCCGGATGAGTCGGCCATTTCGGACGCCGTGCTCATGGAGGTGCTGATTCCAGATCCCGCCATAGTTGTACCTAAAGTTTCCGTCGACTCGGCTGCTTCTTCTAGGGGACAGGTAATTCACATTCTCATTAACTTCTGACTTCATTACATTTTTGTTTTTTTCTTTCTCTTTGTTTCGATTAAGCCAACAGGTTAATTTTTGTTCCTTTGGCGTGAAATCCGAAATGTGTCAGTGCAGCATAGTAACTGGCTGCACATTTGTCCCTTTGATAGCAGGGATCGAGTCCTCCTTGTCTTCGTGGAGGAACGTCGAGGGAAGTCAGACTTCCATTGACGTCCAGGGTGACAGAGAAGTGGCTCAACGTTGTCCTGGACCTGAATGGAATTCTTTGCATCTGCGAAGATGCAAAGTCCAAAGGGTTATCCAAGCCCATTGGTGAGGCTAGGCAGCCGCACTCTGCCACAATTCCTGCGATTGTCGGACCTAAGGCAGTGTTCGTACGGCCAAGGTGCGCACAGTTCCTCCGAGAGTTAGGACAGATAGCATTCGTGTCGGTCTGGAGCTCCATGAAGAAGTCCACCACCAAAGAAGTCAGCTTGTACCTCTTCGAGGATCAGGAGAAGCCTTTTCTTGTTTTAGGACAGGATGCCTGCACAACGTTGAAGTGCAGGGACGGTTCTGGTCACGTAACGACATACAAGGAGCCAGGCACAAACAAGGAACTTTTCCTAAAAAAACTTAGTTACTTGTTCAGCGGCTTGCGGGGTAATTTCACAGCGGAAAATACCATTGTAGTAGACGACAGCCCAATTAATCAAATAATGAATAGGACAGAGAACGTAATTCTCCCTGACACTTTGGAGTCAAAGAGGAAACGGTCCGAAGGACACGTTCCTCCTCGACGTACTCCTGCCCTGGTTTCGCCGAATACACAGCGCTCGAGATGGAGGGTTGAAATCGTTCCGGGGAAAACAGTAAGGGAAAGATGGGGCGGCGAATGCTCTGCGACGAATGCAACCGTCGAGAGTACAATAGACTTATGGAGGTCGTTAGAATGTCCTCTAGTTTAAAATAGATAACGTTTTAAGGTTCCGGTGTTTAGGCCCAACCAAGCTTGGGGGCAATTAGATCGCGGCCTTTTTTTATGCTTTTGCAGTTTACATCGCATCGACCTCATCTGTACATAATTCTGATGCATTATCTTTTTTCATTTTGTAGCCACCATTTTTGCAATAAATTTAACGGAAAAGCTTTATGACTACAATAATGATTATGTTGGTTTAGGTTGGGTCGACCTAATGTGCTGAGCTGGTTTGTCAAACTGATTTTTTTACATGGTTGTGGATTGTTCTTCTTTGTGTGAATCTCTCTCCCTGCCTCAATTGAATGTGTTCTAAACAACATTTGCTTCCAGAGTTTTCGCACTGCAACCTCTCCACTACAAGAAGCGAGTTTTACCTGCGAAGCGTCAGCGGACTCCTTCCTCGATTATGGCCAAAACGCTATTTTCAGTACAGGGAACTTCCTCTGCTCCGCTGCTACGGCCAACTCAACAATGGACTTCTCAATAAAGCCCATAGAAGACGGTGTGGTCGACAGTCCCTCAAATGGAGCGCTCCCTCTTCCAAAGTCCTGCTCTCTGTCTCCTCTTAGGTTCAGAGATCCTAGTAGTTCGCGAATGTCGCCTTCGGCCTCGGAGAGAGTCACGCAATGAAGACTTTACGAGGTTGCCGAAACTCCAGTCTCCATGACTAGGGTGATGTCAGAGCCTCCATCAAGTGATGGACTCGCTGGAGGCCCCTCTATGCCTTCGCCAGTCCCTCGTAACCGTGTCCGATCTCTAGGTGTGCGGAAGACCAAGACACACGAAAAAAATCCGCTGAGACCTTGTCCTCCTTCTGTTCACGATATGTGGGACCGAAAGTTCCTAGAATTGCAGAGGCTCCAGTGGTTTTGAGAATGCAAGGGGGGAAATAATACTGGGTACAGTCGTGGACCGGAGATGCTGAGGGCAAGGGAGTTGCAGAAGAGTAAATCGCACATATAGTGTCTGTTCATATTGTAGATTCAGAGTCTATACATACATGATAGCATTGTGCAGGGATTAAATAGAGCTCAACGCTAGAGTGAATCACACTCACGGCAGTTACATACATTTTCATGGTCTTTTTGTGAATCCAAGTGCAAATATATATACCCATTGTATGAATCATTCATACTTCACTATAAATACAACAATTTTTAGGATGTATTTCAATTTGGTTGATGCATCTTAGATGATGTCTTGCAATTTTAGTTTTATATGCTTATGTTGTGTTCAACTTATACGGGTTGTGGATGCTTTGGGATGAAACTTGGGCCAAAATGAAGACCTCGGCGACTCCCAATTCGGTGGAAAGCTCTCATTTTAATGAATATAGCGTTTACCTTGGCGATGCCGCTTAGGGGGCCCTCTAGTGCCTAATCGTTGTTGCATGGACTTAAGTGAAAATTCCTTAATTGAGAGGTTTCCCTAAGTTTATGTGTGTGTTATTTGGCCTTGGTTAGGTGCTAGTTTAACTCTTGACGTGGTACTTTGGCTTCCCTTGTTCCCCGGTTCTATATGTTTTCCCTTACACGGCAAAGCTTTGACTTTGCTTCGTTTAAGTTGTCTTAAAAAATTGGAGATTTATCAAAGCACGGCGAAGCTTTGACTTTCTTTACTCCAAAAAAACCCCAAAAATTAGAAACGGTCACTTTTTACTCCAAGTTTAGTTTCCAAAACATTTGTTGTGGAATTCCAAGTTTAGTATCTAAAAACTAGTGCTTAGCCTCCAAGGTTCACATGTGATTTAGACCTTTAGCCACCCAAAAAAGAAACGAGCCTTGATTTAAAACATTAGAGGAAATAGATCTCAAGTGGTTTTGAGTTTTAAAAATCCAGAAAAAGGCCGCAAGGGAGCCCAAGTCGCACGAGAGCCCCAAGGTCCAGGCAGGGAGCCCAAGCCGCACGGGAGCCCCAAGGTCCAGGCAGGGAGCCCCAAGTCGCATGGGAGCCCAAGGCCGCACGGAAGCCCAAGCCGCACGGGAGCCCCAAGGTCCAGGCAGGGAGCCCCAAGTCGCATGGGAGCCCAAGGCCGCACGGGAGCCCAAGGCTGCCACGTGTAAGGGTGAGGCTGCTCGTTCTGATTGCTCGTTCTGGCTGCCTTGTTCTAAATGCCTTCTTCTGGACTGCCTCGTTTTGGCTGCCTTGTTCTAGACTGCCTCGTTCTGGACTGCCTTGCTCCGAACTGCTTGTTCTGGACTGCCTTATTCTGGCTCCAGACCGTGAATCAAAATTTGGAAAAAACAAGTTGGGACTCAAAATATTGATAATAGAAAGGCAAGCAAACCGCTTGGTATTCTAATAATATAGGAGGAGACATACACTAGTAAAATAGAATTATCAAGTGAAGTAGGATTTAGTAGGTAGGAAGCAATTAAGAAAAGAAATCTTGGGTGCAACGTTTCCATTGCCAAAATTCTCTAAGTAGCATAGTAGCTCTCAAAACTCAAATAAAGTAGAATGAAAATAGAGAGAGATGAAGTGATGATTTAGAATTATGAAGTGGCAATTTAGAAGTTGAAGAGTATTTAGGAAGAGATAGGATTAGGTGGAAATCTAGGAAGAATAATTAGAACCATCAAAACTTGGATAGAATAATAATTGACCAAGGAGTTGAAGAGTCAATTATTATTGGAGAGTTGATTTCAATTATTTGGTTTAAGACTAGTCAACCCTTTGAAGTATAAATAATTGAATTAGAATAGTGTTAGAAGAGAAAGAGGAATTAGAAGAGAAAGAGGAATTTGAAGAAAAAGAAAAGAAAAAGGAAGTCCAAGAAATTGGCAACCCTTGTACTAAAACTCCTACTTTAAGTCGTGGGCAAAATTACCAAACAATTACCAAACATGGCAAATGACAAGGAGCTCGAACGGGTATACGATTACCTAAACAATGACACCAACTCCGAGGTAAGCTCCTAACTTTAAACCATCCATTTCAATTTCTCAAAAATAGGCGTCTACAAGTAGGACCGAACTCTCAATTCAATTTAGAGTTTATAGAATAGGAACATTTCAAAAACCAAGGTAGTAATGTTGTAGAGTTTAGTTGGAGGTTTCCAAAACCATCTCACTTAGGATTTGGAGCTAAAACGAGTGAGATATGGGAGGATGAAGTTTAGGACCTAATTTGGATGAAAAATTGATTAGAAGATAAATAAGACAAGTTAAATTAGGAAATATCAACTAGAAATAACCTAAGTCTCAAAAGTGGAATTAGAAGTTAATTATCAAAGTAGGGTTAGGAGTAATCAACGGATGAAGTTTTAAACACCGATTAGCGGTTAAACTTCATCCATCAACAACTTTTGATAGGATAGGTGGATTTCCAAGTAAGATAATATTTTGGAAAGCTTAGGCTAGCCTCTAGAAGGAACAACTCCAAAAATTCTAAAAATAGTAACTGTCCAAAACTCAAACAAAACCTCAAAGAATGAGGATAGAAGAACTAGGATGTTTTAACTTGATCAAAGGAAGAAGTTAGTAATAGTAAGTCATAATACGAACCTTAAGTAACCCGAAAATAGTTCAAACTTCAAGAAAGACCAAAAACCTTAGGAAATATTCAAGGATGAAGTTTGGGTCAAGGAACAGATGAAGTCAACCTAAAATAGTTCATCCAAGTCAAAACTTAGAATTTAGGCAGGTCCTAATCACCTAACTCTAGGGTTCAATTTTCAAGGGTAATTGAATTAGGAAGCACGTCTTACATTATGGATGAAGTTTAAATAGCCCCAGAAAGACTAAACTTCATCCGCCCATAACTTTTGCTAGGAGAAGGGTGTAGGGTCGAATTTTATATTTTTAGAACTGGCATGAAATGTTCTATCACTTAAGGTTGTTAAATTTTGACTGTAACTAGTTCAAATTCGAAACCACCGTGATCTCTTTTGATCAAAGAAGATAGAGTAGAAATTGCCGTATTGAATTTCTTTGGGGTTCATGTACATTGTGGAAGTTAGGAACTTAGAAAAAAAGATCCATCGCTTGGAAGGCACAATGGATTTACGCTAGGCACCCGTAGGACAAAAATTAAACACCAAAACACTTAGAGCTTGGTTGTGCTCAGTTATTTACCAAGGGTGGGTAAATAAGGGCTCACACCTTCGGGGGTATTCTTTTTTTGTGTTCATTTTTGTTTTAAGAATGATTTAGTCACCTCGAATATGAACGTCCCCGTCATTTTGCGTGAAGTTCCAAATGTGCCAATACAGGGTAATAACTGGCTGCACATTTGTCTATTGTCTAGCAGGAATCCGGTCCTTCTTGTGATGTAGGAGGAACTTCGGAGGCAGTCGATCTTCCATTGAAGTCCAGGGTGGTGGAGAAGTGGATCAACGTTGTCTTGGACCTCAATGGGATATTATGTGTCTGTGAAGATTTGTAGTTTAAGGGTTGGTCCAAACGCATCCCTGATGCTGTTCAGCCGCACTCGGCTATCCATCCCGCCGTAGTGGGACCCAAGCTAGTTTACGTTCGCCCAGGATGTTCTGAATTCCTACGTCAGTTAGGTAGGATAGCTTCCATTTCTGTGTGGAGCTCGATGAAAAAGTCCACCACCGAAGAGGTGGCGAAGTATCTCTTCGATGGGCTGGATAGGCCTTTAGTGATTCTCGGACAAGACTCCTGTAAGACACTTAAATGCAGAGATAGGACGGGAAGACCGTCGACGTACAGGGAGCCAGGCACGGAGAAGGAGTTGTTTCTTAAGAATCTAAATAACCTGTTCATTGGCATCCGGGGTAGATTCATTGCTGAGAATACAATCGCCGTGGACGATAGTCCAAATAAGCACATTCTCAACAACTCTGAGAACATCATTCTGCCTGAAACGTGGACGAATAGGGGACATGGTCCAAAGGACACGTTTCTCCTGGATGTCTTGCTGCCTTGGTTTCAGGGCCTTCACCTTGCTCAAGAGGAAGGACTGAAGGCGTTTAGGGGAACGGCGGTTGCTAGAATTGGTTGCTGGATGCTTTACGACGAGAGAAACCATCGGGAATACGACAAGCTGATGGAGATCATCACTGCGTTGCCATTTATTTGCTAGAGCTAGAGTGTGGGGTTTGTAGCTTAGGACGAGTGGATCTGCGGTTTAGTAGATTCTCATGTACTTTAGCTTGAATCGACCTGATTTGCACATTTTTGAACTGCCTGATGGATTGTTTTCTTCTAAATCCAGAAAATAAAAAAATTATTCTATGGTTTGGCGTGGTGAACTCTGTGCCTCAATTCAGCTCGAATCGAACTGATTTGTTTGTTGTTTTTGGCTACATGATTTCTGCATGTACGGATGGCTGTTGCTTAGAGTTTATGGCGTTACCTGTGCTTTGTTAATATGTTTTACCTGATACTTGTTTCTAGATTGTGCGCACATCAATTTCGCCTAATGAGGATAGTCATCTGCCATGCTTAGCGTCGGTGGACTCAATAATGGACTATGGGCAATACAAAATCTTGAGCAGAGAAACCTTCCTCTGCTCGACGGCCACAACAAACTCTACTATGGACTTCTCTTCCAGGCCCTTAGAAGATGGTGTGGTC
Source organism: Pseudisothecium myosuroides (assembly GCA_951799445.1). Classification (NCBI taxonomy): domain Eukaryota; kingdom Viridiplantae; phylum Streptophyta; class Bryopsida; order Hypnales; family Lembophyllaceae; genus Pseudisothecium; species Pseudisothecium myosuroides. The sequence goes on from OX637297.1 coordinate 3,568,673, forward strand.
GACAGCCCGCCAAGTGGAATTTTGCGTCAACCGGCCTCTCGATCCCCTTTGGCGGTAACGTATCGCTGAGGACCTAGGGACCCCTTGCTTCTCGATTGTTGCCGGCTGTCTCGGACAAGGCGACACAGAGAAGGCTTTACCAAGACGCTGCAGATACGTTACCTGCGCTGGTGTTGATGGCCACATTTCCGGTTGGGTCTCCTGCCTTACAAGGAGGGACTCCGTATAGTCGGAGAATACTTCCGCGTCGATGCGTCTCGTCTGGAGGTGTGCAAAAGTTCAAAGCACCTCATAGAGTCCAGCCAAGTGGATGCATTCCTCCAGTGCATGATATGTAGGACCGAAAGTTCCTAGAATTGCAGAGGCTTCAGAGCAGGCGGGAGTACAATGGGACTAATACTAGGTACACTCGGGGACCCAAGATTCTAAAAGCGATGGAGATACAAAAGTGTAAATCGCACATGTAGGGTCTGTTCATATTGTAGATTGAGTGTCTATAGGTACATGCATGATAGCATTGTGTAGATATTATGTAGAACTCAAGTGCTAGAGTGAATCACACTCATGACAGTTATATACATTTCTTTGGTCTTTTAAGGATCGGAAAGGAATTGCCCTGCAATTTTATATTGGTCAACGAAGTTTACTATAAATAGATGACCTTTTCATAATGAATGTTGTACTCTTGTCCATGTTTTCAGCAATCATTCCCTATTGTTGGTATTCTTTTCTTCTATTCTCATAGTTTTGATACGTTATTTGTCCATTATTTCTTTGAAAGTTAGCTCTCGCAACTCTCATTTCATTGGAAAACCCTAATTTTAATGAATATAATGTTCCTCCTTGTAAGGCAGGAGACCCATTTGGAATTGTGTCCATCGTCACCGGCGTGGGTAATGCATCTTCAGCGTCCTTGTAAAGCCGTCTCTGCGTCGCCTTGTCCAAGACCGCGGGCAATAGTCGCGAAGCAAGGGGCAACCGGGAAATCGAAGGAGAAGGGGAGCAAGAGATCTGCTGACGCGAAACTGTACTTGGCGAGCTGTCCACCACTCCATCTTCTAAGGGCTTGGAGGAGAAGTCCATAGTCGAGTTTGTTGTGGCCGCCGAGCAGAGGAAGTTTCCTCTACTCAAGATTTTGTATTGCCCGTAGTCCATTATGGAATCCACTGACGCAGCGCATGGCAAGCGACCATCCTCATCATGTGAAGTTGAATGGCCCACATTCTAGAAACAAGTATGATTTAGAACATAATAATGCAGCACAGGGAATGCCATGAAAACAACAATCAATAGCCATCCGTACATGCAGAAATCTCATTATTAAAAAGAATAGAAAAATTAGCTCGATCTGAGCTGAAATTGGACATACAATACACTAATCCAAATAAAAACATATTTTTTTATGTATTGAATTAATTGAGAACAATCCAGCGTGCAGTTCCAAGATGTGCAAATCAGGTCGACTCGAGCTAAATAACTGAAGAAACCCAACATCAACCACGTTGTCACCCTAGCCTCTACTCCTCTGAAGCTACATATTCTAGCGTCTAATTCTAACAAATACTAGGCAAAGCTTTGACGGCCTCCATGAGCCGGTCATACTCCCGACGGTTCCTTTCATTGCAGAGCATCCGACGACTGATTCTAGCAACCGTAGTCCCACGATACGCCTTTAGTCCTTGCTCTCCAGCAAGGTGAAGTCCTTGAAACCAAGGCAGCAAGGTATCCAAGAGAAACGTGTCCTTCAGACCAATTCCCTTGTTCGACCAAGGCTCTGGAAGAATGACGTTCTCAGACTTGTTGAGAATGTGTTTATTTGGACTGTCGTCTACGACGATCATATTCTGTAGAGTGAATCTACCCCGGAAGCCAGTGAACAGGTTATCCAAATTTTTAAGAAACAAGTCTTTGCTCATGCCTGGCTCCCTGTAAGTCGACGTATACTCCTTTTTATCCCTTCACTTCAGTGTCTTACAAGAGTCCTATCCCAATATGAACAGAGGGAAGCCTACGCCTTTGAAGAGATACTTGGCCACTTTTTTAGTAGTGGTCTTCTTCATCGAGCTCCACATAGAAATCGAAGCTATCTTGCCTAATTCACGTAGAAACTCAGAGCACCGTGGGCGAACGTACACTAGCTTTGGTCCCACTATGGTGGGATGGACAGCCGAGTGCGGCTGCACGACATCAGGGATACGTTTGGACCAACCCTTTGATTTCACATCTTCACAGACACATAAAATCCCATTGAGGTCCAGGACGACGTTGATCCACTTCTCCACCACCCTGGACTTCAATGGTAGATTGACCTTCTCCGAAGTACCTCCAAGATCACATGGAGGACCAGATTCCTGCTAAACAATAGACTAATGTGCAGCCAATTATTACCCTGTACTGGCACATTTGAAACTTCACGCGAATGACAGGGCCGCTCATGTTCGTCGTGACCAAATAAAAAAACAAAATAAGAAAGAACAAAAAAATAAGGAGTACCCAAGAAGTCTCATATGAGCAACAGGATGCATACCTTCTTCTGCGACGCCTCTATGGTCTCCACGGAAGCGTCCTTTGCCACGACGGCCGACTCTAGAATGCGAATCTCCAGTAGGTCCGCATCTGAGATGACAACGTCATGTGCCACCGGTGTGAGAGATGTGGACGGTCGAAGCACAAGGACGGACACAAGGACATTGCTTTCCATGGGATTTGTTTGATCACTTTCCACAGAACCGGGAACAGGCCGAGCAGTAGCATTCATAGGTTCAGGGACGGGAAGAGAAATACAATCTACAATATTGGCAATGCTTGCATGTCAAAATGTACAAAGAAAGATCCGTAAGAAATCCGTATATTAGAGCCTCACAGAATGAGATATAAATACATGAATGAGCTGAAAAATGTTTGAACTCCATGGTTCAGTCCATTAGAAGTTTTGTTTTAGCAAAATAATTGTAGTCTCTCCAAAACGACTACACCTACATACAATCTATGGTAAAAATCAGCTCGAGTCGAGCAGAATTGTACAAGTGACATCGAGTGATTATTGAGGAGCACCTGTGCCCAAGTCCTGGCTAGGCACCGAGGAACTTTGCAGATCTAATGGCGCTGGCTTCTCGACCGGTAGCTAATGCTCAACACCTCCCGTGACTGGAAGGCTTGGCGTGGCCTAAGCATCGGCAGGAGCTGCCTACGCGTCAGCTGATGATGGCGGGGGCGGCGGGGGAGGAAGAGGAGCGTGCGAAGGAAGTGCAGGGACAGCAAACTCAAGAAGACCCAGAGGTACCAATGGAGCCACATCGCCTGATATGGAAGGTAGACCCTCAAGCAGCAGCTGCGGCCTCGGCGTCGGGGCTTCTAATGAGGAGATTGGCCTCGCACCCCTCAAGTGATTGATGATGGAGTCCAGCTTGTCGTTATTGTTTGCGAAGTCCACCAAAATAAAGGTCTGCAGTTTATCCATCCTCGTATTATTTTGAACCTGGAATTGCAGATCCGACGCGCGGTCCTCCATTTGTCTCCTCTCCAGCTCCGCGAACCTCCACTCCATGTATTCGTCCCGCTTGGATAATTTTCTTTTTTTGGGTGTAACGGCAGACGAAGGCGTGCTTGAGGGCTGCTCCTCTTGCACGTGACCGCTCAAGGCTGACGATCCCCGATGTTTGGTCGGAGTGGGAGGAACTAGAGTGCTGGCGTCCACCAGAAGTTGCTCGTCTAGCATCTGCTAGACATAGTAGTCTTGCTCATCGCCTTCATCGTCAGAGAGGACTTCGGGCTCTGCAGCTGGCGCCTTCTCGCGCCGCCCAGTGGAAGGCGAATCTCGGGGTGACTGCTTCCTCTTGCGCGACGACGAAAGAGTTGTTTGAGACACTGGAAGCTTCTTGTGCAAAGAAGCCTGCACCTTATACCCCCCCTCAAGAAAGTCCGCCCTGTCCAGTTTCATGGCTGCTAGGGAAATATCATTCCAAACCCTCGTGTCGTTGGTAACTCCAGCCACGTAGACATTCACATAACTCATCTGTACATAAAGAAATTCAATCGGGACATTAGTTTGGAGAGTACACGATAGCTTCAGCTCAATTCGAACTAAACCAGTCGTTGATTCAGGTCGAGTCGAGCTAATTCCTTCCAATAACAAATCAGATCATCCAGGAGTCACACTTATTGCAGCAGAAGGAAACAACACAAATGGATGTGATACATCAGCTCGATTCGAGCTGATTGAGCTGTAAAGAACTTACCACTGTTGCGCAGGTGACTTTTCCTCCTGCAAAGACAGAGAATATGCTCATTCCGAGAGAGCAGAACTTCTTCACCACCCACAGATAAAATTCCATGCGAAGCTCCGTGTTGTAGAGACGAAATTCCAACTCGTTGTACCCCCGGGGCTTATTAAAAGTATTAGTATCCGGAGCCAGAAACACCTTCGGAATGTCGCCTCCCCTCGTACACGCTGGACTCGTCAGAAACGTCAACAGCACTTTGTCGTATGACTTTGCCTTGGAGGAGGCCATGTCCCCCATCCGCTCGTATTGTGCCAGTATGTAGTCTGCAAAAGTGCACTTGTACTTGCAGAGGACATCGTTGTTCTCAAAGAAGGCGATCACCTGTGTCTGCTCCTGCATGTCTGCGCATATGAATAACCAGGCCGGGACGTCCTCAAATTTTGGCTGCTGCTTCCCTCTCAGACAATATGACGGTGTTGAAGTACGGTATTGCAATTGTCCCGTCCTTCTTCGAAAGCCCCCCCGGAATGTATTGGAAGTCGATAATGCCGAGACCGAGATCTCCAGGGCTGTCAACTATCCACACGCCCCTTGGCCACGGAGCATGCTGGTCTTTTGTGATGTCATATGGCGCGTAGTGCGCCACTACCGATGGCGGGACGAAATTCTTTTGTTGTCGTAAGAAGACCTTGAAGAATTTAGCAGCCTGGTCCGAAATTTCTTCCGTGGACTTGTTCTTAGACTTCTTCTACTTCACGTCGGAGAAGAAGGCCTCCTCCGGCCGTTCTAGGAGTACATTCATCGTTGCAGAAGTGATGTTGTACTTCTTTTTAAATTCCTTCCACTTCTCCGCCACAGGCTCCCCGACCACGTTCAGCAAACCCAATGTTGGATCAATCTTGTTCAACTCCTTCACGAAAGCCTTTCGTTTGCGCCTCTCAATCCAATCCTTTGAAGCATAATAACTTTTGAGAACTGATGTTGCCTGCTTAATCGTCACCTTCGGGTGAGGATACTTCCTCTTATCACCCGTTCCGTAGAGAATGTGGTTTGCCAAGACACTGAGGTCGTTGTTTGTAAGGTTTCCGAAGAACTTGAAGAATTCTTTGTTCAGCATCCCGTTCTCGCTTTTCCAGGACGATCTGACATTGAACTTCTTCAGGGTGTCCGCATCAATGAGCTCGCCATGCGCAGCACTTGAGATGACCTCGCTCCAGAGATTAAAGACAATATCAGGAGCAGTGATGAGCCTAATCTCATTTGTGATGGTGGTGTTGCCTTTTGAGTCCTTGGCTTTGGACTTCTGATGCGATTTCGAAATGTCAATCATGGAGAAACGCATCTGCATAGCCTTAGTGAATTCTTGCATCAACACCGGATGACCAACGTCAGGATCCTTGTTAGCTCGATTCGAACTGGTCTACAAGAAGGTAATGACCCTTCAGTCAACAACTGCTTTAGAAAACCAAGCATAGCATTGTTCAGCTCGATTCGAGCTGAATCACTTACCGCCCACTTCTTCTTATTTTCGAAAGAAGCTTTAGTCCTCTTGGCATTGGTGACTGCTTTGGCTTCTGTGTCCTCTTTTGGGTTATGCGGTGATCCCATCTCCTCCAGACACGTCGGGCGCCAAGTATGTTAGTTGCCCACAACGGTTGAATTGCTTGGAAATGGTTGACTCTGTTGAAGTAGGCCGAAATAGAACGAAGTGTCTTGTTGTCCTCCGTCCATGCAATGTAGCAATTCCAGGTTTTGAAGTCCTTGATCGTGGTCGAGCCAATGTTGAACTTTGGGTCCTCCATGAGCTTGCTGGCCCAGACACTGTGCTGCTCGTTAATGATGTAGAATTCCCCATCCTTGATCTCGATCCACGAGTCGTCCCCTTCCCTTGTTGGCTTCTTCGTTGGCATTACACAGAGTGTTTGCCGGTGGCTATGGTCGGGCATATTGCAGAGATAGTGCATCATGCCCTCAATGATAGGGTGTTCCTTGCTCCGGATATTTAAAGAGGCCGGAGCCTAGATGAGCTTGTCAATGGTGAGCTCTTTCTTCTCCATCTTGTAGAGAAACACATCTGCGCAGGTCTTCCAAAAATTCTTGTACGCTTCATTGGACTCCTCGTAGTCCGGGTTCCGGTTTGTCTGCAGCAACTCTGGGATTAGACTCATGTCCTAGCTTATGTCGTCCACGCCCGAGTGCTCTCCAGTTTTCTCAATTGGGACCGCCGCTCACGTGGTCGCTAAATTGCTCTTCGCAAGTTGACGATTTGGTGTTGTCGTCGACTACCGGTTGCGTGTTCCCCACTTTGACGACTCTCCAAGGGATTGGTTGTCTATAGACACCTGACTAGGTCCTTGGCTTCCGGCGTTCAGTGAGATGCTCCTAGCAGCCTTGCTCTAACGATCGATCTGAATTTTAGTTTTCAAGACCGCGAAGTCTTGGAATAAAGTTCTGATTTTAGTGCAAAGCCTTTGGCCACTGAGAGGCTCTCCATTTGCTTTCTGGAAGCACTTCTCATTAACCTTCTCCTCGAGTTCCTTAATCTCATCCTGAAACGACGTCGTTTCCAGGGACTCCATCAAATCGGTTACATGGAAAGGAATCGCCTACGAGTCGAAGTGCAACGTGAAGTTGTACTGCTTTTTTGGAGGAAGATCGTTCTGGGTGGTAATGCAGTGGACCTTGGTGGTGGGGAAGACGTCCTCCACAACGTCTTTTATTCTTTCATCATATGAGATAGGGAGGTAGGTGTCCATCCTTTATACTTCACGACGAAGCATATTTGCTCAGAGCACGGGATCATTAGGAGAGTCCAGCTATCCACCTTCTCTGGAAACATGAACTCCCAGTATTCTCCATCATTGAGGAAGTCATCTCCTTCCCCTTCGTCTTCCACTCGTTGGACCTCGGACTTCTTGTAGTAGTGACTCAGTTTCTTGACCTGGCTGTCCATTTTGCAATATGACATATTTATAGGATCGGGTAAGCAATATTATATAGAGTTTTCTTTGTAGAGTTCAGCTCGATTTGAGCTAAGCAGTCGCAGTATCTTCGTAGTTAACTTAGTGACTTCTATGTTCTCTTACTTATGCAAGTATGTGGTTGCGGTCCTAGTATTGCTTCGAGAGTGTCAGTTTTCTTAAGGACTTCTCGGTAATTTCATGGGTTGGTTCTCCCTCTTCATTTTATCTGGATTACTCTTATAGCCGCTTCGCCTCATATTATTAAGGGGATACTCTTTCCTACCATTTTATTGTCTTTGTTCGATTATCAGCTCGATTCGAGCTGAATCAAGGTTGTACTTGAGAAATGCTTTGGGGTACTTCGTTTGCTTAGGACAATTATTTTTTTAAATTATTGTTCCACGACGTCTTTGCTTTAGAGCTTGTTTTATGTTTCTCTACTGGAGTTATTATATTCATTTTTATCCCAGTTAGCTCGAATCGAGCTGACTAGATGAGTCTATGATGTGCTTCCCTGAGTACTGGTTTCTACAAGGGTTCAATTATATTAATGTCTTCATAGTGTTTCCAAATAGTAAAAGTTAGTTTGCCACGGGTTTAGTGACCTCAGTGGAGTCATTAGTGTTGTGCGGATCAGCTCGAGTCAAACTGATCTTACGTTTTCTGGTGTATTGGAAACTCTTCTCGACTCAAGCTCATCGAATTTTCTAGTGCCTTCAGGTTTATTTGTTTTTATGTTATCATTTGCGGTAGGCAAGGGGAATGCTGGTATGTAAGCGGTGAGCGGTGAGCAAGGACTGGTGAGCGGGAATTTGCAAAATTGACATTTTTTTTAAAAGTGGAAGAAAAAGGATAAAAAAGTGGATGAAGTTTTATAAAACAATAGATGAAATTTTTGGAAAAGACGATGAAAGGGTTAGAGAAAAATGGATGAAAGTTCATTAAATTTTTTAAAAAGAAGTTGAATTGTGGGAGAAAATGGATGAAAGTAGATGGATGGAATGGATGAAAGTAGATGGATGGTATGGATGAAGTAGTTGGATCACTTGGATGAAATGGATGAAAAAAGTGGATGAGAAAAATAGATGAAATCAAAAGATGAAAAAATTAGATGGAACACTTGGATGAAATCTAATTACAAAAATGAATGAAAAGAGTTGGAAAAAATGGGTGGAGGATTAGGAAAGGTAAACAAGAGTAAGGATTTAGGTATGAGAGTTGGATGCAGGGAGCAGGAAAAGCAAGTGAAGAACAGGGATTTTATTTCTAAAAAATTCAAAATCCTATTATCGTGAAGAAAAGTACCTAAAATTGTGGATTCAATTTGTTTTAAATAATTTAGATTGATTTTTTTAATCCAAACTTGACCTGAAGTTGTGGAATTTTAGAAGCTCAAACCTATAGCCATGCCCAGATGTAAGCATTATGATCCTTTAATTTTCAGACATTTGAAGTCTTATATGGGAGCCCAGAGCAAAGATGAAAGAGCAAAGAATTGGGTATTGAAGTTTCATTTATGAAATATAAGAGACCCAATTATTGTGCATTTTTCATTTGAATTTAATTATTGGAGTAAAAAATCATGTATAGAAGTGGGTTTAAAAAATAATGAGGTTAACATATAAAATGATGGTTTACCATTTTAGTGAAAGTGGGAGGAGATCTATGATCGTCAATCAAGACTTAGGATGATAAGATTAATTAGTTTAAAATAAAATAAATAAAAAACTATAATTGTACAGTACCACCAAAAAAATGACACCTATAGGAATGGCATGATTTGAAACTATAAAGATTATAGGCATGTGTGAAACATTTACAAACAAATCTAGTCTTGAAAATAGGCATAGAAGACCAATACTCATGCAAAAAAGAAGATGCAATAATTTAATTTGTTTGATCTACTTGCATATATCATTTAAAATTGAGAGCGTGCACAATTAAATGCCTGAATATTATTATAAAAATAAAGAATATACCACAAAATTGTAGGGCCATTTAGAGCCACAATATTCAATCCCACTTAAAAACAAAAATCATTCAAATATCATCACTAGAATTGCAATCACTCTAGACAGCACCTTCAATCTCAAATTCTTCTCCTTCATCTGCCTCTATATACAAAAACTTTGTGACCTCTGGATTATATCAATGTCTTCGTCGATTCAATATAGGAGAGGGGGCTTCAACATATGCCTGAACAATCGTTTTTGCATAAATCGGGAGATTGAAGTTGAAAGGCGGGCTCTGTTCATTTGTACCTTGCACTCGTTCTACCATGGTACTTCTACAAGACAAAAAACAGAGGTTGCAATAAGTAAAATATAATGCAAAAATCATTTACGAAGAATGTAATATATTCATATCATAAGTGTTTATGAAAAACAAGTGAACCACAACTTACGCACAAGAGATGAATCGATTCTTTTTTGGTTTCTTTGTAGGTGGCTGATTAGGTGGTGGTGTGATGACCCTCTCCTTGCCTTTAGAAGTAGACATTGCAATAGGGGCGAATGGAGAAATTTTGGCCTTGAAGATGAGAGGATCATCTTCTAAGGCCAAGATGTGTCGCCCAGTCTCCAAACAAGCCTTGATGGATGATCCTGATGGAAAATAAAAGACATATGAATGAATTATGAAGATTCAATTACTTACAATAATGAAAAGAATTTGAAATTGTAGAAAATAAAGAAATACCTATTGCAGCTTTGCAATCAAGGACAATATCTCCAGGCTTGCAAAATTGTAGAATGAGATCTCGCATGAAGGATAAGTTCTTCTCACGCGGCCCTCTCCATGGAACTTCCTTGTTCATAGTAAGGTTTTCGGTGTCCGTCAAATTGAAGACAGCATCATTTTTTTCTATTGGTTCACCGTCATAAGAGGAGTCGCGGTTCTCTTGGAACAAAAACCGTGAAGGAATGTCTTGCCAAATGAGCAATTGAATCCAGAACCTAACAGACTATTGCATTCAAAAGTTAAAAATTAGAAGAGAAATTGTATTCACCATATCCATCTCTACAATTCAAGCATATATTAAAATTTAATTCAACCATTCTCCTAAATCCTTACAAGTAGTAAAGATGTAAATTGCAAATCTTCTATTTACTGTCATTGATGGGTCGCGTGCAGATGCAAGATGAAGCTCATTGATTCCCCACCAATCTTTGGCCAACTTCATGTCATATTGGTTGGCCAACTCATCAACTTCTTTTAGCAAAGTACGGTCGTCACAATGTATGAGTAGTAGGATACCATTGTCGTGCAAATACATGTCCGCCATCTCAAAGAGACTTTCAACGTAGTTTTCTGAGCGTGAGTTCCAGTCTGGAACTAAAGTCGAAATACCTGGAACAAGGAGATTCTCAGGAATGTCTGCAATAATTAAATCAATCCCTGTATGCTTGTACTTTTTACAGAAGTCGGATGTGACAGTACGATTGCAAGTATCACTAATCTATACAATTCATACATCTCAAGTTAGAATTGAAATCTTTAAAAGCAATGGCATGAAAAGAAAAATGCTAGATTTAGGTTTAGAATACAATACCTTGGCGATGATATTATGCAACTTTATCCATCGAGGATCAAGGCCAGTGGGCTCTTGTAAACTATTCAAGAGAGTAGTGATTGAAGTGCACTCTACAAAGACATGAAGAGAGTGTGGCTCTATCATAGGAGAGCTGACTGAAGGGAACAATAATTGTTTCTTTTTCCAAATTCGGTGAGTAGTGGTGTGAACAACATTTGATAAAGAGGAGTCTGGAGCAGCGGGTGCAAAGCCGTCATCAGGGCCTTGGTCCGACTTAGGTGTTGTTTCATGACTCTCTGAGGGCAAGGCCACAAGCTCATTCTCCGCCTTTTCTTTCTCCGCCTTCTCTTTTGCCATCTTTTCTGTCTCTTCCTTCTCTTTAGCCGCCTTTTCTATCTCCAGTTTCTCCTTCTTTGTGAGCCGCTTCTTCTTTGGTGCCTTCTCTTGTGGCTGAATTTCTATGGAATTTCCTTCTTGCGCATCTTTAGGGTCAATAGGAATAAGCTTACTACCGTCAAAAGTTGTTCTCTTTGCAACCTCTGAGTCTGGAGTGTAGTTTCGATGACAATCAAGGTACCACCCTCCTGCTTCCAAGTGTGGAGGTTTGAATTTCTTCAATTGCTCAAATGTATACATACAAAGATCAAAGTCTTTCTGCAGCCAATATAGAAAAAATGGTGGTACAACCTCTATCGAGATTGCATTCTTCGGAAGTAGAACTCGCATGAAGTACTTGAAGTTGAAGATACAAATGGCATGATGAGCAATCATTTCATGAAACATCTTACAAGAATAACAAATGAAGCATTTTCATCTATTACGTATGCAACAATAACAAATAGGGATTCAAAATTAAAGGACAATAAAAACCTAAATAATTATAGATGCTAACAATTTGAATAGCATTGTAGTACCTGTATACAACACGTCTCACTGTACTTTCAGTTCCAGGGAACTCTTTAAATATAAACTTCTTCGTATAGAGTTTTTGATCTTTGTTTCCAAATAAAGAAGTGAATGCTTTGTCCCATAGAAGGATGCACCAACTCTCAACATAATCAGAGGGCTTTCGAACTCCTTGAATGGTCCAATCCACAATGATTTTCTCGTCTTTGCAAATGTTTGCAACCATCTTAACAACAGCCTCCTCCAACTGTTAAAATGAAATAGAGAATGTTAAGAAAACAAAGAGTAAAACCATAATAATTGTAATTGAAGAGTTAATTTGTGATGTCAGAACAATACCTCAGTCCAAAAAGATGCCTTGTTGATCCAAGAATCCCAAAAGACGTCCTTATCTTTAGACCCTGGAAAACGATAAGACTGTCGAACAGTCGACGACGCATTCCACCATCTTAACCACCGTGCTTCGTGTTTTGATTCAATGTTAGCGGTGGCTATCTTTTGTAGCTTTTCGATTGTCATTTCGGAAGTTGGATTCTCGCTGAAGTCGCAATCAATCTAAACACATGATAACATTTATGTAAGAGCAAAACAAATACAATGAAATATTTTGAGATTACAATTATAAATGAAGTAAAAATGAATTTATACCTCTTTCAAAAAATCATTTCCATTCTTTGGATTTGCCATCGCAAGATATTTATTAAAATCTTTGGCATGAATGGCCTTCACAAACTTGTCCGAGGCATTCTTCATTGCTTCCCAAATGCTAGGAGCAGTCCTTTCTTGGAGTGCTGTTCGCATTGTATACTCTAGAGCTGCTTCATCGGCGGCCACTGCAATCTTCCACTACAATTGGAAATAAAATATCAAGAGGATTACATAAATCATACAAACTATATGGAAAAAAAAATTACAAAGACAATTGTACCTTATATAAGAAGGAGATGAAGACATTGACCGTCAAACAAAACCAACTTGGTCTTATTGCCTTGACTTTCTCACAATATTGGTACTCTTCAAGGGAAATAAGGTCTTTGAAATCAGCGAGGGGTAGAACTCCAAAATTCCTAACTCGACGCAATCTAGCTGGAATTGTACTCTTGACATGATCGTGCTCAATAGACCTGTACAATGCATTTAAATGGAAATGAAAACAAACTCAATTATAATAAATTCATATTGAAATCATACAAATATATTCAAATCAAGTAGCAAACGTACCAATTAACGTCGCTCATGGCATTTAGCAAGTTTGCCACTTGACTCCTTGGATCCAATATAATGCAGTGGACTCGCCAGTGCCAATGCAATTCTTCAAGATGACAATTGGTGATATGGCGCATCCATGCCGTCAAACGGTGATTTCCGTCCCAAACATAAAACATCTTACTTCTCAATTGGGCAAGGTCATCATCTGCCATCAACTCCTTCTCGAATTCCTCATTGACAAGTTGCCAAAGAGGATCCCACTTTGCCATTTCTTCTTTGCTCACGTCCATAGTTTTTTCTAAATTGTTGTATAAAAAAATGTATAAAACGCGATCATCTTCACGGTAGTCAGTCACAAACTCACTCTCTAATTTTTGGACGTCCACTTTGCCGACTGGTCGAATCTTGTCCATCACAATCATTCTGCAAAGAGAAATTTTGAAGACAAGACTTTGTACTTGGTTGTATACGTAGTGAGTTGATGAGACCTGTGGAGTCGACCTTCAGGTGTTTGCGATGGAGTTGCTCACTTTCTACTACGCTCGTTACATAAGGTGGACATTCGCACATGGGTTCATCGTCTTCTTCAAGATCAATTGATACAACCTTCAAATGCACAATTTACAAACATGAGTATAAAATAATAAAAGATATGACTCCAATATATAAACCAGAAGCGAGTTCACATCAAATGATGTGAACTTGATATTAATAAAATCTCAAAGTAAATTGAGACGTGCAATTCGTGCCGAGCGCCGAGGAGTACGACGATAAAATTCCAGTGCCATTTGCCTTGCAAGTTGTGACCGCAAATGGCTAGGGGTAACTGGCAAAACCCTAACAACATCTCTATCATGTGTGGAAGCCACAGATGGCCCCGACGTAGACATGGGTGAGGCCACCGTACGTGGATGCCTAAATGATGACGTTGGAGTATGCAGAAAAAAGAACCTAGTACTCCCTACAACACTAAACTGGCAGTGGCAGTACGTCGTGTCAACACTTTCAATATCGCTGAGGTCAATCACCTCATAAGGTGGGTTTGCAGGCACAATCTGCATAGCCTACATCCGCAATGGACATTTTGAAAAATTAGCACAGACATTCAAAATAATGATAGATAACATTGTACAAATGGAAAGTAGATGAATTTAAAAATGCTTGAAATTGACATGTACCTGAACTAGTAGTGGTGGCAAATCTCCCGTAAGTACAGTTGGAGATGCTGCAACTGTGCTCGTTTCTCTCGTAATAGCTTTGTCAGCATTATCCTCATTCTCGCCGTCTTCTTCAGTGACTGTCTCGTCCTCGTCCTTGACATGTGACGCAATAATGATTGCCTCCTGGTTCTCTTCATCCTCCTCATCCATTTGATTAATGTAAACATTCCGAAATAAAATGTAAATAATGTATAAATGGAAAGTCATAAAAGGATAAATAATTCTAAATTTTTACAAGTCATGAGTACCTTTGTGAACGAGGATCCATCAGTGAAAGACAATTGAAACTCCGATTCGTACATCAATGGCAAACTAACTTGAAATAGCATAATCTAAAAATATATTTTACCTTAAATCCTAAATCTCAATTTGCATGACAAGAATAAAACTAGTCCCCTAAGCCAGATATCCTCGTGAATGAAGAACCCTAAAAAATCAACACACCGGTAAATCCTCATGACCTAAACTGAGGATGCCTAAAAATTCAGCATACCATTGGCTCCAAAATCTTACATCGTGATAGCCTAAACAAGGTGTCCTCATCAACAAGGAAGCCTACAAAATCAGCATACCGTTGGCTCCAAAATCATACACCGTAATAGCTTAAACAAAGTGTCCTCATCAACGAGGTCTCCTCCAAAATCAGCATATCGTTGGCTCCAAAATCCTACACTATAATAGCCTAAACAAGGTGTCTTCATCAATGAGGAAGCCTACAAAATCAGCATACCGTTGGCTCCAAAATCGTACACTGTAATAGCCTAAGCAAAGTGTCCTCATCAACAAGATCTCCTCCAAAATCAGCATATCGTTGACTCCAAAATCGTACATCATAAAAGCTTAAATAAGATGTCCTCGTCAACGAGGAACCCTACAAAATCAGCATACCATTGGCTCCAAAATCCTACACCGTAATAGCCTAAACAAAGTATCCTCGTCAACGAGGTCTCTTACAAAATCAACATACTGTTGGCTCCAAAATCATACACCGTGATAGCCTAAACAAAGTGTCCTCATCAACGAGGTACCCTACAAAATCAGCATACCATTGGCTTCAAAATCCTACACCGTAAGAGCCTAAACAAAGTGTCCTCGTGAACAAGGAAGCCTACAAAATCAGCATACCATTGGCTTCAAAATCCTACACCGTAAGAGCTTAAACAAAGTATCCTCGTCAACAAGGTACCCTACAAAATCAACATATCATTGAAAATTGTACATCGTAAGAGCCTAAACAAGGTGTCCTCGTCAACGAGGAACCCTACAAAATCAGCATATCGGTGGCTCCGAAACCCTAAATCGTAAAAAAAATGGACATGAAGGTAATAATTTCTTACCTCAATATCCGGCTGGATGGCTCTCTCCTCTCCATGCGCCACATACTCCCCCTCCTCCTCCATGATCTAAAATGAATCAAAACTCCAAAGCCTTGAATGAAAAGGCTCCTCGCCGACAAGCACTCAAAAGAACCTACTATTGCAAACTACAATATATATAGTAGCTAAAGTGTCCGTTGGTCTTTCGAGGAAAAAAAAAATTGGTAGATTTTGGTCAAGGGAATCTCCTTAATAGCTTCTATGATTTTGAAGATTTTAAATCCAAATTTTTTTTACGGATAGATTATAACCTCACAAGTCACCTCAAATTTTTTCAAAATTTTTGAATTCACGACCAATTTCCTAAAAATCCTCAAAGTCCTTTAAAAACTCCGCGGGTAAGATTTGGCCTTAAAAACTTCCTATTCTGTAGATTTCAGGCCAGATTCTAATATTTTGTTTTGGTTTTTAGTCTCTAAAACATTCAATAAGTGTCTGTTTGAGGCGTGCTATATACCATTGGAATTGTATTTTTAAGATACACGATCTAGTCATTTCTATAAAATGCAACTCTACGATAAAAAATTTGATGTAAATTCAACACACTATCTTCTAAATTTTGTGGCCTTCTTCTTACACTAATAAACCTTCTACTTACGTTGATATGCACCGAGCTTGTAAATAATTATGTACTAATTGTATTTCTACTTTCTTGAATTCTCAAAGATGCTTATTAAAAAAATTCATTGCAAATGACTTCATAATATGATATACTTACCAAATCTTCTCTACCTTTATTAGCCTCCTCGTTCTCATCTTCTTCTGCATCATCTTTGTTGCCCCCCTCTCTTGCTACCATAGACATTGGCTCTTCAATAATTTTATCTAGGCTCAAGGAACCATTGCCAACGATGTCGTCCACCTCTAGGCCTCCAAAATCAAGTGCTTTAGATGTTTCACCATAGCCCTCCTTTCCTCGACTCAAAACTTTGGCGGCCGCTCTCATCTTAGATCTCAACCTTTCCTTCGGAGTGGTGTAATATTGTTTTTTGTTTTGTTTTGTTTTGTTTGCCTATTTGCAACCTGGAACAGCGGAACCGTAATGAATTCAAGCATTTGATTTACCCCTCATACATCTCTAAACAATAAGCATCTTAATACTTCTCCATTGCCTCCACACTATTTACTATTCATCCATTCTACCATAAGATGATATTTCTAAAGACATTGACTCTACCAAAAAGAAAACATACATTGCTATTCAAAGTCTTCAACAACAATACATGTCCTATGAAATAATCTCTTACAATCTCCTTTCACATAATAAGGAACAACAACCCAATGCACTAACTAACGTAAAACAAACTCTAATTGCCTAGAAGACATAGAAAGTGAGACTATAAGGTCCTCCGATTTTGATGAAGGTGGTAAATAAAAGGCGGTTACAAAAAGTGTTTGAAATCTCTGACAATCACACGGTTCTCAAGGAAATCAAAATTATGAAATCTAACGGATTTATTGTTATAATTGACACTTCCTGCTTAAATATACCACCACCATTTTACTACAACGTATACATAAAGGTTGATTTGGTGCTCTTTTCATTAGTGTCACCGAATATCAAAATAAATAGGAAGTATTCAAAATGTAAAACGTTACTCTACATTTCCTTAACATGTTTCGATTCAATAAAATATCCTTCCTTTCAATTCATTTTCTTAGAGTGTGGTTTTCTTAGAGAGCTATATTTATTCATTTCATTATTGTTCTCCAACGTCTCTCCAGCTTGAAAGCTACAATTAGTTAGGGCAACCACAATGTTGCACAAAGGAAATCAAAGATAATTGCATTGTATATGCTGTTCCATGTTGTTTGTCTCCATTGCCTTTCATATGCCATCTCAGTATAGTTTCTTTCAGTATGCCTCCAAAATGAGTTTACGTAGGTTTCCACCTCAAGGTAATATCCAACCATTCATAGTTTAAACATTTTTCCACCATATAGGGGTGCCATCTAATAGAACAATTCACAGATATGGTGGTCGTGAGAGAAAACGGTGAGGGTGTACTTGTAATTTTTCCAGTAGGAATAGATGGGCTTGCTTCTGTGTCGGCACTGAGGTTAAGTCTCAGGTTTAAACTTAAGCCTGATTCTATTCATCTAAATGAAGACATTTTTGATCCCGACTCTGGGAACCTTACTCACACTGTTAGACACCTACCGTCTTCAATTGGAGAAAATACAATGTGGACCCTTAAAGCTGGAAGGTATAGGGCTTACGGAGTCGCTAATATAGTTGAGTCCAACTCCAGGGGCGCAGGAACTGTCCCTTGGTCGTCTTCAACTTCCTTTCAAACTCCACTTCTGAACCATGTCAAAGTTGAACTTCAATCGCACTTTGTCACCGTCCTTAGTTCAGATTCAGAAGCGAACTCTCCTGAACCAAGCTTGAATTCGGAAACTCCTTCTTTGGGCGCAGTTTTGGCTACCGATCCTTCATTTATATCAGTAGTGACCCCTAATCCAGGTGTCTCTAATGGGTCAGGTTCATCTGTAATTGATTGCTTGAGAGGATTGCATAATTTGAAAGGATGTAGGAATGTCTTGTCCAAACTAGACTATGATAGTATACAAATTAAAAAAGTGACAGTGTTACCTCCGTCTTTTAATGGCGATGTCATATTCAAATTGCCTGCAGTTGATACTAGTGGTACCTCATCCCAAAAAAAACAGATGGTTGGCATGGATAAACGGTACAATGGCCATGTTTGGTCGAAGACAGTGACCACAAATATAGTCAATCGAATGGGTTTGTCTTTTCGAAAATCTAATTGCTTGGAACACTTTTGATGTGTGAATTCTAAGTGCGAGTTTAGGAATCGTATTCATCGAATGAAGGAAGTCAATGAGTTAGAATGGGAAGGGCTTTCACCAACAACACTTGATATTGGACAATCGCATCCACCAGGTTTGACGTTGGTATGCAAGATTTGCAAAGAGCCTCCGGCATGTATTGCGAGGTGTACTGTGCAAGTGTATTATGTGGCAAGAAATTACACGCTGACTAGGGCGTTTGTTCATCTCGAGAGTCATGCACATCCAGTAAAGGACAGAGAACTCAGAGACATGCAAGAGAGAACCCGAACTCTAATTGGAGAGCAATTGGAACGAACGCCTTTGGTGACAAATTCTTCAATTGTCATGGAGGCTACAAAGGAACTTCTAGGAGGCTTACTTTTGTGTCCGGACGAAGAGCAGCCAAAGGCCATGGACTTTGACAATCTTGTGCCGGTTTTGGAAAAATGCAAGTACTTGAGCTCTCCAAGTATACGGAACGAGGTAACTTCTTTCAAGTACTTGAGAAAATTTGGAGTGATTGATAGCATAACCAGATTGAGAGGATCCAGCACATGGGCATTTGTGCAAGAAAGTAAATTTTTTGGTCAAGAGACGGATGTAGATAAGGTATTCGTTTTTAAAATGTCCGAAGTAGGTCCAAGAAGTGGAGTTGATTTGGTGAAGCGTATGCAAACGGGTGGAGATCTTCAAGAAGCTTGGTTGATGTTTGATCACGTGAAGCGTGTTAAAGACTGGACAACCATGGCATGTCACGTCTATGACTCAGCTTATTGTCATGTTATGACAATTGCATATTGCAACATGCAATCCGAGGATTGCGCAGCACAAATTCTTTTTTGGAAGAACTTGAATTCAGTTCTAAAACGACATGGTGTAGCAGAGACTCAATTCAAGGGCTTCATGGCGGATAGTGCTCAAGCCAATTGGAATGCTGTGAGGACTGTGTATGGTTCAGGGAACATTGCTGAATCTATGCCCAATCGAGAAAGGACTTGCCTTTTCCATTGGACTCAATCCATGGAGAAGCACACAAAGGCAGACATTCGAGGTGATTTGCAAGATCAACATCGTTTGTTATGCAAGTAGTATAAGAACGCCTCATCGATTGCATAGTCCGAAGAGCGTTATCTAGCCATCAGAGCATGGTGGTTGTCATTAGGTGCCACTACGGAGGAAGGGCTACGTCGCTTGGAGATATGGCTTTCATTTTGGCATTTTTGATATTGACAATGGAGAGGGTTCAATCAACTTGTAAGTTTTTCGCCTCATTTACAATCATTTGTAATCATGTCAGACTCTTTATTGGTGAATTGAATTGACATTTTCCTTCTCAAGTATTAACACAAAAGTTTTATAATTTGCTTGGCACTGGCACACAATGTTGTCAATATTGGACATTGTCTCATGGTTAGGGCACCTACCAAGGCCCTTTTTGAGACTAAGAGGTACTTCCCCCATTGTTAAGGTGTACAACATTTTGTCTTTTTTCCTTTTAGCACGTGCCGTATTGCAACACTGAATGCACTCACTTGAATTACAGTCTTTCTTTTTTATGACTTTGTAGTATGGAGTAGCTTGGAGCCTACAAAGATGTAACATACGTGTTGTATTTCTGTGATTGCAGGATCTTACTGAGTCTGAGAAAGCTGAAATGCCATCGTGCAACCTAGCAGAGACAGTTCACAACAAGTGGCTTCAACAATCTGGAAATCGTAGAAACGATTTATATGTAGCTACTGTCGATGATTTTGTGAGAGCGTTTATGCAAATGGTAAAGTAATACCAATACCTAAAAGGAAATCAAGTAGGGACCGGGCCGGGGAAGGAAGAGCTCCTCCTACAAGTTGCACAACGTTCGGCACAAAGAACTGGAAATCCAAAGTCTCTCACTGCAGCTATTTCAAATATTCCGGGAGTTGAAGAATTTATCAATAGGGAACCCCATCTGGAAGGTCAAGAAGTGTTTGGATCGCAGAAGAAGAAGGCTGACATGCCTCTTGGCTGCAAGTTTGATTCACATAGGCCTGATAAGGTGAATTTCTCTCATCCACGTGTCCAAACAAGGGCCTCCCGTGCGACAACAAGCGCAGATGAACTCAATCCAATTTTAGAAGAGGTTGCTGCTCTTGAGGATGTAGAAGTTCATGATTCAATGTCAATCGACGAGAATCTTAGACAGCCTGATCCTCGTGAGTGGACTCATATGTCAGCAATCCAAGAGAGTGTGTGATGAAGCGCAATGGCACATTGCCCGATTGGCAAAAACATCAGCAAAAGCATGTTTTGTACTTCAAGCAATTACAAAGAAGAAGTGCATGGCCAAAATCATCCAAAACAACATTGCGATAGCTGCGCCAACATATACAGGTATAATGGTGAATTACAAGAAGAATTCACATAAGCGCACGCAGTTTTACTTCTGCAATGACGACATCGAACGTTGTGTAAAAGGAACACGGCGCAAGTGGGTGTTATCTGTGCCACTTGTGCCCACCATTTGGCCGGTTCAAATAGGCACAAAACTTTCAAAGGCCGAAATCTTAGCTCTTGAGTCTGCCGATTTTATGCTTCCACAGCGGCAAGTTATTTCACCTCGATGACTCTTCGGCGGAGAAGAAGGCGTAGAACTTGTTCATGCCTATCCTATTCCATCGTCACCAAATGAGCATCCCAAGATTTGAGCAGGTAAAGTTGTTCGCAGGAACCCCAAAGCACCAACAACAAAGCAACAGAACAATTGCGCTTCGGCACTCACTTTGAATGCCCGCATTCAAAGGGTTACAATGGTTCCACATCCGGGATTTGGTTGCATTGTTTCTTTGAATTCAGGGATAGAACCTCGAAATGAAAATTACATGCTAACAATTTCATCTTTCCCAGAGTGCACCTGTCCAAATTTCAAAGAGATGAAGTTGAGTTGTTTGGGTAAGCGTGGAAGTTGGGCGAACTGTAAACATCTTTATTACATTTTCATTGTAATTTGTAATCTACAGTGCACAATAGATGTCTTCATCCATGCTGCTAGTTTCAGCTTCAATGAAGTGAAGCAAGTTCTGCTGAGTGGGATCCTAAATCATTTGGGATCTAGTTAGGTTTTCTTTTCAGTTGGAGATGATTTTCCCTTGTTTTTACAAGTCTATTATGTACTTATGAATGAAGATGTAGTGAGACTAAAAGGGTCACTACTTGCATTACATTAAATTCACCTGATTAAAAACTACAAGACAATGGTGTCCCTTGTACTGAATGTATGATGGTCTGAATTTGAAGTGTCTGAACCATGTGACCTTTTCTCTGGGCTGTTTAAATTGTGTCTTTATTTTACTCGCACCCATAGATATGACAGGATCCCATTACTATTTGCAATCTAGATTCACTAGGACCATGTGTGAACATACTAACAAGCTCCTAAACTACTATGTCACCCTTCCAAGGTAAAAAGAACAATTCAGTCCTACTATCCCATATCAACCACGGTAATAGGTATAGGACCCTAAACCCGTGACATGGAAGCAACATCCCTAATTTACATCTGAAACGGTCATAGGACTCCCAAGTTGTAATTTTAGTTGCAAGCCAAAATTCTATGAGTTTGCTTGATGATTTTTAATGGGATTGTCATTCATTTTCCTATCGTCAAGTGCAAAGTCATAGTTGAAAATAATATCGTTCATTTTCTTCCTAAATCTTAAGCCAATGTTTTCTCTACTATCACTAAAATTCTTACTTTTGGTTCATCCAAATTTTTAATGAAGTTCATCCAACATTTCCATCTACTTTCATCCACCACTTTTTCTACTATCATCAAATTTTTTCATTCAATTTTTCTTCTACTTTCATCCAATCCTTCTATTTCCATCCAATTTTTCCATCTCCTTCCATGTACATCATTTAGACCCTTCCATCCCAATTTTTAGCAAATCCTTTCCATATTTGGACCATCAACTTTCACCCTATATTCAAAATGATTCTACCCAAATTTAGGTTGACTTTCCTCTATTTTTATTTATTTTTAATTCACATTTTCCTTTTTTGTCCAAGATGTACGCTCCCCGCTCCCCATTTTTTACTCCCCGCTCCCTACTCGCATACTAGCAACGTTGCGGTAGGCAATTCAGCTCGAGTCAAGTTGATCTTGCGTTTGCTTGCAGACTGTCTAGTCAGCTCGTCTCGAGCTAATGGAATTCACTACTCGCTGAGAGTTTATTTGTTTTGATGTTATTCTTTGCAGGGTGATATTCAGCTCGAGTCCACTTGATCTTTTGTAGACTTGCGGATTGTCAGTTTAGCTCGACTCGAGCTGATGGGCATGAGTGGTTTGCTGCATTTTTGCTGACATCTTTATCTACTGTTTTCAGAATTAGCTCCGTTCGAGCTGATTTTACATTGAGCAAAATTGAACATGCAGACTCAGTGGCAGCGCTGTCAGGCATTCAGTTCGATCGAAGCTGAATTTACAGAACACATCCAAAAAAAATACGCTAATGTTAGGCCGTTATTACCTCAATCAGCTTTGGATTCTTCACTTCAATGATACTTTCTTCTACGATTCCTCTCTTGCAGCTCCCTAGCTCAGTTTCTGAAACAAATAGAATTGTAGCAGTCGGTTTTCAAAAGTCCTGCATAATTTTAAAACCAAAAATTAGCTCCATACCATTGCAGCAGCACCAGCAGCTTCATCAAACACAACAATTTGACAAGTGAGGAATAGAAAAACTAACAATTGAGCAACACATTCAAACCAAAAACAATTCTCATTCATTCCAATGCCTAAACCCTAAAACCACTATCCCAAAGCCCAAACCCTACTAAAACCCTGAAATTTTGAACCACACTTGAAATCCAGCGCTCCAAACCCTATTTCCAAGTCACGACAGCTACAACACAAAGTTTGACACCTAAACTTAACAAGAACCCTCACAATCCAAACAGCCAGCAGTGAATTGAAACACACAGCAGCCCCCTTGCCATCGAGAAAAAAATTAAAAAAAATTCAAGCTCCTATCACAAATGAGAAACTAAATCCCAGGGCTACATACAAGCCCAAAAGAAACAAATCACTCTTAAACCTAATTTTAGGTAACAGCACTCCCCTAGCACACCTTCACAACAAAGATGAAAAAACTAAACAGGCCTACATTCGAACTTCTTCCTCACGAGCTTCTCTGAAGTAACGTTCTAAAGTATCTGAAAACTAATGAAGCATTTTAACCAAAAACCTGCCTCTCATTTGGAACCACAGAAAATTGGAACCCTAGAGACCTGCCTCTCATTTGGACAATTCAAAACCTATCATTTCAAAGAGTTTCTCTCAAACATCCTTACAGATGTACACTGATTTTAAAAAGCAATAGAAATAGAAACATCGCTCAAACACTCAAAGCCTCACGCAAGAACAAAAATCATCAAAGAAACCAAACTTTCAAACACCCTAAACCTGAAGTTCTCAAAAGCAGAACCAACAGATCAACAAACCCTCAAGCATTAACGTACATCCTCAAGCTCGTGGCCTTAGAGTCCAAAACCCTAGAGCAAAAAACAGAAACACTGACAAGAGAATGTAAGAGTATGAGGATGGCGCTTACCTAAGTTAAACCGCTTGAACAATCCCTAAACCTTGAACCAAGCCGCTCGCAGTCACCCAAATGAATCGCCCCGCAGTCAGGCAATCCTCCCGCAGTCACAAGGAATTGAAACGCCGGATGAAAACGCACTCCACAAACGCCTTCCACACCACTGCGACGAGCAACCACAACGCCGAGAAAATAGCAATCTGAACGCGTCCCACACCGCCAAGGAGATCACGGATTTGTAGGAGAGAATCGCAGAAGACGAGGAGCTTGGAGCGAAGGAGGAAAAAGACACTTGGCGCACGCCGAACCCTAGCCCGTTGCTGGACTTTCTCTCAAGATACCCGGGACGGCAACCTCTGATGTTGATACTTGGGACGAACATGGCTCATACCTGACACCCATGTTGCTGATACCCGGGGCAAACGCTAATGATACCCGGATTCGTAAAGGTACAAGTTCCTGGATTCTATTCATACCCGTATCCTATTCATGCATAGACTTCGGATATTGATACCCTGACCTCTTGAATACTTGCAAAATTGGGGAGGTTTTGGGTTTTAGGAGAAGTGCTAAAGTGACAACATACGAGAAAATGATGTAGCCAAATATTTTAGTATTCCTCTATACTTCGGATAGAACTATCTTTTCATCCACATATGTAGATGAGTTTCATTTCAAATTGGCAATTTCATCCAATTTATTTTTTTAAATGGAGCAATTTGACATTATCATCCGATTTATATTATAATTTTTCCTATAGGTTTCATGCAACCCATTTTTTTGGGAGGCACTTGGCCATAGAAGGCCCAAATTAAAAACATTGCTTGCACATACTTAAAAAAGGCATAATTTGACCGTAAAAACATGTGCTGGACAAGAATTCATTCACCTTCATTAACCCTTAATGGAGACAACAACCGTAATCATATCTTTGGTTATTGTGTGATTCATTGGCTTAAAACATTCCACGAAGCACTCATTGAAATTTAAAATACTTTAAAACTTATTCCCTTTTGAGTTTTGACTACACAATTGGAAGAAAGATTACTTGCATTTTTATGGTACTAAAAGAACTCTCTGTGATGCAGTGGGAAAAAATTGGCCTCATTAGTGTTTTTGGGTTACACAACTCGTTTAGGATCATAGAATTCATCCATAACTTCTGGTACTACTGTGCAACATCGTTGATCTACTTTTAAGGAAATGGAGAATTTCATTGGTCAAGAAGTCACAGTGTAGTGCATGATTTTGAGCTTCTCTACAAAAATTGCAAGGATGACCAATTACACTTTTGTCCTATAAAAACTAATTTTTTGAAGTCTTAAATATACACCTGTCTACAACTTAGGTTGTACATTGCAAGATAGGTGCATTTTAAAGAAAGGTACAAAAATTTCTACAACTTATGTTACTAAACTATATTTCATGGCATTCAATCATACTAATTAAAAGATGTCGCTCATCTAATTTTTGTGGATTACAAATCTTAAGAATGTGAAATTCATATTCAAATGAAAGTGTTTTCCAAATGTCTACTTAATTTAAAACGCCAGTAACAAATACATTATGATGTCGAGTATTTATTATAGTACTTTAATAAAGTTTGTTTGTTAAAAAATATAGAGTTTGTATGTAAAGAAAAAAATAACCAACAACAACTTCTATAATTTTAATATACTCATGGTATATGTGAACATTAATCTTGCGCAAGTATTTATCCAAAAAACTTAAACCAAAATACAACTTCTCTCGTACTTGAATGAACCATAATTCCTATTCAGTCATAGAATTCAAATTTGAAGTAACAAAGAAATTTAAATATCGAATTGGAATTTTTTGTCATTCACATAAGATGCATGTTCTTATAAAACTTGTGCAAGAATTCTAAAAACTGAAAACGTCAATAAAAAAATAAAAAAAATTGGTTACATATTCATGAATCCAAATTCTATGAAGTCATACAATTTGTGTATAAGTACATGAGAAAAAACAAATTCCAAGTTGTAACTTTTGGGGGGCTACATATTTACCTGAACTTAACACTCATGCACGTACTTAGAGATTGAAAACGTCAAGAAGAATTAAATACAACATTTGCTACAGTTCAATGAGATCAATACATATAAAGTCATATTCGTTAGATTTCAAATAAAAATAAATGAAGAAAATAAACCGGTAAGTTGGAATCTCTTTCATTACATATTAGATGTTCACATAGAAATTGTGCAAGAATTTAAAGAATTACAACGCTAAATCAAACGTAGAATACAACATCGACTACGTCTTAATGAACCCAACTTATATAAAGTCATTGACCTTTTCCTATAGGTACATAAGAAAAATCAACCACCGACTTGTAAATTTTTTCTAGATTTAGAGAATTCTAGAAGCGTAAATCTTAAGAGAAATGAATGAAATTGAAACAATTAGTGGGGAATGTCAAAAGAAATCGAAGGTGTCCAATTTTTTATCTTACTCAAATTATACTATTTTATTAGTGAATGTTACTATGACAACGGTGAAAGAAGTTCTAAAAAGACACAATCATATTGCACTTTCATGACTTTAGGGGTTCTTTAAATTTAAACTACAGCAAAGGATGACCGGTATTTGTTTTTTGTTTTCCTTTTTAATTTTGCGAAAAAAAGGCTCAAATTGGAGGAGCTCATGGATTTCAAATGTTTTCCACATTTGCAACTTCTACATCTTTTTATATTTCGTCCTTGTTCCAATTTCATGACTTTAGAGTTTTATTTAATTTAAACTACAGTAAAGGATGACCGGTATTTGTTTTTTGTTTTCCTTTTTAATTTAAGAAAAAAAGAGGCAAATTGGAGGAGCTCATGGATTTCAAATGTTTCCCACATTTGCAACTTCTACATATTTTTATATTTCCTCCGTGTTCTAATTTCATGACTTTAGAGTTTTATTTAATTTAAACTACAGCAAAGGATGACCGGTATTTTTTTTTTTTTTTCCTTTATAATTTAAGAAAAAAAGGCTCAAATTGGAGGAGCTCATGGATATCAAATGTTTCCCACATTTGCAACTTCTACATATTTTTATATTTCCTCCTCGTTCCAATTTCATGACTTTAGAGTTTTATTTAATTTAAACTACAGCAAAGGATGACCGGTATTTTTTTTTTTTTTCCATTTTAATTTAAGAAAAAAAGGCTCAAATTGGAGGAGCTCATGGATTTCAAATGTTTCCCACATTTGCAACTTCTACATATTTTTATATTTCCTCCTCGTTCCAATTTCATGACTTTAGAGTTTTATTTAATTTAAACTACAACAAAGGATGACCGGTATTTTTTTTTTTTTTTCCTTTTTAATTTTAAAAAAAAGGGGCAAATTGGAGGAGCTCATGGATTTCAAATGTTTCCCACATTTGCAACTTCCACATATTTTTTTATTTACTCCTCGTTCCAATTTCATGACTGTGTTCAACTTTTTTGAATTAATGTGGACATATATTTCAATGGGTTTGAATTGCATATTTTGGGGGATTCTAAGTCCTAAGAATATTTTGAACTTCCTCTAGTGTGTTTCGAGCATTTGCGTACAAGTATCTTTGACATTTGATATTGGTAGCCATTTAAGTGTAGGGCACACTTTATTCCCAATTTTTTTATAAATACGTGGACAAAATGCATGTACAGAAATCTATGACTTTTCGTAATCATGACCATGAAAGTACCAGCAGAATTCATCAGTATTTTTTGTATTTTATAAGGTGATGAATTCAAATGGGTATAAATTGAATATTTGGGTAGAATAAAAATCCTAAAGAATTTTATAACTTCCACAACAAAAATTTAAAGCATTTACATACAAAAAACCATAAATTTTTTTATTTGTGGCCATGAAGTGCAAGGTACAGTTCATTTCCACTTTTTTTTAGTACACGTGGACATGAAGTTTTAATGGGTTTTACGGTGAATATTCTAGTAGAATGAAAATCCGTATAAAATTTTAGAACTCTCTCCAAACTAAATTACAACTTTCATGTATAAGAACGCATAACATTTTGTATTTGTGGCCTTTTTATTACAAGGCACATTCCATTCTCATTTTATTTTATTTTATGGGCACATGAAGTTTGAATGGATATAAATTGTAAATTCTTGTGCAATAATAATCCAAATAATATTTATAACTTTCTGAAAAAATAAGTAAAGCATGCACATAGCGAAATCTTGACATTTTGTATTCGTGGCTCTAAAAGCAGAGGGTACATTTCATTCCCATTTTTTTTAATTGATAGGGAAGTGAAGTCTCAAGAATTAATAGTGCATTTTTAAAAAGAAGATTTAATTTGGATGAGCTCTTGAATTTGAATGTCATGGAATGTCATTGGTTTTGAATGTCATTTTGAATACATGGAATGCCATGGAATGCTATGCAATGTCATGCAATGTCATGGATTTGAATGTCATTTGAATGTCATGGAATGTTGTGCAATGACATGGATTTAGGTACGTGCATGGTTCAATTTTTTTTGGAGGAACTTCTCCAATTTGATTTTGATTTTGATTAGACAAGAATTTTAAATTTGTATCCCTTTGAACATCATCACCCCATCAATAAATAAAAATTGGGAATGAACTATGCCACAAACTTTAATGACCACGAGTATGATATGTCATACATTTTTGTACATGAATGATGTAATTTATTTTTTAGTCATGTAGTTTGTATGGAATAGGACAACGTCAGAAAGAGTATAACAAGGTTGTGTTTTCTTTTTTAAAGTGATCTCTACCATGACTATCTAATTTGAATTTGTACAGTTACAATTCAAAAAGAAGTCCGACAACTTCATATAAAAATATTGGCTTTTTGTTCAATTTAGAACAAATTCCTAGAAGTTAAAATGAAGCCACTACAGTAGACTATGAACATTGTATGTAAGATGAAGCTAAAATAGGAATACTACTTCATTTTGTGAATTTAAACAAATATATAATCCATTACGGCATAACATTTTTGAAAACCCGACTCCTGAAAATTAAGCAACACCAAAAATTAAACCAAGTGGCGGTGTTGCTTTGGTCCATTGCCTTGCACCAGAATTGTATATCTCTATTGTGGGACGCCTTTCTATGTTGTTGCCAACAACAACCACCTTATACTAGTTTATTTTAGAGTACAATTTGATGTGCATCATTTGGAGTGGGGTTAAATAAACATATTGCAGAGGCGGGATTATACGCCAAAGTCATATGAAGAAATTCCTCACAATGATGCATAGCGGATTGATTTTGTTAGGTCTACATGTGGAGACCCTAATGTCTAATGTAACAAATGGCCAACACCAAATTCAGAGCTTAGTAATTGGTATTCATTATAAAATACATTTATTGTCGGTGCTCTAAGTACTGTATTGTAGGCTTATGAAGTAATGTGTCAAGGCCTAAATAGAATAAACAATAAACTAGTGCAGCTAAGTTAAATAAATTAAGAATCTACTCAAGAGGAGTGAGGAATTAGCTCAAGCGTACTATTTAACTGTTCTTCAGCAGTCTAAACAATCATGACGGTTTTCCATACGGCTGCACACCCTAGGACAACGTTAAAGCATTCCCAACGTACTAGAGAAGATGTCAGTACCACCAATCTTAGAAGTAAGGAACTTTGTAAACACAAAGCCTGTGACCACGAATTCCACCTTCAAAATCCACTCGTAACACTGCACCTCCATATGAATGAAATTTTTTATTTTATTTTTCAGAGATGAAATCCCATGTTTTCTAAAAAACTTTCCACAGATGAATGACATTAGGAAGTTGGATTCGTTTATTAGGAAGTTGGATTTATATCATCCATGAAATGAGATGAATTTATCTACAAATCTCATTATACAAATGTATTTTGGTGTAGAACACCATAGAGAGTGAAACCCAAATTTTTCTTACCATTCAATATTTGAAATAATGGTTCTAGGATTTCAACTTCAAACTACAATGAGCTATTCATTGTAACGAATTCTTTTAAATATCCAAACACTACAAGGGAGAAGTGTCAATTTGGACATTTCTTTGTCAATTTTTTGTCAATTTGGACATTTTTTTGACATAATTCTGTCATTTCGGACATTTTAGTCAATTAGGACGTGTCAATTCGGACACTGTTTTCTTGTAGTGTTAAATAGGAAATGAACTAGACCACAAAATTTGTACCATGATTTTTGCTCGAAGACAATCTACCTACTTGACACTTGCTGCTAGTCACTTCATGCTGTTCTTAACATAGTTGCTGGTTTCACTGTTAAAAACAAATCTTTGGCGTACGCACCAAATTTACCATAGAATTGTTGATCTGAGAATATCCACCACCATGTTGAATAGGAGGGTAGCCATCCTTGTCATACGAGTCGGGTGGTAGTCTTGTAATAATCTTTTGCTAGGAGAGGAATTTGCATTAACTCAAGGTCGGCCTTATGAATTTCATGTTCTTTGATGCCATGAATTTGTTTAGCTTCTTGTAGTTATTGGTACAAAGAATTACAACCCTCTTCTGAGTTGAAGGCTTCTCTCTGGCTTTTTTATTCTGGAATTTTGTCCGAGTCCCTTTGCCTTGGTTTTACTGCCTCAACCATATTCCAACCCACTATTAGATCACCATCCAATTCAACATTTTAGAATTAGAATTTGACTGTATTTAGCAAGGTAAACCAGTCTCCTTTGCCAAGAAAACTACGTCATTAACAAATCATTTTGATATGGAAAACAATTTTCGAAAAGAGATTTCTTAAAAAAAAAAATAAGAAGTAGAGAAATGAACAGTTTGTAATTGTCTTCCCTTCACTGCAACAGCTACATAGCTCGTCTTCACCATGTTTGAGGTCCTACAGTTACACATGAAAAGTTACGTTAATCTTATGCTATTTGCAGCTAAGAATAGAAGCAAGTCATATTTGTTTCTAATTTTTTTTTTTAAATGAACACAAGCATTAATCTTCCTTTACTAGCAGGCAAATGTCAACCGAATGTCATTGAATTTATCAAATTACAGACCTCTAAATATAAAGACTCATAAGAAAAAAGAGTAGGCATTTTCAAATTAGTATTTAGAAGAGCTGAACACAAAGTGCAAAATTAAAAGCTAATCTTGTTTCTATTAAACAAAAGAAATCCAAATTATTGTCTATAATTTTTTGAACTTATATGTATATTTTTTTTCTGTGTACCCTTATTCAATTTTAGGGACTTTTGATATGTTTTTATGTTGACATGGTTGGATGTCCTAAACGTAATGACACTGCTGTCAAGCTATGAAATGGTAATCCAAAAAGTAGGTGCTAAAATTATTCTAAGTCTTGTTCTAGTATAGGATTTAATCTTGTCAGAATGTCTAAGATGTTCCATTGTTATTCAAAGCTTACTACAGCTGAACAAAGTCATGTGCCTATAGTATTATATCTTAAATTTGGAATTACATATGGACAAGGAAGAATGACCCCTTAGATCTATCAAATTTGTCACAGTTTTCTAACTTGTACAAATTGAATGTATTTGCGCAATATGTAGGAAACCAAAAAAAATGACCGCAATTACGTTGACCCTTTAGAGGTCCAATAAAATGGCCAAAGCCATTCATGTGAAGGTCATTATATTTATGGAAATGTCTTCACATTTATAGAAATATTTTCACATTTATGGAAATGTCTCTATAATTATTGGAATGTCACTACATTTAAGCAAAGGTTACTAAATTCAGGAGTTTGTTTGGGAAGTCTCTGCCTAGAGCGTTACGCCCGAGGATTTCATTTCACACAAATTAACCTTCAATGAGGGTCACACCTCTTACTCATCAACAACATGTCGTCCAGATTTCTTCTATTAATCTTGAAAATGTCATGTCTCACATGAATTTTGAACTTGCTTATCTTCCACTTAAACTATATGTCATTACTTTTCACAACGGTATAAAATATCAATAATAATGTTAAAGAAAATCAAAGACATCACCTTCAATAGTACATTATTTAGTTTTATTATTTTATGCACATACCATATATTGGGGTCAGATTTGTAAGATCTAAGTGAGACAAAATCATTTTTTATTTGAATTGATTTTCTTTTCGTGATTTTGTGATAACATGATTTAGAATTTCCGAAGGTTTTATACATATACAGCAATCATCTTGGTATATATATTATATTTCATTTTTCATTTTCATAATTTTTTTGTTGAGGATTCAAATTATTCTCTTTAACATTTTCCGCATTTCAAATATTCCATTTTATTTGTAATTTTTGAAAAATTCATTGCATGCCATATATAATTATATTTTGAATTATTTTTTAACGAATCTGACCCAAACGTAAAGTAGAATGCAAAGAAAATAGGAAGCAATAAAATTTTGGGTTTGTAGATGATATGTACCTAACTAAGTAATACTTCTATTCCAAGAAATATTGAATCTATTTATTTGTATTTCAATCGTAAGGCTTTTTGAACGTGAATTTTTGGACCATGCGTGGTTTGTATTGTAGAGGGTATTTTTAGAAAACTGTTTGCAAGGACTGAGGGGTGCACTGGCTTTGTTTCTTGATGTTTGTACGTATGTTGTGAAAGTTATTCAATTTGAAAGTACTCATTGAAATAAGAAAATAGGAATTTATATTTCTATTGACTTCGGAAAACAGCACGTCAAGGCATACCAATTGTTTGTTAACATTCCAAATATTTGAACACTAACATTTTTTTATGGGCGCATGTCCTTAAAGAGTTTATCCATACCAGTCCTTAAGTTTGGCTCTTAGTTTGTTTGTGCCATGTGTTGTAGTTTAAAGAACTAAAATCTCAAATGTCATGGAATTGGCATCCAAAAGCAGGTCAAAAAAATTGTACAAGTTCTAAATACTTCAAGGAATAAGAATTCATGAGTGCTCTAAATTTAGTGCCCCATTTTCTAACATATACTACGTGAAATAACCAAATTTGAATTAGCCATGCCTTGTAGTTTAAAGAACTAAAATCTCAAATGTCATGGAATTGGCATCCAAAAGCAGGTCAAAAAAATTGTACAAGTTCTAAATACTTCAAGGAATAAGAATTCATGAGTGCACTAAAGTTAGTGCCCCATTTTCTAACATATACTACGTGAAATAACCAAATTTGAATTAGCCATGCCTTGTAGTTTAAAGAACTAAAATCTTA
This sequence comes from Pseudisothecium myosuroides, assembly GCA_951799445.1. Lineage (NCBI taxonomy): Eukaryota > Viridiplantae > Streptophyta > Bryopsida > Hypnales > Lembophyllaceae > Pseudisothecium > Pseudisothecium myosuroides. Next base: position 3,601,644 of record OX637297.1, read on the forward strand.
AATGTCATGGAATTGGCATCCAAAAGCAGGTCAAAAAAATTGTACAAGTTCTAAATACTCCAAGGAATAATAATTCATGAGTGCACTAAAGTTAGTGCCCCATTTTCTAACATATACTACATGAAATAACCAAATTTGAATTAGCCATGCCTTATAGTTTAAAGAACTAAAATCTTAAATGTCATGGAATTGGCATCCAAAAGCAGGTCAAAAAAATTGTATAAGTTCTAAATACTCCAAGGATTTTCCTTACAATTCCTGCGCTTATGAAGTTGTTCATGGATGTCGAATCCATTCCCACTATCCCCCACCTTATAGAAGAAGTGCCTGATTTCAAGGCTTTCATTGCAGGCAAATTTTTGGCCGGCAGTCATATCATGATTAGACACACAAAGCCCCAACAAGTGAAGTTCTACCTTGATTCAACGGGTTGTCCTATCATGAAGTACAAATTGTTGTGCACTGACCTAGATTGGTTGCCTTTAGGCGCAGGTGGTGGAATGAAATTGTGGCACGAGGATTTGGAGGGACAAAGTTTATGGCCCCTTGGAGTACCACAGGCAGTTCTGTCGAGCCTAATGAAAGCTGAGGCAGACATTGTGAAGGATATATCTGCATTTATTAAGTAGTGGGAGAACTTGTGCAATCAAGACCGCACCGAGGAATGCCGAAGACAATTGGAGCATATAGTGCACTATTGGCGTGATGTGAAGGTAGCACTTCAAGAACCACTATCTGACTCTACTGTTTTGAAGGATGACTTTTGGCCGACTACTCGTGTTCAAGCGACTCGGGTTGATCAATTAGATAGTGATGGAGAGGATCGTGAAGAGTTTGGGGAGGATGATGTGTACATCGGGCCATTGAGTGGTCGCCCACAACTGTCCTTCAGGGTGGGTTTGTCGTACGTGCAATCTAGGCGTAAGTATCCTTAACACCAAAAAGGTGATAAGATAACACGGAATATCGTCCCAGGAGATTCTAGTATGTTATAGCAAGCTAAGGATTATCCGGGTCTTTTCAAAACAACCACCCCAAGCAAACCTCTTTCCCTTCCTCTGTTCTTTTCAACGCTAATACCTTCCGGATTCCAATCCAGACCTATCCCTTTCCGGTTTTCGATTTGATCCGGGTTCCGGGTGTCACTTCCTACCTCTAACTGGTTTTATATCTCCCTGTTTTACCCTCAGGGTGTTCGCATTTGATCTTTAGAGGGGTAGGGACTCACTACTCATAGACTCCTATTTCTTCTACAATAAATCCACATCAAACAATCCTAACAAAATTTTTATCGTAGAGCAGAGGAAGTAGTAGTCCGCACAATTTTCCGGATAGCTTGCCCGGAAAGCAGGTCACTCAGAACTACATCCTTCCGCTTTTACTACAATGACAGATCAAGACATCCGGAACTGATAGAGATTTGTGTATACAACTACCAGACTGATCCTATGGTTGGCAGACCTTCCGGTGAGTGGGGATTTTCCGTTGGCGGCTGCTTACCTCCGCACAGAACCCTTTCTGGATTCCGGACTCGCATCCACACCACTCTTAAGAATCGGATCACCGTTACGGAGTTTTAAAGGTATTACGCTCAAGTCCCGAATCTCAAGCCCAAAAAACTTCCTCACAAACTTACTCGCTCAAATCAAATCCAAATATTCTCAACCCGGATTCCCCCTCACCCTTCCTCTCTCACACCTTGACACTTCATAAATGAATCAAGAAAACGCGCACATAGCCAGAAATCCGAATGTCCACTTAGTGGCTCAGATTAAAGAAAAGGAGAAATGAACATAAACTAATGCACATAAAATGGGCAAGGATGGAATGAGAGGGCAACAAGCTGCCCTTCACCTTAAAAACCCAAACAAAAAGCCAAAAAGTCACCCTAAAATCCAGGTGAACAATCAGTAACCAACCGCGATATCCGGATTGTTCAAAGTCAACTACCCTAAGAATCCGGAACCGGGCCCCACGCACAAAAAATCCGTTCTAGATTCAAAAACTCTAACTAACTGCAAACATACTAGCTAACTACTTTCCTCGTTTTGATTTCTTCGCACTGCTACTCAGCCCTGCAGGTGGTTCCTGCTCGTTTTTGGTAGAGTGACCTTCGTTGCCGCCCGGGTTGGTATCTTCCGCTTAATCGGCGGAGAGTCGTCATCTGAGGCCGTCTCCTCCCCGGATTCGAATTCCCCCTTGTCAGATTCCTCGATCATCTTCACCCTAACTTCCTTCTCCGGTAAATCCTCCAACTGAATCGGTGCTGTATTCTTCTTAGGCAACACCTTCTGCATATGCGGAAAGTCTGTCGGATTGGTCCGAGCCAGGTTTGACAAGGCCCCCATCCGTTGGATTAAGTCGCTGTGGACGGATGTTCCAGGTGTCGGAACGGAACCCCCTGTTGGTGCCGGAATCGACTGGATACTTTGCACATGGCCTTTCGCGGTAGCCTTCTTCTGAATCCGTACCTGAATCAAAGTAGGTACTGGGGATGGCTGTAGAATGATCCCCGGACCCGGTCTCTGTGGTGTCTTCAACAAGTCGACATTGGGCAGATCTGGAAAGTGAGTGAAGTCCAGGGGCCTGTTCGGGTCGAGGTGCCCCAACAGCTAAACCATCTCCTTCAATATTCCTTCCATCCGGGCTTAGAAATCGACCAAGATGGTCACCACCTTTGACCCGGATAAGTGGCCTATACCACTCAGCTGGTTGCTGAAGAGTCTGGACTTTACCACGGCTTCCGCGGGCTGATCCACCAATGTTGTCAAATTGTGGCCGAGGTTAAGAGCTTCCGTCTCCTTCTGTCGAGCAACTCCGGAATCCGTCTCCGCCCCATTCACTCAAGCTAAGAGGTCGTCCCTCTCCTTCTCCAAGTTCCGGATTTGCTCGTCCTTCTCACGTAGCAAATCCGGGTTTGGTCGTCGCCGGATTTCCGTCAAAATATCTTCGGGCTCCACCTTCAACTCCGCAGCAATCCCCAGGATCATATCCGACATTCCGAAGTGCAAGTGCTGAGCCTCCTCCATCCACTGTCTTCCGGCTTCAAAGAATTCCGACTTTGCTTCCGATTCCGGGGGCTGGCTGGGCTCTCCCTTCTTTGGGGGTGACTGTTCGACCCGTGAATTCGGATTGGTCGACTTCCTCCTCTTCTCCCATTTGTCGACCAAGTCCTGCTGCTGCTGTTCTTCCTCATCATCTTCTCTTCTTCTTCTTCTTCTTCCTCCTCGACTGGAGTATCTGGCGGTATTTTGTGCGTGAGACCATATTTCAGGATCTTAAGCTTGGTGTTGAACGTCACCACCTCCTCCTTGGTGAGAACGTCCTGCTGATGATACAGGTGGAACAGATACGGACTGAGAAGACTAGGCTTCCCCTTCCCTACGTGGTCCACCAATTTCTTCACTACGCCGGCTATGACCTTCCCCCAGTGGACTACCTTATCTTCTAAAGCCCTGAAGATAGTATTCGCCACCGTAACCGTAACTCGGGTCGGCTTTTCCGGATACAGGATCGGAATCAGAAATTCTAACATCCGTCTCTGCCGAGCATCCTTACAGTCACTCACGGGGTATCCGTCCTTGGTGGTGACCGGATTACGGAACTTCCCAATCCCGTACTTCTCTATCCAAGAACCTAATCCAGTTCCGTTCTTCTCAAACTCATACACTTTCGCCCACACATCTGCTGTCCACGGTCCTGGTTGGCCTCTCACGGTCAACTGAAATTGATTTGGGACCCCGGAGACAAGTTGCTCAAGCATCTCATGGTCCTTAACGTTCCATGGTCTACGTATCAAGCCTATGCATCCCATCCGTGTCAAATCCTCCTCTAACTATTTCCAAAAGGTCGGTTCAGACGGAATAAGCGGCCTAATTATCCGAGCCGTGACTGAGTACCGACGCGCTACCGGGTTGCTAGACTCCGCTATAGTTTACCGACACAGACAACTAAATCGGGTGCAATTGGCATCGACCTCACCTTTCTCTCCCTGTCACGATCTCTAGCTCACCACTCTTTCTCTCAACTAAGTGCGCAAGAAGATTTGCAAAGTAAGAATGGGAGAAACTAGGGCTGGCAAGGGCTTAAGTACCCACCGAGCTACCGACCGTTCCCGGTTGTGAACGGAAAGAGGTCCGTTCCCGTAACGGTTCCCTAGGGTCGTAGGCCGGAAACCTATTCCGTAGCCTGGTCCGATTCGATCCGACCCGGATTTAAAATCCGTTCTTTCTTCCGGAAAAACCCGTTTTAACGGATCTTGATCCTTGAAATCTGATTACCCAGTATTTATCCATATTCGGGTCTAGTTTATTATATCTTACCAAAATTTTGAAATTTTTGACTAACTTCTATTCTATTTCTATGCTACCAACTTTCTTTATGAGGTTCCGTGCTCCCACAGGGTCGAGATCTCTTCCAAGACTATTTTGTGGCGATTATTCCCGCGGAAAATGAGTTGCAACCAGTGTGGATTGCAAGGGCGTTGTCTGATCCTTTCGTTGATCCACTACATCCAAATTCTGTGCGCATTCGGTACTTCCGTCCAACAGCTATAGATGAAAATATTCAAAAATTCTACATTGGATGGGACAGCGACAAAGGTCTACGTTGGGAGATTGATGCAAAGGAACTGCCACTTTGGCAGCACACGGATGCTGTTATGACAGCGTGGAAGTCTAAGACCCAGAGAGATACTGCACACTACAAGATCAAGATTCCTCCTGCTCAAATTGAAATCATCAAGCAGAGTTTGGTTGCAAATCGTTAGTCTTAGGCACAATGGGTGTTGGAGGAAAGCTTTTTAATTATGTTCTTAGGTCTATATGATAGTGTATTATTTGTCATTTCTATGCCTACAATATGCTTTTGCGTATACGTAGAAGACATCATTTTGTGTTCTCATGAATGTGGGCATCTGGATTTTGTTTTCTTTAACGGTAAACAGTTCATTTTCATAAAATAAAACTCATAAATATAGATTTCTAGTGGATAATACATGTTTTGGTGACGCATTTCCCGTATTCATATGGGAAGTGCAATTCAATTATCATATTAAAGTATTTGCTATTGCATTTTCTTTTTACTTTGTTTCTTGAACACGTGTAATGTTTGACATGGAACATAACAACATTTGTTGGAAGGCGTTCATTGTTTGCATGACTCTCATTTCAATGGAAATTGCTACTTTAGACCAATTAATTGAGTGATTTTCGAACTAAAGTAGAGCCCATGCAATCCACTAGTTGTGCCTTCAAATACCTAAGACTATTTTGAGAGGGTGGCCACCCTCCATTTTAATGAATATAATGTTAGTAGCGTATCGGTTGACAGTTGATACATTATTTTTGAGCGGGCTGCTTGCCATAACGTTAGTTTCGTATCAGCTGGCAGCCGATACATTAGTAGCGTATTGGTTGACAGCTGATACAATATTCTTATGCGGGCTGCTTGCCATAAAGTTAGTTCCGTATCGACTGGTAGTCGATACATTAGTAGCATATCGGCTGACAGCCGATACATTATTTTTGAGCGGGCTGCTTGCCATAACGTTAGTTTCGTATCGGTTGGCAACTGATACATTAGTAGTGTATCAGCTGACAACTAATACATTATTCTTGAGCGGGCTGCTTGCCATAGCATTAGTTCTCTATCGGCTGACAACCGATACATCAGGGTTGCATTCTCTGATAGCTGATACAGTATTTGCATATCGGCGGGTTGCTTGTTAGTCAAAACATTATTAATCGTATCGGCTACTAACCGATACCCTAGATGTGTATCAGCTGTCGACCAATATAGTTGTATTGTGTCAGTTGAAGTAGTTCCTTTTTCAATTGGTGGCCGATACAGCTTTTGTTCATTGGCTTAGTCGTCTCCTTATTGTTTACGGATCTGATGCTATTCTTATTTCCTTCAAGAAGCCACCAGTTTTGGCAAAACTACTCGGCGAGCGAGTCAATAACTCACCTGTGACTTGTGGCAGGATTTGTGCACGCGCTTCCTGGAATGGGAACCCCCAGATTCAGGATTGGGGTATTACCTAGAGAGAAGGTTCGGACAAGCGCGTTGAAATCGCTTGCATTTTTGTCATGAAAGGCACTATCATGCCCGGCTACGGAAGTGTCCTAAATGTCGTTGAAGCGGGGGAGGATGTCCACTTCTTAATATGTGTCCCTCCTATTGGCGATAAGGAGGGTGAGCCAGACTATGTCGCAGTCTCCTTGCCATGGATTAAATGGCTTGATGAAGTTTGCAGTGATGTGGCTAGAACACAGGGCATGATTTTTGAAGGCACACGTCCTAAACATGCGAAAGAGGTAGTCGAGTCTTGGGGTACCCTGAGCACCGGGCAAGACATTAGGAACAAATTTCTTGATGATCTAGCCACCAAGGGAAAGAAGAAAGTGGCGAAGCCGCGGAAGAAGATGGATGACGCTGAAGTTTCTTAGGCGATTATCAAGGTGGAGGAAACCCCAACTCAGCGAAAGTCGAAAGGCAAATCCAATGCAATGAAGATGACGTTGGATGAGGCTTTGTTCAAGGCAAACAAACTTACTATAAAGACCAAGGAAACTGAGGTCGAGGCAATCTATAATGCTTTGGAGTATGGACTATCAGGTGCATTTCCATACAAGAAAGAACAAATCCCAGGAAAGATCCATTCGAACAGACTGCACATTGCGCCGAAGGAGTTGAAGTATAGGACGGTTTTGCATGACTGACTTTTTCAGGTATGTCTTGAGGTCTAATCTAAAATCTTCACTTCATTTATCCAATGTCGGCTGCTAGTTGATACGATTGATCTATTCTATTCACTGCCAGCCAATACACTAATCGGAAATTTTTGACCAAGTTTTATTGTGGACCTTGATGGGATATGGATCGATAAAAAAGAAACCGGAAATTTATGCCATTCTCTTGAAACGAGCTCCAACACCCGAGGACAAAGGTCTTGACGCGGTTATGGATTCCATGCTGAAAGAGGAGGATACCGTTTTATTAGAATCTAGAGAAATTTTTTTGTGGTGGCAGGCTCCCAATGTTCACTGGTACATTATTGGAGGCCAGCATCCGGTGACAGCATGCCGCGAGTTGGCGGCACAACATCCTACCCGGAAAGATCTGCTTGAGTTTGAGGTCATTCCCGTGTTTAGTGATAAGACAGAGATTCTTGTTCGCGTCTCCAATGCTTTAAATTTGAATCTAGATGAGAAGGTTGCAAAAGAGAACTTCCGATCATGCGTTGAGCTAGGAAGAGCTACTTGGGAGAAAGCTGGGTTCCCGCAGCCTCATAAAGGTGGCGGCAAACCGTCAACAGCATTCGAGGTAGTATTCCTCCTTCTTTGTGCAATCACCCTAGTAGTGGACTAGATTGTGTGTGTTTGGTTTGCTGTTGTCAGGATGTCGGCTGTCAGCCGATACGTTCTGCTTTTGTCTAGGCTGCTGGCCAACAGACTTTGCTCGAGCCTGTGTCGGTTGCCAACCGATAGATTGACGTGCTTCCCGTGGTCTAACTTCTGTCTCTTTCATTGATACAGACTGCAAAAGCGAATGTCATGGCGCACTTTGTAGAGGACAAAGCCTCCAGTAAGCTTTCGCTTCTCTTTGTGAACAACACGACATGGAAAATTTGGAGTGAGGTTTTTGACTAGTGGAAGGCGGGTCAGCTCATATCTGAAGACGGGAATATCAGGCCCCCATAAGAAGGTGTGTTCACCAAGCCCATCATGCACATTACAAAGTCAGATGTGACTACAACTCTGGGTTTGCGGGACTCTGATCTTCAGGAACTAGCCCAAGAGATTCTTGCCAAGAGAGTGAGTATAAAAAATACAGCAAAAGTACGGGCCGCTGGATGCTTAACATTGCTAGAATGGTGCAAGGATAAGAAACTTGATTGGGTCATCATGAATGAACTCATGTGGCTCAAGAACCAGCACCCTCTGCCATGCAAGGACACCCACTGGGTTCCCTACACCAACGAGGCTTGGCAGATACTGGTTGATCAGTGTGGCTACTCTCTTGCAATCATCTGCAACATTTGGAAGGAGTTCAAGAAGGACACAGAGAGCGCCAAGTGGTTGGACGGACGCGTTTCAGCGATGAGTCCGACTACGAATAAGTCGCCTAATGGCAAGGCTCATGCGGGGTTTTTCACTGCTTTGAGCAAGTTCACGGTGCTCGAACTTCCGCCTGTGGCAACTCCCGCAGTGACGCCTGGTTTGGTCCCAACACCAAACGTTATTGAGTACAAATGTCGGCACGCTGAATCATTGCATGACGTATTTGAGTCATTGAAGACGTGTTCCAAGATGGTTCCACTTCCGAATGGTTCTCCAAAATTGTTTGTGTTATTTGCCTACACAACTGCCGGTGAAGCTGTGTTAGTTTTGAGGAAGGATATTCAGGAACTTGCTTTATTGGCTGAGCATGTTGCCCCTGGCACGAAAGTTCCTTTTATTTAGGACGGTAGCAATGATGAGAACAGCAGGCCACCGCCGATTCCACTTCCTATGTTTTTCATTATAAACTCTCGGGTCCGAGATAAGGTCGTCTTCGCCTCGAATAGATCGGATTCCACTTGGACTGTACACACCGTGTATAACCAACCTGGGGTTTGGTGTGGCTTCAAGAGTTCGGGTATTGACGCGAAGCTTTTAGTGACCATATCAATCTCCTATCCTTATCTAGAGGATTATCCTGACGTGTTTCTTGACTTCAAGAAGTTTACTGGAATCCAGAAACCCTTGGATCCGATCCATTTTCCCATCAATGGTGAAGTCGATTAGAACCATGAAGTGTGCGGAGTCAGCCATGGTCTACTCAAGTGGATTCTGAGGCCAAGTATGAAGGCTTGCTCAACAACTATTATAAACATTTGGGGGGGTGGAAATATTAGGGAGATAGCTCTGGTATGCCGTCTTACCATTATTGTATCTCCCTTATCGGCTGATGGCCAATAGAATTCAAATTGATTCATTTCTTCATCTTGTGTTGGCTGCCAGCCGATACATTCATTAATTACTTTCTTGTTCTTGTGTCAACGGTTGGCAGATAGAATTATTACTAATAGTTTATTGATTTTATGTTTTTGTGTAGCAAATTGGGAGACCTGTATTGGAGTTTGTGCGCAAAGTGGACCATGTTGCTGTTGCTCGAAATCGCGTCAAGGGATTAAACCTTACTATCAGTTCCGACATCTTGGCGGCATCCAACCTCCCCTCCAATGTTGAACCTATAGTCCTTCCTGCATCCGGTTCGCAGCCCTAGGACCCTGTCCGATCGCATGTCCCTAACCCTCGTGGTGTATCGGTTGGTAGCTGACACAGAGAGGAACCTAGCAGCTTGCAACCGCAGGACCTTGGCAGCTCGCATGCCCCTGCCCCTTGTGGTGTATCGGCTGGTAGCCAACATGGAGAGGAACCTGGCAGCTCTAAGAGAGCCTTCTTTGATTTGGTTGCCACTACGCGAAAGAACCAAAAATCCTTGAGCCCTGGGACTGCGGTCATTAATCTCGAAGATGATCATGATGGTTTCCCAGACAGTACAACATTGATTGAAAAAGCTGTGAGCCTTGTGGATGTAGCCATTGATCGTGATGCTAGGTTTGATGGACTTCCAATGACGCCGAGAAGAGGTAAGGACTTTGGCAAGTCTACTTCCCTGGAGAATCCCGATTTAGAGGTGGATACCGTTAACCCTACATCCCCTTCCAATTTAGGGGTTGTAAATACTTCCCCTTCCAAATCGGTCATACAGACTTCCCCTCCCCAAATTTTGCCTCTTGATATTTTACAGTCGGTTGCATCTATAGCGCCGCTTTATGTCCCCCTTCAAGTTCCACCTACTTCAGAGGTGGTAACCAGATTGGCGGAAGGGCATCAGCCCATGAAAGGACCTGACCGTGGTCCGGTGGAGGAGCCTCGAGAGGCAGTGACCTGTGATGGAGAAGAGCAGGACCTTATCGGCGACCAGTTGATAGATTCAACTACGAGCCCTTTGAAGCATCGTAGAGGTAGGGTAAAGGCAATGCTGTAGAATCTTCGGGCTCTTTTGATTCTATTCGCTCTACTTGCTCGAAGTCAGCAAGGGGTCGGCAAAGGCTTAGTCGCGACGAACTTGCGAAAAGTGGAGGTCCAAGCATGGTTCCGGACTCGGATTTGCCTAATGAGTGCTTGTCTCCGATACCTTCTATGCATCAACGCACTTCTGGAGGTCGGTCCTAGGCAATGGAAATTGTAGTATTTGGTAGTGAGGTCGTCGCAGAAATCTTGTCTGCTTGAATACTTGTAGTTCTGTATCTCTCCACCTTGTAGCTCTCTAGCGTAGTTCATTCTTATATTGTATTGGCTGCCGGCCGATACGTATTATGTGTTGGCTGCCAGCCGATATCCCTTATTATAAATTGTACACTTCTATTATTTCATCATCTTGCCTGATCGTGATGTGGGACCTGCAGAGTTGTGCCTAACCAAGTCAGGACGTAGTACTGGTAGTGGGTACAGTTCGCCATCGGGGGCTGACGGGGATGATGGTGTTGCTCAGCCACTGGGAAAGGGAGATGGTGCTTCGCCCCATTCAGGGCACCAGGTAGCGCCTCAAAAATATTTCCTAATACTGGACATCAATGGGATGGTCTTGTACTTTGAGCCTCTTATAATGAAAAACAACAAGGTTATTCAGAGGGGTTGCACGCAAAATAGACCAGGTCTGGAAGCCTTCTTGAAATTCTATCTTGCTCAGGGATTTGAGATTGTTTTTTGGTCCAGCGTCACTGAGAAAAATCTAGAGACCCGCTTCAAAGGCATCCGGGATCTTGTTCCCGAGCTCAAAAACTGTCGTCGATTTTCACAGACCATGTGTGACACAAGCGCTTATATTGACCCCCCAAACCCCAGTCGACAATGGTTCCTAAAGCGTTTAGCACGGTTGCTTACATCCCCAAAAGGCTTACTTGGCACACATGCAACTCTAGATAATTGCCTTCTTGTTGATGATTCGCCCTACAAGAATATTTTGAATGATCCCTATTCTGCATTTCACCCTCCTACCTGTACAAAGTATTCGGAGCAGAGGGTGAGTCCTGGCAAGACATACCTGGAGAAGGTCATGATTCCGTTTCTTTAGGGATTGCTGGTATTTGGGCTCTCAGTTCCAGAGTATTGTAAATCAAAAGAAGAACTTGGTAGCCCTCGTTGCTTTCTGGGTTCTATTGAGTACAATAAGTATATTGAGCTTACTCCCGAATCTCAAGCCGGATTTGAGCATCCAGACAGTGAGATGGAGTTAGGGGAGTAGGATCTCCTGAACTAAATATCCTCTTACAAGAGGACATTTAGCGTGTCGGCCGCCAGCCGATACACTTTTTTCGAAATTTCGTCTTGTAATTAGCTACAGTACATTTATTGTAATTAGCTAATGGAGATAGAGGACTGGGATCTCGTAAAGTAAACATCCTTTGAACGGAAGACGCTTAGCGTGTCGGCCGCTAGCCGATACATTTATTTAGAATTTTGATAGTACATGTCTTGTAATGAGCAGGTACTCATAGATTTTGGACCCCTACTTACTAGATAATTGTATAAATTTGGGGGCTTTCTTTTTGGTATACGAAGTATTGTAGATTCAATCCACTAATTGTCTTTTTCAATAATGTATGTTTTGGCCTTTCTTTGAGATGTACTCAATAATATGCATTTGCATCTATCCTTGAATGTCATTTAGATCTTAATTTCATAGAATGAAAAACATTTTTGTTGCTAGTTTGCCGTAGCATTTCACTTGTTGGCCGCCGGCCGATACCAGTATCAGCGTTTTAACTCGTTCTAATGTATCTCTTATTTGGAGGGCTTTGCGATGTGTTGTTTAGGGATCCAACAGCGGTCCAGGACATCTCGTCAAGAAATGTGTGGTTCTTTGTGTTACGGGATTGCTTTGTTATGTCAACCCACATATCTCTACGGATCGGTGGAATCCGCATCGAAACATTGTGAAGCGTCCCGGGCTTAAACAGTTGTTTGAGGTGTTGTTGCGTCGATTCCATGTGGGTATATGGTCAAAGATGCCCATGCACGAATTGGGTCCTCTACTATCACACCGACTCCCAAAGAATATCATTCCCAGGTTGTCATTCATTTTTGGGCGAGAATATTGTCTCGATAAGGAAAAATTTCCTTGGTGCTACAAGGTGCTTTCTACATTTTTTCAAAGCGGCGGTCTAGGGAGGTTTGTATGGAGGATCAGGTCCTCATGGTTGATGTTAGCCCACTTTCGCTTTGTAGGACCCCAAATCATGCTTGCTACCTTCCTTCTCCATTTGTCGGAGAACTTAGGCGCACAAATAACAGAAGTGTTATTCCTAACATGTGTGTTGATATACTTTTGTTCATTGATCCTTTAGTCGACTGTAACTCTGTTTCAGATTATTTGAAGTCCGCTCAAAGGCCTGGCCAATTTCATTATGAGGTGGCTCAATCCATTTTCTATGGACGGCCTGATTGGCATGGCCTTTTCTGATTCGTAGTTCTTTGGAAATGTATCGGCTGCCATTCGACATGCAGGCTACAACTCTGAAGTTTGCCGATACTGAATCTGTAACTCAGTAGTTATTTAGTTCAGAATCTGAAATTTTGTAGTTCTGTAGTTCTGAGTCTATAATTTTGTAGTTTGATAGATCAGATCTATAGTTCCGTAGTTTGATAGTTCAGATCCGTAGTTGTGTAGTTTGGTAATTAGTGCTGTAGCAATTTTTTTTCGGCTGCCAGTCGACATATCTCCATCAGCTTATGCCTTATCTTTAATGAAATGCACAAGCTTGCTTTTGTATCATCCATATATTCGTCTTTCTCCTCCACGAGTTTACATTACTCTTAACTGGAAAATGTGATGTCGGCCACTAGCCTATTTTAATTTTGGAGTAGAAAATAGTTCATAATTTCTTAAATTGGGGTTATTTTTCTTGGCCCTATTTTCAATACCAACTTCATGACATTTGAGATTTTGGTTCTTTAAACTACAGTGCATGGCCAATTCTTTTATTTTTCTCCTTTCTCGTAGTATATGTTAGAAAATGGGGCACTACATTTAGTGCACGCATGCATTGTTAATCTTTGGAGTATTTACAACTTCTACATTTTTTTTGGCCTTCTTTTGGTTACCAATTTCATGACATTTGAGACTGTAGTTTCTTAAACTTTAGTGGATGGCCAATTGTTTTTTTTTCTTTCTCGTAGTATATGTTAGAAAATGGGGCACTAAATTTAGTGCACGCATGAATTGTTAATCCTTGGAGTATTTACAACTTCTATATTTTTTTTGGCGCGCTCTTGGTTACCAATTTCATGACATTTGAGATTGTAGTTCTTTAAACTACAGGGTATGAGAAATTTTTATATTTTTTTTCCTCGTAGTATAATGAAGAAATGGGCAACTAAATTTAGTGGACTCATGAATTATTAACCCAAGTTGGGTGTAATTCCAATAAATAATTACAACGTGCTACATTTGTTTTTAAATCATTCACGTACAAAAATCATTGACATCAGATATTCGTGATTTCTTGGACATTAATATATAGGGCCTTCGTTCATTTCAGTTTCTATTTAGTGCACATAAAGATGGATTGGAAATGAATATATCAAATTGTAGATTCCGTGGATTTTGAATCCTAAGAATATTTGCAACTTCGTCCAATTCTTTTTAGTCATTCTTGTTCAAATATTCATGACATTTGAATTTCGTGGACATTAAAATATAGGGCCTTTGTCTATTCCTTGTTGTTTTTAATTCATGTGGAGATGGACTTTAAAATGGTATAGTTTGCAAAAATGTTTGAATTTGAACTTCTCTAAACCCTACAAATTGCTCCAATTTCTGTAAAATCATTTACGTACAACTATCCATGCCATATTTAACTACTTCTGGACTTTCAATAGTCCAGAAGTAAAGAGGCGGTGAAATCCCCTGATGTTTTTCTATGGATCTGGAGATCTCCTGAAATAGGAACGCTTTGCATGCATCCAATTCACCACCCACAAGTATGTCGGGGAGTGCTTCATGTGCTTGGAAATGAAAGAAATCGTGTAGTTGTAACATAGCGGATCCGTGGTAGAGTTCACATGATTGTATTGGGAGATCTGTGGACCGGGTTTCCGTAGTTTAGGCATCCAATTTACAGCACAACTGAAGTCTCAGAACCTATCGAGAGATCCCCCGATGACCACCACTTGTTGCAGACATGGCTCCCATCCCATATTAATCCCTCAGTGAGCGCTGATCTTCACATAATTCTATCAGGAGATCCCCTGACAGGGGTGTAGAATATGAGTTGGCTTCACTGACAATCTTGGTGTCGAAGTGGGTAAAATTTGATTCCTGTGCTAAAGTGCAAGTGATATCCGAGTTCATCAAGAATGATTCACAATAAGGCACGAGGGGGGCAATTCTTTCAAAGATATATGGTATCCCGAGAGTTCAAAGGAAGTACACACAAGTGGATTTGAAATTCAAACATCAGTTGACAATTACCAAATGAGCAATTGCTCTTGGAAATAAGGAGTCCGGTTCTAGGATTCACTGGGAGATCCCCCGACGGACTGCTAACATAGTGGAGCTAAGGTAGTCAGGATATGACGAAGTGATAGGGGCATATCACAGTAACTAACTCACACTGACATTTGAAGAACTGAAGACCACTGAGTCACAGGTGCTCAGACGTTCAACATACATCTGAAGATGAATAACGGCTAAGTAAACATAATATTCCATCCGAAATAATGACAGTAGTTTCAGTTTGTGTAAAGAACATCAAGGTTCTTTCACTGCAAAAAATAGATTCGTACTTGGTTGAATGTCCGCTATATAATTGTGAAGATGCAAAACCTAGAAGACTAGAATTCCAACAGTGTAACTGTGAGAGAAAAGAAATGCATTATTCAGACTCATTTGAGTGCATGTGTGACCCGAGCAATGTATTCTGTTCCGGACACAAACATAAACCACTTCCATTTCAGGAGATGAGAGGAGGAAAAACATCCCGTGCTTCTGCTATCAAGTCATTGCCCCCGTGCCACACGCAAAGAATAGAAATCATAAACATATTAATATATTCATACAGATTTATTTTACATATACAAGTCACAAAAAGCAGCTCTGAAAAACTAATCAAAGAACAGTCCTACTGACTCAACGGACTGTACTTCGAAACCCCCACTTGCGGCTGCGCTTACTGGATGTAGAATGCGTCGTGCGATATCACGATGGCAGTCGCGCCCCGCAAAATGCATCGTGACATCTCACAATTGCCGCAACGACCGACACAGTGCGTCGGGAGTTCCCACGATGGCAGTAGCGACCACGGACTAGGCACTCAATCATGGGTCCACCACGTTTGCCCGATTCAAATTCACTAAGGCAGCCTCCCTACTCTTCTGAGGAATCGTCCGTGATTTTTGATCCACTCTCCTGGACCAATTCGTATACACTGCAGCACCCGCGTCCACCCAGGTGGGGGGACTTTTTTCAACGACCCATTTACCGTACCAGCAATTCCGATAAATCAATTCCAGCCTTGTTTCGAAATTATCGGGTCGCCAGTACTGAAGCAAGAACTTCCCGTTATTCACATCTCCTTCCAATCTGCACACAGTAGACAATGCTCTTCCCTGCCAAACAGCACATGATTCCGGGACTTCCGGTCTGACAAGTACCCAACAGCCTGGTCGTATGTCTAGCCATGGATTAAAGCTTTCCCTTGGCGCTTCATTTGCAGGGCCGCAGTAAGGCTCCGGCTCCTCTTCTTCCTCCGGAATCACGTCCATGGGATTCACCGTCGATCCTGGGCGAGGGACTCCATTACGCGCCACCCTCCAATCGTGTTGTGGCCAGAAGCCTTCCACCAACTCCGGAGGACACTTGGGTAATGGTTCCTTCAGCTCATCGAGAACACACTTCCAGTAATCCACGTATGGACCGAACGCAGTTGCAAATCCCTCGCATTTAGAAATACCGTATTGCCAGTACTGAATGTATTTCTCGAGTCCTACCAGCATGAAACCCTTGTTCAAGGTAGCTTTCCACGCCGCTTCTCTTGCCTTCTCTTGATTTCCATGCGGTATTGGAGCCTCGCTGCCCCACATGGGCTTAAACGGAACAGGCTTTGGACAGCCGTGAGGGAGCATGGGCCGACCATTGCTGTCTGTCTTCCAAATGCGTTCAGAAGGTTTCTTTGACGGCAACCAGTTCGAATCAACTGCTGACCTTTTGAAGTTCATGACGGGGACCCCGTCAGTGTCCACGTAGAACTTGAACAGGTGCATCTCCCCCAATCCAATTAATTTTTCCCCGCGATCGCATTGGTAACCCTCCACGAACGACTTGAAATCCCCCACCTCCTGTATGAACTCCGGCATAAATGACAATTCTTGGGACTGCATGAAGGCTTTCATGAGGTCAGCGACGACAAAAGTGTTCTTGGTCTTCAGGGCCTTGGAAAGGTGGCTGAAATATGCATCGATGTCCTTGTGAGTGTGTCCGACTAGTAGAAACCCAACCTGAATTTCCTTGAAGACACCTCGTGCAGTGAGCAAGGATAAGAACGCCATCAGATATTTGTTCTTGTTATCCTTGGCAGAGTTGTCAAGCTGAAGATATAAATTTTCAGGAAGAGGGGTACTTCCGACCCGAGCTCCAGGTTTGGTGAGGGTTAGGCTGTCCATACATCTAGACTTCCCTCTAAGCAGTGCCTCGAACAATGAGTTAGCCGGCGGATATGGAAAGAGGTTGCCTGCCTCTCGAATAGGTGGACCCTCCAGCCGGCGCAACAACCTCGCCAAAGACGAAATGGTGAAGTTGGAGTCCGCCGGCCAGCAAGATGGAGCATAATGGGCGTAAGCACCGTCACCATGGCCATGAGCTACCATTCGAGTAACGCTCATCGGAAGCTGCCCCAAACCGACCGTGGCCTTCGTTGTCACCCGGAGTCTGGGTAGAGCCGTCTTGGATGTATCCATCTTGTCGTGAATTATACATAAAATTCTTCGAGGATCTCGTTTGGATTCCTCACGCCAAGATGCATACAAACGACGGCAAGAAGCTTGGTGATTCAGATGATGAGTCCGCTGCTTCACGAACTCCACGTACTTGGGGCTTCCTTTCGGAGACTTCAGAATAAACTGCTGTAGGTCGTTGCACGTAGTACATTTTGCAAACGAACTTCCGACAGGCTTAATGGAGACGTTGTTGAAGTGCTCCCGCTTGAGTCTACTAATAGTCGACTGGCTGACGGGCGGCAGACCGTAGTCGGCATTCAACTGCACATCCAGAATTGGTACGCTTAAGCATCGGTACGAGCGAAGGGGAAGGAATGCAAATGACAAGCAATGCACCAGAACAGTGATCGTGATATCTCCCGATCATTGATCTCGTTGGGAGATCTCACGATCAATAAAGCAATGACAGGAGATAAGGGGCACTACCTCGTTGGCGTCTGCTCGGACTCGTTTCCAATTTCTTCCGGGAGGAAGGAATTTTAGAGTGTCTGTTCGCTCGTTCCCAATGCTGCGCATTTGGTGGGGCATTTGATCAACATTCTCGTCAATAATGGCTTTCATAGTCCCAGCGACCTGAACAGTCCGAGCCCGCGGGCGCTTAACCGCTGTGTTTTCGTGCGTCCCTGATACGACGCCGTCGTTGTACATCTCGATGTAACTGTGGTAAGTGGACTTCGGGATGCCGTGAATTATGTGCCATGCCTTGCCACAAACATCAACTCCCTCTAGCGTGACGTATTTCCGCTTCCGCTCCCCGTACCTTTCGTATAGTTGTCCTCCCACTCCAATCCCATATTCACGGCACTCGTCAAACGACTTCAAGTAGTACTTCTGCCTTACTAACAGCGTGAACTCCTGGTTATAATGCTAACAACACAGACGTCTGCAGCACTTCTTCGAGCTGACTTTCCGAATCTCCTCGTCTGCCGTTTTGCAGGAGTACTGCGATTCCTTCAGTTCCAGATTGGGTTTGCGAACTATAAACCGGTATGGTGCTTTCATTCTACCTCCGAGGTAAGCGAGAGGGTCGTCCATATCGGGAATGGCGGCAAAATGATCCACTATCTCCTTCAACGAACGACCGTTGGGAAACCAGCACTCCAAAATTGGCCACCTGTCATGAGACATTATGGCTTTGGTGTCACCCACAAAAACATCGAGGACTGTCACACCTATGAAACCTTCACCAAGTGTCTCCTCTTGAAATTGATCCTCCGGACTCCAACAAATGATACGACCCGAGGAAACGAGGAGTCCGTCGGCGTCCTTCCGATGCACATCAAGTCCAAACCAGGCTCCTTGACAAATAAACGGACATGGATCCATCGGGGGATCCCCCGACACTCTAACAACGTCGGCGGCTCTCCACAACACTACATTCTCTTGAACATCCTCTAATGTGTTCATACCCCTCTGACAAGGAAAGCATTTCAAATCCTGGAATTTTAATTTGATAGAATGAGGTCGCACCAAAATGTAAATCCAAGGCTCAACAGGTATGGGCACACCCAGCCACTGGCCCTGGGGACGAACCTCTTTAACGATTCCTGATCCAACTTCACTGAATCCAGGCACAAACAGCTTAACCCAATCACCATTCACAAACGCTTCACATCCACCGGTGGAATCCTGTGATTCACCCTCTACATGCGTTCCGTCCACATACGGAACTATCGCGTCAGCAGCAAACTCACAGAATGAATCCATTGTCAGAGTGAGCTCTATCGAATCCCGTGGACGAGATTAAAATGATCCGTAAAACCTGTACATCATACATTCAAGGAGTTAGGCATGTCTACAGAAGAGCGCTGCATTCATGGCATTGTAACCTCACGACATGAAGGACAGAAGCATCAACGTCTGTACAGTCGTGGGAACTCACGATCACACGGCAATGCAACATGAACAAGTGAATCTAGTTACTGTCAACAAGAAGTTCGAAAGCCCAGACGCGATAGTGCAATCTCAAGAAGGCCGTCCCAGAACCACTGGGAAGAAGCCAAGGCATCCAGGAAAACGTCGCAGAAGTTTAGAAGACATTAACCAAAGAACGTTCAGTACATCGTGGGATCCCACAACACTCTTGGCGCTTAATCACTTAAACCAGAGATCGCGGTATTCTAAGATTCTCCTAAGGGATCACATAGACCGCTACAGAAATACAAATGAAGTAGTGGGTCAAACTGAATCACTCTGATGAGTCCCCGACATATTATCAATCAATCGTGGGATCCCACGAGTTCGGTATCCTGTAAAATCCGGAAGAGTGTTTGTGAACCCCCTCGAGTAGGAGAACCTGGTGCCAACCAAAAATGTGATCGTGAGATCCCACGATGCTTATACAAGATCGACGAGGAGTATGACGGTCATTGATAAGTAAGGCACCTAGACGTACACCAGGAAGGCCACAGCCAAGGTTCAATCGATCGTGGGATCCCACGACGAAATGATAGAACATCCCTCGACTACCAGACCGCGATATCTCTATACTCGAAGACTGAGAGGTCTCGCCCACGCTCAATAAGCGGAGATCGTGGGATCCCACGATACTTACGTATGTTGGATATATACACGTATTCTACTGTCGTAGACCGACGTAGTTACCGAAGATTGTGAAATTAGGTTTCCTGTCACTGGTTTCATGACATTCGACACTCTATAACTATTCTCAGTTACTGTACAAAAATTCTCTACTTTTAAAGTGGATTTTGTTGTAATTCAGACTCCTGAACCTCCATGGGTACAATAAGAAACGTTCTTAGGAGTAGCTGAATTTGATGGCTGGGTTTTCCTCATGTAAGTCCGCCTAATTCCTAACGCAACCTAATTTCACTACTTTGTGAAGACGTTCTGACCGGTTGTCATCCACGTACAAGGTTCTCATATCAACTTGCCCTCAGGGCAATGCCGTCCCGCGATTCAAAAGGAACCTTGATGTCACCACAGCATGGTGATCCCTTAAGCACGTGAGTTTTTCGCAAAATGAGACCAATGCACGAAGAAAATTATTGCAGACTCCGTTTCACTTTCAATCTACGACATCCTCAGTTTGTGACAGAGTGCAGTGGCGTCAATTCGACTACAAAATCCTCAACATTCGGAATCGCATAACACTTGCAAGGGATGCATTCTTACCTTGCAGCAACTGGCTCGGTCAGAACTTCGTGCGCCTCCACGCCCACTCTGTTGCCAACGCCAGCAGACACCCACTCGCCACTCTGCAGCCTGCTCCGCCTGTTCACGTGTGCAATCGAAAAGAGCAAGCTCCAGGTTCTTTTCGGGTTATGAACCAGGTGGCTGGTTGGAATTCTTCAGCTCTGAATTCCCGCCGCGAATTTTGAAATCACCAAGCGATCCTTGATTTCGAATGTTGGATGCGTTCTTGAATGCCATGCCACAATCAACAACGGCTGGGGGATACGTGCGGTCCTTCACTTCGGAAGTTGATTGCATTCTCGAATTCCGCGCATCTCCGACTACAAGGACGGAGGGCGTGGGGCTCTTGACTTTCTGACTGGAACTTCGCAAATCCAGGCTTCACTGAAATTCCGATTCTTCACTGACATTTTGAAATTCGCCGCATTCAAGGATGGTATCATTGCACCGTTTTCTAGGAGTCAATGATGCTTTGACCAAAGCGGATCAAACTCTGAAGACTTTCACTTCACAGAATGTCACACGCTTCCCCGATCAATACTCGGAATTCTTCCCCTACATGACCTGATTATACGTATCCTACAGAAACGAACTGTACCAAATCTTGTGAACCCAAAAGCTTGAGCACCTGAAACATGTGGAACACCTCACTTACAAAAAGAATCAACAAAAAATTTGAACTCTCGAATGTTCATATTTGTTATTTTCTATTCCAATGAATGCAATCTTAGGGTCTAGGGTCCACAGTCATAGGGTCTACAGTCCACGGTCATAGGGTTTAGGGTACATGTTGTAGTGTAGTGTTCACGGTTTCAAGGTCATGGTTCTTGGTTTCAGGGTTCAGGGTTTAATAGGGTTTAGGGTACATGTTGTAGTGTAGTATTCACGGTTTCAAGGTCATGGTTCTTGGTTTCAGGGTTCAGGGTTTAATAGGGTTTAGGGTATACAGTGGCAGCGCTTTACATTAACGTTTTTAGGGTCTGCAGTTCATGGTTTACGGCTTTTAGGGTTTAGGGTATTATGAAAAATGAAAATGACGCTGATTATTTGTTTCCAATTTTTTCCTCAATTAAATTTACGTCATCTCAGATTGGGAACATATAAACTTAAAATTCAATCTAATTCAATATTGCTAATTAAAAATGTCAGTTAACAGATTGATTTCATATATAATTCTTGTTATGTAGTACAACATCCTATGGTTTAATATGGGACTTTACGGATTAAACAATGATTGACACAATTTTTGTTTCATTTACAAATTTTTAAATAAAGCACCAGGGGCTTTTTTGAGTTTCCCTCTCTCATTTTTTCCTGCGTAAACGGCAATCCATGACTTCTCCTTGTGTCACAATCTGTTGACACAATGAAAAGTCATAAGATTGTTGTTTACATAGGGGAAAGTAAGAGAGGGAAACGCAAAAAAGCCCCTTGTGAAGGACTTTGGATGTGCAATCATGATGGAACAAAGAACAAACTGAACCATTTATTTATTTTGTATTTTAAATCTCAGTCTGAATGATTTAATGAGTTAAATGCTTTCAAAGTTGTTAACGCACTTTGACGGGTGATGAATGCTTAAACCTGGAATCATGTCATTCATGAGAATATTGTAGGTCATGCAATCTTCATCTGGATTTTTGAAATGATCGAACGTGGTATACATCTACATCATAATTTGACAACGATGTACGTAATATTGTTATTTGTTATTGTTATTTGAACAATCTCCACCGATGTGAAACAAAAAATCGGGAATGAAATGTGTGATGGCTTGAAACAGCTTAAATAATATTTAAAAAGTCATGAAATTTCATCCATGCATGCATAAAATTTGATTTAGAAAAATGTAATTGCTCCAACCTTAAATTCCACCACTATTTTCTAGTCTTGCCCATTGAAAAATTCTAATTCACATGAAATTAAAAAAATTGGGAATGAAACGGGCCCTACCATTGAACTATGGCTTCATTTTAAAAATGTCATGGAATTTCACACGTGCATGCATAAAATTCTACTGTGGAAGTTGGAATTGCTCTCAGGATTTAGATTCCACCACTATTTTTACTTCTTGCCCGTTGAAAAATCCATCTTAACGTGAATTAAAAAAAATGGGGAATAAAAATATTGGGCCTTGCCATGAAATGGCTTCATTTTAAAAACGTCATGGATGGTTCATACATGCATGCATAAAATTCTATCGTGGAAGTTAGAATTCCTCTTAGGATTTAGATTCCACCACTATAATTATTCACTTCTTGCCCATTGCAAAATTCTAATTCACGTGAAGTAAAAAAAATTGGGAATGAAACGGGCCCTGCCATGGAATGGCTTCATTTTAAAAATGTCATGGATGGTTCATACATGCATGCATAAAATTCTATCGTGGAAGTTGGAATTCTTCTTAGGATTTAGATTCCACCACTATAATTATTCACTTCTTTCCCATTGCAAAATTCTAATTCACGTGAAGTAAAAAAAAATTGGGAATGAAACGGGCCCTGCCATGGAATGGTTTCGTTTTAAAAATGTCTGGCAATTTCATGCATAAGACAGTGCATGTCGATATGGAAAAAAAGGTACAAGTTCAAAATACTCCGCTCATGAAGTGAATAGGCATGAGCGGGAGAAGTCCATGCTACGTTTTTCCGAACTTACCACGTAACCTAAAAAGGTCCTCCTCCGCCTGCGGTTCATTCAAAGAACTCTCGTTCCATAAATCATACATAAAACAGTACATGTCGGTATCAAAAAAAGAATGTATAAGTTCTTAATCTTCTGCTCATGAAGTCATGAGCAAGAAAAGTCCATGGTACGTTTTCCAAAATTGCGATACATATTACATGTCGATTTAAAAACAAAAAATTGAAGTTGTAACTTAATATTAATTTTTTTTTCATAAATTGAAGATCATTTCTGAACGTCCTTTGTTTGACATTTTTTTTTAATTTCCATTTTTTGCAAGTAATTCCAAGATCATGGGCGGTTGGGCTTGGTCACGTACTTTGGAGAACTGTCTCCAGATATGCTCCAAAACAAAAGTATATTAAATAGATTAACACCTAGTATGCCCCTAAAACCGCGGGCAATCACGCTCTTGTCCACATCTATTCAATGATCATTGCAAGACAATTAATATAGAAGACAATAAGATAATTTAGATATTATTTCTTCATTACACATTTGCCAATCATGTTGACTGTATACATGAAAATGATTGCCTAGGAGATGAATGAGAAAGAATTATATAGGACAATCATCAACAATGTTCCTTGTATTTATGTAATCGTTACAGTCATCTCTATTTAATTAAATAATTTGGACTAATCATTTTCTAGAAAAATGACACAAGTGCAAACTAGAAATCAAAGTTCATTATGTTAAAGGCATATTTAGCGGCTTGTAAAAAAATAATAATCATCGAAACCAAAGGTTAAACCTAGAAATCAATGTAGCAATCTATGAAATTAAACCGCTCATGATTCGTAACTAATGTTTGCATGGGCAAAGTATTTAAAATAGTAAAACTACATTTTTTTTTGTTAAAATTAACTCGTACAACATCATGCATGATTTATGGAATGAAGGGTCTTTGAACCGCAAGACCGAGGTTTTTTTTTTAGGTTACGTGGTAAGTTTGGGAAAACGTAGCATGGACTTTTTCCGCTCATGACTCTTCACTTCATGAGCGGAGTATTTACAACTTACTTGTACATTTTTTTCCCATACCGACATTTAAAATAGTATAACTAGGTTGCCTTATTTCAACAAAGTTACTTTACAAGCCATCAAAGTAAATAAACGTTTCTACAATTATTTTTATTTGTAGACATGGAGTTTCGAGAGTTCCAATAGCAACAATACTTAAATAACAAATAGTGCATTCTTATAGAGAAACAAAAAAAATGTATGTGGTAATTATCGAATGTCACGAAATTAGTGAGGTGCAAGTGTGCGACCTAATTTCAGCATTTTGTGTAATGAGTGATTATTTAGCTTAAGACTTCTAGTCAAGCCCTCCTCATGATGTCAGTAATCATGAGGAGGGTGGGCAGTCATGACCTCCGCCATCTTGCACCTGACAGTGCCACGTCAGCATTTCCCCCCGACGATTTTCTCTCCTCCTGGTTTCCTTTCCTCCTCACGATGTCTGCTTGCTGTGTTTTTCTCCCGATGTCGTGTGCTTCTCCGTTCTCCGTTTTGCTCAGTCGTGCGCTTCTCCGCTTTCCTTGTGCGTTCATTCTCAGTTGCTGCAGTCCGTGAGTTTGGGTCAGTGTCTGAAGGTTTGCATTTCGAGTGAGTTTGGTTGTTTGGAGGTTCTCTGCTTGGTTCAACATTTGTGCGCGGAGCTGAGTGCATCGGGGGACATCGAAGGAGCGTGTTCAAATTTCGCTGGCGGAGTCTGTGTGGAGCTGCGTGGAGAACGACACTGCTATCTCGTGGTGGAGTGTGCAGAGCATTTCCTGGTGGAGGCGGTGTGCAAGCTTCCGGATCTAGTGCGCGAGAAGGACAGGGTGTTGGATTTCACTCGGCTCATCCAACAGGTTAGTTTGTCGTAGTCAAGCCTCCAAAGCAGCATTTTGATTTTGTAGTTCAAACTCCATCTGTGAGGTTGATTTACTTTTTTGTTGTGGATTTCTGATTGCATAGAGCTGCGCGTTTGCTCTGGATTTCAGCTTCTAGGCTTGGAAAGAATTGATGATCCCATTCAAGCTTGTAGATTGCATCATTCTAGTACATGGATACAATGAATGTTTAGCACTCGCCTTCCTTGCAGCTGTAGGCTCTCCTCACGCATCGTAGTTCTCGGTTCATATGAACTGTAGACCCTAAAATGCTAAGTAACCTTGATGTAGTTCACGAACTAGAGTTCAATGTGTATGGACTGCTGTGAGTATTTGAATTGAAGCAAAGTGAAGTAAGGAACGGGAATGTTGCTCCCAAAGAGGAATGGAGCAAAGAGTTCATTGTATATTATTTAGTTAGACAGTACTCGTTTGTGAATGATATTAGGAACATGGTTTGTGCAGGGATTTTATGACTATGATCAGACACGCTTGTTTTCTGTGCGATAGGCTACTTAGTCCGTCACTTTACATTTAAGTTTACCTTCTCTTCAATTAAATTCACTTGGCTAGTCGTGAAGAAACAAGTTAGGAGTTTGTGATTCTCAGTGGATGATTGAAGTTACAATTTCTACTGCATTTGAATTTCATGCAGCAGTCTTTTGAAGAGCGGAAGGGCATTTTTGTAGTAGCTGAAAACAAGGCCGGACCCGTGCAAGCGGAAGCTACAATGGCAGCAGCTCCATCCCAGCGTACAGCAGACCTCCCAGTTGGAAGGACCCGTAAGTTACTTTGAACTATATTCTCATTACTTTCCGTTTCTTGCTTGCAATGCCTAGGTTATAAACAATAATTAGGGTATGGCTGTTTGCAATTGCATTGGTACGCACTTTGCTGAAAACGAGGATAGTAGAGCCTCTGTCATAGTCGCTGTTATAAACATGGCCGAGAAATACGGTAGTACATATGCCGAGAAGAACACACGGTAATGAGTACGTGACTCTGTTACCGCGGATAGTGACCCTAAAACCGTGCATCGTGGGATCCCACGACAGGGCAGTCCCTGTGTAGATTCGAGCATCGTAGGATCCCTGACTTGAAACCCTAGCCGCCCACCACTGCGCGGCCACACGAGTTTTAGGGTTTGTGGCCCATCGTGGGATCCCTCGATGATAAGATATGAAGATGCAATCTAAACCCAGACCACATATTAGGCACAGACCAGGCAGCGGATTAGTAACCCATCATGGGATCCCCCGATGGAGGATAGTAAAGACCGCGCCTGACCCAGACTTAACAATTAGAAGGCCACCTACATAGAGCATTCAAGTACTAAACCGTCGTGGGAAATCACGACGAGAAAGTCTAGCGTGGGTAGAGAAATTGAGATGCAGGCGCGTTAACAAATAGCGCTGATTATGTGAACAATCAATCGTGGGATCCCAAGACAGACAGTAGTTTCACAGATCATCACCAATCACCTTCTAAGATATTCCAATATCCATTCTAAGTTATTTGGTGCCGTCGTCATATTCCGGGACGCCTTCAGTTAGTGAGTTGAGATGCGGTAACCTCCTGCCCACTACTGTCCGTGAATGCAACCGATCGTGATATCCCACAACAACGGTTATTTGTGAAACCAGATCATCAAAATGATCACGAAACCATTCCTTCTCTTTCATAACATTCGTCGTGGGATCTCACGACTAAGGATAAAAATTAAAGTTAGAACGGGAATAATATTGCACCACCATCTGCTCTATCGGACAATGTGGAAACTAACATTTCTTTCTACCATGCTGTAGTGAAATGCAAGTCGTTGAAGGTCCAGAAGAACTGACACCCAAGAAGCTTGGTACCTTCATCGACTGCTACATTACGTCTTTGGAGTACACAGGTCCACATCCACCACAAGCCTTTTTCCGATGCGACGAGCAGATTACGCATTGGGGAATCGCCTGGAAAGCAGAGAGTGACGGCTCCGCCACTATTCTTCCCACGCTGGTGAATGGGACAATGGGGCACCCAACTGCCGGACTGAAGGTACTAGAAATGAAGGGGCTTGACGACGACACAACGCTCCTAGTTGTAGAGGAGAAGGTTCCCCTTTCCGAGGAGATCATAACGTTTGGGCTGATCCTTGACTACGCGAAGTTCAGCCTCACTCTTTGCGAGTCTGTGACTGCAAGGTCACATCTGATGTGCAAAGACACGTCTAAGCCTCGGTGGAAGCCTAAGGAGCTGAAGAACCAGTGGGACATAATCCTGGAAGACTTACAAGATACGAACGCTCCCCCCCAAGCCGTGACAGTGGTTGCTCCCACGCCGTCCCCCAAAAAGAAGACCAGGAAGAGGAAGTCTGCAGTTGGTGCTCCCGGGGACGAAGTTGAAGCCGCAGCTGGGACATCCGGAAAGAAGAAGAAACCGGATACCCCGCTTCCGCTTCACAGGGCTGTGGCTCTAGGGGAGGTAGACATGAAGAAGATGACACCGGAAGAGATGAATGCGATGAGGACCCTGTACGAGAACTCTTTCGGTGGCCTGTACAAATGGGGCAGGAAACCAGTCTGTGACAGCAAAGGAGAGCTCATCCGTGTGCACTATGACTATCTGCACCAGGCACCTGTAGCACTGCTTGTGTACAGGGGAATTCAGGCAGAGCGGCTTGATGCGCTGACGAGGAAGGCACGAATCACACCTGATTATGACTCGGAGAACAGAGTCATAACAGTGCTTCCCCTTAAAGTGGGACCCTAGGGCCCGGCGAAGGTAGTGTCGCACTATGAGAAGCAAGCGCCGAAGAAGGAGATCTTTGAAAACCCCAAGACGCACTACTACATTATAGGGGGCCAACACACTGTCCAGGCATTCAAGGACCTGATTAGGCTTGGTGTGATTCCCGAGAAGGACAAGAAGCTCGCCTCCACCTTCAATATTTTACCTGTATGGACGGACAAAGATCACCACGGAGACCTAGTGCACTTCTCGCGGGCGCTGAACCAAGATGTCGTTGGCGAACAGAAGGAGCAGAACTTCACGAAGCAGCTGCTGAACGCAAGAATCAAGTGGCGAAGTATGGGAAGTCCACAGCCAGCAATATTGGGCAGATCACACTCAGTAGAGTACAATGTAAGAATGCTGCTGGAGTTGACATATTTTTTTTTGGGGGTCATCAGAGTGCGCTCTACCTAACCATCGTGGGATCTTCCGATGGTCCTGCACTACATCTCAGACCTTCATTACGTTAGAACCTCGTCATCGTAGGATCCCACGACTAAGTCCTAAATTTGCGATACGGGGTAGTTCTATGTTAGAGTGCGGCAATCGTGATATCCCACGACTTTAACATATGAAATACCAGATAGCGCTAGTTTAGTTTTTTGTGCTCGCGGTTCAGTGCGTGGTGTTTTCAAATTGTGCATGTAGAAGATAGTGGCTCATCGTGATATCTCACGACTGCCTGTTGCCTAAACGACTTCCTCGTGGTAACTGACTGATCGTAGGATCGCACGACTGTTTATTGGACTTCTTGTGTTCACGTGGTCTGTCTACGGATCGCGTACTGACTGTTACTCCTTTGTTGGGCAGGCGTTTCAGCCGTCGGTGGCATCAATATTTGCGGGAGCAAAAGCGAAAGACATCGCCAAACTGAGAATCCCTCTACTCTTTCTGGAGAATGACGCTGATGTTCAGAGATGGATCAAGATAGAGGAGAGATTCATGGCAGGTCTCCTTCCCGACGCGGCGGGGCTGGTCGATGTATCAGGGAGTACGGATCGCAAACCGTTGGCGGCAAACAACTTCAAGCCCCTTTACGGACTTAGACCGGAGGACATCAATTTCCTTGCGGATCAAGTCGAAGCCCAAGTTGTCAGCATGAAGACCTCCGTCGCAAAGTCGAAATCACAGAGAGGTGGAAAACGCATTATCTCTCTTGCAGACGCCGGCGCCAAAATTCGGTTGGTTAGGGCGATGAAGAACGAACTCTTGTCACACTACAAGGGTCATTTGCTGCCGGCGAGGAGGGTGGAGTACGAGCCTTACCCGGACTCTTTGTGGGTCGAGTTTGCGACGGAAAGGAACATTGAGCACAAGGATGTGGAGATGTGGGTGAACAAGGCAATGGAAACCCCTGCTAGAAAGAAGTGGTTGCAGGACCGGACGAGAAATCTCAACAGGACGTTCGACCCAGCTGACCTTCCGCAGTCGGTGATCCAAATGTGGGAGTCGTATTTCAAGCTGACGGCGGAGGAGGAATCGGTGCAGGCAAATGCACATGGTTTTTCAGAGCACTATCTCTGTAAAACCATGGACGAAAGCAGCTGGGACATCAGCGCCACCTTGGCGGCAGGGGACGTCATAGCGTGGAGGGGAAAGAAGAAGCAGCACCTGTACATCTGGTTCATGTTCGAGTCAACGTCCTGCGGGTGTCGCGCCAAAATTCTTGAAGAGCGGAAGTTGAAGAGACTCTTTGACGCTCTGGAGTACTATGATCCGCAAGACCAGACAATCGTAGCCCGCTCTGCCGCCGTTCTCCTCACAGATGCCGAAGGGTTCCACATGATTGTGGCTCACATAGAGAAACAAAGGATGGAAGTCAAAGCTAGGTTGTGGGACGGCACGTTGTGAACTACATGGCAGGGCCTGAAGACTTCTTCCCTCAAGCTCCGGCCGGAGACGGGTACAATGTCTTTGTTGTCTTCATTTTTGGGCACAGCGAAGAGCACGAGCGGCGGACTTGCTTCAAAAGTTTCTTCCCAGGATTGGACCGCTTGACTCAGGTGTACAAGGCGGAAGATATGCCGGACGACTACCCTTACTGGCGTCGGCAGCATATGCCGCATCTAAAGATCAGCAGCGCGTTGATTCTATTCGAAGGACTAGCTTGCAACGACTATGTCTTTGTGAATGTCAACGGGGGTCCGGAGTTCACATATCTGGGCTTGGTATGCACTACAACGATTGTCTTTTCTTTTGTTCTTCTGATAATCTCATTTCGATTTCGGGGATTTGAATGTCACTAATTTCCGGTTGTTGTATTTCAGTATTCGGAAGGTGGTAAAGTGCTGGAAGTTGTCGATTCAGCGGAAGCGAAGACGTTAAGTCAGGTCTTCGCCAAGCAGATTTGGGACGACAAACATGCGCAGGCGGCACCCCTTCCTCTTCCGGAGGCCGAACACGAGGACGAGGAAGTTGAGAGTGATGATGAAGATGCTGTACTCGAAGACATCACCCAACATAGACCGGGTTTAGGAACAAGGTCGGTTGAGCACCCTAAGGTTAGTGTGCATTATTTGCTGAACCATTGTGATATCTCCGGACGTTGGGCAACGTATATCTCTCGCATGCTAATCTGGGAGGGCAAATTGAGCTCAATTGTGGTGGGATATTGCCTTTCTCGCAGGCGAAATCTCCGACTCCCTCCCCCCGGCGAGAGCAGCTGATTGATCCGCCAAGTGCAGCAGAGGATGCAGACGAAGTTCCCGAAGTTCATTCGGCGCAGGCGGAGCTGGCAGATCTGACAGAGGAGCATGAGAGTAGTCCAGAGCCGTTACCAGCCGAAGAAATTGTAATTCCAATATCGAGCGGGTCGTTAGGCGAAGTGAATTTAGGGATCCAATTAACGGACCCAAGGATATCCAAGAGGAAGCCGCTTAAGACGCCGGTCAAGGAACCCGACACCGCAAAGGATACTGGGAGCACAAAGGCGGCCAAGCGAGCGCGGAAGACAGCAGGCGAGAATCGGAAGGGGGGGACCTCCAAGTGGACTCCAAGTAAGTCGTTGGTGCAGCGCAAACACTCGCCAGCGAAGCCGACTGGGAGTCCCAATCCCAAAGCATCAGTCGCGGCAGAAGCGCTTCTGACTTGTGCCTTGGGACCGTTACCATCGAGGCTTGACAAGTCGACTCAGCCGCAACAGGAGGATGCACAGGCATCTCATGCTTCAGGAGCTGACAGACAGCTTCCGGACCTCGACTTATTAACCCTGGAAGACACTCACCGACCAGCATCGGGGGATCCCACGATGACGAACGAGTCACTGGTCAAGAGCGGGGAGGATGCTGCCGACCTCAACGAGGGGAGGAAAGAGTCGAAGGGGGATGATGACCACCTCGGATCGGGGGATCCCACGACGAGCCATGCATTACCTGTCGAGACTGAGTTAGCTGTCTCTCGACGTGGTGCAGGGAAGGATGACCAAGGCCGGACACCGGGACCTGAAGGATCGGGGGATCCCATGATCGTTGAAGAGTCAGTGGTCTCAATTCATCATGGCGATCCGATAGAGAGCGAGGGGGGTGAACACCAGGAAGGAGTGGTTGCATTGTCTTCGTCGGGGGATCCCAAGACGGTGCCAGAGCGATTGCTCCCGCCGATGGGCATCACGGTTGCTGTACTGAACGACACCCTTGTTGACTTGGTCCCCCTGAGTCCCAAACCTATTCCTGGAAGGAAGAATAAACCTGTGATAGGGCGGGCGAGGATTGTCGACATTGCTTCACTGGCCTCCAGCGTTCCATTGGAGGTTGCAGGAGAGGTGGTTCCTGATGACGGTGAGTGCAATTCTGACGAAGTGCTAGAGGCCTTACCTTACGAGGCCAAAGAAATAATGAAGTTCTGTCTTGTTGATCGTATGAGAGCATTTGGTCATTTACCGAGTCTAAACCACTATGGAAAGAAGCGTCTCGATACCAACAAGGAAATTCATTTGGAATCCATAAGGCGAGCAAACCGTTTCCTTTACAAGCCCGTCTTTAAATGGATATTTCAGGATGGTCCGCGTGCAGTGTATGATGGAGGGGATCCACCTGATGCAGACGAAGAGTGGGAGGCAGTGGAAGGCGGCGTTAGAGGGAGGAGGGTGGTGGTGCCTTCGAGCGACGACGAGCTTGAGCCAGGATCTTTGAGTGGTGACCAGCGGGAAAGAGGACCAGTGAGCGCCGACGAGAGAGGAAAGGGGCAAATGCTCGTCGAGAGGAGGGGGGAAGGATTAGTGAGCGGCAGCGAGAGGAAAAGAGGACGATTGGGCGACGAAAGGAGGGCGGAAAGGGTCGCCAACTTGTAGCGTCCGAGCTCCCGCAGGTAACATGCCTACATTATTGTCAATGTACATACGAGATAACGAATCTTGAATTGGCCGGTCACTGACTCTGTGCTTCTCTTGTATTCTGTAGTTTTTCGAGTGCCTGCTGAACCGGTGGCGAAGTCGTCGAATCAGGTAGAAAGGCAGCGGTATTATGTGGTCCTTGACCTTAATGGAGTTCTTGTTCACAGGTCATTCAATGAGTTGAACAGACGCATCGTAACACTTCGATCGAATGTTGGTCAGTTACTTGACTTTGTGCACAGACATGCAAACATTGCATTCTGGAGCAGTATGACACCGGCAAATGTGACGAAGGTATTGAATCAAATGCTGCTGGGGACATCTGTTAAGGCGAAGGACGTGCCTGTTCTCACGCAGGAAGACTGCACAAAGTCATCCTACAGAGACCCCAAACACCCGGACAGGCCCTACTTCCTGAAGGATCTAAATCATTTCGCCACTAAGCTGGGTTTGAGGTCAACCGAGAACGTTCTCCTCGTTGATGACGATCCACTTAAAAACCTCCTGAACGATTTTCATAGCGCCATTTTTCCCCACAAATTTGAAGGGGACTGGAAGGAGCAGTACCTTGTGGGGGTGCTTAGTCCTTGGCTCGCAGGTCTGTTTAAGTCACAGGAAGCTGTGCCGGCGTATGTCAAGAAGCATCCGCTCCACAATGGTCTGCCACCGGCGGTCCCGTTGACCAGACCGGGGTCTGACATTTTGAGGGCAGTAGTTTAGTTTTGGTTTTTCTTCCTCGACGGACTTCATCATGATATCTCACGATCTCCTTTTGGCGTGCATATTATTGCTTGTAGCTTAAAACTCTTGAACATACTATAAATATTGTAAATGCATTTTCGAAATACTGGACATTCTTTGTTTGTAGGAGGCATTGATTCTGCCTCGGTAGTAAATGTGAAAATAAATTTTTTTCCTAAATGCCTTTGATTAAGATAATTATGAGTTCGAAGGGATCACCTCGACCTTGACTATTAATCCGCGTGCATGCACATCTAGAGATCTAATGGTATACTGTGGAAGTGGATTCTATCGGTAGATCGGACTGTTCTGGGCATTTATCCTTGTCTTTTAAATCTAATGTGAATGCATTTCCGGTGCATGACCCTCACTTAGAATTGTTTTCTTACTCTTTGTTTGCAGCTTTAATCTAAATTTGGTTCTGAAATTGTTTATCATATTACTCGGAAGAGTGGAATTTTTTGAACACCTCATTAGATTTTAACACTGGGCGTCATCATCTTGCGTGGCAAGCTTCATCAGGAGATCGCACGATACGACGTGACGTGTGAACATTGAAATGTCGTTTCCGTCCTTGTATTGTCTTGTGATATTGTTTTTGTACTTGTGGATGACAGTGAAGTTGTAGTTGTGCTTCTACTATTTGTTTGGGAGTTCTCCTGCAGTTCCGGTTTGCTGAAGTACGGATTTGAAATTGATAATTTTGTTCTGTGTCTTCGGCTTGATCGGAAGATCTCACGATCATTTTCCCTTGCATGGAATTATTAGTCTTAGGCGGATTATGTAATGTCCATTTTTGTTGCTTCAATCGAATGCAATTGAATTTCTGCTGCGTAACTTCCTTTGCTCGAGTATTTTCGGTCTTCTAGTATGTCACCCTAAACCTTTTTTTGTATTTGACGTGAATTCTAAATCTGCATCCCTTGTTAGTGCTGTATTCTAGGCTGCAGTGACACCGTAGAAGTATTGCTAATTTCCTTGCACTATGCAGCAAATAAGACATTCAATCGCTGTTCTTCAAATATCTACCCATGCGTCTTTTCAATTAGCGGTTCTGTTGTATTGCATATTGGTCGGGGGATCTCACGATCAATTGACGTTGTTTCTGTATGTACATGTCTGCGTACTGAGGCTTACTTGGTCTTTGCAGAAGGCGATGCTCTTAGTACTAACAGGGGATCGCTGCGTGAAGGGCGGTGTGGCGGATCTCCCACAGAATATCGAAATTCGGACCGGCTTCCGTGGTCTTCTCCGACATTTCGTTCAAGAAACTCACTGTGGTTTGTGGTCCGCAATGCAACTTTCAACACTGGCCGCTCTTCTTCGACGTATTCTACCGCCGGAAATTCTGTCAAGGTTTCTATTTTTTGCCGGGTCTGACAATCCATGGAAGAACCATGTGTATCCCCATCGTCGTGCAATACTGAAGACTGTCTTGAACATTCCTCGGACGCGCAGGGTACTCTAGAATAACAGTGTTGTAATGCTTGTCCTAGATCCTCTTGATTCGGAACGTCCGCACTTGCTTCAACCGGCGTTGCATGTGAGGGATGATGTAGATACTGTAGAGTTAGATCGTCCGCACATTATAGCACCGCCTTTTGATTGGTCTTGGGCCCCAAAAAACATGTAGTTGGAAGTGGACTAGCTGGGTTATATATCACCTGTTTGTTGCATCCAAATGATTATATAAGTGGCGAATCCACCTTTTCTATCTGACTGTAATTACACCTTACCAAATGTCTGTAATTGCATTTTGTTGCTTCATCCATTCTTTTGTGTTATGTGATACTTTGGGAAGTATCTTCTGAGCTCTCCCGATCTGTGATGTCGCATATTAATGCAACCCCGGATACAAATGTACCGCTTACAGCAAATGTCGGAGTTGACATCATCTCAAATTCATTGATTTGTTCGAACACTCTATCCCAAAGGAGTATATTTCCTTGCATCGGGAAATCTCCAGACCACTTAGCATCCCAAAGCAATTTAAATCTCCTTTGAACGGCATTACGGACTCATTGTACATACCATCGGGAAGATCTCCCGATGGACAGGACCTTCACAAAGTCCAGAATTCCCCGTAAATTCCAGAAGTAGTTAAATATGGCATATCCATGACATTTTACATTCATAGACATTAAACTATAGGGCCTCCGTTCATTCCCAATTGTTTTTAATTCACATAGAGATGGGTTTGAAATGGATATAAGTTGCATATTTTGTCAAATGGATTTTTAAAAATGATGTTGACATTCCAAGCAAACTGCAATGTTAGCACTGATGCATTAGACATGCGATAATGGACGTACACAAAAACTGTGAACTTTAAATTCATGGAATTCTTTTCTTCTTTAAACTTCAGTTCATTTAAGATGTCCAGCTTCAGATTGAAGTAATTCAATTTATTCATTCTAAAAGACTCCATTTTCAATGAATTTATATAATTATGGAATTTGGAAGTGGCTGGAGTATATGTATTTAATCTAATTTAAAGATAACTATGCATAATTTTACTATGTATTTGATTTATTAGAAAAAGATCATGACCTTATACAATGATAAGATACAATTGAATTTTAAAATTCTCATAATGATTAAAATTTGTTCATCATTTAGTATTTCACTTTCAATTGCTATAGGTCATGGTTTCATATTCATGCCAAATCATTCAGTAGCATTCATGATGAGAGAAACCACTAACATTGAGCCAGCACCCATTTGTAATGGTACCGTCCAATGTGCAAGCCATCATTGATTTTAAGAGCCCCATTAATTTGTTGAAATGGAAGGCAATTATGCTTGCAATCATTTCTTTGCCTTCAAAAAGCCTCTAAATTTCTACTGAAGTTGTTTAGGGATAATTTTACTTACATCTTCAGTTCTTTCCTTCCAAAATTTGCAATTTCAGTCCAATAAAAAATGAACCACTAATTTTGCTATTGTTAACAAAACCCAATTAAAACTTTATAAGTAATGGGCACAATGTACTAACTCTTATTTTTATTTTTCATGTCAAAGGTTATACGTACATGATGTTTAATAAAGGTCATGGCAGATTCAGTTTTGTGGTTATGTATTGAAAACAAATTAAATTCTGAGCTTAATGCGGCAATACGTTCATGGATTACAATTTAAAAGAAAAAAAATACCCATATATATAACTTCCACAATTCATTTATCTCTATGAAGGCTTACCTTAAAAAAAACTGCTCAAGTCATAAAATTTAATGGAGATTAAAGGAGGGAAAAAAATGTGCAAGTTCCAAACAATCCCCACATTAAAAAGAAGGGGCACAAATTTAAAAGGCTTATACACTGTAAATGTGGGGAACATTTGGAACTTGCACATGTTTTTTACCCCTCCAATCGCCAACAAATTTCATAACATTTGGAATTGAGTTCCCTAAACTAGAAGGCGTGGCTTATTTTTTTATTTTTTCATTCACGTAGTAAATGAAAGAGAAAAGGTTTACAAATTTAAAAGTCTTGTGGAATGTAAATGTTGGAAAAATTTACAACTTGCACATAAATTTTTTTGGAGGTAAACAAAATGTGAAAGCTGTAAAGGTTCTACATTTTGTTTGGGGGGGTAAACGAAATGTGGAAGTTGTAAATGTTCCATTTTTTTGGGGGGGGGGAGTTAAACAAAACGTGGAAGTTGAAATTGAATTCACGTTTAGATTCCACCAACCTCTGAAATAGGTGCCCCTTTTTTTTAATACGTGAATGACAACAGAAAAGAATAAACCCTAATAAAACTGTAGTTCGAGGAATATAATCCGAAATGTCATGAAATTTTTTGGTTGGTTGGGTGAAACAAAATGTGCAAGTTGTAAATGTTCTTAATATTTAAGTCCCACAAGCCTTTCAAATTGGTGCCCCATTTCTTTAGTTTGACTACATAAGTGAAAAAAAATTAAATATGGCTGCCTTGTAGTTTCATTGTCATTGTGGACTTGTACTCCAAATGTCATGGAATTTGTTGGCAATTGAGAGGGTAAAAAAATTTGCAAAGTTGTAAATGAACTCCACATAGAGAATACATGTGGGGATTAAATTTTTGCCCCTTGATTACAAGAATGAAAGGAAATTTAAGACTAAACCATGCCCTATAGTTTGTAGAATCCAATCTCAAATGTCATGAAATTTAGTACCGCTTGGAGGAGGGATAAAAATGTGCAAGTTCCAAATAATCCTCACATAGAGAATGCATGTGGACATTAAATTTTTGCCCCTTACTTTTGAGAGGAAAAAAAATTTAAAAATAAGCCATGTCATACAATTTGTAGAATCAAACTCGAAATGTCATGAAATTTAATGGCGATTGGAGAAGTTAGAGAAAAAAATGTTCCAGTTTTGAAGATAGATAAAAGAGTGCATAGTGCACATGATTTAGTACATTGTATATTACTAGGGAAGCTCTCAGTTATTTCAAAATTTTAGACACTATGAACTAACACTTGAGTCCCTTACTACATTTTTGACGCACATTGTTTGCTAAGTTCTTATAAGTAACCCACTCGTGCAGAAAGTAAAAGTGTTAATTGTTGTTGAAAACATCTAAAATAGAAAAATAATTTTAATTTAATTTTCACACAACAACGAACTTATGATTCTCTAAATCCAAAATGAAAATGATTTGACTATATTCATGTGGCCATTGCTCTATAATTTTGGTAAGTCACTGAGTAAGTTCTAAAAATGTATAAAAGAAAATTTAATTTTCAGAACAAATCCATATTTACTAATCAACACATACCTCCAATGAATATAGTCTCTCTTCAAGGGGCGAGGGGGGGACTAAGTTTAATATGTATTCCATAGATTTCTTACATTTATAAAGCAATCGCCTTGGTATAGTAATATATTATTATTTTTTTCATTAGTCATTGGAATTTTCTTGAGGATTCAAATTATTTGATGTTTAATATTTGGTATACTATTCAATTATGCCATGTTATAAGTTTTGAAAATTTCATTATATGCCATTATATTTCAAATTCATTTTTAATGAATTTGATCTAAGCGTATGATAGGACAGAAATGCCAAAATTTATCCTTTGAATTTGATTCTAAATAGGAAAGGTCTTCTACGGTATTAGAACTTCTTGTGAGTGCTTGTGCAATTTATAGGGGGGAATTATTTATGAATACCATATAATGAAATAGGTGATTTATAAATCACTAGTTATTGCTTCAAGGATTAAAGAATGCAATTAGTGGACCAAGATTAAACAAAACAAAACAAAACAAAACAAAAAGTCTAAGTTGAGGTACCGGACTATAAGAGAACAAAACAAAAAACAAACAATTTAAGAAGTCTAAGTGAGGGTACCAAACCATAAGAAAATAAAACAAATAGCATAATTTAAGGTACCAACTACTGTAGCCCTGTGCCCTTGCCACAGCCACAACAAAAGTTAAAATCATTTTTAAAAGCAGAAATAACTCAAAACCTAGAACTTTCCCACCGCAGCAACAAACACCACAAAACAAAGCTTGTGCACCCCTACTTGTTGAAGGCTGTCAAATGGTAACTATGAAGAACATGGTAAATTATTGACACACGGTTCAAAAGATATATAATTTAGTAATTTTTAAGATCCAAAAAAAAGTCAAAAATTCATAATTTACCCACTGCAAGTTGGAACGCCAGGAAATCAAGCCCGTGCACCCCTCTTTGCCAAGGGCTTTCAAACGATACCAAGCCCTACTGTACTTTCTGCTGTGGCCCTACTAGTAAAAAAATAATTTTTTAATTCCAACAAAGTTAACTTTGAAATTCAGTTACTTCTCTATAATAGATCGAAACGCCACGAAACAAAGCCCATCCACCCCTCCTCGCCGAGTGCTTTCTGACAATACCAAGCACGCCACCGAGGGACGCACAATCAAGGAGATCTGAACGTGACAAACAAAATAGAACAAATAGCCAAACTTAAGGTATGGACTAGACAACTGTAGCCTTGTGCCGTTGCCACACCCAAAATAAAAGGAAAAGTCATTTGAAAAACCAAAAATAACTCAAGATCCCATAACTTTTCCACTGTAGGTCCACATGCCACAAAACAAAGCCCATGCATTTGTCCTCACCAAGAGCTTTCCAATAGTACCAAAAATGTGAGAATGTGACACACAGTTCAAGATACATAATTTAACGTGATTTAATAATTTTTAAGAACAAATAATAATTGAAGAATCGATAATTTTCCCATCGTCGGTCCCAACACCATGAAACCAAACCCGTGCACCCTTCCCCATCGACGGCTTTCCGACAGTACCAAGCATGCCGTCAAGAGACACACAGTTCGGGATATCTCAACGTGAAAAACAAAACAAACAAAATAAAACAAGATAAACAACGAATATACCATGCATACTTAATAGAAGACAAACTTAATAGAAGACTAGTGTAGCCTTGTGTTGTTGCCACACCCAAAACAAAAGTAAAAGTCATTTTAAAAACCATAAATAACTCAAAAACCCATAATTCTCCCACCATTGGTCAAAATGTCACAAAACAAAGCCTCCTTCCTTGTCGAGGGCTTTTGAACGGTACCAAGAACGTGAGAATTTGACACACGGTTCAAAAGATACATAATTTAACTTGATTTAGTAATTTTTAAGAACAAAAAATAACTCAAAAATCGATAACTTTCCCACCGTATGTCCAAATGCCACGAAACCAAACCTGTGCACCCCTCCATTCTCTAGGCTTTCTGACGGTACCAAGCACGCCACCGGGGGACGCACGGTCCGGGAGATCTAGATGTGACAAACAAAGAAAACAAAACAAATACGGTGTCTAAAGGTATGTGTACCAGACCTAAAGCACGAGTTTGATACCGAACGTGGAGGTTTGGGATCCACCCTGAGGTTCGGCACCGACCCTGCCTTGCATTTGGTGGCTAAGATTGGGGTCGGTCAGTCGTCTCCCTCCCGGCGCCGCACTTTTTTTTTCTTTGTCCGTTTTTTTTCCACTGCGCTGTTTTGCTGTGTTTCTCCGTGTTGTTTTCTTTTGTTTCTTAGCGCTGCCATTGAGTGAACTTCATTTTTGAAGAGTGATGTGCGCATTGGAGGTTGTGTTTGCCATTCACGGGTTCTGAATTTGCAGAGTTTACATTTGAGAGTTCAGTTGAGATTTGCAGATTTCAAAAGTTGAGTTTGTGGAAGCATTCTTGAGCGTTTTCGGAGAGTGATTCTTGAGTGCGTTTTGTAATTGCGGATAGCAACGAACTTGAAGGTGTTGAACAACACTTTGTAATTGCGGACGTAGAACTCAACATCTTCAGGGTTTGAGCAGCAAGAGTTGAGCAACGTTTTGTAATTGCGGACAGCAACGAACTTGAAGGAGGCAATTTTTTCTCTCGGTAACAGGGTTGTCTTGTCTGACATGTTTTTGGGTTTAGGTGTCGTGTTGGACATCTGACGTTGCGTGTCGTATAGGACAACTTGACGGATGGGCATCGTACCTCGTTGCACAAGGGTAAAAAAATTTATCCCTCGGTAGCTTGATTTTGCCTACGTGGCAAGCTCCAAAATCTGACGTGGAAACTCACGTAAGCAATTGCGGGTGGGGGCGCATGCAGGTCATGATAAGGCAACATCGGGTCCAAATTCCAGGGCGACATTGGGTCCAGGATGAGGGGCGACTTTGGGTTCAATGGCGACCTCGGGTACAGGGGGACAGGGCGAGTTTGGGTCCTGAGGCAACCACTGGTTCAGGGGCCTCTCGGAAACATCGGGTGAGGAACGCTAGGCAACTTCGAGTCCTTCGGACCTTGGGTCCACCGCCTTGGGTGACCTCGGGTTCAAGGGCAACCGCAAATTGAGGTTTAGGCGGGCAACCGCGGGTTTGAGGGCAAGTGCGGGTCTGAAGGCAACTACATGTAATTTGAAGTGCGGCTGCCGGTTTAGGGGGCGACTGCGGGTCAAGAGGGCAACCTTGTGTCTACCTTTTTAGGAGCTACGCGGATATAGGTCCCTCTTAACTCCTATATGCCCAAAACCTTCTTTTAGTTTTACAGATTTGCTATACCGATTTGAAGTCTTCCGATCCGCTTTTCACATGTCAAATCTTGAAACTGGTTACATTCAAAAATATGAAGTTCAATGGGATAACATGTATAACCCCTATCAAATAAGCTATTTAATTACTCAAAATGAAGCTTTTACTTACAAATAAGCTAAAAGTTCAGGAACTTCAATTGCAAATTTTTACTACAAAATAGATAAGCCAAACCCTTCAAACACTATTATCTACTATATTGCCTAGACATCTAGTTCCTTGGTCTGTAAGTGGAATCGCTTTGTACTTCATCAGTGTCAGGGTCCGTATCCTCATGCAACTCTGGGGGGCTCCTATTGTCCCTCGAGCTCTCGTTCTCGTCATCTTCTCTTGTTACTGGTTCATTTTGTATCTCACATTCAATCTCAGAGTTAAGGTTCCGTACTTCAATATCTTGACCACCCGGGACTTCCGTTGGCACCAATTGCTTCGTGAGCCTCCTTGCATTGGTGGTTCCATCAATGTTGGACCCTTCTCTATTTGGTTGACCAACAATTTGCGTGGAACATCTCGCCCCCATGCTATATTGTTGGACAACCTTGTTTACATGTTTAATATTCCTCTGTGTCCTCTCATCTCTATTCCTGAAACGCTTCTTTCTTCCTTTTTTGCGTCCATGCACTACACGTGATGATTCTCCAAAGCTAGATAGAGGTGAAGGTTGAGTGGGCTGTGGAGCTGAGCCACGAACGTCTTCATCAACGCTTGATATTGCACGTCGGTGTCCAAGCAGCCTTGCTAGAGGGGTAGGAATAGACCTCCTGACTGTAGCAAAGTTCGTGGCTCGTCCACAATTGAAGGGTACATTATGCATCATGTTCAGGACTCTATCCAATGGAACATTATCTGAATCATATTCCCCAACATTAGATGTTCGAGTGTTTCCTTCATTTAATACTGCTGAAATTGGAATTCTCTCGTGTGGCACTTCATCAACGAGAGGTGCCTCTCCTTGCCATTCACTTCCTAAACTTCTACGTGCAGCGCTCCGAAGATTCATTGTTGGGCTCAAAGGCACCCGTGCTAGTACCGGAGATCTCGTCCGCCGTGATGATGCTGCCATAGGACTACGTAAGCCTTCTTCGTTCAATACTGCAGGAATTGGAAGTCTCTCATGTGCCACTTCATTGATTGGAGGTGCCTCAGCTTGCCGTTCACTTCCCCAACTTCTACGTGCACCGCTCCAAAGATTCATTGCTAGGCTCGAAGGCACCCATGCCGATACTAGAGATCTCGTCCGCTGTTCTGATGCTAGCATAGGACTATATAAGCCTTCGATGTCCAAATCGGGAGTTACTTCCCTCAGCGGCGATAAATCCTCTATCGGATCTGCATGCCACGCACGAACACGGACCGGTGAGGGTGAACGTAAGACTTCTTCCTCAGTTTGATTGTTCCCATCATTGCCAGCCGCAAACATATTTGGATAAAAATGTTGTCGTCGATAAGGAGACACATGAGGAGGAATCATTGCAACCCAGATATTGCCACGTAGACACTCCTCTTCGTCCCTTCGGTTCTCGTTCGCTTCTATGAAATCGGAAATCACTTCTTCCTCATCTTTCGATTCCAATGGCTCATCGTGCTCTGAAGCCTCATCCTCATCTACAAGGAGGTCCTTGTAGAAAAGAATAGGGTTATTGTCGTAACACAAGAAAGCACAAATCCCTCCTTTAGGTGTTAAATTAGTGTAAAACACCTTAGATGACTCGTGTATCGTTCCCACAGGATTTCAACTCATAGTTTCCTCAAAATTCCCGGAACAGGATCCGGAATACAAACCCAAGACAAAAGGAATCCGGGATTGAAATTTGGAAACTATACTTCCCTATCCGTACTCCTTCAACTTCTCCCTATTTCAACCTAGTTCTCAAACATATTACCAATCAACAAGAACTAGGTTTGAATCTCTTCCTGAAAATACCAGTAACTTAGTATCCTACTTGACTAAATGAGGAACCAGGATGAGTGTTGTAATCCTGTACCTTTCCCGGATCCGGATCTAGTAAGCAAAGTGAACCATATTATAGTTTAACCTCTTCATTAGAGGGATCCGCTTTTGAGATTTAGGAAGGATACGTAAATCCTACCCTCCACTAGATTAAAGTGGCTGAAGTTCCACTAAAAGAGAAATAATAAAGAAAACAAAGAAAGCTGAAATGCA
This sequence comes from Pseudisothecium myosuroides, assembly GCA_951799445.1. Classification (NCBI taxonomy): domain Eukaryota; kingdom Viridiplantae; phylum Streptophyta; class Bryopsida; order Hypnales; family Lembophyllaceae; genus Pseudisothecium; species Pseudisothecium myosuroides. Next base: position 3,644,497 of record OX637297.1, read on the forward strand.
AGTTTTTCCTCACAGCTAATCCGGGAAATTACCTCAGACTAGAAGGTCACTCAGGAAACCCCTATAGTCCCACAAATACTACAACGATAGACCTATCCGGGTAGAACTCCAAGAGCTGGATCGGGTACCTCATTAACTAACAGATCCCATCTACCTTCTCGTTCCTCTCTTCCGGATATAGTAGGACCTCATCAGACGTTGGCTAACGCTCGAACTTCAATATGAAGACTCACCTAACCTAAGAATGGCTATCCCGCTCAGAAGAAATCCAAGGAACATCAATAGCTGGAACTTTCTCTTAGTATGCAAGATGTCTTTAACCAATCCAAATACTCCCAGAACCGGATCCAGACAAAATCCGGGGATGACTCTTCTCCTCAAATCTTCACTCCCAGCATACCTGAACTCACAGTGATCAAAACACCGCCTAACCCCTCAACACAAGACCAAGACTTTTCAGACCAGTACTCATGGAGTTGAAATCCAAGCTTTCTTTTCAGAAATGGAAATAGGAAAACAAGAATATGAAAACGCCCAAGGTTGAAACTAACTTCCAACTCCTAAATAACAACTCAAGGGAAACCCTAAAGGTCCCCAAAAATCCAAAGTACAGGACCAAAGAATGACACGCGTCATTCCTTATCCAACTAAGTTGACTTCCTACCAGTTGATCCGCAAAATGTGGATCTTAGATCCTAATAACCCGGAAACTAAAGTCCAGGTGCATCTTACTAAGAAGCAGCTAACTAACTGCTTCCTTCCTACCAAAAACTTGAGTTCTAATATTAACCATGCAAGGATTAACTCAAGGAACTTCTTAACTACTTCTTGGCCTTCTTCGGGGTAGGTTCCTCTTTGCCTGCTCCTTTCCGGGGTGGTTGTTTCCGGATTGGGGATGGCTTGACTCCCTTCGATGTCGTCCCCTTTGATGGCGTCTGTGCCTTACCCTTGAGCTTGGAAGGAGAAATTGTCTCTAGGTCTGAATCTTCCTCTGATTCAGAATCCGGAATCTTTATTGGCTGGGATCCGGATTCCGTTGGACTATCCTCTTTCTCCAACGTGCTTGGTGACTCTTCTTCCTCCAAGTGATCACTCATGGGGGACACCTCTCTGTCGCGCTTGGCTGTTGTCTTTTTCTTCGTCGTGCTGGGGACCTTCGGGGACTGCTTCGAATCCTTACTTTGCGGGGTCCCGAAGTCGGATCCGGACTTCCGGGTCTTCTCCTTGGATCCGGATGCACGTACTAAACCCTCCCCTTCCTCAGACTTCAGCTTGGAGGTTCCCTTCCCAGGTGTCTTCTCCTCCTTCTGCTTGTCTTTCGGCTTCGGTATTACGGGTGGGGATATGGGCGCCTTCTTGGTATCTTGATAGAATCCCGACTGCTGGAGTACATCCCGGATCTCATACATCATCTTCTCCATTGATGTTGAATACTCCGCCAGCACCAATACTGTCTTCACTGCTGCCTCAGATCCCTCTTTCAGAATCCCTTCGTCAAACAACTTTGCTTTGTTGATCATACTACCCGAGTAGGATACAAAGCTCCGGACTTTACGAAGCATGTCCTCAGCATGAGAGGAAAGTTTCCTAATCTCCTTGCTTCCTGCCTCACTCTTCTCTAACTTTCGGGTCAGTTCCTCATTCCTCTCGGTCAACTCCTTAACCCGGGTCTCCCGCTTCCGGGACTCTCTATCTCGAAGTAAACCCTCTACTTTCTTTGCGAGTCTGGCTACCTCGATTCCACCAAACAGTCCGCACACATCCTGGACCGCTCCTCTCTCGGCACTCAGCTCCTCACGAATCCTCTCGAGATCCTTAATAATCCTCCCAAGCGACTCATCCCGTAAACTTTCCGGTTCCGGGGACTCTCTTTGTTTACTCTTGAGTTTCTGCTTCCGGGGTGAGACTATGATCCACTCTGAGGATTCTTCCTTCTTTTCTGAAGATCCTCCCTCTGATTCCTCTCCTACCTCTTCCTCCTGCTTCTTAGGAGGAATGATATTAAACTTCTGGATGGTGGCTGCAGCCTTATAGGTCGTCCTCTCATGAGCTCTAAGTGTTCCTAGATAATCATAGAGGTGGAAGAGAAAGGGGCCTATTGTTGTGGCCTTAGTGTTACCCAGGGAAGAGACCATCTTTCCTACTAAATCCCTCACTATCTCTCCCCAAAATACCTTCCTTTCTCCGCTCAGGGCACCAAAGATTGTGTTCGCCCAAGTCACTGTGATCCGGGATGGCCATTCCGGATACAGGATCGGAACTATGAACTCCAGCACTCTTCTCTCCCTAGCATCCTTGCAGTCCGCAATAAGGTAACCATCCTTCTTGTGGGGAGTGTCAGAAAACTTACCTTCGACAAATTTGTGTGTCCGGGAAGCCATCCCGTCTCCTGAGCGAGGAAAGTCGTAAACCGCCTTCTAAGTTTCGAGGGTCCATTTCCTTGGCAGCACTCAGTGCGTCTTGTCCCACTCGTTAGACTGGTCCCTTGTCAGCTCCCAAATCATCTCATCATCCCTCAGGCTCCATGGTCGACGTAGGAATCCGAGGCATCTGATTTGACCCAAGTCCTCCTCTAACTGCTTCTGTTGAGTCTTGTCTTCCGGGATAACCGGATGGATAGTCTTGGTCTTGAAGATGACGGCCCCACTACCTTCACCCTTCACCATTGTACTCAAAAGTTTGCCCTCACTCTCTCAAACACAATTCTCACACAATCTCTCAACTATAAGCAGCTACAGATCCCTTCTCACAAACTCCGATACTATCCTGTCCGGATTCGGAAACTAGGAACTCTCTTTCTTCACGATCTGATCTGCAAACCACTGCTCTGAAAACCCCAGGGATGCTCCAAAATTCAGAATGAGAAATGAAGGCGGAAGTTTCCCATTCTTGGGTTTTTCCTTAGCTATCCGTTTCCACCCGTTTTAGGGTTACCGTTTCCGCCGCAATCTCGGAAGACTGTGACCATTTAAACGACTTTCCCTAACTCCCGGTAGAGCCGTTGGATCGCAGGATTGCCCTAACGGCTTCCTGCTAGCTCTCTGGTATCCTCCGGCACATATCTACACCCGGCCCGGGACTTGGGGTAACTTCCGAATTGATACCCTGTTCCGGATCCGGTTCCGGTTTTCTGGTCAAATCGAGAAATTCTAATTCCCCTTCTTAACCTGTTTATCTGTTTACAGTTATCCTAAAACAAAAATATCTTAATTTTGGTAAAACTCGTATTTAAGCTCTATAAAAGCTTAAAATTTTTACCATTTCTAACTCTTTTCTCTATATTACTAGCTAACTTGCCTTATCCTTCCATTTTGTGTTCCCACAATTGTGTCCACGTTTCTTACGTTCCAGTTTGTTGTTCGTGTAAATGTATACCAATGTCTCGGCCTTGGATGTGGCTAGGCGGTTTCGCACTTTATTGTGCACAAATGAATACATGCTCCAATTTCTTTCACATGAAGATACTAAGCACGTCAACCCAAAAAATCTCTTTGCAATCTTTGGAAGAGCATTGCCACCCACTTGGTTCCACCACTGATGAAGGAGTAATTTACATTGATTGATATCAGGAGCCTCCAACAAGGGGTCGAATGGACCAGTCTTCTCTTCAAATTGCGTCAGCTCCATCATTGCCTCATAAAAAGACACTCCCAATGGCACGCTCATTTTTTGTATGACTCGATTCAAGGCTCACTTGGCTTCTCCATCGTTAGGAATGGAAGGTAAATTTGTCAAGAAGGGGTTCACTAGTGCCCCCGCAAAGTGAAAGTCTATTCTCATCAACTTCCAACGAGAGTCAAATTGCTTCTCGTATCTAGCTCAAACTGCCTTTGTCTGAGACTAAACACGTGGGTTCTCAACTTTGCCATTATTACCCAAGCTTGAGGCATAGTCGGAATTTTGCCATCAAAATGACAAAGAGCCAGGAAGACGGGCTCTACCATGTACAAAAAATTGTCGCACCTTGTCCAGAATTCATTTGCTTTTATGTTTGTCTGACACTCCTTACCTTGGGCAAGAAGTATGCGCCCGTTTTTCCTCTGCTCCAAACTGAACTCAAATGCCATGTAGGTATCATCACTGACCACAAAGTTCAACGCTTGATGTAACTCTATCAAGCTGTCTATCATCAAGAAGTTGGTGGCAAAGCGTGTTTGAATTGGAAGTCTCAACGACTTGTTCGGTGTCACTTCCGAAACAAAGCCAAAGTAGATTAGTATTTTTTTATGTACTTCACTATATCCCTATAGTCTACCACCAATTCCTTCATCCTCAAATCTTTTCCCCAATCTTCCAAAAGTAAGTCTAGGATGTGTGCTGCACACCCTTGTTTATACATATGAGGGTACTTTTCTTCAAAGCTTGTCATGGCCCCTGTCATTACTGTAGCATTGTCCGTACAAAGTTGCACAATATTGTGAGGGCCAACCTCCTCTATGTATTTCGACATCTTCTCCGTCGTATAGGTAATGTCCTTTCTATCTCCCGTGTTATCCACCGATCTCAAAAAGACATCCCCAGTAGGACAGACCAGCATCATGTTCATCAATGGACGCACATTGGTATCAAACCAACCATCCAAATAAAAAGTTGCTCCGTACTAGCTGATAGAGTTCTTCGTCCGCTCAGAGACCACCTTTGTAACGGCTACTTTCTTCACATCTATCATCTTTGTTCGTAGTGCGTTGTACGATGGCGGGTGGTACACAATTCCAGCTGCTGCCGTTTCCTTGACTGCGTTCACAAAGGCAGGGTGCTGCACAACATTGAATGCAATGTTGGCCTCATAAAAGAAAGAAGCCCAAATCTTATCCAACTTCTACCAGAGGCCCACCTGTAACGCCTCATCCATACTTCTTTGACGGGAAACGCAAGGCCGATTAGGCCTTCTCTGGACTACGGCGGGAGTGGAATCTACTGAATTGGGAGTAGGAGTTGTTGTTTCGTTCATGCCAGTAGGGTTCGCTGAGACTTCCACCTCCACGTCCACTACAGGCTGAACAAGGGACTCTGCTACTGCATTGCCTACACTATCGGGAACTGGTGCCTCATACATCTCTTTGTAGCTCATGGATTTAGGAACAACCCCTCCACAATTTTCAAACTTCTCACGTACACACCTTGGCATTTCCTTACAACAATCTGATGTGGAATTACTGCCATGTCCAAAATGAATCAATGCCCTCTTTCGTACAAATGCTATGCTCCATCCACAAAAAATGCATTTCCGAGGATGGACCAAACCGTCATTTTTGGTACCCAAAACAAGCCAAGGGTCCCACTCCTTCGTGGCCCTACATGTATCGTTTACATTTGCTCCCCTCTCCACACCTCGTCCAGCCATAATGAAAACCCACTATGGATTCAGAGAAAAATATTGTACCAATTGACATGATAAAGTATAGAAAGTTATGACAAAGTCACTTGCTAAAAGAGGTCTTGTGAACCCCTTAAAGCAAGGTTATTGCCCTCCGATGAACCAAAACGTCAGCAGGAAGCCTCTTTCAAAGATTCAAGTCCAGAGTCTAATCATCGGAGCAAGTTGAGAGACTAATGTTGCCCCCTAGCTTTATAGTAACGAACTCCCTAGACCCGAGGTCGCCCCCTCAGCGACTGCGGATCCACATGTCTGAACCTGAAATTGCCGAAAGGGCGACTGCGGCTAAAGGGCGACCTCGCGTCAACCCAAAGTGTGACCTTGGGTCCTAACTGCAATTTTGGAATTTTGGGCGACCAAGGATTCGAAACCAACCTCGCGGAGAAGAGGGCGACCTCGTGTCCGAGGACAAACTTGTGTCCTTTGCTTATTCGACCTTGTGTCCTCTGCTAGGGAGAACTTGGGTCGTCTGCTAGGGCGATCGCATGTACAAGTGGCGACCTCGAGTCTTCTACTAGCTTGGCCAACCTCGGGATTAGAGCGACTGCGGGTACAAGGCAATTTCTTTTTCCCTTCCCTGAGAGTGCGACCGGTAAAAATATACAAAACTCTGATGTAGCGTAACCTTTTAATCCCTAAATTCACAAGGCCTTCTATGAACTTTGGGGAATTGCTTGAAATTGACCAAAAAAACAACTTTTTAAATGGTTGTATTTTTTCCTTTATTATAAACATACCAATTCTAATTAGACATGTGAGAGATCACTGAAAAGAAAAGAAAAATATCACTTATGATTCAAAGATTATAATAACTGATCGTGAGGGGCTTGAAATACTGGAAGTCACTTGAAGTCTTTCAATCCTCTTTTCACATGCCAAGTTTACAAAGGTGGTCACCAAAAAATTTGAGGTAAACGACCTATTCTACATAACCCTAATCAATTCATGGCTTCTCAAAATGTACTCTCCTTTTTCTTTAGGATTTCAAGTCTAAGGTGATTTCAACTCCAAGATCCAGTGCATTCCAGGTTCAGCTCCAAGTCAAGCCTTCAACAAGACAAAAAGTCATGATCACAATGGACACCCTTTCTAATGAATTTCTAAGGAGATTTTGTGTACTTCTGTGGGGCACTTCAATAAAACTTGTTCTGCCTTCTCATGTTTGTATACATCATTCCAAATTGTCGTATACATACTAAACTGTAAAGAATTTGACGCCCGTTGTTTCTTAACCCCTAAAGGACCGTTTGTTGCCTCGAGGGACAATTTGGGTCCAGGTAGGTTCCTGCGGTCTCAATTTTTTGTGAATTTTTTGTGATTTTCTCAGGGCGTGTATTTTTGTAAGAGCTTTGTGAATATATAATTTTTATTTTAATTGATGCCCAGGAAAAAAAGTTATGGCATAATAAGCAACAATGCAGTTTGGCGGGCAGCACCAAAAAAATCACAAAAAATCAAAATAATTTTTTTTCAATTTTTTTTTCAGAGATTATATTTTTGTCTACATGTGAAGCTTTATTTCATTCAATTTGGACTAATAATGAGAAAGTTAGGGACAATCTTAGTTTTTTGGGCAATCTAAGCATCTTCTAGGCAAAGTAACTTTTAGAATTCATTTTTGAATGCAATTTTTAAGAATTTAAGAAAAAATTGTTGGAATGGGTTAGATTTTCTTGCTAGAACAATCTTACTGTTGGGATTATTGTGATTCAATTCCATCTAAAAGCTATTAACAATTTAGTATTTTCTTCAATCTTCAACCCGTTTCTACTTAACAATTTTTTAATGAGTGAAAATTAAGTGTTTTTTTGCCTAAATTTTTTTGGGAGATTTTCAACTCAACTAATTAACATAAATAAGTAGAAAATTAAAATCAAGAGTGCAAAAAACTTGAACTAAAAAGATTCAAAGACAAAAAATCTAATTAAGCAAGGTGCTCAAAAACTTGTTTCTTTCACTTTAAAGGCATATATCTTGCAATCTACACAGTCAAAGTTTCTGAAATTTCTTCCACGTATTCATATACTAGTCAAGTATAGGTATAGTTGGATATGCAAAAAAAATAATTTTTAAAGTTTTTTGCTCTTCACAATAGAAATGGCAGTTTTGAGTGTAGTTTGATGGAAAAAAAAGCCTCGGTCCTTTAGGGATTGAAGTATTCGCTATTTCACAAACACACAAACGATGGAATTCATGTTCATATGTTTTGCCTCATCAATGAAGCACATGCAATTCACCATACTTGCTCTGCAATGTTCAAAATGGATGGTACCTTTTATTATATATACATGTCGTGGAAAGTACATAGCCTTAGTATAGCATCGCAATAAGAATACCAAGTCATTCAAAAAGCACCTTGCCCTTCTGTTTCTCTTTCTCAGCTTGTTGCTAGTGGATCACCACTCTCTCTTCTCTTTTGTCCTTACCCTTCCAATCGATCTTGGAAAAATATCCTTGCTCCCAACGTTTGATTATTAACTGATTGAAAGTAATATAAGCCTTGTTGGTCCCTTTGAGCTCTTTCAAGATCATTTTGTCTCTTAGATGACGGCCTAACTTCTCCTTCAGTTCCGCTACTTCCGTTTGACATGTCTCATCTTGCGTAGCAAATTTTTTCCAACCGTACACATCCACGACACGGTCAAGAGGGGCTCCGTCTTTAATTTCTTCTAGGAACTGTAACCTCGATCGTGCCACTTCCAAGCGTTGCTTTTCTATGTGCACCTGTTCTCGTCCCTTCTTGCACTTTCCAATTAGTTCAACAAGCCTTTCCTTTGCAAATGAGTTACTACAAGATTTGAATTTGCGGTCTCTGGAAAATTTGAGGTAGAATGCTTCCAACTCTGATATCTCTTGCGCTGCCAAACAAGTTCGCCCAGTTCCAATTTTTGCTTGTAGGCTTGCCACAACATTGCCAAGTAGATTTTGCATGGTCGGCTTCCACAAAATATTGCATTCTTCTCGTTTGCCAGCCAAATCTTCTTGAATCCCCCTGAATTGACGTTTATAAATCCCTTTCATGAAGGAAGAGGGAGACTCCTCGTAAGGGACATCTTCAAGGTATTCCCCTTTGAACGGTGCGGGTTCTACAAAAGGCACTCTCATTGCAAAAGGCACCACCACTTCTGGAATTTGGATATCTTCATCCAAATGATGATTGTCACCCTCTGGCCGGAGTGAAAGGACATACTGTAGTATTTCCTCATCATAAAGAAGACCGACCCCCTTTGGATCTACCACTACGAGAGGGGGTACGTATATTGCCAAGTCTTGGCTCCCCCCTACATACCCTTCTTTTGCTACCGCCAGTGGTAAATCTTCATCCATGGATGTGGCTTCCGATGGGCCCGCATTGTCGGGAAAAAGGTCTTCAACCAAATCATCTTCACTATCATAGCTTGGATGGTCAAACCAAATGAATTCTTCATCGGGCACTCTACACTTGATAAACTTCGTTAATCCTAGCCCAGTCCGCAAAGTGGAGGATGGACCTGCCTTCGGAATGTCTTCGGTGATCGGAATGTTTGCTTCCTTTGCTCCCTTCATGGTCCTCCAGTCTACCTTTCGCTCCAAGATGACCTCCGTGTATACCATTATACATATGAACAAATTGACTTCATTCCTAATCACCATAGCTATATTGTACATCGCTCAATTCACTTCGATACACCGTTGCACAAATGCCTCATGGGTGCAATAATGAAGATTGGCCACATTCCTACTCAAATGGTGATGATGTCGATGACAAGGGAATAGTTTGTCGATGTGGCACCATCCCACAAACGCCTTACAGATGTTCCCTATCCACACCCCTTGAATTTCCCTCCAACTATGATAGGCCTTTGCCTGCGGGTCAAGAAGGATGCATCGTTGCCTAGGCTAGCTCTTTCCTTTCGGCTTGGTCTTCTTCTTGTCGACGCCCATTGTATACGATTTCTACTTGAAAGACTAAAAAACTAACTAAATCAGCTATACTAGGATCCAGGTGCTAGCAGCTATACAAGTATGAAAACCCTAGCACCGGTCCAGTTCACAATTACAAAAATACGTCCAATCACAAGAAACTAACGTCGCACCAATCTCAAACAAGGATATCCGGGTTTAGCGTATATGGAACGAAAGCAAAGATAATGAATTGGAAAGGGACAAAATATCCCCCTTGCAACTCAAACCCCTAGCTCACAAGCACGCAGTCACCCACTTCGAGGTGGATAACAGGCCATGCGCAAAGCCAAGAGTGGACCACGGGTGGGGAGACCACTGATATACCCGCAGTCTCTTGGGGGCGTGTGCGAATCCGACAGTGGGTGCAAAAAGAGGGAACACACCCCATTTGAAATTCCCGCAATTTCAGAGGGGCGACCTTGGGTTGGGCAACCTCGGGCGCTTTTCTGGGAGAAGATCCATGTTCTTAAATTCAAGCATTAAGTTGGCCAGCTCCGTCTTAGCTGTTATTCTTTTTTGGTTTAGAGAATGCAATGGTAATTTCCATTTATCATTGAATTAGGACTAAAATGGGATTAAAAAAAATGGGGAGGAAGTAGAAACAAATATAAAGTAATGGAACTATTTTTCATTTTATTCAAATCCACTTGGGATTTGTTTTAAAAAGGAGGGAGTAGAAACAAATATGAATTTATAGAACTATTTTTCATTTTATTCAAATCCACTTAGGATTAAAAAAAAATGAGGAGGGAGTAGAAACAAATATGAAGTGATGGAATTATTTTTCATTGAGTTCAAATCCACTTGGGATTAAAAAAAATAGGGAGGGAGTAGACACAAATATGAGTGATAGAGCTATTATTCATTTTATTCAAATCCACTTAGGATTTAAAAAAATGGGGAAGGAGTAGAAACAAATATGAAGTAATGGAGCTATTATTCATTTTATTCAAATCCACTTGGGATTAAAAAAATGGGGAAGGAGTAGACACAAATAAGAAGTCATGGAACTATTATTCATTTTATTCAAATCCACTTAGGATTAAAAAAAAATGGGGAGGGAGTAGAGACAAATATGAAGTAATGGAGCTATTTTTCATTTTATTCAAATCCACTTATGATTAAAAAAAATGGAGAGGGAGAAGAAACAAATATGAAGTGATGGAATTATTTTTCATTGAGTTCAAATTCACTTGGGATTAAAATAAATGGTATGGGATTAGAAACAAATATGAAGTAATGGAACTATCATTCATTTTATTCAAATCCACTTAGGATTAAAAAAAAATGGGGAGGGAGTAGAAACAAATATGAAGTGATGGAATTATTTGTCATTGAATTCAAATCTACTTGGGATTTTAAAAAATGGGGAGGGAGTAGATACAAATATGAAGTAATGGAACTATTATTCATTTTGAAGCAAATCCACTTGGGATTAAAATAAATGGGGAGGGAGTAGAAACAAATATGAAGTAATGGAACTATTATTCATTTTATTCAAATCCACTTGGGATGAAAAAAAACGGGGAGGGAGTAGAAACAAATATGAAATAATAGAATTATTTATCATTGAGTTCAAATCCACTTGGGATTAAAAAAAATGTGGAGGGAGTAGACACAAATATGAAGTAGTGGAACTATTATTCATTTTATTCAAATCCACTTGGGATTAAAATAAATGGGGAGGAAATAGAAACAAATATGAAGTAATGGAGCTATTATTCATTTTATTCAAATCCACTTGGGATTAAAAAAAATGGGGAGGGAGTAGAAACAAATATAAAGTGATATAATTATTTTTCATTCAATTCAAATCTACTTGGGATTAAAAGAAATGGTGAGGGAATAGAGACAAATATGAAGTAATGGAGCTATTTTTCATTTTATTGAAATCCACTTGGGATTTAAAAAAATGGGGAGGGAGTAGAAACAAATATGAGTTTATGGAGTTATTTTTTATTTTATTCAAATCCACTTGGGATTAAAAAAAATGGGGTGGGGGGAGGGAGTGGTGTAGGATATTAAGTGATGGAATTATTTTTCATTGACTTAAAATTCACTTAGGATAAAGAATGAACTTCTCGGCACATATTAATAGGTTGAGAAGTATGAGTAGAAATGAAATTCATGAATAGAAATGAATACTGAGAAAAATTATACAAATGTATGAAACTTCTTCAGAGGAAAGAAAAAGAGTTAATCAAATTATCTCTTGAAGTTCTTTTCTTTAGGGTTTAGGTTTTAGGAAGACCTTTCAAATTGCATGAAATTAAACTTCACAATGTACACACTATTGCTTTGTTATTAACTCAACTGTCACATTTAATGAAAAATCACTCAATATAGTTCCGAAATACACAAACAAATGTCTCTTCATTGTCGAGCCTAGTAGGCTTGGCCGCTTTGTTTCTTGGGCACTTGTTTTTTTAATGCAATGGCTCTGCCCATATGTTTCCAAAAAAAAATAAAATTGTTCTAAATTCCGATCTGAGCTGATGCTGGGTGCGCCCTTCCTCTTGCGACTACTCCGTGAAATGCTAATATAGTGCGACCTCGAGTACTAGCCTCTGTTGTCTTTGAGAGAACAAGAAAATGGGCAATCTTGGGGGTGGGCGACCTCAGGTATGGCGACTTTGTGTCCTGGGCAAAATTGTGTATTGGGTGACCTCGGGTGCAGGCCTTCCTCCGTGGTGCCAAACTATGGGCTCTGTATAGACCTCGTGTATGTGGCAACTTCGTGTATGGGCGACCTCGGGTGTGGTGACAGCACTTTCTTCTTCTTCTGAACTTCACGGACATGGGCGAGTTTGGGTTCTGGGCGAGTTTGGGTTTTGGGCAACCTCGGGTACCAGGCAACTCCAGGTTTGGCAAATGTCATGATTTTTCTTTTGTTTCTAAGGTACCCCTAAATGTCACAGACTCAATTTTTACTTTTGAGCCTCTTGGTATTTGCTCTAAATGGAATAAGAAGGCAAAATTTTCACAAGTTGAATTAATTTTTTTGGACTAGTAACCGTACAAATTCAAACTAGACATGTCAGAGATCGCATAGGAAAAGAAAATACAACAATATCATTTAAAGATTGAAAGATTATAATGTTTGATCATCAGGTTGTTAAAACAATCTCTATTTTTGCATGTCAAGTCAGAAAAGTTGAAGACCAAAATAATATGAGGTTGAAAGGCCTAACAAATACAACCCCAATCAATTTATGACTTCTCAAAATGTACTCTACTATTTTTATAAATGAATTTTTAGTTCGATTTTTTCTCCAAGATCTAGTGTATTTGGGGCTCATTTCCAAGAGCCCTTAAATGTACGAAAAGTCTAGATTGCACTAGGTACCTTTGTACAAAACCTTGAATAGAGAAATTATAATCATTCATTTTCAAAATCGGATATTTGATGCTAAAATTACACTTCAAAAACAATCTTTCCAAAATTTGAACTATTCAAAATAGCAAATTGGTATGGTTTTATTTAACTTCAAAGTTTCTTCGACACCACATTTGGCTGCCTTGTGCATTTAGGGGTAAAAATCTCTAAGGCACCCAATTCTAAATGAAAGATAAACTTCCAAGAGGTCCCGGGAAATCGCTTTCCTCAGTGTTTATTTGGAAAATGAAGATTATTTAGTTCTTCTACTTTTGTCTACACTATATAATTCTGCCCCTTTGAATTTCCTAAAATTTCAGATCATGCCCTATATCTTTTGAATTCTAGGTTCAACCTATCAAGACGTGGTCGCCCCATCCAGCCGCGGCTAGGACACGCGGTCGTTGTACACGCGGTCGCCTTGTACCTGCACGCGTCTCTTTCCGAGAAGCCGAGGTCGCCCTAAGGCGAATGCGGCTACTTAAACGTTTGCACTCACCCACGGTCGCCACTTCCGGCCTTGCGCATGGTCTTTCATCCGCCTCGTAGTGGATGACTGTGTGCTCGTGGGCCGGGGGTGAATTTGGACTTGGGGGGGGGAAGTTTTTGTAGTTTTCATCCACGAACTTCCGGAAAACAACGACCACCTTCTCCAAAACCACAGCCATGTCAAATCCAGTGGGAGGTAGTCACACGAGGCGGAAGTCCAATTTGGACCCAGACAATCCAAAGCAGTTTGAAGTGCCTATATCTACAGGTCAAGTGACGGGGAGTACACGTCGAGCGAGGAAGAAGAAATAGAGGACAGCACATGAGAGGGACCCAACGTATCCTCCTATACCCTATATAAGGTATGCATATAAGGTGTGTTTGGAATGGTATGAGGGAAAAAGTGTAGAGTTCTTGGAGGCCACCTACTTGAGGGATCCAACAACGTGCAGCCCAAAGTTAACGGATGATTTGTCAACACAAATCTTAAGTAAGTGCAAAGAATCGCAGGAGTTTTGCGACATGGAGTTAACTTACAGTAACAATGTCTACCACTGGCTTGATGATGTTATCCAGCTATGCATCTTCAACACGCAAAGATTGATGGAGGAAACGCGACCGGAAGCCCCAAGGTATCCAGAAGATGAAGGTGCCATTGAATTCCGAGCGAAAATGGATTGGTGGGACAAAGCAACAATGAAACTCTCAAAGCATGGAGCGAGGGGATTCAAGTGGAAAAATGATGCTACAACGTCGGCGTTAGTGCGAGATGGTGGATTGTCTATCATATGGATCTCTCATTTGGCAAAGGTGGTGGCCCTCACTGGATACGATTGTCAAGGTGGATACAGAAAGGTGTGCAAGGTGCACATTGAAGGGATGGACACAATCCCGCCACACATCGCTCTTGCTGGAAAGATGCCAAAGACCGCAAACAAGCATGATGCGAGGGTGGAACAGTCGATAGAGGCCTTGGCATGTCCCTTAAATCATCCTGCTATAGTTAAATTTTTTGCCATTAACGAGAAAAGTATGGAATCTTACACATTATGGTGGAACGGTGGTAACCTTGATGAGTTGAAGTCACACGATAAGAAGGTGACAATAAGCGTTGAATGGAACAAAGTGAGGCGAGTGAGGGAACTTTCGGAGGAGAAACAAAAAGAAGTTAGCCTCTTTTGAAGGCATAAGGCAAAGTTGGCGTGGGCTCTCGTATTCGTGACTAATCTCATGCACAAGTCCTTGGTGTTGCACAATGACTTGTCTCCGAGGAATATAATGTTGCATTTTCTCGATTATTCGAACGAGATAATCCACGTTGGGATTTGTGATTGGGGAATTGCAAGTCGTATTGACGAAAAAGCCCCATTGCATTATGGATATCCAAATGAAGTACAGAAGCAGGAAGAACAATCTCGTCGTTGGTGGGTGGCTCCTGAGTTGTTTTATGCGTTTGGGCCTCCAAATTTGGATACGAGCATATCTATTATGCAATCAACGCAGAAATATACGCAACAATCGGACTCATACTCTATTGGAAAATTGACCGATTCGTGAGATGAGTGAGTTCGACAGGGACCTATTCAAGGATGCCAACGAATCTAGGTTCGCCACTAGTAGAAAACGCAGGAATTTTGACAGAATTTTGTTGATTTGGTCGCGTTGTCTTGAGCACTTTTTTGTTGATTTCAACAGAAATCTGTTAAAATTATCAAATTTCGATTGAAATCAACAAAAAAGTGCCCAGGACAACGCGACTAAATCAACAGAATCCTGTCAAAATTCTTGCGTTTTTTACTAGTGTTCTTTGCGTATAAGTTGGATCAACTCTTGCACCCAGACCCGAAGATTAGATCGACATGTATGGAGTTGATGACATCGCTGATGGCTCCACCATGGAACATAAAGCCCCTCAAGCAGTTTTCCGTGATTCACCTTTGTAGTGGGAGTGTAGGACTTGAAGTTTTGAGTTTAAAACTTTGAAGGAATGAAGTAGTTGGCCATATTTTGCGCCTCTCATTTTGTATAGGGTACATGATTACGAGAAAAAAAAATTCTAGCACATACAGTGTGTTATTGAAAGCAATTAATGTGTATGGAAATTGCCAAGTTCCACGTACATCATTTTGAATTTGAATTTCTTTGAGCAAATTATCTATAACTTTGGGATGCGATGCAAGTGGATTCATTTGCTTTGAAATATGTGAATAGTACACCTAAGATATGAAAAATCCATATATTGGTGAATGGATATTGTTGCATAGTCATTTTCTCATCTATTATTTCATTTGATAATGTAATAATGAAATTTTAATCCTTTGTAGACCATGAGTGCAAATGTTGAACAACAAATAAATGGAAGAATATCCTACACTTGCGGAAATGCTATTATGTATCTATTAATTTTTTACTAAAATTATTGTAATCATTTTAGAGCATTTGTATTGTGTACGATATAAAGATTTTCATTTGCAAAGATGATGTAGTTTACAAGGTCTGCATACTTCTTACTTGAAGAAATATATCTTTGAGTTTAGAAAGTGGCCCTTGAAATAAGAGGTGGATAAAAGAAGTCAAATAAGAAACTGAACCCCTAAAGTTCCTTGACTTTGTTTTCATTGAAAACGCTTTGAAAATGCCATTTCTAGTACAAGTACCAAATATTTGGAAAAAAACATTTTTTTCACACATGTGATCGTTGGATCTTTCCATATATTGTGTTGAAAATATTAGGTAAACATTTCAAGAATTTCCACCATGTGGATTGGAAGAGAAGCATTCAAACCCATTGAAATCATTTTTTTGGCCCTACGCAAAGTAGGGCAATTGCACTGCAGCAGCTCACTTGTCTATGATGGGAAAATGGCTAAAATGGTAGTGCTCTGTTTGACCTTTTTTCCGACAGAAGTTTGCTACAGGCTTTAACCCCTAAATTCCTGAGGCACCAAATTTTGGTGTCAACAAAACGTCGAAGTATCCTAAAACCTAACAGAGTTGCTATTTTTAATAATTTATATTTTTGAAATATTCTTTTTCAAGTCTAGTTTTAGCATCAAAAGTCCGATTTTGAAAATGATGGATTATGAATTTTCTATTCAAGATTTTGTGCAAAGGTATCCATTGCAATCTTCACTTCCCGTAGTGTTGAGGGCTTTTGGAAATGAGCCTTAAATACACTAGATCTTGGAGGCAAAATGACCTTAGAAATTCATTTAAAGAAATTGTAGAGTAGATTTTGAGAACTTTTAAATTGATTGGGATTATGCATGTTAGATCATATTCTTTTGATGACCAACTTTTTAGATTTGGCATGTGAAAAGAGGATTGAAAGACTTCAAGTCACTTTCACAATTTGAACACCCTCATATTTGAACATTATAGTCTTTCAAATCATAAGTGATGTTTTTGTGTTTTCTTTTTGTATGTGGCCTCTAACATGTCTAGTTTGAATTTGTACGGTTACAAACTTACAATTCATTAAAAATTGACAGAACTTAACAAAATACTGGCTTCTTGTTCAATTAAAAGCAAATTCCTAGAAGTTCAAAAAAGGCCTTGGGCATTTAGGGATTATCGCCTAAAGGACGAAACACCATTTTTTGGCAACATAGCGATTTAGAGTAGTTCACTACAAATGGAAAGTTTATTAAGCCACTTCGAAATTTTCACAGAAGATGTGTCTCAGGTGTAGATTCAAGGCCCAACAATTTTCATAACTTCTTACTACATGGTTAAAAAGTTATTGCATGATATGTCATTTTCCACGATCGGCGGGCAGCCCGAAAAAATTCTTGAAAAATCCCTTTTTTGGATTCCAAAAATTTGAAATTGCTTGTATAAATTTATATATGTATGGGAAGCTTTGAATCATTCCATTGGGATGAATGAGTCAAAAGTGAAGAGTAGTTGTAGTTTGAGGGTAGTTATCAAATCTGTATTCTAAAATAAACTTTGAAGTTCTGTATTGAATTGAATTTCTAATATTTTAGAAAGAAAATTAAAAAATTGGGGGTAGATTTTTTATTACAACATTACAACCGATGGGATTGGCATTTTTCAATTCGATAACAAAACTCTTTACAATTTAGTATTTTGAGTCATTCTCTACCTCTTTCTACTTACTATTTTTTTCCTATATGTTGTACAACTATAAGGGCAGCTGCGTGTTTTCTTGTGGTAGAGACAGAAAACGGATTTTTTTCAATTCAAACAATAATATCTTTCAATGTACATGGTGGAAAAATATGAAATTTTTTCCACATCTTTTTTAACCAATATATTACAAGATCCTACGGTTACGTTTGTTCAAATTTTTTTTTTCTAAAATTTGGTATTTGTATTTGAAATGGCAGTTTTGGAGCGGTTTTGGTGAAAACATAGTCAAAAACCTTTTGGGGTTAATCTGTTCAAATCATTTGGAGTTGTAGAACATATTAGAAAACAATTTCATGTGGAAAGAAGTCGAGAATGATTCTAAATACTAAATTGCAGAGAATTTAATTATGGAATTGAAATATGCCAATTCCAATGGTTGCCATATTGTAATAAATAATCTACATCCTATGATTTATTTTTCTAAGGGAAATATTGAAAATTGAGTAATGTAGAGGACTGCAAAGTTCATTTGAAATTAGAGAATCCAAAACTGCCTGCTAACCCAAAATCCTCATAACTTTTGATTCATTCATGGAAATGGAATGACTGAAAGCTTTCCACGTATAAATAACTCTAGAAAACCACACCAAAATTTTATAAAAAATGTTTACAAAAATGTTCAATTGGTAAGGCCGCCAGGTTTCAATACAAAGATAAAAAGCCACTAAAAAATGGTATGTCTATTTCAAAGAGCCTAAACATTACGAAAGGTATGTTGTGCATATGTAATCATATGATCTTCTATTGGACTGTTCTAAACATGTGAGGCTCCCGTTTCCCAAACTTAGACCGCCAATATTATGTATCAGTACTTTTGAATTTCATAAGAAGAGGCCAAAGCTTTAGGGTTCACACCCCCTAAAGCAAATTTCCGAAAATGTGGACACCCTTTTGCCAGGAGATGCGTTACTAGTAGACCTAGACGCACGGTCGCCCACTACGCGCAGTCGCCTTGGAAGCCAATATACGAGGTTGCCTAGTACTTGAGGTCGCCCTAGACCTGAGATTGCCCTAGATCCGAGGTTGCCTAGGACCCACGATTGTCTGGGATCCAGGACGCAAGGTCAGCTAAAACCTGCGGTCGCCTTTGTTTCCACACGATGTCCCCTTTGTTTCCACCCGCGGTCGCTGAATTCCCCTCCAGCGGTTGTGGTTCTGTAGACCCAAGGTCGCCCAGTACCCGAGGTCGCTTCCTGGAAGTGAGTCCGAAGTCGCCCAGACCCGCACTTGCCCCCACGAGACCTCGGGTATATGAGTGGTCTCCTGCACCCGCATTCTCTACTCCAAGCCCTGCGCACTGTCTTTCATCCACCTCAAAGTGGGTGATTGCGTGCTCGTGGGCTAGGGGTTAGAGTTGTGAAGGGGACATTTTGTGTCTTTCCACCTCATTTTTGTGGCTTTCGTTCCGTGCACCCAATTGTTGGCGGCTTGACATTTGGTTATTGTAAATGAGTATATATTTGTAAATGTATGTTTTTTTGTAAATGTAATATACAACGGGTTTAGGATTTTCACGCTCATGTAGTACAAGTTTAGTGTTAGAATATTAAACTTAGTACCTAGACTCGTTGTCCACATACAAAGTGATCGTCATGGAGGATGAGGCCCAACCAAACCCATTGACTCGGCTACAAAAGAAAGCGCGTCGTGACATGCCTTGGAATTTGACTGGGAAAATTCACAATTAAGAAGCGTGTGCCTATCCTTTTGTATCCACACATTAAGGCTTTCTTGGGTTGGAACAAGGAATCTGAGCCTTGGAGCTATGAAACAATTAAAAACTACGTGGATTGGTGCCACATCGACAAGCTGTTTCCGCTCTAGCGATACAAGCTGCACGTGGAGTCTAACAAGGCAAATCTTGGATATTGCAAAAATGAAGACTTCAAGAAGAGATGCCTTCAAGTACGAAGGGAGTTGTATCTAGTGGAGCAGCCGTATCAAAATGATAGTTTTCCTTTGTATCTTGTCCAAATGGTGTATACCGAATGTATACTAAAGAAGCGGGTGGATTGGACAACTATAAAGGGGTTGCCTATTGGAGACCATCCAGAGGACGCAACACTGTTGGTTCAAGATGAACGAGTTGATGCTGAGAAGAAGTTGACATTGGTTAAACTGGTGAAGTTGTGCATTCCTGATGAAGAGGTAGTGTGGTCGGCTGCTTCTAGCTCAGATGAGCACACCCAAGAATACGATGAGTATGATTTCGATGAAGACCTAGAAGCACTTGCTCTCATGGATTTTTATAAGTCAGCCTTGAAGGCGACAACTGACCAGAAGGGAAAGAAGAAGGTTGAGGAGCCCGACACACTGTTCCACAAACTTGAACAGTGCATGGAGGATGTGGAGCCCAAGCGCATGGACCACATATTCTTAGAGCGCGGTGGCGGTCTGAGCAAGGACGATTCTTCGGACAATGAAGATATGTTGAATGCTAAGATAGCAAGTGCACGAGAAGCTTTGTGTGAAGCCACAACGGAATAGGAAAACTTGAAGAAAAATGAAGATTCACCGGAATTTGACAATGGTCTTGTGTCATCTTTGCGGACGGAGTCTCAGGCTGTAAAGAAAGTCACTGCTAAAAATGACAAGTACTTGGTTGATTTGAAGAAAAGTAAAGATAATTATTTCAAGAAGAGAGAGGAGGGACGCGCTCACATGATGGATGATGTGACAGTATATCAAAGGCAACTCCAACTCTTGGAATGCAAGTGTGGGCAGGTGCAACATGAAAGGAAAAGCATCGGCATCCAAGTAGTTGAGAAAGAAAAAGAATTTTACAATATTGCAGTCCAATAGTCGGAGGAGTTATGCCCTTTCATTATGGCTCCTAAGTATGGTAGCACTCCCGAAGAATTAGCAATGCTTCGGAAGTTGTTGAAGCTCCACGAGGAGATGATACACGCGAGCTCTAGGGAGTTTCAGTTGCTGGAGTGCAACCTTCATTTTTTGTGGAAATGGCTGCAGTGGAGCAAAGATACTAAGGATGCAAGCCTTGTAGAACAAGAGAGGATTGGACCAGAGCCAAAGAGAAGCGATTTTGTGAGCAATACTAGAAGCATGTAGGAGCTCAGTACGAATTTGACATTTTGGGCACCCTTTTTTGGATGTAATGGACTTTGAATAGAAAAAGAAATTCCATTTTTTTCCTTCCAAAGTCCCTAATTGTCATTCTTTTACTACGTGTATTTGGACTATTTTTTAAATCATTATTGAGCCTTTCTTTTGTTGGGAACAAGAAAATTAATGATAATTTTATAATTATAGTTCAATTTTTATTTGTATAGAATAATACACGTTTTATATGTAGTTGTTGTTGGAGGCCTGCTTATTTCCTAAAATAACATTCATTTTCATTTACAATTACGGTGATGTATTTTCGGTACAAGAGCAACAATACCAATCCATTTTCTTACCAATATTTTTGTTCTTTTTCCAAAATAAGAACCCTCTTCATTTTGGTAAGTTATGGGACTACGTTGTTCCTGTGAAAAGAATACCATATTTAAGAAATCATGATAATTAATCCATTTTCTTTGTTTTTTTGAGAAATGTTTCATTTCCAAATTTTTTCCTAGAATTGTGAGAACTTAGGTTTACAAATGAGAAGAGTAATCGCATTGATATTCTTTTATTTTTATATTTTCCATTATGGGAAAGCCTCCAGTCTTTGGTAAGTTACGAATGAACCTTTTTTCTAAAGGAAGAAGAGCACTTATTATATTTCTTCTGTACATCTTAAATTTTTTTAAATAAGAACAAGAATTTGTATCTATTTATTTCAAAAAACTCTTGCTTAGAAGAAAAAGAGGTATGATTTTTTTCCTCCATTGTATTTTGAATTCTTGCTTTCTACTCATAGAACTCTATGCTTGGGTGAGTTATGAATTAACTCCTAAAGGACTAGCAAACGTTTTTTGGTTGTATAGAAATTTTGGGAAGGTACGTGTGACTAGAGATTTCCATATTTTTAGCTGAAATTTTAATAGAAGGTGGGCACAAGGAATATCGTTCATATGCACTAAATTTCAGCACATTTGGAAATAGGAGTCAAAAGTTATGGCCAAATATGTTACCTTTTATCGTAACTGGGTAGTCTGGGCAGGAAAAAAATTGGCAGAAATTTGATTTTTTTTTTAAGTATTCTTTTTCTCATAGATTATATTTTTGTCTATTTGGAAAGCTTTGGTTCATTTTATATGGATTTCTTATGAGAAAGTTATGGACATTCTTGTTTTTTGGGTAGTTAGAGCATCGTCTTGAAAAAAATAACTTGTAGGATTCATTTCTAAATGCTATTTTTGCAATTTTTCAAAAAAAAAAATTCTCATGGTTTAGTTTACTTGCTAGAACAATGTCACCATTGGGAATAGTGTATTTTAATTCTATCTAAAATATATTAATATTTTAGATTTTCCTTCTATCTCATGTCTACTTCTACTTAATCATTTTTTTAGGAATGATAATTAAGTTTTTTTGAATATTCTTTTTTGTCCTAGACTCTCAATTCAATTCTCCACTATAAAGATTTAAAGCTCAAAACTCTGTAGTGCAAAAATCTTAAGTTAAAAATGTTTAAAGTCAAAAAATCTAGTCCTGCAATGTGCTGAAATACTTGTTTTTTCCACTTTAAACGCAGAGATCTTGCAATCTGAGCGGTCAAAAATTCTGAAATTTTTTCTTCACATTTTCATACTAGTTAGGTATAAAATCCTATGGATAGATGTGCAAAAAAAATATTTTTCAAATTTTTTTACTCCTTGCTATAGAAATGAAAATTTTAAGTGTTTTTAGGCTGAAAAAAGGCCTTGGGCCTCGAGGGGTTAAAATTATTTGGATAAAGAACCTAAAACCAATTTTGTTTATTAGTATACGTGGATATATTTTGAAGCAAATAATATATTATTTTAGTTTTTTTCCGAAAATTGTGAGAACTTAGGTTTACAAATGAGAAGAGTAATTGCATTGATATTCTTCCAATTTTATGTTTTCCATTATGGGAAAGCCTCCATTCTTTGGTAAGTTACGAATGAACCTTTTTTCTAAAGGAAGAAGATCACTTATTATACTTCTTATTTACATATGAATTTTTTTAAAACAACAAGAATTTGTATCTATTTATTTAAAAAAAATCTTGCGTAGAAGAAGAAGAGGTCTGATATTTTTCCTTCACTGTATTTTGAATTCTTGATTTCTTCTTGTAGAACTCTATGCTTGGGTGATTTATAAATGAAAATTATTTGGATAAAGTAAAGGGCATCAATTTTGTTAATTATTATATCTGAATATATTTTGAAGCGAATAATATATATTTTTTAATCTATTTAGGAAGTTTTCAAAACTTTCCTTCGTAAAAGTAATTGCACCACTATTCTTTTATATTCATATTCCAAATTCTGGGGTACCTTGAAATTGAGTAAATTCCATTTGTTTTTGTAAGTAAGGAATGAAGATGATTTTAATAAGTTTAGAGCAGCCATTTTTTTCCTATATTATATTAGTAAATTTTTTTAGGGAATATAAACATTTTTTTTCATTTAAGATATTGTAGCCTTGTAGGAACTTTCCTTCATAAGAAAAAGAGCACCAATTTCCTTCCCTTCAGCCGCTGCATTTTTGGGAGGTTCAACATCTTTTTTTCATAGCCCACTGTGAGCTCCCAATTTGTCACTTGGGACTCGTAGAATTATTTTTTTGGAAATTTGCAATTTAAAGTTGATAAAAGTATAGAAAAACCCATAAAAAGAGTGTAGAACCGAAATAGGGTTGTGTCATACCCATTATAGTATTTGGTCTAGATTTGTGTTTTTTACTTAGAATCCCCCAAACCTTACTTAAAAATAGTATAGAAATAACAAAAAGGTTAGATTTGGGGGATTCGAGTCACACAGCCCCAAAAGGGCTAAATCCCACCATGAATGTGGCGATTCATGGCTAGGTCGGTCCGAGGGATCCACAGCGAGGCCACTAGGTCGGGTCCTAGAGTTAGATTTAGAATTCCCCATTAGATCGACGAATTCCCAAAATCCCGATTGTTAGCATGTAGGAGCCACTCACGCAAGACCGAGCCCGTGGAGGAATCTACAGCCCAGGGATGGTATTCTATGGTAAATCCCATGCCAGGAGTCCAACGGCAAAATCAGTTCGCCAAGATTCCTCCACCTGCAGAAGATTCCCGCACCGTCGCTAATTCGAGGAGATGGCCAGTTTTAAATCTCCATTGACCAATCGTGCCAAGTATGGAAACACACCCGCATGTCTTTCATGCGACTCCCTGAGAGATCACGTGAAAAATCCCGGCATCTTCTGACTTGCAGAAGAACCTTTTCCGGGTGGTCAACCCTCCTAACCTCCAACGGGAATTTCATGGAAATTACCCAGGTTACAATAAAATCTCACTAAAAATTAGACTAGCTTGTTTTATGTTAATAATGCGCTCTGTGAAGTTTCACGACATTTCGATAGCGACAAGTACCCGAACCGGCGAGATTCCTCGGGAATTAACCACGTGGCGGGGTCCCCGCCACGTTGACCGGCATCCCGGGCCCATACGATGGCGAAACGAAGTCAACCAAGAATCCTTCCCGACTCTCTCGCACCTATCGGAGACCCTAGGCTATTCACATTTCTCAAAATAGGAGACCCCCAAGATCTAGGATTTTACCACGATTTGGTTTTTAAACTAAATTAGCCTACGATGGGATTTTGGCTTCGGTACGGGGGGTGAAGGGATCTAGGACTGAATACGGCGATCTGGATCCAACGGCGCAATCCGTTTGGCGATTGGAGCTAATCTCCAAAAGTTAGGATGTTGGTCTAGCATAGATGGTAGAAGTAGAAATTTAGGATGTAGGATGAAAATCTTTGAGGATGAAGATGAAAATCCCCGTTGATAAGGTTACCTTAGAGCTTTAGAGAGAGGGGTGAGCCCTTGGGAAACCTATATAAGGGCCCTATTTCTCTCTCTAAAACACCCCCTCACTTTTGCTTAGGTCCGTGGGTCCAATTTGCTTTGGATATTTTGGCGTTTGAAGCCAAAAACCTCTATGGTGTTTTTGGAGCACTTTTTGCTCCATTGTTGCTAGATTTCAAGCTTTGAAGGTCTTTGGGGGTCCTTCTATCTTGCCTTGTGTACTTCTCGTGCGTTTGTTATACCCTTGTTATGAGTTAAGAGTCCTTGTTTCTCTCTTGTTGTACCTTTGTGAGCTAACTTGTGAGTTTAGGAGTCTTTTGGAGTCTTGTCTTAATCCTAAAGTCACCCCCCACCGTACCTTGGCGATGCCGCTTTGGGGGGCCTTTAGCTTGTGAAGTTGTGTGTCTTTACGTGTACTAAAATATGTGTTTTCTTCACTTACGTGTCCTCACTTTCTCCTAATCTTTCCCTTGTTGCGTGGACCCCCCTCAGGACGGCGAAGCTTTGGCTTTGTCACATGTGTTTCTAAGTTTGTCTTTTCTATCTTCTTCTAATATCCCCCTTGTTGCGTGGACCCCCCCTCGGGACGGCGAAGCTTTGGCTTTGTCACGTGTGTTTTTTAAGTTTGTCTTTATACCTTCTTCTAATATTCCCCTTGTGGTGTGGACCCCCCCTCACGGCGGCGAAGCTTTGAACTAGTGACAACGTCAAGTCCTACAGTGTGTGTTAAAATACTCTTAGACGGCGGAGCTTTGAACCCGTGGAGTGTCACGAGTTCTAAAGTTGGTGTTAAACCCAATCTTACGGCGGAGCTTTGAACCTCCATAGCCTTAGATTCCAAAGTCTAGTTTCCAAGACCTCCTTGGGAAAGTCTAGAGTTTAGCTTCCAAGATATGTAGATTGTCAACAATTTCCGGCTCTTTGGCAAAACTAGCCTTGCTTTAGTTTTAATACCTTAGATTTATGGTGCAAAAAATCTGGTTACCTTAAGTTTTTTGCAAAGTCCATCTACCCTTAGTTTTTTTTTGTAAAGTCCAGCTACCCTTAGTTTTTGCAAAAGTCCAGCTACTTTTAGTTTTTGCAAGTCCAGCTACCTTAGTTTTATTTTTGCAAGAATAGTTTTAGCCCAAGCATCAGTCCAGGCCATCAAACCAGCATCAGTCCAGGCCATCAAAACCAGCATCAGTCCAGGCCATCAAACCAGCATCGGTCCAGGCCATCCAAACCAGCATCAGCAAGGCCATCAAATCGGAACAAGCAACCAGCTGGTCCCCGTTTAGTTTGTTTATTTTTATTTAAATAAATAAATAAATATAAAATAAATAAATAAAAACTTCCCGACCCCCCAGCCAGCCAGCCCCTGCCGACCAACCAGAGGGCCAGGCCGTGGTGGGCAGGCCGTTGGGGCCCCAGCATCGAACTCTCCTTTTTTTTGACTGCGTTTTTTTTGGTTTTTGATTTTCTAAAAATCAAAACAAAACCAAAACAAAACCAAGAAGGTTGGACGGATTATTTGCTAAACTAGGGGTTGGGGTAGGTTTAGAATTGACACAAAAAACACAAGGGAAGAGGGAGGAAAAAGTGGAGAACCCTTGCACCTGCATACACTCTCACGAAGCACACCTGCATACACTCTCACCAAATACACCTGCATACAATGGAAGGAGATTAGAGAAGGAGGAGATGAAGTAGGCAAGCAAAGGTGGGAGACGATAAATAGTAGCCTAGGTTAGGAGTAGGTAGGCTTAGGAAAGGAAATCTTGAGAATTCATAGTGACCGATAGGAGGAGGATTAGGATGATACAAAGCAAAGTTGTGTAAGAGGGTAGGAGGACCATTTAAACCCTTCTCGTAGTTTGAAACCAGTGTAAGTCTCATAAAAGCTTAGGTGGAATAGTGCTAGTGTAGAAGAAAGAGGAAGAAGGGAAAGAAAAGAGGAAGGGAAAGAGGGAGTTTAGATCATCAAAAATTGTAATATTTTCTAAAATAAGCGGTGAGCTTGGAAAAAATTCAAAACAAAGCCAAAGACTACCATGGAGCGTGAGGATGTACACGTGGACGTGGACGAAGATATTTCTGACACCGGTAGTGAAGAGGTGAGTTTTTAATTTAATCTTTGATGTTTCTCCCTAATTAGCATTTATTTTCCTAATCAGCCCTTAGAGCGTGATTAGCATCCGAGATTAGTGCAAATTAGAAGTTTAGATTCAAAAAGTTATAGATTAGTGATAGAGGTTTCCAAAAACATATTACACTTAAGATTCGACCGTAAACTGACCGCGTTAGGCTAAGTTAAGCGGTAGGGGGTAGAACGGAGGAATTTTAATTAAATTTGATCCACAAGGAACAATGGACGGAAATTAGGATTAGATTAGAAGGAGAATTTAGGATTAAAATTAAAGATCAAATAACGGTTAAAAACCTAGAGTTAAATTAAGATTTTAATTAGGGAAGTTAAAATTCAAAAGTCGAAATTTGGAGTTAACTTTGGGAAGTAAAAAGTAGAGTAGGAAATAGAAGTCAAAAGTAGAATCCACTTAGGAAGTAGATAGTTGAGTTAGGAATAGAGTTAAAATTAGAAGTCAAAACCCTAGAGTTAAAAGTTGGAATTAAATTTAGGAGGGTAACATTAGAATGAATCTAGGATTAAAACGATAGGATTAAATTGGGAAGTAGAAAGTCAAAAGCCTAAAGTCAAAAGTTAAGATTAAATTTAAAGGTTAAACTTTAGAGTCAATCGGGAAAGTAAAAAGTTAAAGTGAAAAGCTAAGAGTAGAAGTTAAAAGTTAAAAGGTAGTGGTTAAATTTTAGAGTTAATTTAGGAGTAAAAACCTAGAGTTAAAAGTCAAACTATAGAGTTAAAATTCAAGGGTAAATTTTGGGATTAATTTTAGAAGTAAAAATTTAGAGTTAAAAGTCAAAAACCTAGAGTTATACGTAGAGGGTAAATTTAGAATAAAATAGGGAAGTGAAATTTTGAAGTTAAAGTCAAAACATAGAGTTAACTTTAGAAGGTAAATTTTAGAGTTAGTTTAGGAGTAAAAACTGGGAGTCAAAAGTCAAAACAAAGTCAAACGGTAGCATTAAATTTTGAAGTTAAATTCTCTAATTAGTTTGGGAAGTTAAAAAATCTAGAATACATGTAGGAGTTAAAAGTTAGAATAGGAGTTGAAACTTTAGGAATAGCTTTTAAAAGTAGAACTTCAAGGTGGAGTTTTAAAAACCCAAGATAGCCTTAGAGGTTCATGGAAGGAACATAGGGGTTCCCCTTTTTTACGTAGTTAGGGACATTAGAAATGACGCCAACTACCCAGTCTTCCCTCGACATAGGATAGATAGTTAGAGAGTTAGAATTTTACCATTACCCCTGAGCATTGCAGTTACCTTGTGAGTTACTACATGCATTCTAATTATTCGCTGCCATCCATGACACTTAGGAAACGTTAGCAAAAAAGATCCATTGCTTGGAAGGCACAATGGACCACTCTCACATCACCCCCATATATTAAAAAATGTGGATAAAGGCATAGAACCTGGTCGGTGTTCGCTCTATTACCAAGGGTGGGTAATCTAGCGCCCACACCCACTAACAACCATATTTTTGTGTTAGAAGTTCATCATAGTTGATTATTATTTTCACAACAATCCGAAATGGAAAAACCCCCTTATTGTCAGTTAACATCATGTAAGAGCTTTTTTTTAAAATACAACTTCAAAGCGGGAAGAGGATACATTTTTTTTTGGTATTTCTTTCATTATAATAGCGGAGTAATAAAATTCAAAATGAGAACAAACATTTATTCCTCGCAAAACAAATTGACTCACAACATTGCGAAGGTAGTACATATTAAAGTCCAAGCAATATATAATTGTTGTGCATAAGCACAATACAGAGCCGTAGAATTGGAATTGAAGCAACAAATAAAAAACAATACATATTACTCAACTAGGCAACAATGGATATACTATGAGGCAATATGTATAAGCCTTACATTACATCTAATAACAAAAGTGATGTTCAAGTAAATGATTGCAGCAAATGTC
Source organism: Pseudisothecium myosuroides (assembly GCA_951799445.1). NCBI lineage: Eukaryota > Viridiplantae > Streptophyta > Bryopsida > Hypnales > Lembophyllaceae > Pseudisothecium > Pseudisothecium myosuroides. Next base: position 3,672,799 of record OX637297.1, read on the forward strand.
TAACTGATAACATTTGGGTCATTCTGTTCACCGCTTCCTTTGCCACATTTGTAATTGGCTGACTCTCCAACCCCTAGCTTGCGCTTTGCACGAGTGCAAGAAGCTGGTCCATCCGCGCTCAAAATGGATTCTAAGACATTTGAATCCTTCAGAGCTTGGAGGGTTTTTTGGGTCTGTGGAGAGTGTTTTCCAATAGATAGTCCAATGCTTGACTTTGGTAATAAGGCCCATACGTAGAGTCCTTGTATTGCATATCATTCAACTCTTCAGTGGAAGCATTTTCATCCTGATTGGCCATCCTCTCGCCTTGAAAATTCCAACGATGTTTCTCCAGATGAGGACCCCACTTGAAGGTTGCGGAGCTCTTATCGAAATATCCACCAAGGCATTGGAAGAAGAACGCCCTCTTCCCTTCATATTGTGTTCCCTTTTCCATTAGCCTGGGTACAACGGCTACAATTTTAGCCGGGTCTGTTTTCCAATTCAATTGCAAGCTAACATCTCTCGGTTCTTTATCATGAAAGCTTTGTCGCCAACTCCAAAGCAAGTCTTGGCCCCAAATTTTTGTTTCATCCGTTGTGTCGCTGCTGTGTTCCCAAGACGGTGGCATGTAAGTCATCAAGTTGAACATGGCATACAACCGTTCATGGAATGGCACTGAACATATGACACAACGTCACCTAATCAAGCATTGCGTGATGAGACATTGAGGATGGTATACATGTGCGTAGGATCCAAGTGCCCAACCTCCTTCGGGGCCAAATGGGTCTAGACATATGGGGCATTTGGTGTGGTCCAAGACGAAATGTGCAGGCTTCGGCCACAGCAACTTCTGTTGCTCCTCCTCAAGGTGGGAAGACTTGTGATTCATGTGGTCCCACCCATTTTGCGTCCAATCTATGACAGTCTTCCCAGGCAACTCCAACATGGGCATGTCACTGGGAAAAAGGGTATCGAGCAATGCCCAAGATGTGAGTCCATTCTCTTGTTTAGGAACGCTTGCAATGAAGTTCTTCGAAACTTTATCCAACTCTTGGGCAATTTGTTGTGATCTGTCGACGGAGAAAATGTAGGCGAACTTCCAATGGTAGTATGTGGCCGCCAACTCTGTCAGCTGCGCTCGAAGAATACTGTTTTCCTCTTGAAGGCCCGATTTCTTCACCGACTGTACGGGGCGCGGAACAGTAGGAAACAAAAGTGAATCTTGGGTCCCACGGAGATCATTCATGTCAGCAATAGTATCTTCCGTGACGGTAGGAAGAAGCGCAATTGGAAGAAGTGAAGAACGCTTGGTACGCTTGGCAGGAGGAGTCTGTTGAAGGACGTCGTTGGTGAGGTCCCCTACAACCTTGTCCAGATGATGTGGATCATGCTCAATGAAGGGGTCGTCCATGTCTGATAAAGTCAATGTCTCTCGCTCTTTCTCCCAAAGGCGTTGTAGTTCTTTAAATTGTTGAGATATGATAGTGCTTTTATGGTTTGCAAAGAGATTGCAATTTCTTGGCATCTAATTGCAATGAGGCAATTGTAGAGTCTTTGGTCTTCAAGAGATCAAGGGCCTTATACAGGGCCACAGTGTTGTCAACTGGAGTCGCTCAAGGCTGGGAAATGGTAGTATGAACACCTCCGTCCATGGATAAGTCCTCATGTGGTCCAAAGTCGAAGACATTGACAGCATCCTCTTCTGCCAACGGTGGGCCTGAAACCATCGTTGAGGCTGGTGCAAATCTGCCTCGATTCGTGGAGCGTTGCACCTTCGGAGGATGTTTTATTCTCCGTCCTTGTGATGATGAAGGTGCCTCAACATTTTGAACTTGAACTTCTACGGGGGCGACAGGTTGCTTCCTGACTTGTGTTGTCCTTGGGACTCGTGTGCCATCGGAATCTTCATCCTCCTCCGATTCGTCAGTGGAAACTTCAAAAGTCTTTTTGTTTCGAGGATCACTTCGAATAGGTCCAAGTCCACCCTCTAGAAATTGCAGAACCCATCTTGGGATTAATCCAATTTCTGGACGTTCAATGTACGGACTTTCTTTTATCGTGCTCCAGTCAACCTCCTTTTTCAATGCCACCTCAGCATATGCTCCTCTGGCAATGCATAGAGTAACCTCGTTCTTCTCTACGAAAGGGGTTTTGTAGAGGACTTGCCACAGTTCCACGCACCTTTGAACGAAAGTTGGACTTTTACAACACTTTGGTTTGCTTTATTGGTGCGCCGGTTGTAATGATGGCGCCATGCCAGAAACAACTTCCCAATGTGGCACCATTCTATGTAATCTTCGCAGGTTTGCATTGTCCACGGCTCGGCTTCCTCATCCCAGCCTTTAAAAGCAAGGTGGTCTGCACTGTTCAACACGTGCCATTGCTTGCGATGAACAGTACCCCTGCGCTTTCGCCCCTTATCTAAAAGAGCCTTCCTAGCTACACCAGGAGTGACGACTGCAGTGTGCAGGATAGGTAGTGATCCACCGTTGTTTCCCCCGGTGGCCATTGGATTTGTCGGTGTTGAGAACTCGCGATAACAAAAGGTTGGATGAATCCAAGAAGTAGTAAATATTCAACTAGAGGGTAACCCATGCATCCAATTACGGATACAAGACCGAAAGCCTCAAAGGAGAATGAAGGTGCAAGAAATGGCATGGGCAAGTGAACTTATAGGCAAGGCAAGCACGGGTGAATTAGGTTTGGATAGGCTCGTGCGACTGCAGCGACCGCGCGTACGGCAACTTCGGAAACAGATTCTGGGCAACTTTGTGTCTCCTTAGGCGACCTTGGGTCCCCAGTAGGCGAATGCAGGTATAGATTTTGGGTGACTTCGTGTCCACGTGGGCGACCTCGAGTTCCCAGTAGGCGAATGCGGGTCCATTGGAGGCGGCTATGGATTCCAGTGGGCGACTTTGGGTCAACCCTGCCCACCCGCGGTCGCTCCAAGCGTGGTCGCCCCTACCCGCGGTCAACCACCTGCAAGCTCCCACCAGCAGTTGCCGAATCCGTGGTCCGCGTACCTGAAGTCGCCAGTATCCGAGGTTGTCCTAAACCATGGTCGCGCTATACCCAAAGTCGCCACAGACGCATGCGCCCCAAATTCTACCACGTGAGCGCCACATGGCATTCAGGTGGCGTAGGTAAAAGGATGGTAACTTTTTGGAAAGTCAAAGGTAAAGTTGACTCTACTAGACGTTGCGGGGGCTCTACTAGACGTCGTGGGACGTTGAATTGTCGCAATGTTGCAATGTCGGGGAAGACAACCTTGCTCGGTAAGCATCAAGTCCTTTTTTCTTCTGATCTCATTAGTTTTTCAATTGCAAAACTTGTTGCACTAGTTCACATCAATTGTTGTTGACAATGCTTTCTTTCTTTCTATGGAGCTTGTACAAGGATCCTCTTGTGCTTGTTTTTTGAGTTTAATTTGGTAGGATTTAGGTTCTGCTGCCAGGATTTAGGGTTCAGCTTGCTTTTAGAAAGATGTTGTTGTGCTTGTTCAATTTGCTTGGGTTTATGTTTTTTTGCTGGGATTGCATACTTAGCTAGCTATACTACTTTGTGTTGAGTAATTTTCCGTGCTTGTGATCTTTCATTGATGTTCACCAGTAAATGTGTTTTTTTACAGTTTTGGATGATTGGATTTTGATTTTGGAGGGCCATAGCTGCAGAGCGCACTAGCTTTTCATACCAAGTTTGTCATTCTCCTGAACTTGTATGATGTTTTAGACCCATAATTTTGAATTTCACAGTAGATTTTGGTACTCAGACTATGTGTCTAGGTGCCGTGCTTGTAAATTAGGGTTTAGGATTTGATTTTTGTAAAAACTTTGAGTTCTACGTCCATAATTATCCTCGGGTCGAAGATAATTATCTTCAACCCAAGGATAGATCAGGGTTTAGGGTCCACTTACCGTGAAGATGTCCAGTTCCAAGTCCATAATGACCTTTGGGTTGAAGATAATTCTCTTTGACCCAAGGATATGGAATGCTTTAAGGTTTAATTTCCCTGAAGATGTCGAGTTCTACTTCCATCACTATCCTCGGGTCAAAGATAATTTTCCTCGACTTGAAGATAGATCAGGGTTTAAAGTACACATACCCCGAAGATGACAAATACTAAGTTTATAATTATCTTCGGGTCGAAGATAAATATCTCTGACCCGAGGAAAACAAATGCTTTGAAGTTTAATTTCCGTGAAGATGTCGACTCCTATGTCCATCATTATCCTCGGGTCGAAGGTAATTATCTTTGACTCGAGGATAACAAATGCTTTGAAGTTTTAGATACTAGTCAACATCATTTATCCTCGAATCGAAGATGCTGACCCCAAATAAAGTCAGAGAAACTAAAATATTCTCATTAAGTCGTCTCACATTGCCATACAACCTAGGATATAAAATTAAAAAAATCTAGGATACAAAACAACAGCAGAGATCACTTGGTCATAATCGCAAGTGATATTATCTTTGACCCAAAGATAAAATTAAAAAAAAAAAAGACTTGTACAAACAAACAAAAAGATGAGAAGCTTTCACCTTTCAATGGTAGCAAAGCAATTTATCGTCAACCCAAAGATAAAATAAAATAACAACTCTGCTCTCTTCCTTGTACGAATTAGTCAAGGTAGAGCAAATGAGGAAAAACCCCGAATCAAACAAACAAATTCATGAATTGTAAACGAGAACATTTTATCCTTGAGTCAAGGATAATTACCCTTTACACCAAGATAAGACCGACAGCCTGATAAGCACCACGACAAACCCAACACAATTCAGCATATTCCTGCAGTATTGCTGCGTTCAAAAAGAAGTACAAAATACAAAAAAGACAAACACAAGACAATGATTGTGTGTTCGCTTATCCACGACTTGAAGATAAAACACAAACAATTTACGAGCCAAAATGCATAACATTTATAAAAAATATTATAAAAATGTCAACGTATGCAGTTATCTTCGAATCAAAGATAAAGCAATAGAAATCAAATTCACAAGTAAAGTGTGGTCGTAGAGAGCTACCATAACTAAGCTCCTAAAACAAACTACTTCAATATCCTCGAGTCAAAAATAGACTATAAGGTAAAAATACTTACGACTCTATTCTTCACATGCAAAAAGATAACAGAATGGAAGAAGAGCCAGAGTATAACTACTCCGCCACGCTTCCGTTCCTGGAGCCATTCAACAAATGGCTAGGAGAAGGGCCTTTCTTCAACCGTTTTGCTCCCATCTACGGCAAGCTATGGCAGTTCAAGCCCGTCGTCGAGTCCTGGACCTTCGGTGTCAATCAATCAAAGGACTACATCTACTTGCGGCACCGCGTGAAGGGAACCGGAACGTACGTGAACTGGAACCTGAACGAGAAGGTTTCACTTGTCGAGCAACACCAGTCGAAGTACATTGTCCTGACACTGCTTGCGCTTGACGATAGGGGTGAAGAGATTCCGCAAAGTCATTCTATCATTATGCACGAGGATGACGAGTGCGGAGTCTTTGACTTGGACAGTCTTGTGGCAGAGCTGAATGCCTCAAATAATGAAAAGCTGGCGGATGAATTGCACAAGACATTAGTCCATGGCAAAAGCAAGACGCGCAGACAGCGGCGCGCACAATCAACTTGATTTTTTTGGGGCTAGAAAAGCATGTACAGTGAGCAGCTTGTAAACAGCGTGGAGGATCCCTATAAACACTAGTCCCATCAATTGAGCACCTTTCAGTGTCCACTGGTCATGGAAGATCTGGGACCCGGCGTGGCGGTCGTGGTGGGAACCGGGGTGGCAGCCAAGGTGGTAGCAAAGGTATTAGCCAAGGTGGGAGCAGAGGCAGTGGCAGGGGAAGTGCGCGCGCAGAGCCCTAGAAGAGAAAGTCAACTAAACCCAGAGCCGGTGAATCAAGCGGCAAACGTTGAAAAGCAATCACGGAGCAACAACCCACAATGGCTGGGAGTTCCGAATCCGCCCTCACTAATGTTCAACCAAGTCGGGAGGGCAAATTACAGCCAATTGAAGATTTTAAAAAGGTGGCTGCGTAATAGAAGAACTTCAGAGATAACAACAGCGGTTGCTTTCTTTTTGAAGAGAAAGCATTCCCGGTACACATAAATCAATGCTGGCTACCCCAACCTAAATATTTCATCTGAAAGTTGGAACCGACACTTGTAGGTGACAAGAGGAAAGAGCTGATCAACCTCCCCGACATGAAAGATCGGCAGACGATATGTTTGATTCCCATGGACAAAGACCGAAAACTGTTGAAGGAACGTCCGAAGGACTAGAATTCAATTAAGGCCGGAGATTTTTTTATCATGAATGGCCAGCATAGCATCACTTCCGCCAAAGTGTTGCAAGAAGGTGGAGTCGCCAAGGAGAGAATGGTGGAGCTGCAGACATGGCAGGCAAGAATCGTCTGGAGCAGAGATCCAGCGGAGCTCACAGAGATATCAAAGTGGTACAACACAGCAAACTACATCACCCACAGCCAACCCACCTGGGGGAACCAGATCTCCGCATACAAAGAAATTTGACTCTTTTACGGGAGACCGACGAAAAAGGCTACCGATCGCGAAATACGGGGGAACTTAGTCAAGGTGTGCCTGGTAGCCTACAAGGTAATATAACAACGACAGCCTTATCTTCGGGTCGAGGATAACTTTTACAGTCTTCGTCCTTTGATGTGATTTTGTTCTTCATCTCAACAATCCAGAATTTGATGAATCCTTCATTATCTTTGGGTCGAGGATAAATCCTTGAACTAAGCCTACGTGAATTAGTATTACCTGATGCCTTCGTGTTTTGTTTTCCTTCTTTTGCAAAAATTTGTTGATGCTGTCATAATCCGCTTCCAGAGCATAAACCCGGAGAAAGACGGAAGTCTGGTGAATAAAAAATTGGATGTGAGTCATGAAATCCAAATGGTCACCTTGGCCGACTCCGTCTACAGGTTGTGGGACCAGTTCATCGCCAAACACATGGTGGGTTTACTTATTGATCCCACCATGATGAAGCCACACCACTTGTCCAAAACATTTAAGCCAAGGAATTACACGTTGAAGAAGGAGTTCTTCAGACACATGGACCATTTCACGGATAGGGACTTCAAAGATTACGTACTCCATCTGCTTGGCCTCACACCTAAGCGAACTCTGCCCTACTAGAAACTTACCGTCCACAGAGTTCCTCACTTGATAAAGGACTGTTCAAGCGGGCCAGATTGGATGGAGCGCAGGAAGTGCAAGAAGGTCATCACAGAGGATCTGATGGCCGTCAATCCGACCTTGAAATGCAAGGACAAGAATGGGAACGTGATCAATAGGGCCTGGAGGGATTGGAAACGAAAACACCTCTTCACATCCGTGTCGTGGGATTTTCTCCTGAATGCACTCCCCAACAATTTCTTTGTGAAGAGGCTTATGAACAAGGGGAAGAAGAAGAGGGCAATCGACTACAAAGAGAAGCCATTCCCGACAATCTATCCCATGTTCCAACATTTTGTGAAGTTAAAGAAACGCGTGGAAAAACCAGAGGGGGATGTCTACATTCGAGTTCACAAATTCTATCCACAGGCGTTCTGCACGACTCACATCTGGACGTACCACAGTCAAGCGCTCTCCATTGCAGTCATAGACTCTCGACAGGTTCCGAGGCCAGCTCCTGGATCCGATGATCCTCCACCGGTCCAGACTCTTCTCAACTTCCTGCATAATCACTTGAGGCCGACTATGACATGCCCGGATGTGTGGATGTGGGTTGTCAAAAACCAATATGACAAAGAAGCGGCCGTTTTGTTTGCAAAGGAGAATATGAAGCTCTTTGTCATGAAACGGTCTACTTACGTTCCCTGCAAGGCCAAGCGTCTGGACGGCTTGAGCAATCGGGAGGTTCAGGCTCTGTTTACCCTCCTGTTCCTCTTCAAGAAAGGGGACAACGGTGCGCCCAAGGGCATTGGCTCAATGCAGAATGAGTACAGGATGTCAAACAATCCATACTATCATGACTTCTGAAAGCACTTGGAGGCCAAGCTGAGTGTGCATAAGAGTGAACTCAGGATGGAGTTCTACATAGACATACTCTAGAGTTTCGCTATGAAAGGAGAAAACATTTTGGGCATCTACTGTGGGTCCAAGTTTTTGATAGCAGCGAAGGTAGAGATCCTTGACCTGCCCTTGTTTATCCTCGAGTCGAAGATAAATCTGCCTGCATATCCTTGGGGAGATTTTGGGATAAGCTGTTCTTCTTGGTTATCCTCGAGTCAAAGATAATCTTGTCTTCATTTACTAGATTCAGTTTGTATTGTTTATTTCCATGACTGATTTCTCAAGATTTCAAGTCTGCTATCTTCGAGTCGAGGATATTGTTTGGGAGATTTCATCTTTTCTGCTGCCTTGATCTACAACAGAATTGCTAACGCTTGAGTTATCTTGTGTAGCTATATGGACTCTTCTGCTATGCAATTGAAGGAAGGCAGGAGACGGACGATTACTGCGCGGTGGTCGCAAAGCACGGGGGGAGAGCAGATCTCAACAATTTCCTTCATGACAACTCGCCTTACCTCGCGAACTATGTGCATCCGCAACTTCTTGGGACCCCGGAGTTGAACTCAGAGTGTACAGATTCACAAGAAGGCAATGAGGACGATGAAGGGGCTGAGGGGGAAGACGTAGGCAATAAGCAGGAAGCCGAACTTGGGATCAACGAGTTTGGGTCAAATGAAGATGCTCTTGGGGAGGAGGATTTGGTGGTCTTGGCCAAGGGCTTTGAGGTGCGAAACTGGGGACAAGCATCAAGTTTTGGAGGGCCACAATAGTCTTATGCGGAGATCAGGTGGAAAGACAAAGGGAAGGCCCCCGAGGATGTAATTGACTTGGAAAACAACAAAATTGACACATACTCGGACCTTGAAGAGTTTGATTACCTCGAGGCTCAGATTGATGATGCTGGTCCGTCTGGGGTCGACAAGTTTGCGGATGCTCCAAGGAACGATCCACAAATTGGAGCAGATCGCAAATCCGGGGAACCACCCGCAATTGCAAAGTTAGCACTTCTGCTTGTGAAGCAGGAAATCAGGGAGTTCTGGGCAGTTAGGACAAAGACAATGGCTGAGAAGAAGGAAGCCAAGAGGCTTGAGAGAGAACGGGTGAAGGAGGTGAAGGAGAAAAATCGGCAGCAAGCGGAAGAAATTAAGCAACTCAGACAACAACTGCAGGCTTCATCGCAAGGCCCCTCAGGATCAAAGCCAAGAGGCAGCGGTGTCCAGGGCGTGGGCGGGTCCTCGCAAGTCTCTGTTCATGGAGGAAGATCCCAAGGTGATCTTCAAGCCGAAGATAACCCAATTCCACTTCCGCCACCTCGTCAAGATGCAACTCTTTCTCAGCCCCTCCAAACTCAAAATCCAGACTCGTCAGTTCCCTTGGAGGCGTCTGTACCATCTGTTCCCGTTGAGGCGTCTGCACCCTCCCTTCCCATCAAGGTGGCCGAATACTCCGTCGCCTTTCAGGCGACGGAACCCTCTCTCCTCGTTGAGATGCGATGCCCTGATACGGTTCCGTAGGGGATCCCTCAAGATGAGGGATATCCTTGAGGCGAGGATAACTCACAGTAGCTTGCTGGCGTCAAGTCGCAATTAGAGTCCATCCCGGAGACACAAGAGGGGGAAGTCGATATTGAACCTGTTCTCCCTTTGGTACCATCAGAAATTCCACATGGTCCATGGGAAATGGTGAACCCCCCTGAGGACAATGACGACGAGACCTTGGACTGTGGGGGTTACCTTTAGGATGCTGAGGCCATGGAGATGGATCAGGTACCCTCTCCTCAATCTTTAGATCCTTACGATTAATCACAAGTGAGTCGATTGGCGTGTGGTGGATGTTTGATGTTGATTCCATCTTGTCTTTGTTTCCCAATCAGAGGCACTTATGTCCATTGAATTTGCCTTTCAGGGGGGAGTGGACAGTCTCTGATTGTGTGGCATTGACAAACGGTCCACATGTGATTGCCTCTTGTGGCACAATGTAGAGTTGGGGACGGAGGTAGTTGGCACTTGTATATAATCCGCTAGTAATCAGCTTGCTTTCCTCCGGATGTATTTTAAAATATTTTGAAATAAATATACGTGACACATATTCAATAGACTCATGTCTAATGAATTGATTTTGTCCATGTTTGTGCCCAGCCCAAAAAAATTAGAAGTGTACACCGTCCATTGGCAATAGGCAATCACTTAACGGAGGGGTTTTGCAGTTGCTTAGTGGGAATCTCTACTTGTTGCCGTTTTATGGCTCTCATGAATCTGCATTTCAATAGATAACCACACCTCTCTTGTGTTATGCTTGCTTCAGGTAGTATAGGCCGGCTGCGGAGAGAATTTGCAGCGGAGAGTGTCCTCCGTAGTTGTCGCACCGCGAAATAAGTGGTTGAACATCGTGTTTGAATTGAACGGGGTGCTTTGCGAGTGCATTAATCAGTCGGCATACACGGGTAAAACAAAATACACGGTCAAAGATAGTGTCTTCAGCGATAAGCACCCTACCATTATTGGCCATAAGGCCGTCTTCGTTTGTCCAGACTTGAGGGAATTCCTAGACAAGGTATCCAATATCACTAATTGCGTCGTAGTCTAGAGCTCCATATTGAAGAAGAACGTGGAGCCCATAGTACGATTCCTATTCCAATTTTGTAGTAAGTTTGAACCCTTCGACATCCTAGGACAGGAAAAGTGTCGAATGGTTGAAACCTCAAAGCAACAATTCCTTAGACACAGTGACAGTGCCTTCAAGAGCCTTTTCTTCAAAGTGCTGGAAAATCACTTCTTGCTAGATCCAAATGATTCTACAACTTTTAGCAGCGACAATACTATTCTCATTGACGACTCCCCCTTAAAGAGTGTACTCAATGAGAACGGGAACGCCATATTCCTCGAGAGCTGAAATCATTATCAACGTAGGGACAAGGTTCTAATCGGAACGCTAATGCCATGGCTGAAGCAACTCCATGAGGACTGTCCACTGGGAAGCCTTCGGGGGTACGTGAACTCGAACTGGATTGGCAAAAGCCCTATGTCGCAAACCTCATCCGATGCTAGCAAACTTATTTACGGATTAAGGTCATGTGCCACATACTTGGGGTTGCGATTTGTCTTGCCCGGGATGGATTTAGTGATAGAGCCTAAACCCGAGAGCGACAAGAAGGACTAGACTACCTCGTGTCACTGTAGACTCTAGGATGGGTTGTACATTTTGTAAATGTGGATTGTTTTTGTGTATGTAATTCAAGTGTATCATTAAAGTTTTGAGAGTTCATTTCAACTTGTGACCTCTCTCTTTGTCTATGGGGTGCTATTTTGTATTCTTGGACTGCTGTGATGTTCTGCATTGCATGTGATGTCTTCATTTATCCATGGGCTGAAGATAAATGTTTGGGCTTCTATGCAATTGGGGGTGGCTTCAGTTCGAAGGATCCAATATGCATATGCTCAAACGGAATCAGCCTATGACAAGGAGCCTCTTGTCTGGATTGGAGGCATTGCTCTCAAGGAGGTTTGGCTCGGAAGGGGGGAGCTTCTTAGAGACTTCGTATTGGAGGCCTTTCGTTTTCTGCTCCGCCACGGACGTGGCTTTGGCGGCCATAGACTTCTGTCGTACGCATGGTCTATGCGTAAGTATCCTTACACACAAACACGTGGTAAGATAACATGAAATATCGTCCTAGGGAATTCTAATATGTTGTTGCAAGCTAAGGGAATCCGGATTTCTTCCCAAACACCCAAGCCAATCCTTCTTAACGTTTTACTCTCTTTCCGGTTACAAATACTATCTGGAATCCAATCCGGAATCGTCCTCACCCGGAATCGGCTTCCGTTCCTTCTGATTACTAGTTTTATATACCCCTGTTTCACCCTCAGGGGGTCCACTATTGATCTTAAGAGGGGTAGGGATTTCACCACTCATACTCTTCACTCTCTCAACTCTCAGTTTAACAAAACGAACAACAAACCAACCGAATAGAATTTTGTTATAGAGAAAGGGAAAGTAGCAATCCTCACAACTTCCCGTATGGCCTATCCGGATAGCAGGTCACTTAGGACCCCGTCCTATTTCCTTTACTACAACGATAGATCAAGACATCCGGAACTGGCAGGGATTCGTGTTTCTAGACCCTAGACTGATCCTGTAGTTGGCAGACCTTCCAATGAGTGCGGATTTTCCGCTGGCAGTTTGCTTATCTCCGCATGGAACCCTCCCTGGATTCCAAACTTGCCTCCACACCACTCCTAAAATTCGGATTATCATTCCGGTAGTTTAAAGGTACTATGCACTAATCCTCATTCACAAGTCGCAAAGCTTCCTCACACAAGTACACTACCAATCAGACCCATTTATCTTAGATCCGGATTCCTCCTCACCCGTCCCCTCTTACACCTTAACACCCTCATAAACAAACCAACAAAATCGTACATATAGCCGGAATTAGAATGTTCACTCAGTATCTCAAATTAAAGGAAGGCAATGAATATAAACAAATGCACACAAATGGGCTAGGATGGAATGAGAGGGCAATAGGCTGCTCTTCCTTTAAAATCCAAAACAAAAAGCCAAAAAGCTAAAAAGCCACCCCAAAACCCGGATGACCACACAATGACCTTCCGAGATATTCAGAAAGTCAAAGGCCAATTGCTCCTAGAAACTCGAAATCGGGCCCCACATACGGAAAACCCATTCTAGAACTAGAATTCATGATCCTAACTAACTAAAAATACCCTACTTGCTACCTCCCCCTCCGCAGCTTCTTTGAATTGCTACCCGGACCTACAGGTAGCTTGCTTACGAACTTCACCGGAGTCAATTTACTAGCTGTCCGGGTTTGCATCGGGTGCTTGATTGGTGGGGGCAAGGCCTCCTCATCCTCCTTCGTCTTGGTTTCGGAATCAAAATCCTCCTTGTCGGATTTATCGATCATGTCAATCTCAGTCTCCTTCTTTGATGATGGCTCCCCAAGATCTATCATTGCGCTGTCTCGTTTAGGCGAAGGCTGTTGCATGTGAGGGAACTTTTCCAGATGGGTCCGAGCCAAATTCAGTAAGGCCGTCATTTGTTCAATCAGATCATTGCGGACTTCCCGTCTAGGTAACATGAGTGATGTTGTCCCAGTAATCCGAGTTGATGGAACCATTGGCGGAATGGAAGTTTGCCGTGGCACCAAACCCGTCTTCACACTTGTCTCCCTTTTGAGTTTGCGTACCTCCTTCGAACTTGTCCGTTATAGCTACACTTGACTTGAGGACGGAACTACAAGTGTTTGCAGAATGGACCCCAGACCCTACTTGGTCGGGGCATTTAGGAACTCGGGGCCAAGAACATCTGGAAACGTTGTCAAGTTCATGGTCTTATCCGGATCAAGGTGTCCCAACAGCTTATCCATTTCCTTCAACACCGCCTCCATCCGGGATTGAAAGTCGACTAGAATTATAACTACTTTCAATCCGAATAAATGCCCTTTACTTATCATCTGGTCGTTGAATTATTTGGCTCTAACCACCTGATCCACCGACTGCAAAACCAACGTCGTCAAGTTTCGGACGAGCTGGATAGATTTTGTCTCCTTCTATCTTGCTACTACTACATCTCCTTCAGCAAACAGCACCCGGGCTTGAAAGTCATCCCGCTCCTTCTCCAAGTTCCGGATCCGCTCATCCTTCTCGTGCAGCACATCTGGACTCGGTTGTCGCCGGATTTCCTCCAAAATCTTCTTCAACTCCACCTTCAAGGCTTCAACTCATCACTGATTTCGAATACAAAATCCAATAAGTTGCAGTGGAGCTACTTAGCCTATCGTACCCATTCAATTCTGGCATCAAAGAAATCCATGGGTTCTTCCTTGGTCGGAGGCTGGCTGGGTTCTCCGATTTCCGGTTCCGGAAGCTTTCCTCTTGCAGCCGGATCGGTCGACTTCCTCTGCTTGTCGCGTTTGTTGTCGCAACACAGAGTAAGTGAATTCCTTGTTATACTCCCAAAAACCACTCTAAAGCATAACAAAATGACTCTAAAGATCGAACCCACGAGATTCTGTCAAGTGTCTAGCTCTATTCCCAACTTAAGCTCAGCCAGTATCCAATTTCTACTTTCCGGTCCTAGATCTAAAACCGGAAACAACAACACACCGAAAACAACGACCAGACCTCTCTATTTCTGCCGGTTTGTCAAGCTATTCGGTCCTGTAATCCTATCACAACCCAGGATCCTACAATTTCTGATCCTGGAACTTCTCTGGACTGATCCGACCCGGTCCTTTCACACGTACTCTCACTCCACTTCGGTTTAGTTTTGCCTCTGTTTCACCATCAGAGGGTTCGCCGCTTGCTTTTGAGAGTGGCAGGCCCGCCACTCCTTTTGTGACTTATAGTGGCTGAAGACCCACTTATCTAATCCACTACTTTCTACACTAGCACGGATCCGGTTTGATCTCTCACAGCCACCCGGATAGCGATCCGGTTTGCAGGTCACACAAAGACCCCCCGTACGATCCTCTCATACTACAACGACCTTGATGCCAAGTTTCCTCCGTGCAAAGTCAGGTGGTTACAAGTGAATCCGTCCGTTCCAACATCAACTAAAGTCCTTCCGTTTACCAACTAGGGCAGCGAGACCTCACGGGAGATCGGACACTCAACCGGATTTCCTATCCAGGAGCTCTACCGCGACTAAGGACTCCTTCCCTATCCGCCTAGCCTAACATAGGTTTTCTCGCCCGGAACCGTGAATTGTAGAGGTGCTGAAGAACTGAAACCCACTCCCAACACTTAGAATACCCACTCACCTGCACATAAGAGCAAAACAAACACACTAAGGGGAGAAATCTCTCTAGAATCTGCACACATTTTCCTAACTCCTCACCAAAACAGCCCTGCCACGCGCGGGAGAGACGTACAACAAGAAATCAATAGAAAATACACAAAAACTCAAGGGAAAAGACTCCCAGTCTCCTTCGCAAAGACTGACTACTACACACTTTAAAACTCAAAAGTCAACAAAAAGGGGCCCGGAAAGTCCGCGCGGAACTTTCGGTCCCTGCCGAGCTGGCCAGACCGGAAAACATCCGATCCAGACCAGACACACCGGATCAAATCTGGTCCAGTCCTAACTAACAAATATTTACAAAACTAAATCCTATCTATCCTATCATAACCGGATCTACTTCTTAATCCGTTCCTTCGTCCATAACTTGGTCTTCGCCTTGGTCCACGCTCTGATCTTGATCCGCACCCTGATCTGGGGTTAGATCCATACTTTGATCCTGCCCCGAGTTCAGTGTGGGACTTCTAGGTGGTTCCGCTCCAAGCTGTTCGAAGACGTCCGTCAGGTTCCGGTTCCGCTCCCCGGTTTCACGTTCTGGGAGATCCGGTGACAAATCCAAGTTGATGGTGTGCGCGAGCTTCCTCCCACTCTTCTTTGACTGGGGAGTCCCCTCCTTTCCTTCCGTCTGAATGCCCACGTTCGGAAAAGACCCGGGCATTGAAAGGTCGGACAGATGGAACGACCGTGACAACGTCACTCCGTTCAGCTTTTGGCTGCTCTCCTCCATCCGGTTTGCAGCTTCTCGCGCTTCCATCATGACCAATTCCACCTTCTCGGAGTAGTCCATCAAAATCCGGACCAACTTGTTCCGTATATTTTCTTCTCCTTGAGGACTCCCTCGTCAAATAGCTTTGACTTGGTGACGGCCTCTCCGGTTGTCCCAAAAGTGGCCTTCACGTCCTCGGCTACTTTCCGGGTAGCCTCCGCCATCTCCCGTGTGGTGGCCATGTCCTCCTTGAGGAGCAACAATTCCGTCTTCAACGACTCGTTCTCCTCTTGGAGTCGTCGGATCTCCGCTTCCTGCTTCCGGATCTCATCCGGACTGGAGATGAATTCTGCAACCACTCCTGCAAGGTTGCTATCTGTTGGTGCTCCCACCAGCTCGCTGATCTGGTTCAGAATCAGCTTCTTCACTGTCCAGTCTGCTCACACATCGCTCAGGATGTTGATCAGCTGGTTGAACGGATCCGTCGGATCCGCTCCGGAAGGACCCGGTTCTTCAAGAACCGGTTTCTTCCCAAGGTTCGATGTCTCACCCGGAGGGGTTGGGGTTCCTCTCCAGTGAGGAGGCGTCGTTTTCTGCCGCTTGTGCTGCGGCCGGTGTTGCTCCTCCTCTTCTTCTTCTTCCTCGAAACCGGATACTTCCTCCTGTTCTTCTTCCGATTCCGATTCCCCATACTTCAGGAGTGACTCATGAGTCTTCCACTCCTTCTCCTCCGTATCCGTGAGGAGTTGATTGTGCTTGTAAAGATGGAAGATGCAGGGACTCAACGGAGTCGGCCTACTTCCTCCGATCTTTGGAACCAGACGGCTGACCAGATCGGAAAAGATCCTGGCCCAGTCCACTTTCCGTTCCCCGCTCAGGGCTCCAAAAATCAGGTTCCCGATGGCAATTGTCACCCTCGTCGGCTTCTCCGGGTGGATGATCGGAACCAAGAACTGCAGAAGGTTTCGATGTCGGTCGTCCAAACAATCTGCGACCGCATGCCCATCCTTCGAGTCCACCATGGTCCGGAACTTCCCTCGGGTGTAACCTTCCTTTGAGGTGGCCATCCCTCGACCTCCTAACCGGAAATCGTACACGAACCTCCACATTTCTTCCGTCCAACTGCCCGAAATCCCGCGGATGGTCTTGTCGAACTGATTCGAGAGTTTTTGCAACAGTTCTCGAATCATCCGTTCCTCCCTAAACCCCCAGGGTTTATCGATCAGTCCTCCGCAACCCATCTTGGCAAGGTCCTCTGTGAGGTTGTCCTTTTCCTTCTCTTGTGCTGGAATAATGGGACACACCTTCCGGAGTTTAACTTCTACTGCGGAGGAACTGGACGATCCTGCTCTACTCTTGCGGAGCTAAGGCATGGATACGAACTGTGCTAACCGGATTCTGACTGAGGCTACCTTTCCCCCTCCTAGCCGCACGTCTCGTTTCTCACCTTTGCTCTTCCGATCTCAAACGGAATACCTCTAAACCTGCAATACACACTAAAGCGCTGCGCGCCCTTACACACACACACGCACACAAACTCAAAGAACAAGGGAGCAAATCGCTGGAGAGGGAAGCTAAGTATGCGCTGGAGAGCGATTTCCGCAAAAGAAATTTGAAAAAGAGTGGCAACTGGATTGGTCAGCCTATTTATAGTCTGATCTGTCATCATGACCAAATCTGTTCTTGACCCAATCCGTTCCAACTCAGATCCGCTCCAACTCTAATCCGGTTTAGATTTAGATCAAATCCGGATTGTCACCTCTTCCGTTCCGTAGTTAATTTCCGGTTTCCCGTTATCTCTTGCTCAATTCCGGATCCTAGATCACGGTTTCCGTTCCAAGATTTAGATAACTTACAAAAAACCAAAAATTCACATTGCGACATTTGTCGACCAGTTCCTCCTGCTCTTCTTCCTCTTCGGACTCCTGCTGCTCCCGCGCAACTTCATCTGTAAGGCCATACTTTAAGATTTGGATTTTGGTTTCGTACGCTATCATCTAATGGTTATTCAAAACCTCGTTTTGGTGATAGAGGTGGAACAAGTACGGGCTGAGCGGACTATACGTGCTCTTCGACACATGATCCACCAATTTTGTCACTACACCCGCAAAAACCTTACCCCAATGCACTCCCCTATCCTCCATAGCTCCAAAGATGGTGTGACCTATCGTGATCGTAACCCGGGTAGGCTTTTTCCAATACAAAAGCAAAATCATAAATTCCAACACCCGTCTATGCCTATCATTCTTACACTCACTAATGGCGTATCCGTCCTTTGCATTGACCGGATTCCTCCGTTCAAGCTACGGGTCTTCCTCTCACTGTCAACTCAAATTGATTTGGGACCTCTAATTAAGATGAGCTCCTCAATCATCCCCTAGTCCTTGACATTCCATGGTCTCCGTAATAATCCAACGCACCCTATATGCGTTAGATCCTCCTCTAACTGTTTCCGCATGGTTGGGTCCTCCAAAATAGCCGGACAAACTGTTTGCGCCGTGACCGTAACCTGGTTTTTCGAATTGCTACTTTCCGCCACAATTATCGACACAAACAACACTAATCTGGTGCAATCGGCACCAACCTAACCTTTCTCTCCCTGACGCGATCTTTATCTCACCGCTCTTTCTCTCAACTATGCGCGTGCAGAAGTCTGCGAAGTAGAAAGGAAGACGAATGGGGTTGGCGTGAACTTAAGTACCCGTCAAGCTGCTGACCGTTCCCGGCGGAGAACGGATAGGAGACCGTTCCTGTAACGGTACCCTAGTTTCCTAGACCACAACTCTAGGCCGTAGGTTTCATCAATCCAAAAAATTACGAATTACGAATCCATCTATTGTTGGTAATAAACCAGCTGTAACGGATCTAGCAACACGGAAACTCACTACTCTAATGTTATCCATAATTGGATCTAATTTCCTATGTCTTACCAAAATTCGAATTTTTTTGGCTCTATTCTAATCCTATTCTAATCTATTTTTATGCATTTTGAATTTACGTACTCTCACAACTTCTCTAAGGGAAATGTGGAGGAAGGCATTGTCGACAACCCGCCGAGTCAAGGACCGGTCGGGACCTTGATCTACTTGCCGTCGCTGATAAAGTGGAAAGACTCGACACCTAGTTGATTGCGTTCGCAGTCGCTAACTCCCCGTACCCCGAACGCCCCACACAAGAAATTGTATGTGGGCAACGATGGACATGCTCAACATCTTTGCCTCGACGACACAGGGCTGTCGCCAGTCAAAGTTTGGCATGACTCTCTCCACGTTGGGGATCAAAAAACAAAGTTGTTTTCTGGTGAATGCAGTGGAGGTTGGAGATTGCAACTTGGAGGCATTGAGGAGTCCCTCCGCCACAAATCCGAGGGGGGTGGTTCCTTGAATTCCCCTGTACCTATTTTCAGCAAACTAGTTCTTAAAAAGCATTAGCGATTAAACATCTCATGTTCAACTACTTCTGCAGATCCGTACATAAATACTATCTATAGGTCGCTTCCAGGAACGCCTCCTCCAAGTTCTAGAACTCTTTCCAGCAATGATATTTATTCTCAAATTGAACGGAAGCGACGGAGACAAGTTAGAGACATACTGAAGCTGGGGAGTTGTAGCCCCTTCTGGAGTGCAACTGAATACGCGATGCCATCCCGGCGCAAGGATATTCTTAGAGGGTATGCCAAGCAAAAAAGCACTGGAGGCGGAGAAGGAAGCGTCGGAGGGAACCAAGACCAATTCTTTCAGCAAGAACAATCATGGTTAGCAGAGTGTTTCTTCTTCACAACGAATCTTCTCCGGATAACAATCATTACTATTACTAGAATAGCCATTGCCGTACAAAAATTGACCATTTTTTAGCAAGGTAGAGTGCTTCATGTGCACATAGCCTCTACTATTTTCTCACCAGGTCATTTAGAATTAAGTAGATGTCACTTCCTATGATTGAAGTGAATTATATAGATACGTGAGATAAATTGTTTCATATGTACATGGGTTCTCAAGTAAATTCATGTCCTTCAATGTAAAGTGGCCCACTTTTAATAATGTCACATACTTTTTGGCTAAGAATCATGTAGCATTTTTGAAATGTAACATGCTTCCATCTTGCTTTGTACTTCTAATGTCTAATATTTTAATCGTATTATTTTAGTGTTGTCTATATTTATCTTTGACTTTAAAAACTTATCTTTGAATGAAGGAACTTAAGGTCTAAAAATGACCAGTTTCTCTCATTTTAATGAATTTGGCCTTGTAGCCTTGAGAGAACAAACTCAACAGCTACAAATACAGATAGATTTGCAACAAACTCAATTGCTAGATGCAACGTTTTTCCAAAACGAGATCAAAATGCTGTAGTCTGAGAAGAGTTCATTAGAAGAGCGCTTGAGTGTTTTGCAAATGAAACTCCATGTTGGATATGCTGAGAAGTTGGCCAGTGACTTGGAGTTCAAGGTGGCACAACAAAAAGGTGAATTACAGCGACAGAATTTGGTTACCGGTCATGGATTAGAAGTGCGGTTGATTAAGGCAGAGCTTTCAAAATCCAAGGCCAAATTGAACCGTCTTGTCATGAAATTCAATAAACTAAGGAAGACACCTTATGGCTATCGAATGTTGGTTTGGCCACATCAAGACTTGAGCAAACCATCATAGTCTGGAGGACATGCAAAGGCGCAGAAAAGATTGGGCAGGTGCTTAGTGGGGCCAGAGACTACGAAGAAAGTTCAAGAGAGGAATGCTAGTGAAGGGAAATCATCTCAATTGTACGGTGATATAGAATCACAAGTTGCAAGTGGTCGACTATTTGGTAGTTTACTATCGAGAACAGAGATATTAGCAATGTTAGAAATCCCAAGAATGACATTTGTAGGGAAGAAGATGATCAACTATTACTTGGACAGGATAGGTGAAAATGTGGGTCCTAAAAAAATATTAGAGATATGCGACAAAAATGGAATCACATGCAATGGATACGATGCAATATACAAAAATTTCAAGGATGCAGTGCAGGTGGCTAGAAAGGGAATTCAACTTGGTTGTCTGCCAAATCCATATCAGATTTCAAAGCTCAGAAGGGAGATGAACGGGAATCTCAAAGACATGATTGGCAAGGACTACAGCATTAATGACACTCTAATTGTTCCTAGGGTGAAATCAAAGGAGTCAACCAAAGTTATACATTGAACAATAAGAATTCTTTCTTCATCGATGTGGAAACAATTTAGAGAACCATGGTGGCACTTTGCGGATTCACCCCAGAAGGTAATTGCTACATCTAATCTCGAAAAATTTGGCCTTCAAGGTGTTTCTTATTGGTGAAGACGATGAATTAGTTGTTCATGCCTCAGAATTCCAAATTCCACTTCTAATTTTCAATCAGTGTGAGAGAATTAGAATTATATATCCTGATAATTTGATAATATTTTTCACTTGGAATGTAAGAACTGTGAAAGGCAAGGAATGTTAGAATCCTATTAGTATAATTCTTTCTTTGCATCGTCATATCTCTTGTCTCATGATTGTATGCTAGATGTAAATGAGGTTCATACCGAGTCTCAAACCCTAATATGATTGTCGACCTAATCAGCATGCATAAACCACAGCGCTCATTGAGTTCATTGCATACGAAAACTCTTGATTTCATGTGAAGCTTCTTTAGGTGTAGTTGCGTTCTAGGTTTGTTAGTCTACTTTCTTGTCTACTTGTCTACGTACCTTTCTTGTTAATTACCTGACCACATTGTAATTCAAAATTAAAGTAATCTTCATGGAATTCATCGCTAGCAACAGTCACTTATTTTGCATCGTCATATCTCATGACTTTGAGCAAGTTCAAAATTAGATTCTCTAAAACTTCCTCTGATGATGACAAGCATATTCACATGTATGACGCAAGTAGTAGGGTGCTAGTTAGTGCATTTTCAGGGTATGTCAGCTGAGTTCTCAGTGTGGACGTGAGTCCTGATAGGGTAGCTGTGGCATTAGGCTCCAGCGATAAAATCGATCAACTAGTGTATCAAATGATAAAAGTGTTTTTCTGTATGAATATATATGGATTTATTCATGTATCAACCCTAGGTCTTTCTTCTGGCTTCTTGTGAATTTTGATGCAATGTGAGTCGTTTTGATTGCCGGTTTTGGTCACTCTCTTTTTCGTCCTGAAATTGATAGGTTTTGTAAGGCAAGTTGAATCAACAATTATTGGTGTTGCCAAGAATCCTTCCAAATGGATCAAGCTATAGAATGAAACCTATAACCATCAGTAGTATGTTCTACTAGTTGTGTAATTTTGCATTCATGTAATTTACAATCTATTGGCTTTTGTAAAATCAATAGGTTGCTTGGTTTGATGTAGAGATGAAAATCTAGAAGGTGTAATTGGAAATCTTAATGATTTTTGAAGTTCTATGAGTGAACGGGAAGTGATACCTGACTCAAGTAGTTCTGAGGTGCTGGATGCTTGTAGTAATAGGGCTCGTCATACTGGTGTAGATTCATGATGTTCCCACTATTTTGCATGCAGGATTATAAAAACTCAAATCTAAATTTCGTTGTATCAGTCTCGGGGACATTGGAGTTTGATCGAGTAGTTCAATGTCACAATTTTGGGACCCTGCATCACATTGATATAAGCAAACTAACGTTATGGTAGTTGATTGCATGAGCATGCAGAACTATCAGGCTGATAGCTTGACAATATTAAATTATTTATTGACTAGTATTTTTTTTAGAATTACAAGTGATCCCTTGATCTTTGTCCTCAAAATGGGACGAGGCAAAAATAATCCATGGACAGAAGTTAGAACGTGTGTCCATCACCATTATGAATCGTGCCCTGGACCGAGATATTGAGAAGAACAGTCCTCGCTATTTCTCGGTGCAGTCTGAACATGAGATCTGGCCAGTAGCAAGCTTCTAGGTGCCAAAAGAATCTTACGAGGTGTTGCCCTAGGTGTTCAAGAAATCAACAATTTCCGACTTGATATCTACCCAAGAAGGTGGACAACTACTCGAAGTACCAAGCATTGGTGAATTCAAAGTGCAGTGGCACTTAACAACAGACATGAAGACCATTAAGGTAATGTATGGTCTAAAGCATGGAACAAATACATTACATACATGCATTTATTGCATGCAAGAACAAACTAAACCAATTGTAACAACTACTGCCCAAGCAACACTAACAATGAGTAAGCGTACTAACTCATGGAGTGGTGGCCTTTTCTCCAACTGCATCCATGCAAAACCCGTTCTAGGTGCACAAGGTCAGGGTAGATGGAAGCCCATTTTACAAATCCCCATGGATAGAGTTCATATATGCACGCTTCATGCCCTGAACCGTATAGTGGAGAAGATACTTCACCTCCATTTCATTTATATTTGGATCATTCAGGATAAGATCCAACAAAAACAAGCGATAGACACTATGCAGGTAGTATTATCTTTGACAAGGGCACATGGCGGGAACATACAGATATTCAGAGACAATGACCTCTCTGGGAAATCGAACAATGTGTCTAACAAACCTTCGCTCAGTGGAGCAAATTGCTCAAAGATATTCAAGACAAGCCCCTTGCCTGAAGGATCCAACAAGCTATGGAGAGACATTGTGCATTCATCACACAACTTCCAAGATGGAAGAACTACTAGAAGAACACAAATGGACATGTGGGCAGGATTGGATGACTTAAGACTGTACTTCACAAAGCTAATGCTTGATGACAATGAAGTGCACCACTTAAAGGATAAGGCTGAAACTTCGAGACGATTATTTATACAATGCTTTGGTGAACATCATGTTATACAGTATATGGTATACTTTCTTACCAATCTCAATTCTACCATCAATTTTGTGGAGCCTAGAGTCGCGCTAATTTAATGACAATATGTTTTTCTTATTGAATTCTTCATAAATTTGACCACTTGTATTTGAATTGTAACAGCATGTTATAGTTCAACATGCAAGTTGGTTTATCAAAGAATATGGATCTCTAGCCATGTGGTCATGCCAAGGAATGGAGAAATCCCACCATGCAATAAAGGCAGCCTATCACCGCCATACTCAACATGGAGGAGGCAAATTTCAAAAGAGTCCATTACTACAGGTTTATGAACACTGGTATCGCATTATCCAGCATCGTTTCAAAAATAAAAGTTTACATGACAGTGTGAGCTTCCAATTTGTCACTTGAAACTCATAGATTCTTTTTTTTTAAATTTGCAATTTACAGTTGATAAGAGTATACAAAAAGCCATATAAAGAGGAGACCCTCAAGATTTAGGAATTTACTACGACTTGGTTTTTAAACTAAATTAGCCTACGATGGATTTTTGGTTCCAGTATGAGGGGCATTGGGGTTTAGGACTAAATACGGCGATTTGGAGCCAACGGCGCAATCTGTTCGGCGATTGGAGTTAATCTCCAAAAGTTAGAATGTTGGTCCAATATAGATGGTAGAAGTAGTTTTTTAGGGATTAGGATGAAAATCTTTGAGGATGAGGATGAAAATCCAAGTTGATAAGGTTACCTTAGAAATTTAGAGAGAGGGGTGGGCCTTTGGAAACCTATATAAGGGCCCCATTTCTCTCTCCAAATCACCCCCAATTCTTGTTTTGGGTCCGTGAATCCAAGTTATTTTGGATATTTTGGCGTTTGAAGCCAAAAACCTCTACGGTGTTTTTGGAGCACTTTTGGCTCCAATTGTTGTTATATTTCAAGCTTTGAAGGTCCTTGGGGGTCCTTCTACCTTGCTTTGTGTATTCTTTGTGTAGTTTTTGGTACCCTTATTGTAAGTTGAGAGTCCCTCTCTCTCTTTTATACGTTCTTATGAGCTAACTTGTGAGGTTTAGGAGTCTTTTGGTGTCTTGTGCTAATCCTAAAGTCACCCCCCATCGTACCTTGGCGATGCCGCTTTAGGGGGCCTTTAGTATATAAGCTTATTGTGTTACCACGTTGTCCTAACTTGTGTGCTCTCTAAGTACGTTCTTACCTTCTTCTAACGTTCTCCTTGTTGAGTGGACCTCCCTCTGGGACAGCGAAGCTTTGAACCTTCTTTTCATATTTTCTTTAAATTATTCTAAGTCTTCTTCTAACATTTCTCTTGTTGAGTGGACCCCCCTTCTAGACGGCGAAGCTTTGAATCCCCGTGTGTATTTTCCCTAAGTGTTTTTGTTTTACCTTCTTCTAAAGCCTCCTTTGTTGTGTGGACCCCCCTCGGAGACGGCGAAGCTTTAAACTTGTAACTAAGTCAAATCCTAAAGTGTGTTAAAACGGTTCTGACGGCGGAGCTTTGAACCCCCAGGGTCCCAAAGAGTCCTAAAGTTGGTGTTAAATCCAACTTAACGGCAAAGCTTTGAACCTCCTCCGTATTTAGTTCCAAAGTCTAATTTCCAAGATCTTTGTAGAAACGTCCAGAGTTTAGCTTCCAAGATATGTAGAATGTTAGCAAATCTCGATCTTTTAGCACATCTAGCCTTACCTTAGTTTTTAGCAAGTCCAGTTTTCTTTTTAGTTTAGCAAGACCAATTCCCTTAGTTTTTAGTGAGTCTAGTGTCGTAACACAAGAAAGCACAAATCCCCCTTTTGGTGTTGAAATCTTGTAAAACACCTTAGATGACTCGTGTATCGTTCCCACAGGATTTTAACTTGTAGTTTCCTCAAAATTATCGGAATAGGATCCGGAACACAAACCCCAGACAAAAGAATCCGGAACTGAAAACCGAAAACTGCAATTTCTTATTTGTATTCTCCAAACCTTCTTTCTTTCAACTCTTACCAATCCCCATACTACAGTACATCCTGGAAAGAGTTTCGTTATCCTGTACCTCTTCGTAGATGTAACAATAATTTAGTATCCAATTGGGCGGATGTGGAACTGGAAGGAATGTCGTGATCCTATGCCTCTTCCAAATCCGGATCCAGAACCCAAAGTAACCAATATAGAGGGGTCCGCTCTTGGGATTAAGGAAGGAAATGTATATCCTACCCTTCACTAGATTAAAGTGGTTGAAGTTCCACTAAAAAAAAAAAAAAAAAAGACACAAAACTCGAAGGCAAGTTTTTCCTCACAACTGATCCGGGAAGTTACTCCGGACTAGCAGGTCACTCAGGAAACCTCTACAATCCCCACATTACTACAACGACGGATCTATCCAAGCCAAGTTCCTGAAGCAGAATTTGGTAACTAAGTAACTAGGCAACCCCAACAAATTGCCCATCACTCACTTCTGGATGTAGTGGGACCTCATCAACACTTCGATTAGCATACGCCCGCCTCCCTGCAAAGCACACCCAATCTAGGAGCGGCTATCCCACACAAAAGTTCCACAAGTAACAACACTTAGTCAAACTTCACTCCCAGTACCTTCAGTTTTGCAAACAACTCACTTTAACTCCCGGAACCAGATCCAGACAGAATTCGGAGGAACTCTTCCTCCCTCCCAACACTAGCAAAGCAGCTACTTGCACTAAACAATGGTTCTAGCATTGCCGGCATACCAACCCAGAGTCGAGACTTTTCAGAGCAACTTTTAGGGAGTGAAAATCTGAATAACTTTACCAAATGCTGAAATTTACAAGAAAGAAATGCTCGAGGCTTCAAACCAAAGATCAGCCTCTAAATACTAACCCCAAGGAACCCCTAAAAGGCTCCAGGGAACAAAATCAGAAGACCAGAGAATGACAGCTATCATTCTTTATCCTCCATGTTGACTTCCTACCACACCCATCCGATCCGCAAAATGTGAATCTCAGATTCTAAAAACCCAGAAAGTGCAGTCCAGGTGCATTTAACTTAAAAGTAGCTGGTTAGTAGCTTTCTACCTACCAAAAACTTGGGTTTTAGCCCTACTGGCCTAGTTCTATCCTAGGAAACTTCCTAATTACTTCTTAGGCCGCTTTAGAGAAGGTTCCTCATGCTTGGCGGCTCCTTTCCGAGGTGGTTGTTTCCTGCTGGGAGATGGCTTCGCTACTTTTGTTATCTTCTCCTTTGATGGCGTTTGAGACTTAGCCTTGAATCGCGAAGGAGAAATGGCCTCTGGTTCTGAATCTTCTTCAGATTCCGAGCCCGGATGTGACTCGGATTGGGATCCAGATCCTGACTGGCTGTCTTCCTTCGCCGAATTACTTGGCGATTTGTCCTCCTCTGAATGGTAACTCACTGGGGACTCACATGTCCCTAGCTTGTTTCGCCATAGTCTTCTTCTTTGTCGTGTTGGGCACCTTTGGAGAGGGCTTAGAGTCCTTACTCTGTGGTGTCTCGAGCTCAGATCCGGTCTTCTGGGCCTTCTCTTTGGAACGGATCCATGTGCGAATCCTTCTCCTGCTTCTGACTTCCGCCTAAAAGAATCTTTGGCGGGTGTCTTCTCCTCCTTTGACTTGTCCTTTGGATTCACATTTGCGGGAGGCGACATAGGTATCTTCTTGGAACCCTGAAACTGTCCTAATTGCTGGAGAACATCCCGGATTTTGTACATCAGTTTCTCCATCACTTCCGAATACTCAGCCAGAACCATCATTGACTTGGCCGCTGCTTCTGACTCGGCCTTGTGGATTTCTTTGTCAAACAACTTGGCCTTGTTAATCACATTCTTGGAATGTGCTACAAACCCCCGGATCCTAAGGAGTGTTTCCTCAGCTTTTGAGGAAAGTTTCCTTACTTCTCTCCAAATTCTTCTCCAGCTTTCGGTTCAGTTTTTGATTCTTATCGGTCACTTCCCTGACCTGGATTTCCCACTTTCGGGACTCTTTATCCGGAAGTAAACCATCTACTTTTACTACAAGCTCAGACACCTCGATTCCACCAAACAGCCCACACACGTTCTTGACTGCACCTCTCTCAGCATCTAGCTCCTCTCGGACCCTTCACAGATCCTCTATAATCCTCCCCAGTGAATCATCCCATGGAACTTCTGGTTCCGGGGAATCCCTTCTATCACTCTTGGGTCCTTTCTTTTTGACAGAGGCTGGGATTTTTTCAAAAGACTCTATCCCCCTCTCTGATGAGCCTCTCCCTGACTTATCCTTTCCTCTCTTCTGTTCCCTAGATGGAGAGATATTTAGTTTCAAGAGGGTGGCTGCGGCCTTATAAATCGTCTTCTCCTGACTTCTAAGCATCCCTAGATAGTCGTATAAATGAAAGAGAAAGGGACCTGTGGAGGTTGCCTTAGAATTCCCCAGCGAAGAGACCATTTTTCCTACTACATCCTTTACAATTCCTCCCCAGAACACTTTCCTCTCTCCGCTCAGTGCCCCAAAGATCGTATTTGCCCAAGTCACTGTGATCCGGTTCGGTCTCTCCGGATATAGGATCGGAACTAAGAACTCTAACATTCTCTTATCCCTCGCATTCTTGCAGTCTGCGACTGAGTAGCCATCCTTGTGGTGGGGAGGATTGGAAAACTTACCCTCCACAAACTTGTGCATTTGGGAAGCTTACCCTTCTCTTGGATGCGAAAAATCGTAAACCCGTTTCTAGGTTTCGATGGTCTACTCACTGGGAAGCGCCCGAGAAGTCTTAGTCCACTTGTTTGACTGATCCTTTGTCAACTCCAGAATCATCTCCTCGTCCTTCAAACTTCAAGGTCAACGCAAGAATCCAACGCACCCGATTTGGCCCAAGTCTTCCTCCAACTGCTTCCATCCTCCCTCATCTTTCGGGATAATCGGGTAGATGGTTTCGATCTTCAGTGCGGCAGCTCCACTCCCTTCCACCTTCACCATCGCTCTCAAGAGTGTTGTCACTCGCCCTAAATCAAAACCTCGCATAGTCCCTCAGAAAGCTGAAGCTACAACATCCTTCAACCTAGCACCAGTCCTTTTCGTCTCTGCCAAATCCGAAAACTGAGACCTCTCTCTCTCTTCACAACCTTACGCACTACCAAATCACTATGAGCGCTCCAGGGATTCTCCCAACTCCAGAATGAGAAATGAGAGTAGGAGCCCCGACCCCTAGGTCTTCTCCCAAAGTCCGTTCCCAGCCATTTAGGATAGCCGTTTCCGCTGGAATCCCGAATGATTTTGACCGTTAAATAGTCATCCCTAATTCCCGTAGAGCCGTTGGATCTCAAGATTGCTTTGCTGGCTTCCGATAGGTCCGCCGGTAGCCTCCGGTATGTGTCTGCACCCTGCCCCGATATTTTGAACAATTTCCGAGTGGTTTCTCGGATCCCAATCCAGTTCCGGTTTCTGGTCAGAATAGGAAATTCTAATTTCCTTTCTTAACCTATTTATCTATTTACCACTACTTCCATAATAAAGGAATCATAATTTTGGTAAAACTTGAACTTTACTCTTTCACAAAGCTAAAATTTTTACCAATACCAACTACGTCCTCTAAATTCCTAAGTAACTAGACCTATCTTTATTTTCTTGGTTCCCACATCCAATTCCCTTAGTTTAGCAAGTTCAGTTCCTTAGTCTAGAAACCAGCCATCAAAACTAGCCATCAAAAACCGGCCATCAGTCTAGTCATCAGCTAGCCATCGGCCAACCATCAGCCAAATCAATTTAGATCAAGAAACAAAAAAATAAAAATAAAAATAAAGTTAACCCCCAGCCAACCAGCTAGCCCAGTCGACTAGCCAGACAGGTGAGCCCGGCAAGAGGTTGGGTCAAAGCCCAGGCAGCTGATTCGGAGCTCAGGCAGTTGAGGTTGGGGCCCAGGCAATTGAGTTCACGGCCCAAGCCGCTAGGCTTAAGGGCAGGCTACCATACATTTTTTTTTGGTTTTTCTCTCCTTCCTAAAATGGGGGATTAGGATTTTATTAGGTTAGGATTTAGGATAGGAAAATAGAAATTAGGAAAAAAGAGAGAAAAAGGGAAGGGGGGGGGATAGAAGTAACACCTCCACGCGCATACCTGCAAACAAGCACTCCTCACCTTCTCGCCAACAAAACGACAAAAACAAGAATGGAAGGAGATTAGAGAGAAAGAGATGAAATAGGAACAAGAAGGTGAGAGACGATAAATAATGACCTAGGCCTAGGATTAGGTAGGCTTAGGGAGGAAATCTCAAAAATTTGTGGTGACCGTAGAGAGAAGGATTAGTATGACAAAAAGGAAGGTTGTGTAAGAGGGTAGGAGGCACATTAAAACTTCCTTGGAGTTTGAGACGATAGTGTAAGGCTCCATAAAAGCTTAGGTGGAATAGTACTAGTGTAGAAGGAGAGAAGGAGAAAGAAAAGAAAGGAGGAAGAGAAAGAAGGAGGTTAGATCGCGAGGGTGTATCATTTTCTAAAATAAGCGGTGAGCTTTGAAAAGAAAAGAAATAACCAAGGGAGTACCATGGACGAGGAGGCGTAGAAAAATGTGGACAATGTTACTTCTAACACCAACAGCGATGAGGTAAGCCGTTAACCTAATCTTTGGTGTTTTTTCCTAATCGCTTCTTGATTTTATTTTATTAGACTTAGTCCGTGATTAGCAAGAATAGATTAGCGGAAGGTAGAAGTTTAGATTTAGAAATTCTTAAATTAGGAAGTAGAATTTAGGATTAGATTTAGAAGGTGGAAATTAGAGTAAAATTGAGAAGTTAAAGAGTTAGAGTTAATTTGGAAGTGTAATCTAGGCCTCTAGGGATTAAATCCCCAAGTCAAATCTCAGGGTAGTTTAGAAGTGAAATTTTAGAGTTAGTTTTTAGAAGTAGAAAATCTAGAGTTGAAAGTGAAAACGTAGGGTCAAACCTAGAGGTTAAAAATTGGAATTAGTTTGAAAGTAAAAAGTTAGAGTTAAAAGTCAAAACATAGAGTTAAATTCCGAGGGTAAATTTTAGAGTTAGTTTAGAAGTAAAAACCTAGAGTAAAAAATCAAAATATAGAATTAAATTCCAAGGGTAAATTTTGAGTAGTTTAGAAGTAAAAAACTTGAAAGTAGAAGTGAAAACATAAAGTTGAATGCAAGGGGTAAATTCGAGAGTTAATGTAGAAGTAAAATTGTAGAGTAAAATTCAGAAATTAAACCTTAGTGGTAGAAGTTAAAAGTTCAAATTAACTTTGGGAAGTAAAAATCTAGAGTCAAAGTAGAAACTTAGAATCAACCTTAGGGGTTAAAACCTAGGATTGTACTGGAAGTTAAAAAAAATAGAAGATACTTAGGGTTTCATGGAAGGAACCTAGGGAGTTCCATTTCAGTTAGTTCGGGTTGTTAGAAATGGCGCCAGCTACCCAGTCTACACTCGACATAGGATAGATAGTTAACACGGTAGAATTTCACCGTTAGATCACTATGACCCCTGATCATTGACAGTTAGCTTGGAAGTCATCGCATGCATCTCTAGGCATTTCTTTTGCCCATCCACGACACTTAGGAAACATTAGCAAAAGATCCATTGCTTGGAAGGCACAATAGACTACGCTTACAACACCCCTTTAAATCAAAAAGTGAATAAAAGCTAAGAACCTAGTCGTGTTTGCTTTATTACCAAAGGTGGGTAATCTAGCGCCCATAGACAGTGAGGAGTTTCCTGACTTGACCGGAGATGCTGCTATACAAGCTAGGCCTGAGCGATCAATATCCTCTAGTGCTGCCGCCCATCATGCTGTGTGGTGAGAAACTTGTACTCGTCAAGGATCACGTTAATTTCCCAACTCTAAAGATTTGAGTGAAGATCCAACAGCGATAGATCAAGCCACAACAAATTCTGATGAACACCAAGTAGTGGCAGACTTTGAAGAATATGAAGCAACTACAAACTTTGAAAACTAGGTATTAGATCTATCCATGTTTCTACTATACCATCATATATGGCATTTGTTTGAGTATGCTCAAGGAATGCAAACGCTGACAAATGAGGAATTCCAATAGCCTAATAGTGTCTGTCAACTCACTTGATTTTTCTCCAAGTTGATCAGGTCATTGAGCTATAAAAAGAGAAATGTTGCCTTTTTGTTGCAGAGACTTTGCCATCATTTCAACCTCTGCTTTTCTATGAATGGAAGACTTTTGTTTTTGTTATGAAACAGACTGGAAAAGGTTATTCCCAGGCTTCACCATGGTCACATCAAATAAAGACCCTGGAAAACAGAATAAAGTTTCTAATTCCTTTTTGCGATATCTAGTGGAATAATAGTTTGAGCTTCTTCGCTATTTCGATCATTGAAGGTGTACTCATAAACTAGTTATAGATAAAGAACTGGTGTAAGACTCCTGGTGTAAGATGATATCATGTAATGATTTTGAAGCCTTTTTGATATGCACCTAATCTCAAGCTGTTGCGTTCTGACTGAAACGCTTGAACTCAACCATCATAAATGGCGTTCGTTTGAGTATACCCAGTTGAAACTCCAGTGATGCTAGAGATGCTCTCCATTGTCATATATCTTGCGCAAGCTTGCAGATCAAAGAAAACGCAAAGAAGGGAAACTCCTACTATCAGTAACAGTGGGTGAATAGTATCTAGTGGTCTCTATACCTTGAAATATATATCAAGTTCTGAATGTGATTCAGATCAAGTTCAAAATCAACAGATCAAGTTCAAAATGCAATTCAGATCAAGTTCAGAATGCAATGTCATCGCCTATGTACTCTTTGTGTATTATCTTGAATGGAATTTTGGTGCTTACGACGCTCACGAATACACCAATCTTATCTTGTTGTTGATTAATTTGGTTCGAGTTCCACCTATAAAGCAATCTCAAGTTAACTTCACAATAATAATCAAAATTTGGCATGATGGCCCCAACAATCAAGGTACGGGAACTTTACTTGATTCTTTGATTCTAAAGCATGGCGGTACGTGTGACAATGTCTCCACCATGTTCAAAAAGTTCCGGGATGCGATCTGCAAATTTATATTATATATCTGATATTTATGCCCTACAACTCCACGCAAACAGCATATACTGTTAGGCAAACAGACAAAACTGGAATTCACCCAGGCAAAATGGAAAAACACAGGATTCACAGGCCAAATTTCAAATCAATCACTCTCAATCACTCATCAAGTGATTGGCCAATTGGAAAGTATAAAGCAAGTAGCTATCACAATCACTTAGCCCCTAAACGATACTCCATAAACTTGAGGCATATGTGGATGCAAAAGGAGCACTTTCTAGAGAGAAAATCCTCCACATATTGCCTAGGACCAAAGTAGGTAAAGATCTTAACTTAAGCACATCACACAAATTTTCACCTCTTTAAACAAGTGAGACTCAAAGAGAAAACATCATATGAGGAGAATGTTTGAATCTACACTCAAGGAGTTGACATATTGGATAATAAGAAGTTGAAAGAAATTTACTTCAACCAAACAAATGTCCAATCAACAGAAAGGAAGTCGAGGTGCCCTAGGATAGCACTGTACTGCAATTTGATCCATATCTAATCCTGATCCATATCTAATCATGTTCCTGGCTTCCTGCTACAACTACGCTTGTTGTTGTCGTTTTTTACACTCACAAGTGTCGTTTCTGATTGTCAGGACAACAATGCTGGATTATACAACTTCAATAGACAATAGCATTATTGATTAGTAGAAAAGAAACTATGACCAAATCAAAATAGCCAAGACAAAGCAACTCCAGACTTTGATGAACCTGCACGAGACCTTTAAGACTACCATTTTGGGCAAAGTTGAGGGTCTTACTCGACGTCAATTAAGTTCAAAGAACTCGAATCCATTTAGGTGGTAGGACATCAGCAACAGTGAAATTTCTTTCATTACGTTAACTCACCTGTTACATGCAGCTCACTATTTAGAAGCTATTTGATTTGCAACAGAGGCAACTTAGCAAAACTAGAATTAGGCAGTATCAAAAATCAATTTCACACTTTGTGGATGCTTGGCCATCTTGAACAATCCACATACGAAAATTTGTTGGGCAATCTGTGCCCACTGTGATGATTATCTCTTGGCGCACATTTGACAATAGCTAGTCTCTCCCCACTTCAATATCAATTTTCTCATCTCCATATTCACATGCTATGAATACAACATCAATAGGACTAGTTTGATCTATTTGTTGCAATTGCCACTGATTGTTAGGATGGAGATGTTGATGGTTGAACTAGAAATTTGTATACAACGTCGACCTACCAATGTGGAATCTGAAAACAATTGAGCTCCAATCCACTTCACATTTAATAACATCGGCCCCTGCAATGGATTTAATATCCTAGCCTTCATCCATTAAGGATGACATCAACTTCCTTGTCACGTTTTTGAAAATAAAGAAAGTGCTAGTTTGACAAATATTCTCAGCACACGAGAAAAGATCAACCATCACCGTTACAGGCATAAACCACTGTAAGTGTGTTTGATGGCTGCCTATTGTGGGTTTCATTGACGTTATGAAATCTAATCTCATTTTAGTTCTAAAAGACTCGGTGGTTGCCATGTTAGGGAGCCACTAGTAGAAAATTCAGCGTCCACAGTGACAGAAAAGTGTTGATTTGGTTTGTTAATTTCTGTGTTGATTTGGACGTGTTGACCTGGACGCTGCATAGCAAAAAAGTGTTGATTTGGACAAGAAATTGAACACTTTTTTGTTAAACCAAGCAAAAAAATGTTAACTTGGCAACAAAAACATATTGATTTGGCAACAAAAAAATGTTCAATTTTCACCAATTAAAATTAAGAAATTCTATTCTAAAAATTTTAAAAATCAAATTTTTGGCCCAATCCGGGGGTGCCATGTGGCAAGGCGACACGTGAGCAGGGCTGCCACGTGGACAGGCCACATAGGCAGCCCGCCATGAGGTAGCCCTGCCCGTGTGGCGAGATGCCATGTAGGCGGTGTGGCCCCTGGGGTTTGAACCCGGGACCTTGGAGGTTAAACTCCAAGGTCTTAAACCATTAGACCCCAAATGCAATTGCATGTGCAAAAAGGCAAATGGTTTTTATTTAATTAGTTTTTCATTTTTTTTGTATTTGTCATGTGAAGTCAGCAGACTTCAGGGGCCGTTTTGACATAGTAAATTAACTTATTTTTTGAAACTTTCAGCTAAGAAAAGTTGGAAAATGAAGGTACCTTTCACCTCAAAAAATCCGTTTGCAATTTGGAGTCTTTAATAAAATGATATGGACAAAATTCAGAGAGGGTGTTTAAAAGTGTTAAAAAAAATTGGCCATTTCAACCCCTCCCTGAATTTTGTCCATAACTTTTTATTTAAGACTCCAAATTGAAAACGGATTTTTGGAGGTGAAAATTACTTTCATTTCCCAACTTTTCTTAGTTGAAAGTCTTAAGAAAAAAGTTAATTTACTATGTCAAAACGGCCCCTGAAGTCTGCTGACTTTTAAACCACGGACTTGTGAATATTTAAGCTTTTAAATTCTTTTTTACCTATGTGTTATTTCCTTGAAGCATGAAAATGAAGTTTTTAAAAAAGTTTTGAGTATATATTTCCAATATATTTTTTCAATATGTAAAAGAAGGTTGAAAGTTCTACATTTGAGGAACGCATTTTGGATAAATAGTTTGAAAGATAAAACCTTACCATTTGTAATAAAAAACATTTACTTTAAAATTTTCACACCATATGTGCCCAAAAAATAACACTTTTCATAAAAATAAACATTTCAATTTCATTTTCTAAATTTATTTTTATATCAAAAGCTTTGAAGTATTCAATTTTGATAAATGAGATGGAAGTTATAAAGATTTTAAATTTATCGGTAGTTCTAAAATAAAGTGTAATTTATTTTTTGGTACTCAATTTCAAATACTATTAAAGAAGACATAAAAACATTGGATGTACATGATTCATTACAACATTACAAATTATTCATGATTGAAATGGACATTTCTGAAATATATAAGTAAATTTTAAAGAACTTTGAACTTTAAATCATAACAATGAATCCCTTGAAGATGTTAATCCTTTAATGAAAACTTATAAACAAAATGGAGATAGGTATTAGAATTTTTTTTTTTATAAATTAAAGAAACTTCGGAGGTTGTTTTGGCATAGTACAAGAACTTTTTTGAAAACTTTTTTAACTAATAAAAGTTGGTAATTCAAACAAGCTTTCATCTCCCAAATTCCGTTTGAAGTTTGGAGATTTTACTCAAAAGTTTTGGACAAATTTAAGAGAGAGGTTGGGAATTTATTACTTTTAACATTTTTGAACATCCTCTCTGAATTTTGTCCATAACTTTTGATTGGAGGATCAAAACTTCAAATGGATTATTAGAGATGAAGTCTTGTTTGAATTACCAACTCTTATTAGTTAAAAATGTTTTCAAAAAAGTTGTCTTACTATGCCAAAACGGCCTCCAAAGTCTATTGAATTTAAAGAAAAAAAAATTCAACACTTCTCTGAATTTTGGTTTTAACTTTTGATTGAACAATTGAAATCTCAAACAGATTGTTGGAGATGAAAGTTGGTTTAATTCCAAAACTTTTTCCAATTCAAAGTTTTTTGAAAAAAATTCATTTATTATACGCAAAGTACTTCCAAAGTCTGCTGACTTTAATGGACATCGAATTGTACGTGAATACTTAATTTAAAAGAAAACTACATTGTACAAATAAGATTCCAAAAGATTCCAAAAGATTCCAAAAATGTTCAATAAAAATCTGTTGATTTTTTCATTGCACTGTCCAAATGAACAAAACAAATGTCACCATTAACAAAAAAATGTAAAAACGGACTTTGCAGTACCTAAATCAACAGAAGTATGTTGATTTTCTATTGATTTGGACGTCATTTTCTAGTAGTGAACGGCCAGAGTGGATCGTCAAAGTTTGGTAACAGAATTAGCTCAAGATGGCCATGTGTCTAGTTACCTGTTCTAGGGTAGTAGAACGCGTTGTAAAAGAACAAACTATTGCGCAGAAGTTCTCTATAGCTACGGCCCCCTCGATAAAGTTTGCCTACCTCTGCATGAACTACCATGATTATCCCCAGTAAGCTTTTTGCATCAATCCAATCGACATAATCCGAAACATATAGATCTATCCAAAACATCAACAATATGTTAATAGTTTATTCAACACTAACGTTACTGTACAATTTGCCAAAGCTTCAAATTGCAAATCCCAATACACTGCATGACTGACTACTACCCTCAAATTATGAGATACCTTAAGGACGTCCTAGTAAGCTCAATTTTGAGACAAAGATGGAAATCACATCCTCTTGGTCTTTAACGTTCACATGGTTAATACCAACATGTAGCTTCACCAAAGAATGACAAGACTGCATCTTGTTTTACGCACTCAACTACTAAATCAACAATCTACCATCAATTTACCACAAGATCCATATGAACATGATATTCGGCACTGGGTTTTAATTGGAGCACACGTCCTCTTTATTTAACATAATTTAGCATAAGTTAAGTGAACTTAGAATTTGCAATTAGCAAATTGCTCAACTACAAAACCTCCCACTTTCAGTTCCATTATCCCAAGACAATTGTTTCGACATCCGCTTCAAGTTCACTTAACAACTCTTGAGAAAATGAGCACTAATGTCAAATCAAGTTAGTTGTAACTTACGGATCAGCTCAACTACTTCTTTGATTCTACCTTATGCCATCTGGACATATAATTCGAAATATAAGTTCAAATTTTCACGGACACTTGAACATCACAATTCTAACACTCTGGCATGCCATTGTAACAAATATGACTATCTAGCTTCCATAATATAATTAAGATTACTAGCAAAGCTTGGCAACTTACGAACTTTATTTAATTGATGAAACGGCATGCTTATTGTTGTCTATGCTGGCATTCCCATACATTGACATTTAGATAAGAAAAAATCCAATGTGAAAGCCCTTCTCAAATCACCTCCTTGTATTGTAAAACCTTACTGCACCAAATGTTTCACTTTAAACTTTGTAATGAATATCATCAATGTTTAATGACAAAAAATGTTTGATATAATTGCCATTAGTAGAGATTGAACTTACAATTTGCACCTCCCATCAGCAATGGAACTTGGGGATCCAACTCGAGTTGCCTGTACATGTAGGCATGCTGGACTTTAACTTCAGAGACAATAGTTGAATTAGAATTGAAGCAAAACTGCAAAATTTTGGCCTTATAAGCACCCTCAATTGAATTGCCTCCATACCTGACTGCATCCCGTGCGTGCCCTCCTCTTCTTTTAGGCGCAAGAATAACCCAAGAGTTTATCTCAAATCGAGTTGGAACCCATTCCCCTACTTCACCCTCAATGCACTGAACCATGGCTTGGACATTTGATCAAGGCCTCAATCATTCTGAGACATACAGCTAAAATCAAAATCCTTAGTCTAGATTACACTTACACAAGCCTCGCATTGCAAAATTCCACTCTTCATTCCTTCTGAACTTCAAAGCTCTTCTCACAAATGGCAACTGACATTCCAAAATTCAACAACACAATATTGAGCAACAACTTGCTTCATTGAACCAGCAATAAATTTCCTATCTATAGAACAAGTTATTCAATGCCATAGTCCTAGTTCAATTCTCAACAATTAGACAAATTAGAATTCATGCTAACAGAAATTTTCCTACACAAGGTGAGCAGTCTACCTCCACAAGTGCCAAATTAGCTTCAACTCTAGGTCCTTGGCACTGCAAACTAATTCAATTCAGAAAAATACATTCCGCATGACATCAAAGTAGAAAAAATATTGACAAAACGAGCGGCTTGCTTCATCGGAGGGATGATTCAAAAGTGGCGCAAGGAACAAATAGATGCTTGATTACCAATGTAGGGAACAAGTTCAAAAACTGCTAGAGGGAACATGGTTTTCAAGAAGATGTACTGTACGGACGTCCAGCCGGTCATGATGGCCAAATGGTAGCACACGCCATGGACCACTCATAGTCCACTTATAGCCCATTTACAACCCACTCACTCATCTCAATGCCAATGTGGACAGCCATTTTTTAGGACAGGCATGCCACAATAGTAACTGAAATAGTAAGAATCCTCACAGCCTTTGTGAGGGTCCACACCTCTCCTAATGTTGTTTGAAGTTCTATCACTCTTGCTATTGGTTTTTGCTCTCTTGCTGCTGAGCCGATCATCCTTATTGCTGGCTTGATCACCCTTACTGTTGCGCTACTCTGGCCCTCGCCGTGGCTTCTCTCGTTGCCACGTGGCGAGTCACTATTGGATTAGATTTCGCCTTGTTCCCATTTTGGTTTGTGTCGCCTTCTCATCTTGGTTTCCACTATTGTCCTGTTTTAATTCCGATAACCGGGCCCTTTTCTGAAACTCGGCCTTGGGGTCTCAATCCGTTTGCTTTAGTCTGTCCTTTTACTGGTCCTTTTGTTAGTCGGTCAATTTGGTCCTTTTGACCAGAGTGGTTTAATTTGGTCTCTCCACTAGACTGGTCCAATCTGGCCCTCAATCTGGGACTAGTTAATTTAGACTAAAGAAAAAAAATAAAAATTTAACTAATACCTATTTGACTATTCTAATTTTTTGGGGTTTGAAATTTTTTCTAAAGAAATCACGCTATAACACTTATCCAAACTAAATCTCAATTCTAATATAGGCATAGAAATGACAAATAATACACTATCATATAGACCTAAGAACATAATTAGGGAGCTTTCCTCCAACACCCGTTGTGCTTAAGACTAACGATTTGCAGCCAAACTCTGCTTGATGATTTCAATTTGAGCAGGAGGAATCTTCATCTTGCAGAGTGTAGTATCTTTCTGGGTCCTAGACTTCCACGCTGTCATAACAGCATCCGTGTGCTGCCAAAGTGGCAGTTCCTTTGCATCAATCTCCCAACGTAGACCTCTATCATTGTCCCATCCAGTGTAGAATTTTTGAATATCGTCACCTATTGCTGTTGGACGGAAGTACCGAATGTGTACAGAATTTGGATGTAGTGGATCAACGAAAGGATCAGACAACGCCCTTGCAATCCACACTGGTTGCAACTCATTTTCCGCGGGAGTAATCGCCACAAAATAGTCTTGGAAGAGATCTCGACCCACCTTGAAGGATGGTTGTGGGCGACCACTCAATGGCCCGACATACACATCATCCTCCCCAAACTCTTCACGATCCTCTCCATCGCTGTCTAATTGATCAACTCGAGTCGCTTGAACACGAGTTGTCGGCCAAAAGCCATTCTTCAAAATAGTAGAGTCAGATAGTGGTTCTTGAAGTTCTACCTTCACATCACGCCAATAGTGCACTATACGCTCCAATCGTCTTCGGCATTCCCCGGTGCGGTCTTGATTGCATAAGTTCTCCCAGTACTTAATAAACGCGGATATATTCTTCACAATGTCTGCCTCAGCTTTCATTAGGCTCGATAGAACTGCCTGTGGTACTCCAAGGGGCCATAAACTTTGTAACTCCGAATCCTCGTGCCACAATTTCATTCCACCACCTGTTACTAAAGGCAACCAATCTAGGTTAGTGCACAACAATTTGTACTTCATGACTGGACAACCCGTGGAATCAAGGTAGAACTTCACTTGTTGGGGCTTTGTATGTCCAATCATGATATGACTGCCGGCCAAAAATTTGCCTGCAATGAAAGCCTTGAACTCAGGCACTTCTTCTATAAGGTGGGGGATAGTGGGAATGGATTCGA
Organism: Pseudisothecium myosuroides; assembly: GCA_951799445.1. NCBI lineage: Eukaryota > Viridiplantae > Streptophyta > Bryopsida > Hypnales > Lembophyllaceae > Pseudisothecium > Pseudisothecium myosuroides. The sequence continues at coordinate 3,712,840 of OX637297.1, forward strand.
CATCTATGAACGACTTCATAAGCGCAGGAATTGTAAGGAAATTTTCCTTCTTCAACAAAATGCTCCATCTTCCAAAGAGCGCATCAATGTCGTCATGAGTATGACCCACAATCATGAAGTTCATATACACTTCACGGAAAATCTTGTTTGCAACCAGTAGAGACCAATAGCAAAAAACGTATCTGTTCTTGTTGTCCCCAGCGGCATTATCCATCTGCACATTCAAAATGGGCGGCAAAGGCGTTGCTGGAAGTAAGTTCTCCGGTGGCGGAGGGAGGGAGGCTTCACACATTTCCGCACCCTTCAGAAGCGCCTTTAACAAATTTGTCAACCTGGCCCCCACAAACAATTGCCGAGAAGAAGACTTTGGCGGCAATTCCAAATCTCGCAATAACTTTGCCATGGAGCCAATGGTACAGTTTGATTCTTTAGAAAACATTTCCAAGCCATAATGCACGTACCGAACATTAGCATGACCATGCGCAATCATGCCGATAACAGCAACAAGCAATTTTGTGAGCCCATCGAGTTCTTTAGTCTTGTGAGAGAAGACCGGGGACGCAGTTTTAGAATGGTCCATCTTGTCATGCATGATTGTCAAACACTCGTGCCGAAAACTATGCAATTGGTAACGGTTTGCATAATACAACTCCCTATGCGCTCGAGCAATAGCCAAGTGTCTATCGAGCCTCCTTGTCCATTTCAGAGCGCTCTCAGATCCAACAAAGCAACTCTTCCGTATCTCTTGTAATCTGTCACACTTTGAACACCAAGCAAAGTTATCTCCAGGCTTCTTGACCTCGTACTCCGGGAACTTTGAGGACCTAATCTTGCTCAAGTTTGATTCAGAAAAATTCAAGCGCAACACATTTTCAGTCCAATTTTTCTTTTTTTCGATTTCAAATTCTCAATTCACACTTGTACTGAAATGCTTATACTGACAAGAATGAGTATTGCGACCTAAAGAACGGAATGCAAATCCTTGGAGACAGCAATTACATGCTTGACACTATCAAAAATTCTTACCATAAAAAGATCAAGACTCACGCTTCCGCACTCCGTTCCAGTAGAATTGACATCTTAAGCCCACGATGGCTCCCACCCTGGTTGCAATGGCCACCATGGTCGCTGACAATGATCGTGCTACCAATGAAAAGAGAAATAGAACGAATCTTCAAGGCCTCGAGCCCAACCTGCAAACAATCCTGCAACAGATCGAGAACCACCTCCTAGACAAGTCCCAACATTTCAGCCGCCCACCGTCTCCAAGGCAAACCCTAGAGTTGTAGCCGCCGCCCCTTCAAGAAAAAGAAAACTCCGCAGTCAAATATTTTTTTAATCAATAACGACTACCGTGACCGTGACCTCCATAACAAACTCTTTTCGTTTTTACTACCCGGGAAATACCTCAAGCAACCAAGCAACAGTAGCGACCAAAAATGTAGTGTTTTTCAAAGTTCCATGACCAATAAGCAGTCTCCACTTCACAGTATTGATTTCTTCTATTGAATGTGACCTTCCAGCTCTCAAAAACGAATTTCAGCAATTCCTTACTAATCTCTCCTACTAAAAACATCCACACCTCTTGTAGTGAACTACAAGGCATGGCTATTTCTCATTCTTTTATTTCACGTAGTATATGTTAGAAAATGGTACACTAAACTTAGAGCACTCATGAATTATTATTCCTTGGAGTATTTAGAACTTGTACAATTTTTTTGACCTGTTTTTGGATGCCAATTCCATGACATTTAAGATTTTAATTCTTTAAACTACAAGGCACGGCTAATTCAAATTTGATTATTTCACGTAGTATATGTTAGAAAATGGGGCACTAGATTTAGTGCACTCATGAATTATTATTCCTTGGAGTACTTAGAACTTGCACAATTTTTTTGACTTGCTTTTGGATGCCAATTCCATGACATTTGAGATTTTAGTTCTTTAAACTATAGCGCATGGCACAAACAAACTAAGAGCCAAACTTAAGGACGTGTCTTTAAGGACGTGCGCCCATGAAAAAATGTGAGTGTGTAAATATTTGGAATGTTAACAAACAATTGGTATACCCTGACGTGCTGTTTTCTGAAGTCAATAGAAATATAAATTCCTTTTTTCTTATTTCAATGAGCCCTTTCAAATTCAATAACTTTCACACCATACGTACAAACATCAAGAAACAAAGCCAGTGCGCCCCTCAGTCCTTGCAAACAATTTTCTAAAAATACCCTCTACAATACAACCCACGCATGGTCCAAAAATTCACGTTCAAAAAGCCTTACAATTGAAATACAAATAAATAGCTTCAATATTACTTGGAATAAAAGTATTACTTAATTAGGTACATATCATCTACAAACCCAGAATTTTATTGCTTCCTATTTCTTTGCATTCTACTTTACGTTTGGGTCAGATTTGTTAAAAAATAATTCAAAATATAATTATATATGGCATGCAATGAATTTTTAAAAAATTACAAATAATATGGAATATTTGAAATGTGGAAAATGTTAAAGACAATAATTTGAATCCTCAACAAAAAAATTATGAAAATGAAAAATGAAATATAATATATATACCAAAGTGATTGCTGTATATATATAAAACCTTTGGAAATTCTAAATCATGTTATCACAAAATCACGAAAAGAAAATCAATTCAAATAAAAAATGATTTTGTCTCACTTAGATCTTACAAATCTGACCCCAATATATGGTATGTGCATAAAATAATAAAACTAAATAATGTACTATTGAAGGTGATGTCTTTGATTTTCTTTAACATTATTATTGATATTTTATACCGTTGTGAAAAGTAATGACATATAGTTTAAGTGGAAGATAAGCAAGTTCAAAATTCATGTGAGACATGACATTTTCAAGATTAATAGAAGAAATCTGGACGACATGTTGTTGATGAGTAAGAGGTGTGACCCTCATTGAAGGTTAATTTGTGTGAAATGAAATCCTCGTGCGTAACGCTCCAAGCAGGGACTTCCCAAATAAACTCCTGAATTTAGTGACCTTCGCTTAAATGTAGTGACATTTCAATAATTATAGAGACATTTCCATAAATGTGAAGATATTTCTATAAATGTAAAGACATTTTCATAAATATAATGACCTTCACATGAATGGCATTGGCCATTTCATTGGACCTCTAAAGGGTCAACGTAATTGCGGTCAATTTTTTTGGTTTCCTACATATTGCGCAAATATATTCAATTTGTACAAGTTAGAAAACTGTGACAAATTTGACAGATCTAAGGGGTCATTCTTCCTTGTCCATATGTAATTCCAAATTTAAGATATAATACTATAGGTACATGACTTTGTTCAGCTGTAGTAAGCTTTGAATAACAATGTAACATCTTAGACATTCTGACAAGATTAAATCCTATACTAGAACAAGACTTAGAATAATTCTAGCGCCTACTTTTGGGATTACCATTTCATTGCTTGACAGTAGTGTCATTACGTTTAGGACATCCAACCATGTCAACATAGATACATATCAAAAGTCCCTAAAATTGAATAAGGGTACACGAAAAAAAAAAGATATACAAGTTCAAAAAATTATAGACAATAATTTGGAGTTCTTTTGTTTAATAGAAACAACATTAGCTTTTAATTTTGCACTTTGTGTTTAGCTCTTCTAAATACTGATTTGAAAATGCCTACTCTTTTTTCTTGTGAACCTTTATATTTAGAGGTCTGTAATTTGATAAATTCAATGACATTCGGCTAACATTTGCCTGCTAGTAAAGGAAGATTAATGCTTGTGTTCATTTAAAAAAAAAAATTAGAAACAAATATGACTTGCTTCTATTCTTAGCTGCAAATAGCATAAGATTAACATATCTTTTCATGTGTAACTGTAGGACCTCAAACATGGTGAAGACGAGCTATGTAGCTATTGCAATGAAGGGAAGACAATTACAAACTGTCCATTTCTCTTCTTCTTATTTTCTTTTTTAAGAAATCTCTTTTCAAAAATTGTTTTCCATATCAAAATGATTTGTTAATGACGTAGTTTTCTTGGCAAAGGAGACTGGTTTACCTTGCTAAATACAGTCAAATTCTAATTCTAAAATGTTGAATTGAATGGTGATCTGATAGTGGGTTGGAATATGGTTGAGGCAGCAAAACCAAGGCAAAGGGACTCAGACAAAATTCCAGAATAAAAAAGCCAGAGAGAAGCCTTCAACTCAGAAGAGAGTTGTAACTCTTTGTACCAATAAACTACGAGAAGCTAAACAAATTCATGGCATCGAAGAACATGAAATTCATAAGGCCGACCTTGAATTAATGCGAATTCCTCTCCTAGCGAAAGATTATTACAAGACTACCACCCGGCTCGTATGACAAGGATGGCTACCCTTCCATTCAACATGGTGGTGGATATTCTCAGATCTGCAATTTTGTGGTAAATTTGGTGCGTACGCCAAAGATTTGTTTTTAACAGTGAATCCAGCAACTAAGTTAACAATAGCATGAAGTGACTAGCAGCAAGTGTCAAGTGGGTATATTGTCTTCGGGCAAAAATCATGGTACAAATTTTGTGGTCTACTTCATTTCCTATTTGGATATTTGAAAGAATTCGTTACAATGAATAGCTCATTGTAGTTTGAAGTTGAAATCCTACAACCATTATTTCAAATATTGAATGGTAGGAAAAATTTGGATTTCACTGTCTGATGTTCTACACCAAAATACATTTGTATAATGAGATTTGTAGATAAATTCATCTCATTTCATGGATGATACAAATCCAACTTCCTAATAAACGAATCCAACTTCCTAATGTTATTCATGTATGGAAAGTTTTTTAGAAAACATGGGATTTCATCTCTGAAAAATAAAATAAAAAATTTCATTCATATAGAGGTGCAGTGTTACGAGTGGATTTTGAAGGTGGAATTCATGGTCACAGGCTTTGTGGTTACAAAGTTTCTTACTTCTAAGATTGGTGGTACTGACATCTTCTCTAGTACGTTGGGAATGCTTTAACGTTGTCCTTGGGTGTGCAGCCGTACGGAAAACCGTCATGATTGTTTAGACTGCTGAGGAAAAATTAAATAGTACGCTTGAGCTAATTCCTCACTCCTCTTGAGTAGATTCTTAATTTATTTAACTTAGCTGCACTAGTTTACTGTTTATTCTATTTAGGCCTTGACACATTACTTCATAAGCCTACAATACAGTACTTAGAGCACCGACAATAAATATATTTTATAATGAATACCAATTACTAAGCTCTGAATTTGGTGTTGGCCATTTGTTACATTAGACATTAGGGTCTCCACATGTAGACATAACAAAATCAATCCGTTGTGCATCATTGTGAGGAATTTCTTCATATGACTTTGGCGTATAATCCCGCCTCTGCAATATGTTTAAATAACCCCACCCCAAATGATGCACATCGAATTGTACTCTAGAGTAAATTGTTATAAAGTGGTTGTTGTTGGCAACAACATAGAAAGGCATCCCACAATAGAGATATACGATTCTGGTGCAAGCCAATGGACCAAAGCAACACCGCCACTTGGTTTAATTTTTGGTGTTGCTTCATTTTCAGGAGTCGGGTTTTTTAAAATGTTATGCCTTAATGGATTATATATTTGTTTAAATTCACAAAATGAAGTAGTATTCCTATTTTAGCTTCATCTTACATACAATGTTCATAGTCTACTGTAGTGGCTTCATTTTAACTTCTAGGAATTTGTTCTAAATTGAACAAAAAGCCAATATTTTTATATGAAGTTGTCGAACTTCTTTTTGAATTGTAACTGTACAAATTCAAATTAGACAGTCATGGTAGAGATCACTTTAAAAAAGAACACACAACCTTGTTATACACTTTCTGACGTTGTCCTATTCCATACAAACTACATGACTAAAAAATAAAATTACATCAATCATGTACAAAAATGTATGACATATCATACTCTTGGTCATTAAAGTTTGTGGCATAGTTCATTCCCAATTTTTTTTTATTGATGGGGTGATGATGTTCAAAGGGATACAAATTTAAAATTCTTGTCTAATCAAAATCAAAATCAAATTGGAGAAGTTTCTCCAAGAAAAATTGAACCATGCACGTACCTAAATCCATGTCATTGCACAACATTCAAATGACATTCAAATCCATGACATTGCATGACATTGCATAGCATTCCATGGCATTCCACGTATTTAAAATGACATTCAAAATCCATGACATTCCAATGACATACAAAACTCCATGACATTCTATGACATTCAAATTCAAGAGCTCATCCAAATTAAATTTTATTTTTTAAAATGCACTATTAATTCTTGAGACTTCATTTCCCTATCAATTAAAAAAAAATGGGAATGAAATGTACCCTCTACTTTTAGAGTCACGAATATAAAATGTCAGGATTTTGCTATGTGCATGCTTTACTTATTTTTTCAGAAAGTTATAATTATTATTTGGATTATTATTGCACAAGAATTTACAATTTATATCCATTCAAACTTCATGTGCCCATTAAATAAAATAAAATGAGAATGGAATGTGCCTTGTAATAAAAAGGCCACAAATACAAAATGTTATGCGTTCTTATACATGAAAGTTATAATTTAGTTTGAAGAAAGTTCTAAAATTTTATTCGGATTTTCATTCTACTAGAATATTCACCGTAAAACCCATTTAAACTTCATATCCACGTGTACTGAAAAAAGGGGAAATGAACTGTGCTTTGCACTTCAATGGCCACAAATAAAAAAATTTATGGTTTTTTGTATGTAAATGCTTTAAATTTTTGTTGTGGAAGTTATAAAATTCTTTAGGATTTTTATTCTACCCAAATATTCAATTTATACCCATTTGAATTCATCACCTTATAAATTACAAAAAATACTGATGAATTCTGCTGGTACTTTCATGGCCATGATTACAAAATGTCATAGATTTCTGTACATGCATTCTGTCCACGTATTTATAAAAAAATTGGAAATAAAATTTGCCGTACACTTTAATGGCTACCACTATCAAATGTCAAAGATATTTGTATGCGAATGCTCGAAACACACTAGAGGAAGTTCAAAATATTCTTAGAACTTAGAATCCCCCAAAATATGCAATTCAAACCCGTTGAAATATATGTCCACATTAATTCAAAAAAGTTGAACACAGTCATAAAATTGGAACGAGGAGGAAATTAAAAAATATGTAGAAGTTGCAAATGTGGGAAACATTTGAAATCCATGAGCTCCTCCAATTTGGGCCTTTTTTTCTTAAATTAAAAAGGAAAACAAAAAACAAATACCCCTCCGGCTTTGCTATAGTTCAAATTAAATAAAACTCTAAAGTCATGAAATTGGAACGAGGAGGAAATAAAAAAATATGTAGAAGTTGCAAATGTGGGAAACATTTGAAATCCATGAGATCTTCCAATTTGGGCCTTTTTTTCTTAAATTAAAAAGGAAAACAAAAAAAAATACCCTTCTGGCTTTGCTGTAGTTTAAATTAAATAATACTCTAAAGTCATGAAATTGGAACGAGGAGGAAATAAAAAAATATGTAGAAGTTGCAAATGTGGGAAACATTTGAAATCCATGAGTTCCTCCAATTTGGGCCTTTTTTTCTTAAATTAAAAAGGAAAACAAAAAATAAATATCCCTCATCCTTCGGTGTAGTTTAAATTCAAAACAACTCTAAAGTCATGAAATTGGAACGAGGAGGACATAAAAAAAATAGGTAGAAGTTGCAAATGTGGGAAAGATTTGAAATCCATGAATTCCTCCAATTTGGGCGTCCATTTCTATAATTAAAAACGAAAACAAAAATTAAATATCCCTCATCTTTTACTGTAGTTTCAATAAATAAACACTGTAGAGCCGTAAAACATGGAATACAGAAATTCTAAATCCATGAAATATAATTCTTTTTGATTTGAATCCATTTAAACTGCACAATTCCGTGAATTAACAAAAATTGGAAAATAAAGTATAAGATGGGTTTATTCTAACTTTCTCTAAATCCACGGAGGGAGTACAAATGTTGTACAGTCCACAGAGGAAAATAACTCTCTTAATGATTGTTTCATGGTAGATTATCAAAAATTCATTAATTTGAACTTGAATCTATGAGTTTAGAAATAAAAATCAAGCTTCTTTTTTTTAAACATTTAAATATAAAATTTAAGCCTTCCTGTACACATTTCCATTTGAAGTTTCTATATATATGCAAAGATAGAAACTATGAAATTAGTGTGTTTTCTTCTTCAATTGAGAAGGAGAACAAAAAAAAATACCCCTCCTGCTTTGCTGTAGTTTAAATTAAATAAAACTCTAAAGTCATGAAATGGGAACGAGGAGGAAATTAAAAAAATGTGTAGAAGTTGCAAATGTGGGAAACATTTGAAATCCATGAGCTCCTTCTATTTGGGTCTACTCTTCTAAAATTAAGTAGGAAAACAAAAGACAAAGACTCATGCAGACCTCCTTCGTTGTAGTAAGTCTAGAAATCCATGACATTCCATATTCGTGGACATAAAAGTACAAGGCTCTGTACTTTAGTGTCCACAAATACGAGATGTCATGGTTTTTTGGACGTGAGTGCTCTCATTCTATATGCAGGAAGCTTTAAATATTCTTTGGGTTATTATTCCACAAGAATTTTTAATTTGTAACCATTTGAAGTTCATCTCCCTGTGAGTTAAAAAAAATTGAAAATAAGTTGTGCTGTACAGCTTAGTGGCCACGAATGAAACATGTCATGGAGTTTTGTACATTTTTGCTTTATTTATTTTCAAAAGAAGTTCTAAGTTTGATTTGGATATTTATTCCACAAGAATTTCCAATTTGTACCCATTTGAACTTCAGGTCCGCGTGCATTAAAAAAAATTGGGAATGAAATGTGCCCTGTAATTTAGTGGCCACGAATACAAAATCTCATGCACTTTCGTACATGAATGCTACAATATTTTTTGGAGGACGTAGTATATTTGTTTTGGGTTTCTATTCCACGGGAATATTCAATTTCATTCATTTTAATTCATCAAAGCTGTATTTAAGAAAATTGGGAATGAATTGTGCCTTGTTCTTTTATGGCCACAAATATGAAATCTCATGCATCTTCTTACGTGAATGCTATAAATTTTTTTTATAAGAAGTTGTAAATATGATTTTGACTTTGAATTCACAAGAATATTTCATGTGTACCCATTTGAACTTCATGTCCACGTGAATTAAAAAATTTGAAAATGAATTGTGCCCTATACTTTTATGGCCACGAATTTCGATTGTCATGGATTTATGTACGTAAATGCTTTGTAACCTTTAATTTAATTATAATGTTTCTACAATTTCAAGAAGTTTTGAAATGAAACCCCAATAAAGCATTCCTGGTAAATTAATGACAAAGAATGTTTCTGTACAGGACGGAAGTGCAATTATTCATCTCTGCAATTATGTGCAATAGCTGAAAATCATACTTCTACATCCTTTTTCAATGATAATTTTCCAGTTTTGATATGGTAAAATAGTGATGCCACACAATTCTAGAATTGAAGGTTGACTTCTACAGTCATAAGTCAGTCATAGAACTCCAAAACACCGACAAGGGTTACTGACAATGAAGTATATGTTTCCGAGGCCCAAATAACTTACGCATCAAATTCATTATTATAACATGGTCCAGGTATGAATAACAAACGTCCATCCATACTTTAAGACAGGCTCTTTATATTGTTTATTTTGTTTTGTTTATGATGTTGCAATCTCCCGGACCGTGCGTCCCCCGGTGGCTTCTTTGGTAACTTCGGAAAAATTATGTTAAATTATGTATCTTCTGAAAAGTTTGTCAAATTATCACGTTCTTGGTACTACTGGAAAGCCCTTGGAGAGGAGGGATGCACAGGCTTTGTTTTGTGGCATTTGGACGTATTGTAGGGAAGTTTTGGTTTTTTTAGTTATTTTTGGTTTTACAAATAACTTTTACTTTTGTTTTCGGTGTGGCAACACAGGGCTACACTAGTACTATTCTAAAGGAGAGGGGTATCAGTGTCAGACGGTGTAGCACTTCTGAAAAACCGGGTATCAATATCTCCGGTTAGCAGTAGCCCCGGTTGTCAATATGTCCGGTTAGTAGTTCTCCAAGTATCAATAGCCCTGGGTATCAGAGATCGGCTGCAGGGTCTCAATTGAAGAGGAAACAAGTTTCAGTGGATTTAGAGAATGACGGACTAGGGTTTGGCGTGCAATTGATTTTTCTTCCCCGCGTTTTTCCCTGCTCCGGAGCTCCCACTTTCCTGACTTTTGTGTGTGATTGTCGTTGTCTTTTTGTAAGGGGTTGGATTCGTTTCTATTTGCTTTTGTGGGCGCTCTTTAAGGCGGTCTGGAAGACTGCTTCTCGGAGATTCCGCTGTTGCTTTGGGAAACCTAAACATACGGATTTTTGTGAGGTTGGACAGGTGAGCTTCCGGGGTTGTTAGATTGGGGGTTTATGGCTTGGAGGTTCCGAGAGTGGTTAGGCGTGCACTGGAGGTCGAAATATTCCATTTTCCTCTGAATTGAGTCTTGTTTAGAAGACACGAGTGAAAGCTCAGGTTTGCGTTGGATCTTATTTCCGACGACTCGTCGATTTGGGCTGTGCGAGTAGTTGTAGGGAAATTTGACGGTGATAATCAGAAATAGGCGTGAGATTTTACTAACTTGCACAAAGTGTACTTCGGGTTTCAGATTTAGGGTTTAGGGTACAAGCATTCTACTAAGTGTGTGCTGCTTGAGGTTTTGAAGTGGCGCTTCTTGAGGCTAGACGAGTGATTTTGGGAGTGCTTGAGGTTCTGGAGCGACACTTGAGGGTTTCTTCAGCAGGCCTCAGGTATATTTCGTAGGGTTAGGTTTTTTTTCTTTTTTTCCCACTTCTGTTCGAGTCTAGAACTGCAAATTCCTTGTTTGTTGTGGTCGTCTGTTGTGGTTTGTGTTGTTGGGGTTTAGGTAAGGTTAGAGGTGAAAATAAGAAGGTTGGCCTTCCCATTTTTCTACTTTAGATTGTCCGGGTTCTTGTAGGGTTTCCAAGCTGAAGCGTGCATTTCAATCCCCCGTAAGTTTGTTTTGTGTTTCTCACCCTTAGGACCCTAGGCAGCAACTTGCTGAAGTGAGATTCTCCCGTGGTAGCAGGGAAGCTCTAATAGGGAACAAATGAAACGGAAAAAAATGCATGATTAACGCCACGTGAGAGGAACAAGGCGTCCAAACCAAAACAACAAAAGTTTGAGGGATGTCAGGGTGACTTGCAAGTGAGAGATCTACCGAGAATGGAAATGGCGCTTTTTTTGAAAGCTTTCTTAAGAAACCCTAAACTTGTGATATGTTCACAATAAGCTTCAAGCAAGTATTCTTCAATGCATCGTCTTCTTGTTGTTTGTTTTTACCTTTTTGGTGCTGTGAATTCACATTAAGTAGTTCTGGAAGAAAACAGTGAGGGATATGATGTCTGCTTCCCGTTTTCGTGAATTTAATGTTCTTTGTTGATTTCTGTGGTTTTGGAGTATATCAGAAACCCTGACTACCTTCTGCTGCATCAGTTTGTTAAAATTGCTAGGTAGACATTGAATTGTAGGATTCTTTTGTTTGATTTTAGGATTCCTTTGCTTGAATTTATTTGCTGCTAGGTTGTTTGTTTGCAGCCTTTTTTTGGTGCTTTGTCCACGAGCTGTACTTACGGTAATAGTGCATGCCAGCTAAATTTGTTCAGCTTTTGCCAGATGGTTCTTGGTTTGAACTTCTTGTTGAATTGTTAGTCTATTTTGTTGTTGAATTCTTAGATCGTTTTCTTTTGTACAAAAGGTGTTGCAATACAATGGATAGACATGGGACTTGAAGATGTGCTGATTCTACTCTGTTGGTTGATGTATTATGCAGGATTTGCAAATACCGAGTGTTGGACTCCTGTTTGTTGCACATATTGAACAGGAGAGCGGGAAGTGAAGAATTGTAGAGGATTTTGAAGGACGAGCTGATCGAATTGAAGAACCTGAGGCCGAATCAGGTTAAAAAGACTCAACATCAACATATCTCTTGTTGTCATTGTGAATTGAGTTGATGTTAACTCTGCTGCGGTCGAACAAAATGTCTGAAAAGCATTTGAATGACTTTAAAATTGGTTATCCTTAGTAAAAATTTAGCTCGACGTAAAATCAACTCGAACCGACCTAATTTTTAAAGAGCGTGCAGGAAAATCATGTAAGGTAGAAATGTTATTTAGCTTTGCACCAAATTCCATCAGCTCGACTCGAGTTGATTTAAGCACCTCCCACCATACGCGACATCAGGTCCAGTTGAGCTGATTATAGAATTTCTAAAACCCTAAGACCAGCTTGATTTGAGCTGAATTATGACAAATAAATCACAAGAAGAAATGATACTCGAGGTAATGACATAGAAAAAAAATCATGACGCCAAGTAAAAAAAGCAAAAAAATCCGCATAGACAAGTACGGTAGCACACATACCAACTCAATTTGAGCTAAAAACACCTAGATCAGCTCGACTCAAGCTCATAAAGTATTCAATACAAGGTAAAAGAACAAAAGGCAGAAAAACAGAAAAAAAATCGAGACGACAGCAGTACTACGCCAAAAAAATCGTATGGATATGTACGACAAATGACATCAGCTCGACTCGAGCTAAAGACCCTAACAAAAAATAAATACTAGTCTAGGCTAAGAAAACAAAGAAAAATCGGTATGAAGAACGAAATAAAGAAGCTCAAACGGATCAAACAGCTACAACAATCTGACTTATAAAAGAATAGAAGAATAAGAAACACCATTTAGCTCGATTCGAGCTGACTAGAATAGAGTAGCTGCAGCAATATGGAGAGAAGAATCGTCCACATGTTATCTCGGGGGGGTCACTTAGAGTGTCCATTAGAAAACACGTGCGAACAAAACTTTGGACCCAATATATTATATCCTAAAATTTAAATAAAATGAAATAAAAAAAATATGACTAGATTTTCCTACTTCAAAAGTTTATGTTTTGAATTATTGATATTTTTATTTGTTAATGATAATTAGTTACAAATTTTTGAAGTAATTAGATACACTGTAAAACTGAAAAATAACTTTCACACCCCTATATTATATCCTAAAAAATTGTCTAAAAAATGAACAAAAAATTCCTAAAAATAGCTCTCTATTGAAAGTTCATTTTGAGTTGAGTATTGATGCAATGGTCATCTAAATGTGATCTCTATAAATATTTGAGTTGAAAAACATGCCGTTTTAGGCCATTTTCAATCTCTTGTACAAATCATTTCAACTATTATTTTAGTTTGAAATTTTGGCAATAGAAACCTATAGTCATTATTAAGCAACCCTCAAAATTTTAAGTTGAAATTATAGTTCATTAGAAACCACTTGTTCGCACGTGGTTTGTAGTAAAATACTAGGTGCCCCCCCCGAGTATGGTATAGACCTTTTGCTCGAATCGAGCTAATATCGCTAACACATTGTACTGAATCGCATGCATAGAAGAATGGAGAGTTAGGTCGACAAACTTACGCACTACTACAAGAAGTCCGAAGTTCAGAGAGTTGAAGACGAAGGGGATGGAGATGACTTCCTCAACGACGGAGAGTACTGGGAGTTTGTGTATCTAGAGAAGGTGGAGTGCTGGAGTCTCCTGATGACTCCCTGCTCTGAGCAAATATGCTTCGCCGTAAAGTATAAAGGGATGGACACATTCCTCCCTCTCTTATATGACGAAAGGATAAAAGATGTAGTGGAAGACGTCTTCCCTACAATCAAAGTCCACTGCGTTACCACATAGAACGACCTTCCACCAGACAAGCGGTACAACTTTACGCTGCACTTCGACTCAAAGTTGATTCCGTTTTGGGTAACCCACTTCATGGAGTCTCTAGAGACAATGCTGTTCTAGGATGACATTAAGGAACTAGAAGAGAAGGTTAACGAGAAGTGCTTCCAGAAAGCAAACGGAGAGCCTCTGACAGGTCGAAGGCTGTGCGCTAAAGTGCGAGCTCTCTTTCAGAACTTCGTTGTGCTCAAAACAAAAATTCAAACCGATCGAAAGAGCAAGGCTGCCAGAAGTGTCTCACTCAACGCCAGAAGCCAAGGACCCAGTCAATTGTCTATAGACAACCAATCCCCGGGGGAGTCATCACGACAGGGCACGCGTAACCGGCAGTTGACGGAAACACCAAACTGTCCTCTGGTAAAGAACAATTTGGCAACCACATCGGCGGCGGTACCAGCTGAAAAAATTGGAGAGCACTCGGGTGTGGACGACATCAGCGTGGACATGTCTCAAGTCCTAGAGTCGAAGACAAATCGCAACCTGGACTACGAGGAGTCAAATGAGGCGTACAAGAATTTTTGGAAAACTTGTGCATATGTGTTTCTTTACAAGATGGAGAAGAAAGAACTCTCCATTGACAAGCTGATCCAGGCTCTGGTCTCTCTAAATACCCAAAGCAAAGAACAGCCTATCATTGAGGGCATGATGCACTATCTCTGTAATATGCCAGACCATAACAACCAGCAAACGCTCTGTGTTATGCCAACAAAAAAGCCAACAAGGGAGGGGGACAACTTGTGGAACGAGATCAAGGACGGGGAGTTTTACATCATTAACGGGCAGCAGTGTCTGGGCCAGCAAGCTCATGGAGGACCCAAAGTTCAACATTGACCCGGCCACTGTCAAGGACTTCAAGACCTGGAATTGCTACATTGCTTGGACGGAGGACAAGGAGACACTTTGTTTGATTTCGGCCTATTTTAACAGAGTCAACCATTTCCAAGCTATTCAACCGTCATAGGCAACTAACATACTGGGCGCCCGACATGTCTGGGAGGAAATGGAATCACCACATAACCCGAAAGAGGACATAGAAGCCGGAGCCGTCACCAATGCGAAGTGGACTAAAGCTGCATTTGAAAATAAGAAGAAGTGGGTGGTAAGTGGTTCAGCTCGAGTCGAGCTGAACTATGCTATGCTTGATTTTTTGAAACGATTGGCCACTACATAATCAGTACCTCTTCGCAGGTTAGCTCGAATCGAGCTAACAAGGATCTTGATGTTGGTCGTCGGGTCTTCATGCAAGAATTCACTAAGGCCATGCAGATGAGCTTCTCCATGATTGACGTTGCCAAATTGCATCAGAAGTCCAAAGCCAAGGACTCAAAGGGGAGCACAACCATCACAAATGAAATTAGGCTCATCACTGCTCTTGATACTATCTTTAATCTTTGGAGCGAGGTCATCTCAAGTGCTGCCCATGGCGAGCTTATTGATGCGGACACCTTGAAGAAGTTCAATTTCCGATCATCCTGGAAAACAGAGAACGGGATGCTGAACAAGGAATTCTTCAAGTTTTTCGGCAATCTCACTAACGACGACCTCATTGCGTTGGCAAACCACATTTTGTATAGAACAGGCGATAAGAGGAAGTATCCTCATCCGAAGGTGACAATCAAGCAGGCGACGTCAATTCTCGAAAGTAGTTATGCTTCGAAGAATTGGATTGAGAGGTGCAAGCGGAATGCTTTCGTGAAGAAAGTTGAACAAGATTGATACTACGCTCGGTCTGTTGAACGCAGTCCGAGAGCTTGTGGCGGAGAAGTGGAAGGACTTTAAGAAGAAGTACAACGTCACTTTTGCGACGATGAATGTACTTCTAGAACGGCCGGGGGAGTCCTTCTTCTCCGATGTGAAGCAGAAGAAGTCGAAGAACAAGTCCACGGAAGAAATTTCAGACCAGGCTACTGAATTCTTTAAAGTTTTCCTACAACAACGAAAGAATTTTGTCCCGCCATCGACAGTGGCGCACTATGCGCCATACGACATCGCAAAGGACCAGCACGCTCCTTGGCCGAGGGGTGTGTGGACAGTTGACAGCCCTGCAGATCTAGGTCTTGAGGTTATCGACTTCCGGTACATTCCGGGTGTGCTCTCCAAGAAGGACGGGACAATCGCTATTCCCTACTTCAATACCGTCATGCTGTCGTTGAGGGGGAAGCAGCAGCCCCGATTTGACGACGTTCCAGCCTGGCTATTCATCTGCGCAGACTTGCAGGAACAGACGCAAGTGCTCGCTTTTGTTCAGAACAACAATGTCTTGTCCACATACAACTGCCAATTTGCGGACTACATATTGGCACAGTACGAGCGAATGGGAGACATGGCCTCCGCAAAGGCTAAGTCGCACGATAAGGTGCTGTTGACGTTTCTGACAAGTCCTATGTGTACGAGGGGAGGGGACATTCCGGATGTGTTTCTGGCTCCGGACACTGATACTTTTACGAAGCCTCAGGGGTACAACGAGTTGGAATTCCGTCTTTATAACATCGAGCTTCGCACGGAATTCTATCTGTGGGTGGTGAAAAAGTTTTGCTCTCCCAGCATGAGCGTCTTCTCTATCTTCGCAGGAGGAAAGGTGACCTGCGCAGCAGTGGTAAGTTTATTACACCCCAATCAGCTCAAATCGAGCTAGTGTACCACAATCAGTACGATTCTTTTTTTGAATGGCATGCATGAGAATCAAATCCCATTCATCATTGCATACATTAGCTCGACTCGAGCTAAACCAGCGACTGGTTTAGATTCAATCCAGCTATCGCTTATTATGTCTTCATCACACTGATGTTTTGAGTTTATTTTCCAACGTGCAGATGAGTTTTGTGAACGTCTGGGCGGCTAGAGTTACCAACAACACAGGGTTCTGGATTGACATTGCTCTAGCCGCCATGAAACTTGACAGGGCGGACTTTCTGGAGGGGGGGTATAAGGTGCAGGCTTCTTTGCGCAAGAAGCCTCTAGTGTCTCAGACGCCGCCTTCATCGTTGCGCAAGAGGAAGCAGTCACCCTAGGATTTGCCTTCAACTGGGCGGCGCGATAAGGCGCCAGTTGTCGAGCCCAAAGTCCTCTCTGACACTGAAGGCGATGACCAGGACTTCTATGTCCAGCAGATGCTGGACGAGCAGCTTATAGTGGACGCCAACACTCCGGTTCCTCCCACTCCGACCAAACATCGGGGATCATCGGCCTCGAGCGGTCACGTGCAAGAGGAGCAGCCCTCAAGCATGTTCTCGTCTGCCGTCACACCGAAGAGGAGAAAATTGTCAAAGCGGGACGAATACCTGGAGTGGAGGTTTGCGGAGCTGGAGAGGAGACAAATGGAGGACCGAGCGGCAAATTTGCAATTCCAGGCCCAGAATAACACGAGGATGGATAAACTGCAAACGTTCATCTTGGTGGACTCAACAAACAATAACAATAAACTGGACTCCCTCATCAATCACTTGAGGGGTGCCAGACCAATCTCCTCATTAGAAGCCCCAACGCCGAGACCACAGCTGCTGCTTGAGGGTCTGCCGTTCACATCAGGCAATGTGGCGCCGTTGGTTCCTCAAGGTCTTCCAGAGTTTGCTGTCCTAGCGCTACCTTTGCACGCTCCTCCTCCTCCTCCGCCCCTTCCATCAGCTGACGCACAGGCGGCTCCCGCCGATGCTCAGGCCACACCTAGCGTTCCAGTCGCAGAAGGTGGTGAGTAACAGCTGCCAGTCGAGCAGCCAGCGCAGTTAGATTTGCAGAATCCTGCGATGCCTAGCCAGAACTTGGACGCAGGTGCTCCTCAATAATCACTCGATTTCACTTGTACAGTTCAGCTCGACTTGAGCTGATTTTTGCCATAGGTTGTATGTAGTTGTAGTCATTTTGCAGAGACTACAATCATTTTGCTAAAACGGAACTTCTAGTGGACTGAACCATGGAATTCAAACATTTTCCAATTCATTCATGTATTTATATCTCATTTTCCAGCTCATTCATGTATTCATATCTGAGGCTCTAATATACGGATTTCTTACGGATCTTTCCTTCTACATTCCTGACATGTAGGCATTGCCAATATTGTAGATTGTGTTTCTGCTCCCGTTGTTGAACCTGTGAATACTACTCCTCTGCCTTTGGTTGGTCCTAAGGAGAAAGATCAAATTAATCCCAAGGAAAGTAATGTCCTCCCATCCGTCCTTGTACCTGCACCCTCTACATCTCTCACACCAGTGGCAGATGACGTTGTCATCTCGGATGCGGACCTGCTTGAGATTCGGATTCCGGAGCCGACCGTCGTGGCAAAAGACTCTTCCGTGGAGACCACACATGCGTCGCAGCAGAAGGTATGCATCCTGCTGCTGATATGGAAACATTGGTGCACTCCTCATTCCTGTGATCACGTACATTTAATTTTTTTATTCGGTCTCTGGGAACATGAACGTCACTATCTTTCGCGTGAAGTTTCAAATGTGCCAGTACAAGGTAATAACTGGCTGCACATTTGTCTTTGTTTAGCAGGATTCCGGTCCTCCATGTGATGTTGGAGGTACTTTGGAGAAGGTCAATCTGCCATTGAAGTCCAGGGTGGTGGAGAAGTAGATCAACGTTGTCCTAGACCTCAATGGGATATTATGTGTCTGTGAAGATGTGAAGTCAAAGGGTTGGTCCAAACGCATCCCTGATCCCGTGCAGCCGCAGTCGGCTGTCCATCCCACCGTAGTGGGGCCGAAGCTAGTGTTCGTTTGTCCACGTTGCTCTGAATTTCTACATGAGTTAGTCAAGATAGCTTCGATTTCTGTGTGGAGCTCGATGAAGAAGACCACCACTGAAGAAGTGATCATGTATCTCTTCGAAGGCGTAGGCTTTCCGCTGTTCATATTAGGACAGAACTCTTATAAGACACTGAAGTGCAAGGATAAGAAGGGGTACACATCGACTTACAGGGAGCCAGGCACGAGCAAGGACTTGTTTCTTAAAAATTTGGATAACTTGTTCACTGGCTTTCAGGGTAGATTCACTCCACAGGATACAATCGCCGTGGACGACAGTCCAAATAAATACATTCTCAACAAGTCTGAGAACGTCATTCTTCCAGAGCCCTGGTCGAATAAGGGAAATGGTCCAAAGGACACGTTTCTCTTGGATACCCTGCTGCCCTGGTTTTAGGGCCTTCACCTTGCTGGAGAACAAGGACTGAAGGCATATCGTGGGACTGCTGTCGCTAAAATTGGTCGCAGGATGCTCTGCAACGAAAATAACGGTTGAGAATACGACAGGCTCATAGAGGTCGTCAGAGCGTCGTCTAGTATTTGTTAGAATTAGACGTTCGGATCTATAGCTTTGGAGGAATAGAGGCTTGGGGGACTACGTGGTGGAAGTTGGAAATTTCTAGTGACTTAGCTCGAGTCGACCTGATTTGCACATTTTGAAACTGCACGTTGGATTGTTCTCTATTAATTGAATATATAAAAAAATATTCTTTTATTTGGAGTGATATATTGTATGTCTGGATTCAGCTCAGATTGAGCTGATTTTTTCTGTTGTTTTTACTCTTGAGATTTTTGCACGTACGGATGGCTAATGCTTGTTGTTTTCTTTGAATTCCCTGTGTTGCGTTAGTATATTCTAAATTATACTTTTTTTTTAGAATTTGGGCCCTTCAACTTCACATGATGAGGATGGTCGCTTGCCGTGCGCTGCGTCGGTGGACTCGATAATAGACTACAGGCAATAAAAAATCTTGAGTAGAGGAAACTTCCTCTGCTCAGCGGCCATAGCAAACTCGACTATGGACTTCTCCTCCAAGCCCTTAGAAAATGGAGTGGTGGACAGCCCGCCAAGTACAGTTTTGCGTCAGTAGGCCTCTCGCTCCCTTCTCCTTTGAGGTCCCAAAGGCCCCTTGCTTCACGACTATCGCTCGCTGTCTCAGACAAGGCGACGCAGAGGAGGCTTTACGAGGACGCTGGAGATCCATTACCCGCGTCAATGTCAATGGATACGGTTCCGGTCGGATCTCTGGCCTTACAAGGAAGGACTCCTTATCGTTGGAGAGTGCTCCCATGTCGAAGCGTCTCGTCTGGAGGTGTACAGAAGTTCAAGGCGCTTCATAGAGTCCAATCTAGTGGATGCGTTTCTCCAGTGCACAATATGTGGGACCGAAGGTTCTTGGAATTGCAGAGGCTTCAAAGCAAGCCGGAGTATAAGGGGACTAATACTGGATATAGTCGGGGGCTAGAGATTCTCAAGGCAAGGGAGATACAAAAGAGTAAATTGCACATGTAGGGTCTATTCATATTGTAGATTGAGTGTCTATACAGACGTACATGATAGCATTGTGTAGATATTATATAAAACTCAAGTGCTGGAGTGAATCACACTTGCAGCAGTCATATACATTACTCTGGTCTTTTGTGAATCAAAAGAGAATTGCCTTGCAATTTTGTATCGGTGAACCAAAGTTTACTATAAATAGATGACCTTTTCATAATGAATGTGGGACTCCTGTAGTGTTGTCCATGTTTTCAACAATCATTCAATCCTGTTGGTATTCTTCCCTCCTATTCTCTTAGTTTTTTTACGTTTTGTGTCCATTTTCTTTCTAGAATTCAGCCTTTCCAGCTCTCATTTCACTAGAAAATTTTCAATTTAATAAATATAATGTTCTTAGCAAATAGAGGCCATGCAAATTTTTCACATTATGATGAGTATAGGCATAGACAAATAATTTTATGTGGATGATGAATGGACATAATCAAGAAAATCAACAATGAAGGGGTTTGACTGAAATTATACCATGGTACTAGTAGCACTTATATACTGATATATCAAAAAAATTAAGTATAAATGTAAGACATTAATCAAAAGTGGCAAAACTTGTCATATTGCATAAATAGGGAGGTTTACCTTAGTGGGTTCAACAAACTGAAAATTATACAACACAAGGATAAAATTTATAGTCCATTTTACTCTAAAATTTGAAGTCGTATGTGTTAATCACACTTATATTGAATGAAATATTCATAGGATAATTTCAGTACTAGGGATTCTAAAGTGGTCAATGTTATTACCCCTTGAAGGCCAAAGGGTATTTAGAAGAGGAAGAATCCAAAACTGCCAATTTTTTATGCATTGTCCAAAATAAAAAAGTAATTTTCGTTTTTAATTACAACCATCAAAAATTGTATTAAATAATTAAGGCAATGAATTGAAAAAAATTCATCCCATTTGATCATGTGGATTGAAAGATCATAAAGTTTGAAGTAAAATTTGTTTTTTCATTCCTACAAACTAGGGTGAAGGGACTTGGAGCCTTCTTGGAGTCAAATTTTTAGTCTACACAAAAATGAATATTTTGACTACTTATAAGTATATGATGTTAGGTTTACTCAAAAAAAAATTCAAAAGCAAATATGGAGCCTAGCTTACTCTAAATCAACCTGCAAAGCAAGGAGGTTAAGTACATTGGCAATATACAAATCATTTTTTTGAGGATGTCTTGTGCAATGAGGAAATTTTTAGTTTAAAATACAAATGGTAAAAAATTAGAGATAAACATTTGGAATATATGGTAAAAATTTCAAAAACTTTGACTATATATATTGCAAGATAATAGGGCTTGAAATTAGAAGAAAATGTTTTTTCTCAAAACCACCCTAATATAGCTAATAACATTTGACTCTTCCTAGAATGTGATGTGAGAACTAAATTTATTTTTTGAAAATTGTATGTCATATTTTATTAGTTACATTAATGCCAAATATCAATAGTTGATGAGAGTTTCTGCAAAAGATGCTCCAAAGATGTCCAAATTCACCAAGCTGACAAAAAAGTTTATTGTAGGATAAAATTAGATTTCCACTATGGGGATACAATTTTACATCTTGTGTCAAAATTTTGTGAACATCTGACCAAAATTAACTTCATAAGATAATATGTGTATAGGTAATTACTACCTCTTTTGAGGTGATAGTGATAGTATAAAACCATGCACAAATGCAATAGTAGGGTAGTCAAAGAATAATTTTTGTACATGCGGCACATTATAAATTCATAATTGGTCGGAAATGATTTTCATCTCCTTATATTGCATCTCACGTATAACACAAAATACGAGAAGTGTTTCAATGGTCATTATTACATTAAAAGACTATTGAGCAATCTACTACAACTTATAGCCTAAACGAGAACGACAAATCCTTGCAAATGAAAGAACCTCAATTCAAATTTAGTACTCAAATCTTCATCGCATTCAGTGCTCTCCAATCTTCTGAAGTCTTCGTGAGTCTAATTGTGGAGAAGTCTGCAAAATTGTCACTTATAAAACCTCTCTGCAAACTGAAGGCCAAATCCCATCTTCAAACAAAAAGAAAGCTCTGAATAAAGCAACAAATTCAAAATTGATAGAAAAAGTAGATCGTAGTTAATATCCATATGTATCTATTGGTCGTTGAGGCAAATCCTTAAGTAAAACTTGAATATTTTGGAATTGAATTTCATTGCTTTGTTCAAGTTCATTGCAATAAGAAGAGCACATTTGCCACAGTTAAGGTCAGTGGACTCCGTTGGCCCAACATTTAGAAACCAAAATTCCACAAAGCCACAATCAAACTCTAGCTAGTAGTGCCTAATTTTTGATCACAAGCACCAATAGCTAAAAAAAATTCTCTTAAAAGATAAAGAATCAAAAGAAATAATGCATCCATGTCTCTAAGTCATTCATGCTTCAATCTAATTTTTTTTATTCAATTGTTGTATAATTTTTTTAATAAACTATTCACAATAAAAAGAAGTTTTAGCCTCGTCGTAGCTACTTGGAACTGACAGAAATCCAAATTGAAAAAGATTGAAGAAGAAAGATGAAACCTTGATAGGAAAAATTAAGCCAATGAATCTCGTTCATGGGAAGCACTTGCTTGCGCTCTTAGATGTATCCATTTGCAATGCCTTCAATCTTCAATGACAATGCCACAATCAATGTCACAATCCTTTCCTGACCATCATTATCAAATTTTGGAGCAGCAGAAAGCAACATGATGGAATTGAATACACTAACTAGGCCGCAAGATTGCAAGATTATATCACTAGAGACTCCATTCATAAGTTTCTTGAAAATTTCTTTGTTTTGGTTGCTTCTAAACTTTATTAAGACTAATGACATTCAAAAAATCTCCTTAGCGACCTTATTGCACAATCTCCTCAAATCACAAGCGCAAAAATTTCTTGTCTATACACATCATCTTATATATTCACATGGAATCTCTCCAAATTCTCCGAGACACTCAAGCAATTGCATCAATTCACTTTGAGGCACAAGCATATACATGTGCGCGTGTCTGTTATTCCATTTGTATTGATGGTTTTTTCTTCAAGTCCAATCGCACGGCACCAAGGGCATTGTTTTCTTTTTGAATCGCATGGCCATTGATTTTTCAAAGAAAGGGGGTTATTGTTTTCTTTTCAAATCTCACGATTGTTGATTTATTAAAGGGGGGATTTCTAGGGCGAAGGGTGGTCTTCCTTCTTTTTACTTCATAGACAGTTTTTTTTATTTGCATTACATGATAGCGAAGGGTGGTCTTTTTTTTTTTAAACTAATTGCATGGTTGCAATTTTTTCACTTGAAGGGGGGGTGGGTCCAAGGCAGAGTTGCCTGTCTCTTTTCAAGAGATAGGAATCTATCCAAATTTTCAATTGTTTGTTCAATGGACAAATGGCCTTTAGAGGTTAAAAACTGCCACTTGGTCAATAGCACTTGAATTTAATCGATTGTTGCTAGTTTCATGGTGTATACACTATACACATATGTAATAAAAGGAAAGAAAAATTTGTGAAGAAGGATGGAGGTGGGAAAAAATTGGGCACTTAAATTTTATTTGTAAGATAGCTCCACTTAAAAAACCATAGGAATGAATTTACAAAAACCATAAGGTATTAAAAATATGCCTCTCATAACTTTTTATATAAAAATATGATCATCTTAAATGCAATAATTAAAGTAAATAGCCCCACATCAACTACCCTCTTAACTGAGGTGTATACCTTAATTTACAAAGAGTGATCTCCTTAGATTTTTGGTTGATTGAGGCCAAAACTCTAAACTTTCAAATTCAAGTTGAGAAATTCAAAAAAATTGTTAGCTTAAGTTGTAGGGCATTGCATGCAGCCTATTCTAAAATAGTAAAAATCTTTATAATGGAATATTTTTAGCAAAAAATATAGATGGATGAAGTTTTGTCTCTAATTTATTCTTCAAGATTTCATCCAATATTTTCTTCTAGCCTATAAGGGTATAAATGAATTCATAAGAGCCAATGGCGATGGTGAAAAGGTTCCTTTTGGAGTCCGTTTTGGAATGTTCTACTCAAAGACTTCAGCAATTTCATCAAAATTAGATGTAAAAATTATTCAAAGTTGTCAACAATGAAAAATTCTATTCAATACCATATTCTATTCAATATTCTATTCAGCAATGACAAATTCTATTCAATATTGTACTTGCACAACACACCAACCATTAAATCTACTTATGCACAAATTCAACAAGTGATCATGTCTTGTGTTTGTTAAATAGTGAACCCTCTATATAATTAAAAAATTCAAGAATTTGTATATTTGAACCACTAAATTTGAAGAAAGCCTCTTTCACCAAATGTATATGTCAACCTCAAAAAAAATAAAAAATAAAAAATAAAAACATCTTTAACATGTATGCATTTTGAAACCTTTCCCTCCGTCCCTTCCAATACGGCGGCTGAGAATGACCCATCAATTGTCTCCTATTGTTATTAGCTTCATTTTTTTCTACTTCCCTTGTAAATCTTATAAAAAAATTGATTAATTAATTATAGAAAAAATATGTGCCACCCGAAGATATTTGACGCCAATTGTGTAATGGATACAACATCCAAAAAAAAACCCAACTAACTAACATGTATTTAATCAACTCACACTTACATCCAAAGGAATACAAGAGGGCCTTCTAAGATTGCCCACCTTTTGCTTGTGCCGCCTAAAAAAAAAAAAATTACTACCAAAAAAATGTGACTACAAATATACTAACAATAAAATATGACTACAAAATATGACTGAGGCAAAAACACGACTACCCGCCCAAATTTCCCTTCGACTGCCCCTTTCAAAAAAATGTCACTATCATGGAGATATGACTGCAAAATATGACTCACCCAAAAATATGACTAGCAAATATGACTTGCCGTTCTCCAAACATGTTCCCTATAAAGTACTTTGGCGTTCCCAATGGGTGTATACTATACGCTCGTGAAGTACAATGGCAAAATATGACTGGCAGTCATATTTACAATCATTATTTTTTCCAAGGTCTTGGCTTCTAATAATATGACTGCATATAGTCGCTAGTCATCCCCAGTCATATTTTTGCAGTCATAAAACACTCATTTTTTTGTAGTGAAGGTTAGATAGGCAAGGGAATATGAGTGTACTTGAGAGTATTTGTGGTTAATTGTGAAGTATTTGATGGATCCGATGGAGAGCGGGAGGAGCTATAGATGTTTGCAAGAAGGGATACAAGCTTGCTGTGGATGCCAATGAAGCCCGTTGGTAGAGGGAGGACCAAATCGTGGAGATTCAGAAGAGCAGGAAGGACGAGAGTTTGTTGAAGAAGAAGCGTAGAGAGTGTATGCAGCTGCAATGGCAGTTCGCCGCAACTGCGCAAAGCGCTATGCTTGAAAAGAAAGTGGGGACATGATTTAGGTTTCGGAATCGATTTTTGTACATTCTTCTTGTCCCCCAGTGTACAAAAACTCTATTTTGTTTGTCTGCTAGTCCGTCTCACTTGCTTGTGTCGCTAGATATTAGAGTTTTGGGTTTGTCAAGGTCTTTTCCAGATTTTGTTAGTCCTATCGTCACAACTATTCCTCTGTATATTCATATTGTGCGGCATATCACTCTTTTAGGTGCGTTTGTGACACATTGGACTTGGCCATGATGTCCATTCTTCATTCTTTATTACATAATCAACACGTGGAGGGTCGAGGGGTGCAAAAGTTTAATATGATGTGAGCATGGAGGCACATGGTTGCACATGAGTGGCTATAGAACTTAGCAAGGACAATGTTTTGTCAATGGGAATATCTCAGCATTTGTGCATAGAAAATGTAAAGTGCTTCAATGGCTAAAGAATGGTATTTGTATTTCTGTGTTGTCATTGTTGATGAGTATGATGCGCTGTGGTTCATCTTGTTAGAAAGAAGCATTTGCAGCTTATTAGCTTCATTGACCTGATTGCCCATTCTTACAAGCTAGTCGCTGCTTAGCTAACATAGAAGTCTGCTCGATATTTGAATGTCTGAAATGTCAAAGATGATAGAGTGAAACTTGATTGTGACCTCGAATTGTTAAATCTTGCAGGCTATGTGGGCATTGGCAAACGTCGTTGGTGATTCTCCAAAGTGCAGGGATCTTGTCCTCAGCACTGGTGCCTCAATGCCTCTGCTTGCCCAGCTTATTGACAACACAAAGATGTCAATGTGAAGAAACGCAACTTGGACCCTTTCAAACTTTTGTCTTGGCAAGCCTCAATCATCCTTCTAGCAAGTATGTATTGCATGTGATTTCTTTTGTTTCCCTAATTGCTGATATTTGCTTATTGTGCTTTTGGTTTTCTATCAGTGTAATGTTTGGGGCGTAGAAAAATTGCTTAATGGTTTATATAGTTTATTATATCCATTGTGTTGTCGTTGTTATTGTCTTGGTCTTAATCGACTTGGCTTATTTTATATCTTTTGCAGTCAAAGCCCGTGCTTCCAACTTTGGAACGATTGATTCACTCCAACAATGAAGAAGTCCTTACAGATACTTGCTGGGTACTTTTTTATTTGTTGGACGGCACTAACAATAAGATCCAGGCCATAATCAAAGCTAGTGTTAGCCGTCGTCTTCTGGAACTATTGTTGTATGTCTCTTATTCTGCCTATGTTTGCATCCATACGACTGATATGATTCTTTTGTGTCTTTAATAGCACTTTAGTTACTTCGGATGGATTAGAAAACTGATTTGAGTTTTGTGCTTCATAGTAGCCATCCATCACCCTCTGTGCTCATTTCTGCATTGCGCACTGTTGGCAATATTATTACAGAAACTTGGCTATGAAGATGATCATCGGCATGCCTTACAAGGTATGCCCCTGCTCACATTGTTAGTCTTAGCAGATGCTTATTGTGGTGGTTCTAGCTCTAATCTAGAATATTACAACTTGTATCAATTCCACAATGTTTCCATGAATTATTGCCTTGTTGTCTTGTACAATCAGTATATAAAAGTGTAGCACTTCACTCACACGTAAGTGCTCCTTTTGTTAGTGTTCAATGATTATCAGGGAGAACCATTACAATTTACAGTTCAATTGTGCATGCATAGTTCAATTGTTTGATCTGTTTGGTTCTAAGGGATCTTACCCTCTGCCAACCTCTTGGATGAAGTTGCACTACAATTCATGAATGTCCTCTTTGACATCACCATATGAAGCTATATTCAAGCAGTTTGTGACCCCTGTTCATTAGTTTGATGTAGAGAGTTTATGAGTTGTTGGATTTCTCTACCACCACCGATATGAGTTAGAATATTTGGTCTTGAGACATTTTTGTCTTTGGATGCAGGATTTGGTTACCATGGACACGATACTTTTGAATAAACTGCTAGGTGCTGAAGACAAAGCATTGGTAAGTGAAGTAACTTTTTGTTTATGATCTTTAGACTAGTGTGCTGTCAAAGAGTTGTTAATGATTTGTTGACAAAGTCACCGTGTAATGGGATCCTCTCTCACTGTGTAATGGTTCCATTGCTGAGAGTAAGAAGCTAGCTTATGATCAATTTTAGGATTTTCACAACCTAATTGAGTATGAGTCTTTGATGCTCTTGTGTCCATGGTTCACGTTCACAGTTCAGTCTTTCCAAACTAATCATCTTTCCATAGTTCATAAATATTTGAATTAATCACAAAGATGGTTTAATTGCTAAAAAGAAGAAGCTTAGCTTCCAGATTTTTTTGAGTGCGAGTTCTTTGATACTTTTGTGTCCTTAATGTCAATTTTGTTAAATTGGCGATATTGGACAATCCAAAAATTGCGACATAAAACTTCACAAAATTGTAATTTCCAGGCCACAAATAAAGGCGGGTATAGATTTTGGTTCAGGCCGCACATCTTGAACCATGCCAATGTAATGGAACGTCACCAATTAAATGAATTTGGCGTCCCATGCTTTCAAATTCAATGTCCTTTCAGTATTTACAACCTGCCAATTGTTTCATTTTTTTGCATAACATCTGAAACCTAACACGTTGCGATGAAGTTGGTTGAGGAGGAGAAGGCTATAATCATAACGCCGCAATGGAGTGAAGCCCTGTGATGAAATGGTCACATTCGGAAAAATGGCGTGTTTTAGAAAAGTCAAATCTATGATGTTCAAGTGTCCAAAGATTTGGAAAGCTAGGAGTGTCAATTTCTATTATGGGCAGAAATTCACAACATTGATGGTTGGTCCGCTTGTGATGCAGAGACTTGCAATAAAGAGATTGACAGACGTTGATATAGGAGTTCTGACTCCTTTAAATGAGTAGCTTGCTAATCCTCTTGAATATGCTATGGCTCTTGCTACTTTTGATGAAATTTCTTCTGAAGCCCACCAACAAGGAATTGCCGACAGGTACCCCATTTAGCTTCATTTAGTCACTCTTTTGATCAAATTAGTGTCATGAGATGTACTTGGTGATTGCAGTTGTGATATCCTTACACTGTGCCGCATCTTCTTGCAAGTATTATTTGACCACATCAATCTGTGTCACGTGATCAATATCAATAGCAAGCAAAGTCTTTTGACCTCCAAATACTAAAGTTGAGTCTTAGGAATTGGTGTATTTTGTTGCTAGAGTGTATTCTAGTTATGTAGAGTTATTTTGTGCCTTAGTTCTCTTTCAAATTTCAAAATGAATTTATGCACTGGGGATTTCTTACCATCATGACTTCGAGAGAAGCTTTAGGAATCAGGATTGGATGCTCTGTAATTTTTAATCTCGTATTTCTCGTGGTATCTTGGAACAAGGTGCTTTTTAGAGAAGTTGACCCAGCAAGTGTTTTCGGATCTTAAAGCCAATAAATACTAGGTCGTTGAAAAGGTGGTATCGATGGCCTGCATAGAAGCTTATGTTTGCTTTGCTGCATACGCGGGGTTCTGTCACAAACACTTAGTGGACGTGAACGGTATCTTGCTCTTGTTTCTAGTCCATTTACAATTCTGAAGCCTTGTGTGGCTCATTTATCTGTTGGTGATATAGATGGATGAATATAGAATTTCAATTTACAGAAGGAAGCAGAGTGAGTGGGATCAATTGGTGAAGTGGATTGTAAACAATGACCTGCACAATAAAAATGTCACTTGGCTTAGCCAGATACTGTTTCTATACTTTCTTTGTCATTGGGCAGTATTCGTTTGAGAACAATTTGTTGACAAAGCATCTTATACTGCAAGTTGCGTGTATCCGATATCATTTTAAGGACAACCAAATTTGTGATGACATTTTTGGGATTGCGATGGCATTGGTAGGATTCATTACGTTTTTGCATGTGAGCTTTGATATGAAAGCTTTCATTCTTGGCAAATTCCACTATGTTCTTTATTTCCTTGTTCTTGCTATGCAAGTAACACTCTATCTTCCATGATTGTCTTGTATACTAATATTCTTGAATTTTGATATTGGGTTATTCATGTAATTTCAATGTATGTTGATACTGGATCAGATTTTGAAACTGGATTTTATGCTTGTTTCTGTTCTTCACCTCAAGATTGAGATTCACTAAATTTGCTTTTGGATGGCAGCTTGGGATGTTGATAACCCTAGATGAAAATTCTCACGTTGTTGGATTTCAGAGCAAGTGAACTATAAGATTGAAAAATGGAAGATGCAGAAGGGCGGGTGGAATATACTATGCGTACAGAGTGTATCTTCTAGGAGGAAGGGCAGCCATATAGGGAGTATAGAGAGTGCATCTTCTAGGAGGAAGGGCAACCATGTAGGGAGTATAGAGAGTGCATCTTCTAGGAGGAAGGGCAGCTAATTAAGGAGTTGAAGAGAAACTCTGGTAGTAATAAATAGGCACTGACGTTTCAGTTTCAAACTGCTGAAATAAAAAGCTACAGATTATGTATTGAAAGGACGACATCTAGTCGTTAAGAAGAGTATATTAATGCAAGTTCACGCCTTTCAGAATGCATTTTGTGACTCAAATTTGTACTTAAAAGACCCCCTTTCTCTTTAGTGAAAATGGTAAATTTAAAAGATGTGGTAGAAAGTCTTGAAAAGACACTTTTGTGACTTTTAGTATTGTCTTTTAAGGCACGTCCTAGATACAACATTTTAAGTACAAATTATTTAAAAGTCTTGCACTTTAAGTATGCATTTACTGACTTAAAAATGCACTTAAGACATCCCATCCTCTAGTAGTAGGGACTTCTTAATTTTGAACTTGTATATTCAAAGCTTTGCCATGCGGGGATAAATCCAGGCTAAACTTTGTATAAAAAGTATCCAATTAGTTTCAAAGATCTCTGATTTCTAAATGAAGTACACATGATGATGTTTTAACCCCAAATAGGGAATTATTGGGTTTATTCAAAAGGATTCAAAGTTTAAAACTTAAATGAGGTACGCATGATAGTGTTTAACCCCTAAAGAGTCAACCTGCTCTTTTTAGCAACATAGAAATTTTGGACAGGTACGTGTGATTGGAGATTTCTATATTTTAGTTTGAATTTTTAATAGATGAAGGGGACAAGGAATATCTTTCATATGTACTAAATTTCATGACATTTGGAAATAAGAGTCAAAAGTTATGGTCAAATATGTTACTTTTTTTTGTAACTGGGCAGATCAGAAAAAATCACTTTTTTTTAAAAACAAAAATTTGAAATTTTTATTCTAGATTTATATATACGCGGAAAGCTTTTAGTCATTCCATTTTGATCAATGAGTCTGAAAAAGTTATGAGGAATTTTAGTTTGTGGGCAGTTATGGATTCTCTACTCTAAAATAAACTTTGAAGTTGTTTATTTCACTCAATTTTCAATATTTTTTGAAAAAAAAAAATCACAAGATGTATATTGTTTATTACAACATTGCAATCACTGAGATTGGCATTTTTCAGTCCCACAATTAAACTCTTAACAATTTTGGAATTTAAATCAATCTTTACTTCTTTCTACTTACTATTTTTTTCCTATATGTTGTACACTTTCAAATGATTTGAAAATTTTTATGCATGTATCCCACTTGTTCAGAAAAAAAAATTCAAAGAGTAACTACCATTTTGGACATTTTTTCATAGAAAAGTGAGCTTGTGAAGTGTAGTTGCCATGTTTTTCGCAGGGCCAAAAAAATGATTTTAATGAATTTTAATATTTATATGCACGTGGCGGAAATTTAAGAAATTTTTACCATGTGTTTTTAAGTCAGAATACTACAAGATCCTATAGTTATATGTGTCAAAAAAAGTTATTTTTCAAAATTTTGGTACTTGTACTAATAATGGCCGTTTCTTGAGTGTTTTTGGTGAAAACATAGTCATGATATTTTAGGGGTTAACCAAAAATTAGGAGTTAATCAAACCAACTTTTGTTATACAACAAAGTGTGGCAAGGCTTTTTAGTTTAGAACCTTTTTGCAAAGTCAAGCTTTTCCGCCTTAAGCGTTCTAAACCAAATTATGTTGCAAGTGACAATTTGTTAGTATTCTTAGAATAGATGTTGAATTTGGGGGACTAAACCTCTCAATAGAGATTAGAGGGGATGTTGTTCTTAAAGGGAATTTGGTGTCCTTTAAGCCAAGTCTTCAACTAAAAATACAAGATTTAAGCAGAATTTAGGCTTGATCTTGGCCTCAATAGATAATACCGACAACGTGTCGATGAATACAATTAGAGCGTAGGTCTTGCACACTCCAGCAAAATGTTGATAGCAGAAATGGGGTTGCCAAAACCTTGGAGGGAGGCCTTATATACTTGTTAGAAAGCCTTACCACTTAAGTTTACAGCAAAATATTTGTCTTTTTATTCAAAGATATTTCTAAAACTAACCCTAACTAACCCTAAGATATTTTTGAAATTACCCGAAGATATTTTCAAAATTATCTTTGTTTAATTCAAAATCTTCTAGAACAAGCCTCATTTAGCAATGAAATCTTGACTAAATCAAATCTAAGATTTTTTCCAAAGATATTTTGAAAATTAACCTAGAGTTACCACTAATTACTCGTAAAAAATCAAACGTATTACTAGATCTTTTCTATCTTTTAGTGAACAACTTGAAATCAAGAAGTGATTGTGCCATTGTATTCAAAAGACCCAAATTAATCTTATAGATCCCCTACCCCTTCTCCTAAGCCATCCGTGCTTGTAAAAACCACTAACGATATTTCCAAAAAAAAGTCAAAACTCCAACTATAGGAATTTGCATTTTTCAACAAAACTAACTTGTTAGGATTGTTTGGAAGGTTTGTGGGAGTAAGAAAAGACCCCTCATTTGCAACATTTGGACATTGTAAGCTTTTGGTACACAGGTTCACTTGCCGCCATGTTGTAAATTATCTTGAAATTGAATATTGTTGCTGATTCTAGTACTTATGGTTATGAAAAAGTCTTCAAACTTAATGGGGCGCTTTATTAGCACACAAAACTCTAGCCTAATTTTTAGTGGGATTTTACTGCACTTTGGATAATATTTAGGAATATACAATCAATTTCAAAGGCTGGCTTCCCATGGAGTCATCGTGAAATTTCGTAAAATTTTGAAATTTCTTGGGTAACCTCTAGGAAGCTTTCTAAATCTAAGTACAAAGTCAAATCTCTATTTGCACTATTCATAAGGACGCTAAAATTAGCAACTCGTTTATGATTTCCACCCGGAGGAAAAATCATTCTTGTACCAAGGGGTATCTTAGATGACTGGCTCCTATGTTGACATTATGACATGCCTTTATCCTAAGAGCACCTCTATGTATGCTCCAATCACCTCTCTCCGTCTATTTTATATTATGGTTCAATATTTGAAGTTATTAGCAAGACTAATACTAATTAATCCAATTTCTCTATAAATTGGATCTAAACTCTTCTAAACCTAAAAATAAACTTTCACACTTAGCCAAGTCACATGCACTTTGCAAGATTAATTTTACATGGACAAGACACTAGGGCTGGTTAATTATCACATCTTCACTTTTCTTGGAAATACTAAACTAACCTCTCAAACTCCTAACTAGGACCTAGGGGTAGATGCATGGATGAGTGTCTCAAAAGCGGCACCCGTAACCTCACAAAAAGTCACTAAAATTGAAGGCTATTTCCTTTAATGGCTACTACATTGGAAATAAAATAGAAAAAAGTGAAAAGTAAAGGGCGGCCCACCTTAATCTTCTAAAATTGAATACAATAGAAAAAATAATAATAACAATAATAATTATTATTTATCAAAAAAAACTCCCCAAAATTTAACCTTCATTTTTACTACTGAAAAGTCCCTAATTCTAAATTAAGAGAAATTCTTGTAATATAGAAAGCATTTCACTCAAGCAAAACCTTTGGAGCACTTATAACAAAGTTGCTAGAAAACACTCAAATATATCTACATCCTCAAAAAAGTCCATATGTAATTTTTGTTCAATTGTGACAAGTCCATATACTACACTTCAAAAGTCCCATACACCTATTAAAAATTGAAATTCCTTAAACCAACTACATAAATATCTCTATAATCAAGTTGTTAAGTATTTTGGGCAAAAAAATTGTAAAAAAATGTGACCATTTGTGGCATAGAGTCTTTCCAGTGCTAACAATTTCTAAAAACATCTTTGTGACCGGTTTATTGAGACACTCATCCATGCATCTATCCCTAGAAATGGAAATACAAGGTATTCTATGCATTCCGTGGTTTTAGTAAGATTATTCACTGAATTGGTAGGGGCTTCTATCCAATCTCCCTTAATTATTTATTTTATGCCTTTTAGTATAAAACTAGACTAAAAACTAAATATAAATCGCAAAAAAATAAACCTAAAGTTTTAAGTGTTAATTTGAGGGCTCACAGCCTCACATCATGTTGAAAAAAATAATAGAATTTTTTAAAAGAAAATTTGACCGATGGAAATTTGACACGTAGAACCTACCACATTAGCATAATGGATTGCCATTTTGGCAGCCCCGCTGTATGGTAGGTCACCCAAGCAGCCCCATCATGCAAGCAGGTGGCTAAAGCATTGAATTCAGGACCTTATAGTTGAGGTTCAAGGTTTTAAGACATTGCACCATGCAAGAGATTGCTTGCATATAATGTAAGTGGTTTTCAATTTATATAATTTTTGCAGTTGTTTTTCATTTGTTTTGTAAACTCAATAGAATTTGGTGTTTATTTTGGCATAGTGGAATAACTTTTTTGAAAAACTTTGAACTTAAAAATGTTAGAAAATTGAGCTAACTTTCAACTCCAAAAATCCGTTTGACATTTGGAGTCTTCACTCACAAGTCAAAGGCAAAATTAAAAAAAGGATGTTAAAAAATGTCAAAGAAAATGTCTATTTCATCACCTCTTTGAACTTTTTCCACATATTTTAATTGGAGGCTCCAAATGTCAAATAAATTTTTGGAGTTGAAATTTAGCTTGATTTTCCAACTTTTTATAGTCCAAATTTTTTTCAAAAGAGTTATTTTACAATGTCAAAATGGCCGTTGAAGTTTATTGAATTTAAAAAACACCAAATTGTGAATGATTATGTTACATAAAAATATTTTTTTGTACATTGAATTCCAATTTTGGTGATTCAAATGTTGACCAAATGACAAAATCTTGTTTGAAACTTTATAAGTTAAAATTTTAAAAAAAGTGTTGATTTTTTGTTAATTTTGACGTTATACTATTGGAATCAACAAAAGTTAATAACCATTTGTTAATTTGTGCCGAATCAACAAAAATAATGTAAAAACGGTCGATATAGTACCCAATTCAACAAAAATTTAGAGATTTTTTTGTTGATTTAAACTTCATTTTCTAGTGGAGGCAAGAGCCATTACTCATATGCCAATAGGAAATATCACCAAGTGATTGCATCTTTTGTCAACAAGAAAATCATCAGCAACCACTTGAAAAAGTAGTACCAACTAGTTACTTTTTACAACGGGGACAAGTTCAATCTCTAGTAGGAAGAGCAATCAATGGTGGTCAAAGACATGCCATGTGCCAACCTTGCTGACATAATTCACACAACACTATTGTTGTAGTATCCATGCTTTTTCCACAGACAAAACATTTATATCTGGGTGGAACCACTGCTAACATTAAATCCACAGTTCCATCAATAGATAAATGACAAGGAATACAATTCTTTCTGTTATCTTTGCACTCTTATCCATCTTTTTCTTCCAACAAAAGAACTCTAATAGGCAAAATTGCCGTGACCCTCAAAATGGTCAACTCTGCTCGAACATCCTAGGTTGTTGATGCTTCACATTGTGAATATACATAATCTCTAATTTTAAATTGTCAAAGTTGATGTCTATAAGCCCCACTTGTAACAACATCATATTTGTTAAAATGGGAGTTTTCAAGGGAAATGGGAGTTATTTCAAACACTACAACTCATAAATTGAAGAGAATTTCTTCTCTTTGTATACAAATTTTGCATTGCAATGACACAAAAAGAACGCATATAGAAGGAAAATTCCTAAATATCATGTAGTAATTACAAATTACATTGCAATTTATTGAAAGGAATCTTTGAATGCATATATAT
Source organism: Pseudisothecium myosuroides (assembly GCA_951799445.1). Lineage (NCBI taxonomy): Eukaryota > Viridiplantae > Streptophyta > Bryopsida > Hypnales > Lembophyllaceae > Pseudisothecium > Pseudisothecium myosuroides. The sequence continues at coordinate 3,748,480 of OX637297.1, forward strand.
ATGATCACTCTGTGGGAGCACGGAAACTCATAGTGAAGAAACGTAACATAGAAATTGGTTATAACTTAGTCCGAAATTTCAAAATTTTGGTAAGATATAGGGAATTAGATCCGGATACAGATAAATTCCGGATAAGTAGATTCCAAAATTCTAGATCCGTTAAAACGGGTAGTACCGGAAGAAGGAACTGATCTTAAATCCGGGTTTAATTGGATCGGAACAGGCTACGGATTAGGTTTTTGGCCTACGACCCTAGGGAACCGTTACAGGAATGGTCCTCTTTTCGTTCTCCACTGGGAACGGTCGGTAGTTTGACGGGTACTTAAGCTCTCGCCAACCCTAGTTCTCTTCATTCTCACTTTGCTGATTTCCTTGCGCGCTTAGTTGAGGGAAAGAGTGGTGAGCTAGAGATCGCGACAGGGAGAGAAGGGTGAGGTCGATGCCGATTGCACCGGATTTAGTTGATTGTGTCGGTGAATTATGGCGGAGTCCAGCAACTCGGTAGCGCGTCAGTACTCAGTCACGGCTTGGGTGGTTAGGCCGCTTATCCCTTCCGACTCGACCCTCCGGAATCAGTTAGAGGAAGATCTGGCCCGAATGGGGTGCCTAGGTTTGATACGTAGGCCATGGAACATTAAGAATCAGGAGATGCTTGAGCAACTCATCTTTGGGGTTTTGAATCAGTTCGAGTTGACAGTGAGAGGTCAACCCTTAGCTTGGACACCGGATACTTGGGCGGAAGTATACCAGTTCGAGAAGAACGGATCCGGATTAGGTTCTTGGGTAGAAAAGTACGGAATTGGGAAGTTCCGAAACCCGGTCACCACCAAGGACGGATACCCTATGAGTGACTGTAAGGATGTTAGGCAACGACGGGTGTTGGAATTCCTAATTCCAATTCTATATCCGGAAAAGCCCACCCGAGTTACGGTTACGGTGGCCAATACTATCTTTGGGGCTTTAGAAGATAAGGTAGTCCACTGGGGAAAGGTCATAGCAAGCGTAGTGAAGAAATTGGTGGAACATGTATCGAAAGGGAAGCATAGCCTTCTCAGTCCATATTTGTTCCACCTGTATCATCAGCAGGAGGTTTCCACTAGCAAAGAGGTGTTGACGTATAACACCGAGCTTGAGGTCCTAAAATACGGCCTCACGCATGAAATTCCACCGGATCCTCCAGTAGAGGAAGAAGAAGCGACTAAGACTGAAACACCCCTAAACAGGGCTTCACCTTGTCAAAACTTAACTTAAAGCTTCACAGTGACACACATCACTCTTACATCAATATAAAATAGTTTTAGGTCATAAAAGTACCAAAAACTAGTTACTACCAAACAATGTACTGGGTAACTATCAATCTTGAGACTATCAAGAGAGCCATGGCCCATCCATGTCTATTCACAAGTTCCAAACATAAGACAAAGAACCCAAGCAAGATGAATCCATGTGCTTGACAGTAAAATCTTGCACCAATTCCATGTTGGAGAAATTGGATTTGAAGGCTGAGCCTCACCTGTGCCCGTCCCAAAATACAAAACAATCCAATGTTAAGTTAGTGAGGATGCACGAGGTGTCTTCAGCTACAGCCAATTGCTATCTATGTCACAAATCCATTACACCACAAAAAAAGAACTAGTGGAAAAGGTCATAAAACATCAATATCAAGGCAAGCTTTCTAAATCAAAACTACAAATTAACAAAGCAAGTAGACCTTTGCCATTCTCAAGAAGCCCAAGAGTCTTCACACAAAAACACACAAAACCTCCACAACGAAGTGAACCACCGCAGCCAAAGCTCAAAGATGTGAGACAGTGCGAGCGGGAGGCTATTTCAAGCCCAAACACTTGGAGGGAAAATTTTCAAATTAGTCATAATGTGGTAGCTAGAAATAACTACCCACTAATTTAAATTAAGGCCACACCCATAGTGGGTGGGGTGGGTGGTTTCCCATACCATGAGGCCTGATTTACTCTTATATGACCACTTATAATTGGTTCAATGTGAACCTGGGTCATAGAAAAATCAAATCACTGAATAGGCTATAACAAATCTATAAAAAGATTTATAAAAAACACCATTCTAATCAAATAGTGATTGCTTTGAAAATAATTTTGGTCTATAAAAACTACTCCATAAAATATATGAAGAGTACCCAAAATTAAAAAACATCATTTGAATAGGTTTAATAAATCATAGAAAATAAAATAAACCTAAGCACTCCAAATTAAATTAAATTAATTAGTGTGGGTATGCTTTTAAAATATTTAGGTTTTTAAAGTGCTACTCTATAGAAATTTAGAGAGCAACCAAAAATAAGCATAAAAATCTATAAGTGTAGGTATGTGTGCTATGAGTTGACAAATAGGGTTTTTAATTAACTTGAGGGAAAATATGGATTAAAAAATATATTTTAATCATTTCCCAAAGGCAAAAAGGTATTTGCTTTTCTTCACTTGGAAATAATTTTAAATTCGAATTGAACCTAAATCAAGGAAACTAATTCATGATAGAATGCCGAAGAAGAGACTAAGACTGAACATCCCTGAAACAGGGCCTCAACTGTACAAAACCTAACTTATTGCCAGAATAGAATCAAAGTAGTACATTTGTGAAATAAAATATAGAATAGATCATACTAATCCCAAGCAAAACCAAAAAAGGTCAAGGTGTGACACTTTTAGAAATTTGGTACAATAAATCACTATATGTCTCCTCAAAGTAGTACAACAAAACATCTAAAAGATGACAAGATGTTTGATGTTTCCTATCTTTAGAAAAAACTAGCTCCATGTAAATCAGTGAAGGAACTTGTAGACCTGAAGGCTTTGCCTCACCTGTGCCCGTTCCAAAACACAACACAATCCAATGTGAAGTTAGTGAGGATGCACGAGGTGTCTTTAGCAAAAGCCAATTGCTATCTATGTCACAGGTCAACAAAAACCAAGAAAAAGAGCAAAACATTGCAAAACAGTGAACTATGAATAAAAAGAGTAAGTTCATCAACAACCAAAGCAAAGTGTAGATAGCCCAAAGACCTTTGCCATTCCCGTAAAGTGCAAGCACTAGAAGTTGAAGAGTCTCCCACAAGAAATCACAATGCCACCAAACTCAAACATCTTCGTGAAGATGAGAGCACAATGGTGAGGAAGCCACTATATGTTCACTAATTTGAATTTGGGAGGGAAAGCCTGTGTAAGTGGCCATGAAGTGGTGGCAGGCTAATTTATTGAATCACATGTAATGGAATTTAAATCAATAGACCAAACACCCTTAGTGGGTGGGTGGGTGGTTGCATCCACCAAAAAAGGTACTGTATATTTTAAAACCCAAGTACTGCTAAGTAGATCACATCACATAGTGGATGTATTGGGATTATATGGCATAGTCATATACAAAATAGCCCATGTATTTGGGTTATAAACTTATTGTTGTGTATATGTGAAATGGTTAAATAAAAAACCAAAGTGGGGATTCTTACTCTATATAAAAAGATCAATTGGAAAAGATTGGGGGGCTATAAAATAAAATAAAAGCATCTAAGCATTTTATTATTAATAAATTCCGTATTTGGAATTTTTTAACATTGAATATAAGGTCAAATGGGTAACTATACATGCCTTTAGCCATAGGATGTTTTTCCTATTTTATGAACTAAAAATGTTCAAAGGCTAAAGAAGAAGAAGAAGAAGAAGAGGAAGAACAGCAACAGCAGGACCTGGTCGACAAACGGGAGAAGTGGAGGAAGTCGACCGATCCAAACTCGTGGGTCGGACAGCTGACACCGGAGAAAGGAGAGCCCAGTGAGCCTCCGGAACTGGAAGTGAAGTTGGAATTCTTCGAAGCCGGAAAGTAGTGGATGGAGGCTCAGTATCTACACTTCGGAATGTTGGATATGATCCTGGAGATTGCTGCGGAGTTGAAGGTGGAGCCGGACGACATTTTGAAGGAGATCCGGCGACGACCAAACCCGGATTTGCTCCGTGAGAAGGATGAGCAAATCCGGAACTTGGAGAAGGAGCGGGACGACCTCTTAGCTTGGGTAAATTGGGCGGAGATGGATTCAGCCGTAGCACGACAAAAGGAGACGGAGGCACTCCAACTCGTCCAAAATTTGACAGCGTTGGTGGATCAGCCCTCGGAAAACGTGGTGAAGTCTAGACTCTTCAGCAACCAGCTGAGTACGGGAGGGCACTTATCCGGGTCGAAGGTGGTAACTATTTTGGTCGATTTCCAAGCCCGGATGGAAGGAATATTGAAGGAAATGGTCCAGCTGTTGGGGCACCTCGATCCGAATAAGCCCCTGGACTTTGCTCACTTTCCGAATCTTCCCAATGTCGACTTGTTGAAGACACAACAGAGGCAGGGTCCGGGGATCATTCTGTAGCTGTCTTCAGTACCTCCTGCGAGCCAAACACAGATTCAAAAGACGGTTACCAAGGAAGGCCATGTGAAGAGTATTCAGTCGATTCCGGTACAAAGGAAGGGTTCTGTTCCGGTACCCGGAACTTCCAGACGCAGCGATTTAATCCAACGGATTGGGGCCATGGCAAATCCGGCCCGGACCAATCCAACCGACTTTCCGCATATGCAGAAGGTATCGCCTAAGAGGGATACAGCATCTATACAGCTGGAGGATTTGGCAGAGAAGGAAGTGAGGGTGGAGATGATCAAGGAATCCAAGAAGGAGGAGTTCCATTCCGGATCAAAGACGGCATCGGATGACGACCCTCCACCGATCAAGCGGAAGATACAAACCCGAGCTGCAGTGAAGATTACTCCACCGAGATCGGCAAGGTAGCCACCTGCAGGCCCAAGCAGCAGTTCGAAGAAGGCAAAACGAGGAAAGTAGTTAATTAGTGTGTTTTCAGTTAGTTAGGATTTTGACTTTTGAATCCGGAACAGATTTTCCTTGTGTGGGGCCCAATTCCGGATTTCTAAGGGCAATTGACTTTGAACTTTCCGGATATCTTGGGTGGCCCCTGAGTGGTCACCTGGATTTTGGGTGTGACTTTTTGGCTTTTTGTTTGGGTTTTTAAAAGGTGAGGGCAGCCTGTTGCCTTCTCATTCCCTCTTTGTCCATTTTATGTGCATTAGTTTATGTACATTTTCCTTTTCTTTAATCTAAGCCACCAAGCGGACTTTCGGATTTCTGGCTATGTACGCGTTTTCTTGATTAGTTTGTGAAGTGTCAAAGGATGAGAGAGGGCGGGTGAAGAGGAATCCGGATCGTGGGTATCTAGTTCTGATTTGAGCGAGTAAGTTTGTGAGTAAGTTTTCTAGGCCTGAGAATGAGGACTTGAGCGTAATACCTTTAAAATCCCGTAACGGTGATCCGTTTCTTAGGAGTGGTGCGGATGCGAGTCCGGAATCCGGGGAGGGTTCTCTGCAGAGATAAGCAACCGCCAGCGGAAAATCCCCACTCACCGGAAGGTCTGCCAACCATAGGATCAGTCTGATAGCTAGATACTGTCGTACGTGCAATCTAGGCGTAAGTATCCTTAACACCAAAATGATGGTAAGATAACACGAAATATCGTCCCAGGAGATTCTAGTATGTTTTAGCAAGCTAGGGAGTTTCCAGATTGTATTCCAAACAACAAAACCCCAAGCCACACCTCTTTCTTTTCCTATTTCTTACACAATGGTCTTCCGGATCCCAATCCGGATCTATCTCTTTCCGGTTTCCGGTATGATCCGGATTCCGGGTCTCACTTCTCGACTTCAACTGGTTTTCTATTCCCCTGTTTTACCCTCAGGGTGTCCGCATTTGATCTTTAGAGGGGTAGGAACGTACCACTCATAGACATCTATTTCTCTACACCAAACTTCACACAAAACAATCCTAACCGAGTTTTTATTGTAGAGTAGAGAAAGTAACAATCCTCACAATTCCCCGGGTAGCTTGCGTGGAGAACAGGTCACTCAGAATTGTATCCTTCCGCCTTTACTACAACGACAGATCAAGACAGCCGGAATTGGAAGAGATTCGTGCATCTATCTACCAGACTGATCCTATGGTTGGCAGACCTTCCGGTGAGTGGGGATTTTCCGCTGGCGGTCGCTTATCTCCGCTCGGAACCCTCCCTGGATTCCGGACTCGCATCCGCACCACTCTTAGAACCGGATCACCGTTACGGCAATTTAAAGGTACCACGCACAAGTCCTTACTCACAAGTCTAGTAAAGTGTCCTCACAAACTTACTCGCTCAAATCAGGTCCAACTAATTCTCAACCCGGATTCCCCCTCATCCGCCCTCTCTCACACTTTCACCATTCATAAACGACTCAAGAAAACGCACACATAGCCAGAAATCCGAATGTCCACTTAGTGGCTCAGATTAGAGAAAAGAGAATATGAACATAAACTAATGCACACAAAATGGGCAAGGCTGGAATGAAAGGGCAACAAGCTGCCCTCCACTTAAAACCCAAACAAAAAGCCAAAAAAAGAACACCTGAAAATCCAGATGACCAATCAGTAATCAACCATAATATCCGGAAAGTTCAAAGTCAACTACTCCTAAGAATCCGGAACCGGGCCCCACGCACGGAAAATCCGCTCCAGATTAAAAATCCTAAAACTGCAAACATACTAATTACTTTCCCCGCTTGGATTTCTTCGCGCTGCTACTCGGCCCTGCAGGTGGTTTCCTGCTTCCTTTCGGTGGAGTAGACTTCGTTGCAGCCCGGGTCGGAATCTTCCGTTGGATCGGCGGCGGGTCGTCATCCGATTCCGTCTCATCGCCGGAAGTGAATTCTCCCTTTTCGGATTCTTGGATCATCTCCACTCTGGTCTCTTTCTCTGGCGAATCGTCCAGCTGAATCGGAGTTGTATTCCTCCTGGGCGATGCCTTCTGCATGTGAGTAAGTCGACCGGATTGGTCCGAGCCGGGTTTGACAAGGCCCCCATCCGTTGGATTAAATCGCTCCGGACGGATGTTCCGGATGCCGGAACGGAACTCCCTTCCCCTACCGAAATCGACTGGACACTCCTCGTTTGGTCGAACTTCGTGGTCTTCGTCTGGATCCGTGCCTGACCTGGAGTAGGTCTTGGGGATGCCGGTAGACTTATCCCTGACCCCGGCTTCTGAGGTGTCTTCAACAAGTCGACGTTGGGCAGCTCCGGAAAGTGGGTGAAGTCCAAGGGCTTGTTCGGGTCCAGGTGCCCCAAGAGTTGCGCCATCTCCTTCAGAATACCTTCCATCCGGGCTTGGAAGTCCACCAAGATCGTTACTACCTTGGACCCGGATAAGTGGCCTATGCCACTCAGCTGATTGGTGAAGAGTTGGAATTTGACCACAGCTTCCGCGGGCTGCTCCACCAACGGAGTCAGATTGTGGACGAGTTGGAGAGCTTCCGCCTCCTTCTGCCGTGCAACTGCGGCATCCGTATCCGCCTAGTTCACCCGACCTAACAGGCCATCCCTTTCCTTCTCCAAGCTCTTGATCCGCTTGTCCTTTTCACGAATCAGATCCGGACTCGGTAGTTTCCGGATCTGATTTACGATATCCTCCGGCTCCACCTTCAACTCTGCAGCAATCGCCAGGATCATGTCTGACATGCCGAAATACATGTGCTTGGCCTCCTCCATCCACTGCGTTCCGGCGTCGAAGAAGTCCGACTGCGGTTCCGGTTCCGGGGGTCGACTCGGCTCTCCCTTTTCCGGGGTCAACTGTTCCACCCTTGAGTTCGGATTGGTCGACTTCCTTCTCTTCTCTCTCTTGTCGACCAGGTCCTGCTGCTGCGGTTCTTCTTCCTCTTCATCGTCTTCTTCTTCTTCCTCCTCCTCTCCCTCGATCGGAGTATCCGGTGGAATCTCGTGCGTGAGACCGTACTTCACGATTTCCAACCCGGTGTTGTAAATCACCATCTCTTCACTCGTCAGCACCTCCTGATGGTGATACAGGTGAAACAGGTACGGGCTGAGAAGACTCGGCTTCCCCTTCCCGACGTGTGACACGAGCTTCTTTACTATCCCGTCTAGAACTTTCCCCCAGTGGACTACCTTATCTTCTAAAGCCCCAAAGATAGTGTTGGCCACCGTAACCGTAACTCGGGTGGGCTTTTCCAGGTACATGATCGGAATCAAAAACTCCAACACCCGTTTCTGCCTAGCGTCCTTACAGTCACTCACTGGGTATCCGTCCTTAGTGGTAACCGGATTGCGGAACTTCTCAATCCCGTACGTCTCTACCCGAGAACTGTGGGAGCACGGAAACTTAGAGTAAAGGAAGATAGCATAGAAATAGGTTAGGAGTTAGTTAAAAATTTCAAAAATTTGGTAAGAAGTAGGAAATTAGATTCAGATGCGGATAGATTCCGGATAGTTAGAATCCGAGATTCCAGATCCTGTAAACCGGGTTTTTCCGAGTACAGGAACGGATCTTAAACCCGAGTTAGGTCGGATCGGAACGAGCTACGGAATAGGTATCCGACCTACGCTGCTAGGGAACCGTTACGGGAACGGACCTCTTTCCGTTCGCCAAGGGGAACGGTCGGCAGCTCGATTAGTACTTAAACTCTCGTCAGACCTAATCCTCCTCATTCTTCACTTTGCTGATTGTCTTGCACACTTAGCTGAGAGAAAGAGTGGTGAGTTAGAGATCGCGACAGGGAGAGATGGGTGAGGTCGGTGCCGATTGCACCGGATTTAGTTGTCGGTGTTGGTATGGCGGAGTCCAGCAAACCAGTAGCGCGTCGACCATCTGTCACAGCTCGGATAGTTAGACCAGCGATTCCCGCCGATCCAACGCACCGGAAGGAGTTAGAGACAGATCTGACCCGAATGGGGTGTGTAGGTTTGATCCACCGACCGTGGAATGTCAAGAACGCGGAAATGCTGGAACAACTGATCTCGGGAGTCCCGAATCAGTTCGAGTTGACTATGAGAGGCCAACCCGGAGCATGGACGGCGGAGGTGTGGGCTGACGTATATGGGTTTGGGAAGGACGGATCCGGATTAGGTTCTCGGGTAGAGACGTACGGGATTGGGAAGTTCCGCAATCCGGTTACCACTAAGGACGGATACCCAGTGAGTGACTATAAGGATGCTAGGCAGAAACGGGTGTTGGAATTCTTGATTCCGATTATGTATCCGGAAAAGCCCACCCGAGTTACGGTTACGGTGGCCAACACTATCTTTGGGGCTTTAGAAGATAAGGTAGTCCACTGGGGGAAAGTTCTAGCCGGGATAGTAAAGAAGCTCGTGTCGCATGTAGGGAAGGGGAAGCCGAGTCTTCTCAGTCCGTACCTATTTCACCTGTATCACCATCAAGAGGTGCTGACAAATGAAGAGATGGTGATTTACAACACCGGGTTGGAAATCGTGAAGTACGGTCTCACGCACGAGATTCCACCGGATCCTCCGATCGAGGGAGAGGAGGAGGAAGAAGAAGAAGACGACGAAGAGGAAGAAGAACCGCAGCAGCAGGACCTGGTCGACAAGCGGGAGAAGAGAAGGAAGTCGACCAACCCGAACTCGAGGGTGGAACAGCTGACCCCGGAAAAGGGTGAGCCGAGTCAACCCCCGGAACCGGAACCGCAGTCGGACTTCTTCGATGCTGGAACGCAGTGGATGGAGGAGGCCAAGCACATGTATTTCGACATGTCGGACATGATCCTGGCGATTGCTGCAGAGTTGAAGGTGGAGCCGGAGGATATCGTAAATTAGATCCGGAAACTACCAAGCCCGGATCTGATTCGTGAGAAGGACGAGCGGATCAAGAGCTTGGAGAAGGAAAGGGATGACCTGTTAGGTCGGGTGAACTGGGCGGATACGGATGCCGCAGTTGCACGGCAGAAGGAGGCGGAAGCTCTCCAACTCGTCCACAATTTGACCACGTTGGTGGAGCAGCTCGCGGAAGCTGTGGTCAAATCCCGACTCTTCACCAATCAGCTGAGTGGCATAGGCCACTTATCCGGGTCCAAGGTAGTAACGATCTTGGTGGACTTCCAAGCCCGGATGGAAGGTATTCTGAAGGAGATGGTGCAACTGTTGGGGCACCTCGACCCGAACAAGCCCTTGGACTTCACCCACTTTCCGGAGCTGCCCAACATTGACTTGTTGAAGACGCCCCAGAAGCCGGGGTCAGGGATCGGTTTACCCGCATCCCCAAGACCTACTCCAGGTCAGGCACGGATCCAGACGAAGACCACGAAGTTCGGCCAGACGAGGAGTGTTTAGTCGATTCCGGTAGGAGAAGGGAGTTCTGTTCCGGCATCCGGAACATCCGTCCGGAGCGATTTAATCCAACGGATGGGGGCCTTGTCAAACCCGGCTCGGACCAATCCGGTCGATTTACTCACATGCAGAAGGCATCGCCCAGAAGGAATACTACTCCGATTCAGCTGGACAATTCGCCAGAGAAAGAGACCAGAGTGGAGATGATCCAAGAATCCGAAAAGGGGGAATTCACTTCCGGCGATGAGACGAAATCGGATGACGACCCGCCGCCGATCCAGCGGAAGATTCCGACCCGGGCTGCAACGAAGTCCACTCCACCGAAAGGGAGCAAGAAACCACCTGCAGGGCCAAGTAGCAGCGTAAAGAAATCCAAGCGGGGAAAGTAATTAGTATGTTTGCAGTTTTAGGATTTTTAATCTGGAGCGGATTTTTCGTGCGTGGGGCCCGGCTCCGGATTCTTAGGAGTAGTTGACTTTGAACTTTCCGGATATTACGGTCGATTACTGATTGGTCACCTGGATTTTCAGGTGTTCTTTTTTTGGCTTTTTGTTTGGGTTTTAAGTGAAGGGCAGCTTGTTGTCCTTTCATTCCAGCCTTGCCCATTTTGTGTGCATTAGTTTATGCTCACAGTCTCTTTTCTTTAATCTGAGCCACTAAGTGGACATTCGGATTTCTGGCTATGTGTGCGTTTTCTTGAGTTGTTCATAAATGGTGAAAGTGTGAGAGAGGGCGGATGAGGGGGAATCCGGGTTGAGAATTAGTCAAACCTGTTTTGAGCGAGTAAGTTTGTGAGGAAGCTTTACTAGACTTGTGAGTAAGGACTTGTGCGTGGTACCTTTAAATTGCCGTAACGGTGATCCGGTTCTAAGAGTGGTGCGGATGCGAGTCCGGAATCCAGGGAGGGTTCCGAGCGGAGATAAGCGACCGCCAGCGGAAAATCCCCACTCGCCGGAAGGTCTGCCAACCATAGGATCAGTCTGGTAGATAGATGCACGAATCTCTTTCAATTCCGGCTGTCTTGATCTGTCGTTGTAGTAGAAGCGGAAGGATGCAATCCTGAGTGACCTGTTTTCCGGGCAAACTACCCGGGGAATTGTGAGGATTGTTACTTTCTCTACTCTGAAATAAAAACTTGGTTAGGATTGTTTTGTGTGAAGATTTGTGCAGAGAGATAGATGTCTATGAGTGGTGTGTTCCTACCCCTCTAAAGATCAAATGTGAACACCCTAAGGGTAAAACAGGGGAATAGAAAACCAGTTGAAATTGGGAAGTGAAACCCGGAATCTGGATTAACGCGGAAACCGGAAAGGGGTAGATCCGGATTGGGATCCGGAAGACCATTGTGTAAGAAATAGGGAAAGAAAGAGGTGTTGCTTGGGGTTTTTGTTGTTTGGATTACAATCCGGAAACTCCTTAGCTTGCTGAAACATACTAGAATCTCCTGGGACGATATTTCGTGTTATCTTACCATCATTTTGGTGTTAAGGATACTTACGCCTATATTGCGCGTACGACAAGAACCTAATCTGGATCCGTCCTTTCCAAACCCGTATACGTCAGCCCATACATCCGCCGTCCATGCCTCAGGGTTGGCCTCTCACAGTCAACTCGAACTGATTTGGGACTCCCGAGATCAGCTGCTCCAGCATCTCCGCGTTCTTAACATTCCACGGTCGGTGGATTAAACCTACGCACCCCATCCGGGTCAGATCTGTCTCTAACTCCTTCCGGTGTGTTGGGTCGGCGGGAATCGCTGGTCTAACTATCCGAGCTGTGACAGAGGGTCGACGCGCTACCGGTTTGCTGGACTCCGCCATAGCGACACCGACAACTAAATCCGGTGCAACTAGCACCGACCTCACCAGTCTCTCCCTGTCACGATCTCTAACTCACCACTCTTTCTCTCAGCTAAGTGCGCAAGACAATTAGCAAAGTGAAGAATGAGGAAGATTAGGTATGGCGAGGGTTTAAGTACTAATTGAGCTGCCGACCGTTCCCCTTGGCGAACAGAAAGAGGTCCGTTCCCGTAACGGTTCCCTAGCGGCGTAGGTCGGATACCTATTCCGTAGCTCGTTCCGATCCGACCTAACTCGGATTTTAAGATCCGTTACAGGATCAGGATCTCGGATTCTAACTATCCGGAATTTGTCCGTATCCGGATCTAATTTCCTTTTTCCTACCAAAATTTTGAAATTTTTGACTAACTCCTAACCTATTTCTATGCTATCTTCCTTTACTCTAAGTTTTCGTGCTCCCACATGACCCCTTTTTCAAATGTGAGAGTCCTCGCGAACATCATCTTCTGACTCTCCAGAATCCGGATCTAGTTCATATTTCTTGACACGGGATTAGTTCACTCGGGTGTCAAGCCATACTCCCTGAAGATCCTCTAGCTGAATGGACCCATTCTCAAAGATGGTCCTAACTCTATACGGTCCCATCCATCGAGTATGCAACTTACCCGAAAAGTTCCGGTATCGACTGTCGTAAAGAAATATGAGACCTCCTTCCTTGATTCCGTGATTTGTCGGAAGTTTCCGGTCGTGATCCGCCTTTCTTCTCTGCTGTACCTCTTGAGTCTGATCCAAGGCGATCAGTCGGGCTTCCTCCAAATCTTCAATCGCGAGGAATCGGATATCTTGATCATTGGTGCGTATTGCACTTCGAGTAGCCATGATGCAATGAGTCTCCATCTCCAATTCTATTCCGTGCACAGCTTCCTGTCCAAATACCAAGAAGAAGGGTGTTTGTCCTGTAGTCTTCTTTTCGGAGGTGTTGTACGCATGAACAGCTGATGGGAGTTTGAGATCCCAATCCGTCTTATGTTCGGAAACCATCTTGTTCAAGCTCTTCTCGATGATGCCGTTGGCTCGTTCCGTCAATCCGTTGGCCCTCGGATTGTATGGAGTGGTCTTTCGGTGCTTGATCAGGTACCTTGCAGTGATGTCTTGAACAACATCATTGAGGAAGTGCAATCCTCTATCGCTGACCAACTCCAGTGGATGTCCAAACCTCATCATAATTTCTACAAACAGGAATGAAGCAGCCGTCCGGGCGGAACAGTTCCGTGTTGCACGTGCTTCTACCCATTTCGTTGCATAATCCGTTGCAAGGATTATGTATCTCTTCCTTCTGGCGCTAATAGGAGCAATGGGGCCGATAAAATCTATCCCCCATTTCTCAAATGGTGCAAGAGGGATAATTGGAGTAAGTGGCCAATGATCCCGGAAGGAAGGAGTTCCCGTCCTTTGGCATTGGTCACAAGCCCCTATGAATGTCTTGACATCACGTATCAAGTATGGCCACCAGTATCCGGCTCCATGAATCCGGTTAACTGTGGTGAGGGCAGCAAAATGACCCCCAGACGGACTGGAATGTAAAGCCCGCATGACTTGTTTCCGATCTTTAACTTCAAGACACCGCCTGAGTTGTTCATCTGCTCCCATCTTGAAAAGAGTTCCCTTAGTCATTGAGTAAGGGGCTACCTTCTGCTAGAAGACGCTCTTTTCCTCCCGAGTTAGCCCTGCTGGATATCTCTGCTCTGTAAGATAATCAATGATGTCCTGATATTCCGAATTGGGGTCCCCCTAGAGGTGGAATACTGGAATATCTCCTTCTTCCGGAAACTTCTTCTGTGACTGACTCGGAAATTCATCCGGAAAGTCGGCGGAAATGTCTTCCAACGCAGGTGTCCCCCGCAGTCTTGATAGATAATCTGCATTCGCGTTGGATTTCCCGGACTTCACCATGACCTCATAATTGAACTCTTGTAACAGTAGCACCCATCTGGCGATTCTCCCGGAAAGATCCGGTTTGTTCACCAAGTACTTCAGTGAGTCATGATCCGTGTGAAACACAATTCGGTATCCAAGTAAGTAGTGACGGAATTTCTTGCAAGCATATACGACTGCTAAAGCTTCCCGCTCAGTAGTTGTATACTTTTTTTCAGCAATACTCATCTGTCTACTTGAATAATAGATCGGACACTTCCGTTGATCTTTGTCATGTTGCCAAAGAATGGCACCCAAACACCATCCGGAAGCGTCTAGAGTAACGTGGAATTCCTTTTCCCAATCCGGTGAAGATAGCATCGGGGCTTTTACCAAAGCCGACTTCAGGCTTTCAAAGGCCATCTGTCTTTCCGAGTTCCAGGTGAATTCCGTCTCTTTCTTCAATAGTTCAATAAGGGGAGTTGCCTTCCGTGCATACCCTTCAATGAACCTTCGGTAATAACCTACACATCCGAGAAAACCTCGGATCTCTCGTACGTTGCTTGGAGCAGCAAGGGTGAGCATTGCTTTGACTTTATCCATATCTACCTCGAGTCCTCTTTCGCTCACCACGTGACCCAACAAGATTCCGGATACCATGCCAAAGAAACATTTCCCCGGATGTAGTTTGAGGTTGGTCTCCCTACATCGCTGGAAAGTTTGCCTCAAACATTTCTGATGGGCAGACCGAGGGCTGAACACCGCAAAGTCATCAATGAAGATTTCCAAAAAGTGTCGAAGAAAATCCTTAAAGATATCCATCATCAGCCTTTGGAAAGTTCCCGGGGCGTTACATAATCCGAACGGCATCCGAGTAAAAGCGAATGTTCCCCATCCCGTGGTGAACGTTGTCTTCAACTGGTCCAACAACCGAATGAAGACTTGGTTATACCCAGAAAAGCCGTCCAGAAAACTATAACATTCGTTTCCGGAAACGTGATCTAGTATGATATCCGTGAATGGCAGCGGAAAGTAATCTTTCCGGGTTGCGGTATTCAACTTCCTGAAGTCCTGACAAACTCGGATCTTGATCTTCCCTTCCGGTCCTGCCTTCTTGGGAACAACGACAATGGGGGAGACCCATTCCGAGTTGTTCACTGGATAGATAAACCCAGCTTCCAAAAGGGAATCGATCTCCTCTTTTACCATCAAGGAATACTTCGGATTCAACCAATACTGGCGCTGTCGAATAGGGACTGCCCCTTCCATTAGATCCATCCGGTGTTCTCCCAAGTCTGCTGGGATTCCGGTCAGATCGGAAGGTACCCAGGCAAAGACATCCAAATATTTGTCCAGTAATATGCCGTATTCCTTCCTCTCTGCTACAGTCATAGATTTACTCATAAAGAAAGCCATTCCGGAATCCAGTTCTACTTTCTCGTAATCTGAAGGACTTACAATGGTTTTGATTCGTTCAAGTTCCGATTCTTCGGCTACACTCCGGAACTCGCTCCATGATGATTCTTGACCGGATGCACCCAGACCGATAGCTGGAAGACTTCCTCCCTCTATTTGCTGTTTGATCCAGTCGAAAGACAGTGGTACATCCAATTCTCCTAGAGATCGATCTTCCAGTGGAGTCCCCGAAATCTTAATGTCGGGTTCCTCTGTTGCAACCTCCAGAGTGGGTTCTGGAAACTCAAAATCAGTTCCCGTGACAGAGGTGAAGTAGCTCGGAACCGAGTCGGAGTCTTCCGGATCGGACCAATCCGTAGTGTATCCGTCCGATTCACTGGTTTCCCCGAGATGATCCTCATGTTTCCAGGGATTTTGGATTGCTGGTTTCCCAACAACAAACTCCTTGGCTCCCCAATCTACCAATACTCTGGCAACATACAGCCAGGGTCTTCCAAGTAACATGGAAAAAGGTCTTCCCTTAGTTACCCGGATGACTACGAAGTTCAGGAGGTAAGTTTCCTTCCCTATCCGGGTTGGTACTTGGGATAGTCTTCCCACCGGAAATACTCGGGACTGATTCGCCATCCGTAGTACTTGATCCGTTGCTTGGAAAGACGTGTAACTGAGGTCAAAAGCGGTGTCCTCCAACATCAAGTTTACCTCGGATCCTCCGTCAACTAGAACTCGTGACACCATACATCCGCCAATATCAACTTCCAATTCAGGGGCTCCATAATCCTCCATCTGGGAGAAGTTAACAGCCACTGATGGCAGCTTCAACCTTCTCTTTCTTCTCTTGGTCCAGGCTTCCCGGATCAACTTCTGGTAGTTGACGTTGTCGTGAAGGAGTTGTCCGATAGTAACATTTGCCTTCTGATTCTTGACGTCTTGCAAAATGTCATATTCATCAACCTTAAGTTCCGGGTTAATGAAAACCGGAACATCCTCAAACGTAACTTTCCGTCCTATAGGTTCCGGAAGATTGACAGTTTTGTCTAGATCTTTCCGTACCTCTTGACTAATGTCAATGGGGATTGGGCCCGATCCTACCCCTTTTTCTAACTCTACTATGGGTGGGATAGGTTCTAATCTTGCCGAGCGATTAGAATCACTCGGATCCGGACCTACATCTATAATGTCTGGTCTAGATCTACTTTTCTTCCTTCTATCTCTACTCCTATGCTTATCTAACCGGCCTTTGGCGGAACTCCGGGTTACTACTCGATGAACAGATCCGTCTCGCCTTTCCGGAAGTTCCACCGTTGGTTGTCACTTATCCGGTTTCTCAATCCCGATAGTAGAGCCGTAATTGAGCGCAGTCTGATCTCGCGGTGGGACTTCTACTTGCCTATAGAGGGTTCGAACTTGCTGAGGTTTGGGACACTCGCCACTTCCGTGTCCGTACTCCTGGCAATTTTGACAAGGTAAGGTCAAGGGCGCACCTTGCCCATGTCCCTTATGAGGACAGGTATTCGCGTAATGTTGAGGACTTCCGCAAACGAAGCAGCATCCGGGTGGAAATCTAGAAGGTGGAAAATTCCCTTGACTAGATCCGGCCATCCCAGTATGCGGATTCACACTGGTCCGGATCAGCTGTTGCGGAATCTTCCCTCTTCCGTATCTCGACTGGATCTGGAATACCGGATTGATGTGCTCCTCGTATTCTTCCGGATCAGGTAGAGTGTAGTACACCCCTTCCTCGTCCCAAAAGTACACTTGTTTTTGAGGTCGCGGTTGACACTCACTCGCATAATGACCCGGTCCTCCACATCTTGTACACCAAACGTTCGCACGTGTGGTTGGCACTATCCGTCTCGGCATCCGATTCTCTCCCATGTTGACCTTGATCGCTTCCAAGGTTTCTTGGATATTCTTCAGAAATTTCTTGGAATCGTCATCTTCTATCTTCACTTTGACCGCCTTACGACTGGATCCAGCAGCCTTGCTTTGCACAGCGCGCTTTCCTCTGGAAGTTTCCGCTTTGCTGGTAGAGCTGTTAGATTCCGTGGTAGACAAATCCGTCCCAGTTCCGGAACTCGCGGTCTCGGAATCGGAAAACTTCCGTCTACGTCTTTCTTTCCTTTCATACTTCTTGCTTCGTCCCTTCTCCATCTTCTCACTCTTCTTGATGGATCTTCTCAGAGACTGCGCCGAGTTCTCGTAATTCTGAGCTGACTCCATAGCCTCACGTAACGTGGTGGGTCGGGATTGTCGGATCTGAAAGCCCATCACCTCCGGGAATCCTGCCACATACCATTCCACCTGTATACTTGGAGCTATTTCCGTCGTTAGCTTTTTAAGCAGATCTTTCACTCTCTGTCCATATGATCTCACCGACTCGTGAGAATGCATGGTCACTTTGCTGATTCTACCCAACGCTCTGGCCTCTCCTCCAACTTCTCTAAAAGTTCGGAGGAACAGATTGGTGAGCTGGTTCCAGTCATTCCGGATAGCTTCCCGAACGTCCTGGTACCATCTCAGAGCCTCTCCTTTCAGTAACCCTTGAAAGATTCGCTGTCTAGCAGCTGGGTCTTCCTGATTAGCTACTGTTGTGGCCTCAAATTCTCCCAGCCAGTCATCTACATCCTTACTGCCATCCCCTCGAAACCTATTATACCTGAGGCGTGTGGTGGATACCATGATCTCCGCTTCGTCAGAGGATGGCTCCTCTTCAGAAGTTTCTGATGTGGATCCTCTCTCGGGTTCTTCTCTAACTTCTTCCGGTTCTGCAACTGGTTCCGGGCTAGCCAGACATTCTGGGGGAATATCCGGTCCGGTACCTAAGTTAGGGACTACTACCAAATCTTCCTCTGATTCCGAGGCTGGAATTCCGTGTACTATAACTTTTCTGGAAAGCTCTTCCAAACGGGCTGACCGTCGACTTATTGGAGTACTACTCTCAGTTCTACTCATGAAGTAGGGGTTTGGTAGCGTTTCCGATCCTAGCTTCAATAGAAGGTCCTTAAATTAAGTTTTCTCTACCTTTTGGTCACTTCTCCGGATCCTATCTAGAGCTTGCTCCAAGCTTTCAGAATCCCCGGCAGCGGCGCCAAAAGTGTCGTACGCGCAATCTAGGCGTAAGTATCCTTAACACCAAAATGATGGTAAGATAACACGAAATATCGTCCCAGGAGATTCTAGTATGTTTTAGCAAGCTAGGGAGTTTCCGGATTGTAATCCAAACAACAAAACCCCAAGCTACACCTCTTTCTTTCCCTATTTCTTACACAATGGTCTTCCGGATCCCAATCCGGATCTATCTCTTTCCGGTTTCCGGTATGATCCGGATTCCGGGTCTCACTTCTCGACTTCAACTGGTTTTCTATTCCCCTGTTTTACCCTCAGGGTGTCCGCATTTGATCTTTAGAGGGGTAGGAACGTACCACTCATAGACATCTATTTCTCTACACCAAACTTCACACAAAACAATCCTAACCGAGTTTTTATTGTAGAGTAGAGAAAGTAACAATCCTCACAATTCCCCGGGTAGCTTGCGTGGAGAACAGGTCACTCAGAATTGTATCCTTCCACCTTTACTACAACAACAGATCAAGACAGCCGGAACTGGAAGAGATTCGTGCATCTATCTACCAGACTGATCCTATGGTTGGCAGACCTTCCGGTGAATGGGGATTTTCCGCTGGCGGTCGCTTATCTCCGCTCGGAACCCTCCCTGGATTCCGGACTCGCATCCGCACCACTCTTAGAACCGGATCACCGTTACGGCAATTTAAAGGTACCATGCACAAGTCCTTACTCACAAGTCTAGTAAAGTGTCCTCACAAACTTACTTGCTCAAATCAGGTCCAACTAATTCTCAACCCGGATTCCCCCTCATCCGCCCTCTCTCACACTTTCACCATTCATAAACGACTCAAGAAAACGCACACATAGCCAGAAATCCGAATGTCCACTTAGTGGCTCAGATTAGAGAAAAGAGAATATGAACATAAACTAATGCACACAAAATGGGCAAGGCTGGAATGAAAGGGCAATAAGCTGCCCTCCACTTAAAACCCAAACAAAAAGCCAAAAAAAGAACACCTGAAAATCCAGATGACCAATCAGTAATCAACCATAATATCCGGAAAGTTCAAAGTCAACTACTCCTAAGAATCCGGAACCGGGCCCCACGCACGGAAAATCCGCTCCAGATTAAAAATCCTAAAACTGCAAACATACTAATTACTTTCCCCGCTTGGATTTCTTCGCGCTGCTACTCGGCCCTGCAGGTGGTTTCCTGCTTCTTTTCGGTGGAGTAGACTTCGTTGCAGCCCGGGTCGGAATCTTCCGCTGGATCGGCGGCGGGTCATCATCCGATTTCGTCTCATCGCCGGAAGTAAATTCCCCCTTTTCGGATTCTTGGATCATCTCCACTCTGGTCTCTTTCTCTGGCGAATCGTCCAGCTGAATCGGAGTTGTATTCCTCCTGGGCGATGCCTTTTGCATGTGAGTAAAGTCGACCGGATTGGTCCGAGCCGGGTTTGACAAGGCCCCCATCCGTTGGATTAAATTGCTCCGGACGGATGTTCCGGATGCCGGAACGGAACTCCCTTCCCCTACCGGAATCGACTGGACACTCCTCGTTTGGTCGAACTTCGTGGTCTTCGTCTGGATCCGTGCCTGACCTGGAATAGGTCTTGGGGATGCCGGTAGACTTATCCCTGACCCCGGCTTCTGAGGTGTCTTCAACAAGTCAACGTTGGGCAGCTCCGGAAAGTGGGTGAAGTCCAAGGGCTTGTTCGGGTCCAGGTGCCCCAAGAGTTGCGCCATCTCCTTCAGAATACCTTCCATCCGGGCTTGGAAGTCCACCAAGATCGTTACTACCTTGGACCCGGATAAGTGGCCTATGCCACTCAGCTGATTGGTGAAGAGTTGGAATTTGACCACAGCTTCCGCGGGCTGCTCCACCAACGGAGTCAGATTGTGGACGAGTTGGAGAGCTTCCGCCTCCTTCTGCCGTGCAACTGCGGCATCCGTATCCGCCTAGTTCACCCGACCTAACAGGCCATCCCTTTCCTTCTCCAAGCTCTTGATCCGCTTGTCCTTTTCACGAATCAGATCCGGACTCGGTAGTTTCCGGATCTGATTTACGATATCCTCCGGCTCCACCTTCAACTCTGCAGCAATCGCCAGGATCATGTCTGACATGCCGAAATACATGTGCTTGGCCTCCTCCATCCACTGCGTTCCGGCGTCGAAGAAGTCCGACTGCGGTTCCGGTTCCGGGGGTCGACTCGGCTCTCCCTTTTCCGGGGTCAACTGTTCCACCCTTGAGTTCGGATTGGTCGACTTCCTTCTCTTCTCTCTCTTGTCGACCAGGTCCTGCTGCTGCGGTTCTTCTTCCTCTTCATCGTCTTCTTCTTCTTCCTCCTCCTCTCCCTCGATCGGAGTATCCGGTGGAATCTCGTGCGTGAGACCGTACTTCACGATTTCCAACCCGGTGTTGTAAATCACCATCTCTTCACTCGTCAGCACCTCCTGATGGTGATACAGGTGAAACAAGTACGGGCTGAGAAGACTGGGCTTCCCCTTCCCAACGTGCGATACGAGCTTCTTTACTATCCCGGCTAGAACTTTCCCCCAGTGGACTACCTTATCTTCTAAAGCCCCAAAGATAGTGTTGGCCACCGTAACCGTAACTCGGGTGGGCTTTTCCGGGTACATGATCGGAATCAAAAACTCCAACACCCGTTTCTGCCTAGCGTCCTTACAGTCACTCACTGGGTATCCATCCTTAGTGGTAACCGGATTGCGGAACTTCCCAATCTCGTACGTCTCTACCCGAGAACCTAATCCGGATCCGTCCTTCCCAAACCCGTATACGTCAGCCCATACATCCGCCGTCCATGCTTCGGGTTGGCCTCTCACAGTCAACTCGAACTGATTCGGGACTCCTGAGATCAGCTGCTCCAGCATCTCCGCGTTCTTAACATTCCAAGGTCGGTGGATTAAACCTACGCATCCCATCCGGGTCAGATCTGTCTCTAACTCCTTCCGATGCGTTGGGTCGGCGGGAATCGCTGGTCTAACTATCCGAGCTGTGACAGAGGGTCAACGCGCTACCGGTTTGCTGGACTCCGCCATACCGACACCGACAACTAAATCCGGTGCAATCGGCACCGACCTCACCAGTCTCGCCCTGTCACGATCTCTAACTCACCACTCTTTCTCTCAGCTAAGTGCGCAAGACAATCAGCAAAGTGAAGAATGAGGAAGATTAGGTATGGCGAGGGTTTAAGTACTAGTCGAGCTGCCGACCGTTCCCCTTGGCGAACGGAAAGAGGTCCGTTCCTGTAACGGTTCCCTAGCGGCGTAGGTCGGATACCTATTCCGTAGCTCGTTCCGATCCGACCTAACTCGGATTTTAAGATCCGTTACAGGATCAGAATCTCGGATTCTAACTATCCGGAATTTGTCCGTATCCGGATCTAATTTCCTTTTTCCTACCAAAATTTTGAAATTTTTGACTAACTCCTAACCTACTTCTATGCTATCTTCCTTTACTCTAAGTTTCCGTGCTCCCACAGATACACAAATCTCTGTCGGTTCTGGATGTCTTGATCTATTGTTGTAGTAAAGGAGGAAGGACGTAGTTCTGAGTGACCTACTTTCCGGGCTTGCTATCCGGGGAATTGTGAGAATTAATACTTCCTCTGCCCTATGATAAAAACTCTGTTAGGATTGTTTTGTGTGGGTTTGTTCTAGAAAAATAGAAGTTTATGAGTGGTGAGTCTCTACTCCTCGAAAGATCAATAGCGGACACCCTAAGGTTAAGACAGGGGGATATAAAACTAGCCAAAGTTGGGAAGTGGAATCCGGAATCCGGAAAGGGATAGATCCGGATTAGAATCCGGAAGGTATCAACGTCGAAAAGAAAAGAAGAAGTTAAGAAGGATTGCTTGGGTGGTTGTTTGAAAGATCCGGATATCCTTAGCTTGTGATAACATACTAGAATCTCCTAGGACGATATTTCATGTTATCTTACCACCTTTTGGTGATAAGGATACTTATGCCTAGATTGCGCGTACGACACTCTCAATATACAATCACTATGAAATGTGATTTTATATAGCAGTTAAACGTGACCTAGAAAAAAAATATTATATTGTTGTAAATAAATGTTTTCTGAAAAGGATACCTCAGTATTTGAAGGATGAAATTTTTTGCAAGCTTTAGGTAGAAACTAAATCCACAGCGGATATGAATCAAAGACCAGAACTTAGACAATTATAGAAACAAGCTATGTCATGCTTCTTGGCAAGAACTCTTACACACGGGAGTTTGTAAACTGCAGTTCATAAAAGTATTTGCAAAGGAGATTGACATAGCTTGTTTGAATAGTTTTCTAAGTTCCGTTCTTGAGTTCAGATCCACTAGGGAATTAGTTGCTACCTACAGTTTTCAATTTATTTTATCCTTTAAACACTGAGGTACTCTCTTCACAAACTGTCACCTACAACACTGTGGCACCTTCTTTCATAGTTTGGAACAATTCATGATTCCTAGTGCTATTACCTACTTAGTTTTTGTTATTTTCTACAAAATAGCACAACTATAAGAACCCCAAATTGTAAATCACTCAATAGTAATTAAGTGATACACCAAAATTTTATATTACTATACTGGAGAGAATAAGATGTCTTCCATGGTCTTCTATCTACATACTTCAATTGGGATGTACTCTTCAACTTCTCCATTGCCGCAATGATCTTCGGCCCTCGACTGTATCCATTTTTTTTGCGAGGACATTGTCCTCGCAATCTCTCACCTTTGCGCCCTTAAGGAACTTTCTTCCCAAGCGTCCCATGGATTGGAATTAAGAGAATTCGGTTTAATGACAATACCATGTGTCTTCCACTGGCTTGTCGCAACTCCTAATGAATTGCATCGAGGCAAACGAGCTCTTAGAACCCTTGGTGTCATATGTTGCTCTCTTAAGTCGGCATTTGCAAGTAGCAAACCCTGCACACTATTGCCGGCAATGGCAACAGACTTAGCCATGATGTCACTGCCTTGCCAAGCCAATTGAAATCAGAAATTTACAATCCAGTTGAATTGACAAAAACAAGTTCAAAAGCTAAATCAAAAAATGAAAACCCCTGTACCTCGAGGGCGGGCAGCACACCTGTTTGTTCACCGTACAACATTCTTTACTTCTCAGGATTCATCTAAAGCAATCTTTGGGTGAGGTGGACCTTCAATAGGATTTCAATGGAGAAGGAGAGCTGACACGGTTGGTGCACTTCTTTCCATTTGGTGGACTATCTACTACCCCATCATCAATAGGCATCACGGAGAAGGCCATTGTGGATTGCCCCGTTTTAGCAAAATGCATAATGTGTCCCATACCACTCTTTGATATTGCAAACTGACCATAGTCAGAAAACAAATCATGAGAGGCAGTAGCCTTGCCGCCACACTCAAAACATTATATTCATTAAAATGAGGGTTTTCCAGTGAAATGAGAGTTGCAAGAGCTAACTCTTAGAGAAATAATGGACAAATACCGTATCAAAACTATTAGAATAGAAGAGAAGAATACCAACAACAAGGAGTGTTTGCTGAAACATGGACAGGAGTACAACATTCATTATGAAAAGGTCATCTATTTATAGTAAATTTTTGGACCAACATAAAATTGTAGGGCAATTCCTTTCCGATCCTTAAAAGACCAGAGAAACGTATATAATTGTCATGAGTGTGATTCACTCTAGCACTTGAGTTCTACATAATATCTACACAATGCTATCATGCATGTACCTATAGACACTCAATCTACAATATGAACAGACCCTACATGTGCGATTTACACTTTTGCATCTCCATCGCTTTCAGAATCTTGGGTCCCCGACTGTACCTAGTATTAGTCCCATTGTACTCCCGCCTGCTCTGAAGCCTCTGCAATTCTAGGAACTTTCGATCCCACATATCATGCACTGGAGGAATGCATCCACTTGGCTGGACTCTATGAGGTGCTTTGAACTTCTGCACACCTCCAGACAAGACGCTTCGACGAGGAAGTACTCTCCGACGATACGGAGTCCCTCCTTTTAAGGCAGGAGACCCAGCCGGAAATGTGGCCATGAACACCGGCGCGGGTAACGTATCTGCAGCGTCTTGGTAGAGCCTTCTCTGCATCGCCTTGTCCGAGATAGCCGGCGACAATCGAGAAGCAAGGGGTCCTTGGGTCCTCGGCGGAGAAGGGGATCGAGAGGCCGGTTGACGCGAAACTCCACTGGGCGGGCTGTTGACCACTCCATCTTCTAAAGGCCTGGAGGAGAAGTCCATAGTGGAGTTTGCCGTGGCCGCCGAGCAGAGGAAGTTTCCTCTGCTCAAGATTTTGTATTGCCCGTAGTCCATTATTGAGTCCACGGACGCGGCGCATGGCAGATGAGCATCCTCATCATGCGAAATTGATGTGCGCACAATCTAGAATCAAGTATCAGGTAAAACATATTAACAAAGCACAGGTAACGCCATAAATTCTAAGCAGCAACCATCCGTACATGCAAAAATCACGTAGCCAAAAGCAACAAACAAATCAGCTCGATCCGAGCTAACTTGAGGCACAGAGTGCACGACGCAAAACTTTAGAATAATATTTTTATTTTCTGGATTAAGAAGAAAGCAACCCATCAGGCAGTTCCAAATGAGCAAATCAGGTCGATTTGAGCTGAATTACATAAGAATCTAAATACCCGCAGATCCGTACGACCTAAGCTACAAACCCCTCACTCTAGTTCTAGCGAATAAATGGCGACGCTGTGACGATCTCCATCAGCTTGTCGTATTCCCGATGGTTTCTCTCGTCGCAGAGCATCCGTCGACCAATTCTAGCAACCGCCGTTCTCCTAAACGCCTTCAGTCCTTCCCCTCGAGCTAGGTGCAGGCCCTGAAACCAAGGCAGCAGGACATCCAAGAGAAACGTGTCCTTTGGACCATGTCCCCTATTCGTCCACGTTTCAGGCAAAACGACGTTCTCAGAGCTGTTGAGAATGTGTTTATTTGGACTATCGTCCACGATGATTGTGTTCTCAGCACTGAATCTACCCCGGATGCCAGTGAACAGGTTATTTAGGTTCTTAAGAAACAACTCCTTTTCCGTGCCTGGCTCCCTGTACGTCGACGGTCTTCCCGTCCTATCTCTGCACTTAAGCGTCTTACAGGAGTCTTGTCCGAGAATCAGCAAAGGCCTATCCAGTCCGTCGAAAAGATACTTCGCCACCTCTTCGGTGGTGGACTTCTTCATCGAGCTCCACACAGAAATGGATGCAATTCTGCCTAATTGACGTAGGAACTCGGAACATCCCGGGCGAACGTAAACTAGCTTGGGTCCCACTACGGCGGGATTGATAGCCGAGTGCGGCTGAACGGCATCGGGGATGCGTTTTGACCAACCCTTAAACTTCAAATCTTCGCAGACACATAATATCCCATTGAGGTCCAGGACGACGTTGATCCACTTCTCCACCACCCTGGACGTCAATGGACGATGGACTACCTCCGAAGTTCCTCCTACATCACAAGAAGGACCAGATTCCTGCTAGACAATAGACAAATGTGCAGCCAGTTATTACCCTGTACTGGCACATTTGGAACTTCACACATAATGACGGGGACGCTCATGTTCGAGTTGACTAAATCATTCTGAAAACCAAAATGCACACACAAAAACAGTACCCCAAAAGGTTCCAAATGAGCAGCATGATTTATACCTTCTGCTGCGACGCCTCTCCAGTCTCCACGGAAGCATCTGTCGCCACGACGGCCGTCTCTGGAATGCGAACCTCCAGCAGGTCCGCATCTAAGATGACAACGTCATCTGACACCGGTGTAAGAGATGTGGACGGTCCAGGCTCAAGGACGGCCACAAGGACATTGCATTCAATGGGAATAGTCTGATCACTTTCCACCGGACCAAGCACAGGCTGAGCAGTAGTATTCACAGGATCAGGGACGGGAGGAGAAACAGAATCTACAATATTTGCAGTGCCTGCATGCCACAAATGCACAAGAAAATATTCGTGAGAAATCTGTATATTAGAGCCTCATAAAATGAGATATAAATACATGAATGAATTGCAAAATGTGTGAACTCCATGGTTCAGTCCACTGGAAGTTCCGTTTGAGCAAAATGATTGTAGTCTCTCCAAAACGACTACAACTACATACAACTACATACAACCTATGGCAAAAATCAGCTCGAGTCGAGCTAAACTGTACAAGCGACATCGAGTGATTATTGAGGAGCACCTGTGCCCAAGTCCTGGCTAGGCACCGCGGGACTTTGCAGATCTAACTGCGCTGGCTGTTCCACCGGATGCTGCTCGTCAGCACCTCCCGCGACTGGAAGGATTGGAGCTGCCTGTGCTTCGGCAGGAGCCGCCTCTGCGTCAGCTGATGATGGCGGGGGCGAAGGGGGAATAGGATGTGGGGGCAAAGGAGGTGTCGGAACAGCAAACTCAGGGAGACCCGGTGGTTCCAATGGAGCCGCATCGCCTGATAAGGGAGGCAGACCTTCAAGCAGCAGCTGCGGCCTCGGCGTCGGGGGCTCAAATGAGGAGAGTGGTCTCGCACCCCTCAAGTGATTGATAATGGAGTCCAGCTTGTCGGTGTTGTTTGCAGAATCCACCAACATGAACGTCTGCATTTTATCCATCCTTGTGTTCTGCTGGTACTGGAATTGTAGATTCGCCGCGCGATCCTCCAGTTGTCTCCGCTCCAGCTCCGCGAACCTCTGCTCTATGTATTCGTCCCGCTTCGACAACTTCCTTTTCTTTGGCGTGACGGCAAACAAAGGCGTGCTTGAGGGCTGCTCCTCTTGCATGTGACCGCTCGAGGCCGACGACCTCCGATGTTCCGTCGGAGTGGGAGGAACCGGATTGTTGGCGTTCACCACAAGTTGCTCGTCCAGCACCTGCTGGACATAGAAGTCCTGCTCGTCGCCTTCGTCGTCGGAGAGGACTTCTGGCTCTGCAGCTGGCGCCTTCTCGCGCCACCCAGTGGATGGCGAATCCCAGGGCGAGTGTTTCGTCTTGCGCGACGACGACGGAGTCGTTTGAGACACCAGAGGCTTCTTGCGCAAAGACGTCGGCACCTTATACCCCCCCTCCAGGAAGTCGGCCTTGTCTAGTTTCATGGCCGCCAGGGAAATATCATTCCAGAACCCCGTATCGTTGGCAACTCCAACCGCCCAGACGTTCACAAAACTCATCTGTACGTTAAGAAATTATCACAGGACGTCAATATTGAGAATACAGAGTGGCTTCAGCTCGATTCGAGCTAAACCCATCGGTGATTCAGGACGAGTCCAGCTAATTCGTTCCATAAGGAATCGGATCATCCAGAAGTCACACTTATCGCAACAGAAGGAAACACAACAAACAGATTTGGTACATCAGCTCGATTCGAGTTGATTGAGCTGTAGGGAACTTACCACTGCTGCACAGGTCACTTTTCCTCCTGCAAAGACGGAGAACACGCTCATTCCGGGAGAGCAGAACTTCTTTATCACCCACAGGTAAAATTCTATGCAAAGCTCCGTGTTGTAGAGCCGGAATTCCAACTCGTTGTACCCCCGGGGCTTATTGAAAGTATCAGTGTCCGGAGCCAGAAAAAACTCCGGAATGTCGCCACCCCTCGTACACGACGAACTCGTCAAAAACGTCAGCAGCACTTTGTCGTGCGACTTTGCCTTGGCGGAGGCCATGTCCCCCATCCGCTCATACTGTCCCGGTATGTAGTCCGCGAACGTACACTTGTACGTGCTGAGGATGTCGTTGTTCTCCACGAAGGCGATCACCTGCGTCTGCTCCTGCATGTCCGCGCATATAAAAAGCCAGGCCGGGACGTCCTCAAATTTTGGCTGCTGCTTCCCTCTCAAAGACACGATGACGGTGTTGAAGTACGGAATTGCGATAGTCCCGTCCTTCTTCGAAAGCACCCCCGGAATGTATCGGAAATCGATAACACCCAGCCCAAGATCTGCAGGGCTGTCAACTGTCCACGCACCCCTTGGCCACTGAGCGTGCTGGTCTTTTGCGATGTCGTAAGGTGCGTAGTGCGCCACTGCCGATGGTGGGACGAAATTCTTCCGTTGACTTAGGAAGACTTTGAAGAACTCGGCTGCCTGGTCTGAAATTTGTTCCGTGGACTTGTTCTTCGACTTCTTCTGCTTCACTTCGGAGAAGAAGGCCTCCCCGGGCCGCTCCAAGAGTACATTCAGCGTTGCGGAGGTGACGTTGTACTTCTTCTTGAAGTCCTTCCACTTGTCCTGGACAGGCTCCTCCACCGCGTTCAGCAGACCCAAGGACGGATCAATCTTGTTCAACTCCTTCTTCACGAACGCCTTTTGTTTGCGCCTCTCAATCCAATCCTTTGCAGCGTAACAGCTTTCGAGAACTGACGATGACTGCTTAATGGTCACCTTTGGGTGCGGATACATCCTCTTATCACCATCTCTAAATAGAATGTGGTTGGCGAGCACAATGAGGTCTTCGTTCGTGAGATTTCCGAAGAACTTGAAGAATTCCTTGTTCAGCATCCCGTTCTCGGTTTTCCAGGACAATTTGACATTGAATTTCTTCAAGGAGTCCGCGTCAATGAGCTCGCCATGCGCAGCACTAGAGATGACCTCGCTCCAGAGATTGAACACCTCTGCAGGAGCGGTGATGAGCCTAATCTCATTCGTGATGGAGGTGTTGCCTTTTGAGTCCTTGGCTTTGGACTTCTGATGCGATTTTGTAACGTCAATCATAGAAAAACGCATCTGCATCGCCTTAGTGAATTTCTGCATATAGAATGGGAAACCAACGTCAGGATCCTTGTTAGCTCGATTCGAGCTGATCTGCGACAAGGTAATGACCATGCAGTCAACAACTAATTCATAGTAGCCAGCATAGCGTAGTTCAGCTCGACTCGAGCTGAATCACTTATTGTCCACTTCTTCTTGTTCTCGAATGCAGCTTTAGTGCGCCTCGCGTTGCTGACAGCTCCGGCTTCTGTGTCCTCTTTCGGGTTGTGCGGTGACCCCATCTCCTCCCAGACATTTCGGGCGCCCAGTATGTTAGTGGCCCACGACGGCTGAATCGCTTGGAAATGGTTCACTCTGTTAAAGTAGGCCGAAATAGAACGGAGTGTCTCCTTGTCCTCCGTCCATGCAATGTAGCAATTCCAGGTTTTGAAGTCTTGGATCGTGGCCGGGTCAATGTTGAACTTTGGGTCCTCCATTAGCTTGCTGGCCCAGACACTGTGTTGGCCGTTGATGATGTAGAATTCCCCGTCCTTGATCTCGGACCACAAGTCGTCTCCTTCCCTGGTTGGCTTCATCGTCGGCATGACGCAGAGCGTTTGCCGGTGACTGTGGTCGGGCATATTGCACAGGTAGTGCATCAAGCCCTCAATGATCGTCTGTTCCTTGCTCCGGATATTTAATGACGCCGGAGCCTGGATCAGCTTGTCGATTGTGAGCTCCTTCTTCTCCATCTTGTAGAGAAACACATCAGCGCAGGTCTTCCAGAAATTCTTGTACGCCTCATTGGACTCCTCGTAGTCCGGGTTCCGGTTTGTCTGCAGCGACTCTGGGACGATACTCATGTCCTGGCTTATATCGTCCATAGCAGAGTGCTCTCCAGTTTTCTCAGCTGTTTTTGCCGCTGATGTGCTAGCCAAATTGCTCTTTGCAACTGGAACGTTCGAAGTTTCCGACGGCGGCTTGTTGCGCGTGCCCCTTTGAGATGTCTGCCCTGGGGTCTGGTTGTCAATAGACACCTGACTGGGCCCCTGGCTTCCAGCGTTCAGTGAGACGCTCCTAGCAGCCTTGCTCTGACGGTCGAGCTGGATTTTCGTTCTCAGCACCGCAAAGTCCTGGAAGAGACCTCGGATTTTTGCACATAGCCTCCGACTATTGAGAAGCTCTCCATTAGGTTTCTGGAAGTACTTCTCGTTCACCTTCTCCTCCAATTCTTTAATCTTATCCTGGAACGACGTCGTCGACAGGGACTCCATGAAATGGGTCACGTGGAAGGGAATCAAACGAGAGTCGAAGTGCAGCGTGAAGTTGTACTGCTTGTCTGCTGGAAGGTCGTTCTGGGTTGTTACACAGTGGACCTTGATGGTGGGGAAGACGTCCTCTACAACGTCTTTTATTCGTTGGTCGTATGAGAGAGGGAGGTAGGTGTCCATCCCTTTATATTTCACGGCGAAGCAGATTTGCTCAGAGCATGGATCATCAGGAGAGTCCAGCTATCCACCTTCTTTGGATACACGAACTCCTAGTATTCTCCGTCATTGAGAAAGTCATCTCCTTCCCCTTCGTCTTCCACTCGCTGGACCTCGGACTTCTTGTAGTAGTGCGCGAGTTTCTCGACCTGGCTCTCCATCCTGCAGCATGACAATCGTTGCTTAGCTTTAAAGACGATGCTAGCTCGAATGGAGCTGAATATTCAACCTCACAATTGCCACACATTGTTCCTCATAAATTTCCAGTTCCTTGAATGCCAGACCCCTCGTTCTGCACTTGCTTCTACCCTGCCGTCCCGTTAGCTCGAATCGAGCTGACTTCTTTCTAGCTGCCCTATTCATGTCTATCTTTCGCATTTGCCTTGTCATTTAGCTTGCTAAGGATTTGACCTTTTGTCTGTATCTTTTTTTCTGAGAATATGATTTTTTCAGCTCGATTCGAGCTTCCGTGTTCAACCCTTCTTTTGTTTTAATGTTCTTCCCGTTTCATGTATTTAGCTCGAGTCGAGCTGACAGGGTGGGCTCTTTTGATTTAAACGCTAGTCGAGGTTCATAGCCACCTTCTTACTTCTTGGTTAGTCAGTTCTTCATTCTTTTTAATTTATTTGTTTCTGCTTAACCCATAACTCGAGTTATTTTCCTCTTCAGCTCGAGTCGAGCTACATCTCTCCGTGTCCTTCGGCCTGCGTTCGTCTGTTTGGCTCTTTTTTTGCTTCGTTTTATGTTCAGCACTCTGCTGACTTCCTCTCTCCAATTTAGATTTTGTTAATATTTTACAGTGTTGTACTCCCAGCTCGATTCGAACTTACTTATTTTGGTTCTTTTACTGTTTATTATTTATAATCTTTTTTTCTTTTAGCTCGAGTTGAGCTAAATGGGTGGTTTCTTATATCTTTGCTTCAAATTAGCTCGATTCAAGCTGATTTTCAGGGTGTCCTGGCTTTTATATGGGCGTGTTCTGTGTTTTCATGCCAAGTATTGTTGATTTTAGCTCAAGTCGAGCTAATTTCATAAATTAGGTTACTGAAATTTAGCTCGGCTCGAGCTAAATGTGCTTCGAGCTACACTCTTTTAAGCTGGGGGGGTCCTAGAACAGGGGTATCGACACAAACCCTACACAGACCCTGCACAGACCCTACAGACTTGAAGCACAATTAACCCCAACCCTAACCAGACCCTACAGACATGACAAACCAGAACCCCAGCACAATCCTCACTGTGAATCCTAACCACAACTTCTGTAATCCAAGCACATGCCCAAATCCTTCTGTAGGCGAAAATTTAAAATCAGAGCACCACTACTATTACATTGACGTTTTCATTTGGATCTAAAGAACTGAACTAGGCTCAAATTCAAAGATTTAGGTACTAATAGAACCCACAATCACATAGATCTATAGCATTATCACACATGACAACTGAAATGTCTTCGAATGCAGCCTTTACTAAGCCCTCAAGCCCTAATCACCTACATTCCTTATGAAGCCTACTAATTGAAAGCAATTCCAGCAACATGAAACTGTGGAAACCCTAAGAACCGTATACTTTTCAACAACAAACTTAGCCAACTGCAAACTCTGGAACTTGTAAATGCATTTCCAACAGACAATGACAAACAATCTTCAAGAAGCCAATCAAGCAAAGCACAATTCAAGAGCAATTCACAATTGATGAGAACAAACTCACCGTGAACTCGACGATACTTCTTCCCTCGACCCAGCTTCAGGAGACGGCTTCACGAGATCCAAGGTCGGATACAAATCCAGTAGTCGTCACTGCAGGCTACAACACCAAACAGAAAGTTAGTCATCGCAAAATGAAACCAAAATACACCGCTTCTAATGAGGTCGTCAATACGACTCTAAAGTTGTGACTGACAGGGAACTCCCACATTCAGGGTAAGCAAACCTCAGCCAGACGAAGGCTCACTGGAACATGCTGCTGGACTCAATCAGACCCCTCCATTTTACAATTGCAACGACTGAAAAAGCAAAATAAAGAAGATCGCACTCAACCCTAGAAACACGTCGCCACTCATAACTTGCTGAATGCATGCTCAACCTCCCGCCACCACAAGCTTTACCCAAAACAAACTCTAATACAAAACAGCAAGTACTGGATAGAAGAATAACAGAGGAAACAAGCGAAAAAAAGTGAAGATGGGAAGCCCCTCACCAAGCTGTCACCGCGAGGAAGAACCTCCGTCATCCCACTGCAAATTCGACGCACAAGTCTGTCAACATGAGGAAGAAGCTTCCACGCACCAGGCTGTCAATGCGAGGAAGAAGCTCCGTCGTCAGCTGAGAAGCTTAAATCGCGCCTAAACCTCCGTCGTCGCACTGGCGCTGCAGGTTTCCAAAATCGAACGGAATCCACGCTCCTCAATATCTCAGGCGCGCGCGCAAACAGGGAGAAACGACAAACAAAAACGAAATCTGAAGAAACGCTAAGCACAGACTGGAGAAAATTACGCTGAAGAAAGTGAGCGCCAAACCCTAACCACGATTCTACAAAACCCTAGCCCTCTTCCCGATTCACACCAGATATCCGGTTGATACCCGCCCGACCACGATTGAACCCCTACTTGTAACCGGTTCTCAATACCCGCCTTCTCCATAATTGATAACCGGCCCTGAACCACACCAAGCCCAAACGTTGCCCTAAACTCTAGTACCTTCACCCTACTACACAAAATAGTGAAATTAGGTTGCCCATTACAAATTTCTTGACCGTCTACACTATATAAACATTTATTGTTCCTCCACAAGAATAGATTACTTCGGAATTAAGTATTGTTGTAATTGGGACTAATGAACCTCCATATAATATACAAACAAAAAGATTTGTAGAAAGATTTGTTGACTCTAATTTCTTGTAAAGTAATTTTCTGGAAGTACGGCAACCTAATGGTCAAGGCAATTTAGTTTCACTATTTTGTGTAGTTCATCCTACACGAGCGAGCTATTTTTTCTTCTTGAAATTGACATTCCATAAATAGGTCAATATTATTATATATAAGTACTTTTGAATTAAATATTGATGTAATTATATCATAAACCTGCAGCCACAGAAATTGAAGTATCTACAGTATTCTGTATTCACGTCAATGGCTTGGAAAAGTATATATTTCTTGGTATAAGGCACCCTAATTCTCATGACTTATTGAATCTAATTTAACAATGTATTGTATGGAGCACATTCAAATCCCTAGTAAATTTGATAGGGATTTGAATGTCAATCTGTCACCCTTGAACAACTACTTGTTGACCGTGGAAAGTTTGTTTATTGATAATGAGTGACACTATCCACTAATTTCTTGAAAACAACTAATGCTAATTTATTTGATGTAAAAGTATTTTGCACATTAAACACATTTGGGATAGAATTGCAAGAATACACATTGAATAACAGTAGTGGCCTAAATTTAAAATTGTTTGTCTTCCATAATACATGCAAAAGGAGACCCAATTGGTAATTCCTAGAGTTACTTGTATAGTACCGAGGCGTTCCAATTATAAAAACAACCATGAATAACCATTTTTATTATATGTAGTATGTGCATGGTATTAATTTTTTTCATTTATAAGAGGAAGCAAAAATAAATTTAATCCAATGAAAGTGTTGTATTTGAAAGAACTGAAAAACAAATCATTAAGTTTGTAGGCTTCAGTGTTCAAAATAGAATATAGAAGTTGGAAACTATTCATAGATTGAGTGTAGTTGTAAAAGCACACTATAATCATTGGCTACATTTCTTAATTTACAAAAAGAGTCTAATAAACAATTGACCTTCTGTTGTATTTCAAAAAATTTAAGAGCAAGAAGTGATAAATTTGAGAATGATAGGGTTGTGTAAGGAAAAAATATAGAAGTTCAAAATGATATAAACATTCATGTAGGATTCATGAACATAGTAATATATCATGGTCTTTATTTTTTAATTAGAGAAGTTCTAATGATTGGGTAAAATTTCCTTCAAAATAAAAATAAAGCATTCACATAAACGAATCTATTACAACTCATATTCAAGGCGACTAAAATATAAGACACATTTCATTCCCAATTTTTTGTTGCGGACAGAAGATGTTCAAATGGATTCAAAAGGAAAATATTATATTTCATAGCATAAAAGTTGTCATATTTCATGTTTAATGGCTCTACAGTTTTTAGTTATTCAACCTACAGCAGCGGATGTCTTTACTTAGCGGTATTTTTTTTTGCTCCTCGTTCCAATTTTTGAAGTGGAGGTCCAAATTCGAGGAGCTCATGGGTTTCAAAAGTTTCCCACATTTGCAACTTCTACATATTTTTATATTTCCTCCTCGTTCCAATTTCATGACTTTAAAGTTCTATTTAATTTAAAGTACAGCAAAGGATGACCGGTATTTGTTTTTTGTTTTCCTTTTTAATTTTAGAAGTGGAGGTCCAAATTGGAGGAGCTCATGGGTTTCAAATGTTTCCCACATTTGCAACTTCTACATATTTTTATATTTCCTCCTCGTTCCAATTTCATGACTTTAAAGTTCTATTTAATTTAAAGTACAGCAAAGGATGACCGGTATTTGTTTTTTGTTTTCCTTTTTAATTTTAGAAGTGGAGGTCCAAATTGGAGGAGCTCATGGGTTTCAAATGTTTCCCACATTTGCAACTTCTACATATTTTTATATTTCCTCCTCGTTCCAATTTCATGACTTTAAAGTTCTATTTAATTTAAAGTACAGCAAAGGATGACCGGTATTTGTTTTTTGTTTTCCTTTTTAATTTTAGAAGTGGAGGTCCAAATTGGAGGAGCTCATGGGTTTCAAATGTTTCCCACATTTGCAACTTCTACATATTTTTATATTTCCTCCTCGGTCCAATTTCATGACTTTAAACTTTTATTTAATTTAAAGTACAGCAAAGGATGACCGGTATTCGTTTTTTGTTTTCCTTTTTAATTTTAGAAGTGGAGGTCCAAATTGGAGGAGCTCATGGGTTTCAAATGTTTCCCACATTTGCAACTTCTACATATTTTTATATTTCCTCCTCGTTCCAATTTCATGACTTTAAAGTTCTATTTAATTTAAAGTACAGCAAAGGATGACCGGTATTTGTTTTTTGTTTTCCTTTTTAATTTTAGAAGTGGAGGTCCAAATTGGAGGAGCTCATGGGTTTCAAATGTTTCCCACATTTGCAACTTCTACATATTTTTATATTTCCTCCTCGTTCCAATTTCATAACTTTAAAGTTCTATTTAATTTAAAGTACAGCAAAGGATGACCGGTATTTGTTTTTTGTTTTCCTTTTTAATTTTAGAAGTGGAGGTCCAAATTGGAGGAGCTCATGGGTTTCAAATGTTTCCCACATTTGCAACTTCTACATATTTTTATATTTCCTCCTCGGTCCAATTTCATGACTTTAAACTTTTATTTAATTTAAAGTACAGCAAAGGATGACCGGTATTTGTTTTTTGTTTTCTTTTTTAATTTTAGAAGTGGAGGTCCAAATTGGAGGAGCTCATGGATTTCAAATGTTTCCCACATTTGCAACTTCTACATATTTTTATATTTCCTCCTCGTTCCAATTTCATGACTTTAGAGTTCTATTTAGTTTAAAGTATAGCAAAGCTGGATGGGTATTTGTTTTTTATTTCATTTTTCATTTTCATAGTTTCTTTTGTTGAGGATTTAGAATATTGTCTTCAACATTTTCCACATTTCAAATATTCCATATTATTTGTAATTTTTGAAAAATTCATTGCATGCCATGTATAATTATATATTGAATTAATTTTTAACGAATCTGACCCAAACGTAAAGTACCATGCAAAGAAAGTGGGAAGCAATAAAATTCCGGATTTGTAGATGATATGTACCTAACTCAGTAATACTTATATTAATTATCTCAAAAAATATTGAAGCTATTTATTTGTATTTCAATTGTAAGGCTATGTGAACTTCAATTTCTGGACCATGTGCGGATTGTATTGTAGAGGGTATTTTTTGAAAACTGTTTGCAAGGCCTGAGGGGTGCACTAAATTTGTCTCTTGATGTTTGTACGTATGGTGTGAAAGTTATTATATTTGAAAGTACTCATTGAAATAATTCTCATGAATTCATATTTCTATAGACTTCGAAAAACAGCACCTCAGGGCATACAGATTGTTTGTTAACATTCCAAATATGTACACACTCAAATTTTTTTATGGCCAGGGCGCACGTCTTGAAAGAGTTTATCCATAGCAGTCCTTAAGTTCGGCTCTTATTTTTTTATATTTGGTTTCAATTGTAAGTTTTGTTTTATTTGTTACATTTAGATCTCCCGAACTGTGCATTCCCGGGGACGTGCTCGGTATTATCAGAAAGCCCTCACCAAGGAGGGATGTACGGGCTTTTTTTTGTAACATCTTGAAGTCTTGTGTATAAATTATAAATATTTGATTTTTTTTTGGTCCTTTTAAATTAATAAAATAATTATTCTAAATTAATTGTCTTTTGTGTGCAAATTTCTCACATAATGAGCACCATTCGAAAGCCCTTGACGAGGAGGGCTGCGTGGTCTTTATTGTGCGGCGATGGACATATGGTGGGAAAGTCAGACTTTTGAGGTCTTCTTTGGTTTTCAAAATGACTTTAGTTATACAGTGTACAGCAAAGGATTTTTTTTTGGGGTTAGGGTCCTCCTTAATGTCGGTAAAAAAGGCCCAAGTTGGAGGACCTCATGGATTTTACATGTTTCCGACAATTGCAACTTCTACGTATTATTTTTATTTCTTCCTCGTTCTAATTTCAAGTTTTATTTAACTTAAACTACAGCGCATGATGATGGGTATTTATTTTTTGTTGTCCCTCTTAATGTAGGAAAAAAGGTCCAAAATTGGAGGACCTCATAGATTTCAAATGTTGCCAACAATTGCAACTTGTACATATTTCTGTTAATATCCTCCTTGTTCCATTTTTTATTATGGCTTTATAGTTTTTTAAAATTGAAGTACAACAAAGGACAAGGGGGTGTTCATGTGATGTTCTCCTTGTAATTTTAGAGGAGAGAGCCCAAATGTGTAACCCATTTGAATTCTATAAGCAATTGGGATGAACATTTAAATTCCGCCTCGTTCGTAAGCTTATAACTTTTGTAGGGTGGTCGACTGTGCTTTGGAAGTCGCGTGCATGCACAGCAACACACAGCAGCGGAAATAGAAGCCGATAGTTCACATCATTTTTCACATGAATTTTGAACTTGCTTATCTTTCATTTAAATTGTATATATTTTCTTTTCACAGCGGTAAATTTTTTTAACAATATTGTCAAAGAAGATCAAAGACATCACCTTCAATAGAATATGAGTTATATTATTTTATACACATACCGTATGTTTGGGTCACATTAATAAGGCCAAAGTTAGACAAAATATTTTTTTTTTCACATAAAGAATACCATTTGAAAGCCCTTGACAAGGAGGGGAGCACGGGCTTTGTTTCGTAGTGCGTAGACTTATCATAGTAGGGAAGTTATAGACTTTTGAGGCCTTTTTTTGTTTTAAAATTGACTTGTCTCCCTTTATTTGGTTGTGGCGACATCACAGGAGACAATAGTGACTAATAGGATTGGATTTATTTAATGTACATGACAGACTTTTTTTTATCCCTACATGCCCGAGTCACCAGTTTCTGGTATTTCGAGAACTTTGAAGTCAAGTGAAATCCAATGAAGTTGCTATTTTTAGTAGTTTAAAATTTTAAAATTACTCTTTTTGAAATCTAGTTTTAGGATCAAGGAGCTGATCCTAAAAATTAATGAAGGATTATGATTTTGCTATTCAAGATTTTGTGCAAGCATACCCGTTGCAATATTGACTTCCCGTAGTGTTGAAGGCTCTTCGAAATGAGCCTCAAATACAGTAGATGTTTGAGGAAAAATGACCTTCGAAATTCATTTAAAAAAATTGTAGACTACATTTTAAAAAACCATGAATTGATTGTGGTTGTGCATGCTACGCACTTCAACCTCATATTTTTGGAGTGACGAACTTTTTAGAGTTGACATGCAAAAATAGAATTGAAATTTTTTCCTAGTTTGAACACCCTCATGATCAAACATTATAATCTTTCAATTTGTACGTGATATTGTTATGTTTTTTCCCCCTATGTGATCTGTAACATGTCTAGTTTCAATATGTTAGTAAGGTTACAATTCAGAAGAAATTGGTACAACTTATGAAATGTTGACTTTTTGTTCAATTCAGAGCAAACTTCAAGAAGCTACACAGAGGCCTTGGGCATTTAAGGGATAAAGAGGTACTGTATTTTACAATCCATACCTTTTGTTTGTTTGTTTGTTTGTTTGTTTGTTTTGTTTTGTTTTGTTTTGTTTGTATGTCACGTTCAGATCTCTTGGACCGTGCATCCCGCGAGGGTGTGCTTGGTACCCTAAACCCTAAACCCTAAACCCTAAACCCTAAGACCGTACGAAATCGGAACTAAATGTCATGATTTTCGAACTCCTGTACATCCGAAATTCATGTTTGAAATATAATCCGAAACCGTTGTTATCACTCTTTTTAAGGAAAAAGCGAGGGGAATGTGTCCAACTAATATTACCCGAAAATGTCAGTGACATAATTACAACCTACGGCATTGGATTCCTTTTTTTTGGCTGTGCAGCTACAAAGTCTTCCCTGAATCCGGTGATTTTCTATTTTCTGCCGCCATCGGAATATGAGCGTTCAAAATTAAATTACTCCAATGCAGTTCCCGCCCATGAATTCCCACCCACGAGTTCCCGCCCACGAGTTCCCGCGAGTGAGCCGGTTGTACGCCGTCATCCACTATTCCAAAATTCTTCTTCACTCTTTCTTGTTGTCTGGATCAACTCGTGTGCGCGTCGGCTTCTTCCTTTCTGTGGTCGAGCAGATCAATTTGAGTTGCAGGTGTAGTCCAATTATTGAGTGTATGCGTCATTGATAGATATTGTGGCCGGCGAATTCTGGAAGGAGGATCTCCGATTTGCACAAGCGCTCGCGGTAAACATATGTAGTTATTGTCATCACATTGCGGGCTCCATTTTTGTGTTTGAATTGATTGTAGATTACGTTTGACTCTGCGTACAGTCCTGAGAGAAGATTGCATTCAAGAAACGGGTCCACTGTGGAGAGAGTGCCATAGAGATTGTAGTTTGTGTTGTACAGTATGGTGTACAATTGAATGAGACATCCTGCATCTCATTTCCCCGTCTCTGGAATTGTTTGTGGAAGTGGAGGTGATGGTTCCTCTGATGTTGGCGCCGGAAATTACGGAATCGTGAACATTAAAATTAATGTCCCGCAATTTACGGGATTACGAATCGAGCTGATTAACTGACCACTCTGAATTCTTGTACTTGAGGAGCCAGCTCGAATCGAGCTGAATGTGTCCTAGTGAAACTACTATAATTTAATGACGATCACATAATCATGAACGTCTGGAAATTTCTGAATATGATTTAGCTTGAGTCGAGCTTAATATACTTCCAATGAATTATTCTGAATTCACAGAATTAAGAGTACATCACGAGCTCACATCTGTGGGTTAGCTCGATTCGAGCTGATTCTAGAAGCTTGTGTAACATGATTTATGAAAAATAGAAATCTATAGTTCTTTCTGTTTTAGCAAAAGTAATGAATTTAGTATATATAAAGACGAAAGGACTGTCAGGTGCAATGAGCTCGAATTGAGCTCATTATAGTACAGAGAGATGTAAAAGACTATATGACTCCTTCAGAGGCTGTCGTTTAGCTCGAATCGAGCTGATCTGATCTTGTCAGTTTTAGGGATTGACCATATTATTCTCATTTCTGCAGTTGTTCAGAATGATTTCACAAAATATTTTCATGTCAACAGTTGTGGATCTGACCATTCTACAGTACAAAATACTATTTTCTGTCCTTCACTTTAAGGGTCAATCTATTACCTTTCCCATGAACGAGTAGTATTTTACGCAGTTGAACAGGGACCCCACCTTAAAAGAGTATGTGAATATTATATGTTGACTTTTGATATCTATTGGTTATCCCATTCAGCTCGATTCGAGCTGAATAGAGAAATGATGAACGTTATGACGAGCACTTACAAAATGTTGGCTTCCTGTTCTGCAGATATCTGTAATGAGTTCCTCTGACATTGCAGCTGACCCTATGGAGTATTCAGAGGAGGAAAATCCTGCGGTTGAAAGCGTGAATGTCGAAATTCCGGAATGCGAAGGAATTCCACGTCGTCTCTGGAATACTAGAACCGTGACTTTGTACAACGATGGCGGTCTACTCGTTGGCAAAGGTACTTGCCATAGCGTCAATTCGGACCTCGTGCTCGGTGCGAATGGTCCTCTCGGGGATACCCACGTCGCTGTGCACATTACGAGGATTCATTCTGAAGTAGACATCCCGGAGGAGAGAATCTACTATTTGATGGCTTGGCCCATTGACAGAGTCCACTGCTCTGGGGCAAGTCTTCACGACCATGAATTACAGGATAATTTCAGAACTCAGCAGGCCCTTCTTCTGAATCCTCCTACACGAACTTCTGCCCGGCCTTATTCAAGTCTACTTCGAAATCCACCTCGCGTGACGGCCCTCAAGTCTAAGGAGCTCCTCACTCAAGAGTCCATCAACCTTGTTTCCAGCAAAATCTGCTGCAGCAAAAACTGTGTTCAGCCGTTTCCAAGAGAGAAAATTTGAGCCTTCAGAGAACGCATGTACCACAGCTCATCATTTAAGTTCAGGTCCCACATGAAGATTGATGTGCACAGATCAGTTCATCTTGATGCACGTGGGAGGAAGATGGTGACCATTGAAAGCATTAGTGTGTGCTTGCGAGCATGGATGCATATTGCTACTGTCCCGGAGGCAACATTTTATCGTTACCTGAAATACTAGAAGGACGATCAAGAGGCTCGTGCACACGGTAATACGGGCTTGTCGAAGCCAAGGAAGCATACTGAACAAGCCACGGCAACGTTGAAGTGCATCCTTGACAAGGAGGCGGATCACATGCCACATCGTACCCGAACTCTGAAGTCAGGGGACAAAGTTGTCTCCATGTGTCTCCCCGCTACCTTTCAATGGAAGGGTAAAATGAAAGAAATCAACGAAGTGAATGCGGCCTTCGGATTGCCGGACGTTTCAACTTCAAACTTGAGCAAGATTAGGTCCTCAAAGTTCCCGGAGTACGAGGTCAAGAAGCCTGGAGATAACTTTGCTCGGTGTTCGGAGTGTGACAGATTACAAGAGATACGGAAGAGTTGTTTTGTCGGATCTGAAAGCGCTCTGAAATGGACAAGGAGGCTAGATAGACACTTGGCTATTGCTCGGGCGCATAGGGAGCTTTATTATGCAAACCGTTACCAGTCGCACAGTTTTCCACACGAGTGTTTGACAATCATGCATGACAAGATGGACCATTCTAAAACTGCATCCCCGGTCTTCTCTCACAAGACTAAAGAACTCGATGGGCTCACGAAATTGCCTGTTGCTGTCACCGGCATGATTGCGCATGGTCATGGTGATGTTCGGTACGCGCATTATGGCTTGGAAATGTTTCCTAAAGATTTGAACTACACCGTTGGCTCCATGGCAAAGTTATTGCGAGATTTGGAATTGCCGCCAAAGTCTTCTTCTCGACAATTGTTTGTGGGGGCAAGGTCGACAAATTTGTCAAAGGCGCTTCTGAAGGGCATGGAAATGTGTGAAGCCTCACTCCCCCCTCCACCGGAGACCTTAGTTCTAGCAACGCCTTTGCCGCCTATTTTGAATGTGCAAATGGACAATGCCGCTGGGGATAACAAGAACAGATACGTTTTTTGCTACTGGTCTCTACTGGTTGCAAACAAGATTTTTCGTGAAGTGTATGTGAACTTCATGATTGTGGGTCATACTCATGACGACATTGATGCGCTCTTTGGAAGATGGAGCATGTTGTTGAAGAAGGAAAATTTCTTGACAATTCCTGCGCTTATAAAGTCGTTCATGGATGTAGAAACCATTCCTACTATCCCCCATCTTATAGAAGAAGTGCCTAATTTCAAGGCTTTCATTGCAGGCAAATTTTTGGCCGGCAGCCATATCATGATTGGGCACACAAAGCCCCAACAAGTGAAGTTCTACCTTGATTCCACGGGTTGTCCTGTCATGAAGTACAAATTGTTGTGCACTGACCTAGATTGGTTGCCCTCAGGCGCAGGTGGCGGAATTAAATTATGGCATGAGGATTCGGAGGGGCAAAGTTTATGGCCCCGGGGAATAGTACAAGCAGTTCTGCCAGTCCCAATGAAAGCTGAGGCAGACATTGTGAAGGATATATCCGCGTTTATTAAGTACTGGGAGAACTTGTGCAACCAAGACCGCACCGGGGAATGCCGAAGACGACTGGAGCATATAGTGCACTATTGGCGTGGTGTGAAGGTAGCACTTGAAGAACCACTACCTGACTCTACTGTTTTGAAGGATGGCTTCTGGCCGACTACTCGTATTCAGGCGACTCGGGTTGATCAATTAGACAGCGATGGAGAGGATCGTGAAGAGTTTGGGGAAGATGATGTGTACATCGGGCCATTGAGTGGTCGCCCACAACCGTCCTTCAGGGTGGCTCGAGATCTCTTCGAAGGCTATTTTGTTGCGATTACTCCCGCGGAAAATGAGTTGCAACCAGTGTGGATTGCAAGGGCGTTGTCTGATCCTTTTGTTGATCCACTACATCCAAATTCTGTGCGCATTCAGTACTTCCGTCCAACAGCTATAGATGGCGATATTAAAAAATTCTACACTGGATGGGACAATGGTAGAGGTCTACATTGGAAGATTGATGCAAAGGAACTACCACTTTGGCAGCACACGGATGCTGTTATGACAGCGTGGAAGTGTAGGACCAAGAAAGATACTGCACACTGCAAGATGAAGATTCCTCCTGCTCAAATTGAAATCATCAAGCAAAGTTTGGCTGCAAATCGTTAATCTTAAGTACAACGGTTGCAAGAGGGAAGCTCCCTTATTATGTTCTTAGGTCTATATGATAGTGTATTATTTGTCATTTCTATGCCTAGAATATGCTTTTGCGTATACGTAGAAGACATCATTTTGTGTTCTCATGAATGTGGCATCTGGATTTTGTTTTCTTTAACGGTTTACAGTTCATTTTCATAAAATAGAACTCATAAATATAGATTTCTAGTGGATAATACATGTTTTGGTGACGCATTTCCCGTATTCATATCGGAAGTGCAATTTAAATATCATATTAAAGTATTTGCTATTGTGTTTTATTTTCAATTTGTTTCTTGAACTCGTGGAATGTTTGACATGGAACATAACAACATTTGTTGGAAGGCGTTCATCGTTTGCATGACTCTCATTTTAATGGAAATTGCTACTTTAGACCAATTAATTGAGAGATTGTTGAACTAAAGTAGAGCCCATGCAATTCACTAGTTGTGCCTTCAAATACCTAAGACTATTTTGAGAGGGCGGCCACCCTCCATTTTAATGAATT
Organism: Pseudisothecium myosuroides; assembly: GCA_951799445.1. NCBI lineage: Eukaryota > Viridiplantae > Streptophyta > Bryopsida > Hypnales > Lembophyllaceae > Pseudisothecium > Pseudisothecium myosuroides. The sequence continues at coordinate 3,792,570 of OX637297.1, forward strand.
TAATGTTTCAATATTGGGAATCAAATTACAACGCAAAGCCTGTGGCAAATAGAGGATGAAAATTCAGATAGGTACGCAAGGCAATGTGTTGTGCAATCACTAATTTCTTCATTAACCACAACAAATAAGTACATATTATGAAGGGTAGCGGTTTGACAAGCAGAAATTGTAGCACACATGAAGAAAAAGCTACATACTACAACACCTAAAAATCCCCATCTACAGGTGGCAGACACAAAACAAACATGATATCCTCTAGTTCAAGCTCCTTGCACTGCAATTTGCCTCACCTTTTAGGAGACACGTAACACTTACCATTGTTTTCTCTCCACTCATCAATGATAAAATTGGAGACCCTCTAGTGCCCTTGCCATCTCTTTGTACTTGCTTTGGTCAAGTTGCAAGGTGAGGTGGAGGTCCCCAATATTATCATCTCTCTGAAAGGGATATAGTTCCCAAGGCCTCTCTATGTGCAGTCTTTGAATCCAAGGGAGAAGATGATCTATGAAGATCGAATCTCTCGCTCCATATCCCTCAAACAACCACGTATCAAAAAGCACCACATTTACGGGGTCGTTCATGAAGTGCTTCTCTGGTTTGTCGTCCACAATAATTGTATTGTGTTTAAAAAAGTCGGAACCGCTCAAATTGTACAACTTCTCCAATGGTTTCAGAAACAAGTCCTTCTCTGTCCCCCTCAACTTGAAGTTAACTAAACTTTTTCCATCTCTCGCTCTACACTTCATAACGTTGCATTGTCCTTGTCCAAAGATATACAATGGTGGATCTAAATCATAAAACAAGTTTACGCAAACATTTTTGGCATATGACTTGTTCATGGAGCTCCAAACCAAGACGTTTGCTATAGAGTTTAACTCCCTTAGGAACTTCTTCAGGTGTGGTCAATAAGTGACCCTATTGATCTCCATTGTGATGTGCTCTAGATTAGGATCTACCTCACTGGAAGAGCAAAGTCTCCTTTCATTTAAGTCATAAATCAAATTCTCACACACGCATAATAAGCCATTCAAATTTAGAATGACATGGAGCCATTTCTTCTCTGTCACCTTGGATGTGAATGGGGGAAGAACTTGAACATCTTCCTTACCAACAGGAATCCTTCTCTCACTGCTAACTTGTTCAGAATGAACAACAACAATTTGCAAATAGTCAAATCCGTACACATCCCGCTACATTTTAGCACTGAATATCGACATAAGCATAATGACAATGGTGAACTAACAACCACCAAGAGGAACACTAAAAATTACATGTGAGGCAAAGCACTCACTAGATCCGCATCTTTGCGAACTGGTGAAGGGATGATTGCATCCGCCAGTGTTGCCAAAGGAGGAATCTTAAGCTGCAGAATCACGTCGTCCAAATTGTCGACTATGATCACCTCCTGAGCTAATGATGGAACACCATCGAGATTTCCTAACAAATTAGGTAATGTCGGATTAGCTACAAGTAGGTCCTTCAATGTATCTTCATGCGCGGACAACGACAAAGTGCCCACATTCTTGGAACTAGACGGACGAGCACAACTAACATTTAGATTTTCAAAAAGAAGAGAGCCTACGACTGTAAAAATTGTACATAGAAAGAACTTGGTAAGAAGAAATATATTTATTATAAAAAAATAAATTTACAATATATACAACTTCATAGTCTTTGCCCACCTATCTATTTGTAACTACGCGGTGCATATTTAAAGAACGGACGATAGACTATTCAGAAGGTTTAACTTGGATCGAGTTGAATGAAAGATCGGAGAAGGTCTTGGGAACCACCTGGCTGAGTGTCTCTCAGTGAATCTGAAACCTGCACACTCTGACCCTCAGCCATGTCTTGCTCTTTTTTAGCCACTTGGTCTTCAACAACCTCAGCCTAGTCCTCAGCAACCTCTTGCTTGTCTTCATCTACATCTACCATCTCCTCAGCCAGCTGTAGATGGTCAGGATCTTCTTCTACAGGAAGTCCCACCCAACATTGTCAACCTTTGTGAGCTCCCAATTCGTCACTTGGGACTCACAATTTTTGTTTTGTTTTGTTTTCACAAGTTTAAATATAGTTTTATATACAAAAAGCCCCCAAAAGAGTGTAAAAACAAAATAAGTATGTCGCATACTAATATAGCATTTCGTCCCCTATAGGTTGTTTTCCCCCAAATAAATCCCATTCCCACTTGTACATAAGTTAAAACGTGAAAATGTAAGTAAATATTAGAATTAGGGCTAACCAAGCCCAAACAGCCCAAACAATCCAAACAGCCCAAACAGCCCAAACAACCCAAACAGCCCAAACAACCCAAACAGCCCAAACCTACGGTACATGTGACATCTTATGGCTAAAATTGGTCCAAGGAAACACCATTGAGGTCCTAAGTCTATTACCAAGGATAGATTTTACTTTCCCCATAGCAAAGAAATAGCGAAAACTCCAATTGTTGGCCTGCAGGAATTACAAACTCAAAATGGATCCGTAAGAAGAATCTACGGGTGGAGTACGGTGTCTACGGATGGAGTACGGTGTCTAAGGATGGAGTACGGTGTCTAAGGATGAAAATCACATTTGGAACTTAATGGCGAAATTAAAAGGAGAAGACAAAATTTGATTCTCATCTAAACTTTGTGCAAAGTAAAAATATGAGCTTGCGCATACTTTGTGGAATTCCATAAGAGGTTCCATAAAAAGTTTCGTAATTTTCTGACTTGCAGAAGATGCCTTTCCGGACGGTCAACCGCCAAAACCTATGATGGAAAATTCCTAGAAATTACCCAGGTTGTGGTAAAATCTCACTAAAAATTAGACTAGCTTCTTTTATGCTAATAAGATGCCCCACCAAGTTTCAAGACATTCTGATAGCTAGAAGTGCCTGAACCGGCGAGATTCCTCGATTGACAAATTTGAAGTTTATGGTGGAATTGACTTGCGTACCGGGAGCATATGAAATTGGAATGAGGTCAAAGATAGGTCTTTTCTTATTCCTCCATACCTACTAAAGAACCTAAGCTAATTACTTTTCTCCGAAAAGTCAAACTCCAAGATTTGGATTTTTATTCCGTTTTGGTGTTCAGTTAGCAATAGGTTATGATGAGTTTTTTGGAGTTTGGTTAAGAGATGAGCGGTCTGCAGAAATTATAAAGAGCCTTCTAAAGCCAACGGCGCAATTGGTTTTCAATTTGGAGTTGATCACCAAAAGTTAGGAGTTTGAACCAACGTAGAAAATCAAAATGGATTATTTAGGATGAAATTTTAAATGATAAGATTACTACTAGGAAAAGAGTGGGGGTGTGTGCCCTTAAGAATATTTATAAAGGGGCTCATTTTCCTCTCACAAACACCCCTTTGGCCATTATTTTGGCTCTCAATACAATTTGGGTCCATTTAGTTGAACATTTTGGCCATTGCATGCCAATGTTGCCAAATTTGTGTTTTTGGAGCATTTTAAGCTTTGTTGTCACTACTTTTCAAATTTACTTTGAAGGACATTGAGGTCAAACCACACTCAAAGGTACCATTGGGATTACTTTTGTAGAATTAGGTATAGAGTCCTTTTTTGAACTTTTAAAGCTATAAATTACTTAGATGTTGTCATTTTTTTTTAAATGTATGGATGAATAGTATTTCAATAAGCCTCTTTAATAAATTGGAGAAAAAATTGCTCCAGCTTTAGATTCCACCACTATTTTCTAGTCTTGCCTGTTGAAAAATTCTAATTCACATGAAATTAAAAAAATTGGGAATGAAATGGGCCCTGCCATTGAACTATGGCTTCATTTTAAAAATGTCATGGAATTTCACACATGCATGCATAAAATTCTACTGTAGAAGACTGGAAGTTGTAATTGCTCTTAGGATTTTGATTCCACTACTATTTTCACTTTGTGCCCGTTGAAAAATCCAGCTTCACGTGAATTAAAAAAAATGGGGAATGAAATGGGCCCTGCCATGGAATGGCTTCATTTTTAAAATGTCATGGAATTTCATACATGCATGCATAAAATTCTATTGTGGAAGTTGTAATTGCTCTTAGGATTTAGATTCCACCACTATTTTCACTTCTTGCCCGTTGGAAAATCCAACTTCACGTGAATTAAAAAAAATGGGGAATGAAATGGGCCCTGCCATGGAATGGCTTCATTTTTAAAATGTCAGGGACTTTCATACATGCATGCATAAAATTCTATTGTGGAAGTTGTAATTGCTCTTAGGATTTAGATTCCACCACTATTTTCACTTCTTGCCCGTTGGAAAATCCAACTTCACGTGAATTAAAAAAAATGGGGAATGAAATGGGCCCTGCCATGGAATGGCTTCATTTTTAAAATGTCAGGGACTTTCATACATGCATGCATAAAATTCTATTGTGGAAGTTGTAATTGCTCTTAGGATTTAGATTCCACCACTATTTTCACTTCTTGCCCGTTGGAAAATCCAACTTCACGTGAATTAAAAAAAATGGGGAATGAAATGGGCCCTGCCATGGAATGGCTTCATTTTTAAAATGTCATGGAATTTCATACATGCATGCATAAAATTCTATTGTGGAAGTTGTAATTGCTCTTAGGATTTAGATTCCACCACTATTTTCACTTCTTGCCCGTTGGAAAATCCAACTTCACGTGAATTAAAAAAAATGGGGAATGAAATGGGCCCTGCCATGGAATGGCTTCATTTTTAAAATGTCAGGGACTTTCATACATGCATGCATAAAATTCTATTGTGGAAGTTGTAATTGCTCTTAGGATTTAGATTCCACCACTATTTTCACTTCTTGCCCGTTGGAAAATCCAGCTTCACGTGAATTAAAAAAAATGGGGAATGAAATGGGCCCTGCCATGGAATGGCTTCATTTTTAAAATGTCTGGCAATTTCATACATAAGGTAGTACATGTCGGTGTGGAAAAAAAAGGTACAAGTTCAAAATACTCCGCTCATGAAGTGAAGAGGCATGAGCGGGAAATTAAAGTCCATGCTACGTTTTTTCAAACTTACCACATAACCTAAAAAGGTCCTCCTCCGCCTGCGGTTCATTCAAAGAACTCTCATTCCATAAATCATACATAAAACAGTACATGTCGGTATCAAAAAAAGAATGTATAAGTTCTTAATCTTCCGCTCATGAAGTCATGAGCGGGAAAAGTCCATGGTACGTTTTCCAAAATTGCGATACATATTACATGTCAATTTAAAAACAAAAAATTGAAGCTGTAACTAAATATTATTTGTTTCATAAATTGAAGATCATTTTTGAACGTCCTTTGTTTGACATTGCTTTTTTTAATTTCCATTTTTTGCAAGTAATTCCAAGATTATGGGCGGCTGGGCTTGGTCACGTACTTTGGAGAATTGTCTCCAGATATGCTCCAAAATACAAGTAAATTAAATAGATTAATACCTAGTATGCCCAAAAAACCGCGCGCAATCACGCTCTTGTCCACATCTATTCAATGATCATTGCAAGACAATTAATATAGAATACATAAGATAATTTAGATATTATTTCTTCATTTCACATTTGCCAATCATGTTGATTATATACATCAAAATGATTGCCTAGGAGATGAATGAGAAAGAATTATATAGGACAGTCATCAACAATGTCCCCTGTACTTATATAATCGTTACAGTCATTTCTATTTTATTAAATAATTTGGACTAATCATTTTCTAGAAAAATGACACAAGTGCAAACTAGAAATCAAAGTTCATTATGTTAAAGGCATATTTAGCGGCTTGTAAAAAAATAATAATCATCAAAACCAAAGGTTAAACCTAGAAATCAATGTAGCAATCCATGAAATTAAACCGCTCATGATTCGTAACTAATGTTTGCATGGACAGAGTATTTAAAACTTTATTCTACATTTTTTTGTTCAAATTAACTCGTACAACATCATGCATGATTTATGGAATGAGAGGTCTTTGAACCGCAGGACCGAGGGGACTTTTTTAGGTTATGTGGTAAGTTTGGGAAAACGTAGCATGGACTTTTTCCGCTCATGACTCTTCACTTCATGAGTGGAGTATTTACAACTTGTACATTTTTTTTACATACTGACATATATTATTCATGTATGTTTTATTTTATTTATTAATAGCCTTGTTTGTGGATGGACGGTGTGACTGTGAAAAAATTGTTTAGTTTTTTCATTTGTCATGACAGAAGTAATTAAGCTTCTTGTAGTCCAGGTTGTCAATTGAAATTTATTTCAAACCGTTTCTGTAGTCACTCCTAGTAAGAGTGACAGTTGTATAACAAGATGTTTTTGTAGTGCCTGAATTCAAGAATTCTAATTTAGGAGCTTTATTAATTAAATTTTTTTTTTTTTTTTTTTTTGGTTGGTTTCCATGAAAAGTAGGGCTTCAACGAAACTTTAGTAATTTTTTTACCTAACATTGTTAACCCCCTAGTATAGTATGATTGACCTTATGATTGAAGGTTTAATGTACAAATTGAATCATTTTTGGGATTATATTCTCTTATTTTGATTTCACTTAGGAAAACATTTAATTTTTTGCGGCATTAATATTTAATTCCGTCTTTGTTTTGCATTTTTTTCTTGATTTCGAATCTTGATATTTGAAGTGTATAACTAACAAAGGAGTTGAAGACTTGGAGGTAACTATGGATGCAAAGTAGGAAGTTACCTTTGGTAAGTGTGCTAATTAATTGAAGGTAGACAAAATAGTGAAACTAGGTTGCCTTATTTCAACAAAGTTATTTTACAAGCCATCAAAGTAAATAAACGTTTCTACAATTATTTTTATTTGTAGACATGGAGTTTCAAGAGTTCCAATAGCAACAATACTTAAATAAAGAATAGTGCATTCTTATAGAGGAACAAAAAAAATCTATGTAGTAATTATCGAATGTCAAGAAATTAGTGAGGTGCAAGTGTGCGACCTAATTTCAGCATTTTGTGTAATGAGTGATTATTTAGCTTGAGACTTCTAGTCAAGCCCTCCTCATGATGTCAGTAATCATGAGGAGGGTGGGCAGTCATGACCTCTGCCGTCTTGCACCTGACAGCTCCACATCAGCATTTCCCCCCGACGGTTTCCTCTCCTCCTGGTTTCCTTTCCGCCTCACGATGTCTGCTTGCAGTGCTTTTCTCCTGATGTTGTGTGCTTCTCAGTTCTTCGTTTTGCTCAGTTGTGCGCTTCTCCGCTTTCCTTGCGCGTTCATTCTCAGTTGTTGCAGTCCGTGAGTTTGGGTCAGTGTCTAAAGGTTTGCATTTCGAGTGAGTTTGGTTGTTTGGAGGTTCTCTGCTTGGTTCAACATTTGTGCGCGGAGTTGAGTGCGTCGGGGGACATCCAAGGAGCGTGTTCAAATTTGCTGGCGGAGTTTGTGTGGACGTGCGCGGAGAACAACAGTGCTATCTTGTGGTGGAGTGTGCGGAGCATTTCTTGGCGGAGGCGGTGCGCAAGCTTCCGGATCCAGTGCGCGAGATGGACAGGGTGTTGGATTTCACCCGACTCATCCAACAGGTTAGTTAGTCAAACCTCTAAAGCAGCATTTTGATTTTGTAGTTCTAACTCCATCTGTGAGGTTGATTTACTTCTTCGTTGTGGATTTCTGATTGCATGGAGCTGCGCGTTTGCTTTGGAGTTCAGCTTCTAGGCTTGGAAAGAATTGATGATCCCATTCAAGCTTGTAGATTGCATCATTCTAGTACATGGATACAATGATTGTTTAGCACTCCCCTTCCTTGCAGCTGTAGGCTCTCCTCATGCATCGTAGTTCTCGGTTCATATTAACTGTAGACCCTAAAATGCTAAGTAACCTTGATGTAGTTCACGAACTAGAGTTGAATGTGTATGGACTGATGTGAGTGTTTGAATTGAAGCAAAGTGAAGTAAGGAACGGGAATGTTGCTTCCAAAGAGGAATGGAGCGAAGAGTTCATTGTATATTATTTAGTTAGACAATACTCTTTTGTGAATGATATTAGGAACATGGTTTGTGCAGAGATTTTACGACTATGATCAGACACGCTTGTTTTCTGTGCGATAGGCTACTTAGTCCGTCACTTTAGAATGAAGTTTACCTTCTCTTCAATTAAGTTCACTTGGCTAGTCATGAAGAAACAAGTTAGGAGTTTGTGATTCTCAGTGAATGATTGAGGTTACAATTTCTTCTGCATTTGAATTTTATGCAGCAGTCTTTCGAAGAGCGGGAGGGCATTTTTCTAGTAGCTGAAAACAAGGCCGGACCCGTGCAAGCGGAAGCTGCAATGGCAGCAGGTCCATTCTAGCGTACAGCAAACCTCCCAATTTGGAAGGACCCGTAAGTTACTTTGAACTATATTCTCATTACTTTCCGTTTCTTGCTTGCATTGTCTAGATTATAAACATTGCTAATAATTAGGGTATGGCTGTTTGCAATTGCATTGGTACGCACTTTGCTGAAAATGAGGGTAGTAGAGTCTCTGTCATAGTTGCTGTTATAAACCTGGCTAAGAAATACGGTAGTACATATTCCGAGAAGAACACATGGTAATGAGTACATGACCCTGTTACCGCGGATAGTGACCTTGAAACCGTGCATCGTGAGATCCCACGACAAGGCAATCCTTGTATAGATTCGAGCATCGTAGGACCCTTGATTTGAAACCCTAGCCGCCGACCACTATGTCGCCACCCGATTTTTAGGGCCCATCGTGGGATCCCCCGATGAGCAGATGTGGAGACGCAAACTATATCCAAACCACATATTAGGCACAGCCCAGGTAGCGGATTAGTAACCCATCGTGGGATCCCCCAATGGAGGAGACCGCACCTGACCCAGATTTAACAATTAAACCATCTACTTAGAGCATTCAAGTACTAAACCGTCGAGGAAAATCACGATGAGAAAGTCTAGCGTGGGTAGAAAAATGGACATGCAGGCAAGTTAATAAATAGCACTGATTATGTGAACAATCAATCGTGGGATCCCACGACAGATAGTAGTTTCATAGATCATCACCGATCTACTTCTAAGATATTCCAATCTCTATTCTATGTTCATTAGTGCCGTCATCCTATGCTAGGACGCCTTCAGTAAGTGAATTGAGAAGCAGTAACCTCCTGACTTCTACTGTCAATGAATGTAATCGATCGTGATATCCCACGACAACAGTAGTTTGTAAAACCTGATCATCAAAATGATCACGAAACCATTCCTTTTCTTCCAAGATCTAAATAATGGCCGTCGTGGGATCCCACGACTAAGGATGAAATTTAAAGTTGAAATGGGAATAATATCGAGGAACCATCTGCTCTATCGGACAATGTCGAAACTAACATCTCCTTCTACCATGCTGCAGTGAAATGCAAGTGGACAAAGGTCCAAAAGAACTGACACCAAGGAAGCTTGGTACCTTCATTGACTGCTACATTACTTCTATGGAGTACACAGGTTCACACCCACTAGCAGCCTTTTTCTGGTGCGACGAGCAGATTACACATTGGGATGTTGCCTGGAAAGTAGAGAGTGATGGCTCCGCCATTATTCTTCCCACGCTGATGAATGGGACGATGGAGCACCCGACTGCCGGACTTAGGGTACTTGAAATGAAGGGGCTTGACGACAACATAGCGCTCCTAGTTGTAGAGGAGCAGGTTCCCCTTTCCAGGGAGATCATAACGTTTGGGCTGATCCTTGACTACGCAAAGTTCAGCCTCACTCTGTGCGAGTCTTTGACTGCAAGGGCACATTTTATGTGCAAAGACACGTCTAAGCCTTGGTGGAAGCCTAAGGAGCTGAAGAACCAGTGGGACATAATCATGGAAGACTTACAAGATACAAACGCTCCCCCCCCAAGCCGTCATAGTGGTTGCTCCCACGCCGTCCCCCGAAAAGAAGACCAGGAAGAGGAAGTCTGCAGCTGGTGCTCCTGGGGACAAAGATGATGCCTCAGTAGGGACATCCGGAAAGAAAAAAAAAACGGAGACCCCGCTTCCGCTTCACAGGGTTGTGGCTTTAGAGGACGCAGACGTGAAGAAGATGACACCGGAAGAAATGAATGCGATGAGGACCTTGTACGAGAACTCCTTCGATGGCCTGTACAAATGGGGTAGGAAACCAATCTGTGATAGCAAAGGAGAGCTCATCCGCGTGCACTATGATTATCTGCACCAGGCACTAGTAGCACTGCTCGTGTATAGGGGAATTCAGGCAGAGCGGCTTAATGCGCTGATGAGGAAGGCACAAATCACACCTGATTATGACTCGGAGAATAGAGTCATAACAATGCTTCCTCTTAAAGCAGGACCCTACAGCCCGGCGAAGGTAGTGTCGTACTATGAGAAGCAAGCGCCGAAGAAGGAGATCTTCAAAACTCCCAAGATGCACTACTACATAATAGGTGGCCAGCACACTGTCCAGGCATTCAAAGACCTGATTAGGCTTGATGTGATTCTCGAGAAGGACAAGAAGCAAGCCTCCACCTTTAATATTTTACTTGTGTGGACGAACAAAGATCACCACGGAGACCTATTGCACTTCTCGCGGGCGTTGAACCAAAATGTCGTTGGCGAACAGAAGGAGCAGAACTTCACGAAGCAGCTGCTGAACGCGAGAATCAAAGGGCCGAATATGGGAATTCCACAGCTAGCACTATTGGACAGACCACACTTAGTAGAGTACAATGTAAGAATGCCGCCGGAGTAGATATATTTACTGTTTGTAGGTCATCAGAGTGTGCCCAACCTAACCATCGTGGGATCTCCCGATCGTCCTGCACTACACCTCAGACCTTCATTACGTTAGAACCTTGCCATCGTGGGATCCCACGACTAAGTCCTAGCTTTGCGATACGGGGTAGTTCTACGTTAGAATGCGGCAATCGTGATATCCCACGACGTTAACGAATGAAATACCAAATGGCGCTAGTTTAGTTATTTGTGCTGTGCATTCAGTGCGTGGTGTTTTCAAATTGTGTATGTAGGAGATAGTGGCTCATTGTGATATCTCACGATTTCCTGTTGCCTAAACGGCTTCCTTGTAGTAACTGAATGATCGTGGGATCGCACGACTGTATTTTGGACTTCTTGTGTTCACGTGGTCTATGGAACGCATATTGACTGTGACTCCTTTGTTGGGCAAGCCTTTCACCTGTTCGTGGCAACAATATTTGCGGGAGCAAAGGTGAAAGACATTGCCAAACTGAGAATCCCTCTACTCTTCATGGAGAACGACGCTGATGTTCAGAGATGGATCAAGATAGAGGAGAGATTCATGGAAGGTCTCCTTCCCAATACGGCGGGCCTGGTCGATGTATCCGGGAGTACGGATTGCAAACCGTTGGCGGCAAACGACTTCAAGCCCCTTTACGGACTTAGACCAGAGGACATCAATTTTCTTGCGGATCAAGTCGAAGCCCAAGTTGTCAACATGAAGACCTCCGTCGCAAGGTCGAAATCGCAGAGAGGTGGAAGACGTATTGTCTCTCTTGCTGACGCGGGCGCCAAAATTCGGCTGGTCAGGGCGATGAAGAACGAACTCTTGTCTCATTACAAGGGTCATCTGCTGTCCGCGAGGAGGGTGGAGTACGAGCCTTACCCGGACTCTTTGTGGGTCAAGTTTGCGATGGATAGGAACATTCATCACGAGGATGTAGATATGTGGGTGAACAAGGCAATGGAACCCCCTGCTAGGAAAAAGTGGTTGCAGGACCGGACGAGAAATCTCAACAAGACATTCGACCCAGCTGACCTCCCGCAGTCGGTGATCCATAGGTGGGATTCGTATTTCAAGCTAACGACGAAGGAAAAATCGGTGCAGGCAAATGCACGTGGTTTTTCAGAGCACTATCTCTATAAAACCATGGACGAAAGCAGCTGGGACATTAGCGCCACCTTGGCGGCAGGGGACGTCAAAGAATGGAGGGGAAAGAAGAAGCAGCACTTGTACATCTGGTTCATGTACGAGGCAAGGTCCTACGGGTGTTGCTCCAAAATTCTTGAAGAGCGGAAGTTGAAGAGACTCTTTGACGCTCTGGAATACTATGATCCGCAGGACCAGACAGTCGTAGCCCGCTCTGCCGCCATTCTCCTCACAGATGCCGAAGGGTTCCACATGATTGAGGCTCACCTAGAGAAATGAAGGATGGAAGTCAAAGCTAGGTTGTGGGACTGGCACGTTGTAAACTACATGGCAGGGCTCGAAGACTTCTTCCCTCAAGCTCCGACCGGAGACGGGTACAATGTTTTTGTTGTCTTTATTTTTGGGCACAGCGATGAGCACGACCGGGGGACTTGCTTCAAAAGCTTCTTTCCGGGATTCGACCGCCTCACTCAGGTGTACAAGGCGGAAGATATGCCGGACGACTATCCTTACTGGCGTCGGCAGCAGATGCCGTATTTGAAGATCAATAGTGCATTGATTCTATTCGAAGGACTAGCTTGCATCGACTATGTCTTTGTCAATGTCAATAGGGGTCTGGAGTTCACATATCTGGGCTTGGTATGCACTACAACGATTGTCTTTTCTTTTGTTCTTTTGATAATCTCAATTTTGATTTCAAGGATTTGAATGTCACTAATTTTTGGTTGTTGTATTTCAGTATTCTGAAGGTGTTAAAGTACTCAAAGTTGTAGATTCAACGGAAGCTAAGAGGGAAAGTCGGATCTTTGCCAAGCAGATTTGGGACGACAAACATGCGCAGGCGGCACCTCTTCCTCTTACGAAGGCCGAACACGAGGACGAGGAAGTTGAGAGTGATGATGAAGATGCTGTAATTAAAGACATCATCCAACACAGACTGGGTTCAGGAACAAGGTCGGTTGAGTACCTTAAGGTTAGTGTGGATTATTTACTGAACCATCATGATATCTCCGGATGTTGGGCAGCGTATATTTGTGATATGCGATTCAGGGAGGGCAAACTCACCTCAGATGTGGTGGAATATTGCCTTTCTCGCAGGCAAAATCTCCGACTCCCTCCCCCCGGCGAGAGCAGCTGATTGATCTGCCAGGTACAGCGAAGGATGTTGATGAAGTTCCTGAAGTTCATTCGGCGCAGGCGGAGCTAGCAGAACTAGTCGAGCAGCATGAGAGTATTCAAGAGCTGTTACCAGTCGAAAAAATTGTAATTCCAATATCGAGCGGGTCGTCAAGCAAAGTGAATTCAGGGATTCCATTGGCGGACCAAAGGATATCCAAGAAGAAGCCGCGTAAGAAGCCGGTCAAGGAACCTGACACTGCAAAAGATACCGGGAGCACAAAGGTGGCCAAGCAAGCGCGGAAGACAGCTGGCAAAAATCAGAAGGGGGGGACCTCAAAGAGGTCTCCAAGTAAGTCGTTGGTGGAGCGCAAACAGTTGCTAGCGAAGCTGACTGGGAGTCCGAATCCCGAAGCATCAGTCGCGGCAGACACACTTCTGACTTGTGCCTCAAGACCGTTTCCATCAAAGTCTGAGAAGTCGACTCAGCCGCAACAGGAGGATGCGCAGGCACCTCGTGCTTCAGGAGCTAACAAACAGCTGCCGGGCTTTGTCGTACCAACCCATGGGGACACTCACCGACCAGCATCAGGGGATCCCACGATGACAATAGAGTCACTGGTCAGGAGCGCGGAGGATGTGGCCAACCTCAACGAGGGGAGGAAAAAGTCAAAGGGGGACGATGACCAACCTGGATCGGAGGATCCCACGATGATGCAGGAGTCTGATGTTGGGAGGCGGGAAAGTAACTCCGGACCTACCCCGGAGAGGGAACACACAGAGGGGGGCCCTAGAAGACCTACATTGGGAGATCCCACGATGAGCCATGCATTACTTGTCCAGACTGAGGGAGTTGTCCCTAGATCTAGCGCAGGGAAGGATGACCGCGACAGGACACAAGGACCTGAGGGATCGAGGGATCCCACGATCGTTGAAGAGTCAGTGGTGTTAATTCAATATGGCGTTCAGGCGGAGAGCGAGGGGGTTGAACACCAGAGGGAGTGGTTGCATTGTCTTTGTTGGGGGAAGCCACGACGATGCCAAAGCAATTGCTTCCGCCGATGGGCATCACTGTTAATGTACAGAACGACACCCTTGTTGACTTGGTCCCCCTGAGTCCCAAACCTGTTCCTAGAAGGAAGAGTCAACCTGTTATAGGGCGGCCGAGGATTGTCGACATTGCTTCACTGGCCTCCAGTGTTCCACTGGAGGTTGCAAGAGAGGTCGTTCCTACTGACGGTGAGTGCAACTCTGACGAAGTGCTGGAGGCCTTACCTTACGAGGCCGAAGAAACAATGAAGTTCTGTCTTGTCGATCGTATGAGAGCATTTGGTCAATTACCGAGTCTAAACCACTATGGGAAGATGCGTCTGGATACCAAGAAGAAAATTAATTTGGAATCCATAAGGCAAGCAAACCGTTTCCTTTACAAGCCCGTCTTTAAATGGATATTTCAGGATGGTCCGCGTGCAGAATTTGAAGGAGGGGATCCACCTGATGCAGACAAAGAGTAGGAGGCAGTGCAATTCGGCATTAGAGAGAGGAGGGAAGGGCCTTTGAGCGACGATGAGCTTGAGACGGGATCTGTGAGTGGTGACGAGGGGGAAAGAGGACCACTGGGCGGCGACGAGAGAGGAAAGGGGCAAATGATCGTGGAGAGGAGAGGGGAAGGATCAGTGAGCGGCGGCGAGATGGAAAGAAGACGACTGTGCGACGAAAGGAGGGGGGAAGGGTCGCCAGCTTGTAGCGTCCGAGCTCCCGCGGGTAACATGCCTAGATTTTTGTCAATGTACATACGGGATAACGAATTGTGAAGTGGCCGGTCTCTTACTTAGTGCTTCTCTTGTATTCTCCAAGTTTTTGATTGCTTGCTGAATTGGTGGCGAAGTCGTTGAATAAGGTAGAAAGGCGGCGGTATTATGTGGTTCTTGACCTTAATGGAGTTCTTGTTAACAGGTCATTCAATGAGTTGAACAGACGCATTGTAACACTTCGACCGAATGTTGGTCAGTTCCTTGACTATGTGCACAGACATGCAAACATTGCTTTCTGGAGCAGTATGACACCGGCAAATGTGACGAAGGTATTGAATCAAATGCTGCCGGGGACGTCTGTTAAGGCGAAGGACGTGCCTGTTCTCACGCAGGAAGACTGCACAAAGTCGTCCTACAGAGACCCCAGACACCCGGACAGGCCCTACTTCCTCAAGGATCTAAATCATTTCGCCACTAAGCTAGGTTTGAGGTCAAACGAGAATGTTCTCCTCAATGATGACGATCCACTTAAAAACCTCCTGAACGATTGTCACAGCGCCATTTTCCCTCGCAGATTTGAAGGGGTTGGAAAGAGCAGTACCTTGTGGGGGTGGTCATTCCTTGGCTCGCAGGTCTGTTTAAGTCACAGGATGCTGTGCCGGCGTATGTCAAGAAGCATCGGATCCACAATGGTCTGACATCGGCAGTCTCGTTGACCAGACCGGGGTCTGACATTTTGAGGGCAGTAGTTTAGTTTTGGTTTTTCTTCCTTGAGGGACTTCATCATGATATCTCACGATCTCCTTTTGGCGTGCACATTATTGCTTGTAGCTTAAAACTCTTGAACATACTGTAAATATTGTAAATGCATTTTCAAAATACTGGACATTCTTTGTTTGTAGGAGGCATTGATTCAGCCTCGTAGTAAATGTGAAAATAAATTTTTTTCCTAAATGCCTTTGATTAAGATAATTATGAGTTCAAAGGGATCACCTTGACCTTGACTATTAATCCGCGTGCCTGAACATCCAGAGATCTAATGGTACACCATGGAAGTGGATTCTATCGGTAGATCGGATTGTTCTGGGCATTTATCCTTGTCTTTTAAATTTAATGTGAATGCATTTCCGGTGCATGACCCTCACTTAGAATTGTTTTCTTACTCTTGGTTCGCAGCTTTAATCTAAATTTGGTTTTGAAATTGTTTATCATATTACTCGGAAGAGTGGAATTTTTTGAACACTTCATTACATTTTAACACTAGGCGTCATCATCCTGCGCGGCAAGCTTCATCAGGAGATCGCACGATACGACGTGACGTGTGAACATTGAAATGTCATTTCCGTCCTTGTATTGTCCCGTGATATTGTTTTTATACTTGTGGATGACAGTGAAGTTGTAGTTGTGCTTCTACTGTTTGATTGGGAGTTCTCCTACAGTTCCGGTTTGCTGAAGTACGGATTTGAAATTGATAATTTTGTCCTCTTTCTTCGGCTTGATCGGAAGATCTCACGATCATTTTACCTTGCATTGAATTATTAGTCTTAGGCGGATTATGTAATCTGCATTTTTGTTGCTTCAATCGAATGCAATTGAATTTTTGCTGCGTAACTTCCTTTGCTCGAGTATTGTCGGTCTTCTAGTATGTCACCCTAATCCTTTTTTTGTATTTGATGCGAATCCTAAATCTGCATCCCTTGTTAGTACTGTATTGTGGGCTGCAGTGACACCGTAGAAGTATTGCTAAATTCTTTGTACTATGCAGCAAATAAGACATTCAATCACTGTTCTTGAAATAACTACCCAGTGCGTGTTTTCAATTTTGCGGTTTTGTTGTATTGCATATTGGTCAGGGGATCTCACAATCAATTGACGTCGTTTTCTGTATGTACATGTCTGCGTGCTGAGGCTTACTTGGTCTTTGCAGAAAGCGATGCTCTTAGTACTAACAAGGGATCTCTACGTAAAGGGCGTTGTGGCGGATCTCCCACAGAATATCAAAATTCGGCCTGGCTTTCGTGGTCTTCTCCGACATTTCGTTGAAGAAACTCACTGTGGCTTGTGGTCCGCAATGCAACCTTCAACATTGGCCGCTCTTCTTCCACGTATTCTACCGCCGGAAATTCTGTCAAGGTTTTTATTTTTTGCTGGGTCTGACAATCCACAGAAGAACCAAGTGTATCCGCATCGTCGTGCAATACTGAAGACTGTCTTAGACATTCCTCGGACGCGTAGGGTACTCTTGAATCACAATGTTGTAATGCTTGTCCTAGATCCTCTTAATTGGGAACGTCTGCACTTGCTTCGACCGGCGTTGCATGTGAGGGATGATGTAGATCCTGTAGAGTTAGATCGTCCGCACGTTATAGCACCGCCTTTTGATTGGTCTTGGGCCCCAAAAAACATGTAGTTAGAAGTGGACTAGCTGGGTCATTTATCATAGTGCCTATAAGGCACCTGTTCATTGCATCCAAATGGTTATATAAATGGCGAATCCACCTTTTCTATCTAACTGTGATTACACCTTACCAAGTGTCCGTAATTGCATTATGTTGCTTCATCCATTCTTTTGTGTTATGTGATACTTTGGGAAGTATCTTGTGAGCTCTCCCAATTTGTAATGTCGCATTTTAATCCAACCCCGGATACAAATGTACCACTTACAACAAATGTCGGAGTTATAATCATCCCAAATTCAATGATTTGTTCAAACACTCTCTATCCCGAAGGAGTATATTTCCTTGCATCGGGAAATCTCTAGACCACTTAGCATCCCAAAGCTGTTTAAGTCTCCTTTGAAATGCATTACGAACTCATTGTACATACCATCGGGAAGATCTTCTGATGGACAGGACCTTCACAAAGTCCAGAATTCCCCGTAAATTCCAGAAGTAGTTAAATATGGCATTTATTTATCTTCTTTTGAATATGAAGATAATGACTTTGGAGATTTACAATCTATAAGCTACAAGGCATGAAATAACCCTTCTTAGTTTATGTAGAAAATTTATAAAATTAAAAGACAAATTGAATGTGGCCACAAATTTGAAAGTAAAGTGTAGAATATTTTTAATTTTGGCATGATTATTTTTTCCATACCCACGTGCACTTATTTCATGAGTCATAAAATTATGGTTCTCTACAGGGCATGGCCCATTTTTTGGCATTCCTAAACCAAATTTAAACAAATGGGTGACAAATTGAATGCGGCCACAAATTTGAAAGTAAATTGTAGAACATTTTCAACTTCTACATTACTTCCCTCCTCCACTTGCCATTAAATATTATAAAATTCGGAATTCTATTCCACAAACATCCGGGCATGGCTAACCTGTTTTTAATTTTTTTTTGTCTTACTTAAATAAGGGGTAAGAATTTAATCTCTACATGAATTCTTTGCGTATGGATTATTTAAAACTTGCACATTTATTTTTCTTGTCCGCTCTCCATTATATTTCATGACATTTGGGATTGAGTTCTAGTAACTACACGGCATGGCTTATTATTAATATTTTTTCACGCTAAAAAATTAGGGGCAAGAATTTAATCCCCATATGGATTCTTCATGTGGGGATTATTTACAACTTGCACATTTTTTTCCTCCTCTGCTTGCCATTAAATTTCATGATATTTGGGATTGAGTTCCACTAAATATTAATAGGGTGGCTTATTTTTAATCATTTTTTCTCTCTTGTATATATTTAGGATTTCTATAGTTAAATTTGAAAAATGAGGCCTACATGTAATGATCTTGTAAATTTTAAGTGTTTGACAACATTTGCAACCTCTACATTTTTTTAACTACTTCCTTCAGTTGTACAAATTTCATAAATTCAAAGACTTGTACATTTGTTTTTAAGCCTTCCCTTATACTTTGTACATTCAAAATCCTAGAAGTCATGAACTTTGTAGAAAAAAGGAATGGAAGTAATTTATTGAAGCTACAAATAGCCTAAAGATGTAGAATTCATGAGCATATTTAATTTGTACTATTTTCATGCGTTTCAAATAAGACCTGAAATTTTCCTTTTTAAAAAAATACACAAGTTTAGGGAAATCCCCTCATCGAGAATCCATGCAGGGATTGAATTTTTGTCCCTTATTTACCATAGAGAAATTTTTAAGAAAAAAACATGCCCTGTAGTTAGTGGAACTCAATTCCAAATGATATGAAATTTAATGGCGAGTGGAGGAAGAAAAAAATGTGCAAGTTGTAAATAATCCCTAGGCATATGAAAAATCCATGTGGGGATTAAATTCTTGCCCCTCAATTTTTCAAATTGGTACCTAACCCCTCTCAAATGTGCCATATCCTATACTTTAAAGAACCATAATTTGATGACTCCTAAAATAAGTGCATGTGTGTATGGAAAAAATAAATAAATGTAGAAGTTGGAAATATTGTACACTTCACTTTCAAATCCATGGCTACATTCAATTTGTCACCTATTTTTTTAATTTGCTACATCACTCTAAAAAACGCAGCCATGCCTTGTATTTTAGAGAACCATAATTTCAAGGCTCATAAAATAAGTGCACATGTGTATGGAAAATATTCATGTGCGTTTTTTTTACAACTTGCACATTTTTTTCCTCCAATGCTTGCCATTTCATTTCATGACATTTGATATTTAGTTTTATAAACTAAAAGGCATGGCTTGTTTTAATTTTTTTCCTCTAACGTAAATAAGGGGCTAAAATTCAATCCCCACATGGATTTTTCATGTGGGGATTGTTTACAATTTGCACATTTTTTTCCCCTCCACTTACCATTTCATTTCATGACATTTGGAATTCAGTTCCACTAAGTACAGGGTATGGCTTATTTTAAATTATTTTTTCAATCTCTCTCATATATATTTTGGATTATTGTAGTTAAATGTGAAAAATGAGGCCTACATTTAATAACCTCGTGATTTGTAAATGTTTCCAACATTTGCAAACTCTACATTTTTTTTACTTCTTCTTCGTTAAAATTTTATGACTTCAAAGATTTGAACAATTTTTTTTAAGCCATCCCCTGTACTTTGTACACCTTAAATCCTAGAAGTCATGAACTTTGTAGGAAACAGGAATAGAAATAAATTATAGAAGATAAAAATATCTTGGAGATGTCAAATTCATGAGCGTCTTTAATTTTTGCTATTTTTATGCATTTCACAACAACAATGAAATGTTCTTTTTTTAAGCTGTGTTCTGTACATTATCCATGTAAAAGCCCAAAAGCTTTGAACTTTGTAGGAAAAATGAAAATATTTTTTTTTTGAAGTTATAAATATTAGAACATTCTTTTACGATGCATGAGCGCATTAAGCTCATGCTTTTTTTTTCATATATCACTACGTAACCTAGAAATAAAATCAGCCAATATTTTATTTTACATCTTCTAAGTCAATAAAATGGTTTAATTTTTTCCAAAAATGCAATTGCACCTTCTACATTTAAAAATAAAAAAAGAGTACATTGTGCCCATTATTTATGAAATTTCAATTGGGTTTCGTCAACCATAGCAAAAGTACTGGTTCATTTTTTATCTAGTTGATATTGCACATTCAGATGGAAAAAAGATATAAGTCAGATAATTCCTGAACACCTTCAATAGAAATTCAGAGGCTTCTTGAAGACAAATGTCATGATTGCAAACATAATTATTCTGTATTTCAACAAATGGGCAATTGAAATCAATAATTAATGGCTTACACGTTGGACAGTACCATTAGGAATGCATGGTGGCTCAATGTTAGTAGTGTCTTTTATTGGGGCACTTGAAATCAATGATGGCTTGTACGTTGAACGGTACCATTAGGAATGCATGGCGGCTCAATGTAAGTGGTTTCTTTCATTATGAATGCTAATGATTTGGCATGAATATAGAGTGGCCCATAGCACTCAAAAGTGAAACTCTTAATGATTGAAATTTTTTAATTATAATGAAAACTTTTAAAATACAATCATGTCTTATCATTGCAAAAGGTCAAGTTCTTCCTCTAATAAATCAAGTACCTAGTAATATTAATACGCATACTCTAGAATAATTACATATAATTAGTATACCCACTTTCAAATTTCATATAAAAAATCATTAAGAATGTAAACTTTTAGAATGAGTGAATTGAATTATTTCTATTTCATGCCATTTTCAACCAAGTTTAGTAAAGAAAGGAATTGCATGAAGCAAAGAATGATGCTCATAAATTCTAAATTAATCTCTATAATATCAACAATTTCTATGATTTTCGACAATGAAGTTCTTCCAAGTTTGTACAAGACACCAATTATGACTCATGTTTATTTAAATATAGATTAGTATAGTTTAAAAAATTTAGAAGGCATTTCATGCGGGCATGCCTTCTATATGAATGTTTGGAATGTTCACAACTTCAACATTTTTTTCCACATAGTTTGTGGACCTCAATCCCACTTTTCATAGAATTTGTTGGTGTTTGGAGGAGGGAAAAAAATGTGCAAGTTGTAAATGTTTCCAACATTTAGATTCCATGTGCACATTCAATTTGTGCCCCATTTTCTTAAAGTTACTAAAAAATTTCACTCCATCACTTAATTTCCTCCCCATTTTTTTTATCACAAGTGAATTCCAACTCAATGATAAAAAATTTCACTCCATCACATAGTATTTGGATGCACTCCCTCCCTATTTTTTTTTATCACAAGTCAATCCCAACTCAAAGGATAAAAAATTTCACTCCATCATATAGTATTTGGTTTGATTCTCTCTCCAATTTTGTGACTTACGTGCATGAGGTAGGATATGCAAAAGTCTAATATTGCTCAAAATTATTTTTGATCATGAATCTTATGTTTACTAAATGAATACAACTTTTACATATTTTTTATCCCATCATGTTCACCTACATTCTAGGACATTTTTGAGTTGCACTTAAAAATAAGGACCCTGAAAATTTAATTCCAATCCGTGAACCCTAAATCCTAAACCCTAAACCCTAGAAAATCCCTAGTTAACCCTGAATCCTAAACCCTGAGCCCTGAACCCTAGGAAACCCCTATTAGAATTCCATTGAAACCGCACTAAAATCCTAAACCTTCATCTTCTATTGTTGCGCATCATTGTTTTCAAAGATATATTAATAATCACTACAAAGTAGTCTAGTATTCCCTCTAAAGTAGTAACTTCTAAACGTCTCCAACTGTAAAATGAAACTGAAAAAAAAAAAAAATACAAGATATATGATACGTCCTATGACTGTACCTAAAACCCACCCATTTACTGTGCAAATCCAAGGAAGGAGTGCATCCACTTTTCTACATAGAAATTCTCTTGCCTTTAATAAGGAATGCGTCCACTTTTCAAAAAAAGAAGATTCCTTCTAAATTTTGCCTAGCAACTTCTGGCTGTAGCCATTTGAAATTTCCGCTCGGGTTTCCCCGCCCAAGCGCAGTGCCTTGCCTCCTCTCCTGCAAACTATTCCGCTCTCTATTTGCCTACTCATCGTTTTCTGTTTGTGTTTTCGTCGTCCGTGGTTGATGGTCATTTTGCTCTCGCGTTACGTCTCTCATTTGCGTCAAGTCTCTCACTTGTGTTACATCTCTTACCTTGGCGTAATGTTGTTCATATGTTGCGATTTCGTCTTTTTGAGTGACAAGGTTTTGTTAGTCCGAACGTCACGATTTTCCAATTGCAGCTTAGCATACTCCGGTTAGTAACCTTGATGTGTTCAATAAGCCATTTGAATGCTTTGCTCTCTGTGATGATGTCTAACAGTGTTGCATTAGTATAATATTGTACAAGACTGCAGTTCAATGCAGTGATTGTATTTGTTGTGCGTCCCTCTTGTTCCTTTGTCAATCGTGTTGTTGTTTTTCTTGACTGGCAATTGCTTCCAAAATTGGATTTGAGAAAAATCCGTTGAAAGTGCCAGATTCTACAAAAGTATATATAATAATGCGTTGTTCAAGGCTTCTTGATTGTCAGACACCCTAGACTTCAAGTTGATTTGAGTTAAAGTAATGTATTATTGCAAAAATGGCAGATATGCAAAGGAAATCTATTTAGGTTGATGCGAGTTGAAATGAAATGACTTCAAATAATAAAGTAAGTTCAGTGTGCCTTATGTTCAACTCGATGCGAGCTGAAGCACATCAGAAAATTGATGTGTTAAGCTGAGTAATGTCTTTTCAACTCGATACAAGTTGAACTACTAACATCATATTCATTAAAATGAGAGTATTCTAGGGAAATGGGAGTATAGAAGAGTACTATAAATCACATGTTGAAGACAAATTGAGATAAAGAAATACCAAATTAGCAATCGAACGATACGCAAAGCAGGTACAACATTGTAAAATCATAGAATCCCATGTAGTAATTCCGAAATGCTTAGCTAGCACTTTATAGAAAGTAATCATCAATTATACATGTATTGCATGTATACACACTAAACATGGAATAATCCATGTATTAAATCTATACTTCTATCATCAAATATACATGTATTACATCTTTACAATTTGTAGCTAGTACTAACATCATCTACTCAAAATATGAATCTTGGCGTAATATGAAGATTCAAAATCCGTATGACTCTCAACAACCAAGTATTTATGCTACACTATCCTATACACAATAATTATGAGTGAGTCTTAGGCTTCAACTTTTCCCGTACTGCCAACATCTCTGGTCCTTGACTGTACCCTGAATTCCTTGAACATGTTTGCCTCAGTATCTCTTGCTTTTGCTCTTTTAAGGACTTTTCTTCCTAGGCGTCCCACTGATGATGATCTGAATGAATTGGAATTGGATTTTTGTCATGGGACTTACACTAGTGTCTCCCAAATTCTAATGAAGTGCGACAAGGTAGAATACGTCGAAGGCTGCTAGATGATGTAGGCCGCTCTTGAGAAGTGCAATTTGAAGGTGCAAATTGCCGCAATCCATTAGTGTCCATGGCCTACAAATGCAAATGCAAATGAAATCAGATCATTAAAAAGCAGCCCTAAACATTATTAAAGCAATCATAGAAAACATATTTGATTTGTACATGATAGGATCAAAGCTCTATACCTTAGATATAGGCACGTCACACATTTGCTCATCATAGAGCTTTTTTTGTGTAGCCAAATTCACCGCAGGAGAATCCTGAGGTGAAGTTACCAAAGGACGGCCTTTAAGTGGAGAAGGGGAGCTCCCAAGGTGGGGATGCTTTCCTCCATTTGGAGGACTATCTACAACCCCATCATCCAGAGGCATCATAGAGAAATCCATCGTCAATTGTGCAGTTGCGACCAAATACATGATGTGTTCCAATCCGCCTTGCGATATGTCAAACTGTCTATAGTCAGAGAAGGAATCAATAGAAGCAGCACACTTGTTGCCACAGTCCAAAACACGGACTGAAACATCACGCAAGGAAGCCTGGGAACAAACATAAAAACCGTTGTTAAAACAACGCTTGTTGAAGTACACAATGACATGGAAGTCGTGCACTCATATATTTTGGCAGCTTCCAAAAGATGAACAAAACATGTGTAAATTACAACCATAACCTAAGTCAATCCAAGACCTACGACTCGTAAAACCTCAAAACCAATCTTGATTCCGTGACGTGATAGTACAAGAAACAAAAGTCTTCTACTTTGACCTTCTTATGCTGGGGCCTCCTCAAATTCTCAAACAACACGATGTAATTAGTGTTTCCAACATTGGACTCAAGGAAAATCCTATTTGAGCACTCCATTGCCTCTTTGAGCTCTTTGTACTCGGTTTGATCCTCTTCGTAAAAAAGGTGCAAATGCCCAAAAATATTGTCTCTTCGGAAGGGAAACAATTCCGCTAGCCTCGCTGCATGCAACCGTTGAATATAAAGCAGAAGATGGTCAATAAGAATCCCATCCAATGCTCCATAGCCCTCGTACGACCATGACTCAAAAATAATCACATTCTTTGGGTGATTTGTTACGTGTTTCGCAAGATTGTCATCGACTATAATCGTATTTTTAGGCGTGAATAAGGAATCACTCATCTCAAATAGCCTTTCTAGCAGATTAAGGAACAAAAATTTGTTTGTTCCCTTCACCTTGTAGGTTACTGCCTTTGCATTTTTGGATTTGCATTTAAGGATGTCGCATTGCTCTTGCTCAAAGATATGCAAGGGGAGGTCTAAATCTTTGAACAAGTATCCAGCAACTTCCACAACTGTAGACCTCTTCGTGGAACTCCAGACCAAGAGGTTTTCAATCTTCAATAACTCTCAGAGAACAGTTAGACAATGGTTGAATTATGACTTTCTTAACATCCATGATGAACGTTTCTAAGCCGGGATAAATTTCCTTGGGTTCAATGTACCTGCTCTCCCTCATATTGTACCTCTTATCCTTACAGACGCAAAGTACTCCATTCAAATCCAGGATGACATTAAGCCATTTTGATGTTGCCCAAGACGTGAATGGAGGGAGGACTTAGCCCTCCGCCTCACCATTTGTGACGCATGCCTCATTGCTAGCCTGCTCATGAATTATAACAAAATGTGCAAACAATTAAACATATGTACTGTCCACAACATTTTGAGTACAGAAAATGAGACGCCCAAAAAATGAAAGGTATTCTTACAAAAAACTAGAAACCAAAATATATAATGGCAGTCCCGCAATCACAAACAAAAAAATTCTGCATTGGTTCCAAAGAATCATACATTCAAAGGCAAATCTGAAACTCACCTCAAATATCATCTCATTCTCTGGAGAAGATACAGTTCTAGCAGCCATGGTTTTGGACGGAGGAATATGCATCTCCAAAAGTGCATCGTCAGGAATGCCATTGTTGACCTCCAACTCGTAGGTATGAACATCAGCGTCCTCAGAGTCTTGTAATGTAGGAGATGGCGGACGTGTTGTACCTATATCTACTAAAATATCATTGTGCGATGGCAATGACACCGTACACACATCCTTAGAGCCTACGATTGTTACAAATGAGTACAAAATATGTTTTGTAAGAAAAAAATATATTATATAGTCCCACAAAGAGGAAAAGCAATCATGGACGCCATGATAGTCGGCAATCTCTCAATCATATTATTCATCATGTCTTGGGTTTCCACCCGCAACTTCTTATTCTCTTTTCGGTTCTCCTGCTGTACTCTCTCATTTTCTTCCTTCCGGGCCGTCAATAAGTTGGTCATCCATTGCTTCCCAGGGACGATCGACTACCTCTTCTACTTCTAAGAAGGCCATTTAGTAGAACTCATAGTTTGGTCGGGTCGGGCAAAGACTATTGTGGCATTCTGCTAAGCCAAGGTACTCGACGACCCCCTCATCTTGCTCAATTCGGGAGCTACGTTTGATGTTCCCGCGCCTTCTCCCGTCAGTTCCTTGACAATTTTATCTGTCGGATCATGCCACTCCCCCAAGTCAATAGATTCGGCCCCTAGGGCTTCGTCCCCCTCTTCTTCTTCCTCCTCAAGGTTGAGAGCATTCTCCCTCTTAGTCCCATTGTCGTAATACAAGAAAGCACAAATCCCCCTTTTGGTGTTGAAATAATGTTAAACACCTAAGATGACTCGTGTATCATTCCCAAAAGATTTTTACTTGTAGTTTCTTCAAAATTACCAGAACAGGATCCGGAACACAAACCCCAAACAAAAGAATCCAGAACTGAAAACCAGAAATTGCAATTTCTTGTCTGTATTCTCCAAACCTTCTCTCTTTCAACTCTTACCAATCCCCATACTACAGTACCTCCTCGAAGGAGTGTTGTTATCCTGTACCTCTTCCTAGATGTAACAATAACTTAGTATCCGATTCGGCGGATGCAAAACCGGAAGGAGTGTCGTGATCCTATGCCTCTTCCGAATCCAAATCCAGAACCCAAAGTAACCAAAATAGTTTAACCTCTATATCAGAGGGGTCCGCTCTTAAGATTAAGGAAGGAAACGTATATCCTACCCTTCACTAGATTAAAGTGGTTGAAGTTCCACTAAAAGGAAAAAAAAAAAAAAATACAAAACTCAAAGGCAAGTTTTTCCTCACAACTGATCCGGGAAGTTACTCCGGACTAGCAGGTCACTCAAGAAACCCCTACAATCCCCACATTACTACAATGACAGATCTATCCAAGCCAAGTTCCTGAGGCAGAATTTGGTAACTAAGTAACTAGGCAACCCCAACTAATTGCCCACCACTCACTTCTGGTTGTAGTGGGACCTCATCAACACTTCGATTAGCATACGCCCGCCTCCCTGCAAAGCACACCCAATCTAGGAGCGGCTATCCCACACAAAAGTTCCACAAGTAATAGCACGCAGTCAAACTTCACTCCCAGTACCCTCAGTTTTGCAAACAACTCACTTTAACTCCCGGAACTGGATCCAGACAGAATTCGGGGGAACTCTTCCTCCCTCGTAACACTAGCAAAGAAGCTACTCGCACTAAACAATGGTTCTAGCATTGCTGGCATACCAACCTAGAGTCGAGACTTTTCAGAGCAACTCTTAGGAAGTGAAAATCTGAATGACTTTACCAAATGCTGAAATTTACAAGAAAGAAATGCTCGAGGCTTCAAACCAAAGATCAGCCTCTAAATACTAACCCCAAAGAACTCCTAAAAGGCCCTAGGGAACAAAATCAGAGGACCAGAGAATGACAACTGTCATTCCTTATCCCCCACGTTGACTTTCCTACCAACTCATTCGATCCGCAAAATGTGGATTTCAGATTTTAAAAACCCGGAAAGTGCAGTCCAGGTGCATTTAACTTAAAAGTAACTGGTTAGTAGCTTTCTACTTACCAAAAACTTGGGTTTTAGCCCTACTGGCCTAGTTCTATCCTAGGAAACTTCCTAATTACTTCTTAGGCCGCTTTAGAGAAGGTTCCTCATGCTTGGCGGCTCCTTTTCGAGGTGGCTGTTTCCTGCTGGGAGATGGCTTCGCTATTTTTGTTGTCTTCCCCTTTGATAGCGTTTGAGACTTAGCCTTGAATCGCAAAGGAGAAATGGCCTCCGTTTCTGAATCTTCTTCAGATTCCGAGCCCGGATGTGATTTGGACTGGGATCCGGATCTCAACTGGCTGTCTTCCTTCGCCGAATTACTTGGCAATTTATCCTCCTCTGAATGGTAACTCACTGGGGACATGTCCCTAGCTTGTTTTGCCATAGTCTTCTTCTTTGTCGTGTTGGGCACCTTTGGAGAGGGCTTAGAGTCCTTACTCTACGGTGTCCCGAGCTCGGATTTGGTCTTTCGGGCCTTCTCTTTGGATCCGGATCCATGTGCGGATCCTTCTCCTGCTTTTGACTTCCGCCTAGAAGAATCCTTGGTGGGTGTCTTCTCCTCCTTCGATTTGTCCTTTGGCTTTGCATTTGCGGGAGGTGACATGGATATCTTCTTGGAACCCTGAAACTGTCCTGACTGTTGGAGAACATCCCGGATCTTGTACATCAGTTTCTCCATCACTTTCGAATACTCAGCCAGAACCATCATTGACTTGGCCGCTGCTTCCGATTCGGCCTTGTGGATTTCTTTGTCAAACAACTTGGCCTTGTTAATCACATTCCCGGAATGTGCTATAAAGTCCACGGATCCTACGGAGTGTTTCCTCAGCTTCTGAGGAAAGTTTCCTTACTTCCTTCCTTCCCTCCAAACTCTTCTCCAGCTTCTGGTTTAGTTCCTGGTTCTTATCAGTCAGTTCCCTGACCTGAATTTCCCACTTCCGGGACTCCTTATTTCAAAGTAAACCATCTACTTTTACTACAAGCTCAGACACCTCAATCCCACCAAACAGCCCACACACGTCTTTGATTGCACCTCTCTCAGCATCTAGCTCCTCTCGGACCCTTCACAGATCCTCTATAATCCTCCCCAATGAATCATCCCATGGAACTTCTGGTTCCGGGGAATCCCTTCTATCACTCTTGGATCCTTTCTTTTTGACAGAGGTTGGGATTTTTTCAGAAGACTCTATCCTCTTCTCTGATGAGCCTCTCCCTGACTCCTCATCCTTTCCTCTCTCCTGTTCCCTAGATGGAGAGATATTTAGTTTCAAGAGGGTGGCTGCGGCCTTATAGACCGTCCTCTCCTGACTTCTAAACGTCCCTAGATAGTCGTATAAATGAAAGAGAAAGGGACCTATAGGGGTTGCCTTAGTATTCTCCAGCGAAGAGACCATTTTTCCTACTACATCCCTCACAATTCCTCCCCAAAACACTTTACTCTCTCCGCTCAGTGCCCCAAAGATTTTGTTTGCTTAAGTCACTGTGATCCGGTTCGGTCTCTCCGGATATAGGATCGGAACTAAGAATTCTAACAATCTCCTATCCCTTGCATTCTTGCAGTCTGCAACTAAGTAGCCATACTTGTGGTGAGGAGCATTGGAAAACTTACCCTCCACAAACTTGTGCATTTGGAAAGTTAACCCTTCTCTTGGGCACTTAAAATCGTAAACCAGTTTCCAAATTTCGATGGTCCACTCGCCAAGAAGCACCCAGGAAGTCTTGTCCCACTTGTTCGATTGATCCCTCGTCATCTCCTGGATCATCTCCTCATCCTTCAAACTCCAAGGTCGACACAAGAATCCAACGCACCCAAGTCTTCCTCCAACTACTTCCGTCCTCCCTCATCTTTTGGGATAACCAGGTAGATGGTTTTGATCTTCAGTGCGGCAGCTCCACTCCCTTCCGCCTTCACCATCGCTCTCAAGAGTGCTGTCACTCGCTCTAAATCAAAACCTCGCACAGTCCCTCAAAAAGCTGAAGCTACAACATCCTTCAAACTAGCGCCAGTCCTTTTCCCCTCTGCCGGATCCAGAAACTGAGACCTCTCTCTCTCTTCACAACCTTACGCACTACTAAATTACTATGAGCGCTCTAGGGATTCTCTCAACTCCAGAATGAGAAATGAGATTGGAAGCCCCAACCCCTAGGTCTTCTCCCAAAGTCTATTTGCAGCCGTTTAGGGTAGTCATTTTCGTCGGAATCCCGAAAGATTGTGACCCTTAAACAGTCATCCCTAATTCTTGGTAGAGCCGTTGGATCTCAGGATTGCCTTGCTGGCTTTCGGTAGGTCCTCCGGTAACCTCCAGTACGTGTTTGCACCCGGCCCCGGTATTTCGAGCAATTTCCGAGTGGTTTCTCGGATCCCAATTCGGTTTTGATTTCCAGTAAAAATAGGAAATTTTACTTTCCGTTCTTAACCAATTTATCTATTAACCACTACTCCCATTGTAAAGGAATCATAATTTTGGTAAAACTTGTACTTTACCCTTACAAAAAGCTAAAAATTTTACCAATACCAACTACTTCCTCTAAATTTCTAAGTAACTAGACCTATCCTCATTTTCTAGGTTCCCACACCCATTGTGTTCGGCTTCTTCGTCTTACGTCATCTTCCACTTTCCCTTTCCTAAATTGGAGGAACCCTTGGATAATCTCTTTGCGTGCTTGCCTTCATCCACAAAGTAACTAACATCCACAAAGTCATCCTTATCCAAGAACTCAGACTTCCTTGTTAAACTTTTGAACGTGTCGCACTTCTTTGAATTTTCAACGACATAGTGGTCCAAGGACAACATCTGCACAAACAACCAAGAAGAAATAGCAGCTATATACAGCACAATTCAACTCAATTCAAGATGAAATACATCTGGAAGAACAACAATATGTAAGATACATTTCAATGTGAGGCGCATGTCAATTCAACTCGGCCCGAGTTAAAACGACAATTGCAGTCCTACAAGTAACAGGGATGTAGATCAACTTGGACCGAGTTAAATCGACAAATGAAAACCCCATCATTGTCAAGGACGCGATTTAACTCTTGCCGAGTTGAATTAACAAAGAACATACCCATGCAGTGCAGATGATTTTGCCTCGTGCAAAAATCGAGAGGACAATATCCCTTGGTGATGCAAACAAACCTAACACCTGCAAATAAAACTCCATGCACAATTTGGTGTTGTGCATCCGCCAATCCATGTCCATACTGGACATTGACTTGTGATACCTCCCCAAGATGTTGATGTCAAACTTTTTTGGTATTTTCTTCACCTTGGCATTCTTCTTGATCAAGAGGAGCAACTGCACCAACTCCTTTTCCTTTGCGCTTTTGTCACTAACATCTCCTAAACGCTCAAGTGGTGAAGGGAGGTATTGTGCGTAGTGCAAGGCGTACGTCTCACCAAATTTTGACGTCCGTATTTCTTGCAGTAGATCGACCTCCACATCCTTCTCTCCGCAAATCCACAACCAGACCTGAGGGTTTGTTGGTTTAGGCTCCTCATCAACTGCCAAAGTGTCTAGGAATGCTGCGTTCCACAGCTCCCCATCCTTGGATGTTTCCTTGAATGTCACTCCGGGAATGTTGCAGAAGTCCATAACTGCGAGCTTGATGTTTGAACTCGTGGCTTCAACCCAAACGTCCTTATCCCAGCTGCCAAGTACATCATCCTTCATATCATATGGCTTGAAGAATGCTTTTGATGCCGGCTTTGTGAACTTGCCTTTGCTGTCCAGGAAGATTTTAAAAAACTCCGTTGCATACAGAGAGAGCTCGGCAATGCTCTTGTTTTTGTTGGATGGCAACTTTGCCAAGGAGAAGAACTCCTCTGATGGCTCGACCAGAAGGGTATTCTTTGTCGCTTTTGTGATGTTGTACCTCCTCTTGAAGTCTTTCCACTTCTCCCTTTTGAATTTACCCTCATTGTTGTACAACTTCAGATTCTTCTTAAGGGCGTGGATTGCTTTGCGGACAATCTGCTTCTGCTTAGATCTCTCCAGCCAATCCTTGGCTGAGTAATAGTCGAGGAGGATGGACTTCACACTCTTCATGGCTTGGAGGGTGCAATAAGTGGTAGAAGTACCAAACTACGTGCAAACAAATGATAGGGTGCCAAAAAAACAGTGGAGCTAAAAATTATAAACTGATTGATTATACTATAGCTTATGTAAAATGTCATTGGATGAATTGTAAATACTATAGGGTGTGGAATAATGGGATGTATTAGGAAAAATTTAGACTTAAGATACCTCCTTTTTTATTACTATAGTCGGTCAAAAGTCTTAATTATGGGTTTAAAACTGGCATTTAACCCCACAATTATACTACATTGTCTTTTTATTTTAGATTCTTTAAGCTATGATGATCTATTATATTTTATCTACCACTCTTAGTCTCAGAGTTAAATGAGGGTATCAGCCTACCATGTGCAAGTTGTGGTTATAACTCCATGTGAGTAATAAATTGTGAACATATAAGTTATGGAGGTGCATTCAGAAATGCATTTCCCAAAAGCAGTATCATCAAAAATTTAGAATGGAATGGTTGACTAAGCTTACAATTCACATAGCCTAATGTCTTTTTCTTTCCTAGTCTTACTTGGTCTGGTCATATATGTCTTGTTTTTCTTCTAGCCACGCTAACTATAAAGCCTAGGTGAACTGACCCCTCACTCGCTCCCAAAAATAATGTTGATTCTTTTAATTTGCAACACATGATAAAATTTGCAAATTTTGAATTTATATTTGCAATCAAAAGCTCCAAAATTAGCGAGGAAGGTTGCACAAGATAAATTAATCATATACAAAGTAGGGGCTTTTTTTTACATGCACCCCTAGAATGACTTGGGGGAACAAGCAATGGAGGCATTTCACCTTGGCCACTTATGGCTAGCTGGCTTGTAAATCACTTTTTACCATTGGCAATGAAAATATGTTTCATTTGTTTCAAAAAAACAAAACAATCTAGATAATGACAAAGCCTACAATTGGATTATGATTTTTGAAGCTGCAAATATCTTTACTATACATGAATACCAATTCTGCTATTGAAAATTTGTTAATGAAAAATTGATTACAAATTGAGCTTAAAAGGTAAGAGGTCCATAAATTGCCCATTTCAAAGCTGAAATTGAATTTTGAGGAGGTGAAACCTCTTAAAATATTTTTCAAGAAATTATTTTTGAAAGACAAGTAGAATTGGCATCTAATCCCAGTCGTTTCATATTTTTGGAGCTTTGTGGAATTAGATATGAATTTTTGGACTTCAAATCACTAATTGATTAAGAAACCCCCAATTGTGAACTCTAAACCCTACACCAAATTTTGTAATTGCAAGAAGTGCAAAAAAATTGAACCAATATAGCATATGATATATTCATGGCAATTAGGAATTATAACTAATGTATGCCCACTTCTTAATGGTTAAAATTAGAAAATTATATAATGATAGACCTCAGAATAATCAATGGACAAAAAGTAATCCCTTCCATTTAAATACCCGGTATTTGCACCTATATCCTTATTTTTTTCAAGGAATGCACACCTAAGCTTTATGGTCACCTTGGGGTGAGTCAACTTTCTGTTTGGTGTTCTCCTTAGAAGATGTAAGGCCATCCGCTTGAAATCGTTTTTAGCGAGATTCCCAAAAGACTTGAAGAACTCTCGTGTCAGGACGCCGTCCCTCTCCTGATCCCACTTGTCTGTTTGATTGAACTTCAAAAGCGTGTCTAGATCAATGAACTCTCCTTGGTGTGGGTGCTAGATTACCCACCCTTGGTAATAAAGCGAACACCGACCAGGTTCTATGCCTTTATCCACATTTTTTAATATATGGGGGTGATGTGAGCACGGTCTACTGTGCCTTCCAAGCAATGGATCTTTTTTGCTAACGTTTCCTAAGTGTCGTGGATGGCAGCGAATAATTAGTAATGCATGTAGTAACTCACAAGTTAACTGCGATGTTCAGAGTGATGGTGAAATCCGAACTCCCTAACTATCTATCCTATGTCGAGGGTCGACTGAGTAGTTGGCGTCATTTATAACGTCCCTAACTACGTAAAAAGGGGAACCCCTATATTCCTTCCATGAACCCCTAAGACTATCTTTGGGTTTCTAAGACTTCACCTAGAAGTTCTACTTTTAAAAACTACCTCTAAAGTTCCAACTTCGGAATGTAACTCTAGATTTTACCTCTTTAACTTGATTCTTAAATATTAGCTACCGACTTGTGCTCGATGTTTTGACTTTTGACTCTAGGTTTCTATTCCTAAATTAACTCCAAGATTTACCCTTGAATTTTAACTCTATGTTTTAACTTTTAACTCTAAGTTTTTACTCCTAAATTAACTCTAAGATTTACCCTTGAATTTTAACTCTATGTTTTAACTTTTAACTCTAAGTTTTTACTCCTAAATTAACTCTAAGATTTACCCTTGAATTTTAACTCTATGTTTTAACTTTTAACTCTAAGTTTTTACTTCTAGAATTAATTCTAAATTTTAACCTCTAGGTTTGACTCTATGTTTTCACTTTGACTCTAGATTTTTTCTACTTCCAACAACTAACTCTAACTTTAACTTCTACCTCTTAACTTTTAGCTTCTACTTTTAGCCTTTCACTATAACTTTTTACTCCCCAATTGACTCTAAAGTTTAACCTTTAAATTTAATCTTAACTTTTGACTTTTGACTTTTGACTTTCTACTTCCAACTTTAATCCTATTGTTTTAATCCTAGTTTAACTCTAAGTGTTATCCTCCTAAATTTAATTCCAACTTTTAACTCTAGGGCTTAACTTCTAAACTTACTTCCACAATTTACTCTGAGTTTTGACTTCTAATTTTAACTCTATTTCTAACTAAAAATCTACTCGTAATTTCTACCCCCTAAATTTAGTCCAAGGTTTTACTTTTTTAATTTCTACTTCCCACTCGGAATTTTTTACTCCTAATTAACCCTAACTTCCTGTTCTAAATTACCCTAAGGTTTTACTGGAAATTTTAATCCCCTAAGTTAAACTTCTAAATTAATTCTATTTTTTAACTTCCCAAAGTTAACTCTAGAGTTTGACCTTAGAATTTTAACTTAAAGAAATAAAATGTAAATTGATTCTAATTCTAACCGCTAATTAATCCCTAATTTTAATCCTAAATTCTCTTTCTAATTTAAACCCCTAAGGTCCGTCCATGATTCTTTTTGGATGATTTCTACTCAAAATTCCTCCGTCCTACCCCCTACCGCTTAACTTAGCCTAACGCGGTCAGTTCACGGTCAAATCTTAATTATAAGATGTTTTCGGAAATCCCTATCACTAATCTATAGACTTTTGAATCTAAACTTCTAATTTGCACTAATCACGGATGCTAATCACGCTCTAAGGGCTGATTAGGAAAATAAATGCTAATTAGGGAGAAACATCAAAGACTAAATCAAAAACTCACCTCTTCACTACCGGTGTCGGAAATGACTTCGTCCACGTCCACGTGTACATCCTCACGCTCCATGGTAGTCTTTGGCTTTGTTTTGAATTTTTCTTCAAGCTCACCGCTTATTGAGAAAATATTACAATTTTTGATGATCTAAACTCCCTCTTTTCCTTCCTCCTTTTCTTTTCTTTCTTCCCCTCTCTTCTACACTAGCACTATTCCACCTAAGCTTTATGAGTCTTACACTATGGTTTCAAACTACGAGAAGGGTTTAAATGTTCTTTCTACCCTCTTACACAATTTGCCTTTGTGTCATCCTAATCCTCCTCCCAACGGTCACCACAAATTCTCAAGATTTCCTTTTCTAATCCTACCTAAGCCTAAGCCTAGGTCACTATTTATCGTCTCTCTCACCTCTCCCCTATTTCATTCAATTGTTCTCTATCCTTCCTCCATTGTGTGTAGAGTGTTTTGTAGTTGTTGGTGAGGGTGAGACTTCCTTGTGTGCAGGTACGGTGGTGCTCCGCTCTTTTCTCTCTTCTCCCTTTTTGATTTTAGACCCTAATCCCTACTTAGCAAATAGGTCAGCCCCCCATTTTCCTTTGTTTTGTTTATCTTGTGTAAGAGAAACCAAAAATCAAGAAAAAGGAGTTCAAAAATGGGGACCGAACTGGGGCCCCAACTGCCTGCCGGACCAAGCATGGCCTCCCAGCTGGCTGGCTAGCTGCTGGGGGGTCGGGTTCAAACAAAATAAATAAATAATTTATTTATTTGTTTTCTTTTGATATCGGATGATGTGACCTGGTCTGTTCTGGCTCTTGACTTAATCTGGTCTGTTTGGTTCCCGACTTGATCTGGTCTGTTTGGTTCTCGACTTGATCTGGTCTGTTTGGTTCTCGACTTGATCTGGTCTGTTTTGGCTCTGGACCTTGACTACTAAGGGAAAACTGGATTTTTGGGCAAACTGGATTTTTGGTGAACTAAGGGAAAGAAAACTTGGAGAAAATAGAACTTGGGGAAAATAGGACTTGAGGAAAAATAGAACTTGGGGAAAACAACTTGGAGAAAATAGGACTTGAGGGAAATAGAACTTGGGGAAAATAAGACTTGGGAAAAATAGAACTTGGGGAAAATAAGACTTGGGGAAAATAGAACTTGGGGAACAACTTAGTCACACTAAAACTTGGGGAACACTCAGACTCACTAAACACTTGGGGAGCAACTTAGACACACTAAACACTTGGGGAACAACTAAACTAAAGAAAACGTTGGGATTAACTAAACTTCACTAAATGCAAAGGAACCTACATATCTTGGAAGCTAAACTCTGGAGGTTTCCACAAAGGTCTTGGAAACTAGACTTTGGAACTAAACACGAGGGAGGTGCAAAGCTTCGCCGTTAGATTGGTTTTAACACCAACTTTAGGACTTCTTGGCACCTCGGGGGTTCAAAGCTCCGCCGTCTACACTTTTAACACACGCTTTAGGACTTCAACTTTGTCACTAGTTCAAAGTTTCGCCGTCCCGAAGGGGGGTCCACTCAACAAAGAGAAGATTAGAAGAGGGTTTGGGATAACTTTAGAAAACATGCACAAAGGAGGTTCAAAGCTTCGCCGTCCTGGAGGGGGGGTCCACTCAACAAGGAGAAGATTAGAAGAGGGTTTGAGATAACTTAGAAAACATGCACAAAGGAGGTTCAAAGCTTCGCCGTCCCGGAGGGGGGTCCACTCAACAAGGAGAAGATTAAAAGAGGGTTTGAGATAACTTAGAAAACATGCACAAAGGAGGTTCAAAGCTTCGCCGTCCCGGAGGGGGGTCCACTCAACAAAGAGAAGGTTAGAAGAAGGTGTAAGAAAAACACAAAGAGAAAACACACAAGTTAGACCACGTGGCAACACAAAGCTCACACGCTAAAGGCCCCCCAAAGCGGCATCGCCAAGGTACGGTGGGGGGTGACTTTAGGATTAGTGCAAGATACAAAAAGACTCTAAAACTTCACAAGTTAGACTACAACACGTACAAGAGGGAGAGAGAGGCTCTCCATTTACAACAAGGTACCAAAAACTTCACAAAATAGTACACAAAGCAAGGTAGAAGGACCCCCAAGGACCTTCAAAGCTTGAAAATAAGCAACAATGGAGCCAAAAGTGCTCCGAAAACACCGTAGAGGTTTTTGGCTTCAAACGCCAAAATATCCAAAATAACTTGGACCCACGGACCCAAAACAAGAATTGGGGGTCTTCTAGAGAGAGAAATGGGGCCCTTATATAGGTTTCCAAGGGCTCACCCCTCCCTCTAGAGTTCTAAGGTAACCTTATCAACGGGGATTTTCATCCTCATCCTCAAAGATTTTCATCCTACATCCTAAATTTCTACTTCTACCATCTATGCTGGACCAACATCCTAACTTTTGGAGATTAGCTCCAATCGCCGAACGGATTGCGCCGTTGGATCCAGAACGCCGTGTTTAGTCCTAGATCCCCCTACCCTTGTACCGAGGCCAAAAACCCATCGTAGGCTAATTTAGTTTAAAAACCAAATCG
Organism: Pseudisothecium myosuroides; assembly: GCA_951799445.1. Lineage (NCBI taxonomy): Eukaryota > Viridiplantae > Streptophyta > Bryopsida > Hypnales > Lembophyllaceae > Pseudisothecium > Pseudisothecium myosuroides. The sequence goes on from OX637297.1 coordinate 3,829,961, forward strand.
TGGTAAAATCCTAGATCTTGGGGGTCTCCTATTTTGAGAAATGTGAATAGCCTAGGGTCTCCGGTAGGTGCGAGAGAGTCGGGAAGGGCTTTTGGTTGACTTCGTTTCGCCATCGTATGGTCCCGGAATGCCGGTCAACGTGGCGGGGACCCCGCCACGTGGTTAATTCTCGAGGAATCTCGCCGGTTCGGGTACTTGTCGCTATCGGAATGTCGTGAAACTTCACGGAGCGCATTATTAACATAAAACAAGCTAGTCTAATTTTTAGTGAGATTTTATTGTAACCTGGGTAATTTCCATGAAATTCCCGTTGGAGGTTAGGAGGGTTGACCACCCGGAAAAAGGTTCTTCTGCAAGTCGGAAGATGCCGGGATTTTTCACGTGACCTCTCAGGGAGTCGCATGGAAGACGTGCGGGTGTGTTTCCGTACCTGGCACGATTGGTCAATGGAGATTTACAACTGGCCATCTCCTCGAATTCGCGACGGTGCGGGAATCTTCTGCAGGTGGAGGAATCTTGGCGAACCGATTTCGCCGTTGGACTCCTGGCATGGGATTCACCCTAGAACACCATCCTTGGGCTGTAGATTCCTCCACGGGCCCGGTCTTGCGTGAGTGGCTCTTGCATGCTAACAATCGAGACTTTGGGAATTCGTCGATCTAATGGGGAATTCTAAATCTAACTCTAGGACCCGACCTAGTGGCCTCGCTGTGGATCCCTCGGACCTACCTAGCCATGAATCGCCACATTCATGGTGGGATTTAGCCCTTTTGGGGCTGTGTGACTCGAATCCTCCAAATCTAACCTCTTCGTTATTTTTATACCATTTTTAGGCAAGGTTTGGGGGATTCTAAGTAAAAAACACAAATCTAGACCAAATGCTATAATGGGTATGACACAACCCTATTTCAGTTCTACACTCTTTTTATGGATTTTTCTATACTTTTATCAACTTTAAATTGCAAATTTCAAAAAAAAAAATTCTACGAGTCCCAAGTGACAAATTGGGAGCTCACACTTGGACGTGGGCGGGTGTAACCTCAGCCCAAAGGTCATAGATTTCTTTTGGAGCAGTGATAATCTTTAGCTCGTTGTGGACATCCACGTCTTTCTTTGCATCTGCTGACCTCTGAGACTTTTTGACATCAATCATTGAAAATCACAGCCTGATGGCGTCCGCAAAGTCTTGCAAGCAAACAAGGCAGTATGCAATTTAGTTTTGAAAGCAGTTCAACTTGAGCCAAGTTAAAATGCACCATGAAACCAAACAGAAATATGAAGACAGCGTCATGTAAAACAGCTCGACCCGAGTTGAGTTGCAGTGGTTACCTTATACTTCCTACTGGCTACGACTTCCTTCAAATTTTTTTGCTGCTTATCCAACACTATCCCGATCTCCGTTGGTTCTTTCTCTGGAGGAGGGCATCCCATCTTCTCCCACACAAATCTCGATCCAATGATGTTGGTTGCCCTGGTGGGATTAAAATTGTGGAAATGGTTAATACGGTTGTAGTAGTCGGAAATCTTCTGTATGATGTGGTCGTTCTTGTTCCACACGACGAAGCACTCCCACACTTTGAAATTCTCCACCTTCTCCTGTAAGTTTGGTAGCAACTGAATTCGCTTTGAGGTCTCCACTGTGTATTGCCCATTCACCATCCAAAACTTCCCATTCATTACCTCCTCAAAGGTCTCCGGCTTTTGGGTAAGCCCTTGTGGCAATACGCAGAGCGTCATTTTCTTCTCGGGGTCCACAATGTTTAGGAGGAAGTTCATTGCTTTCTTCACTCCAAGCTCCTCCAAACCCTGGATGTTGAGATTTTCTGGTAGAGTTTCGAGCTGCTCAATAGGGATCACAAATTTCCTATTGTGAGACGGAATGTAGGAGTCAGTACACTCGGCCCGATACTCCGTGTGTGTTCGAGTGCACTCCTCGTAATCAATTTCTTTTACTTCCTCTCCGATGTCTCTGGGAATGTTTGTGACCTCAAAAATCATGCTGTCTTCTAGTGTCGCTATCTTCTCGGTTGCTACAAGGGCTTTTTTCCCACCTTTCTTTGCAGTAGGGGGCGGGGTGCTTGACGGGTTTCCTCTAGAAAATTTTTCAGTCACCTTCAGCTAGGTGTGGCTCTTTTCCCTCTCTGGTGTGCTGAGGGACAGTGAGCCCTGGCTTGCTCCCAAATTGCTCACGGTGATCGGCCGCATGTTCTTGGCCTTGTGCAAGATCTTCATGGTCATTCAATCAAATCTTTGCTTCACGTTAAGCAATCTCGACAATAGCGCTTGAGGCGATAGTGGGGCTCCTTCTGGTGTCGCAGCACAGAGTAAGCGAATTCCCTGTTATACTCCCAAAAACCACTTTAAAGCATAACAAAATGACTCTAAAGATCGAACCCACGAGATTCTGTGAAGTGTCTAGCATTATTTCCAACTTAAGCTCAGCCAGTATCCAATTCCTACATTCCGGTCCTAGATCTAAAACCGGAAACAACCACACACCGAAAACAACGACCAGACCTCTCTCTATTTCTTCCGGTCTGTCAAGCTATTCGGTCCCGTAAAACTTCCACAACCCAGGATCCTAACACTTCTGATCCTGGAACTCCTCTGGACCGATCTAATCCGGTCCTCACACACGTACTCTCACTCCACTCCGGTTTAGTTTAGCCTCTGTTTCACCATCAGAGGGTTCGCCACTTGCTTTTGAGAGTGGCAGGCCCGCCACTCCTTCCGTGACTTGTAGTGGCTGAAGACCCACTTCTCTAATCCACTACTTCCTACACTAGCGCGGATCCGGTTTGATCTCTCACAGCCCCCCGGACAGCGATCCGGTTGGCAGGTCACACAAAGACCCCCCCGTACGATCCTCTCATACTACAACGACCTTGATGCCAAGTTCCCTCCGTGCGGAATTAGGTGGTTACAAGCGAACTCGTCCGTTCCAACATCAACTAAAGTTCTTCCGTTTACCAACTAGGGCAGCGAGACCTCACGGGAGATCGGGCACTCAACCGGATTTCCTATCCAGGAGTTCTAGCGCGTTTAAGGACTCCTTCCCTATCCGCCTAGCCTAACAACGGTTTTCTCGCCCGGAATCGTGAACTGTAGAGGCGCTGAGGAACTGAAATCCGCTCCCAACACTTAGAAAACCCACTCACATGCACATAAGAGCAAAACAAACACACCAAGGGGAGAAATCTCTCTAGAATCTGCATACATTTTCCTAACTCCTCACCAAAACAGCCCTGCCACGCGCGGGAGAGACGTACAACAAGAAATCAATAGAAAATGCATGAAAACTCAAGGGAAAAGACTCCCAGTCTCCTTCGCAGAGACTGACTATATACATTTTAAAACTCAAAAAGTCAACATAAAGCGGCCCGGAAAGTCCGCGCGGAACTTTCGGTCCCCGCCGAGCCGGCCAGACCGGAAAACATCCGATCCAGACCAGACACATCCGGATCAAATCCGGTCCGATCCTAACTAACAAATATTTACAACTAAAATCCTAACTACCCTACCATAACCGGATCTACTCCTTGATCCGTTCCTTCGTCCATGACTTCGTCTTCGCCTTGGTGCACGCTCTGTTCTTGATCCTCACCCTGATCTGGGGTCAGATCCATACTTTGATCTTTCCCCGGGTTCAATGTGGGACTTCTTGGCGGGTCCGTTCCAAGCTGCTCGAAAACGTCCGTCAGGTTCCGGTTCCGCTCCCCTGTTTCACGTTCTGGGAGATCCGGTGACGAATCCAGGTTGATGGTGTGCGCGAGTTTCCTCCCACTCTTCTTGGACTGGGGAGTCCGATCCTTTCCTTCCGTTTGAATGCCCACGTTCGGAAAAGATCCGGGCATTGAAAGGTCGGACAGATGGAACGATCGTGACAATGTCACTCCGTTCAGCTTCCTGCTGCTCTCCTCCATCCGGTTTGCAGCCTCTCGCGCGTCCATCATGACTAACTCCACCTTTTCGGAGTAGTCTGTCAAAATCCGGACCAACCTGGTCCCGGATATCTTATTCTCCTTGAGGACTCCCTCGTCAAACAACTTTGACTTGGTGATGGCCTCTCCGGTTGCTCCGAATGTGGCCTTCACGTCCTCCGCTACTTTCCGGGTAGCCTCTGCCATCTCCCGGGTGGTAGCCATGTCCTCCTTGAGGAGCAACATTTCCGTCTTCAACGACTCGTTCTCCTCCTGGAGTCGTCGGATCTCCGCCTCTTGCTTCCGGATCTCATCCAGGCTGGAGATAAAATCTGCAACCACTCCTGCCAGGTTGCTGTTTACTGGTGCTCCCACCAGCTCGCTGATCTGATTCAGAATCAGCTTCTTCACCGTCCAGTCTGCTCGCACATCACTCAGGATGTTGACCAGCTGGTTGAACGGATCCGTCAGATCCGATCCGGAAGGACCCGGTTCTTCAGAAACCGGTTTCTTCCCTGGCTAAAGGTCTCAACCGGAGGGGTTGGGGTTCCTCTCCGGTTAGGAGGCGGCGTCTTCTGCCACTTGTGCTGCGGCCGGTGTAGCTCCTCCTCTTCTTCTTCTTCCTCTTCGGAACCGGATACTTCTTCCTGTTCTTCTTCTTCCGATTCCGATTCTCCATATTTCAGGAGTGACTCATGCATCTTCCACTCCTTCTCCTCCGTATCCGTGAGGAGTTGATGGTGCTTGTACAGATGGACGAGGTAGGGACTCAACGGAGTCGGTCTACTTCCTCCGATCTTCGGAATGAGCCGGTTGACCAGGTCGAACAAAATCCTGGCCCAGTCCACTTTCCGTTCCCCGCTCAGGGCTCCGAAAATGAGGTTTCCGATGGCGATGGTCACCCTCGTCGGCTTCTCCGGGTGGATGATCGGAACCAGGAACTGGAGAAGGTTCCGATGTCGGTCGTCCAGACAATTTGCCATCGCGTGCCCATCCTTGGAGTCCACGTTGCACCGGAATTTCCCCCGAGTGTAACCCTCCTTCGAGGAGGCCATCCCTCGACCTCTAGACCGGAATTCATACACGGCCTTCCACATCTCCTCCGTCCAGTTGCCCGGACTTCCGCGGAGAGTTCTCTCAAACTGGTTGGAGAGCTTTCCGAGTAACTCTCGAATCATCTGCTCCTCCCGAAACCCCCAGGGTTTATCGATCAGTCCTCCGCAGCCCATCTTGGCCAAATCCTCCATCAGGTTGTCCTTTTCCTTCTCGTCCGTTGGAATAACCGGACACACCTTCCGGAGTTTTACTTCTGCTGCGGAGGAACTGGACGGCCCTGCTCTACTCTTACGGAGCTGAGGCATGGACACGAACTGTGCTAACCGGATCCTGACTGTGGCTACCTTTCCCTCTCCTAGCCGCACGTCCCGTTTCTCACCTTCGCTCTTCCGATCTCAACTGGAATACCTCTAAACCTGCAACGCACACTAAAGCGCTGCGCGCCCTAACACACTAACACGCACACACAAACCAACTCAAAATAAGAAAGCAAAACGCTGGGAAGAGAGGCTAAGTACGCGTTGGAGCGAGATTTCCGCAAATGAAGATTGAAAAGAGTGGCCACTGGATTGGTCAGCCCATATATAGTCTAATCTGTCATCATGACCAAATCCGTTCCTGACCCATTCCGATCCAACTCAGATCCGTTCTAACTCTAATCCGGTTCAGATTCAGATCAAATCCGGATTGTCATCTATTCCGTTCCATTAGTTAATTTCCGGTTATCGGTTACCTCCTACTTGAATCCGGATACCAGATCACGGTTTCCGTTCCAAGATTTAGATAACTTACAAAAAACCAAAAATTTACCTTGCGACATCTAGTCCTTGCCACCACTTTGCATCGATGTGGTTGTATAGGTTCTGGAGCAGCTCGCTGTAGTCTGTGTCCTTGAGACTTTGATAGTATTCATTGATGCTGAAAATTGCTTTTTTGGTGTCCACCACGTACAAAAACATGTAGGGTTCTTCTTGATCGGGGTCGACTGTCTCACATATGACGAATAGCATTCCGTCTCCTCCATGGTTGAACTCTGTGATGGTCTTCGTGAGCGAATTTGGTAGATTTATTAGGGAGTTTGCATACTTAGTTCTGAAGCTGAGATTGGTGGTCGTTGGAACTAATACTAGTGTCCAGTATTCCACCTTCTCTGGCTCGTGCCACTCTGTGAGCTCCCAATTTGTCACTTGGGACTCGTAGATTTTTTCTTTTGGAATTTGCAATTTAAAGTTGATAAAAGTATATAAAAAGCCATAAAAAGAGTGTAGAACTAAAATAGGGTTGTATCATACCCATTATAGTATTTGGTCTAGATTTGTATTTATACTTAGAATCCCCCCAAACCTTGCCTAAAAATAGAGTAGAAATAACGAGATGGCTAGATTTGGAGGATTTGAGTCACATAGCCCCAAAAGGGCTAAATTCCACCACAAATGTGGCAATTCATGGCTAAGTTGGTCCAAGGGATCCACAGCAAGGCCACTAGGTTGGGTCCTAGAGTTAGATTTAGAATTCTCCATTAGATCGATGAATTCCCGAAATCTCGATTGTTAACATGTAGGAGCCACTAATGCAAGACAGGGCCCATGGAGGGATCTACAGCCCAAGAGTGGTGTTCGAGGGTAAATCCCATGCCAGGAGTCCAACGGCAAAATTGATTCACCAAAAATCCTCCATCTGTAGAAGATTCCCGTACCATCGCCAATTCAAAGAGATGGCCAATTTTAATCTCCATTGACCAATTGTGCCAGGTACGGAAACGCACCTACACGTCTTTCAAGCGACTTCCTGAGAGGTCCCATGAAAAATCCCGACATCTTCCGACTTGCAGAAGAACCTTTTCCGGGTGGTCAACCATTCTAACCTCCAACGGGAATTTCATGGAAATTACCCAAGTTACAATAAAATCTCACTAAAAATTAGCATAGCTTGTCTTATGTTAATAATGCGCTCCGTGAAGTTTCACAACATTTCGATAGCGGCAAGTACTCGAACTGGCAAGATTCCTCGGAAATTAACAACGTGGCGGGGTCCTCGCGATGTTGACCGGCATTCCGAGACCATACGATGGCAAAACAAAGTCAACCAAGAGTCCTTCTCGACTCTCTTGCACCTACCGGAGATCCTAGGCTAATTACTTTTCTCAAAATAGGAGACCCCCAAGATTTAGGATTTTACCACAACTTGGTTTTTAAACTAAATTAGCCTACAATGGGTTTTTGGTCTCGGTACGAGGGACAAGGGATTTTACGGTTAAGCACGACGATCTAGAGCTAACGGCACAATCCGTTTGGCGATTGGTGTAAATCTCCAAAAGTTAAGATGTTGGTCCAACATAGATAGTAGAAGTTGTTTTTTCAGGGATTAGGATGAAAATCTTTGAGGATGAGGACGAAAATCCAAGTTGATAAGGTTACCGTTAGGAAATTAGAGGGGGGAGTGGGCCCTTGGAAACCTCTATAAGGGCTCCGTTTCCCTCTCTAAAATCACCCCCATACTTGTTTTGGGTCCGTGGATCCAAGTCATTTTGGATATTTTGGCATTTAAAGCCAAAAACCTCTACGGTGTTTTTGGAGCACTTTTGGCTCTGTTGTTGTTATATTTGAAGCTTTGAAGGTCCTTGGGGGCCCTTCTACCTTGTCCTCGTGTACTTGGTGTACTAAGTCGTGAGTTAAAGAAGTATCATGTGCATATTTGTGAACCAACATGGTGCCTTAAGAATCTTTCTTGCGTCTTGTACTAACCCTAGAGTACCCCCCCCACCATACCTTGGCAATGCCGCTTTGGAGGGCCTTTAGCGTACAAGTCTGTGCTAACTAGCAGGGGTATTATTGCGTTTAGTGGAAAATCTCCTTACCCCTTGTGTTCTAACCTTTGTCTAAAGTTCTCCTTGTTGCGTGGTCCCCCTTGGGAGACGACGAAGCTTTGACCTTAGATCTAGAAGAGTTTTGGTGTTTTTTATGGTTTACCTCATGACGGCGAAGCTTTGACCTTAGATTTAGAAAAGTTTGGCATTTTTTATGGTTTACCCCGAGACGGCAAAGCTTTGAACCTAGGGTCTAGAAAAGTTTGGCATTTTTTACAAAGTATCAAACAACTCCCTACCTTAGTTTCCAAATATCCACATGAGGGTATTGTCTTTAGTTTCCGAATATCTATGAGGCCAGACAAAAAAGATTAGCCTTAGATAGAAACCCCAATAGGAGGTTAGAACTAATACAAGGAAAAAAAAAAAAAAAAAAAAAAGCAAACACTAAAAAAAAAAAAAAGGGAAGATATGGAGCCAACTTGGGAACTAGGCTAACCTATTGAGGAAGGAAGCATAGGTACTAAGAGGAAGGGATAGACTAGTCCAAAGTAGGTCCTTGTAGCAAAGTAGGGTGATTGCACGAAACACCTGTACTATTTGTTGCGTTTTGCAATAGTACTCATGATTTTTTCTGGAGTACTTTAAAATTAGAAAATCAAGTTTAAAAAAAATTAAAAAATATTGCAAATGTATTCACCTTTAAGATGAAGGTAACCACCAAAGGAAATTCATTAACAAATTCTCTAAGTAGGAGAACTAGAAAAGTGCCAAATCTTAAGAAAATACATACTTTGATGTTTTAATTAGTAGAAAATAGGAAAAAACTTAAATAAAAAAAAAAAATTGGCCATTTGTGGCAATTCTATGGAGATTGTCATTCACCAAAAAAACCACCAAAATAATTTTTTACATGCTTCAAAATGCTAGTAGAAAGGGACTCAATTTGTGGACTTCTACACCGCACACAATTAAGTATTTTTGGAATTCCTTTGGACAATAGCTACAAGTCTACTAGAAGACCATCTCTACCAAATTTCAGCTCCAAATTCGTTTTTATGGGTACTAAATAGTACTAAACCCCTCCAAAATGGCATTTGTGACATAATATCGGGGGCTATTATTAAATAGTAAAACATTTTAAAAAAATTCCAAAAAAATAGACAAGGTGTATAGTAGTCCTCAGTACCTTGTCTATGAATTTTGAATCATTTGGAGTCAAAACCCAAGAATTATGGCCAAAAAACTAATCCACACAAAATGTGTGACAAAAAATAGTACAAGTGTTTCATGCAATCACCCAGTAGTTCTCCATAACCTGCACCCCACTCCAATGCACAAAACCACAAGTGAGAATCAAGGAGAGATGGGGAAGGAGATATAGGAGGGAGAAGATGAATAGGGTGGAAGAGATTGGATAGAGAAGAAAATCTCGAGAATTCCTTGTGACCGTTAGAAGAGAGATTGAATGACACAAAGGAGAAAGGTGTAAGAGGGGAGAAGGTCACCATTAAGGAACCTTGGAGTTTGAATCTATAGTTGTAAGACACCCATCAAGACATGTGGTGGAATAGTCTTAGTGTAGAAGAAGGAGAAAAAGGGAAAAGGAAAAGCAAGGAAGGAGGTTAGACCATCAAGTGTAATATTTTCTAAAATTTAAGCGGTGAACTTGGAAAAAATCAAACAAAACCAAAGATTACCATGAAGCATGAGGATACGCATGCGGATGTGGACGAGGTCATCTCTGACACCAGCAATGGAGAAGTGAGTCTTTGATTTAATCTGGGTGTTTTTCTCTCTAATTAGCATTGATTTCCTTAATTAGCCCTTAAATCACAATTAGCGAGCCAAGATTAGTGCAAATTAGAAGTTTAGATTTAAAAAGTTATGAATTAGAAGTAGAGGCTTCCGAAAACATATTACACATAGGATTTTTCTTTAAATCGACCGTGCTAGGATAAGTTAAGCGGTAAGGGATAGGACGGAAGAATGTGATTAAAACTTCATTCAAAAGGAACAATGGACAGAAATTAGGGATTTAGACTAGAAGGAGAATTTAGGATTAAAATTAGGGATTTATTAGCAGTTAAAAACTAGAGTCAAATTAAAGATTTAATTGAAAAAAATTAAATCCTAAGTAAAAATTTGGAGTTAACTTTGGGACGTAAAAAGTTAGAGTTAATTTGGAAGTTTAATCTAGGGTTAAATTCTCAAGTCAAATCGTGGGGGAGTTTAAAAGTAAGAGTTTAGAGTTAATTGGGGAGTCAAATATCCGAGTAAAAAGTAGAAGCTAAAAGTAGAGATTTAGGATAAACTTATAAAGTAGAATTTAAGGTCAATTTTAGGAAGAATACTTTAGAGTTAGAAATAGGATTCAACCGTTGAAGTTAGAAATTAAAAGTTAGAATTAAATTTAGAAGTGAAAATCTAGGGTTAAACTTAAAAGTTAAAACTTGGGATAAAAATTAGATAGTAGAATCCAAAGCTAAAGTGGGAGTGAAAAGTTAGAGGTAGGAGTTATATTTTTGAGTTAATTTTCTTTAGAAATAGAAAATCTAGAGTCAGAAATGAAAACGTAGAGTCAAACCTAGGAATTATAAAGTGGGATTAACTTTAGAAGTAAAAACCTAGAATTCAAAGTCAAAACATAGAATTAACTTTAGAGGGTAAATTTTAGAGTAGTTTAGAAGTAAAAACCTAGAGTTAAAAGATAAAACATAGAGTTGAACTTGGAGGTCAAAATTTAGAATTAATTCAAAGGAGTAAAAATCTAGAGTTACATTTAAAAGTTAAAACTCAGAATTAACCTTGAGGGTTCATGGAAGAAACCTAGGGGGTCCCATTTCGGTTAGTTAGGATTGTTAGAAATAGCGCCAACTACCCAATCTACACTAGACATGGGATAGATAATTAGTATGGTAGGTGTTCACCGTTAGATTATCGTAACCCCGGATCATTGACGGTTAGCTTGGAAGTCACCACATGCATCTCTAGGCATTTCTTTTGCCCATCCACAACACTTAGGAAACGTTAGCAAAAAGGTCCATTGCTTGGAAGGCACAGTGGACCGTGCTTACAACATCCCTTAAATTAAAAAGTGGATAAAAGCTAAGTACCTGGTCGTATTTGCTTTATTACCAAGGGTGGGTAATCTAGCGCCCACACACTCCTAGCAATTTCTTAGCACCTTCTCATCGCCAACTTCTTCTACTTCTTTGGGAAGAATTGTATACCGCTTGAAGAAGGCCTCTAATTTTTTGACTTGAATTTCCATTTCCTGCATAGAACCCGTTTAGTGAGTATTTTCTAATACTTGTTGGTGTATTTTCTTCTCTCTATTAGGAGGTGTGGGTTTAGCTCGAGTCAAGTTAACTAGCTATTTGTACCAATTAGTCTTTGCCATTTTAACTCGACCCGAGTTGAGTTGCAAACTATGTATCAATCTTCTATATGTTATTTTAACTCGATTTGAGTTGAAGTGACAGTAAGTTTGTCAATTTTTTTGGTTTCATTTTAACTTGACCCGAATTGAAGTGTCGGTTATAGTGTTAATCATTTTATTGCAGTTTATCTCGACCCGAGTTGAATTGTTGGTCAGCTAATGTCTATTTTATTACATTTTATCTTAATTTGAGGTTAATTGTTCGTCACTATATTCATCTTGTTTTTTGCATTTTAAGTTGACCCGAGTAGAATAGTAGAGGGCAGTTGCTCTTTGTTTAGGCAAGGCCCTTGTAGAAGTTTTTTTGAGTTTTCAATTCAACTCGACCCGAGTTGAATAGCTGGGTTCTTGTACTAATTTTTTATGAGTCTGCATTTCAACTCGGGTCGAGTTGAAGTGCAGTGTCCTTGCTGATGGCTCTATGAGTTTGTGGTTCAATTTGACCCAAGTTGAATTGCTAGTTCTTGTACAAAATTTTTAAGAGTTTGCAATTCAACTTGAATTGCAAGGTCCTTACTGATGACTTTGTGAGTCTGCAATTCAACTCAACCCGAGTTGAATTGCTGGATTCTTGTACAAAAATTTTGTGAGTCTGCAATTCAGCTCAGGTCGAGTTGAATTGCAGGGTCCTTGCTGATGGCTCTGTGAGTCTGCAATTCAACTTAACCCGAGTTGAATTGCAGGGGCCTTGTAGAAGGTGCTTTGTACCGGGCTTCGAAGAGGATGATGTAGTATCTCAATTTGGGACCTGCATAATTTTGATTAAGTTCCACTAAATTTAACGAGATACATCTAAGATTCTTACATTAATTCATTCAAAAGATCATGAATTCGAGATGAATTGACATCTATCGAGTTATTTTGACATTGGCATGAGGACATACCTCCTGCAAGGGTCGTTTTAGGCTGGAGAATTCAAATCTTTGGTAGAGTTCCACGAGATTGTCGAGTAGTGATTCACAAGAATTGAAAGCCCAAATCCAGCCTCATCCAAGTTGAATCTATGACAATAAATAGTGAAAAAAATCAGATTGTAGCACAGATCAAGAAACATAACATAAAATGCAAAACATTCTCATCTTCCATTACCAATTTCATGCTGCAAATCAGTAACTATACTTACAAATCAATATGACTGACAACTGAAGTCATGCACAATTATGTAGCTCAGACAATGTGAGTCCCAAACGCTATGAATATACAAATATCTACCTAGGTCAGCATATATAGAAGTAAAGCAATGAGCAACAACAAGTTATAACAATACATAATCAAAAGAAACTGGTTTTGCAAGTAATCACGAGCTTGCAATCACAACAAGCAACAAATTTATCAAATTCCCTTCCATCCAGATCAAGTGAATTATTGGAATCCAAATTGTTACGGAAAAGAAATGCACGGACTAATACAAACGAGTAAAGCATCCCATTGCTAAAAATATCAATCAATGGTGCCTAAACATTACTCATAGAATGTTGAATTGAACTATGAAATACAAACATCCACATACAACGCAATCTCAGGACTCAAAAACTAATTTCAAAAATTGTTGTTGCCTCTCAGCCACTACTCAAAAGATCTCGGTTGAAAAAAACTATGCCCTCTCATAGAATCAACCATGTAACGGAAGTCGCCAAAATAGATCTGGAACTCCGCAAAAGAAACTGACTAACGATAGATTCAATCTAAAACCCTAACTAAGACAACGCAATGTAAGAATACATTACCTTGTCTAAAAGTAAAGCAATCAACAGCAGTAGGTAATCACGATAGGAAATCACCAGCAACTAGTTTTGCAAGTAATAACGACCTTGCAAAACAACAAGCAATCACAAGCAGCAACTAATCGTAAGCTGTCAACAATGGTCAACAGTAGCAAAAGCACGATGAAAATGACGAGCTTGCAAAACCCCCGTCCATGCCTCAAATTTGTCAAAATCCCTTTAATTTGTCACGACAAAATTGAAAACTCAGAAAAAAAAAAAACTCCCTTCAAACCCTTGATTAAAGTATTTGAGCCACTAACAACTCAGTCCAAGACAAGAAGCATCACAAGAGAAGCTCAAAATGCACAAAGTTCCGTTGCATTCAGCTAGCACGTTGAAGTGACAATAAAATCAGTCGACGTAAACTGAGCTCATCGAAAGAGAGTGAAAAAAAGGGAGCAGCACTAGAGCAAAAATACAAACAAGCTTCCTCTTTATAGGCAAATCGAATCATGTGCATGACTAAAGTTACAAATTAGAAGTGCAAATCCAAATTACAAGTTATTTGAGGATTGATTTTATTTAAGAATAAGCTTAGATGGACATGGCCAAAGCTCAGTGTGCAGCTCATCTATCTTCTCCTATCCATTTCCATTTCCAATGTTTCTGACTGTTGATTTCAAAGTAAGCGCAGCGGAGAAAACTGCAACCTACAAACCCTAGCAAATTGTGGGCGCTAGATTACCCACCTTTGATAATAAAGCGAACACAACTAGGTTCTTAGCTTTTATCCACTTTTTTAATATAAGGGGGTGTTGTGAGCGCGGTCCACTGTACCTTCCAAGCAATGGATCTTTTGCTTATGTTTCCTAAGTGTTGTAGATGGGCAAAAGAAATGCCTAGAGATGCATGTGGTGACTTCCAAGCTATTTGTCAATGATCAAGTGTTGTGGTAATCTACCGATAAAATCCTACCATACTAACTACCTATCCTATGTCTAGTGTAGACTGGGTGGTTGGTGCCATTTCTAACAACCCTAACCAACTTTAATGGGACCCCCTAGGTTCTTTCTATGAACCCCTAAGGTTATCTTTTATGTTTTTACGTCCCACCTAGGAATTCTACTTCTAAAGACTAACCCTAAAGTTTAACTTCTACTCTAAATTTTAACTTCTAAATGTAACTCTAGATTTTTACTCCTTTGAATTAACTCTAAATTTTAACCTCCAAGTTCAACTCTACGTTTTAACTTTTAACTCTAGGTTTTTACTTCTAAACTACTCTAAAATTTACCCTCTAAAGCTAATTCTATATTTTGACTTTTAACTCTAAGTTTTTACTTCTAAAATTAATCCCAATTTTTAACTTCTAGGTTTGACTCTACGTTTTCACTTTTGACTCTAGATTTTCTACTTCTAAAAACTAACCTAAAATTTAACTTCTACCTCTAACTTTTTACTTCTACTTTTAGCTTTGAATTCTACTATCTAATTTTTACTCCAAGTTTTACCTTCTAAGTTTTAATCCTAAATTTTAATCTCTACTTTTAACTCTAACTTTTGGTTTCTAACTTCAAAATTTAACTCCTATTTCTACTCTTAAAATCTATCTCCTAAATTGACTCTAACTTCCACTTCCCAAATTTACTCTAACTCTTAGTTTTAATTTCTACTTTCTACTTGGATTTTTGACTCTTAATTAACTCTAAACTTTTACTTTTAAACTACCCTAGATTTGACTTAAGAATTTAACCCCTAGACTAAACTTCCAAATTAACTCTAACTTTTGACTTCTCAAATTTCACTCTAATTTTCACCTCCTAAATCTAATTCTAAATTCTACTTCCTAATTTATAAACTTCTAAATCTAACTTCTACCTTCCACTAACCTAATCTTGCTAATCACGGACTAAGGCCTAATCAAGAAAATCAAGGAGTGATTAGGAAAAAACGCCAAAGATTAGTTTAACGACTTACCTCATCGCTGCCGGTGTTGGAAATAACTTTGTCCACGTTTTCGTACACATTCTCATCCATGGTACTCCCTCGGTTATTCCTTTCCTTTTCAAAGCTCACTACTTATTTTAGAAAATAATACACCCTCGCGATCTAACCTCCTTCTTTCCCTTTCTCCTTCCTTTTCTTTTTCCTTCTCTCCTTCTACACTAGTACTATTTCATCTAAGCTTTTATGGAGCCTAACACTATGGATTCAATTTTCAAGGAAGTTTTAATGTTCCTCCTACCCTCTTACACAACTCCACCTTTGTGTCATTCTAATCATCCTTCCAACGGTCACCACGAATTCTCAAAATTTTCCTCCCTAAGCCTACCTAAGCTTAGGCCTAGGTCACTATTTATTGTCTCTCATCTTCTCTTGCCTATTTCTTCTCCTTCTTCCCTAATCTCCTTCCATTCTGATTTTTGTCGTTTTGGTGGTGAGAAAGTTGGAAGTGCTTGTTTGTAGGTATGTGCATGGAGGTGCTACTTCTATTCTCCTCCTTCCCTTTTGTAGACCCTTTTTCCTAATTCCTATTCCCCTACTCTATCCCTAGCCTATTAGACTCTAATCCAACATTTTGTTTAGGAAAGGGAAAAAAAAATCAAAAAAAGGAGAATTTTGAGTTGGGGCCCTTGGCCAAGCTGCCTGCCTACGTGGCTCCCTCGGCTACCGGCTTGGCTAGTGGCTGGGGGGGTCGGGTTAATTAATTAATTAATTAATTATTAATTTTTTAAAATATTGTTTCCTTGTTATTTGGTCTGTTCTAACTGGACTAGTTCTGGCCCAATCTAAACTAGACTGGTTTTTGGCCCGATCTTGCACTGAACTGGTTTTTTGGCCTGGTCTGAACTGGACTGGTTTTTTGGCCCGAACTTAAACTGGACTGGGTTTTTTTCTGGCCCGATCTGAACTGGACTGGTTTTTTGGCCCAATCTTGAACTGGATTGGTTTTTTTCACATACTCAGGGAGCTAGACTTACAAAAACTTGGGGGGAAACTAGACTTGGGGAAAACTAGACTTGCTAAAAACTTGAGAAAAACTCAAGACTTGGCAAACACAAAGAGAACTACATATCTTAGAAGCTAAACTTTGGACGTTTCCACAAAGGTCTTGGAAACTATACTTTGGAACTAAACACCAAGGAGGTTTAAAGCTTAGCCGCTAAGTTGGGTTTAACACCAACTTTAGGACTTTGACTTAGTCACAAATTCAAAGCTTTGCCATTCTGGAGGGGGGTCCATACAACAAGGGAGACTTTAGAAGAGGGTAAAACAAAACATTTAAAGAATACACACAAGGGGGTTCAAAGCTTTGCCGTCCCGGAGGGGGATCCACTCAACAAGGAAAATGTTAGAAGAAGACTTAGAATAACTCAAAGAAAATGTGTAAAGGAGGTTCAAAGCTTCGTCGTCCAAGAAGAGGGTCCAGTCAACAAGGAGAACGTTAGAAGAAGGTAAGAATGTACTTAGAGAGCACACAAGTTAGGACAACGTGGTAACACAACAAACTTACACACTAAAGGCCCCCCAAAGCGGCATCGCCAAGGTATGGTGGAGGCTTGCTCTAGGGTTAGTGCAAGACTCAAAAAGACTCCTAAAACTACAAAAGCTAGCTCACAAGGGCACGAGAAGGACATACGAAATATAGAAAAATCATTCAACTTACAATAAGAACACAAAGAGTACACAAGGCAAGATAGAAGGACCCCAAGGACCTTCAAAGCTTGAAAAACAACAACAATGGAGCCAAAAGTGCTCTAAAAACACCGTAGAGGTTTTTAGCTTCAAATGCCAAAATATCTAAAATAACTTGGATCCACGAATCCAAAACAAGAATTGGGGGTATTCTAGAGAGAAAAATGGGGCCCTTATATAGGTTTCCAAGGGCACACCCCTCTTTCTAAAATTCTAAGGTAACCTTATCAACTTGGATTTTCATCCTCATCCTCAAAGATTTTCATCCTAATCCCTAAAAAACTACTTCTACTATCTATGCTGAACCAACATTCTAACTTTTAGAGATTAACTCCAATCGCCAAACGGATTGCGCCGTTGGCTCCAACTCGCCGTGTTTAGTCTTCAACCATCGTACCCTCTATATCGAAACCCAAAATCCATTGTAGGCTAATTTAGTTTAAAAAACCAAGTCGTGGTAAATTCCTAAATCTTGGGGGTCTCCTATTTTGAGAAAAATAACTAGCCTAGGGTCTCCGGTAGGTGCGAGAGACTCAGAAAGGGCTCTTGGTTGACCTCGTTTTGCTATCGTATGGTCCCGAAATGCCGGTCAACGTCGCGGGGACCCCGCCACGTAGTTAATTCCTGAGGAATCTCGTCGATTCAAGTACTTGCCGCTATCGGAATGTGGTGAAACTTTATGGAGCGTATTATTAACATAAGACAAGCTATTCTAATTTTTAGTGAGATTTTATTGTAACTTGAGTAATTTCCATGAAATTCCCGTTGGAGGTTATAATGGTTGACCACTCGGAAATTGTTCTTCTGTAAGTCAGAAGATGCCGGGAATTTTCATGGGACCGCTCAGGGAGTTGCCTGAAAGACATGTAGGTTCGTTTCCATACCTGGCATGATTGGTCAATGGAGATTAAAACTAGCCATCTCCTTGAATTGACGATGGTGTGGGAATCTTTTGCAGATGAAGGAATCTTGGTGAATCGATTTCGTCGTTGGACTCTCGGCCTAGGATGTTTCCTAGAACACCATCCTTAGGCTGTAGATTCCTCCACAGGCCTTCTCTTGTGTTAATGGCTCCTTCATGCTAACAATCGGGATTTTGGGAATTCATCGGTCTAATGGGGAATTCTAAATCTAACTCTAGGACCCGACCTAGTGGCCTCACTATGGATCCCTCGGACCAACTTAGCCATGAATTGCCACATTCATGGTGGAATTTAACCTTTTTGGGGCTATGTGTCTCAAATCCTCCAAATCTAGCCATCTCGTTATTTCTACTCTATTTTTAGGCGAGGTTTGAGGGGATTCTAAGTATAAATATAAATCTAGACCAAATACTGTAATGGGTATGACACAACCCTATTCTGGTTCTACACTCTTTTTATGGCTTTTTGTATACTTTTATCAACTTTAAATTGCAAATTTCAAAAAAAAAATCTACAAGTCCCAAGTGACAAATTGGGAGCTCACAAGCACCTCGTTTCATAAACCCTTCAAATTGATCAGGAAACCGGTGAAAACCCTTATCCTTCCCAGATTCAATAAAAGAGATAGTCTCTGAATTACATTACCTGCTTGGTCTACTGCAACAAAGACACGCTCCCTTGAAGTTGCAAAAGACCACGCAGCAGCCAAATATTTTAAAAAAAAAACGCGTTGCAACTCCCTCGTTTGGACTCCCACACGCCCTCCAAATTCTTGACGTGAGGATCCGCGCTTTCTCTCACATTACAACGGCAACAACAACTCCAAAGAATCAAAATCGTAGCGCAACAGAATTAAAGAAAACAAAATGACGAAGGCGCAAGGGAAACACAAGGAGACAGCAAGAAGAAGTCGAAATATTTGCGAAGTTGGTAGCTAGGGTTTGCAGGTGAGAGAAAAGACCTACAATTGCGAGAGAGAAGATCCTATTTCCGTGGGTGAAGGCCCCTAAAGCCGTAGTGAGGGAAAAAGGTACGAGGTAAGGTTATTTTTTTCCTTTTTTTGGTATCTTTTTTTTTTGAATTGCCGAAGTCTTCATATTGACCCCCAAATGCCCAAGGACCTTTTTGAGTTTCTCGTAATTTGGTCAAAATTGAACAAATAATGTACATTCTTTTGAGTTCTATAAAAAAAATTTAAGAGTATACATGTTACTGATCATATAGGTAAATAAAACACTTGTAACAATATCACTTTATATTATGGATCGAAAAAAATGTAAGATGATCACTTAGGTGAATAAAATACAACAATATCACTTACGAACTGACAAAGATAATAGACTATAACGGTTGATTATGAACATGCAGAAACAAAAACAATGATTTGAAATTAGTGATTTCCAGAATCAGATATTGGGTGCTAAAACTGCACTGCAAAAGAGTTATTTAGAAAAATATAATCCATTGAATATAAGAACTTGGCTAGGTTTTATTGAACTTCGAAGTACTATTGGCATCAGAAAAGGGGTTATATTTCTCACTAATGCTCTAAATTCCAATATTCAGCCACATATTCCATACAAAATAGTATGTTGTCGCATATTATGTTTCAGTGGGCCCACCATAGTAATAGTAGCCTCCTTGGGTAGAACCTCCATATTCCGTGGTTCCTTGACTCTCTTCCTTGCGGTCCATGCCACCTTGGGGATTGTTTGCGTAGTATGACCCTCCTCTTGTGGACCTAAGATAGTACTCCGAGCCTCCTTGGCTAGAACGACCATACTGCATCGTTTCACAACTTCTTCCCTCGCTTTGAGAGCCGTCTCGTAGGTCGTTACCATAGTGGGAACCACATCCCCCTCCTTCTGGGCCATGTGCACCGCGGTCAATTTCGTATGACTTCCCGTGCCCATGCTGTCGACCACGATCGTCTATGCTTCTGCGCATTGCCTCTAGCATGTCCTGTTTGTACATAATATCATCTCGGTCTTCTTGACGTTCATGCCTCTCTCCAAATGTCACGGGCGTAGCAGCATCATTGACATCATTGTCTTCTTCCGATTCATCCTTTGCATCCGGCATCACAACTGACGAAAAATGTCCAAAGCCTCGATTGGACCACTCCCTCATGCAATCGCTTTCTACATTCCACTCCGTATCAATCACGTGGGTTGTGCGATTCGGTGTATTTACATTTCTACCTAGAACTGTGCGCCAGTCCACTTCTTTGTGGAGTACAATCTCTGCCCAAACCATGGCCATGACCCCATACAACATGATATTTTTTTTCCCCTCTGGTAAACCGGTTGCCTGTCGGATTTCCTTGTATTGTTGCACAAAGTGATTGCTCTTACACGTAGTAGTTTGTCCTTCCCAACAAGGTTGTTGCTGCAGTGCACGGTCTTGATCCCAAAGTTTGGAGATGTGCTTCATTTTGATGTACTTTTTGTATATTGTGGCGTTCTACAGTTTCGTGGGCTCCTCTTCCCATCCAAGTTCTGCTACACAAAATGGATTAGCCCAATCTTCCCAACTCATGTCCTGCGATTTTCCCCTTCTGGCCTTCCGACGTTTTCTCCAGGGTGTTCCATGCGGTATAGTGACCTTGTTTAAAATGAAAAGAACCGATTACAAATTTTAAATCACGTTGTCAAATACACAGATAAAGACTATAGGAGTTCCACCGCGTGAATGAGTCAATTGAACAAGACCATTCGAACCCCCACTATATAAGTGGAAATTAAATGCAAGAAATACTTTAATATCCAAGCACAGCCATTCACACACCTAGCTAGAAGGGGCGCATAGATTCCCGAAGGCACTGGTTCACCTACTCCGGAAGGGAATGGACTATGAAGAAATGAGCCGTCCGCTCTGCTATTTATGCAGTCGGACGAGGGACTAGCGGACCAGCCAAGGTGGCCGCATTGGACAGCAAAATGACGGACCTGAAGATCTAGCGGACCACATGCGTCGGCCGCTGAATCACACGGTCACCGACAAAGGGCGGACGGAGATTGCGGTCGGCGCACGCAATTTGCGGACGGCTGTGCGGTTAGAAGGACGGGCGGACGACGGGCGAGCGGGCCGTTGGACGGCCGGTTTGTTTAAGCACAACAATTTCGAAAAAGAAAAAGAAAAAGAAAATCGTAGAAATGGTTGAAGGTGTTCTTCATTGTGATCACGATTCCCAATTTCACAACTACTCCTCTTCATGTCAATAATTTTCTGGCTTTACATACTAAGAGACGGCATTCAGGAAATTTATAGCCTTTTTTTTTCCTTTATCATTTTGCACATTTCACTTCCATGGATACGTAGCATCACGTATTCACGTAGAAAAAGTTTTCACTGCTTAGAATTAAATGTCAGCATTTTGCCCTCCAAAATTTACTAAATTAGATCACTCTAAATTTTAAATACATTTTCCTTTTGTAACCTTGTACAGCTACCCTTTCGAGCAATTCACCATGATGGGACAATAACACTAATTCAAATTCTCAATTATAATCTACCAAAACTTGTGATACCTTTATACAAAATTTGCATCTTCAAAGAACTGCAGGGTAATAGTTTGTTTCTGTAAAAGTGAAATGTGCTTATTTTTGTTTCAAAAATATTTACAAACGCAAATTCAAAAAATTTGTCACCAATATTTTCCAATTATGATTTTTGTACTGTTATGGAAAGAAAATGAGACAATATTTTCCAAATCAAGCAAATGCCAATTTGCTTTTTTGAAATGGAAATTATCTGTGCTCGTGAAAATTGCATACACAATATATTTCGTAAGATGGTTCTCAAAAGCGGCTCTACAAAGGTTACAATTTCAAGAATATTTTTAGAAGTTCAAACTGCAGTTCACTTACTTTCTAGAGCATAGAACATGTCATAGATGAATTCTCCATATAAATGTTATTCAATGTCATCGTTCCTTAAATATGAAGCATTCAATAATTTTTCTATATTCAAATACTATCTAATGATTTTTGTACATGTGAAAATCAAGTTTTCATATGCTGGAATTTCTTTTGCGAATTCTCAATTGAAATGTTTAATATGAAAAATTTGAAGTTTATGGTGTGCACTATAAAAAACCCCATAAATGGCCGTTGAAGTAATTTTAAAATGCAGGAAACCATTTAAAAACCATAATTATCCAACTTTAAATGCTAATATCTTCCATTTGGACCGCTCAAATTTTGCACAATCTATGATATGTTTGGTTGCAGGTGCATTGCTTCTACAATGCAACGGTCTTGCACTTCGTGCGAATTCTTGTTGCAATGAGGTTGACTTTATTAGCTTCCTACCAAGCATTTGCAAGCGGGGAGCTTGGAAAACTGGAGTTGAGTCTGCTTCGTAGAGGTTCACTCCATTCTTTTCCCAACTTCATGCCACATGTACTTTGCCCTATGTTGGATATGGGTGATTGTCCATTTCTCCATTTTTCCTATATTTGTTATGGCTTTTGTCATTGACAGTTTACAAGTTGAAATTTCATTTATAGGCCTATAGGGTTTAGGGTGAAGGAAAATAAATCCAATTACCATTTTGGCATATGATGCCAATTTTTGAACCATTTTTGGTAGTGAAATGGAATCTTGCTTGTTTTCACCTTCAAATAATGCGGAGCACGACGTTTACGCAATTCAAAGTACATTAGGTTACATGAACCGGCATATTTGCAAATTTAAATTGAGCAAATGCATCTTCTAATAAAATGAAATAATAATACTGTCTAGTGCTTGTATTACGTACCTTGCTATTGAAGATGTGAATGTATTTTACAACATAGTTGGAAATGACCACGTTCGATATTGTCGCATGTTCCACATCTGTACATGGCTACAATGTTAGTCAATGGAAGCCAAAAATAAATCATAGCAATAAATGAGTAAGTTAGTGAACTTTGTATTGAACATATTTGTAATGAAATCATTTCACTTTATTGGATGTTACTAGGTTTTAGGATATGCCACAAGTTCGTGTAATAGTGGATATATTATTTTTAATTCAATTGTTGCTTCGTAGTTGAAGTTCCGTTCAATTTTAGCTAGCACTGTAGATTGGAGTGGAGCAAAAAATTATCATATGAAATCAAAATGAATTCTGTTCCATTTTGTATAGTTTTCTATTATATTTGTGTCTACACTTGAAACTCTAATTCATTCTAATTGGACTTCTCATTCAAAATTTGGAGACAACCTTTGTATCTCTGCCAATCTCAGCAAGAGCTTCAAAATAGAGATCATTGGATTGGTGTATGAAACGGTGAAGTCCTCATTCAATTTATTTATTTTTTGCAATTCACCATGATGAATGGGGTTTGAATGTTTGATGAGCTTGGTAGAACGATCCTTTTCGGGGGGGCAAATCAATGAAATACATATGCACTACAAACAATATCCCCATTAAAATTCGTACAACAACGTCACCATTGGGAATTTTCTGTTCCAAATCTTTTTCAAGGGTACAAATGGTTTCTTCTGCCCTTCACTGTGGCACATAGACTTATTTTAACAAATCTTGATGACTAAAAATTAAGTTTGTATTCTCTCTTTTTTTGGTTCCTTCATGTTCAACTTCAATATTGCAACTTCAAACGATTAAAAGCCCAAAAGTGTAGTCCTACACTAGTTACAAACTACATTTGCAATTGGGATGAAAGTATCGTTCAATTGACGCATGTAAGGTTGACCTTTTTTTTTTCAAACATACGTATATAGTGTAGTATAATTTCCTATGGTTAGATGTGTCCAAAAAAGCAGATTTCAGTTTTCTGGCTCTTCCAAATAAAAATGGGAGGTCTATATTTTCTTGGGATTCAAGGAACAAATGCCGGACCATTGCATTTCAAAATAAATGAATTTTCATTGAAAGAAGCCTTCATTGTGTAGGAATTAAGAAAATTTCTATTTGACCCTATTCCTAATACCGCAACAAAGTTTCTGCTAACTAATGTGAGGTTCGATGTTTGGTATTAAAAAAAAATGCAATGCATCATTCCATTTCTTCCAAAAGAACTAAAACTAAATGTAACAAAAAGTTAGTTTTCTGTGTTTAGTATTCACTGTACTCAATGTCTATTATGTAAGGTTTAGGGTATAGGATTAGAGTTTAGGGTATAGGGTTTAGGGCATAGGATTTATTATTTAATTGAAAATTAAAATATGTGAAAGAATAGCTGAAATTACCCTTCACTGCATTATAGGTACATTGGATGCTTGTGGAATGAAGTAGCATTGTTTAAAGTCCCATCTGAAATTAGTAGAATCTAATGTTCAGACAAAGTTGGACTTTGAAAGCAGTCAACTAAGTTGAACAATAAAAAAAGACTGCAGCGAACGAAGACGCAATACGACGGGCGGTTGGTCGGGGCAATTGGCCGGTGTGGCCGTTTGGTCGGTCGGGGACGGGGCGATTGCAAGCGGAGGCCCTCGGCGGTCGGGGCGTCCCTCGCCGTCTGCCGCTCGACTGCTGCGGTTGCCGAAAGCGGTCGGCCCGTGGTCGGCACCGAGTTGGCGCGGACGGCCCCGCCTGCGTCCGCTGCCAAAGCAGTCCGCGCGGCGGTCGCGGTTTAGGTTTAGGGTCGGTCAGGTATAAGGGGGGACGACCTCCTCGGACTTCCTCACTTCTTCTTTCCTCCGACGCCAAGTTGGTTGTGCTACTATTGCTATAAGCGCCAGTTGCTCCTACATAGTGGAGAGTTGGGGTCATTGAGCTTTCATTACTGGTTTCTTTTCACAAATGCACTTGTGCACAGATATTGGAGGTCATTGGCGTGCAAAATTTATTTAATTTCAAGTACCCACAATTTGAATTTGCCAATCATGACGGGTGAAGGTGTTGCGCGTATTGATGGGATAACTTTAGTCGCTGAAAAAAACAAAAAGGTTAAACCAAAGGGAGCAAAACATGAGCTTCACTACGACATTTTAGATGATTCGAACATCAAAGCCAAGAGCCATTAGGAGGAAGAAGCAGCAAAGTACTAGACGTCCAAACTCTGCAGGCAATATATAAAAATGTACCACATTGACAAGTTGTGGCCTCGGGATTCGCATGACAGTCACACAAAGGCTTTTGGTTGTAAGCCGTTGACTTGCAACAACAATAATTTTGTCCATCGATTGAAGGAAGTGTGGCGGGCCCTCTTTGGAGACAAGGCAATGAGTAAGGGGTACATAAACTACAGTTTGGTGTATATGGTGTACGTGGAATTCATATTGAACCGCAAGGTGGATTGGAGCACGTTTTCGACGACAACGCAGGCTCCACTTTTGATTGGAAAAGATGAAATAGATATTCCGCATGTGCCCAATCCTGAGGCAGAACGAGAAAAAGTATTAAAAAATACTATAGGGTGGAAGCACACTAATAGGAGCCACTCGTAGACGTTATTGAGGTGCTTATAGAGGTCCTTAATGGAATATTCCACCAAACAATTGTCGCTTATTCATTTAAAATAGTCTTTAAGTCCTTTGTAATGGATTCTTATTGCAATATTCTACCAAAAATTGTTGTTTATTAATCTAAAATAGTCTTTAAATCATCTATAATGGGTCCTTATTGAATCCAATTAAGTAGTGGTTACAGCTACATTTTTTTCCTTTTGATACTTAAAAATTTAACATAATTAAATTTTTTTTACATTATGTCATGTAGCCATAACTAAAAACAATGCTCTACAAAAAAAATTCATATTTCAACTTATATTCAAGAGTTAGAATGAAGATTCTTAAAAAAAAGCAGTGGGTTACATCCAAGTTGGCTCCTATTAGTGTGCTTCCACCCTATAGCCTTTGTGTCCGAGGCCTTGGAGGAAACAAGTGATTCATTACAATTTGGTTCTCCAGCAGAATTGAACAATGCCTCTTTGGTAGGTGCAGAAAGAGAGGTATTCTCGACTCCTCTAACGAAAATGAGCAATGTTTTCGTAGGAGGTGCGGAAGGAGAGGTCTTCTCAACTCCCCCAATAACCGTCTGCACTACTACTGTGGGAGGTGCAAAAGGAAAGGTGTCCTTAAATCCCCAAAGGACCGTGAGTAGTGCTCCTGTGGGAGGTGCAAAAGAAAAGGTGTTCTCTACTCCCCTAACGATCGTGAGCAGTGTAGGTGTGGGAGGTGCAGAAAAAAAGGTCCTTCCAACTCCCCTATCGAAATTGAGCAATGCGGTCATGGGAGGTGCAATAGGAGAGGTCTTCTCAACTTCCCAAACGAAAGTAAGCAGTGCCTCCTTGAGAGGTGCAAAGGGAGAGTTGTTTTTCACTCCGCAAACAAAACAAAGTAGTGTCTTCTCGTTTGCTACGATGGGAGAGGGGTTGACATCCGCCCCAATTTTGGCAACCGTACTAGGTCAAAAGATACCTCCAAAGAAGTACAACTTTGCAATACAAAACAAGGCACCTTCTTTACCACAAAAAGAGGTCGGTGCCAAAGAAGTGGCAAAGGCGTATGCCAAAATTGATAGTCTTATAGAGAGCAATGCTCTAGACCCCCTAATGTACACACCTCTTTCTACTTCCTTGCCAATGAGTCCAGTCATAAGCCCAGAAATGGAGGTGCAACCGCCACAAAGAAACGGAAAAGAACATGAGGACGTGGCCAAAAATTCTACCATTGATGGTACAGAGATTTGCAACAAGCATCCGCATTTGTCAGGCATGAGTGATCGCGCTCTTTGGCAATTTTGTCAAGTGCCAAGTGCTGACGAACTAGAGTATTTGCTGGAGTGTGATGAGCGTTTGAAAAATTATGAAGAAGACACACCCGCCAAAAGCCCAAACAACGAGGCCGGTAGTTCTACATTTCATCCAGGGGGAGCTACTAGGCCGTCCATTGCAGAAATTGCTTACCAATTGACATGTTCAGCTCGTATCGTAACTCAAACTGTCCCCAAGCTTATTGAGTTGGCTTTGGAATTTTCTAGAATGTCGCCTGCACTTCTGACTAGTGCCTTGTCTTTTATGGATTTCACTAAGTCTTGGGTGCCAATTCTTAACAACAAAGTGAGCTAAACAAACACTTTCAGTGGCTTCGAGTCAAAGAATATGAAGTTGAGGGCAAAGTGTAAGGACTTGACACGCAAGTGGGAGATGGAGACTTAGAAGCTTGTGAAGGGCAAGAATGCTGAAGTGCTTGCACAGGTGGATGTAATTGACCAATTAGACAAGGTTATCACTTAGTTGTGTGAAATGAGATCCACCAAAACCAAACCTCGAGCAGTGCCGCTGGACCGCCTGGACGAGATAGCGAAAGCTGGTCCGTTGAAGCCGCCTAAGGTAGTGTATTTGGATGACGATGAAGACACCCGCAAATGGAAAGTGAAGAACGTTTCGCCATTTTGGAGCCTAACCCAACTAGCATAGATGCTTCCATGCAAACTAAAGGCCATGAGTTTGAAGAGCTGAAGCAGAAATTGGAGGAGGCAATCCAAAAAAAAGTGCTTGTGCAGTTGGAGTTGGAACGATTGAAAGAAACTCTTCACATGGACGACTACATGCCTACGAGCGGATTGGAAGATAGATGGTTGGCGTGGATACAAAAACTAAAAGACAAGCCCTCCATGATATCACAAGCAATGCAAAACGTCCAAAAACTGGCAAGGAATTCGGATGAAGATTGCAATGCCATTTTGACGTCTTTAAAAAGGTTCAAGAATGCGTTCGATGAACGTACGGGGAATTACACCAAAATAACATGTTGGGGAGACATGGATGCCATGTTTGAGCGGTTGAATCACACGAAGAAAGAACCACAGCCTAAGAGTGTGAATTGGTCCTTCGAAGCAGAGGAAGGATGGGTTCCTTACAATACGCTGTCAGCACACATCAAGAAGGAGGACAAGGTAGTAGTGAGTACTTGTGACACAGCCCCAAGCATGTTGGAGAGTTATTGTAGCGCTTGCCTTGGTGTTCTTGGTCTTGAAGGAGCCCTAACTATGGGTCAATGTCACCACACTTTCCATGTGACATGTATAGTCAAAGCATCACTAAGTTGTTCGATTTGTGCGGAGTGCCGTGCTCTTTTGTGCCTTAGATTCTACAAAATGCTTGGAATATGAGAAGTGATGCCCTCCGGCCACAAATACACTCGATGGAACCTTCCACTTGACCAGGGGCCATTCAAATTTCATAATTATTTACATTGGGATAAACCTTTGATATGGGATGCAAGTGAACGGAAGCATGGACTGTACGAAAAGACTGAACAGGCGGAAGATGACTTCATATGGATGACTATAAACAGAGAGGTGGAGTTGCGAGCCCGAGGTTTTGAGGATGGAGAGGCTCGTGAATTGTTTTGTCGCAACATGGGGGGGCATTAGAGCGTGCAACACAAAAAGTTCTTCCGATTTCCCAAGAAGGAAGTGAAGAAAGGGCTAGATGGGAAATGGATAGAGGTGGAGCATTCGAAAGAGTTCAATGACCAGTACAACACGTATAACCACGTTCTAATAGGCAAGGCCCTTTTTTTTTTATTGAAGTTGGAAGAAGCTGCAACATTTCGTGCTCCTATAGAAATAGGTGGGCAAACAAGTACAGAGCATGCATTAGTGGATGTAATGGGGGCATTCGATAGGAGGATGGCCGACATTGTAGGTCAATGGAGAGCATTCTTGCTAGAAAGAGACCGACCGAGCAAATTACAGTTGAAAAGTGATGACGAAGTAGTCTAGGCAATGGTAGATCAAATAGATAGTGCTTTGAGAGCTTTGAAGGTAGAAGAAGTGTATTTGACTCCTACGAGGAATAAAAAACGCAAAAGGATTGAAAAAGAGGATAACCATTCTCCACAGTCAAAATGGCTATTTTCTATGGTTGACGTGGAAGTGCGAAGTGGAGGGTCCATCGTCCGCCCGTCAACAGCGGGAAACTCGCCAAGGTAGTAGACGACGCTTGGCTCAAGAAGTGACGTCTCCTATTTTGGGAGAGGGTAGCGGCAGGTGATTAGAACTTGTAGGGAATTTTTTTTCTCTCTTAAAATGCAACTATAAATAATATAGTAACTGCTGTTTTGATGGTACAAGGATTGAGTAGTACTAAGTCAATGCACTTATGGTATGTCAGGAGTTCTTTATAACATATAAATGTCTATGCAATGGAAACGTGTTTTGATTTGGAATTTTGTCAACAATGTATTTTGTGTCCTTTGCGTACAAGATAATTTTACATCCATAGTTATTAAATGCATGTAATGCCATGCATATGTACCATAGAATTGCATTCCTTTTTGTCCAGTTTCATTGCTCAAAGGCGTAAATAAAAAATGTGAATGAAATATGAACAAACAAGACCCTCAGTCCTAGGTAAAAGCTTTGATTAATAACTACAAATATGTTTATATAATACTCCCACTCGAAGTAGAATTCAATTTGTAACTATTAATTAGAGCTCAGCATTGAATACAAATACATCAACATAAGATTTGAACCCGTGACCTCTTGGAGACCAATAATCAAACTAGCCCCTAGGTGGTCGCACCCTAAAATGCCTGCTATGGCCTGAATGCACTAGACAGATTGTCTTACCCCAGTTACAACCATTTGCGATCGACCGTCCCACTGGCGACTGCCGTTCCGTCCGCGCGCCGCCCGTCGGCCCTGACCGAACGAGCTTCGGCCACGCACCCGTCCGCTTGGCCATCTGCGCACCTGACCACCCGATTGTCCTATCCGCGCCGAAGGCCGCCTCATCGGACAGTCAGGATTTACTGGCCATTGGGATTCCTCTTTAATGATCGTGGCCAGCTGCACAAGGTTGAAGAGTATAAGTGGGAGGAAGAAGGTATGTCAAAGCACTCTTGAGAAACTGAACACTAAGATTTCCAAGGGCTAGGAGCTACAATTTTTTGTGTCCCTTACTTGGTAATGCATAGTTCAGTGGACGGGGGGGCCTTGAATTTTCAAGGCTTTGTGCACGCAGTGCTTGTTACCTTTTGGATATTGTGAACCCAGTGTTTACGTTTTCAACTTGCTTAAAATATAAAAAATTTGAACCTGTCACTATGAGTAAGGACTTCTCCACTTGGTATGGAGTCTTGTTACCAAATAAAGTGCAGTGCAAGGCTTGTCAACTCATCTTCGCCAAAAAACCATGCCGTATATTGAGCCACCTAGGATACCAAGGCACATCAGGCTTTCATGATACCGGGGTCAGCCTTTGTCCTAGGTTGACATCAGAGGTTCAAGTTCTATTTCTTCGTCGTGAAGAGAAATTTCCACAGCGGCCCGCGGCCATTAACAACGTAGATGGCAACAACATGCCTATGGATAGAAACAATTTCTTAAATGGCATGGGCACAACGCGTTCTACGCAGGACGATTCGTGCATGGCACCACAAGAACTTGAGGGTGTGGGTTTAGAAGTAAATCGAACAACTGAAACATCCGGTGAACATAGAACTCCAAGGGCATCTAGTAGTAGGCTGCATAAACAAAGTAGCCTAGCCGATGGCTTTGAAAAAAAAAAACGAAATTTGAATGCAGTATGGGCAAAAATTTTTTACGCGGCAAACATACCATTTGCTGTAGCCCGAAATCCGGCCTTCAAAGAAGCAGTGAAGAAAATGGCAGAGTAGAATCGGCCATACAACCCACCATCGTACCATGAATTACGACACAAGTTGCTAGACCAAGCAAAGGCAGACCTTCAAACAAAGCTCCATAACAGAACCAAAGATAGCGTCAGGAAGTTCAAAGCAACATTGTCTATCAATGGATGGAGTGACGTTTCGAACCGCCCATTAATAAATGCTATGCTAGTCTCTGCTTCAGGGTAGGAATATATTGGGTCGGTGGATACAAAAGGGGTGGAAAAAAAAGAAGAGTATTTGGCGTCTGTGTTGGAGAGATTCATAGAACACGTGGGTCCCTCAATTGTAGTGCAAGTGACTGCGGATAATGCACATGTGAATCCAGCAGGGTGGAATTTGGTCTCCACTAGGTATCCACACATGTTTTTTCAAGGGTGCGTGGTGCACGCCTTGAATTTGTTGCTAAAATATTGGGAGAAGTCAAAATGGATTTTGGATTACGTGGAGAAAGCCCATGCTATAGTGAAATTCTTCAAGAGTAGGCAAATGCCGCTTGCCATATTTCGAAAGCACGAGACGAAGTTGAGCTTGTTGTTGCCGGCAAAAACGAGGTTTGCCTCTAATTTTATCATGATTCACCGTTTGTTGAAGGTTAAACAAGCATTACAACAAAGTGTGGTGGATCCACAATAGGTTGGATACGTGTGGAAGTTGAAAGACACCCAAAAAACGAAGCCGTGCTCGAAGTCTCAAGCTGTAACCTAATTCATTTTGAATGATCATTTCTGGGAACGTTTGATGTATATTAAGGAAGTAGTGGGTCCAGTTGTGTGTGCTCTACGTGATTTGGATGCCAAGATACCATGCATGGGCAAGGTCTTGCATCTTATGAGAGGTTTACAGAAACATGTCTTCTCTTTACAAGGCCTGCCTTTTAAATTGTCTGTAAATCGAGCCGAACGATTGCAGACCTTGTTCTTGAAGCGATACAAAATGGGGGAGAAAGATCTACACTATGTAGGAGCACTTCTAAACCCCTATTTGCTTTATGATAAGGAATTGGCCCACAATACAGAAGCAATGAAGGCATGCAAGCGGGTTATTCAAAGAATATGTAAACTAGGAGAGTATGTGATGGTGGTGAAGGAATTTGTAGCCTTTCGATATAGAACCCCTCCGTTCCATAACATGTTGAATCCTAATGAACAAATGTTGTGGACACATGCTTGGTGGGATTTTGAGGGTGCATGCGGGAAGCTCATTGCTCCAATTGCCAAGAGGATATTAGCCCAACCGGTATCATCATCTTCATACAAATGAAATTGGAGTAGCTATTCGTTTGTTCACAACAAATCTTGAAACAAGTTGAAGACATAGAGAGCAGTAGATTTGGTGTATGTGTACACCAATTCAAAAGTCTTGGCCGCATTGAAGGTACATGATGAGAAGAAGTGGTACAAGGACAACGTAGAGTCCGAGGATTCAGAGGGGCCTATCTCAGAAGACAAAGAAGAGGTTGACAACGACGGACTTCAAATTAATGATGGGGACAGTGGTTTAAATGAGGACAACAGCGCGGATGATGAAGATTATGGCATTAGTGAGGATGAGGCCCAAATTCCCATAGCCAAATTTGTAGATGGAACCAAGTTTCTCAGTAGCCAAAACCTTGTACCAGAAAGGGAAGGTAGCTACATAGAGGTAGCGGTGGCAAATGAGACAACTATAGCCAATGATGGGACTGGAAAATTGGATGAAGTTCTTCAAACTTCAAAGGCTACATCCGCGGCAATGGGACAAGTGCAAGAGAGGGACACACAGAATGGCACAACACAGTTTGAGCTCAATGTCTCAATGAACGTGGACAATGCTTCGGTCCCATGTACTGTGGTATTGCCAAACCACAATAGTGTCGAACCAAGTACTGCAAATGATGCAGGAACCGAAGTTCAAGAGAATGTTGATCCTGGTTTGATACATGGGTCTAGGAGCCCAATTTGGGTGAACTACGACAAAGGCAAGAAGCACGTCAGGCAAGATCCTCAAGTACCACCATGTAGCGGTCTTCCGCATGCAGTGTCAAAAACAGTTGCAACAACTGTGTGTAGTTTGGGAAGCTCTGGCCGTTGGGGCTGTATTGTGAAGATGTCAAAAAAATTACAGCCTTGCATCAATTCAAATGAAACGAAGTCACCATCCAACGGTGATGAGGAGGACAAAACATTGGGTGAAATGCTTGTTCGGGAATCTAGCCGTGCACCGCCACAACGTTCAACCAAATCATCGACCCCTACACGGCTGTCTATGAATGCAATGAAGGTAAACATTCAAGGAAGGGTCGGAGTATTGAAGTTGGAGGCGAAACATTCCATCAAATCCAAAAACAAAAGCGAAATGCAACCGTTTGCAGCGAGCCCAAGAAGACGACAAAACACAGGTAGAATCCCCCTTGATGCACGTCTTCCTGTTCCACAAAAGAAAATGATGAGTGTTTCCCTCAAGGAAGATAAAATGAAGGCTATATTGAAAGTAAAGAAAGAAAAGAACAAAGGCAAACAAAGGAGATCAAGTACGTTTAGTCAAGTTCATAAGGGAGGAGTGATAGTTCTAAATTCTTCATTGGACGACATAGCAAACACATCCGACAATGAAGACATTGGATGGGAAAATGCAAGAGATTGTAGCGGGGCTGAGATGAAAGGAAATAGTGATTACAGGCCTTAGCAAATAAGAATTGTAGAATTGTTGTCATAGGAGACTTGCGCACTCAGATGCATTGAGCACGTGAAGAGAATGGATTGGTAGAACTTTTCATTGTAGTACTTTTTTGCTTAATGATGTAGAAAATGTCATTACAAATTGTGTATTCCAAAACCGTTTAGACAAAATCCAATAAAGCTTCATTGTGTTTTTCCTTTCTTTAATGAGGCATTATGTACTGCAAAATGCGTATAGAATGCCAAAGATATTGTTTGTAATTGTTGTAGTACGTGGAAAAATGTAAGCATTCACATATGAAAAGGCATGATTCTTTCAAATGTGGGCCATTAAAGGACCGGGCCCATTTTCTTCCCCATTTTTTTTAATTCACTAGAAGATGAATTTCTAATTGTAACAAATTGAATATGTTAGTGAATTCTAAATCCTAGATGTAATTACATCTTCTTAAAATAAATGCAAGCCTTCGCGTATGGAAATGGATGACATTTTCAAGTTTTGGCCATTAAGGGGTCAAGGCCCATTTCCTTTCCCATTTTTTTTAATTGAAAGGAAGATGAACTTGGAATGGTAATAAATTGAATATTTTAGTGAAATCTAAATCCTAGGGATAATGACATCTTCGTTCCAAAAATGATTCATCAACGTATGGAAATGCATGATTCTTTCAAATGTGGGCCATTAAGGGGCCAAGGCCCATTTTCTTCCCCACTTTTTTTAATTGAAAAGAAGATGAATTTGGAAAGGTAATAAATTGAATATTTTAGTGAAATCTAAATCGTAGGTGTAATTACATCTTCTTAAAATAAATGTAAGCCTTCACGTATAGAAATGGATGACATTTTCAAGTTTTGGCCATTAAGGGGCCAAGGCCCATTTCCTTCCCCATTTTTTTAATTGAAAAGAAGATGAATTCGGAATGGTAACAAATTGAATGTTGTAGTGAAATCTAAATCCTAGGGGTAATGACAGATGTCTCTTTAAAATAAATGTAAGCCTTCACGTATGGAAATGCATGATTCTTTCAAATGTGAGCCATTAAGGGACCGGGCCCATTTTAATCCCCATTTTTTTTAATTCACAAGAAGATGAATTTGGAATGGTAACAAATTGAATGTTGTAGTGAAATCTAAATCCTAGGGGTAATGACATCTTCTTTCCAAAAATGTAAGCCTTCACATATGGAAATGCATAATTCTTTTGAATGTGGGCCATTAAGGGACCGGGCACATTTTATTCCCCATTTTGTTTAATTCACAAGAAGATGAATTTCTAATGGTGACAAAATGACAAATTAAATATTTTAGTGAAATCTAAATCCTAAGTGTAATTACATCTTCTTAAAATAAATGTAAGCCTTCACGTATTAAAATGGATGACATGTATAAGTTTTGACCATTAAGGGCCAATGCCCATTTCGTTCCCCATTTTCTTTAATTTACAATAAGATGACCTTTGCATAGTAACAAATTGAATATTTTAGTGGAATCTAAATTGTAAGTGTAATTACAACTTCCTTTAAAAAAATGTAAGCCTTTATGTATGGAAATGCATGACATATTCAAATTTGGGCTATTAAGGGGCCAAGGCCCACTTCCTTCTTCATTTTTTCTAATTCTCAACAAGATGTCACATTTCATTCCCGTTTTCATTAATTCAAAGTTTTCATTAATCTCGTTTACTATTTATTATTTTTCCAAAAGCGGCCACTTACACCCGGCCGCCCGCCCGCCCGAGCCGTCGGGACCGACCGACCAAACGTTGGCTACCCCCGACGAACCGCCCGCTCGACTCCCCGACCCCCCGGCCGTCCGCTATACCGGCCGCCATTTACCACGGGATAAATTTTTCGACCGCTAAATTACGAATCGTCCGCTGCGTCCGCTGCGTCCGGACATCTAGAATTCGGACGTGAATTTCGGTCGGACATTTGGATTTGTCAACCTAGGTAGGTGGCCACTAAAGTACAAGCTCAATTTTATTTCCAAATTTTTTTAATTCACGCAGGGATGAATTGAAGTTGGGCACGAACTACATTTTCTTGGGTACCCTAGTATTTGAGAGTATTTATAAGTTGCACATTTCTTTTTGGAGCCATTCATGTACAAATTCCATGATTTTTAATATTGGTGCCTACTACAATATAGACCTCAGTTAATTCTCATTTTTTTTATTCACGTAGGGATGGATTTAAAAGTATGCATGAATGGGATATTTCCATGAATTCTAAAAATTGAGAGTACTTACAACTTATACATTTTTTTTTAGGGTTTTGCAATTAAATTCCATGACTGACTTCTGCTATTGGTGGTCAGTAAATACAGACCTCAATTTATTTCCATTTGTTCTACTTAGAGATGTGTTTATAAAACGCACAAATTGAATGTTCTTGTAGATTCTAATTCTTGAAAATATATACAAGTTTTACATTTTCTTGAGAGGCTTTCATATTCCAACTCCGTGACTATTGATCTTTCTTTCTTATATAGTACAGGGCACATGATATTTGCTTTTTTTTTTAAATATTTGTAGGGACGGATTAAAAATATGTACTAATTGAATATTCATGAATAATAATTCTTGAGAATATTTACAACTTCTACATTTATTTTTGGAGGCTCTCATGTTTTAACTGTGACTTTTGATATTCTTGGCGGCCACTAAAGTACACACCTAGTTCTATTTTAATTTTCTTTTTATCAAGTACATATGGATTTAAATTGGGCATGTTTTGATTAATGTAGTGGACTCACTCATATATTTTTTTTAACATTTCATAAACAAATTTCATGACCTCTAATGTTTAGGGTTAAAAAATATAAGGCACAATTATTTTTATATTTCTTTAATTCACATACAAGATTACTAAGAATGGACACAAATGGAATATCCTTAGAGATTCTAAATCCCTACAAAATTCACAACTTCTACATTTTTTTATAAAGCTTTCACATACATAAATCAAATACTTTTGATATTCTTGGTGATTAAAATGCAGGGCACAATTATTCTCATATATTATTGTGATTCATGTACAAATTCATTAGAAATGGGTACAAATAAAATTTTCTTAGAGATTCCAAAAAATAAATCCCTAAAGTATTTAGAATTTCTCTTGGATTTGGGGGGGGGGTTCACAAGTAAATTCCATGACTTTTGATCATTATTTCAATTGTAGCCATTAAAGTACAAGGCTCGATTTTGTTTCCAATTTTTGGTGGTTGACATACAAATGGATTAAAATTGGGCAATAATTGCATATGCTTGTTGTCGTAGCACACAAAAGTAAAATCCCTCCAGTAGACGTTCTAAAGCGTTTAAAACCGTCTTTTGGGTGACTCGTGTATCGTTCCCTCAGAGATCTGTATCGAACTTCTATAGTGATGACCGGAAACGGATGCGGTAATCACAACAACCACAAGCGAACCGGATTCTAAGATGGGAAGCTAAAAATATACAAATGATTTCTTTCCATCCGATTGGACTATCTCACTTCAGTCCTAATCCGCTCAACAACAACAGGGAAGTGTCTCTACAATATACCACTCCCTTACTCCCAAATACAACTTCTGACTCTAGGATTCAAAACCGGAACTGGAAGGAGTGTCATTACCCTATGCCTCTTCCTGTTTCCGCTCCTGGATCCTCAAAACAAGTAACCGGTTTGAAGTTTAGCCTCTATGTCAGAGGGTTCCGCATATTTTAGTTAAGGAAGGCTGCGTGAATTCCTACCCTTCGATATTTTAGAGTGACTGAAGTTTCACTAAAAAGAAGAAAAATAATAAAACACAAAAAGAAATAGGATCTCGGTTTCTCCTCACAACTAACCCGAAAGCTTAATCCGGATCAGTAGGTCACTTAGGAAACCCCTACTATCCTCACAATACTACAATGACAGATTTTCCCAACCCAAGTTTCTAGGCGGAGTCGCTACTCGGACCGGAAATCGGATACAGGAAACATCTGGGGGCACTCATCTTCTTCCAAAACCTGCAACCATAGCTACCCGCACAAATAATGGTTCTAGCATTACCAGGATACCAACCTAGCATCAAGACTTTTCAGACCAACGCTTGGGATGTGGAAATCAATACGCTTTGCAATGGAAAATGAAAAAGAACACAAGTGTAAGACAAAATTATCCTATCAAAGTCCGGGATGAAACTAACTTCCACCCCTTAAATACCAAACCAAGGGAAATCCTAACTACAGGTCAGAGAATGACATGCGTCATTCACCTAACCTTCAAAATCCTAAATCTAAGTATTAACTGCCTAACAGCCGGTCCTTTTCCTAGAAACCCGGATCCTGCTATCCAAGTACATGCAGCCAGAAAGTAACTAACAGTGGCTTTCTTTTACTTTCCTCTACTTAACTGAACTCCAACTATCTTTAACTTTCCGAAACTGAACTCCTCCTATCTTTAACTTTTCAAAACTGAACTTAACTGAAGTCTACTTTTACTTTCAAACTACAAAAACCGAGTTCCACTTAACTCCTTAACTTAACTTCTAAAAACAAACTCTATCTACTTCTTCTGCCTCTTGGCTGGTGTTTGAGTGGTCTTGGCCACTCCTTTCTTTGCTGACTACGGCTTACTCCTAGTAGGCTTGGACGCTTTCCCTTTTGACGGAGTTGGCAGTTTACCTCTACCCTTTCCATGCGCCGGTTTAGATTCTGGTTCCGATTCCTCTTCGCCTTTTTCGCTCTCCTCTCCTGACTCGGACTGGTCCTCCTCCTTCTCCACATCTTCCGGTATGGTGACTGTTGGCTC
The DNA here is from genome assembly GCA_951799445.1 of Pseudisothecium myosuroides. Taxonomy (NCBI): domain Eukaryota; kingdom Viridiplantae; phylum Streptophyta; class Bryopsida; order Hypnales; family Lembophyllaceae; genus Pseudisothecium; species Pseudisothecium myosuroides. Next base: position 3,867,538 of record OX637297.1, read on the forward strand.
CGGTTTCCGTTTCCGATAACCGGTTTGACCATTCTTGAACTCCTGGAATCCCGGTTAGGATTCGACATAGGTTTCCGGTTTCCAGTTCAAGACAAGAACAACTAAGATCCGTCTTAACCATTTTATCTCTTTTAGAAGATTCGATGGTTACTAATCTAAAACTCTACTAAAATATGTACATAACCCTATAAAACAAAAAAAAAATTGAAAAAAAAATATCTTTAACCTAATTTCATTACAACGTAATAGAATTTGGCGTTATGGGCTTCGACACTTGTGGATTCTAATACTTGAGAGTATTTAGAACTTCCACATTCTATTTTTGAAGGCTTCCACAATTAATTTCTATGACTTCCTATGGTAGTGTTCATTAAAGTACAAGCCCGATTATATTCCCATTTTTTTTGGTAACGTGCGGATAGATTAAAATTACTTAGGATAGAAGTGCACATGCTTGAGAATTCTAATATTTGAGAGTATTTTTAATTTCCAATTTTTTTTTAAAAGGCTTTCACTATTAGGTTCCATGATTTTTGATTTAGGTGGGCACCAAATTACGGCCAAGGTTCATTCACTGTTTTTCTTAATTCACAAGGGGATGGATTAAAATTATTCATAAATTAAATATGTCCATAGATTCTAATGTTTGAAACTGTTTTGAACTTCCACATTGTTTGAAAGAGGCTTTGACTATTGAATTCCATGACCTTTGATGTAGGTGGTCACTAAAGTACGGGTTAGGATGCATTCCCTATTTTCTTAAATTCACATGGGAATGGATTAAAATTACACACAAATTTAATATTTACATGGATCCCAATATTTAAGAGTATTTACAACTTCCACAATTTTGTTAAAGTCGCTTTCACAAGTACATTCCATGACTTTTGATATTGGTGGCACTTAACTGCAGGCCCGCTTTTATTCCACATTTTTTTAATCCACGTGGGGATGGATTAAATTATGCACAAATTTAATAATTCCATGGATCCCAATATTTAAGAGTATTTACAACTTCTACAATTTTATTAGAGTCGCTTTCACAAGTAAATTCCATGACTTCTGATATTGGCGGCACTTAAGTGCAGGCCCGCTTTTATTCCACATTTTTTTAATCTACGTGGGGATGGATTAAATTACGCACAAATTTAATAATTCCATGGATCCTAATATTTAAGAGTATTTACAACTTCTACAATTTTATTAGAGTCGCTTTCACAAGTAAATTCCATGACTTCTGATATTGGCGGCACTTAAGTGCAGGCCTGCTTTTATTCCACATTTTTTTAATCCACGTGGGAATAGATTAAAATTACGCACAAATTTAATAATTCCATGGATCCTAATATTCAACAGTATTTACAACTTCCACATTTTTTTGAAAGAGGCTTGCACAATTAAATTTCATGACTTTTGATATTAGCGGCCACGAAAGTACAGGCCCGCTTCTATTCCAAATTTTTTTTAATCCACATGGAGATGGATTAAAATTATGCACAAATTTAATATTTCTACGGATTCAAATACTCGAGAGTGTTTACAACTTCCACATTTTTTTGAAAGAGGCTTGCACAATAAAATTCCATGACTTTTGATATTGGCAGCCACTAAAGTACAGGCCGATTTCATTCCAAATTTTTTTTATTCATGTGGGGACATATTAAAAATAAGCACAAATTAAATATTTCCATGGATTCAAATATTCAAGAGTATTTACAACTTCCACAATATTGTGGAAGTTGCTTTCAAAATTAAAATCCATGACTTTTGATATTGGCAGCCATTAAAGTACAAGTCCGCTTTTATTGCAAATTTTTTTAATCCATGTGGGGATGGATTAAAATTACGCAAAAATTTAATAGTTTCACAGATTCAAATACTGGAGAGTGTTTAAAACTTTCACATTTTTTTGAAAGAGGCTTGCACAATAAAATTCCATGACTTTTGATATTGGCGGCCACTAAAGTATAAGTCCACTTTTATTCCAAATTTTTTTAATTCACGTGGAGATGGATTAAAATTATACACAAATTTAATATTTGTATAGATCCTAATATTCAAGAGTATTTAGAACTTCTACAATTTTGTTAAAGTCGCTTTCAAAAGTAAGTTCCATGACATTTTTTTGAAGGAGGCTTTTGAAAGTAAATTCCACGACTATTGGATTAGGTGGTTATTAAAGTACAAGATTGGTTTTATTTCCATTTTCTTCTAGTTGATGGAAGATTGGATTAAAAAAAGGCAAGAATTGCATATTGGCATGAATTATTAATACTTCGGAGGGAATACTTACCACTTGAATTTGTAGTTTTTTTTAGAAGACTTTCACACTTAAAATAATGTCTTCTGATATTTGTGGTAATAAAAGTGGAGGACACAATTTATTCCCATTTCTTAATTTGTTTACGTGTAGTTGACTTAAAATTGGTCTTAAAATTGAATATTGGTGTGAACTTTAATTAACACTTGCGAGTGTTTGGCAACTTTGGTATTCTTTTGAAGCCTTTTATAAACCAAGTCTACAATTTTTGTTCTTTGAGTTCATTAAAATACACTCAAAGCATGCTTTACTACCATTTTTTTATTCACGTCGGAATATAAAAAAGAAACAATTACAAATTGACATTAAACTTTATATTTGTTAATATTCTATTTATTTAATAATTATACATTTTTATGTATTTCATTCACATATGAAGTCATTGACTTTTGGAATTTTTTAATTGTTTACTTTGAACCCTAAATCCTAAACCCTAAATCCTAGGGCCCTTCATGAATTTGTGAAGGACTGAAAAGGTTTCCAAAATGTGTTGACAAGCTTAGAATAGTAGTACGCAACATGGGAAGATAACCAATGGACTAGAAAATTGGAATGCATACAAGCAAAATTATTCTCTTCATGTTGGAAATTTTTTAAATTATTTTATTATTGTTAACCATTTTTCAAAAGTAGCCTGGATTCTCTGACAAGTTCTTTGATACTTCGATGGAATTTGTCAGAAAACAGAAATGCAAGAAGAGTATAGCTGTTGGGATAATCCCTTATTTATGTCTAGCTATGTTTGCTGTAGCCACTGTAATTATAGATAGACACGGAAACACGGAAGGCAATCACTTTCCAGCAGCTGAAATCCTTTTTCAGAATGAGGAATGTAGAGTCTTTTTGGAAAGAGAGATTCGACTTCCGATATCAGAACTTCTGCCCAAAGCAATTTTGAAACTCCCTCCATTTCTTCCCGCTGGAGTTCTCCTGCGTACGGATGCTGCTCATTCTCCTCTCGGATGAAGTTTGCTTGCTCATTTTTTTGATCATCCGTGTTTGGTAGTTGGTGTTCACAGGTGGTGTTTGGTGCTAGTAGCTTTTGTTGTTGTTGCTTGCGCTTGCGTAGATTGTGTCACATCCGTATAACCTTGTCGACTCTTGCTTCCAAGTTCTTTGTAAGTGAGCGCAGGTGCGTGTCCGACCAAAAGGATTACCCTTTGACAATGTTGCGTACTTTGGGATGTTTTGGAATTAGGATGACGTTGCCTTGAACAAGCTTTGTATTGCGTGGGGAGATCTGTGAATGCTTGGAAGAGCAATGTTGTCAGGGTAGTGATGTCGAGACCAATTGAAAGTGACAAATTGCTTACAAATTTCTTACATTCAGTTCTTGAATTTGGGCTACAATCATTCATTATTTTGTTCATTGTGCATGTTTCGTTACTGAATGAGGAAGGCTGAGTTTTACCTATAAACACGCCGGTTTTTATAAAATGGGTCATATTAACAAAGTAGACCTAAAATTTAAGTGATATGGATTGGACAATTCAACTCGGTGCAAGTTGAACTGCATTCACAGAGAACACCGCTTCCTAGTATAAGTTGCAACTATTCTACTCAATTCGAGTTGAATTACCCATCTATGAACTAGAGCATTTATCATATCACAAAATAATAAATTTTGCATTGGAGTTAGTTTAACTCGATTCGAGTAGAACTACAGTTACTATGAAAGGTGGAGAACTGTGAACTACGACTTCAAAATAGGTCTTCAATACGGTGATTTAAAATGCTGCAAGTTAAACTGCAGATATCAAACTACGTAATGGAAATTTAACTTGATCCGAGTTGAATTGTAGATTGTAGATTGCACAATGGTAATTCAACATGGTTCGAGTTGAACTATAGATTAATGACTGCATAATGGTAATTTAACATGGTTTGAGTTAAACTGCAGATTGGGAAGTGTTCAATGGTAATTTAACATGGTTCGAGTTGAACTGCAGATAAAGGACTGCATAATGGTAATTTAACATGGTTCGAGTTAAACTGCAAATTGGGAATTGCTCAATAGTAATTTAACGTGGTTTGAGTTGAATTGCAGATAAGGGACTGCACAATGGTAATTTAATATGGTTCAAGTTAAACTATAAATTGGGGACTGCTCAATGGTAATTTAACATGGTTTGAGTTGAACTGCAGATAAGGGACTGCATAATGGTAATTTAACATGGTTCGAGTTAAATTGCAAATTGAGGATTGCTCAATGGTAATTTAACATGGTTCAAGTTGAAATGCAGATAAGGGACTTCATAATGGTAATTTAACATAGTTTGAGTTAAAATGAAGATAGGGGATTGCATAATGGTAATTTATCAAGGTGCAGGTTAAACTGAAGATAGGCGGTTGAATAGTTGTTATTTAACTTGGTAGAAGTTGAATTTCAAATAGGGGACTACATAATGGTAATTTAACATGGTTCGAGTTGAACTGTAGAGAAGGGACTGCATAATGGTAATTTAATATGGTACATGTTAAACTGCAGAGAGAGGAATGTATATTTGTAATTTAATAAGGTACAAGTGAAACTGCAGATAGAGGACTGCATAATGGTAATTTAATATGATGCAAGTTCAACTGAATAAAGGTGGTTGAATAGTTGTAATTTAACATGGTGCAAGTGGATATTGATCTTGATTCCAGTTAAAATGAGGAACATGGATTATGTATAGATATTCTCCGTAATTGCTATTTGAATTGTATATTACAGCATTTGTAATGGTAATTTAACTTGATTCGAGTTAAACTACAGAACGGGGGGTTGTGTGGCCACAGTTCATATCGGTTTGACTAAATCTGAATAACTATACTGATTATCGACAATTGACATTCATAATACTGGAACTTCGCATAGAGTTCTAGCTTAACTTCAGTTATACTTTGTCAAACTCTTGTGAGGGGACTTGTAATTCAACTCGCCTCGAGTTGAAGTGAGGGTACATTGGTTTTGGAATTGAGTGTAATCTATTTTGATTGTTTGGCTATATTGTAATGAAAACTTGCAATTGCAAGTAATTTGTAGTGTGTTCCCACGTCACATCCGAGGCTGCAGAGTGATAATTATTTGTTGTATTCACGATTGGTATTCACCAATAATCATTTTCAGATTCTATGTTAGTAGATACTGGTTTCTTACTTGTTATAGGGATGTTCAAGTCGACTCGAGTTGAGTTACATGAATGGATGTGTGTTTATGTTTGAAACGGAATTGGTACATACTATCATATCAGTCACTGATGTTTATGTGGTCCATGCGCAGACATTATGGAGGCTGCAAGGTAAGTGGTACCAGAGTACTCTTCCGATGAAGGAAAGATTAACAATCTGGCTGAAGATGTTCTCGATATTCCTGACTGTGAAGGCATCCCACGACGTCTTTGGATTACAAAGGTGGTCACCTTGCACAATGCGGCTAGTCTGGTAGTAGCGGAGAAAATTTGTCATAGCGTTAATTCTGACCTCGTTATTGATTTTGATGGTCCCTTGGGAGATTCCCTTGTTGCCGTCCAAATCTCAAAGTACCTGGTTGCTAATGTTGTTCCTGATGATTGGAGGTTGTGGGAGTACGTATCATCCGGAAAGTCCCAATTAGCAATTTAGTGGAGATAAAAGTAGCAGAACTTTTTCAATTTTTGCATTTAAATACCAAGTTAGGACTTAGATATTAGAAATAGAAATTAGTTTCTAGGTAGAAAGGATAAAACTCTAAATAGGTTACGCAGCCTGCCGGAAACCGTAGCCGGAAAGCCGGAAAGTTCCGGAAAGTTCCGGATCGTAGGGACCTACCGCCCAGGTTCCGGCTAGGGAACTTACGGGAACGTTTTTGGCGGCGGGAACTTAGGGTTCCGACAGGTACTTAAACCCCACCGCCAGCCTCATTCAGTCTCTTTTACCCGTGTTCTTCCACGGTGCGTTAGAAGAGAGAAAGAGTGGTGAGTTAGGGCGTGTTAGGGAGAGAAAGGGAGGAAGGTGCCGATTGCACCGGATTGTCCTAGCAGTCGGTGAGATGGTGGAAGCGAGTCGATCCCGGAGGTCGGTAGTCACAGCCCGGGGCGTACGTCCGGTTGTCCCATCGGATCCGGAGCGCCTGAAGGAGTTAGAAGAGGACCTAGAAATCATGGGGTGTTTAGGATTGGTAAAACGTCCATGGAACGTCCGGAGTGAAGAGATGATTGATGAGCTGGTTTCCGGAGTAGGTAATCAGTTCGATTTGACGATTAGGGGTCGATCTAGGGCCTGGACTCCGGAGTTGTGGGCGAAGGCATACTTTACGCCGAGCAGGGGTTCCGGAATGGCGTCCCGGACGGATACTTACGCCGTGGAGGTATTCCGGAGTCATGCGGATTCCAAGGAGGGAAACACTGCGAGTGATTGTAAGAGTCCCCGGGATGGGCAGTTGTTAGCATTCCTCATCCCTATCTTGTATCCGGAAAAGCCCACCCGGATTACAATGACCGTGGCAAACACCATTTTCGGAGCGCTGGGAGATAGAGAGAATCCGGCTCCCAGGCCGGTCAGCTGGGGAGTGATCATTCACTCCGTAGTGGAAAAGTTAGCGGTCAATATCGCGAACAAGAAGTCAAGTCCGATTAGCCCCTATCTTTTTCATCTGTATCACTCCGAGGATGCACTGGCCGGACCGGAAATGACCATATACCGGAAGGGCGAGAATTTGTTGAGGTATGGACTTCCCGCAGAAGATGAACCGGATGAGCTCAAGCCGGAAGAAGAGGAACCAGAACCGGAGTAGACATCACCAAACGTTGGAGGGACGCGCCGGAAATCGACTGATCGGGGTGCGCGGGGGAAGCAAGAAGCCGAGGAGGAAGAGAAGCCCCGAGAACCACTTCCGGAAACAGATCAGCTAGAGGCCACCATCAAATGGCTGTTAGCTACCCGGGCACAGAATGAGCGAATGTCGGCGCTGATCCGGCAAATGTGCGAGAAATTGGGTGTGAAGGAAGAAACCCAAATCCTGGTGACGTTGGCGGAAAGGCCAGATCCGGAAGCGGTGAAGCAGCTGGAGGACCGGATTCTGACCTTGGAGCAAGAACGGGACCGGTTTCGAGAACAAGCTGCGTGGTCGGAGAAGGAGAGGATGGCCGCTGAAACAAAAGAGGGAGAAGCCCTCGATCTGGTCCGGAATGTCAGAAGTCTGTTTGACACTCCGGCGGATATTCTTGCCAGAGCTACACTCTGGAATAATCACATGGTGAAGGATGGTCACGTGGCGGGATCGAAGGTGGTGAGCATCCTTGTGGATTTTGAAGTCCGGATTGAGGGAATGCTCAAGGAAGTCCGGCAACTGTTGGGAAACTTGGATCCGCTTGAGGGGTTAGACCAAGGCCTTTTTGACCTAGGTCAGGATCTCCAAGAAGGAGGGGCACAGAACCAGCCTTCTCCGGCAAAGAGCAAGACAATCGCCGGAACGTCGCAAGCCGGAACAGCATCGGCACAGAAGAGGAGGTCGCTGGTGAAGCAGTTTGCAGCCTCCACTCCAGTAAAAGATGTTGTCTTAGGCGTCCCAGTCGGAAGAACTGCGTCCGTAGCAAATCTGTTCCCCGACAGACCGGTGGGTTCTACTTTCCGGGAACCAGCTTTACCCGGAATGGTGTTGAATCCAGCCCGGACGGATCCGGTGAGTTTCACCCACATGCTCCAGCCCTTTCTCCAGACACCGCCACCGTCCCAGCTCATTGATCTTACTGTTCCGAAACCAAGGGGACGACGGCTACTGAGCGAGACGGACCCGGAATCGGAAGAGGGGGATACGACTCAATCGGAGGAGGAAGAGTTGCAGCCTCCCCGGACCAGGTCGAAGACGAAGAACACCCCACCCCAAAAGACAGGTGGATCGCCAGCTCAGGGTGGCACGTCTGTAAAGAAGGCTAAGAGAAATAAATGACTATCTAGGGTAGCAGTAGCAGTAATTGTAGTTAGGATTCTTACCAGGATGGTAGTTCCGGAACCGGATTTTCCGGATGTAGGCCCAGTAGTTCCGGACTTTTAGGAGTTAAACGGTTTTGCAGTTTTCCCGGAACGGTCTTCAGGGCCGTTGTTTTTTTGCTTTTTAGTTGGCCGTTGGCCGGTTTTCTGGTGGCCGTTTGGGCTGCCTTTTTGTGGGTTTTTAAGGGCAGGCCGGTTTGTTGGCCTGTCATTCCTTTTTCCTTGTTCATTTAATCTAAAGCATTCAGGAAAGCACTCGTTGGATTATTCTCTTGCGTATCGCGTCTATAGTCACTTGTGTGGATGTGTAAGTGAGAGTGTGCAAGGGGGAGGAGTCCGGATTCGTGGACTGCCGGATTAGGCTAAGTGTGTCTTGCAGATGAGTTTTTAGACTTGCGCAGTGAGAAAGTGGCGCCTTTAAAACGCTGGTACGGTAATCCGGTGGAGACCAAGGAGTGGTTCGGAAGCTAGTCCGGAATTCGCAGGGGCGATTCCGTGCGGAGATAGGCAACCGCCAGAGGAATATTTCCACCCGTCCGGAAGGCTAGTCAACCTCATGAGCGGTCGAGAGCTAGGAAGTCATTCCCTTAGTTCCGGAAGTCCGGTATCCGTCGTTGTAGTAAGGAGGACCTAACGCTACCCTGTGTGACCAGCTTTCCGGATAGGCCATCCGGAATGTTGTGAGGAGGCCACCCTGTTTACTCAACTAGATTTATTCTTGGGTTGTGTTTTGTTTTATGTTATTAGAGTTTATGTCAGATACGGAGTGGTGCAGTTCCCTATCCCTCGGAAAGAGCAAGTGAGGAACCCTCTGAGGGTAAAACAGAGGTATCGAAAACCAACTTGTTAGAAAGACGGAACCGGAATATTGGATAGGGCCGGATCCGGAAGAGAATCCGGAAAGGAAGTAGTTCCGGAAAAGTGTTTGTGTGTTGAAAGGACCCCTCTCAAGGTGGTCAAAGTCCGGAAACTTAGAGGTCTCGAGAAACTAATTTTGAAGCAACGTCTGGAATCTCCTGGGACGATAACTTGTGTCATCTTAGCACGTTTTTGTGGTTAAAGATACTTACACCTAGATTACGCGTACGACAGAGGTACTCTTTACGAGCATGGCCGATTAAACCTGTGTACTTGAATGGGGCAAGTACGACCATCGACAAGCCAACCGTGATCATGACCTTAGGGACGAATACAACTGTATAAAGCCAGCCGTGATGCTTGCAAGAGGCTAGCTTTATACGATTTTATATATTTTTTTGCATACCCACAAATGATTTTATACGATTTTACATGTTTTTTATAGAGTAGATGGTATATTTTGGAATATTAAGAATGATTTGATTTCATTGATTTGTATGGGAACATCTATTTTATATTGTACAAAGTACTTTGCAGAGCAAGTGCTTTTATACGTAGTATTTAATATATTTACCATTACACTATACATTTATTTCTATCTCTATTGACATCATTTTTGTTATGTGTGTACCTTAAAAATAAATTGGAAATAGAATACGAGTGCAAAACTGGGTAGTAAGACCACTTTTTATTTTGTTAACACATTAAGCACTTGTCACAATTCTGGGAATGGGACTGGTTAATTGTTACCACTTTCCTACTTGCAAAGCTCACTAAGCAACACCAAGTCATGTACATCTCATAGCCGCTTATACGAAGTCAATGGGAATCAAACCCGGACCGCCTAAATGAGATTAATAGCCTCTTACAACCAACCGTTTAGCTCATGACTTGGTGTCACTACTAGAGAAAGGGGTATTTTAAGCGCATTTTTCAGTCAAAAAATGCATACTTAAAGTGCAAGTCTTTTAAGTAATTTTTACTTAAAATGTTGTGTCTAGGACGCGCCTTAAAGGACAATTCACAAGTGAAGCATAAGACTGAAAGACTCCAACAACAACGTGTGAATTAAATTCAAGCTTTCAAATTTCATCTAGGGTTATCAGCATCCAAGGCTGCCATCCAAAAGCAAATTTAGTCAAACTCAATCTTGAGGTGAAGAACACAAATAGGCATAAAATCCAGAACATTATGATCAACATTTGTTGAAATTATATGAAGAACCCAATATCAGATTCAAACCCTAAATCCAAATTCAAGCATATCAATATGCAAGACATGAAAGATAGAGTGTTATCTGCATCACAAGAACAAGAAAATATAACAAGGGACTGAAGAAAATGGCTCCAACCATTCAAGTGGAGAGAATGAAACTGCTAGGGAAAAGAAAATAAAAAATAAAGTACCATGTTCTTCGACAAAAAAAATGACGCACACCACCGAAACTGGCATTGGATACAAGACACCGCCTATTGCTTAGGAGCAGGAACAATTAAGAAAGACAACAAAGCACAGAAGGAAGAGACGCACCTTATGCCATGGAGGAGCCTTGATATGAAGAAACTTGAATTCTGTGTAATTGGGATTCATACACTTGATCTCCTCACGAGTGGAAGTCCCCAACACTTATCACACAACAACACTTCGGAAGTGTCATGCTCCCACCCTTGCACAAGTCAAGAACACAAACACAATACAACTAGAGACGAAAGTAATAGCACCGGCATACCATAAACCGCCTAAAAGAGGTTGTAGAATGCGAATCCTACTTTAATAATTTCCACCAGCTGATCCACTTTGCTTTCTCTAAGAAACAAAGGCTGAAACAACATCAAATGACCCGTAAACATCCAACCATGGTGAAACAAGACAAAACGCTACAGTCAAGGGGTTTTGCCTCCGACTGGCACTAGACTCAAGTCACTGCCGACAATGTTGCTAAAGACACGTCGAATTAGAGTTCAGGGTAACTCCCCGTCCAGAAGAAGGAAATAACAAAAAAGAGGGTTCCACGCGAACCTGTCCAAGGAGAAGTTCAGCCATGATACAAACCATCGACCATATATCAATAGCGGTGGCGTACTCGCTTGCTCAGAAAAATAGCTCAAGAGCACGGTAATACCATGAACAAATGTAGGATATATTAGGCTTCCCTTTCACCTGTACAACAAGTGCATCTTAGCCAAACCACGACGCAGGCACTGGACCACTACCTGCCCAATGGGCGGGATTGTGAAAGTAAAGAAAAAGAAAAGAATCGACATGCTCTAGAACCTAAAAGCCATAAATTGATTAACTCTATAGACCCAAGAGCGCTGAAAAAATGTACACAACAAACCTTCCACTTAGTCAGGTGCTGAACCATGCAAAAGTATCGAGAAAATCAGGTACTCACCAAAACTTTGGCACTTCCAAAGTCTCAGAGTTTCTGCTAATGGGAGTGAGGGTTACCTAGACAATAAGCCAAACTCTCTTCACTTCGCAATGCCAATGCCAAGGCGCCAACGAAGAAGAAGCCAATCACACAATGCAAACAATCAGCTGAGCAAAACAAGATATGGAAAATAGGCATACCAGCTTCTATAATGGTGATCTCGTTGTAAGTTAAAATCTCTAATAATTATCTTTCTTCTGCTCCCAATTACAGTGTTAATTATTAGACATTCTTCCTCAAGCAGGCATAGACAAAATATCAATTTTACGATATCATAGAATGAAAACTGGATATTATATGTGAATGAATGAATAAAAAGCTATCAAAGTTCTAATTAGTAGAAGAAATTATATCAACAGCTACAAACTATTCGTTTACATTTTTGTACCCCCAAATGCTAACAAAAATGGAGGTCTGCCTGTAGACACATAAAACGAAGCCGCATCATTTCCTGTGTTCAGGCGTAGACACCGTGAACTGTTGGTCCAACTAGACTTCCCCGACGAAGAAATTTGGAATCTTTGAGAGTGTAAAGCATGGGAATGCCCGTTGATAGCTCAAGGTCAATGACCTCCTTCGATGTAAGCTGATCCAAATACATAATGATGGCACACAACAAATTACCATGAGCTACAATCATAATATTCTTCCCAGCCTGGAGCTCTAGAACCACCTGCTCAAACAACACAAATATTCAAAGACAATCCTACAATTACAAAGATCATTTCCAATATCACACAAAAATTTTCAATGATAGGCATTTGTTTGAGATTCTTACGTGCTCCACGAAATATTTGACAGCTCGTTTTGCACACATTTCCAGAGTCTCTCCATTGGGAGGAGGGATATCATAACTTTGGCGCCACTCCTTGACTTTCTCGACCCCGAACTTGTCAGCAGTCTCTTTCTTGTTCAATCCTTGCATTTCACCATACCTGCATGCTAGTCACATGATCCTCAATATGTCCTTGCAGAAGCTCTTAAGCCATTTCCACTTAGTCATTAATCAATAACTCTCTATGATGTTTTCATTGACCTTTAAAGGGCCCAGGGTTCACGGTTATAAATGAGCAATTCGAGAGATCGTCTTGTGGAAATGATAGAATTCAAATCTAATATAACCAGAATAGTGAAGACCATTGTACAGTAGAACCTCTTGAAGTTGATTGGTCTCTGACAGATTGGTTTATAGAAGTTTATTGACTTAGAGAGGGTCATTTTTAGTCACAACCTTTGTTATGTGGCCCAATCCGGGACCGGTCTGACATGATTAGTTTATAGAGGTTTATCAACTTAGAGAGGTTCTATTGTATATGCTAGTCAATAAATAAATAAAAATAGGTTCTCAATGACCTTCTCAAAAGTACTAGAAAGCATGGGGTCCAATGTGGGCTTTTCTTGACCTATTACGAGAACAAGGCCTCTAACTCGCAATTCTCTTGCGGCAAGATAGACTGAGGTTTTGAGCTTGTTCAGATAATGGTATTACAAACAAAAGTAAGAACACATATTAAAGAAAAATGCGTAGGAGTGGGTCTTGCATTCGCTCATTAAGCTGCCATGCTGTGACCACGGGAATGACCTTGTCTGTGTCGCTGAAGATTTGGCTCCAAGCCTCCGCCCTTTCACTTTTGTTGTGAAAAATCACAAGCACCTAAACGATGCACTAGAAGAAAATTGTGTTAAATTCCCTGAAAACGTGTCACCTTGTTTTCATTGAGTTTCCGTTTCAAAATGCAATCAAAACGCAAATAACACAGGAAAATGTAGAAAACTGCATTTTGAGGCTTTTCCACTTCGTTTTGAAACAGGAACTCAACAAAAACAAGGTGTCGCGTTTTTAGGGAGTGTAACGCAGTTTTCTTCTAGTGATGAAAAGCCCAAAATCTCAAAAGAGTATTACATCACACTAGAAGACGACACTAACAGATAATTTTGTTACAGATTACCACCAATCTAATGTACATGTACCACTGGCAATGAGGTTCCCAGTCTCATGTGAAAATTATTTTCCAGATAAGATACAAAATGCGTTTCTTGCTTGCAAATCAAGTTCAGAATCTTGCTGGAAATCTAAACAAGGTATTAAAAAACCAAGTGCCTGAAAAACTATTGAAGTGATAAGTTATCGCGTTTTCCAAATACAGAAATGCCCACTGATGCCCCTATGCATGAGGCTGGAAAAAAGTCTCACTTTCTAGCGATGGTGTTCCGTCATGGCAAGCATGGCGGTCATCTAGGCGCGGATGAGCACCGAGGTGAAGATTAGATCCACGGGAAGCTTGCTAATGCGCTTGTCCGCTTCAATGGCTTCTTCCATGCCCGTTTGCAATAGAGGCACGTCCACGCACCCTGTGAACAGATTCTTGGAGTTCCAGAGTGACTCTCCTCCAATCAACCACAGCAAAATAAAAATCAATAAAAATTAATGATGCACCCTCAACTAATAGATCTATCCATCAATCAAACCAAAGAAAACTAAAGGAAAAAACTCTGGCAATCACAAAATCCAAATCAATGCTGTAGCCTCAACTAGATCTATCCATCAATCAAAGCAGAAAAGAAAAAGAAAGAAAAGGAAATATTCCCACGTTGGAACCAATGATAGTTTCGGCAAATTGATCATGATCCTTTCCATGTTGGCTAACCACCCACACTTTGAGGTAACAACAACAGGAGTATTTGCCAATCGGTTGCTAACTTGGATCAAAAATGCAATACAACAATGTAAGAAGCCTACTAACGGTTCTATTATCCAATACTGTGACTAAACCAAAAATAAAGCAAGTTACAAGATTCTTGGTTAAGGTTACTCTCTATAGTCACCAAAATATTTTAAGCAAATTGCCTTTTAGCTTTGTTACTGCTTTTCACATTGTACATATTGGTTCATTTCCGTTTTGAAGAGGCAAATTGCTAAGAAAAACATACGCAAGTGGAAAAAGGCCTAATGTAGATATGAATAGAGCTAATAGGCAAGATAGGAAAGGTGGCTAATTAGCATGGTGACTTTTAGGATCAAGCATTTGACAAGTTGCTATGTGCTTTCTAGGCTATAAAGCAATTTTTTAGTTTTCCTTTCTTTCTCAGTTCATATGCAAATTACAATCTTACGTTTATGGCTCATTAATTGACACTTTGTATTAGTGCATTCCTTCAATCGATTCCTATTATCAATTTTTGTGTGTTTGATTATGAAGCTAATTGCCTATGTGTGTGTTGGCAATTTTTTGTGAGTATTGTAAGAATTTTGTAAGTGTCAATTTCATTACGAGTTAATGCTACTGGACTGTGAGAGTGCGGTAGAGAAACTGTAGCTGATAGTTGAATAGCAAATCGGCCTGGCAAGTCGTGTGCTATCGGCTATTAGCGTGATGCTGTCGGGTAGACGGAGGAGTCGGACAGCCCTAAGAAGATGACTAGATGAGTCAAAATTATTCCAGGGACGATTGAGGAAGAAATATAAAAATATAAAAATTAATATTGGCCAATTTTTTTTTGTATGTTTCCTTGTGGTTTTGTTAATCGTATGGGTGTGTGATCATACGGTCAAGTAAATAGCTTTGCAAATTGTCTACAGCAAATTGCGATGTTATCTTGAACACTCGAGGTAGTTGTTTGTGGATCAAAATATGTTGATGTATGAAATAAGCAAATCGGCAATGAGGTAAGCGGTTTGGTAATTCTGTGTAATTGTTTCGACAAGATTGCGATGAGAATGAATAGCAAGTCAGCATTGCTGGTAATTGCAAAGTGCGATTGAACAAGAAATCGCAGGTTGAACAACTCGCTCTATTTATGCAAATTTAATTATAGTCTGAATCTTTTCTGTGCAAGAACTGGGCAATTTGATGAGGTTGGTTTGGTGTCGTAGTGTCCTTGTGGTAGGCGCTGGGCAATCGCAGTAACGGAGGGAATATCAGGGATTCTCAAAGAATATCGTTCGTAGCCTTAAAAGGATTAAATTGCTAATTGCATATGTCCAGTTGCGTAGTTTTTCATGTATGTTAAGTCTGGCAAATTAGCAGCAAGTTGCATTTAGATTTTGAGAGTATAGAAATGACAGATGAGAACACGATATTATGCCCTGAGTGTTTTCTACGTATAGAACAACTTATTGATGTGTAAAGGCAAGTAGACAGCGTATTATACAAGAGCTGTTAACATGCTATAGCTAGAATTGGTAAATATAGATGTAAGTTAATTAGCGGTTAGTAATATAGTCAATAGAAACAAGCCTCAGATCCTCTGAGTGAATTTGGAGAAGTTCCGATTTGGGCTAGTAACTTCATTATGCAGTAGTGTCAGGTGTCAGTGATCCGTCTGGCTATTTGCTGTAACTGATTCCTAAAGGGATATCAACTGGTCCAGTTTCTTTACCGGCCGAAGGTGGCAAATTGACAAGACCAGCGATGAACCAGGAAAGCTATTCATCACGAGCATGCTCTGCATACTGTGGATATTTGCCCTACAGCCTAGATTGAATTGACACATTGTTTAACTTGGGAATTAGTATAGCTAATTTACGAACTTGATTATTGGCCATTCACAAGTAAATAAGGAAAATAATTAAAGAACCTTGTGATTATATTATATAAAATATAAATATATTGGTCATCCTTTGCACAAAGCGTGGATATACAATGCATTGGACCAATTGCCCAACCAAGACTATTTGCGTGAATATTTGCCCACCTTAGATAGGTACTAGGCAGGACAGAGACGAGCAACATAATGTCATTATGCATTGGTAATGGACTGTACTAATGTGAACATGGGAATAAATGTGCTAAATAGCGAATAAACCCACTTTAAACTACACCCTACTTGAAAAGTGACCCTAGACACTAAAACGATAGACTGATTTACCTTTCTCCATAAAGAATCCCTATACTAAGAATCCTTGGGTTTGTTTTGAGTTAAGAAAAATCCAACTTACTCTCTCCAACACATAAGAAAAAAACAAATAATGTGTGAAACCCTCCTGCCTCTCGTATTCTAGTATTCCGGGTTGGAATATGTGAGAAAGTTTGCCTGATTCATAATGAAAATGAAAAGACGCAGTCAAATGCAGAGAGCGGCAACAATAAAGAACCTAGCTTCACGGACTCCACCATTTTGCCGCTAAGCAAGTCTTTTCACCACTTGGTGAGTTCTTTATCTTCTTGAACTTGGCTTTCTCATCTTTGCTACCAAGCTTGTCTTGAGATCATCCTTTGAAGCGTCTTGGAACTTCTTGTCCTCACATTTGGTCAAGTTTTGGGTTAGGTATTCATCCACGGCGTCTGTCAGATAGATGACCTGATAATCCACTTCATGGTTAGTACCCGCAACATCAAGGAACCCGTAGCTCGAACTCAATAGATAACAAGGGTATTCATGTTCAATTTGAATATGAAATAAGTGGAAAATTTACAATTTAGTATCAATTCTTACTTTGTAGCCCTTCTTCAACAATTTCTCCACAAATGGAGACTGCTCGAGTAGTTTCTTATCTGAACTAGTGAGAAAGTAGATTTGCTTCTGGCCTAGTTTCATTAGTGAGATATACTGATCCAGTGAAGTCAATTTATTGCCTGACTTCAAACTACAAACCATAAAGAAGATACAATTCTTAACGTTAGATGCTTCAGAACACAGGAACGAATGAATGAATCAAAGAATCAAAGGGTCGATGTTCTACACCACTCAAACCAATGGCAGATACTTTCTCTAATGCATACTACCAAAACTGAGAGAATGCACATTTTAGTAGAATAATGAACCACATTCAGCAAAGTCGCAGTTAAAATAGATATAATACCTGTGGAAGCGCAGAAGCTTGGCAAGGCAAACTCGGTAAGAGGTGTCCTCAATTATACCAACTTGATGGGTTTTCCAAACTCTTTCGAGAACTTGGCATACTTGCCCTTCTTCTCAGACACTTCATCCGTTTTCTCTTCGTTATTGTCATCTACTAAAGTTGGTAGTTCAAAAGTGTCAATCAAACTATCAATGAACATAGTCAAGCACATGCTGTAGCCTGTTCACATTGGAATCCCGAAAAGGTCAAAGCATTCAAAAACTCACTCAAGCTTGAAATTACTTGGAAAACAATCCCAAATGATCCTATGCCAACAACACATTCTGTTGAATAGCTGAAAGTCTGCAATATTCAAACAAATGAGACAATCAAGAAAAGATCAGCCCAACACTCTACAACAACTTTGGAGGAAGCACCATTGAATCAAACCATTTTGCCGCTAAGCAAGTCTTTCCACCACTTGGTCATCGTCGTAGTGAATCCCACGCTATACCGTGTGGCAACATATCATGTCAGTGACTGTTAGCTAGAGCAGAGCTTCAGGGGAAAAAAACTGGGAGATTATCCATTAAAATTTGCGAGTTAGGCTCCACGTACTTTTCTTTAGATCGGGACGTGAACTGTGAAATCAACCCTAGACAAATGCAGAAATTCTCTCACTGCCGCATGCAACCTTCAAGTTAACTACATATATTTCCTGTACTGAAACCCATCCTTTAATAATGAAGCATATAACTCATGTACTTATAAGTCTTATTTCATGATTAGTAAGCGAAGGTGTTTTGACAACGTACATGGAGCGTTTAAGAGGAACCAGACTGGCAAAGACATCAATTCGTGGCTGCCACTAAAGAAGCAACGGAGGGCTTGGCAGGTCCTACAGGCTCCGCCTCCGAGTTCATGCCATCTTTCTTCGCTTTCTCATTTCCCGGGTCTCGCAAATCCTCATACAAGTCGGTGGCTTTGCCCATGCCAAACGAAGGAACCCTAACTCAAATTCCGGGTTTGGAACAAGTTAAGGGACTCTTTTTGAAAACACCAAGTTCAAGGTGCACCAAAGCTGCAAACATACTAATTCGGTAGGAAATAGCAAACAAGGCCAAGTTCTCACTATCTTTTACAAGGTCTCACCTATACGCTAGTGGAGTTTTGTATGGTCCAGTCTTTCATGCAAACAAAAACCCTAATTCAATTTTAATGTTTTCGAGCAATTCTTGTGCAAGCAGAAACCTTGAATCAAACCCCAGCTTCTCAAGCTCAAATCCAAACACAACCAACAACCTTCATCCAAGCTTAATGTTTCTTGAGTAAATCTCAGTGCAAACCCAAACCCCAGAAGGCGGCGGCAGCCGCTAGCCGGTGTTGTCCGATAAGCATTTTAATGCTTCCAAGGACAAAGAAGCTACAGTGTCCTCCAAATTTGGAAGTAAAAATCAGCTCGCAAAGCCAACTGGCCCCGCACATTGCATGTGAGTATCTAATACTATTAAAAAAATCCTTGCCGCATCGTATACTGAATCCTTGTCGCATATAAAACTAGGGAATATTACAAAAGTGCAATTGGGAGGATCGAGGCAGGAATTGCGACCGGTTAAGTTGTCCACTGCAACCCCGCCATGACTAAAAAGCATTTTCAAGCTTTATTTTTCTTAGATGTATTGTTCATCACGACCTTCTAAGAATTCCAAAGGTCTTTAAATGACCATATTCATTATATTGAGACTTTTTACAGTCTCATTTTTACCTTTGACTCAAAGATAAACCGCTTTATCTCTTTATTAGTATTTTTTTATAAATAGGTAACAATATCAACTTTTAGAATTTTATTTTAGAATCACTATTTTAGAATTATTTATTTTTGGTTTCAATTTATATTTTTCAAAATGAATTTACAATAACTAGCATTTTGTCTCAAAATTTGCAAAAAGTCTCAATATAACGAATATGGTCATTGAATAAGGAATTTTCTACTAATTGGTCGTACTTAAAAGCACCCTTCTTCTTGTAGTGTGTCCAACAAGGAACACAATAGGAATTTATATATAATAACCACTAAAATAATAATGAACCGTAGTTTGTACGAGGAATTGTGACTGCCTTCAACTCCCATTGTAATGGAATTTATACCTTATATCCCTACACCCAACTACCTTCAATTTAAAATTACTTCCACTCAACTTCAAATTCTTGGCCTAGAAATGAACAATATTATTTTGGGAGGGTCCAAAATTTCCATTTTAATGAATATGATGTTTACTATGAATCTCACTAGTAATACTGACAAGAGAAAGTTCGATATTCAAGTTAATTTGACTTGAAATGCACAATTATTGAAAATATAATGTGGAAATGGAATGAGCACTCCTCATTTAAGTCAATGCGAGTTAAATTCCAATGACTGAATGGACTATGAAGGTAGATTTTTTTTGTTTAACTTGATGCAAGTTGAACTACCATAGACCTCAAGATGGAGACTTAAAAGAGCATGTTTGATATTCAAGTTGATTTGACATGAAATTATCTGTCCTTCAAAAAGAATGACGGAATCTCCTTCACTAGTAGATGTGAGTCCAAGTCCAATATCTTTGTGTATTATGATGCTCTATGGCCTCCGTTCAACTCGATGAGAGTTGATTTTCTGATGACTTGAGAAGGCAGATACTCTAGAGTACGTTCAATCTTTGAGTACAATGGAGTGAATGTCCAGTTTTAGTGGTCTTAATCAGAAATCCTGATGTATTTTCTTTAGTTTAAGTCAATGCGAGTTGAAGTATTACAACTGAAATTTATCATGCATGTCTCATAATTACATATTAAATGTTTAGATGATCAATAAACCATTATCTAAGTGTCTTCACCTTCATTAGACTCCAATGAATTTGGATTCTCCAAAATTATAAATAATTTAAGAGTAATATATAGGAAGTTGTTTCCTGATCATTCCTTACTTCATACCATGTTCTTATGTGGCCTCATTTTGGGGTATTAGTTATTTCAATGATTCATTCTCTTTAAATCAATTATAATCTTCAATATCATTGGCTACTATTGCAATTTGAGGTCTCCAATCATGAATAGTTGCAAAAAATACTTCATGTTTTTCCGTCAGAATATGTGATTTTTGGCCATAGGACTAGCAGTACTATGTGGTACTATCAATACTACGTTTTAGAAGCACCCTAGCAAATCTGAATCATTGATTCAAGGCGCCTACAGATCTGAACCATTGATTTAGTACTATGTAGTACTACGGACTACTACGAAGTACTGCAAAAGCCATTGGAAGCATAAAATAGCAGAAAAGGGGTCTATGGAGATTTTTATTTTTAGTCATTCAATAAATATTCAAAAAATATTCCATAAAAAATGCCATTTTTCTAGAGGAGACTACACTTGCATTGCACCAAAAAATTCATCAAGGAAAATTTTTCCCTCTTTGTAGCTTTTGTGCAAAGGAAGGTAATTTTGACCCCATGTGTGCAATTGACATGTTGCTATTTTCATAAAAGCTCATCGTCATCCCTTTTAATGTTAGTAGAACTTCAACATGTCCAATTTGTGGCTTCAAATTCGCATTTTTGGATAAAAAATAGGACTAAAATCCCCCCAAATGGCCAAGGTAGACATCCAATCGGGGGCAGGTTAAAATTAGTAAAATAATTTTTAAAAATTTGAAAAAATTACTCAATGTCTGAAACTATAGCATCTACCTTCATTCCAAATTTTATGCCAAATGGACAAACATTGCAAAAGTTATGAACAAAAAGCCAATTTTTGAAGGCAAGGGGACAAGAAATAGGACAAGTGTTTCTTGCAATTACCGTCATTCAAGTCGAGTCAACTTGAATAACGACAACAGTCGTGTACTTGAATTGCACTATGGTCTCTTCAAAGTTTGGTGAAAGGTGATGTGACAGTCGTGAATCTTTGTGTAGTCATCATGGAGACAACCCAAAATCCTTTCCACGAAAATTCTTCTGATGACAAAGAAATTGCAAATGTGCCTAGGGAGATTGTCAACCTTCTTGATTGCGAAGGCGTATCCAAACAGTTGTGGATGACAAAGATTGTCGTCTTGCACAATGCTTAGGGACTGCTGGTGGCTGAGGGAATTTGTCACAGTATGAGCCTGGATGTCGTCTTAGGTAGTAATGGACCTCTGGAAGATTCTCTTGTCACGGTACAAATCTCGAAGTCACTTCACGTTGAGGATGTTCCAGAGGACTAGAAGTACTCTCTTTGAGCATGGCCCATTCAACATGTGTATTTGAATGGGGTAAGTCTCTGCAATCATGAGGTTCGAGACGAGTACAATCATTGATAGGCGGGCCTCACGCATGCGTCCTCATCAGGTGCAAGATCTTATGTAAGCGTTGTTAAGAATCCTCCTCCTTTGACTTGTGTGAAAGCCAACAATCTACTCACTAAGGAGTCTATCAATTATGTATCAATTAAGGTCTGTTGCTCAGAAAATTGTGTCCAATCCTTTCCAAGAGAGAAGATTTGAGCTTTTTGTGAATAAAATGTATCACAACACAACATTTGAATTTTGCTACCACATGAAGTTGGACATGCATCGACAAGTTCACCGACACAGTCAAGGCAAGAGGGTGGCCACTCTCGAAGGGATTGATGTATGTATGGCGACATGGCGACATATTGCATGTGTGTCGGAATTCACCTTCCACATTTTTCAAGGATATACTGCAAGAGGTGAACAAGCTCAGTTGCATGAAAATTTGGACACGCATAAGATTCAGAAGCATATGTTGCAAGCCACCGCAATGTTGAAGTGTGTCGTAGAACAAGGAAGCACAATTACTCTTGAAAGCCTTCCAAATGGTTAAAACACCGTTCAAGTGACTCGTGTATTGTTCCCAAAGGATTTAGTTTGTAGTTCCTAGAAATAACCGGAATGGGATGCGAAAAACAACCCAAGTAAACAGATACCGGGCGCTAGACCAGAAACTGTCTCAAAACACTATTACTCTCTTACATAATGTTTCTTTCTTACCTCATTATTATTGAACTCTCTACAAACAAAGAGGAGTATCATAATCTTGTGCCTCTCTCTGTATGAAATAAGAAACCAATAACCCAACTGGACGCATGCAGAACAGGAAGGAGTGTCATAATCCTGTGCCTCTTCCGGATACACTTCCGAATCCAGTAACTTAAGTGAACAATATAAGAAGTTTAGCCTTTATATCAGAGGGTTCCACTATTGGAGTTGAAGGAGGATGCGTTGAATCCTACCCTTCAAAGGATTAAAGTGACTGAAGTTCCACTCAAAGAAAATACCAAAAAGGCACAAAATCGGAATGCAAGTTCTTCCTCACAATTGATTTGGAAATTAATCTGGACTAGCAGGTCACTCAAGAAACCTCTACAATCCCCACATTACTACAATGACAGATCTATCCAAACCAAGTTCCTGAGGCAGAATCTAGTAACTAAATAACTAGGCAACCCTAACTATTTGCCCATCACTCACTTCCGGTTGTAGTGGGACCTCATCAATACTTTGATTAGCATGCGAACGCCTCCCTGCAGAGCACACCCAATCTAGAAGCGGCTATCCCACACATATGTTCCACAAGTAACAGCACTCAATCAGACTCATTCCCAGTACCTTCAGTTTTACAACCAACTCACTTTAATTCCCGGAACCGGATTCAAACAGAATCCGGGGGCTCCTTTGCCTTCCTACACCTGCAAACACAGCTACTTGCACTAGACAATGGTTCTAGCATTGCCGGCATACCAACTCGGTACCAAAATTTTCAAACCAGCACCCATGAAGTGGAATTTTGAATTCAATTGCAAGATGAAAGGAAAACAAGAATATGAAAATGCCTGGGGCATCCATCCAACGTCAGCCCCTAAATAACTAACACACCTAAAAACTCTAAAAGCCTCCAAGGAATCAAACTAACAGACCAGAGAATGACACGTCACATTCTCCTAATCCAAAACACGTTGACTTCCTAACATCCGGCCCTACCCACAAAAAGTGGATCTCAGATCCGAAAAATTTGGATCCGGGTGTCCAGGTCCATCCTAACAAAAAGCAACTTGCAAGTAACTTCCTAGATCAAAAACTTTGGTTTTCTCCGCCTACCTACTTTCTTTCCTAAAATAATTGCAGCTAAGTCTTCTTCAATCGCTTTGGAGCCGCTTCCACTTGCTTGGTTTCCCCCTTCTTGCTCTTCGGTAGGCCAGGAACTACTGACCAGAGGTTAATCGGGTGAGGTTCCTCCTCTACCTCTACCCTCACCATTGCTCTCAAAAAGCACTCAAAGCTAATCCTCTCTTCAGTTCAGAAAACACACTTAGAACTCTAAAACTCTCGCTCAGAAAACCTCTTGTCTCCTATCCGCACTCTTAGGACCGGATACTCAAACCCTCAAAATGCCTCCACTAAACCAGGAACACCTCCAAAACGCCTTAGACATAATGGGATCCAGGCTAAAAAATGAAGGAGGTAAAAAAAGGCCTCCACTCAGTCTCCCATGTTCCAGTTCCTCTAGCCGTTAGGGTTACCGTTACGGAATTATTGTGGATTTTCTATCCGTTCAACGCCTTCTCCTGTTTCCATTGGTGTCCGTTATCTTTCGGTTGGGTTTTGATTTTGTTTCCGATTTTATCCAGAGTTTTGGAATCCCACTGATCTACTATCCTGGATTCCGGTTTCCGGTTAGGAAGGAAAATTAAGTTTCTCTCCTTAACCATTTTATCACACTAAGGTATCCTAAATTTTACTAATCCATAAACTTAGTAATTTCTCTATTTCTATCTCATAGAACCGAAAAATTTTACCAAGAATGGACTCCTTACTTCTACTTCTAATTGAAATCCCTCCAATCCAGTTCTATAGGTTTCCACAAAGTGCATGCTTGAGAAGTCGGCTGACCGTATGCTTCATTGCACACACTCTCTTTTTTCTAGAGAGAAGGTGGTGTCAAAGATTTTACTTGCCACCTTTACGTGGAAAGAGACTATTTCCGAGATCAACGCAGCAAATGTTGTGTTTGGACTGAAAAAAGTCTCAACTTCAAGTATCAGCAAAATCAGGAAATCGAACTTCCCAGAGTACTCTATGAAGAAGCCAAGAGATAATTTTGCTTGTTGTGTTGACTGTGACAGATATCAAGCATAGAGAAGGACCACTTTGGTTGGGTTACGACGGAAATGGGACCGTCTATTGGAAACACATAATGCATCAGCTCGGGCTCATTGAGATAATTATTATGCAAACCAGTATAGGTCAAGCGCCTACCCTCACAAATGCTTGACGATCATGCATGACAAAATGGATCATGCAAAAACGGCTTCTCCTATGTTCTCCCACAAGAGCAAGCAACTTGACGGAGTTACGAAATTGCTGGTATCAGTGACGGGAATGATTGCTCATGGACATGGTGATGTCCGTTATGCGCATTACGGTCTTGATAACTTTTTGCACAACTCAAGCTACACGGTGGGGTCATTAGCAAAGCTCGTGCGAGACCTTGAACTCCCTTCAAAGTATTCTTCTCGAGAATTGTTTGTTGGATCGAGCTTTGCTCGTCTATTTGAAGCGATTTTGAAAGGAACTAAAATGTGCAAGTCATCACTTTGGCTAGAGCCCAAAGTTCCAATTCCACTAAGTACCCTTCCTTTGGTTCTCAACATTCAAATGGACAATGCCACAGGAAACAACAAAAACAGGTTTGTATTTGCATTCTAGTCACTCTTGGTTGCAAAGAAGATCTTCCGAGAGGTTTATGTCAGTTTCATGTTGGTGGGGTACATGATCACAATATCGACGCTTTGTTTGGGAGGTGGAGCATGCAATTGAAGAAGGAAAGCTTTCCTACCATCCCATCTTTAATGAAGTCTTTCATGGATGTCAATTATGTACCTACAATTCCTCACTTGATTGAGGAGGTGCTAGATTTCAAAGCTTTCATAGAAGGCTCAATTTTGGAAGGGGAAGAAGCAATTATTGGTCATACAAAGGCACAATAATTTAAGTTTTATCTCAACTCGGCGGGTGTTTTGATTATGAAGTACAAGAAGTACTGCACGAATAGTGACTGGCTCCTAGAAGAAGGGGGCATCAAATTGTGGCAAGAAGACTCTGAAAGACGAAGTCTATGGCCTTGTGGGCAACCTGTACCTATGGCCCCCGTTCCAATGCGGGGCGTGGAAGACATTTCAAAGGGTATATCAGGGTTCATCAAATATTGGAGGCATTATGCAATGAAGACGGGAGTGGAGAGTATAGGAGACGGCTTGAGCATTTGTTGTTCTATTGGCGAGCGGTGAAAGCAAACTTGAACGAGCCAATTGCACCATCTGAGGCGTTGAATGAAGGCTTTTGGCCTTCTACTCGATTCAAAATGACATAGGAGGATGAACTTGATGACGATGGGGAGGTTCGCAAGGAGTTTGCTGAGGATGATGTCTTTGTGGGGCAACGCCGCGATCCCCGTTGCCAACTTTCCGTATCGCGCGTGATGTTTTCGAAGGATATTTTCTTGCAATTTGACTGGCTAATAGTGATGAGAAGCCTGTATGGATTGCCAAAGCTTTGTCTGATCCTTTCAATAATCCGGATCATCCAAATTGTATCCTAATCCAATACTTTTGTCCCACGTCATGAGGGCAAAATGTTCAAGAATTTTACAGTGGTTGGGACTCTACCAAAGGATTGCGGTGGAAAGTGGATGAGACACAAGAACCGGTATGGGAGGAAACGAATTCTCTCGTCATGGCATGGAAGTCCAAGGTCAAGAAGGACACTATAGAGTGTGTCCTTAAAATCCCTTCCGCTCAAATTGATGTCATCAACAGGAGTTTGTCTTCGTGCAATTCCAATTGAGCATGTAGAGGGTATTGTGGAGATGTTTTGTAGTATTTGAAACTAAGATTTATAGTTTGTATTTTTTGGTTTTTCTACGGTAATGTTATTGCACAACTATAGATGTATTTATATGGTTTTGTATTGCCTACTGTCGAGTAGATGGTGTGGTTTCAAACATTATGATTGGATTTTTTTTATAGATTTGTATTGAAACTACTTCTATACTTAATTTGTATGTAGTCACTTGCGCAACAAGTGCACTTCTTTATAATATTTGATATATTTACAATTCCATAATACATGTGATATCATATACTTTGGCATCATTTCAATTTTTATTAACTTTCTCAGAAAATTATTTTTTCAAATAAGGTTTAGGATCTTAAAAATTTATAGTGGGTAAGACCACTTTTTATTTGTTATGTATGAAGCACCTTTCACAATTTTGGGTAGGGGCCAATTGGTTGTAATAACTTTCCTGCCTGTAAAGCTCACTCAACAGCACCAAGTTATGTATATCTCATTGCCGCTCAAACAAATTCAATGGGAATTGAACCCGGACCGTCTAAATGAGATAATTAGCTTCTTCCAACCAACAATTCAGCTCATGACATGGTATTCAGTGAGGATCATTCATTGCATTTATTTGGGAAACCATTGTAATCACCTGCCTCAATAATTTCTTGGAGATGCCCAAATTACATGAAATTGTCATTTTAATGGAAATTGCATCTACCAATTGAAAAATTCAAGTCCCCTTTATTTAAATTTACTTCAAGTCGACTTCAATTTTGGGGGCATAGAAATTGACAATGTTATTATGGGAGGTCCTTCATCACCCAAAATAATGAATATATTGTTTAATGCGCACATATCCATAGACTTTGCTATTGCCAAATTTATCATAGCCAAATTCTCCATTGGTATGGCTCTCACTACTAGAAAATGGCGTCCAAATCAACAAAAAATCTAGGATGTCTCATGAGAGACTTCCCTCACTATGGATTCCATCTACTAACCTTCTGTAAATTTGAGTTTTGTAGTTCTACTTCATTTACCTTCAAATGGAAGAGCTTTTAGTACTAGCAAGTTTGAGTGGATGCAAATATTGGCAAGCCAAAGAAACCACTCAAGGAAGCAATTTGGAAGAATACTCCACACATCTTCCTCTCATACATGGAAAATACTGTGACAACCTTCATCACTGACAACTTTAGAGTTAGGTGGCAAGACAAGTAGAGTCAGCTCATGATGAAGAACAATCTAGAGGGAGTTATTGTCTCTCATATTGATTATGTAGAGAACTACTCTTTTGCAATTCAAAATGAAATGCAGAGTTTATACTACTTCAGCACGTCTGTGACCATATTGGTCTAGCATTGCTTACTTTATATTGGGATTGGATGGTGAATGCAAAGTTATCTTCCAAGGAGCATTGGATTTTCAATGATGGCTGTAGTATACATTTCAAGTGTGCTACAATGATGTATTTTGTAGCCTAATACTTGTCCCATATAGAGGGCTGTAAGATATGATGGAACTTTTTTGAATCTGCCCAAGGGAAAAGGAGAGTAGGATGGTGCAAGGGTAGTTGTGAAGAGGGCTTTTGTAGCTGAGCAAATTCAAAATCCACTACATCCATTGCAAAAAGCTAGGCAAGTGGTGGACTTCCTAGAAAAAAGTATATTGAGTGTGTTGTTAGTTCATATGTACAATCAAAGACATTTCCTTTTTCCAGAGTGTTTTGGCACATTGGAGAGAAGAAGGTGAACCATGCAGATAATAGTGTGAAGTGCAACACTATTCCTGGTTCCAAGAATTTATACTCTATCATGGACTTTTCTATGTCTGACCGGCCCTACTCTTCGTAAAACCCGTACTTTATCATGTCTTTGCATTCCATGTGTTGATGGTGACTGGGCTGATTGTGAGAGATCTTCACATGTATAGGAATGGCAAGTGTAGAGACTTGTACCTATGAGCATTGCAGTTGTGAAAAAAGTAGAGGAGATTGTTGACAAAGACAATTGGATGCATGATGGAGTGTCTGTGGACATTGGGGACTTGGTTGAAGTTGGAGACTATTTTATTATTCTAGCAAAGGACAAGAACGGGGATGGTGTGGAATTTTATATTCTACAGTGCCAGAAGACAAAGTTTGTTCTACAAGAACTTCTTTCTTTTCCATAGAGTAGGACCTTCACTGCAAGGGACGCTGTCATTTGGGGCAAATACTATAAGAATTCTGAGAGGGTGGAAAGGCATATGTGTATTGTAACAAGGCAGTAGATGCACATGTCGATGCACATCTTGTTTGAGCTTGTAAGTTCCCCATGATTCTTGCAGCATATAAGGTGAAAGGAATCCCTATATATAAAATGTCCATTGAATCTAAACGTGTGTATGAGGATGCATTACAAGAATGATGGGCATTCAACACTGACTAGTATTTCTTTTTTTTTCTTTTAGATAAAGTGTATCTCCTTCCTAATATTGCTGGATATTATTTATACTTGAATTGTATTAATTATAGTATTTTTTGATACTTAAAGTACAAATGAGGCAATTTCCTTTTTTTGCTGAGCTTCAAATTCATTTGGGATAGTAAAAGTACAGTATGTATATTTACTCTATTCTCATCTATATCAGTCTCTTTTTCTTACTTGTGGACTGCTTTTGTCATAAATGTGCTATTTCTACTAAAAGTCTCTAAATAATGCATGGATACCATGTTCTCTATGGTTGGTTATGTGGAACTTATAGTGTTAAGCATACATGAGTTTACAATTGCCTTTAGGTGTCTACTATTGCTTTTATTTGGAGTGCTTTGGGTTTAGTTCTTTATCATTTGCAAATGGTCATGGAATTTTTTTTAAGGGGAGTGGGAGGATATATGTGGGTTCATTGCTTACAATTTCATATTCAAGACTGGTTTGTCAAGGTGATTGCAAGAAACACCTGTACTATTTGTTGCGTTTTGTCACACCTTAGTTTTTTATTTTTGTTTTGGCTATAACTTTTGTGTTTTAACTCCAAATGACTCAAAATTTATAGGGAAGCTACTTATAACCATTATATACTTCACCTGATTTTTGAGGATTTTTCAAAAATAATTTATTATTTTTAAACAACCCTGATAATTTCTCACAATGGCTGATTTAGGGGTTTTCAGCTCTATTTAAGCGCAAAAAAATAATTTTGAGCTAGAATTTGGAGGAATTGGTCTCTTAGTAGACTTATAGCTACTGTTTAAAGGAATTTTAAAAATACTTATTTTTATGTGGTGTAGAGGTCCACAAAGAGGGCTTCTTTCTACATTTTTTTTCAAAGATACAAAACAATATTTCGGTGATTTTTTTGGTCAAATCTTATCACCAAAAAGTCTTCTCAAATATTCAATTTTTATATATTTAAGAAAAAAATCCTATTTTTTACAAATTAAAATGTTAGAAGTGGTATTTTCTTCACTACACTTTTGGACATAGAATTCACATAGAATTCCGATGAAGAAAATACCACTTCTAACATTTTAATTTGTAAAAAATAGGATTTTTTTTTTTAAATATAAAAAAATTGAATATTTGAGAAGACTTTTTGGTGATGAGATTTGACCAAGAAACTCACCATAATATTGTTTTATATCTTTGAAAAAAAATGTAGAAAGAAGCTCTCTTTGTGGACTTCTACACCACATAAAAATAAGTATTTTTAAAATTCCTTTGTACAGTAGCTATTAGTCCACTAAGAGACTATCCTCTCAAAATTTCAGCTCAAAATTCGTTTTTTTGGGTTGCAGTTAGTGCTAAAAACCCCTAAATCACCCATTGTGAGAAAATTTTGGGGCTGTTAAAAAATAGTAAATTATTTTTGAAAAATCCTCAAAAATTAGGGAAGGTATATAATAGTTATGAGTAGCTTCCCTATAAATTTAGAGTCATTTGGACTTAAAATACAAAAGTTATGGCTAAAACAAAAATAAAAAACTAAGGTGTGACATACCTCACTAAGTGTTTCTTGCAATCACCCTCAAGTAAATAGGCAGCTACAGGGATCTCAATACAAAGAAGGATCGGTTTGTATAGAATCTCAAGAGAATATGGAAAGAATGTCCCCCATAGTTTGAGTCTACATTGCATCCCCAACCATAATTTGGCTACAAATCAACCATCCCAAGTAGAGTGGATGTAGTATACCGTGATCAGATTCATTTTTATGGAATTAATTTTATAGTAGAATGGACCAAGAGGAATTTATTAGAAAGTTGATGGACAATCCATGACATAAGGTATCATGGTACAATTTATATTGAAGTCCCTTGACTACAACAAAACTTTTAAAATACACTATATGTATAAAATATCATACAAAGCTAGTATTTGTACATCTAAAAAGCTCTAATAATATGTATATTGTACATGTTTATTTATATGAGTTCAGGGTTTGCTTTCAAGGATTCAACTTACATCCAAAAATTGTGTTCAACTTAATTTCAGAGTGACTTATTTTCATCACTTCAATGCATAATAATGTCCACACATTTTGAATGACTGTTTTCTTGCATGGCAATAATAATCATGATTTAATCACATCTTCTTTGAAGTATTTTTTCTCTGGTCTAAATGATCAACTCTACAATGTTGGATAAGAGTTCATCATCCTCAAAGCCCATTATGAAATCAAATCATGAATTCATGATATTTACATGATGCAATCTACCACCAAGATCATCATAGCTAGGAACGGTAAGTTGAAATTTGAGTGACTTCATTAGAAAGTTGAATGGTCCTGGAAAGCTTTGAAGACTTTGCTTCAAACCTCAACAGCTTTTCCTCTACAATTTGCATTGCTCTTGCTTAGTTTTGAATCTAGATCTGTGCTTAGAATATTGAAAACTTGTTTTCCCCGTTTTTTTAATACATTTACAATGTTGACATAGATGAATGGAATTGGGCACCATTTTGGTCATGTTCAGAGGACTACTGTATTGTGTTTGTTGAGTTCACTCAGACATCTCAATTGACTATACAGTGAAGAAGACCTCTTTCATTTCTCTTGTAAGTTTCTATTGCTTGTTGCTTGTGCAAGAAGACTTAGCAAATGTTGCTGATGGTAAGCATTTTTGCTGCTTCTTTCTCATGAATCTTTGGTTCTTGGCTCCGCAAATGATGCACAAATGGTTCATGCATGAGCATGGACGTTTGTTTTAGGAGTATAGTCTTCTAATGTTTGCCAAAGAACAGAATTGCTGGATTGTGAAAGTCAAAGTAACTATTAGTCCTAAACACATACAATTGACATTTTCAAGCAGATTCAAAGCTTTTGCAAAGTTCTATGAAGTTATTCACGGAGACCAAATGTGGTTCATTCTAGTAGTAAAGTCCCTTTTTAAGGTAGAAATCCACGAGAAATTCCAGGAGCCACGTTGTCTTCACTTTGATGCGTTTAACGCAGCAGCTCATAAGGTTGTGGTTGTTTTCGATGATGAAGTTCAGGAGGGTGCAACCGGCAAGGCAAAAAGTGGGCTTCTGCAACCGCCATTTTGATTTCTAAACCAAGCTACATAGAAGTTGGTCATGAAGGCATTTTCGAATGCAACTTCCCTAAGTTTCTACATGGAGCATATATCTTGGTACCACAAATTGTGCATGGCGAACTTCATTTTTGGTTTTATCTTCAATTAGTTTCATGACTGTAGTATCCTATATAGCTTAATACCACAAACTTTGCAAATTTGTTTTACTTGTAATTAGTTTCATGGTTGTAGTATCCAAGAGTCTACAACTATGTTATTACAATATAGAAGTTGCATTTGAAATTGTATGGAATTGTCTTGCAATTTGAGGGGTTTAGGTTTTTTTTCCTTGAGACAAGTGCTGCTGTCATGGCACTTTAGTGCTTTTCAAACAATTGATGGTTTAGGGCTTGCGTAGGGTTAAATTTTATGTATTGTTGGAAGGTATGGTGAGGTGCAATATATACGTGTAGAAGATAGGACTATCAAATAAATTTTTGAGGTTACAATACTTAGCAGATTAGTAATGAACAAAACTATAAAGTGCAGCTTGTCAAACCGTAGAAAATTACTCTCATCCTTATGGACCAATTGTTGAGAAGCTTTATTGTCAACTTTGGTTCTCTAATTCCCTGGGGAGATCACTATCGGGTTTTTAGAAAACTACGTGAGTTAAAAGATAGGGTCCATTTAATTCAATGCAGAGAAATTTTATATAATATGTAGGGCTACTATCGGGTCTATAAAATGCTACATACTCTATTATATGTAAATTAAGGTATATAAAAACATCTTGTAGTAGGAATTTTTATTAATAAGTTAGCCTTGGCAGATGGATGCTGTGCAAATTTTTCATAGTATAATGAGTATAGATGTGGACAGATAATTTCATACGGATGATAAAATAGACATAGTCAAGAAAATCTACAATTATGGATTTAAGGGTGGTTGAGTGAAATTGTGCGACAATATTAGTAGTGTATATATCAAAAAAATTAAGTGTAAATGTAAGGCATTAACCAAAAGTGGCAAAAATTGTCACATTGTACAAATAGGGAGGTTTACCTAATTACCTTAGTGGATTCAATAAATTAAAAATAGTACAACATGAAAATAGAATTTATAGTTTGTTTAACTTCATTCTTTGAAGCCATAAATGTTAAGTTAAACAATCACACTTAATGGGATAGTTTCAATAGGTATTTTGAAGCATTCCAAATGGTGAACTTGTTATTAACTCTTAAAGGCTGGAAGGTGTTTTGGAAGAGGTAAAGTTCAAAACTGCCCATTTTTGATGCATTATCTAAAATTAATTAATAATTTTTTTTTGAATTTCAACCATACAAAAGTGTATCAAATAAGTAAAGCAATGTGTGAAAAAATTCAGCCCATTTGACCACGTAGATTGAAAAATTATAATGTTTGAAATGAGATTTTAAGAAAAAAATCGTACAAAATATGGCTAATAGATTTTGACTCCTTCTAGAGTAAAATTTTTGCTCTACAAAAAAATGAATTTTTTGCAATTCATATATATATATATATATATAATATTTTAGATACTTAGATTTACTCATCAAAAAATTTAGAAGAAAATATGGAGTCTAGCTTACTCTAAATCAACCTACAATGTAAGGAAATTAAGTGCATTTGCTATACACTAGTCATTTTTTGATGATTTCATGTGCAATGAGGAAATTTTTTATTTGAAATCCAAATATTAAGAAATTAGAGAAACATTTGGAATATGGTATGTGGAAAATTTTTAAGAACTTTGACTTCAGAATTTGCAAGATAATAGGGCTTGAAGTAGAAGAACATGTTCATTCTTGAAGCTGGACACTCCAACACAGCTAATAAAGTTTGAAAAATGAACTTTTTTTTTATAATTGTATTTCATATTATTAGTTATATACACGCCAAATTTCAAAAGTTGATGAGCATTTTTGCAAAAGGTGCTCCAAAGATGTCTAAATTGCTTGGGGTGCCAGAACAATTTAAGGCAACATTACTTTTGTTTCAGGTACTCAATTACAAAAAAAATATATTTTCACTAAAGGAGTACATGTTCACACCTTGTATCAAAATTTTGTGAACAACCGACCAAAATTGACTTCATAGGATCCTACCTAGATTTTTGATTGTTCATTCAATGGACAATTGGTCTTTAGGGGTTAAAAACAATCACTTGGTCTCTTGGACACTAAGATTTTATATGTAAGATAGCCCTATTTAAAATACTTCATGAATGAATTTACAAAAACTATAGGGTATTAGAAATATGTCCCTTGTAGCTTTTTATGTAAAAATATGGTCATCTTAAATACAATAATTAAGGTAAATAGCCCCACATCAAATACCCTCTTAACTCAGGTGTATACCTTAAATTATAAAGAGTGATCTCCCCGGGTCTAATTCTCATGAGCAGTCAACAATTTAGGTCCCTGTCATTAAAAAAAATTGAACAATTCAAGATTCATTTATACTGTAGTGAAGAAGGATTGGTAGCGTCATATGTTTAGATGAGGGTTGAATGACTTTTTTATTTTGCATTATAATTCACAAAACACTA
Organism: Pseudisothecium myosuroides; assembly: GCA_951799445.1. Classification (NCBI taxonomy): domain Eukaryota; kingdom Viridiplantae; phylum Streptophyta; class Bryopsida; order Hypnales; family Lembophyllaceae; genus Pseudisothecium; species Pseudisothecium myosuroides. The sequence goes on from OX637297.1 coordinate 3,901,834, forward strand.
ATTTGAGGTATGTGGTAGGGATATTCTCAAGCCTTTTAAGGGACAAGGTTAGAATGCATAGATCCGGGCATATCAACTAGTTGCTCAATGCCTTGATGCAACCTTGGTTCAAAATGTTTTGGAATTTGGTCCAACATAAGCGGCATTGCAGATGGATGAAGCTGCCACTTTTTAGTTGTCAAACTTAGCAATTTTAGATACAGACAGTAGGAGAAGAATAATGTTTGCATCAATTAATTACAACCTGCAAGAAACAACGTCAATACACAGTGAGTTAGAAAAGGAGTCTCCAAATACAGTGGCAAACATATGTATGTTAGGTAATCAATTCTTAATAAGGGCCCAGCATGCATTTGTAAGGACCTCTTCATTGTTTTCATGGATTAGCTGCTCCTAAGTTGAAAGCTTTAGGTTTGGCTAAAAAAAAATGACATATGGAAGGTCTAGCATTCACTAAAATTTAAGGTCCGGTACTTGAAAAAGAAAGTACACATTACAGGATTGTCACCAAGGCATAAGCCATTGGACAATGTAGAGACCAATACAAGAAAAAAGGTCACATGCCCCTGAAGCCCTAAGCATGACAAATGGAAGTGATATCACTTAGAAAATATTATTTGGTCAATATCAAATTCTATGTCAGAGTAGAATGTAATGTAGTAGAAAATATTATTTGGATAGCATCAACTTCTATATCAGTGCAGAAGGACACGTGCGCTAATTCATCCGCCTAACTCCCTACTTATTTTGTCCATTGATTTGTGAAAATCTATCTCTTCACATGGTGCTTCCACATTTACAAGCAAAGTAGGGCAAATCAAAGTCATCACGTGTGTGTGTGTGCACGGTTGAGTGGACCAACTTTCATGTCATAGTGTATTTTTTAGGAAGACCTTTGCATTGCAAGCCACATTGTAGATAATTCACTTCACTATTGTAGCTATAAATCTGAACATACAATCTCAATTTGAATGCAAAGGCAACCACATAATTATTTAGAAGGTTTATTTTTTAGATAAAGAGCCATGGACTTTTAACCCTGGAGCGCTCCGACGTCCATTTTCTGGACAATGAACAGATTCAGATCCTTGTTTCTGTCTCATTCTTGCTTGGATGAAAGTCATCCTAATTTTTGGTGATACTTTATCAAGTTGTTTTCCTATCCATCGGTTGGATTTGGTGTTACTAGAATATGTACATTTCTAAAATTACAAATGTGGAAGTATGTCAAATGGTCAATTTGCATTGACTTTAGTTCAAAACTAGATGTGCAAAAATGAGGTCAAAGATGTAAAGGTCACAAAAATTTCAAAAAATCACCATATGAAGAGAACCTTATTTCAAATCCATTCCAACAAGTTTTACTCAAAAAATGATAATATTTTACTTGTAATTGAATTTAGAAGGAATTCTGAAATTTTCTTTTCAAAATTTATAGAAAAAGATTGGTGATAACATTAGTAGATCTAACCGTACGGATAGAATTTAAAAATCAAAATCTACAGCTTTCATTTGTATACCAATTCCAAAATATTCTTCCAAATTGTAGTTTATAATGTTTTTTCTCAAATTGTCAATTTTGGAGATGAATCCAAACGTTTAGAGGTTAAAGTTGCAAATTGGATTTAGAAAACTCCATATAGCATTTTATAAGAGTCTTTTTAATGAAGAGAACATTCTTGTTATTGTATTAGTGACTCATTACGTGTTGCAGTGTAGATTGAGGCACCTAGAAATTATAATGTTTTACTTGATTTTGATCTTAAAATAGTAGTTATGGACTTTTGAAGGGGTTGAATTGAATGATATTTCGAAAAGTCCATAGAAGGGTCAAAACAATGTATTTTTCCAAAAAATAAATTGGAATCTTAAATTTTGCTAGAAATTGCAGATGGACTTCAAATCAACATTGACAATTGGATAAATATTGACACCATTGGCATTTTCAAGATTTAGGGCACCAGAATGAGTGGATGATATCCTTAGGCATTTTTGGTAAGACACATTGTAGGGTTCTGAAAGGATCCTCTACAATGCTTATCCTACACCAACATGTGTCTTTCTTTGGATTATTCTGTTCATTTTCTTTATGCAAAGTTTTTTTGACTAGCTTTGTAGTGAATTATATGGATATGGACTCTCGCCACATTTGGTCCACTCAACCATGCAAATGCCCACGGAAAAGGTCAATGCCATAATTCGATGTCAATTCCTCTTTAGCTTCAACCATTTGTTTGATGAAGAATGCAACTTGGTATATATATACTCTTATAAATAGTCTCAATCTGTACAGGGATGTCAATCAGGTTTCCATCTTCACACTTGCATACAATTAACACAATGCCAATTAGTAAATCAATGTCAATTTGGTTTAATTGGCACCATTCCGGCATGTCATAACATTACAATGCACAATTCATATATCATATTCATTAAAATGGGAGTTCTGGACCCTCCCAAAATAATATTGATCATTTGTAGGCTGAGAAATTGAAATTGAGTTCAAGGAATTTTACGATCAATTGAAGGAATTTTAAGTTGAGGGTAGTTGGTTGTAGGAATATAAGGTACAATTTCCATTAAAGTGGGAGTTGAGGGTAGTCACAGCACCTTGTACAAATTACCGTTCACTCTTGTTTCAGTGGTTTTTGTATATAGATTCATACTGTGTTCTCTTTTGGACACCAAGTCATGAGCTAAATGGTTGGTTGTAAGAGGCTATTCATCTCATTTAGGCGTTCCGGGTTTGATTCCCATTGACATCGTATGAGCGCCTATGAGATGTACATGACTTGGTGCTGCTTAGTGAGCTCTGCAGGCAGGAAAGTGGTAACAACCAACTAGCCCCATCTCCAGAATTGTGACAAGTGCTTAATGCATTAATAAAATAAAAAGTGGTCTAACCCACTACCACTTTTTTCTACTTGTATTCTATTTTCAAAAGAAATTTATAAAATGCATACATTATGAAAATGATGTGAATATAGATAGTCAAAAATAAAAGTAACTGTAAATATATTTCATACTTTGTATGAATGCACGTGCTCTGCAAGGTACTTTGTACAACATAAAATTAAAGTTCTAATACAAAGATGGGAAATCAAATCATTCATAATATTCCAAACTATACTATGTACTCTATAAAAATCATATAAAATTATATAAAATCATGTGGTTATGCAAAACCACGAAATAGAAGATCAAATACAAACTATCAAATGTAGGTTAAACACTAAAAAGTATCTCCATAGTACCCCGTACGCACTCAATCAGAGGGGCTTGAAGCCAAACTCTCTTTGATAATATCAATTTGAACCAATGGAATTTTATAGACAGGATCCACTTTGTCCTTCTTCACCCGAGATTTCCCATGCCGTGAGTAGACCTTTTGTGTCTTCCCAGACCGGATCCTCTGCCTTGTTTACTTTCCAAAGCAATCCTTTAGCAAAGTCCCATCCAGAATAGGATGCCTGGATATCTCGGTCTCGTGCCATGGGCTTCAAGTACTGAATGAGTACACAATTGGGATGGACTGGATTTGTAAAAGGATTGGACAAGGCTATAGCAATCCATACAGGTTTTGTATCCTCCGGTCGAAGGGCAACAAGATATCCCTTGTAAACATCACGCGCCACTCGAAAAGATGGTAATGGGCGACTGCGGAGTTGCTCCACGAAGGCATCATCCTCAGCAAACTCCTCACGAACTTCACCACCCTCCTGCAGCTCATCCCCGTCTATTGTTTCGATTCGAGAAGAAGGCTAGAAGCCATCCTTCAAAGCTATAGCCGGTTCAATTGGCTACTTTAAAGCTACATTCACAGCCCGCCAATAGAACACCAAATGCTCAAAACGTCTCATGTACTCTCCACTTCCGTCTTCATTGCATAATGCCTCCCAGTATTTGATGAACCCAGATAGCCCTTTATAAATGTCGTCCACAACACGCATTGGAAGGTGATCAACCGGCAACGGCTCTCCACAAGGCCATAGACTACATCCCTCGGAATCCTATCGCCACAATTTGATCCTTCCACCTTCCTGTGGGAGCCAGTCACTATCTGTGCAATAAAGCTTGTACTTCATCATGGGGACACCCTCAGAATCCAAATAGAATTTGAATTGTTGCGCCTTCGTATGGCCAACAAGTGCATCCTCCCCTCCCAAAAGCGAGCCTTCTATAAAGGCTTTGAAATCAGGTACCTCTTCAATAAGGTGAGGAATTGTAGGAACATAATCTACATCCATGAAGGACTTCATAAAAGATGGAATGGTTGGAAAGTTCTCTTTCTTCAATTGCATACTCCATCTCCCGAACAAGGCGTTAATGTCATCATGCGTGTGACTGACCAACATGAAACTCACATAAACCTCACGAAAAACCTTCTTAGCAACAAGAAGGGACCAAAACGCAAATACAAATCTATTCTTGTTGTCTCCGGTGGCATTGTCCACTTGGACATTCAAAACTGGAGGAAGAGGAGTTGCTGGAATTGCAACTTCCGGAGTAGGTCAAAGCAATGACTTGCACATATCAGTTCCTTGCAATATCGTGCAAAATAAAGGAGCAAAGCCCGACCCATCAAACAATTCCCGAGAAGAATACTTTGGAGGCAACTCAAGCTCCCGCAAGAGCTTTGCTAACGACCCAACTGTGTAGTTTGAGTTGTGAAGAAAAACATCAAGACCGTAATGTATGTAACGTACATCATCGTGCCCGTGGGCAATCATACCCGTCATGGAGATCGGCAGTTTCGTGAGTCCATCAAGTTGCTTGCTCTTGTGCGAGAAGACAGGAGAAGCCGTTTTAGCATGATCCATTTTGTCATGCATGATTGTCAAACACTCGTGAAGGTACGCACTTGAGTTGTACCGATTTGCATAGTACTGGTCTCGATGTGCTCGAGCTTTAGTCAAATGCTTCTCTAAAACTTGGGTCCATTTCAGTTGAAATCCAACAACGGCGGTCCTCTTCAGAGTCTTCAACCTATCACATTTCGCGCACCGCGCAAAGTTATCTCCGGGCTTCTTCGCACCATATTCAGGAAAGTTTAATTTTCTGATTTTGCTGATATTGGAGACTGAGACTTTCTTTAACCCAAACACAGCGTTCACAACGTTGACCTCGGGAATGATCTCCTTCCATTTGAAGGTGGCCGGGAAGACCTTGGACACCACCTTTTCCCCTGAAGGAAGAGTATGCGTGCGATGTGGCATATGGTCCGCGGACTTTTCAAGTACACACTTCAAAGTTGCCTTGGCCTGCAACGTATGTTTACGAGGCTTCAAAGTTCCCACGTTACCATGACGTTGAGCTTGTTCACCTTTGGCAGCGAACCCTTGGAAACAATGGAATGTGCTCTCCGAGACACCTGCAATATGCCTCCATGCCGCCAAACAGACATCGATACCTTCAATAGTGACCACCCTCTTGCCTTCAGCGTTACGATGGACCTGCCAATGTACATCCAACTTCATGTGGTAACGGAGTTCGAAAGTAGAGTTCTGGTACATACGTTCTCAAAATGCCTGAATCTTCTTCCTTAGAAAAGGTTGAACACAATTCTTCGAGCAACATGTTTTGCTCAAAACAGAATTGACCTACGCTAGGCTGAGCAATGTTTTGGACTTCACACACGTTTGAACAGATGGATTTCTTACAATGGTTGCATATGGTCTTGTTCCCGAAGAAGATGGAAGCAAGAGGCTGGCCTGTTGAAGGTTGAACTTCTCACGAAGCTCGTGATTGCGTAAGCTTGACCCATTTAAGTACACCTGTTCAACTGGCCAGGACCTCAGAGAGTACCTCCAATCGTCAGGAATGTCTGTATGCACAGACTTTGTAATCTGGACGGCAACCAAAGAATCCCCAAGCGGACCATTGGACCCAATGACAAGATTAGAGTTCACACTGTGACAAATTCCCTCCCCCACTACCACACCATCCACATTGAGCAGATTGACAACCTTAGTTATCCAAAGACGACGTGATATGCCTTCGCAGTCAGGGATATCAGAAACTTTGTCACCAACATTTTGAACCTCGTCTTCATCAGAGAAGTAGTCCTGTAAATCTATCCCTGATGACTCCATAAGGCCTGAAAATCAACGAAAGAATATCAGATACGTAACATTGTAAGAGCATTTGCAAATTATGTAGTAATGAAGAAAGCAAGATGTATTCAGACAATTAGTTCAACTCGATTCGACTTAAGCTCTAGGTAAATAGTATTCACGCATATCCAGAAATAATATCCGAAACTCTATTCAATGAACACGCGAATAAAAGCACACGTAATTTATCAAGGTCCATATGACGAGAAGTGAAGTAAACAGATCAAACAAGTACACATCCACGTCAACTCGACTTGAGTTAAAAGTATGGCACAAACAATGTAATAAAAAATCGAAAATCTATTAACTCTGAAAAGATTTAACATGAATCGAGTTAATTAAATCAGTTTCAATCATTCTACTAACTTTTCTAAGAAAACACTCTCCCACTGGTTCTACTATGCAAACAAATCATCAGACATATATACATACAAAGTTGGATTATACTCAACAAGACCACAATCCAGAACTCAAGTAGTTTAACTCGGTCCGAGTTAAATAGTAATTCATAACTCACAACTAATCCAAGGAGACGATGAAACTCAGTCTCTAATTATTCAGATTTATACACTCAAAGTCTCTGCAAATATATAATTCAGAAGAGCCTAATTAAATTTAGATTAAGCCTAGTATTTTTAACTCGAATCGAGTTAAACATCCTGAATATCATCCAGCAGGACAACTCAGGATAAGCAGGTCTAGATGGCAGGTTTAAGTCGAATCGAGTTAAACTGTTCAAACTGGATTCTCTTTGGATAATACGTTTCTCTTAGAAGTTAACTTGAATCAAGATGACTTCCTTGATGTGTAATCACTTCATAGTTCATGGAATTATACTTCCGGTAATTACGGCGCATTTCTTGGAAGAAGTACCTTGTGCTAAATTCTGTACCAAGTGACAAAGAATAAGATATGTGAGTGAACCTGCAGTGCACAAAATCGCAGAGCAAGAAACTGAATGAATCAATGTGCAATCGCAAGGCCGTATACAACATTCCAGTACACCAAATGAAGTAATAAGCAAACTACCAAAGTGATAGGTATCATTCTAATACAGTTATACATATAGATGACATTCTTTCACTATAAGGTATTTAGAACGTGCAAGTGGTCCATCAATCTCGTTTCCGACAAATTGACATCCTTCCGAAAAGAATAAGCATCCTCTGCAACAGCCGAAACCCCTGAATGATGAACTGGGACACTAAAGTCTTGTACGTAATGAACAACTGCACTTAATGGATTCGATTCCACTGTACCTACAGAGAACAATGAACGCAAAGCTCCAAAACTCACCAAACAATGAACGCAATAGAAGAAGCTCAGTGAGTCTTGAGGTATCGACGGACAGAGCAAGAAACAAACGCAATAGAAATGAACAAAGGAGTGCAACTAGCGACGGAAGAGAAGCACAAGCCCGCAGGCAGAAGAATCGTGGAGGGAAAACCAAAACTTTCTGGCGGGAGTTTCAAACGGCACTTTGTGGTACTACCGGCAACGGTAATCCATGCAGAAATTGTGGTGTCTTTAGTGTATGTCACCTGTAAAGGTATCACATTCTCTTTTTTTACTTTATTAAGTTCCAAGGGTGGCAAGCAGGCCGATCAATAATAAAATATAGTAGTGGGGAAGAAGGCGGCGCGTCCAGCTGTTCCTCAAGAACGCAAAAGATTCCGGTTGCACCCCTATTTTAAATGCTTTGACAAAATGCCCTTATTTAATCAAGACAACTTCGCAACAAGGAATAAAATAACTTCTCAGACATTCTAATTTCAGAACAAATGTCAGAACTTCTTTACACTTCTGACATCTTCTAATTTTTTTTAAGTTCTCTTTTGTTCAAATAGAAAGAACCTGTGCATAAAAACAAAAGTGCCCCAAAGGAACCAGAGGTCAATAAATACTTATTTATATACTACCCTATTTCTCAAAAAAATAAATACAGTACCCTAAACCCTAAAAAACTCCAAGCCCCAAAGTCATGCAATTCGGGGTTCAAAGTAGGATGGGAAAAGTGGGGAAGCAAAATATAATTGAAACACATACAATTCATTATTGAGCAAATTCAATTGTTGCTAATCAAACTCTTTTCACTACAGAAACACAAAAAATATCATAAGTCATGCATTTCATTTTAGGGAACTCGAAGCCCCAAAGTCATGCAATTTGGAGTCCACAGTAGGGGGGCGACACATGGGAAAGTTGAAAATAATCCAAATACGTACACCTTATAATAGAACAAACTTCCCGTAGATATATAATTAGGTTCAAAATGTTATTCTTGCCCTCAATAATTATTCACTTCATGTATTTAATAAAAATATAAAGTCTACAAGAACATCCACCTTTAAGCCATTTCAAATCCATCTCCACGTGAATTATAAAGAATTAAAAATGAATGAACCCACCCCTGCACTTTAATGTCCATGAATATCAAATGACATGGATATTTGTATGTGAATGATTTGAAAACAATTTGAAGAAGTTCTAATAATTAATAGGATATAGATTTTGAAATAATATGAAATTTTTACCCATTTCAAGTTAATCCACCTCCACGTGAATTAAAATAATAAAAGTAATAACAGAGACCCTATTTCTTAATGTCCATGAATATCATATCTCATGCATAAATTGTACGTGAATGATTTAGAAAAAATTGGGCAAGTTATAAATTACCTTAACACTTAGAATCTAAAAAAATTTGAAACTCATAGCCATTTCAATTCCACCTCCACGTGAATAAAAAAATGGGAAATGCAAGCAGGCCCTGTATTTTAATGTCCACCAACATCAAATCTCATGCATATTTGTAAGTAAATGATTTAGAAAAAGTTTGGGCAAGTGGTAAATTACCTTAACACTTAGAACCTAAAAAAATTTGCAACCTACACGCATTTCAATTCCATCTCCATGTGAATGAAAAAAAATAGGAAAATAATGAAAGCAGGCCCTGTATTTTAATGTCCACCAACATGAAATCTCATGCATATTTGTTCATAAATGATCTAGAAAAAATTAGGGCAAGCTAGAGATTACCTTAACACTTAGAACCTAGAAAAATTGCAACTTAAACGCAAATCAATTCCACCTCCACGTGAATGAAAAAAAATAGGAAAATAATGAAAGCAAGCCCTGTATTTTAATGTCCACCAACATCAAATCTCATGCATATTTGTACGTGAATGATTTAGAAAAAATTTGGGCAAGTTATAAATTACCTTAACACTTAGAATCCAAAAAAAATTTGCAACTTACACGCATTTCAATTCCATCTCCACGTGAATGAAAAAAAATAGGAAAATAATGAAAGCAGGCCCTGTATTTTAATGACAACCAACATCAAATCTCATGCATATTTGTACGTAAATGATTTAGAAAGAATTTGGGCAAGTTAGAAATTACCTTAACACTTAGAATCTAAAAAATTTGCAACTTACACGCAATTCAATTCCACCTCCACGTGAATGAAAAAAATGGGAAATGAAAGTAGGCCCTGTATTTTTATGTCCACCAACATCAAATCTCATGCATATTTGTAAATGAATGATTTAGAAAAAGTTTGGGCAAGATATAAATTACCTTAACACTTAGAACCTAAATTTTTTTTCAACTTATACGCAGTTTAATTCCACCTCCACGTGAATGAAAAATAATAGGAAAATAATGAAAGCAAGCCCTCTATTTTAATGTCCACCAACATCAAATCTCATGCATATTTGTAAGTAAATGATTTAGAAAAATTTTGGACAAGTTAGAAATTACCTTAACACTTAGAACCTAAAACAATTTGCAACTTATACGCAATTCAATTCCACCTCCACGTGAATGAAAAAAAATAGGAAAAAAAATAAAGCAGGCCCTGTATTTTAATGTCCACCAACATCAAATCTCATGCATATTTGTACGTTAATGGTTTAGAAAAAGTTTGGGCAAGTTATAAATTACCTTAACACTTAGAACGTAAAATAATTTGCAACTTACATAGATTTCAATTTCACCTCCACGTGAATGAAAACAAGTAGGAAAATAATGAGAGCAGGCCCTGTATTTTAATGTCGACCAGCATCAGCTCTCATGCATACTTGTAAGTAAATGATTTAGAAAAAATTTGGGCAAGTTATAAATTACCTACACAATTAGAACCTAAAATAATTTGCAACTTACACGCAATTCAATTCCACCTCCATGTGAATGAAAAAAAATAGGAAAATAATGAAAGCAGGCCCACTATTTTAATGTCCACTAACATCAAATCTCATGCATATTTGTACGTGAATGATTTAGAAAAAGTTTGGGCAAGTGGTAAATTACCTTAACACTTAGAACCTAAAAAAATTTGCAATTTACACGCATTTCAATTCCACCTCCACGTGAATGAAAACAAGTAGGAAAATAATGAAAGCAGGCCCTGTATTTTAATGTCGACCAACATCAAATCTCATGCATATTTGTAAATAAATGAGAGAAAAAATTTGGGCAAGTTATAAATTACCTCAAAACTTAGAACCTAAAAAAGATGGCAACATACACGCATTTCAATTCCACCTCCACGTGAATGAAAAAAATGGGAAATGAAAGCAAGCCCTGTATTTTAATGTCCACCTACATCAAGTCTCATGCGTATTTGTACATGATTGATTTAGAAAAAATTTGGGCAAGTTATAATTTACCTCAACACTTAGAACCTAAAAAAGATGGCAACATACATGTATTTCAATTCCACCTCCACGTGAATGAAAAAAATGGAAAAGGAAAGAAGGCCCTGTATTTTAATGTCGACCAACATCAACTCTCATGCGTCTTTGTAAGTAAATGATTTAGAAAAAATTGGGGCAAGTTAGAAATTACCTTAACACTTAGAAACTAAAAAATTTGCACTTGACAAGCAATTCAATTCCACCTCCACGTGAGTGAAAAAAATAGGACAATAATGAAAGCAGGCCCTGTAGTTTAATGTTGACCAACATCATTTCTTATGCATATTTGTACGTGAATGATTTAGAAAAAATTTGGGCAATTTATAAATTACCTTAACACTTAGAATCTAAAAAAATTTGCAACTGATAGCCATTTTAATTCAACCTCCACGTGAATGAAAACAAATAGTAAAATAATGAAAGCAGGCCTTGTATTTTAATGTCCACCAACATCAAATTTCATGCATATTTGTACATAATTGATTTAGAAAAAATTTGAGCAAGTTAGAAATCACCTTAACATTTAGAACCTAAAAAGATTTGCAACTTACACGCATTTCAATTCCACCTCCTTGTGAATGAAAAAAAACAGGAAAATAATGAAAGCAGGCCCTGTATTTTAGTGTCCACCAACATCAAATCTCATGCATACTAGTGTAGCCTTGTGTCGTTGCCACACCCAAAACAAAAGTAAAAGTCATTTTAAAAACCAAAAATAACTCAAAAACTCATAACTTTCTCACCGTAGGTACAAATGCCACAAAACTAAGCCTGTGTATCCCTCCTTGCTGAGGGCTTTCCAACTGTACCAAGAACATGAGAATTTGACACACATTTCAAAAGATACATAATTTAATATCATTTAATAATTTTTAAGAACAAAAAATAACTCAAAAATCGATAACTTTCCCACTGTCTATAGGTCCAAACGCCACAAAACCAAGCCCATGCACCCTTCCTTGTCAAGGGCTTTCTAGTGGTACCAAAAACATGATCAATTGACACACGGTTCAAAAGATGCCTAATTTAGCATAATTTAATCATTTTTAAGAACCAAAAATAAATCAAAAATCCATAAGTTTTCCACCATAGGTCCAAAGCCACAAAACCAAGCCCGTGCACCTCTCCTCACTAAGAGCTTTCCGACGGTACCAAGAGCACAACCAAAATCAAAGTAAAAGTAATTTCGAAATTTTTTGATCCATAAATACTTCAAAATTCAATAACTTCCGCATAATAACTCCAAACGCGACGAAACCAAGCCCGTGCACCCCTCCCTGCTGAGGGCTTTCCGACGGTACCAAGCACGCAGCCGGGGGACGCACGGTCCAAGAGATCCTGACGTGACAAACAAACAAAATAAAACAAACAACCTGTCTTAAGGTATGGACTAGTGTAGCCCTGTGCCATTGACACATCCAAAACAAAAGTAAAAGTCATTTTAAGAACCCAAAATAACTCAAAAACCCATAACTTTCCCTTTGTAGGTCCAAACGTCATGAAATAAAACATTCACCCCTCCTCGCCCAGGGCTTTCCAACGGTACCAAAAACATGACAAATTGATACATGGTTCAAAAGATACATGATTTACTAATTTTTAAGATCCAAAAATAACTCAAAAATCGATAACTTTCCCACCATAGGTCCAAACGCCACGAAACCAAGCCCGTGCACCCCTCCCCGTCGAGGGCTTTCCGACGGTACCAAGCACGCCCCTGGGGGATGCACGCTCCGGGAGATCCAGATGTGACAAACAAAACAAAACAAAAAAACCACCTGACTTAAGGTAAGGATTTGTAAATAAATGATTTAGAAAGAATTTGGACAAGTGAGAAATTACCTTAACACTTAGAACCTAAAAAAATTTGCAACTCATAGCCATTTCAATTCCACCTCCACGTGAATGAAAAGAAACAGGACAATAATGAAAGCAGGCCCTGTATTTTAATGTCCACCAACATCAAATCTCATGCATTTTTGTACGTAAATGATTGAGAAAAAAATTTCGCAAGTTATAAATTACCTTAACACTCAGAACCTAAAAAAGTTTGCAACATACACGCATTTCAATTCCACCTCCACGTGAATGAAAAAATTGGGAAATGAAAGCAGGCCCTGTATTTTAATGTCCACCAACATCAAATCTCATGCATATTTGTACGTGAATGATTTAGAAAAAGTTTGGGCAAGTGATAAATTACCTTAACACTTAGAACCTAAAAAAATTTGCAACTTACACGCATTTCAAATCCACCTCCACGTGAATGAAAACAAGTAGGAAAATAATGAAAGCAGGCCCTGTATTTTGATGTCCACCAACATGAAATCTTATGCATATTTGTACATAAATGATTTAGAAAGAATTTGGGCAAGTTAGAAATTACCTTAACACTTAGAACCTAAAAAAATTTGCAACTCATAGCCATTTCAATTCCACCTCCACGTGAATGAAAAGAAACAGGACAATAATGAAAGCAGGCCCTGTATTTTAATGTCGACCAACATCAAGTCTCATGCATATTTGTAAGTAAATGATTCCGAAAAAATTTGGGCAAGTTATAAATTACCTTAACACTTAGAATCTAAAAAATTTGCATCATACACGCATTTCAATTCCACCTCCATGTGAATGAAAAAATTGGGAAATGAAAGCAGACCCTGTATTTTAATGTTCAGCAACATCAAATCTCATGCATTTTTGTAAGTAAATGATTCCGAAAAATTTTGGGCAAGTTAAAAATTACCTTAACACGTAGAACCTAAAAAAATTTGCAACTTACATGCATTTCAATTCTACCTCCACGTGAATGAAGTAAAATAGGAAAATAATGAAAGCAGGCCCTGTATTTTAATATCCACCAACATCAAATCTCATGCATATTTGTACGTAAATGATTGAGAAAAAATTTGGGCAAGTTATAAATTACCTTAACACTTAGAATCTAAAAAAATTTGCAACTGATAGCCATTTCAATTCCATCTCCACGTGAATGAAAACAAATAGGAAAATAATGAAAGCGGGCCCTGTATTTTATTGTCCACGAACACCAAATCTCATGCATATTTGTACGTGAATGATTTAGAAAAGACTTGGGCAAGTTATAAATTACCTTAACACTTAGAATCTAAAAAAATTGCAACTTACACGCAAATCAATTCCCCCTCCACGTGAATGAAAAAAGTGGAAAGTGAAAGCAGGCTCTGTATTTTAATGTCCACCAACATCAAATCTTATGCATATTTGTACACAAATGATTTAGAAAAAATTTGGGAAAGTTATAAATTACCTTAACACTTAGAACCTAAAAAAGTTTGCAACATACACGCATTTCGATTCCACCTCCACGTGAATGAAAAAACTGGAATGTGAAAGCAGGCCTTGTATTTTGATGTCCACCAACATCAAATCTCATGCATATTTGTAAGTAAATGATTTAGAATTTTTTTGGCAAGTTATAAATTACCTTAACACTTAGAATCTAAAAAATTTGCAACATACACGCAATTCAATTCCACCTCCACGTAAATGAAATAAAATACGACAATAATGAAAGCAGGCCCTCTATTTTAATGTCCATCAACATCAAATCTCATGCGTATTTGTACATAAATGATTTAGAAAAAGTTTGGGCAAGTTATAAATTACCTTAACACTTAGAACCTAAAGAAATTTGCAACTTACACGCATTTCAACTCCATCTCTAAGTGAATGAAAAGAAACAGCAAAATAATGAATGCAGGCTTTGTAATTAAATGTCCACGAACATCAAATCTCATGCATATTTGTAAGTATTTGAATTAGAAAAAATTTGGGCAAGTTACAAATTACATTAACACGTAGAATCTAAAAAAACTTGCTACTCATAGCCATTTCAACTCCACCTCCACGTGAATGAAAAAAAATAGGAAAATCATGAAAGCAGGCCCTATATTTTAATGTCCACCAACACCAAGTCTTATGCATATTTGTACATGAATGATTGAGAAAAAATTTGGGCAAGCTAGAAATTACCTTAACACTTAGAATCTAAAAAAGTTTGCACCTAACACGCATTTCAATTCGATCTCCAGGTGAATGAAAAAAAATAGGAAAATAATGAAAGCAGGCTTTGTATTTTAATGTCCACAAACATCAAATCTCATGCATATTTGTAAGTAAATGATTTATAAAAAATTTAGGCAAGCTAGAAATTACCTTAATACTTAGAGTCTAAAAATTTTTGCAACTTACACGCAATTCAATTCCACCTCCACGTGAATGAAAAAAAATAGGAAAATAATGAAAGCAGGCCCTGTATTTTAATGTCCACCAACATCAAATCACATGCATATTTGTACGTGAATGATTTAGAAAAAGTTTGGGCAATTTAGAAATTACCTTAACACTTAGAACCTAAAATAATTTGCAACTTACACACATTTCAACTCCATCTTCATGTGAATGAAAAAAAATAGAAAAATAAGAAAAGCAGGTTTTGTAATTTAATGTCCACCAACATCAAATCTCATGCATATTTGTACATGAATGATTTAGAAAAAGTTTGGGCAGGTGATAAATTACCTTAACACTTAGAATCTAAAAACATTTGCAATCTACATGCAATTCAATTCCACCTCCACATGAATGAAAAAAAATAGGAAAATAATGAAAGCAGGCCCAGTATTTAAATGTCGACCTACATCAAATCTCATGCAAATTGGTATGTGAATGATTGAGAAAAAGTTTGTTCAAGTGATAAATTACCTTAAAACTTAGAACCTAAAAAAATTTGCAACTTACACGCAATTCAATTCCACCTCCATGTGAATGAAAAAAAGTAGGAAAATAATGAAAGCCGGCCCTCTATTTTAATATCCACCAACATCAAATCTCATGCATATTTGTAAGTAAATGATTTAGGAAAAATTTGGCCAGATATAATTTACCTAACTACTTAAAACCAAAAAATATTTGTAACTTATACGCATTTCAATTCCACCTCCACGTGAATGAAAAGAAACAGGACAATAATGAAAGCAGGCCCTGTATTTTAATGTCGACCAACATCAAGTCTCATGCATATTTGTAAGTAAATGATTCCGAAAAAATTTGGGCAAGTTATAAATTACCTTAACACTTAGAATCTAAAAAATTTGCATCATACACGCATTTCAATTCCACCTCCATGTGAATGAAAAAATTGGGAAATGAAAGCAGACCCTGTATTTTAATGTTCAGCAACATCAAATCTCATGCATTTTTGTAAGTAAATGATTCCGAAAAATTTTGGGCAAGTTAAAAATTACCTTAACACGTAGAACCTAAAAAAATTTGCAACTTACATGCATTTCAATTCTACCTCCACGTGAATGAAGTAAAATAGGAAAATAATGAAAGCAGGCCCTGTATTTTAATATCCACCAACATCAAATCTCATGCATATTTGTACGTAAATGATTGAGAAAAAATTTGGGCAAGTTATAAATTACCTTAACACTTAGAATCTAAAAAAATTTGCAACTGATAGCCATTTCAATTCCATCTCCACGTGAATGAAAACAAATAGGAAAATAATGAAAGCGGGCCCTGTATTTTATTGTCCACGAACACCAAATCTCATGCATATTTGTACGTGAATGATTTAGAAAAGACTTGGGCAAGTTATAAATTACCTTAACACTTAGAATCTAAAAAAATTGCAACTTACACGCAAATCAATTCCCCCTCCACGTGAATGAAAAAAGTGGAAAGTGAAAGCAGGCTCTGTATTTTAATGTCCACCAACATCAAATCTTATGCATATTTGTACACAAATGATTTAGAAAAAATTTGGGAAAGTTATAAATTACCTTAACACTTAGAACCTAAAAAAGTTTGCAACATACACGCATTTCGATTCCACCTCCACGTGAATGAAAAAACTGGAATGTGAAAGCAGGCCTTGTATTTTGATGTCCACCAACATCAAATCTCATGCATATTTGTAAGTAAATGATTTAGAATTTTTTTGGCAAGTTATAAATTACCTTAACACTTAGAATCTAAAAAATTTGCAACATACACGCAATTCAATTCCACCTCCACGTAAATGAAATAAAATACGACAATAATGAAAGCAGGCCCTCTATTTTAATGTCCATCAACATCAAATCTCATGCGTATTTGTACATAAATGATTTAGAAAAAGTTTGGGCAAGTTATAAATTACCTTAACACTTAGAACCTAAAGAAATTTGCAACTTACACGCATTTCAACTCCATCTCTAAGTGAATGAAAAGAAACAGCAAAATAATGAATGCAGGCTTTGTAATTAAATGTCCACGAACATCAAATCTCATGCATATTTGTAAGTATTTGAATTAGAAAAAATTTGGGCAAGTTACAAATTACATTAACACGTAGAATCTAAAAAAACTTGCTACTCATAGCCATTTCAACTCCACCTCCACGTGAATGAAAAAAAATAGGAAAATCATGAAAGCAGGCCCTATATTTTAATGTCCACCAACACCAAGTCTTATGCATATTTGTACATGAATGATTGAGAAAAAATTTGGGCAAGCTAGAAATTACCTTAACACTTAGAATCTAAAAAAGTTTGCACCTAACACGCATTTCAATTCGATCTCCAGGTGAATGAAAAAAAATAGGAAAATAATGAAAGCAGGCTTTGTATTTTAATGTCCACAAACATCAAATCTCATGCATATTTGTAAGTAAATGATTTATAAAAAATTTAGGCAAGCTAGAAATTACCTTAATACTTAGAGTCTAAAAATTTTTGCAACTTACACGCAATTCAATTCCACCTCCACGTGAATGAAAAAAAATAGGAAAATAATGAAAGCAGGCCCTGTATTTTAATGTCCACCAACATCAAATCACATGCATATTTGTACGTGAATGATTTAGAAAAAGTTTGGGCAATTTAGAAATTACCTTAACACTTAGAACCTAAAATAATTTGCAACTTACACACATTTCAACTCCATCTTCATGTGAATGAAAAAAAATAGAAAAATAAGAAAAGCAGGTTTTGTAATTTAATGTCCACCAACATCAAATCTCATGCATATTTGTACATGAATGATTTAGAAAAAGTTTGGGCAGGTGATAAATTACCTTAACACTTAGAATCTAAAAACATTTGCAATCTACATGCAATTCAATTCCACCTCCACATGAATGAAAAAAAATAGGAAAATAATGAAAGCAGGCCCAGTATTTAAATGTCGACCTACATCAAATCTCATGCAAATTGGTATGTGAATGATTGAGAAAAAGTTTGTTCAAGTGATAAATTACCTTAAAACTTAGAACCTAAAAAAATTTGCAACTTACACGCAATTCAATTCCACCTCCATGTGAATGAAAAAAAGTAGGAAAATAATGAAAGCCGGCCCTCTATTTTAATATCCACCAACATCAAATCTCATGCATATTTGTAAGTAAATGATTTAGGAAAAATTTGGCCAGATATAATTTACCTAACTACTTAAAACCAAAAAATATTTGTAACTTATACGCATTTCAATTCCACCTCCACGTGAATGAAAAGAAACAGGACAATAATGAAAGCAGGCCCTGTATTTTAATGTCGACCAACATCAAGTCTCATGCATATTTGTAAGTAAATGATTCCGAAAAAATTTGGGCAAGTTATAAATTACCTTAACACTTAGAATCTAAAAAATTTGCATCATACACGCATTTCAATTCCACCTCCATGTGAATGAAAAAATTGGGAAATGAAAGCAGACCCTGTATTTTAATGTTCAGCAACATCAAATCTCATGCATTTTTGTAAGTAAATGATTCCGAAAAATTTTGGGCAAGTTAAAAATTACCTTAACACGTAGAACCTAAAAAAATTTGCAACTTACATGCATTTCAATTCTACCTCCACGTGAATGAAGTAAAATAGGAAAATAATGAAAGCAGGCCCTGTATTTTAATATCCACCAACATCAAATCTCATGCATATTTGTACGTAAATGATTGAGAAAAAATTTGGGCAAGTTATAAATTACCTTAACACTTAGAATCTAAAAAAATTTGCAACTGATAGCCATTTCAATTCCATCTCCACGTGAATGAAAACAAATAGGAAAATAATGAAAGCGGGCCCTGTATTTTATTGTCCACGAACACCAAATCTCATGCATATTTGTACGTGAATGATTTAGAAAAGACTTGGGCAAGTTATAAATTACCTTAACACTTAGAATCTAAAAAAATTGCAACTTACACGCAAATCAATTCCCCCTCCACGTGAATGAAAAAAGTGGAAAGTGAAAGCAGGCTCTGTATTTTAATGTCCACCAACATCAAATCTTATGCATATTTGTACACAAATGATTTAGAAAAAATTTGGGAAAGTTATAAATTACCTTAACACTTAGAACCTAAAAAAGTTTGCAACATACACGCATTTCGATTCCACCTCCACGTGAATGAAAAAACTGGAATGTGAAAGCAGGCCTTGTATTTTGATGTCCACCAACATCAAATCTCATGCATATTTGTAAGTAAATGATTTAGAATTTTTTTGGCAAGTTATAAATTACCTTAACACTTAGAATCTAAAAAATTTGCAACATACACGCAATTCAATTCCACCTCCACGTAAATGAAATAAAATACGACAATAATGAAAGCAGGCCCTCTATTTTAATGTCCATCAACATCAAATCTCATGCGTATTTGTACATAAATGATTTAGAAAAAGTTTGGGCAAGTTATAAATTACCTTAACACTTAGAACCTAAAGAAATTTGCAACTTACACGCATTTCAACTCCATCTCTAAGTGAATGAAAAGAAACAGCAAAATAATGAATGCAGGCTTTGTAATTAAATGTCCACGAACATCAAATCTCATGCATATTTGTAAGTATTTGAATTAGAAAAAATTTGGGCAAGTTACAAATTACATTAACACGTAGAATCTAAAAAAACTTGCTACTCATAGCCATTTCAACTCCACCTCCACGTGAATGAAAAAAAATAGGAAAATCATGAAAGCAGGCCCTATATTTTAATGTCCACCAACACCAAGTCTTATGCATATTTGTACATGAATGATTGAGAAAAAATTTGGGCAAGCTAGAAATTACCTTAACACTTAGAATCTAAAAAAGTTTGCACCTAACACGCATTTCAATTCGATCTCCAGGTGAATGAAAAAAAATAGGAAAATAATGAAAGCAGGCTTTGTATTTTAATGTCCACAAACATCAAATCTCATGCATATTTGTAAGTAAATGATTTATAAAAAATTTAGGCAAGCTAGAAATTACCTTAATACTTAGAGTCTAAAAATTTTTGCAACTTACACGCAATTCAATTCCACCTCCACGTGAATGAAAAAAAATAGGAAAATAATGAAAGCAGGCCCTGTATTTTAATGTCCACCAACATCAAATCACATGCATATTTGTACGTGAATGATTTAGAAAAAGTTTGGGCAATTTAGAAATTACCTTAACACTTAGAACCTAAAATAATTTGCAACTTACACACATTTCAACTCCATCTTCATGTGAATGAAAAAAAATAGAAAAATAAGAAAAGCAGGTTTTGTAATTTAATGTCCACCAACATCAAATCTCATGCATATTTGTACATGAATGATTTAGAAAAAGTTTGGGCAGGTGATAAATTACCTTAACACTTAGAATCTAAAAACATTTGCAATCTACATGCAATTCAATTCCACCTCCACATGAATGAAAAAAAATAGGAAAATAATGAAAGCAGGCCCAGTATTTAAATGTCGACCTACATCAAATCTCATGCAAATTGGTATGTGAATGATTGAGAAAAAGTTTGTTCAAGTGATAAATTACCTTAAAACTTAGAACCTAAAAAAATTTGCAACTTACACGCAATTCAATTCCACCTCCATGTGAATGAAAAAAAGTAGGAAAATAATGAAAGCCGGCCCTCTATTTTAATATCCACCAACATCAAATCTCATGCATATTTGTAAGTAAATGATTTAGGAAAAATTTGGCCAGATATAATTTACCTAACTACTTAAAACCAAAAAATATTTGTAACTTATACGCATTTCAATTCCACCTCCACGTGAATGAAAAGAAACAGGACAATAATGAAAGCAGGCCCTGTATTTTAATGTCGACCAACATCAAGTCTCATGCATATTTGTAAGTAAATGATTCCGAAAAAATTTGGGCAAGTTATAAATTACCTTAACACTTAGAATCTAAAAAATTTGCATCATACACGCATTTCAATTCCACCTCCATGTGAATGAAAAAATTGGGAAATGAAAGCAGACCCTGTATTTTAATGTTCAGCAACATCAAATCTCATGCATTTTTGTAAGTAAATGATTCCGAAAAATTTTGGGCAAGTTAAAAATTACCTTAACACGTAGAACCTAAAAAAATTTGCAACTTACATGCATTTCAATTCTACCTCCACGTGAATGAAGTAAAATAGGAAAATAATGAAAGCAGGCCCTGTATTTTAATATCCACCAACATCAAATCTCATGCATATTTGTACGTAAATGATTGAGAAAAAATTTGGGCAAGTTATAAATTACCTTAACACTTAGAATCTAAAAAAATTTGCAACTGATAGCCATTTCAATTCCATCTCCACGTGAATGAAAACAAATAGGAAAATAATGAAAGCGGGCCCTGTATTTTATTGTCCACGAACACCAAATCTCATGCATATTTGTACGTGAATGATTTAGAAAAGACTTGGGCAAGTTATAAATTACCTTAACACTTAGAATCTAAAAAAATTGCAACTTACACGCAAATCAATTCCCCCTCCACGTGAATGAAAAAAGTGGAAAGTGAAAGCAGGCTCTGTATTTTAATGTCCACCAACATCAAATCTTATGCATATTTGTACACAAATGATTTAGAAAAAATTTGGGAAAGTTATAAATTACCTTAACACTTAGAACCTAAAAAAGTTTGCAACATACACGCATTTCGATTCCACCTCCACGTGAATGAAAAAACTGGAATGTGAAAGCAGGCCTTGTATTTTGATGTCCACCAACATCAAATCTCATGCATATTTGTAAGTAAATGATTTAGAATTTTTTTGGCAAGTTATAAATTACCTTAACACTTAGAATCTAAAAAATTTGCAACATACACGCAATTCAATTCCACCTCCACGTAAATGAAATAAAATACGACAATAATGAAAGCAGGCCCTCTATTTTAATGTCCATCAACATCAAATCTCATGCGTATTTGTACATAAATGATTTAGAAAAAGTTTGGGCAAGTTATAAATTACCTTAACACTTAGAACCTAAAGAAATTTGCAACTTACACGCATTTCAACTCCATCTCTAAGTGAATGAAAAGAAACAGCAAAATAATGAATGCAGGCTTTGTAATTAAATGTCCACGAACATCAAATCTCATGCATATTTGTAAGTATTTGAATTAGAAAAAATTTGGGCAAGTTACAAATTACATTAACACGTAGAATCTAAAAAAACTTGCTACTCATAGCCATTTCAACTCCACCTCCACGTGAATGAAAAAAAATAGGAAAATCATGAAAGCAGGCCCTATATTTTAATGTCCACCAACACCAAGTCTTATGCATATTTGTACATGAATGATTGAGAAAAAATTTGGGCAAGCTAGAAATTACCTTAACACTTAGAATCTAAAAAAGTTTGCACCTAACACGCATTTCAATTCGATCTCCAGGTGAATGAAAAAAAATAGGAAAATAATGAAAGCAGGCTTTGTATTTTAATGTCCACAAACATCAAATCTCATGCATATTTGTAAGTAAATGATTTATAAAAAATTTAGGCAAGCTAGAAATTACCTTAATACTTAGAGTCTAAAAATTTTTGCAACTTACACGCAATTCAATTCCACCTCCACGTGAATGAAAAAAAATAGGAAAATAATGAAAGCAGGCCCTGTATTTTAATGTCCACCAACATCAAATCACATGCATATTTGTACGTGAATGATTTAGAAAAAGTTTGGGCAATTTAGAAATTACCTTAACACTTAGAACCTAAAATAATTTGCAACTTACACACATTTCAACTCCATCTTCATGTGAATGAAAAAAAATAGAAAAATAAGAAAAGCAGGTTTTGTAATTTAATGTCCACCAACATCAAATCTCATGCATATTTGTACATGAATGATTTAGAAAAAGTTTGGGCAGGTGATAAATTACCTTAACACTTAGAATCTAAAAACATTTGCAATCTACATGCAATTCAATTCCACCTCCACATGAATGAAAAAAAATAGGAAAATAATGAAAGCAGGCCCAGTATTTAAATGTCGACCTACATCAAATCTCATGCAAATTGGTATGTGAATGATTGAGAAAAAGTTTGTTCAAGTGATAAATTACCTTAAAACTTAGAACCTAAAAAAATTTGCAACTTACACGCAATTCAATTCCACCTCCATGTGAATGAAAAAAAGTAGGAAAATAATGAAAGCCGGCCCTCTATTTTAATATCCACCAACATCAAATCTCATGCATATTTGTAAGTAAATGATTTAGGAAAAATTTGGCCAGATATAATTTACCTAACTACTTAAAACCAAAAAATATTTGTAACTTATACGCATTTCAATTCCACCTCCACGTGAATGAAAAGAAACAGGACAATAATGAAAGCAGGCCCTGTATTTTAATGTCGACCAACATCAAGTCTCATGCATATTTGTAAGTAAATGATTCCGAAAAAATTTGGGCAAGTTATAAATTACCTTAACACTTAGAATCTAAAAAATTTGCATCATACACGCATTTCAATTCCACCTCCATGTGAATGAAAAAATTGGGAAATGAAAGCAGACCCTGTATTTTAATGTTCAGTAACATCAAATCTCATGCATTTTTGTAAGTAAATGATTCCGAAAAATTTTGGGCAAGTTAAAAATTACCTTAACACGTAGAACCTAAAAAAATTTGCAACTTACATGCATTTCAATTCTACCTCCACGTGAATGAAGTAAAATAGGAAAATAATGAAAGCAGGCCCTGTATTTTAATATCCACCAACATCAAATCTCATGCATATTTGTACGTAAATGATTGAGAAAAAATTTGGGCAAGTTATAAATTACCTTAACACTTAGAATCTAAAAAAATTTGCAACTGATAGCCATTTCAATTCCATCTCCACGTGAATGAAAACAAATAGGAAAATAATGAAAGCGGGCCCTGTATTTTATTGTCCACGAACACCAAATCTCATGCATATTTGTACGTGAATGATTTAGAAAAGACTTGGGCAAGTTATAAATTACCTTAACACTTAGAATCTAAAAAAATTGCAACTTACACGCAAATCAATTCCCCCTCCACGTGAATGAAAAAAGTGGAAAGTGAAAGCAGGCTCTGTATTTTAATGTCCACCAACATCAAATCTTATGCATATTTGTACACAAATGATTTAGAAAAAATTTGGGAAAGTTATAAATTACCTTAACACTTAGAACCTAAAAAAGTTTGCAACATACACGCATTTCGATTCCACCTCCACGTGAATGAAAAAACTGGAATGTGAAAGCAGGCCTTGTATTTTGATGTCCACCAACATCAAATCTCATGCATATTTGTAAGTAAATGATTTAGAATTTTTTTGGCAAGTTATAAATTACCTTAACACTTAGAATCTAAAAAATTTGCAACATACACGCAATTCAATTCCACCTCCACGTAAATGAAATAAAATACGACAATAATGAAAGCAGGCCCTCTATTTTAATGTCCATCAACATCAAATCTCATGCGTATTTGTACATAAATGATTTAGAAAAAGTTTGGGCAAGTTATAAATTACCTTAACACTTAGAACCTAAAGAAATTTGCAACTTACACGCATTTCAACTCCATCTCTAAGTGAATGAAAAGAAACAGCAAAATAATGAATGCAGGCTTTGTAATTAAATGTCCACGAACATCAAATCTCATGCATATTTGTAAGTATTTGAATTAGAAAAAATTTGGGCAAGTTACAAATTACATTAACACGTAGAATCTAAAAAAACTTGCTACTCATAGCCATTTCAACTCCACCTCCACGTGAATGAAAAAAAATAGGAAAATCATGAAAGCAGGCCCTATATTTTAATGTCCACCAACACCAAGTCTTATGCATATTTGTACATGAATGATTGAGAAAAAATTTGGGCAAGCTAGAAATTACCTTAACACTTAGAATCTAAAAAAGTTTGCACCTAACACGCATTTCAATTCGATCTCCAGGTGAATGAAAAAAAATAGGAAAATAATGAAAGCAGGCTTTGTATTTTAATGTCCACAAACATCAAATCTCATGCATATTTGTAAGTAAATGATTTATAAAAAATTTAGGCAAGCTAGAAATTACCTTAATACTTAGAGTCTAAAAATTTTTGCAACTTACACGCAATTCAATTCCACCTCCACGTGAATGAAAAAAAATAGGAAAATAATGAAAGCAGGCCCTGTATTTTAATGTCCACCAACATCAAATCACATGCATATTTGTACGTGAATGATTTAGAAAAAGTTTGGGCAATTTAGAAATTACCTTAACACTTAGAACCTAAAATAATTTGCAACTTACACACATTTCAACTCCATCTTCATGTGAATGAAAAAAAATAGAAAAATAAGAAAAGCAGGTTTTGTAATTTAATGTCCACCAACATCAAATCTCATGCATATTTGTACATGAATGATTTAGAAAAAGTTTGGGCAGGTGATAAATTACCTTAACACTTAGAATCTAAAAACATTTGCAATCTACATGCAATTCAATTCCACCTCCACATGAATGAAAAAAAATAGGAAAATAATGAAAGCAGGCCCAGTATTTAAATGTCGACCTACATCAAATCTCATGCAAATTGGTATGTGAATGATTGAGAAAAAGTTTGTTCAAGTGATAAATTACCTTAAAACTTAGAACCTAAAAAAATTTGCAACTTACACGCAATTCAATTCCACCTCCATGTGAATGAAAAAAAGTAGGAAAATAATGAAAGCCGGCCCTCTATTTTAATATCCACCAACATCAAATCTCATGCATATTTGTAAGTAAATGATTTAGGAAAAATTTGGCCAGATATAATTTACCTAACTACTTAAAACCAAAAAATATTTGTAACTTATACGCATTTCAATTCCACCTCCACGTGAATGAAAAGAAACAGGACAATAATGAAAGCAGGCCCTGTATTTTAATGTCGACCAACATCAAGTCTCATGCATATTTGTAAGTAAATGATTCCGAAAAAATTTGGGCAAGTTATAAATTACCTTAACACTTAGAATCTAAAAAATTTGCATCATACACGCATTTCAATTCCACCTCCATGTGAATGAAAAAATTGGGAAATGAAAGCAGACCCTGTATTTTAATGTTCAGCAACATCAAATCTCATGCATTTTTGTAAGTAAATGATTCCGAAAAATTTTGGGCAAGTTAAAAATTACCTTAACACGTAGAACCTAAAAAAATTTGCAACTTACATGCATTTCAATTCTACCTCCACGTGAATGAAGTAAAATAGGAAAATAATGAAAGCAGGCCCTGTATTTTAATATCCACCAACATCAAATCTCATGCATATTTGTACGTAAATGATTGAGAAAAAATTTGGGCAAGTTATAAATTACCTTAACACTTAGAATCTAAAAAAATTTGCAACTGATAGCCATTTCAATTCCATCTCCACGTGAATGAAAACAAATAGGAAAATAATGAAAGCGGGCCCTGTATTTTATTGTCCACGAACACCAAATCTCATGCATATTTGTACGTGAATGATTTAGAAAAGACTTGGGCAAGTTATAAATTACCTTAACACTTAGAATCTAAAAAAATTGCAACTTACACGCAAATCAATTCCCCCTCCACGTGAATGAAAAAAGTGGAAAGTGAAAGCAGGCTCTGTATTTTAATGTCCACCAACATCAAATCTTATGCATATTTGTACACAAATGATTTAGAAAAAATTTGGGAAAGTTATAAATTACCTTAACACTTAGAACCTAAAAAAGTTTGCAACATACACGCATTTCGATTCCACCTCCACGTGAATGAAAAAACTGGAATGTGAAAGCAGGCCTTGTATTTTGATGTCCACCAACATCAAATCTCATGCATATTTGTAAGTAAATGATTTAGAATTTTTTTGGCAAGTTATAAATTACCTTAACACTTAGAATCTAAAAAATTTGCAACATACACGCAATTCAATTCCACCTCCACGTAAATGAAATAAAATACGACAATAATGAAAGCAGGCCCTCTATTTTAATGTCCATCAACATCAAATCTCATGCGTATTTGTACATAAATGATTTAGAAAAAGTTTGGGCAAGTTATAAATTACCTTAACACTTAGAACCTAAAGAAATTTGCAACTTACACGCATTTCAACTCCATCTCTAAGTGAATGAAAAGAAACAGCAAAATAATGAATGCAGGCTTTGTAATTAAATGTCCACGAACATCAAATCTCATGCATATTTGTAAGTATTTGAATTAGAAAAAATTTGGGCAAGTTACAAATTACATTAACACGTAGAATCTAAAAAAACTTGCTACTCATAGCCATTTCAACTCCACCTCCACGTGAATGAAAAAAAATAGGAAAATCATGAAAGCAGGCCCTATATTTTAATGTCCACCAACACCAAGTCTTATGCATATTTGTACATGAATGATTGAGAAAAAATTTGGGCAAGCTAGAAATTACCTTAACACTTAGAATCTAAAAAAGTTTGCACCTAACACGCATTTCAATTCGATCTCCAGGTGAATGAAAAAAAATAGGAAAATAATGAAAGCAGGCTTTGTATTTTAATGTCCACAAACATCAAATCTCATGCATATTTGTAAGTAAATGATTTATAAAAAATTTAGGCAAGCTAGAAATTACCTTAATACTTAGAGTCTAAAAATTTTTGCAACTTACACGCAATTCAATTCCACCTCCACGTGAATGAAAAAAAATAGGAAAATAATGAAAGCAGGCCCTGTATTTTAATGTCCACCAACATCAAATCACATGCATATTTGTACGTGAATGATTTAGAAAAAGTTTGGGCAATTTAGAAATTACCTTAACACTTAGAACCTAAAATAATTTGCAACTTACACACATTTCAACTCCATCTTCATGTGAATGAAAAAAAATAGAAAAATAAGAAAAGCAGGTTTTGTAATTTAATGTCCACCAACATCAAATCTCATGCATATTTGTACATGAATGATTTAGAAAAAGTTTGGGCAGGTGATAAATTACCTTAACACTTAGAATCTAAAAACATTTGCAATCTACATGCAATTCAATTCCACCTCCACATGAATGAAAAAAAATAGGAAAATAATGAAAGCAGGCCCAGTATTTAAATGTCGACCTACATCAAATCTCATGCAAATTGGTATGTGAATGATTGAGAAAAAGTTTGTTCAAGTGATAAATTACCTTAAAACTTAGAACCTAAAAAAATTTGCAACTTACACGCAATTCAATTCCACCTCCATGTGAATGAAAAAAAGTAGGAAAATAATGAAAGCCGGCCCTCTATTTTAATATCCACCAACATCAAATCTCATGCATATTTGTAAGTAAATGATTTAGGAAAAATTTGGCCAGATATAATTTACCTAACTACTTAAAACCAAAAAATATTTGTAACTTATACGCATTTCAATTCCACCTCCACGTGAATGAAAAAAACTAGGACAATAATGAAAGCAGGCCCTATATTTCAATGTCCATGAACATCAAATCTCATGCATATTTGTACGTAAATGATATAGAAAAAATTTAGGTAAGTTAGAAATTACCTTAACACTTAGAATCTAAAAATATTTGCAACTCATAGCCATTTCAATTCCACCTCCACGTGAATGAAAAAAAATTGGAAAATAATGAAAGCAGGCCCTGTATTTTAATGTCCACCTACAACAAATCTCATGCATATTTGTACGTGAATAATTTAGAAAAAATTTGGGCAAGTGATAAATTACCTTAACAATTAGAACCTTAAAAAATTTGCAACTTAGACGCATTTCAATTCCATCTCCATGCAAATGGAAAAAAGTAGGAAATAATGAAAGCAGGCTTTGTATTTTAATATCGACCAACATCAAATCTCATGCATATTTGTACGTGAATGATTTAGAAAAAGTTTGGGCAAGTTAAAAAATACCTGAACACTAAGAATCTAAAAAAAATTTCAACTTACATGCATTTCAATTCCATCTCCACAAGAATAAAAAACTATAGGAAATCAATGAAAGTAGGCTTTGTAATTTAATGTCCACCAAAATCAAATTTCATGCATATTCGTACCTAAATGATTTATAAAAAATTTAGGCAAGCTAGAAATTACCTTAATACTTAGAGTCTAAAAAAATTTGCAACTTGCACGCAATTCAATTCCACCTCCGTGTGAATGAAAAAAAATAGGAAAATAATGAAAGCAGGCCCTGTATTTTAATGTCCACCAACATCAAATCTCAGGCATATTTGTACGTGAATGATTTAGAAAAAGTTTGGGGAGGTGAGAAATTACCTTAAAACTTAGAACCTAAAGAAATTTGCAACTTACACGCATTTCAACTCCATCTCCAAGTGAATGAAAAAAAATAGAAAAATAATGAAAGCAGGCTTTGTAATTTAATGTCCACCAACATCAAATCTCAGGCATATTTGTACGTGAATGATTTAGAAAAAGTTTGGGCAAGTGATAAATTACCTTAACACTTAGAATCTAAAAAAATATGCAACTTACACGCAATTCAATTCCATCTCCACTTGCATGAAAAGAAACAGCAAAATAATGAATGCAGGCCCTGTATTCTAATGTCCACAAACATCAAATCTCATGCATATTTGTACGTGAATGATTTATAAAGATTTGGTCGAGTTACAAATTACCTTAACAATTAGAATCTAAAAAAATTAGCAACTCATAGCCATTTCAATTCCACCTCGACGTGAATGAAAAAAATTGGAAAATAATGAAAGCAGGCCCTGTATTTTAGTGTCCACCAACACCAAATCTCAAGCATATTTGTACGTGAATGATTTAGAAAAAGTTTGGACCAGTGATAAATTACCTTAACACTTAGAATCTAAAAAAATCTGCAACTTACAGGCAATTCAATTCCATCTCCACTTGCATGAAAAGAAACAGCAAAATAATGAATGCAGGCCCTGTATTCTAATGTGCACAAACATCAAATCTCAGGGATATTTGTACGTGAATGATTTATAAAGATTTGGTCGAGTTACAAATTACCTTAACAACTAGAACCTAAAAAAATTAGCAACTCATAGCCATTTCAATTCCACCTCGACGTGAATGAAAAAAAATTGGAAAATAATGAAAGCAGGCCCTGTATTTTAGTGTCCACCAACACCAAATCTCAAGCATATTTGTACGTGAATGATTTAGAAAAAGTTTGGGCAAGATAGAAACTACCTTCACTCTTAGAATCTAAAAAAGTTTGCAACTTACATGCAATTCAATTCCACCTCCGCGTGAATGAAAAAAAAATAGGAAAATAATGAAAGCAGGCCCTGTATTTCAACGTCCACCAGCATCAAATCTCATGCTAATTTGTACGTGAATGATTTAGAAAACGTGTGGGCAAGTGATAAATTACCTTAACACTTAGAACCTAAAATATTTTGCAACTTACACGGATTTCAATTCCACCTCCACGTGAATGAAAAAATATAGTAAAATAATGAAAGTTGGCCCCGTATTTTAATGTCGACCAACATCAAAATCTCATGCATATTTGTACGTGAATGATTGAGAAAAAGTTTGAGCAAGTGATAAATTACCTTAACACTTAGAAGCTAAAAGAATTTGCAACTTACACGCATTTCAACTCCATCTCCACGTGAATGAAAAAAAAAAAAAAAAATAAGAAAAGTTGGCTTTGTAATTTAATGTCCACGAACATTAAATCTCATGCATATTTGTACGTGAATGATTGAGAAAAAATCTGGTCAAGTTATAAATTACCTTAACACTTAGAACCTAATAAAATTTGCAACCTACACGCAATTCAATTCCACCTCCACAAGAATGAAAAAAATTAGAAAAATAATGAAAGCAGGCCCTGTATTTTAATGTCCACCAACATCAAATCTCATGCATATTTGTACGTGAATGATTTATAAAAAATTTGGTCAAGTTATAAATTACCTTAACACTTAGAACCTAATAAAATTTGCAACCTACACGCAATTCAATTCCACCTCCACGTGAATGAAGAAAATTAGGAAAATAATGAAAGCAGGCCCTGTATTTTAATGTCCACCAACATCAAATCTCAGGCATATTTGTACGTAAATGATTGAGAAAAAATCTGGTCAAGTTATAAATTACCTTAATACTTAGAGTCTAAAAGAATTTGCAACTTGCACGCAATTCAATTCCACCTCCGTGTGAATGAAAAAAAATAGGAAAATAATGAAAGCAGGCCCACTATTTTAATGTCCACTAACATCAAATCTCATGCATATTTGTACGTGAATGATTTAGAAAAAGTTTGGGCAAGTGATAAATTACCTTAACACTTAGAACCTAAAGAAATTTGCAACTTACACGCATTTCAACTCCATCTCCAAGTGAATGAAAAGAAATAGCAAAATAATGAATGCAGGCCCTGTATTCTAATGTCCACAAACATCAAATCTCATGCATATTTGTACATGAATGATTTATAAAGATTTGGTCGTGTTACAAATTACCTTAACAATTAGAACCTAAAAAAATTTGCAACTCATAGCCATTTCAATTCCACCTCCACATGAATGAAAAAAAATTGGAAAATAATGAAAGCAGGCCTTGTATTTTAATGTCCACCTACATCAAATCTCATGCATATTTGTAAGTAAATGATTTAGAAAAGATTTGGGCAAGCTAGAAACTACCTTCACACTTAGAATCTAAAAAAATTTGCAACTTACACGCAATTCAATTCCACCTCCGCGTGAATGAAAAAAAAATAGGAAAATAATGAAAGCACGCCCTGTATTTTAATGTCCACCAACATCAAATCTCATGCAAATTTGTACGTGAATGATTTAGAAAAAGTTTGGGCAAGTGAGAAATTACATTAACACTTAAAACCTAAAAAAATTTGCAACTTGCACGCATTTTAATTTGACCTCCAAGTGAATGAAAACAAATAGGAAAATAATGAAAGCAAGCCCTGTATTTTAATGTCCACCAACATCAAATCTCATGCATATTTGTACGTGAATGATTGAGAAAAAGTTTGGGCAAGTGAGAAATTACCTTAAAACTTAGAACCTAAAGAAATTTGCAACTTACACGCATTTCAACTCCATCTCCAAGTGAATGAAAAAAAATAGAAAAATAAGAAAAGTTGGCTTTGTAATTTAATATCCAGGAACATTAAATGTCATGCATATTTGTACGTGAATGATTTAGAAAAAATTTGGGCAAGTGATAAATTACCTTAACACTTAGAATCTAAAAAAATTAGCAACTTACACGCATTTCAACTCCATCTCCACGTGAATGAAAAAAAATAGGAAACTAATGAAAGCAGACTTTGAAATTTAATGTCCACGAACATCAATTCTCATGCATATTTGTACGTGAATGATTTAGAAAAAAATTTGCGCAAGCTAGAAATTACCTTAACAATTAGAACCTAAAAAAATTTGCAACTCATAGCCATTTCAATTCCACCTCGACATGAATGAAAAAAAATAGGAAAATAATGAAAGCAGGCCCTGTATTTTAGTGTCCACCAACACCAAATCTCAAGCATATTTGTACGTGAATGATTTAGAAAAAGTTTGGGCAAGTTACAAATTACCTTAACAATTAGAACCTAAAAAGGTTTGCAACTCATAGCCATTTCAATTCCACCACCATGTAAATGAAAAAAAATAGGAAAATAATGAAAGCAGGCTTTGTAATTTAATGTCCACAAACATCAAACCTCATGCATATTTGTACGTTAATGATTAAGAAAATGTTTGGGCAACTGATAAATTACCTCAAAACTTAGAACCTAAAAAAATTTGCTACTTACACGCATTTCAACTCCATCTCCACGTGAATGAAAAAAAATTGGAAAATAATGAAAGCAGGCTTTGTATTTTAATGTCGACCAACATCAAATCTCATGCATATTTGTAAGTAAATGATTTAGAAAAGATTTGGGCAAGCTAGAAATTACCTTAACACTTACAACCTAAAAGAATTTGCAACTTACACGCATTTCAATTCCATCTCCACATGAATGAAAAAAATAGGAAAATAATGAAAGCAAGCCCTGTATTTTATTGTCCACTAGCATCAAATCTCATTCATATTTG
Source organism: Pseudisothecium myosuroides (assembly GCA_951799445.1). Taxonomy (NCBI): domain Eukaryota; kingdom Viridiplantae; phylum Streptophyta; class Bryopsida; order Hypnales; family Lembophyllaceae; genus Pseudisothecium; species Pseudisothecium myosuroides. Next base: position 3,934,999 of record OX637297.1, read on the forward strand.
TACGTGAATGGTTTAGAAAAAATTTGGGCAAGCTAGAAATTACCTTAACACTTAGAACCTAAAAGAATTTGCAACTTACACGCATTTCAATTCCATCTCCACATGAATGAAAAAAAATAGGAAAATAATGAAAGCAAGCCCTGTATTTTACTGTCCACTAGCATCAAATCTCATTCACATTTGTACGTGAATGATTTAGAAAAAATTTGGGCAAGTTATAAGTTACCTTAATACTTAAAATCTAAAAAAATTTGCAACTCATAGCCATTTCAATTCCACCTCCATGTGAATGAAGAAAATGGGAAATGAAAGCAGGCCCTGTATTTTAATGTCCACGAACATCAAATCTCATGCATATTTGTACGTGAATGGTTGAGAAAAAATTTGGGCAAGTTAGAAATTACCTTAACATTTAGATTCTAAAAAAATTTGCAACTCATAGCCATTTCAATTCCACCTCCATGTGAATTAAAAAATGGGAAATGAAAGCAGGCCCTGTATTTTAATGTCCACGAACATCAAATCTCATGCATATTTGTACGCGAATGGTTTAGAAAAAATTTGGGCAAGTTATAAATTACCTTAACACTTAGAACCTTATAAAATTTGCAACTTACACGCATTTCAATTCCATCTCCACGTGAATGTAAAAAAATAGGAAAATAATGAAAGCAGGCTTTGTAATTTAATGTCCATGAACATCAAATCTCATGCATATTTGTACGTGAATGATTTAGAAAAAATTTGGGCAAGTTATAAATTACCTGAACACTTAGAATCAAAAAAAATTTGCAACTTACACGCATTTCAATTCCACCTCCACGTGAATGAAAAAAAATAGGAAAACAATGAAAGCAGGCCCTGTATTTTAATGTCCACGAATATCAAATCTCATGCATATTTGTACGTGAATGATTTAGAAAAAAATTGTGAGCAAGTTTTAATATTTCTTTTGTTTCATGGACTATTTTCCACGCCCACGTGGACTATTTTCATGGCTCAAGATTTTTTGGTTCATGGAAATAAAGGACTTTACCCTGTTCTTTAGAATTACGTGGCATTTTTAAAAGAATGGTGAATGAATTGCATGCGGCCTTAACTTTGAAACTAATGCCTAGAATATTTCGAACTTCTAAGTTTTTTTCTTCTCACCCACGTGGACTATTTTCATGACTCATGAATGTTTGGTTCACTAAAACACGGGACATGGCCCGTTTGTTTTGAATTTTGCTGACCACTAAAATAGCAAGTATGTGGCCTTTTCCTACAGTTAAGGAATTTATAAATTTCTTCATATGATTTTATTATTTGATATTCTAACTTCCGGTGATTGAACTTTGTTGATTGTCCAAATTAAAGAACAATCTCATTTCTTCAACGTAGCTTCTAATCCCCTATAAATTTGAACTTACGCCAGAAAGTAAAGTCTGTGCCACTGTTGAACATGTTTAGAATGGAAGGACCAATTGAAAACTACAAGATTACTGAAATGTTACTCTAATTATTTATAAATATCATAGAACATAGTTAATCCAAAACAGGGTTGTCTTGTCTGACACCTTTTTGGGTTTAGGTGTCATGTTGGACGTCTGACGTCGCATGTCGTATAGGACAACATAACGGATGGGCGTCGCACCTCGTTGCACAAGGGTAAAAAAATTTACCCCTCGGTAATTTGATTTCGCCTATGTAGCAGGCTCCAAAATCTGACGTGGAAACTCACGTATGCGACTGCGGGTGGGGGCGCGTGAAGGTCACGGTAAGGCGACATCGGGTCCAAATTCCAAGGTGACATTGAGTCTAGGATGAGGGGCAACTTCAGGTTCGATGGCGACCTCGGGTGAGGAACGCTGGGCGACTTCGGGTCCTTGGGACCTCGGGTCTACCGCCTTCGGCGACCTCGGGTTCAAGTGCGACCGCGGATTGAGGTTTAGGTGGGCGACCACGGGTCTGAGGGCGACCGCGTGTAAAAAAAAAGTGCGGCTGCCCGTTCAGTGTGCGACCTCGGATCTACCTTTTTAGGTTTTAGGGCGGATATAGGTCCCTCTTAACCCCTATATGCCCAAAACCTTCTTTTAGTTTTACGGATTTGCTCCAAATTCACAAGAAAAGTCAACAAATTTTATAATTCTATGAATTTTAGGGGAATGGTTACCCTACAAATTCTGAAGGGACTTGTTAAAGATCACATAGGAAAAGAATACACAACAACATCACTTATGGATCGAAAAAATATAATGTGGGAGTCTGAGGGTGTTCAAACTCCTATATTGATTTGAAGTCTTCCGATCCGCTTTTCACATGTCAAATCTAGAAACTGGTTACATTCAAAAATATGAAGTTCAATGGGATAACATGTATAACCCCTATCAATTTCAGGCTTCTCACAAATAAGCTATTTAATTACTCAAAATGAAGCTTTTACTTCCAAATATGCTAGAAGTTCAGGAACTTCAACTACAAATCTTTACTACAAAACAGATAAGCTAAACCCTTCAAACACTAATGTCTACTATATTGCCTAGACATCTAGTTCCTTGGTCTGTAAGTGGAATCGCTTTGTACTTCATCAGCGTCGGGGTCCGTATCCTCGTGCGACTCTGGGGGGCTCCTATTGTCCTCCGAGCTCTCGTTCTTGTCATCTTCTCTTGTTACTGGTTCATTTCGTATCTCACGTTCAATCTTAGAGTTAAGGTTCCGTACTTCAATATCTTGACCACCCGAGACTTCCGTTGGCACCAATCGCTTCGTGAGCCTCCTTGCATCGGTGGTTCCATCAATGTTGGGCCCTTCTCTATTCGGTTGACCAACAATTTGCGTGGAACATCCCGCCCCCATGCTATATTGTTGGACAACCTTGCTTACACGTTTAGGATTCCTTTGTGCCCTCTCATCCCTAGTCCTGAAACGCTTCTTTGTTCCTCTTCTACGTCCATGCACTGCACGTGATGATTTTCCAAGGCCAGATAGAGGTGAAGGTTGAGTGGGCTAGGGAGCTGAGCCACGAACGTCTTCATCAACGCTCGGTATTGCACGTTGGTGTCCAAGCAGCCTTGTTGGGGGGTGTGGGAGTACGTATCATCCGGAAAGTCCCAATTAGCAATTTAGTGGAGATAAAAGTAGCAGAACTTTTTCAATTTTTGCATTTAAATACCAAGTTAGGACTTAGATATTAGAAATAGAAATTAGTTTCTAGGTAGAAAGGATAAAACTCTAAATAGGTTACGCAGGCTGCCGGAAACCGTAGCCGGAAAGTTCCGGAAAGTTCCGGATCGTAGGGACCTACTGCCTAGGTTCCGGCTAGGGAACTTACGGGAACGTTTTTGGCGGCGGGAACTTAGGGTTCCGACAGGTACTTAAACCCCACCGCCAGCCTCATTCAGTCTCTTTTACCCGTGTTCTTCCACGGTGCGTTAGAAGAGAGAAAGAGTGGTGAGTTAGGGCGTGTTAGGGAGAGAAAGGGAGAAAGGTGCCGATTGCACCGGATTGTCCTAGCAGTCGGTGAGATGGCGGAAGCGAGTCGATCCCGGAGGTCGGTAGTGACAGCCCGGGGCGTACGTCCGGTTGTCCCATCGGATCCGGAGCGCCTGAAGGAGTTAGAAGAAGACCTAGAAATCATGGGGTGTTTAGGATTGGTAAAACGTCCATGGAACGTCCGGAGTGAAGAGATGATTGATGAGCTGGTTTCCGGAGTAGGTAATCAGTTCGATTTGACGATTAGGGGTCGATCTAGGGCCTGGACTCCGGAGTTGTGGGCGAAGGCATACTTTACGCCGAGCAGGGGTTCCGGAATGGCGTCCCGGACGGATACTTACGCCGTGGAGGTATTCCGGAGTCATGCGGATTCCAAGGAGGGAAACACCGCGAGTGATTGTAAGAGTCCACGGGATGGGCAGTTGTTAGCATTCCTCATCCCTATCTTGTATCCGGAAAAGCCCACCCGGATTACAATGACCGTGGCAAACACCATTTTCGGAGCGCTGGGAGATAGAGAGAATCCGGCTCCCAGGCCGGTCAGCTGGGGAGTGATCATTCACTCCGTAGTGGAAAAGTTAGCGGTCAATATCGCGAACAAGAAGTCAAGTCCGATTAGCCCCTATCTTTTCCATCTGTATCACTCCGAGGATGCACTGGCCGAACCGGAAATGACCATATACCGGAAGGGCGAGAATTTGTTGAGGTATGGACTTCCCGCAGAAGATGAACCGGATGAGCTCGAGCCGGAAGAAGAGGAACCAGAACCGGAGCATGCATCACCAAACGTTGGAGGGACGCGCCGGAAATCGACTGATCGGGGTGCGCGGGGGAAGCAAGAAGCCGAGGAGGAAGAGAAGCCCCGAGAACCACTTCCGGAAACAGATCAGCTAGAGGCCACCATCAAATGGCTGTTAGCTACCCGGGCACAGAATGAGCGAATGTCGGCGCTGATCCGGCAAATGTGCGAGAAATTGGGTGTGAAGGAAGAAACCCAAATCCTGGTGACGTTGGCGGAAAGGCCAGATCCGGAAGCGGTGAAGCAGCTGGAGGACCGGATTCTGACCTTGGAGCAAGAACGGGACCGGTTTCGAGAACAAGCTGCGTGGTCGGAGAAGGAGAGGATGGCCGCTGAAACAAAAGAGGGAGAAGCCCTCGATCTGGTCCGGAATGTCAGAAGTCTGTTTGACACTCCGGCGGATATTCTTGCCAGAGCTACACTCTGGAATAATCACATGGTGAAGGATGGTCACGTGGCGGGATCGAAGGTGGTGAGCATCCTTGTGGATTTTGAAGTCCGGATTGAGGGAATGCTCAAGGAAGTCCGGCAACTGTTGGGAAACTTGGATCCGCTTGAGGGGTTAGACCAAGGCCTTTTTGACCTAGGTCAGGATCTCCAAGAAGGAGGGGCACAGAACCAGCCTTCTCCGGCAAAGAGCAAGACAATCGCCGGAACGTCGCAAGCCGGAACAGCATCGGCACAGAAGAGGAGGTCGCTGGTGAAGCAGTTTGCGGCCTCCACTCCAGTAAAAGATGTTGTCTTAGGCGTCCCAGTCGGAAGAACTGCGTCCGTAGCAAATCTGTTCCCCGACAGACCGGTGGGTTCTACTTTCCGGGAACCAGCTTTACCCGGAACGGTGTTGAATCCAGCCCGGACGGATCCGATGAGTTTCACCCACATGCTCCAGCCCTTTCTCCAGACACCGCCACCGTCCCAGCTCATCGATCTTACTGTTCCAAAACCAAGGGGACGACGGCTACTGAGCGAGACGGACCCGGAATCGGAAGAGGGGGATACGACTCAATCGGAGGAGGAAGAGTTGCAGCCTCCCCGGACCAGGTCGAAGACGAAGAACACCCCACCCCAGAAGACAGGTGGATCGCCAGCTCAGGGTGGCACGTCTGTAAAGAAGGCTAAGAGAAATAAATGACTATCTAGGGTAGCAGTAGCAATAATTGTAGTTAGGATTCTTACCAGGATGGTAGTTCCGGAACCGGATTTTCCGGATGTAGGCCCAGTAGTTCCGGACTTTTAGGAGTTAAACGGTTTTGCAGTTTTCCCGGAACGGTCTTCAGGGCCGTTGCCTTTTTGCTTTTTAGTTGGCCGTTGGCCGGTTTTCTGGTGGCCGTTTTGGGCTGCCTTTTTGTGGGTTTTTAAGGGCAGGCCGGTTTGTTGGCCTGTCATTCCTTTTTCCTTGTTCATTTAATCTAAAGCATTCAGGAAAGCACTCGTTGGATTATTCTCTTGCGTATCGCGTCTATGGTCACTTGTGTGGATGTGTAAGTGAGAGTGTGCAAGGGGGAGGAGTCCGGATTCGTGGACTGCCGGATTAGGCTAAGTGTGTCTTGCAGATGAGTTTTTAGACTTGCGCAGTGAGAAAGTGGCGCCTTTAAAACGCTGGTACGGTAATCCGGTGGAGACCAAGGAGTGGTTCGGAAGCTAGTCCGGAATTCGCAGGGGCGATTCCGTGCGGAGATAGGCAACCGCCAGAGGAATATTTCCACCCGTCCGGAAGGCTAGTCAACCTCATGAGCGGTCGAGAGCTAGGAAGTCATTCCCTTAGTTCCGGAAGTCCGGTATCCGTCGTTGTAGTAAGGAGGACCTAACGCTACCCTGTGTGACCAGCTTTCCGGATAGGCCATCCGGAATGTTGTGAGGGGGCCACCCTGTTTACTCAACTAGATCTATTCTTGGGTTGTGTTTTGTTTTATGTTATTAGAGTTTATGTCAGATACGGAGTGGTGCAGTTCCCTACCCCTCGGAAAGAGCAAGTGAGGAACCCTCTGAGGGTAAAACAGAGGTATCGAAAACCAACTTGTTAGAAAGACGGAACCGGAATATTGGATAGGGCCGGATCCGGAAGAGAATCCGGAAAGGAAGTAGTTCCGGAAAAGTGTTTGTGTGTTGAAAGGACCCCTCTCAAGGTGGTCAAAGTCCGGAAACTTAGGGGTCTCGAGAAACTAATTTTGAAGCAACGTCTGGAATCTCCTGGGACGATAACTTGTGTCATCTTAGCACGTTTTTGTGGTTAAAGATACTTACACCTAGATTACGCGCACGACAGGGGGGTAGGAATAGACCTCTTGACCGTAGCCAAGTTTGTGGCTCGTCCACGATTGGAGGGTGCATTACGCGTCATGTTCAGGACTCTATCCAATGGAACATTATCTCAATCATATTCCCTTGCATTAGATGTTCAAGGGTTTCCTTCGTTCAATACTGCTGGAATAGGAATTCTCTCGTGTGGCACTTCATCAACGAGAGGTGCCTCTCCTTATTGTTCACTTCCTAAACTTCTACGTGCAGCGCTCCGAAGATTCATTGCTGGGCTCAAAGGCACCCGTGCTAGTACTGGAGATCTCGTCCGCCGTGAGGATGCTGCCATAGGACTACGTAAGCCTTCTTCGTTTAATACTACAGGAATTGGAATTCTCTCATGTGCCACTTCATCGACAGGAGGTGCCTCTCCTTGCTGTTCACTTCCTAAACTTCTATGTGCAGCGCTCCGAAGATTCAATGCTGGGCTCAAAGGCACCCGTGCTAGTACCGGAGATCTCGTCCGCCGTGAGGATGCTGCCATAGGACTATGTAAGCCTTCTTCGTCCAATACTGCAAGAATTGGAATTCTCTCGTGTGCCACTTCATCGACAGAAGGTGCCTGAGCTTGCTGTTCACTTCCCAAACTTCTACGTGCACCGCTTCAAAGATTCATTGCTGGGCTCGAAGGCACCCGTGTCGGTACTGGAGATCTTGTCCGCCGATCTGATGCTGGCATAGGGCTACGTAAGCCTGCAATGTCCAGATCGAGAGTTAATTCCCTCAACGGCGGTAAATCCTCTATTGGATCTGTGGGAGTACGGAAACTCATAAGGGAGAGGTATAGCATAGAAATAGGTTAGGAATTAGGCAAAAAATTCAAAATTTTGGTAGGAAGAAGGAAATTAGATTCGGATACAGATAGATTTCGGATAGTTAGAATCCGAGATTTCAGATCCTGTAAACCGGGTTTTTCCGAGAGCAGGAACGGATCTTGAATCCGAGTTAGGCCGGATCGGAACAAGCTACGGAATAGGTATCCGACCTACGCTGCTAGGGAACCGTTACGGGAAGGGACCTCTTTCCGTTCGCCAAGGGGAACGGTCGGCAGCTCGACTAGTACTTAAACCCTCGCCAGACCTAATCTTCCTCATTCTTCACTTTGCTGATTGTCTTGCGCACTTAGCTGAGAGAAAGAGTGGTGAGTTAGAGATCGCGACAGGGAGAGACGGGTGAGGTCGGTGCCGATTGCACCGGATTTAGTAGTCGGTGTCGGTAAACTATGGCGGAGTCCAGCAAACCGGTAGCGCGCCGACCTTCTGTCACAGCTCGGATAGTTAGACCGGCCATACCCGCCGACCCAACGCACCGGAAGGAGTTAGAGACAGATCTGACCAGGATGGGGTGCATAGGTTTGATCCACCGACCGTGGAATGTTAAGAACGCGGAGATGCTGGAGCAGCTGATCTCGGGAGTCCCGAATCAATTCGAGTTGACTGTGAGAGGCCAACCCGGAGCATGGACGGCGGATGTATGGGCTGACGTATACGGGTTTGGGAAGGACGGATCCGGATTAGGTTCTCGGGTAGAGACGTACGAGATTGGGAAGTTCCGCAATCCGGTTACCACTAAGGACGGATACCCCGTGAGTGACTGTAAGGACGCTAGGCAGAAACGGGTGTTGGAATTTTTGATTCCAATCATGTATTCGGAAAAGCCCACCCGAGTTACGGTTACGGTGGCCAACACTATCTTTGGGGCTTTAGAAGATAAGGTAGTTCACTGGGGGAAAGTCCTAGCCGGGATAGTAAAGAAGCTCGTGTCGCACGTAGGGAAGGGGAAGCCGAGTCTTCTCAGTCCGTACCTGTTTCACCTGTATCACCATCAGGAGGTGCTGACAAGTGAAGAGATGGTGATTTACAACACCGGATTAGAAATAGTGAAGTATGGCCTCACGCATGAAATTCCACCGGATACTCCAATTGAGGGAGAGGCGGAGGAAGAAGAAGAAGACGAGGACGAGGAAGAAGAACCGCAGTAGCAGGACCTGGTCGACAAGCGGGAGAAGAGAAGGAAGTCGACCAATCCGAACTCGAGGGTGCAACAGTTGACCCCGGAAAAGGGAGAGCCGAGTCAACCCCCGGAACCGGAACCGCAGTTGGACTTCTTCGACGCCGGAACGCAGTGGATGGAGGAGGCCAAGCACATGTATTTCAGGATGTCCGACATGATCCTAGGGATTGCTGCAGAGCTGAAGGTGGAGCCGGAAGATATCATAAATCAGATCCGGAAACTATCGAGCCCGGATCTAATTCGTGAGAAGGACGAGCGGATCAAGAGCTTGGAGAAGGAAAGGGATGACCTGTTAGGTCGGGTGAACTAGGCGGAGATGGATGCCGCAGTTGCACGGCAGAAGGAGGCGGAAGTTCTCCAACTCGTCTACAATTTGACCACGTTGGTGGAGCAGCCCGCGGAAGCTGTGATCAAATCCCGACTCTTCACCAATCAGCTGAGTGGCATAGGCCACTTATTTGGGTCCAAGGTGGTAACTATTTTGGTGGACTTCCAGGCCCGGATGGAAGGGATTTTGAAGGAGATGGTGCAACTGTTGGGGCACCTCGACCCGAACAAGCCCTTGGACTTCACCCACTTTCCGGAGCTGCCCAACGTCGACTTGTTGAAGACGCCCCAGAAGCCGGGGTTAGGGATCGGTTTACCGGCATCCCCAAGACCTACTCCAAGTCAGGCACGGATCCAGACGAAGACCACTAAGTTTGGCCAGACAAGGAGTGTCCAGTCGATTCCGGTAGAAGTAGGGAGTTCTGTTCCGGCATCCGGGACATCCGTCCGGAGCGATTTAATCCAGCGGATGGGGGCCTTGTCGAATCCGGCTCGGACCAATCCGATCGACTTTACTCATATGCAGAAGGCATCGCCCAAGAGGAATACAACACCTATTCAGCTGGATGATTCGCCAGAGAAAGAGACCAGAGTGGAGATGATCCAAGAGTCCGAGAAGGGGGAATTCACTTTCGGCGATGAGACGGATTCGGATGACGACCCGCCGCCGATCCAGCGGAAGATTCCGACCCGGGCTGCAACAAAGTCCACTCCACCGAAAGGGAGCAGGAAACCACCTGCAGGGCCAAGTAACAGCGTGAAGAAATCAAAGCGGGGAAAGTAATTAGTATGTTTGCAGTTTTAGGATTTTTAATCTGGAGCGGGTTTTCCGTGCGTGGGGCCCGATTCCGGATTCTTAGGAGTAGTTGACTTTGAACTTTCCGGATATTACGGTTGATTACTGATTGGTCACCTGGATTTTCAGGTGTTCTTTTTTTGTCTTTTTGTTTGGGTTTTAAGTGAAGGGCAGCTTGTTGCCCTTTCATTCCAGCCTTGCCCATTTTGTGTGCATTAGTTTATGCTCACAGTCTCTTTTCTTTAATCTGAGCCACTAAGTGGACATTCGGATTTCTGGCTATGTGTGCGTTTTCTTGAGTCGTTTATGAATGGTGAAAGTGTGAGAGAGGGCGGATGAGGGGGAATCCGGGTTGAGAATTAGTCGGACCTGTTTTGAGCGAGTAAGTTTGTGAGGAAACTTTATTAGACTTGTGAGTAAGGACTTGTGCGTGGTACCTTTAAATTGCCGTAACGGTGATCCGATTCTAAGGAGTGGTGTGGATGCGAGTCCGGAATCCAGGGAGGGTTCTGAGCGGAGATAAGCGACCGCCAGCGGAAAATCCCCACTCACTGGAAGGTCTGCTAACCATAGGATTAGTTTGGTAGATAGATGCACGAATCTCTTCCAGTTCCGGCTGTCTTGATCTGTCGTTGTAGTAGAAGCGGAAGGATGCAATCCTGAGTGACCTGTTTTCCGGGCAAGCTACCCGGGGAATCGTGAGGATGAATACTTTCTCTATTCTACAATAAGAACTCGGTTAGGATTGTTTTGTGTGAAGTTTTGTGCAGAGAGATAGATGTCTATGAGTGGTGTGTTCCTACCCCTCTAAAAGATCAAATGCGGACACCCTGAGGGTAAAACAGGGGAATAGAAAACCAGTTGAAGTTGAGAAGTGAAACCCGGAATCCGGATCAACTCGGAAACCGGAAAGGGGTAGATCCGGATTGGGATCCGGAAGACCATTGTGTAAGAAATAGGAAAAGAAAGAGGTGTTGCTTGGGGTTTTGTTGTTTGGATTACAATCCGGAAACTCCTTAGCTTGCTAAAACATACTAGAATCTCCTGGGACGATATTTCGTGTTATCTTACCATCATTTTGGTGTAAAGGATACTTACGCCTAGATTGCGCGTACGACAGGATCCGCATGCCACGCACGAACCCGGACCGGTGAAGGTGAACGTAAGATTTCTTCCTTAGTTGAATTATTCCCATCATTGCCTGCCGCAAACGTGTTTGGATAAAAACTTTGTCATCGATAAGGAGACACATGAGGAGGAATCATTGCAGCCCAGACATTGCCGCGTAGGCGCTCCTCTTTGTCCCTACAATTCTCGTTCGTTTCCATGAAATTGGGAATCACTTCTTCCTCATCTTTTGATTCCAATGGCTCATCTTGCTCGGCAGCCTCATCTTCATCTACAAGGAGGTCCTCGTAGAAAAGAGCAGGGTTGTGTCCACGTTTCTCACGTTCCAGTTTGCTGTTCGCGTAAATGTATACCAATGTCTCCGCCTTGGATGTGGCTAGGCGGTTTCACACTTTATTGTGCACAAACGAATACATGCTCCAATTCCTCTCACATGAAGATGCTGAGCACGTCAACCCGAGAATTCCTCTTTGCAATCTTCGGAAGAGCATTGCCACCCACCTGGTTCCACCACTAATGAGGGAGTAATTTACATTGATTGATATCGGGAGCCTCCAACAAGGGGTCGAATGGACCGGTCTTCTCTTCAAATTGCGTCAATTCCATCATTGCCTCATAAAAGGACACTCCCAGTGGCGCGCTCATTTTTTGTATGACTCGATTCAGGGCTCGCTTGGCTTCTCCATCGTTATGAATGGAAGGTAAATTTGTCAAGAAGGGGTTCAATAGTGCCCCCGCAAAGTGCAAGTCCGTTCTCATCAACTTCCAATGAGCGTCAAACTGAGCCTCGTACCTGTCTACCACCATCGGATCTAGCTCAAACGGCACTCGTCTGAGACTAAACACGTGGGTTCTCAAGTTTGCCATTATTAACCAGGCTTGAGGCATTGCCGGAATTTTGCCATCAAAATGACAAAGAGTTAGGAGGACGGGCTCTACCATGTACAAAAAATTGTTGCACCTTATCCAAAATGCATCCGCTTTTATGTTCGTCCGACACTCCTTTCCTCGGGCAAGAAGTACGCGCCCATTTTTCCTCTGCTCCAAACTGAACTCAAACGCCATGTAGGTGTCATCACTGACTACAAAGTTCAATGCTTGACGTAACTCCACCAAACGGTCTATCATCAAGAAATTGGTGGCGAAGCGTGTTTGACCTGGAAGTCTCAACGCCTTGTTCGGTGACCACTTTCGAAACAAAGCCAAAGTAAATTGGTATTTTTTTATGTACTTCACTATATCCCTACAATCTGCCACCAATTCCTTCATCTTCAAATCTTTTCCCCAATCTTCCAAAAGTAAGTCTAGGATGTGTGCTGCACACCCCTGTTTATACATATGAGGGTACTTCAACTCCAAGCTTGTCATGGCCCCTGTCATTACTGCAGCGTTGTCCGTACAAAGTTGCACAATGTTGAGAGGGCCAACCTCCTCTATGTATTTCGACATCTTCTCCGTCGTGTAGGCAATGTCCTTTCTATCTCCCGTGCTATCCACTGATCCCCAAAAGACATCCCCAACAGGACAGACCAGCATCATGTTCATCAATGGACGCACATTGGTATCAGACCAACCATCTGAACAAAAAGTTGCTCCGTATTGGCTAATAGAGTTCTTTGTCCGCTCAGAGACCACATTTGTAACGGCTACTTTCTTCACATCTTTCATCTTCGTCCGCACTGCGTTGTACGATGGTGGGTGGTATACAGTTCCAGCTACCGCCGTTTCCTTGACTGCGTTCACGAAGGCAGGGTGTCGCACAACATTGAATGCAATATTGGCCTCATAAAAGAAAGAAGCCCACATCTTATCTAACTTCTGCCTGAGGCCCACCTATAACGCCTCATCCATACTTCTTTGATGGGAAACGGAAGGCCGATTAGGCCTTCTCTAGACTACAGTGGGAGTAGAATCTACTGAATTGGGAGTAGGAGTTGTTGTTTTGTCCATGCTAGTAGGGTTCGCTGAGACTTCCGCCTCCACGTCCACTGGAGGCTGAACATGGGACTCTGCTACTGCATTGCCTACATTACCGGGAACTGGTGCCTCGTACATCTCTTCATAGCTCATGGATTTAGGAACAACCCCTCCACAATTTTCAAACTTCTGACGTACACACCTTGGCATTTCCTTACAACGATCTGACATGGGATTACCACCATGTCCAAAATGAATGAATGCCCTCTTTTGTACAAATGCTATACTCCAGCCACAAAAAACGCATTTTCAAGGATGGACCGAAATCGTCGTTCTCGGTGCACGGAACAAGCCAAGGGTCCTACTCCTTTGTAGCCCTACGTGTGTTGTTTACATTCGCTCCCCTCCCCACACCTCGTCCAGCCATAATGGAAACCCACTACGGATTGAAAGAAAAATACTGTATCGATTGAACTGATAATGTATAGAAAGTTATGACAAAGTCACCCGCTAAAAGAAGTCTTGTGAACCCCTCAAAGCAAGGTTATTACCCTCCGATGAACCAAAACGTCCGCAGGAAGCCTCTTTCGAAGATTCAAGTCCAGAGTCTAATCATCGAAGCAAGTTGAGAGACTAATGTTGCCCACGAGCTTTATAGTAACGGACTCCCTAGACCCAAGGTTGCCCCCTCTGCGACTGCGGATCCACATCTCTGAACCTGAATTCGCCGGAAGGGCGACTGCGGCTAAAGGGCGACCTCGCGTCTACCCAAAGGGCGACCTCGGGTCCTAACCGGAATTTTCGAAAATTTGGATGACCACGGGTTCGGAACTGACCTCGCAGCCAAGAGGGCGACCTCGTGTCCTCTGTTGTGGAGAACTCGGGTACTCTGCTGGGGCGACCGCGCGTACAGGTGGCGACCGCGGGTCCCCTACTTGGCCAACCTCGGGATTGGAGTGACCTCAGGTAGAGGGGCGACCGCACATACAGGTGGCGACCGCGGGTCTTCTATTTGGCCGACCTCGGGATTGGAGCGACCTCGGGTACATTGGCGACCGCGGGTACAAGGCAAGTTCTTTTTCCCTTCTCCGGGAGTGCGAGCGGTAAAAACATACAAAATTCTGATGTAGCGTAAGTCATGGAATCCCTAATGAAGCTTTATTTCATTCAATTTGGACTAATAATGAGAAAGTTCTTGACAATCTTAGCTTTTCGGGCAATCTAAGCATCTTTTAGGCAAAGTAACTTTTTGAATTCATTTTTGAATGCAATTTGTAAGAATTTTAAGAATAAATTGTTGGAATGGGTTAGATTTTCTTGCTAGAACAATCTTCCCGTTGGAATTATTGTAATTCAATTCCATCTAAAACCTATTAACTATTTAATTTTTTCTTCACTCTTCGACCCATTTCTACTTAACAATTTTTTAATGAATGAAAATTAAGTGTTTTTTTGTTTAAATATTTTTGGGAGATTCTCTACTCAACTAATTAACATAAATAAGTAGAAAATCAAAATCAGGAGTGTAAAAAACTTGAACTAAAAAAATTCAAAGACAAAACATCTAATTAAGCAAGGTGCTCAAAAACTTGTTTATTTCACTTTAAAGGCATATATCTTGCAATCTACACGGTCAAAGTTTCTGAAATTTCTTCTACGTATGCATATACTAGTCAAATATAAGATCTAACGGTTGGATATGCCAAAGGAAACCCTTTTTAAAGTTTTCGGCTCTTCACAATAGAAATGGCAGTTTTCACTATAGTTTGGGTGAAAAAAAAGCCTCAATCCTTTAACCTCTAAACGACTTGATCCATTGTGAAATAGTCAAACATCATGTTTCAGCTAAATTTTGCCTTTTAAATTGTGTTCAAACAACAATTTTTTATTTTCAGTACTTGAAACTATAAATGGTGTATCATTGAGAAAATTTTCAATTTGTTTTATGAAAAAATGTAATTGTTATCAATTTTCTTGCAAAAATTGAACATAAATAAGTTAAAATAGAAAAAGAAATCCAAATTACTTGAAATTTTTTCAAAAGATATAGGTAGCATTAGAAATTAGTGTGAAAATTTTTCAATTGGTTATTTTTTTTTTACACCCAAAACAACCACAACAAAGACCTTGAAGTCAAATTTGACTATCAAACCAAGTTTACCCTTTTATTTAATTGATGTATAAAAATTTGATATTTTTTATTGGTAGACACATTCAATTTCTATAGATGATGTTTTTTTCAATAAATTTGATGGAAAAATCAAATTATTGTGATTTTTTTAAGTTAAAGGTGGAAATAAAATTATATCAATTAGAATATATATTAAAATAATCTGTAATTTTTACCATAAATGAAGAATAGAATGAGAAACATAATTTTGTAATCTGAAGTTAAAATACATTTTAAGATTAGAAAATATGAATGAAAAACACACCATTCTATGTTATTTGATTCTAACACTTAGAGCTTTGAATTGCAATAACTCTTTCAATTTTTGACATTTTTCAAAAAAATTAAATGGAGTAGAAACAAAACTTGCCAAGCTTCATTTTTTTAGTTTAAAAGACATACCAAAAATGGATATTTTGAAAGTTACAATTAGAGTTGACCAAGGCGCATCCGCTTTTTGGATGCACGGACCTTAAAGGGTTAAAGGTTAAAGTAATCCCTGTTTCACAAACACACAAACACACAAACGATGGAATTCATGTTTATATGTTTGTGCTCATCAATGAAGCACATGCAATTCACCATACTTGCTCTACAATGTTCAAAATGGATGGCACTCTTTATTATATATACATGTTGTGGAAAGTACATAGCCTTAGTATAGCATCGCAACAAGAATACCAAGTCATTCAACATGCACCTTGCCCTTCTGTTTCTCTTTCTCATCATCGGCTGCTTGCTGACGGATCACTGCTTTCTCTTCTCTTTGACTATTCTCTTTCCAAGTGGCAGTGGAAAAGTACCCTTGCTGCCAAAGTTTCCCTATTGACGAGTGGAAAGTAATAAAAACCTTCTTGGTCCCTTTCAGCTCTTTCAAGATCTTTTTGTCTCTCAGATGGCGGCCTAACTTCTCCTTCAAGTCCGCTACTTCCGTTTGACACGTCTCATCTTGCGTAGCAAGATTTCCCCACCCGTACACATCCACGACACGGTCAAGAGCAGCTACGTCTTTAATTTCTTCTAGAAACTATAACCTCCATCGTGCCGCTTCCAAGCATTGCTTTTCCAACTGCACCTGTTCTTGTCCCTTCTTGCACTTTCCAATTAGTTCAGCAAGCCTTTCCGCTGCAAATGAGTTACTACAAGGTTTGGATTGGCGGTCTTTGGAAAATTTCAGGTAGAATGCTTCCAACTCTGATATCTCTTGCTCTTGCGCTGCCAAACGGGTTCGCCCAGTTCCAATTTCTGCTTGTAGGCTTGCCCCAACATTGCCAAGTAGATTTTCCATGGCCAACTTCCGCAAAATATCGCACTCTTCTCGTTTGCCAGCCAACTCTTCACGAATCCCCCTAAGTTGACGTTTATAAATCATTTTCATGAAAGAAGAGGCCAAATCCTCGTGAGCTTCAGCTTCAAGGTATTCAACTTGGACCCGTGCGGGTTCTACGAAAGGCGCTCTCATTGCAAGAGGCACCACCTGGTCTAGCATTTCAATATCTTCATTGATATGAAAATCATCACCCTCTGGTCGGAGTGAAAGGACATACTGTAGTATGTCCTCATGAAAAGGAAGACCGACCCCCTCTGGTTCTACCACTGCGAGAGGGGGCACTAGTAGAAAATAGGCTATAAATGACTGGTCCACAATGACTGCAGCAGTCATTTTGCAGTCATTTTGTAGTCATTGTGGACAAAAAATGACTGTTACAGTCAATGTGAACCAGTCATTGTGAACCAGTCATTTAGGACCTTGTTTTCTACTAGTGGGGTACGTATATTGCCAAGTCTTGGCTCCCCCCTACATGCCCTTCTTTTGCTACCACCACTGGTAAATCTTTAGCCATGGACATGGCTTCCGATGGGCCAGCGTTATCGGGAGAAAGGTCTTCAACCTCATCATCTTCAGAGCTTGAATGGTCAGACCAAATGAATTGATCATCGGGCACTCCACGCTTGATAAACTTCTTTAATCCCAGCCCAGCCCGTGGAGTGGAGGACGGACCCGCCTTCGGAATGTCTTCAGTAAGCGGAATGATTGCTTCCTTTGCTCCCTTTATGGTCCTCCAGTCTACCTTGCGCTCCAAGATGACCTCCGCGTATACCATTATGCATATGAACAAACTGACTTCATTCCTGATCACCGTTTTTGTATTGTACAACGCTTGGTTCACTTCGATACACCGTTGCACAAATGCGTCATGGGTGCAATAATGAAGATTGGCCACATTCCTACTCAAATGGTGGTGATGTCGATGATAAGGGAATAGTTTGTCGACGTGGCACCATCCCACAAACGCCTTACAGATGTTCCCTGTCCACGCCCCTTCAATTTTCCTCCAACCAGGATAGGCCTTCGCCTCCGGGTCAAGAAGGATGCGTCGTTGCCTAGGCTGGCTCTTTCCATTCGGCTTGGTCTTCTTCTTGTCGCCGCCCATTGTATACGATTTCTACTCGAAAGACTAAAAAACTAACTAAATCAGCTATACTGGGATCCAAGTGCTGGCAGCTATACAAGCATGAAAACCCTAGCACCGGTCCAATTCACAATTATAAAAATACGTCCAATCACTAGAAACTAACGTCAAATCGATCTCAAACAAGGCTATCCGGGTTCAACGTGTACGGAATAGAAGCAAAGATAATAAGTTGGAAAGGGACAAAATATCCCCCTCGCAACTCAAACTCCTAGCCCACGAGCATGCAGTCATCCACTTCGAGGCGGATAACAGACAGTGCGCAGGGCCAAGAGTGGAGAACGCGGGTGGGGAGGCAACTGATATACCCGCAGTCTTGTGGGGGCGCATGCAGGTCAGACAGAGGCAACCTCGGGTCCAACAGAGGCGACCTCGGGTCTTAAACACGCGACCTCGGGTCCCAAAGAGTCGACCTTGTGTCCGAAAGAGGCGACCTCGGGTATCTTGTACATGGCGAACTCGGGTAGTTGGCGACACCGGGTAGCAAGCTGTGCTATCTTAGTTTGCGAGAAGAAGGAAATGGGCAACTTCGTGTCTGGATGACCTTGGGTGCTTCCATCAACGCCCTCGGGTGTGGCGAACATCCGTGTGGCGACCTCAGGTGTGGCGACCTCGGGTGCAAGAAGCGGGAGCAGAACCCTTTGAAATTCCCGCAATTTTAGAGGGGCGACCTTGGGTTGGGCGACCTCGGGTGCTTTTGTGAGAGAATATCCATGTTCTTAAATTCAAGCATTAACCCCTAAATGCCCAAGGCCTGTTTTGAGTGACTTGGAATTTGCTCTGAATTGAACAAAATGCCAACATTTTGATAAGTTGTATCAACTTTTTAAAATTGTAACTGTACCAATTCAAACTAGACATGTTAGAGATCTCATAGGAAAAGAAAACACAACAATATCACTTATAGAGTGAAAGATTATAATGTTTGACCATGAGGGTGTTAAAACTGCAAAAAAAATTCAACCCTCTTTTCACAAGTCGAATCTAAAAAAATGGTGACCAAAAAAATATGAGGTTAAAGAGCCTAACATGTATAACCCCAATCAACTTTGGCTTCTTAAAATCTACTCTATAGTTTTTTTAAATGAATTTTGAATGTGATTTTTGATCCAAGATCTAGTGTATTTGAGGCTCATTTCCAAGAGCTCTCAACACTACGGGAAGTCAAGATTGCAATGGGTACTCTTGAACAAAATCTTCAATAGAAAAATCACTATTGATTATTTTCAAGATCGGATTTTTGATGCCAAAACTAGACTTCACAAAGAACTTTCCAAAAATATAAAACTACTAAAAATAGCAACTTTGTTGAGTTTTGTTTGACTTCAAATTTTGCAAACACCAGATTTTGGTGCCTCGGGCATTTAGGGGTTAAGTTAGCCAACTCCATCTTGGCTGTTATTCTATTTTGCTTTAAGGAATGCAATGCTAATTTCTATTTATCATTGAATTAGGATTAAAATGGGATTAAAACAAATGAGGAGAGTGTGCAAACAAATACAAACTGATGGAATTATTTTCCACTTTATTCAAATCCACTTAGAATTTCAAAAAAATCGGGAGGGAGAGCTAACAAATATGAAGTCTTGGAACTATTGTTCATTTTATTCAAATCCACTTAGTATTAAAAATTATAGGGAGGGAATAGAAACAAATACAAAGTCATGGAATTATTTTCCAATGAGTTCAAATCCACTTAGGATTAAAAAAAATGGGGAGGGAATAGAAACAAATACAAAGTTATGGAACTATTATTCATTTTATTCAAACCCACTTAGGATTAAAACAAATGGGGAGGGAATAGAAACAAATACAAAGTGATGGAACTATTTTCCATTGAGTTCAAACCCACTTAGGATTAAAAAAAATGGGGAGGGAATAGAAACAAATACAAAGTGATGGAACTATTATTCATTTTATTCATTTTATTCAAACCCACTTAGGATTAAAAAAATTGGGGAGGGAATAGAAACAAATACAAAGTTATGGAACTATTTTCCATTGAGTTCAAACCCACTTAGGATTAAAAAAAATGGGGAGGGAATAGAAACAAATACAAAGTGATGGAACTATTATTCATTTTATTCAAACCCATTTAGGATTAAAAAAATTGGGGAGGGAATAGAAACAAATACAAAGTGATGGAACTATTATTGATTTTATTCAAACCCACTTAGGATTAAAAAAATGGGGGAGGGAATAGAAACAAATACAAAGTCATGGAACTGTTCTTCATTTTATTCAAACCCACTTGGGATAAAAAAAAATGGGGAGGGAATAGAGACAAATACAAAGTCATGGAACTATTATTCATTTTATTCCAACCCACTTAGGGTTAAAAAAAATGGGGAGGTAGTGCAAACAAATATGAAGTGATGGAATTATTTTCCATTGAGTTCAAACCCACTTAGGATTAAAAAAAATGGGGAGGGGAATAGGAACAAATACAAAGTGATGGAATTATTTTCCATTGAGCTCAAACCCACTTGGGATTTAAAAAAATGGGGAGAAAATAGAAACAAATACAAAGTCATGGAACTATTATTCATTTTATTCAAACCCACTTGGGATTAAAAAAAATGGGGAGGTAGTGCAAACAAATATGAAGTGATGGAACTATTATTCATTTTATTCAATCCCACTTAGGATTAAAAAAAATGGGGAGGGAATAGAAACAAATACAAAGTCATGGAACTATTCTTCATTTTATTCAAACCCACTTGGGATAAAAAAAATGGGGAGGGAATAGAAACAAATACAAAGTCATGGAACTATTGTTCATTTTATTCAAACCCACTTAGGATTAAAAAAACATGGGGAGGGAATAGAAACAAATACAAAGTCATGGAATTTTTTTGATGGAATTATTTTTCATTATATTCAAATGCGCTTAGGATTAAAAAAAAATGGGGTGGAGGAAGGGAGTGGTGTAGGATATTAAATGATGGAATTATTTTTCATTGACTTAGGGTTCACTTAGGGTAAAGAATGGAACTTCTCGGCCCATATTCATAGGTTGAGAAGTACGTGTTATGAGTAGAAATGAATTTCTTGAATGCAAATGAACATTGAGAAAAATTATACAAATGTATAAAACTTCTTTAGAGGAAAGAGAAAAGAGTGAATCGAATTATCTCTTGATGTTCTTTTCTTTAGGATTTAGGGTTTAGGGAGACCTTTCAAATTGCATGAAATGAAACTTCACGACTGCTCCGTGAAGTACTAACATAGTGCGACCTCAGGTGGTGGGCGACCTCGGGTACTAGCCTCCGGTGTCTTTGAGAGAACACTGTCCTGGGCGACTTTGTGTGTGGGCGACCTCGGTTGGGGCGACCTCAGGTGGGGAGGGGCTGAAACGGACCTGAACCACATTGGCATGAGCGACCTCGGGTGTGAGGAGACCTCGGGTACAGTTGAGAGAATGCGGGTATGGGCGACCTTGGGTGGGGAAACTCTTGTGCTCGACAGGAACACTGTCCTTGGCGACCTCAGGTGGGGCGACCTCGGGTCCTGGGCGGATTGGGCGACCTCGGGTGCAGGCCCTGCTCCGCTTCGCCGAACTATGGGCTCTGTATAGACCTCGGGTGTGTGGCGACTTCGTGTATGGGCGACCTCGGGTATGGTGACAGCGGCTTAGGGGTTTCGTGCAGCGCTTTGTTCTTCTTCTGAACTTCACGGACATGGGCGAGTTTGGATTTGGGGCGACCTCGGGTATCGGGCGACTCCGAGTTTGGCGAATGTTATGATTTTGCTTTTGTCTCTAAGGTACTTCTAAATGTCACAGACTCAATTTTTACTTTTGAGCGTCTTGGTATTTGCTCTAAATAGAATAAAAAGGCATCATTTTTATAAGTTGAATTAATTTTTTTGGACTAGTAACCATACGAATTCAAACTAGACATGTTAGAGATTGCATAGGAAAAGAGAACACAACAATATCATTGAAAGATTGAAAGATTATAATGTTTGACCATCGGGTTGTTAAAACGATCTCTCTTTTTGCATGTTAAGTCTGAAAAATTGAAGACCAAAATAGTATGAGGTTGAAGGACCTAACAAATACAACCCCAATCAATTTATGACTTCTCAAAATGTATTGTACTATTTTTGTAAATGAATTTTTAGTGTGATTTTTTCTCCAAGATCTACTGTATTTGAGGCTCATTTCCAAGAGCCCTTAAATGTACGAAAAGTCTAGATTGCACTAGGTACGTTTGCAGAGAACCTTGAATAGAGAAATCATAATAATTCATTTTCAGAATTGGATATTTGATGCTAAAACTAGACTTAAAAAAAAAACTTTTCAAAATTTGAAATATTGAAAATAGAAATTTGGTAAGGTTTTATTTAACTTCAAAGTGTCTTCAACACCACATTTGGGTGCCTTGTGCATTTAGGGGTAGAAATTTCTAAGTTACTCAATTCTAAATGAAAGAAAACTTTGAAGAGGTCCTGGGAAATCGCTTTCCTCAGTGTTTATTTGGAAAATGAAGATTAGTTCTTGTACTTGTATCTACACTGTACAATTCTGCCCCTCTGAAGTTCCTAAAATTTCAGATCATGCCCTATATCTTCTGAATTCTGGGTTCGACCCACCGAGACGCGGTCGCCCCATCCAGCTGCGGTTGCCCCATCCAGCCGCGGTCGCCCATCCGTAGTCGCCCAGGACACGCGGTTGCCGTACACGCGGTCGCCCTGTACCCGCACGCGCCCCTGTCCAAGAAGCCGAGGTCGCCCCAAGGCGATTGCGGCTACTTAAGCGTTTGCACTCACCCACGGTCGCCACTCCCGGCCTTGCGCATGGTCTTTCATCCGCCTTGTAGTGGGTGACTGCGTGCTCGTGGGCCGGGGGTGAATTTGGACTTGGGGGGGGGGAAGTTTTTGCAGTTTTCATCCACAAACTTGCGGAAAACAACGACCACCTTCTCCTAAACCACAGCCATGTCAAATCCGGTGGGAGGTAGTCGCACGAGGCGGAAGTCCAATTTGGACCCGGACAATCTAGAGCAGTTTGAAGTGCCTATATCTACAGGTCAAGTGACGGGGAGTACACGTCGGTCGAGGAAGAAAAAAAAGAGGACAGCACATGAGAGGGACCCAACGTATCCTCTTGTACCCTATATAAGGTATGCATACAAGGTGTGTCTAGAATGGTATGAGGGAAAAAGTGTAGAGTTCTTGGAGGCCACCTACTTGAGGGATCCAACAACGGGTAGCCCAAAGTTGACGGACGATTTGTCAGCACGAATCTTAAGTAAGTGCAAAGAATTGCAGGAGTTTTGCGACGTGGAGTTAACTTACAATAACAATATCTATCGCTGGCTTGATGATGTTATCCAGACATGCATCTTCAACACGCATAGATTGATAGAGGAAATGCGACCGGAAGTTCCAGGGTATCTAGGAGATGAAGGTGCCACTAAATTCCGAGGGAAAATGGACTGGTGGCACAAAGCAGCAATGAAACTCTCAAAGCATGGAGCGAGGGGATTCAAGTGGAAAATTGATGCTAGGACGTTGGCGTTAGCGCGAGATGGTGGATTGTCCATCATATGGATCTCTCCTTTGGCAAAGGTGGTGGCCCTCACTGGATACGATCGTCAAGGTGGATACGGAAAGGTGCGCAAGGTGCGCATTGAAGGGATGGACACAATCCCGCCACACATTGCTCTTGATAAGAAGATGCCAAAGACCGAGAACAAGCATGATGCAAGGGTGGAACGGTCGATAGAGGCCTTGGCATGTCCCTTAAATCATCCTGCTATAGTTAAATTTTTTGCCATTAATGGGAAAAGAATGGAATCGTACACGTTATGGTGGAACGGTGGTAACCTTGATGAGTTGAAGTCACTCGATAAGAAGGTGGCAATAAGCGTTGAATGGAACGAAGTGCGACGAGTGAGGGAACTTCCAGAGGAGAAACAAAAAGAAGTTAGCCTCTTTCAAAGGCACAAGGTGAAGTTGGCGTGGGCTCTTGTATTCGTGACTAATCTCATTCACAAGTCCTTGGTGCTGCACAATGACTTGTCTCCGAGGAATATAATGTTGCATTTTCCCGATTATTCAAACGAGATAATCCACATTGGGATTTGTGATTGGGGAATTGCAAGTCGTATTGACAAAAAAGCCCCATCGCATTATGGATATCCAAGTGAGGTACAGAAGCACGAAGAACAATCTCGTCGTTGGTGGGTGGCTCCTGAGTTGTTTTATGCGTTTGGGCCTCCAAATTCGGATACGAGCATATCTATTATGCAATCAACACAGAAATATACGCAGCAATCGGACTCATATTCTATTGGGAAGTTGACCAAATGGATGAAGATTGGTGAAATGAGTGAGTTCGACAGGGACCTATTCAAGGATGCCGACGGGTCTAGGTTCTTTGCGTATAAGTTGGGTCAACTCGTGCACCCAGACCCGAAGATTAGATCAACATGTATGGAGTTGACGACATCGCTGATGGCTCCACCAAGGAACATGAAGCCCCCCGAAGCAGTTTTCCGTGACTCACCTTTGTAGTGGGAGTGTAGGACTTGATGTTTTGAGATTAGAACTTTGAAGGAATGAAGTAGTTGGCCATATTTTGCGCCTCTCATTTTATATAAGGTACATGATTACGAGAAATAAAATTTCTAGCACATACAGTGTATTATTGAAAGCAATTGATGTGTTTGGAAATTGCCAAGTTCCATGTACATCATTTTGAATTTGAATTTCTTTGAGCAAACTATTTATAACTTTGGGATGCGATGCAAGTGGATTCATTTGCTTTGAAACATGTGAATGGTACACCTAAGATATGAAAATTGATGTATTGGTGAATAGATATTGTTGCATAGTCTTTTTATCATCTATTATTTCATTTGATAATGTAATAATGAAGTTTTAATCCTTTGTAGACTATGAGTGCAAATGTTGAACAACAAATAAATGGAAGAACATCTGACACTTGCGGAAATGCTATTATGTATCTATTAATTTTTTAGTAAAATTGTTGTAATCGTTCTAGAGCATTTGTATCGTGTATGATATAAAGATTTTCATTTGCAAAGATGATGTAGTTTACAAGGTCTGGATACTTCTTACTGGAAGAAATATATCTTTGACTTTAGAAAGTGGCCCTTGAAATAAGAGGTGGATAAAAGGAGTCAAATAAGAACCTGAACCCCTAAAGTTCCATGATTTTGTTTTCATTGAAAACGCTTTGAAAATGCCATTTCTGATACAAATACAAAATATTTGGAACAAAACTTTTTTTTTTACACATGTAACCGTTGGATCTTTCCGTACATTGTGTTGAAAATATTAGGTCATCATTTCAAGAATTTCCACCGTGTGGATTGGAAGAGAAGCATTCAAATCCATTTTGTTTACTTTTTTGGCCCTACGCAAAGTAAGGCAGCTGCACTGCAGCAGCTCAGTCGTCTATGATGGGAAAATGGCTAAAATGGTAGTGCTCTGTTTGCCCTTTTTTCAAACAGAAGTTTGCTACATGCTTTAACCCCTAAATTCCCGAGGCACCAAATTTTAGTATCAACAAAACGTTGAAGTATCCTAAAACCTAATAAAGTTGCTATTTTTAATAATTTATATTTTTGAAATATTCTTTTTCAAGTCTAATTTTAGCATCAGAAGTCCGATCTTGAAAATGATGGATTATGAATTTTCTATTCAAGATTTTGTGCAAAGATATCCATTGCAATCTTCACTTCTTGTAGTGTTGAGGGCTCTTGGAAATGAGCCCTGAATACACTAGATCTTGGAGGAAAAATGACCTTAAAAATTCATTTTTAGAAATTGTAGAGTAGATTTTGAGAAACCGTAAATTGATTGGGGTTATGCATGTTAGGTCATATTCTTTTGATGACCAACTTCTTAGATTTGGCATGTGAAAAGAGGATTGAAAGACTTCAAGTCACTTTCACAATTTGAACACCCTCATATTTGAACATTATAGTCTTTCAATTCATAAGTGATGTTCTTGTGTTTTCTTTTTGTATGTGGCCTCTAATATGTCTAGTTTGAATTTGTACGGTTACAAACTTAGAAATCATTAAAAATTGATAGAACTTAACAAAATGTTGGCTTCTTGTTCAATTAAAAGCAAATTCCTAGAAGTTCAGAAAGGGCCTTGGGCATTTAGGGGTTAATGCCTAAAGGACGAAACACCATTTTTTGGCAACATAGCGATTTAGAGAAGTTCACTACAAATGGACTTTTTATTAAGCCACTTTGAAATTTTCAAAGAAGATGTGTCTCAAGTGTAGATTCAAGGCCCAACAATATTCATAACTTCTTACTACATGGGTAAAAAATTATTGCATGATATGTCATTTTCCACATTCGGCGGGCAGCCACGAAAAAATCTTGGGAAATCCCTTTTTTGGATTCCCGAAATTTGAAATTGCTTGTATAAATTTATATATGTATGGGAAGCTTTGAATCATTCCATTTGGATGAATGAGTCAAAAGTGAAGAGTAGTTGTAGTTTGAGGGTAGTTATGGAATCTGTATTCTAAAATAAACTTTGAAGTCTTGTATTGAATTGAATTTCTAATATTTTAGAAAGAAAATTAAAAAATTGGGGGTAGATTTTTTATTACAACATTACAACTGATGGGATTGGCATTTTTCAATTCGATAACAAAACTCTTTACAATTTAGTATTGAGTCATTCTCTACCTCTTTCTACTTACTATTTTTTTCCTATATGTTGTACAACTATAAGGGCAGCTGCCTGTTTTCTTGTGGTAGAGACAGAAAAAGGATTTTTTTCAATTCAAACAATAATATCTTTCAATGTACATGGTGGAAAAATATGAAATTTTTTCCACATCTTTTTTAACCGATATATTACAAGATCCTATTGTTATGTTTGTTCAAATTTTTTTTTTCTAAAATTTGGTATTTATATTTGAAATGGCAGTTTTGGAGCGGTTTTGGTGAAAACATAGTCAACAACCTTTCGGGGTTAATCTGTTCAAATCATTTGGAGTTGTAGAACATATTAGAAAACAATTTCATGTGGAAAGAAGTCGAGAATGATTCTAAATACTGAATTGCAGAGAATTTAATTATGGAATTGAAATATGCCAATTCCAATGGTTGCCATATTGTAATAAATAATCTACATCCTATGATTTATTTTTCTAAGGGAAGTATTGAAAATTGAGTAATGTAGAGGACTGCAAAGTTCATTTGAAATTAGAGAATCCAAAATTGCCCGCTAACCCAAAATCCTCATAACTTTTGATTCATTCATGGAAATGGAATGACTGAAAGCTTTCCACATATAAATAACTCTAGAAAACCACACCAAAATTTTATAAAAAATGTTTACAAAAATGTTCAACTGGTAAGGCCGCCGGGTTTCAATACAAAGATAAAAAGCCACTAAAAAATGGTATGTCTATTTCAAAGAGCCTAAACATTACGAAAGGTATGTTGTGCATATGTAATCATACGATCTTTTATTGGACTATTCTAAACATGTGAGGCTCCTGTTTCCCAAACTTAGACCGCCAATATTATGTATCAGTACTTTTGAATTTCATAAGAAGAGGCCAAAGCTTTAGGGTTCACACACCCTAAAGCAAATTTCCGAAAATGTGGACACCCTTTTGCTAGGAGATGCGTTACTAGTAGACCTAGACGCGCGGTCGCCCACTACGCGCGGTTGCCTTGGAAGCCAATATACGAGGTTGCCTAGTACCCGAGGTCGCCCTAGACCCGAGGTTGCCCTAGATCCGAGGTTGCCTAGGACCCGCAATCATCTGGGATCCAGGACGCAAGGTCAGCTAAAACCTGCGGTCGCCTTTGTTTCCACCCGCGGTCGCTAAATTCCCCTCCAGGGGTTGTGGTTCTGTGGACCCAAGGTCGCCCAGTACCCGAGGTCGCTTCTTGGAAGTGAGTCCAAAGTCGCCCAGACCCGCACTTGCCCCCATGAGACCTCGGGTATATGAGCGGTCTCCTGCACCCGCATTCTGTACTCCAAGCCCTGCGCACTGTCTTTCATCCACCTCAAAGTGGGTGACTGCGTGCTTGTGGGCTAGGGGTTAGAGTTGTGAGGGGGACATTTTGTGTCTTTCCACCTCATTTTTGTGGCTTTCGTTCCGTGCACCTGATTGTTGGCGGCTTGACATTTGGTTATTGTAAATGAGTATATATTTGTAAATGTATGTTTTTTTGTAAATGTAATATACAATGGGTTTAGGATTTTCACGCTCATGTAGTACAAGTTTAGTGTTAGAATATTAAACTTAGTACCTAGACTCGTTGTCCACGTACAAAGTGATCGTCATGGAGGATGAGGCCCAACCAAAACCATTGACCTAGCAACAGAAGAAGGCACGTCGTGACATGCCACGGAAGAGGACTGGAAAAACTCACAAGAAGCGTGTGCCTATCCTTTTGCATCCACACATTAAGGCTTTCTTGGGTTGGAAGGAGGAACCTGAGCCTTGGAGCTATGAAATAGTTAAAAAATATGTGGATTGGTGCCACATCGACAAGCTGTTTCCGCTCTGGCGACACAAGCTACACGTGGAGTCTAACAAGGCAAATCTTGGATATTGCAAAAATGAAGACTTCAAGAAGAGATGCCTTCAGGTATGGAGGGAGTTGTATCTAGAGGAGAAGCCGTATCGAAACAATAGTTTTCCTTTGTATCTTGTCCAAATGGTGTATACCGAATGTATACTTCTGAAGCGGGTGGATTGGACAACCATAAAGGAGTTGCCTATTGGAGACCATCCAGAGGACCCAACACTGTTGGTTGAAGATGAACGAGTTGATGTTGAGAAGAAGTTGACATTGATTAAACCGGGGAAGTTGTACATTCCCGACGAAGAGGTAGTGTGGTCAGCTGCTTCTAGCTCAGATGAGCGCACCTATGAATACGATGAGTATGAGTTCGATGAAGACCTAGAAGCACTCGCTCTCATGGATTTTAATAAGTCAACCTCGAAGGCAAGGGCTGACTAGAAGGGAAAGAAGAAGGTTGAGGAGCCCAAAACACTGTTCCACAAACATGAACAGTGCAGGGAGGATGTGGAGCCCAAGCGCGTGGACCACATATTCTTAGAGCACGGTGGCGGTCTGAACAAGGACGATTCTTCAGACGATAAAGATATGTTGACTGCTAAGATAGCAAGTGCACGAGAAGCTTTGCTTGAAGCCATAATGGAATGGGAAGACTTGAAGAAAAATGAAGCTTCACCAGAATTGGACGAGGGTCTTGTGTCATCTTTGCGGACGGAGTCTGAGGCGGTAAAGAAAGCCATTGTTGAAAATGACAAGTACTTGGCTGATTTGAAGAAAAGTAAAGATAATTATTTCAAGAAGAGAGAGGAGGGCCGCGCTCACATGATTGATGATGTGGCAGTATATCAAAGGCAACTCCAACTCTTGGAACGCAAGTGTGGGCAGCTGCAACATCAAAGGAAAAGCATCGACGTCCAAGTAGCTGAGAAAGAAAAAGAATTTTTCAATATTGCAGTCCAACAGTCGAAGGAGTTATACCCTTTCATTATGGCTCGTGAGTATGGTAGCACTCCCGAAGAATTAGCAATGCTTTGGAAGTTGGTGAAGCTCCACGAGGAGATGGTACACGCGAGTGATAGGGAGTTTCAGTTGCTGGAGTGCGAACTTCATTTTTTGTGGAAATGGCTGCAGTGGAGCAAAGATACTAAGGATGCAAGCCTTGTAGAACAAGAGAGGATTGGACCAGAGCCAAAGAGAAGCGATTTTGTGATCAATACTAGAAGCATGTAGGACCTCAGTACGAATTAGACGTTTTGGGCACCATTTTTTGGATGTAATGGACTTTGAATAGAAAAAGAAATTCCATTTTTTTCCTTCCAAAGTCCCTAATTGTCATTCTTTTACCACATGTATTTGGACTACTTTTTAAATCATTGTTGAGCCTTTCTTTGGTTGAGAACAAGAAAATGAATGATAATTTTATAATTATAGTTCAATTTTTATTTATATAGAATAATACACGTTTTATATGTAGTTGTTGTTGGAGGCTTGCAAATTTCCTAAAATAACATCCATTTTTTGTTCACAATTATAGTGATGAATTTCGGTACAAGAGCAACAATACCAATTCATTTTCTTACCAATATTTTGGTTCTTTTTCCAAAATAAGAACCCTCTTCATTTTGGTAAGTTATGCGACTACATTGTTCCAGTGAAAAGAATACCATATTTAAAAAATCATGATAATTTATCCATTTTTTTGGTATTTTTGAGAAATATTTCATTTCGAATTTTTTTTTCATGGAATTGTGAGAACTTAGGTTTACAAATGAAAAGACTAATCGCATTGATATTCTTCCATTTTTATGTTTTTTATTATGGGAAAGCCTCCAGTCTTTGCCTCTTTAGTAAGTTACGAATGAACCTTTTTTCTAAAGGAAGTAGAGCACTTATTGTATTTCTTCTTTACATCTTAAATATTTTTTAAATAAGAATAGGAATTTGTATCTATTTATTTATCAAAAATCTTGCTTAGAAGAAGAAGAAGTCCGATATATTTTGAATTCTTGATTTCTACTTGGAGAACTCTAAGCTTTGGTAATTTATGAATGAAAATTATTTGGATGAAAAATAGAGCACTCATTTTGTTTATTAGTATATGTGTATATATTTTGAAGCAAATAATATATTATTTCCATTTTTTTCCAGAAATTCTGAGAACTTAGGTTTACAAATGAGAAGAGTAATCGTATTGCTACTCTTCCATTTTTATGTTTTTCATTATGGGAAACCCTCCATTTTTTGGTAAATTACAAATGAACCTATTTTTTAAAGGAAGAAGAGCACTTATTATATTTCTTCTCTACATCTTAAATTCTTTAAAATAAAAAGAAGAACTAGTATCTATTTATTTTCCAAAACTCTTGCTTAAAAAAAGAAGAGGTATGATTTTTTTTCCTTCATTGTATTTTGAATTCTTGCTTTCTACTCGTAGAACTCTATGCTTGGGTAATTTATGAATTAACCCTGAATGACCAGCATCTGATTTTTGGTTGTAGAGGAATTTTGGGCAAGTACGTGTGACTAGTGTCGCAGCACAGAGTAAGTGAATTCCTTTTTATACTCCCAAAAACCACTCTAAAGCATAACAAAATGACTCTAAAGATCGAACCCATGAGATTCTGTGAAGTGTCTAGCTCTATTCCCAACTTAAGCTCAGCCAGTATCCAATTTCTACTTTCCGGTCCTAGATCTAAAACCGGAAACAACAACACACCGAAAACAACGACCAGACCTCTCTCTATCTCTTCCGGCCTCTCAAGCTATTCGGTCTTGTAAATCTTCCACAACCCAGGATCCTTCAACTTCAGATCCTGGAACTCCTCTGGACCGATCCGATCCGGTCCTCGCACACGTACTCTCACTGTACTCCGGTTTAGTTTTGCCTCTGTTTCACCATCAGAGGGTTCGCCGCTTGCTTTTGAGAGTGGCAGGCCCGCCACTCCTTCCGTGACTTATAGTGGCTGAAGACCCACTTCTCTAATTCACTACTTCCTACACTAGCGCGGATCCGGTTTGATCTCTCACAGCCACCCGGACAGCGATCCGGGTTGCAGGTCACACAAAGACCCCCCATACGATCCTCTCATACTACAATGACCTTGATGCCAAGTTCCCTCCCGTACAAAGTTAGGTGGTTACAAGCGAACTTGTCCGTTCCAACATCAACTAAAGTCCTTCCGTTTACCAACTAGGGCAGCGAGACCTCACAGGAGATCGGACACTCAACCGGATTTCCTATCCAGGAGTTCTAGCGCGACTAAGGACTCCTTCCCTATCCGCCTAGCCTAACAACGGTTTTCTCGCCCGGAATCGTGAACTGTAGAGGCGCTGAGGAACTGAAATCCGCTCCCAACACTTAGAATATCCACTCACATGCACATAAGAGCAAAACAAACGCACTAAGGGGAGAAATCTCTCTAGAATCTGCATACATTTTCCTAACTCCTCACCAAAACAACCCTGCCACGCGCGGGAGAGACGTACAACAAGAAGTCAATAGAAAACACCCAAAAACTCAAGAGAAAAGACTCCCAGTCTCCTTCGCAGAGACTGACTAATATACACTTTAAAACTCAAAAGTCAACAAAAAGGGGCCCGGAAAGTCCGCGCGGAACTTTCGGTCCCTGCCGAGCTGGCCAGACCGGAAAACATCCGATCCAGACCCGACGCACCGGATCAAATCCGGTCCGGTCCTAACTAACAAATATTTACAACTAAAATCCTAACTATCCTATCATAACCGGATCTACTCCTTGATCTGTTCCTTCGTCCATAACTTGGTCTTCGCCTTGGTCCACGCTCTGACCTTGATCCTCACCCTGATCTGGGGTCAGATCCATACCTTGATCCTGCCCCGGATTCAGTGTGGGACTTCTAGGCGGGTCCGTTCCAAGTTGTTCGAAGACGTCCGTCAAGTTCCGGTTCCGCTCCCCGGTTTCACGTTCTGGGAGATCCGGTGACGAATCCAAGTTGATGGTGTGCGCGAGCTTCCTCCCACTCTTCTTTGACTGGGGAGTTCCCTCCTTTCCTTCCGTCTGAATGCCCACGTTCGGAAAAGACCCGGGCATTGAAAGGTCGGACAGATGGAACGACCGTGACAACGTCACTCCGTTCAGCTTCCGGCTGCTCTCCTCCATCTGGTTTGCAGCTTCTCGCGCTTCCATCATCACCAATTCCACTTTCTCGGAGTAGTCCGTCAAGATCCGGACCAACCTGGTTCCGGATATTTTCTTCTCCTTGAGGACTCCCTTGTCAAACAGCTTCGACTTGGTGACGGCCTCTCCGGTTGTCCCAAAAGTGGCCTTCACATCCTCGGCTACTTTCCGGGTAGCCTCCGCCATCTCCCGTGTGGTAGCCATGTCCTCCTTCAGGAGCAACAATTCCGTCTTCAACGACTCGTTCTCCTCTTGGAGTCGTCGTATCTCCGCTTCTTGCTTGCGGATCTCCTCCGGGCTGGAGATGAATTCTGCAACCACTCCTGCGAGGTTGCTATCCGCTGGTGCTCCCACCAGCTCGCTGATCTGGTTCAGAATCAGCTTCTTCACTGTCCAGTCTGCTCGCACATCGCTCAGGATGTTGATCAGCTAGTTGAACGGATCCGTCGGATCCGATCCGGAAGGACCCGGTTCTTCAGAAACCGGTTTCTTCCCAAGGTTGGAGGTCTCACCCAGAGGGGTTGGGGTTCCTCTCCGGTGAGGAGGCGTCGTCTTCTGCCGCTTGTGCTGCGGCCGGTGTTGCTCCTCGTCTTCTTCTTCTTCTTCCTCGGAACCGGATACTTCCTCCTGTTCTTCTTCTTCCGATTCCGATTCCCCATACTTCAGGAGTGACTTATGAGTCTTCCACTCCTTCTCCTCCATATCCGTGAGTTGATTGTGCTTGTAAAGATGGAAGATGTAGGGACTCAACGGAGTCGGCCTACTTCCTCCGATCTTCGGAATCAGACGGTTGACCAGATCAGAAAAGATCTTGGCCCAGTCTACTTTCCGTTCCCCGCTCAGGGCTCCGAAAATCAGGTTCCCGATGGCAATGGTCACCCTCGTCGGCTTCTCCGGGTGGATGATCGGAACCAGGAACTGTAGAAGGTTTTGATGCCGGTCGTCCAAACAATCCGCGATCGCATGCCCATCCTTTGAGTCCACCGTGCACCGGAACTTCCCCCGAGTGTAACCCTCCTTTGAGGTGGCCATCCCTCGACCTCCTGACCGGAATTCGTATACGGCCTTCCACATCTCTTCCGTCCAACTGCCCGGAATTCCGCGGATGGTCTTGTCGAACTGATTCGAGAGTTTTCCCAACAGCTCTCGAATCATCCACTCCTCCCTAAACCCCCAGGGTTTATCGATCAGTCCTCCGCAACCCATCTTGGCAAGATCCTCTATCAGGTTGTCCTTTTCCTTCTCGTCTACTGGAATAATCGGACACACCTTCCGGAGTTTAACTTCTACTGCGGAGGAACTGGACGGCCCTGCTCTACTCTTGCGGAGTTGAGGCATGGACACGAGCTGTGCTAAACCGGATTCTGACTGAGGCTACCTTTCCCTCTCCTAGCCGCACGTCTCGTTTCTCACCTTCGCTCTTCCGATCTCAACCGGAATACCTCTAAACCTGCAACAAACACTAAAGCGCTGCGCGCCCTCACACACACACGCACACACAAACTCACAGAACAAGGGAGAAAATCGCTGGAGAAGGAAGCTAAGTATGCGCTGGAGAGCGATTTCCGCAAAAGAAATTTGAAAAAGAGTGGCAACTGGATTGGTCAGCCTATTTATAGTCTGATCTGTCATCATGACCAAATCCGTTCCTGACCCAATCCGTTCCAACTCAGATCCGCTCCAATTCTAATCCGGTTTAGATTCAGATCAAATCCGGATTGTCACCTATTCCATTCCGTAGTTAATTTCCGATTTTCCGTTATCTCTTACTCAATTCCGGATCCCAGATCACGGTTTCCGTTCCAAGGTTTAGATAACTTACAAAAACCAAAAATTCACATTGCGACAACTAGAGATTTCCATATTTTAAGATGAAATTTTAATAGAAGGTGGGTGCAAGGAATATCTTTCATATGCACTAAATTTCAGCACATTTGGAAATAGGAGTCAAAAGTTATGGCCAAATATGTGACTTTTCTTCGTAACTGGGCAATCTGGGCAAGAAAAAACATTTGGCAGGAATTGGATTTTATTTTTTTGTATTTTTCTTCTCATAGATAATATTTTAGTCTATCTGGAAAGCTTTGGTTCATTTTATTTGGATTTGTTATGAGACAGTTAATAGGGACATTCTTGTTTTTCGGGCAGTTAGAGCATCTTCTTAAAAAAAATAACTTGTAGGATTCATTTCTGAATGCTATTTTTGCAATTTAAAAAAAAATAAAATTCTCATGGTTTAATTTACTTGCTAGAACAATGTCACCATTGGAATTAGTGTATTTTAATTCCATCTAAAATATATGAATATTTTAGATTTTCCTTCTATCTTGTGTTGACTTCTACTTAATAATTTTTTTAGGAATGATAATTCAGTTTTTTTGAATATTCTTTTTTTCCCTAGACTCTCAACTCAATTCACTATTATATAGATCGAAAGCTCAAAACTTTGTAGTGCCAAAATTTAAAGTTAAAAATGTTTAAAGTTTAAAAATCTAGTCCCGCAATGTGTTGAAATACTTGTTTTTCCCACTTTAAACGCATATATCTTGCAATCTGGGCGGTCCAGAATTCTGAAATTTTTCTGAAATGAAAAAACCTGAAAACCATTTTGTTTATTAGTATACGTGGATACATTTTGAAGCAAATAATATATTATTTGAAATTTCTTTTAAAAATTGGGAGAACTTAGGTTTACAAATGAGAAGAGTAATTGCATTGATATTCTTCCAATTTTATGTTTTCCATTATGGGAAAGCCTCCATTCTTTGGTAAGTTACGAATGAACCTTTTTTCTAAAGGAAGAAGAGCACTTATTTTATTTCTTCTTTACCTCTTAATTTTTAAAAAATAAGAACCCCAATTTGTATTAGTTTATTTAAAAGAAAACTTGCGTAGAAGAAGAAGAGGTCCGATATTTTTCCTTCATTGTATTTTTAATTCTTGATTTCTACTTGTAGAACTCTATGCTTCAATGATTTATAAATGAAAATTATTTGGATAAAGTAAAGGGCATTGATTTTATTTATTAGTATATTTGAATATATTTTGATGCAAATAATAAATATTTTTTAATCTATTTAAGAAGTTTTCAGAATTTTCCCTCATAAAAATAATTGCAACACTATTCTTTTATATTCATATTCCAAATTTTGAGGTACCTTGAAACCGAGTAAATTCCATTTCTTTTTGTAAGTAAGGAACAAGGATGATTTAAATAAGTTCAGTGTAGCCATTTTTTTCCTATATTATATTAGTAATTTTTTTTAGGGAACCTAAACTTTTTTTTTCATTTAAGATATTGTAGTCTTGTTGGATCTTTCCTTTATAAGAAAAAGAGCACCAATTTCTTTCCCTTGAGCGGCTGCATTTTTGGTGGGTTCAACATCTTTTTATAGCCCACTAACAACTGTATTTTTGCGTTAGAAGTTCATCATAGTTGAGTATATTTTTTTATAACAATCTGAAATGGAAAAAACCCCTTATTGTTAGTTAACATGATGTAAGAGCTTTTAAAAAAAATTCAACTTCAAACTGAGAAGAGGAAACATTTTTGGGGGATATTTCTTTCAATATAATAGTGGAGTAATAAAACCCAAAATGAGAACAAACATTTATTCCTCGCTCAAAAAATTGACTCACAATATTGCAAGGATAGTATATATTAAAAAATCCAAGCAATATATAATTGCTATGCATGAGCACAATACAAAGCCGTAGAATTGGAATTGACGCAACAAATAAAAAACAACACATATTACTTAGCTAGGTGACCATGGATATACTATGAGCCCATATGTATAAGCCTTACATTATATCTAATAACGAGAAGTGATGTTCAAGTAAATGATTGCAACAAATGTCTAACTGATAACATTTGGGTTGTTCTGAGAACCGCTTCCTTCGCCACGTTCAAAATTGGATGACTCTCCAACCCCTAGCTTGCGCTTTGCACGAGTGCGAGAAGCTGGTCCATCCGCATTCAAAATGGATTCTAAGACATTGGAATCCTTCAGAGCTAGGAGGGTTTTTTGGGTCTGTGGAGAGTGTTTTTCCAATAGATAGTCCAATGCTTGACTTTGGTAATAAGGCCCTTACGTGGAGTCCATGTATTGCATATCATTCAACTCTTGAATGGAGGCATTTTAATCCTGATTGGCCACCCTTTTGCCTTGAAAATTCCAACGATGCTTCTCCGGATGAAGACCCCACTTGAAGGTTGCGGAGCTCTTATCGAAATATCCACCAAGGCATTGGAAGAAGAACGCCCTCTTCCCTTCATATTGTGCTCCCTTTCCCATTAGCTTGGGTGCAACGGCCGCAATTTCAGCCGGGTCTGTTTCCCAGTTCAATTGCGAGCTAACATCTCTCGGTTCTTTATTATGAAAGCCTTGTCGCCAACTCCAAAGCAAGTCTTGGCCCCAAAATTTCGTTTCATCCGTTGTGTCACCGCTGTGTTCCCAAGACGGTGGCATGTAAGTCATCAAGTTGAACATGGCATACAACCGTTTATGGAATGGCGCTGGACATATGACACATCGTCGCCTAATCAACCATTGCGTGATGAGACATTGAGGATGGTATACATGTGCGCAGGATCCAAGTGCCCAACCTCTTTTGGGGCCAAATGGGTCTAGACATATGGGGCATTTGGTGTGGTCCAAGACGAAATGTGCAGGCTTCGGCCACAGCAACTTCTGTTGCTCTTTGTCAAGGTGGGAAGACTTGTGATTCATGTGGTCCCACCCATTTTGTATCCAATCTATGACAGTCTTCCCAGGCAACTCCAACATGGGCATGTCACTGGGAAAAAGGGTATCAAGCAATGTCCAAGATGTGAGTCCATTCTCCTGTTTAGGAGCACTTGCAATAAAGTTCTTCGAAACTTTATCCAACTCTTGGGCAATTTGTTGTGATCTGTCCACGGAGAAAATGCAGGCGACCTTCCAATGGTAGTATGTGGCCGCCAACTCTCCCAACTGCGCTTGAAGAGTACGGTTTTCCTCTTCAAGTCCCGATTTCTTCACCGACTGTACGGGGCATGGAACAACAGGAAACGAAAGTGAATCTTGGGTCCCACGGAGATCATTTGTGTCAGCGGTAGTGTCTTCCGTGATGGTAGGAAGATGCGCAATTGGAAGAAGTGAAGAACGCTTGGTACGCTTGGCAGGAGGAGTCTGTTGAAGGATGTCGTCGGTGAGGTCCCCTACAACCTTGTCCAGATGATGTAGATCATGCTCAATGAAGGGGTCGTCCATGTCTGACAAAGTCAACATTTCTCGCTCTTTCTCCCAAAGGCGTTGTAGTTCTTTAGATTGCTGAGATATGATAGCGCTTTTGTGATCGCAAAGTGATTGCAATTTCCTGACATCCGACTGAAGTGAGGCAATCGTGGAGTCTTTGGTCTTCAAGATATCGAGGGCCTTACACAAGGCCACAATGTTGTCAGCTGGAGTCGCTTGAGGCTGGGAAATGGTAGTACGAACACCTCCGTCCATGGGTAAGTCCTCATTTGGTCCAAAGTCAAAGACATTGACAGCATCCTCTTCTGCCAACGGTGGGCCTGAAACCGTCGCTGAGGCTAGTACAGATCTGACTCGATTTGTAGAGCGCCGCACCTTCGGAGGATGTTTTATTCTCCGTCCTCGTGATGATGAAGGTGCCTCAACATTTTGAACCTGAACTTCCACGGGGGCGACGGGCTGCTCCCTGATTCATGTTGTCCTTGGGACTCGTGTACCATCGGAATCTTCATCCTCCTCTGATTCGTCAGTGGGAACTTCAAGAGTCTCTTTGTTTCGAGGATCACTTTGAATAGGTCCAAGTCCGCCCTCTAGAAATTTTAGAATCCCTCTTGGGATTAATCCAATTTCTGGACGTTTGACGTACGGACTTTCTTTTATCGTGCTCCAGTCCACCTCCTTTTTCAATGCCACCTCAGCATACGCTCCTCTGGCAATGCATAGAGTAACCTCGTTCCTCTCTACGAAAGGGGTTTTGTAAAGGACCTGCCACACTTCCACGCACCTTTGAACGAAAGTTGGACTTTCACAATACTTCAGGTTTGCCTTATTGGTGCGCCGGTTGTAATGATGGCGCCATGCCGGAAACAACTTCCCGATGTGGCACCATTCAATGTAATCTTCGCAAGTTTGCATTGTCCACGGCTCGGTCTCCTCTTTCCAGCCTTTAAAAGCGAGGTGGTCTGGGCTGTTCAACACGTGCCATCGCTTGCGATGAACGGTACCCCTGCGCTTCCGCCCCTTATCTAAAAGAGCCTTCCTGGCTACACCAGGAGTGACAACTGCAGTGTGCAGGATAGGTAGTGATCCACCGCTACTTCCCCCCGTGGCCATTGGATTTGTCGGTGTTGCAAACTCGCGGTAACAAAGGGTTGAATGAATCCAAGAAGAAATAAATATTCAACGAGAGGGTAACGCATGCACCCAATTACGGATACAAGACCGAAAGCCTCAAAGGAGAATGAAGGTGCGAGAAATGGCATGGGCGAGTGAACTTATAGGCGGGGCGAGCACGGGTGAATTAGGTTTGGACAGGCGCGTGCGACTCCAACGACCGCGCATACGGCGACTTCGGGTACAGATTCTGGGCGACTCCGTGTCCGCCTGGGCGACCTCGGGTCCCAATAGGCGACTTTGGGTACAGAGTCAGGGCGACTCCGTGTCCGCCTAGGCGACCTCAGGTCCCAGTAGGCAACTTCGGGTACAGATTTTGGGCGACCTCGGGTCCACTTGGGCGACCTCGGGTACCCAGTAGGCAAATGCGGGTCCCTCATCAGGCGACCTCGGGTCCATTGGATGCGACTACGGATTCTAGTGGGCGACTTCGGGTCAACCTTGCCCACCCGTGGTCGCCCCTCCCCGCGGTCGACCACCTACAAGCTCCCACCCGCGGTCGCCAAATCCGCGGTCGCCATATCTGCAGTCGCCCACCCACGGTCCCCTTACCCAAAGTCGCCTGAATCCGAGGTCGCCCACATCCGCGGTCGCGCTATACCCAAAGTCGCCACACACGCATGCGCCCCAGATTCTGCCACGCGAGCGCTTTATGGCATCCAGGTGGCGTAAATAAAAGGGTACTTACCTTTTCGGAAAGTCAAAGGTAAAGTTGACTCTACTAGATGTCGCGGGAGTTCTACTCGACGTCGCGTGATGTCGAGTTGTCGCGATGTCGTGGCATCGGGGAAGACAACCCTGATCCAAAATACTAATTTAAGTTGTTGGT
Source organism: Pseudisothecium myosuroides (assembly GCA_951799445.1). Classification (NCBI taxonomy): domain Eukaryota; kingdom Viridiplantae; phylum Streptophyta; class Bryopsida; order Hypnales; family Lembophyllaceae; genus Pseudisothecium; species Pseudisothecium myosuroides. Next base: position 3,974,339 of record OX637297.1, read on the forward strand.
GGACCCTTCTTTGTTCATGTCCAAATTGACAGTTCAAACAACGGGAGGGAGGAGGCGTGGTCCCAAAATTTTGACATAACTCAAAGAACAAAACAGAAAAAATAAGCCAGAGCCAAAACAAATAAACAAAATAGAATTAAACAAAAAACCTCACTTGAGTTCCGGTTTACGTGTAATTTATTATTTCATTTATAGCTTCAATTAGGTTGTTTGTTTTGTCTTCTTCTTCTGTTTGTTTGATTGTTTGGTAATGTGAGATTTAGAGTAACTTAGTGTCCTGTTCAAGAGTACATTATATATCCTTTTTTAGCTTTAAATAGTGGAAAAATAAACAGATATCATTTGTCACAGTATTATACTAAAGAGTATGTTTAATATTTATTTTCAGCTTTACAAATTATGGCTTTTTAGCTTTACAAATTATTTTCAGCTTTTTAAATTATTGTATGTTGCTCAATAATATTTTATGCATTTATCAAATATTCATTAAAGAATATTAGTCAAGGTGTACCGCAATCTGGTAGCACTTCTCGTCTATTAAGTTTGTATGGTATATTTTTCTATGTTTAGGTGCCATATTTGTTTTGTTTGTCACGTTTAGATCTCCCGGACCATGTGTCCACCAGTGGCATGCTGGGTACTGTCGGAAAGTCCCCGGCAAGGAGGGGTGTATGAGCTTGGTTTAGTTGCGTCTGGAGTTACGCTGAGGAAGTTTTACGGTTTAGGAGTATTTATGGTTAAAAAAATTAGGAAATTACTTTTACTTTTATTTTGGTCACGTTCTTGGTACCGTTAGAAAACTCTCCGCGGGGAGGCCTGGGGTGCATAGGCTTGGTTGTGTGGCATTTGGACCTATAGTGGGAAAATTATGGGTTCATGAACTATTTCTAGTTCTTAAGAATTACTAAATTTATGATGCTAATTTAGGTATCTTTTGAACCGTGTGGCAATTGATCATGTTCTTGTTACCACTGGAAAGCCCTTGAGGGGGGGCACCTAGTATTTTACTACAAACCATGTGCGAACAAGTGGTTTCTAATGAACTATAATTTCAACTTAAAATTTTGAGGGTTGCTTAATAATGACTATAGGTTTCCATTGCCAAAATTTCAAACTAAAATAATAGTTGAAAAGATTTGTACAAGAGGTTGAAAATGGCCTAAAACGGCAAGTTTTTCAACTCAAATATTTAAAGAGATCACATTTAGATGACCATTGCATCAATACTCAACTCAAAATGAACTTTCAATAGAAAGCTATTTTTAGGAATTTTTTGTTCATTTTTTAGACAATTTTTTAGGATATAATATAGGGGTGTGAAAGTTATTTTTCAGTTGTACAGTGTATCTAATTACTTCAAAAATTTGTAACTAATTATCATTAACAAATAAAAATATCAATAATTCAAAACATAAACTTTTGAAGTAGGAAGATCTAGTCATATTTTTTTTATTTCATTTTATTTAAATTTTAGGATATAATATAGGGGGTCCTAAGTTTTGTTCGCACGTGTTTTCTAATGGACACTCTAAGTGACCCCTACGAGGGAAAGCCCTTAGCGAGGAAGGGTGCACGGGCTTTGTTTTTTGGTGTTTGAACCTATGGTGGGAAAGTTATGGATTTATGAGTTATTCTTGGTTTTCAAAATTACTTTTACTTTTGTTTTGGCTGTAGCAACAACATAGGGCTTCAATAGTGTAATTAAATTTTCAATATAACAATGGTTCTGGCATATGTTAAAAATAAAAAATAAATAAAAAAAAGAGAAATAGAGAAGGGGGAATTCATAGAAGACTATTCCTTGATTCTTTGAACTCATGGATGGATTCGTTTGAATTTTGGGATTGCCGGGAGTGGGTACGTACTTACTTTTGGGATTTGGATTTTCAATGCTGGGGTTGTTGCTGGGAACGTTCCGGGCTCGTAATTTGAGGAGGCATCCATTAGATGAAAAACTGGTTTAAGAGATTGTCTTTTACAGTATTTGTGTTAAGAAAATTAATTTAAAAGAATCGTCCGTTTGTTTCAAAAAAAATAAAATAAAAATAAATTAATTAATTTAAGAAAATCCCTGTTATAACCCCCCCTGGAAATGGGACGGATGGCAAGCAAGTCTCGGGCAGTCTAGGGCTGAGGCCGGTTATGAAGCAGGAAAGTTCTCGGTTTCTGGCGGTTCAGGTTACGAGGAAACAGCAGTCGGCGCGCTAGGGTCCCGGTATCGGAGAGAGAAGTCGACGAGCTAGGATTTGGCGCAGTTTTTTTTTTTCCTTTGATTTTTGTCGTTGCTTCTCGAAATCTTGTGTGCGTTGCGAAGTTTCCTTTCTTTGTGCGCCTGGAGTACTTGCATGTGCGCGTGCTCTAGGCTTTCCTTGGTTTCACAAGTGGAACGAAACAAAATTGAAGACTTTGAGAGTCGGCGGTGGCGAGCGGTGATGTGCGCAGCCGGTGGTGAGCGACGAAGTTGGCAATGAGGTGCGCAGCAGGTGGTGAGGTGCGTAGCAGGTGGTGAAGTGTGGAGCAGGTGGTGAGGTGTGGAGCAGGTGGTGAGGTGCAGAGCAAGTGGTGAAGTGCGGAGCAAGTGGTGAGGTGCGGAGCAAGTGGTGAGGTGCGGAGCAAGTGGTGAGGTGCGGAGCAGGTGGTGAGCGGCAAAGTCTGCGCGGAGCGGCGGAGGTGCATCTTCTCGTTTCATGTGCGTTTTTTTTCTTTTGATTGATTTTGGATGCTTGATTTTCCTTTACGCCTAGAGTACTTGCTACGTGGTCTAGATAAGGAGGGGAACTGATGCTTCAATGGTGGGCATTGGCCACAATTAGGGTTCACAAGTCTCGGAAGCAGCAAGTTGCTGTCCTCCAGTACATCGTAGTTCTATTTAAGGTTTTAGTGTTTATTAGACCCACAGGAAAGCCCCCTTGTGCAGCCATTCCATCTTCATAGAGTTTGTGAAGTATGAGGGACTGCAAAGCACAGCAAACCCTATATGAATATGGTCCATGTTGGTGCCACTTCGCTTCTTTGTTATTATTTGACCCTGGTTCTATTGTTTGCTGTTAGAAGTCTTGCTTAGAAGTCTGCTTGTTTTGATTGCTTTTGAAGATGTTGTTTAGGTTTTGGGTTTTGGGTGTTATCAAAGTTGACATGTGTTGTTAGATGGCCCTGAGGTTGTTGCTGGTTTTTTGAAACACCTGTTTACGTTTGTTCTTTAGGTTGTTGTTAGGGTATAAGGTTTAGGGGGTCCTCATTTAGTGTCAGTTGCAGCTCATTTGCGTGGTTAATGGCTGTGACTAACATCGCATGAAATCGGGATTTCCTCCTAATATTATTGGATTATTTATTCAAAACAATTGCACGTATCATGTGTTGATGTTCAAGGAAGGTAGTCAGAGTATCATGGTCATTTACTTTGCAGTTTAGTGTATTGTTAGGTTCCAGGGGGTTGTTTGGGTGTTGCTGGTTGTTGTTCAATCTTTTGTCAATTTTAGGGTGCTTTGGAGTAAGTTTTGACCTCGTATGTCATGGTCTAAGTTGTTTCCTGCATGTTTTTCCTGTCTTGTAGAGAAGAAGTGGCAGCACCAGGGATTTGAGCGCAATAGAAATTTCAGCAGCAACCTTATTTCATAGGAAGTGAGTTTCGTGGTCCTGAAATTGTGTGTTTTACTTTCCGTAGTCACTATTTTTGCATCAGAAGTGTGTGTGATCTGATTTTTAGATTTGTTTTCCCTTTGCCAGTTCTTTCTTTCAGATTTTCAGATTTTCAGATTTGTTTCCCCAGGTTGTTGTACAGGTCCTGCAAATGCCAGGGAAGCTGTTGTTGCGTTTTGTTCAGCTGTTTGAATTATCACTAATTCCCTCTTTTCAATATGTATTTAGGAAGAATTGAAGCTTGCGGGGCTGCTGGTGCATTCAAGTTCTTGCTCAGACCGATCAATGCTCTCGATTAGTTATTGGAGGAGAAAGCACAATTATCGGTAAGTAAAGTTCTGTGCACACTCATCTGGAGCAATACTTGTTTTCAAATCAAAATGTAGTGTGACGCCGTGGACGCAATAGTAAACCACGTTTTAGAGCACAAAAAGCCATTTGCTGGCTCAGCTTGAAACAAATTCATGTCGACGGTACCTTACCTTTGCCCAAGTTAGTGGAATTTCAAATAAAATTTCTATACTAGCACTGATAATTGAAACAAGTACGCTCAACCTCGATTCTACACAGAATCTGCCGTCACAACAGGTTTACCTCGCATCGAGTTAAACTATACTAGTCAGACCCTATACACAGCAGATTTACCTCGCATCGAGTTAAACTATCCCAGTCAGACCCAACACAAAGAAGATTTAACTTGCATCAAGCTAAACTATCCCAGTCTGACCCAATACACGGCAGGTTTACCTCGAACCAAGTTAAATTATCCCAGTCAGACACAATACAAACAAGATTTAACTCGCATCGAGATAAACTTGCCAAGACAGTCCTAACCCACAAAAATCAAACACGTAGAAAAGAAAATTGCCAGCACTCCAGATTTAACTTGCATCGAGTTAAAATAGCCCAGATACTGCCAGAATAGAACAAATTAAACTCAAACCGAGTAGAATAAACCAGCCGTCCTAAATCCTTCTAGTTCAAAGCAATATTGCAGCGAAACATCTACTACGCGCAGCAAAGAGACACAAAAGCCTTGTTAACACTAAGACCCTGTTAGACCACCCGTAAACTTGACGTAGACCAGAACATAGCAGACAACAGAGAAGTAACCTCGATGCGAGTTAAACTTGGCATCCCGCACCAATAGCCGAGATCCAAATTAGGAAAACCACAAAACAAAAGAGAAGCTTAATTTGATGCGAGTTGAACGCAACCACTGAATGCAGAGCTGAATACTGGTGCACAGTTTAAATATCCTTCAACCAAGACTTTGAACAAACAGAAAAACAGTGCAAGGGTTGGTCGTATCAGGAAGAGATAGTCAGAAGTACCCCTTTGTTTAACTCGGACCGAGTTAAATGAAAGCACGCCGTGTAGAGAAGAATAAGTTGTTTGAGCCTAGAGACCAGTTCAACAAAACCAATGAAGTTGATACACCTGAATTGAAGAAGACTACTAAATCAAAAGTCCCCCTGGAGAAAAATACGACGGCTTTGAGTAGAGAGAACTTTCTTGAGTCGATTTAAAACTCAGAAAAGCAAGCACAGTCGACGGTAGTGGATTAAAATCTAATTCTGAGAGTTTCTGGTTGAGGTCCACGTTGCTTTATAACCGTAACTCAAAGCAAGTTGAATACCACAGGGATTCATGAGAGATGTCCAAGTAAACCTAATCAGTTATCTTGTGATGTACGCAGATGGAATCCCAGAAGGAAAAACTCCAAACGCACTTCAAGATATTCGAGATACCAAAAGCGGACGCTGAAAAATATGGTGACCTCGACGTTCTTGGACAGTGCTGGGAGTGGAAGGAGCCTGACTAGGTGGAGTTTTGGACGACCATGCTTGTTCCTATGTCGACAGAGTTTAGTTTCATGACTAAATACAAAAGGTCCGAGGCAAACCTGCCGGTGTCACTGCACGAGTCCATCAGAGAGGTTACGACGGGCCCAAATGGGATTGTTTTCGTGTGCTGCAAAACAATTGACCCGGATCAGAAAGAAGAATACCTCTTCTTGTACGTTGTACACACCCGGAAGACTATATACTCCGTGTCCATATACTTCAGCAGCCTCACGAATTTGAGCTTCTAGGATCTGCAGAAGGACTTGGAGAAGAATATAGCTGAGAAGAAATGGGTAGCAAAAGACGGCGGGCTGCTTATTTGGAAATCCTTGGCCTCGAAACTCAACGCCCTCATCAAGTCATTCGACTACATGAAAGTCAGCATGGACGAAAAACTGAAGAGAATGGCTCCAATATCCCTCACACGGGATTATAGCAGTCAAAGGGGAAGCCAAACTTCCCTCGTCTTGACTACTCCAGAGATAGGTCGAAGCCACACAAGGAAGAAATCCACTGACCACTTCTCTCGTGGTAACCCCGCCGAGGCCGCTCCACCAGTTGTTAAGGGTCGGAAGAAAAAAGCAGCCGTTGAGAGCGAGAAGTCAAATTTAGGGGAAACCAGCATGGCCTCTGAACTTCTGAACATTCCAGAGGACATTGGAGGCCACGTGAAAGAAATCAAGTATGAGGAGTCCTGCAAGTCCTACGATGACTATTGGAAGGAGTGCACAGATTCATATGTCGAGGGGATTGGGCTCCATTTACGAATCCCCTTGGAGCAGTTGGAGACGCCACCTAAAACATTGAACATCTGCGAGCTGGAGGAGGGTGGCATCAAGAAGTCACTTAATTATCTTCTAAACATGATAGACCCAGACAAGAAGATGACCCTGTGCGTTATGCCATAGGACCAGACCAAGAAGCCGGAAAAGTTTGATGATGCGAAGGACTGCAAGTTCTGGATGGTCAATGGCCAGCATTGTGTGGAGGCAGCCAAGCAGATGCAGAAAATGGACCAAATTAAGGACACCAAGAAAGAGAAGTTTAAGGTTTGGGAGTGCTTTGTGGTTTGGAATAAAGACCACAGGATCATCCGAAAAATTTCAGCATATTATAACCGGGTGAACCATTTCCAGAACTTCATGCCAATGTGGGCAACAAATATTATTGGGGCACGCTACGTGTGGACACAAATGGGAAGCCCAACACCACCAAGGGAGGCAACTGAGCTAGGAAAACCTGTCAGGCCAACAAAACAAACATCCAAGGACGTGAACAATGCCATTCTCTTTGCGGTAAAATTTTAACTCGGCTCGAGTTGAATAGTTGATGTAGATTTTTATATTCTCGAGTAGATGCATGGATGAGTGTCTCAATAAACTGGTCACAAAGATGTTTTCAGAAATTGTTAGTATTGGAAAGACTCTATGCCACAAATGGTCACATTTTTTCACAATTTTTTTGCCCAAAATACTTAACAACTTGATTATAGAGATATTTATGTAGTTGGTTTAAGGAATTTCAATTTTTAATAGGTGTATGGGACTTTTGAAGTGTAGTATATGGACTTGTCACAACTGAACAAAAATTACATGTGGACTTTTTTGAGGATGTAGATATATTTGAATGTTTTCTAACTTTGTTATAAGTGCTCCAAAGGTTTTGCTTGAGTGAAATGCTTTCTATATTACAAGAATTTCTCTTAATATAGAATTAGGGACTTTTTAGTAGAAAAAATGAAGGTTAAATTTTGAGGATTTTTTTTGATAAATAATAATTATTATTGTTATTATTATTTTTTCTATTGTATTCAATTTTAGAAGATTAACGTGGGCCACCCTTTACTTTTCACTTTTTTCTATTTTATTTCCAATGTAGTAGCCATTAAAGGAAATAGCCTTCAATTTTAGTGACTTTTTGTGAGGTTCCGGGTGCCGCTTTTGAGACACTCATCCATGCATCTACCCTCTCGGGGTACTCGTGATATTGTATACTTGTAGTTTATATTTCCTGTTCCTGCAGGCTTTATATCGATGCAAGCTAAAACACCTTTTAATCCAATACTAACTTGATCATATTGCATGTGATCAGGATTTCAATGAAGCTGTCAAGCTTTGGTTCTCCATGATTGACACGAAGAAGAACCAGAAGGATATGAACCAGAAAAAAGAGATGGACGTCTACAACAAAATTAAGCTTATTACGGCTGCCCCAGATGTCTACGACCTGTGGGGTCAGGTCATCTCTAGTCATGCCCAAGGGGAGCTCATTAGTCCCGACTTCCTAACAAATTTCAAGCACACTAAGGCTTGGGATGCGGAGAAGGACGGAGTTATTACCTGAGAGTTTTTTAATTGGATGGAAAACTGCTCTGAGGCCGACCTCAAGCGATTGGCTTTGCATTTGCTAAATAGGACCAAGGATAGGACGCTGCCTTATCTGAAGGTCACCATGAAGTTAATGAAGAAGGTTATCCCTGAGACTTGTAATGCCAAGGAGTGGCTCGAGTGGTGTAAGCAGAAGACGGCTGTGAAGAGGCAGCTCCATTGTCGCAATGTGAATTTTTGGTTTTTTGTAAGTTATCTAAATCTTGGAACGAAAACCGTGATCTGGGATCCGAAATTGAGCAAGAGATAACGGGAAACTGGAAATTAACTACGGAACGGAAGAGGTGACAATCCGGATTTGATCTGAATCTAAACCGGATTAGAGTTGGAGCGGATCTGAGTTGGAACGGATTGGGTCAGGAACGGATTTGGTCATGATGACAGATCAGACTATAAATAGGCTGACCAATCCAGTTGCCACTCTTTTTCAAATTTCTTTTGCGAAAATCGCTCTCTAGCGCATACTTAGCTTCCCTCTCCAGCCATTTGCTCCCTTGTTCTGTGAGTTTGTGTGCGTGGGTGTGTGTAAGGGCGCGCAGCGCTTTAGTGTGTATTGCAGGTTAAGAGGTATTCCGGTTGAGATCGGAAGAGCGAAGGTGAGAAACGAGACGTGCGGCTAGGAGAGGGAAAGGTAGCCTCAGTCAGAATCCGGTTAGCACAGTTCGTGTCCATGCCTCAGCTGTGCAAGAGTAGAGCAGGACCGTCCAGTTCCTCCGCAGTAGAAGTTAAACTCCGGAAGGTGTGTCCCATTATTCCAGCAGAAGAGAAGGAAAAGGACAACCTCATAGAGGACCTTGCCAAGATGGGTTGCGGAGGACTGATCGATAAACCCTGGGGGTTTAGGGAGGAACGGATGATTCGAGAGCTGTTGGGAAAACTCTCGAATCAGTTTGACAAGACCATCCGCGGGATTCCGGGCAGTTGGACGGAAGAAATGTGGAGGTCCGTGTACGATTTCCGGTTAGGAGGTCGAGGGATGGCCACCTCGAAGGAAGGTTACACCCGAGGGAAGTTCCGGACCACGGTGGACTCGAAGGATGGGCATGCGGTCGCGGATTGTTTGGACGACCGGCATCAAAACCTTCTACAGTTCCTGGTTCCGATCATCCACCCGGAGAAGCCGACGAGGGTGACAATCGCCATCGGGAACCTGATTTTCGGAGCCCTGAGCGGGGAACGGAAAGTGGACTGGGCCCGGATCTTTTCCGATCTGGTCAGCCGTCTAGTTCCAAAGATCGGAGGAAGTAGGCCGACTCCGTTGAGTCCCTACATCTTCCATCTTTACAAGCACAATCAACTCCTCACGGATACGGAGGAGAAGGAGTGGAAGACTCATGAGTCACTCCTGAAGTATGGGGAATCGGAATCGAAAGAAGAACAGGAGGAAGTATCCGGTTCCGAGGAAGAAGAAGAAGAAGAGGAGCAACACCGGCCGCAGCACAAGCGGCAGAAAATGACGCCTCCTCACCGGAGAGGAACCCCAACCCCTCCGGGTGAGACCTCCAACCTTGGGAAGAAACCGGTTTTTGAAGAACCGGGTCCTTCCGGAGCGGATCCGACGGATCCGTTCAACTAGCTGATCAACATCCTGAGCGATGTGCGAGCAGACTGGACAGTGAAGAAGCTGATTCTGAACCAGATCAGCAAGCTGGTGGGAGCACCAGCAGATAGCAACCTTGCAGGAGTGGTTGCAGAATTCATCTCCAACCCGGATGAGATCCGAAAACAAGAAGCGGAGATACGACGACTCCAAGAGGAGAACGAGTCGTTGAAGACGGAATTGTTGCTCCTCAAGGAGGACATGGCTACCACACGGGAGATGGCGGAGGCTACCCGGAAAGTAGCCGAGGATGTGAAGGCCACTTTTGGGACAACCGGAGAGGCCGTCACGAAGTCAAAGCTATTTGACGAGGGAGTCCTCAAGGAGAAGAAAATATCCGGAACTAGGTTGGTCCGGATTTTGACGGACTACTCCGAGAAGGTGGAATTGGTGATGATGGAAGCGCGAGAAGCTGCAAACCGGATGGAGGAGAGCAGCCGGAAGCTGAACGGAGTGACGTTGTCATGGTCGTTCCATCTGTCCGACCTTTCAATGCCCGGGTCTTTTCCGAACGTGGGCATTCAGACGGAAGGAAAGGAGGGAACTCCCCAGTCAAAGAAGAGTGGGAGGAAGCTCGCGCACACCATCAACTTGGATTTGTCACCGGATCTCCCAGAACGTGAAACTGGGGAGCGGAACCGGAACCTGACGGACGTCTTCGAACAGCTTGGAGCGGAACCACCTAGAAGTCCCACACTGAACTCGGGGCAGGATCAAAGTATGGATCTAACCCCAGATCAGGGTGCGGATCAAGATCAGAGCGTGGACCAAGGCGAAGACCAAGTTATGGACGAAGGAACGGATCAAGAAGTAGATCCGGTTATGATAGGATAGATAGGATTTAGTTTTGTAAATATTTGTTAGTTAGGACCGGACCAGATTTGATCCGGTGTGTCTGGTCTGGATCGGATGTTTTCCGGTCTGGCCAGCTCGGCAGGGACCGAAAGTTCCGCGCGGACTTTCCGGGCCCCTTTTTGTTGACTTTTGAGTTTTAAAGTGTATAATAGTCAGTCTCTGCGAAGGAGACTGGGAGTCTTTTCCCTTGACTTTTTGTGTGTTTTCTATTGATTTCTTGTTGTACGTCTCTCCCGCGCGTGGCAGGGTTGTTTTGGTGAGAAGTTAGGAAAATGTATGCAGATTCTAGAGAGATTTCTCCCCTTAGTGCGTTTGTTTTGCTCTTATGTGCATGTGAGTGGGTATTCTAAGTGTTGGGAACGGATTTCAGTTCCTCAGCACCTCTACAGTTCTCGGTTCCGGGCGAGAAAACCGTTGTTAGGCTAGGCGGATAGGGAAGGAGTCCTTAGTCACGCTAGAATTCCTGGATAGGAAATCCGGTTGAGTGTCCGATCTCCCGTGAGGTCTCGCTGCCCTAGTTGGTAAACGGAAGGACTTTAGTTGATGTTGGAACGGACGAGTTTGCTTGTAACCACCTGACTTTGCACGGAGGGAACTTGGCATCAAGGTCGTTGTAGTATGAGAAGATCGTACGGGGGGTCTTTGTGTGACCTGCAAACCGGATCGCTATCCCGGTGGCTGTGAGAGATCAAACCGGATCCGCGCTAGTGTAGGAAGTAATGGATTAGAGAAGTGGGTCTTCAGCCACTATAAGTCACGGAAGGAGTGGCGGGCCTGCCACTCTCAAAAGCAAGCGGCAAACCCTCTGATGGTGAAACAGAGGCAAAACTAAACCGGAGTAGAGTGAGAGTACGTGTGAAAGGACCGGATCGGATCGGTCCAGAGAAGTTCCAGGATCAGAAATTGTAGGATCCTGGGTTGTGATAGGATTACAGGACCGAATAGCTTGATAGACCGGCAGAAATAGAGAGAGGTCTGGTCGTTGTTTTCGGTGTGTTGTTGTTTCTGGTTTTAGATCTAGGACCGGAAAGTAGAAATTGGATACTGGCTGAGCTTAAGTTGGGAATAGAGCTATACACTTCACAAAATCTCGTGGGTTCGATCTTTAGAGTCATTTTGTTATGCTTTAGAGTGGTTTTGGGGAGTATAACAGGGAGTTCACTTACTCTGTGCTGCGACATCCATCACCTGAAGTCGGATCTCTGACTCTATGACAAGGAGGGTAACTACAAGAAGGAGTGGAAGAAGTTCAAAAGAGATTATAACGTTACGAATGCAACAAAGAACACTCTTGTCACTGCACCGGGGGAGCAGTTCTTTTCACTGTCCAAGATGCCGTCCAACAAGTTCAAGAGTTTGGGAGAACTGTCTACGATAGCGAAGGAGTTCTTCAAAGTATTTTTGGAGAGCAAGGGTCGGTTCGTGAGGCCAAAGGCAAGGGCGTTCTTCAGACCCTATGAAATGGAGGATGATGTCCTTGGAGAGTGGGACACCAATGTGTGGAGCGAATCCAAGAAGTCCACAATGAAGTTGGCTGTCATGGACTTCAAGAACATCCCGGGGATTGATGACAAAGAGTTGAAGTCGGAAGCTGACGCATATTATGAGTCATTTCTCTCCGTCCTCGAGACATATGTGGACCCTGCGGTCACTGACCCTGAGGTTTGGTTTTGGATCTGTGGTGAGAAGGAGGTAGAGGTAGACTTGCGCAATCACATAAGGGTCTCCTCGTTTGGAAAGTCCTATTCGGTGCACTATGCGGACTACATGCCTGCACCGTTTGAGCGGGTTGGAGACGTCCCCGAGAGAAGCAAAGGGGCCAGGGACCCTATTCAGTTGCTGTTCTTGGTGAAGAATGGGACGACGCCAAAGACCACAAGAATACCAAGGCGGTTTGTTGTTGCTCCAAAGTCCGGGCACAACATCCGCAGGCAAGGCTACGAGATTGACTACAGGTTGTACAACACGGAGCTTCGGATGGAGTTCTACTTGAAGGTGTTTGACCTGTTTGTTTCTCCGCGAGAGGAAGTTCTGTCTATTTTCGCAGGAGGGAAGATAACGTGTGCCGCCTGGGTATGTTCTAGCCTGTCACCCTTGATTTAACTCAATCCGAGATGAACTTGAGCTGAGTGTATTGTTAGGTTTTAACTCGCTTTGAGTTGATCTTCACTAACTTTTCCTTCTCTAGTGTTGCAGATGAACTCCATCGATCACTACGTGATCGACGATAGTTATAACAAAGATGATTTCCTTAACCTTTGCGTCAAGTCCAAGAACATGGACAGAGACGACTTCCTTGACTCTCACTACTTCCTGGACGAAGATGATTTCGAGCCGAGACAGGGTTGAGCGTCTTCGTCTTCTAGGAAAGGAAAGGAGCCCGTTGACATTGAGGAAGAAGATGTCGAGGAGGCCTCTCTTGTAGACACTACTGTGAACGTGTCCTCACAGGTACAAGAGCTAGGGAAGGAGGAGGAGGATGCAGCGGATGCAGTTGTGGAGCTGACACCAACAACTGGTCAAGGCTCGGCTGTGATTTTGGAGACTAGCGACATGCGGGGTTCATCTAGGTTCTGAACGTAGCGTGGACAAACCCCGGTATCCAACCGTCGGGCCACTCAGAAGAGAAAGGTGCCACCCGCTAGGAGAGATTCACTTGAGAAGCCTAATCAATGGGTGATTGACCTCGTGCAACAGCAAATGGAGGAGAATGCCAAGATGAGGGAGGAGCAGAGGGAAGAGAATAAGAGAGCTTGGTTGGACACTAAAGAAATGATGAATGACTTCCTGAAGATACTTCCCACCGTGGTGGCCACCACAATGCTCAGCATAAAATTTGTGTTGGCGATTGAGCCTCCATCAGATTCTACCCCCTTGCAGATTAGCAGTCTGATAGTAAAAGATAGGAGCAAACAGGATCTGGGACAGTTTTAGGTAGGCAGACGGTACCGGATCGGGTGGTGGTTCAGCACTCTTTAGCTTTTGCTTCTAATAAAGCACAGTTGGTGCTTGTCAAAGGAGAAGGCCTAGGCAAGCACATGCAGGTCGATCCGTTTTTGACAGTGGTGGTGGATGCAGCGCCAGCACAGCCTGTTGCTCTCGACTCGCAGCGGGAGATTGATGACGCTCGTGACTCGGAAGGAGTAGAGGCCGAGCAGTCACAGGACCCTGTGATTGGTAATCCTCCAGGTTGATCCTAGTGACTCTCTGCCTCTATTTCAACTCGATTTGAGTTGAAAACTCCTTCCGTTCACTTGCTGTAGTTCGTGGTATACTTAGACAAGGGTAGTTTGAGTAGAACTCCAGTTTTGTATATTTGTGTATACTCCTCTGTTGGAGGTTTTTTCTAATATATTACTGTCTTACAGTTTTTTTCTACATTGAATTTGCAGATCAAATAACTTGGACAGAATGCGTTCCAATTTTGTCAAACTCTGGTGTAATTGATGCTCCTCCGTTATGTCCTGAGCATGTCTGCACCGAGTCATTGTATTCACATGGTGAACCCTTTGTAGACGCACTTGAATCACATCCGTCAGTGTCCCTTGAAGAAAGTGCAGATGTTATTCTAGACGAAGCACTTCTAGAGTTGCACATCCCTGCCTCCGAATCATTGGTTAATGCAAGCAGTCCTTCCCCTAGGGGTGAGGAGGTGAATCCTGTAAGTGTTCCGTTGTTTTGTCCCTTGATTTTTGCCTTGATATGCTTTTTTCCTCTTGGGATTACAGGTACGCTTTTATTTTTATTTTCTTACGCAAAATGTGCTAGACAGTGCATCAGTTTAACTGTGCACATTTCGTTGTAATTCGTGGACAGGGTAGCAGTGAGGCCATCGTTCCAAGTGGTGAGGTGGAGGACCAAGTCCTCCCTTCATTCACGTCTGGGCAGGCAACAAAATGGCTCAATGTCGTCCTGGATCTGAATGGAATACTCTGCGTATGTGAAGATAAGAAGTATAATATCAGGGAGAGCAAATACACCAAACCCGAGGAAATTTATCCGGGTTTAGACACGTTCATTGTTGGGGTCAAGAAAGTCATAATTTGACCTCAGCGTCTAGCTGTTCTACGAGAGTTATCCAAGATTGTTAACCTCTCGGTCTGGAGCTCCATGAAGAGGTCTATAGTTAGGGATGTATGTGGGTACTTGTTTAAAGGTTTAGACCCCCCCTTGCATGTCTTTGGACAAGAGCAATGCGACATCCTGAAGTGCAAGCTGAAAAATGGAAGGCCGGGCACCTACAAGGTGAAGGGAACAAGCAAGGACTTGTTCCTAAAACTGCTGGAGAGATTGTTCCAGATGAGTGATTCCGTATTCACGAGTAAAAATACACTTATAGTGGATGACAATCCTACAAAGCACGTGACAAATCACCCAAAGAATGTGATTCTCTTCGAGTCGTGGTCATACGGGGGGTACGGAGTGCTGGATGGGATTCTCATTGACCACCTACTTCCTTATATTCAACGCTTGCATGCAGCTAGGCCTAGTGAATTGTACCCCTTCCAGAGAGACAATGTTTTTGGGCGTTTGCACCTTTTTCACAAAGAGGATCAAACCGAGTTCAAAGAACTCAAGGAGGCAGTGGAGTATTCCAATAGTTTTTTCCTTCAGTGTAGTGTAGGGAATCCTAATTACTCGTCTGCTTTTGAAGAATCCGAAGACCCCAGCATAGAGAGGTCAAAGTCGATGAATTTTGTCTCTTATACTATCACGTATCAGAGTCACGGTGACTTGAACTCTTAGGAATCACCGTGTAATAGTCCATATGACCCCGTAACCTATTTGTTGTTTTGGAATTTGTTATTGTATTATATTTATATGAAATTTGTTTTTTCTTTTGTCCTTATGATCTTTTGTGTGTGGCTACGTCTGTATTTTGTACTGCTTCTAATGACTTCATTTCTTGTCGTGGACAGTTGATCGTATCGTATCATGGATTGAAGCATGTCTTGTATTCAGAGCTAACTGCGCAATCAACAATGGATTTCTCCATGATGCCTGTCGACGACAGGGTTGTTGATAGTCCACCAAAGGAAAAAAAGCGAGCTCAGCCTTTGAGCTCGCCTTCTTCGCTCAAATGTTGTCCACTATCAAACTCTCCACGGGATTATTCAAGTGGGAATGTAGTGAAACAAAGGAAGCTCTATGACAACGAAATGGCTATAAGGCCTGCCATTCAGGTAACGGGCTGGATTCCTTGTAGTTGATAATCCACCCAATATTTGTTTTTGTGTGTTTTATGTTTTTCATTGTTTGTGTAAGGTTTGATTTCATTTGTGTTTTCAGGGTGACCATGTAGGCGATGAGTCTATTGGCTTTCGCGTCATGGATTCTTGAGATTCAAAGTCTCCTAAGTTCAATGGTCGGGAGCAAATTGTATTACGTAATGTTCTTCGATGTAATTTGCCTAAGTGCAATTCAATAGGAGTACGATGGTGTGAACAAAAGCCATGTGAAGATAATCTTGTATTGGAGCATCCAAGCCATCATCCATGGGATGCTTGGGAATTGAGGTCCTTGAGGAAACAAAGACGAGAGGCATCGAGTCATAGATCGGCCAAATTTACTAGATACAGTTGAGGACCTGAGATACTTGAGGCGATGAAAAAGATTGAAATTTTCGAGTCATAGGAATTGTATACAGGATATGATAGCTCTCTTAGAAGGATTATAAATGTGGATAGGGTTGAAGACTATTGTAGAGTAGAGAAGGTGCCACGATGTTATAAGTGAGAATTTGTAAAGAAAGTACCACAATGTTTGAGGGATTAAATGAACTGCAAAGTGTAGGTAGCAACTAGTTCCACAACAAATATGAACTCAAGACTTGAACTTAGAAAATTCTAGAATCAAACTATGTCATTTTTCTTCACAAATACTCTTATAGACTGCAGTTTACATACTTCGGTGTGTAAGAGTACTTGTCAAGGAGAGTGATATAGCTTGTTTCTATAGTTTTCTAAGTTCTGATCTTGACTTCATATCCGTTGTGGGTATAGTTGCTACGTATAGCTTGCAATGAATTTCATCCTTCAAATACTGAGGTATCTTTTTTACAAACATTTATTGTCAACAACGTATCATTTTCTTTGGAAGGGTGCGCACGTGTCTAGCGGAAATAGTTAATTACTAGTAATGCAACAGTATAGGAGCTTAGTTGCTTTCACAAAGTCACATGTCATAGTGATTGTACATTCAGTGATATATACATTCAATGATTATTTTCATGAAATTGCAGTATATTTTGTAAGTAGTACTTAGTATGTACAAATTTTGCTACTATATGCATGCTTTCTCTGTTAGTGCATTGCTAGTTTTGTATATATAGAGATCAAAATCTCTTCAACATATAATTTGTAGTGTTCTCTATACTCCCATTTCCCTGGAAAACTCCCATTTTAATGAATATGATGTTATATGAGAAGTTAAAGGTCTAACCTATGGCTTAGAAATCTTGCAACATTCCCATAGTGAGTGGAATCTAAGCAAAGAGCTGTATCATTGTCTAATTTGTTTTTAGTAGCCCAATCAGCATCAAGTTGCGACAAGTACATTTGTCCATCCTTAACTACAAGGTTTCTAATATGCATCTTAGCATTTGTTAATATCTTTTCAGTCATCTCAAACACAAATGTACCTTTTGGAATGTGACTAAATGGCTGAAATTGCCCAACGGATTTGTGTTGTACAAAAAAATTCTACCAAATACTTCATCCCCTGTTGAACCACAAAATTACCACATTTATTGTGGCATCAACACTTGAAATTACATTTCCCAATTGGGGCTCAAGGTACACCTACATTAGTTTGCAAGAAACGGTCTTTTAGGAAGCCACCTGGCTTGTATGCAAATTCACCTCTGGTTCCCTTGGTACAATCACAATGAAAGTCTATAGTCAAATAATCTTCCTTACTACAACTACAAAACTCACCCTTTTCTAGCCCAACAACAGAAGTATGTACTCGTGCTTTGTTATGGACCACATTAGTAGTCATGTACTTGAAAGGACTTAAGGGAACACCAAGTGGAACTACAAATACCGGAATTGCCTCCAAGCCACGAGACAAATCTCCAGCAAAGTATCAAGGTAGGGTCTGCTATAAAACACATCCAAACAAGTCACATTAGAATATACCAATACTGCAGAAAAAGGTGAAGGTTAGGTAAAAGATAGTCTTTGTTTCAGTTGCCTCCACTCAAGATACCATGTACAAGCCTACATGGGTGATTGTATGAAAGACCGGTACTAGAACTTTGTCACAGAGGGAGTGCCAAAGCTTCCCTTTGCTATAACTTTTGCAACATGACTCGCATGAACTTGAAATTTTTATTGGAGATGCCTCTCTTGAATTTAATCATATCTCATATTTTTCAGAAATTTTCAAAAGTCATCTTATATTTAAAAATCATTTGAACTAATATGTCACTTGAATTTTAAAGGTTTTTAGTACTACATGGAGTCCCCAAATTTAATGATTTGGAGCTGAAATTTCTATGGTCTATTTCCATGGTAGGAAGTCATGCTCCTACCAAGGTGCATTAAAAAATATTATATTTTATGTCCTCTACGTCCATGCAAAGAAGGCTCCTTTGCGCTTGCAATTTTGAATGTTGAAATGGTTTCAAGATAATTTTTTTGGTGAAATCTCTTCAACATAAAGTCTTTCCAAATGGCCAGTTTTTAGTTTCTTTGAAAAACGTTTTTCCTGTTTTGTACAAATTAAAACGTCAAAGTACATATTTCCTTCAGAATTTCAAATCACATTTTTTTGTGAATAACTTTTTACCTAGATTTTTTTTAGGTCTAAAATTTTGGTGATATACTATTTTTAGTGTAATACTAATTATCCTTATTTTATTTTATTTTAAAAAATTCATATGCAAAAAGCTCATAGTACTGGGAGTACTAGCCAAAATCAACCAAAGTGGAACAAAAATAGCCAATCATTCATGCAATCACCCACATGCACTACATAGCAAACTAAAATTTATAGATAACGACGGAGGTGGAAAAACTATTCTAAAACTAAGAGCATTGACGCTTCTGTTTAATTGATTTGTCTACTTGTGTATACATATTAGGATGGTTGGAACTCACATGCTGCAACTTGGTAGTTCTCTTGCTTGGAGGCTCAATAATGGGAGAGGGGGGCTCTACAACGTCCTCACTACCATCATTCAAACTCCTAGATGCTATATTGGACAATTCAGCAAAAGAAGTGTGCTCTACATTGAAAAGATTCTCTAAGGATGTTGGTGGATCCTCCTCATCACCCACCCTCTTTTGGTACTTCTTGTCCTCCTTCTTCTCTTCCTTCTTCTTTTTGTTCACCATGCCTTCCTTAGGTGCATCTTCTACAAGGTCCTCATTCTCTTCATGTGACTTTGCAAGTTCTTGAGCGACTTTCTTGTGAGTATTCTTCTCCTCCTCCTCATCTCCTCCACCTTCAACCTTTTCCTCACTAGCATTCCCCAAATGAATACCCTTTTCAATAGCACTGTCCTTGTAATCAAAATGTCTTTTCTCCCTAGCATTTCTCTGGCCTCCACTTTTCCGCTCTTGAATTCCTCCCTCATAAACTTCCATCTCTTCTTCCACATCTGCATTTGTAGATTCTTTCATCATGTAGTTTTATTAGTATGTACCATGGCTGCCTTAGGTGCCAATTTGTGGAGCTCCTCCATTGACAACGGAAGCTGCTCCTCACCAACATGTCCTTTACCTTCACAAATCCCTTTCCTAGCATGCCCTTCAATTCCTTCCATTTCTTCTCCTACATTTTTCTCTATAGCCTCATGTTCCCTCCTAGTAGCCCTATTAATTGAGGTTGGTGGACTTGCCACCTTAGCCTTTCTTTCAAATGTCTCACCTTTTTTTTGTCTACATACTTGCCTTGGTTTCAATGGTTTCAACCGACTAATGAAGTTTGGGTCCCAAAACTTAAAGAACACTATATTCAATATTTTGAGAGAGTCGGCCCCTCTCAAAATAGCATTACCCATATAGACGTCCAAAAATTGAATTTTGAGTTTAGCAAATTTAGGATGATAAACACTAAGCTCATTAGTTGTAAAGTAAAATTTCCATTAAAATGAGAGTTATTGTACTCAGTAAGTCTTTAAATATATACAATTCAGTATAATAATCGTTTTTCAATTTATATAAGTGAAGATCATGCCATCTATTGAACACCAAGTCATGAGGTCTACAGTTGGTTGTATGGGAATGCTTATCTCATTCAACCGGTCCGAGTTCGATTCCCGTTGAGTTTGGACGAGCACCTATGAAATATACATGACTTGGTGCTGCTAAGTAAATTTTGTAGGCAGAAAAGTTGTAACAATATAGAAGCCCCTATCCCAAAATGTGACAAGTGCTTAACATGTTAACAAAATAAAAAGTGGAAATACCTACTACCATTTTTTTCAATTCTTTCAGATATTGAAATGCATTTTCTATAGTCAATTTAGAAGGAAACTAAAGTCAATCATAGAAACATGTAAAGGTAGAATGCAATAATAAAATATATTCATATATAAATGCAATTGCTTCACAAAAGCAATTAATACACTGTCTTGAAACCGTGATTCCAATGGAAATCCATAAGGTTAAATCAAAACATACAAACTTATACTATTTATTGTATACCACGCAACATAGAATTTCTATTGCTTATGGAAAGCAAATCTATAGTATAAAAACACTTAACACGCAAATATATTACGTCTCTTGTATGACGCACAATACAAAATTCTATAAGAAAACCAGAAGCATTACCTACACAATATAAAAGCAAAGTATTACTATAGAATGAACTGAGTAGAGTAATATTTATGCTCAAGTGGAATTCAAGGCAGCTAAACTGTTGTGAATCACTTCAATTTGAGCGGCCGGGATCTTCAGCTTACACTGAGTCGTGTCCTTCTTGATCTGTGACTTCCATGCAGTCATCAAGGAATCTGTATGCTCCCAAATAGGACGGAGAGCTTCGTCAACCTTCCAGTGTAATCCTCCTGTAGAATCCCAACCAGTGTAGAATTCTTGAATGTTTCGGTTTCTTGATGTAGGCTTGAAATACTGAATGAGCACAGAATTGGGTTCTTTAGGGTTGCAATTTGGATCAGACAACGCTCTTGCAATCCAAACAAGCCTTGCATCGCCATCCGCGGGACGAATAGCAAGAAAGTATCTTGCATAGACATCACGCATTACCCGAAAGGATTGTTGTGGGCGATCGCGTAATTGCCCAACATAGATGTCATCCTCTGCAAACTCTTCCCGAATCTCACCATTATCTTCAAACTGATCTTCAATCGTCGGTGCAACACGAGTGGATGGCCAAAAGCCATCTTTCAAAGAAGATGGAGGTTCAATAGGTTCATGCAACACTGCTTTCACTGCTTGCCAATAGTATATTAAATGCTCATACCGTCTTCTGTACTCCCCAGTTTGGTCTTCATTGGACAATTTCTCCCAATAATTGATGAATCCCGTTAAACCCTTGAATATGTCATCAACACCTCTCATGGGGCGTGAAAAAACGGAGACCGGCTCTCCACGCGGCCACAAACTCCGACCTTCAGAGTCTTCTTGCCATAATTTAATGCCTCCACCTTCTTTAGGAAGCCAATCTACATCCGTGCACAGAAGCTTGTACTTCATGACTGGGCAGTCATTTGACTCCAGGTAGAATTTGAATTGTTGAGCCTTGGTGTGCCCAACAAGAGACTCGTCTCCCTCCATGATGAATCCCTGAATGAAAGCCTTAAAATCAGGCACTTCTTCTACAAGATGGGGAATTGTAGGAACCGATTCTACGTCCATGAAGGACTTCATAAGTGAAGGAATGGTGGGAAAGTTTTCTTTCTTCAGCAACATGCTCCACCTCCCAAACAGTGCATCGATATCATCGTGAGTATGTCCCACGAGCATGAAATTCACATACACTTCCCGGAAATTTTTTTTGGCAACAAGAAGGGACCAGAAGCAAAACACAAATCTATTCTTATTATCACCAGTAGCATTGTCCATCTGAACATTCAAAATCGGAGGGAGTGACAGCCCTAAAATTGGGATCTCTGGAGCTGGTCAAAGAGATGTTTTGCAAATGTGATCTCCTCGTAGAACTGCATCAAAAAGAGGAGCTGATCTGGAGCCAACAAACAACTCCCTGGAGGAATACTTTGGAGGCAATTCCAAATCTCGCAACAACTTAGCAAAGGAGCCGATTGTGTAGTTGGAATCATGAGAGAAGATGTCCAGGCCATAATGGGCATAACGGACATCACCATGACCGTGGGCTATCATACCGGTTACAGATACAGGCAACTTGATTAGACCATCAATAGCCTTATGTTTGTGGGAGAAAACAGGGGAAGCGGTCTTGGCATGATCCATTTTATCATGCATGATCGTCAAGCACTCATGTGGGTAGGAACTTGACCTGTAACGATTTGCATAATACAATTCCCTGTGCGCCCTAGCAACAACCAAATGCAAATCTAACTTCTTGGCCCATGTTAAAGCTGATTGAGACCCAGCAGGTGCACTTCTCCTAAGTGAATGGTATCTATCACATGTGGAACAACGTGCAAAATTGTCTCCAGGTTTCTTAGCGTCAAACTCTGAAAAGTTAACCTTCCTGATCTTGCTCAAATTGGATGTAGATACTTCTTTCAATCCAAAGACCGTGTTCACAGAGTTAATTTCAGGAATAGCTTCCTTCCATTTCCACGTAGCTGGAAGAATCATGGAGACTACCTTCTCGCCCGACTTCAGCGTCCGAGTACGGTGAGGCATGTGATCAGCGTTCTTCTCTAGAATGCACTTCAAAGTGGCAGTGGCTTGCTCAGTGTGCTTCCAAGGCTTCTGCAAACCAGTATTTCCATGGGGCTGGGCATTGAAACCCTGGTCTGCATATCCTTGGAAACGATGAAAAGTTGCTTCCGATACTCCAGCAATATGCCTCCAAGCAGACACACAAACATCTATACCCTCCACGGTGACCATCCTCTTTCCTTGCGTATCACGATGAACTTGTCTATGAACATCAAGCTTCATGTGGTATTGAAACTTATACGATGTGTCTCGATACATACGCTCTCGAAAAGCTCTAATTTTGTCTCTGGAAAACGGTTGAACGCAGTTGTTGACACAGCAAGTGTTGCTTGAAACACTATTTATGGAGTCTTGAGTGAGAAGAGCTTTGGCCTTCACACAAGTTTCTCTTGGCGGGTTCCTCACTGTACTTGTATACCGTGTGCTCCGTGTCGATAGAGGAGCCAAAAGAGCTCCCTGACGACAATTGTAATTGTAACGGAGCTCGTGATTCCGAAGACTTGCACCATTATAGAACACGTTCTCAATCGGCCACGCACGGACTGAAAACCTCCATTCATCTGGAACATGATTGGTATCTAACGTCTTTGAGATTTGGACGGCAACATAAGAGTCGCCAAGTGCACCTGTAGCACCAACTACAAGCTCGGAGCTTACACTGTGACAGATCCCTTCCGCTACTGCAAGACCACCCTCATTGAGAAGTGTTACTAACTTTGTGCTCCAAAGACTTCGTGGAACACCTTCGCATTCGGGAATATCCAATGCCTCCTCTGGATGAACTTGGACATTGTCATCTGAATAGTTATCCTCCGCTTCCTTCACTCTTGTTGGGTTCATGATCTGTTCACCAAATCAAAGATGATCTCAATCGCCAACTTAACAAAGAAAATATGGGCGTTGTACTGGGACGGAGTTTTCTATTTTGAACAAGCGAAATATATACTCCATAAGTCATAAGAAAGGCTAGTACTTAGTCACTATAACTCATTTACAATTATGGTGAGCAAAGGTGATATAGCTACTTCCTGAAAGTACTATATTACCTGCAGTCTAGCTAAATGAAATAATTTCATCAAGTCGTATTCACTTCAAGTGGAGTTGGTTCAAAATAAAATGCAAGTTGTATTCACCTCGAATGAAGGTGAATCAAGAACCTCCAAAAATAAGTTTCAACTCAGAAGAAGGAAAAATAGCCTTCATGATGGTGTGGTATTCAATTAACATTTACTTTCATTGGAGGTGAATTACAAACCTTATACAAGATGAATTTTTTTATGTATAAGTAAACTAATTAAAATCTATAATCGATATTTACCTCGAGTGGAAGTGAATTGATGAATTGACCTACTCTTATAGACCCCTAATTCGTATTCACCTTGAGTGGAGGTGAAATGATGAATTGACCTACTCTTATAGACCCCTAATTCATATTCAACTCGAGTGGAGGTGAAATGATGAATTGACATTCTTTTATACCCATAATCAATATTCACCTCGAGTGGAGGTGAATTGATGAATTGACCTATTTTCAAATACCCATAATCGATATTCACCTCAAGTGAAGGTGAATTGATGAATTGACCTGTTTTCAAATACCTATAATCGATATCCACCTCGAGTGGAGGTGAATTGATGAATTGACTTGTTTTCAAATTCCAATAATCGATATTCACCTCGACTGGAGGTGAACTGATGAATTGACCTGTTCTTAGATACACATAATTGATATTCACCTCGAGTAGAGGTGAATTGATGAATTGACCTCTTCTTATATACACATAATCAATATTCACCTCGACTGGAGGTGAATTGATGAAATGATCTATCGATTATAAATCTAAAATCGATATTCACCTCGAGTGGAGGTAAATTGATGAATTGACCTGTTTTTAGATACCCATAATTGACATTCACCTCGAGTAGAGGTGAATTGATGAATTGACCTCTTCTTATATACACATAATCAATATTCACCTCGACTGGAGGTGAATTGATGAAATGATCTATTGATTATAAATCTAAAATCGATATTCACCTCGAGTGGAGGTGAATTGATGAATTGACCTGTTTTTAGATACCCATAATTGACATTCACCTCGAGTAGAGGTGAATTGATGAATTGACCTCTTCTTATATACACATAATCAATATTCACCTCGACTGGAGGTGAATTGATGAAATGATCTATCGATTATAAATCTAAAATCGATATTCACCTCGACTGAAGGTGAATTGATGAATTGACCAATTTTTAGATACCCATAATTGACATTCACCTCGAGTAGAGGTGAATTGATGAATTGACCTCTTCTTATATACACATAATCAATATTCACCTCGACTAGAGGTGAAATGATGAATTGATCTATTGATTATAAATCTATAATCGATATTCACCTCGACTGAAGGTGAATTGATGAATTGACCTGTTCATAGATATCTATAACTGATATTCACCTCGATTAGAGGTGAATTGATGAATTGACCTCTTCTTATATTCACATAATCAATATTCACCTCCAGTCGAGGTGAATTGATGAATTGACCTATTCTTAGATAACCAATTTGTGATTAAGTAATTCCACTCTATCTCATTTATAGACTTTGAAAACCTCTTCTCATCTTGTTTTCCAATCAGAATATAAAGTAGTACATTCAAGTCGACTATGAATTCATATTGTTCGTAGCAAATTCCATTCAAATGAAGAATTACAACTACACTTGCAATGTACACCCTTCATTGTGGGAGGTGCTACAACCTGCTGTCACTTACTAACAAGATCCAATACAAACAACTACACTAATAACAGGAATCATAATGGGGTGCAATTTTCCTTGCAATTATCAGTCAATAAAACAATTGAAACCATCAATTCCAATGTAGACGCATGCCTCCTTGAACTCCTCGGCGTAATCTTCAGAGTTAATAATAGAGTAGTGTACACACAAGTTCGAAAAAATCGGTCAATCTCTTAAAATCTCCCTTTATACAAAATCATTTGAACAAGTACAAGTGACAACAATTGAGACCAAACTGTTGCAAGAAATACAATCGAACACAAAATTGTCCATTACGATTGCACAATTTCCGCTATTCAAGCTACATCTGCGGTCAATTGCCTCACACATTCTGGATTGCAATTCAATAATCCGAAAGACAAATGGTCTTCAATTGAACAACTCTGTGCATGCAATACAATTCTATTTTCGATCCTACTTTTTAAGATTTAGGGTTTTCTAATTCACTAAACTTTGTCATCACTACAACAGCGATCAGCACAGTGAAGTTCACCTTCTACATACTAAATTATAAGTTGAAGGACTTCAATTCAGAAATATTGTCTCCACAAAACATTCTCAAAGGGATGTGAGCAGAATCTGTACCTTTACTATTACCTCTTCTATCTCAGATGGCACTACTATACTACAATAACGATGCGAACGCCTAAATCCTATAGCCGCATCAGTTGAGAATCACCGAAGAAAAAAAAAATCAGAACTAGAAATCCAAGAATTGGACATAGCTTTTCTACACTTGCACTGAATTGAAGATAACTAGCAGCGTTACATCTTGATTACGAACCAAAATCACAACCATTGATAGGTTGAATGATGCGACGATGTTTCCATGGAGTCCACACAAGCAAGAGAAAAGACAGAGCATATTGCACAATACAAAGAGTATCAAATTCAAATCAAAGGGATACGTCATACCTCCATAGAAATTGCCTGACTCCTTCGACCGCAACCTCAACACGAAATGAAGCTCGTAGCAAGCGCCGCAGCACAACTTGAACAAGCACCGGACTCGACCACTTGCCCACCAGTACTCAAAAGTTTAATCACGAACACTTGAAATAGCACCGGACTCGACCACTTGCCCATCGGTACTCAAAAGTTTAATCGCAAACACTCATAAGAACAATATTTGCACATCTCAGGCGCAAGAGCAAAGAGACCTCACAGGAGCAGACAAACAAACTTCGTCCAAAAATTTGGAATGGCCGCAACAATAATCACTGAGGCGGGAAATTTTGGGAGGGAAGTGCGTTTCCAAAGTTGAAACGGTTCTCCTCAAATCTAGTGCGCTTACAACGGAAGAGTGACAGATCCTTCTCCACCTGCAAAATCAAATTCCATTTACTACTTCAAAGGCATTTATGTTGCCGTCACTTTATTCCACCGTCTCTAAACTTGCAGGTAGGTGACAGAAATGGGAAAAGTTCACATTCACCTACTTGAGTTTATGAGAGGCTCAGTCCTCGTCAGGGAATTTTAGGAATACAAGGTTCAGGAGTTAGGATCCACATGCACATATTTTAAGTAGGATAATTTGCACATTATCACCTGACATGGCTAAGGCCTACCCTTTACATAGCTCATCCCATTCAACCTCATTTCATTTGGCTATTTAAAATACATCCAATGAAATTGGATCTAGTGCTCAAATCAAGGTTCCAAAAACCTTACATTAGGTATTACATTTGGAGCAAATTATCAATGGAAATTGATGAAATTATCTTCATAATTATGGATTTTTTTGCCGTATATTCTTCTTCCTAAAGTGGACAACAATTCGAATTGCCAGCAAACTTTGGAGCAATAACGCTCTATCCATACCATAAGAGAGGCTACTGGGTTTAGGGTTTAGGGTTTAGGATTTAGGATTTAGAGTTTAGGGTTTGAATGTTGCAACAACACAAGGCAGAGTAGTATCTATTAAAACTAAAGAAGGGCACCTAGAGTGATTTTATAGGAATTAATCTACAAAAGAAGCAACTACTTTTTCAATACTTATGTGATACTTGGATCACACTTAAGTGATATTTATTGACTGAAATAAATATCAGAAGTAAATGATACATACTTAGATGAAATTCAATATTAGTTTTAAAAAATAATTGTGATTTGATCATTTTGAATTAAGTAAATTAAAGTTTTTTTCAGCGGTTCAGGGTTATATAACTAGCCAAAAATCATGCATAAAAAAACATTAAATATTGTAAATGAAAATTTAGCACACACACAAAAAATTCATCAAATTTTACAATGAATGCTCTTTATTTTACCCTTTCTGATGTTAGAATATGACTTTGTACTATATAAGTCTCAAACCATATAGAAATGACATGTTTGTATTTTGAAGGAGAGTCGTTCAATTTCTTTAGAATTGAGAGCACAAAGTTAGGGGTACTAATTTTTACTTCTCAATACATCAAAGTAACTAATTCTTTATTTATATCTATGCCTTTCCAAGGTAATGAGACTAAAGTAAAGATGAAAGGTGGCACATCTTTGGTTAATATTTAATTATTTCCAAAAAGTTTGATTAGATAAAATCTAAAAGTAAAAATATGACTCAAGGTGGGTTTTTTTTATGCATTGGAATTTACAAAACAATGTAATTTTCTAGGGATTATTTTGTGTTCAATCTATCCCATATGTACATTATTAATCATGATTCTAATTTTTTAATAGGATATTTTTAGCATAAAAGTATAACATTAATTTAATTGGTCATAAGAGAAAAGAAATAAAGACTACAATTTTGTAGTATTAAATTTTTTTTCAAGGTTGAGAAGTCTATAAATTCAAACTAAGTAATTGAATTATTTATAACAATAAAAAATTCATTCATATTTTTTATAATTTCTTATATTGAAAGAATATATTAGGTTACTAGAGTTCAACTAGTATAATGTGCTGTAAAAATTATCTTTAACCGCTTTCATATTAAATGCAATCTCTAAGAATTCTTTAATCCTTCTAGGGGGGGTCACACAATTGCCTTGTTGTAGATTGCTTCTCTTAGTATTTGAAGATTCACTATTTGTGCATAAATATACAAAGAAATTAAAATAGAATCAAAGATACTTTTGTATCCCACATGGGGGGGTTATACAGAAAAACTTAGCAAACTATGTGCAGCATGATATAGGGAGGTATTAATTCACAACATCTAAAATTTAGAAATAACTTAGAGATAATACATGGTATACTAAATCATATGCACTCAATTATAAATAAGATATATAGGTAAGTAATACCACGTATTCAAAAAATTGCACCCAATGTAGGACACAAGCTATAGATGCTAGAAATTTTTTGTTACTATGTTCAATTTATGGAACTGCTGATCCATTTAGGGGATGAAGACATATTGGTACTGGTCAAATTTGGATGGACGATTTTGCCCACTACTATCCGTTGCCTGGGACGTGCCAACTTTAGAGTGGTCAGGATTTTGGGTGCAACTGAACTGGTTTGGGGATTCCTGTGCATATTGTAGTATTTGCATACTATAGTGCATATTGTATTGCATACTGTATTATTCACATATTATAGTACATGATTTGTGTCTGTGGCTTTTAATTTTTTAAACATGCTTACCTTATCAATTTAAATTTGTGAACTTTCAGTGCGAATTTCAAGGTTCTTCATCTAATGTTGTTTCAACTGGCTGGTTACTTCTTTAGGAAGTGCAAGCTAAGTAGTGAATGGAAAACAACAGGAATTTTGTTGCAACCAGTTTGAAGTAGTTTATGGTTATTTTTCCTTTCCATTTTTTGGGGTCTTAACGTAGTCTACAATTACTTTTTCTTCTTATTTTTTTGGACTCAAGGTAGTTTATATTTTCTTTTCCATCCCATTTTTTTTGGACTAAAGGTAGTTTATGGTTTTTGTCCTTCCCATTTTGGGGGGCTGAAGGTAGTTTTTGATTTTTGTCCCTTCCCATTTTTTTGGTGATTAAGGTAGTTTACAAATTTTTTCCCTTCCCATTTTTTTGGACTGATGGTAGTTACATTTTCCTTACCTTCCAATTTTATAACGCTTTAGGTAGTTTTTGATATTTGTTTCAGTTCCAATTTTTTATGGATTTTTAATATTTGAATAATGTGGCAAGCATTGCAGTAGTTCCAACCTCGGAAAACTAAAATTACTTTCTAAAATTTTATACATACTAATTGTTTGAATAGAAGTCTTCAAAGAAATAGACAATTTTATTCAATGCTTTCAGTTCTTGGAAAGTAATACACATTCATAACAATAAAATATAAAGTAGACTTTCTTAAATTTTTTGAAAACGAGGACCTACCTAGCACTGATTAGTGCCAACAAATGTCTATAAATATGTATAAGAGGCCATGAAAAGATTGCATTTGATTTTTTCCAGTTCTAAATGTATATGACTAAGGTAGATATATAGGTTCAAACCACAGTAATAGGAGCTAGTATTGGACGTTATTGAGGTACTCATGCAGGTTCTTATTGGAATATTCTAACAGAAATTGTTGCTTATTCATCTAAAATAATCCTGAATTGGATGAATTAAAGAACCATTAATATGGATGACTGAATGAGTGTTGACAACTAAATTTTTTTTATTGAAACTTAGAAACTTAACATAGTTATTTTATTTTGTATTATGTCAAATAACCGTAAGTTAAGAACAAAGTACTACAAAAAGATTTCATGTTTTAAGGCATATTCAACAATTAGAACAAAGATTCTTTAAAAAAAGCAGTGGTTATGCCAAAATCATCTCCTATAAATTTGTTGGGACCCTATAGGCTTTTTATTATAGTCAATGATTGAGTGCTTTCTACGTGAAAGTATGCCTTACTAAGAAAATCGATCAATTTGACCCTAAACCAAAAAAATCACAAGAATTAGAATTATAAATTGAGAAGTTTATCTTTCTCATTGAGAATACTCCGTACTATTGTATGTTAATGGCAACTTGATTCATCCCATTAATTTTGGACTAGTGATGAAAAAATTATGGAGTGTTTTATTTATCAAGCAATCTCATCATCTTCTTCAAAAAATAACTCATGATTCATTATTGAACTCCATTTTCACATTTTTGTAAGAAAAGAAGTTGCATATGGATGAGGTTGCTAGCTAAAACAATGTCTTTGTTGCAATTAGTGTATTGAAATTCTATCTTACAAGTACTGAAGATTAATTTTCATGTTTTCCTTCACTGTGGTATTTCATATGGAGTATTTGCTTCAACATTTCAATTTCTTGACGAATTAAAATGAAGTGTGCTTTTAAAACAAAAATGTAGACCCTCAACTGACGTCTTGAACACAATTTTTTTATTCAATACCTATAGTGCAAAATCTTTTTAGTTAAATAGATTCAAAGTAAAAAAATCAAATCACGGAAGGTTCCCTCAAAATTGGCATTCTTTACTTTGAATGCAAAGATCTTGCTAAACATGTGGGAGAAGTTTTTTAAATTTCTACCACACATCCTTTTACTTGTGTACTGCAAGATTGAAGAATGTAAAACATTAATCAAATTTGTAAAGCCTATAAAGGAAAAGTGTCACAAAATCTGAATCATTTCATTGGAATACAATGGAACACCTTATTTAGTTGCATTTTGGCAATCATTACACAATTAATTGAATAAATGTCTACAATGTTACAATGCACAGTGTTGATTGTCAATTCAACGTTTGGTTTCAAGTTCATGATTATTTTGCATTACATGATAGGGTCAATATTAGTTGCAACTATAACATAAAGGGTACTAGAAGTTAAAGCATAAATTACATACAACCGCATTCTTGTGTTAACAAGAAATATGAAATGTCCATTTATAAACTATAAATTTTTTTATGAATATGTATACTTTATTTTGCGACAATATGGCCATTATGACCTCTAAATATGATATTTATTGTTTTTAGAATAAAATCATTCAATTAAACCCCTCATTGTTGGGTACTACCTCAAAATCTCAAAATAGCATTCATTATCTTCAAGGCCATCTCATCATCTACATAAAAGCTTCTAGAAAGGTTAATTATAGAGGGCAATGATCAACGCATTTAAAAGTTACCTTGTGTAAAATTTTGACAATATCTTTTGAACTTCAACTTGAAGTATACCATTCTTTGCAAACATCCAAAATCACAAGCTTTTATTTTTCTATTTGTTAAAAATATTAATATATATATAAATATGGGACCAAAGAAATGTCCAAAATTGCAAAATTGAGAATATTATTACAAAATGCAACTTCAAAGAAAAAAATGAAGATGACAATGAAACATAATTTGGAAAATGTGATGTATATATTACATTTAGGTACCGG
Source organism: Pseudisothecium myosuroides (assembly GCA_951799445.1). NCBI lineage: Eukaryota > Viridiplantae > Streptophyta > Bryopsida > Hypnales > Lembophyllaceae > Pseudisothecium > Pseudisothecium myosuroides. The sequence goes on from OX637297.1 coordinate 4,005,624, forward strand.
TAATTGTTTAAATCAAACCCTACACTAACCAATTTTATTTAAATAGAATTAAAAAAAAAATTCAGTAGAATTATTCAAATAGTTTTATAACATTCACGTTCAACATTTCTTTTTTAATTTAAACTTCAAAAATGTTGAAAACATAGTATACTGTAGCATGTCTGGGTTTTGTCCCAAAATCTTCTAAATCAAATCTTTCTATGCAAAATAAATTACTTTGTATGAAAAAAAAAGTTCTACATTTTCTTGAATTTTTTGAATTTTAAAACATATTTCAAGTCTTTTTATCCTCTTGTCACATGTCAAATTTGTCACCAACAAAATATGAAGATAAAGGGCATATTTTACATAATTCAAACCAATTCATGTCTTTTCAAAATGTACTTTACAATTTTTTTAAATGAATTTTATTGTCATTTTTTCTTACAATTGTAGTGCACCTGAGGCTTATTTCTACAAGCCCTGAACACTAGAAAATGAAGATTTTAAACAAGCACCTTTGCATAACATCTTGAGTACAATGATCAAAATCATTCACATTGAATTGATTATATACATATATATATATATATATATATTAGTGTGCCATGTACCGTTGCCACAATCCAAAAAATAAAAATAAAAATATTTTTCTATTTTTTTATTCAATAAAAACTTCAAAATTCAATAACTTTCTCATTGCAGGTTCCCCTGCCACGAAACAAAGCCCGTGCACCCCTCCTAGCCAAGGGCTTTTTGACAATACCAAGCACGCCCTCGGGGAACACACGGTTCGGAAGATCTCAATGTAACAAACAAACAAAACAAAACAAATCAAAACAAAACAAACAAAACTAACAGCCAAACTTAAGGTATGGACTTGTATTGCTACTACAATCAAAACAAAAGTAAAAGCCATTTTAAAACCAAAAATAACTCAAAAATCCATAATTTTTCTACCATAGGTCCAAACTCCACAAAGCAAAGTGTGCCTTGTGCTGTTGCTACAACCAAAAAGTCATTTTCTAATTTTTTTATTCAATAAGAACTTTCAAATTCAATAATTTCTCCGTCGTGGATCCAAACGCCACAAAACCAAGTGTAGCCCTGTGCCGTTGCCACAGCCCTCCAAAAAATAAAAGTTGTTTTAAAAAAAGAATAAAATAAAAATAAAAATAATTTTGAAAACAAAAAATAACTCAAGAATCTCTAACTTTTACATCGCTGGTCCAAACGCCACAAAATAAAGCCCATACACCCCTCCTAGTTTAGGGCTTTCCAATGCTACCATGAACATGACAAATTGTCACACGGTTCAAAAGATATATAATTTAGCATAGTTTAGTAGTTTTTTTTATCCATAAATACTTTTTAATTCAATAACTTCCACGCCCTAATTCCAAACGCAACGAAACCAAGCCCGTGCACCCCTCCTTGCCGAGGACTTTTTGACGATACCAAGCACGCGCCTGGGGGGCGTACGGTCCAAGAAATCTGAACGTGACAAACCAACCAACAAAACAAAACAAAACAAAAAGCCTGTCTTAATCCTCGAGCGCCCCGACATCCATTTTCTGGACGATGAACAGATTCAGAACCTTGTTTTTGTCTCAATCCTGCTTGGATGATAGTCATCCTAATTTTTGGTGATACTTTATCAAGTTGTTGTCCTATCCATAAGTTGGATTTGGTGTTACTAGAATATATACATTTCTAAAATTACAGATGTGGAAGTATGTCAAGTGGTCAATTTGCATTGACTTTAGTTCAAAACTAGATGTGCAAAAATGAGATCAAAGATGTAAAGGTTACAAAAATTTCAAAAAATCACCATATGAAGATAACCTTATTTCAAATCCATTCCAACAAGTTCTACTCAAAAAATGATAATATTCTACTTGTAATTGAATTTAGAAGGAATTCTAAAATTTTCTTTTTAAAATTTATAGAAAAAGATTGGTGATAGCATTCGTAGATCTAACTGTACGGATAGAATTTAAAAATCAAAATCTACAGCTTTCATTTGTATACCAATTCCAAAATATTCTTCCAAATTGTAGTTTATAATGTTTTTTCTCAAATCATCAATTTTGGAGATGAATCCAGACGTTTAGGGGTTAAGGTATGGATTTTTTAAAAGTGCATGATGTCACAAAGTACCAAATAGCATGATTTCTAAGGGTCACCAGTCTGGCGTTGAACGTTTAAAGTGTATGTTTGTTGTCTACTAAAGTAGGAGGCTTGCACTCTGATTGGGCATTTTAAACCAAACATGACACAGAGGTACATTTTGCTTTCTTTAATATACCAAAATGTACAAAAGGTGTACATTCTAGGAGGTGGTCACTTTTAGAGCCATATGGTATTTCAACTTCAAAATTTTATAGCTAATTCTGCAAACCTCCAATTAATATGAAACAACTTGGATTACATGTCATTTCTGATTATCTTTCAAGGAAAATTAAGAAAATAAATATTTCGTAATCACTGTGATCGCTGAGGTCACGGTTTGGGTCGGGAATGGTTCGGATATATATGCTGGGGTCCGGGTATATGTACAGGGTCCGGGTATATCTACTGGGGTCCGGGTATGAACGGAGGTTGTTCCTCGTTATCTTCAGCGCCTCCTAGGGTTTCTGGGGTTTGCTTTCCCGGGCTCTGCCGTCGTCGTGGTTCTGAGAGTACTGCTGTCAGAAACTTGTGGTGAATAGCGACGTGCTTGCGAGCGTGCTTGTCTTGTCCCTCCGTGCGGGCGCGGACCGAGATTTTTGTTGGAGTTCTCTTGTGTTGGCTGGGCGTAGGTGTGTAGCTTCGTTTTTCATTGCGGGTGTTGGGGTTTATAGTATCCTTCTAGCTAGATTTGCAGCAGGAGAAACTTGCGTGAGTGCTGCCAGTTTTTGCCTTGTTCCTCGTCGCAAAGAAGACCAAGGAGGAGCGGACAATTTGGGCTTGTGAAGCTGCGCCTCCTACTACCGATTTCTTCTTGGGCGCCTGCAGCGGTGCTTTTCACGGACGTCCTTGCAAGCACGTCGTGAAGCGCAAGCAGCCAGGTGCTTTCCCGAAATTGTCATTCTTATTGCTTTGATTTCTCTCGGTTGCTCATGTAGGCTCTGTCGGCTTTGTTTGAGTCTCGGTAGGTTGCTTTGTGGACTTCATTGCGGTGGGCGTGGAAGTCAAGATCTCTGGTTGGGGTGAGTTTCGGGCGATGTGGTATTAGGTTGTGAGTTTTGTTTTGGTCGTTGTTTTGACTTACGTACTCAAGATTTGCTGTAGGAAGTGCTAGCTTTCAAGAGCAAGTCGCTACTGCAGGAAAGTTTTGTGATACTGGTTGTCAATCTGAGTTTGGATTTGCACCTGTTTTTAGGCATGCCGTGACTGTGTCACCGCAATCTCACCGGCCGGCTTTTTAAACCTCAGTACTCGTATCGGTTCAATCAGTCCTCAATAATCTCACCCACGAGAATCTGAACTCAAAATTCAAATCTAGTACCAACGTAACTAGCGCTACATCTTTCAGCACTTACATTGTTTGAATAGTGACGATTGAGTTGCTGGGGTTTCAGATTTGGCTTCACTGTTTTTGATTCGGCCTTGGATTTGGTTTCCAGCTTGACTGTATGGTTTGGCGGTCTTACTGTTGAGGGTTTTCGTTCCAATAATCGAGGGCTTGCAGTGATCGACTTTTTCCAAATGATCGGTGATTTCTAGGCTGATCAGTGATTTCTAGGCTTGCAGTGATCGACTGTTTCCAAATGATCGAGGATGTTTACCCGGTTGGCTGCATCGATCCAGTGATCGACTAATCAGGATGTTTAGGGTTGGCTGCATCGATCCAGTGATTGACTGATCAGGAAGTTTAGGGTTGGCTACATTGATTTAGTGATCGACTGATCAGGAAGTTTATGTTTGATTGCAGTGATCGACTGATTGATCAGGATGTTCATGAATTTCGAGCTGGAGGAAGCTCGTTCTTTGACATGTTTCTGAATTTTGAACTCAATATGCATTTTGAATGATTCCCGAGGCGCTTTATCAATTTTGAGAGAATCGTTGTGAACATTTAAGGGTTTAGGACCGTGAGTATACGATGTTGCCTTTGCAGTCATGGTTGATTCTTTGTGAGCTTTGTAGTCATCTTTGATTCATTGTTGATTAATTGTGACCTTTACAGGCTGTTGAGTCATCGTTATTTCTTTGTGAGCTCCTTAGCCATAGTTCAAATGAGCAATTTCAAAACAAGAGTTCAAAATTAGGTTCCAATGAGTAGTTCTAATTATTAGCTTTTGAGTTTCCAATTCTTTAAGTTCTTGCGACTATAACTATCATAACATTGTGGAGGTGTCACTATTTTTTGAGGAATGTCAATCTCACTTCAACATGTGGTTTGATTGTTTGCAGCGTGTACGACATCCAAATTTCTAGAAGACTTCCGTGGCATTTTGGCTATGTACATTCATTTGTGAAGTTAGAGGTGAGCGATTTTAATGGATGTTAGTCTTTCCCTTACATAAAATGATTTTTCTCCTTCTTCTGGTCTATATCTAGAACAAGTATTCCAAACTCAAATCACCTTGATTCGAGGTGAATCAAAGGCCACTTTGTATTCTTCTAGAATTAGTATTCCAAACTCAATTCACCTTGAGTGGAGGTGAATGAATGGCCCCTTTGTCTTCTTGTAGAAGTACAAAATTCACCTTGAGTCGAGGTGAATCAATCAGTGGCCGCTTTGTCTTCTTGTAGAAGTAGTATCCCAAACTCAATTCACCTTGATTCGAGGTGAATCAAAGGCAACTTTGTCTTCTGGTAGAAGTAGTATCCCAAATACATTTCACCTTGAGTTGAGGTGAATCAAAGACCGCTTTGTCTTCTTATAAAAGTAGTATCCCAAGCTCAAATCACCTTGAGTGGAGGTGAATCAATCAATAGACGCATTGTCTTGTAGAATTAGAACGCCAAACTCAATTCACCTTGATTCGAGGTGAATCAATGGCCGCTTGGTCTTCTTGTCAAAGTAGTATCTCAAACTCAATTCACCTTGATTCGAGGTGAATCAAAGGCAACTTTGTCTTCTAGTAGAAGTAGTATCCCAAATACAATTCACCTTGAATGGAGGTGAATCGAAGGCCGCTTGGTCTTCTTATAAAAGTAGTATCCCAAGCTCAAATCACCTTGAGTGGAGGTGAATCAATAAATGGACTCATTGTCTTCTTGTAGAATTAGAACGCCAAACCCAAATCACCTTGATTCGAGGTGAATCAATGGCCGCCTGGTCTTCTTGTCAAAGTAGTATCCCAAACTCAATTCACCATGATTCGAGTTGAATCAAAAGCCGCTTTGTCTTCTTGTAGAAGTAGTATACTATACTTAAATCACCTCGAGTGGAGGTGAATTGAAGGCCGCTTTGTCTTCTTATAGAAGTAGTATCCAAAACTCAATTCACCTTGATTCGAGGTGAATCAGAAGACGCTTTGTCTTCTTATAGAAGTAGTTTCCGGACTCAAATCACCTCGAGTGGAGGTGAATCAACGGCTGCTTGCCTTTCTTGTACAAGTAGTATCCATAAATAAAATCACCTTGACTCGAGGTGAATAGCTTGTAGCTCCATTCGTGGTGAATTTAATCTATTCCTATTTATGAGGTTCTTCAATTCAATTGATATATAGAGTGTTCCATTAGGAGCCAATGGAAATTTGGTTACTACCAATTTCGTGTTGTATAAGCAAAACGTTTAGGCCTTCAGTTGAATATCTTTTCTAATTAAATTCTTCTTGTGTGCTTCAATAAAGGTATGGACGAACACAAAAAGAAACTAGACTTGTACTTCAATCAATATGAAGTACCCGAAGACTTGGTCGAAGAATTTGGTGAAGAGGCCGACAACGGGGATTATTGGAAACTAAAAGAGCCAGAGAGCGTTGAGTTCTGGAGCATCATTCTTTATCCAATGACGCAAAACGTTGGGTTCATGAAGAAATTCAAAAATGGGCCTGACGCCACACTTCTAATTTCTCACTATGAAGAAGTTGTTGATATTGCCAAGGGTCCTCCAGGAATGCTTTTGATCACGTGCCTGATCAAGAACGACCCAGACATGCCAGAGGAATACAAGTACACTTATGCCGTCAATCCTCAAGAGACGCCATTCAGTATTCATGAATGTTGTACGTCTCTCATGAACTCCCAGTACAAAGGCCTCTATAAGGAGCTGGAAATACAAATCCAGAAAGGAAGGTGGATGAATAAGGATGGAGGACTGCTACCTTCAGCAATTCTGGCAACTCGACTGGAGCAGCTGTTAGTCTCTTTTCAAATTGAGACAACAACATTAAGGACTAGTCACAAGAACATGACCCCTCAACATTTGTCTCGAGAGTCAAGTGGCGTGGTCGGGAGCCAGCAGTCCCGCCTAAATCTCACCCCTGAGACAGGCAGAAGTGAAAATCAAAAACGTCGACCTAGTACTTCAAGAACGGTGCGTACTAGCACGCCAATAAGGACGTGGGACACTACAACAGCTGAAGCCAATGATGAAGATCCCGAGTCTAGCTCACTCTCAGTCCTTACAAACATACCAAAGGATTTCAAGTTTATACCCAAGGATAAAGACTCAGGGAAAGCGAATTACGAGGAGTCCTTGAAGATCTATGATAGTTATTGGTCTGAATGCCAAGAAGCATATTGTTTTGGTAGTGATAAAGTTGAAGAGATTTCGATTGATCAGTTGATGGTACCTCTCCCTGACATGAACTGCCGTAGTCTAGAGCCGTCCGGCATCGACCACACCATGCATTATTTGTTGGAGATGCCTGACAAAGATAGGAAGCAGGCCCTTTGTGCTATGCCTATCGGATTGGAGGAAATGCCAAAGGATTGGAAAGACATACAAGATTGCAAGTTCTACATGATCAATGGCCAGCATAGTGTCGAGGCATCAAAGAAGATGGGGACCGAGGCATCTGCATCCAAGATCGTGGAGAAGTTTGAAAAATGGCCATGCTTCATTGTCTGGAGCAAGGACCACTCCATTCTACGACGAATTTCATCTTATTATAATCGAGTGAATCACTTCGACAGATATACACCTACCTGGGCAACTAATATAATTGGTGCTCGTGGAGTGTGGGTAAGGATGGGAGAACCAACGCCTCCAAAACAAGCGTCCGAAGTGGGACGATCAGTTTCAAGAACAAAGTCACAATCCAAGGGCAACAATGCCGAAAATTGGAAGGTATGTCATAAGGAAGTAGTTTTATATTATTCAACTAAATTCTTTCTAATACATATAAGTTAGGAGGTCAAGCAGTCTATTCTTGAAGCTTGTAGAATGCAATTTTCTAGTTCATAATTCACCTCCATCCAAGGTGAATTTTCTATTCAGTGACTAACCTGTTTACATTATCTTTGAGTGTAGAAATTTGACGCTGCTTGCCAGCTACGGTTTGGTATGATTGACATTAAGAAGCAGCAAAGAACCAAGTTTGGCAAGCCCGTGAAAGTTGACATTATAAACGAGCTCAAAATTATTACTGCTCCAACAGATGTCTATGAGTTATACTCTGAACTCATTTCCGCTGCCTCAATGGGAGAGTTGATCAATCCGGAGTCAAGAACATTGTTCAAGAACAACAAGGGTTGGGTTCCGGAGAAGGATGGCATCATCAGTAAAGAGTTCTTCAAATGGCTTAGCAACCTTTCCAACGCAAGCCTCAAGCGACTTGCAGAGCATCTATTGATGAAGCCTGACCCACCACAGAAGAAGAACAAGAGAATGGAGGATTATCCAAAGGTGACATTTAAGAAGCTGAAGAAGGTTATACCAAACTGCTGTACTTATCGACAGTGGTGTGAGAGGCGCAAAAGAAAACAAATTGTAAAGGTGCAGCTCAATGATATGAAGCCTGAACTTGATTTGTTAACCACGACGGGAGAGACTAAGAAGGACATGTGGAAGAAATTCAAAAAGGATTACAAGATCACGGACGCTACCATGCATGTCCTCATCACAGGTCCATCTGAGATATTCTTCACTACATCGAAGCTTTTGTGTAACATCAACAAGAGCATTCGAGAATTGTCACCCTATGCCGAGGAATTTCTGAAGGTCTTCTTGAGAAATAAAGGAAGGTTTACAATTCCCACCAGTCAAGCATTCTACCGTCCATTCAACGAAAACACAGACGACTTAGCAAAGTGGGCCAGAGGTGATTGGGATCATTTGGATGTCGACCGTATAAAGATGGGATTCATGGACTTCAGAATTTTTCCAAGCAACAAGAAGGAGGCTGGAGGGATGGCAACTCCGTATTTTTATTCTTTTTTGATGTTGCTGATGCGGCTAACTGATCCTACAATTCTTGATATCCCTGTGTGGGTGTGGTTATCTGGAGATAAGAAGACCGACTCCAGTCTCATACACCATTTTTACAATTCTGTATTTACAGATAATTATGTCCTTCACCACACAGAGTACATGCCGGCAAAGTACGAGCGACTTGAAGATCTTGAGTTGAACAAGAAGAAAGTCGAAGCAAACGTCCACATCATGTTCCTCATTAAGAAGAACCACAAGGCAAAATGCAACTCCTTGCCAACAAAATTCAAGGCTCCGGAAACGCATGAATTCATTACCTCGGGAGCTTACAATGAAATGCAGTATCGAATCTATGAGAATGAACTACGGATGGAATTCTACATAAGCATTTTGGCTTTATTTTGCAATTCTGGAGACGCGATCTTTACCATATACGAGGGTGGAAAAATCATCTGTGCGGCATGGGTGAGTATGTTGTTCTTTCTAAGTATTCACCTCCATTCAAGGTGAATTGACATGTTTGTTTGTCTTGGAATTTATTATCTAAAATATGTTATTCTAACTATTTTTCCATCTTCTTCCAGATGAATTTGTTGATAAATTATATCATTGGGGATTCTGACGAGACGAAATCCTTTAGTGACCTCTCGCAATTGTCTGTGGACTTGGACAAGGCGGATTTCCTTCAGTCAGGGTACTATGTTGATGAAGAGAAGTATCCAAAGACGGTCGATAATGACACCTCGTCATCCGGTAGGGGCAAGAGAGATCGTATTCAGTTGGTTGCTCAAGATTCGGAGCACGACATGATTGACCAAGGAGAAGGTGACAAAGTCCTCATGATCAATCCTCCCGCGTCCCAAGAGTTTAGCACTCCACATGCTGGAACAGTCGCCCCTATGGATCCACCAGCAAGTGAACGTCGTGGTTCATCGTTCACTTCTCCATCCCCTTCTTCAGAGCGTGATCGAGGAAAGAGGAAGTTGGATGAAACAGAAGATCTTACTATGAAGGATTACATGAAAATGATGCATGAGAGGATGCAGAAGTATGAGGAGGACCAATTTGAGGAGAGGAAACGTTCAAGGATTGAATATGCTTAGTTGATGACTATCATCAAGGGAACTCTACCTTCTGGAAACTCTTCCCTTCCAGCTATTGAGATGAATGAGCCGGCCCCTCACGTTTTGTCGGAGAACCGTGTATCGGTATCTTCAGGTAGTGGAGCTCATGTTCTTCCTAGGACATCCATGGAATTGGATCTAGTGTTCCATAGTCCTTTCGAGGCGCAGCAGCAGTCAGATGACCTGCAGACTCCTGCAATGAGTTCGGGGGTTGGAAATGAGGAAGTCAATGATCCCCAAGGTTCATCTCAGTGAACTCTCACTGTAATGATTTGGGATCTTTTGAAGTTGCGTTATATTTTTTTTTTTTTTGTATGGTTTCTTTTCCTTTTACAGGATTGTTTTGTATTGTTGAATGTAATTTTGAAGATTGCATTTACAAGTATGAAGTTGTAAATATTGCAATCGTTTTTTCAAGATTTTTAGTTATTTTCAAAATGTATGTGTATAGAATTGCAAAAGTATTCCATCTTTTTTTCGCTTGCTTTTATATGTATAATCCAGTTTCACCTTTAAAGAATTGTAAATATTACATTTTTTTTTTCAAGATTTTAATTGTGAATTCATACTTAACTATTTAAGTGCATGAAAATATAAATATTGAATTTTTTTCATTTACATTATAAATGTAAATCCATAGTTACATGTACATAAATTATAAGTGCAACTTTTGTTTGGTGATTTTTGATGTGAGTCCACACTTATGTGCATTAGATTGTGAACATAATATATTTTCATAAGATTTGAAGTGTAAATCTACATTTGTTTTGGAAACTACTCATTATCCACTTGTATTAATTTGCAGGTTCTCTTAATGAGGACATAGTGCCCCAACCTCTTCCACCTTCTACCATTGATCCCTCGAATGTGTCCTTCCCAAAGAGCCCTTCATGTGTTCCAAGATCAAACCATTCAAATTCTGGTGGAAGAGTCGACCTTAATTTGGAAGTGTCACTTCAAGGAGTCCAATTGCAAGAGGATATGGAGGTTGATGTGAATATTCCAGATGATGTTCTCATGGAGGTTCATATACCGCCTCCAACAAATAATGCATGCACTAAAGAATCCTTACAAAGTCCTAAGTCTGAGGAAATTGTAAGTGGTCAACTTTTCTTTATTCTAATGTGCATCTATTGAGATATTTGTTCTTGTGACTTGGATCTTCTACTGTTTGAGTCCCTTCATTTGTGTTTCTATTTTGTGTTCAAATGTTTACTAACAATTGTTGGCGTATTTCTTTGCCTTGATTTTAACAGAGGAGCGAAATTTCAAAAATACGTATAGGTGCAACACAAGAGCCTATCCTAAAACCGCTGGCTTCCAGGCCGAGAAGAAGGTGGCTCAATGTCATTCTAGACCTGAATGGGATCCTTTGTGTATCTAAGGAAAAGAAAAATCTTCCTAAGGGCACAGTCTACAATGATCTCTCGGAGCCACATTCCAGCGTTTTTCCAGTATCTATTGGTTCAAAAGCTGTATATGTTTGACCTCATTGCGAGGAATTCCTCCGACAATTAGCCACAGTCGCATATATTTCTGTTTGGAGTTCCATGATGACTTCTACAACAAAATTCATATGCGAGTACCTATTCAGAGGATTAGAGACACCATGGAGTATCCATGGGCAAGAGTTTTGCGACAATCTGAAGTGTAGGGGTCCGCGAGGAAACATCACAACTTTGAAAGTGAAGGGAACCGACAAAGACGTCTTCCTCAAACCTCTGGACAAACTGTTCGATGCACAGAACTCAAAGTTTACTATTGGCAATACTATTATGGTAGACGACAGTCCTGAGAAGCATGTTCTGAACGAGCCTGAAAACGTTGTGCTTTCGGATTCGTGGTCAAAGGAAGGAGATGGTTTTAAAGACACTTTCTTGATGGATGAGCTTTTGCCTTGGATTACACGCTTGCATGGCACCAAGGATCGTGGACTATTGTCCTTTCGGAAGAATGACAACATTGGACGGCGGATGCTTGTTGAGGAGCAGGATACGCAAGAATACGATGAACTTATAGACGCCATAGAGGAGTCTAAGATGCTAGTTAAGGATCATTCCAGTCTTCGCTAATACTGAACAATATTCCTTGCGTTTGTGCATTTTATCTATTGCTATGGTGTTTCATTAAAGACGAGTGTATCCATTATAGTTCTATCATAGTCGTCTTGCAAAATGGATGATTGTTTAATTCATTTCGAGTTGTTTTATTGTTTGTATTCCAATTGTCCACCCTTTATTCTTTGTAATCACACTGACTTTTGTGACTCTTCAGGATTTGCGTGATTGTTCCGTACCATATACTGGTAGTGTTTCCAAGTGTAATGCGTCGGTGGATTCCATTTTAGAATACGGCCAATATGCATTATCTCAAAGCGGTGTGGGTCACATTATGGTCTCGGCAGCTACTGCACTATCTACTATGGACTTCTCCACAAGACCCATCAATGATGGTGTGGTGGATAGTCCACCAAGCGGGAGAAAGCGATTGCTTCCAGTGAGCTCCCCGTCGCCACTCAAATCTCGAAAAATAGCTCCTTCAGCTTGTCTACGTTCAGCTGATGTTATTGTTCCACAAAGAAAGTTGTATGTTGACAACAGACACATTTCTACAACTTCTAAGGTATGAATGAATTTGGTTTTTTATCCATTTGCTACAATTGTGTTCTATGCACGAGTTGGATTACTTTAACACATATTATTGCAATTATAACTTTTTAATTTATTGTCTTCTTTGTTTTATAGGTATCGAGTGGATCCCAAAGAAAAGATTGTATAGGCACAAAGTCCATTCCAATACCTCCACGACCTATCAATTCAGCAAATGCTGAATATCCGAGGAAATTAGGATTACAAGTTCAACCTGGTCTACTTCCTAAAAAATTGGTACAACGTCATCGTCCATCGAAGTCACATGATGAACGACTCATGCATTGTACCCATCGACCTTGGGATGCATGGGAGAAGAGGTCCTTCAAGATGCAAGAACTACAACATCCCCACCAAATACGCCCTCAAGAATGTAGTCGAGGACCTGAGATATGGAAAGCAATGGTAGATCCAAGGAGTAGATCTCATGCATGAAATTATGTGTATCTATAGGGATTTCATGGATCAAGTAAGATGATTTATCTGTTATATATTATACGGTATATGTTATACCTTTATATATATATGTTATATACCTGCTATACCTGTTATGTATTATATGGTATATGTTATACCTATATATATTACAATAAATTCTATACAATCATTTGACATTTGGATGCAAGATTGAATCACATTATTAGATTTACAATGAAATAGGCATTCTAGAAGTCCAAAGCTAATCTAATGCTTGTCATATTTGGCAATCTTACTATAAATATATGGACCATCAATCTCCAATTGTTTTTTTTAGTTTATGTTGCTCTTACTTTAAGTATTAATGTTACGATTTGATTATTGACTGTGAATGAATGACTTCTGCATTGCAAATGACTGATATTTTTCACCATGATTGTATGCAATTGTAGCATATAATTAGATTGAAAAGGGCTATCAAAACTCTCATAATCTGAGAATTCTCTCAAATTAATGAATATGGTGTTAAAGATAGATATTTGGACGTCCTTTTCACCTCCATCATCTCCTTCAACCTACATCGCATCTAATTCGCCTTCAAAACCTTTTTTGTCACTTTCACGGGTAGAAATGGTGGTACCTGAGGAAGAGGGCAAGTTCAGCACTTTTGGGGAGAGGCTAACTTTGCTTGATTCCATCCATAAACTAAGATTTGGCTCTTCATCCTTCTCTCCCTTGGTGAGACCATCCTCAATACACTCATACACAATTTTACTTTTCTTTCTTAGTATCACCTTGAGAAGATCAACTTGAATTCCATCACAGAGTCTCTTCTTCCTTTATTTCAGATCAGTGGCTTCCTCTGCAAGCTTTGAAAATTCTACCCCCCTTCCAATCAATAGCCTTCATTGAGAAAGAAGCTTCGCTAGTTGCTCCCTCTGTAAAATTTGTTGGAGAGCTTGCAAGATGGGCAAACTTCTCGTTGGAGACTGCATGTAGAGCAACACATTGACTTTAGTTTAGTTGAATTGTACGCCCTCAAACTTTAAAAGATAACTACAATAATGTCCATAACCAATAATTTAAAGTATAAAACAACAACATAAATTGAACACCTCGTACTTAGTACAAAGTATAAATTCCATTGTGCACCATGTGTTGAGTACAAATTATTTTTTATATTTGTACTCAAGGGACTACTAAATGAGTACTACACTAAGATTGTTTTATACAAATTATATCACTTAAAGTCAGTAAGGACATTTAATACAATTCAATGTTTAAAAAATAGTATAACAAGTAAGTTTCATTGTGAACCACTTTTCAAAAATGTACATGTGGTACATTCAATAAATTCAAATTTAATGTATATTCTAAGTACGGTTGAGGTAATCTAGTTTTGTACACTCCAATGTAGTGTACAAAGAAACAACTGACATAGTCTATGAAGAGTACCTGCATAGCTAAGGAGTACAAGAAAGTCATACCCAAATTAGAAACACTTTGGTACTCTAAATACTTTGAATTGACAATTTTACTCTTAAACAAAGAAGTAGAGGTACTATGACTACCAGTGCTACACTTGGGACATTTTGGCAAACAAGCAAATACTATAAATTATTGTGAAGTCTTTCTTATCCTACGACATGTACATTATGTACCAATAATGTAGACTATGGTTGGCAATACTATATTGTACTAGTGAGTGAGAGAATGCCATTGCAAAAGGTACTGAAATAGCGTGTAAGAGATTGTAAAGTTACGAATATGGATTTTAGGACTTGGAAGTCTCTGAAGTAGGAAATTACAATTATACACTCTATGAAACTCAAAATTTGGAATCCAAAAGCATGGACTTACCAACAACTAAACACTGACTTCACTACTAGAAAATCGTGACCAAAAGGATAGAAAATCAACCACTATTTGCTAATTTGGGCACACAGGCTTAGTTTCTGTCAGATTTTGTATATTTTTGTTGAGGCTTCTGATGCCTACTCTTTTGTTGTTAATCCGGGTATTGCACACTTGGAAATAGCATTCAACAAAGTGTTGCCCCAGATCTTGCTCGTTTCTTATGCCAAGTCATCAACATGTAGCATTAATTGCTATAGCTCTTTTGACTTTTTTGACTTTTTTTGACTTTTTTTTTGACTTTCTGGCTTTTTTGACTTTTGATGGAGCATACAACTGAAGAAAGAGAATTTCTCTACAGTTCTTGCGCTTATGAAGTCATTCATATGCCATATTTAACTACTTCTGGACTTTCAATAGTCCAAAAGTAAAGAGGTGGTGAAATCCCCCGATGTTTTCCTATGGGTTTGGAGATCTTCCGAAATAGGAACGCTTTGCATGCATCCAATTCAACACCCATAAGTATATTGGGGAGTGCTTCATGTGCTTGGAAATGAAAGAAATTGTGTAGTTGTAACATAGTTCACCGTGCTAGAGTTCACATGATTGTATTGGGAGATTTGTGGACCGGGTTTACATAGTTTAGGCATCCAATTTACAACACAACTGAAGTCTGAGAACCTATCGAGAGATCCTCCACTGACAACCACTTGTTGCAAACATGGCTCCCTTCCATATTAATCCCTCAGTGAGCGCTGATCTTTACATAATTCTATCGGGAGATCCCTTGACGGGGGTGTAGAATATGAGTCAGCTTCACTAACAATCTTGGTGTCGAAGTGGTACAATTTGATTCCTGTGCTATAGTGCAAGTCATATCCGAGTTCATCAAGAATGATTCACAGTAAGGCATAATTTAGGCAATTCTTTCAAAGATATGATATCCCGAGAGTTCAACGGAAGTATATACAAGTGAATTTGAAAGTCAAACATCAGTTCACAATTATCAAATGAGCAATTGCTTTGGGAATAAGGAGACTAGTTCTAGAAATCAGCGGGAGATCCTCCAATGGAGTGCTAACATAGTAGAGCTAAGGTAGTTAGGATATAACGAAGTGACAAGGGCATATCTCAATATTCACAGTGACATTTGAAGAACTGTAGACCACTAAGTCACAGGTGCTCAGACGTTCAACATACATCTGAAGATGAATAACGGCTAAGTAAACATAATATTCCATCCAAAATAATGACATTAGTTTTAGTTTGTGTGAAGAACATCAAGGTTCTTTCATTGCAAAAAAAAGATCTGTACTTGGTTGTCCGCTATATAATTGTGAAGATGCAAAACCCAGAAGACTAGAATTCCAACAGTGACTAACTGTGAGAGAAAAGAAATGCATTATTCAAACTCATCTGATTGCATGTATGACCCAAGCAATGTATTCTTTTTTGGAAACAAACATAAACCACTTCCATTTCAAGAGATGAGAGGAAAGACATCCCGCGCTTTTGCTATCAAGTCATTGCCCCTGTGCCGCATGCAAAGAATAGAAATCATAAACATATTAATATATTCATAAATTTTTTTTTACATAAACATGTCACAAACAGCAGCTCTGAGAAATTAATCGAAGAACAATCATACTAAATCAGCGGAATGTAATTCGAAAACCTGACTTGCAACTGTGCTTACTGGATGTAGGATGCGTCGTGCAATCTCACAATGTCCACGACAATCCACAGAATGCATCGTTACATCTCATGATTGCCCCAATGACTGACACAATGTGTTGGAAATTCCCAAGATGGCAATAGTGACCCCGAACTAGGCACTCAATCATGGGTCCACCACGTTTGCCCAATACAAAATTTGCTAAGGCAATCTCCCTATTCTTCTAAGGAATTGTCCGTGATTTTTGATCCACTCTCTTGGACCAATTCGCATACATTGCAACACCTACATCCACCCAAGCGGGGGGACTATTTTCAACAATCCATTTACCGTACTAGCAATTCTGGTACCTCAATTCTAGCATCGTTTTGGAGTTATCGGGTCGCCAGTACTGAAGCAAGAACTTCCTGTTATTCACATCTCCTTCTAATCTGCATACAGTAGACAATGCTCTTTCCTGCCAAACAGCACATGATTCCGAGGCTTCCAGTCTGAGAAGTACTCAACAGCCTAGTTGTATGTCTAGCCACGGATTAAAGCTTTCCCTTGGCGCTTCATTTACAGGGCCGCAATAAGGTTCGGGCTCCTCTTCTTCCTCTGAAATCACATCCATGGGATTGACCGTTGATCCTGGGCGAGGGACTCCATAACGCGCCACCCTCCAATTGTGCTGTGGCAAGAAGCCTTCTACCAACTCGGAGGACACTCGGATAGTGGTTCCTTCAGCTCATCGAGAACACACTTCCAATAATCCACATATGGACCAAACGCAGTTGCAAATCCCTCGCATTTAGACATTCCGTATTGCCAGTACTGAATGTATTTCTTGAGTCCTACTAGCATGAAACCCTTGTTCAAGGTAGCTCTCTGCGCCATTTCCCTTGCCTTCTTTTGATTTCCATTCGGTATAGGAACCTTGCTGCCTTACATGGGCTTAAATGGAACAGGCTTTGGACAGCCACAAGGGAGCATGGGCCGACCATTGTTGTCTCTTTTCCAAAGGCGTTCAAAAGGTTTATCAGATGGCAACCAGTTTGAATAAATTGCTGACCTTTTGAAGTTCATGACGGGAACCCCATCAGTGTCCACGTAGAACTTGAACAAGTGCATCTCCCCCAATCCAATTAATCTTTCCCCGCGATCGCACTGGTAACCCTCCACAAACAACTTGAAATCCCCCACCTCCTGTATGAACTCCGGCATAAATGACAATTCTTGGGACTGCATGAAGGCTTTTATGAGGTTAGCGACAACAAAAGTGTTCTTGGTCTTTAGAGCCTTGGAAAGGTGGCTGAAATATGCATTGATGTACTTGTGAGTGTGTCCAACTAGTAGAAACCCAACCTAAATTTCCTTGAAGACACCTCGTGCAGTGAGCAAGGATAAGAATGCCATCAGATATTTGTTCTTGTTATCCTTGGCAGAGTTGTCAAGCTGAAGATATAAATTTTCAAGAAGGGGGGTACTTCCGACCCAAGCTCCAGGTTCAATGAGGATTAGGCTATCCATGCATCTAGACTTTCCTCTAAATAGTGCCTCAAACAATGAGTTAACTGACGGACATGGAAAGCAGTCGCCTACCTCTCAAATAGATGGACCCTCTAGTTGGTGCAACAACCTTGCCGAAGACGAAATGGTGAAGTTGGAGTCCACAGGCCAGCAAGATGGAGCATAATGGGCGTAAGCACTGTCACCATGGCCATGAGCTACCATTCTAGTAACGCTCATCGGAAGCTGCCCCAAACCGGTCATGGCCTTCGTTGTCACCCGTAGTCTAGGTAGAGCCGTCTTGGATGTATCCATCTTGTCGTGAATTATACATAAAATTCTTTGAGGATCTCGTTTGATTCGTCACGCCAAGACGCATACAAACAACGGCAAGAAGCTTGGTGATTGAGATGATGAGTCCGCTGCTTCACAAACTCCACGTACTCAAGGCTTCCTTTCGGAGACTTCAGAATAAAGTGTTGTAGATCGTCGCACGTAGTACATTTGGTGAACGAACTTCCAACAAGCTTAATGGAGACGTTGTTGAAGTGCTCCCACTTGAGTCTACTAATAGTCGACTGGCTCACGAGCGACAGACCATAGTCGGCATTCCACTGCACATCCAAAATTGGTACGCTTAAGCATCGATACGAGCGAAGGGGAAGGAATGCAAATGACAAGCAATGCTCCAGAAGAATGATCGTGACATCTCACGATCATTGATCTCGTCGAGAGACCTCACGATCAATAATAGCTATGACTAGAAATTAGGGGCACTACCTCGTTGGCGTCTGCTCGGACTCGTTTCCAATTTCTTCCTGAAGGAAGAAATTTTAGAGTGTCCGTTCGCCCGTTCACGATGCCGCATTTGGTGGGGCATTTGATCAACATTCTCATCAATAATGGCTTTCATAGTCCCAATGATCTGAACAGTCCGAGTCCGCGGGTGCTTAATCCCTTTGTTTTCGTGCATCCCTGAGATCATGCCGTCATTATACATCGTAATTGTGGTAAGTGGACTTCGGGATGCCGTGAATTATGTACCACGCCTTGCCACAAACATCAACTCCCTGTAGCGTGATGTATTTCCGCTTCCGCTCCCCATACCTTTCGTGAAGTTGTCCTCCCACTCCAATCCCATATTCATGGCGCTCGTCAAACAACTTCAAGTAGTATTTCTGCCTTACCAACAGCGTGAACTCATGGTTAAAATGCTAACAACACAAACGTCTGCTGCACTTCTCCGAGCTGATTTTCCGAATCTCCTCGTCTGCCGTTTTGCGGGAGTTCTGCGATTCCTTCAGTTGCAGACTGGGTTTGCGAACTACAAAGTGGTATGGTACTTTCATTCTACCTTCAAGGTAAGCAAGAGGGTCGTCAATATCGGGAATGGTGGCAAAATGATCCATTGTCTCCTTCAATGAACGACCATTGGGAAACCAACACTCCAAAATTGGCCACCTGTCGTGAGACATTATGGTTTTTCTGTCATCCACAAAAACATCAAGGACTGTCACACCTACAAAACCTTCACCAAGTACTTCGTCTTGGAAATGATCTTCCGGTCTCCAACAAATGATACGACCCGAGGAAACAAGGAGTCTGCCTACGTCCTTCCGATGCACATCAAGTCCAAACCAAGCTCCTTGATGAATATACGGACATGGATCCATCGGGGGATCCCCGACGCTCTAACAATGTCAGCAGCTCTCCACAACACTACATTCTCTTGAACATCCTCTAATGTCCTCATACCCCTCTGACAGGGAAAGCATTTTAAATCCTGGAATTCTAATTTGATAGAATGAGGTCGCACCAAAATGTAAATCAAAGGTTCAACAGGTATGGGCACACCCAGCCACTGACCCTGGGGACAAACCTCTTTAACAATCCCTGCTCCAACTTCACCGAATCCAGGTACAATCAGCTAAACCCAATCACCATTCACAAATGGTTCACATCGAGCAGTGGACTCCTCTGATTCACTTTGTACATGCGTTCCGTCCACATACGGAACTATCGCGTCAGCAACAAACTCACAAAATGAATCCATTCTAAGAGTGAATTTTGTCGAATCCCTTGGATGAGATTAAACCGACTTGGCAACCCTGTACATCATAAATTTAAGGAGTTAGGCGTGTCTACAGAAGAGTGCTTCATTCATGGCCTTGCAATGTCACAACATGAAGGACAAAAGCATCAACGTGTATACAGCTGTGGGTTCAATTGATCTGCTACAGCAACACAAATTAAATAGTGGATCAAATTGAATCAATATGACGAGTCCCCGACATATTATTAATCAATCAAGGGATCCCACGAGAACGGCATCGTGTAATTTTTGATACAGTGGTCTTAAAATCCCCCGAGTAGGAGAAACTGGCATCACCCCAAAAAATGATTGTGAGATCCCACGATGCACGGACAGGATTAATGAGAGAGTATGACGGTCATTGAAAAGTAAGGCACATAGAAGTACACAAGAAAGGCCACAGCTAGGGTTCAATTGATCGTGGGATCCCACGATAAAATGATAGGGGATCCCTCGACTCTCAAACCGCGAGATCTCTATACTTAAAGATTGCAAGGTCTCGCGATGCTTTATAAACAAAGATCGTGAGATCTCACAATGATTACATACGTTGGATACATACATGTATTCTACTAACGTAGACCAACGTATCTACAGAAAATAGTGAAATCAGGTTTCTGGTCACTAGTTTCTTGACATTTGACACTCTATAAATATTTTCAGTTATCGTAGAAAAATTCTCTACTTTTAAAGTGGATTTTGCTATAATTGAGACTCATGAACCTCCATGTGTTCAATAGGAAACTTTTTTAGAAGTATTTGTTGAATTTGATGGCTTGTACAATGATTTTCTTGATGTAAGGTCTTCTAATTGTTAACGCAACCTAATTTCACTATTTTCTGTAGACGTTCTGACTTGTTGTCATCCACGTACACGGTTTTCATATCAACTTTCCCTCAGAGCAGTACCGTCCCACGTTTCAAAGTGAACCTCGATGTCACCATAGCACGGTGATTCCTTAAGCACGTGAGTTTTTTGCAAAATGAAACCAGTGCACGAAGCAAACTATCGCAGTCAGACTCCGTTTCACTCTCAATCTACAACATCCTCAGTTTTTGACAAAGTGCAGTGGCGTCAAGTCGACTACAGAATCCTCAACATTCGGAATCACATAACACTTTCAAGTGATGCATTCTTACCTTGTGGCAATTGGCTCAGTCACAACTTCATGCGCCTCCACGCCCACTCTGTCGCCAACACCGATAGACACCTACTCCACTCTCCGCAGCTTGCTCTGCCTATTTATGTGTGCAAACGAAAAGAGCAAGCTCTAGGTTCTTTTCGGGTTATGAACTAGGTGACTGGGTAGGAATTCTTCAGCTCTGAATTCCCGCCATGAATTTTGAAATCACCAAGCCTTCCTTGTTTTTGAATGTTGGATGCGTTCTTAAATGCCGTGCCACAATCAACAACGGTTGGGGGGTACATGCGGTCCTTCACTTTGGAAGTTGATTGCATTCTCGAATTCCGCGCATCTTTGGCTACAAAGAGGGAGGGCATGGGACTCTTGACTTTGTGACTGGAACTTTGCAAATCCAGTCTTCACTGAAATTCCGATTCTTCACCGACATTTTGAAATTTGCCGCATTCAAGGATGGTATCAATGCACTGTTTACTAGGAATCAATGATGCTTTGAGCGAAGCGGATCAAACTGTGAAGACTTTCACTTCCTCGAATGTCACATGCTTCCCCGATCAATACTCAGAGTTCTTCCCCTATATGGCCTGATTATACGTATCCTACAGAAATGAACCGTACAAAATCTTGTGAACCCAAAAACTTGAGCACCTGAAACATGTGGAACACCTCACTTACAAAAAGAATAAACAAAAATTTTGAACTCAGAAATGTTCATATTTGTTATTTTCTATTCCAATGAATACAATCTTAGGGTCTAGGGTCCACAGTCATAGGGTCTACAGTCCACGGTCATAGGATTTAGGATACACATTGTAGTGTAGTGTTCACGGTTTCAAGGTCATGGTTCTTGGTTTGAGGGTTCAAGGTTTCAGGATTTAATAGGGTGTAGGATACAGTGGCAGCACTTTAGATTAACGTTTTCAGGGTGTTCAGTTCATGATTTAGGATTTTTAGGGTTTAGGGTATTCTGAAAAGTGAAAATGAAGCTGATTATTTGTTTCCAATTTATTTCCTCAATTATATCATCTCAGACCGGGAACATATAAACTTAAAATTCAATCTAACTCAATATTGCTAATTAAATATGTTAGTTAACCGATTGATTTCTTATATTGTTGTTATATAGTACAACATCCAATGGTTTCATATGGGACTTTACAATTTCAACAATGACACAATTTATATTTCATCTAGGAATTTCTAAATAAAGGACTTTGGATGTAAAATCATGATGGAACGAAGAACAAACTAAACCATTATTTTGTATTTTAAATCTCAGTCTGAATGATTTAATGAGTTAAATGCTTTCAAATTAATGCATTTTGACAGGTGGTGAATGCTTAAACATGTAGTCATGGGCCAAATCACACTCAAAGGTACCAAAAAAGGGATCAGACCCACTGAAATCTGCATTGTAACTTCTTTCTAGCTATTGTTTTTCACAACTTATCTATTAATTATAGGTAGCCTAGTCCTTTTTTATTAGTATTTTAAGTCTTATTAAGATTCCTATTTTTTATTCATCATAAAATCAAAAATTCTTTACTAGTGGTCTAATTGAAGTTCCAGTGTCAGCCTGTCAGGTTTTTCAATCGACAAGGAGTCTAATTTCTAATAACAATGTGATTGAATCCAAAAAATTCATGTATATATATAATCATATGATATAGTAGAAAAGGAATCTTTTGCTATAATTTGAATATTTTTCTATTTTCTATAATATTCAAAAGTAAAAATATGTAAAAATCCTTTTCAATATATAAAATAATCCAAATGATGATTGCATCAAAACAAAAAATGTATATATTATTCACGTCAAGGGCGCTATGTAAGCTATTTTTGGAATTGAATGTTTAATTTTTTTATAGAATAAATCAATAATTTGTCAATAATCAATTAATTAATTAAAAAATTACACTATTTTGTGTTCAAGATTTAATCACTAAAAATCTTTTTTAATAGTTGTATGCTTGAGAAGTGTAAGAAGTTTGGATAAAAATATTCTTTTTAAGTGCTATATTGTAAAAAAGACACTAAATTTAGCCTTAAAACTGGTGATTTACTTCTTTTTAAGGATTTTATCTATAAATGTTTTTCTCCAACTTATTAAAGAGGCTTATTGCAATACTATTCATCCATAAATTTAAAAAAACATGACAACATCAAAGTAATTTATAGCTTTAAAAGTTCAAAAAAGGACTCTATACCTAGTCCTACAAAAGTAATCCCAATGGTACCTTTGAGTGTGGTTTGACCCTCATGTCATTCATGAGAACATTGTAGGTCATGCAATCTTCATCTCAATTTTTGAAATGATCGTATGTGGTATACATCTACATCATTATTTGACTATGATGTACATAATTGTTATTTGAACAATCTCCACTAACGTGAAAAAAAAAATCAGGAATGAAATGCGTGATGGCTTTGAACGGCTTAAACAATATTAAAAATGTCATGAAATTTCATACGTGCATGCATAAAATTTGATTTAGGAAGATGTCATTGTTCTAGCTTTAGATTCCACCACTATTTTCAAGTCTTGCCCATTGCAAAAATCATCTTCACATGAAGTAAAATAAATCGGGAATGAAATGGGCCCTGCCAATCATTGAATGGCTTCATTTTTAAAATGTTATGGAATTTCATGCATGCATGTATAAAATTTTATTCAGGAAGTTGTAATTACTCTTAAGATTTAGATTCCACCACTATTTTCAAGTCTTGCCCATTGCAAAAATCATCTTCACGTGAAGTAAAATAAATCAGGAATGAAATGGGCCTTGCCAATCATTGAATGGCTTCATTTTAAAAATGTCATGGAATTTCATACATGCATGCATAAATTTTTTTCAGGAAGTTGTAATTATTCTTAAGATTTAGATTCCACTACTATTTTTACTTCTTGCCCATTGCAAAATTCATCTTCACGTGAAATAAAAAAAATCAGGAATGAAATGGGCCCTACCATTGAATGTCTTCATTTTAAAAATGTCAGGGAATTCCATAAATGCATGCATAAAATTTTATTTAGGAAGTTGTAATTACTCTAAAGATTTAGATTCCACGACTATTTTCAAGGCTTCCCTGTTGAAAAATCCATCGTCACGTGAAATAAAATAAACTGGGAACGAAATGGACCTTGCCATTGAATGGCCTATTTTTAAAAATGTCATGAAATTTCATACATAAGACACTACATGTCGGTATGAAAAAAAAAATGTACAAGTTGTAAATACTCCGCTCATGAAGTGAAGAGTCAGGAGCGGGAAAAGTCCATGCTACGTTTTCCAAAATTGCAATATATATTATATGTTGGTTTAAAAACAAAAAGTTTAAGTTGTAACTTAATGTTATTTGTTTCATAAATTGAAGATCATTTTTTAATGTCCTTTGTTTGACATAATTTTTTTTAATTTCTATTTTTTCCAAGTAATCCCAAGATCATGGGCGGCTGGGCTTGGTCACATTTTTTGGAGAACTGTCCCCAGATATGCTCCAAAACACAAGTTAATCAAATAGATTAATACAATGTCCCTTGTATTTATGTAACAGTCATTTCTATTCAAATAAAATAATTTAAACTAATCCTTTCCTAGGAAAACGACACAAGTGCAAACTAGAAATCAAAGTTCATTATATTAAAGGTATATTTAGTGGATTGGAAAGAAAAAGTAATCATCAAAACCAAAATTAAACTTAGAAATCAATGTAGCAATCAATGAAATTAAACCGCTCATGATACTTATCAAATGTTTGCATGGGCGGAACATTTAAAACTTTCTTCTACACATTTTTCTTCAAATTAACTTGGACAACATTATGCATGATTTATGGGATGAGCACTTTCTGAATCACAGAACCAAGGGGGACCTTTTTAGGTTACGTGATAAGTTTGGGAAATAGTAGCATGGACTTTCCCGCTCATGATTCTTCACTTCATGAGCAGAGGGTTTACAACTTGTAAATTTTTTGTTTCATACCAACATGTACTGTCTTATGTATGATTTATGGAATGAAAGTTCTCTAAACGAGACGACCGAGGGGGACCTTTTAAGGTTACGTGATAAGTTTGGAAAAAACGTAGCATGGACTTTTCCCGCTCTTGACTCTTCACTTCATGAATGGAGTGTTTCCAACTTGTACATTTTGTTTTTCATACTGACATGTCATGTCTTATGTATAATTTATGGAATGAGAGTTCTTTGAATCGCAGGACCGAGGAGGACCTTTTTAGGTTATGTAATAAGTTTGGGAAATAGCAGCATGGAAATTTCCCGCTCCTGACTCTTCACTTCATGAGTGCGGTGTTTACAACTTGTACATTTTCTTTTTCATAACGACATGTAATGTCTTATGTATGATTTATGGAATGAGAGTTCTTTGAACCAGAGGACCGAGGGGGACCTTTTTAGGTTACGCGGTAAGTTTGGGAAAATGTAGCATGGACTTTTCCCGCTCTAACTCTTCACTTCATGAGCGAAGTGTTTAGAACTTGTACACCTTTTTATTCATATCGACATGTATTGTCTTATGTATGATTTATGGAATGAGAGTTCTTTGACCCGCAAGACCAAGGGGGACCTTTTTTAGATTACGTAATAAGTTTGGGAAAACGTAGCATGGACTTTTTCCGCTCCTGACTCTTCACTTTATGAGCAGAGTGTTTACAACTTCTACAATTTTCTCTTCATACCGACATGTATTGTCTTATGTTTGATTTATGGAATGAGAGTTCTTTGAACCAGAGGACCAAGGGGGACCTTTTTAGATTACGTAATAAGTTTGGGAATACGTAGCATGGCCTTTTCCTGCTCATGGCTCTTCACTTCATGAGCGGATTGTTTACAACTTGTACATTTTTTTTTGATACCGACATGTATTGTCTTATGTATGATTTATGGAACAAGAGTTCTTTGAATTGCAGGACCGAGGGGACCTTTTTAGGGTAGGCGGTAAGTTTGGGAAAACATAGCATGGACTTTTCCCGCTCCTAATTCTTCACTTCATGAGCGTAGTGTTTACAACTTGTACAATTTTTTTTTCATACCGACATGTACTGTCTTATGTATGACTTATAGAATGAGAGTTCTTTGAACCAGAGCACTGAGGGGGACTTTTTTAGGCTCCGTGATAAGTTCAGGAAAACGTAGCATGGACTTTTCCCGCTCTGACTCTTCACTTCATGAGTGGCGTGCTTACAACTTGTACATTGTCTTCTACATATCGACATGTACTGTCTTATGTATGATTTATGGAATGAGAGTTCTTTCAACTAAAGGACCAAGGCGGACCTTTCTAGGTTATGCGGTAAGTTTGGGAAAACCTAACATAGACTTTTCCCGCTCCTAACTCTTCACTTCATGAGCGGAATGTTTATATCTTGTATACCTTTTTTTTCATATCGACATCTACTGTCTTATGTATGATTTATAGAATGAGAGTTCTTTGAACCAGAGGACCGAGGGGGACCTTTCTAGGTTACTTGATAAGTTTGGGAAAACGTAGCATGGTCTTTTCCTGCTCCTGACTCTTCACTTTATGAGCTGAGTGTTTACAATTTGTACTATTTTTTTTCATACGGACATGTATTGTCTTATGTATGATTTATGGAATGAGAGTTCTTTGAATCGCAAGACCAAGGGAGACCTTCTTAGGTTATGCGGTAAGTTTACGAAAACGTAATATAGACTTTTCTCGCTCATGACTCTTCACTTCATCAGCAAAGTGTTTACAACTTGTACCATTTTCTTTTTCATACTGGCATGTACTGTGTTATGTATGATTTATGGATTGAGAGTTCTTTGAACCAGAGGATCGAGGGGGACCTTTTAAGGTTACGTGGTAAGTTTTGGAAATAGTAGCATGGACTTTTGCGGCTCCTGACTTCACTTTATGAGCGGAGTGTTTACAACTTGTACAATTTTTTTTTCATACCGACATGTACTGTCTTATGTATGATTTATGGAATGAGAGTTCCTTGAATGGCAAGACCAAGGAAGATCTTTTTAGGTTATGCGGTAAGTTTGGGAAAACGTAGTATGGACTTTTCTCACTCCTGACTCTTCACTTCATGAGCGGAGTATTTCCAACTTGTACATTTGTTTTTCATACCGACATGTACTGTCTTTTGTATAATTTATGGAATGGAAGTTCTTTGAACTGCAGGACTGAGGAGGACCTCTTTAAGTTACGTAATAAGTTTGAGAAATAGTAGTATGGATATTTCCCGCTCCTGACTCTTCACTTCATGAGCAGAGTGTTTACAACTTGTACAATTTTTTTTCATACCGACATGTATTGTCTTGTGTATGATTTATTGAATGAGAGTTCTTTGAATGGCAAGACCAAGGAAGACCTTTTTAGGTTACGCAGTAAGTTTGGAAAAATGTAGCATAGACTTTTCCTGCTCTTGACTCTACACTTCATGAGCGGAGTGTTAACATCTTATACACTTTTTTTTTCATACCGACATGTACTGTCTTATATATGATTTATGGAATGAGAGTTCTTTGAACTAGAGGACCAAGGGGGACCTTTTTAGGTTACGTGATAAGTTTGCAAAAACGTAGCATAGACTTTTCTTGCTCATGACTCTTCACTTCATGACTCTTCACTTCATGACCAGAGTGTTTAGACCTTGTACCATTTTCTTTTCATACCGACATGTACTGTCTTATGTATGATTTATGGAATGAGAGTTCTTTGAATCGCAGGACCAAGGGGGACCTTCCTAGGTTACGCGGTAAATTTAGAAAAACGTAACATAGACTTTTCCCGCTCTTGACTTTTCACTTCATGAGCGGAGTGTTTACATCTTGTACACTTTTTTTTTCATAGGGACATGTATTGTCTTATGTATGATTTATGGAATGAGAGTTCTTTGAATCGCATACCTTTCTTAGGTTACGCGATAAGTTTGGGAAAACGTAGCATGAACTTTTCTCGCTCATGACTCTTCACTTCATGAGCAAAGTGTTTCCAACTTGAACATTTTGTTTTTCATACCGACATGTATTGTCTTATGTATGATTTATGGAATGGGAGTTCTTTGAAGCGCAGGACCGAGGAGGCCCTTTTTAGGTTACGTAATAAGTTTGGGAAATAGTAGCATGGATATTCCCTACTCCTAACTCTTCACTTTATGAGCGGAGGGTTTACAACTTGTACAGTTTTCTCTTCATACCGACATGTACTATCTTATGTATGATTTATAGAATGAGAACCCTTTGAACCGCAGGACTGAGGGGGACCTTTTTAGGTTATGCGGTAAGTTTGCGAAAACGTGGCATGGACTTTTCCCGCTCATGACTCTTCACTTCATGAGTGGAGTGTTTACAACTTGTACACTTTTTTTTGTATACCGACATGTACTGTCTTATGTATGATTTATGGAATGAGAGTTCTTTCAACTAAAGGACCGAGGCGGACCTTTCTAGGTTACGCGGTAAGTTTGGGAAAACGTAACATAGACTTTTCCCGCTCTTGACTCTTCACTTCATTAGCGTGGTGTTTACAACTTGTACAATTTTTTTTGTCATACGGACATGTAGTGTCTGATGTATGATTTATAGATTGAGAGTTCTTTGAACCAAAGGACCGAGGGGGACCTTTTTAGGTTACGTGGTAAGTTTGGAAAAACATAGCATGGATTTTTCCTGCTCATGATTCTTCACTTCATGAGCAAAGTGCTTACAACTTGTACATTTTTATTTTCATATCGACAAGTATTGTCTTATGTATGATTTATGGAATGAGAGTTCTTTGAATCGCAGGACCCTGGGACCCTTTTAGGTTACGTAATAAGTTTGGAAAATTATAGAATGGACTTTTCCTGCTCTTGACTCTACACTTCATGAGTGGAGTGTTTACAACTTGTACAATTTTTTTTTATACGGGCATGTACTGTCTTATATATGATTTATGGAATGAGAGTTCTATGAACCAGAGGACCAAGGGGGGCCTTTTTAGGTTACGTAATAAGTTTGGAAAAATGTAGCATGGACTTTTTCCGCTTATGACTCTTCACTTCATGAACGGAGTGTTTACAATTCAAAATTAAGATGTGTATTTAAAACATTTGAAATCTATGAGCTCCTTCAAATTTGGGCCTTCTTTTCTAAAATTTACAAGGGAAACAAGAAAAAAATACCCCTTATTTTTTGCTGTAGTTTAAAATTAAAAAAACTCTAAAGTCATGAAATTGGAAGGAGGAGGAAATGAAAAAAATAGATAGAAGTTGCAAATTTGGGAAACATTTGAAATCCATGAGCTCCTTGAAATTTGGGCCTTCTCTTCTAAATTTAACAATGAAAACAAAAAATAAATACCCCTCTTCTTTGGTTGTAGTTTAAATTAAAAAAAACTCTAAAGTCATGAAATTGGAAGGAGGAGGAAATAAAAAAAAAATGTAGAAGTTGCAAATTTGGGAAACATTTGAAATCCATGAGCTCCTTCAAATTTGGGCCTTTTTTTCTAAAATTAACAAGAAAAACAAAAAATAAATACTCCTCGTCCTTTGCTGTGGTTTAAAATTAAAAAAATTGTAAAGTCATAAAATTGGAAGGAAGAGGAAATGAAAAAAATATGTAGAAGTTGCAAATTTGGAAAACATTTGAAATCCATGAGCTCCTTCAAATTTGGTCCTTTTTTTCTAAAATTAACCCCTTGAGGACTAAGCTGGTTTCAGTAAAAGGAGGATGTGGAAAGGAGGGTCACATTTGAAGCTATCTCGGGAGCAGACGGTGGTATGTATGAGGCATCTGACCGTACGAAATTGTTCATTAGGTTCTTTATTTTATGGAATATTTTTTTTAAAATTTTTGAACCGTCCGATTGAAATATCATAGTAATATTGCATGAACTGTGTGCCTTCGGAATTGTCAGTTTTTGAGTGCCGGAATGACTTCAGGAAATCCCCAAAAATACTCAAAGTGTCAAAATCGGCTATTTTTTCCTAAGATCGCTTACCTGCCAGCCTCATCTACTCATCTGAAGCAAAATTTGCGACTTTGGGTATACATGGCTCACGAAATAGACCCAAGAAAGGAGGGGTGGTTCGGAAGCCATGTTCTGCCCCTCCGAATTTCAGCTAATTTCTGAAAAATCGTCGTCCACTTTCTCAGGAAATCCTCCGGTCATCTAGCGCATAATAACCCGAACTACCGCTAGCTCAAAAAAAAAAATTTGTAAAACTTGAACAGTGCTCCGGATCTTCTTCGGAGTCCAAAAAAGGGATCACGTGCCCCAATGCTGGGTTTCCTGACGCCACCTTGCTCATCCACCCGGCTAAAGCATGTTGGTCCTGCCATTCGGCTGTATACTGGGCACGTAGCCTGCTGCATTTAGTGCAGGAACAGGGCGTTTCTTTGCGGGAACAGGGCAATCTAAAGCGGCAACGTATCTGCGAACAAAACATCAACGGCTCATAAAAGCATGCACGTCGCGGTGAAGGACGATGTACGCTGCTTGTTGCGGGAAATGCCACACGAGCATAATGACCAACTGCTTTTGCTGCAGAGCGCCAACCTATGAAAGCCGATTACCTCACACCTCCGAGAGCAAGCGAAGGGCAATTTCGTAAAACAAAGAGCAAGTTACATAGACCGTGAGTTGCATGTTCAGCGAACTTCATATTCCAGAAGAGTTCAAACACGCATTTCCAAGTCATTCATAAATGCAAGAGTGTACGGTTGCAGTTGCAAGCAAAACATGAACATGTGCACACCGCAGGACACAGTCGGCAAAGACATTCGGAAAATTGCAAAGGCTTGAGGGCATCCCTTTAGTGAAGCGTGACAAAGCAAGCCAAAACGTTGATTGCATAAGCGTTTTTACAAAATTGGACTCACTGGAGTTCCCATAAACAGAGTTCAGAGGCGGGCAAACCGACTGTAATACCAAAAAGAAAAGCATGTCGACATGGATGACATTACGAAATCGACCAACACTGATGACCAAAACCTATGACATCTACAAGTCTGGCGATTCACTGAAGACGGAAGCACTGTTCCATGCTCCGGGTCGGCTGTCGACCCAACTGACAAACGGTGTGTCCAAAGGGGTGTGCTCCGCAGGCTCCTTTTGATCGCACTTCCATCCCAAATCGATGCCTCCATTGCTTGTGACATGAGTGCCCTAGGGAGTATCTGCACAAAATAGAGCACCGACGGACTACCACTGGCTCAGAACCCGAGCAGCCCATTTTGCTCGACTGTGAGCTTTGATGAAGCATTCTCCCTCGCAGATATACTTGCCTCCGCAACCTTTACAGATCCTCACTTGTTTCCTGCCGCATATACGGCATTTGCAACGCTTTCTCTGTGGATGCCTCATAGAGAAATGCAGTCCACGCCTAATGGAGAATCCCTTGTACACTGTTTGGCCCAATTTGATGGAGCCGGTTGTCAGCCAAGCAGTAATCAAACGGTGGTAGGCCTTGCGGGACATGGGCCAATCACCCCTCCGACGACACTCTAATTCGTAGAGCACATACGAGTTCCCTAAGCTAGTGTCCACGACAAACAGAAGCAAGCGGTGCCACCACTTGTTTGTGTGGATTTGGCATGTGTAATTCGCACGTTTCTGGTCTACTACGTCGATGCCCCTCATGTGGGTTACGTACTCAAGAATCATAGGGCAAGTTGGTAGCACAACATGGCGACTGTGAATCCACCTTTGGGTAAAGCAATTTATAGGAAGGGGGCTACTATGTGTGCTCAAGAAGTGCACAATCTGGGAGTCGAACCAGCACACAACTGCCATCTGCTGGCCGGCGTGCATTTTTTGAAATAAACTGCCGCGGCTCTCTCCGTCACTCTTGTGATGTCCTGTCAGACTCTTAGGGAAAAACTTAGCATTACTCTTACACGTTCCAGTGACAAAGAATCCCTTTGAGAGCAACGTGTCAAACAACTTCACCCCTGTAAAGAAATTATCTACCACTACGCAATGACCACGGTGAGACAACTCGTCTATAAGCCGCAGCACCACTTGAGCACCCATGAGCTGATCACTACTGTTGCCTTCAGTTGTGGCACCTAAGTAGACCTCAAAGTTCCAAACATAACGCGTGACCGAGCAAGTAGTAGCAAACACTTTTATACCGTACTTTACAGGCTTGTTCATCATGTATTGTTGGAAACTGCAGTAATGACCCTTGTAGGCTATCATAATTTCGTCTACAGTCAAAAATTTATCGGGGTTCAAGCATTTCTTGCAAAGGGATACGAAACTGTCAACTAGCCACCTTACTTTTCCAAGCTTGTCAAATTGAGGATCACGACGGTTCATACACAGGCTGCTGTTGTCTACGAGGTGAATGTTCCTTAGTATACTCAGAAAGCGGTCTCTCAACATAATGTTCCTAACCATTAGACACTCTAAGAATGAATCACGTGACCAATAATCTTTCAGTGCCGGTTCACTCTTCAAGCCTAGGTATATTACAATGCCTAGGAACGCTTTGAAGGATTTCACTGTGAGTTTCTTCCATTTTGATCCGCCATTTGTCTTGTTTGTAGCTTTCCCAGTAGCACTGAAGACACTCTGACTGGCATATAAGTTTGTCTGCTTCACTATCTCTTCTAGGGTTTCTTTCGGCCAGAAAAGGGAGAAGAAGCTATGAACCTCTGGTTTCCTTCTACAGTAAAAAGAAGTTGGACCAGGTCTGGGTTCAGAGAAATTATTTCGTGGACCACCGAAGTTCCAATCTGCACTCTCCCACTTCGATTCAGCGTACTTCTCTTCGAAAGGCAAATTTTGTATGTCAGAATGGTAGACACCTATCTCACCCAACAAGTCCCCCGCCTCTCCTAACGAAGTAGAGTCTGCATTGTCGGATTCGTAAGGGTCAGCCTCGGGGAAGTCCCTAAAGACTGCCTCCCAGTCTGAGGCTTTCGAATTGTCAAACACGTCTAAGGCCTCGCAGATGCCTCTCACAGGGCTCGAGAATCCGTATCCCACAGTGCGACCCCTCGGAACAAACTGTAGTGAAGGAGGCTGGATGGGAGACATACCTGCAACAGGGTCGGCTGTCGGCACAACGTTTTGCTCCCCTCCTACGGCAGTGTCGCACCTCTTTGGTTTGTATAGCCGCTCGCCCGGGTAGATCCCACATTTCGCAAGAAATTCCTCGGAAAACACATCACTCCCACTGTCGCTTCCTGCTCCCTCCTCGCTCACACTGCCGGAACTATGGTCTTCGCCTGTCTGCCCAAGCAAATTGTCACCTTGTGGCAATGGGGGAATGCCATCATACTCCGCCAGCGCCATCCGAACGCTCAGGTCGATGCAGTTAAGTGCTCGAACATCCACGTATCCCGTAGTCCCAGCAAAATTGACGCGGTATATTTCTTCTCCGATTGCAATGTCGGTGTGCATTGAGTGAATTGACGCCAAGAAGCGCTCAATGTGACTCCACTTTTTTGGCACCCCAACCAATTTGGTGGCTGGCACAAAAACCTCCTTAGGAAATTGCCCTGCTGCATATAAGTCTCGATGGTTTGGGATTTTTGTCCTCACCACTTTCGGGAGTCCATGTGGAGCTTCTGCTGTGTCTCCATCCCCTGCATCAATGGTTGCGTCCGGCACGGCCAAATCTCTCGTCCCACTAGAAGTAGGATGCGCAAAATGGAGAGCTCTTCGCCGGTCCTTATTCTGCAGCAAAGGTGGAGTTCGGCCCAAAATTTCCACTGGTGGGATCGTCCACCCCTCCGGCATAGTCGGTGCTGTGCAAGGCGGTGATTGCATCTCCGGGTGGGAGTTGCACCCCCTCCTGCTTCTCCGCCCCCGGCCCCCACCTCGCCCTCCACGGCTTCCTGCGAACACAGCGTTGCCTCCCATGGAGCGTGGCTGCCTCACAGGGACCCCATCACCCTCAACGTTGGCAATTGTGGGGCCTCTTGTAGGCGCCCTGACCCTCGTCTGCCTCGGCCGACCTTTTTGTTTCTTGAGCCTCGCGTGCTCTGGAGACCCGGCCTCCCAGTCCAAATTCTCCTTGTGTTGTTCCGGAGATGCTTGTCGTTGTGACGTGCAGGGAGGACCCTCTCCGAATTCCGCTAGCCTCCGCACTCTCCTTGTCGCAACAGGCAACCTCGCCACGAGTTTCCCGACGTCCCTCACCATGATCTAAAACCCTAATGTCGGGCTAGAGCCTATCTCTCACAACATCTAGGATTTCTTGCGGAAATTGCTTCTGATCGCACCAACCCAGGAACCCAGCTACGGACCGGTAGAATTTGTGTCTCCACTCTCGAGGAGTCGGATGCTTTGGAAGCTTGCGACTACCCCTCTTTGTCGGAAGAGATCTCAGAAAAACCTTGCTCATACACCCTAAAATCAAAGCAATGGTTTGTGAATTGTGAGTTTGGGTGGCAGCATACGCCTCAATTATACCTGCTTCCAATGCCCGGTGCTCTGGTGGTACAGGCGGCTCCCTTGATCGTTCCATCCCAGCAGCAGCCGCCCAGGCGCACCTCTTGCAGCCCTCACATGTTGCAATGTACTTGGAACAAACAAAAACAAACCAGAAATTGGCAACCACTCGCCACACTCATTTCCTGAACGCTACATGAGAAGGACGCGCAGCAATTCTAAGGATTGTGCAAGAGAGTGGAGCAAGGAATCCAAGACACGAGGGAGGCGTCCAATTTCAAGTTCTGGTGGGAGGCAGGCCAGCTGAACGTGACTCGGATGCGGGTAGGACGCCTACAATAGCCTTCGCGCGTCTCCAACCCGTAGGTCTCCAACCCGCGGTGACAGCACCCGTCCCATCCAACTATCCCGGGATTCGGAGCCTCAGACCCAGCTTGGGACCACATGCAACTCCGATGTTGCAGCCTTCCTAAATTTTTGTAAAATTTCTATTCAAGTTTTTCCAAAATCCAATTATGCCTTTGTATTCCTTGTGTGAGTGAGGGTGACTTTGTAATATATTTTTTTGGCAATTTCGTTTTCGGTCGTTCTACACACAGCCCGCAAACTTTCTTTGAGGACACAATGTGTCCTCATAGTCTTTAAGGGGTTAACAATGAGAACAAAAAATAAATCCCTCATCCTTGGTTGTAGTTTAAATTTAAAAAAACTCTAAAGTCATGAAATTGGAAGGAGGAGGAAATGAAAAAAATAGATAGAAGTTGCAAATTTGGGAAACATTTGAAATCCATGAGCTCCTTCAAATTTGGGCCTTCTTTTCTAAAATTAACAAGAAAAACAAAAAATAAATACTCCTCTTCCTTTGCTTGTAGTTTAAATTAAAAAAAACTCTAAAGTCATGAAATTGGAAGGAGGAAATGAAAAAAATATGTAGAAGTTGCGAATGGGGTAAAAGTCCTTCTTAATACAAAGTTCATGACTATTGGGCTTTGAAATTTATAAAGTACAATATTTGCATTTTTAGAACTTCTTTCACCATTCTCATAGTAACATTCACTAATAAAATAGTATAATTTGAATAAGATTAAAAATTATACACCTTCAATTTCTTTTGAAGTTCTCCATTAATTCTTTTAATTTCATTCCTTCCTCCTAAGATTTAAGGACTTCTAGGATTCTCTAAATCCAAAAAAAATTTACAAGTTGGTCGTTGATTTTTCTCATGTACCTATACAAAAAGATCAATGATATTATATGAGTTGGAATCATTAAGATGTAGCCAATGTTGTATTCTACATTTGATTTAGTGGTTTAATTCTTTAAATTCTTGCAAGAGTTCTAAGTTAACATGCTTCATATTAAGTAATAAAAGAGATTCCAACTTATCGATTAATTTTCTTCATTTATTTTAATTTGAAATGTAATGAATATGACTTTATATGTATTGATCTCATTGAACTATAGCAAACGTTGTATTTAATTCTTTTTGAAATTTTCAATTCTCTAAGTACATGCATGAGTGTTGGATTGATATAAATTTGTAGCCGCCCAAAAGTTACAACTTGGAATTTGATTTTTCTCATGTACTTATACACAAATTCTATGACTTTACAGAATTTGGGTTCATTAATATGTAGCCAAAGTTGTATTTTATTTTTGATTGACGTTTTCAATTTTTTTAATTCTTGCACAAGTTTTATAACAACATGCATCTTAAGTAAATAAAAAAATTCCAACTTGATATTTTAATTTCTTTGTTACTTTCAATATGAATTCTATGACTTTATAGGAATTAGGGCTCATTCAAGTACGACAAAAGTTGTATTTTGGCTAAAAGTTTTTGGATAAATACTTGCGCAAGATTAATGTTCACATATACTATGAGTATATTAAAATTAAACAAGTTGTTGTTGGTAATTTAATTTTTTACATACAAATTCTATATATTTTAATAAGCAAACTTTATTAAAGTACTATAAGAAATACTTCACATCATAATGTATTTGTTACTGGCATTTTAAATTAAGTAGACATTTGCAAGGGTTTCATATGAATATGAATTTCACATTCTTAAGATTTGGAAGTTGCAAAAATTAGTATGATTGAATTCCATGAAATATAGTTTAGTAACTGAAGTTGTAGAAATTTTTGTTCCTTTTTTTAAAATGCATCTATCTTGCAATATACAACCTAAGTTGTTGACAAGTATATATTTAATACTTTTGTTTTTATCCTATGCTTTGATATTTAAAACACATTTTAGGAATAACTCTTATGAAGTTTTACGGGTATTAATTCTTGAAATAATGTGCGGCCGTTTTGCGGTTAATTAATGACAAAGAATTATTTTTTATAGGACAAAAGTGCAATTGGTCATCCTTGCAATTTTTTTAGAAAAGCTGAAAATTATGCACT
Source organism: Pseudisothecium myosuroides (assembly GCA_951799445.1). Taxonomy (NCBI): domain Eukaryota; kingdom Viridiplantae; phylum Streptophyta; class Bryopsida; order Hypnales; family Lembophyllaceae; genus Pseudisothecium; species Pseudisothecium myosuroides. Next base: position 4,042,143 of record OX637297.1, read on the forward strand.
ATACTTTGACTTCCAATGAAATTCTCCATATTCATAAAAGTAGATCAACAATGTTACACAGTACGAGAAGTTATGGATGACTTCTATGGTCATAAACGAGTTGTCACTACAAGAGAAAGGGGTGTTTTAAGTGAGTTTTTAAGTAGTGTCCTAGACACATGATTTTAAGTAATGACCTTTAAGGATATTTTTAGCAAAATTTGGCTTAAAAACATGTGTTTTAAGTCAAATTTTGCTAAAAATATCCTTAAAGGTCATTACTTAAAATCATGTGTCTAGGACACTACTTAAAAACTCACTTAAAACACCCCTTTCTCTTGTAGTGTGTGTAACTCAAAAACACTAATGAGGCCAATTTTTTTCTACTGCATCATAGAGAGTTCTTTTAGTACGACAAAAATGCAAGTAATCTTTCTTCTAGTTGTGTAGTCTAAACTCAAAAGGGAAGAACTTTTAAAGTATTTTAAATTTCAATGAGTGCTTCATGGAATGTTTTCAGTCAATGAATCACACAATAATTGAAGATATGATTACCGTTGTCGTCTCCATTAAGGGTTAGTGAAGGTGAATGATTTCTTTTCCAGCAAATGTTTTTACGCTCAAATGATGCATTTTAAAAATATTTGCAAGTATTCAAGAGGTCCGGGTATCAATACCCGAGGTCTTTGCATGAAAAGGATACGGGTATCAATAGAATCCAAGAACTTATACATTTACGAATCCGGATATCACCAACGTTGGTTCCGGATATCAGCAACATAGGTCCCGGGTATCAGCAACATCCGTCCCAGGTATCAGCATTAGAAGTCGCCTTCCTGGGTATCTGGGAAAAAAGTCAAGCAGCGGGCTAGGGTTCGGTGCACACCACTTTTTTTCCCTCCTTCACTCTGAGCTCCTAGTTTTCTGCAACTCTTTCCTGCAAATTCGTGGTCTTCTCGGTGGTGTGGGAAGTATGGTTCGATTCCTATTTTCTCGTCATTGTGGTTGCTCGTTGCAGCTGTCTAGGAGGCGTTTTTGGAGTGCGTTTTCTTCCGACATTTCAAGGTTCTAGAGCTGCTTTTCAAATCCTCGTAACTGCGAGAGGCTTGGTTGAGGGTTTAGGGATTATGCGCGTCCACGGATTCTTCAGTCGGCGAACGTGAGGTAAGCGCCATCCATTGTAAAAGATTCTTTTGTCTGTATTTCTGGTTTTTGCTTTAGGGTTTGGGTTCTTCGCCTACTTGTTTTGGATGTGAAAGCTGCGTGCTTTAGGATTTACGTTAATGTTGGAGGGTTTGTTGATCCTGCTGTTTTTTGTGTTAGTGCTTTCGAGAACTTTAGATTTAGGATAATTGTATGTGTGGTTTCTTTGATGATTTTTGTTCTTGCGTGAGGTTGTGAGTTTTTGAGCACTGTTTTTGTTTCTATTGCTTTTTAATTTCAGTGTACATCTCTAAGGATGTTTGGGAGAAGGTCTTCGAAAAGATAGCTTTTGGATTGTCCGAATGAAAGGCAGGATTTTGAGGTTCCAAGTCTTTTAGTGTGACATGGTTAAAATGCTTGACTAGTTTTCAGGTACTCTGGAACGTTACTTCAGAGAAACTCATGAGGAAGAAGTTTGAGTATAGGCCTCTTGAGGTTTTTTATCTTTTCTGTGAAGGTGTGCCAGGGGAATGCTGTTAGCTAAAACTAGGGTTTAAGATTGCTTCAATTTTTTTAGGTTTGGATATAGCCTTGGGATTTTATTTGCTTTGTGTCTCTCTTCACAATTTTTCATTTGTGATAGGAGCTTGAATGTTAATTTTTTTTCCCACTCTAAAAGCGAATTGTTAGGTTGCGAGTTGGCACAGCTAGGAGAGCAAATAGTTAGGCTTGGGGGGCCAGTGATTAGCAAGAGCATCTTGTGAGGAGTAGATCAGACAGAAAGGTGGCGAGGGTGTTGCTGTGTATTTGATATGTTCTGGCTATTTGGATTTTGAGGGTTCTTGTTTAGTTTGGGTGTAAAACTTTGGGTTGCAGCTTTCTGGACTTGCAATTGGAAGCGAATAGCGTTTGGAGTGCTGGATTTCATGTATGGTTCAGAATTTCAAGGTTTTAATAGGGTTTGTGCTTTGGGATAGTGGATTTAGGGCTTAGGCACTGGAATGAATGAGGATAATGATGCATGCATTTTGAATTTGTTGAGCTTTTGTGGAATTGTTCTTGGTTTGAATGTGTTGCTCAATTTTTAGTTAGTTTGTCGCTGACTTGTCAAATTGTTTTGTTTTGTGAAGCTACCGGTGCTGCTGCAATGGTATTGAGCTAATTGTGGGTTTCAAAATTATGCAGGACTTCTGAAAACCGAATGCTACAATTTTGTTTGTTGCAAAAACTAAGCTGGGGAGCGGCAAATGAGGAATCACAGAGGAATTCCAAGGAAAGGCTCATTGAAGTGAAGAACCTGAAGCCAATTCTGGTAATAATGGCCAAATTTTAGCATACTATTTTGGATGTCTATTGTTAATTCAGCTTAGAACAAACTGAATGTCTGAAAGCACTACGAGCGACTGTGCATGTTCAATTAGCTTGATGTAAAATCAGCTCGAACGGAGCTGATTATAAAAACACACAAAAAGAATTTGGTAGCATTCAACAAAAATGTAGCGAAGCACTTACTCCGACCAGCTCAAGTCGAGCTGATTTAACAATCCACAAGCCTACAGAAGATCAGCTCAACTTGATCTGAATCGCAAACCGCAAATGATTACAAGAAAGCAAATAAACTCGCGGCTAGTAGTGAATTCCATTAGCTCGAGTCGAGCTAATTTGACAATATACAAGCATACATAAGATTAGCTCGACCCAAGCTGATTGGCACAACACTAATGAGTCCACCGAGGCTATTAAACTCGTGGCTACAGAATAATATTATCAAAAAATAAAATAAAAACATGAATCTAATTGAACTCCCTTAGGAAGTGTGATTAGCAACATAGCATGATAATCCCTTACATTATCTCGATTCGAGCTTACCACCCAAAAAATGAATATAATAGCTCCAGCAAATGAACGTAAACCAAACTCTAGAGCAGAGACAAAAAGGAACTAAAATAAAATAAAAAATCGTCCTAAGTACTCGAAGTACCTCATAGCTTTCCTCACGTATCATCTTGATTCAGCTCGATTCGAGCTCATAACCGAATAAATACAATAGGACAGTTGGGAATAATATCCTCAAAATGACATAGAGAGTAGCCCCTCTAAGAGTCATCTAGTTCGGCTAGACCCACCTTCTCATGATTCCGTGCTCTAAGGAAATGTGCTTCGTCGTGAAGTTTAAAGGGATGGACGCCTTCCTCCCTCTGTCATACAATGAAAGAATAAAAGACGTAGTGTTAGACGTCTCCCCCACCATCAAGGTCCACTGCATTACAACTTAGAACGACCTCCCCCAGACAAGTAGTACAACTTCACGCTGCACTTCAACTCACAAGCCATTCCTTTTTGGATAATCCACTTCATGAAGTTCCTCAAGACAACGTCGTTCCAAGATGAGATTAAAGAACTAGAAGAGAACATTAACGAGAAGTGTTTCTCGAAAGCAAATGGATATCCTTTGACCGGCTGAAGGCTGTGCGCTAAAGGCAGAGCTCTATTCTAGGACTTTGCTGTCTTGAAGGCAAAATTTCAAATTGATCGATGGAGCAAAGTTGTAAGAACTGTCTTCCTCAACGCGGGCAGCCAAGGACCAAGTCAGTTGTCTATAGACAACCAATCCCCTAGAGATTCATCACGACGGGACACACGAAACCAGCAATCAAGGGAAACACCAAACCGTCCACTGATAAAGAGCAATTTGGCGTCCACATCGACGGGGGTTCCAACCGAGAAAACTGGAGAGTATTTGGGTTTAGACAAAGTAAGCGTCAACATGAGTGAAATCCCGGAGTTGCTGAAGACAAACTGGAACCTGGACTACAAAGAGTCAAATGAGGCGTACAAGAAGTTCTGGAAAACCTTTGCAGATTTTTCAGAACTTATGAAATCCAGCGCTCCAAAGCCGGTCCTCTAACTTACTCACATTCTTGCTATAGAGAATGTCGTAGAACAAGGAAGCACAACTACTCATGAAAGTGTTCAAAATGGTTAAAACACCATTCAAGTGACTCGTGCATCATTCCCAAAGGATGTAGTTTGTAATTCCTAGAAATAACCGAAACGGGATGCAAAAAACAACCCAAGTAAACAGATACCGGGTGCTAGATTGGAAACTACTTCAAAACACTATTATTCTCTAACATAATCTTTCTTTCGTACCTCAGTGTTATCGAATTCTCTACAAACAAAAAGGAGTGTCATAATCCTGTGCCTCTCCTTGTATGAAACAAAAAACCAATAACCCAACTGGACGGATGCGGAATTGGAAGGAGTGTCATAATCTTGTGCCTTTTCCAAATGCACTTCCGGATCTAGTAACTTAAGTAACCAGTATTAGAAGTTTAGCCTCTATATCAAAGGGGTCCGCTCTTGGAATTTTAGAAGGATGCATTGAATCCTACCTTCCTATAGATTAAAGTGAATGAAGTTCCACTAAAAGAAAAATAACAAAAGACAAAAGAAAAATAGGATTCAAGTTTTTCCTCACAACTAATCCGGAGGTTAATTCATACTAGTAGGTCATTCAGCTTATCCCTACAATCCCCACATTACTACAACAACAGCTCTTATCCAAACCAAGTTCCTAGGTGGAATTTAGTAACCGGGTAACTAGACAACCTTGACTACTTGCCTATTACTCACTTCCAATTATAGCAGGACCTCATCAACACTTCGATCAGTATGCGCCCACCTCCTTGCAGAACACACCCAACCTAGGAGCGGCTATCCCACACAGAAGTTCACAAGTAACAACACTCAGTCAGACTTCACTCCTAATATCCTCAATTTTCCAACCAACTTCCTGCAATGCCCGGAAGTGGATCCAATAGAATCTGGGGGCTACTCTCTCTTCCTAATTCAACAAACCCAACTACTCGCACTTAACAACGGTTCTAGCATTGTGGGCATACCAATACAGTGCCAAACTTTTCAGACCAGCACACATGAAGTGAAAATTATATATTTGCATAAAGAAGAAAGACAAAAGCATAAAAACACACGAGGCATCAATCCAACTTTTACCCCTAAATACTAATGCCCAAAGAACCCTAAAAGCTCCCAAGGAATCCAACTACCAATTAGAGAATGATACATTTCATTCTCTTGATCCAAAACACATAGTCTTCCTAACATGCAGCTAATTATGCAAAAAGTGAGTCTCAATTCCGGAAATCCAGTTCCGGGAACTCCAATTCCTCTCAAAAAGCAACTTGTAACTACTACTTCCTAGATAAGAAAACTTGGGTACCTCTGCCTAACTACTACTTTCTAGATTAGAAAACTTAGATACTTCTGCCTAACTACTACTTCCTTAAACTAACTAAAGCTAAGTCTTAAGTCTTCTTCAGCCGTTTGGGAGCCACTTCCGCTTGCTTAGGTGCCCCCTTTCTAATTGTTTGTTTCCAATTGCTTGAGGGTTTGGTGACAAGTGTCACCTTACTTTTACTTGTAACTTGAGTCTTCCCTTTTACTTTTCTAGTCGGCGGAGACTCCGATTCTGGTTCTGAGTCTTCGTTTGATTCAGCTATGCTTTCTTCGTTCTTGGATGTCTCGGGCGACTCTTCTTCCTCAGATTTGAGCTCGATGGGTGGAGTTGCTCTCTTGCACATTTCATGGTTGTCTTCCGCTTCACCGTGCTTGTGGTCTTTGTGGAAGGACCGGAAACTTTACTCTTCGGGGTCTCCACGCCTTCCTCTCTAGTCTTCTGGAGACTTTGGGTTTGGGATCCGGGTGTTGATAGTTTTTTGGTCCCAAAATCAACCAAGTTGCTGGGGCGGGTAGATTGAGGGGTCTTGTCCTTCAATCCGCTCTTGGCCGTCCGCTGAGCAAAACTAAGCAAAGAAAATAGGGAAACTGTCTTTGAAAGAATTGCTTCCGCTGACCGGCCCGTTCCCTTGGCCGTTTTCGGTTTTGGGACTACCTCCTTTATGATCATCCTCATCTCGGCCAACGTAACCTCCATCTTCTTTGTATAATCCACCAGGACTGACACAATTTTTGGTCCTAACTGAGAACCCTCCTTAAGAACCCCGGCCTCAAACAACTTGGCCTTGTTTACTACGTCACCTGGATTCCTGATAAAGTTCTCGATCCGGGTAAGAGTTTCAATCGACTCAACTGAAAATTTCCTCTCCCTAATAGCCTCGTCAGACTTCTCTTTTAGCTTGGTCTGGAGGACTTTCACTTGACCGGACAATTCCTCTACCTAGTCCTCTAACTTACTCTCATCCTTGCCATGAAGAAGAATCTCCACTTCTATATAGAGGTCAACTGGCTTTTCTACCTCCATCACCTTGCAAACTTTCTGGGTCACTTTTCTCTCCCTAGAAATGCGATCTTGGAATTTCTTAAGTCCCTCTATGACCTCCTCTACAGGATCGTCCTTCTCCTCAAGTGCCCAAACATGATCCTTCATTCCTGACCCCTCAGCTAATCCCTTTCCTTTCACTCGGGGGGCTTCCTTCTCTTTCTCTGGATCTAAAGATCCCTCTCCCTCTCCCTCTCCCTCTCCCTCTTTAATAGTGTCCGATTCCAATTCGGACTAATTTCATACTGGAGCATAACTTCTGCAGCCCTATATGCTGACCTCTCCCTATCTTTCAGCAAGTCTAAAGAATGGTAGAGATGGAAGAAAAAAGGTCCCAGGCCGGAAGGTTTTCACTTTCCGGCCACCGCACACATTTTGGCCATTACGTCTCGGATCACTATCCCCCAATTCACTTTCCTATCTCCAGATAGTGCACCAAAAAGCATATTGGCTAGAGTGACGTTGATCTAGGTTGGTCTTTCCGGAGCTAGGATCGGGACCAGAAATTCTAAGACCCTCCTATGCCTCAAGTTTTCACAATCCGTGACTGCATATCCATCCTTAGGGTTCAATGGATTGGAGAACTTACCATTCCCATACTTGTTCGTCCAAAAAACTCATCCTTTGCCTTCCTTGGGTAAGTTGTAAACTGTCCCCCACATTTTCGGTGTCCACTCGGATGGCTGCGCCCTCACGGTCCGCTCCCACTCGCTGGACTGATCCGCCATCAGCTCTCCAACCATCCCCTCGTCCTTCAGGTTCCAGGGAAGCCGTAGAAACCCTAGGCAACCGATTTGGTGCAGATCCTCCTTCAAGTGCACCTGCTCCTTCTGGCTCTTCGGCAGTCCGAGAACTATTGACCGGAGAGTAACCGCATGCGGCTCCTCCGAAACTTCTGTCTTCACCATCTCTCCAGGTGCGCTCAGATGTAATCCTCAAACAATTACTCTCTCTAGTCTATAAAATATAATTAGAAGAAGAAGTTGGGAGAAAGATAGGATTAAGCGAAAATCTCTAAAATTCCATCTTGGCCACTAGTATTGTAGATTAGGAAATAATTGACATAGGATAGAAGATAGGAAGCTCAAGAGTCAATTATTGGTTGGACATTCAAAATATTACAAATATTATCCTACCAAGAGTCAACTATAGGATTACAATAATTGAATTGAAATAGTAGTGAAGTAAAAGAAGAGAAAAAATGAAAAGATGAAGTAGTATAGTGGGTTCCGCATTTGTATTACTAGACCTTTTTTAAGCCATGGGCAAAATTATCCAACGATCTTGGAACATGGAGAATGATGGGGAATTTGAAGTTGTGATGAACCTGATACTAAATGCGCCCCAAATCAAGGTAAGAGCCTAATTCCTCCTATTTCATTTTTACCCTTTAAAATCCGCATTTATACCAACTAGCCGAACTAGAAGTCTAAGTCAGAGCGTCTAAAGCTTATCTTCTCTCAAGTTTAGGGTCATAAGCTTGTAGAATAGGTCTAGAGGGTTCCAAAAACATAAAATACATAAGATTTGGAGTTAGTATGAAGAAGATATAGTTGGATGAAGTTTGATAATTAGATAGGATGAAAAACATTTAGGAGTGACTAAAAGGAGCAAGATTAGAAAATTAGGGAGTAGAAATATATTGAAACTCAAAAGTGAAATTAGATATTAGTTTTAGAATTTAGGTTAGTAGTAATTAGTGGATGAAGTTTTAAACACCAATTGGTAGTCAACCTTCATCCATCAACAACTCCTAGTAGGAAGGTCCAATTAGTAAGTGTCTTAGCATTTTAGAAAGCTAGAATTATGAGCTACAAGGAAAAGTTAACAAAAATCTTAAAATAGTAAATTGCTCAGAGTAGCACAGAACCACTTAAGTAAAATAAGGATAAAACAACTAATCGGAAAGGGAATCAAAGAGGGAAATTAGACTTAGAAATGGGTAGAAGGAACTTAGTGGAATTCAAAACTAGTTTAACTTTAGGAAAACACTTAATCATCTAGGAGCAAACAATGGATGAACTTTGGATTAGGATATGGATGAAGTAGGACAAAAATCACTCATTCAAGTCCAAACTTAGAACCTAGGTAGAAGTTGGTAGTCTAAAGTCAAATTCCAAAACTAAAAATAAATTGGACTAAGGAAGAGGTTTAAAATCATGGATGCAGTTTATATAGACTTATAGAGGTTGAACCTTCATCGGTCCATAACTTTTGCTAGGAAGGTCGTATGATGTCAAGTTTTATATTTTTAGAAATGGCATGAAATTCTATTTCACTTTATGTGGCTAAATTTAGAATGTCTCAACCTTCATTCAAAAACCACAGCGGCTTAATTAGTAGGACAAATATCGCAAATTGAGTTAGTTTTCTTGTTTTTTCTTGTTTTTTCTTGCAAATTGTGTATGTTTAGGAGTTAGGAAAGATCCATTGCTTGGAAAGTACAATGGATTGACCCGAGGCACCCATAGGACAAAATTGAACCCAAAACATCAAGAGCCTGATTGTGGTCACTTATTTACCAAGGGTGGGTAAATAAGCGCTCATAAGGTACAAACAAGGACTTGTTTCTTAAGAATTTGGATAACTTGTTCAATGGCTTCCAGGGTAGATTCACTTGCAGAATATAATCATCGTGCACAATAGTCCAAATAAACACATTCTCAACAGGGCAGAGAATGTCATTCTTTCAGAACCATGGTCAAATAAGGGAAATGGTTCAAAAGACACGTCTGTCTTGGATGTCCTATTGCCCTGGTTTCAGGGCCTTTACGTTGTTCGTGAGCGAGGACTTAAGGCTTTTTGAGGAAATGCACCTTGTAGAATTGGACACTGGATGCTTTGCAATGAACGGAACCATTGAAAGTACAACAAGCTGATGGAGGTCATTTGAACGTTGCTTAGTATTTGTTAGAATTAAACTAAGGGATTTGTAGCTCAAGAGGAATGGAGCTGATGGATATTTAGGTTGTCAATGTTGGCATTTTTTTGCACTTCTCACATTGAGTTGACCTGATTCTCACATTTTGGAAGTGCTCGTCGGATTGTTTTTTTTAAATTCAACATATAAACAAATATTTTATGGTTTGGAGTGGTGAATTGTGTGCTAGCTTGGATTTAGCTGGGATCGAGCTGTTTTGTTTGTTGTTTTTGCCTTCGTGATTTCTGCAAGTACGAATGGGTAGTGTTTGTAGTTGCCAATAATATTGCTTGTGCTTTGTAAATATGTTCTAAATGATTTTTGTTTATAGAGTATGGGAACCTTGACTTCACATGATGAAGATGGCCACTTGCCATGCACTATGTTGGTGGATTTATATCGCAGCACAGAGTAAGCAATTTCCCTATTATACTTCCTAAAACCACTCTAAAGCATAACAAAATGACTCTAAAGATCGAACCCACGAGATTCTGTGAAGTGTCTAGCTCTATTACAAACTTAAGCTCAGTCAGTATCCAAATTCCTCTTTCCGGTCCTACTTCTACAACCGGAAACACCAAAACACCAAAAACTACGACCAGACCTCTCTCTATCTCTTTCGGTCTATTCAGCTATCTAGTCCTGTAAAACTACCACAATCCAGGATCTTCTTACTTCCAATCCCGGTACTTCTCTGGACCAATCCGGTCCGGTCCGCTCACTTGTACTCTTACTCCAATCCGGTTTGATTTAGCCTCTGTTTCACCATTAGAGGGTTCGCCTCTTGCATTTGAAAGTGGTAGGCCCACCACTCCTTTCGTAACTTATAGTGACTGAAAACTCACTGTCTTACCCCCTAATCTCCTAAGGTACTCTGGATCCGGTTTGATCTCTTACAGCCACCCGGATAGCAATCCGGATTGCAGGTCATACAAAGACCCCCCGTACGACCCTCTCATACTACAACGAACTTGACGCCAAGTTCCCTCCGTGCAAAGTTAGGTGGTTATAAGTACATTCGTCTGTTCCAACATCAACTAAAGTTCTTCCGTTTACCAACTAGGACAGCGAGACCTCACAAGAGATTGGACACTCAACCGGATTTCCCATCCCGGAGCTCTAGCGCGACTAAGGAATCCCTCCCTATCCACCTAGCCTAACAATGGCTTTCTCACCCGGAATCCTGAACCTTAGAAGTGCTGAGGAACTGAAATCTACTCCCAACTCTTTCAATACCCACTCACTTGCACATGAAATCAAAAACAGTAACACCAAAGGAAGAAATCACTCCCAAAAAAACTTGCGCCCTTCTAACTCCTCACCATACAACTCTGCCACGCTCGGGAAAGATGCACAACAAGAAACAAATAAAATATGCAAGAAGATTCAGATGAAAAGACTCCCAGCCTCCTCCGCAGGGACTAGCTTATATACATTTTAAAATACAAAGTCAACAAAAAGGGCCCCAGAAGTCCGCACGGAACTTTCGGTCCCATTTGATCCGGTCAGACCGGATAAACATCCGATCCGAACCAGACAGACCGGATCAACATCCAGTCTAGTCCATCCTAACATATTTTTACAAAACTAAATCCTTCCTATTCTACCATTTCCTAACCTACTCCTTGATCTGCTTCTGGGTTCACACTCTAGTCTATACCTTGGTCCATACTCTGATCCAGAACTTGATCTAAACCCTGATCCGGGGCTTGATCCATATTTTGATCTAGACCCTGGTTCAATGTAGGACTCTTGGGCTCCTTTCCCAATTGATTGAAAACTTCCACCAAGTTCCAGTTCTGCTCCCCGTGTTCACGTTTAGGGACATCAGACCCCCACGACAAATCTAAATTAATGGGTGCCGTGAGTTTCCGTCCACTCTTCTTCGACTAGGGAGTCCAATCCTTACCCTCCCTTTGGCCGCCACCAACTGGAAAAGATTCTGGTAGCGAGAGTTTTGAAAGATGGATCTTCCTAAAAAACACGGATCCGGTCAGCTTCTGGTTGCTCACCTCCATCCGGTTTGCCGCATCTTGTGCTTCCACCATCACTGTTTCTACCTGCTCGGTGAAGTCAGACAGGATCCGAACCATCCAGGTTCCGGATAGCTTCTTATCCTTGAGCACCCCCTCGTCAAATAACTTCACCTTGGCGACGGCTTCTCCGGTTTCTCCAAAAGTGGCCTTCACCCGCTCCGCTACTTTCCGAGTTTCTTCCGCCATCTCTTTAGTGGCGGTTACGTCCTCTTTGAAGGCGAAAAGTTCTGCCTTCAACGAATCGACTTCCTCCTGAAGTCGGCAAATCTCTGCTTCTTGCCTCCGGATCTCATCCGGACTGGAGATGTATTCTGCCACTACTGCCGGAAGTTTGCTGCACACTAGCGCAGTGTTTTTTTTTTAGGCCTTATGAGGCCCAAATGCCTCAAAAAAAAATGGACTGCATCAAGCCTATAGGAAAAATTTGAAGAAAAATTGGATGATAATGCCAAATTGCTCCAATTTTTTTTTTTAATTTGGATGAAATTGCCAATTTTAAATGAAACTCATCCAAATATGTGGATGAAAAGATAGTTCTATCCAAAATATAGATGAATACTAAAATATTTGGCTACATCATTTTCTCGTATATTGCCACTTCAGCACTTCTCTAAAAACCAAAAAAAAAACCCTGCACTGGCGCATTCACCAATTCTCCAATCTGGGCCAGAATCATTTTCTTGATCTCCCAATCCGCTTGCACGCTGCAGAGGATGGTGATCAACTTGTTGAACGGATCATTTGGATCCGTTTCGAAGAAAACCATCCCCTCAACTTCTGGTCCCTTCCCTGGAGCGGATGTTTCACCCGAGGGTGTTCCTCTTCCGTGAGGAGGCGTCGTCTTCTGCCGCTTGTTCAGCGGCTTGTGTAGCTCCTCCTCTTCTTCTTCCTCTCCATCGGAACCGGATTTGTCTTCCTGCTCGTCATCCGTTTCCGATTCCCTATACTTCAGGAGCACCTCTTGAGTCTTCCACTTCTTCTCCTCCGTATCAGTGAGAAGTTGGTGGTGTTTGTAGAAATGGAAGATATAGGGACACAGAGGTGTGGCCCTACTCCTCCCAATCTTGGTAACCAAATGGGCCACTAGATCGGAAAAGATCTGGGCCCAGTCCACTTTCCATTCCCCGCTCAGGGCTCCGAAAATCAGGTTACCGAGGGCTATCGTCACCCTCGTCGGCTTCTCTGGGTGGATGATCGGAACCAAAAACTGGAGAATAAGTTGCGATGCCAGTCGTCTAAACAATCCAAGACTGCATGTCCGTCCTTCGAGTCTACGGCACTCCGAAACTTCCTTTGGATGTATTCGTCCTTCCGGCTGGCCATTCCTAAACCTCCCACCCGGAAGTTGTATACTGACCTCCACATTTCTTCCGTCCACGTGCCTGGAAGTCCACGAATGGTATTGTCGAATTGATTCGACAATTTTCCTAACAGCTCCCTCACCATCCGTTCCTCTCTAAATCCCCAGGGTTTATCTAACAACCCTTGACAACCCATCGCAGCGAGATCCTCCATGAGGTTGGCCTGCTCCTTCTCCGTGGAGGGAATGACTAGAATCACCTTCCGGAGCTTGACTACTGCTGCAGAGGAGCTGGATGGTCCTATTCTACACTTGCGGAGCTGAGGCATGGACACCAGCTGTGCTAACCGGATCCTCTCCGAGACTACCTTACTCTCTCCTAGCCGCACGTCCCGTTCCTCACCTTCTCTCTTCCGATCTCAATCAAAAAATTACTAACCTTGCAGTACACACTAACGCACTGCGCACGCCTATTCACTAACACACTAACACGCTCACACACTCTCACAAAAACAGAAAACCAAAGCGTTGGGGAAGAGAGCTAAGTACGCGCAGAGAAACGCCTTCAACAAACAAAGTTTGAAAAAGAGTGGCAACTGGACTGGTCAGCCTTTTTATAGTCTGATATGTCATCATGACCAAATCTGTTCCTGACCTAATCCGTTCCTAATCTGATCCGTTCCAACCCTAATCCGAGTTAGCTTCCGATCGAATCCGGATTGTCCACTATTTTTGTTCCGTAGCTCATTTTTAGTTTTTCGTTACCTCCTACTCGAATCCGGATCCCTGGTTACGGTTTCCGTTCCAAGTTTTAGGTAACTTAGAAAAACCAAAAATTCACATTGCGACAATTCAATATTGGACCATGGGCAATACAAAATCTCCATTAGAAAAACTTTCTCTGCTCGACAGCTACAACAAACTCAACTATAGACTTCTCATCCACCCCCTTGAAAGATGGAGTGGTCAACTACCCGCCAAGTGGAGTTCTGTGTTAACCGGCCTCCTGTTTCCTTTCTATTCCAAGTACCCAGGGCCCCTTGGCTTTGTGTCTATGGCCGACTGTCTTGGACAAGGGGACACAAAGAAGGCTTTACGAGGATACTACAGATCCATTACCCCCGTCGATGACGATGTCTACAATCCCGGTTGGATCCTCTACCATACAAAGTAGAGCTCTTTATCGTCGAAGGGTGCTTCCATGTCGAAGTGTCTTGTCTGGAGGTGTTGGGAAGTTTAAGGCACCTCATAGAATACAACCAAGTAGATGCGTTCCTCTAGTGCACAATATGTAGGACTGAAAGTTCCTTGAATTGCAGAGGCTCAAACAAACGGGAGTAAAAGGGAACTAATATTGGATACAATTGGGGACCATAGATTTTGAAGGCAAGGGAGATACAAAAGAGTAAATTGCACTTGTAGAGTCTATTCATATTGTAGATTGAGTGTCTATAGGTACATACATGATAGCATTCTGTAGATATTATATAGAACTTAATGCTAGAGTGAATCACACTCATGGCAGTTATATACATTACTCTGGTCTTCTATGGATTAAAAGAGAATTACCTTGTAGTTTTGTATCGGTGCACCAAAATTTATTATAAATAGATGACCTTTTTATCATGAATGTGGGCCTCTTGTCTATATATTTTGATGTCATTCACTCTTGTTGGTATTCCTCTCTTCTCTTTTGCTAGTTTTTAGATGTTTTGGTCCATTTTTCCTCTGAAATTTAGCCTTTCCAGCTTCCTTTTCATTGGAAAACTCTCATTTTATTGAATATAATATTACAAGGTACAAATCACATCCATGTACCCTGAGGTGCCTAGCAACAATATCCACTCTCTTCAGTCGACCTCCTCTATAGTGTGAGCATGCACAAAGATCCTCAAATAAGCCCAAGCAATTTGCTATATGTTGCTCTATGCGGAAAGCTGCAAACGCTCATTAGCGCATCTTTGAAACCACTAAGAGTGTGCAAAGAACTATTGCATGGATGCTGGAACAATATAATTGTGCTATAAAGACCTTGTCCTTCAACTCAAAGAAGAGGCTAAAATACCTTGCAAAAAACATGGAATTTGTGAACAACAAAAAATATTTGCATTCTTCCATTTCTGCTAGCCATACCAAAGGTAGACCACTTTAAAGTGACCCGTACTATAATCACAACCGCCAGCTAAATGTCTCAAACTTATCCCTTGTTGACGTGGTTTGCCAAACAAATCTCTCTACAATTTATTGGGTGTGCTTAGACTAGGAAGTGACTTCACGTTTCCTACAAGTTTACATACAAAACATACAAAACAAAAAAGCAAAGTTCATATACAACAATAATAGCAATGCATAAGTAGATAGTGTAATCAATAAGCAGAACTTTCACAACAATACTATAGAAACAGAAACTCAATACGCACTCTGCTTTGTGAATCATGTGTTACAGAATGGAACTCTAGACGCATTCCAACAGAGCCAACTACTGTACGTTCTCATATGTCTGAAACAATGCATCACTTTTCCACAACAAATAAACAA
The DNA here is from genome assembly GCA_951799445.1 of Pseudisothecium myosuroides. Taxonomy (NCBI): domain Eukaryota; kingdom Viridiplantae; phylum Streptophyta; class Bryopsida; order Hypnales; family Lembophyllaceae; genus Pseudisothecium; species Pseudisothecium myosuroides. The sequence goes on from OX637297.1 coordinate 4,057,361, forward strand.
AATCACTAAAAGCGATCTTCCACTTAAGTATTCCTTGTAAGACACCATTTAAAAATGACCAAGCAAGACCTAGGATTGTAGCAACGTCTTATAAGAATTCTCACTTGCTGCATTTTTTGAATTCCTCTTGTCATTCCAAGGATGTCCAAGAGCATCTTACCAGAACAATTGACCAAACCTACACACCGTCATGGAGTCAGAAATTAACCTTTTCAAACAAGAAAGATGCTATGAATCTCATCTAACATTATTTGGTGCTTAATAGTGGCGACTGGAAACACTTGAACAGTGGAAGTAACTGTGAGAGGTTTCACTCCCTAGGACAATCAACTAAATGTGACTCATCTTTGGCACTCAATTCACTAGTAGAAAATTCAATGACCAAATTAACAAAAATTCAATACAAAAGTGTTGAATTTTTTTGTTGATTTGGACAAGTTAATTTGGGCAAAAAAGTGTTGATTTTTGAATAGAAAAGTTTTGATTTTTTTGTTAATTTGGTCACTCAAAATATTTGATAAATTTTTAATTTTAAAAAAAATCAAATTTTGACCAATCAAAAAATGATACGTGGCACTTACCACGTCATCCTAAAAGGCCACCTAGGCACCCTACCACATGGGCATGCCACCTAGGCAACTACCACACAAGCAAGGGGTTGCCGATGGGGTTCAAACCTTGCACCCCTTGCTTGTGGTGCAAGGCCCTCAACCAATGCACCATGCATTCACTTGCATGCACATGTGGGAGTCCCGAATTTATTTAACTAGTTCTTGCTTTTTTATATTTGAATTATGAACTCAGCAGATTTCAGAGGTCATTTGAGCATAGTAAAACACCTTCTTTCGAAAAAATTTGAACTAACAAAAGTTGCACAATCAAGCTAAATTTCACCTCCAAAAATCCGTTTGCGATTTCAAATCTTCAATCAAAAGTTATGAACAAAATTCAGAGAGGATGTTTGAAAATCTTTAAAATGTCCATTTCAACCCCTCTTTGAACTTTGTTAATAACTTTTGATTGGAGACTCAAAATTGCAAACGGATTTTTGAAGGTGCAAGTTAGCTTGACTGTGCGACTTTTGTCAGTTCAAAAATTTTCGAAAAAGGTGTTTTACTATGCTTAAATGAGCTCTGAAGTCTTCTGAATTTATGAAACACCAAATTTTAAATGATTAAGTTCATAAAATGAAATTCCATTGTATATAGAATTGCAGCCCCCATAATTTATACATTGCCCAAATTATGAAAACTCATTTCAAACTCTCATAAGCCAAAATGAACAAAAAAAGTGTTCATTTCTTTGTTGATTTGGACATTGCACTATTCAAATCAACAAAATTCTGTAATCATTTTGTTAGCTTGTGCCAAAATCAACTAAAAAATGTAAAAACAGACAATACAGTATCCACTTCAACAAAAATTTGTTGATGTTTTGTTGATTAGGTCACTGTTTTTCTACTAGTGATTTAAATGCTTTCTAGTATTTGAAGCCCTTCAAGAACACCAATTAGCATAAGATGCACCAAAATCAAACAACCTCAAAAACTTAACTACAATTGGCCAAAGCTTCATAGACTATCAAGAATAAAAAAATTGACTCATGACAAGGGAATGTATCTTGAGAGAGGGACTCAAAAAAGACTCAAGTGACATCAAGCTTGCATGAAAACCAAGGGCAAATCTAATCCTCAACATATTCAAACAACCACCACCTTCAGAGTTGAACTATGGTCAGATATTATAGTTCAAATGAAGAATATGCAATCCAACAAATTGCTAAATTGTTACATCAAGATAGCAGATATAAAAACAAGTGCACATTGATTGACTAATATGACTGTCTCTCGTGCTCTTGCGATCCGTAGATTCACAAACCTTACATAGTAGCACTTTCACTTACTCGAAAGTGACCAGCACAAAATTTTCAAGATAAAGATTTGTGCGAATGAGGGTCAGCTCATGTATATCTGCAAGCAATAGCGCAACTCATTCATGAAAGACTCTATATATAAGAAACCCGCGTTTTAGGTGACGTTAGCATAATTTTAGGAGACGGATTTTTGTGGACGTCCAATAAAACAACTTGTGTTTTTATGTCCACAAAAATCCGTCTCCTAAAATTATGCTAACGTCACCTAAAATGCGGGTTTTTTATATCTAGATAAGCATAATTCATAAGCTCATAATCTCACCTTAGAAAATACTCTAGCAAGTTCAAAGCTCTAACAAGCTTTAGTAATCATGCTTGATTACTACATTGTAGAATCCTATCCTATTCAAATATGAAAAAGCAATTAAATCAATGAGGGGATACATAAATCTAGTGTTAGTTCACTATAAGAAACCCCTGTTTTAGGTGATGAGCCCTAATTTTTTATGACAGATTTTAGGTGATATCAATGTTGACAACCCCAAAATTTTATGTCAACAAAAATGTACAATGTAACATCAATATTGACAATCCAATGTTTTAATGTCAACATTGATGTTACGTTGGACATTTTTGTTGACATAAATTTTTTGGATTGTCAACATTGACATCACCTAAAATCTGTCATAAAAAATTAGGGTTTGTCATCTGAAACGGGGATTTCTTATAGTAGTTATTGTTTTGACCAAACATGAATTCATCCACAAGCGGATTCATGTGATAGTGCAACACTGACAACACTATGGATTAACTTAATCTTTTATAAACAAAGATGATTTCTTGCCAATCATCTAAATAAATTATGGTTCAAATAGGGTGAATTGACTCAAAGTTATATGAAAGAGGAAGATGCATTGACCTTGGGAAATATTAAACGATGAGAAAAACTAAAAACGTGAATCATAGGCTACAAACTCCATAAGTTGGTGTCCAAGTCCAACTAAAAACGAAGAAGATCAGCAGCAAATGCTCTGTAATCCGTGTTTTGAAGAAAATTGTATAGACTTGGCTCCAACTTGTTGTGCACTTGCATAGTTATCTAGTATAGAAAAGACGAAGAAAATTATTTTACATACTTAACAAGAAAATCAGGGAATGAAGCCATCAAAACTTACAATAACATTGAACATTGAGGATTATACTAAGTTGACAGAAATCGTTGATTACAATACAATGCACAGTATAAATTAGAAAAGAAAGTCATATCACATCCAAAAATAAATAAATCACTTTCTACTTAAGAATTCAAAATTCAACAAAAGCATACCTGATTAATGAATTTGCACTTGCAGATCCTCTTATAAAGTGATGTTGTCTTTGTCTTCACAAATATGTGCAGAACTTCTTCTTAGCTTGTTAAGGAATTAGGCCTTGATAGTTTACAAGAGACATGAGCACATCTTTATGCGAGCCAATGATCTTGTCAATTGAAGTCAAGCTAAGTTAAATTAAGCTTACTGACTTGTAAGAACCAGTCTTGCAATGACTGCATCAATGCAATCACACGAATGGTTTTTATTTTTGCTTTTGTTTTAATTTTTGGAAAAGTAGACAGCTATTTCCTCAGTGCTCAGGTGACACTTGGGTAATAGGTAGGTGATATATGTATCAACACTAGTAGAAAACGCAGGAATTTTGACAAAATTCTGTTGATTTGGTCGCAAAATTAACAGATTTTTGTTGAAATCAACAGAAAATTGACCAGGACAATGCGACCAAATCAATATAATTCTGTCAAAATTCCTGCGTTTTCTACTAGTGCAAAACTAGAAGATACCTAGGTAAAATTTGTCTTTTGATCTTAAAATACAAGAATAATCTAGCTATTTTGATTAGAGAAAATAAAAATTTCCTTTACAAAAAACTAGCCAACATCTTTTGGCTTTAGCCAATTGGAAAAAACTATGCATAAAAAGGGTTATAGTAGGGTGTGCAACTAGTTGTTCCAACTCAACTTGACTTGCAGATTGTTCTGACAATGCAAGTTGCCTGTTCTCACAACTAAGTTTGTAATGTACTAATGATTGTTGAAATGGATTTGTGCTTCTAATCCGTAGTCTAAGCTACTAGGACTTTTGAAAATGCGGATTTTAAACTTCTGATCCTACAAAAATATAGGTCCTTGGAAGTCGGTTTTGCAAGCTTTTGTATGTATGATTCAAATATTGCACTTGACTCACTAACTTAGCTCGCTTGCATCCCACCATGGATTGAGAAAAGGTCCCATTTTGAATTCCTCAAGTGTGCCGCTGTTATGATCAACATGGCTATTTGGAAGAGTGGAAACTAAGTTATAGTAAGTTGTTTGGTGTCAATTTGTTTCATGGATTAGCATCTTTCACTTCTATAGTGGTAAGGTATGGATACAAATGCTTTTCCGCTTTGAAAGCATGAAGAAGAAACCTTCTCTACTAACTCAACGGCCAAAGAGAGGAGATTCAGAAAGTGACCATGCATTTTTTAGAAGTTGAAAAGAAAAAAAAAAATTCTTTTGAGAAAGTACCAAGATTGTAATCAATATATTTCTAGATCTTTTGGATTCCAAAATACTTTTTCAACTTGGCAACTTCATCCACATTTTAAATAGAAATGGAAAATTTTGAAGAAAAAAGACTACAAGTTTTTATTTGGCAAAAAGTAGAGATACCTTGAGACCTACTGATTGTAAATCAAGTGCCAATCACGTCAAGAGATGTGTGTGTTTTAAGTAGGAGAAATCAGTAAGGAATTGCTTAAATTCCTTTTTTAGAGCTGGAAGGTCGTATTGGATAGAAGAAATCAGTAGTCTGAAGTGAAGACTGCTCATTGGTCATAGAAACTTTGCAAAACAACACATTTTCAGTCACTAGTGCTACCTGGTCTCTTCAAGTATACTCGGGTAGTAAAAACGGAAAGAATTTTGCAATGGAGTTCATCTTTTTCTTCAAGGAGGCGCCTAGGGTTTGTGTCGGAGACGGTCTTCAAGGGGGCGGCTGCAACACTAGGGTTGTCCAGTCTGAATTCTTGCGTTGGTGTGCAAATCACCATGCCATGGCCACCATGGTGTGCTTTTGCTTCTCTACTCCTTTCCTCTCTCATTTCTCTCCCATTGTCCTCTCTTCCACAGCAATTCTACCAGTAACATCATTTCTTGCGCCCAAGTGCACTCACTCTTTATTCTCCTTCCATCACAATTTTCCAACCTTGTCCTTCCTATTGTAATTCTTCTCATGGCTTTCTTCTGTTGATCACGTAGTCTAGCAACAACTTCCTTGGTTGCAGAAGTCAAAAAGCTATCGGCAAGTTGGAGTCCCTGTTCTATACGAATTCATGTGCGTAGAACCCCAATTTCTAACCTTAAAACATTGAGTGTTGGTGGAATTCACAAATTCTGCATTGGTTTTGTTTAATTGTGATGGTTTATTCAAGCATTCCGCAAGAGAAGATTGAGCGGCCAACAAGGTTGCCAAAGGGGTTGCGTGCAATTGGAAATAACCTTAGATGTCTAGAATGTAAAACAAAAGTGGGTTGTGGAGTGAGCAATGTGTGCAGGATTCGGATTGGATGTGGATGTGGATTTGGTCATGGAAAGTTAGGTTATCATTGTCAAAGTGCATTGTTTAGGTATGAACATCGAGCTTTTCAGCATTTGTTTTTTTTCTTGAAGAGATCTAGGCTATGTATGTTCTGTAAGTCTTTCCTATATTTGAATTGTAGACATGTCATTGACTTTATTCTTGAATTCAGACCAAGAAACTGAACAATCACATTTTTGTGACTCAATGCTCTTCAAGAATCAAATATATGTAACTATGAGGAATTGAAGCATGCAATTTCTACACTACAGGAAACTGAAAGGTGCCCAAAATTTTCTCATTCTCTAACTTCTAGTAGTTGAGTGACCTCTAAGAGTTTTGCTCTTTCATATGTGATCTAAATTGACTTAATACTTTTTCCTTTAGCTTCAGGAAAGTGGAGGATAAAAGTGGAGGATAAAAAGTCTAAAATATGTCACTTTGGAAGGAAATTGGAGAATTTGGAGACTGCATTGAAAGACTAAGATGTTCAGTTCCACACATATATTAGTGTATTGAGAATCTGGAGTTTTTAGATTTATTGTAATCCTGCATGAATTCGCAATTGACAAATCTCTCTTACCTCATTGAATGACAAAATTTTAGTGTTTCAATGCTTTCGTCGATAATCCTCTATATTGTAAAGCTCATCACCACCTTAACCCCTAAAGGTTCAAGGCCTTTTTTCTGCCAAAAAACACTCAAAACTGCCATCTCTATAGGAAGGAGTAAAAAAATTTGATAAATATTTTTTTGCACATCTAAATATAGGATCTTACACCTAACTAGTATGAGAATCTGTGGAAAAAATTTCAGAATTTTTGACCTCTTAGATTGCGAGATATCTGTGTTTAAAGTGAAAAAGCCAAGTATTTCAGCACATTGCGGGACTAGATTTTTTGACTTTAAACATTTTTAACTTAAAATTTTTGTACTACAGAGTTTTGAGCTTTAAATCTTTACAATGGAGAATTGAGTTGAGAGTCTAGGGAAAAAAAAATATTCAAAAAAACTTTATTATCATTCCTAAAAAATTTATTAAGTAGAAGTAGGTACGAGATAGAAGGAAAATCTAAAATATTCATATATATGGAATTAAAATACACTAATCCTAATGGTGAGATTTTTCTAACAAGTAAACTAAACCAGGAAAATTTATTTTTTTTGAAAAATTGCAAAAATTGCATTTAGAAATGAATCCTACAAGTTATTTTTTCCAAGAAGATGCTCTAACTTCCTGAAAAACAAGAATGTCCATAACTTTCTCATAACAAATCCAAATGAAATGAATCAAAGCTTCCCAAATAGACAAAAATATGATCTATGAGAAAAAAATATTAAAAAAAAAAATTAAATTTTTGCCAAATTTTTTTTGCTGCTCAGACTGCCCAATTACGAAAAAAAGTAACATATTTGGCCATAACTTTTGACTCCTACTTCCAAATGTCCTGAAATTTAGTGCATATGAAAGATATTCCTTGCGCCCACCTTCTCTTAAAATTTCAGCTTAAAATATGAAAATCTCTAGTCACATGTACCTACCCAAAATTTCTACACAACCAAAAACGCATGCCGGTTCTTTAGGGGTTAAGAATGCTTTGTAGACTATGAGAGCACCAATAATTGATGCCTAACATGTGGATTGAATGCAAATTAATGATGCCATGGCTCAAATTTTGGACCTCTTGCTTGTTGCTAAAGTATAAAAGGTTGATTATCAGCAAAAGGTAAATTCTTGTATTCATTGTCTTTTCTTTTATTGACATGAACAAAAGTCATTTGATATGTAAAGGTTGATTAATGAATTTTAACTCTACTTAAGTTCAAATTTTTGTTCCTCTTCATTAGCTGAAATGGATGGAAAGTCTAATGGAGAGATTGAAAATAGTTAACTAGGAAGTCCAATCAGGTTGTACTATTTCAAACTCAATTGAAGTAGCAATGAAGATTGTATCGATCGATCTTTTGACGCCAACCTAGCACAAGAGTCATTTTCACAAAAAGACATAATTCATATCTCATGTGAGAGCTGTATCAATTAGCTCAAAGAACTTGCTTCATCTTGCCAAAAAGAAGTATTTTCAGGCTAGGACTCTCAAATTCCTTAGGATTATAGGAAGTTAATACCAAAAACTACTCTATCTGAAAGATCTATACTAAGCGCAATATAATACTATTTTATTTCAAGGCATTTGTTACCGTACTAACAAGATCATGATGTGATACTGCCAATTTGTGCAACAAAGTTTTACTCTCTTGTCTAGGGTTTGGTCTTCTCAAGACATTAATCTCGAACGTACGACTTCATTGGTAGGTATTCACGCTGCATATAAGACTAGCTAAGGTTGAGAGCATGATTCATGATGTGTCTTGAGATTTACTTGGTGTTAAATTGGAAATGAACAATGTTGTGGTAAGTATTGTATTGCATGTAGAAACTTTCTCAACCTTATTTAGGCGGTATATTATATAGTGTGTTTCTAGTTCTGAGTATCAAAATTGTGACTTTGCAGTCAATGTTGGATCACCGACAGATCAAGTAGGTGGCATTGACGGTCTGTCGCAAAAATGTGGAGGCTGAAGAAATGGTATGTCCTCTTTTTTATAAATGCAATGACAATCACAGCACCTTTTGAAGATGCAATGATATACTGAACTTGATTTTTTTCTCTAACTGTGTGTGGTTTATATCCATCCATAATTGTTGTTGTAGTAACATTTGTAGGATCCTTGTTTTTTCCTGGAGGATCTTATACCATGTTGTTGATTCTATATTATTCATCATGGTTGTTGATGATGGACGGTAATGACTTGACAGAATTAGTATTATACCTTTTGGCTTTTAAGGAAGGATCTAAGATTTCATTAAATCCCTAGATGAAGGTTGCAATATAAGAATCACATGTGTTTAGTGTTACAAATCGATTGAATGCAAAACTCGGGAAATGCAATGGTGTTATGAACTTATGATTGTATAGTCATATGGTTGATTTTATTACAGATTACATCTTTAGTGCAAAGATTTGCAACAGTAGTATCTACTCCAAGACACCCACTTTTGTAAGTGAATATTGTTAACTTGTGATTTCTTTGCATTCTTTTTTTCAAGTTCATTGTTGTAATTGTGAACTAAATCACATATATAAAGCTTTATAACTATTTTGAGTTATTTGATAAAGAACCAAGTGATGGAGAGAACATGTGTGTGATGTATGATCATTGTGGGAGTTGAACCGGAAGTCGAATAGACGTGAAAAAAACTCAATTGCCTAGACTCCTCTCTTGTAGTCATTGTAAGACTCTATGTTTGTCTTTTTGAGGTTGTGATTAAGTAACTATAGAACAATTTAGAGTTGCAGCTATGCTTTTCCATGACTAAGGTGTTGTTTAGTGTCAGTTTCTGAAGGGATTGCAGAGTAAACATCATATTCATTAAAATGGGAGTTTTCCAAGAAAATGGGAGTTATTTCAAACACTACAATTTATAAATTGAAGAGAATTTGATCTCTATATATACAAATTTTGCAATGCAATGACACAAAAAGAACGCATGCAAAAGGAAAATTCCTAAATACCATGTAGTAATTACAAATTACACTGAAATTTATTGAAAGGAATGTTTGAATGCATATATACATAATCACTCAATGTACAATCACTATGAAATGTGATTTTGTGTAGCAATTAAATGCAACCTATGAAGAAAGTAACATGCTATTGTAATTAAATGTTTTTTGAAAAGGGTACCTTAGTATTCGAAGGATGAAATTTTTTGCAAGCTATAGATAGCAACTATTTCCACAGCGGATATGAATTCAAAACCGGAACTTAGACAATTATAGAAACAATCTATGTCATGCTCCTTAGCAAGTACTCTTATACACGAGAGTGTGTAGAATGCAATCTATAAGAGTACTTGCAAAGGAGATTGATATAGCTTGTTTCTATAGCTTTCTAAGTTCCGTTTTTGAGTTCATATCTCTATAAGAAATCTACGTTTTAGGTGACATTAGCTTAATTTTAGGAGACGGATTTTAGTGGACATCCGAGAAAACAAGTTATGTTTTTATGTCAATAACAACATCCAATGTAACATCTAAATGTTACATTGGATGTTGTTATTGACATAAAAACATAAGTTGTTTTCTTAGATGTCCACTAAAATCCGTCTCGTAAAATTAAGCTAAAGTCACCTAAAACGCGGGTTTCTTATAGTGTATTCAATGTGGAATTATTTGCTACCTACACTTTTCAATTTATTTTATCCTTTAAACATTGAGGTACCTTCTTCAAAAACTGCCAACTACAACACTGTAGCACCTTCTTTCACAGTTTGGAACAATTCATGATTCCTAATACTAGATTTCTGATATTTTCTACAAAATAGCACAACAATAAGAATCCCGAATTGTAAATCACTCAATAGTAATTAAGTTATACACCAAAATTCTATATTACTGTACTGGAGAGAGTAAGATGTCCTCCATGGTCTTCTATCTACATACTACAATTGGGATGTACTCTTCAATTTCTCCATTGCCGCAATGATCTCCGGCCCTCGACTGTATCCATTTTTTTTTGCGGGGAAATTGTCCTTGCAATCTCTCGCCTTTGCGCCCTCAAGGACCTCTCTTCCCAAGCGTCCCATAGTTTGGGATTAAGAGAATTCAGTTTAATAACAGTATTATGTGCCTTACATTGGCGTGTGGCAAACTCCCAGTGAATTGCATCAAGGCACACGAGCTCTTGGTGTCGTAGGATGCTCTCTTGAATTGGCATTTGCAAGTGGCAAACCTTGCACACCATTGCCGGCAATGGCAACAGACTTAGCCATGATGTCACCTCCCTGCCAAGCCAACTAAAATCAAAAATTTGCAATCTAGTTGAATTAATGCCACATTTAACTACTTTTGGACTATTCAGTGAATTCTAGACAAAACATCGTGGAATCTCACGATGATAACATCGTGGGATCCCACAATGTTTGTATAGATCTCTCGATATTTGGGTAGATCTCTAGATGTTCTGGATAGATCTCTGGATGTTTTGGATAGATCTCCTAATGTTTTGCACTATCTCTTGATGATCAATTTTTTTCCAGTTGAAGACCGTTATTAATTTTGGACTTTCAAAAGTCCAAAAGTAGTTAAATGAGGCATATTAACAAACACAAGTTCAAAAACTAAATCAAAAAATGAAACCCCTGTACCTCGAGGGTGGGCAGCACACCTATTTGATCACCATACAACTTTCTTTGCGTCTCGGGATTCAACCCAAAACAATCTTGGAGTGAGGTCAAGATGACAAGATTTCAATAGAGAAGGAGAGCTGATAGTGTGTGAGCTCCCAATTTGTCACTTGGAACTTGTAGAATTATTTTTTTTGAAATTTGCAATTTAAAGTTGATAAAAGTATAGAAAAATCCATAAAAAGAGTGTAGAACCGAAATAGGGTTGTGTCATACCCATTATAGCATTTGGTCTAGATTTGTGTTTTTTACTTAGAATCCCCCAAACCTTGCCTAAAAATGGTATAAAAATAACGAAGAGGTTAGATTTGGAGGATTCGAGTCACACAGCCTCAAAAGGGCTAAATCCCACCATGAATGTGGCGATTCATGGCTAGGTCGGTCCGAGGGATCCACAGCGAGGCCACTAGGTCGGGTCCTAGAGTTAGATTTAGAATTCTCCATTAGATCGACGAATTCCCAAAATCCTGATTGTTAGCATGCAGGAGCCACTCACGCAAAACCGGGGCCGTGGAGGAATCTACAGCCCAAGGATGGTGTTCTAGGGTGAATCCCATGCCAGGAGTCCAACGGCGAAATCGGTTCGCCAAGATTCCTCCACCTGCAGAAGATTCCCGCACCGTCACTACTTCAAGGAGATGTCCAGTTTAAATCTCCATTGACCAATCGTGCCAGGTACGGAAACACACCCGCACGTCTTTCATGCGACTCCCTGAGAGGTCACGTGAAAAATCCCGGCATCTTCCGACTTGCAGAAGAACCTCTTTCCGGGTGGTCAACCCTCCTAACCTCCAACGGGAATTTCATGGAAATTACCCAGGTTACAATAAAATCTCACTAAAAATTAGACTAGCTTGTTTTATGTTAATAATGCGCTCCGTGAAGTTTCACAACATTCCGATAGCGACAAGTACCTGAACCGGCGAGATTCCTCGGGAATTAACCACGTGGCGGGGTCCCCGCCACGTTGACCGGCATTCCGGGGCCATACGATGGCGAAACGAAGTCAACCAAAAGTCCTTCCCGACTCTCTCGCACCTACCGGAGACCCTAGGCTATTCACATTTCTCAAAATAGGAGACCCCCAAGATCTAGGATTTTACCACGATTTGATTTTTAAACAAAATTAGCCTACGATGGGTTTTTGGCCTCAGTACGGGGGGTAAGGGGATCTAGGACTAAACACGGCGTTCTGGATCCAACGGCGCAATCCGTTCGGCGATTGGAGCTAATCTCCAAAAGTTAGGATGTTGGTCCAGCATAGATGGTAGAAGTAGAAATTTAGGATGTAGGATGAAAATCTTTGAGGATGAGGATGAAAATCCCCGTTGATAAGGTTACCTTAGAACTCTAGAGGGAGGGGTGAGCCCTTGGAAACCTATATAAGGGCCCCATTTCTCTCTCTAGAACACCCCCAATTCTTGTTTTGGGTCCGTGGGTCCAAGTTATTTTGGATATTTTGGCGTTTGAAGCCAAAAACCTCTACGGTGTTTTCGGAGCACTTTTGGCTCCATTGTTGCTTATTTTCAAGCTTTGAAGGTCCTTGGGGGTCCTTCTACCTTGCTTTGTGTACTCTTTTGTGAAGTTTTTGGTACCTTGTTGTAAGTGGAGAGCCTCTCTCTCCCTCTTGTACGTGTTGTGGTCTAACTTGTGAAGTTTTAGAGTCTTTTTGTATCTTGCACTAATCCTAAAGTCACCCCCCACCGTACCTTGGCGATGCTGCTTTGGGGGGCCTTTAGCGTGTGAGCTTTGTGTTGCCACGTGGTCTAACTTGTGTGTTTTCTCTTTGTGTTTTTCTTACGCCTTCTTCTAACCTTCTCTTTGTTGAGTGGACCCCCCTCCGGGACGGCGAAGCTTTGAACCTCCTTTGTGCATGTTTTCTAAAGTTATCCCAAACCCTCTTCTAATCTTCTCCTTGTTGAGTGGACCCCCCTCCGGGACGGCGAAGCTTTGAACCTCCTTTGTGCATGTTTTCTAAGTTATCTCAAACCCTCTTCTAATCTTCTCCTTGTTGAGTGGACCCCCCCTCCGGGACGGCGAAGCTTTGAACCTCTTTTGTGCATGTTTTCTAAAGTTATCCCAAATCCTCTTCTAATCTTCTCCTTGTTGAGTGGACCCCCCTCCGGGACGGCGAAGCTTTGAACTAGTGACAAAGTTGAAGTCCTAAAGCATGTGTTAAAAGTGTAGACGGCGGAGCTTTGAACCCCCGAGGTGTCAAGAAGTCCTAAAGTTGGTGTTAAAACCAATCTAACGGCGAAGCTTTGCACCTCCCTCGTGTTTAGTTCCAAAGTCTAGTTTCCAAGACCTTTGTGGAAACCTCCAGAGTTTAGCTTCCAAGATATGTAGGTTCCTTTGCATTTAGTGAAGTTTAGTTAATCCCAACGTTTTCTTTAGTTTAGTTGTTCCCCAAGTGTTTAGTGAGTCTGAGTGTTCCCCAAGTTTTAGTGTGACTAAATTGTTCCCCAAGTTCTATTTTCCCCAAGTCTTATTTTCCCCAAGTTCTATTTTTTCCAAGTCTTATTTTCCCCAAGTTCTATTTTCCCTCAAGTCCTATTTTCCCCAAGTTCTATTTCCCCAAGTTCTATTTTCTCCAAGTTTTCTTTCCCTTAGTTCACCAAAAATCCAGTTTGCCCAAAAATCCAGTTTTCCCTTAGTAGTCAAGGTCCAGAGCCAAAACAGACCAGATCAAGTCGAGAACCAAATAGACCAGATCAAGTCGAGAACCAAACAGACCAGATCAAGTCGGGAACCAAACAGACCAGATCAAGTCGAGAGCCAGAATAGACCAGGTCACATCATCCGATATCAAAAGAAAACAAATAAATAAATTATTTATTTACTTTGTTTGAACCCGACCCCCCAGCAGCTAGCCAGCCAGCCGGGAGGCCAGGCTTGGTCAGGCAGGCAGTTGGGGCCCCAGTTCGGTCCCCATTTTTGAACTCCTTTTTCTTGATTTTTGGTTTCTCTCACACAAGATAAACAAAACAAAGGAAAATGGGGGGCTGACCTATTTGCTAAGTAGGGATTAGGGTCTAAAATCAAAAAGGGAGAAGAGAGAAAAGAGCGGAGCACCACCGTACCTGCACACAAGGAAGTCTCACCCTCACCAACAACTACAAAACACTCTACACACAATGGAGGAAGGATAGAGAACAATCGAATGAAATAGGGGAGAGGCGAGAGAGACGATAAATAGTGACCTAGGCTTAGGCTTAGGTAGGATTAGAAAAGGAAATCTTGAGAATTCGTGGTGACCGTTGGGAGGAGGATTAGGATGACACAAAGGCAAATTGTGTAAGAGGGTAGGAAGAACATTTAAACCCTTCTCGTAGTTTGAAACCATAGTGTAAGACTCATAAAAGCTTAGGTGGAATAGTGCTAGTGTAGAAGAGAGGGGAAGAAAGAAAAGAAAAGGAGGAAGGAAAAGAGGGAGTTTAGATCATCAAAAATTGTAATATTTTCTCAATAAGCGGTGAGCTTGAAGAAAAATTCAAAACAAAGCCAAAGACTACCATGGAGCGTGAGGATGTACACGTGGACGTGGACGAAGTCATTTCCGACACCGGTAGTGAAGAGGTGAGTTTTTGATTTAGTCTTTGATGTTTCTCCCTAATTAGCATTTATTTTCCTAATCAGCCCTTAGAGCGTGATTAGCATCCGTGATTAGTGCAAATTAGATGTTTAGATTCAAAAGTCTATAGATTAGTGATAGGGGTTTCCGAAAACATCTTATAATTAAGATTTGACCGTAAACTGACCGCGTTAGGCTAAGTTAAGCGGTAGGGGGTAGGACGGAGGAATGTTGAGTAGAAATCATCCAAAAAGAATCATGGACGGACCTTAGGGGTTTAAATTAGAAAGAGAATTTAGGATTAAAATTAGAGATTAATTAGCGGTTAGAATTAGAATCAATTTACATTTTATTTCTTTAAGTTAAAATTCTAAGGTCAAACTCTAGAGTTAACTTTGGGAAGTTAAAAAATAGAATTAATTTGGAAGTTTAACTTAGTGGATTAAAATTTCCAGTAAAACCTTAGGGTAGTTTAGAACAGGAAGTTAGGGTTAATTAGGAGTAAAAAATTCCGAGTGGGAAGTAGAAATTAAAAAAGTAAAACCTTGGACTAAATTTAGGGGGTAGAAATTACGAGTAGATTCTTAGTTAGAAATAGAGTTAAAATTAGAAGTCAAAACTCAGAGTAAATTGTGGAAGTAAGTTTAGAAGTTAAGCCCTAGAGTTAAAAGTTGGAATTAAATTTAGGAGGATAACACTTAGAGTTAAACTAGGATTAAAACAATAGGATTAAAGTTGGAAGTAGAAAGTCAAAAGTCAAAAGTCAAAAGTTAAGATTAAATTTAAAGGTTAAACTTTAGAGTCAATTGGGGAGTAAAAAGTTATAGTGAAAGGCTAAAAGTAGAAGCTAAAAGTTAAGAGGTAGAAGTTAAAGTTAGAGTTAGTTGTTGGAAGTAGAAAAAATCTAGAGTCAAAGTGAAAACATAGAGTCAAACCTAGAGGTTAAAATTTAGAATTAATTCTAGAAGTAAAAATTTAGAGTTAAAAGTTAAAACATAGAGTTAAAATTCAAGGGTAAATCTTAGAGTTAATTTAGGAGTAAAAACTTAGAGTTAAAAGTTAAAACATAGAGTTAAAATTCAAGGGTAAATCTTAGAGTTAATTTAAGAGTAAAAACTTAGAGTTAAAAGTTAAAACATAGAGTTAAAATTCAAGGGTAAATCTTAGAGTTAATTTAGGAGTAAAAACTTAGAGTTAAAAGTTAAAACATAGAGTTAAAATTCAAGGGTAAATCTTGGAGTTAATTTAGGAATAGAAACCTAGAGTCAAAAGTCAAAACATCGAGCACAAGTCGGTAGTTAATATTTAAGAATCAAGTTAAAGAAGTAAAATCTAGAGTCACATTCCAAAGTTGGAACTTTAGAGGTAGTTTTTAAAAGTAGAACTTCTAGGTGAAGTCTTAGAAACCCAAAGATAGTCTTAGGGGTTCATGGAAGGAACATAGGGGTTCCCCTTTTTACGTAGTTAGGGACGTTATAAATGACGCCAACTACTCAGTCGACCCTCGACATAGGATAGATAGTTAGGGAGTTCGGATTTCACCATGACTCTGAACATCGCAGTTAACTTGTGAGTTACTACATGCATTACTAATTATTCGCTGCCATCCACGACACTTAGGAAACGTTAGCAAAAAAGATCCATTGCTTGGAAGGCACAATGGACCGCGCTCACATCACCCCCATATATTAAAAAATGTGGATAAAGGCATAGAACCTGGTCGGTGTTCGCTTTATTACCAAGGGTGGGTAATCTAGCGCCCACATAGTGTTGGTACACTTCCTTCCATATGGTGGACTATCCACTACCCCATCATCAACAGGCATCACGGAGAAGTCCATTGTGGATTGCCCGTTTTAGCAGAAAATATATGTGCCCCACACTACTTTCTAATATTGCAAACTAACCATAGTCTGAAAACAAATCATGAGAGGTAGTAGACTTGCCGCCATACTCAATATTGGGGACCGAATTACGACACAAACCTTGTGGCAAGCAGTGGATGAAACTTCAAAGACATATGCAAGGCAATGTGTTGTACAATTGCTAATTTCTTCATTATCCACAACAAATAAATACATATTATAAAGGGCAGTGGTTTGACAAGTAGAAATTGTAGCACACATGAAGAGAAGGCCATATACTACAACACCTAAAAATCCACATCTACAGGTGGCAGACATGGGACGAACATGATGTCCTCTAGTTCAAGCTCCTTGCGCTGCGATCTACCTCACCTTTTAGGAGACACGTAACGCCTACCATTGTTTTTTCTCCACTCATCAATGATAAAATTGGAGACCTCTAGTGCCCTCGCCAGCTCCTTGTACTTTTGTCTCTCTAAAAGGGATACAATCTCCAAGGTCTCTCCGTGTGCAGTCTCTGAATTCAAAGGAGAAGATGATCTATGAGGATCAAATCTCTCGCTCCATATCCCTCAAATAACCACGTATCAAAGAGCACCACATTCACGAGGTTGTTCATGAAGTGCTTCTCCAGTTTCTTGTCCACAATAATTGTATTGTGTTTAAAGAAGCTTGAACCGCTCAAATTATACAACTTCTCCAATGGTTTCAAGAACAAGTCCTTCTTTGTCCCCTCAACTTGAAGTTAACTAAACTTTTCCCATCTCTTGATCTACACTTCATAATGTTGCATTGTTCTTGTCCAAGGATATATAATAGTGGATCTAAGTTATAAAACAGGTTTATGCAAACAATTTTGGCATACGACCTATTCATGGAGCTCCAAACCAAGACGTTTGCTATGGAGTTTAACTCTTGCAGGAACTTCTCTAGGTGCGGTCGACAAGTGACCCTGTTAATCTCCAATGTGATGTGTCCTAGATTAGGATCTACCTCACCGGGAAAGCAAACTCTCCTTTCATTTAAGTCATAAATCAAATCTTCACAAACGTACAGTAAGCCATTCAGATCCAGGACAACATTGAGCCATTTTTTCTCTATCACCCTAGACGTGAATGGGGGAAGAACCTGCATGTCCTCCTCACCTATAAGAATCCTTATGTCACTGCTAACCTATTCAGAATGAACAGCGACAATTTCCAACTCATCAAACCCTTGCACATCCCGCTATTGGAAATCCACATAAGCATATCGACGAGGGTGAATTAACAACCACCAAGATAAACACTAAAAATTAAATGTGAGGCAAAGCACTCGCTGGATTTGCATCCTCGCAGATTGGTGAAGGGATGACTGCACCTGCCAATGTTGCCGATGGAGGAATCTCAAGCTAAAAAATTGCGTCGTCAAGATTGCCAGCTCTAACCACCACTTGAACTAAAGACGGAACATCATTGGGAATTCCTGGCAAATCAAGCAATGTTGGATGAGCAGCACCTAGGTCTATTACTGAACCCTCATGCACGGACAAGGATAGAGTGCACACATTCCGGGGACTAGAGGGACAAGCACAACCAACAACCAGATTTTTGAAAGGAAGAGATCATGAGACTGTGTAAAAATCGTACACAGAAAGAACTTGGTAAGAACAAGTATATTTATTACAAAGTCTCAAAACAAGAAATAAATTTACAATATATACAACTTTATAGTCTTTGCCCAACTCTCTACTTGTAATGACGTAGTGCATGTTCAAGGAACAAATGATAGACTATTCACAACATTCAACTCGGGTTGAGCTAAATAAGAGATCAAGGAAGGTCTTGGGAACCACCTAGTTGGATGTCTGTCTATGGATCTGAGGCCTGCATAGGTTGAACTTCATCCAACTCCTGGTCCTCAGAGACCTCGGCCCGGTCCTCAACCACCTCCGCCTAGTCCATAACCACCTCTAGCTGGTCATCAACAATCTTTCGCTTGTCCTAAACCAAATCTGGCATCTCTTCAACCAGCTCCGGATGGTCAGGAAGACCCACCTTAGCATTGTCATCTTCCAGCACTAAGGCAGGTGATGCCGCTGGAGAAATTATGACATCTTTGATCTGGGGCACGCTCTGCACCTGCTTCAAGCTGTTTGCCTCCTAAGCCTCAATCTAAAAAGAAGGAGAGGCAACAGACGATTGCATCGGCTACAATCAAAGTTGTCTTGTCAGACACATTTTAGGGTCTGGTTGTCGTGTTGTCTGTCTGACGTCTGACGTCGTGCATGACAAATGTTAAGTATGCGTAATATTTTTGTCTAATAAGGCCATATTTAAAAGCTGAGACAATTTGAAATTTTACTTTAAATATGACCCAAAATTTAGAATGTAATAAGTGTTTATTAAATTGAGATACTTCAATAAAATGAAACGTTAATATGTCAAGATCATAAATAGAGAGTGCTTTATTTAAAAGTCAACCTTAAAGTTAACTTTACTAGACGGATGGAGGGGCTATTGTCTGTCTGTAACGTTGTGTTTGTCAAGTTGTCGCCAAGTTCGGGAAGACAACCATGGGCTACATGACAAACTCCGCAAAAGCAGACTACACCAAGCTCTTCATGTAGTCCTTAAGTTGCGCCATGTCCGTCACTCAATTGTTGTTAATTAGAGCCTATAACTTTTTAAGATTTGGGCTCGCCGTCATCCGCTGTCGAGTCTTGTCTCCTCTCCTTTGTAGGAACGCGCCTGTCAAAAGTTGGAGTCATATTAATTTGATCTCCCGTAGATGCTGAGGACCCGCGCATCTGGCTCAACTCCGGTCAATTTCCTAAATCTGGGACTTCGATCGGGTGAGCAGCTAGGATGGCATTCATATGGTCATGCCATATTTTCTCTTCTTCTTTGCTTCCTTCCAGATTGACAACAGTGTCCAACAATACCACCTTGTCAGCAAGCTCTTCAACTGGAGATCTAGCTGTCTCTTTTCCCTTCCTCAAGCGCGATCATTTTTTACTAGGAGTGGGCGTCGCCTTCTTGGAATGAGCATTCTCATCCACAAAATAACTGGACTGAAGGAAATCATTCTTGTCCAGATTCTCCGACTTCACTGCTATGTCCTGAAATTTATCATGGTAGTCGGAGTCATCGATGGAGAAGTGATCCATGCCACACACCTACCAAACAATACGTGATTTAGTACTGCAAAATCTGTAGTTCAAGTCGGATCGACTTGACTCCCCCAACATCAGGAATCCTACCAAAGACATAAGGATTCAACTTAGACCGACTTGAATCTAGAAAACAGACACTGAACGAGAAGTTCAAGTTAGATCGACTTGAAACAACTAAACGATGAATACATTGACAAAATCAAAGAAACAACAACGTAGCAAATGAAGCATAAAATAGGAGCGACGGGAGTCCGACTAAGTTCATCTCAACTTGACTTGAAATCAACAGATACTAGACAAACAACCTACCCAGGCAGCACACACAAATTTGCCTCCAACTTAAATGGAGAAGACATTGTTTCTGGAGTTGCAAGAGAGGTAGAGCACGCCAAGGAAGAACTCCATTCGGAGTTCTATGTCATAAATCCTGTACTCCAGTTCGTTGTATGATCTCGCCTTAGACCACTTTCTGTCCATTGCACCTCAAATTTTCTTGGAATTGACCTTGGCTTAATCTGAGCACCTCTTTTACTTAAGAAGATAAGGTGCTTGGGAGCCTTATGTGAGCTCCCAATTCGTCACTTGGAACTCATATTTTTTTTTTCCGTTTTCACGAGTTTAAATGTAGTTTTATATACAAAAAGCTCAAAAAAAAGTGTAAAACCAAAATAGGTGTGTTACAAACCAATATAGCATTTGGTCCCTTATAGGTTGTTTTCCCCCAAATAAATCCCATTTCCACTTGTACACAGGATAAAACGTGGAAATGTAAGTAAATAATAGAATTAAGGCTAATCCAACCCAAATAGCCCAAACCTATCGTACATGTGACATCTTATGGCTAAAATTGTTTTAAGGGAATAACATTGAGTTCCTAAGTCCATTCCCGAGGATAGATTTCACTTTCCCCATAATATCAAAGAAATAGCGAAAACCCCAATTATTGGCCTATAGGAGTTACAAACTCAAGATGGACCCGTAAAAGGAATTTACAGGTGGAGTATAGTGTTTTAGGGTGGAAATCACATTTGAGACTCAATGGCAAAATCGGCTTGCCACGATTCCCTTGTATGTGAAAGATTCCCTAATTGCCGGAATTAAAAAGAGAAGACGAAATTTGATTCTCCTCTGACCTTTGTGCAAAGTAAGAATATGAGCTTGCACATCTTTTGTGGAATTTTATAAGAGGTTCCATAAAAAGTTTTGGAATCTTCTAACTTGTAGAAGATGCCCTTCCGGATGGTCAACCGCCAAAACTTACAATGAAAAATTCCTAGAAATTATCCAAGTTGTGGTAAAATCTCACTAAAAATTAAACTAGTTTTTTTCATGCTAATAAGATGCTCCACCAAATTTCAAGACATTCCAATAGCTAGAAGTGCCCGAACCGGCAAAATTCCCCTACAATTGGCAAATTTGAAGTTTACTGTGGAGTTGACTTGTGTACCGGGAGCATACAAAATTGGAATGAGGTCAAAGTTAGGTCTTTTCTTACTCCCTCATACCTACTAAAGAACCTAGGCTAATTACTTTTTTCAGAAAAGTCAAACTCCAAGATTTGGATTTTTACCCCGTTTTGGTGTTTAGTTAGTGATAGGTTATGTTGAGTTTTTTAGAGTTTGGTTAAGGGGTGAGGAGTTTGCAAAGTTTAAAAGTGGCCTTCTAAAGCCAATGGTGCAATCGGTTTTCAATTTGGAGTTGATCTCCAAAAATTAGGAGTTTGGATTAGTATAGAAAGTCAAAATGGATTATTTAGGATGAAAATCTTAAATGATAAGATTACTACTAGGAAAAAGGGAGGGGGTGAGTGCCCTTGGAAATGTATGTAAGGGGGCTCATTTCCCTCTCACGAACACCCCTTGTAGCCATATTTTGGCTCATTTTACACATTTGGGCCCATTTAGTTGGCCATTTTGGCCATTGCATGCCAACGTTGCCAAATTGGTGTTTTTGGAGCATTGTTAGCTCCGTTGTCATTATTTTTCAAGCTTGCTTTGAAGGACATTGGGATCCCTTCAAAGTTTGCCTTGTTTTCTTGCATTGAGGTCCTTTGAGGTATTATTGTTGGAATTTGGAAACTTTGGAGTAATCCTAGAGCTTACCCCTCACTATACCTTGGCGATGCCACTTTAGAGGGACTCTAGTGCTTGAAGTGTAACCTTGAGGTGTTCTTCATGTTGCCAAGTGGTCAATTGTTGTAGGAATTAGCATGTGGTATAAGCACGGCAAAGCTATAGTCTTTTATGCCTAAAAGTTTGGGTATTAGAGAAAGCACGACAAAGCTATAGTCTTTTATGCCTAGAAGTTTGGGTGTTAGAGAAAGCATGGCAAAGCTATAGTCTTTTATGCTTAGAAATTTGGGTATTAGAGAAATCACGGTGAAGCTGTAGTCTTCCTTGCAATTATTCCTCAAAGTTTAGTTTCCAAAATATTTGGAATTTCCTCAAAGTTTAGCCTCCAAAATTAAGTGTTAAAATTAGTGATTTAATTAGCCCTCCAACCACTAGTGTAAAGTATTACCAAAATACTCCCTTTAGAAATGACTCTTGGTGTTTTCAACTCCTAAAAAACAAGAAGAAACCATATTCAAAAAACACTCCAACAACCCCCAAAAATTCCCCAAGGCCTTCTAAAATTGGCCTGGGCAAGCGTCAGTGGAAGGGCCTTGGATTAGGAGCAGTCGAAAGGGCCTCGGATTGGGAGCAGTCAGCAAGGGCTGCCACTGTACCAAGTTGCCACTCACGGACTGCCACATATTGGCTGCAGCGTACCGTCCGCAGCGTACCAGGCTGCCATGGCCTAGACTTGAATTGGTCTGCCCTGAGCTCGAACTGGGCTGTTTAGGCTCCCACCTGGAATTTGATTTAAGTCTCATGGCCATGTCTTTCTCAAAATACAAGTAATGGTAGTTGGAGAAATTAAATCTTGTTTTTTGGTATAGCATCTCAACCTCTCATACATTAATAAAAATATAAATACATTAGGTAGGAATCGATAGAGGGGAAGAAAAGGTGGAGAAAAGACATGCATAGAATTAGAAGTAGAGTGGAGTAGTATAGGAGAAAAGTATAAAGGAGTAGAGGAAAGGAAACATCTTTAAAACTCCATAGACAAGAGATTGCAACAAAACATAGACTTAGTTAATAGAATAGTGAGAAAGAAGTGAAGTAGGGAAGGAAGAAGAAGGATAGCAAATGGATAGGATTTAGAAGGAAATTGTGGACAATGGGTTTGAACCATTAGGAAGGAGATTAGATAATAATTGACAAAGGCTAGGAGATAAGAGGTGGAAGATCAATTATTATTTAGGGATTTGATATTAATTATTTAGTCCAAAACAAGTCAATTCTTGGAATAGTTAAATAATTGAATTAGAATAGAGTTAGAAGAGAAAGAAACCGTGAGGGAGAAAGAAAAGAAAGAAGTCCAAAAAATTGGCAACTTATATTAAAACTCCTTTTTCAAGCAGTGAGCACAATTCAACAAGATTCAACCATGGCAAATGATGGAGGATTTGAAGGAGTGTACGACTACCTCAACAATGACTCCAATTTCGAGGTAAGTTCCTAATTACAACACTTGCTTTTCAAATTATCAAAATCGGACGTTTAGAAGTAGGACCGAGTTACAAAGTCAATTCAGAGTATTTAGAATAGGGTTATTCTAAGAATTAGATAAATAATGTTGTAGAGCTTAGTTAGAGGTTTCCGAAACCGTCTTACACTGAGGATTTGGAATTGAACTGAAAGAGATACTAACGGATGAAGTTTAGGAGTCATATTGGATAAAAATTAGTTCATTTCATCCAAAAGGAATAAGAATGGAAACTTAGGTAGAGGTGTAATTCTAGAAGTCAAAAGTGAAACAAAAATTAGAATTCAAATTGTAGGTTAGTAGAAACCCACAGATGAAGTTTAGAAGTACTAATTAGCGGTCAAACTTCATCCACTTGTAACTCTCACAAAGAAAGTCCAAACTTAGATTTCTTTAGCAATTTGGAAAGTTAATTTTGGACACTACAAGAAATCAAATTCAAATTTATAATGTAATTGAATATTTAACATATGTTTTAAAGTTTAATATAACAAGTATACTTAGTGGATTTTAGACATTTCACCAAGATGTTTAGATTGCCCAAAAATTAAGATTATTCATAACTTTTTCATCATCTATATAGAATGAATCAAAGCTTCTCATATATTCTAAAATCTAAACCATAACATTTGAAATAATCAATAAGATATTCTATTTTATAACAAAGTTTTACTAAAAATTGAGGTAATAGGAACATGTTTGAAATTCATTTTGTCCCTTGAGAATCGAGATGACTATAGTAAATTAGGGAATAAAATTGGATTTTTGAGTGTTAAACTATTTAAAATTTAAGTTCTAAACTATTCAAAATCCCAAATTTGAACTATTCAACAATTGAACTATTTAATTCTAAAATTTGGCTAAACCGCCTCTAGAAAAATGCTTGTCAGATTTTCAAAACCACTTAGATTAAATTGAAAATTCCATTACTGAAAGTAGACTTCAATATCAATCATTTCCAACAAGTTTTATGGAAAACAAACTTTCCATGAAGGAGATATGGGCCTCCAAAGTCTGCTAACTTTGCAAAATGAAAATGAAAATGATTTAGTAAGACTACTTCAGAAAAATGCTTGTCAGATTTTCAAAACAATTTAGAAAAAATTGAAAATTTTACCACTAAGATAAGACTTCAATATGAACTGTTTCCAATTAATTTCATGGAAAACGAACTTATAATGAAGGAGATATAGCCCTTCAAAGTCTGCTAACTTTGCAAAATTGAGAATTTTTTTTATAAATAAAAGTCTCATTCCTTCCCTTGACATGGAGCTTCAACCATGGTGTAGTGGTTGAAGCCCATGGTTACTAACCAAATGGTCTTGAGTTCAAACCTTGTTGGTGGTGGGGTAGTCCTATGTGGCGGGCAGTTTTTTTGTAAAAAAATTAATTTTTTTAAAACTAATTTTTTTTTTTAAACTAATTTTTTTTTTAAAATTTAAAATTAAAAAAAATCAAGGCAAAACCAAGACAAAACCAAGAGAAATCAAGAGTTCCTAACCAAGACAAAATCAACACATATTTTTGTTGATTTTGTCTTCATTTGGACCGCACTCTTCTGGTAGTGCATTGTCACAAATCTGTTTTTAAGGACCTCTTTCTATTGCAAGCACTATTGCTTATGATAAAAAAAATATTTTCTAATAAAAAATTCATACATTTTATTCTATATTTGGTTGCTTAAGCAACTATGTAATTAATTTTTAGAAAATCATTCACATTAAGTGTAGTGGGACTTTTGTATGGATTATTATGCATTGTCACAGTGTTAATACTTTGTATCTAAGCTTGTTTTTTGTATATATAAACCTTTGCAAGAAAAAAAGGGACTTTGTAATAGATAGATATGATAATAAGTGTTCTAAATTGATGTTTTGTATATCATTGTTCTATTGCATTTAAGAGTTAGGAACTTTTTTATAGTCTGAAATGGTATATATTTTCAAATGTCCCTATCAAAGCCTTAATTTATTATTTCTACAAGAGTAAGGGATCATTCTATCATATTCTGGCACCAACAGGAGCAACCAAATTATAAATTGGAATTCAAACTAAGATTTATGGCCTATGACTTTGCAAACTTTATCTGTACCCATCTAATTCAAATATATAAATTTTTTTGCCTTTGTTGGGTATCATAGCATGTGGAATGGCTATTTGCCTATAGACTTCTATGGGGTCACCAAGTGCTGCTTTTGGTCCACTCAATCATGCAAACACCCTTTCTCAAGCTGCACTCTATTGGCAGCATCTTGGTTTTTCTTGACGTCGATCATGGCAAATCAAAGTTTCATGGCGTCTTGAAAGTCCTGCAGCAAAGTCAAAAACATAACAAATCAGGCCTGCTCAAGATTCAACTTGCATCGACTTGAAACAGAGAAAAGCAGAAACATTCTAGAGCAATGTATGAGAAAAACAATTCAAGTCGAATTGACTAGAATGAGGTTGCAATTGCTTACATTCCACTTTAGGGTTGAGGCTACATCCATCATGGTCTTTGGCTTTTCCCTAATGCTTGCCCCCACCTCCATCGACTCCTTTGGCAAAAGAGGCTTGTCAAGGCTAATCCAGACATTTCTGGCACTAAGGATGTTGCTGGCCCAGGTTGGCATGTAGTTGTGGAAGTGGCTCACTCGGTTATACCATGCCGATATTTTTTGAATAATCATGGCGTCCTTGTTCCAAACAATGTAGCACTCCCAAGTCTTGAATTTCTTGAATTTAGCCTTGTATCCAAGAAGGGTTCTCATCCTCTTAACTGCCTCCACGCTATGTTGTCCGTTAATCATCCAGAATTTTCTTGATGCAACATCTTTAAAGTTCCCTAGCCGCTCAGTCAAATTTTGAGGCATCGCGCAAAGCGTCATGAATCTTCTTTCTTGGGTCGAGCATCTGTAGGTTAAATTGCAGAGCTGACTTAATGCCCTTCTCTTCAAGACAACAGACGTTCAATTTTGTTGGTGGAGTCTCGAGTTGGTCAATCGAGATTTCTTGTGACTCTTCAACCCCGTTGATGTATGAATCCGTGCAAGATGACCAATATTCTTCGTAAATCTTTTTGGACTCCTCGTAGCTTACCTCCATCCAACTGCTCTGCGTGTCTTTGGAAATGTTAGTGAGCGCTAAGATCATGCTTTCTTCCTCCATACTCTTTCCCTGGCATCAGCCTTGGCCTAAAGCTTTTTCTCCTTCACCGGAGTTTTGTCGCGCGCGCCTCTTGCGTCAACGGTAGTGGACTTGCGCTTGGTTTGGCTTTTTGCGGTCTCTGCTGTGTCAACAACAAGAGACCCGTGACTTGCCTCCCTTGGTGTGTACTCCCTTGAAATCGCTATTGGCGTCAATTTTGTCTTGTTCTCTTTGAGTTTATCCCTCTCATTCTTGAACACCTTGAGAAGGTAGTTAAGTCAAGACAAAAGGACCTTATGGGTTAGTGGTCCTCCGTCCTTGCTCACCCACCTATTCTCAATATTGTTAATCAAGTTCAAGTAAACCCCGTTGTATTTTGTATTCTCAAGGCTTCTGCTGGTCACTAAAACCGAGTAAATAATGTCCTTTGAGAGAACGATGTATGAAAACACGTACTCCTCCTTTTGGGCAGGGTTGACCGTCTTGCACGCGACTATAAACATGTTATTAGGAACACTCTTGAATTTGGTAACAGACTCGTACAAGGAGACCGGGAGCGTAAATACAATAAAGAGGCACAGCAGAAATCAAAAGCTACAAAAGAAACGTAGCAAAAAAACGCGCACAGACGGAGACAAACAAGGAATGGAAGTCGGCACGTCACGTAGGGTTCCAAAACAAGAGAGATGACTGGGACGTCCGCGGTGATAGGGCCAAGCGCGACTTTAGGACAAGGCGCGACTAAAGGCTGAGGCCCAGCTATAGGATCCCTCACATCATGAGGTCTTCTTTGTCAAACTGTAAACAATGTTGAAGACATTTTTTGTCCAATCAATGACAAAGAATCTCTCCATGTAGGACTAATGTGTAACTATTTATCTTTCACATTCTATGTGAAAAAGGAATGTATTCTGTAGTATTTTGACTAACAATGAAGGCTTCTTTTTCAACCTATAAATGATATTCAAGACATTTTCTGACCAATCAATGACATAAAATCTCTCCATGCAGGACTAACGTGCAACTATTCATCTCTCACATACTATGTGAAAAGGGAATGTCTTCTATAGTATTTTGAGTTCTAATGACTACTTTTGCATTTTCTAAAGCCAACAATTTTGAAGCCAACCGGGTACAAAAACAAATGGTTTCCATGTTAACCGTCTCAGGGTTTCAAAATTTGCATCCTCGTTAGTATGAAAACTAGAAATCATTATAGTACAACAATGCACAATTTTAAAACCTTGTAGGGCAACGTTATCTTCATTGGCATTTTGGAAGTTAAAACTTGATTTTTTACATAATTAGTTTTGTTGCTCATTATTTTTAACCCTTGAATGCCCAAGACCTTCTCAAGGCTTATAGGAATGTGGTCTAAATCGAACAAAAAACCAACATTTTGATAAGTTGCATGAATTTTTAAATGAATTTTAACCTTACAAATTTGAAGTAGACATGTTAGAGGTCATATAGGAAAAGATCAAAAACACAACAGTATAATGTTTGAACATGAGGGTGTTAGAACTACAAAAGTGACTTGAAGTTTTCTTCTTCTCACATGCCAAATTTAAGAAGTTGGTTAACAAAAAATATGAGGTTGAAGGATCTAACATGTATAACCCCAATCAATTTACGGCTTTTTAAAATGTACTCTACAATTCGTTTAGAAAATCTTTCTAATGTGTTTTTTCCTCCAAGAGCCCTATACACTATGGGAAGTCAAGATTGCAATGGGTACTCATGGACAAAATCTTGGATAGGAAAATCATAATCAATCACTATCAAAATCCAATTTTTGAAGCTAAAACTAGACTTCAAAAATAGTTTTTCAAAAACATACATTACTAAAAATATAAACTTGGTTAGGTTTTATTTAAGTACACAGTTTTGTCTACACCAAAAAATTTGGTGCCTCGGGCATTCAGGGGTTAAACTTCACTCCTAAATGTAGGATACATGTGAAAATTACAAAACATATAAAATGTATATTTTGGTGTAAAAATGTAATGAAATTCAACAAAGACCGAGCATCACATATTTTACATGGGTGAACTCAATGTATACATGATTCAAATAGTTTTTAATTAAGGATTGGTGTTCAAATAGGTATTCATTAAGAACTAGGAAATCATAAATGTACTCTTTAATTATTTTGTTCAAATTTTATAAAAGTGTCTTAAATTTTAACATTATTTATGGTTTTCTCTGGCATGTATTACAGTATTTCTTCTCATGAAGCAACAAGAGGAAGTCACTTTGTGTATCACCCTAAACAAGAAAGTCATAATTTTGGACACCTTATTGACTTTGAAATGTTTGAATGGGCACTTTAAAAAAATGCAAACTTGAAACGGAGAGAATTTGAGTCTTTGGATGTTCATGGTTTAGGATTTATGATATTTTAATTTGTTATTAAGGAAACATATCCTCTTTTTTTTCTCTAAAAGATACATTGTACATTTGAATATAATATGGACTACTACATATATTTAGTGAAATAATATCTTCAAAATGAACAAAATTCTATCTTTGAAGAATGTTTATAGGCTAAATTATGGCTTAATGATAAGCACGGCTATAATCAGGTCAATCACGGTTACAAGCTTTGGCGCGGCTATAGAATTTTGCATACGATGAAGACATTCTTTTAAGAATGTCTTTTGTTTTTACTAAAACTAGAAGTCCATTTCATTCAACAATGCATTGTTTTCAATCTTTTTAGTTCAATGGAGTGCCCTATAGCATGTTCAAAGTTTACACTTCAATTTTTAAGAAATTTTGTTTATAATTATTTTTGAATTTTACTACGAAATGTAGGATACGTGTGAAAACTATGGAATTTTAGGAATGTGCGTTTCAAGATAAAAATCGACTGAATTTGAACGAAGAGCGAGCATGGAATGTTCTTGAAGGATTACTAAATGATTGTGTACAACATTCTAATAATTTTCACTCAAAGGCTGGCATTAAAATAGTTGTTCTTGTAAGAATTTGGAACTGAAAATTGTATTCCCTAGTAATGATTTTGTTTCATTTTTATGAGAATGTCTTAAATTTTTTTTAAGGATTTTGTAATCTATTCTCTTCAATGCTGTGTATAACATTTTAGCTTTTCATAGCAATGGAATGAAGTGACATAGTATACAAACCGTAAAAACATATGTCCTTATTTTTTACTTTATTTACCCATTTTATTTGACTTGAGAATGTTAAAAGCCATACTTTAGAAAAAAATGCACATCATGCAAATACAAGAAGTTGAAGACTTTGAAAATTTGTAGTTAGCATTATTGATATTTTTATTTTCTCATAGTCTTCGGCGGGTGCATTGGCAAAAAATTTAGGAAGTATGTGCAATATAATATGGAGTCTAATTACAGAAAAAAATGGGGTGAATAAAACTTGAATTATACAAAAAAAATGGGGTGTGCCCAAAAAAATGGGGTGTGACTAGAACTATAGTGTGAGGAAAAAAATGGGGTGAGATGGTATAAATGGGATTTGATGGAAAAAATGGGATGTGATGGAAAAAATGGGGTGTGATGGAAATAATGGGGTGTGAGGAACAAAATGGGATCTGAGGGAAAATAATTGGGTGTGGGGAAAAAAATGAGTTGTGAGGGAAGAAATGGTGTGTGGAAAAAGAAGGGGGTGTGACCATAAAGAGGCGGTGTGACCAAAGAAAAAGGGCATGGCCAAAAAAATGAAGTGTGACCAAAGAAAAGGGTTGACAGTGTAAAATGGAGTGTAAACAAAATAGCATACCTAGAAATGAAACATACATAAAACTAGAATTATCAATAATGAGGGTACCCTAGAACACCAAAAAAAATTTATCTTCAAAGAAAGTTTGTTGGAAGTTCAAAATTCTTCAAAATTTATGAGTTGGTCACATTTGTGCCATTATTTTTTTTTATTGCAGAAGGACCAAACTAAAATTTGACCTAACCCTTTGTTGTAGTTTGAAAGACGAACATCATAGAAGTCATGAAATACATACAATTACGTACTTGGAGGAAAATACAAAATTTGTAAACATTAATAAAATGATCTTCAATTACTAAGCACACAAAATTGATGCTTACTTTATTTTATGTTGGAAGAGAATCCAAAAAAAATGAACCTGTCCTTCATTGTACTTTTCAGGTCTAAAATTACACAAATCATGAAATATATGTAATGAGGTAGGACGAAAAAATGTCCAAGAAGTTCTAAATTAGAAGAGCATCCAAAATTCATGAATACACAGAATTGGAACTTTTTTTTCCATGTTGGAAGAAACAAAACATAAAAAGAATTTAGCAAACAATGTACTTTGAAGTTCTAAAATCACATAAGTAAAAAAGTAAATACATAAAGATAGGAGGAATTCTATGACTTCTTGGTAGGGTTGCCTTCCTCGACATCACGACATTGCAATAACAAAACGTCACATGATGTCTTGTAGGGCCCTCAAGATATCTAATACCTAAAACGTTTAGTTTAAAAATGGGAGTGTGATTTTGCAAGACATTTGAGCATGCTCCTCTTCCCGTTATTTTAATCTCTTACAACAACAAGGGTGAGAACTTGCATATTCTCATTCGTTAGACCTTCAACGCGCATGCTGTGCACCACGTCTAGCATTGACCAAGAGTCTCTTTCGTATATGGATTCTAAAGTGCTAATGGGCTTAATCACTTCCTTAATGACGATCTCCATCTTTGGCCTCTTCATGGACTCCGCCACATTAGTACCAACAATTCCTTAGTTCTCTAAAGTGCATGTAGGAATCAAATTGAAACAAAACTTTTCTCCACTTACTTGAACAGTTGTTTGTTTATAATTTTTCAAGTAATCAAGCAAGATAGATGGCATTCACAAGCAATACATTCTTTCCCCATTTTTTTTTATCACAACAAAATCCCAACTCATAGGATAAAAAATTTCACTCCATCACTTAGTGTTTGGTTCCACTTCCTCCCCATTTTTTTTTATCACAACTAAATCCCAACTCATAGGATAAAAGATTTCACTCCATCACTTAGTGTTTGGTTCCACTCCCTCTCCAAGTTTGTGACATATATGCATGTGGTGGAAAATGTAAAACTTTAATATTGGTGAAAATTAGATTTTTTCATGAATCTTACATTTACTAAATGAGTACAACTTTTACATATTTTTAATCCCATCATGTTTACCTACATTCTAGGACATTTTTTACTCACTTAAAAACAAACAAATTGACCCTTTAATCCCAATCTGTAAATCCTAAACCCTAAGCCCTAGTGAACCCTAAACCCTGAGCCCTATTGAACTGTGAATCCTAAACCCTAAACCCTAGGGAACCCCTATTAAACCCCTAGTGAATCCCTATTGGAATCCTAATGAAACCGCACTAAGACCAAAAGCATTAATCTTCTATTGTTGCGCGCCATTATTTCTAGAGATATTTTAATCATTACTACAAAGTAGCCTAGTATTCCTCCAAAAGTAGTAACTTCTAAATGTCTTCAATTATAAAATGAAAATGCAAAAAAAAAAAAAAAAAAAAAAAAAAAAAATATATATATATATATATATATATATATGTGATACGTCCTATGACTGTGCCTACAACCCACCCACTTACTGTGCAGACCTAAAGAAGGATTGTAACCACTTTTTAGTGCCAAAATTCTCTTGCCTTTAATAAAAAATGTGGCCACTATACAGGAAAAAGAGATTCCTTCTTAATTTTGCCCAACGACTTTTGGCTGTAGCCGTTTGAAATTTTTGCCCAAGTTTCCCCGCTGAAGCACGGGGCCACGCTTCTTCCCCTGCAAACTATTTTGCTGTCCATTAGACTACTCACCGCTTCATACTTGTGTTTTTGTCGTCCTTAGTTGATGATCAGTTTGCTCTTGCATTCCATTGCTCACTTGCGTCAGGCCTCTCACTTGCGTTACGTTTCTCACCTTGGCGTAGTGTCGTTCATATATTGCGATTCTTTCTTTTTTGGTACCAGGAGATTGTTAGTCTGACCAACAGGACTTCCCAGTTGCAACGTAACATACTCTAGTTAGTACTCTTGATGTGTTCAGAAAGTTGTTTGAATGCTTTGTTCGCTGTGATGATGTCTGACAGTGTTGCATTAGTATTTTACAGGACTGAAGTTCAATGCAGTGATTGTATTCATTGTACGTTGCACCTATTCCTCATTCAATTGTGTTGTTTTTCTTCACTGGCAATTGCTTCGGAAATTGGATTTGGAAAAGCTCCAACAAACACGCTGTATTTTACGAAAGTATACATAACAATGTGTTGTTCACAACTTCTCGATTGTCAAAAACCCTGGACTTCAAGTCAATTCGAGTTAAAGTAATGTAGTATTGCAAAAATGGTAGATATGCAAAGGAAATCTGTTCAGGTTGATGCAAGTTGAAATCAAATGACTTCAAATAATCAAGTAAGGTGTTTAAGTATGTTCAAGTCGGTGCAAGTTGAAACACATTAGAGTATTGATGTGTTAAGCTCAGTAATGTCTTTTCAACTGGATGCGAGTTGAACTACTATGAACCTCACAGGTAATACTAACAGGAGAAAGTTCTATTTTCAAGTCAATTTGACTTGAACTGCACTGTTAAGGTTGTGAAGTGGAAATGGAAAGGAGACTCCTTCATTTAAGTCAATGCAACTTGAACCACAATGACAAAACTGACTATTAGCCTAGATTCTCTTTGTTTCACTCGATGCAAGTTGAACTATTCTATACCTTAGTAGGGAGACTAAAAAGAGCATGTTCTATCTTCAAGTCGATTCGACATGAAATTATTTGTCCTTAAGAGAAAATGGCGGAATCCCCTTAAGTTTTAGATGCGAGCCAAAGTCTAATATCTTTATAGATTATAAAGATTTGTAGCCTCCATTCAACTTGATTCAAGTTGAACTACTAATGACCTCAAAAGGCAAATTCTTTGGAGTACCTCTGATCTTCAAGTACAGTGGATTGAATGTCTAAATGTAGTGGTCTTAAGCAGAAATATTGATGTACTTTATATAGTTTAAGTCGATGCGAGTTGAAGTATCAAAGCTGAATTATATCATGCATGTCTTGTAATTAAAGAAATGGTTAGATGATCAATAAATCATTATCTGAGTGTCTTCACCTTCATTAGACTCCATTGAAATTGTATTCTCCGGAAATTATAAATTACTTAAGAGTAATATGTAGGAAGTCAATTTCCTCATTCTAGAGTATTAATTACTTCAATAATTCATTCTCTTCACCTCGATTACGATCTTCAATTTAACTAGTGACAATTGCGTTGTAAGGTCTCCGATCATTCATGTTGAGTCGACTTAAATGGCATGTAGAATCGTGTACTTAAATTGCACTATAGTCTCTTCAAAGTTTTTTGGAAGGTGATGTGACAGTCGTCAATCTTTGTGCAGTCATCATGGAGATGACCCAAAATCCATTCCACAAAAATTCTTTCAACGACGAAGAAATTGCAAATGTTCCTAGGAAAATTGTTAACGTTCCTAACTGCAAAGGCGTACCCAAACGGTTGTGGATGACAAAAGTTATCCTCCTGCACAATGCTAATGGGCTGGTGATTGAAGAAGGAATACGTTACAACGTGAACTCGGACGTTGTCTTAGGTAGTAATGGACCTGTGGAAGATTCTCTTATTGTGGTACAAATCTCGAAGTCACTTCATGTTGAGGACATTCCAGAGGATTGGAAGTATTTTCTTTGAGCATGGCCCATTCAACAAGTGTATTTGAATGGAACAAGCCTCCGCAATCACAAGGTTTGAGACGAGTACAATCGTTAGCAGGCGGGCCTCTTGCAGGCGTCCTCATTAGGTGCAAGCCCCTATGTAATCGTTGTGAGGAATCCTCTTCCTCCGACTGGTATGAAAGCCAACGATCTACTCACTCAAGAGTCTATCAAATATGTATCAAGCAAGGTCTGTTTCTCGGACAATTGTGTCAAACCTTTTCCAAGAGAGAAGATTTGAGCTTTCCGTGAATGTATGTATCACAAGACAACGTTTGAATTTTGCTACCACATGAAGTTGGACATGCATCGACAAGTTCACTGTGACGGTTAAGGCAAGAGGGTGGTCACTCTCAAAGGGATTGATGTATGTATGGCGACATGGCGGCATGTTGCAGGTGTGTCAGAATCCACCTTCCTTAGTATTCAAGGATATGCTACAAGAGGTGAACAAGCTCAGTTGCATGGAAATTTGGGCATGTATAAGATTCAGAAGCATATGTTGCAGGCCACAACAATGTTGAAGTGCATGCTTGAGAAGTCGGCTAACCATATGCCTCATTGCACACACTTTCTTCTTTCTAGAGAGAAGGTGGTGTCAAAGGTTTTACCTTCCACCTTCACTTGGAAAGAGACTATTCCCGAGATCAACGCAGCAAATGCTGTGTTTGGACTGAAAGAAGTCTCAACTTCAAGTATCAACAAAATCAGGAAATTGAACTTTCCAGAGTACACTGTGAAGAAGCTAGGAGATAATTTTTCTTGTTGCGCTGACTGTGATAGATATCAAGTACAAAGAAGGACCGATTTAGTTGGGTTACGACGGAAATGGAACCGTCTATTGGAAACACATAATGCATCAACTCGGGCTCATCGAGATAATTATTATGCAAACCAATATAGGTCAAGCGCTTACCCTCACAAATGCTTGAAGATCATGCATGACAAAATGGATCATGCAAAAATGGCGTCTCCTATGTTTTCCCACAAGAGCAAGCAACTTGACAGAGTCACGAAATTGTCGGTATCAGTGACGGGAATGATTGCTCATGGACATGGTGATGTCCGTTATGCGCATTATGGTCTTGATATCTTTTTGCACAACTCAAGCTACACGGTGGGGTCATTAGCAAAGCTCTTGTGAGACCTTGAACTTCCTTCAAAGTATTCTTCTCGAGAATTGTTTATTGGATCGAGCTCTACTCCTCTATTTGAAGTGATTTTGAAAGGAGCTAAAATGTGCAAGTCATCACTTCAGCCAGAGCCCAAAGTCCCAATTCCACCGATTACCCTTCCTCCGGTTCTCAACATTTAAATGGACAATGCCACAGGAGACAACAAAAACAGGTTTGTATTTGTATTCTGGTCACTCTTGGTTGCGAAAAAGATCTTCTGGGAGGTTTATGTCAGTTTCATGTTGGTGGGGCACACGCATCACAATATCAACGCTTTATTTGGGAGGTGGATCATGCAGTTGAAGAAGGAGAGCTTTCCTACCATCCCGTCTCTAATGAAGTCTTTCATGGATGTCGATTATGTACCTACAATTCCTCACTTGATTGAGGAGGTGCCAGATTTCAAAGCTTTCATAGAAGGCTTGATTTTGGAAGGGAAAGAAGCACTTGTTGGTCATACAAAGGTGCAACAATTTGAGTTTTATCTCAACTCGGCGGGTGTTTTGATTATGAAGTACAAGAAGAACTGCACTGATAGTGACTGCCTCCCAGAAAAAGGGGGCATCGAATTGTGGCAAAAAGACTCCAAAGGATGGAGTCTATGGCCTCGTGGGCAACTTGTACCTGTGGCCCCCCTTTCTATGCGGCACATGGATGACATTTCAAAGGGTATATCGGGGTTCATCAAGTATTGAGAGGCATTATGCAATGAAGACGGGATTGGAGAGTACAAGAGATGATTCGAGCATTTGGTGTTCTATTGGCCGGAGGTAAAAGCAAACTTGAATGAGCCAATTGCACCATCTGAGGCGTTGAACAAAGGTTTCTGGCATTCTACTCGAATCAAAATGACAAAGGAGGATGAACTTGATGACAATGGGGAGGTTTGCGAGGAGTTTGCTGAGAATGATATCTTAGTGCACTATAAGAAACCCCTGTTTTAGATGACGAGCCCTAATTTTTTATGACGGATTTTAGGTGATGTCAATGTTGACAACCCCAAATTTTTATATCAACAAAAATGTACAATGTAACATAAATATTGACAATCCAATGTTTTTATGTCAACATTGATGTTACGCTGGGCATTTTTGTTGACATAAAATTTTTGGGTTGTCAACATCGACATCACCTAAAATCCGTCATAAAAAATTAGGGCTCGTCACCTAAAACGGGGGTTTCTTATAGTAGTGGGGCAACGCCGAGATCCCCGTTGTCAACTTTCCGTATCGCGCGTGATGTTTTCGAAGGATATTTTCTTGCAATTTGATCGGCTGATGGTAATGTGAAGCCTATATGGATTGCCAGAGCTTTGTCTGATCCTTACTAAAAATTACAATAGTATTTTGTGTGCCAAATAAGCGACTTATCAAGTTTGAAGGCTTTTTAATAGTCACAAGTACCGGAATTGGCAACGACATCGAATTTAACAAAAATTTACAACATGGTAGCAGATTGACCAGCGTACCAGGAGCTAACGGTGTCCAATTGTTACAAATGAGGAGTCTTTTCTTACTCTCATGAACCTTCTAAACAACCCTGGCTAGTTAGTTTTTTTGAAAAATGCGAATTTCAGTAGTTGAAATTTTGACTTTTCTTTGGGATTATTGTTAGTGGTTTTTATGAGCATACACGGCTTGGAGATAAGGAGTCAAAGGACTTCCACCCAAATTTGGATCTTCTGAGTGCAATGGCGCAATTGATTTTCAATTTTAAGTTGTTCTTTAAAAGATAGAAAGGATTTAGCAGTAGGTTTGACTTGTTGAAGTAATTAGTGGTAATTCTAAGTTAATCTTTAAATAAAATTTGAAAACTTAGAAATATTTTGGGATTATTCAAAAAATATCTTGAGGTGAATTAGGTTAATTTTTCAAATATTTTTGGAAAAAATCCTAGATATTATTTAGACAAGATTTTCTTGCTGAACCAGGCTTGTTTTAGAAGATTTTTGGATTAAACAAAGATTGTTTAGAAATTATCTTAGAGTAGATTAGAAAGTATTTTAGAGTTAGTTAGGGTTAGTTTTTGAATAAGAAGACAAATATCTTGCTGTAAATTGAGGTGGTGGGGCCTTCTAACAAGTATATAAGGCCCCCCTCCGACGTTTCCAACAATCCCATTTTGCTTATTGATACGCTGCTGAAGTGTGGAAGACCCACACTTCAATTATTGCTTGCCAATACTTTGTCGGAATTATCTACTGAGGCCAAGAATAAGCCAACTTTTGCTTCAAACTCAGTTGTTTTAATAGAAGACTTGGTAAGAGGACGCGAGGTTCCTTTTAAACCAACAACCACACTAAAAAATACTATTGGGAGGTTTAGTCTTCCAAAAATTGATACTTTGGCTTAAAATCCTGAAAAAATTGTGATTTGTAATACCATATGCGTTAGAAGCTTAAGGTGGTAAAGCTTGACCTTGCCAAAAGATTATAAACTCAAAAATCCAACCAAACTTTGTTGTATAATAGAATTTGGTATGATTAATTTCTAAATTTTGGTTAAATACTATCATGTATACTTTATTTAGAAATTAAACCTTAGATACTTCAGAATACATTCCTTAATCCCTAATTTTTGGTTTAAACATTATTACATATACCTCAATTAGGCATTAAAATATTTTTGAAAAAAATTGGATACCTCATTTTACAAGTTTAGTCTAGAGTTGCCTCCGCACAGCAAAGTTTTGAACCTTAAAGCTTTTTACCTTTGAAAATTTTGGGAGAAAAACGGTCATTAGATAAGCCTTGGCTTGTTGGAGCTATTTAAATCTAAGAATTGTCAAGTTGGTTTCATTAAAAAAAAAAAATTTAACCCATAAAAATTAGATAGTCGATTTGCTTTTGTTTTAATTGATCAATTTAGTCTTTGCTTTATTTAAATTAATCAAATCAAAATTAGGACCAGCCAGCAATCAGAATTTAGTAACTAGCCGGGTATCAAAAAAGCAAGGCTAGGTATCAAAAAAGTGAGGCCAAGTATTGGAAGGGAACCAAATCGTGAACAAGAGGACTAAATTGGAAACAAAGGGAGTCTTGGCTTGTACCAACGTGAGACGTGGCATGAGGAGAGCTAACAAACTAGCAACGGCCGGAGTCTGAGAGTACTGGGTGAGCGAGCTATTAGATAAGGCAGTTAGGCAGCTTTGAGAAGCCAGGTAGTCCAGGTAAGGTCTCTTGCCACAAACTGAACTTGAATGCTCTTCTAAAGAACTGAACTTGAATGCTCTTCTAAAGAACTGAACTTGAATTCCTTTTTTCTAAGCTATAAGTTCTAATTTGTAAAGTTGACATTCAAAACTGACATGAGCAGTCGATTGATTGTCGTAACTACAAGCCATTTTCTTACATAAACATACCACAAATTTGAAGGAGGAAAGAAGGAGAAAGCGGTTACACACAGTGCAAACAACAATAGGAATGAGAAGGAATTAAGAATTGAAGTAGAAAAGAAGGTTGAACAACCCAAGAAGGAGTGCTGAATTAATAATGATTTTTGGAAGCATCTAACTGTTCAAAAAAGAATTAATTTTTTTGGATTTTTGTTCCTTTCCTATTCATCTACTATTCATTAGAAAATTATTCCGATCTTTTTTTATTTTATTATTGAAGAATTTGATCTTTTATCATTAATTACAATTTCGTTGAAAATTAGTTGGTTGAATGTTGTTTTAGTTTTGCTTTATTAGGCCTAATAAGTCAAATAGGAAAAAACAAAAGTCAACAAATATCTTAGAATAATCCAACCAAACTATTAAACTAATGAATAATAAATAAATCACCTATTCATTAGACTATTTAGAATTGGATAATTCTAATATTTAAAATTATTATATAAATTGAATGAATTATCAAGGCAAATGTAAATAGGGCCTTGAAGTTTGTTTGTTTAAGAATTTATTTTAGAACCAATTAGGAAAACATCTAGTATGTAATCCAATTTTTAAAATCCAAAGGATTTGAATTAAATACTTAGAACAAAAAAATCTTTGTAGGAATTTAGCCTAGGAGAAATGAGGAAGGAAGATTTTCAAAATATTTTAAAATCCCAAATCTTTACCAAATAGGGCAAGAAAACTACACACATGATGGAGGGTGATGGTTACTATGAGACCATCATGCTGGTAATTTGCAATGAAGGGATTGTGGCAACTATTGACATAGAGGTATGCTAGTTTACTATTTACTTTTATTTTTTGAATTAATTTAAAATTAAAATCAGGAAAATAGAAGTTAACACTTAGGTCAGAGTCTTAGAAGTCAAATTAGAATTTAGAAAACAATAAGAAATTTTTAGAGGATTCCAAAAACATCTCACACTTAAAAAAATAACCAAAAAATAAGAAAGTTACGAATAGTTGAATTTTAATAGTAATATTTGGATGAGAATTTAGAAACTCCATCCAAAAGAGTCTAAGAAGTTCGGTTAAAATTAGGGTTTTAGGTTAAAGTAGAAGTTATTTTGTCCCTTTAGACTAAGAGTAATTTGTGGATGAAGTTTTGACTTACCAATTAAAATAAAAACTTCTTCCATTGATAATTTTTTCTATAAGAAGTTAGTTTTTTTGTGTCTTACCTTGTTGCAAAGGTAATTTATTATTTTGCTGCTCAATTATTTAAAAACCTTAAAAATAATAATTTTAGAATAATAACTTAGAATTAGGATTAATTAAAGAATAGTTAGGAACCAAAACTTAAAGAATCATTAAAGAATATTTTAAAACTAGGACCAATCAAAAAATCTTTAAAGATTCCAAAATCCACTTTTACTTTTGGAAATATTTTGTTTTTGAAGGATAAAATCTTGGATGAGATTTGAGTCTAATTTTGGATGAAATTCTCTCATTTAGGCTAAAATTAGAATTAATCTTAAAAATTCAGTAGTTAGGGTAACTAATAACTCAACTCTGAAGTTTTGAATTATTTTGAATTGATTTACTATTTTAGTTTAGTAGATGAAGTTTTTTAGCATAAGTTAAGGGTCAAAATTCATCCTTTAATAACTTTTACCAGAAATCTCAGAATTCAACTTGCTTTACCATTTTGGAAAGAAAAAGTTATATTTTATCAATTTGCCTAGATATAATTTTAGTTTAGATTAGGTTTTGTTTTCCCTTCATAGTTTGACTTAACCACCAAAATTATAACTTTTTAACGACTGGTGTGTTTTGAAAGTAATTGAATTTGATAGGATTAACAATAGTATCCATTGCTTGGAAGGCTAAAAATTGGACTAGGATTGACACACCCAGGGTTAATTCCCATTTACAAGCTACTAGAGCCCGTGTGCAATTTTCTGACTCAAGGATGGAGTCGGAAACACTCACACTCAACCTCACGATAATTTTGGTATATTGAAGCCTCGTAAGCGTACGTTGCAAGCCACCACAACGTTGCAGTGCGCACTTGAGAAGTTGGCAAACCATTTACCACATTGCATGCATACTCTTCCTTTAGGAGAAAAGGTGGTGTCTATGGTTTTGTTGTCCACCTTCAAATGAAAGGAGACTATTCCCGAGGTCAACACAGTGAATGTTGTGTTTGGGTTAAAAAAAGTCTCGACTTCTAATATCAGCAAGATTCAAAAGTTGAACTTCCCTGAATACAATGCCAACAAGCCCGTAGATAATTTTGCGCGCTGCTCAAAATGTGATAGGTTGAACTTTGAAGAGAACCATTGTTGCTGGCTTATAATAGGAATGAACCCAATTCTTAGAGAAGCATTTGGCTACAGCTTGGGCGCATTGAGACCAATATTAGGTAAATTGCTACAGGTCAAGTGCCTACCCTTATGAGTGCTTGGCAATCATACATGACAAAATGGATCATGCTAAAACGGCTTCTCCTATCTTCTTGCACAAGAACAAGCAACTTGACAAACTTATGAAATTGCCGGTGTCTGTGACAGGCATGATTGCTTACAGGCACAAAGATGTGCGTTATGCATATTATAGTCTTGATATCTTCCTTTATGACTTGAACTATACGGTGGAATTATTAGCAAAGCTCTTGCGAGACATGGAACTAGCCCCAAAATATCCCTCTCGGAAATTATTTGTTGGATTAAACTCTACTCCTTTGTTTTGTGCGGTCCTATAAAGAGTTGATATGTGCAAGTCATTGCTTTGGCTAGCTTTGGAAGTTGCAATTCCAACAACTCTTCTTCCTCTAGTTTTGAACGTGCAAAATGGACAACACCATGGGAAACAATAAGAACAGATTTGCGTTGGCATTTTGGTCTCTTTTGGTTGCTAAGAAGATCTTCCATGAAGTTTATGTCAGTTTCATGTTGGTTGATTACACGCATGATGACATCAACATTTTGTTCGGGAGATGAAGTATGCAATTGAAAAAAGATAACTTCCCGACCATTTCATCCCTCATGAAGTCCTTCATGGATGTGGACTCTGTTCC
This sequence comes from Pseudisothecium myosuroides, assembly GCA_951799445.1. Lineage (NCBI taxonomy): Eukaryota > Viridiplantae > Streptophyta > Bryopsida > Hypnales > Lembophyllaceae > Pseudisothecium > Pseudisothecium myosuroides. The sequence goes on from OX637297.1 coordinate 4,098,739, forward strand.
TATAATTTCTCATCTTATTGAGGAGGTATTAGAAGGCTCGCTTTTGGGAAGGAAGGATGCACTTGTTGGCTATACAAAAGCACAACAATTCAAGTTTTATTTGAATGTCGTAGGTCTCCCCATCATAAAGTATAAACAGTAATACACAGATAGTGTTTGGCTTCCTGAAGAAGATGGGGGAATCAAATTGTGGCAAGGAGATGTCAAAAGACGTAGTCTATGGCCTCATGGAGAGCCACTGTATGTTGTCTACCTTCCAATGCGTAGTGTTGACGACATTTATAAGGGGTTATCTGGGTTCATCAAATTTTTGGAGGCATTATGGGATGAAGAAGGAAGTGGAGAGTATAGGAGACGGTTTGAGCATTTGGTGTTCTATTGGCGTGCAGTGAACGCAGCATTGAAGGAGCCGATTGAACCGTCTGCAACTTTGAAGGATGGCTTCTGGCCTTCTTTCCAAATTGAAACAACGGAGGGGGAGAAACTGGATGAAGATGGTGAGGTTCATGAAGAGTTTGCCGAGGATGATGCCTTTGTGGGGCAACTCTGCAATTGCCTATTGCCGTCTTTTTGAGTGGCACGTGATATTTACAAAGAGTATTTTGCCGCCCTTGGACCGGCTAATACAAGACCTATTTAACATCATATTCATTAAAATGGGAGTTTCGGACCCTCCCAAAATAATATTGTTCATTTCTAGGCCGAGAATTTGAAGTTTAGTGGAAGTAATTTTAAGTTGAGGTTAGTTGGGTGTAGGGATATAAGGTATACATTCCATTACAATGGGAGTTCAGGGCTGTCACAGCTCCTCGTACAAACTACGGTTCATCATTATTTTAGTGGTTATCAAATTTTATATAGATTCCTATTGTGTTCCCTGTTGGACACCAAGTCATGAGCTAAACGGTTGGTTGTAAGAGGCTATTCATCTCATTTAGGCGGTCCGGGTTTGATTCCCATTGACCTTGTATGAGCAGCTATGAGATGTACATGACTTGGTGCTGCTTAGTGAGCTTTGCAGGTAGGAAAGTGGTAACAACCAACCAGCCCCATTCCCAAAATTGTGACAAGTGCTTAATGCGTTAACAAAATAAAAAGTGGTCTTACCCACTACCCTTTTTTGCACTTGTATTTAATTTCCAATTTATTTTTAAGGTACACACATAACAAAAATGATGTCAATACAGATAGAAATAAATGTAGAATGTAATGGTAAATATATTAAAATACTATGTATAAAAGCACTTGCTCCACAAAGTACTTTGTACAATATAAAGTAGATGTTCCCATACAAATCAATGAAATCAAATCATTCTTAATATTCCAAAATATACTATCTACTCTATATAAACATATAAAATCATATAAAATCATTTGTGGGTATGCAAAGCAAAACCACGAAATAGAACATCAAATAAAAACTATCAAGCGTAGGTTAAAATACTACAAAATATCTCTATAGTATCCCGTATATACTCAATTAGAGGGGCTTGAAGCCAAATTCTCTTTAATAATATCAACCTGAGTCAATGGGATTTTATAAATAGGATCCACTTTGTCCTTCTTCACCCGAGACTTCCATGCCGTGAGTAGACCTTTTGTGTCTTCCCAGACCGGATCCTCTAATTCGTTCACTCTCCAACGCAATCCTTTGGTAGAGTCCCATCCACAATAGGATGCCTGGATACCTTGCTCTCGTGCCGTGGGCTTCAAGTATTGAATGAGTACACAATTGGGATGGACTGGATTTGTAAAAGGATTGGACAAGGCTAGAGCAATCCATACAGGTTTCATATCCTCCGGTCGAAAGGCAACAGGATACCCCTTGTAAACATCACGTGCCATTCGAAAAGACGACAATGGGCGATTACGGAGTTGCCCCACAAAGGCATCATCCTCAGCAAACTCCTCATGAACTTCACCTTCTTCATCCAGCTCATCCCCCTCTGTTCTTTCAATTCGAGAAGAAGGCCAGAAGCCATCCCTCAACGCTATAGCCGATTTGATCGGCTCCTTCAAAGCTGCATTTACAACTCGCCAATAGAACACCAAATGTTCAAAATGTCTCCTATACTCCCCACTTCCGTCTTCATTGCACAATGCCTCCCAATATTTGATGAACCCAGATAACCCCTTGTAAATGTTGTCCACGCCGCGCATTGGAAGGTGGACAACATGCACTGGCTCCCCACGAGGCCATAGACTACGTTCTTCGGAATCCTCTTGCCACATTTTGATCCCTCCACCTTCTTGTGGGAGCCAATCACTATCCGTGCAATACAGCTTGTACTTCATGATAGGGACACCAGTAGAATTCAAATAAAACTTGAATTGTTGTGCCTTTGTATGGCCAACAAGTGCATCCTCCCCTACAAGAAGCGAGCCTTCTATGAACGCTTTGAAATCAGGTACCTCTTCAATAAGATGAGGAATTGTAGGAAGGGAGTCCACATCCATGAAGGACTTCATAAGAGATGGGATGGTTGGGAAGTTATCTTTTTTCAATTGCATACTCCATCTCCCAAAGAAGGCGTCAATGTCGTCATGTGTGTGACCGACCAACATGAAACTCACATAAACCTTACGAAAGACCTTCTTTGCAACGAGAAGGGACCAAAATGCAAATACAAATCTATTCTGGTTGTCTCCCGTGGCGTTGTCCATTTGGATGTTCAAAATCGGAGGAAGACGAGTTCCAACAATTGCAACTTCCGGAGCAGGTCGAAGCGATGACTTGCACATATCAGCTCCTTGCAATACCGCGCAAAATATAGGAGCTGAGCCCGACCCAACAAACAATTCCCGAGAGGAATACTTTGGAGGCAACTCAAGGTCCCACAAAAGCTTTGCTAACGACCCAACCATGTAGTTTGAGTCATGGAGGAAGATATCAAGACCGTAATGTGCGTAACGCACATCACCATGCCCGTGGGCAATCATACCTGTCACAGAGATTGGTAGCTTCATGAGTCCATTAAGTTGCTTGCTCTTGTGCGAGAAGACAGGAGAAGCAGTTTTAGCATGATCCATTTTGTCATGCATGATTGTCAAGCACTCATGACAATATGCACTTGACGCGTAGCGATTGGCATAGTATTGATCTCAACGTACTTGAGCTGTAGCCAAATGTTTTTCCAAGATTTGGCTCCATTTCTGTTGTAAGCCAGCAACGGCGGTCCTCTTGAGAGTCTTCAATCTATCACATTTTGCGCAATGTGCAAAGTTATCTCCAGGCTTCTTGGCATTGTATTCAAGGAAGTTCAATTTCCTGATCTTGCTGATATTAGAAACAGAGACTTCCTTTAACCCAAACACAGCGTTCGCTGTGTTGACCTCGGGAATAGTCTCCTTCCATTTGAAGGTGACCGGCAAAATCTTTGACACCACCTTCTCTCCTGAAGGAAGAGTGTGAGAGCGATGCGGCATATGGTCCGCCAACTTCTCAAGGACACACTTCAACGTAGCGGTGGCCTTCGTATGTTTGCTAGGCTTGAGCGTGCCCAAGTTACCGTGACGTTGAGCTTGTTCACCTTTGGCAGTAAATCCTTGGAAATGGTGGAAGGTGCTCTCCGAGACATCAGCAATATGCCGCCATGCCGCCAAACAAACATTGATCCCTTCGATGGTGACTACCCTCTTGCCTTCACCATTACGATGGATCTGGCGATGTACATCCAACTTCATGTGGTACCGGAATTTGAAAGTGGAGTTCTAGTACATATGTTCTCGAAGCGCTTGAATCTTCGCCCTTGGAAAAGGTTGACCGCAGTTCTTTGAGCAACACGTTTTGCTCAAAACTAAATTAATCAATGCTTGGGTGAGCAATGTCTTGGCCTTCGCACAAGTTTGAATAGAAGGGTTTCTGACGACGCTTGCATATGGTCTACACCTAGAGGAGGATGCTTGTAAGAGGCTGGCTTGTCAACAGTTGTACTCGTCCCTAAGGTCGTGGTCGTGTAGGCTTGCCCCATTTAAGTATACATGTTTAGTCGGCCATTCTCGTAAAGAGTACCTCCAATCATCAGGAATGACATCAACAACCACGGACTTTGAGCTTTGGACGGCAATAAGGGAATCTCCCAAGGGACCATCAAAACCAATAACGAGGTCAGAATTAACGCTGTGACAAATTCCCTCCACTACTACCACACTAGCCGCGTTGTGTAGGGTGACCACCTTTGTAATCCAGAGATGTTGTGGGATGCCTTCACAGTCAAGAATATCGAGAACATCTTCAGCCACATTGTTGATCTCTCCTTCATCGGAAGAGTGCTCTGGTACCACTTGCCTTGCAGCCTCCATAATATCTGCGTATGGACCACATAAACATCAGTGACTGATATGACAGTGTGTACCAATTCCAATTCCAACATGCACAAACATCCAGTCATGTAACTCAACTCAAGTCGACTTGAATATCCCTATAATAAGTAAGAAACTAGTATCCACTAACATAGAATTTGAAAATGATTATTGGTGAACACCAATCATGAATACAACAAATAATTATCACTCTGCAGCCTCGGATGCGACGTGGGAACACACTACAAATTACTTGCAATCGCAAGTTTCCATTACAATATAACCGAACAATAAAAATAGATTACACTCAATTCCAAAACCAATGTACCCTCACTTCAACTCGAGGCGAGTTGAATTATAAGTCCCCTCACAAGAGTTTGACGAAGTATGACTCAAGTTAAGCTAGAACTCTATACAAAGTTCCAGTATCATGAACGTCAATTGTTGATAATTAGTAGAGTAATTCAAATTCAGTCAAACCAATATGAACTATGGCAACACAACCCCCCATTCTGTAGTTTAACTCGAATCAAGTTAAATTACCATTACAAATGCTGTAATATGCAATTTAAATAGTAATTACTGAGAATATCTATACATAATCCATGTTCCTCATTTTAACTGGAACCAAGATCAATATCCACTTGCACCATGTTAAATTACAACTATTCAACCACCTATATTCAGTTTAACTTGTACCATGATAAATTACCATTATGCAGTCCCCTACGTGCAATTCAACTCGCACCAAGTTAAATTACCATTATGCAGTCTTCTATCTGCAGTTTCACTTGCACCTTGTTAAATTACCAATATCCATTCCTCTCTCTGCAGTTTAACATGTACCATGTTAAATTACCATTATGCTGTCTCCTATCTGTAATTCAACTCGCACCAAGTTAAATAACAACTATTTAACCCCATATCTTCAATTTGACCTGAACCTTGATAAATTACCATTATGCAGTCCCCTACCTTCATTTCAACTCGAACCATGTTAAATGACCATTATGCAATCCCTTATCTGCAGTTCAACTCGAACCATGTTAAATTACCACTGAGCAGTCCACAATTTGCATTTTAACTCAAACCATGTTAAATTACCATTATGCAGTCCCTTCTTTGTAGTTCAACTCGAACCATGTTAAATTACCATTGGGCAGTCCCAAATTTCCAGTTTAACTCGAACCATGTTAAATTACCATTATGCAGTCCCTTATCTGCAATTCAACTTGAACCATGTTAAATTACCATTGAGCAGTCCCGAATTTGCAGTTTAACTCGAGCTATGTTAAATTACCATTATGCAGTCAATAATCTGCAGTTCAACTTGAACCATGTTGAATTACCATTGTGCAATCCCCAATCTACAATTCAACTCGGATTGAGTTAAATTTCCATTACGTAGTTTGATATCTGCAGTTTAACTTGCAGCATGTTAAATCACCGCACTACTTTAAGAAACCGGTGTTTTTGGAGACGCTAGAAAATAACAGGACATGTTGCCAACGACATCAGCATGTCAAAAACTGTGAGGCATATGCTGCTTCAATTTTGTGGAATATGTGGGCTAACGTGTATATGTCAGTTGCATAACGAGGTCCTCTTGGAATGAACAATCATGTTTTATAGAACGTCTAGAATAGGATGGGTTTGTTTGTCTACCACATTGCAATGAGCATGACTTTGCCACGTTGGCAAGGGATTTACCTTTAACCATGGATAATTCACCTTTTTTTTAAAACTTACTATGAACTCATGTAAAAATCAGACCGCATGATAAAAAGACACGGGAGGGGCAGGGCCTCCGGAGTTTTCAAAAAAAGTGTTGCTGACGTGGATGCAGAAGCTACAAATGGACTTGACTTCTCTTAGGAGTAACAAAGGAGGCTGAAATCTTACAAGCACGTTGGCTGCGTCGTTGTATGTTGAGGGCAACGTGTTATGAAAATCTTGCATGTTGATAGAAACGTTATAGTTATGTTGAGGGCAACATGTTATGGAAATCTTGTACTTTGGCTGCAATGTTGTAGTTATGCTAAGGGCAACGTGTTATAGAAAATGGCATGTATTGATTCAACAATGTTGAGAACGTGCTTTTCCTGCAACCATGTTGTTTTAATACCAATACCAGTATTATTCCCTAAGCCACACATGTGTTCATGAAATAGTGTTACAACATTGTCATTTCTAAACGGCAATGGGCTAGAAGCACGTTTTCAGCACTTGACATTTCAATAAAAAAGTCTGATAAGTAGTTTCTTAAGCTTTTTGGTTTTTAATTATAAAACAAAATATTCTTAGTAAGAGGAACATTGTAAGGTTTGCCAAAACATTGTGTTCAACTACACTAACACATAAATAACAAAGAGGTAAGAACATTGTTAAAACCCAAACCGCATGTTAAAAAGATATGGGAAGGGCAACTACTTCAGAGTTTTCCAAAAATGTGTTGTTGATGTAGATGATCAGGCTGGAAATGGACTAGACTTCCATTAGAATTGACAAGGGAGCTAGATATCTTGCACGTTGGTAATGACGTTGTACTTGTCATTAGGGGAACGTGTTACTGAAAACGTAGTCAAATATTGTGCACGTTGGCAATGACATTTGCCACTTCTGAGACCTCCTATTGTTAAACATCACATAGGAGAAGCATTTATTCTAGAAAAATTAGAATTATACAATGTTTCCATGTATTCATGAGCTTTTCTAATTATGAATTACATTAGAAAAGTTCTAATTATGAACTAATCATTAATTGTCAAAATTGAAAACGAAATTCATTAGCATTTATATTATACAAACAAATCTTCTTTGTAAAGGATAGCTACAAAGGACTTCCCACATGGGCCATACATTCTAATGTGTTTTCACTTATCCATGTCAAAGTTAAATACAATAATTTTGTATTTCCAGCAAGCGCAACCAATGAACACAGTGAACACAAAATGCACCTTGCATGTTCAAAGCATTGTCATTGACAATAAAATACACAACAATAGACCTATTATTATAAGGTAGGGAACGTGCTGTGGACTCAAGTATGGAATTCAAATACTGAAGTACCTGCATACACATTATGTAGGCATCCAAACCCGTGCTTGTAGTCCACAGAAGGTTGTTTCTTTGTTCATTGGACCTCAGTGCTCGGGCATCCAAGTTACAAGTACTTGCAATGACCAAGTAGACCATTAGAGTTGGTAAAGTCACCACAATGCACATTCTTTTTCAAAAGCCCCATCCAATGACACACAAACAACGTTGAGTGCACTCTCTACTTGTTTGAATGAAAGAGATGTGTTGGAGTGCATTACATCTTTTAGAACATAACATTCTACTTGTGCTTGCAAAGAAAAGGGCTTCTAAAAATTGCTACATATATGTTTGTTGTGTTTTCCTAAAATTGACATATTGCTACAACCATCTGCACCTTTGATTCATCCATGAAAACCATTTCCTGTTCAAATCCCTCACTATTGTTATTGTCTTGGCATCCACAAGACCACAACAAAACACTGTCAAGGACAATATAAAGACTGCAGTATTTTCAAGACCCGGACATCAATACATCAAGCAGCATGGTGCTCATATTACCCTCTAAGAAGCATGGCATGCGAGCCTTGCACATAGAAAAAGAAACACATGAAGAAAATACATGAATGTTTTCGACGTGCGAGTGCAGACGTATACGGTTACAATGCGGCGTCCCTACTTTATTCCACTTGATTTATCTTTTTGCCACATGCCAAACATTTTGTTAGAGCATGTATTCAACATTTTACACATTTTCTTTGCTTCTCTCTTCTCTATAATTAAGCTTTGTCGTTGAAAATAGCATAAAAAAATCATTCACTCAGGCATGCAATGTCGATAGCTGCAAGATAGTGCAACTGTTCAATATTGCAATGGGTGTTTTCTATTGAAACATCACTCAAACATTGCATTACATGAACACAAACAATTTGTTTGCTTCAACATTATGGGCGAAAACATCTCAAATACTGTCAATCTTGTATTCTATTCTTAAAAATAACTTTAGGTAAGTCAACATTTCATTGCAAGAGAAGTGCTACACTCACTTGGCTTGCATAGAGGGCGCCCAACTAACGTCTTTACTACTATCTTCCATCCACAATTTTAGTTTTGCTCATACAAGTTTCTCTCACCTTTCCAGTCGTGACTTCTTTCTTGCATTGGAAATTGATAGTGCACAGATGGAGTGTTGTAGCACTCTTTGATATAGACTGTGGCTGCTTCACAATGTCTTTTGCACTGTCTTTGTCTAATTGCACTGCGATATTCTTGTAATTTGCATTCAACTTGGTGCACTTTGACGGTCTTCACTACAATCCAATAGCATGGTCATGCGTAAATCATCAATCCAAGTACGGTAATACTCAATTCCAAACAAGCGCACACTCTAGGATAAGCATGTGTAGACGACATGCCACCAAATTCAAAAACAGTCCTTTCCTTCTAATGTTCAATGCTTAGTACTTCATAAATGTAATGTCTGCAAAACTCACCTCCGCATGTTTGGTCGCCTTGACATCCTTGTCCGCACAAAAGATCTCCGTGCTATTTCCTATAACATGCACACAATTGTACAAAAAAGTTTGTAAATACATAGAAACATTGGCTGCAAATCTATAATCTACAATGTAGTTCATTGCCCCCCCTACAATAAGGACACATTGCATTTTGATTGACATTTAAGTACTTGCTTTAGATCATTGCTCTATAATTTGCAGCATTACCCACTGGCCACTACTAAGACTTTGCTCCACTTGCCAAAATCCATTGCGGTATTCACTACCTTTGGAAGGCCGTACGACACGGCTACAAGACTGGCATGATACAACACAATGCTTGTTGGGCGTGAGATGGAATTTGTGTCCAATTTTTTGGCCTCTAAACATTGACCATCATACCTTTTGTTGAGTATATTATTCCACACTTGCAATTTGGAAGTCAACTTGGACATAAATGCCTCCAACAACTCTACATTTTTCTCAAACTTTTGTGTATGTAGCTTGCAAGTGCCTGGGCAGTGCTGGGATTAGGTGCCAACTTTAGCCTTTTCTTGTCGGTGTCTTCTTGCTGCAAAATTAACATGCTTTCACTAGAAGAAAACTGCATCGTATTTGACAAAAACTGCGTTGTACTCAACACAAATTGTGGGGTGGATTTTGTTGAATTCTCCCTTCATAACACCAAATTCTGCGTTCTAATACAAAATTCTGCATTTTACTTGTCAAATTTTGTGTTGAAATGGTGGAACACAGAATTTTGTGTTATAAAGGGAGAACTCAACAAAATCCACCCCACACTTTGTGTTGAGTACAACGCAGTTTTTGTCAAATGCAACGCAGTTTTGACAAGTAAAACGCAGTTTTTGACAAGTTTAACGCAGTTTTCTTCTAGTGTTTTTTGTACATCTTCTTCTATGTCGGCATTGTCAGGTTCGTGCTCCAATAGCATTGTCTGCACAATTGATAACAATATGAAACTGAACTAGTAGTACATTCATTTCAGCAATCTTGTGAACAAATATGCATCTACAGTAATATGTAAGTAATGGACATATAAAGCATGTATTATTAGCAACACAACACTACATCCTTGCACTTGTTGCAACAACAACCAAACTACCAAAGCCACCACGCAATCAGTTTTTCAGTGTTGACATGAATTAGAACATGTAAACTATTGAAGGTCATCCTACATGCATTTGATACAAAAAAGAATGTCGAGTACTACACATGGCAAACATAACATCAACAAGAAATACTGGCCGTTGCAAAGAAATTCCAACCAAATCCATCATGAACAGAGCACATGCACTCTGCATTGTTAGAATAATGATTCCAGTCTAGGAACTAGGGAGAAGAAATTTAGGAATTCATAGAAGGCTCTACCTCCAACATGGCTAAAAATACTTGTTCATTTAGCCAATTGACGTAGTCATCCTCCCAACTATCAGACATGAAATCATTATAGAACCACAACATGCTATACGAGTTTTTGTAATACACGTCATCAAGCATGAAGTTTTCAAAATCCACAAAATCCAATTCATACGAGTCCATGTAGTCCATGTGAAGAAACACTAGCCGCTATAGATAGTCGGTGTGGTTTACATGAAATTATTGATAGGAATACACATTGTCTGCAAAATCACACTCTTCTGTGGATTTGACATCACATTCCCTAACGGATTCCATGTTTGGGAGCCCCTCCTCATATAAGCAGTATGTTGGTTTAATGACACTATGAGATGCACCTGAAAACAAGCCACTTCAGTAACATCATTTCTAGCTGCAAGGTTCACTTTTCATGTTCAGGAGCGTGTCATGCTAGGTACACTCTTTTCAGACAGAATCTTGTTAGACAAGTGAATGCCAAGGACTTTTTCTTGCATGATGATGCTACATGTTTAGATTGAATGCATATCTTTGTACATTCCATACAACAAAGGTGGGCAATATAGAACTTTATTATTAATGCACTATTAGAAAATCTGTCCAGTTTTGTTGTTTTGGTTACGTTGATGGTCAACAGATTTATGTTAATCAACAAAAATTTGTTGATCATCAACGCGACCAAAACAACAAAACCGGGCAGATTTTCTACTAGTGATGGTAGTAAGCACATGCAACAAGTAGTGGAAAGTAATGGAGTGAGTGCAAGTGCACAATAAGTCCCGGACAAAATATTCCCTTTAAAAAATAATTTATGGCAACATTGACGACAACGACAGGACACGCACATCAATCCTTTCTATTTCATTAGTGCATGCAACTAACAGAAGCACCTCAAGGACATGGGAACCATCACTTGCATTTAGAAAAGAAAAAAGTAGAAGAAGGGACACCTGTAGAGCACATCTGCAAGTATACCATGCTCCTAGAGTCCTTTGTGTGCGTAGCCGACGTCATGGGATGATGAGTACAACATTTGCCATGGTCTGCAACCTTTCTATACAACAAATTGAACAGAGTGTTGTCGTGCAGAATGTTTAGGCCTGAATCTTTTGTAACAACGTTGTGCACATTGTACTGTGTACATCAGTTTAACAGAAGTGTCCTTGTGTCCACGTGTCTTTTGCTTATGCAAAAGTTAGGTCATAGAAAAAAAAAGTATTTTTGAGCATATCTGTGAGGAAAAACCCTAATTGCTGAGAAGCCATAGCAATGCATCAATTGAGGAAATCCGTTGAGCTATGGAATTGCAAACGAGATGTAGTGGGCATGCTATGGCATTTAGTGGTCAAAAGAGTGTACCATAGCAGGAGGCGGTCAACTTATATGTGACACAGGTTGCACATTGCATCTCCAAGAACTTCGTCTACAGAGTTGCTGAAATTGCGTGCCCAACAAGTATGAAGGTCGCTTCTTGAAGATCCACACCACAACTGAATAGGAGAGGAAGATTCCAAAATAGATCATGTGCAAATGTAATCGCACCGACCGCAGCAGTAGAGGCACTGAAAACCTCAGAAATGCTAAAGCCGAGAATGGCCAATCCTTCTCCGGTACGTGACTGTACAACCTCAATTTCCTTTCCGCCTTTGCAATTGCAGTTTTGCACTTAGCTCGCATGTCTAGAACGCTTTGATAATATTGTGCGAGCTACACATTAGCACCACCGCTGCCATCTAGTTTGCCTATACTAGGAACATGGCCATAGGCAAACCCTAGTTTTAGGCCCCTACGATGCAAGCATAGGAACATGTTGTCTACATAGGTGAACGTTTGCTATTTTGTAATTATCTATTTGAATATACGCAAGCAATGGAGTGGAGGCTAGGGAGGCGCTCACTGAATTTCTTGAGCACAAAGGCAATACATGAGCATGACCCTTACATGGTTGAAGTGGCAAGTGCGTGCATGTACTTTCAACTCCAAAGACCTGGACTATTGTTGTTTAGTACTTTGGAAGGACTATCAATGCTTTTTGGATGTAGTTGCATTCCATCAATTTGTACACTACACTTCATGATTGTCAAGTCCTTTTTCTTGAATTTGTGCATTGTTTGTTGTGGCTGCATCTGTGTAGAGGTCTGTCTATTGCAATGTTTGCAGTGCATCACTTTTTTCTTTGTTAGATATCATGCTGCATGTGTAGCCCATTGGTTTAGGGTTTAGGATATTGTGCAGTGCTATCAAGGTACCGTGCAATGCTACATGTAAGCGATAGAGTTGTTTTCTTCAAGTCTCTACAAGTTGGATGTACAATATTTTAAGTGCTCGTTGAAAATTCTCAAATTCTATGCTTGTGAGGCATGTGATGTGAAACACTAGTGATGTCTTGCACATATTCCTAGCTAATACATCTACAATACGATAATGTTAGCTTCCACCTATTTTCTAAGAAACAGATTCATCTACTAAAATTTTGGTCGTTTTTGCTTGTAGCAAGAGTTATGGGATGCCTTCATCCTCATTGTTTCTGAAAAAATGTTGTTTGTGGACACTATGGCACTGAATAGAGCAATGCGCTGCTATCATACAGTATCTTAACATCTGTGGTTATGACAGTGCAGAAAAAGAGTGTTTTGTTCTACTTTGGTACGTTGAATAAGGTATTGGCGTTGTTGTGCTAGTTCTTGCATTTTGTATTGAAAACATCCTATAAATGGTCATTGTACATTATGCATGCACAGACTTGTTTGTGTTTTGTTTAATTTATTGTGAATTTTTGGATGGGCTTAAAATTTGTGTGGCCTAATCATTACGGTGACTGAGAGGTTTTCCCAATTTGGAAAAACAGAGTTGTAAACTTGTGTTATGTGTATGTGCAAAAGGTGTATTACAAGGAGCCATCTATTATGCAAATACTTGGCGCTCTAGTGTGACAACTTCCCGCATTGCACAATAGTGTGCTCCTTCTTACAAGGCAAGAATGACGACTAAGAGGTATCATATGAATTGTGGACAACAGTGGTGATGTATGTGACTTCATGTTTGCATTGAACGATGTGAATGAAATGTTACTTTGCCATTCATAAAGGATGGAAAAACAATTTCTGTGTGTATACAGCATACTTTCAGATGTAGCTACAATGGCAGCGCTTTGAGTGGATTCTACAAATAGAAGTGCCGCTATTTCTACACTTCCGTCTATACGAGGCCTTGTTACATGCACAAGAGTGTGGTACAACATTTTTCCTCTTCTAGAATATAGACTTTCTTCTTTGTTACAAAAAATCAGCTGCATGATTGAATGAAGGCAACTTTTTACAAGCAATAGAAAAAAATATCATATACATTTGCATGTTTAATTTTGTCTATGCCTAGAATGGGCTGATTGCGTGATTGGGATTGGTAGTAGGTCTAATGCAACGATGCATATCGATGGAGACCCAAGATCCTGAGCTCCATGTAGAATACAAACTCTCATGCACAATATTGCTTCAAGAGTGGTGTTCATGTACCAAAAGTGATGAATGCTTTCTGAATCTTTTGAGTGATTATTTAATTTGACCTTTTGGGATACTGAGTGGGATACTTTCTTTGCAATGCTTTAAAAATCAGGTGATGGTTGACCTGGGCATATGTTATTGAGCAGAGAGTACTAAATAAGGATGAAGGTCGCAGGAACTTCCAACAAAAAGTAATTGAATACAAAGTGGCATTAGAAAGCAATTACAAGTGACAACGGTATGTTTTCATTTCCATTTTCGACCCATGAAGTTGCATGCATTTCCTAGGAGTTATCTATATGTTAACATCATATGTTCAGAAAATATAGTTTGGACATGAAAATACTTGACAATTTCTATAAAATGAGCATGTACTTGTGGAAATCTAGGCAGACTTTGCAATACACAATGTTCACCTATCATTTTCTTTTTTGGCACAGAAGTAAAACATTCAAGAAGTGAGTGGTTTATGTCAAATCTTGTTGTCGGTCCACAGGTAATGTTGTCATGCACATATATGAAAGAAATCAACAATTTGAAGAAGACATTGCTTGACTTCAATTGCTACGGATGCATTATACATGTGAGCACCAATTTACAATGAATGTGGTATGTTTTGAACATGGTATTGGTAGTAGGTAGCCCTTCATTGGTGTTCTTTTTTTAATAGTGTGTTTTCTACCATCAAATGTTATATAGTTATATCAACATGAGAAGTGTGTAAGAAGTGACAGTGACCTTGTGAACCAAATTTCTCTATGTCTGTTAGTGTATAAGGTTTAGTCATTAACATTACATAGACAACAAAGGTAGAAGCAAGGAGTGGCTTCACATTATCTAATGCATGCATCTATAGGAAGGAAGGTTATTGAAGTGTTGGCACGACGCCTTCAAGTGGTTTTTACTTAAAACTTGCACATAACACTAAAAGCCAGTTATGTAGGGTCTTTGCTGCAGTGGTTGTCGCAGTGAAGCATTCATGGACTGTAACCACTAGCTTCTGAAGTATGCATTTCATTCACGATGTGCTAATGACGCAGTCAGCATACATCCGTACAAAGGTGGTCAATGTAAACAACATTGTGACAAATGTATTAGTTGAAAAGAAAATGGTAGCACCATCATGTCCATGTTTGAAAGAAGTGAGGAGCCTTAAGAAGACATTGCTTGACTTCAACAACAACAAACACATTATTGTACATGTAAACATGGACATTGTACAATGAGTGCAGTATGTTTACAACATGGTATTAGTAGTAGGAGGTCTTCATCCATGTTATTCTTTTAGTGTGTTGTCTAGCTACGATCACATGTTATTTAATTATATCAACATGAGAAGTATAATGAAGTATTGGTGACCCTGTGAATTGAAGTTCTCTATGTCTGTCAATGTACAAGAATTAGTCATTAACCTTACGCAAGCAAAAAAGGCAAAAGCAAGGAACGGTTTCACATTGTCTAACGCATGCCTCTATAGGAACGGAGGTTATTGAAGTGTTGGCATGGCATTTTCAAGTAGTTTTTACTTAGAACTTACCAAAAGTATTGGAAGTCCTTTAAAACTTGTATACAACACAAGAAGCCAGTTATATAGGGTGCTTTGTTGCAATGGCTGTTGCAGTGGGACATTTGCGCAATGTAAAGATGAGCTTTTGAAGTTTGCATTTCATTCATGATGTGCAGATGATGCGGTCAGCATATATTATCTACATGAAGCCGATTGACATAGACAACAATGTGGCAGTTCTTTCAATAGAAATGAAAATTGTAGCGTCATCATGTCCACGTAAGAAAAAAGATAAAGAGCCTCAAGAAGACATTGCTTGACCTCAGTAATAGCAGACACATTTTACATGTGAACACCGACGTACAATGATCGAGTGCGGTATGTTCTGAACATGAAATTGGTAGTAGGTGGCTCTTCATCAATGCTCTTTTCTTATTGTATCATCTGTCATCAAATGTTGTGTAGTTATATCAACATGAGAAGTATATATATGAAGTGATGGTGACCCTGGATACTAAAGTTTTCTCTATTAATTTGTTAGTGTATAAGGTGTAATCATTAACATAAAGGAGGTAGCAAGGGCAAAAGCAAGGAGTGGCTTCACATTCTCTAAGGCATGCAATTCTAGAAAGGGAGGTAACTATGGAAGTGTTGGCATGGCCAGCACCTTCATGTAGTTTATAATTCAAACATGCAAACAACACTAGAAGTCCTTTAAAACTTGTTGACAACAAAGAAGCCCTTTGAAACTTGCATACAACATAAAAAGCCAATCATGTACGGTGCATTTCTGTGATGGTTGTCAGAGTGGGACGTTCATGCATTGTAACAACAAACTTCCAAAGTTTTCATTTCATTCATAATGTGCAGATGACACAGTCAACATACATCTGTACAAATCTGGCCAGCGTTGACATCAATGTTGCAGTTCTTTCAATAGAAAAGGAAATTTGTAATAACATCATGTCCATGTAGGAAAAAAAACGAAGAGCCTCAAGAAGACATTGCTTGACCTCAGCCACAGCATACACATTGTACATGAGAACACCAACGTACAATGAGTGCGGTATGTTTTGAATATGAAATTGGTAGTAGGTGGCCCTTCATCCTTGTTTTTTTCATATTGTGTTGTCTATCATCAAATGTTGTGTAGTTATATCAACATGAGAAGTATATATGAAGTGATGGTGACCTTGAGTACTAAAGTTCTCTATGTCCATTAGTGTACAAGGCTTAGTAATTAACATGACGGAGGTAGCAAGGGCAAAAGCAAGGAGTGACTTTACATTGTCTAAGGCATGCGTCTCTAGAAAGGGAGGTAACTCTGGAAGTGTTGGCATGGCGGCTTTATATAGTTTTTTAATTCAAACATGCAGACAACACTAGAAGCCCTTTAAAACTTGCAGACAACATAAGAAGCCCTTTAAAACGTGCAAACAACATAAGAAGCCCTTTAATTAAAACTTGCAAACAACACACAAAGCCAACTTGTCATAAAGGGTGCATTCATGTGATGGTCATCACAGGGGGACGTTCATGTAATATAACGACAAGCTTCCAAAGTTTGCATTTCATTCACAATGTGCAGATGACGCAGTCAACATATCTGCACAAAGTTGGCTGGCATAGACAACAATGTGATAGTTCTGTCAATACATAAGATTATTGTAGCATCATCACATTTACGTAGAAAAGAAACAAGAAACTTCAAGAAGACATATCTTAACCTCAGCAACAATAGACGCATTGTATATGTGAACACCAACGTACAATGATTGAGGTATGTTCTGAACATGGTATTGGTTGTAGGTGACCCTTCATCCCTATTTTTTTTAGTATCTTATCTATCATCAAATGTTATATAGCTATATCAACCTAAGAAATATATACGCATAATTAGAATGTGTCGATTGCGTGATTAGGATTGGCAACACATTTGATGAAACAACATATGTCTACAGGGACCGAGGATCCCGACCTCTGTGCCTAAAGCGGGCTTGGAATCTTGGATGTACATTGCTATTGCAATGGTGCTCTTATACCAAAAGTGCTTAAAGTTTTTCTTTTTGGTGACTCATTTCTTAATTTAAGTTTTACGCATAGTAGGTGTGGTATCCTGTGCACGATGCTTGAAGAAGTAAGTGACGGTTGACTTGTGCACATGTTGCTAGACTATAGAAGGCAGTGATTGTAGATGAATGTGGTAGGAACTATAGACAGAAAGGCATTTTAAACAAAGTGGCAATGAAAAGCAATTAGAGATGACATCAATACAATATGCATTGATTTTTGTTTTCTACGGAGGACGTTGCATGCATATAGTGACAACTATTTGTTTTTAAAAGTCATTTCTTTAGGGAGAAATGTTAGGACTTCAACATACTTTACATTTTTTTGGAAATGAGCATGTAATCATAGACGCCTACAAAGAGTGCGCTCTACATGGCAGTGCCCTTTTGGAGGGGGGGGCATAGAAGTAACACATTTTATCATTGTATGATCATCTATGTTAGGCGTTGTCGTCAGTTCATATCAGCGGCAGCGTTTGAAACGTACATGTGAACAACGACGTGAACTCAATGAGGTATATTCTGTACATGGTACTTGTATTAGGAGGTCCATATTCTCTGTTTTGCTCTCAATGTATTGTGTATCATAAAGTGTGATATAATTAATAGAATATGAGAAGTATGTACAAAGTCATGGTGAGCTGGAGTACTGAAGTTTTGTATGTCCGTCAATGTACAATGCTTAGTGATGAACATGATCACTAGAAGAAAACTGCGTTGGAAATCGCAGTTTTGCATGGGCTGGAATTTGTTGAAGCCCACGTTTCCAACGCAGAAATTTGTGTTAAAACGCATTTTAACACAAATTTCTGCGTTGGAAACGTGGGCTTCAACAAATTCCAGCCCACGCAAAACTGCGATTTCCAACGCAGTTTTCTTCTAGTGGATGGAGGCAAGGAATATAGAGGTGAGGATTTGATTCACATAGAACAATTGGATGCTTGCATTTGTTGAAAGGGAGGTTGTGGAAGTGTTGGCATGGCGCCTTCTTGTAGTAATGTCCACGACTTGTTGAAAATAGTGGATGCCTTTAAAGGCCTTTAAGGGCATCCATTGCTTCTAGCAAGTCGTGGACATTAAGAGAGTGGTGGAGGCTCTCATGTAGGGTATTTTTTAGCAACGGGAGTGGTAATGGTACATTCAGGGCATGTCATTGACAATGTGCAAATGATGTGTCAATGTACAATGGCAGGAAGTCGGCTCATGTGGATTGCATTAATGCACCTGCAAGGTAACTATGACATCTAACTTAACTAGAAAATTGTACGCCAAACTTGCAATGGACAGTTTGCTTCCATTGATGCTCATTTGTAGCAGTCAGAATTTCAATGTCCATTAGTATATGTGGAGTGAAATAAAAGGTTGTTTGCAATTGTCATAGTGTTCATCATAGAGCTAGGAATATGATGCACGCAAAGACTAGGGATACTTGAAAATTGGCATATAACAAGATGGTGACATTCATAGTGAAATCAAAAATTCAAGGGCTGCAAAAGCACTTTGAGCTCAATGGCTATGGAAGGAGCACATGTCAGTCATTGTGCCTGCAAAGGTCCATCAATGAGAAGCGTACAGGCATGTTTTTTCCTGCGCCTCATGTTTGCATGTTCTGTTATCATTGCAAAGAAGACCACCTAAAGATGTAGGAACATGGTAGTTCTCAAAAGTATAGTATATGAATTTGGTGATGATGTTGCTTTGGAAAGACGGCAAAGATTGCGACATTTTTTTGCTGAATAGAAAGAACTTTTGTTACGACAACATCATTGCATGAGGTTACACTTTGTTTATTCATCACTTGATGGATGACGTAAATACAAATGCCATCTTCAACTCACCCTTCAAACGTGGAAAATGTAGACGACATTCAGAAAGGATGAAGTCCTCTTCAACTTTACAAAGAAATTGAGGGTACAGAGTACAAGCTGCATGTAAAGGAAAGAAACAATTTCCATATTACAGCAGCACTAGATTGTGCTTGTACTGGGTACATGAACTACATGCTCAATTTTGATTGGTAAAGCTAGAAATGTAGAATGTGAATTCCTAATATATTCAGATTTAAAGGAAGGATGATAGAAATGAGGAGGGAACAGACCAGCCTGGAATTTGTACATGCTATGGATTTAAACAGTTCTGATGTAGCATACGATGTCCTAAACCAAACAATTGTAATGCAGGCCATTTTGCAGAGTGCAACGAGCTAGACACGTGCTAAGAAATGATAACCTCCGGTGATGGCAACAACCTCTGGACACCTGAAACAGCATTATCAAAGTTGGAGAAGTGCCGTCTCTTATGTTATGTAAGTTTTAGAAATCCATACTGAAGTTATTATGGTGTTGTTCACCTAGTTTTATGTTCCATTGTTGGGCAAAGGCTCTTTTAATATGATTATGTGTTCTCCCTCCATTTAGTTTATGTGCCAAAGTCGCGTAGCTCTTGAAAACACACTTGTTATGTCTAAAAATCATGGGTTTAGGCACATCACCTATATGACATAAAAAATTCTAATTTGTAGTCCACACTAAATAGTAGACAGAATGATGAACTATGTAATGTGGATTACCTTTTAGTTCCACATACTCAAACAAAGTGCTAATTTCAGTAGAAGTTGTTGCTCTGTTAGCAATGACCAATGCAATCTGCATTTACTATTGCAGAAGCTATGCTAACTAGGAAGTGATTAGGCCGTGTTATTGTGCATCTTATTTTGATGAAGGGCTCAAGAATATAGCCTTCAGTATGGGGTGTCCATTTTGACGTAAAAATATGAAACACAGGAAGTTGTCCAGAAAAAGGTTGATGTTGTACAATGTTGACGTCTGCAAAGAACTGACATTAGTCACAAATGATACCAATTGTGGTCTCTAGTATGGCGTCAACAAAATCCACAGGTTTCTACCATCAAAGATAACAAATCACAACATATTTGCAAATGTACTTGCATGCGCAATTGGAAGAGCACAATATTGTCCACTACATTGTATTCAAAAACACGTGCGTTGTCAACGCAAACGTTTGCAACAACACAAACTATACAAAGAACTATCAAATGCGATGTCGGATGACGCATGGAACTTAATAAGAGCCACCACTACGTAGTATTGTCAAAAACGGCGTTATTCCGTTGCAATTGCAAAGTCGTCATTGTCCCCCATGCCTTACACAACAAAATATAGAACACCTGAATGGCAAACTTCATATTAGTTGATGTTTCACAAAATAGCACAGAAGATGCCCACGAGTCATTTATAGTATCAATAGTGATGTCGAGCATGGCGCTGGCAACATGCACACATTGAATTTGACGTAAATGTGCGTTAGGTGCACATTTTTTAAAATACAATACTGTTTGCAGTTTTATCTTGAGAAACAAGCGCGTCATAAACGCGCATGTTCACAACAACAATTGTTATACAAATCACTATTATATGCAATGTTAAATCACATATAGACCATAACATGTACCAAAGAGGACACTGTCAAAAATAGCATTATTCGTGAGACTAAGAACTTGTATTTGTCTCCTTGCATATATCAAAAAACACAAGAAGCAAACTATATTGTCATGAATTCATGTTTTATAAGATAGCACAAAAAACGACAAGAAGTCATGTTGAATACCAACATTGACGTTGACCATGGTTTGGGCAACACCCACACGTTCTTGGCATTGTAGGCAATAGATATTGTGTTGCACACAAAGTCACGTCTTTAGCATAGTTCTGGGAACTTCTGAATGTCTACTGCGATATTTGAAAAAACATCCGCAATGTTAACGCGCATGTCCTTAACAACAGAATTTGCATTGCACGGCCAAGTGGACTGCGATGACTGTACAGTCCACGTCATCTCTCGCCATGTCCACGTCAAAAGTCGTTGTGTCCACATCAGAAACCTGCAACACCAACTGTCGTGACACTTCAGCAGCGGGCGAAATTTCTCAAAAGTCCCCATGGCGCTGCCCGCATACATGTTGCTGACATGGCAGCAGCATGGCATCCACATGGCGCCTTCTCACAAGCTTCAAACAACATGCTGGTCAACATGTTTTCAGAAAACATGCTGACCGTGGGACATATTATTTTGAATTTCAGGGTGTTTTTGGCATGTTCATAGGAACAGATTTTTTGTGACATCTGCACCGGCTACACACATGTCACAGATGACATGGTTTTGCATTTTCAACACTGTCACTAAAAACACGTGTTTCTTCTAGTGCACTTAAGACCTATTTCGAAGTTGCAGATCACAGTTCTCCACCTTTCATAGTAATTGCAGTTCAACTCGAATCGAATTAAACTAACTCCAATGCAAAATGTATTATTCGTGATATGATAAATTTTGTAGTTCATAGATGGGTAATTCAACTCAAATCAAGTAGAATAGTCGTAACTCGTACTGGGAAGCAGTGTTCTCTTTGAATGCAGTTCAACTCGCTCCGAGTTGAATTGTCGAATCCATATTACTTAAATTTCAGGTCCACTTTGTTAATATGACACATTCCGTAAAAACCGGCGTGTTTATCAGTAGAACTCACGCTTCCTCATTCAGTAACGAAACGTGCACAATGAACAAAATTATGAATGATTGTAGCCCAAATTCAAGAACTGAATGTAAGAAATTCGTAAGCAATTTGTCACTTTCAATTGGTCTCGATATCACTACCCTGACAACATTGCTCTACCAAGCATTCACACATGTCCCCACGCAATACAAAGCTTGTTCAAGGCAACGTCATCCTAATTCCAAAACATCCTAAAGCACGCAACACTGTCAAAGGATAATCCTTTCGGTCGGACACAAACCTGCGCTCATTCACAAAGAACTTGGAAGCAAGAGTCGACAAGGTTATACGGATGTGACACAATCTACGCAAGCGCAAGCAACGACAACAAAAGCTACTAGCACCGAATACCACCTGTGAATACCAACTACCAAACACCGATGATAAAAAAAATGAGCAAGCAAACTTCGTCCGAGAGGAGAATGAGCAGTGTCCATATGCAGGAGAACTCCGGCGGGAAGAAATGGAGGGAGTTTCAAAATCTCTCTGGGCAGAAGTTCCAATATTGGAAATCGAAGTTCTATTTCCGAAAAGACTCCACATTCCTCATTCTGAAAAAAGAATTTCAACGGCTGGAAAGTGATTGCCTTCCGCGTTTTCGACTTTCCGTGTCTACCTGTATCTATAGTGGCTACAACAAACGTAGCTAGACATAAATAAGGAATTATCCCAACAGCTACATTTTTTTTGCATTTCTGTTTTCTGACAAATTCCTTGGAAGTATCAAAGAACTTGTCAGAGAATCGAGGCTACTTTTGAAAAATGGTTAAAAATAACAAAATAATTTAAATAAATTCCAACACGAAGAGAATAAGTTCGCCTGTATGCATTCCAATTTTCTAGTCCACTGATTATCTTCCCATGTTGCGTACTACTATTCTAAGCTTGTCAAAGCATTTTAGAAACCTTTTCAGTCCTTCACAAATTAATGAAGGGCCCTAGGGTTTAGGATTTAGGGTTTAGGATTCAAAGTAAACAATTAAAAAATCCCAAAAGTCAATGACCTCATATGTGAATGAAATACATAAAAATGTATAATCATTAAATAAATAAAATTTTAACAAATTGAAAGTTCAGGGTCAATTTGTAACTGTTTCTTTTTTATATTCCTATGTGAATTAAAAAAAATGGTAGTAAAGCGTGCTTTGAGTGTACTTGAATGAACTCAAAGAACAAAAATTATAGACTTGGTTCGTAAAAGGCTTCAAAAGAATACCAAAGTTGCCAAACACTTGCAAGTGTTAATTAAAGTTCACACCAATATTCAATTTCCAAACCAATTTTAAGTCAACTACACATGAACAAATCAAGAAATGGAAATAAATTATGTCCTCCACTTTTATTACCACAAATATCAGAAGACATTATTTTAAGTGTGAAAGTTTTTTAAAGAAACTACAAATTCAAGTGGTAGGTACTCCCTCCGAAGTATTAAAATTCACTCCAATACGCAATTCTTGCCTTTTTTTAATCCAACCCTCTATCAACCAGAAGAAAATGGAAATAAAACCAATCTTATACTTTAATGGCCACCTAATCCGATAGTCATGGAATTTACTTTCAAAAGCCTCCTTCAAAAAAATGTCATGGAATTTACTTTTGAAAGCGATTTTAACAGAAATGTAGAAGTTCTAAATACTCTTGAATATTAGGATCTATAGAAATATTAAATTTGTGTATAGTTTTAATCCATCCTTACGTGAATTAAAAAAATTGGTATAAAAGCGGGTTTATACTTTAGTGGCCGCCAATATCAAAAGTCATGGAATTTTATTGTGCAACGTACCCTCTTTCAAAGAAATGTGAAAATTGTAAACGCTCTTGAGTATTTGAATCCGTAGATATATTAAATTTGTGCGTAATTTTAATCCATCCCTATGTCGATTAAAAAAATTTGCAATAAAAGCGGGCCTATACTTTAATGGCTGCCATTATCAAAAGTTGAGGAATTTCATTTTGAAAACAAATTTAACAAAATTGTGGAAGTTGTAAATACTTTCCAGTATTTGAATCCACAAAATCATTTAATTTGTGCGTAAATTCAATCCATCCCCACGTGAATTAAAAAGAATTTGGAATAAAAGCGGGCCTGTACTTTAATGTTTGCCATTATCAAAAGTCATGGAATTTACTTTTGAAAGCAACTTCCACAATATTGTGGAAGTTGCTTATACTCTTGAATATTTGAATCCATGGAAATATTTAATTTTTGTGTAAATTTAATCCATCCCCACGTGAATTAAAAAGAATTTCGAATAAAAGAGAGCCTGTACTTTAATGGCCGCCATTATCAAAAGTTGAGGAATTTCATTTTGAAAACAAATTTAACAAAATTGTTGATGTTGTAAATACTTTCCAGTATTTGAATCCACAAAATCATTTAATTTGTGCGTAAATTCAATCCATCCCCACGTGAATTAAAAAGAATTTGGAATAAAAGCGAGCCTGTACTTTAATGGCCGCCATTATCAAAAGTCATGGAATTTATTTTTGAAAGCAACTTCCACAATATTGTGGAAGTTGCTTATACTCTTGAATATTTGAATCCATGGAAATATTTAATTTTTGAGTAAATTTAATCCATCCCCACGTGAATTAAAAAGAATTTTGAATAAAAGAGAGCCTGTACTTTAATGGCCGCCATTATCAAAAGTCATGGAATTTACTTTTGAAAACAAATTTAACAAAATTGTTGATGTTGTAAATACTTTCCAGTATTTGAATCCACAAAATCATTTAATTTGTGCATAAATTCAATCCATCCCCACGTGAATTAAAAAGAATTTGGAATAAAGGCGAGCCTGTACTTTAATGGCCGCCATTATCAAAAGTCATGGAATTTACTTTTGAAAGCAACTTCCACAACATTGTGGAAGTTGTTTATACTCTTGAATATTTGAATCCATGGAAATATTTAATTTGTGCGTATTTTTAATCTATCCCCACGTTAATAAAAAAAAGGAAAATGAACCATGGCTTGTTCTTCAATGGCCACCTACATCAAAAATCATGGAATTTACTTTTAAAAGCGTCTTCAACAAAATTGTGGAAGTTGTAAATACTTCAAGTATGTGAATCCGTGAAAATGTGTAAATTGTGCCTAAATTTAAGCCAAACACATATAAATGAAATAAAAGGGGAATGAACCGTGGCCTTTACTTTAATGGCCATGTACATCAAAAATCATGGAATTTAGTAGTCAAAGCCACTTAGTTTAAGAAAAATGTGGAAGTTCTAAATACTGTGAAATTTTAGAATCCATCCCTACGTGGAAGAAAAAATAAAAAGACAAGTAGGCCTATACTTTAATGACCTTCACTATCAAAAGTCATGGAATATAATTGTGCAAACCACTTTCAAGAAAATGTGGAAGTTGTAAACACTCTCGAGTATGGGAATCCATGGAAATATTTAATTTGTGCGTAATTTAATACATCCCCACGTGAATTAAAAAAAAATTGGAATCAAACCGGGCCTATACTTTAATGGCCGCCATTATCAGAAGTCATGGAATTTAATTGTGCAAGCCTCTTTTCAAAAAATGTGGAAGTTATAAATAATCTCAAGTACTAGAGTTCATAAGATTATGCAATTTGTGACCATTTTTAATCCATCCCTATATAAACAAAAAAAATGGGGATAAAACTGGGCTTGTTTTTTAATGGCCACCACCATGAAAAGTCATGGAAATGAATTGTGGAAGCCTCCAAAAATAAAATGTAGATGTTGTTATCACTCTTAAATATTAGAATCCACGAGAATATGCAGTTCGTGCCCAATTTCAATCCATCCCTACGTAGACCCAAAAAAATTGGAATAAAACTGGGCCTGTACTTTATTGGCCTCCTACAATTAAAGTCATGGAATTTAATTGTGAAAGCCTCCAAATAAAAAAGGAGAAGTTGTAAATATTTTCAAGTATTAAAACCTAGACTGCAGAATACTTATGTTGTAGGTATTTTTTTTCATTGCCTCTGTGAATAACGAAATTGGGAAGTAGCCATTCCTTTCACTATTAGTACTAATGACCTTAAATATTAAAATTCATTGCACTAGTTTGGAAAAGGCCCAAAAATAAAATCTATAAGTTGAAACTATTTTCTATAATTAGAATCTATAAGAATATTCAATTTTTGCTACTATTTATGAATGCTATAGGAGGATTAAATTTAAAAAATAGAAAAGCCATGGTAGTGGGTTTTTTTTAGTTCTCCTATATTTTCTCTAAATTGAACAAAATTCCAATATTTTGATAAGGTACATTAAATGTTTGATCATAAGGGTGTTGAAATTGAGAAGTCTTTTTTTATTTTTATTTTTTTTCCCTCACACCTTCATTGTAAAGAAGTTGGCGACCTAATAAAAGAGTTTGAGGTTGTTTATTAAGGCTGGGCACAATATGCGCTTAATTATAAATTATTTATTAAAGGCTTACCTAATGAAACTCTACTCTGCTCATTTGTCTAAAGATTATGTAAATAATGTGATTTTGTAGCCATTATGTAGTATAATGGATGCATATTTCCTAAAATCAAGATAGTACATAATAAAGTTTTGCATTTTCCGGGCACGCGTTCACAAAATCTATACTTACTTTAATAACTTCTAATTATAAAACAACGGGTTTGTCATGATAAAAGTAAACTTTGGAATTCTTTTTTCAAATACTTGAACTACGTAGAGTACGAACAGTGTCCAAACATTTTCGACTTATAGAAAATAGTGAATTTAGATTCCATTAACAATGCGCTATCCTTCATTTTTGCTGTTTGTTTAGGGTTTTTGTTTGTTTGTTTGTTTTGTTTTGTTACGTTGAGATCTTTTGGATCCTGCGTCCTCATGTTGAGTACTTCATACTGTCGTAAAGCCCTTGTCAAGGACGGGTGTACGTGATGTGTTTCCTAGCGTTTGGACCTATGGTGGGAAAATTTTGTGTATGACAAATATTTTTGAAAATTAGAAAAATTACTTCTATTTATGGTCCTATGGTGGAAAAATTATTGAATTTCCTAATTTCTTTGGATTAAAAAATTTGAGAAAATTACTTCTACTTTTATATTGGTTGTGGCCATGCCACAAGGTACACGTACTAGTGAACTCTAAATACGTACATAATTTTTGATAAGGGTCAAAAAACTAATGAGAGATTTAGGAATTTGATAATTTCACTATTTTCTATACAATATGTGTGTAATATGATATCATGGGAAGCTTAGGCCCGTGCTTCAATGGATTTTTAAGTGTGGGAAAGGATTAGGGGTAACCTTGGGTATTTAATGAGAGTGATTGCCCGGATACAAGTATGGAGTGAGGGTTTAGGAGGTCCGGTTTTGAAGTAAGGTAACATGCTGTGAAATTGCACAGGCTGTAAAATCGCCCACCCTATTCAAATGTACAGTGCTTGTACATGACTATAAGAAACCCGTGATTTAGGTGACAAGCCCTGATTTTTCTTGACGGATTTTAGTGGACATCCAATGCAACAAAACCATGTTTTTTGTCAACAAAAATGTCCAATGTAACATCAATGTTGACATTAAAACATGGGTTTGTAGCATTGGACGTCTACTAAAATCCATCAAGAAAAATTAGGGCTTGTCACCTAAAACACAGCTTTCTTATAGTGCATGTAACTATTTCATAGCCTTCAGCGATGTACAAACAATGTACATTTTAGGGGGTGGGCGATTTTAGAGCCCTATGCCACTTCAACTTCAAAATTTCATAACTAATTCTAGAAAGCTCCAAAAAATATGAAACAACTTGGGTTAGATGCCAATTCCTCTTGTCTTGCAAGGAAAATTTACTAAAAAATATGTTGAGGCGTTTCATCTCTCCAAAATTCACTTTCAGCTGTTAGGTGGGCAATTTTTGAACCTGTTACTTGATTGGATAAGGTCCAATATAAGGGTTAAGGGTATCTATGAGGCGGGTCCAGGGTAAAGTGGGAGCCGTGTATTGAATGAGGAAGGGTAGCACCTCGTACACCTGTCACTGTACTTCGTCTCTCTCCAAGTTTTTCGGTGCTAGGATTTCAGGGTCTGCGTTATTGATTTTTTGTTTGTTTTTTGAGGTCTTCGCTGCACTTGTATCTGTTGCCAATGCCATCGTTGTTCAGGGTTTTAGGTTGCAGTGTACATGCTTTTTGTCGAGGTTTAGGTGCCCGGTTTGAATAACGCGCTAGATTTTCAAGACCGTGCTATGGTTATTTCTACGCGCTTGGTGGTGGGTTCCAAATTGCCAATTTTCAAGCATTGGTTGTGTGGTTTTCGCTACTTCAAAGAATTGCAATCAGAGGTATGCGGTTCAGCTCTATATGTCTTAGTTGTCATTTACAATGAGCCAACGGTTTGAGGGTAGTTTGCTTCTGTTTTGTTTGATTTGTTTGAGAATTTTTTTGTACATGTGTGTTTCGTTTACTTCTATTTCCATCGAATTTGCAATGTCTCTCGTTGTATTCGCCATTTGTAATTTCGAAGCTTTTTCAAGCGTGTCGTGAAGTTCAGTTGATAAAGGTTTAGGTCATTGAGCGGATTATTCCTTCTTCAATGATAAACGGAATGGGATTCTATATGCTGGTCTCTTCGAATTTTGAATGTGTTGTTTGTAAAGCTTGATTGATTCTATTTGGAGGTTTAAATTCTAGATTTGTTTTTGCTAGAGGTGAGTTTAGGATAGTTGGAGGCTGAAATTGGGATTCTGAATGGTGGTCTTTTCAAACTTGAGGTTTCTTCTCTGTCGAGCTTGATTGACTGTATTTGGAGGTTGAAATTCTAGATTTGTTTTTGTTGGAGGTGGGTTTAGGGTAGTTTGAGGCAAAAATCAGGATTCTGAATGCTGGTCTCTTCAAATTTAAGATCTCCTGTCTGTAAAGCTTTGTTGATCGTATTTAGAGGTTGAAATTTTAGATTTGTTTTTGCTGGATAGTTGGAAGCTAAAATCGGGATTTTGAATGGTGGTCTCCTCGAAATTGAGATTTCTTGTGTGTTAAGCTTCATCAATTGTATTTGGAGGCTGAAATCGAAATTTTAAATGTTGGTCTCCTAGAATTTAAGTTTTTTTGTCTGTAAAGCTTGATCAATTGTATATGGAGGTTGAAATTTCAGTTTTGTTTTTGCTGGAGGTGGTTTTAGGGTTGTTGGAGGCTAAAATCAAGGTCTGTTTTTACTGAAGCTTCATTGATTTTATGTGGAGGTTAAAATCGAGATTTCTTTTCTTTAAGCTCCATTAGTCTTCTCTGCAGGTTTAGGGTGATTGAGCGCATTGTTCTATATTTAATGATGACCAGAATGGTGTAGTTATTGTGAGGTCAAACTCTTTCCAGTTTTTGTAGACTGAGAAGTTCTGGTCTCGCTGTCAGTTACTAGTCCTTGTGTCTCTGGGGTGTAGATCTGGATATTTGAGGTTTGCTGCATCTCTATTTGTTGTCCGTCTTTTACGGTTTTATATGAAGGGCACCGCCTCTGGCTTTTTCTCCCACTGCGAGCAAATTTTGATGTGAAAAATCTGAATGTCTTCCTTGCTTTTTAGAATGACCTTAAGAGGCTTGCTATGGTTGAGGTGCGACAAAATTAAATGTCAATGATCTTTTAGGAATGCTTCTACAGAAGTGCTGCATTCTTCATAGAGTATAAAAGTTTTGTTCATTTCTTGAGCTCCAGTTCCTGAGGCTTGAGTTGTTTCAGTTTCTTCGGGTGCTACGTCATTCCAGTAGTGTCAAGTTCATTTTTCTGCACGCTTGCTTTTGCACAATTGTTATGTTGCTGTAAAGTGGTAATGTTGCCTCAGATCGAAATGTATGTTGTTTTTCTATTATATTTTGACGAGTTCTCATTGCAATATGTTTTAAACTTGAGTGCAGATGTAAATTGAGGAGATTAGGGCGAATTAATAGGGTTTTCAAATCTGCAGTGCTACAGTGCAGTTTCGACAGGCAGCAATCTAGGTTGCCGTTTCAGAAGCTAGGCATTACCGTCCTCCAATTGAAGGTTCGAAGAGAATTTCAAAATTTGCCCTATCTATTTATCCCAACGTCAATTCATCTTGAAGGTAGCTTAGTGTAGGAAACAAATTCTTAGAATTAAAATAAATCTATTTAAAAGTTCTTTAATTTTTAATAATTCAGAATAATATGTACACAAACGATAACCTTTCAACATGCAAAGTCCACTTGTGGACTACAATTCAACTCGGTTCGAGTTGAACTGCATCGTTGATCTTAATTCATGTACAAACCAAGTTAAGGCCGCAATTCAACTCGGATCGAGTTAAACTGTTGCCTGCAATTCAACTCGGACCGAGTTGAAATGTAAGCCGCATATCAACTCGATCCGAGTTGAACTGCAAGCCACAGTTCAACTCGATCCAAGATGAACTGTTGCTTGCAATTCAACTCGGACCGAGTTAAATTGTAGGCCACAGTTCAACTCGACCCAAGATGAACTGCTGCCTTGGACCAAGATGAATTGATGGCCTTAGTTTTCAAAAATTCGACATCCCACACAACGCAAGCGAGTAGCAACAAGACATCACTTCAACTCGACTCGAGTTAATGGTGTAGAAAAACTAAAA
This sequence comes from Pseudisothecium myosuroides, assembly GCA_951799445.1. NCBI lineage: Eukaryota > Viridiplantae > Streptophyta > Bryopsida > Hypnales > Lembophyllaceae > Pseudisothecium > Pseudisothecium myosuroides. The sequence goes on from OX637297.1 coordinate 4,129,185, forward strand.
TCCGAGTGCATACTGAATGCATTTAAAGAGAATAAAGGGGAAGTAGAATGAAAAAATAAAACCACCTAATCTACTACTCCTCGCCTCAATTAAAAAATAACTTAACTCAAATCGAGTTGAATTGAAAAACTTGAATACCGCAAATAATGTTCTAAACAATGAGTTATGTTGAAATGGAGAATCAAGTCAAGAAGCTAGAGGCCTTCTTCAAGCGGTATACAATCCTTCCCAAAGAAGTAGAAGAAGTTGAGACGAGAAGGTGCTAGGAGATTGTTGGGAGTGGCAAGAGCCAGACAAGGTGGAATACTGGACACTCGTATTAGTTCCAACGACCACCAATCTCAGCTTCAGAACTAAGTACGCGAATTCCCCAATAAATTTACCAGTATCTCTCATGGAGACCATCACAAAGTTTAGCCATGGCGGAGACGGAACGCTATTCGTAACCTGTGAAACAGTCGACCCCGACCAAGAAAAACTCTACATGTTTTCATACATGGTGGACGCCAAGAAAACAATTTTCAGCATAAGTGCTTACTGCCAGAGTCTCAAGGATACATACTACAACGAGCTACTCCAAAACCTGTACAACCACATTGATGCAAAGAGGTGGCAAGGACCAGAAGGAGCCCCGCTATCACCTGAAGCACTATTGTCAAGACTGCTTAACGTAAAGCAAGGATTCAACCGAATGACCTTGAAGATTTTGCACAAGGCCAAGAACATGCGGCCAATCACCGTCAGCAGTTAGGGAGCAAGTCAAGGTTCAGTACCCCTAGGCACACCAGAGATGGGAAAAAGCCACACCCGGCTAAAGGTGACTGAGAAATTTTCTAGGGGGAACCCATCAAGTACCCCACCCCCAGTTGCAAAGAAAGGTGCAAAAAAAACCCTAGCAGCAGCAGAGAAGATGGCTGTTCCAGAAGACAGTATGATATCCGAGGTCACAAACATTCCCACAGACATTGAGGGGGGAGTAAAGGAAATTGACTACGAGGAGTGCACACGAACACACACGGAGTATTGGGCTGAGTGTACTGACTTGTACATTCCGTCTTACAATAGGAAATTTGTGATCCCTATTGAGCAGCTCGAGACTCCACTGGAAAATCTCAACATCTGGGGTTTGGAGGAGCTAGGAGTGAAGAAAGCAATGAACTTCTTCCTGAATATGCCCGACCCCGAGAAGAAAATGATGCTCTATGTATTGCCACAAGGGTTTACCCAGAAGCCGGAGACCTTCAAGGAGGTAATGAATGGAAAGTTTTGGATGGTGAATGGGCAACACATAGTAGAGGCCTCAAGGCGAATTCAATTGCTACCAAACTTACAGGAGAAGGCGGAGAATTTTAAATCGTGGGAGTGCTTCGTCGTGTGGAACAAGGATGACCACATCATCCGAAAGATTTCCGCCTACTACAACCGTGTTAATCATTTCCACAACTTTAATCCCACCTGGGCAACCAACATTATTGGAGCGAGATTTGTGTGGGAGAAGATGGGATGCCCTCCTCCGGACAAAGAACCAACGGAGGTCGGGACGGTGTCGGATAAGCAGCGAAAGAATTTGAAGGAAGTAGTGGCCAATAGGAAGTATAAGGTACCTACTGCAATTCAACTTGGGTTAAGCTGTTTTACATGAAGCGTGTCCTCATGTTTTTGTTTGGTCTCATAGTGCATTTTAACTCGGCTCAAGTTAAACTGCTTTCAAAACTAAACTGCATACTACCTTGTTTGCTTGTAGGACTTTGCAGACGCCATTAGGCTGCAATTTTCAATGATTAACCTCAAGAAGTCTCAAGGATCAGCAGACGCAAAGAAGGACGTGAACATCCACAATGAGCTAAAGATTATCACTACTCCAAAAGAAATCTATGACCTTTGGGTTGAAGTTATATCCGCCTACGTCCAAGGAGAGCTCACTGATCCAGACACACTTCTAAAGTTCAATCAAACAGACAAGTGGGATCAGGAGAGGGATGGCATCCTCACACGAGAGTTCTTCAAGTCTCTAGGGAATCTCTCTGAAAACAATTTCAAGAGGCTGGCCTTACATCTTTTGGGGAGAACACCAAACACAGAGTTGATTCACCCCAAGGTGACCATAAAGAGTGTGAAGTCCATCCTCCCTGACTGTTACTCAGTTAAGGGTTGGCTGGAGAGGTGTAAGCGGAAGCAAATTGTTTGCAAAGCAATCCACGCCATCAAGAAGAATCTGAAGTTGTACAACAATGAGGGCAAATTCAAAAGGGAGAAGTGGAAAGACTTCAAGAAGAGGTACAACATTACAAAAGCGACGAAGAATACCCTTCTGGTCGGGCCATCGGAGGAATTCTTCTCCTTGGCAAAGTTGCCATCCAACAAGAATAAGAGCATCGCTGAGCTCTCTCTGTATGCGGCGGAGGTCTTCAAAATTTTCCTGAGCAGCAAAGAGAAGTTCACAAAGCCGGCATCTAAAGCATTCTTCAGGCCATACAATATGGAGGATGATGTACTTGACAGCTAGGATAAGGACATTTGGGTTGAAGCCACAAGCTCAAACATCAAGCTCGCGGTTATGGACTTCTGCAACATTCCCGGAGTGACATTCAAGGAAACATCAAAGGATGGGGAGCCCTGGTATGCAACATTCTTGGATACTTTGGGGGTTGATGAGGAACCTAAATTGACTGACCTTGAGGTTTGGCTTTGGATTTGCAAAGAGAAAGACGTGGAGGTTGATTAGCTTCAGGAAATCCGGACGTCAAAGTTTGGTGAGACGTACGCCCTGCACTACGCAGAGTACGTCCCTTCACCATTCGAGCGTTTAGGAGATGTTAGTGACAGAAGCGCAAAGGCAAAGGAGTCGGTTCAGTTGCTCTTCTTAATTAAGAAGAATGCCAAGGTCAAGAAAATACCAAAAAAGTTTGATACCAACCTCCTTGGGAGGTATCACAAGTCAAAGTCCAGTATGGACATTGACTGGTGGATGCACAACACCAAATTGTGCATGGAGTTTTATTTGTAGGTGTCAGGTCTATTTGCATCACCGAGGAATACTGTCCTGTCGATTTTTGCAGGAGGCAAAATCATCTGCTCTGCATGGGTATGTTCTCTTCTTCCATTTGGTAATTCAACTCAGGCCGAGTTGAATTGCGACCTTGACAACGATGGGATTTTCATTTGTCAATTTAACTCAGTCCAAGATGAACTGCATTCCTGGTATTGGTGGGATTGTAATTGTTGATTTAACTCAGGCCGAGTTGAACTGAATTCCTATTATTCGGAGGATTTTCATTTGTCTATTTAACTCGAGTCGAGTTAAATTGACATGCGCCGCGCATTGAAATGTATCTTTCATTTTGATATTCTCCCAGATGGATTTCATCTCGAATCAAGTTGAATTGTGCTTCATATAGCTGCTAAGTCTTCCTGGTTGTTTGTACAGATGTTGTCCTTGGATCACTACGTTGTCGGAAACTCAAAGAAGTGCGACATGTTCAAGAGTTTGACAAGGAAGTTTGAGTTCTTGGACAAGGATGACTTTGTGGATGTTAGTTACTTTGTGGACGAAGGTAGGCATGCAAATAAATTATCCAAAGGTTCCTCTAATTCACGCAAGGGGAAGCGAAAGATGACGGCTGAGGAAGAAGCTGAACACGACGGATCTGAGAGGGGGACAAAGCCCTCGGGGCCGAACCTATTGACTTGGGGGAGTGGCGTGATTCGGCGGCTAAAATTGTCAAGGAACTGACGGATGAAGGCGCGGGTACATCAAACGCAGCTCCCGAATCGAGCGAGATGAGGGGGTCGTTGGGTACCTCGGCTCAGCAGAATGCCACACCAGTCTCAGCCCGACCCAATCAAACTCCAAGTTCTACTAAACGGCCTTCTCAAAAGCGGAAGAGGCAGTCGATCGTCCCTGAGAAGCAATGGATGATCGACTTACTGACGGCCTAGAAGGAACAAAATGAGAGAGCACGGGAAGAGAACAAGATGTCTCGGGTGGAAACCTAAGACATGATGAATAATAGGATAGAGAGACTGCCAACTCTCATGGCGTCCATGATCAAAAAGTCCATCCCTGCAATTGCTCAGGCAATCATAAATGCAAAGCCCATGCAGATGCTAGATCTAAACGCGACATCACCGCAACTCATGATTGTGCAGGGGTCAGCAGACAGCGCAAGGCAGGAGCCAGCAGGGTTGGTGAATCCCTCTGCTAACACCCATGTTTCAGAGTTGGTGCCGTCGCAACCCTCTCCAGCCTCCCCCGCCAACATCGTGGACTCCACGCCATTACCCCTCGACGTTGGCAATGTTGCAGTGAATATCGAGCAGACAACGGAAGGGGTAAAGGCCGAGCAGTCACAGGACCCTGTGACTGGTAATCCTCCAGGTTGTTCCCAGTGATTCACTCAGCCTCTATTTCAACTCGACTCGAGTTGAAACTCCTTCCGCTGTTTTCATTTTGTGTTGGCAGCTAGTGGTAGTTAGTTGCAGTGAGGTGTAGAGATGGAGTTTCTTATTCAGATTGTAAAGCTTTTCCTCTTTGTGGAACTATGTAATATATTTTTTTCTTACAAAACATGTTTTGTGCTCATTCGTAACAGTCGCAGGCTCTAAGGATGTGTGTGCGGTGTCAATGCCATCGCACAATGATACCTTAGTAGATATAGATACAACATTTTTGCCATCTCCTAAATTGAGAGACTCTGAGGGAGATGACGTTCATCCCAACAAGTTGGAGGTCAACGATGACATTCTTGACAATGCGCTTCTGGAGATGCATATTCCTCCATCCGAAACCATGGCTGCTTAAACTATGTCTTCACCAGAGAAAGAGATGACAAGTGAGGTGAGTTTCAGGTTTGCCTTTGAATGTATGATTTTGTGGATCCAATGCCGAATTTTTTGGATTTTGATTGCAAGGCTGCCATTATATACTTTGGTTTTTGATTTCTTGTAAGGTTACCTTTCATTATTCGGGCATTTCGTTTTTAGTACTCAAAATGTTGTGGACAGTGCAGTCATTTAACTGTCTGCACATTTTGCTGTAATTCATGAGCAGGCTAGCAATGAAGCATGCGTCACGAGTGGTGAGGCGGAGGGCCAAGTCCTCCCTCCATTCACGTCTAGGGCAATATCAAAATGGCTGAATGTCGTCCTGGATTTGAATGGAGTACTTTGCGTCTATAAGGATAAGAGGTACAATATGAGGGAGAGTAGGTCCGTTGAACCCGAGGAAATTTATCCCGGCTTAGAAACGTTCATCATGGGTGTTAAGAAAGTCCTAATTCGACCCCATTGTCTAACTGTTCTCCGGGAGTTATCGAAGATCGAAAACCTCTCAGTCTGGAGTTCTATGAAGAGGTCCACGGTCATGGAAGTTTGTGGATACTTGTTCAAAGACTTAGACCCCCCCTTGCATATCATCGGGCAAGAGCAATGCGACATCCTCAAATGCAAATCCAAAAATGCAAAGGCAGTAATCTACAAGGTGAAGGGAACAAACAAAGATTTATTCCTTAAACCGCTAGAAAGACTTTTCGAGATGAGTGATTCCGTATTCACGACTGAAAATACAATTATAGTCGATGACAGCCCTACGAAACACGTAACAAATCACCCTAAGAATGTGATTCTTTTTGAGTCGTGGTCGTACGAGGGCTACGGAGCATTGGATGGGATTCTTATTGACCATCTTTTGCCCTATATTCAACGGTTGCATGTGGCGAGGCCAGCAAAATTGTACCCCTTCCGAAGAGACAATATTTTTGGGCGTTTGCACCTTTTTTTACGAAGAGGATCAAATTGAGTACATAGAGCTCAAAGAGGTAGTGGAGTGCTCAAATAGGATTTTTGTCGAGTCCAATGGCGGAAATACTAATTACACCGTGCTCTTTGAGGAATCAAGGAGGCCCCAACATAGATAGGTCAAAGTAGAGGACTTCTGTTTCTTGTACTATCATGTTAGGGAATCAGGATTGGTTCCAAGGTTTTACGAGTCATAGGTATTGGATTGACTTAGGTTATGTTTGTAATTTACACATGTTTTGTTCATCTTTTGCAAGCTACCAAAATATACAAGTGCTTGACTTCCTTGCGTGATGCTAGTCCTTTGCCTTCATGTCATTGTGTACTTCATGAAGCATTGTTTTGACAACGGTTTTTATGTTTGTTCCCAGGCTTCCTTCCGTGATGCTTTAGTCCGTGTTTTGGACTGTGGCAACAAGTGTGCTGCTTCTGCTGATTCCTCTGACTATGGACAGTTTGACATATCGAAAGGCGGATTGGGACACATCATGTATTCGGCCGCAATCGCACAGTCAACGATGGATTTCTCTATGATGCCTATGGATGATGGGGTTGTAGATAGTCCTCCAAATGGAGGAAAGCATCCCCACCTTCTGAGCTCCCCTTCTCCACTTAAAGGCCGTCACGTGGTAACTTCACCTTAGGATTCCCCTGCGATGAATGTGGCAATGCAAAGAAAGCTTTATGATGAACAAATGTGTGACGTGCTTGTATCTAAGATATAGAGATTTGATCCTACGATGTACAAATCAAATATGTTTTCTATGATTGCCTCAATAATGTTTAGTGCTATTTTTTCATAATCTGATTTCATTTGCATTTGTAGGCCATGGACACATTGGCCATACCCAATGCCATCCGCACTAATGGGTCGCGATGATTTACACCTTCAAATTGCACTTCTCAAGAGCGGCCTACGTCATCTGACAGCCTCCGACGTATTCTACCTCGTTGCACTTTGTTAGGGGTTGGGAGACACCAATGCAAGTTCCACAATTATAGAAATCCAATTCCAATTCATTCAGGTCGTCGTCCGTGGGACGCCTGGGAAGAAAAGTCTTTGAAAGAACAAAAGCAAGAGATCTTGAGGCAAACATGTTCAAGGAATACCGGATACAGTTGAGGACCAGAGATGCTGGCGGCGAGGGAAAAGTTGAAGCCTAAGACCCACTCGTAATTGTTGTGCAGAGGATAGGGTAGCGTAAATACTTGGTTGTTGGGAGTCATACGGATTTTGAATCTTCATATTACGCCAAGATTCATATTTTGAGTAGATGATGTTAGTACTAGCCGCAAACTGTAAAGATGTAATACATGTATATTCGATGATAGAAGTATAGATTTAATACATGGATTATTCCATGTTTATTGTGTATACATGCAATATATGTATAATTGATGATTACTTTCTATGAAGTGCTAAGCATTTTGGAATTACTACATGTGATTCTATAATTTTACAATGTTGTATCTACTTTGCGTGTCGTTTGATTGCCAATTTTGTATTTCTTTTATCTCAAATTGTCTTCAACATGTGGTTTATAGTGCTCTTCTAAACTCCTATTTCCCTAGAAAACTTTCATTTTAATGAATATGATGTCATTTAGATTTCTAGAGCCTTGTTTGATCCTTTTACAAACCTAGATCATCCCAATTGTGTATTGATTCAATATTTTTGGCCCACGGTACAAGAGTGAGATATTCAAAATTCCTATTTTTGGATGGGACTCCGCCAAAGGATTGCGTTGGAGAGTGGATGAGGCACAGATACCAGTTTGGGAAGAAATGAAAGGTCTAATCACAACATGGAAGTCTCGAGTGAATAAAGACACAGTGGAGTATGTCTTTAAAATCCCATTGGCTCAGATTGATATTATCAAAGAAAGTTTGACTTCATGCCGCTCTGATTGAGCATGTACGAGGTACTATGAACTCAAGATACTTTCTAGCATTTAAACCTAAGTTTGATAGTTTCTATTTGATGTTCTATTTTGTGGTTTTACTTTGCATAACATGTGATTTTATATGATTTTATATGATTTTATATGATTTTTACAAAGTACATGGTATAGTTTGGAATATCATGAGTGATTTGATTTCATTGATTTGTATTGGAGCTTCTATTTTATATTGTACAAAGTACCGTGCACCCCAAATATAACATTCAGTAGCAGTTACTGGTTTTGCCCTCCCTTGAACAGAATGGTGTGGAATATACCGCATCATGCCACCATCTCATCCGAGGGATGAAATGGTGTGGTATATTCCGCACCCAAGTAGTAGTTATGGGGACACTTGTCAATAACTGCCAAAATTTAACTTGGTGCCTACGTCAGAACTGTACATTGCAGATAGTAGCAAATTAAAAATTTTCAAATAAGACTGAAATCAAAATAGGAATTTTAAACAAAATGCTAATGAATTCATTGAAAACATTAGTTTCAGTGTTAGAATTACCTCACCTTGTATTGGAGTTCATTTATGCATTGTGTTTGGAAGTGAGAAGACAACTCTACATATGCATATGGAGTGGTAGGCGGTAGAACAACCCATGTGAGATAAGTAAATTAGAATTTGTAGTTTCTCAATTCTCAACCACTCATAGTTAATTCAAAGTTGGAGCTAGTTATTGTTATCACTTTCTTTCCTGCAAAGCTCATTGAGCAGCACCAAGACATGTATATCTCATAGCCGCTCATACAAATTAATGGGAATCAAACTAGAACCACTAAATATCTCATTATCTCATTATCTCATTTTTATACTAAATGAGATAAATAGCCTCTTACAACCAACCATTCAGCTCATGACTTGGTGTTCAACAAGGGACACAATATGTATTTATATGTAAGAATCCCTTGAATAACGATAAACCGTAAATTCTAGGAGGGACTTTGACTACCCTAAACTCCCACTTTAATGGAAATATTATCTAACAACAGAAAAATCTAGTTTCCTTCAACTTAAATTACTTTAACTCTACTTCAATTTTTGGGTCTAGAAGAGGATAATGTTCTTTTGGAAGGCTCCCAATCTCCCAAAATAATGAATATGATGTTAGAGGTAGTACTTTGAGGAGTAAAGGCCACTTATAATTCAATTGCTTGGTTGGTGGATGCCAATATTGCTTCCAGCATTTGTCATCAAGAGATCCCTAGGTAGACAAAAGGAAGTCACCGGTCCTATAGATTAGATGCAGAGGGCATTTTGATTACATGCCCAATCCTGCTGACTTTTGTGTTAATGATTACTTGATAATATACGTTGAACATTGACATTCAATAATATGATGATAGTCACTCGCTCATATTCTAAATAGCTTGCCTCATAAACCACAATGTTAGCATTCCCTTGTGGGATCTCTAAGTGAGACCTCACCTTGGTCCTTATTCCCAGGAAGTACCATTTATTTGATAATTCTACAGGATGTCTTTGACTTTTGAATTCACTTTTGTATGCTTTTGTTGTCCTCTCAAGATACCATGCCTTTGGAATAATGTAGGACATTATGTCACTATGTGAATCATATATTGTCATGGATGAATTTAGATCTAATTCTTGCAATATTATACAGGAATGAAATTGTATCTCTTGAACAATATCGTCCATTCTATTTGAACATCAAAAGTTTATGTCATACATGAGTTGTCTACAATGAAGACAACTTCTGTTCTACACCCCTATTAGGGAATCTCTTGATGCAATTACGTAAACTACTACACAACCAAGGAATAATATGGGGGATGGGAGCCATATGGGGGATGGGAGCCATATTTGCTTTTAGCGTCCATGATTGGAGGATTTCTTGGTAGATTCCAAGGCTTTAGTTGTTCTAAAAATTTGATGTAGAAATTTTAGTGAAAGGGATCATCTTGGAAACTTTGTCCAAAGATCTCCCAATCCAGTTGTGTAAACTCCTAAACAATTAAAGATTTTGTGAGATACCTCTAAAGAAGATGGAACAATAACTATGTAATTCTCTCATTTCTAAGCACAAGAATGACTCCTTGAAATGGGTATGGGTTCAAAATTTGATGCATGCAAAATGATAATATATGAAGAAATGTCCACATACATAGGAAAACATCGGGGGATTTTAGCATTTCTTAATTCTAAACTTTGGAAAGTCCAAAAGTAGTTAAATGTGGCATTGGGATTTATGAATATGATATGGAGATTGATATGGGATACGGAATACTAATACTGACAACATGTACTATATTCCATATCAATTGCAATCATAGTAGCTTCTAAAAAAATATAAATGTAAAGGGGTTTTACAAAATGTATTTCACAAGCCCAATTAAAAAATTCATTTATTTCACAAATGAATCAATTAATTGGCAAAAGTGGTAGTTTGTTACAATGTGCTCAAAAGATACAAATACAATACAATGACCAATCTAAAATACATACCAAGAATAAATTAATAGGTAGAAATGTGGAAGGCACAACTCAAATTTCTTGTGTCTAGGCATGCTTGTATGACTTCATTTACAACTAACTGTATGAGTCACTATGAAACTTAAGGTGAGGTAAATATGCCATATTTAACTACTTTTGGACTTTCAATAGTCCAGAAGTAAAGAGGCGGTGAAATCCCCTGATGTTTTCCTATGGATCTGGAGATCTCCTGAAATAGGAACGCTTTGCATGCATCCAATTCAGCACCCACAAGTATGTCGGGGAGTGCTTCATGTGCTTGGAAATGAAAGAAATCGTGTAGTTGTAACATAGCGGATCCGTGGTAGAGTTCACATGATTGTATTGGGAGATTTGTGGACCAGGTTTCCGTAGTTTAGGCATCCAATTTACAGCACAACTGAAGTCTCAGAACCTATCGAGAGATCCCCCGATGACCACCACTCGTTGCAAACATGGCTCCCATCCCATATTAATCCCTCAGTGAGCGCTGATCTTCACATAATTCTATCAGGAGATCCCCTGACGGGGTGGTAGAATATGAGTCGGCTTCACTGACAATCTTGGTGTCAAAGTGGTACAATTTGATTCCTGTGCTAAAGTGCAAGTGATATCCGAGTTCATCAAGAATGAATCACAATAAGGCACGAGGGGGCCGATTCTTTCAAAGATATATGGTATCCCGAGAGTTCAAAGGAAGTACACACAAGTAGATTTGAAATTCAAACATCAGTTGACAATTACCAAATGAGCAATTGCTCTTGGGAATAAGGAGTCCGGTTCTAGGATTCACCGAGAGATCCCCCGACGGACTGCTAACATAGTGGAGCTAAGGTAGTCAGGATATGATGAAGTGACAGGGGCATATTACAGTACTCACAGTGACATTTGAAGAACTGTAGACGACTGAGTTACAGGTGCTCAGACGTTCAACATACATCTGAAGATGAATAACAGCTAAGTAAACATAACATTCCATCCGAAATAATGACATTAGTTTGAGTTTGTGTAAAGAACATCAAGGTTCATTCACTGCAAAAAATAGATTTGTACTTGGTTGTCCGCTATATAATTGTGAAGATGCAAAACCTAGAAGACTAGAATTCCAACAGTGTAACTGTGAGAGAAAAGAAATGCATTATTCAGACTCATTTGAGTGTATGTATGACCCAAGCAATGTATTCTGTTCCGGACACAAACATAAACCACTTCCATTTCAGAAGACGAGAGGAAGAAAGACATCCCGCTCTTCTGCTATCAAGTCATTGCCCTCGTGCCGCACGCAAAGAATAGAAATCATAAACATATTAATATATTCATAAACATTTATTTTACATATACAAGTCACAAAAAGTAGCTCTGAAAAAATTAATCGAAGAACAGTCCTACTGACTCAACGGACTATACTTCGAAACCCTCACTTGTGACTGCGCTTACTGGATGTAGAATGCATCGTGCGATATCACGATGGCAGTCGCGCCCCGCAGAATGCATCGTGACATCTCACGATTGCCGCGACGACCGACACAGTGCATCGGGAGTTCCCACGATGGCAGTAGCGACCCCGGACTAGGCACTCAATCATGGGTCCACCACGTTTGCCCGATTCAAATTCACTAAGGCAGCCTCCCTACTCTTTTGAAGAATCGTCCGTGATTTTTGATCCACTCTCCTAGACCAATTCGCATACATTGCAGCACCCGCGTCCACCCAGGTGGGGGGACTTTTTTCAATGACCCATTTACCGTACCAGCAATTCCAATAAATCAATTCCAGCCTCGTTTCGGAGTTATCGGGTCGCCAGTACTGAAGCAAGAACTTCCCGTTATTCACATCTCCTTCTACTCTGCATACAGTAGACAATGCTCTTCCCTGCCAAACAGTACATGATTCCGGGACTTCCGGTCTGATAAGTACCCAACAGCCTGGTCGTATGTCTAGCCATGGATTAAAGCTTTCTCTTGGCGCTTCATTTGCAGGGCCGCAGTAAGGCTCCGGCTCCTCTTCTTCCTCCGGAATCACGTCCATGGGATTCACCGTCGATCCTGGGCGAGGGACTCCATTACGCGCCACCCTCCAATCGTGTTGTGACCAGAAGCCTTCCACCAACTCCGGAGGACACTCGGGTAGTGGTTCCTTCAGCTCATCGAGAACACACTTCCAGTAATCCACGTATGGACCGAACGCAGTTGCAAATCCCTCGCATCTAGAAATACCGTATTGCCAGTACTGAATGTATTTCTCGAGTCCTACCAGCATGAAACCCTTGTTCAAGGTAGCTTTCCGCGCCGCATCCCTTGCCTTTTCTTGATTTCCATTCGGTATCGGAACCTCGCTGCCCCACATGGGCTTAAACGGAACAGGCTTTGGACAGCCGTGAGGGAGCATGGGCCGACCATTGCTGTATGTCTTCCAAATGCGTTCAGAAGGTTTCTTCGACGGCAACCAGTTCGAATCAACTGCTGACCTTTTGAAGTTCATGACGGGGACCCCATCAGTGTCCACGTAGAACTTGAACAGGTGCATCTCCCCCAATCCAATTAATTTTTCCCCACGATCGCATTGGTAACCCTCCATGAACGACTTGAAATCTCCCACCTCCTGTATGAACTCCGGCATAAATGACAGTTGTTGGGACTGCATGAAGGCTTTCATGAGGTCAGCGACGACAAAAGTGTTCTTGGTCTTCAGGGCCTTGGAAAGGTGGCTGAAATATGCATCGATGTCCTCGTGAGTGTGTCCGACTAGTAGAAATCCAACCTGAATTTCCTTGAAGACACCTCGTGCAGTGAGCAAGGATACGAACGCCATCAAAAATTTGTTCTTGTTATCCTTGGCAGAGTTGTCAAGCTGAAGATATAAATTTTCAGGAAGGAGGGTACTTTCGACCCGAGCTCTAGGTTCGGTGAGGGTTAGGCTGTCCATACATCTAGACTTTCCTCTAAGCAGTGCCTCGAACAATGAGTTAGCCGGCGGATATGGAAAGAGGTCGCCTGCCTCTCGAATAGGTGGACCTTCCAGCCGGCGCAACAACCTCGCCAAAGACGAAATGGTGAAGTTGGAGTCCGCCAGCCAGCAAGATGGAGCATAATGGGCGTAAGCACCGTCACCATGGCCATGAGCTACCATTCCAGTAACGCTCATCGGAAGCTGCCCCAAACCGGCCGTGGCCTTCGTTGTCACCCGGAGTCTGGGTAGAGCCGTCTTGGATGTATCCATCTTGTCGTGAATTATACATAAAATTCTTCGAGGATCTCGTTTGGATTCCTCACGCCAAGACGCATACAAACGACGGCAAGAAGCTTGGTGATTCAGATGATGAGTCCGCTGCTTCACAAACTCCACGTACTTGGGGCTTCCTTTCGGAGACTTCAGAATAAACTGCTGTAGGTCGTTGCACGTAGTACATTTTGCAAACGAACTTCCGACAGGCTTAATGGAGACGTTGTTGAAGTGCTCCCGCTTGAGTCTACTAATAGTCGACTGGCTCATGGGTGGCAGACCGTAGTCGGCATTCAACTGCACATCCAGAATTGGTACGCTTAAGCATCGGTACGAGCGAAGGGGAAGGAATGCAAATGACAAGCAATGCACCAGAATAGTGATCGTGATATCTCACGATCATTGATCTCGTCGGGAGATCTCACGATCAATAAAGCAGTGATAGGAGATAAGGGGCACTACCTCGTTGGCGTCTGCTCGGACTCGTTTCCAATTTCTTCCGGGAGGAAGGAATTTTAGAGTGTCCGTTCACCAGTTCCCAATGCCGCGCATTTGGTGGGGCATTTGATCAGCATTCTCGTCAATAATGGCTTTCATAGTCCCAGCGACCTGAACAGTCCGAGTCCGCGGGCGCTTAACCCCTTTGTTTCCGTGCGTCCCTGATACGACGCCGTCGTTGTACATCTCGATGTAACTGTGGTAAGTGGACTTCGGGATGCCGTGAATTATGTACCACGCCTTGCCACAAACATCAACTCCCTGTAGCGTGACATATTTCCGCTTCCGCTCCCCGTACCTTTCGTGTAGTTGTCCTCCCACTCCAATCCCATATTCACGGCGCTCGTCAAACGACTTCAAGTAGTACTTCTGCCTTACTAACAGCGTGAACTCCTGGTTATAATGCTGACAACACAGACGTCTGCAGCACTTCTCCGAGCTGACTTTCCGAATCTCCTCGTCTGCCGTTTTGCGAGAGTAATGCGATTCCTTCAGTTCCAGATTGGGTTTGCGAACTATAAACCGGTATGGTGCTTTCATTCTACCTCCAAGGTAAGCGAGAGGGTCGTCCATATCGGGAATGGCGGCAAAATGATCCACTGTCTCCTTCAACGAATGACCGTTGGGAAACCAGCACTCCGAAATTGGCCACCTGTCGTGAGACATTATGGCTTCGGTGTCACCCACAAAAACATCGAGGACTGTCACACCTATGAAACCTTCACCAAGTGTCTCTTCTTGGAAATGATCCTCCGGACTCCAACAAATGATACGACCCGAGGAAACAAGGAGTCCGTCGGCGTCCTTCCGATGCACATCAAGTCCAAACCAGGCTCCTTGATGAATATACGGACATGGATCCATCGGGGGATCCCCCAACGCTCTAACAACGTCGGCGGCTCTCCACAATACTACATTCTCTTGAACATCCTCTAATGTGTTCATACCCCTCTGACAAGGAAAGCATTTCAAATCTTGGAATTCTAATTTGATAGAATGAGGTCGCACCAGAATGTAAATCCAAGGCTCAACAGGTATGGGCACACCCAGCCACTAGCCCTGGGGACAAACCTCTTTAACGATTCCTGATCCAACTTCACCGAATCCAGGCACAAACAACTTAACCCAATCACCATTCACAAACGCTTCACATCCACCGGTGGAATCCTGTGATTCACCCTCTATATGCGTTTCGTCCACATACGGAACTATCGCGTCAGCAACAGACTCACAGAATGAATCCATTGTCAGAGTGAGCTCTATCGAATTCCTTGGACGAGATTAAAACGATCCGTAAAACCTGTACATCATACATTCAAGGAGTTAGGCATGTCTACAGAAGAGCGCTGCATTCATGGCATTGTAACCTCACGACATGAAGGACAGAAGCATCAACGTCTGTACAGTCGTGGGAACTCACGATCACATGGCAATACAACATGAACAACTGAATCTAGTTACTGTCAACAAGAAGTTCGAAAGCCCGGACGCGATAGTGCGATCTCAAGAAGGCCGTCCCAGAACCACTGAGAAGAAGCCAAGGCATCCAGGAAAACGTCGCAGAAGTTTAGAAGACATTAACCAAAGAACGTTCAGTACATCGTGGGATCCCACGACACTGTTGGCGCTCAATCACTTAAACCAGAGATCGCGGTATTCCAAGATCCTCCTAAGGGATCACATAGACCGCTACAGAAATACAAATGAAGTAGTGGGTCAAACTGAATCACTCTGACGAGTCCCCGACATATTGAGATCGACAATCAATCGTGGGATCCCACGAGTTCGGTATCATGTAAATTCCGGAAGAGTGTTTGTGAACCCCCCCGAGTAGGAGAACCTGGTGCCAACCGAAAATGTGATCGTGAGATCCCACGATGCTTATACAAGATCGACGAGGAGTGTGACGGTCATCGAAAAGTAAGGCACCTAGACGTACACCAGGAAGGCCACAGCCAAGGTTCAATCGATCGTGGGATCCCACGACAAAATGATAGAACATCCCTCGACTACCAGACCGCGATATCTCTATACTCGAAGACTGAGAGGTCTCGCCCACGCTCAATAAGCGGAGATCGTGGGATCCCACGATGCTTACGTATGTTGGATATATACACGTATTCTACTATCATAGACCGACGTATTTACCGAAGATCGTGAAATTAGGTTTCCTGTCACTGGTTTCATGACATTCGACACTCTATAACTATTCTCAGTTACTGTACAAAAATTCTCTACTTTTAAAGTGGATTTTGTTGTAATTCAGACTCCTGAACCTCCACGGGTACAATAGGAAACGTTCTTAGAAGTAGTTGAATTTGATGGCTGGGTTTTCCTCATGTAAGTCCGCCTAATTCCTAACGCAACCTAATTTCACTATTTTGTGAAGACGTTCTGACCGGTTGTCATCCACGTACAAGGTTCTCATATCAACTTGTCCTCAGGGCAGTGCCGTCCCGCGATTCAAAAGGAACCTCGATGTCACCACAGCATGGTGATCCCTTAAGCACGTGAGTTTTTCGCAAAATGAGACCAATGCGCGAAGAAAATTGTCGCAGACTCCGTTTCACTTTCAATCTACGACATCCTCAGTTTGTGACAAAGTGCAGTGGCATCAATTCGACTACAAAATCCTCAACATTCGGAATCGCATAACACTTGCAAGGGATGCATTCTTACCTTGCAGCAACTGGCTCGGTCAGAACTTCGTGCGCCTCCACGCCCACTCTGTCGCCAACGCCGACAGACACCCACTCGCCACTCCGCAGCCTGCTCCGCCTGTTCACGTGTGCAATCGAAAAGAGCAAGCTCCAGGTTCTTTTTGGGTTATGAACCAGGTGGCTGGTTGGAATTCTTCAGCTGTGAATTCCCGCCGCGAATTTTGAAATCACCAAGCGATCCTTGGTTTCGAATGTTGGATGCGTTCTTGAATGCCGTGCCACAATCAACAACGGCTGGGGGGTACGTGCGGTCCTTCACTTCGGAAGTTGATTGCATTCTCGAATTCCGTGCATCTCCGACTACAAGGAGGGAGGGCGTGGGGCTCTTGACTTTCTGACTGGAACTTCGCAAATCCAGGCTTCACTGAAATTCCGATTCTTCATTGACATTTTGAAATTCGTTGCATTCAAGGATGGTATCGTTGCACTGTTTTCTAGGAGTCAATGATGCTTTGACCAAAGCGGATCAAACTCTGAAGACTTTCACTTCACAGAATGTCACACGCTTCCCCGATCAATACTCGGAATTCTTCCCCTACACGACCTGATTATACGTATCCTACAGAAACGAACTGTACAAAATCTCGTGAACCCAAAAACTTGAGCACCTGAAACATGTGGAATACCTCACTTACAAAAAGAATCAACAAAAATTTTGAACTCTCGAATGTTCATATTTGTTATTTTCTATTCCAATGAATGCAATCTTAGGGTCTAGGGTCCACAGTCATAGGGTCTACAGTCCACGGTCATAGGGTTAGGGTACATGTTGTAGTGTAGTGTTCACGGTTTCAAGGTCATGGTTCTTGGTTTCAGGGTTCAGGGTTTCAGGGTTTAATAGGGTTTAGGGTATACAGTGGAAGCGCTTTACATTAACGTTTTCAGGGTCTGCAGTTCATGGTTTACGGCTTTTAGGGTTTAGGGTATTATGAAAAATGAAAATGACGCTGATTATTTTTTCAATGATCGAACGTGGTATACATCTACATCATTATTTGACAACGATGTACGTAATATTGTTATTTGTTATTGTTATTTGAAAAATCTCCACCGATGTGAAAAAAAAATTGGGAATGAAATGCGTGATGGCTTGAAACTGCTTAAATAATATTTAAAAAGTCATGAAATTTCATACATGCATGCATAAAATTTGATTTAGAAAAATGTAATTGCTCCAGCCTTAGATTCCACCACTATTTTCTAGTCTTGCCCGTTGAAAAATTCTAATTCACATGAAAATAAAAAAATTGGGAATGAAATAGGCCCTGCCATTGAACTATGGCTTCATTTTAAAAATGTCATGGAATTTCACACGTGCATGCATAAAATTCTACTGTGGAAGTTGGAATTGCTCTCAGAATTTAGATTCTACCACTATATTCACTTCTTGCCCATTGCAAAATTCTAATTCACGTGAAGTAAAAAAAATTGGGAATGAAATGGGCCCTGCCATGGAAGGGCTTCATTTTAAAAATGTCATGGACTTTCATACATGCATGCATAAAATTCTATCGTGGAAGTTGGAATTGCTCTTATGATTTAGATTCCACCACTATAATTATTCACTTGTTGCCCATTGCAAAATTCGAATTCACGTGAAGTAAAAAAATTGGGAATGAAACGGGCCCTGCCATGGAATGGCTTCATTTAAAAAATGTCATGGATGGTTCATACATGCATGCATAAAATTCTATTGTGGAAGTTGGAGTTGCTCTCAGGATTTAGATCCCACCACTATTTTTTACTTCTTGCCCGTTGGAAAATCCATCTTAACGTGAATTAAAAAAAATGGGGAATAAAAATATTGGGCCTTGCCATGAAATGGCTTCATTTTAAAAATGTCATGGATGGTTCATACATGCATGCATAAAATTCTATCGTGGAAGTTGGAATTGCTCTTAGGATTTAGATTCCACCACTATAATTATTCACTTCTTGCCCATTGCAAAATTCTAATTCACGTGAAGTAAAAAAAATTGGGAATGAAACGGGCCCTGCCATGGAATGGTTTCATTTAAAAAATGTCTGGCAATTTCATGCATAAGACAGTGCATGTCGATATGGAAAAAAAGGTACAAGTTCAAAATACTCCGCTCATGAAGTGAAGAGGCATGACCGGGAGAAGTCCATGCTACGTTTTTCCGAACTTACCACGTAACCTAAAAAGGTCCTCCTCCACCTGCGGTTCATTCAAAGTACTCTCATTCCATAAATCATACATAAAACAGTACATGTCGGTATCAAAAAAAGAGTGTATAAGTTCTTAATCTTCCGCTCATGAAGTCATGAGCAAGAAAAGTCCATGGTACGTTTTCCAAAATTGCGATACATATTACATGTCGATTTAAAAACAAAAAATTGAAGTTGTAACTTAATATTAATTTTTTTTTCATAAATTGAAGATCATTTCTGAACGTCCTTTGTTTGACATTTTTTTTTAATTTCCATTTTTTGCAAGTAATTCCAGGATCATGGGCGGCTGGGCTTGGTCACGTACTTTGGAGAACTGTCTCCAGATATGCTCCAAAACACAAGTAAATTAAATAGATTAACACCTAGTATGCCCCTAAAACCGCGGGCAATCACGCTCTTGTCCACATCTATTCAATGATCATTGCAAGACAATTAATATAGAAGACAATAAGATAATTTAGATATTATTTCTTCATTACACATTTGCCAATCATGTTGATTGTATACATGAAAATGATTGCCTAGGAGATGAATGAGAAAGAATTATATAGGACAATCATCAACAATGTTCCCTGTACTTATGTAATCGTTACAGTCATCTCTATTTAATTAAATAATTTGGACTAATCATTTTCTAGAAAAATGACACAAATGCAAACTACAAATCAAAGTTCATTATGTTAAAGGCATATTTAGCGGCTTGTAAAAAAATAATAATCATCGAAACCAAAGGTTAAACCTAGAAATCAATGTAGCAATCTATGAAATTAAACCACTCATGATTCGTAACTAATGTTTGCATGGGCAGAGTATTTAAAATAGTAAAACTACATTTTTTTTTGTTAAAATTAACTCGTACAACATCATGCATGATTTATGGAATGAAGGGTCTTTGAACCGCAAGACCGAGGTTTTTTTTTTAGGTTACGTGGTAAGTTTGGGAAAACGTAGCATGGACTTTTTCCGCTCATGACTCTTCACTTCATGAGCGGAGTATTTACAACTTGTACATTTTTTTTCCATACCGACATTTAAAATAGTAAAACTAGCTTGCCTTATTTCAACAAAATTACTTTACAAGCCATCAAAGTAAATAAACGTTTCTACAATTATTTTTATTTGTAGACATGGAGTTTCGAGAGTTCCAATAGCAACAATGTGCATAAAAACAAATAACGAATAAATAACGGATAGTGCATTCTTATAGAGAAACAAAAAAAATGTTTGTAGTAATTATCGAATGTCATGAAATTAGTGAGGTGCAAGTGTGCGACCTAATTTCAGCATTTTGTGTAATGAGTGATTATTTAGCTTAAGACTTCTAGTCAAGCCCTCCTCATGATGTCAGTAATCATGAGGAGGGTGGGCAGTCATGAC
This sequence comes from Pseudisothecium myosuroides, assembly GCA_951799445.1. Taxonomy (NCBI): domain Eukaryota; kingdom Viridiplantae; phylum Streptophyta; class Bryopsida; order Hypnales; family Lembophyllaceae; genus Pseudisothecium; species Pseudisothecium myosuroides. Next base: position 4,149,413 of record OX637297.1, read on the forward strand.
CTGCACCGTCTTGCACCTGACAGCGCCACGTCAGCAGACTCCCCCGCCGGTTTCCTCTCCTCTTGGTCTCCTTTCCTCCCCACGACGTCTGCTTGCCACCCTTTTCTCCCGACGTCGTGTGCTTCTCCGTCTTCCTCATTTCGTGCGCTTCTCCGCTTTCCTTCCTCGCGCGTTCATTCGGGTTGCTGCAGTCCGTAAGTTTCGTTGTCTCTAGCTTTACATTTGGAGTGAGTTGGGTTGTATGGAGTTTCTTTGGTTGGCGGGGCGTTGAACTTCTGTTTGCGGAGTCGAGCGCGGCAAGGGACATTAGAGGAGCGTATTCAAATTTTGCTGGCGGAGTGTGTGTGCGCGGAGAACGACAGTGAATTTTTGTGGCGGAGTGCGGTAGTGCATGAAGCATTTCCTGGCGAAGGCGGTGCGCAAGCGTCCGGACCTGTACGCGAGAAAAACAACACGGTGCGGGACTTCACCCACCTCATTGAACAGGTTAGTTCATCGTAGTCCAACCTCAAAACCTGCATTTTGATTTTGTAGTTCTCTGGCGGTGAGGTTCATTATTTGACTTCTTCGTTGTAGAATTGTAATCGCATGGAGGTGTGCGTTTGCTCTGGAGTTTAGCTTCTAGGCTTGGAAAGAATTGATCCCATTCAAGCTTGTCAAATGAATCTAGTACATGGATACAATGGCTGTATGGCACTCGCCCTCCTTGCAGGTGTAGGCTCTCTTCACGCATCGTAGTTCACGGTTCATCACTGTAGACCCTAGAATGGTAACCTTGATGTAGTTCACGAACTAGAGTTCAATCATGTGTCTGATTGGACTGCTGTGAGTGTTTGAATTGAAGCAAAGTGAAGTAAGGAACGGGAATGTTGCTCCCAAAGAGGAATGGAGCAAAGAGTTCATTGTATATTATTTAGTTAGACAATACTCGTTTGTGAATGATATTAGGAACATGGTTTGTGCAGGGATTTTATGACTATGATCAGACACGCTTGTTTTCTATGCGATAGGCTACTTAGTCCGTCACTTTAGATTTAAGTTTACCTTTTCTTCAATTAAATTCACTTGGCTAGTCATGAAGAAACAAGTTAGGAGTTTGTGATTCTCAGTGGATGATTGAAGTTACAATTTCTACTGCATTTGAATTTTATGCAGCAGTCTTTCGAAGAGCGGAAGGGCATTTTTGTAGTAGCTGAAAACAAGGCCGGACTCATGCAAGCGGAAGCTACGATGGCAGCAGGTCCATCCCAGCGTACAGCAAACCTCCCAGTTTGGAAGGACTCGTAAGTTACTTTGAACTATATTCTCATTACTTTCCGTTTCTTGCTTGCAATGTCTAGGTTATAAACATTGCTAATAATTAGGGTATGGTTGTTTGCAATTGCATTGTACGCACTCCGCTGAAAATGAGGGTAACAGAGCCTCTGTCATAGTCGCTGTTATAAACATAGCTCAGAAATACGGTAGTACATATGCCGAGAAGAACACACGGTAATGAGTACGTGACCCTGTTACCGAGGATAGTGACCCTAAAACCGTGCATCGTGGGATCCCACGACAGGGCAATCCCTGTGTAGATTCGAGCATCGTAGGATCCCTGACTTGAAACCCTAGCCGCCCACCACTGCGCGGCCACACGAGTTTTAGGGTTTGTGGCCCATCGTGGGATCCCCCGATGATAAGTTGTGAAGACGCAATCTAAACCCAGACCACATATTAGGCACAGACCAGGCAGCGGATTAGTAACCCATCGTGGGATCCCCCGATGGAGGATAGTAAAGACCGCGCCTGACCCAGACTTAACAATTAGAAGGCCACCTACATAGAGCATTCAAGTACTAAACCGTCGTGGGAAATCACGACGAGAAAGTCTAGCGTGGGTAGAGAAATTGAGATGCAGGCAGGTTAACAAATAGCGCTGATTATGTGAACAATCAATTGTGGGATCCCACGACAGACAGTAGTTTCACAGATCATCACCGATCACCTTCTAAGATATTCCAATATCCATTCTATGTTATTTGGTGCCGTCGTCATATGCCAGGACGCCTTCAGTTAGTGAGTTGAGATGCAGTAACCTCCTGCCCACTACTGTCCGTGAATGTAACCGATCGTGATATCCCACGACAACGGTAATTTGTGAAACCAGGTCATCAAAATGATCACGAAACCATTCCTTCTCTTTCATAACATCCGTCGTGGGATCCCACGACTAAGGATAAAAATTAAAGTTAGAACGGGAATAATATCGCACCACCATCTGCTCTATCGGACAATGTGGAAACTAACATCTTTTTCTACCATGCTGCAGTGAAATGCAAGTCGTTGAAGGTCCAGAAGAACTGACACCCAGGAAGCTTGGTACCTTCATCGACTGCTACATTACGTCTTTGGAGTACACAGGTCCACATCCACCACAAGCCTTTTTCCGATGCGACGAGCAGATTACGCATTGGAGAATCGCCTGGAAAGCAGAGAGTGACGGCTCCGCCACTATTCTTCCCACGCTGGTGAATGGGACAATGGGGCACCCAACTGCCAGACTGAAGGTACTAGAAATGAAGGGGCTTGACGACGACACAGCGCTCCTAGTTGTAGAGGAGAAGGTTCCCCTTTTCGGGGAGATCATAACTTTTGGGCTGATCCTTGACTACGCGAAGTTCAGCCTCACTCTTTGCGAGTCTGTGACTGCAAGGTCACATCTGATGTGCAAAGACACGTCTAAGCCTCGGTGGAAGCCTAAGGAGCTGAAGAACCAGTGGGACATAATCCTGGAAGACTTACGAGATACGAACGCTCCCCCCCAAGCTGTGACAGCAGTTGCTCCCACGCCGTCCCCCAAAAAGAAGACCAGGAAGAGGAAGTCTGCAGTTGGTGCTCCCGGGGACGAAGTTGAAGCCGCAGTTGGGACATCCGGAAAGAAAAAAAAACCGGATACCCCACTCCCGCTTCACAGGGCTGTTGCTCTAGGGGAGGCAGACGTGAAGAAGATGACACCGGAAGAGATGAATGCGATGAGGACCCTGTACGAGAACTCTTTCGGTGGCCTGTACAAATGGGGTAGGAAACCAATCTGTGACAGCAAAGGAGAGCTCATCCGCGTGCACTATGACTATCTGCACCAGGCACCTGTAGCACTGCTCGTGTACAGGGGAATTCAGGCAGAGCGGCTTGATTCGCTGACGAGGAAGGCACGAATCACACCTGATTATGACTCGGAGAACAGAGTCATAACAGTGCTTCCCCTTAAAGCGGGACCCTACGGCCCGGCGAAGGTAGTGTCGCACTATGAGAAGCAAGCGCCGAAGAAAGAGATCTTCGAAAACCCCAAGACGCACTACTACATAATAGGGGGCCAACACACTGTCCAGGCATTCAAGGACTTGATTAGGCTTGGTGTGATTCCCGAGAAGGACAAGAAGCTCGCCTCCACCTTCAATATTTTACATGTGTGGACGGACAAAGATCACCACAGAGACCTAGTGCACTTCTCGCGGGCGCTGAACTAGGATGTTGTTGGCGAACAGAAGGAGCAGAACTTCACGAAGCAGCTGCTGAACGCAAGAATCAAGTGGCGGAGTATGGGAAGTCCACAGCCAGCACTATTGGGCAGAGCACACTCAGTAGAGTACAATGTAAGAATGCCGCTGGAGTTGACATATTTTTTTTTTGGGGGTCATCAGAGTGCGCTCTATCTAACCATCGTGGGATCTCCCGATGGTCCTGCACTACACCTCAGACCTTCATTACGTTAGAACCTCCTCATCGTGGGATCCCACGACTAAGTCCTGGCTTTGAGATACGGGGTAGTTCTACGTTAGAATGAGGAGATCGTGATATCCCACGATGTTAAGTTATGAAATACCAGATGTCGCTAGTTTAGTCTTTTGTGCTGGGGGTTCAGTGCGTGGTGTTTTCAAATTGTGCATGTAGAAGATAGTGGCTCATCGTGATATCTCACGATTGCCTGTTGCCTAAACGACTTCCTCGTGGTAACTAACTGATCGTGGGATCGCACGACTGTTTATTGGACTTCTTGTGTTCACGTGGTCTGTCTACGGATCGCGTACTGACTGTTACTCCTTTGTTGGGTAGGCGTTTCAGCCGTTGGTGGCATCAATATTTGCGGGAACAAAGGCAAAAGACATCGCCGAACTGAGAATCCCTCTACTCTTCCTGGAGAACGACATTGATGTTCAGAGATGGATCAAGATAGAGGAGAGATTCATGGCAGGTCTCCTTCCCGACGCGGCGGGGCTGGTCGATGTATCCGGGAGTACGGATCGCAAACCGTTGGTGGCAAACGACTTCAAGCCCCTTTACGGACTTAGACCGGAGGACATCAATTTCCTTGCGGATCAAGTCGAAGCCCAAGTTGTCAGCATGAAGACCTCCGTCGCAAAGTCGAAATCACAGAGAGGTGGAAAACGCATTATCTCTCTTGCTGACGCCGGTGCCAAAATTCGGTTGGTCAGGGCGATGAAGAACGAACTCTTGTCACACTACAAGGGTCATCTGCTGCCGACGAGGATGGTGGAGTACGAGCCTTACCCGGACTCTTTGTGGGTCGAGTTTGCGACGGAAAGGAACATTCAGCACGAGGATGTGGATATGTGGGTGAACAAGGCAATGGAAACCCCTGTTGGAAAGAAGTGGTTGTAGGACTAGACGAGATATCTCAACAGGACGTTCGACCCAGCTGACCTTCCGCAGTCGGTGATCCAAATGTGGGAGTCGTATTTCAAGCTGACGGCGGAGGAGGAATCGGTGCAGGCAAATGCACGTGGTTTTTCAGAGCACTATCTCTGTAAAACCATGGACGAAAGCAACTAGGACATCAGCGCCACCTTGGCGGCAGGGGACGTCATAGCGTGGAGGGAAAAGAAGAAGCAGCACCTGTACATCTGGTTCATGTTCGAGGCAACGTCCTGCGGGTGTCGCGCCAAAATTCTTGAAGAGCGGAAGTTGAAGAGACTCTTTGACGCTCTAGAGTACTATGATCCGCAGGACCAGACAATTGTAGCCCGCTCTGCCGCCGTTCTCCTCACAGATGCCGAAGGGTTCCACATGATTGTGGCTCATATAGAGAAACGAAGGATGGAAGTCAAAGCTAGGTTGTGGGACTGGCACGTTGTGAACTACATAGCAGGGCCCGAAGACTTCTTCCCTCAAGCTCCGGCCGGAGACGGGTACAATGTCTTTGTTGTCTTCATTTTTGGGCACAGCGAAGAGCACGAGCGGCGGACTTGCTTCAAAAGCTTTTTCCCGGGATTGGACCGCCTCACTCAGGTGTACAAGGCGGAAGATATGCCGGACAACTACCCTTACTGGCGTCGGCAGCAGATGCCGTATCTCAAGATCAGCAATGCGTTGATTCTATTCGAAGGACTAGCTTGCACCGACTATGTCTTTGTGAATGTCAACGGGGGTCCGAAGTTCACATATCTGGGCTTGGTATGCACTACAACGATTGTCTTTTCTTTTGTTCTTCTAATAATCTCATTTCGATTTCGGGGATTTGAATGTCACTAATTTCCGATTGTTGTATTTCAGTATTCGGAAGGTGGTAAAGTGCTGGAAGTTGTCGATTCAGCGGAAGCTAAGACGTTAAGTCAAGTCTTCGCCAAGCAGATTTGGGACGACAAACATGCGCAGGCGGCACCCCTTCCTCTTCCGAAGGCCGAACACGAGGACGAGGAAGTTGAGAGTGATGATGAAGCTGATGTAGTTGAAGACATCACCCAACACAGACCGGGTTTAGGAACAAGGTCGGTTGAGCACCCTAAGGTTAGTGTGCATTATTTGCTGAACCATCGTGATATCTCCGGACGTTGGGCAGCGTATATCTCTCGCATGCTAATCTGGGAGGGCAAACTGAGCTCAATTGTGGTGGGATATTGCCTTTCTCGCAGGCGAAATCTCTGACTCCCTCCCCCCGGCGAGAGTAGCTGATTGATCCGCCAAGTGCAGCAGAGGATGCAGACGAAGTTCCCGAAGTTCATTCGGCGCAGGCGGAGCTGGCAAATCTGACAGAGGAGCATGAGAGTAATCCAGAGCTGTTACCAGCCGAAGAAATTGTAATTCCAATATCGAGCGGGTCGTCAGGCAAAGTGAATTCAGGGATCCAATTAACGGACCCAAGGATATCCAAGAGGAAGCCGCGTGAGAAGCCGGTCAAGGAACCTGACACTGCAAAAGATACCGGGAGCACAAAGGCGGCCAAGCGAGCGCGGAAGACAGCAGCCAAAAATCGGAAGGGGGGGACCTCAAAGTGGATTCCAAGTAAGTCATTGGTGCAGCGCAAACAGTCGGCAACGAAGCCGACTGAGAGTCCCAATCCCGAAGCATCAGTCGCGGCAGAAGCGCTTCTGACTTGTGCCTTGGGACCGTTACCATCGAACTCTGACAAGTCGACTTAGCCACAACAGGAGGATGCGCAGGCATCTTGTGCTTCAGGAGCTGACAGACAGCTTCCGGACCTCGACTTATTAACCCTGGGGGACACTCACCGACCAGCATCGAGGGATCCCACGATGACGAACGAGTCACTGGTGAGGAGCGGGGAGGATGCGGCCGACCTCAACGAGGGGAGGAAAGAGTCGAAGGGGGATGATGACCACCTCGTATCGGGGGATCCCACGACGAGCCATGCATTACCTGTCGAGACTAAGTTAGCTGTCCCTCGACGTGGTGCAGGGAAGGATGACCAAGGCCGGACACCGGGACCTAAAGGATCGGGGGATCCCACGATCGTTGAAGAGTCAGTGGTCTCAATTCAACATGGCGATCCGGCAGAGAGCGAGGGGGTTGAACACCAGGAGGGACTGGTTGCATTGTCTTCATCGGGGGATCCCACGACGGTGCCAGAGCGATTGCTCCCGCCGATGGGCATCACGGTTGCTGTACTGAACGACACCCTTGTTGACTTGGTCCCCCTGAGTCCCAAACCTGTTCCTGGAAGGAAGAGTAAACCTGTCATAGGGCGGGCGAGGGTTGTCGACATTGCTTCACTGGCCTCCAATGTTCCACTGGAGGTTGCAAGAGAGGTGGTTCCTGATGATGATGAGTGCAATTCTGACGAAGTACTAGAGGCCTTACCTTACGAGGCCGATGAAATAATGAAGTTCTGTCTTGTCGATCGTATGAGAGCATTTGGTCATTTACCGAGTCTAAACCACTATGGGAAGAAGCGTCTCGATACCAACAAGGAAATTCATTTGGAATCCATAAGGCGAGCGAACCGTTTCCTTTACAAGCCCGTCTTTAAATGGATATTTCAGGATGGTCCGCGTGCAGTGTATGATGGAGGGGATCCACCTGATGCAGACGAAGAGTGGGAGGCAGTGGAACGCGGCGTTAGAGGGAGGAGGGTGGTGCCTTCGAGCGACGACGAGCTTGAGCCGGGATCTTTGAGTGGTGACCAGGGGGAAAGAGGACCAGTGAGCGCCGACGAGAGAGGAAAGGGGCAAATGCTCGTCGAGAGGAGGGGGGAAGGATCAATGAGCGGCGGCGAGAGGGAAAGAGGACGATTGGGCGACGAAAGGAGGGCGGAAGGGTCGCCAGCTTGTAGCGTCCGAGCTCCCGCAGGTAACATGCCTACATTATTGTCAATGTACATACGAGATAACGAATCTTGAATTGGCCGGTCACTGACTCTATGCTTCTCTTGTATTCTGCAGTTTTTCGAGTGCCTGCTGAATCGGTGGCGAAGTCGTCGAATCAGGTAGAAAGGCGGCGGTATTATGTGGTCCTTGACCTTAGTGGAGTTCTTGTTCACAGGTCATTCAATGAGTTGAACAGACGCATCGTAACACTTTGACCGAATATTGGTCACTTACTTGACTTTGTGCACAGACATGCAAACGTTGCATTCTGGAGCAGTATGACACCGGCAAATGTGACGAAGGTATTGAATCAAATGCTGTCGGGGACGTCTGTTAAGGCGAAGGACGTGCCTGTTCTCACGCAGGAAGATTGCACAAAGTCGTCCTACAGAGACCCCAAACACCCGGACAGGCCCTACTTCCTGAAGGATCTAAATCATTTCGCCACTAAGCTGGGTTTGAGGTCAACCGAGAATGTTCTCCTCAATGATGACGATCCACTTAAAAACCTCCTGAACGATTGTCATAGCGCCATTTTCCCCCGCAAATTTGAAGGGGACTGGAAGGAGCAGTACCTTGTGGGGGTGCTCAGTCCTTGGCTCGCAGGTCTGTTTAAGTCACAGGAAGCTGTGCCGGCGTATGTCAAGAAGCATCCGCTCCACAATGGTCTGCCACCGGCGGTCCCGTTGACCAGACCGGGGTCTGACATTTTGAGGGCAATAGTTTAGTTTTGGTTTCTCTTCCTCAACGGACTTCATCATGATATCTCACGATCTCCTTATGGCGTGCATATTATTGCTTGTAGCTTAAAACTCTTGAACATACTGTAAATATTGTAAATGCATTTTCAAAATACGGGACATTCTTTGTTTGTAGGAGGCATTGATTCTGCCTCGGTAGTAAATGTGAAAATAAATTTTTTTCCTAAATGCCTTTGATTAAGATAATTTTGAGTTCGAAGGGATCACCTCGACCTTGACTATTAATCCGCGTGCATGCACATCTAGAGATCTAATGGTATACTGTGGAAGTGGATTCTATCGGTAGATCGGACTGTTCTGGGCATTTATCCTTGTCTTTTAAATCTAATGTGAATGCATTTCCGGTGCATGACCCTCACTTAGAATTGTTTTCTTACTCTTCGTTCGCAGCTTTAATCTAAATTTGGTTCTGAAATTGTTTATCATATTACTCGGAAGAATGGAATTTTTTGAACACTTCATTAGATTTTAACATTGGGCGTCATCATCTTGCGCGGCAAGCTTCATCAGGAGATCGCACGATATGACGTGACGTGTGAACATGGAAATGTCGTTTCCATCCTTGTATTGTCTCATGATATTGTTTTTGTACTTGTGGATGACAGTGAAGTTGTAGTTGTGTTTCTACTGTTTGTTTGGGAGTTCTCCTGCAGTTTCGGTTTGCTGAAGTACGGATTTGAAATTGATAATTTTGTCCTCTGTCTTTGGCTTGATCGGAAGATCTCATGATCGTTTTCCCTTGCATCGAATTATTAGTCTTAGGCGGATTATGTAATGTCCATTTTTGTTGCTTCAATCGAATGCAATTGAATTTCTGCTGCGTAACTTCCTTTGCTCGAGTATTTTCGGTCTTCTGGTATGTCACCCTAAACCTTTTTTTGTATTTGACGCGAATTCTAAATCTGCATCCCTTGTTAGTGCTGTATTCTGGGCTGCAGTGACACCGTAGAAATATTGCTAATTTCCTTGCACTATGCAGCAAATAAAACATTCAGTCACTGTTCTTCAAATAACTACCCATGCGTATTTTCAATTAGCGGTTCTGTTGTATTGCATATTGGTCGGGGGATCTCACGATCAATTGACGTCGTTTCTGTATGTTAATGTATGCGTGCTAAGGCTTACTTGGTCTTTGCAGAAGGCGATGCTCTTAGTACTAACAGGGGATCTCTGCGTGAAGGGCGGTGTGGCGGATCTCCCACAGAATATCGAAATTCGGCCCGGCTTCCGTGGTCTTCTCCAACATTTCGTTCAAGAAACTCACTGTGGTTTGTGGTCCGCAATGCAACCTTCAACACTGGCCGCTCTTCTTCGACGTATTCTACCGCCGGAAATTCTGTCAAGGTTTCTATTTTTTGCCGGGTCTGACAATCCAAGGAAGAACCAGGTGTATCCCCATCGTCATGCAATACTGAAGACTGGCTTGAACATTCCTCGGACGCGCAGGGTACTCTTGAATAACAGTGTTGTAATGCTTGTCCTAGATCCTCTTGATTGGGCATGTCCGCACTTGCTTCGACCGGCGTTGCATGTGAGGGATGATGTAGATACTGTAGAGTTAGATCGTCCGCACATTATAGCACCGCCTTTTGATTGGTCTTGGGCCCCAAAAAACATGTAGTTGGAAGTGGACTAGCTGGGTTATTTATCACCTGTTTGTTGCATCCAAATGATTATATAAGTGGCGAATCCACCTTTTCTATCTGACTGTGATTACACCTTACCAAATGTCTGTAATTGCATTATGTTGCTTCATCCATTCTTTTGTGTTATGACTGTGATACTTTGGGAAGTATCTTCTGAGCTCTCCCGATCTGTAATGTCGCATATTAATGCAACCCCGGATACAAATGTACCGCTTACAGCAAATGTCGGAGTTGACATCATCTCAAATTCATTGATTTGTTCGAACGCTCTATCCCGAAGGAGTATATTTCCTTTCATCGGGAAATCTCCAGACCACTTAGCATCCCAAAGCGATTTAAATCTCCTTTGAACGGCATTATGGACTCATTGTACATACCATCGGGAAGATCTCCCCATGGACAGGACCTTCACAAAGTCCAGAATTCCCCGTAAATTCCAAAAGTAGTTAAATATGGCATAAATCATCTTCTAGAGAAAAAATGCAAAGCATAACATTTAATAGAAGTCAATAGTATTGCCCTCTTTCCAAAGGAATGATGTAGAATATTTCACATCATTTCATCCCTTGGATGGTATAATGTGAAATATTCTACATCCATCAATAACTAAAGGGATAGGTCTCAAAGACTAACACAAAATTGAGTAGCAATTAGTCGGGTTGCAAACTGGCAAATGCCAATTGAAAGAAGTCTTAATACTTTAAAAGAAAACTTTAAAAAAATCAACATTCAGTTCAATGACATCAATGAATTGGGCAAGAAGATCACATTGCTTCAAAATCCAATTATATTTTGTGTTCACAATGGAGAAGACAAGTTTTTTATAGACATATGGGGTGGTAGAAGATAAAACAACCTATGTAGAATATGTAAATTAGAATTAGTAGGAGCTCAACTGCTTATAGTTAAATCAAAAGTAAAAATCGTATTTGAAGTAGAATTTTAGACCTCATTTAAACATACTAGAATAATTTTATTGAAATAAATTTGAGCTAAGAAAAGTTGAGAAATAAAGTTAAATTTTATCTTCAAAAATCCGTTTGAGATTTCAATCTTTCAATCAAAATTTATGGACAAACTTCACAAAGGGGTTGGAAGGGACATTTCTTTGATATTTTCAAACATCCTTTCTAAATTTTGTCCATAATTTTTGATTGGAGACTCAAACTCTCAGATGGATTTTTATAGATGAAAATTAGCTTAATTTCCCAAATCATTTTAGTTCAAATGTGCAAATTTTGCATTGAAATTGATGTTTTTATGTTACAAAAAACAAAACCACCATGTAGATTGTGTTGAGAGCAAAAAGGTTTTCTTCTTGTGTGTAAATGAGGACTTAAAAGTAGAAAACATAGCCTCTCTGAAGGCTATTGAAGACAACAAAGCCAAGTGCAAATTTAGACACTTGTTTCCAATTGTATGATGATTGTATGATGTGCACAGGTCCCATACTCATAAAAAATAGATTAGATGGAAAAAACTCCATCCTTCACAGTATTATAGAATTAGATAGTATAAAAAAAATGTATGCTACATGTAGTCTAGAAGGACGCTGTAGACACTAAGTGTATGATGGATGGTTTTACCTAAGATTGTAGGATAGAAAAAATGTATTTTCATCCAATATTTTTTTAGAAGTTGCTTGAATATATTTTTAGTAAATAGTATCACAAATTCTCTTCTTATGGTATTATTAACTTTTCTAAAAAAGAAGATGCTTAATCCATAGATCACTCTTGTAGTGTATTTTTGTCATTTCCTACTATTTACTCTTGATGTTAATTTTTGCAATAAAAATGATATTTTTGGAATTTGAGTCCAACTAATGAAATGAAGACAATCAAGTCCAATTTCTACTTCATTTCAATTTTTTTGAAAAATATGTAAATTTGAATATTTTATAGCAATATGAATTGTTAGTTGATTTTCTAATTAAAAAATGATAGAATACCTTTGGTTTATACTATGATATTATACACTATAATGTACATTTACAATAAAAAATTTAGATTTTTTGAGTATATTTTGTACATGATATGAATTTTTTCTCCTTAGGTAATTCACAATAATTTCAAAGTTTGTCCAAAAAATATGAGAATTTTATAACTTGTAGACTTATAATTTCATTTTTGAAAAATAAATATAAGATTTTTTCATTCATGTCTAGTTGCAAAATGACAACAAAAAAAGTGATAGATAGTTAGGTCTAAGATTAGGTGTTATGGGTCCATCTTTCTAGCATTATGGACCACGGGGAGTGAAGATTTTCAAAATTGTGAAGATGTATTATACTCTGTATAATGTAGTCCAAAAGAATAATTCAATGAAAACTATCAAACAATAGTTGTAGACTATGATCCATAGACATATTCATATAGTTAGATCAACTATTACATTAACCAATTATTTTCTCTAAAATTTGAATCTAAAATTGAAAACTCCATTTTAAATCAATTATAAATTGAATATTTGTGATTTTCAAGAAGAAATTGTTTCCTTTTAAGTTCAAAATATTAATTTCTAATCATAGTGATATTAAAAGATTTTTATTTTACAATTTTATTCAAGTTGTTTTCAGAGAGATATTTTTGATCTGAAAAATTTATGTTGAGGCCAAACCTACTAGTATCCTTTGAATTGACAAAACCTACTAGTATACTTAGAATTGACAAAGCAAATTCTTCAAATTTACACCATCCAAATGTTAAAGAACTATAAGAGAAAAATGATGGATGAGAAAACAGATTTTGGTGTACTTGGGATGTGGTTGTGTTGATCGATTATTCAAAGTTTTGAAAGCCTGGTCTGGTCCTGGAAGGGTTTCATAATGTAGGGCTGCTTTCTTGAAAATGGAAAAAAGGGCCGTTTGCAACCAGAACATGATCAAGAAAGAGAATGGAGAATCAACGTGATCCATATTCTAGCCCCAAAATCTAGTATAATGGGATATCAATTCGTTTGTGCTTCCTACTGAGGAAAATTTAGAAAATATATCGAAGTATTTTCTAAGGGTCAAACGTCTACAGCAAGAACGATACGCAAGACTGAAAAACAGTTTAGGACATTCATAGTCCAACTCTTAAGTCGAAGCCATACTTCTGGTTAACTTAAAAAGTGCAACAATGGCACGATGCTCAAGCGGTGCTATAAAACCTTGCCTGCGATCAGGACAGCACAGAGAAAACCTAACAATAACAACTGTCAAACTCCTACAGGTATTCGTGGAGAGGATGACATCGAGTTTGATCCAGATTGCGTAACTTCTCTCAGCTCCATGTTTGTGACTTCTTGACCATCACAGTGAAGAATCTCAGCCTCCCTTGCAATGTGAAGATTGGACGGCCATAACCAGGACAACAACGATTTTACACAGAATCGCGGCAACAACGCTATTGTTACAGTCAACAGAAGTGTCAACCAAAATCTACTCGACCCGCTCATATGAAAAACAACCCTGCACACAAGAGAGTACAGAAATAAGCAGAAATGGGGAGAGAATCAACCACATACACGCATTTCACAACCATGAAACTGAAGGCTTACAATGTAAACTGTAGAAATCTATCACTGCAGAGGATAGATCAGAACATGCCAAGCCGATATCAAGAAACAAGTTAAAAGCGGTCAGCCACTCATCACCATATCTGACAAAGGAATATGACTAGAACACACATGCATCAACACATGCACACAGATGCGAATACACAAAAAAACAGAACAGAATAAACAATTCACTTCGGTACCAATGATTCGGGAGAAGGTCCGGAGCAGATAAAATGGTGTCCATGACTAGCTGGCATAGGTATGCCACAAGAGTTGAAGTCCAAATCGTCAGATGCGCAATCCATGTCCATTGCTTGATGTCCATCGCCAGATGCACGTTGACCAGGATAACGACTGCCATTGTCCACACTAATCCCAAGCCGTAGAGGTCGACATCCGTTACCTCATAGTTGAAGTATGGGACATAGAAGAGAACTACACTCTGCCAGAGAGTGTCCAACATGGTAACCCAAAAAAGACATTGGTTGTAACCCTCCTCTCGCTGACCAGATCCATAGAGGGGTGGGAATTCGTAGAGCGTCTTCTGGCTCACGTCCTGGTCTAGTATGCCAACCACTATCGTTGGAACAGAGGTATAGAGAAGAGAAAAGAACACTAGATTCCAGTCAGTGACAGCTGACTGTGCTGAAAATGCTGCGTAGAATACAAACCTGGTAATGCACAAGAAGACATGGAATTAGACTTGGATCATGCAGAGACTCGACACATTCATGCAAGAGTCACAAGTCTTGGTCTATAAGTCCACTAAAAATTCACGTTGATGTCAGATGGAAAGCTGCCTTTCAGGACACACTCAATCTAGCGTAAGTATTAGGAAGGTAAGTGTTTACCAAAAAAGCATGAGGACAAAAACAGCGTTGCGATAGAAGTTATATAGAACCATATAGCCCAGGCGCTCATAATTCCAATGACCATGAACAAGGAGCAATTTCTTGAGAAATCGAAATTGTCCTATTGCATAGTCAGAGGCCATCACAGCCTGCCTCCCTTCCTGGCCACTAATGCCCACTCCAACATCTGCCATTTGTATCATTGATACGTCGTTTGCACCTGTAATGATACAATAACACATTGGTGACTTGCACTCCCACAACATGATTTAAAGACCTTAAATGTTGTAACCACCAATTCAACGTACTTAAGGACGGTAGTCTGTGCTTAAGAGATTCACCTACCGTTCCAAAATTCAAGCTAGCACTAATAAATTTCAAGAAGAGAATCAAACACACCATCACCCACTGCCAAAGTCATCTGTCCAGAACTCCGTTTGACAAGGGAAACAACGCCTGCCTTCTGCAATGGTGCAACTCGGCAGCAGACCACCACTTCACACGCCGTTGCTAACTCATAAAGCTGTTGGAAAACAAGCGTGCTAGAGTGAAAAGTAAAATCTGAAATCAGCTATGTGCGCTTCAGCAAAGAAATCCCTACAACTCTACAGAAAGTAATTAATTTAGATAATTCGAGAAGATGAAATTGTTTTTGATTTCCACGATTTATCCAGTCGGTTTGCAAGTAACAATCTTCGTAATTTTACAGAACATGGTTATGAAGCCCTTACATCTTTCTCCAGTGCGGGCTTCAAGGCATGCACCAAACTGTTACCATCAATGATGAGCGCTAGAGATTGGATAAATCTGCCATATCCTTCTGCCAAACCTCCAGTTGACCTATTGGACAGGGTTCTCCCATCGTGTTCAATATTTGCAGCATCTACGCAATTTTGACGTTTCCATGGAAACCATTTTTTGGGGGGTGTCCGGGGCTTTATGCCAAATCTAGCTTTTGCTTCTACAATCTTGGAGCGGCAACCCTCGAATGTACTTTCATTGATGATAATTTGTTGCATATCGCGAGTAAGAAGCAGACACGAGAACCCTATGGAGATGGCCGTCTCTTGCTTATCACCTGTCAGGACCCATATTTTGACTCCTGCCTCCCTAAGCGACTGAATAACTTCAGAAACTCCACCCTGTCACAACGAAATTCAAATGTCAAATTGACGTTGGCTGGTTAACTAACTTATCTAGTCTGCTTGAAAGGTGAGACATGGCTGACACATATCAGGATACGCTAGCGTGGCGAAGTATTTCCAAAATTCCACTACCACGAACACGATATTCCACATGTGTGTATCTTTCATCACCGCAAATGGCTATGGCACAGCTGAAATGTGCAACCAAGCAACTAATTCAACAAAAATATCACGATTCAACCTTAACTAAGAACAGAAGTTAAGAGTAATATGGTATATAAATACAACAAGATCAATCATCGCGTGCCTGAAGTTTGTCTTCAATTCCGGTGGCACCTAGAAGCTTAAGATTGTTCTCCACCAGTTCTGCTGCGTTGCGCAGCATGCCAATTCTATCATTCAAAGCACTACTTGCTTTCAAGTAATGAAAATGCCAATCTTCAACCTGTTACCAGCCACGACCCTCGATTATAACTAACGACTGTTAAGCTTCAACAAACGTTTTCATCTGGTTGTGAGTCATGTCAGCATAATCGCAATAACAAATGCTAAAGAAAAATATCATCTACTATCTACTTATTTTAAATTTTTGTCAAAGCCAGCTGTCGGTCCGATTGCAATTAGCATTCTAAAATTGAAGAAACATTTAATCGAGATCAGATTGTCCACCTCTACCTATTGGATCTCCACACGTGCATACCTTGTGCTCACTTCGCATTGAACATAAACTAACTACCTAACACTTTATTATATGGTATACCTCCTTCTGCGAGAGGTCCTTTGATGCTATCACAAGCGTCCGTAAACCTTCACGTGCATAGCGATCCAGATGCTCTAAGGTTGCACTCAATTTCCCAGTGTACGGTTGTACTTCACCCACTTCACTTTTCAAATTCCGATCACATTGATCAACGATATTCAATACTGAAGAATCAGCACCCTTCATTAAGAGTTTGATGGATTTGTCAGGGCATTCCACCAAAATTGACATGCGTTTACGTACACTATCAAACTCGTGGACCCCCAATACTGCATACCTGCAAGAAAGACACAGCATAATAGTGCCCCTCGTCATCAAAATGCAGAAGGGTTTACACAAGAGAAAATCAAGATCCATGTAAAGAAGCACCGAACAAAAAACAAAAAGGAAACGCGATAACTAGAGCCACAGATCAAATTCAAATGTGGCTTGCCTCCGCCGATCACCACGAACATCAAGGACAAAGCCTGCCGAAGACCTCTCCACAAGTGCAAATCCATAGATCGCAGCTGCTGCGACTAGAGCGAGCTCATCGGGAGATTCCCCCTGATATTCCAGAGAACCTGTACTTTCTACATTACTATTCACTGCCTCCATATCCAACTGACCTGAGACGGATTTCTTCACCCTTGTTGGCACAACGGTGTTACATGCGGCCAAAACAAGAAAATAATCCCAGATTAATTCCAGGGTCGCTGAAGGAGCTGAACTTGCCAAGAGACTAACCAATTCCGGATTAGCTTTACCACGTTCCACAGCCTGAGTATCCTCAAGTCTAATGGAGAAGTCAGGAGGAACTGCCACTGGATCGATACTAATCTTCGTGTTACTGTAATCTACACCATTAATGCATGCCGAGCCAAATTCCATCTTGTTCTCCGTTAATGTCCCCGTTTTGTCGGAGAAGAGATATTTCACTTGGCCCAAGTCTTCATTGATGTTCAAAGCTCGACATTGAAATTTTGAGTTCGAATTTTCATGATACATTTCGGAGTCGCGCGTCATAAAATACGATTGACCAAGTCGTACTAACTCCATTGAGATATACAAAGACAAAGGGATCATTATCTGGAACCTGATTATACAACTCAAGAAACCAATGACTCCCTCTCCCCAGATGCCATAAAATCGGTAGTCCTGTCCACTCAGATTTTCCCTTCTATAATAGGGTAGAGATGGTAAGATATCAAAATTGGAGTCTATCCAAAGCCCCATTCCCAAACCACCCACAAAACAAATGACAATCAGGAACACTCCAAGCCAACCCGTTTCTCTGTTCATATAGCGCTCTAGTCGACTTCTTTTGGACTGAGCTCCAGCGCTATTCAGCATGGCTTTCGTCTCTCTACCGGCATAAACAACAACACCAACCAACCAGGAGGTATTCTTCAGTTCACAACCCCGCAGAATGATATTGTTAGCGGCCAACGGAGCGATGGGGCCGGATCCCAAGTCCATGTAAGCTTGAAACTCGTAAATATTCCTGTTGGGCTGCTCACACACTATGGTCCCTTTCAGAGGCCTTCCCTCGGGATGCTCACTGGTGGATTCGATCCTCGCATACCTGCTCTTCAAGTTCGACTCCCCATCAAGATTTAAAGTTTCCACATAACAAACTCCAGATGGATCACTTGTGGCAAGCAAGACTACATCACACGGAACAGTTTCATTGGCCAGAATTTTAACCAGTTCCCCTACTCGAATCGTCTTCCACTTCTTCTCCTGATACTTCCCCTCATGAAACACCAAAGATGTTCGATTATTCTCTCTTGTATCCGACCGACGTCGACCAAAATCTTCATAACCATCCTTGACAGCTGTGACTACGAGCACTAGCACGAGAGGAAAAAGAGAAGCAGTTCTTCCGAACACTGTAAGCTGTGGAATTTGATTTAAAATGACAATAAAGAGAAAATATATATAAGCAAAGCGATGGAATTGTTCGAAAAGATTCTTCGGTATGAATGATAAAAGAGTGTATTTGCTCGTGCGCACAATATTCCCCGCCATGTTGAAACTCTTATTAGTTCGGTCTGGATTATTGATGTAAACAACCCTTTGTGACGTATCATATCTCTGACTTGGTCTTCGTGTACCAGATAGCCTGTTGCTTAAGTTGTCCATGTCCTTCCAGTCCTCACTCAGACACACATGCATCAGATATGATCCCAGAGATCAATTCGAGGCTGGATACGAGCACATCAATGATCATCCAGAGACGGTTTCCTGAGCTGACAATCCCTCCCTTAGAAAAAAACATCTGGATCCCACTCCGATCGCACCCTCTAATTCTGTTGCTCTTTGAGAACCTACACTTCAACAAACATGACATGTAAATAAGCACATCATTTCCACGAACATTTTCAGCAAGTATTACCAAATGATGAAAAAAATCCAAAGAAGGCAAGATAACATCGCTTGTTCTCAGTTCTGGCCCACTGCGTTGATTAAATGTAACTAACCAAATTATTCAGTAAAATGGAAGGACATTCTGCCACAAGTGCATAGCTTCTGCAAATTGGATACCTCTACAACAGAGAGAAAAAGCATATCCTGGAGTGGTCAAATATCCTCAGTCACAGTGGAAATCACACAAAAGTTGGTGGATCTACCATACGCCGAATTGCAACGCCCCAAAATACTCAGCGCTCGCGCAAAAGCATATTGCCAGTGGCCTTCAAACCTAAATGAAAAGCGAATCCTAGTACTGCACATTGGGACACTACAAGTGAGGTATAATAAATAATGCACTACACACGTGATCACAACAGTACAGATAAGACGAATTAAAAGGAGCGGACACAAAGCATGAAAGCGCATCGTTGCAGTGATGAGACTCGAGGCAGCAATACCCCTGGCAACTCCACTACAGATAAATCACCAACTGCCCGAAGCCTAGCCCCATCGATCCCAACTATCATAGGGCTGTCAGAATCGGAAAATCTCATTCTCACTCTATAGCAATAACTCTTTTGAAAGAGCGTTCGAATCAAGCCTTCCAAAGCAAGCATACAACGAAACATCCTGCGCTATCAACAAGACCTAGCACTAGAGAAGTGTCATGTGTCAGGTGAAGCTCCTCAAAACCAACTATATAACTCGAGCATCAGATTATGTAAAATGTATTTCCACACGAATCTCCAAAATGAAAGCCCCTCGAGCAAAAAATCACAAACCTTTTCGAAGACACATACGAAAACTGCAAACCAAAGGCGGTGGTGCGTGAATCTCTAGAACCTGCAAAACCAAACCAAACTCCATCTGTAAACGCCCCAAAAAATTCCATAAAGCATATTTTGATATAAAATGAGCAAAAAAAACGCATTTTAAGTTGTAAAATTATCATCCAACGAAACAGATAGGGGTGCCACAGTACGTTACTCAACTCTCTACATCATACGTGGAGTTTTTGCGCCACAATCGAGTCGTACTCTATTTCAAGACTGGTAACTTAGACAAAAGTGTGCATTTCATCCGCTAGTAGAGATCGCGAGTCGAGATTTCTGTTCATCCACGTAACAAAGAAACCACAGATCCAGAATCGCAGAGCCTCTAAGGTAGGAGGTCCATAAAGCGACCATCTAAGCGCTGAACCTGAATTTTGGGGAGGTAAAACATCTTGAAATGTTTTTCAGTAAATTTTCCTTGAAAGACAAGAAGAAATGGCATCTAGCTCAAGTTGTTTCATATTTTTCAGAGCTTTGTGGAATTAGTTATGAAATTTTGAAGTTGAAAAGCCAAAGGGCTGTAAAAGCGACCACCTCCTAGAATGTACATCATTTGTACATTTTGGTAAATTGAAGAAAGCAAAATGTACCTCTGTGTCCTGTTTGGTTCAAAATGCCCGGTTGGAGTTCGAGCCTCCTACCTTAATCAAACCTTCCCACCATTTTGTACAGTAGAAGTCATCACCTTCTCCTGTGCAGAGTTAGAAATCCACCGAAAAATGTCCACACAAATTCTCATCTATACTAAATAGTGAAATTGGGTTGCCTTGACAATCAGGTTGACTTACCACAAAGAAGTTACCTCATGTTACCTCATGACTCATTGCTTTTCCAGATGGAGGCACAAGCCATTTTCTAATCCCGAGCCATGAATCATTACAACAACCCATGCAACACACATGTTTCCCACATCACTACATCGTTCTACAGTACCTGTGATATTGATATAGTGTAGAATGTCGAGATATTAGTGTGGGGCAATCTAATTTCCTTATTCAGTGTAGATCAAGTTTCCAAATTCTTGACAACACAGAGAAAAAAATAAAGCTAAGAGCTATAGTACAAGGCTGTTGAAAAGGGCGTGGCTTGCTAACATGTAGTCAAACAATCGCACACATAACGTACTGGTGTGGTGGCCTACGAGCCGCCAGCCGCCGGGGTCCTGTCGCGCACCTACATAGGAGTTACCCCACAGGCAGCATGTCAAAATTTCAAGCCACTAGAGCGCAATTCTCAAGTTCTAAGGTTTAGGGTTTTAGCTCAAAATTTCTAGTGCATCATCCTTCTCCTCTCTTGAAGTATTATTTAGGAGGTTGAATGCTCAAGATTGTAGCCAATAGATTGCATATACAGTAGAACCTCTCTTAGTGCATATTTTAGTAGTGCATTATATGCACTAAGAGAGATTGTACTTTGAAGCCTTTATTATTGAATAGTGGTTGGAGGCCTTGTAGTTAGAAGCTACGTTAGGCAGTGAACATTACTGCACCTCTCGAAATGCATAAACCTCTCTTAGTGCATAGTCAATGCACTAAGAGAGGTTCTATTGTATATGGTCAACCACATCCTCTTGGTTTCCTTCCTATTTGTAGTTGTGCTCTTAGCCTTCCACAGTTATAGACTTCAACTTGTAGTGTCCATTGTTCTAATTCACATTGCTTGAGGTCACTCAATTTGACATTTGCTTCCAATTATTGTTTCCATAGCATGAAGGTAGCATTTTCCACTTCACACGTGGTAGGTTGAGTCACTACAACACATCCACAGCAAATTTATGGTGGATGTCTTTGCAAATGTTGGATATGAGGTATTGACAAATTTATCATACGGATTTCTTAAAGTTCAAGGCTTTAGTTGATTTACTATCACCTTATTTGCGTCCCATTGCAGCTACATTTGTTAGGCCTTCCATTTCTATTAAAATACAAATCAAGCTTGTTTTGTACTGATTAGCATATGGTGTTAGTTGTACTAGGATGCATAACTTATATGAATGTAGTAAATCCACTATTTGAAAATATATTGTAATTGTATGTCGGGCATTAGGGAGTGCCAAAGATGGTTTATTCTTTTAGTTTATCCACACACCTCATGGCAATCGGTTACAAAGCATCATAGAAAGTTTTAGAGACATCACTGGATTACCAAACATAGCTGGTGCAATCAATGGCACCTATATCCTTATGATGTGTAGACCCAAGTAAACAATTTACATTAGAGTAGAAATGGACCCTCAAAGTGCCCTTCAGAGTGGTGAGTGGGAGACCCCTTTATCGAAATCAAAGTAATACGGATAAAAATAGGGGCCTGCAAGGACGCATGTATTCCCCTATTCTCGCTCGGGGGGTTTGCAAATCAATGATTCAAGCCGATTGCTCCCATTAGATGAGCATCTGATGCCTCTCGTGGTCAACTCGGGATTGCAGTATTGAAGGACTTTATTATATTTTGCAACCTATCCGAGTGAGTAATATAAAAATCCCTATCCTTTAACTCATACTCCTCACAGCACATTATAAAATTGAGCACAAAATTTTGTACTTATATTTTCAACGAGTGCCACATAGGTGATTGCAGTAGAAAATTTGGTGCAAAAAGGGTTTGTTGTTGATAGTGTATCTTTAGTTCAGTAGCTCTGATACAATATTCAATTTCTGCTTATAAGGTCTACACATAGTTTATAACTGGATTGGGACTATAACTTCTACAATATTAGTTCTAAGAGATCGACAAGAGGGATTACAAGTGCTAAAAAGAGAACTAATTAAGGGTGAACATTCACATGAGGTATTGTGCAAAACTACCATTCTTAGGTTTGGATGATTGGGCTTTGACAAGTAGATGTCCTTAAGTATGGTGTGTGTTTGTGGAAGGCATTTTTTGCGGTATAATGTGACTTTTCCGTAGCTTGGGTGGACCATATAGCTAAGCTACCACAAGTATCTACAAACCATGTAGAATGCTTCACCAAGCAGTGCTGCAACAACAAAAGGAGAATATATCAATAACAAAAGTGAACGCTATTGGAGCAAAATGCTTATGTATTACTAATTGTACTTACAACCTAGACTATATTGCAAAGTTGAGTATGGTATATTGAAATGGTCACTTGGATTAACTAAATTTGTAAAGCATTATGGAAGGGGAAGAGAAATTCACTGACCACATAATGTGTGACATGACATTTACCAAATGCCTTCAAAAATAATCTTCTCCACTTCTCCACTTTGCCCTTGTATTCACTCCTTTGCCTACTAGATAATTGCACATTCACAAAATAGATTTGCAAGTCTGCAAATGCAGCCCACATATTCTGGCGCTCCCCCTTGGCTTGGCCTTGATTCATTGTATTCTTCTCGGCTTCACAAATGTCTTTCCAGGTTTGGTCGAGATTGGACCAGGAGCTCGGTTTGAACATCCTTTGACAAACAACACCATTAAACGAAAGCTTATTGGGCAAGTCCAAGTTCTTGCCGGAAAGTCTGGGATCTTTTGTAAGAACAATTAATCCTCCAGCTATCCCTACCTTAGATAAAGTATGTACCATGGCACTTATTGCTTCTCTTCTGTGGTTGGCATCTTTCAAACTCCATACGTAGCAAAGGTGTAGGTGAACCTTGGATGGTGCACTATATGGTATGTTTAGATATCACATGCATTCAAGCCCCTATTACCTTTGGGCTATGTAGGTAAATTTTTGTACTTTCTATACGGCTTCATGTACCTATATTTCTAAATTCATGTCATATCATATATCATATATAGATGTCCTCAACTACCGACATTCCTCTAAAATACAATGATTTTTACAGTTACAAAAACGCTATGATCCAAACTTTTTCTACATCTGGTGGCTTTTCCTACCTCATCGCTTTCTTCTTTCCAAAGCTCAACTCCCCACGATGGATTCTACCCCCCAAAAGCAAAATCAAAGTCCAAGCTAGAAGTCAACAAAATAACACTTTTTTTTTATAATCGTATAATTTTTTCAAAAATAATTTTTTTTCAATCAAATAACTTATAACCTTTTTCCTAATCACTCAACTACCAAAGTCCAAAATTTCAGCAAGAAAGACATATTTTGGATAGAGATATTTAGGGTTATTTGAGGAATGTTGCTTTCTGAGGACATCTATATGTCATTTGAAAATCTTTCTTGTACTACTTTAGAATACCCTATATTCATTATAAGTAGATACCCATTCCAAAAAAATTTGAAACAAGTCAATGAATGCTGGGATCATATCGACATTCTTGATTGATAAGAATCCAATCTACAAATGATTTACAAAAGCAAAATACTTTGAAAACTTGAACAAAATACATAGGTATAGAATACTTGAGAAACAAAAACCCCATTTCAGCATTCATACTTCCAAGCAAAAATGAGAATCATACTTAGGTATATGATTAACATTGAAACATCTAAAGCCAAAGTAAGGTTTCATATTGAGTATGCCAAAGCCAGAATAGCTGAAAAAGCACAAAGACATACAAACAAAGACAAGCATACAAAAACGCAAGAAACACGTGAATGACACTGCCTAAAATCCGACTACATTCAATGTCAAAATGCAAAGTGCAGTATAGAAAGTTTGTGTTTTGAAAACACAATACAAGGCATTTGCAACATGTATAAAATTTAGTCGTTTAGATTTAGAGTCTGGATGAAGAAGTCCGATATGCATTACGTGAAGAAACAAAAATAGTTGTCGGCTGCACGTTGAAAAAAACACCAAGAAAAGGTCACCACAATGTACCTGCACATGACCAAGAGAGCATCTCACATGGATCAAATCAAGGAACAAGAAAATGGAAATACAAAAGGGATGAATGAGCAGGTCTAATTTGAATTCGGGAAATTCTACAAGCCTTTTAGCCAAGCACGCTAATTGGAATCAACAAATACAAAGGAAACACTATGAGCTCTACTCTCAAGAGGCAAATACAAGGTGGAATGAAGTAAACACAAAATAAAATTCGATGGACTGCAGAACCCAGTGGAACCTAAGAACTTGACTAAGGATGAACCAAAACAATTTGAACTTCAAACCTGTAGTCCACAGCAATCAAAGCAGTTTAAATGAAACAAAACAGTAATTTTGTAATACAATCACAATGTTGTTCATAAATTAAGGAACAATACCTCAACGCATTGATGATGTAACCCAAAAGTGAGGAGAGGAAACCTGCCAGTCTCCTTTTATGACTTTGGCTTCCACTTGCCATTCCAAACGTTTTTGCAAGCACATGTCATAAATCTCCAGTACCCCGAGGTTGTCAAGTGGCTTGGTCCGCAGGTTCAAGGGCACTGGGTACTCAAATTCCCATAACTTCAAAAAGAGGGCCATATTTTTGTCAAAGAATTGCATAACTCGTTTTGCCTTCTGCATCCTAAAGACCTTCACCACCGTATTCTCAACGTCGTGCAAAGCTAGTTGCAGTGTTGCTAGCTGGACAGTGAGCCCTGCACACCCATGGGTTACCTTTGACACACTGCACAAAACTGGGAGCAAGTGCAGCAGCTGCATCCTTGGCGCATCTTGGCGTTCAAATCTTGTCCAACCATTCTCTGACAAGAACATCGCTCCAAGACGAACTCCACGAGAGTGTCATTGAAAACCATCGCGCCACCTGCAACTTGCGACCCCATCTTTCCCTTGGCGCTACAATGAAGCACCAAGAACTACCAGGAACCAAAAAGTGAGTCCAAAACAGACAAAGATAATAAGAATAGGCAGAAAACTAGTACAAGTGCTCCAATTAAGTAACTAAGTTTCTAAGTGCTGACAGTGCAAAGTGCAATCCAAACTTAACCAACACCATGATACAAAAGAACGTCACCAAGCCGCACATACAACAACAACACACAAACAACATTCAGAGAATAATTCAAAGTTGGGAGTTTTCATTCAATCCGCAAAGCAATTAACGAACCACAGCCTTCATTGATCAGCACAAATGACATAGACGAACCTCGCATGAGAAGAACTCACCAATTGTGCCGCAGCATGAATGACGGCCTACAAGAACTTAAAAGACCAGTAATGACGAACCCAAGAAATTTTGAATGCCTTCGCCTACTACAAAAATGTAAGAAATGCCAATCGCCCAGCACGGATGGAGTATCAGAAACACAATCCCTTGAAATTGTTGTTACTGAGGATGTCCCATTGAAGTCCACAAGCAAAGTTGAAGTCGACTGACTCCTGGAACTTCAGAAATCAAGAATGTCACCTCCACCTAAACCCGCGATTTTGGAAGATCTCGCAGTAGTAGAACTTCTCCTCAAAATGTCACATTAGTTTTTCCCAGCTTCACTACCCACGATTAGTAATTTAGAATTCACCAATCAATTTAATCCACTCACATGACATTCTCCAAGGGGGGTTCACTAGAAAAAATCTGCGTTTACCTCAATAAAATCTACCTGACGTGTTTGTTGAGGCAAACGCAAAATCTACATTGAAAAACGCAGAAAAACACAGATTTTGAGTTTGCCTCAACAAACACGTCAGGTAGATTTTGTGGAGGCAAACGCAGATTTCTTCTAGAGGTCTAATTTAAAGTTTTCGGGGTCACACTAATGAAGGGTTTTAAAGGTCAGACTAATTAAGGGTTTAGAGTTTAGGGGTTTAATTCAAGGTTTAGGCTCTAAGGTATAACACTCCACCCCACCCTGAAAAAAAAATTAATAGTAAAGAAAAAAAATAGAATGCTAAAAGAAGCAAAGAAAATTTGCATGTAAACAAAAAAAAAAGAATGCTAAAAGATAAAAGAACAATAGTAAACCAAAAAATATATTGTTAGTAAAGAAAAAAATACTAGAAAAGGAAAAAAAAGAATGCTAATAAAGAAAAAAAAATGCTAAAGAAGAAAAAAAACAGAATGTTAAAAAGAACTAAGAAAAACAGCACGTAAACAAAAAAAAAATTGAATGCTAAAAAAGGAAAAAATAAAAAATAAGTAGAATGCTAAAAAAAATGCTTGTAAAAAAGATAAAACAAAAATACTAAAAAAGAAAAAAAAGAAAAACCAACTGCTAAAGAAGAAAAGGAAGTAGAATGCTTAAAAGAAAAAAAATTGCTAGTAAAGAAGAAGAAAAAAGAATGCCAAAAAAGAAAAAATAGAATGCTACAAAATGCTAACGAATGAAAAGAAATAGAAAGCTAAAAAGGGATACCAAAAGATTGCTAGTAAAGAAAAAGAAAATAGAATGTTAAAAATGGAGGGTGGCCACCCACTCAAAATAGTCTTAGATATTTGAAGACACAACTAGTGAATTGCATGGGCTCTACTTTAGCTCAAAAATCACTCAATTAATTGGTCTAAAGTAGCAATTTCCATTAAAATGAGAGTCATGCAAACAATGAACACCTTCCAACAAATGTTGTTGTGTTCCATGTCAAATATTCCACGTGTTCAAAAAACAAGTATACATAAAATGCAATAGCAAATACTTTAATACAATATTTAAATTGCACTTGCGATATGAATACGGCAAATGCATCACTAGAACATGTATTATCCACTAGAAATCTATATTTATGAGTTGTATTCATGGAAATGAACTATTAACCGTTTGAGAAAACAAAATCCCGATGCCCACATTCACGAGAACACAAAATGATGTCTTCTACGTATACGCAAAAGCATACTGTAGGCATATAAATGACAAATAATACACTATCATATAGATCTAAGAGCATAGGGAGCTTCTCTCCAACCACCGGTGTGCTTAAGACTAAGGATTTTTAGCCAAACTCTGCTTGATGATTTCAATTTGAGTAGGAGGAATCTTCATCTTATAGTGTTCAGTATCTTTTTGGGTCCTAGACTTCCACGCTGTCATAATAGCATCCATGTGCTGCCAAAGTGCCGGTTCTCTCGCATCAATCATCCATCATAGACCTCTTTTGCTGTCCCATCCAGTGTAGAAGTTTTGAATATTTTCATCTACTGCTGTTGGACGGAAGTATTTAATGAGCAGGCAATTTGGATGTAGTGGATCAACGAAAGGATCAGACAACGCCCTTGCAATCCACACTGGATGCAAGTCATTTTCCGCAGAGTAATCGCAACAAAATAGCCTTCGAAGAGATCTCAACCCACCCTAAAGGATGGTTGTGGGCAACCACTCAATGGCCCAACGTACGCATCATCCTCCCCCAAACTCTTCAAGATCCTTGCCATCATTGTCTAATTGATCGACCCAAGTCGCTTGAATATGAGTCGTCGGCTAGAAGCCATCATTCAAGACAATAGAGTGAGGTAGTGGTTCTTGAAGTGCTACCTTCACATTACGCCAATAATGTAGTACATGCTCCAATCGTCTTCAGCATTCCCCGGTGCGGTCTTGGTTGCATAAGTTCTCCCAATACTTAATAAACGTGGGTGTACCCTTCACAATGTCTCCTTCAGCTTTTATTGGGCTTGGCAAAACTATCTGTGGTACTCCACGAGGCCATAAACTTTGCCCCTCCAAATCCTTGTGCCACAATTTCATTCTGCCACCTACGCCTTTTGGCAACCAGTTTAGATCAGTACACAACAATTTGTACTTCATGACAGGACAACCGATCGAATCAAGGTAGAACTTCACTTACTGGGGCTTTGTGTGCCCAATCATGATATGAGTGCCGGCCAAAAAATTTCCTGCAATAAAAGCTTTGAAATCAGGCACTTCTTCTATAAGGTGGGGGATAGTGGGAATGGACTCCACATCCATGAACGATTTCATAAGCACAGGAATTGTAAAAAAATTCTCCTTCTTCAACAATATGCTCCATCTTCCAAACAACGCATCAATGTTGTCATGAGTATGACCCACAATCATGAAGTTCACATACACTAAACGAAAAATCTTGTTTGCAACCAGTAGACCCCAATAGCAAAAAACATATCTATTCTTGTTGTCCCCAATGGCATTGTCCATTTGCACATTCAAAATGGGCGGCCAAGGCGTTGCTGGAACTAAGTTCTTTGGCGGCGAGGGCAGTGAGGGCAGTGAGGGCAGTGGCTTTACACATTTTCGCATCCTTCAACAGAGCCTTTGACAAATTCATCGACCTTGCCCCTACAAACAATTGCCGAGAAGAAGACTTTAGTGGAAATTCCAAATCTCGCAACAACTTTGCCATGGAGCCAATGGTGTAGTTTGAATCTTTAGGAAACAATTCCAAGCCATAATGCGCATATCAAACATCAGCATGACCATGTGCAATCATGTCGGTGACAGCAACAAGCAATTTCGTGAGCTCGTCGAGTTCTTTAGTCTTGTGAGAAAAGACCGGGGATGCGGTTTTGGAATGATCCATCTTGTCATGCATGATTGTCAAACACTCATGTAAAAAACTATGCGATTGATAACGGTTTGCATAATATAGCTCCCTTTGCACCCAAGCAATAGCCAAGTGTCTGTCTAGCCTCCTCGACCATTTCAGAGCGCTTTCAAATCCAGCAAAATAACTCTTCCGGATCTCTTATAATCTGTCACACATCAAACACCGAGCAAAGTTATCTCCGGGCTTCTTGACCTTGTACTCTAGGAACTTTGAGGACCTAATCATACTCAAGTTCAAAGTTGAAACTTCTGCCAATCCGAAGGCTGCATTTACCTCGTTGATTTCTTTCATTTGATCCTTCCATTGGAAGGTAGCAAGGAGACATGGAGACAACTTTGTCCCCTAATTTCAGAGTTTGGGTACAATGTGGCATGAGATCCGCCTCTTTGTCGAGGATGCACTTCAACGTTGTTGTAGCTTGTTCAGTATGCTTCCTTGGCTTCACCAATCCCGTATTATTGTGGGGACGTGCCTCTCGATTGTCCTTCCAATATTTCAAGTAACAATAGATTGTAGTCTTCGAGACACCAAAAATATGCATCCATGCTCACATGGACACACTAATGCTTTCAATGGTCACCATCTTCCTCCCATGTGCACCAAAATGAACTGATCTGTGCACATCAATCTTCATGTTGGCCTTGAACTTAAATGATGAGCTCTGATACATGCGTTCGCGGAAGGCTTGAATTTTCTCCCTTAGAAACGGCTGAACATAATTTTTGTTGTAATAGACTTTGCTGGAAACAGAGTTGATGGACTCTTGAGTGAAGAGCTCCTTAGATGTGAGGGCCGTGATGCAAGCTGGATTCCTAAGGAGACTTGTATAAGATCTGGCAAATGTTAAAAAAAGAGGATTCAGAAGACGGGCTTGCTCAAATCTGAAAT
Source organism: Pseudisothecium myosuroides (assembly GCA_951799445.1). Lineage (NCBI taxonomy): Eukaryota > Viridiplantae > Streptophyta > Bryopsida > Hypnales > Lembophyllaceae > Pseudisothecium > Pseudisothecium myosuroides. The sequence goes on from OX637297.1 coordinate 4,179,182, forward strand.
TATCCCGGACTTCATGGTCGCAAAGACTTGCCCCGATGCAATAGACCTTGTCAATTGGCCAAACTACCAAATAGTAAATCCTCTCCTCCGAGATGTCCACTTCAGAATATGTCCTAGTAATGTGCATTGCTACATGCGTATCACCAAGAGGACCATTTGCACCGAGCACGAGGTCTGAGTTGACACTGTGGCAAGTACCTTTGCTGACAAGTACACCCCCGTCACTATACAAAGTCACGGTCCTAGTATTCCACAAACATCATGGAATTCCTTTGCATTTCGGAATTTCCACATTCATGCCTTCAACCACAAGATTTTTGTCATTTGAAAACTGTATACTGTCAGCTGAAATCTCAGAAGAACTCATGACAGATATTTGCAAATCAGAAGGCCAACATTTTGTCAGTGATTGTTTCAAAGTACATCTCTGCTCCGTTAAGCTCAAATCGAGCTGAATGGTATAATTTATAGATATCATATGCTTCCATGAGAAAAATGCATATAAATCTAAGTAAAAGTCCCTACTCAATTTTGTAAAATATTACTTGTGCATTGAATCTATAATAGCCTACCCAGTCATATAAAAGAGAATTAGTAGTAACCATAAGTTCTAGGATGGCTACAACAAATATTTTTGGCAAGACAAGATTTTGTGAAATTGATATAAATAACTTTTGTCGAGCACGATATTGTGAAAATGAAAATCAAATTGTGATTCCCCAATACTGAGTAACCAAGATTAGCTTGATTTGAGCTAAATGTCAGCCCTTATATGAGTCATTCAGCTTTTTAAATTACTATGCATAAGTTGGTTATAGAGATAATCCTGGAATAATAACATTAGCTACCTCCATTTTTGAACATCGCCTTAAAACTTAAATTCTAGTATCAAGATTTTGTAAATATTTTTTTCTATCAGAGATAATATCTATAACCACCTCAATTTGAGCTCATTGCGTCTAGCCGTCTTTTCATGGTTACGCATAATGAGATTATCAGTTTTCTAATACTGAAGTCCCGCTAGCACTAGAAGAAATCTGCGTTGAACTCAACAAAAACTACCCCACGTGTTTGTTGAGTCCAACGCAAAATCTGCGTTTTTCAGCGCAGAAAAACACAGATTTTGCGTTGGACTCAACAAACACGTGGGGTAGTTTTTGTTGAGTTCAATGTAGATTTCTTCTAGTGTAGTTTGTATCAAATTGTGTATCTTATTAACAATGTGATTTATGCTTCCGGATTCAGCTTGATTTGAGCTCAATCACAATAAGTGAATTTGTCAGTAAAATTATATGTAATCTGCATGATTTATAAATAGTTGAATCCTCAATATTCAGCTCAAATCGAGCTGAATCACAGTCAGTAATTTTGTCAAACTTAGGATCATGTGAACTGCGTTATATTAATAGTTGAACCCTCGGACATTCAGCTCAAATTGAGCTAAATCTAGACGTAGAAGCACTTCATCATAGTGAGTCAATCAGCTCAAATCGAGCTTATTTGTTTCGTAATTCTCGGAACAGCAACAATGATCGGTCTTACACGTACGATTCCGTATTTTCCAGTGCTCATTTTAGAGGATCCATCACTTCCACTTCCACAAACAATTACAGAGACGGCAAAATGAGATGCACAATTTATCATGCAATTGAACACCGTACTATATCCAAAAAACTAGAAAATGTATGGTATTCTCTCCATAGTGAACCCGTTCATTGACCTCAATCTTCTGTCACTATTGCGCACAGAGAGAGGCGTAATCCGTAATCAATTCAAAACAAGAAACAGATCCCACAATGCGCTAACAAAAATTGAATTTGTTTACCGCAAGTGCTGTGAAACGGAGAGCCTCCTGCCAGAAATCATCGGCCACGAAAACACTCAATCACAATAATTGCACTACACTTGCAACTCTAACTCAACTGCTCAATCATAAAGAGAAAAAGCCAAAGCGTACACAAGTTGATCCAGACAACAAGAAAAAGTGAAGGAGAATTTCGGAATAGTGGATGACGGCGTACACCCAACTCATTTGCAGAAACTCATAGGCGGAAACGGAATGGTGCCAACTGAATTGAAGGAATTCAATTTTGAACGCTCATATTTGGAGGGCGGCTGCAAATAAAAAATCACCGGGATTGAGGATGACTTTGTAATTGCGCAGCCAAAAAAAGAAATCCAATGTCATAGGTTGTAATTATGCCACTGACATTCTGGGGTAATAATAGTTGGATAGATTTACCTTGCTTTTTCCAGAGAAAAGGTGATAGCTACTGTTTTGGATTATATTTTAAACATGAATTTTGGATTTTGAAGCGTTCGAAAATCATGACATTTTGTTCCGATTTTGTACGTACCAAATTCACATGAGCCATGACTTGCCCTGCACTTTATAAAAACAAAATCCTGAAAGTCATATACATCAAATAAGGTGATATGAGAGAAACAAATGCAGAAGTTGAAAATATTTTAAAGATAAATTTCAAATATAAGACCATATGAAATTTATGATATATCGTAAAATATAATACATCTTTACGAAAAAAATTCTGTCATATGCATTAAACAAATCTAATCCCATTAATCACTAGTGTGCCTTGTACTGTCGCTAGAACCAAAAGAAAAATACAAGTCATTTTTCAAACCAAAAAAGACCTCAAAAGTCTATAACTTTTCCACCATAGGTCCATACGCCACGAAACAAAGCCCATGCACCCCTCCTTGTCAAGGCCTTTCTAATGGTATTAATAACGTGAGAAATTCACACACGGTTCAAAAGATACTTAATTTAGCATAACTTAGTAATTTTTAAGGACCAAAAATAACTCAAATATCTATAATTTATTCACAATACTTCCACATGTCACAAAACAAAGTCCATACATACCTCCTTGCCGAGGGCATTCCGATGATATTAAGCACGTCCCCAGGGAGATCTCAACGTAACAAACAAAATAAAACAAACAAAGAGACAAACTTTAAGGTATGGATAAACTTTTAAGGACATGCGCCGATAAAAAATGTGAGTGCGTAAATATTTGGAATGTTAACAAACAATTGATATGCCCTAACGTGTAGTTGCCACAAGTCAATAAAAAAGTAAATTTTTATTTTCTTATTTCAATGAGAACTTTTAAATTCAATAACTTTTACACCATAGGTCCAAACGTCATGAAACAAAGCCAGTGCGCCCCTCCTTGCAAAGATTTTTCCAACAATACCCTCTACAATATAACGCACGCAGCCACCAATTCACATTCAAAAAGCTTTACAATTGAAATACAAAAAAATAGCTTCAATATTATTTGGAATAGAAGTATTACTTAGCTAGATATCATCTATAAACCCAGAATTTTATTTTGGCTATTTGTTTGCATTCTACTCTACGCTTGGGTTAGATTTGTTAAAAAATAATTCAAAATGTAGTTATATATGGTATGCAATGAATTTTTCAAAAATTACAAGTAATGTGGACTATTAGGGATGCACGTAAAAAAAGTCCCACTATTTTGTGCTTGATCAATTACCTAGTATACCCCTCCTAGCTAATATGGGACCTTTGATTGCAAATATGAATTCAAAATTTGCAAATTCATCATGCATGGAAAAAAAAATTTTAGTGTTTTTGCTTGGGGTTAGTTCACTTCAGCCCAGGTGGGCCTCAGTCTCACTTCCGCATTACTAAAGGCGGACCTTGAGGTAAAGCATTTCACCAAAAAGCACTGCAGTGGAATCACTTAGTCACGACTCTAATAACTTAGTAACTTCGCCAGCTTTATATGGCAAGACTAACAGCGATCGTGTATAAAGTAGTGCAACGAGCCGTAGGAGGCCGTTTTGTCCCCTCGTTTTACCCTTGGGACAAACGCAAGAACTTTTCATTTGCAAGGCATGATAAAATTTGCAAATTTTGAGTTCATATTTGCAATTAGAGGTACCAAATTAGTTAGAAGGGGTCTAGAGCAGACCCTAGAGATGGCACAAAGTAGGTTTTTTTTTTTAACATTCACCCTTAGCTTTATGTTCGTAAGAGGCTCGTTGCACTACTTTAGACATGACCACTGACAACCCCAAGCTAGTCAAGTGAGTCAGCCCTCAAGTTTTGGTGCTACAGGCTAAAGTTCAAAGAAATCTCCTCAAAAGAAACTTGGAAAATTCTAAATCATGTTATCACAAAATCACGAAAGGGAAACCAATTGAAAAAGAAATGATTTTGTCTTGGGTCTTACGAATCTGACCCCAACGTGTGGTATGTGCATAAAATAATATAACTAATGTACTATTGAAGGTGATGTCTTTGATCTTGTTTGACAATATTACTGATATTTTATACCGTTGTGAAAAATAGTTCAAGTGGAAGATAAGCAAGTTCAAAATTCATGTGAGAGATGACATCTTCAGGATTAATAATTATGTGAGAGATGACATGTTGTTGATGAGTAAGAGGTGCGGCCCTCATTGAAGGCTTGTGTGAAATGAAATCCTTGGGCGCAAAGCTACAAGGACTTTCCAAACAAACTCATGAATTTACTGACATTTGCATAAATGTAGTGACATTCTCATAAATGTAAAGACACTCACATGAATGGCTTTGACAATTTCATTGGAACTCTGAAGGGTCAACATACTTGCGGTCAGTGTTTTTTTTTTGTTTCCTACATATTGTACTAATACATTCAATTTGTACAAGTTAGAAAACCGTGACAAATTTGACAAAAGGGGTCATTCTTCCTTGTCCATATCTAATTTTAAATTAAAAAAATTATACTATAGGCACATGACTTTGTTCAGCTGTAGTAGTCTTTGATTAACAATGGAACATCCTTGACATTCAAGATTAATTCCTATACTAGAACAAGACTTAAAACGTTTTCATTGCCTAATTTTGGGATCACCATTTTATTGCTTTTAATCAGTATGATTACGTTTATGACATCTAACCATGCAAACATAAAAACAAATCAAAAATCACTAAAATTGAATAAGGCTACACGGAAAAAAAAAAAGAACAAGTCAAAAATATGATAGACAATAATTTGGAGTTAGTTTGTTTAATAGAACCAGAAAAACCTTTTTTGCACTTTATGTTCAGCTCTTCTAATAAAATACTGATTTGAAAATGCCTAGTCTTTTTTCTTGTGAGCCTTTTATATTTAGAGGTCTACAATTTGATAAATTCAATGACATTTGAATGACATTTTCCTGGTAGTAAAGGAAGATTAATGCTTGTGTTTATTTAAAAGAAATAGAATTAGAAACAAGTATGACTTCCTCCTATTTGCAGCTGCAAATAGCATAAGATTAACGTAATTTTTCATGTGCAAGTGTAGGATCCAAAACATGATGAAGACGAGTTATGTAGGTGTTCTAGTGAAGCAAAAATGATCACCAAGTGTCCATATACGACAATTGCACAAAACGCCTTTTGCAAAGACTGCATTGTGTGCAACTACGTCCGCAAGCGTGGTTTGGCTTCCATTCTCAGCAACGTCAACGACCGTTGTTTCTATTGCAATCTTAGGCTCTTTGGATTTATGTCAACATGCTCAAAGAGTTCAAAAACTTTGTGTCTTCTAGAAAGCAAATTTCTCCACAATGATTGTCTTCCTTATCTTGAGGGCTTACCTCACTATTTTAATCAATAATTGAACTACAATTGAACCATGTCAACTAAATCATTCCCTCATTCTCTAATTCCCTCATTCTAGTTGAGATGAGGTGGTATTGAAAAATTATTGTGAGGTTTTTGAAAAACATAAGCATTAAACTTCATAATTTGTTGAACAATGTTTAAATGATATATTTTATAATAGGTGTCTATGTCATTTGGTTTAGGCAACAATCAACGTGATCTATGATTCTCTGATTGAAAGTAGAAAGACTATCAAACAATTTAAATTACAACATATGCGTGGACCGTACATACACACATCAATCCTAAATATACATATGAATCCTAAAACATATTTGAATCTTGTAGACATTTACAACTAGTTCCACATTTTTGTGCCTAAGAATTTTCTTTCCAAAAATTATTCTTCACACTGAAGTTATACTAAAGATGTAATTTTCTGTCAAATAAGATTGGCTTTCCTTGCTGAATACAGTGAAATTCAAAAACTCAAATGTTGAATTGGATGGTGAATGATTTGATATCGGGTTCAATGGTATGATATGGTTGGAGCAGCAAAACCAAGGCAAAGGGACTTAGCCAACATCTCAAAACCTGAACTCAAATGTGAAGCCTTCAATTTCTTGTATGAAACAACGCCATCCACCAAAAGCCAAACAACATCAGGGCATCAATATAATGCAACAACAAGCTTCAACTCCAGCAATTCCCCTAGCAAGGACTTTTACTCGACCTCGTCAAGTTTGCTCATGTCCACCAACAGTTAGTAAGAGTTGAAAGAGTGAAAATTAGAATCTTCCGCTTCTATTGATGGTCAATTATTTCCATATGAAACAAACAATTTTTCTTTCAGATACAATCTTACAGGAAGACCACGCAGATTTTATTTCATTGAAGGGAGTGCCACACAGAAGTCCTCATACAGCCTCTATTATGAAAACAAAATTTTTGTTTGCAGGCATAACATTCTCACATGGTAGTAGCATGGCACTGTTTGAAGAGAGAAATTTAAAGAAAATTCTTTCCAAATAATCAAGGAAACCAATCAAATTGATTAAAGGTTTGGCATGTGATGACAATGGCTTAAATATTAGAGCTCAATTTTGTAAATGTACCTTATGCGGTAGGATTTAATTAGTTTCAGAGTGGTAACATTTGTGAGTAAGACATACTTCTAAGATGACTGTGCCTAAAATTGTCCAAATAAGTATTTTCTATTCTTAAATTATCAAAGCTTTTGTTGAATCTTGTTTAGAATGAAAAGAAGATTCTAGATTCTCCTAGTGTACATTTTGTTGGACAACATATGAATAACTATGAATCTTTGAAGGACTAAAAACAGTGCTCAATTTGTGCTCAAAGTTTTGATATGCATTTGTGCAACTGATGATGAATTGAACTGCAATTGATAGAAAAGCGTCGAGAATCAGCAGAGAGAAGGAAGAGGGTGGTAGTTGAGCGCTTTAAGAGTGGCGTCACCAATGTAATGTAAACTATTACTGAGCAACATGATCAAAACTTGTTAGCAAAACCAGAAATTCAAGATGGAGGTGGGGAGCTCTCGAAGCATGAAAGAGAATTAGACGATGAAAGCAAAGTGAAGATGCGGAATTGCTCAGTAATGTTAGTTTGAATTCTATGACTTTATAGGAATTAGGGCTCATTCAAGTACGACAAAAGTTGTATTTTGGCTCAATGTTTTTAGATAAACACTTGCGCAAGATTAATGTTAACATATACCACAAGTATATTAAATTATACAATTGTTGGTGGTTATCTATTTAATTACATACAAATTTTATTTTTTTATACAAATAATCTTCATTAAAGTATTTAAACAAAGACTTAATATCATAATTTATTTGTTATTGGCGTTTTAATTTAGTTTGACAATTGTATGGGTTTCATATGAATATAAATTTTACATTCTTAGATTAATTAGAACTTATTGATTGATTGTCGTCATCTAATTATTTGAATACGATTTCTATGACTTTATAGAAAATAATTGGGTTTATATTAATAGGAATCTAGAACATTGAACCTTCTTATTTTTTAATGTTTGAAATTGTGTAAACACGTGCATGAGTTTCATTTATTAAATACAAACTTTAAGTAGTTGAAAACTTAACAACTTGTTGGTTGATTTTCCTGATCCTATTTATTAGAGTTTAGAGTGTAGGATTTAAGGTTTAGGAGTTTTATAGAGGATAGGATATGGCTTGTTGCCACATCATGTGGACATAGCTAACCTTGTCACTTTGTATCATTATTTTTTTATCTGGTTCGTTTTGTAAATTTCCGAATAATAATTTTCATAAAATATTTGACCTCTTTAGTAATGATTCTTTGAATTATATACAACGTTCTGCAACTTCAAAAATTGACATTTGATGTGCATCATCTTTTAATTAATATGATTGAATGCCAGAAAATATAGTTTAGTATTCTAAGTTGGAGGAACTTTTGTTGCTTTTTTTAAAATGCACCTGTCTTGAAATATAACCTAAATTATAAACATGTATATATATATATATATATATATATATATATATATATATATATATATATATATATATATATATATATATATATATATATATATATATATATATATATATATATATATATATATATATATATATACTACTTTGGTTTTGTATCCTATGCTCTGGTATTTAAAATATATTTTACAAATAACTCTTGAAATAATGTGCGGCCCTTTTGCTTTAATTAATGACAAAAAATGATTTTTTATAGGACAAAAGTGCAATTGTTCATCCTTGCAATTTTTGGGGTAGAAATAGGAAATCATGTAGTGAACTTTGACCTCCAATTAACTTCTCCGTTTTTTTAAAAGTTGATCAATGATGTTACAGAGTACCAAAACTTATAGATGATTTCTATAGTCATAAACTAGTTGTGTAACCCAGAAACACTCACAAAACCAATTTCTTAGGAGTGCATCATAGAAAATCCTTCTAGTATGACAAAAATGCAAGTAATCTTTCTTCAAATTTTGTTGTCAGAACTCAAAGGATAGAACTTCTATAGTGTTAAAATATCAATGAGTGCTTTTGCAATTTTGAAGCCAATGAATCACACGATAACCGAAGATATGATTATTGATGTTGTCTCTATTAAGGGTTACTGAGGGTGAGTAATTTTTTTCCCCAAAAGTTTTTCTACACTTGAATGATGCATTCTTCAAATATTTGCAAGTATTCAAAAGGTCCGGGTATTATTAGCAAATATGCATTTAAATCTAGAAAGACCGGGTATCAATACTAGAGGATTGTGCATGGAAAAGGAATCGAGTATCAATAGTATCCTAAACCCGTGCATTCTCAAGAAACCTGCATATCAGCATTACCGGTTCCGGGTATCTGGAGAAAATGCCGTAACTGCAGATTAGGGTTCAACGCGCGGCATTTCATTTTCTTCCTGAGCTTCGAACTCCCGGATTTGTGTGTTTCATTTTCTACATTCCCATGGTCTTCTCGTGCGCGCGTTCTCGTCAACTAGTTCTGGTTTATGTGAGTATTTGCCGCAGTGGTCTGGGAAGTGATTTTGAAGATTCTGTAGTTTCAAAATTTTGTAGTTTTAGAGTCGCCATGCAGACTGTCGTGACTACGTGGGGATTGCACAATTGCGAGGGAATTGTGCGCTTCATCAAAATTTGCTACGTCCACGGATTCTTGAAACACCAATTGTGAGGTATGTTCCTTAGACCATTTGCTTATTTGTTGTCTGTGTCTGTGGTTTTTTGCTTTAGGGTTCTGGTTCTTTGCTTGCTTGTTTTGTATGTGAAGGTTGGTTGCTTTAGGAATTTGGTGCATGCTTCAAGGTTGCTAGGTTTTGATTTTTGATCTGGCCCATTTGATTTTGTTAGGGTTTACAATTTCAAGGCTGTAGGATTTAAGTAGGGTTCGATGTCTCCCCCCTCCACTTGGCAAACTGGAGACTTTATGATTCTCTGTTGAAATGCATCTTCTATTATTTTTGTGTACCCACTTGGAAGATCCATCCTACTCCGGGATTTTCTCCATCAGTTTCTTAATTTCACGAGGCTCAATGTCATTGATTAGAATTCCATCCAATGATTAGGTCTTTTCTATTTTCAGGACCGTTGTGCACTCTACAGTGCTAGAGCAAACATGGTGCAGGTGCAAATGCGGATGCTAGTAGTAGTAGTACCATTCAAAGTTGCGCTTCACATTGTCAAGTTTTAGTAATATCCTAGTAGCAAAATCTTACTCCAATGTTGATCCATTAAGCTGCCTGGCTAATTTTGTGATTTGGCTGCTGGCAATTTTGAAGCTGGGGGTGGGGGTTCACGTTTGAAGGACGCTAGTAGATTGTACTTTTGATTTTTCATTTGGATTTAGGGTTTCTGGGTTTTTTATGTACGAATTAGTCACTGAACAGGGGAGCCTAAGTATATATTAGCGATAGTATTTTCTAGAGACGAGTAATACTAGGATTGAAGAAGTTTCTCAGTTGATTGCATACAGAGTACATTGAGATTGGGGCTGAAAACAAGATTTTTCAAAAAGACTAGGAAAATGGTGGTGCTGCAGGCTGCAAGAAGAAGTATCAAGACTATAGTGAAGGGATTCTAGTTCAACTGAAGGTGGAGTGGGCGTTGGTCAATTTTGAAATTGCAGAGGAGGGAGACATATCCACGGCAACGACCCGTTCTAAAGTAGTAATTCTTGTTTGAAGGTAATTTTTTTGATTTAATTCAATGCAATTCATTCATTGTCGTGCTTCATTGAAATTTTCTTGTTTTTCATGGTAGTCCTTTACTAAAAATTGCTTTGAAGCATTGATGTGGTTGTAGTTGTTGTTTTTAGTCCTCCACTTTGAATTTGTCATTGGATTTAGGGTTACTTCATCGTGTACGATGAGCAATGCATGTCTACATGTCATTGACATTGGCAATTGCTTCCAAGTGATTGTATGAATTTGATTTATTGTAGACAAATTGTTTATAGGAAGGAATTGCTAATCTAACCACACTGCAATTGTTTTGACAAGTACAGATTTTTGGTAGGAACCATGACGGACATTGAAAATCAAGCAGATCTTTTATCTTTTGAAGAGCCTTTCCATCTAGGCAGCATCAGGTAATAGGCTTGAATTTCCTTCCTCTATCTATGATGCATGTTTCGTTTGTTTAAATGCATGGCAGAGTACAATTTACTCATGCCAATTCAGGTCAATGTAAGTACACAACTACACGAGGATGTGACTTGAGGTCAAATTTTGTTGCAGTCCATTCTAGTCTATCTGCTATGTAGCTCAAAGCAGAATCAGCTCGAGACAACCTAAAATCCAGTCAATGCAGCTATTAAATGAGGTCCATTCGAGCTGAAATCTCCCCAAACCTCGAGTACCAACATAAATGTTAGTGCTAAAAACCCCTAGTAAGAAATAAAAATTTAGCTCAAGCTGAGCTAAATTCCTGGCACGACATCATGAACTTCAGCTCGAATCAAATTGATTTCACAAAAAGTCAGTATATGAAGTAGGCAGCACAGAATAGCATGAATCTCTAGCAATTCTAGACAACCACGATTAGCAGGTCAACTAAATAGACCCACTCAATCAACTCGACTCGGGCTGAGTATAGAAAAACAATTGAAAATTAAATAAGGCTTAGATTAGAATAAAAAAATTAGCTTGAATTGAGCTCTACAAGTAACTGAGAATAGTGATCAAGGACCGTACTGTAAATCACACTAATAAACCTAAGTACAATAGTAAAAGAGGTAGATCAAATTAAGAGGACATTTAAAACAGTCAGAGAAAACGATAGAAACAAATCTTATTATCAAAAAACGCAAAGGCAATCAGCTCGAATTGAGCTAAAATCCTAAAAGGAATTGATGAGATAGATAGATAGTAACAGAAATCACAAACAAAACTTTAGCCCTCGAAAGAACTCGCCAACTAGATTTGTCTAATAAATAGAGAAAACATTAGACCAATTACTATACTACCTCAAATGCAAAGAAATCAAGCAGCTATATTTAAAAAAGAAAACAAAGTCGTTCTTAAAGCAATTAATATTCAACAATAACTTTAGCAGAGCCTTAAGCTCAAATTTAATTGAACAACATAATTCTGGAATCAACTATTTAGAAAACCTAAATAACCGAAAGCCCGTAAGGCATCGTGATTCAGCTTGAATCGAGCTAATATTGAATGAAAATCCTAATTGAAATGCTTGCGCCGCAGAATGGAGAGCCAGGTTGAAAAGCTAATGCTCTATTGCAAGAAGTCTGAGGTTCAGCGAGTTGATGGCAAAGGGGATGAACATGACTTCCTCAACGACGGAGAATACTGGGAGTTCCTGTACCTAAAGAAGGTGGAGTGCTGGAGCCTGCTTATGATTCCGTGCTTTGAGCAAATGTGCTTTGTCGTGAAGTATAACGGAATGGACGCCTTCCTCCCTCTGTCATACGATGAAAGAATTAAGAATGTAGTTGAAGACGTCTTCCCCACCATCAAGGTCCACTGTGTTACAACTCAGAACGACCTTCCCGCAGACAAGCAGTACAACTTCACGCTGCACTTTGACTCAAAGGCAATTCCTTTTTGGGTAACCCATTTCATGAAGTCATTGGAGACGACGTCATTCCAAAATGAGATAAAAGAACTAGAAGAGGAAGTGAACGAGAAGTGTTTCTAGAAGACGAACAAAAATCCTCTCATTAGCCGAAGGCTGTGCGCTAAAATCAGAGCTCTCATTACAAGAAGTTTCAGTTGTCTAAGAGGCCGTGAGTTTTGAACCCCCCAGTGCAATTGTAGAAAAAATGAAAATAAAAAATTATATTTAAAAAAAATAAATTTGGGTGCTAATGTGGCACTATTGGTGCCACGTCAGCACCACGTCAAACTTTTTTATTTTTTTAATATTTAAAAAATATATATTTATATATATATTTTTTAAATTTAAGGAAAAAAAATTAATTAATTATTCTGTAATTGCACCAAAAATGAATTGTTAACAGCCTCTTTCAAGGCTAAAACTTCTTCTGATGCTTCCAAGACTTTGCTGTCCTAGAAACAAAAATTCAAATGGACGGAAGGAACAAGGCTGCAAGAACCGTCTTCCTCAACGTTGGAAGCCAAGGACCAAGTCAGTTGTCAATGGACAACCAATCCCCTAGAGAGTCATCATGGCTGGGCACACGAAACCGGGAGTCGACGGAGACATCAAACCATCCCCTGGAGAAGAGCAATTTGGCGTCCACCTCAATGGCAGTCCCAGCCGAAAAAACTAGAGAGCACTTGAGCGTGGACAAAGTTTGCATTGACATGAGTGAAATCCTTGAGTCGCTCAAGACAAATGGGAACCCAAATTATGAAGAGTCGAATTAGGCGTACAAAAAGTTCTGGATAACCTGTGTAGATGTGTTTCTCTACAAAATGGAGAAAAAAGAGCTCTCCATTGAGAAACTAATCTAGGCACCTACAACCCTCAATATACAAAGCAAGGAACAACCAATTATTGAAGGTATGATGCATTGGCTTGTCAATATGCTAGACCATAGCAATCGGCAAACACTCTATGTCATGCCAAGGAAGAAGCCAACGAGGGCCGGAGACAACTCGTGGAACAAGATCAAGGACGGGAAGTTCTATATCATAAACGGCCAACATAGTGTCTCGGCCAGCAAACTCATGCAGGACCCCAAGTATAGTATTGACGCTGATACAATAAATGACTTCAAGACCTGGAATTACTACATTGTCTGGACAGAGGACGAGGAGCAACTTCGTTCAATTTCTGCCTATTTTAATTGAGTTAACCATTTTCAAGCCATTCAGCCATCTTCGGCAACAAACATTCTGGATGCCAGGAATGTCTGGAAGGAGATGCAAAAACTGCATAATCCGAAAGAGGACACAGAAGTCGAAGCTGTCACCAACTCTAGATGGACTAAAAAAGCTTTTGAGAATTGAAAGAAATGAACAGTAAGTATTTCAGCTCGAATTGAGCTAAACTAGTTGGCTTGCTGATTTACTAAAACATTTTTTTAGTACCTTGCTATTATATCCTCGGAGATCAGCTCAAATTGAGCTGACCAAGATCCTAACTCTAAACGTTATTTGTTATTGCAGGAATTCACCACGCCCATGCAGATGCGTTTCTCCATGATTGATGTAGCAAAATCGCATTAGAAGTCAAAGGCAGAAGACTCAAAGGGGAGCACAAGCATTAAGAATGAAATTAGGCTCATCACTTCTTCCGATGTTGTCATTAGTCTATACAGCAAAGTTTTCTCAAGTGCTGCGCATGGCAAGCTCATTGATGTGGACACTCTAAAAAAGTTCAACGTGCAAACATCGTGGAAAACCGAGAACGGGATGCTTAACAAAGAATTCTTTAAGTTCTTCAGTAATCTCACGAATGATGACCTCATTACGCTAGCCAACCACCTTTTGTCTAGAACTAGAGATAAGAGAAAGTATCCACATCCCAAAGTCACGGTGAGGTAAGCGACGTCAGTTCTCAAAAGCTGTTATGCTGCCAAGGAGTGGATTGAGAGGCTGAAACGAAAGAAAGAGTTTAACAAGCTTGTGAAGAAAGAGTTTAACAAGCTTGATCCCACTCTAGTCCTTCTGAATGTGGTCAAGGAGCCTATTGCGCCAAAGTGGAAGGAATTCAAGAAGAAGTACAATGTCACTTCTGCAATGATGAATGTGCTTTTGGAATAGCCGAGGGAGGAGTTTTTCTCGGAGGTTAAGCAGAAAAAGTCCAAGAACAAGTCCACCAAAGAAATTTTCGACATGGCTGCTGAACTCTTCAAAGTCTTCTTATGACAACGGAAGAATTTTGTCCCACCGTCTGCAGTGGCGTACTACGCGCCATACAACATTGGAAAGGACCAACATACTACCTGGCCGACCCGTGCGTGGACTGTTGACTCCCCCGGAGACTTGGCGCTTGGAGCCATTGACTTCCACTACATTTTGGGGGTGCTGTCCAAGAAGGATGGGACAATGGCAATATCTTACTTTACGACCGTTATGGACTCCTTGAAAGGGAAACGTCAACCTCGGCTAGACGAGATCTCGGCCTATTTTTTTATCTGCGCGGATTTGCTAGAGTAGACACAAGCGCTAGCGTTTGTTCAGGGCAACAATGTCCGAGCTGCACATACAAGTGATATTTTGTAGACTACATACCGGCACCATACAAGCAGATGGGGGACATGGCCTCTGCAAAGGCAAAGTCGCACATGCACAACAAAGTGCTGCTGATTTTTCTCACTAGCCTTGCACATACAATGTCAAGGAACATCCCGGGTGTGTTCCTGGCTCTAGAGACGGATACTTTCACCAAGCCTCAAGGGTACAACAAGTTAGAATTCCGTCTCTACAATACAAAGCTTCACATGGAGTTCTATTTGTGGGTGGTGAAGAAGTTCTGCACTCCCAGTACTAGTGTCTTCTTGATCTTTGCAGGAGGAAAGGTGACTTGTGCATCACTGGTGCGTTCCTTATCTCACCAACAACTCAAATTGAGCTGATGTCGCGCATTCACTAGGAGTTGATTTTTCGGATTGCGACGTGATTGTTTTAGAACAATTCTTTTCCATCATGATTTATATAAGCTCAAATTGAGTTGAAGCAGCAATTGGTCCAGCTCGACTTGAGCTAAAGAACCTCAAATTTATTGGGCTCTCATGTTATGTATCCATTATTTTATATGCAGATGAGTTTTGTGAACGTCTGGGTGGTTGGAATTACTAACGATACTAAGTTCTAGAATGACATCGCCTTAACCGCCATGAAACTAGACAGAGCAAACTTTCTTGAGGGAGGGTACAAGCTTGAGGGATCAAAGCAAAAGAAGCCTCCAGTTACTCAAATGCCACCTTCGTCATCCCGCAAGAGGAAGCCGTCACCCTAGGACTTGCCTTCAACTGGTCGCCATGACAAGGCGCCAGCTGCCGAACCGGAAGTCCTTTCGGATTCGGATGATGATGGAGAGGACTTCTATGCCGAGAAAATGCTGCAGGAGACCACCACTCTTGTTCCTCCCACTCCAACTGAGCATCGGAGGTTGTTGGCTTTGAGTAGTCACGCGTAGGAGGAGAAGCCCTCAAGCACGCCTTTGTTTGCTGTGACACTGAAGAGGAGAAGGCTCTCGAAACGGGATGAATATGTGGAGACGAGGTTTGCAAAGCTGGAGCAGAAACAACTCAATGACAGTACGACAAATCTTGCATTTCAGGCTGAACAGAAGAGGAGGCTAGATTCAATTCAAACCTTGATGTTGGAGGAATCGGCAGCATCCAATGATTAATTCAACTCCATCATCAATCACTTGAGGGTTGTCAGGCCAATCTCTTCAATAGAAGCTCTATCAACAAGGTTGCAACTGCTTCTTGAGGGTCTGCTGTTTGGTTCAGGCGATGTTTTGCTATTAATTCCTTTGGGTCTCACAGAGTTTGTAGTCCTAGAACCTCCTTTGCATGCTCCTCCTCCAATCCTCTTCCTTTTTTGCCACCCCCTCCATCATTAGTTGACGCACAAGTGGCTCTTGTCAATGCTCAAGCTACACCTAGCCTTCCGGACATGGAAGGTGGTGAGCATCAGCTATCCAGCGAGCAGCCAGCTGAGTTAGATTTGTAGACTCGTGTAGTGCCTAGCCAGGACTTGGATGCAGGTGCTCCTCAATAATCACTCGATGTCACTTGTACACTTCAACTCAATTTGAGCTGATTTTTGCCATAGGTTGTAAGTAGTTGTAGTCGTTTTGCAAAGACTACAATCATTTTGTTAAAACGGAACTTCTAGTGGATTGAACCATGGAGTTCAAACATTTTCCAGCTCTTTCATGTATTTTATATCTCATTATATGAGGCTCTAAAATACAAATTTCTTACGGATATTTCCTTGTACATTCATGATATGCAGGCATTACCAATATTGTAGATTGTATTCCCCTCTTGTCGTTGCAATTGTCAACACTGCTGCCCAGCCTTCTCTTAATCCTGTTGAAAGTAAACAAATATAATCCAAGGAAGGTGATGTCGTGGTGATCGAAAATGTACCTGCACCGTCTACTTTTCTCACACTGATGGCAGATGACGTTGTCTTCCCAGATGCGGACCTACTTGAGGCTCAAATTCCAGAGCCGGCCGTCGTGACAAAGGACGTTACTGTGGAGACCACCGAGGCGTCGCAGCAGAAGGTATGCATCTTACTATTGTTGTGGAATCATTGGGGTACCCTTTGCTTTTGTATCTTTTTTGCTTTTCTTTTTTAATTTCGTCTCCACAAACCAGGGTTGTCTTCTCGGACCTGGCGACAACTCGACAAACTCGACGTCACAGACGGACAAGAGCCCCTCCGTCCGTCTAATAAAGTCAACTTTTATCCTTGACTTTTAAAAAATTACCCCCTATTTACCTTAGCCTAGGTGGATGCCATGTGGCGTCTGCGTGGCACAGTAGAAGGGCGCATGCGGGTCTAACATGTATGCGAGTGCGGGTGTGGGGCGACCACGGGTGTGGGGCGAACGCGGGTGGAGGGCGACCTCTTGTCGAGGCAACCTCTTGTCAGGGCGACCTCTTGTTGGAGAGACTTCTTGTACCTCAATTTAAAATTGTCACTTCTGCTACATTCATTTTTGAATTTTTTTTTTGAATCTAACCGTAGGATCTTGTATTTCACTTGTTTTAGATCATGTGGTAAAAAATTCATGAAGTTTGGCCGTATGGATGAAAAGACAGTAGCATTCAAAGTTGAATTTTTTTTTTCTAAATGCTGATCCTGCAATTTTAGATGAATTTGACTGCCATTTGTGGAAAAAAATTGCACTACAAACTTTGAATTTTTTTTTTATATTTTGAAGAATTGAGTTGAAAATCTAGGATTTTTTTTAGAAAAACACACTTGATTTTCATTCTTAAAAAAATTATTAAATAGAAGTAGGTCAAAAATTGAAAGAAAAATTAAATTGTTAATAGCTCTAAGATGGAATTGAAACACAATAATTACAGTGGTGAGATTGTTTTAGCAAGCAAATTTAATCCTATTGAACAGTTGTTTTTGAAAAATTGTGAAAATTGCATTCAAAAATGAATCCTATAAGTTATTTTTCCATGAAAATGCTTAGATTGCCCAAAAAATAAGATTGCCCATAACTTTCTCATCACTAATCCATGTAGAATGAATCAAAGCTTTACATGTAGACAAAAAAAATATTTGAGGAAAAAAAAATGTAATTTAATTTTTTCTATTTTCTATTTTTTTGTGTTGCCTACTAAGTTGCTAACTTTTGTTTTTTGCTTACAGGGGCATAACTTTTGTCTTTGGACATTGATTGAAAAAAAATTATATTCTTAGAAAGATGATGTATTCTCCTATCTTTAAAAACATTTTCAAAAAATCATGATGAAATTTAAGGCTGCAAGTACCTATCCAAATTCCCTAAGTTCCGCAAGGGGCCCTTGGTCTTTTAGGGGTTGAATGTCAACTTCATTTTTGTAAACTTCCTCACACAATAGTTTAGAACCAAAAAAATTAGAGTAAGTTTTTTGACAAAAATTACAAAATATTTGCATAAGAGAATTCAAATTTGAGATTCAACACATGAACCTTGGCACCTTGCATATAAAATATTTTATTTATTTATTTTTAAATGGCACATCATGTAAAAAGAGGTTAGTATGTTTACATCACTCTTCAAAATTTGGAGGCATGCAATGTGGCCAACATTTCTATTTGTGTTAATTCCTAAAGGACCAAGGCCTAGTTTTTGTCAAAAAATACTCAAAACTGCCATTTTATAGCAAAGAGTAAAAAAATTGAAATTTTTTTTTTGCACATCTAACCCTAGGATCTTACATGGTTACACCTAACTAATATGAGAATGTGTGGAAAAAATTTCAAAATTTTTGACCGCACAGATTGCAAGATAACTACGTTTAAACTTTAAAGTGAAAAAAACAAATTTTTCAACACATTGCGGGACTAGATTATTTGATTTTGAAACTTCTTAACTTTAATTTTTTGCACTATAGAGTTTTGAGCTTTAAATTTTTGTGTTGGAGAATTGAGTTGAGAGTCTATAGAAAAAAAATTCACAGAAACTTAATTTTTGTTCTTTAAAAAATTGTTAAGTAGAAGTAGATACAAAATAGAAGGAAAATCTAAATTATTAATATCTCTAAGGTGGAATTAAAATGCACTAATCCGAATGGTGAGATTTTGCTAGAAAGAAAACTAGACCATGTGGAACTTTTTTGGGAAAAAATTGTAAGAATTGCATTCAAAAATGAATTCTAGTAGTTATTTTTTCAAGAAATTAATGCTCTAATTGCTTGCAAAACAAGATTGTCCATATTTTTCTCATAACAAATCCAAATGAAATGAATTAAATTTTTCTATATAGATAAAAATATAATCTATGAGAAAAAAAATATATAATTCTAATTTTTGAAATTTTTCTTTGTTGCCCCTTCTCCTTTGATTTGAGCTCATTTGGGCATAACTTTTGATTCCAAGCACTGGTTAAAAAAAATTATACTCCCACAAAGCTAATCAATTTCTCTATCTTCAAAAAAAATTCAAAAAATCAAGACAAAAATTTAGCCCGTAGTTACCTGCCCAAAATTCCATTTGTCCCCCAAAGGGACACTGGTCCTTTAGGGGTTATCATAATAATATCATATCCTATTACAAAACATTGGTGCGAGAAATTGCTTTGGGGGGCTTCATCAAGCATGATTTATCCATGAACAAGTTCACCACCTATCTACATGTTAAGCACTTCTTTGAATCAAGCTTTATGGATTCACCCAATTTCCTCACAAAGTACTTCATTTCCAATGTATTTTTGAATACTTCATTGTCATATTCATCCATATCATTAATTTAAAGCAACTAGACTAATTTTTCAATAAAAATATGAATTAGATTCAATTAAATATTCATGCTTTGTTTACATGTTCTTTATGCCCCTCTTTGAATGTTGTAGCCCATATACATAGAACAATCTTGGAGGCACCCACCAACTATTCTTCATATTCTTCAACTTTTTTCCTTCGTAAGGTATTTATAATGAATCTTGCAAGACTCAAAACTCATATCAAGGCACCTAAAAGTGAACCCACATAGTTTTCTAACGTGTCCTTTTTTTTCAAGTTTTTTTTCACTCATTCTTAAATGACATCAAAAGTTTTAGTTGGACAATCAAATTGTTTACTTTCAATGACATAATAGTACGAGAACAAGCTTGCAAATCAAAAGAAACGTTTATACACTATATATAGGGACGATTTGGTGACCTTTAAACAACTTTAGGCATTCCATCTTATAAAAACCTTAGGAATCCAGAGAATTTCTAAAAAAAATTCCAAAGGAAAAGGGAAAAGGGTCAAGGCATTTGGACTCTTAGAATCCAATGGAAGAAATAGAGGGGAATAAGTAGCAAATGATTTTCCAAAAAATATTAATAAATCATTTTCTAAGTAGAAAGAAAAAATGGTGAAGGTATTTGGAATCTTCTTCTAATTGCCAAAAGTTGCCGAAGTAAAAAGGGGATGTTTTTACTTAAACTTCTACCTTTTGTTTTTTATTTGTACAATGTAAAGAAAAAAATGTTCATAGTTAGGAATAGTCTTAGAGAATTGAAAAATTAAAATGCAAAAGTTCTTACATAAATCTCCATCTTTTGTTTATATATTTTGGTAATCAATGTAACTAATATTTCATAATTATGATGTATCATTGAGATTTTCAAAAAACAACAGGACATATTCTAACATAAATTGATGTCTTCTATATTTAAGGGGGACAACTCATTCTATAGTACCGATGTCTTGTGTATGAGACTTGGAACATAAAAAATATTCCAAAATACAATGCCATCCTAGAAGAAAAATACAATTGTAGCAATTCTCTCATCTAACAAACATCACTATCTCGATTCATTAGGGTCCCATCCAAGGTCATCCACGACAAGAATTTGTCCCAAAAAATAATTTTTTTTTTAAAAAAACCCAGAAAACGTGATGCCTCTCTTTTGCACATAAACTCGCCCCTACACTAGAAGTTGCCCCTCTTAAAAAGTAGCTCTAGACAAGAGGTCGCCCCCCTTAAGAAGTAGCCCAAAAGCACAGAATTGAATTTGGAAAAGAAAGAGAAGGTGATGGCTCCTTTTAGGACCCGAGGTCGCCCCTTGACAAGAAGTCTCCCCTCTTAAGAAGTAGCCCTAGATAAGAGATCGCCCCTCTTAAGAGGTAGCCTCAAAGCACAAAATTGAATTTGGGGGAGAAAGAGAAGGTGATGGCTCCTTTTAGGACTCGAGGTCACCCCTTGACAAGAAGTCTCTCTTAAGAAGTCTCCCTAGACAAGAGGTCGCCCCTCTTACGAGGTAGCACAAAAGCACAAAATTGAATTTCGGGGAGAAAGAGAAAGTGATGGCTCCTTTTAGAACCTGAGGTCACCCCTTGACAAGAAGTCTCCCCTCTTAAGAAGTCTCCCCAGACAAGAGGTTGCCCTTCTTACGAGGTAGCCCCTCTTACAAGGTAGCCCAAAAGCACAAAATTGAGTTTGGGAAAGAAAGAGAAGGTGATAGCTCCTTTTAGGACCCGAGGTCGCCCCTTAACAAGAAGTCTCCCCTCTTAAGAAGTCTCCCCAGACAAGAGGTCGCCCCTCTTAAGAGGTCGCCCCTCTTAAGAGGTAGCCCCTCTTTAGAGGTAGCCCAAAAGCACAAAATTGAGTTGAGGAAAGAAAGAGAAGATGATGGCTTCTTTTAGGACCTGGGGTCGCCCCTAGACAAGAAGTCTCCCTTCTTAAGAAGTAGCCCTAGAGAAGAGGTCGCCCCTCTTAAGAGGTAGCCCAAAAGCTCAAAATTGAGTTAGGAGGAGAAAGAGAAGGTGATGGCTCCGTTTAAGACCCGAGGTCACCCCTTGACAAGAAGTCTCCCCTCTTAAGAAGTAGCCCTAGACAAGAGGTCGCCCTTCTTAAGAGGTAGCCCAAAAGCTCAAAATTGAGTTAGGAGGAGAAAGAGAAGGTGATGGCTCCGTTTAAGACCCGAGGTCACCCCTTGACAAGAAGTCTCCCCTCTTAAGAAGTAGCCCTAGACAAGAGGTCGCCCTTCTTAAGAGGTAGCACAAAAACAAAAAATTGAGTTTGAGAAAGAAAGAGAAGGTGATGGCTCCTTTTAGAACCCGGGGTCACCCCTTGACAAGAAGTCTCCCCTTTTAAGAAGTCACCCAAGACAAGAGGTCGCCCCTCTTAAGAGGTAGTACAAAAGTACAAAATTGAGTTTGGTGGAGAAAGAGAAGGTGATGGCTTCTTTTAGGACCCGAGGTCGCCCCTTGACAGCAAGTGTCCCCTCTGAAAGAAATAGCCCTAGACAAGAGGTTGCCCCTCTTAAGAGATAGTCCAAAAGCCCAAAATTGAGTTTGGGAAAGAAAGAGAAGGTGATGGCTTCTTTTAGGACCCGAGTTTGTCCCTTGCCATGAAGTCTCCTCTCCTAAGAAGTAGCCCTAGACAAGAGGTCGCCCCTCTTAAGAGGTAGTACAAAAGCACAAAATTGAGTTTAGAAAAGAAAGAGAAGGTGATGGCCCCTTTTAGGACCTGAGGTCGCCCCTTGACAATAAGTCTCTCCTCTTAAGAAGTCTCCTGAGACAAGAGGTTGCCCCTCTTAAGAGGTAGCCCAAAAGCACAAAATTAAGTTAGGAGGAGAAAGAGAAGGTGATGGCTCCTTTTAAGACCCGAGGTCAACCCTTGACAAGAAGTCTCCCCTCATCAGAAGTCTCCCAAGATAAGAGGTCGCCCCTCTTAAGAGGTTCCCCCTCTTAAGAGGTAGCCTCTCTTAAGAGGTAGCCCAAAAGTATAGAATTGAATTTGGGAGAGAAAGAGAAGGTGATGGCTCTTTTTAGGACCTGAGGTCGCACCTTGACAATAAGTCTCCCCTCTTAAGAAGTAGCCACAGACAAGAGGTTCCCCCTCTTAAGAGGTAGCCCAAAAGCACAGAATTGAATTTGGGAGAGAAAGAGAAGGTGATGGCTCTTTTTAGGACTTGAGGTCGCACCTTGACAATAAGTCTCCTCTCTTAAGAAGTAGCCACAGACAAGAGGTTGCCCCTCTTAAGAGGTAGTCCAAAAGTACAAAATTGAGTTTGGGGAAGAAAGAGAAGGTGATGGCTCCTTTTAGGACCCAAGTTCGCCCCTTGACATGAAGTCTCCCCTCTTAAAAAGTAGCCCTAGACAAGAGGTTGCCCCTCTTAAGAGATAGCCAAAAAGCTCAAAATTGAGTTATGAGGAGAAAGAGAAGGTGATGGCATCTTTTAAGACCCGAGGTCGCCCCTTCACAAGAAGTCTCCCCTCTTAACAAGTAGCCCTAGACAAGAGGTAGCCCCTCTTAAGAGGTAGCCCAAAAGCACAATTTGAGTTTGGAAAAGAAAGAGAAGGTGATGGCTGCTATTAGGACCCGAGGTCGCCCCTTGACAAGAAGTCTCCCCTCTTAAGAAGTAGCCCAAGACAAGAGGTCGCCCCTCTTAAGAGGTAGCACAAAAGCACAAAATTGAGTTTGAGAAAGAAAGAGAAAGTAATGGCTCCTTTTAGGACTCGAGGTCGCCCCTTGACAAGAAGTCTCCCCTCTTAAGAAGTAGCCCTAAACAAGAGGTAGCCCCTCTTAAGAGGTAGCTCCTCTTAAAAGGTAGCCCAGAAGTTGAAAATTGAGTTTGGGGGAGAAAGAGAAGGTGATGGCTTTGTCGTGCACAAACACATCGTGCCAAGGTCATATCGAGCCAACATCGAGCCAACAAGGTCATAGCAAGCGTGCCATAAGTAACAATAGACCTTGTAATTGGCTAGCAACCTAACCACACCAAAGTCCAATAGCTCCTGACCAGCGGTGAATATTGTGGTCACAGGGAAAACACCTCGTGACTTGTGATGTATATCACAATCACGGCAAATCCTGCAAGTAATGAAAGAAATGCGAAAAACATCCTATCATCACAAGCACTAAACACCAGCAACATCCATAGCAAAGTAAAGAAATTAAACACCCATGATACAAGAGTACACCAGATGTAGCAAGTGGTTTGATAACCACTCCTTTACTCGCCCCCTTCGCCGGTGTCGAAGCCCCTTTCACACTAGCGAACTCAGTGGCCTTCTCCGAAGCACCAACGAGAACCCAATGGAAAACCCTACAAAGATGAAGATGCTTGTCCATGCCCCGGCACACATTTGGGACAAACCCACCGACCCACCGAAATTTCTTGCAATGGCGGTGTCAAACAACCCGTGTGCCACCCAGTCAACAAACATCGCACAATACCATAGTGGTAGCGCTCTTGGCGCTTCCACACAACACGCATTTCAACCCAGCCGAAATCCGTGACCCACTGGAATCAATACGTCCATCAATGTGTGGCAAATGACACGGCGCACAATTGCGCATGTGATCTTTCCAGATCTTGCCATCACGACCCTCCAAGAGCAAAACTCCCAGCTTAAGCACCTCACACACTCGTAGAATAATACACCTTGCAGTCACGTCGAAGGTGGTAGGCGCCGTTTGCTGCAAATAGACATAGTTACCAGGCAGAAAACATCGCACTTGAGGTCTATAGCCTCCTCCTCGTATCATGGCATAACGCAGAGTGTCTCTATGCTGCGCAATAGAAAGGTTTTCCAATAGAAGGCAGCTGCGGTACTTCCTGTGGCAACAGAGTAGTTCAGAAGGGATTGCGCATTCCCATTGAGATTTTCTGGGCTGGAGAGAAGGGCTGGGGACTGCGGATGAAGAAGAAAATCTGCAAGGGGACTTTTCTCTTTGAATATGCAGGAGAGATTGTTACAAATGCTCAGCTCAGGCAACGTAGGGCTTTTTCAAGATTGGGGAAATTGGAGGCTTTCACGCTAGCACTTGACGTTGATTGGAAATTTGAGCAAGTGGCAACCGATGATGTGGCATTGTGCATAGACAACACTTTTTGTGGAAATGTCAGTAGATTTCTAAACCACAGGTATTTGCCAGAAATCGTACTTTGTGATTCCGAACTGCTTTTGTTGTTGTGAAGCATATTGTACAAATTGAGGGTTGATTGTACTTGTGTTGCTGCGAATCTCATTATATGTAGTCGCTTGTCTCCAAGATGTGAAGACGCCAACCTCATTGATGTGCCCGTCAAAATGAGCTGCTCGGACCCAAGACTCTATCGTGTTGCATTCTTTGCACAAGTAGACATTCCACCGTTGGAAGAATTGACTTGGGATTATGGTTGTAGCTTCAAAATGCCAGAAGTCAAGGCTGTAGATGCTGTAATTTCCTTCCATTGTAAGTGTGGTAGCACTCACTGTCGTGATACAATAATTGACGATCACTCAATTCATCCCATCACCAATTGCTTTCGTCGCCTGCAAATTGATGCCGTAGGCTGCATTGTGGAGTATCTACTTTGGTGGATTTCTGAATGAATTAACCAATGTTGGGTGGCTATCTGACATTTTTGAAACTACTGTTGCAATGTAATGTTCACAGCAGTCTCATATGTCTGGGTAACCGCCCAACACATGTTAATATTCGTGGTACTTTTAGAAGGCATCAATGTTGAAAGACAAGACGTTCTATACCAACAATAAGCCAGTTAATAACAAGGGGTGCTCACAAAAGGCATCGCCATGTTTAGTTTAGTACATCTTTGCAGAGTTTGTAGATTTTGTACAGAATTGTACATAGTATATGGTATATGCATGCATTGCGAAGTATCGTGACAACACAGACCTATGGACAACGTGTATTCACATACTCTGAGTAAATATTTTTAGAAGCGAAGCAAGTTTATTGATGAATTACAAACATACATGCACTCTACAAACTAACTCTGCAACAACTTCCTTAAGAATGTACTTAAAAAAAGAAAACCACTCTACAATCGATTGTTCGCTCTCGTCTTCTTAACCCGGGCATCCCGTATTATAGCCTCCATTTTTTGTTTCTATGTAGCTAATACAGGATTCATAGTCATGTGGTAATGCTTGGTATTGCCGTTTTTGTCACAACAACACCCCATATCGGTGATGGATTTGGGACATTTTGTTTAGAATTGTACGCCAAATACACGTTAATATTAGTGCTGAAGGCATCAACATTGAAAGACCGTACTTTGGAATGGGGCAGCAAGAAGCCAGTCAATAGCCAAGGGTACATCCTTGTTGTACAATTTGTACATTTTGTATAGAATTGTACATAGCGTATGGCATATGCATGTTTTGCAAACTACTGTCAGAACACAGACCTGTGAACAACGTGTATTCACATACTTTGAGTATCTATTTTATGAAGGGAAGGAAATTTACTTATGAATTACAAACATGCATGCATTGTACGAACTAAGTCTGCAACAACTTCTTTAAGATTGTACTTTGAAAAAACAAAACCACCCTACCCTATGAGTCACAATGAAGGGCATTTTGATCCTCTTGCTTTTGCATCCCGTACTATAGCGTCTACCAATTGTTGCTGTTCAGGTGTATAAGGATCCCAAGTGACGGGGAAGTACCGTTCTGGCACCATGTCGTCGGTGAAATAGTACGTCGATTCTCTAAGCTCGCCCACCTTGTCCTCATAGCTTGGTGTGCCCCTCTCATAGTACAAAACTTTAGTACACAATTCAATAGCCATGAACTTGTTAAAAGCAGCTGCTATCTACTCCAATTCCTTTCCGTCTTCTCTCAGTGGAAGCGCCTGCAACTCATCAGAACAAAAATTGGGAAGCTTTCCCTTACACCTCTCCACCTCCCTCTCCACCTCCGCAAGGTACCAACGCAGCTTAGCTTTGCAGTTTGGAAGGGGAGACATCATTAGCCCACCGCGATCTGTCCAACAGTAGACGAAAAGAAGACAAAACAAGGTTAGCCTCGCAATTCGGAAGGAAAGACAGAAGAAAAAAAGGCATCGGAGCAGGAAAAAAGGAACCAGAACCACGAACCACGAACCAAGACATGCGGCGATAGAACATGGACGGGGGCACCGGAAGCAAGTATGAGGTGAACAACGCGCCAGAATAGGCTTGAACAAGAGGAGGTGCCGAGCGCAAAGTTGAACTAAGTGATTTTGCAAAGGCGGCGTTGAAGTAGACGTCCACGTACACTAAACGTACACCAAACATACACCAAACATACACTAAAACGTACATGTACAATTTTCATAATCTCATTGTTCCATGAAGATTGATTAGTACTAATGTAAATATCAGAAGTACATTATGCAAGTACAAACACTACAGACATTACAATTTGTACAGAACGTACTATTGGAAGCATAGAATGGTAGTGCAGCAACTACGAACATTCCTTTCAGTCACCACTATCGGTACAAATGCAATTGCCCTACTACAAACACTACAAACACTACAATTTTAGAATTGATTGTATTCTAGTAATTATGAATCCTAATACAAACACTACAAACATTACAATTTCATAATTGAATGTATTCCAACAATTCTAAATCCTGCACCTCGGTTACAATTAGTACATTCCTTACTGTTGGAACCATAGGATGGTAGTGCAACACTCTAAGAACATTCCTTTCACTCACCACTACGGTACAAATGCAGTAGTCAGAGTACAACAAGTACCACATGTATAAAACTAGTACATGAACCGATACAGAAATTGACGATGTACAGTACAAGGAGATGAGGGAACTGACATAGTGATTATACAGGTAGTACTTCCTGAATTGCACCTCCATTCCTGCCAATGTACAGTGTGTGAGCACTTGAAATACAAAGAGTCCATTGTCGAACTTGAAAGATGTGCCTGAATCCAGACAGTACACTCATTTCTACAGAGAAATAGACCTTCATTCCATGCATCGACTGAAATGTGAAGTTTGCTACCACTTACAACACCCTCAACCTTACAATTTCTTGGAAGAGTATAAGTTTGCATGATCATCCTACATTCAAGCTCAATCAAGTTCAATGCAATGAACGACTACAATGAGTATAACATAGCAAGATAATAATGAGTACAATAGGTAAGTTGAAATTTAAGTGGAATGAAACTAATTGGAATTGTGTAAACAAACCTTCACATACTCTGATTAACTGAGTCACACAAGACTATGAGGGCATCAGTCGCCACTGCTCGCTCAAACAGTGCCTCGCTGCTCCTGACAACAATAGTACTAGACATATGTCTAGTACTACAAAGTCCTAGGTAGTACGCAATGTTGCCTTGCTTGGACGTTGGTGTTTCTAAAATATACGATCCTTCTATCGAAGTAATCAAGGAATCAAACTCTCTAGTACTACAAAATGGGAAGTAAGCCGTGATGCATTGTTGAACTAGTCTAAAGGTACGAAATGGAAAGTAATCCGTGATGCATTGTTGAACAAGTGTATAAGTATGGTTAGCCATCTCCTTACCGCAAATTCAACTAGTGCAAGATTAAAAATAAGAAGCCAAACACGAGTACAAGATTGGAAACACTATAAGAAACCCCCGTTTTAGGTGACGAGCCCTAATTTTATATGACGGATTTTAGGTGATGTCAATGTTGACATAAAAACATTGGATTGCCAATATTAATGTTACGTTGTACATTTTTGTTGACAGAAAAAATTTAAGTTGTCAACATTGACATCACCTAAAATCCATCATAAAAAATTAGGGCTCGTCACCTAAAACAGGGGTTTCTTATAGTGAAACAAGAAGGCGAACACCCGTAAGTCTCTTGGGTACCAAAGCTAATGAGATTTTGTAAGCAGCGACAAAGGTCAACATGAAATGAGAAGGCAAACACCCCTAAGTCTCTCAGGCACCAAAGTAAATGAGCTATCAAAAGCAGCGACAAAGGTGAGCACGGAACCCAATGGCCCCGATTTCACAGGGCTAACAAGCCACTCTATTTCGGGAGCCCTTTTCAGGGAATATGATCAGTCCATATTTCACGATGTAAAAGTCAATCCAAAATATCGTTACTGCGGCTTCCAAGATGATTCGGTTCAATACGGCGGGTCACCACACCACATGGACAAGAACAACAGAGTACACATTTGTAGAAAGAGTATAAAATTGTACAAAAAGTACAGAACTGTGGACGGAGAGTCGGAGAGGACCGTAAGCTGAATTGAAACCGTGTATATGTTGCTTTGGACGCCCTTGTAATGCAAATGAGAAGCCAGATTAAAAGCTGAAATGGTAGATTCAACGAATGGACAATAATAACGAGTACAGTTGTGTACAAAGAGTACGAAATTTTATAAAACATTTCTCTTAGTACTTACAAAAAGAAAAGTTCTGCACAGTTTCCAAATCATGCACAGCAAAATTCAGTGGTCGACACCACAGTATTGTCTATTGTCCTAATTTATTCCGCGGCTTCTCCATCAAATTTGGTCCCCTATTCACTGCCTATCTCATCGTCACACACCGGAAATGGCCATTGTACGTTGGAATTTCTCTGAACAGTAACATCAAAAACGGCCAATTCCAAGTGCCTGAATGTTATCTGGTCACCTACAACTAATTGATGGAATTCACAATAATATTTCCATCCTCTACTAAGCATCACTTGTGGCCTTCCCTGCCTGGTGCTTGATATTTTCACTTTGACAAGCAAAGTGTAAAGTTTCCCTATACTATGAAGCCTAACAAATCCTTGGTTAGCCTCTCCGTCAAAATCTTCTTGGAACCTCCGGAAGAACTGGACGGGCACCCTCTGAGACCAAATTTAAAAGAATAAGAGACACACCCTTTTAAACAAAAAAACAAAAAACAAAAAGCAAAACCAATAGTTCTATTAACACCCTTTGAATTAGAAATGAATTGCAATTACCATACATTGGAGCGACGCCTTCTTCAGCGTCTTGTGAAAAACCTCTTCTGCTCGAATTGCCCCGGTTGGCGCTCCTCCATCAAATGCCTGCGCCAATGCTCCATCCAGCGGCGGCACTCTTCCAGCGAATACTTGGGCTAGCGCTCCTCCAACGACTGTTTGGGCCGACGCTCCTCCAGCGAATGCTCACGCCGACACTAGTGGTCCATTTGGAGGCCCTCCTCCATCAACCGCCGGTGCCACTGCTCCTTCCAGCGGAAGTCCATGAAATTCCCACTGCTCCATCCAGCACCTTTGCTTTGATTTATAGTAGGGAGTTTGTACACAAGATGTGTTTACCAATTTGAAAATGGCAGTTTATAACTGTATTAGTGGAGTTCAATTCCTCGTTGATGATGCCTACTATATGGACTTAAGTCCAATAATTTATTATCATTGTAGTTCATGGAAGAATGATGTATAGTTAATGACTATCATGCATTTGGAGAGTGCCAAGGTAAGTATTCATACAAGTCCAAATGACTATGATGCATTTTAAGTGTGCCGATGTAAGTTTTGAGTCTCAAGGTAATGCTTACAAAATAAATAAATGCATATGATAATTCAAAATGGCAATTAAGTACTTACTGTACAAAGTAGCTGGATGGTAGTATACAAATAGGTGTATAAGAGTACAGATTGTACAAAAACACCAGCTGAACGCTATTGCTATAAAAGTATATAAGCTAAGAGAAGTATACTACTAAGAAATTCATTTTCGATTATCCCTAGTACTCTTCCTCTACTAAAACTTTCCAGATTATTCAATCACAAGTATACTGTTAACGAATATGAGGTACACTGACTTCTTTGAATCCAAGAACTGGATTTAAAAAGTTTCCTTTTTCAAACCTATTCAAATGAAAAGAATCACTATAGAGAAAATGAAAAGAATCGCTATAGAGAAAATAAAAAAAGAACTATAACTTGTGCTCACACAGCAATAGTGTTAACCTGTTGGTTTCGTCCAACAAGTTCAAGAAACCCTGTGATCAACTGTTAGTTCTCCCTTCGGCACTCTGAAACCATGTTGGTGTGCATATGAGGCATGAGTAGAGATATAAGCTTAACGTGAATATGATACCTTGAGCTAAAACCGCAGTCGTAATTGACAATGCAGGATCATGGACCTTGTATTCAGAGTAGATTCAAGAGAAGTCAGATAGAATGACAAGAACGCATCAAAGATGGCAGATGATTCCGTAATAACCGAGTAAAAATTACTTTGAACATCCTTAGAATGCACATGAATAGCAATCTCAGGATCTGCAACGGTAGACACAGCGGACGGACAAGAATAACCCAGTGCAAAATTGTACAAAGCGTATAAAATTATACAAAACATATGGAATTATATACAAAATATCCCGGGTTGTACTAACAGAAGTAAAGTTGCTAGTCTTCTTCCTCCTTGAACCGATGTAAGCCGACCCTAATAGTAGTGAGGTTGTTGTCACTTATGTCATAAGTAACCTTCCCACCTTTCTGCCTACTTGGCTTCGGAATCATAGCAAATTTTCCATGCACCACAAGGTGTGCATCAATATGGGCTAGTTGGGAGTTGTCGAGATGAACGTACCCATTATTCCACTTTTGATAGTAAGTTCCCCGTAGGATGAAGTCGCCAGCTTCAAACTCCGGGCCCAAGCACATTTGAACCCGCTATCAACCTCATACTTCCCCCTGGTGCACTGTAAAATATAGAACTCCACTCCCTCGTCGTTGCCTTTTACAACAGGGACAACAAAGTTGTCACCTGCACAAATGAGATCGCCAAATCCCTTGCCTTCCACGACCTCCTCCCAATCCTCGTCATCTGCAATGTTGTGGTCCGTCATGTGGTCAGCAACTAGTTGGAGATCGTATGGCTTCAACTTTACCAAATCCCAGTTCTCAACATGGGACTTGTTAACGCAGTTGACGAAATTACCGTCAAGGCAATAAACACAAAAGCACGATAATATGTGCACAAAAAATTGCGTTGGGTCCGCAACAGCAAAAGAGTAAATCGAATGCAAGGCCTAGAAGCTTGAAACAGTCTCGCAATGGTAGCTGTGCTCCCTCGTGACGTCCTTCGGTATTTTCCAGAAGTATCTCTGAACCTCTTTGATGCTGGTCTTCTCAAAGTCCGTATAACATCATATTCATTAAAATGGGAGTTCTGGACCCTCCCAAATTAATATTGTCTATTCATACGCTGAAAAATTGAAATTGAATTGAGGTACTTTTAACTTGGGTTGAAGGAATTTTCAGTTGAGGGTAGTTGGGTGTACAAATATAAGGTGCAAAAATAGGAGTTGAGGGCAGTCACAGCACCTTGTACAAACTACGGTTCACTATTTTTTCAGTGGTTTTGGTTGTCGCAGTGTGAATTTTTGGTTTTTTGTAAGTTATCTAAATCTTGGAACGGAAACCGTGATCTGGTATCCGGAATTGAGCAAGAGATAACGGAAAACCGGAAATTAACTACGGAACGGAAGAGGTGACAACCCGGATTCGATCTGAATCTAAACCGGATTAGAGTTGGAGCGGATCTGAGTTGGAACGGATTGGGTCAGGAACGGATTTGGTCATGATGACAGATCAGACTATAAATAGGCTGACCAATCCAATTGCCACTTTTTTTCAAACTTCGTTTGCTGCAATCGCTCTCCAGCGCGTACTTAGCTTTCCTCCCAGGCGCTTTGCTCTCTTGTTGTGTGAGTTTGTGTGTGCGTGTTAGTGTGTTAGAGCGCGCAGCGCTTTAGTGTGTGTTGCAGGTTTAGAGGTATTCCGGTTGAGATCGGAAGAGCGAAGGTGAGAAACGAGATGTGCGGCTAGGAGAGAGAAAGGTAGCCTCAGTCAGAATCCGGTTAGCATAGCTCGTGTCCATGCCTCAGCTCCGCAAGAGTAGAGCAGGACCGTCTAGTTCCTCTGCAGTAGAAGTTAAACTCCGGAAGGTGTGTCCGATTATTTCAGCAGAAGAGAAGGAAAAGGACAACCTCATAGAGGATCTTGCCAAGATGGGTTGCGGGGGACTGATAGATAAACCCTGGGGGTTTAGAGAGGAACGGATGATTCGAGAGCTGTTGTGAAAACTCTCGAATCAGTTCGATAAGACCATTGGCGGAATTCCGGGCAGTTGGACGGAAGAGATGTAGCAGGAGCTGGGTCAGTTAAGTCATCTGCAGGCTTGTTCCTATGAACGACCCCAAATTTGATTAATAACTCTCCGCGCGATCTCCAGGAGTTAAAATATTTTGCATTTAAAGAATTCAATATGGAGGTCCATATACGATTTCCGGTCAGGAGGTTGCGGGATGGCCACCTCGAGGGAAGGATACACTCGGGGAAAGTTCCGGAGCAACGTGGACTCGAAGGATGGGCATGCGGTCGCGAATTGTTTGGACGACCGGCATCGCAATCTTTTGCAGTTCCTGGTTCCGATCATCCACTCGGAGAAGCCGACGAGGGTGACAATAGCCATCGGGAACCAAATTTTTGGAGCCTTGAGTGGGGAACGGAAAGTGGACTGGGCCAAGAT
The DNA here is from genome assembly GCA_951799445.1 of Pseudisothecium myosuroides. Taxonomy (NCBI): domain Eukaryota; kingdom Viridiplantae; phylum Streptophyta; class Bryopsida; order Hypnales; family Lembophyllaceae; genus Pseudisothecium; species Pseudisothecium myosuroides. The sequence goes on from OX637297.1 coordinate 4,212,217, forward strand.
CTTTTCCGATCTGGTCAGTCGTCTGGTTCCAAAGATCGGAGGAAGTAGGCCGACACCGCTGAGTCCCTACATCTTCCATCTTTACAAGCATAACCAGCTCCTCACGGATACGGAGGAGAAGGAGTGGAAGACTCAGGAGACACTCTTGAAGTATGGGGAATTGGAATCGGAGGAAGAGCAGGAGGAAGTATCTGGTTTCGATGAAGAAGAAGAAGAGGAGGAGCAACACCGGCCGCAGAACAAGCGGCAGAAGACGACGCCTCCTCATCGGAGAGGAACCTCAACCCCTCCGGGTGAGACATCCAACCCTGGGAAGAAACCGGTTTTTGAAGGACCGGGTCCTTCCGGATCGGATCCGACGGATCCGTTCAACCAGCTGATCAACATCTTGAGCGGTGTGCGAGCAGACTGGGCGGTGAAGAAGCTGGTTCTGACCCAGATCAGTGAACAGGTGGGAGCACCAGCTGATAGCAACCTTGCGGGAGTGGTTGTAGAATACATCTCCAACCCGAATGAGATTCGGAAGCAAAAAGCGGAGATACAACAACTTCAGGAGGAAGTCGATGCATTGAAGACAGAACTTTTACTCCTCAAGGAGGACATGACCACCACACGGGAGATGGCGGAGGCTACCCGGAAAGTAGCCGAGGACGTGAAGGCCACTTTTGGGGCAACCGGAGAGGCCGTCACCAAGGCAAAGCTATTTGTCGAAGGAGTACTCAAGGATAAGAAGATATCCGGAACCAGGTTGGTCCGGATCTTGACGGACTACTCCGAGAAGGTAGAATTGGTGATGGTGGAAGCACGAGAAGCAGCAAATCGGATGGAGGTGAGCAGTCAAAAGCTGAACGGAGTGACATTGTCACGGTCGTTCCATCTTTCCGACCTTTTGATGCCAGGGTCTTTTCCGAACGTAGGCATTCAGACGGAGGGAAAGGATCGGACTCCCCAGTCAAAGAAGAGTGGGAGGAAGCTCGCGAACACCATCAACTTAGATTCGTCACCGGATCTCTCAGATCATGAAACCGGGGAGCGGAACCGGAATTTGACGGACGTCTTCAAACAGCTTAGAACGGAAACGCCCAGGAGTCCCACACTGAACCAAGGACAGGATCAAAGTATGGATCTGACCCCGGATCAAGGTGCGGATCAAGGTCTAGATCAGAGCGTGGACCAAGGTGTGGACTAAGTTATGGACAAAGGAACGGATCAAGGAGTAGATCCGGTTGTGATAGGATAGGTAGGAATTAGTGTTGTAAATATTTGTTAGGATGGACCGGACCGGATTTGATCCGGATCTGTCTGGTTCGGATCAAGTTTTTATCCGGTCTGGCCGGCTCGGCAGGGACCGAAAGTTCCGCGCGGACTTTCTGGGCCCCTTTTTGTTGACTTTGAGTTTTAAAATGTATATTAGTCAGTCTCTGCAAAGGAGATTGGGAGTCTTTTCTCTTGAGTTTTTGTGCGTTTTCTATTGACTTCTTGTTGTACGTCTCTCCCGCGCGTGGCAGGGCTGTTTTGGTGAGGAGTTAGGAAAATGTATGCAGATTCTAGAGAGATTTCTCCCCTTGGTATTGTTGTTTTGCTCTTATGTGCATGTGAGTGGGTATTCTAAGTGTTGGGAGTGGATTTCAGTTCCTCAGCACCTCTACAGTTCACGATTCCGGGCAAGAAAGCCGTTGTTAGGCTAGGCGGATAGGGAAGGAGTCCTTAGTCGCGCTAGAGCTCCTGGATAGGAAATCCGGTTGAGTGTCCGATCTCCCGTGAGGTCTCGCTGCCCTAGTTGGTAAACGGAAGAACTTTAGTTGATGTTGGAACGGACAAATTCACTTGTAACCACCTAACTTCGCATGGAGGGAACTTGGCATCAAGGTCGTTGTAGTATGAGAGGATCGTACGGGGGGTCTTTGTGTGACCTGCAAACCGGATTGCTATCCGGGTGGCTGTGAGAGATCAAACCAGATCCGAGCTAGTGTAGGAAGTAGTGGATTAGAGAAGTGGGTCTTCAGCCACTATAAGTCATGGAAGGAGTGGCGGGCCTGCCACTCTCAAAAGCAAGCGGCGAACCCTCTGATGGTGAAACAGAGGCAAAACTAAACCGAAGTGGAGTGAGAGTACGTGTGAGCGGACCGGATCGGATCGGTCCAGAGGAGTTCCAAGATCTGAAGTTGAAGGATCCTGGGTTGTGGAAGTTTTACAGGACCGAATAGCTTGACAGGCCGAAAGAGATAGAGAGAGGTCTGGTTGTTGTTTTCGGTGTGTTGTTGTTTCCGGTTTTTGATCTAGGACCGGAAAGTAGAAATTGGATATTGGCTGAGCTTAAGTTGGGAATAGAGCTAGACACTTCACAGAATCTCGTGGGTTCGATCTTTAGTCATTTTGTTATGCTTTAGAGTGGTTTTTGGGAGTATAACAGGGAATTCACTTACTCTGTGCTGCGACAGTGGTTTATAAATTCATATTGTGCTACCTATTGGACACCGAGTCATGAGCTGAACGATTGGTTGTAAGAGGCTATTCATCTCATTTAGGCGGTCCAGGTTCAATTCCCATTGACTTTGTATGAGCGGCTATGAGATGTACATGAGTTGGTGCTGCTTAGTGAGCTCTGCAAGCAGGAAAGTGGTAACAACCAACTAGCCCCATCCCCAGAACTGTGACAAGTGCTTAATGCATTAGCAAAATAAAAAGTGCTCTAATCCACTACCACTTTTTCCTACTCGTCTTCTATTTTCAAAAGAACTTTATAAAGTACATACATTATGAAAATGATGCGAATATAGATAGAAATAAATGTAATTGTAAATATATTTCATACTTTGTATGAATGCACTTGCTCCGCAAGGAACTTCATACAATATAAAATAAAAGTTCCAATACAAATCAATGAAATCAAATCATTTATAATATTCTAAACTACACTATCTACTCTATTAAATCATATAAAATCATATATGTAGTTACGTAAAACCACGAAATAGAACATCAAATACAAACTATCAAACGTATGTTATAACACTAAAAAGTATCTCCATAATACTCCATAAATGCTCAATGAGAGGGGCTTGAAGCCAACCTCTCTTTGATAATATCAACTTGAACTAATGGGATTCTATAGATAGGATCCACTTTGTCCTTCTTCACCCGAGACTTCCATGCCGTGAATAGACCTCCTGTGTTTTCCCAAACCGGATCCTCATCCTCATTCACTCTCCAACGCAATCCTCTGGCGGAGTCCCACCCAGAATAGGATGCCTGGATATCACAATCTCGTGCCGTGGGCTTCAAGTACTGAATGTATATACAATTGGGATGATTTGGGTTTGTAAAAGGATTGGACAAGGCTAAAGCAATCCACACAGGTTTTGTATCCTCTGGTCGAAGGGCGATGACATACCCCTTGTACACATCACGCGCCACTTGAAAAGACAGCAACGGGCGATTGCGGAGTTGCCCCACAAAGACATCATCCTCAGCAAACTCCTCACAAACGTCACCATCCTCATCCCCCTCATCCCCCTTTGTTGTTTCGATTCGAGAAGAAGGCCAAAAGCCATCCTTCAAAGCTACAGCCGGTTCAATCGACTCCTTTAAAGCTGCATTCACAGCCCGCCAATAAAACACCAAGTGCTCAAAACATCTCTTCTACTCTCCACTTCCATCTTCATTGCATAATGCCTCCCAGTATTTGATGAACCCAGATAACCCCTTGTAAATGTCGTCCACGCCGTGCATTGGAAGGTGGACAACAGGCACCGGCTCCCCATGAGGCCATAGACTACGTCCTTTGGAATCCTCTTGCCACAATTTGATCCCTCCACCTTCTCGTGGGAGCCAATCACTATCTGTGCAGTACAGCTTGTACTTCATGACAGGGACACCTGCAGAGTTCAAATAAAACTTGAACTGTTGTGCCTTCGTATGACCAACTAGTGCATCCTCCCCTCCCAGAAGCGAGCCTTCTATGAAGGCTTTGAAATCAAGTACCTCCTCAATAAGATGAGGAATCGTAGGAACGGAGTCCACATCCATGAAGGACTTCATGAGGGATGGGATGGTTGGGAAGTTATCTTTTTTCAACTGCATATTCCATTTCCCGAATAAGGCGTCAATGTCGTCATGCGTGTGCCCGACTAACATGAAACTCACATGAACCTCACAAAAGACCTTCTTAACAACGAGAAGAGACCAAAACGCAAACTCAAATCTATTCTTGTTGTCCCCCATGGCGTTGTCCATTTGTACGTTCAGAACCGGAGGCAACGGAGTTCCTGGAATTTTGACTTCCAGAGCAGGTCAAAGCGATGACTTGCACATATCAGCCCTTGCAGTACCGAGTGAAATAAAGGAGCCGAGCCTGACCCAACAAACAATTCCCTTGAGGAATACTTTGGGGGCAGCTCAAGGTCCCGCAAGAGCTTTGCCAACGACCCCACTGTGTAGTTTGAGTCGTGAAGGAAGATATCAAGTCCATAATGTGCGTAACGCACATCCCCATGTCCATGGGCAATCATGCCCATCACGGACATCGGGAGTTTCATAAGTTCGTCCAGTTGCTTGCTTTTGTGCGAGAAGATAGGAGAAGCCGTTTTAGCATGATCCATTTTGTCATGCATGATTGTCAAGCACTCATCAGGGTACGCGCTTGAATTGTAGCGATTGGTGTAGTACTGGTCCCAATGTGCTCCAGCTTTAGCCAAATGTTTCTCCAAGACTTGGGTCCACTTCTGTTGAAAGTTAGCAACGGCCGTCTTCTTCAGAGTCTTCAGTCTATCACATTTTGCGCAACGCGCAAAGTTATCTCCGGGCTTCTTGGCACTATATTCAGGAAAGTTCAATTTCCTGATCTTGCTGATATTAGAAACTAAGACTTTTTTTAACCCAAACAAAGCATTCGCTGCGTTGACCTCAGGAATAGTCTCTTTCCATTTGAAGGTGGCTGGCAAAACCTTGGACACCACCTTCTCCCCTAATAGAAGTGTATGCGTGCGATGTGGCATATGGTCTGCCGACTTCTCAAGCACGCACTTCAATGTTGCCATGGCCTGCAACGTATGTTTCCGAGGCTTGAGCATGTCCGAGTTCCCGTGACGCTGAGCTTGTTCACCTCTAGCAACGTACCCTTGGAAACAATGGAAGGTACTCTCAGAAACACCCAAAATAAGTCTCCACGCCGCCAAACAAACATCTATCCCATCGACAGTCACCACTCTCTTCCCATCAGCGTTACGATGGACTTGTCGATGTACATCCAACTTCATGTGGTACCGGAATTCGAAGGTAGACTTCTGAAATCTTTTGTCAGAACTTCCAATTTCAGAACTTCTGTCACTCTTTCTTTGGCCTTCTAACGACAACTCTTTTATTTCTAATATTTAATTCGGTTCAAATGGAAAGAACCATTGCTGTAAAAATAAAAATAAACCTAAAAAAAAGAAAAAGGTCAGAAAATATTTATTTATATTTTCGGAAACATAGGCAGAGTTTCCATTGGAAACATATATAATAACTATACCCTAAACCCTAAACCCTAAACCCCTATAGAACTTGAAGCCCCAAAGGTCATGCAATTTGTGGTCGAAAGTAGGGGGGAAATGAAGAAGTTCAAAATAATCCAAACTTGTAGAATTCATGATTTAGAAAATTTAATTGGTGCTCTTCTTATAGTTTTTACTACACAAACTTTCTTAAAAAAACATGTAGAGGTCAAATAATGTGGTGGGCATTCAAAATTCATGACGTCATTAAATATGACCTCATTTTTTAGAATACACTACAAGAATCCATAAATAATAGCCTAAAACCTTTTCTTGCATTCTTGGGTTTGCAACTCATGAACTTTACGTAGGGGTTATGGGTATTAAAACGGCTTATTTCACGGCTTTTGTAAAAAATATATGAAATTAGAAAGCCCAAAAAAAAACTGACATTATATATGAAGAATTGAACCACCTATGCGTAGTTTTTAAAATAAGTTATTTGTAATTAAAATCAAATGTGCTTTAATAAATCTAATAACTTTGGTAGCTTGTTCCATGATACATATACTAAAAGAATTGATATATTTACGTTTTCAATGTTGTTATTGTCCTCAAAGATTACTCATTCATGTAACTGTATAATGACACTTGTAGATTCCTTGTTAAAAAAGCTACAAGAACTTTTGAAATTAAAACAAATTATATCCCTTAAGATTGGACTAAATTGCATTGTAAGTGAATATGTTCAGGGCCATATAATGTAGAACGCAGTTGCGTACCTGAGGTTGTACTCCACAAAACCATACCGCTTAATTAAATCATGTAATTTTTACTAGAAGTGGAAATATTATATATACAAGTTCTGAAACATGCTGAACATTTAAATTCCAAAAACACACTAAATTCGCGCCTCGTTTTATAAAATTTACTACACGAATTTAAAAAGAAGATTCCAAACTCCTTGCTATACTTGTAGACAACAAAAGTTAACCTCTATAGTCATAAGACTTCATTGTACAAGGAGGACTAACAAAAAATGTACAAGTTACAAATGTCACGGATTATTTCAAAATCATGAGTGCCTTAAATGTGTGCTACATTATCAACATTGCTATTCCAATAAAAAATGAAGTATAACAATTAAAATTTCTTTTAATTTTAATAGGTCATGTCCTGCATTTAAATAAATCACAACATCAAGAGTCCTATCTAGGTCGACGTGGGTGTGATCTGGGAAAAGGTTGAACTTAGAAATACTATAGGCAATACTTTCAAATCCATGCCTAGCTGCATTCAATTCACCAAACAATAATTTTTTTTCCCAGCGTAACACAAAATCATGGACCCTGCCTTATATTTTAATGAATCAGAAATTTATATGTTTTTAAATGGGTCCATGTGGCCGTGTTAAAAAAAAAGTAGTCGTTGAAAATAATGTAGGCATTACTTCAAAATCCATAGCCACATTCAGTAATGCCAACCATTTCTTTTGAATTTGCCATGTAACCCAACATCATAAGCCAGGCCTTGTATTTTAGAAAATCAGTAATTCATGAGTCCTAAAAGAAGTCCACGTGGGCGTGTTAAAAATTAATGTACAAGTTGAAAATACTGTAGTAAGGCATTACTTTCAAATGCATGGCTGCATTTAATTCATCAACCATTTTCTAAAATTTGTTGCCTTGGAGACGATTTAAATGTGCAAGTTCTAAATGATCTTGAGGCACTTGAAGAATACATGTGGGGAATGATTAAATTCTTGCCTCTTATACATGAGAGAGGAAAAAAATTAAAAATAACACATTCATTTTGGTTTGTTGAAATCTCAAGTCCAAATGTCATGACATTCATTGTCAAGTGAAGGAGGAAAAAAATGTGCAAGTTGTAAATAATTCCCACATGCGGAATCTATGACGGGATTAAATTCTTGCTTTTTATATAGAAAAGAGGAAAAACATTTAAAAAAACCATTTGTTGTGGTTTGTGGAACCGCTCAAGCCCAAATTTCATGAAATTTTAGGGCGAATGGACAAGGAAAAAAATGTACAAGTTGTAACAATCCCCACATGGGGAATCCATGAGGGGATTAAATTGTTGCTTTTTATATAGGAGAGAGGGAAAAAACTAAAAAAAAATCATTCGCTATGGTTTGTAGATTATCATTGAAGCCCAAATGTCATGAAATTTTAGGGCGAATGGACGAGGAAAAAAATGTACAAGTTGTAAACAATCCCCACATGGAGAATCCATGAGGGGATTAAATTCTTGCCTCTTATTATCAACAGAGGTAAGAAATTAAAAACAATTGCAAAGCTCTGTAGTTTGTGGAATGCAAGCCAAGATATTATGAAATTTAATAATGGCGAGTACAGCAAATATGGGAATAAATTAGAAAGTGCGTGAAGAATTCAATGTATTCAACTTTTAAACTAATTTCCTACACGCATGTGTATTTATCTTTTTACTCATGAATCTACTATTTTTTCAAATTCAATTTTGAAGGATTACGTGGCGAGTGAAAGACAATGGCAGGTCAATTCAATGTGGCCATAGATTTGAACATAATGCTTATAGGATTTACACTTTCTACTTTTTCTTTAACACATTTACGTAAACCTATTAAAGGATTGATAAATTTTAGATTCATCAAAATACAGGGCAGTGTCCATGAATGAAAGAAAAATGCTTTGAATGTGGCCATGGATTTGGAAATAATGCCTAGAATATTTCCAACTTATACATTTTTTTTCCACTCCCACGGGGACTTCTTCTAGGACTCATGCATTATTGATTCTCTAAAATACAGGGCATGCTCCACGATTTTGAGTTACGTGGCACATTTAAAAAAAAGGGTGATGAATGGAATGCGGCCATGGATTTGGAAATAATGCCTAGAATATTTCCAACTTCTACATTTTTTTTTACACTTCCACGTAGACTTCTTTTAGGACTTGTGCATTATTAATTCTCTTAAATATAGGGCATGGTCCATGATTTTGGGTTACGTGGCACATTTAAAAAAAAGGGTGATGAATGGAATGCGGCCATGGATTTGGAAATAATGCCTAGAATATTTCCAACTTCTACATTTTTTTTTACACTTCCACGTAGACTTCTTTTAGGACTTGTGCATTATTAATTCTCTTAAATATAGGGCATGGTCCATGATTTTGGGTTACGTGGCACATTTAAAAAAAAGGGTGATGAATGGAATGCGGCCATGGATTTGGAAATAATGCCTAGAATATTTCCAACTTCTACATTTTTTTTTACACTTCCACGTAGACTTCTTTTAGGACTTGTGCATTATTAATTCTCTTAAATATAGGGCATGGTCCATGATTTTGGGTTACGTGGCACATTTTCAAAAAAGGGTGATGAATGGAATGCGGCCATGGATTTGGAAATAATGCCTAGAATATTTCCAACTTCTAACTTCTTTTTTCCACTCCCACGTGGACTTCTTTTAGGACCTTGAATTATTGATTCTCTAAAATTTAGCTTGTCTTGGTTATGTGGCAGATTTAAAAAATAGGATGTCTAATGAATTAAACACGGCCATGGATTTGGAAGTAATGTCTAGAGTATTTCTTACTTGTACATTTTCTTTTCCACACCCACGTGGAACTATTTCATGACTCATGAGTTTGTGATTCATGGAGATATAGGACGTGGCCTGTATCTTCTGGATTAATTTGTTGCAAATTAAAGAAGAAGAGTGATGATTTGATAATAATGCCTACAATATTTCCATTTTCTACATTGTTATTTTCAATTTCATTTGGAGTTGTTCATGACTAATGAATTTTTGACTCATTAAAATATAAGACATGATTGGCTGGTTTTCTTTGGGGGAAGTGACAACTTACATTCAATTCCATTATTAATAAGAAATGCACTGTCTTTATAAATCGTGATTTGTATAGTTACACTAAAGTATATGATTCATTAAAATATAGGGCATGATTAGTCTGTTTTTTTTGGGTGAAGTGACAAATTAGATGCAACTCCATTATTAATAAGAAATGCACTGTCTTTATAAATCGTGATCTTTATAGTTACACTAAAGTAAGTGTGTGTGGCCTATGCCGTGAGTTTAGTATTTCATAAATTTTTGGATATTATATAATTTAAAACCGCACGCCCAATGTTTGACTTATGTTGTTTCAATTGGTCAAGTTTAAAGTAAAAACAATTGGCGTATCTTCAAAATAATAAACGACTTCGGTTCTAGAACCCTAAAGTATTTTAATTTGAACGCCATAAATCTAAGTCTTTGCTATTATTTTACATTTTGAGAGAAAAAGATAATCAATGAAAACTGCAAGGTTTTTCAAATGTCACCTTATTCAACCTCTTATTAAAACAAACTACACCGAACATCCTATTCAATTGAATGTTTTGATGGACTACCGTTAGTGTGGCAGTGTTGAAGCCTAAAGTAATTACAATTAGTTGAACATCCAAAATTAATTTTATATCTAGAAATAATTGTGATATAGGTTTGAATGCCTAGGAAATTAGACTCTTCACTCTTTTTGAATGATGTTTAAATTGACGGTTCAAACAAAAATAGACCCATAGATTTGTGTATATTTCACTGTTGCATTCATACCTTAAGTTAGGCTGATTCTTACGTTTTGTTTCATTTGTTTGTTTGTTACGGTGCAATGAGATTTAAGGTACCATTTAAAGTACCATTTAAGGTACAATCGGTATGCACTTGACTGGCAAGGAACCGAGAAGGTTGCATTGGGCTTTGTTCCATACTATTTGGGCTCATTGTCAGAAAGTTAGGTTTTTTATTTTGTTTATTTTGTTTTTTTGAACAATATTAAAAAATTACATATACTATTGTTTTGATTTTGGCAAAAACAATGCGCATACTAGTATATTGAACAATATGCTTTATTACCCTTCTTTGCTTTAGATATTACGGCAAATTAAAAATTTACTTTTACTATTGTTTTGATTTTTGTAATGACATCGAGCACACTAATATATTGAAGAATGCATTGAATTTCATTTCTTAACTTAGAAAATTATTTTTACTATTTTTTTTTTAATGACATCAAGCACACTAATGTATTGAAGATTACATTGAATTTCCTTTCTTAGTTTAAGATATTGGTGTAATATACGAGTACTGTGCGCAACGGGTTGGATACGCGTATATCTCTCCTATTAAGTTTGCATGGTACATTCTTCTATATTTAGGTGCCAGATTTGTTTTGTTTGTCACGGTGAGATCTCTTGGACCGTGCGTCCCCCGGTGGCGTGCTTGATACCGTTGGAAAGCTCTCGGCGAGGAGAGGTGCACGGGATTGGTTTCGTGGCATTTGGACCTACGATGCATAAAATTTCATTTTTTGAGTTATTTTTTATTTTTAAAATTACTTTTACTTTTGTTTTCAATGTGGCAATGGTACAGGGCTATACTAGTATGGGTATTGAGGGAAAGGAGTTGGTCACTTTCATCTAGGTATAATGGCAAAGGCTTGGTTGCCCTGTTCAGGGTATCGATGATAAGGGTTTGCAAGATCGGGTATGAGGCCACCAAGCTGTCGACTAGGTCGAGTTTTGTAAAGCAGATTCGGGTATCAGGGTCCGGATATTGGGCTTACCTTGAAGTCTGCGCGCTAGGGTTCCGCCCTCTCCCGGAAGTCTGTTGCCTTTTTTTTTGCGGCTGTTTTTGGTCTGGGTTTTGCGACTTCAGATGTACCTGTTGAAGAATGTCGATTGTGCATGCGGGGTCTTGTCGTCGTCCGTTGTCTGAGTCCAATACAGTCTTCAGTTGCTTTGATTCAAGCTGGAGCGGAGCGGCGGAGTGGAGGTGAGTGGCGGATTGGAGCGGCGGAGGGTTTCATTTGAGATTACACAAGGATCCCAAGTGAATCTTGAGCGGCCAGTAGCGGAGCTTGAACCAGAGTGGAGCTCCACCGGCGGAGTCAAAGCGTTGCGGTGAACTTGCGTGCAGGACAGGTTTGTAAATTTTTTCACAAATCTTTCATTGCGTGCTTGTTGCTTTTGCAGTTCATTGCTTTTGCATTTTATTTGTGTAGTTTCTGTCTATATTTCGACGTTGTCTGTGGATCGTGTTTTGTGGTGTTCCCGGTTTTTAGGGTTCACGTTGCTTGTCTTCTGGTCTTGGTTTTCAGGCTGCTTGTCTCATTTAGGTTGTTTAGGCTTTTGTTAGGGTTTTAGAATGTCTTGGCAGAAACAGCAACTTCTCTTATGGCGGTCTCATTGATCTTGCATTGTACACTCGAATTTTGTTTTTTGCAGAGAGGAAGATTGGGTTTGATAGAATTTTGCTAGCGATTTGTGAGAAATGTCGAATGGAAATTCCTGAGAAATCTGGCTGAAGATTGAAATTGGAGCTGCAAAGCAATTTCAGCAACTTTTTCTACAGGAAGTGAATTTGAAAGACGTAGTTTTGTGATTTTCAAGTTACAAAGTCCCCATTTTGCATTATAAATCTGTTCGTTTTGAATTCCTGAATTTTTTGCCCTCTGCATTGAACTTCAGGTACATTGAGGTCCAGTTGCTGCAGAGGACTTTCAAATGCTAGTTAACGATTGAAGGTTTGTTTCGTGAAGCTATTATAATGTCTGACTGTTTCCCTCTTGCCAAATTCTGTGCAGAATATAGTGAAGCCTCTGTCGGGTACTGGTACGTTCAAGCTTGTGTAATTTGAGACGACAAAGAACTCATTCTTTGGTAAGTCAGAATTAGGCAATGTTTTGTCTGATAAAATCTATTTTGCAGTCTCAATTTCTTTTTTTTGCTATGCACGCATTTGACTCGTATGGTTTAGGGTGCATATCCTTTAGAAAGGTCAATGATAAACAAGTAGCATTTAGATAAGTAGCATAAGTAATAAGGTCAATGATAAACAAGTAGCATTCAGATAATTAGCATAAGTAGCAAGGTCAATGATAAACAAGTAGCATTCAAATAATTAGCATTCACACAAGTAGCCACATATTGCACCGAGAGAGTCTCCAGTCGATTCAAATCGATAGCAATTCATGTCGATGGCAATTCATCTTGATGGCAGCTAGGAATTGCCAGAATCAGTAAAATGTAGCTCTCGATGGAACACCCGAAATTAGTAATACTGAAGCAGCAGCGCCCAAAACCAACAAAGCGCTTGTTATTTAACTCGATCCCAGTTCATAAAAGCCCATCTCGAAACCAAATTCAACTTGGATCGAGATAAAAAAACATCGAGAACATTGAATTGACTACAGCAATAGAGAGAAAAACAGTAGACACAATTTGGGTTGACCTAAAAGACTCCAATCCTCAGTGACAGAGAATAACTTGAATCGAGTTAAAGTGCTTAAGGATCAGCAGCGGAAGCCAAATAGTATTCGAGTGACTAAGCCGTGAACTCAAAATTTGTGAGTGAATTTAACTCGGTATGAGTTAAAATACAAGAAACTTCCATGTCAAGAATATGACAGAAAATAAGACAAAGATGGGGCACATTGATGAGAAGAGTACCTTGATATCATGCCCTGGTTTATGTCGGCCCGAGTTAAATTCCCAAATCCAAATATATCAAAGGACTAGCTGCCTACAGTTGATTTCGTAAACTCGACGATAGTCATTAGCGATGACTAAGATAATCAAAATAGACGATCAGAAACGCTGGACATCTTTAGACTGTTTATCTCGGTTTGAGATAAACTTTATTGCCAACCATGAAAATGAACAGCAAAACAAATCAGCTAAACTGAGAAAGAAATAGCCCAAGAGCAAAGATGACGAGAGATAGGATACTTACATCCTTAGATAGAAATTTTAACTCGGGTCGAGATAAACTCAATACCCATCGATCCAATGGCCCCAGAAGGCAGACGATAGAATTCGGACCTCCACATGGAGTTTAACTCGGGCTGAGATAAACTCATTACCCATCGATCTAATGTCCCCAGTAGGCCAACGATACAAACCGCACCTCCACAGGGAGTCTAACTCGGGCTGAGATAAACCTAATACCCGTTGATCCAATATCCCCCCAAAAGCTAAATGATAGTATCCAGAACTCCTCAAGGAGTTTAACTCGGAACGAGATAAACTAGTATCCCAGAAATCTGACAAATCTTGATATCTGTCCAAGCTAACGGAGAACAAGACAAGACTGGATAAAGCTGCCTTCAGGCAACAAGTTTAACTCGGACCAAAATAAACTCCATTCATAATGACTACGGACACTCAAGAAAACGAAGTCAAAAGACTGGCACCCGATGAAAGTTAACTCGGACTGAGATAAACCTACTGATTTAAAAAATAGACGTCCTCGATAACAGTCGTCTGAATTGGTTGTAGCGTAAATATTAGTTGTAGCATAAAAATGGTATGCTATGTCAAGATCATAACTCGACCTGAGTTAAAGTAAGGGTTTGTTGTTCTGTTTATAGATGGAGACGCAGAAAGAGAAACTACAAATGCATTTTCAGCTCTTCAGTATACCGGAAGAAAACTCCGAAGAGTATGGGGACTTGGACGTCCTGGGGGAATGCTGGGAATTGAAGGAGCCAGATCAAGTAGGGTTCTGGACAACCCTGCTTGTTCCTATGTTGACAGAGCTGAGTTTTATGACGAAGTATAAACGATCGAAAGCAAACCTCCCGGTTTCACTTCACGAGTCCATTAGAGAGATCACAACTGGACCAAATGGAATAATTTTCGTGTGTTGTAAAACAAGTGATCCAGACCAACAAAAAGAATACCTCTTCTCGTACGTTGTACACATACGTAAGACTATATACTCCCTCTCAACGTACTACACTAGCTTGGCAAATTCTGCCTTCCAAGATCTGCAGAAGGACTTGGAGAAGAACATCGCTGAGAAGAAATGGGTAGCCAAAGATGGAGGTCCCCTTATATGAAAATCTCTGACGTCAAAGCTCAACGCCCTGATCAAGTCGTTCGACTACATGAAGGTCAACGTGGACAAAAGACTGAAGAGGTTGGCTCCAATGTCCCTCACCCGAGATTACAGCAGTCAAGGGGGGAGCCAGACCTCACTTGTCTTGACAACACCGGAGACAGGTTGGAGCCACACAAAAAAGAAGACCACTGAGCGTTTCTCTTGTGGTAACCCAGCGGAGACGCCTCCACCAATTGCGAAAGGTCGGAAGAAGAAAGTTTCTCTGGAGAGCGAGAAATCAAACTTAGGAGAAACGAGCATGGCCTCCAAGATTCTCAACATACCAGAGGACATTGGAGGCCATGTGAAGGAAATCAAATATGTGGAGTCCTGCAAGTCCTTTAATGACTACTAGAAGGAGTGCGCGGATTCGTATGTCGAGGGGATTGGGCTCCACTTAAGAATCCCCTTGGAGCAGCTGGAGACGCCTCCACAAACATTAAACATCCGCGAGCTAGAGGAGGGTGGTGTCAAGAAGTCACTCAATTTTCTTCTAAACATGATGAATCCAAACAAAAAGATGACCCTTTGCGTTATACCACAGGACCAGACCAAGAAGCCAGAGAAGTTTGATGATGTGAAGGACTGCAAGTTCTGGATGGTCAACGGCTAGCATTGTGTCGAGGCATCGAAGAGGATGCAAAAAATGGACCAAATCAAGAAAGAGAAGGCGGATAAGTTCAAGGTCTGGGAGTGCTTTGTGGTTTGGAAGAAGGACCATAGGATCATCCAGAAAATTTCAGCATATTATAACCGGGTGAACCATTTCTAGAACTTCATGCCAACAT
Organism: Pseudisothecium myosuroides; assembly: GCA_951799445.1. Taxonomy (NCBI): domain Eukaryota; kingdom Viridiplantae; phylum Streptophyta; class Bryopsida; order Hypnales; family Lembophyllaceae; genus Pseudisothecium; species Pseudisothecium myosuroides. The sequence continues at coordinate 4,227,423 of OX637297.1, forward strand.
GGGCAACAAATATTATTGGGGCATGATACATGTGGACACAAATGGGTAGCCCGACGCCACCAAGGGAGGCAACTGAGCTGGGGAAACTTGTCAGGCCTCCAAAACAGACAACCAAGGACGTAAACAATGCAATTCTCTTTGCAGTAAAACTTTAACTCGGCTCGAGTTAAATAGCTCAATTAGAATTCTGTCCAAGCGGACTATTTGTGAACATATATAGTTGTAGATTTGGCTTCATGTTTATGTAGGCTTTACCTCGACGCGAGTTAAAACACCTGACACTCTTTTACTAACGTTTTTCCAATACATGTCACCAGGACTTCAAAGAGGCTGTCAAGCTTTGATTCTTGATGATCGACGCGAAGAGAAACCAGAAGGATGTGAACCAGAAGAAAGAGATGGACGTCCAAAACAAAATAAAGATTATTACGGCGGCCCCAGATGTCTACGACCTGTGGAGTCAGGTCATCTTCAGTCATGCCCAAGGCAAACTCATTAGTCTCGACTTCATGACAAATTCAAGCACACCAAGGGCTAGGATGTAGAGAAGGAGTTATAACCCGTGAGTTTTTCAAGTGGATGGGGAACTGCTCAGAGGCCGACCTGAAGCGACTAGCACTACATTTGTTGAACAAGACCAAGGATAGGACGTTGCCATACCCGAAGGTCACCATGAAGTCCACCAAGAAGGTCAAGCCCAAAACTTGTAACGCCAAGGAGTGGCTCAAGACGTGCAAGTGGAAGACGGCTGTGAAAAGGCAACTCCATCACCTGAAACCGGCTCTCCGACTCTATGACAATGAGGGTAACTACAGGAAGAAGGAGTGGAAGAAGTTCAAAAAAGATTACAATGTGACGAAGGCAATGATGAACACTCTTGTCACTGTGCCTGGGGATCACTTCTTCTTGCTGTCCAAGTTGCCCTCCAACAAGTTCAAGAGCTTGGGAGAGTTGTCTAGAATAGCGAAGGAGTTCTTCAAAGTCTTTTTGGAGAGCAAAGGCCGGTTCGTGAGGCCAAAGGCGGGGCGTTCTTCAGGACCTACAAGATGAAGGAGGATGTCCTTAGAGAGTGGGACACCAATGTGTGGAACGAATCCAAGAAATCGACTTTGAAGTTGGCTATCATGGACTTCAGAAACATTCCGAGGATCGATGACAAGGATTTGAAGTCTAAAGCCGACGCATATTATGAGTCGTTTCTCTCACTCTTGGAGACATATATTGACCCTGCGGTTACCGACCCTCAGGTGTGGCTCTAGATCTGTGGTGAGAAGGAGGTGGAGGTGGAGGTGGACCTGTGCAACTACATTAGGGTCTCCTCCTTTGGGACGTCCTATTTGGTGCATTATGCTGACTACATTCTTGGACCGTTTGAGCGTGTTGGGGACGTCTCCAAGAGAAGCAAAGGAGCCAAGGATCCTATCCAATTGCTATTCTTGGTGAAGAATGGGACAACGCCAAAGACCACAAGAATTCCAAGGCGTTTTAATGTTGCCCAAAAGTCTAGGCACAACATTTGCAAGCAGGGTTATGAGATTGACTACAGGTTGTACAATACGGAGCTTCGGATGGAGTTCTACTTGAAGGTGTTTGACCTGTTTGTTTCACCCCGAGAAGAAGTTTTGTCGATTTTTGCAAGAGGGAAGATAACGTGTGCCGCCTGGGTAAGTTCTAGTTTGTCATCTCTTGATTTTAATTCCATTAGAGATGAACGTGACCTGAGTGCATTCCTTGCTTTTAACTCGCTTTGAGTTGACCTTCACTAACGTTTCCTGGTGTGGTACTGTAGATGAACTCCATCGATCACTACGTGATCAACGACAGTTATAACAAAGACGATTTCCTTAACCTCTGCGTCAAATCCAAGAACATGGACCGGGACAGCTTCCTTGATTCCCACTACTTCTTAGACAAAGACGATTTTGAGCCTAGATAGGGCAGAGCATCTTCGTCGTCTAGGAAAGGGAAGGAGCCCGCTACTGATGAGGAGGAGGATGTTGAGGAGGCCTCTCTAGTAGACACGATCGTGAATGTATCCTCTGAGGCACAGGACAGAGTGAAGGAAGGGGAGGATGCAGCAGATGCAGTTGTGGAGTTGACGCCGACAACTGGTCAGGGCTCGGTTGCCATTTTGGAGACTAGCGACATGTGTGGTTCATCTGGGTCCTCAGCGCAGCGTGGGCAGACACCAGTATCCAACCGTCGGGTCACTCAGAAGAGGAAGGCGCCGCCCGCAAGGAGGAGTTCATCTGAGAAACCTAATCAATGGGTGATTGACCTCGTGCAGCAGCAAATGGAAGAGAATGCCAAGATGAGGGAGGAGCAGAGGGAGGAGAATAAGAGGGCTTGGTTGAACACAAAGGAAATGATGAGTGAGTTCCTGAAGACACTTCCCGCCGTGGTGGCCACAACAATGCTATCGGTAAAACTTGTGCTAGCGATTGAGCCTCCATCAGATTCTGCTCCCTTGCAGATAGCTGATCACGCTCACGGGTCAGCTGATAGCAAGAGGCAAGAAGAAACAGGATTTGCGACAATTTCTGGTAGGCAGACGGTGTCGAATCGGGTTGTGGTTTAATAGTCTCCAACTTCTGCCTCTAATAAGGTAGAGTCCGTGTTTGTCCAAGAGGAAGGCTTAGGCGAGCACATGCAGGTGGATCCGCTTGTGACAGTGGTGGTGGACGCGGCGCCAGTACAGACTGTTGCTCTCGACACGCAACAGGAGATTGATGACGCTCGTGACTCGGAAGGAGTAGAGGCCGAGTAGTCATAGGACCCTGTGACTGGTAATCCTCCAAGTTGCTCCCAATGACTCTCTGCCTCTATTTCAACTCGATTCAAGTTGAAAACTCCTTCCATTCACTTGTTGTAGTTCGTTGTATACTTAGACAGGGGTAGTTTGAGTAGAACTCTAGTTATGTATATTTGTATATATTCCTCAGTTGGAGGGTTTTTCTAATATACTATTGTCTTATAGTTTTTTTTTCCACCTTGAATTTGCAGATCATGTAACTGGGACAAAATGCGTTCCAATTTTGTCAAACTCTAGTGTTATTGATGCTCCTCCGTTATGTCCTGAGCATGTCTGCACCAAGTCATTGTATCCATATGGTAAATCCCTTGTAGACTTTCTGGAAACACATCCATCAGTGTCCCTCAAAGAAGGTACAGATGGTATTCCAGACAAAGCACTTCTAGAGTTGCACATCCTTGCCTCCGAATCATTGGTGAATGTAATCAGTCCTTCCCCTAGGACTGAGGAGGTGAATCCCATAATTTTTTTTCCATGCTTATTTTCCTTGGTTTTTGTAATGGTGTCTTTTGCCAAGACATGTTTTTTTCGTTTGGGTTTATCGGTACACTTTTATTTTTATTTTTGTACGCAGAATGTGCTGGACAGTGCATCGGTTTAATTGTCTGCACATTTTGTTGTAATTCGTGGACAGGATAGCAGTGAGGCCATCATTCCAAGTGGTGAGGTGGAGGACCAAGTCCTCCTTCCATTCACGTCCGGGGAGGCAACAAAATGGCTCAATGTCGTCCTGGATCTGAATGGGGTACTCTGCGTGTGTGAAGATAAGAAGTATAATATCAGGGAGAGCAGATACACCAAACCCGAGGAAATTTATTCGGGTTTAGACACATTCATTGTTGGGGTCAAGAAGGTCATAATTTGACCTCACTGTCTAGTTGTTCTACGAGAGTTATCCAAGATTGTTAACCTCTTCGTCTGGAGCTCCATGAAGAGGTCCATAGTTAGGGATGTATGCGGGTACTTGTTTAAAGGTTTAGACCCCCGCTTGCATGTCTTTGGACAAGAGCAATGCGACATCCTGAAGTGCAAGCTAAAAAATAGAAGGCCAAGTACCTACAAGGTGAAGGGAACAAGCAAGGACTTGTTTCTGAAACCGTTGGAGAGGTTGTTCCAGATGAGTGATTCCGTGTTCACGAGTGAAAATACACTTATCGTGGATGACAGTCCTGCAAAGCACGTGACGAATCACCCGAAGAATGTCATTCTCTTTGAGTCGTGGTCATACAGAGGGTACGGAGCGCTCGATGGGATTCTCATTCACCACCTACTTCCTTATATTCAACGCTTGCATGCAGCTAGGCCTAGTGAATTGTACCCCTTTTGGAGGGACAATATTTTTGGGCGTTTGCACCTTTTTTACGAAGAGGATCAAACCAAGTTCAAAGAACTCACAGAGGCAGTGGAATACTCCAATAGTTTTTTCCTTCAGTGTAGTGTCGGGAATCCTAATTACTCGTCGGCGATTGAGGAATCCAGGAGACTCCAGCATAGAGAGGTCAAAGTCGATGAATTTTGTCTCTTATACTATCATGTATCGGAATCACGGTGACTTGAATTCTTAGGAATTACCATGTAATAGTCCATATGACCCAGTAGCCTATTTGTTGTTCTGGGTTTTGTTATTGTATTGTATTTATATGAATTGTTTTTTCTTTTGTCCTTGTGATTTTTTGTATGTGGCTATGTCTGTATTTTGTACTACTTCTAATGACTTCATTTCTTGCCGTGGACAGATGATGTTATCCTATCGTGGATTGAAGCATGTCTTGTATTCAGAGCTAACTGCGCAATCAACAATGGATTTCTCCATGATGCCTGTCGACGACGGGGTTGTCGGTAGTCCACCAAAGAAAAGAAAGCAAGCTCAACCTTTGAGCTCGCCTTCTTCACTCAAATGTTGTCCACTATGAAACTCTCCACGGGATTATTCAAGTGGGAATGCTGTGAAACAAAGGAAGCTCTATGACGACAAAACGGCTATAAGGCTTGCCATTCAGGTAATGGGTTGGACTCCTTGTAGTTGATAGTCCACCCAGTATTTGTTACTGTGTGTTTTATGTTTTAAAAAGTTTGTGTAAGGTTTCATTTTATTTGTGTTTTCAGGGTGACCACGTACGCGATGAGTCTATTGGCTTTTGCGTCACGGATTCTCGAGATTCAACGTCTCCTAAGTTCAATGGTCAAGAGCAAACTGTATTACGTAATGTTCCTCAACGTAATTTGCCTAAGTGCAATTCAATAGGGGTACAATGGTGTGAACAAAAGCCCCGTGAAGTTAATTTTGTATTGGAGCATCCAAGCCGTCGTCCATGGGACACTTGGAAGTTGAGGTCCTTGAGGAAACAAAGACAAAAGGCATCGAGTCAAAGATCGGCCAAATTTACTGGATACAGTCGAGGACCTGAGATATTTGAGGCCATGAAAAAGGTGGAAATGTTCAAGTCATAGGAATTGTATATAAGATAGGATAGCTCTCTTACAAAGAATGTAAATGTGGATAGGGTTGAAGACTATTATAGAGTAGAGAAGGTGCTACGGTGTTATAAGTGAGAATTTGTAAGGAAAGTACCACAGTGTTTGAAGGATTAAATGAACTGCAAAGTGTAGGTAGCAACTATTTCCACAGCGAATATGAACTCAAGACTGGAACTTAGAAAATTCTAGAATCAAACTATGTCATTCTTCTTCACAAATACTCTTATAGACTGCAGTTTACACACTCCGGTGTGTAAGAGTACTTGTCAAGGAGAGTGATATAGCTTGTTTCTATAGTTTTCTAAGTTCCGATCTTGACTTCATATCCTCTGTGGAATTAGTTGCTATGTATAGCTTGCAATGAATTTCATCCTTCAAATACTAAGGTATCTTTTTTACAAACATTTATTTTCAACAACGTATCATTTTCTTTGTAAAGGTGCGCACGTATCCAGCAGAAACAGTTAACTACTAGTAATGCAACAGTATTGGAACTCAGTTGCTTTCACAAAGTCATATGTCAGTGTGATTGTACATTCAGTGATATATACATTCAATGATTACTTTCATGAAGTTGTAGTGTATTTTGTAAATAATACTTGGTATGTAGGAATTTTGCTACTATATGCATGCTTTCTCTGTTAGTGCATTGCTAGTTTTGTATATATAGAGATCAAATTCTCTTCAACTTATGATTTGTGGTGTTCCATATATTCCCATTTCCTTGGAAAACTCCCATGTTAATGAATATGATGTTGTATCCACAGTCCCTCCCATGGTCTCATTCAAAAATGCCACTGCATCGTGGGTGTTTTGCATCCTCCTCCACGTGTGGTGTAACTAGGATTGCCTTAGAGAGCGCTTCACAACAGCACCAGCTCCATCCTACTCTCCCTTCCCGTTACCTGTTCCGAAAAAATTCCAGTTCATAGTGCAACCATTTGTTAGGCTGGGATATCTAGCCACAAAATAAAATGGTCGGGCACCCTTGAACTGCCCCGCACAGCCGTCAGACCACACAACATGGTGCTTCGGTCGAATCCCTGTCAATGCACGTATATAAGTCAATACACTCCGTAACATTTATAAGTGATGTACAAAATCGGTATAGAAAGTACATTTTATAGTACACACACATCATAATCAGAGAGTTCTATGCCACCCACAATTAACTCTTATATAAGAACTAGGCATGGAGAGCGAATGAGAAAGAGATATGGTAAATACAAAACTTGGGGCAATGTGAAGCATACCTTGAGACTCTAGCCATCGCCAATGTTGCATTAAGCAATGCTGTACAAAAAGGGAATCGTGCTTTTCATCATCAGTTATGTAGAAATGGGATTCCTTCACCATAACTCCGTCTGGTTTAAAGCGATACGTGATGTGGACAAGGATACTGATCTATGTGGAGCACCAATACATGCTCTGGATCTGATTTTGAATCTCAAAAGTGTAGTTCTCAGCAAAATCAATATGTGACAAAATCACATCTTTGCCCAAACTCTGCATAGAACGCTTGCAGTGGTCGTCCTACCACCTCGCAATGAAGTTGTGCTTCACAAACTAGGGCAGTTTAGACTTGAAGTATTCAAAGAACACTTGTGGAGAGGTTTCTTTGTATACCTTGACAATCCTCTTCCGGGGCTTCCCATCCTGTGTCACCCCAATGATTTCACTCTCAAAACACTTCCAGGTGACATTTGAAGACGATGATGACTCAAGAGGGCAAATCAGAAGCTTCGAAATACCACAGTCTCCGCACGTGCCCATGACACATTGCAAAGCATGCCACTCTTCGTTCTCAGGCTTAGGGCAAACAATCTGTTGCCACAATGCTGTTGTACCTGCATATGTCTTCAAATGCGCTTTACACTTGGCTTCTTCTTCCAGTCGAAAGAGGCACACATCACATGTCGCAGTATGAATTTTTCATTTTTTCTAAGTTATCTCAAAATTGGAATGGAAACTATTAGTAGGGATCTGGATTCGAGCAGGAGGTGACAAAAAACTAGAAATAAGCTGAGGAATGGAAATAGTGGACAATCCGGATATAATCAGAAGCTAACACAGATTAGGTCAGGAACGGATTAGTTCAGGAACGGATTAGGTCATGATGACATATCAAGCTATAAAAAGGCTGAGCAGTCCAGTTGCCACTCTTTTCAAAACTCTGTTCGCTAAAGGCGTTCCTTTGCGCGTACTTAGCTTTCTTCTTCAGCACTTTGCTTTTTTTGTTTCTGTGAGTGTAACTGTGAGCGTGTTAGTGTGTTAATGTGTAGGCGTGCGCAGTGCGTTAGTGTGTGCTGCAGGTTTTGTGATTTTCCGATTGAGATCGGAAGAGAGAAGGTGAGGAACGGGACGTGCGGCTAGGAGAAAGTGAGGTAGTATCGGAGAGGATCCAGTTAGCATAGTTGGTGTCCATGCCTCACCTTCGTAAGTGTAGACCAGGACCGTCCAGTTCCTCTGCAGCCGTAGTTAAGCTCCGGAAAGTGATTTCGGTCATCCCCTCCACAGAGGAGGAGAAGGCCAACCTCATGGAAGATCTCGCCGCGATGGATTGCGCAGGGTTGATAGATAAACCCTGTGGATTTAGAGAGGAACGGATGGTGAGGGAGTTATTAGGGAAATTGTCGAATCAGTTCGACAATACCATCCGAGGGATTTCGACCCTTTGGACGGAAGAGATGTGGAGAGCAGTGTACGACTTCCGAGTGGGAGGTTTAGGAATGGCCAGCTGGAAGGACGAATACATCCGAGGGAAGTTTTGGAGTGCCGTAGACTCGAAGGATGGGCATGCGGTCTTAGATTGTTTAGAAGACCAGCACCGCAACCTCCTTCAGTTTTTGGTTCCGATCATCCACCCGGAGAAGCCGACAAGGGTGACAATAGCCCTCGGTAACTTCATTTTTGGAGCCCTGAGCGGGGAATGGAAAGTGGATTGGGCCCGGATCTTTTCCGATTTGGTGGCCCAGCTGGTTACCAAGATTGGAAGAAGTAGGGCCACTCCACTGTGTCCCTATATCTTCCATCTCTACAAGCACCACCAACTTCTCACTAACACGGAGGAGAAGGAATGGAAGACTCAGGAGGTTCTCTTGAAGTATGGAGAGTCGAAAACGGATGACAAACCGGAAGACGTATCCGGATCTGATACAGAGGAAGAAGAGGAGGAGGAACTGCACAAGCCGCTGACCAAGCAACAGAAGACGACGCCTCCTTACGGGAGAGGAACACCTCCGGGTGACAAATCCGCTCCAGGGACGGGACCGAAAGTTGAAAAGACGGTCTCCTCAGAATCGGATCCCAATGATCCGTTCAATCAGTTGATCACCATCCTCTGCAACGTGCGAGCGGATTGGGAGATCAAGAAAATGATCCTCGCCAAGATCGGAAAGTTGGTGGATGTGCCAGTGAGCAGCAAACGTGTAGCGAAGGTGGTGGAGTGCATCACCAGTCCGGATGAAACTCGGAAGCAAGAAGTAGAGATTTGCCGACTTCAGGAGGAGGTTGATACGTTGAAGGTGGAGATTTTCACCTTCAAGGAGGACATAACTACCACTCAGGAGATGGCGGAAGAGACTTGGAAGGTAGCAGAGCGGGTGAAGGCCACTTTCGGAGAAACCAGAACAGCCGTCGCCAAGGTGAAGTTATTTGATGAGGGAGTGCTCAAGGATAAGAAGCTATCTGGTTCCCGGATGGTTCGGATCCTATTTGACCTCACCGAGCAGGTAGAAGCGGTAATGGTGGAAGCACGAGAGGCAGCAAACCAGATGGAGGTGAGCAGCCAGAAGTTAACCGGATCCATGTTTTCCAGGGAGATCCATCTTTCGGAACTCTCGCTACCGGAATCATTTCCGGTTGGTGGCAATCAAAGGGAGGGCAAGGATCAGACTCCCCAGTCAAAGAAGAGTGGACGGAAACTCGCGGCACCCATCAACCTAGATTCATCGCCAGGGTCTGATGTCCCTGAATGTGAAACCGGGGAGCGGAATTGGAACTTGGTTGAAGTTTTCGAGCAGTTGGGAACGGATCCCAAGAGTCCTACACTGGATCAGGGTTTAGATCAAGGCCTGGATCAAAGTATGGACCAAGGTATAGACCAAAGTGTGAATCTAGATACAGATCAAGGAGTAGATCAGGGTATGGTAGAATAGATAGGAATTATTTTTGTAAAGTGTATGATAGGATGGACAGGATCAGATGAGACCGAAAGTCCCGCGCAGATTTTTTGGGAGACTTTTTTGCCTTTGTAGATATTATATTGTGTATAAAAGTCAGTCCCTGCGGGGGAGGCTGAGAGTCTTTTTCACCTGAATTTTCTTGCATATTCTGTTTGCTTCTTGTTGTGCATCTTTCCTGAGTGTGGGAGGGTTGTATGGTGAGGAGTTAGGAGGGTGCTGGTTGTTTTGGGAGTGATTTCTCCCCTTGATGTTACTGTTTTGATCTTATGTGCAAGTGAGTGGGTACTAAAAGAGTTGGGAGTGGATTTCAGTTCCTCAGCATTTCTAAAGTTTAGGATTCCGGGTGAGAAAGCCGTTGTTAGGCTAGGTGGATAGGGAGGGATTCCCTAGTCGCGATAGAACTCCTGGGTGGGAAATCCGGTTGAGTGTCCGATCTCCTGGAAGGTCTCGCTATCCTATTTGGTAAACAGAAGAACTTTAGTTAATGTTGGAATGGACGGATGTACTTGTAACTGCCTAACTTCGCATGGAGGGAACTTGGTGTCAAGGTCGTAGTATGAGAGGATCGTAGGGGGGATCTTTGTGTGACCTACGATCCAGATGGCTATCCGGGTGGATGTGAGAGATCAAACCGGATCCAGAGTAGCTTAGGAGATTAGGGGGTAAGACAGTGGGTCTTCAACCACTATAAGTTACGAAAGGAGTGGTGGGCCTACTACTTTCAAATGCAAGAAGCGACCCCTCTGATGGTAAAACAGAGGCTAAATTAAAGCGGACTAGAGTAAGAGTGCATGTGAGTGCACCGGAACAAATCGGTCTAGGGGAGTGCCAGGATCGTAAGTTGGAGGATCTGGGGATCGTGATAGTTTTACAGGACCGGATAGCTGGACAGACTAGAAGAGATAGGGAGAGGTTTGGTTTTAAGTTTTCTATGTTTTGGTGTTCCGGATTTAGACGTAGGACCGGAAAGTGGAATTTGGGTACTGACTGAGTTCAGATACTAAATAAGGCTGGATACTTCACAGGATCTCGTGGGTTTGATCTTTAGAGTCACTTTGTTATGCTCTAGAGTGATTTTTGGAAGTATAACAGGGAAATTGCTTACTCTGTGCTGCGACATCACACACGCACTAGCAATTCTCTAAGAAGTGGATTCCCTTTGTACCATCCCGAATCCAATTGAACCCCTCCCTGAGCATGTCGATCTCCACGTGGTATCTACAACAGCAGACGTTCCTCTCATTGCACGCTATAACAAAGTAAGGCTTCAATTTCTCAAAGGCTCTCTGTTTGATTGGCACGTCTAGGTGTGCCACCTGAAATCGCTGGTGGAATGCGGCCTACAAGAATGCAATTTTTTTTGAGAAATCAAAAGAGGTAATACAAAAGAGGTAATCAAAAGTACAAAGCCCATACAAAACATACCTTGGACCGTAATGCCCAGTATAATACGGCAAGTACAAGCCTCCAATAAAGCAGACCACCCAACTACAAAGATTTTCTGAATACTCGACCATGAGACCCACGGTACTCTTTGTACATAATGTACAGTTGTTAATATAGTATATACCTTGTAACATTGTAATCAACGTATTGTAGAGTACACATTCAGACCATCAGAGAACTGAAAGAGAGACAATAAGGTGCATAGCGTACGTGTCGGATGGAAATGATGTCTAGGATTGTATATTTGACAATGCAACGATTGTATAGGATGCTGCGACACTGCAATCAAATCAATTCATACCTGACTTTCAAGCAAATAGTGAGTGCAATGCTTGTCGTATGTATTTGGACTTATCCATTTCTATACAATTTCCTTCCTATTGGGACTTACATGGGTCTCTTCTATCTACCACTTCGTAACGAGGTCTTTAATCTCACCAAGCAGTCCTGGCCTCTTTCTACGTCTTACGACTGCAAAAGATGAAGCTTGCAATCGTACACTACTTTGACGGGTTATTGCCACCTCAAATTGGATGGGTAAACATTCAAAACCCGTGAAAAAGCTTTGGTGTTTGTAACCCGAGTAGATATAGCCGCATCTAGGAGAACAGCCTTTCTAGCGAGCATATCTGCCGATTGAACACCCTTCACAGCATCCAACTCCAACTGATAATTTTTTAGGAATTTGAATTGAGCCTTGGCATCCTGCCCACGAGGATAATACTCATGAAGAAATGGAGAAATACATTCGTCCTCCAAAAAACGCTCCATAATTTTTAGCCTAGAAAATGCTTTTTGACAACCTTGCATCTTCATTGTGAAAAAATCCACAATTTCGGACAAAACCTCCGCAAGCTGTCGTAAAGACATCTCCCTTCCGACCTCTAATTCATCCTACACAGCAAGTAACTTTGCTGCTTCTTCTCTCTCCCTCAACAACTGTCTACATTTACGTTGCCTCTCGGCTTCCCCGTCTCTTAGACCCTCCCTCACCGCATTGTGATCCTCCGCCTTTCCACTAGGTCCCTTCCTCTTGAATCGAGCACATCGCTCTCCAAGTCTTCTATTTGCCATTGTAAAACTTCACAAGAAAACTATAAACTCAAAAAGCATCGAAGCATTCAGCCAACTACTTGAAGCGCTGGAGTTCACGGATCCGTTGCTCGAGTTCACGTGTCCTTTGTCAGAGTAACGGAAAACCCGCTGGAATACAAAGCGTACCAAATGTCATACAGTTTGTACTATGCGTAAATGTTTGTATATCGGGCCAAGGGGGCGACTGTAGCGTGCGATCACCCGTTCAAGGAGCTCATCTTAGGGGTCCCAAATCAGTTTGAGTTGACAGTGAGAGGTAGGCCCGTAGCTTGGACGGAGGACGTTTGGGCGGAAGTGTATGAGTTCAAGAAGTCCGAACACGGATAATTAGCCTCCCGAATGGAAAAGTACTCAAACGGAAAGTTCCGAAATCCAGTCAATGCAAAGGATGGATACGCCATTAGTGAGTGTAAGAATGATAGGCATAAAGGGGTGATGGAATGTATGATTCCGCTTTTGTATCCAAAAATGCCTACCCGGGTTACAGTTACGGTGGGTAACACCATCTTCGAAGCTTTGGAAGATAGGGCAGTGCATTGGAATAAGGTTATCGTGGGTGTAGTTATGAAATTGGTGGACCATGTGTCAAAGGACAAGTATAGTCCGCTCAGCTTGTACTTGTTCCACCTCTATCACCAAAACGAGGTTTTGAATAGCCATGAGGTGATAGCGTACAAAACCGGAATCCAATTCCTAAAGTATGGCCTTACAAATGAAGCTGCGCGGGAGCAGCAGGAGTTGGAAGAGGAAGAAGAGCAGGAGGAACTGGTCGACAAACGTGACAAGCGGAGGAAGTCAACCAATCCGGCTGCAAGAGGAAAGCTTCCGGAATCGGAAACTAGAGAACCCAGCCAGCCTCCGACGAAGGAAGAACCCACGGATTTCTTTGTTGCTGGAATCGAGTAGGTACGGCAGGCTAAGCAGTTCCACAACAACTTATCGGATTTTGTATTCCAAATCAGTGACAAGTTGAAGGTAGAAGCGTGGAGCTGAAGAATATTTTGGAGGAAATCTGGCGACGACCAAGTCCGGATGTGCTGTACAAGAAGGATGAGCAGATCTGGAACTTGGAAAAGGAGCGGGATGACTTTCAAGCCCGTGCACTGTTTGCTGAAGGAAATGCAGCAGTATCAAGACAGAAGGAGACGGAATCTATCCAACTCGTCCGGAACTTGACGATGTTGGTTTCAGAGCCAACAAATCAGGTGGTCAGAGTCAAACTCTTCAACGACTGAATGATCAGTGAAGGACATCTATCCGAATCAAAAGTAGTGACAATTATGGTCGACTTTCAATCCCAAATGGAGGCGGTGTTGAAGGAAATGGGTAAGCTTCTGGGACACCTTGATCCGGATAAGGCAATGAATTTCACGTCGATCCTGGAAGTTCCTGGATCCAAGTTCCTGAATACTCTGACCAAGCAAGGTCTGGGGTCCATTTTGCAAACACCTGTAGTTCCGTCCTTGAGTCAAGTGCAGCTACAACAGACGAGTTTGAAGGAGGTAGGCGAACTTAGGAGGGAGACAAGTGTGAAGACGGGTCTGGGGCCACTACAAACTTCTGTCCCGCCAATGGTTCCGTCAACTCGAATTACTGGGACAGCATCATTGATGCTACCTGGACGGGAAGTCCGCAGTGATCTGGTTGAGCGGATGACGGCCTTACCAAATCCGGCTCGGACCCATTCGGAAAAGTTCACTTGCATGCAGCAGCCTTTGCCTAAACGGGACAATGTGATGATAGACCTTGGAGAGCCATCGCCGGATAAGGAGTCTAAAGTTGAGATGATCAAGAAATCCGACAAGGGGGATTTCGATTCCAAAACCGAGATGGAATCGGATGAGGAGGCCTTGCCCCCACCAATCAAGCGCCCGATGCAAACCCGGGCAGCAGGCAAATTGATTTCGGTGAAGTCCACAAGCAAGCCACTTGCAGGTCTAGATAGCTATTGTCGTATGCGTAATCTAGGCGTAAGTATCTTTAACACAAAAACGTGGTAAGATGACACAAGTTATCATCCCAGGAGATTTTGGATGTTATCTCAATCTTATTTTTCCTGAACCTTTAAGTTTCCGGATTTTGAACAACCCAAGAGTGGTCCGTCCAACTTACAAACTCTCTTCCAGAACTACTTTCTTTCTGGATTCAATCCTGGATTCGGCTCTGTTTGGTCTTCTGGTTCCGACTCTCTAACAAATTGGTTTTTGGTACCTCTGTTTTACCCTCAGAGGGTCCTCACTTGCTCTTTTCGAGGGGTAGGGAACTTCACCACTCTGAACTTGACACAAACTCTATTAACACAAACAAAACACAACCCAAGAATATAACTAGTTGAGTAAGCAGGGTGGCATCCTCACAACCTCCCGGATGGCCTATCCAGAAAGCTAGTCACACAAGGCAGCGTTAGGTCCTCCTTACTACAACGACGGATACCGGACTTCCGGAACTAAGGATTAACGTCCTAACTCTCGACTGCTCCTGAGTGGCAGACCTTCCGGTGGTTGGAAATATTCCTCTGGTGGCTGCTGACTTCCGCTCAAAACGACTATTGGATTCCAGACTAGCTTCCTGGTTTCTTTCGGACCTCCACTAGATCACCGTTCCAGCAAATTAAAGGCACCACGCATATTACCTCACTTGCGAATCTCAAACTACTCCATAAAATACACTTAGCCTTAATCCGGCAACCCAAGTATCCGGACTCTTCCCTTACACACTCTCACTTACACATCTACACAAGTGACTATAGACGCGATACGCAAGAGAATAATCCACCATGTGCTTTCCAGAATGCTTCATTTACTAAGGATGGGTAATCAACTAGGTTCTTAGCTTTTATCCACTTTTTTAATATAAGGGGGTGTTGTAAGCGTGGTCCATTGTGCCTTCCAAGCAATGGATCTTTTGCTAATGTTTCCTAAGTGTCCTAGATGGGCAAAAAAAATGTCTAGAGATGCATGTGATGACTTCCAAGCTAACTGCCAATGATCAGAGGTGATGGTGATTTAACGGTGAAATTCTACCGTACTAACTATCTATCCTATGTCGAGTGTAGACTGGATAGTTGGCGCCATATCTAACAACCTTAACTAACTGAACTGGACCCCCTAGGTTCCTTCCATGAACCCCCAAGGTTAATTCTGAGTTTTAACTTCTACTCTATGTTTTTTACTTCCCAAGGTTAATTTGAACTTTTGACTTCTACCACTACGGTTTAACCTCTAAATTCTACTCTACGGTTTTACTTCTACATTAACTCTAGAGTTTACCCCTTGGATTCCACTTTATGTTTTCACTATTTCACTCTTGGTTTTTTCTTCTAAACTAACTCTAAAATTTACCCTCGGAATTTAACTCTATGTTTTGATTCTTAACTCTAACTTTTTACTTCCAAAACTAATCATAGTTTTTAACCTCTAGGTTTGATCCTACGTTTTTACTTTTTACTTTAGATTTTCTACTTCTAAGAACCAACTCTAAAATTTAACTTCTACTTCTAACTTTGATTTTTACTATCTAATATTTACTCCAAGTTTTAACTTCTAAGTTTTATCCCAAATTTTAACCTCTAATCTTCACTCTGACTTTGAATTTCTAACTTCAAAATTTTAATTCCTAAGTTTAATCCTAGCTTTTAACTTCTAAATTTATTTCTATCTTTTAATTTCTACCTCAAAGCTTAACTCCTATTTCTAACTCTAAAATATTCTTTCTAAATTGACTTGAAATTCTACTTTCTAAGTTTATCCTAAATCTTTACTTTTAATTTCTCCTTTTTATTCGGGTTTTTGACTCCTAAATTAACCCTAACCTTTTTACTTTTCAATTTCACTTTAATTTTCACCTTCTAGATCTAATTCTAAACTCTACTTCCCAATTTATGAATTGCTAAATCTAAACTTCTACCTTCTGCTAATCGGATTTTTGCTAATCAAGGACTAAGGTCCAATCAAGAAAAGATCGAGAAGTAATTTGGGAAAAAACACCGAGGGTTAGGTTAATTACTTACCTCATCGCTGCCGGTGTTGGAAATAACTTCATCCACGTCCGCATGCACACCCTCATGCTTCATGGTAATCTTTTGTTTTGTTTGAATTTTTTTCAAGCTCACCGCTTAATTTTTAGGAAATATTACACTTGATGGTCTAACCTCCTTCTTTCCCCTCCTCTTTCCTTTTCTTTCTCCTTCTCTCCTTCTACACTAGTACTATTCCACCTACGCTTTTATGGAGCCTTACACTATGGTCTCAAACTTCAAGGAAGTTTTAATGTGCCTTCTATTATCTTACACACTCCTACTTTTTGTCATACTAATCTTTTGCCTAACGGTCACCAAGCATTTCCAAGATTTCCCTCCTAGGCTTATCTAATCCTATGCCTAGGGCACTATTGATTGTCTTTCTCCCTTCCTCCTCTAATTTTCCTCCATTATGTGTAGAGTGATTTTTTATTAGTGAGAGTTGGAATCCTCTTGTGTGCAAGTGTGGTGGCGCTATTTTTCTTCTCTCCCTCCTCCCTTTTTTTTTTAGACCCTAACCTCAACCACAACTAGCGATAGGTTAATCCAACATCTTTTTTTTGTTAGGTTTTGTTTGGAGAGAATCAACCCCCCTCCAAAAAAAAGAGTCCAAAAAAAAGGGGAGCCGAAGGCTGGCTGCCTGCTGCTTGTTGCTGCTGCTGCTTTGAACCAAGCCCGGCCTTCCAGCTGGCTGGCTACTTGGCTGATTGGTTGGGAGGTCGGGTTCTAAATTTTAATGAAATTAATTAATCTTTTTTTTTAATTTTCCGTATATTGGTTCTGATCTGGTCTAGTGCTTGATCAGTCTGGTTCTTGATCTAGTCTGGTTCTGATCTGGCTGTTGGTTCTGATTTGGTTGTTGGTTCTGGACTTGGGCTAACTAAGGGGAAAACTGGATTTTGGAGCTAACTAGGGGAAAACTAGATTTTGGGCTAACTAAGGGAAAACTAGATTTTGGGCTAACTAAGGGAAAAACTGGATTTTTTGCTAGACTAAGGAGAACTTGGATCTTTGCTAGACTAAGGAAACTTGATTTTGGCTAGACTAAGGAAAGACTGGAAAACTTGGGTAATTTGGAACTTGACAACACTAAATATCTTGGAAGCTAAACTCTGGACATTTCCAAAAAGGTCTTGGAAACTAAACTTTGAAACTAAGGCCTAGGGAGGTTCAAAGCTTTGCCATAAAGTTGGATTTAACACCAACTTTAGGACTTTGTGGCACTTCGTGAGTTCAAAGCTTCGCCGTCCGGACCATTTTAATACACATTGTAGGACTGTTCTTAGTCACAAGTTCAAAGCTTCGCCGTCCCGGAGGGGGGTCCACACAACGAGGGAGACTTTAGAAGAAGGTAGGAAAACACACTCTAAGGAAAACATATAACAAAGTCAAAGCTTCGCTGTCCCGAAGGGGGGTCCACTTAACGAGAGAGAAGTTAGAAGAAGATGGGGCAAAAATACTTAAGAAATACACAACAAATTAGGACACATGGTAACACAACAAACTCACACTCTAAAGGCCCCCTATAGCAGCATCGCCAAGGTACGGTGGGAGGTTGTTCTAGGATTAGTGCATGATTCAAAAAGACTCCTAGAACCACTCAAGTTAGCTCACGAGGGCACAAGAAGGACACGAAGTATAGAATAACCACTCACCTCACAATAAGAGCACAAAGAATACACAAGGCAAGATAGAAGGACCCCCAAGGACCTTCAAAGCTTGAAATGCAACAACAATGGAGCCAAAAGTGCTCCGAAAACACCATGGAGGTTTTTGGCTTCAAACGCCAAAATATCCAAAATCACTTAGACCCACGAACCCAAAACAAGTATGGGGATGATTTTAGAGAGGGAAATGGAGCCCTTATATAGGTTTCCAAGGGCCATTCCCCCCTCTAATTTCCTAATGGTTACCTTATCAACTTGGATTTTCATCCTCATCCTCAAAGATTTTCATCCTAATCCCTAAAAAACAACTTCTACCACCTATGCTGAACCAACATCCTAACTTTTGGAGATCAACTCCAATTGCCAAATCGATTGCGCCGTTAGCTCCAGATCGCCGTGTTTAGTCCTACACTCCCCAACCCCCCCATACCAAGACCAAAAACCCATCGTCGGTTAATTTAGTTTAAAAACCAAGTCGTGGTAAAATCCTAAATCTTGGGGGTCTCCTATTTTGAGAAAAGTAACTAGCCTAGGGTCTCCGGTAGGTGCGAGAGAGTCGGAAAGGACTCTTGGTTGATTTTGTTTCGCCATCGTATGGTCCCGGAATGCCGGTCAACGTCGCGGGGATCCCACCACGTGGTTAATTTCCAAGGAATCTCGCCGGTTCGGGTACTTGTCGCTATCGGAATGTTGTGAAACTCCCGGAGCGCATTATTAACATAAAACAAGCTATGCTAATTTTTAGTGAGATTTTACTGTAACTTGGGTAATTTCCACAAAATTCCCGTTTGACGTTAGAACAGTTGACCACTCAAAAAAGGTTCTTTTGCAAGTCGGAAGATGCCGGGAATTTTCATGAGACCTCTCAGAGAGTCGCCTGAAAGACGTGTAGGTGCATTTTCGTACCTAGCACGATTGGTCAGTGGAGATTAGAACTGGCCATCTCCTTGAACTAGCAACGGTGCAAGAATCTTCTGCAGGTGAAGGAATCTTGGCGAGTCAACTTTGTCGTTGAACTCCTAGCATGGGATTTACCCTAGAACATCATCCTTGGCCTGTAGATCCCTCCACGGGCCCTGCCTTGCATTAGTGGCTCCTACATGCTTACAATCGAGATTTGGGGATTCGTCGATCTAATGGGGAATTCGTTGATCTAACTCTAGGACCCAACCTAGTGGCCTTGCTGTGGATCCTTTGGACCAACTTAGCTATGAATTGCCACATTTATGGTGGGATTTAGCCCTTCTGGGGCTATGTGACTCAAATCCTCTAAATCTAGCCATCTCGTTATTTTTACTCTATTTTTAGACGAGGTTTGGGGGGATTCTAAGTATAAATACAAATCTAGACCAAATACTATAATGACTATGACACAACCCTATTCTGGTTCTACACTCTTTTTATGGCTTTTTGTATACTTTTATCAACTTAAAATTGCAAATTTCCAAAAAAAAGAAATCTACAAGTCCCAAGTGACAAATTGGGAGTTCACAGCATACCAGTCCAAGGAGCACTCATATGTACAAGCATTCCCTTCACTATCGGCATTCAGACACCGTGGCAACGCAAAATGATGATGCAGTTCGGACACGAGGGAGCAATTTCAATTGAAGCAACATTTGGCACAAATGAGAAAAAGGTGGCTGCTGCAATGCTTTGTTCTATTGTTTGCATTGCCAGATCTGATATGGACAATGCTCTTATCTAACTATAGCTCTAAGATGTGTAGTCTTTTTTGAGTTCTTACTTACTATACCATTTCCTGTATGCACTTCCCTTTGTACACGGTAATGGTGTTTGATAAATGGCACAATGGCATTTCTGTGACCTACATTTTGACATCTTGCTCTACTCAAGAGGACCTCACTCCTTGGATGAGGGCGCTAGTGTGAGCTCCCAATTTGTCACTTAGGACTCGTAGAATTATTTTTTTGGAAATTTGCAATTTAAAGTTGATAAAAGTATAGAAAAACCCATAAAAAGAGTGTAGAACCGAAATAGGGTTGTGTCATACCCATTATAGTATTTGGTCTAGATTTGTATTTTTTACTTAGAATCCCCCAAACCTTGCCTAAAAATAATATAGAAATAACGAAAAGGTTAGATTTGGAGGATTCGAGTCACACAGCCCCAAAAGGGCTAAATTCCACCATGAATGTGGCGATTCATGGCTAGGTCGGTCCGAGGGATCCACAGCGAGGCCACTAGGTCGGATCCTAGAGTTAGATTTAGAATTCCCCATTAGATCGACGAATTCCCAAAATCCCGATTGTTAGAATGCAGGAGCCACTCACGCAAGACCGGGCCCGTGGAGGAATCTATAGCCCAAGGATGGTGTTGTAGGGTGAATCCCATGCTAGGAGTCCAACGGCGAAATCGGTTTACCAAGATTCCTCCACCTGCAGAAGATTCCCGCACCGTCGCTAATTCGAGGAGATGGCCAGTTTTGAATCTCCATTGACCAATCGTGCCAGGTACGGAAACACACCTGCACGTCTTTCATGCAACTCCCTGAGAGGTCACGTGAAAAATCCCGGCATCTTTCGACTTGCAGAAGAACCTTTTCCGGGTGGTCAACCCTCCTAACCTCCAATAGGAATTTCATGGAAATTATCCAGATTATAATAAAATCTCACTAAAAATTAGACTAAGTTGTTTTATGTTAATAATGCGCTCCGTGAAGTTTCACGACATTCCGATAGCGACAAGTACCCGAACCGGCGAGATTCCTCGGGAATTAACCACGTGGCGGGGTCCCTGCCACGTTGACCGGCATCCCGGGCCCATACGATGGCGAAACGAAGTCAACCAAAAGTCCTTCCCAACTCTCTCGCACCTACCGGAGACCCTAGGCTATTCACATTTCTCAAAATAGGAGACCCCCAAGATCTAGGATTTTACCACGATTTGGTTTTTAAACTAAATTAGCCTACGATGGGTTTTTGGCCTCGGTACGGGGTGTAGAACAGTCTTCAACTAAACACGGCGATCTGGATCCAACGGCGCAATCCGTTTGGCGATTGGAGCTAATCTCCAAAAGTTAGGATGTTGGTCCAACATAGATGGTAGAAGTAGAAATTTAGGATGTAGGATGAAAATCTTTGAGGATGAGGGTGAAAATCCCTGTTGATAAGGTTACCTTAGAGCTTTAGAGAGAGGGGTGAGCCCTTGGGAAACCTATATAAGGGCCCCATTTCTCTCTCTAAAACACCCCCTCACTTTTGTTTGGTCCGTGGGTTCAATTTGCTTTGGATATTTTGGCGTTTGAAGCCAAAAACCTCTACGGTGTTTTTGGAGCACTTTTTGCTCCATTGTTGCTAGATTTCAAGCTTTGAAGGTCCTTAGGGGGTCCTTCTATCTTGCCTTGTGTACTTCTCATATGTTGTTGTACCTTTGTTACGAGTTAAAAGTCCTCGTTTCTCTCTTGTAGTTCCTTTGTGATCTAACTTGTGAGTTTAGGAGTCTTTTGGTGTCTTGTCCTAATCCTAAAGTCACCCCCCACCGTACCTTGGTGATGCCGCTTTGGGGGGCCTTTAGCTTGTGAAGTTGTGTGTCTTTACGTGTCCTAACCGTGTTGTTTTTCCTCACTTGTGTATTCTCATCCTCTTCTAATCTTCCCCTTGTTGTATGGACCCCCCCTCGGGACGGCGAAGCTTTGGCTTTGTCCCTTGTGTTTCTCAAGTCTGTTTTTTCTACCTTCTTCTAATATTCCCCTTGTTGCGTGGACCCCCCCTCGGGACAGCAAAGCTTTGGCTTTGTCACGTGTGTTCCTTAAGTTTGTCTTTTCTACCTTCTTCTAGTATTCCCCTTGTTGTGTGAAACCCCCCACGGCGGCGAAGCTTTGAACTAGTGACCACGTCAAGTCCTATAGTGTGTGTTAAAATAGTCTTAGATGGCGGAGCTTTGAACCCGTGGAGTGTTACAAGTCCTAAAGTTGGTGTTAAAACCAATTTTACGGCGGAGCCTTGAACCTCCATAGCCTTAGATTCCAAAGTCTAGTTTCCAAGACCTTCTTGGAAAAATCCAGAGTTTAGCTTCCAAGATTGGTCACGAGTTTCTAGGAAGAGAGTGACCATCCCGTAACACTTAGCTTAGATGACCGTTCTAAAAATTTGGGACCTAACTCCCCGGACGGCGAAGCTTCGATCCTGGCCCTAACCCCCGACTAAAAATCCAATTTAAGTTTGTGTTAGTGGGTTCCCCTAAGGGAACCCGGTTGTGTGGATTTTTTGGGAAGGGCAGCTAGTACCCCGGACCAGCATACAGCCAACATACCGGGCTAGCATACCGGCCAGTATACAGCCAGCATACAGCCAGCCATACCGGACCGCCATACTAGAACAGCTGACAGCTAGCCATACAGCCAGCATACATCGGGCAGTCAGCTTGACTGAGCTGAACATCAGCATCGGGCTAGTCTGTTTGACTGAATTGAACATCAGCCATCGGGCTAGTCAGCTTGGCTAACTGAACTAAATTTCTGGATTTCCAGAACTAAACGGGACGATGCCCTGCGGGGCCCCAACCACCCTTTTTTTTTTAATTTTTTTTATCTTTTAAAATCTGAAATTTTGGAATTCAGTTGGGGAGAGGAAAAAACTCAACTTGGAACTTCAAAAACACAAGAGAAAGGGGGGGAGAAATAGAAGTTGCCACTCCACGTGCCACCTGCACAAAAACATCCGATCCTACCTGCATCACCACTCACACCTACACACAATGGAAGGAAATTAGGGAGAAGGATGTGTTATAGGAGTGGAAAGGAGAGAGACGATGAATAGTGCCTAGCTAGGAGATTAGGTAGGAAATCTAGAAGAACTCCTTGCAACCGTTGGGAGGAGGATTAGGATGACACAAAGCAAAGTTGCGTAAGAGGGTAGGAGGCTCATTAAAACTTCACGAAGTTTGAGACTAGAAGCGTAAGACCACCATCACCACGGTTGGTGGAATAGTTCAAGAGTAGAAGGAAGAGGAGGAGAGAAAGAAAAGGAGAAGGAAATGGGGGGAAAGGGTTAGAACATCATACGTGTAACGTTTTCTTTTCTACAAATTAAGCCGTGGGCCTTGAAAAAAATAAAATAAATAAAAACCGTAACACAAAAATAAAAGAAGACAATCGAGAGTGGCCACCATGGAGCACGAGGACGCGCATGTGGACGGGGATGACGTCATTTCCGACACTAGCAGTAACGAGGTGGGTCATTAAACTAATCCTAGTCGTTTCTCCCTAATTAGCATTTGTTTTCCTAATCAGCCCTTAGAGCGTGATTAGCATCCGAGATTAGCGTGAATTAGAAGTTTAGATTCAAAAGTTGATAGATTAGGGATAGAGGGTTCCAAAAACATCTTATAATTAAGATTCGACCGTAAACTGACCGCGTTAGGCTAAGTTAAGCGGTAGGGGGTAGAACGGAGGAATTTTAATTAAATTTGATCCACAAGGAACAATGGACGGAAATTAGGATTAGATTAGAAGGAGAATTTAGGATAAAAATTAAAGATCAATTAACGGTTAAAAACCTAGAGTTAAATTAAGATTTTAATTAGGGAAGTTAAAATTCAAAAGTCGAAATTTGGAGTTAACTTTGGGAAGTAAAAAGTAGAGTAGGAAATAGAAGTCAAAAGTAGAATCCACTTAGGAAGTAGATCGTTGAGTTAAAAATAGAGTTAAAATTAGAAGTCAAAACCCTAGAGTTAAAAGTTGGAATTAAATTTAGGAGGATAACATTTAGAGTTAATCTAGGATTAAAACGAAAGGTTTAATTTTGGAAGTAGAAGTCAAAAGTCAAAAGTCAAAAGTTTAGATTAAATTTAAAGGTTAAATTTTAGTCAATTGGGGAATAAAAAGTTAGAGTGAAAAGCTAAAAGTAGAAGTTAAAAGTTAGAGGTAGAAGTTAAATTTTAGAGTTAGTTGGAAGTAGAAAAATCTAGATTCAAAGTGAAAACGTAGAGTCAAATCTAGAGGTTAAAATTGGGGATTAATTTTAGAAGTAAAAATTTAGAGTTAAAAGTCAAAAACCTAGAGTTAAATTAGGAGTAAAAATCTACAATAAAAAGTGAAAAGTTAGAGTTAACTTTAGAGGGTAAATCTTAGAGTAGTTTAGAAGTAAGAACATAGAATTAAAAGTGAAACTTAGAATTACCCTAGAAGGTTAAAACTTGGAAGTTAGGAGTTGAAGATTATTTAGAAGTAAAAACCTAGAGTCAAAAGTCAAAACAAAGAATTGAAGTCAATAGTTAATATCTAGAACCAAGTTGAAGAAGTAAAATCTAGAGTAATATTCAGAAATTGGAACTTTAGGGGTAGCTTTTAAAAGTAGAACTTCTAGGTGGAGTCTTAGAAACCCAAGATAGTCTTAAGGGTTCATGGAAGGAACATAGGGGTTCCCTTTTTTACGTAGTTAGGAACGTTAGAAATGACGCCAACTACCCAGTCTACCCTCGACATAGGATAGATAGTTAGGGAATCAAGATTTCACCATCACTCTGAACATTGCAGTTAACTTGTGAGTTACTACATGCATTACTAATTATTCGCTGCCATCCACGACCCTTAGGAAATGTTAGCAAAAAAGATCCATTGCTTGGAAGGCACAGTGGACCGCGCTCACAACACCCCCATATATTAAAAAAGTGGATAAAGGCATAGAACCTGGTTGGTGTTCGCTCTATTACCAAGGGTGGGTAATCTAGCGCCCACAGCTGGACAACAAACTAAAAAAGAAGAAGCCAAATTAGAAACCGAATGCTTTCATTGTTGACTATGCAGAAGGGAAAATCAACAACTTGCAATACCTCTTTTGAACTCTAATTTTGGAGACACTTGCTTGTAATAGTGCTCTGCATAATAGTATACAATTGTGGAACACTCATTTTGGTTTAGGGCGGTTTAGGATATTGCTAATTCAAAGTTATCCCTGCGTGAGAAGAGGTACTGTTATTATACATCTCAAATTACTTCTTGTCCACAATACTAACTTAGAGCTGATAGACTTTTGTAAGGTTGTGTGACCTTTCATTGCCATATTTATGTGTTTGTAGTATGTCCACAAGGCTTGGCAAAAGTAGGCCTGTATTATGGTTCAAGACACTATTTTGTGAGTTGACATCATGAAGGGACTTGGGGCCATCATACACGATTGCATAGGGCCAGTTGGGCATGACGCAACTGCCTGGACCATTTAGAAGCTCTAGTAGCTGGAGAATTTGTACCCTGCTGCCAATATGCTGCCAATGAATTTTGGGATTATATTTGGCAATAGTGGTTGCCAAAGGTGCACATGTGGGTAGTTGGTTACAGGAATCTGCCATATGCTAGCCAAGACACAAACACTGCACTTGAAAGTTGTCACAACTACATGAAATCAGTTCTGAAGGCGAAGAAGAATAGACTCACGAATTGTCGCATTGACTGGTGCATCCACGTCCTCACTGGGGACGTCCTCAAACACTACTGGTATTAGAAAGTGCAAAAGAGATTTGGATTTGTTGACAATAAAAAAGAACGAGGCATTGTCGTGACAGCATTCATCCAAGCGAGGGACATTCTTGACTGCGACATAACATTGCCAGAGTTCAAAGGTGGGTCAGCCTATGTGTCGTCCACGACTTATAGACATATTTGGTACGTTGTCTATAATTTGACTAAGGTATGGGCCACCAGCAATTGCGTGCATTCTCAAAAAAGAAACACGTGCAAGCACAAAGTGAAGATATTGAGGCTCTTCCACTCGCAATTGGCCAAAGGGATAGTTGCAAGGTACTGTAGAACATTGAAGGGTACGGCTGCAGTAGGAATGTATCATTCACTATTTCCGACAAGATCTAGAGTAGGTGCATATATGTCATTTCCACATTCCTTGTGGCGGAATTTGCTGTTGGAGTCCCCTATAGTGTCATAGCCTACGCATCAGCCTATTGACCTCCACACCATTTTATACATTCAAACCAAAGAACTATTGGATTTTGTGAACGGGAACACTGCACTCATTAAGCACCTTTATGCAAATCTCAATTGATTGTTTGGAAAAATGAAGGTATTGGTAGCAAAAATAGAGGCCGAGAACATCCATCCAACGAGAACACCGCTAGTGTTTCATATAGCGCAGGATGGTTTGGATATGTACTTGGACCACCTAAAAGATATGCTCAAGCAGAGTATAAGACTACTAGCATCAAAGAGGTTAAAAATGGGTGCAGACTTGTGTGGGCGCTAGATTACCCACCCTTGGTAATAAAGCAAATACGACCAGGTTTTTAGCTTTTATCCACTTTTTAATTTAAGGGGGTGTTGTAAGCGTGGTCCACTGTGCCTTCCAAGCAATGGATCTTTTTGCTAACATTTCCTAAGTGTCATGGATGGGCAAAAGAAATGCCTAGAGATGCATGTGGTGACTTCCAAGCTAACCATCGATGATCTGGGTTACCGTAATCTAACGGTGAACACCTACCATACTAACTATCTATCCCATGTCTAGTATAGATTGGGTAGTTGGTGCCATTTCTAACAATCCTAACTAACCAAAATGGGACCCCCTAGGTTCCTTCCATGAACCCCCAAGGTTAATTCTGAGTTTTAACTTCTATTCTAAGTTTTAACTTCTAAATGTAACTCTAGGTTTTTACTCCTTTGAATTAACTCTAAATTTTGACCTCCAAGTTCAAGTCTATGTTTTATCTTTTAACTCTAGGTTTTTTCTTCTAAACTATTCTAAAATTTACCCTCTAAAGTTAATTCTATGCTTTGACTTTGAACTCTAGGTTCTTACTTCTAAAGTTAATCCCACTTTTTAACTTCTAGGTTTGACTCTACGTTTTCATTTCTGACTCTAGATTTTTTATTTCTAAAGAAAACTAACTCAAAAATTTAACTCCTACCTCAAATTTTTCACTCCCACTTTAGCTTTGGGTTCTACTATCTAGTTTTCATCCCAAGTTTTAACTTTATAAGTTCAACCCTAGATTTTGACTTCTAAATTAAATTCTAACTTTTAATTTCTAACTTCAATGGTTGACTCCTATTTCTAACTCTAAAATATTCTTCCTAAAATTGACCTTAAATTCTACTTCCTAAGTTTATCCTAAATCTCTACTTTTAACTTCTACTTTATACTCAGATATTTGACTCCCCAATTAACTCTAAACTCTTACTTTTAAACTCCCCCATGATTTGACTTGAGAAATTACCCTAGGTTAAACTTCCAAATTAACTCTAACTTTTTACGTCCCAAAATTAACTCTTAATTTTTACTTAGGATTTAATTTTTTTCAATTAAAACTTTAATTTGACTCTAGTTTTCAACCGCTAATAAATCCCTAATTTTAATCCTAAATTCTCCTTTTGGATGAAGTTTTAATCACATTCTTCCATTCTACCTCTTACCACTTAACTTATCCTAGCACGGTCGATTTAAAGAAAAATCCTACGTGTAATATGTTTTTGGAAGCCTCTACTTCTAAATCATAAACTTTTTGAATCTAAACTTCTACTTTGCACTAATCTCGGCTTGCTAATCGTGATTTAAGGGCTGATTAAGGAAATCAATGCTAATTAGGGAGAAAAACACCCAAATTAACCCTTTAGGGCCTAAGGAGCCCCAAGCAACTTCTTGAATTTTTTTGGAATCAAATTTGCACATTAAAATTTTATAATTTAATTTAAATTATTATTTTTCCACAAATAACCATGCATATCTTCTATCTAATTTGATTTTTAAATATTTTTTGGAAAAAAAATGAAATTTATAAGATTTTTTAGAGTTTCTATCTTTGAAAAATCATAGTAATTACAAAAAAGTTCACTTTACCATGAAATTTTTGTAGAAAATAGAGGAAATTATAATGAACAGTATTGTGAAGTTGGCATTCTCTCTTTAGTTAAATACAAATAAATTCAATAGAGAAACATGTTCTACAGTGCATTTTGAAACTTCATAAATACCAACTTCAAATTGCCATAGACAAATCATTATTGCTCCAAATTTGATGGCCAATGGCTCATTGGAAGCGGAATTCCCGTGCCCACACATCTCATTCACACCTCATAGGCAACTAAGGCTAGGAAAGTGTTCCAATTCTCAAAATTCAGTTTTAAAAGACCAAAATTGGCATGCTCGGCCCTAAAGGGTTAAATCAAAGACTCACTTCTCCACTGTCGGTGTCAGAGATGACCTCGTCCACATCCGCATGCGTATCCTCATGCTCCATGGTAATCTTTGGTTTTGTTTGATTTTTTCTAAGCTCACCGCTTAAATTTTAGAAAATATTACACTTGATGGTCTAACCCCCTTCCTTCCTTTTCCTTTTCCTTTCTTCTCCTTCTTCTACACTAAGACTATTCCACCAAATGTCTTGATGGGTGTCTTACAACTATAGATTCAAACTCCAAGGTTCCTTAATGGTGACCTTCTCCCCTCTTACACCTTTCTCCTTTGTGTCATTCAATCTCTCTTCTAACGGTCACAAGGAATTCTCGAGATTTCCTTCTCTATCCAATCTCTTCCATCCTATTGATCTTCTCCCTCCTATATCTCCTTTCCCATCTCTCCTTGATTCTCACTTGTGGTTTTGTGCATTTGAGTGGGGTGCAGGTTATGGAGAACTACTTTGCTACAAGGACCTACTTTGGACTAGTCTATCCCTTCCTCTTAGTCCCCATACTTCCTTTCTCAATAGATTAGCCTAGTTCCCAGGTTGGCTCCATATCTTCCCTTCTTTTGTTTTTTTAGTGCTTGCTTTTATTTTGTTTTGTTTGTTTTTTTCTCTTTGTTTTAGTTCTAACCTCCCAAGTTTTGGACCGATTTGAACTCCAACCTTGTCTGGACTTCCCGACTCTCCAACTTGCCTGGACTTCCCGACTCCCACCTGCTTAGACTCCCCGACTCCCCACCTGCTTGAACTCCCCGACTCTCCACCTACCTGGACTCCCGACTCTCCACCTACGTGGACTCCCGACTCCCTACTCTGCCTGGACTCCTAACTGGCGACTGCTCTGATACTCAAACAAACTCGCTGGGCGACTACTCTGATACCCGGACAGATCCGGGTGCGCAGACTGCTCTCGTACCCTGGACAGACCCCGGCTGGGCTGAATGTCTAGACTGGGGAATTTTGGGTCGAATGGACTAGACTGGGGCTAGGTGTGCAAACAAAATCTCCTCTCCTATTGGGGTTTCTATTTAAGGCTAATCTTTTTTGTCTGGCCTCATGGATATTCAGAAACTAAAGACAATACCCTCATGTGGATATTTGGAAACTAAGATAGGAATTTGTTTGATACTTTGTAAAAAATGCCAAAATTTTCTAGACCCTAGCTTCAAAGCTTTGCTGTCTCGGGTTAAACCATAAAAAATGCCAAACTTTTTCAAATCTAAGATCAAAGCTTTGCCGTCACAAGGTAAACCATAAAAAATACCAAACTTTTCTAAATCTCAGGTCAAAGCTTCGATGTCATGGGGTAAACCATAAAAAATACCAAAATTCTTCTAGATCTAAGGTCAAAGCTTCGCCGTCTCCACAGGAGAACCACGCAACAAGGAGAACTTTAGACAAAGGTTAGAACACAAGGGGTAAAGAGGTTTTCCACTAAACGCAATAACATCCCCGCTAGTTAGCACAAACTTGTACGCTAAAGGCCCCCCAAAGCGGCATCGCCAAGGTACGGTAGGGGGTTACTCTAGGGTTAGTATAAGACGCAAGAAAGACTCTTAAAGCACCACGTTGGTTCACAAATATGCACAAGATACTTCTTTAATTCACGACTTAGTACATTAAGTACACGAGGACAAGGTAGAAGGGCCCTCAAGGACCTTCAAAGCTTCAAATAGAACAACAACGGAGCCAAAAGTGCTCCAAAAACACCATAGAGGTTTTTGGCTTCAAACGCCAAAATATCCAAAATCACTTAGACCCACGAACCCAAAACAAGTATGGGGATGATTTTAGAGAGGGAAATGGAGCCCTTATATAGGTTTCCAAGGGCCCATTCCCCCCTCTAATTTCCTAATGGTAACCTTATCAACTTGGATTTTCATCCTCATCCTCAAAGATTTTCATCCTAATCCCTAAAAAACAACTTCTACCACCTATGCTGAACCAACATCCTAACTTTTGGAGATCAACTCCAATTGCCAAATCGATTGCGCCGTTAGCTCCAGATCGCCGTGTTTAGTCCCACACTCCCCAACCCCCCCATACCAAGACCAAAAACCCATCGTCGGTTAATTTAGTTTAAAAACCAAGTCGTGGTAAAATCCTAAATCTTGGGGGTCTCCTATTTTGAGAAAAGTAACTAGCCTAGGGTCTCCGGTAGGTGCGAGAGAGTCGGAAAGGACTCTTGGTTGATTTTGTTTCGCCATCGTATGGTCCCGGAATGCCGGTCAACGTCGCGGGGATCCCACCACGTGGTTAATTTCCAAGGAATCTCGCCGGTTCGGGTACTTGTCGCTATCGGAATGTTGTGAAACTCCCGGAGCGCATTATTAACATAAAACAAGCTATGCTAATTTTTAGTGAGATTTTACTGTAACTTGGGTAATTTCCACAAAATTCCCGTTTGACGTTAGAACAGTTGACCACTCAAAAAAGGTTCTTTTGCAAGTCGGAAGATGCCGGGAATTTTCATGAGACCTCTCAGAGAGTCGCCTGAAAGACGTGTAGGTGCGTTTTCGTACCTAGCACGATTGGTCAGTGGAGATTAGAACTGGCCATCTCCTTGAACTAGCAACGGTGCAAGAATCTTCTGCAGGTGAAGGAATCTTGGCGAGTCAACTTTGTCGTTGAACTCCTAGCATGGGATTTACCCTAGAACATCATCCTTGGCCTGTAGATCCCTCCACGGGCCCTGCCTTGCATTAGTGGCTCCTACATGCTTACAATCGAGATTTGGGGATTCGTCGATCTAATGGGGAATTCGTCGATCTAACTCTAGGACCCAACCTAATGGCCTTGCTGTGGATCCCTTGGACCAACTTAGCTATGAATTGCCACATTTATGGTGGGATTTAGCCCTTCTGGGGCTATGTGACTCAAATCCTCTAAATCTAGCCATCTCGTTATTTTTACTCTATTTTTAGACGAGGTTTGGGGGGATTCTAAGTATAAATACAAATCTAGACCAAATACTATAATGACTATGACACAACCCTATTCTGGTTCTACACTCTTTTTATGGCTTTTTGTATACTTTTATCAACTTAAAATTGCAAATTTCCAAAAAAAAGAAATCTACAAGTCCCAAGTGACAAATTGGGAGTTCACAACTTGCCAGCATGACTGCCACTTCAAGGCGTCAAAAGATGCTTGAGGCAACTCAATGTTTTGCTTGAGTAAGTTGTGTTTGCTGCTCTTGGCGATCTCCTGCAATAGATGACTTTGGCAACTTACGTGCTTTCTCGTGAACTGCGGCACATCATTTCTCATTTGCAATCAAAGAAAATCACACTTGGTGTCGTAGCACAGAGCAAGGAATTTCCCCGTTATACTCCCAAAAATCACTCTAGAGCATAATAAAGTGACTCTAAAGATCGAACCCACCAGATCCTGTGAAGTATCTAGCCTTATTTAGTATCTAAGCTCAGTCAGTATCCAAATTCTACTTTCTGGTCCTCGATTTAAAACCGGAAACACCATGACATAGAAAACTACGGTCAGACCTCTCTCTCTTTCCGGTTTGTCCAGCTATCCGGTCCTGTAAAACTACCACAATCCCAAGTTTCTCTAACTTCTGATCTTGGGCACTCCTCTAGACCGATCCGTTTTTGTCCACTCGCATACACTCTTACTCTTATCTAGTTTAGTTTTGCCTCTGTTTTACCATCAGAGGGTTTGCCGCTTGCTTTTGAGAGTGGCAGGCCCGCCACTCCTTCCGCCACTCCTTCCGTGACTTATAGTGGTTGAAGACCCACTATCCTATTCTCATGTCTCCTACACTAATCCGGATCCGATTTGGTCCTTCACAACAATCTAGATAACTCGCCGGATCACAGGTCACACAAAAAAAACCCGTACGACCCTCTCATACTACAACGACCTTGACACCAAGTTCCCTCCGTGCAAAGTTAGGCGGTTACAAGTATATCCGTCTGTTCCATCATCAACTAAAGTTCCGTTTACCAACTAGGACAGCGAGATCTCACAGGAAATTGGACACTCAACCGGATTTTCCACCCAAGAATTCTAGCGCGACTAAGGAATCCCTCCCTATCCGCCTAGCCTATCAACGGTTTTCTCGCCCGGAATCCTAAACCTTAGAAGTGCTGAGGAACTGAAATCCACTCCCAATTCTTTTACTATCCACTCACTTGCACATAAGATCAAAAAAATAACACCAAGGGGAGAAATTACTCCCCAAAAACAACTTGCACCTTCCTAACTCCTCACCATACAACCCTGCCACACTAGGGAGAGACACACAATGAGAAGCAAATAGAAAATACAAGAAAAATTCAGGAGAAAAGACTCTTCACCTTCCCCGCAGGGACTGGCTTATATATACAAAATAAATTACAAAGGCAAAAAGGTCCCCAAAAAACCGCGCGGAACGTTTGCTCTGATCCTATCCTGTCAGACCGGATCAACATCCAGTCCGGTCTACCCTATCCTATACTTTACAAAAATAATTCCTACCTACTCTGCTACCTCCAGATCCAACGTAGGACTTCTGGGATCCGTTTCCAATTCGTTGAAGACTTCCTCCAAGTTCCGGTTCCGCTCCCCGGCTTCACGATTCGGGGTGTCGGACCCTGGTGATGAATCCAATAGAATTGTTAAGGTAGGTTTCCGTCCATTCTTCTTCGACTAGGGAGTCTGATCCTTACCTTCCCTCTGATCAGCCTCAACCGGAAATGACTCCGGTAGCGAGATATCCAAAAGATGGATTTTCTTGGAGTACATTGATCCGGTTAGCTTCTGGCTGCTTACCTCCATCCAGTTTGTTGCCTCTTATGCTCCCACCACTGCTGTTTCCACCTACTCGGTAAAGTCGGTTAGGATCCAAACCATTCGGGAACCAGATAGTTTCTTCTCCTTAAGTACTCCCTTGTCAAATTATTTTGCCTTGGCGATGACTGTTCTGGTCTCTCCGAAAGTGGCCTTCACCATCTCCACTACCTTCTGAGTCTCTTCCGCCATCTCTCGAGTGGCGGTCATGTCTTCCTTGAAGGCGAAAATCTCTGCCTTCAACATATTGACCTCTTCCTGAAGTTGGCGAATCTCTGCTTCTTGCTTCCTAGTTTCGGCCGGACTGGTGATGCAATCCGCCACCTTTGCCAGTAGCTCGCTATCTGCAAGCACATCCACCAACTTTATGATCTTGGAGAGGATTATTTTCTTGACCTCTCAATCCGCTCGCACGTTGCAGAGGATGGAGATCAACTAATTGAATGGATCATTGGGATCCATTTCCTTGGAGACCGTCTTCTCAACTTCTGGTCCCTTCTCCGGAGCAAACTTGTTGCCAGGAGGTGTTCCTCTTCCGTGAGGAGGCGTCATCTTTTGTCGCTTGGTCGATGGCTTCTGCAGCTGCTCCTCCTCCTCTTCCGTCTTTGGGTCGGATCCGGATCTGTCCTCTGTTTCCGACTCTTTGTACTTTAGGAGAACTTCCTAAGTCCTCCATACCTTCTCCTCTATGTTAGTGAGGAGTTGGTTGTGCTTGTAGAGATGGAAGAAATAGGGACACAGGGGAGTGGCCCTATTCTTTCCAACCCTGGTAACAAGCTGGGACACTAGATCGGAAAAGATCCGGGCCCAGTCCGCTTTCCGGTCCTCGCTCAGGGCTCCAAAAATAAGGTTGCTAAGGGCTATCGTCACCCTCGTCGGCTTCTCCGAACGGAGGATCGGAATCAAGAACTGGAGAAGGTTGTAGTGTCGGTCGTCTAAACAATCTAAGTCCACATATTCGTCCTTTGAGTTCACTGCTCCCCGAAACTTCCCTCGGATGAATTCATCCTTCCGGCTTGCCATCCCTTAACCTCCTAACTGGAAGTCGTAGACCGCTCTCCACATCTCTTCCATCCAAAGGGTCGGAAGCCCCCGGATGGTGTTGTCGAACTGATTCGATAATTTTCCTAGTAACTCTCTCACCATCCGTTTGTCCTTAAATCCCCAGGGTTTATCTATCAACCCTAGGCAATCCATCGTGGTGAGGTCCTCTATGAGCTGGGCCTTCTCTTGCTCCATGGAGGGGATGATTGGAATCACCTTCCGGAGCTTAACCACGGCTGCGGAGGAACTGGACGGCCTTGGTCTACTCTTGCGAAGTTGAGGCATGGACACAGACTGGACTCGCCGGATCCTTTCCGAAACTACCTCACCTTCTCCTAGCCGCATGTCCCGTTCCTCACTTTCTCTCTTCCGATCTCAACCGGAAAACCACAAACCCTGCAGGGACGGAAGTCTAACCTTGCAGCACACTTTAACACATTCACGCACTTTGCACACTCACTGAAAATCAAGGCGCTGAGGAGAAAACATAGTACCCGCGGAGGAGCATCTCAGCAAACAGAGTTTGAAAAGGGTTGCAACTGGAAAGGTCAGCCCTTATATAGTCTCAGGGCTCCAGATGGATCATCATGACCTATTCCGTTCTAGCCCTAATCCGCTCCAAACCTAATCCGCGTAAGATTCTATGTCCGTCCATTATTACTTTGGACTGGATTAAATCCGGGTGGTCCACTACTTCCGTTCCTCTGCTTATTTTTAGTTTATCATTACCCCTTAGTTGGATCCGGATCCCTATTAATGATTTTTGTTCCAATTTTGGAGTAACTAAGAAAAAACCAAAAATTCACACTGCGACACTTGGGTTTCTTTAAGTATTCTAATCTGTATGGCATAGTTCTGATTTCAGATACTTTTGTAGTATCAAAACACTGATGGAATTACTATGCTCTGTATGGTTTTGTATAATGGCAGTACGGGTATTTTGAAAATGGCAGTCCCACTTCTGTAGCAACGACTGATGCATAGTTTGAACAAGGCACGGTTCGTTATTCACGTCTGCTCACTAGTTCCAATTTTTTCATGAAATTCAAACCTCTCTTCAGTTCTCCCTTACACTCATTTTTGCTCATACACTGAAGACCTTATCATCCCTATGTCATTCATCAAATTCACATACTTCAAAGAAACTCTATTCCTGCTAGATATCACCGCCCTATTCTACTCTATAAAATTTTCCTTTATTTGAAAGGAATACGGAATACATGCTTCACATGAATTAAATTGGCCGTTAGGCCCACACTTCAGCAAAGCGGTGGTATGTGCTTCTAATAATAGTATTGAAGACATTGACAAATATTAGTAGGGCCTCCTCCACCCTACCCATTTCTCTGCTTGCGGTGGGAGAACCGTAGTCAAAGAACAACATTTACGTCCATGCAGAGTTTAAAACAAATTTACCATCCTTGCTCCATATGAATTTACATACATGTGGATTCCATAAAAATAAAGAAAATCAATTGTTTGTGTCAAATAGCCCATGTGCAAAACAAGGTTTCTGTTAGTGCTTCTTGAAGGTGCTAGCCAACTACTATACACACATGGTTAGCCAACACAAGTCTACAATTTCCTATACACTGTAACACTATCTTCAAAAAGACATTGTAGAAATTAACAACTGCCATGATACAAACGTAGCGTATGGATAGAGCACTAAGTAGACAAGATATCGAGGGCCTAATACAACAGAGAGTAGTGAAGTGACGAGAGAACGCCAAGTTTACGATCCCCTCTCTTGTGAAAGAACTAGTGTAGTTTACTATCTACAGCATTGTTGTGGGAGCACGAAATGTAAGGATAAGGCAAGTTAGCTAGTAATATAGAGAATGGAGTTAGAAATGGTAAAATTTTTAGCTTTTTGTAAGGCTTAAATACGAGTTTTACCAAAATTAAGATTCCTCTATTATAGGATAATTGTAAACAGATAAATAGGTTAAGAAAGGGAATTAGAATTTCCTGAATAGACCAGAAAACTAGAACCGGATACGGAACCGGGTATCGAATCAGAATTTGTTCAATATACCAGGGCCGAGTATGAACATGTCCTGGAGCATACCAGAGAGCCTCCAGGAAGCCGTTAGCGCAATCCTGCAATCCAGCGGCTCTATCAAAAGTTAGGGATGACCGTTAAACGGTCACAATCTTCCGAGATTGCGGCGGAAACGGGAAACCCTAAACGGTTGGGAACGACTGGATGGGGAAAACCTAGGGGTCGGCTCTCTCATTCCCATTTTTCATTTGGAAAGACTGAAGAATCCTTGGAGCGCTTAGAGTGATTGTGTTGGGAGTCAGGTTGTGAAGAGAGAAAGAGAACTCTGAGTTTCCGGACCCGGTAGAGAGGATTAGTACTGGCGCTTGGTCGGAAAGATCTATAGCTTAGCATTTTTGAGGGACTATGTGAGGTTTGTGCTTGAGAGAGAGTGGCAGAGCTTTGGAGTGCAATGGTGAAGGGTGAAGGTAGTGGAGCTGCCGCATTGAAGTTCAAGAACATCCTCCCGGTTATTCCGAAAGATGAGGGGCATCAAAAGCAGTTGGAGGAGGACTTAGGTCAAATGGGATGCGCGGGTTTCCTACGCGGACCTTGGAAGTTGAGAAACGAGGAGATGATCCGGGAGCTGACGAAGGATCAGTCGAATGAGTGGGACAAGACTTCTTGGGCACTTCCCAATAGTTAGACCATCGAAACCTGGAAACGGGTTTACGATTTTCCTCGTCCAGGAGAGGGTATGGCTTCCCGAACGCTTAAGTTTGCGGAGGGTAAGTTTTTTGACACTCCTCACCACAATGATGGGTACACAGTCGCGGACTGCAAGGATACCAGAGAGAGAAGGTTGCTAGAGTTTTTAGTCCCAATCCTGTATCTGGAGCGGCCAACCCGGATCATAGTAACTTGGGCAAATATAATATTTGGGGCATTGAGCGGAGAGAGGAAAGTGTTCTGGGCAGGGATTATGAGGGACAGAGTAGCAAAAATGGTCTCGTCTTTAGGGAATACTAAGGCAACCCCAATTGGACCATTTATCTTTCACCTATATGAGCATCTAGGAACCCTTAGAGGCCCTGAGAGGACTGCCTATAAGGCTGCCGCTACCCTCATGAAGTTGTATATCACTCTAACTGGAGAGGAAGAGAGGGAGAAAGATGAGGAGTCAGGGAGAGAATCATCAAAGAGGAAAGAAGAATCCTCAAAGAAAGTCCCAGCCTCAGAGAAGAAGAAAGGACCGAAGAGTAAGAGTCGGGAATCCCCGGAACCGAAAGTTCCATGGGATGACTCGCTGGGGAGGATAATTGAGGATCTGGGAAGGATTCGAGAGGAGATAGATGCCGAGAGGGGAGCAGTCAAGAACATGTGTGGGCTGCTTGGTGGGATCGAGGTGTCTAAACTCGCGGAGAAAGTAGAGGGTTCACTTCGGGATAGAGAGTCCCGGAAGTGGGAAATCCGGGTTAGGGATCTGACCAATCAAAATCAAGAACTAACCCGGAAACTAGAGGAGAGTAAAGGAGGAAGGAAACTTTTCCCAGAGGCTGAGGAGACTCTCCGGAAGGTCAAGGCTTTTGTACCAAATTCCGGGAATGTGATTAACAAAGCCAAATTGTTTGATGACGAAATCCATAAGTCCGGGACTGAAGCAACAACTAAGTCAGTGTTGGTTTTGGCCGAATACTCGGACGTGATGGAGAAGTTCATGTACGAGATCCGGGATGTTCTCCGGGAGTCGGGACTATTTCCGGGCTCTAAGAAGGTGCCCATGTCGCCGCCCGCAAACATGAGGCCAAAGGAAAAGGCGAAGGGAGAAAAGACACCCGCCAAAGATAGTTCTAAGCGAAAGTCAAAAGGAGGGGAAGAATCAGGACATGGATTCGGATCCAAGGAGAAGGTTTAGAAGTCAAGATCCAAACTCGGAACACCCCAGAGCAAGGATTCGAAGCCATCTCCAACGATACCCAGCACGACGAAGAAGAAGACAACTCCAAAATGAGCAAGGGAGGTGTCCCCTGTGAGTTACCATTCCAAGGAAGACGAATCACCAAGTAATTCAGTGAAGGAAGGCAACCAGTCCGGATCCGGTTCCCAGTCCGAGTCACATCCGGGCACAAAATCTGAAGAAGAGTTGGAACTGGAGGCTATCTCCCCTTCGCGGTTCAAGGGTAAATCTCCCTTCGCGTCTAAAGGGTAGACAACAAAACCACCTAAACCGTCTCCAAGTAGGAAACAGTCGCCCCGGAAAGGAGCCGTCAAGCAAGAGGAACCTTCCCCGAAGCGTACTAAGAAGTAGTTAGGTAGTTTCTTGGGTTGACCCTGGCATGGTTAATATTAAAACTCAAGTTTTTGATAGGTAGAAAGCAGTTAGTTAGCTTCTTTTCAGTTGAATGCACCTGGACTTCACTTTCCGGGTTTTTAGGATCTGAGATCCACATTTTGCGGATCAGATGGGATGGTAGGAAAGTCAACGTGGAGGATAAAGAATGACAGCTATCATTCTCTGGTCCTCTGCTTTTGATTCCCAAAGGTCTTTAGGGTTCTCGGGATGTTTGGTAATTAGGGGCTGACTTTGGTTGAATGCCCCGGGTATTCTTATACATGTGTATTTCCAGTGTTTTGCAAATTGAATTCAGATTTCCACTTTACAAGTACTGGTCTGAAAAGTCTCAGTCTATGTTGGTATGCCATCAGTTTGTTAAGCATTGGTAGTGCGGGTAGCTGGTTTGCAAGTGTTGGAGCAGAATAGATAGCCCCCGGATTCTGTCTAGATCCGGTTCCGGGAGTATTAGGAGTTGGTTTATGAGTGTGGGAGCACGGAAACTTAGAGTAAAGGAAGATAGCATAGAAGTAGGTTAGGAGTTAGTCAAAAATATCAAAATTTTGGTAGGAAAAAGGAAATTAGATCCGGATACGGACAAATTCCGGATAGTTAGAATCCGAGATCCTGATCCTGTAACGGATCTTAAAATCCGAGTTAGGTCGGATCGGAACGAGCTACGAAATAGGTATCCGACCTACGCCGCTAGGGAACCGTTACGGAAACAGACCTCTTTCCGTTCGCCAAGGGGAACGGTCGGCAGCTCGACTAGTACTTAAACCCTCGCCATACCTAATCTTCCTCATTCTTCATTTTGCTGATTGTCTTGCGCACTTAGCTGAGAGAAAGAGTGGTGAGTTAGAGATCGTGACAGGGAGAGACTGGTGAGGTCGGTGCCGATTGCACCGGATTTAGTTGTCGGTGTCGGTATGGCGGAGTCCAGCAAACCAGTAGCGCGTCGACCCTCTGTCACAGCTCGGATAGTTAGACCAGCGATTCCCGCCGACCCAGAGCACCGGAAGGAGTTAGAGACAGATCTGACCCGGATGGGGTGCGTAGGTTTAATCCACTGACCGTGGAATGTTAAGAACGTAGAGATGCTGGAGCAGCTGATCTCGGGAGTTCCGAATCAGTTCGAGTTGACTGTGAGAGGCCAACCCGGAGCATGGACGGCGGATGTATGGGCTGACGTATACGGGTTTGGGAAGGACGGATCCGGATTAGGTTCTCGGGTAGAGACGTACGGGATTGGGAAGTTCCACAATCCGATTACCACTAAGGACGGATACCCAGTGAGTGACTGTAAGGACGCTAGGCAGAAACGGGTGTTGGAGTTTTTGATTCCGATCATGTACCCGGAAAAGCCCACCCGAGTTACAGTTACGGTGGCCAACACTATCTTTGGGGCTTTAGAAGATAAGGTAGTCCACTGGGGGAAAGTTCTAGACGGGATAGTAAAGAAGCTCGTGTTGCACGTCGGGAAGGGGAAGCCGAGTCTTCTCAGCCCGTACCTATTTCACCTGTATCACCATCAGGAGGTGCTGACGAGTGAAGAGATGATGATTTACAACACCGGATTGGAAATCGTGAAGTACAGTCTCACGCACGAGATTCCACCGGATCCTCCGATCGAGGGAGAGGAGGAGGAAGAAGAAGAAGACGATGAAGAGGAAGAAGAACCGCAGCAGCAGGACCTGGTCGACAAGAGAGAGAAGAGAAGGAAGTCGACCAATCCGAACTCAAGGGTGGAACAGTTGACCCCGAAAAAGGGAGAGCCGAGTCGACCCCCGGAATCAGAACCGCAGTCGGACTTCTTCGACGCCGGAACGCAGTGGATGGAGGAGGCCAAGCACATGTATTTCGGCATGTTGGACATGATCCTGGCGATTGCTGCAGAGTTGAAGGTGGAGCCGGAGGATATCGTAAATCAGATCCGGAAACTACCGAGTCCGGATCTGATTCGTGAAAAGGACGAGCGGATCAAGAGCTTGGAGAAGGAAAGGAATGGCCTGTTAGGTCGGGTGAACTGGGCGGATACGGATGCCGCAGTTGCACGGCAGAAGGAGGCGGAAGTTCTCCAACTCGTCCACAATCTGACTGCGTTGGTGGAGCAGCCTGCGGAAGCTGTGGTCAAATCCCGACTCTTCACCAATCAGCTGAGTGGCATAGGCCACTTATCCGGGTCCAAGGTAGTAACGATCTTGGTGAACTTCCAGGCCCGGATGGAAGGTATTCTGAAGGAGATGGCGCAACTGTTGGGGCACCTGGACCTGAACAAGCCCTTGGACTTCACCCACTTTCCGGAGCTGCCCAACGTCGA
This sequence comes from Pseudisothecium myosuroides, assembly GCA_951799445.1. NCBI lineage: Eukaryota > Viridiplantae > Streptophyta > Bryopsida > Hypnales > Lembophyllaceae > Pseudisothecium > Pseudisothecium myosuroides. The sequence goes on from OX637297.1 coordinate 4,267,740, forward strand.
CTTGTTGAAGACACCTCAGAAGCCGGGGTCAGGGATAAGTCTACCGGCATCCCCAAGACCTACTCCAGGTCAGGCACGGATCCAGACAAAGACCACGAAGTTCGGCCAGACGAGGAGTGTCCAGTCGATTCCGGTAGGGGAAGGGAGTTCCGTTCCGGCATCCGGAACATCCGTCCGGAGCGATTTAATCCAACGGATGGGGGCCTTGTCAAACCCGGCTCGGACCAATCCGGTCGACTTACTCACATGCAGAAGGCATCGCCCAGGAGGAATACAACTCCGATTCAGCTGGACGATTCGCCAGAGAAAGAGACCAGAGTGGAGATGATCCAAGCATCCGAAAAGGGGGAATTTACTTCCGGCGATGAGACGGAATCGGATGACGACCCGCCGCCGATCGAGCGGAAGATTCCGACCCGGGCTGCAACGAAGTCTACTCCACCGAAAGGAAGCAGGAAACCACCTGCAGGGCCGAGTAGCAGCGCGAAGAAATCCAAGCGGGGAATGTAATTAGTATATTTGCAGTTTTAGGATTTTTAATCTGGAGCAGATTTTCCGTGCGTGGGGCCCGGTTCCGGATTCTTAGGAGTAGTTGACTTTGAACTTTCCGGATATTACGGTTGATTACTGATTGGTCATCTGGATTTTCAGGTGTTCTTTTTTTGGCTTTTTGTTTGGGTTTTAAGTGGAGGGCAGCTTGTTGCCCTTTCATTCCAGCCTTGTCCATTTTGTGTGCATTAGTTTATGTTCATATTCTCTTTTCTCTAATCTGAGCCACTAAGTGGACATTCGGATTTTTGGCTATATGTGCGTTTTCTTGAGTCGTTTATGAATGGTGAAAGTGTGAGAGAGGGCGGATGAGGGGGAATCCGGGTTGAGAATTAGTTGGACCTGATTTGAGCGAGTAAGTTTGTGAGGACACTTTACTAGACTTGTGAGTAAGGACTTGTGCGTGGTACCTTTAAATTGCCGTAACAGTGATCCGGTTCTAAGGAGTGGTGCGGATGCGAGTCCGGAATCCAGGGAGGGTTCCGAGCGGAGATAAGCGACCGCCAGCGGAAAATCCCCACTCACCGGAAGGTCTGCCAACCATAGGATCAGTCTGGTAGATAGATGCACGAATCTCTTCCAGTTCCGGCTGTCTTGATCTGTCGTTGTAGTAAAGGCAGAAGGATACAATTCTGAGTGACCTGTTCTCCGGGCAAGCTACCCGGGGAATTGTGAGGATCGTTACTTTCTCTACTCTACAATAAAAACTCGGTTAGGATTGTTTTGTGTGAAGTTTGGTGTAGAGAAATAGATGTCTATGAGTGGTTCCTACCCCTCTAAAGATAAAATGCGGACACCCTGAGGGTAAAACAGGGGAATAGAAAACCAGTTGAAGTCGAGAAGTGAGACTCGGAATCCGGATCATATTGGAAACCGGAAAGAAATAGATCCGGATTGGAATCCGGAAGACCATTGTGTAAGAAATAGGAAAAGAAAGAGGTGTGGCTTGGGGTTTTGTTGTTTGGATTACAATCCGGAAACTCCCTAGCTTGCTAAATGTGGGAGTACGTATCATCCGGAAAGTCCCAATTAGCAATTTAGTGGAGATAAAAGTAGCAGAACTTTTTCAATTTTTGCATTTAAATACCAAGTTAGGACTTAGATATTAGAAATAGAAATTAGTTTCTAGGTAGAAAGGATAAAACTCTAAATAGGTTACGCAGGCTGCCGGAAACCGTAGCCGGAAAGTTCCGGAAAGTTCCGGATCGTAGGGACCTACCGCCTAGGTTCCGGCTAGGGAACTTACGGGAACGTTTTTGGCGGCGGGAACTTAGGGTTCCGACAGGTACTTAAACCCCACCGCCAGCCTCATTCAGTCTCTTTTACCCGTGTTCTTCCACGGTGCGTTAGAAGAGAGAAAGAGTGGTGAGTTAGGGCGTGTTAGGGAGAGAAAGGGAGGAAGGTGCCGATTGCACCGGATTGTCCTAGCAGTCAGTGAGATGGCGGAAGTGAGTCGATCCCGGAGGTCGGTAGTGACAGCCCGGGGCGTACGTCCAGTTGTCCCATCGGATCCGGAGCGCCTGAAGGAGTTAGAAGAGGACCTAGAAATCATGGGGTGTTTAGGATTGGTAAAACGTCCATGGAACGTCCGGAGTGAAGAGATGATTGATGAGCTGGTTTCCGGAGTAGGTAATCAGTTCGATTTGACGATTAGGGGTCGATCTAGGGCCTGGACTCCGGAGTTGTGGGCGAAGGCATACTTTACGCCGAGCAGGGGTTCCGGAATGGCGTCCCGGACGGATACTTACGCCGTGGAGGTATTCCGGAGTCATGCGGATTCCAAGGAGGGACACACCGCGAGTGATTGTAAGAGTCCACGGGATGGGCAGTTGTTAGCATTCCTCATCCCTATCTTGTATCCGGAAAAGCCCACCCGGATTACAATGACCGTGGCAAACACCATTTTCGGAGCGCTGGGAGATAGAGAGAATCCGGCTCCCAGGCCGGTCAGCTGGGGAGTGATCATTCACTCCGTAGTGGAAAAGTTAGCGGTCAATATCGCGAACAAGAAGTCAAGTCCGATTAGCCCCTATCTTTTCCATCTGTATCACTCCGAGGATGCACTGGCCGGACCGGAAATGACCATATACCGGAAGGGCGAGAATTTGTTGAGGTATGGACTTCCCGCAGAAGATGAACCGGATGAGCTCGAGCCGGAAGAAGAGGAACCAGAACCGGAGCAGGCATCACCAAACGTTGGAGGGACGCGCCGGAAATCGACTGATCGGGGTGCGCGGGGGAAGCAAGAAGCCGAGGAGGAAGAGAAGCCCCGAGAACCACTTCCGGAAACAGATCAGCTAGAGGCCACCATCAAATGGCTGTTAGCTACCCGGGCACAGAATGAGCGGATGTCGGCGCTGATCCGGCAAATGTGCGAGAAATTGGGTGTGAAGGAAGAAACCCAAATCCTGGTGGCGTTGGCGGAAAGGCCAGATCCGGAAGCGGTGAAGCAGCTGGAGGACCGGATTCTAACCTTGGAGCAAGAACGGGACCGGTTTCGAGAACAAGCTGCGTGGTCGGAGAAGGAGAGGATGGCCGCTGAAACAAAAGAGGGAGAAGCCCTCGATCTGGTCCGGAATGTCAGAAGTCTGTTTGACACTCCGGCGGATATTCTTGCCAGAGCTACACTCTGGAATAATCACATGGTGAAGGATGGTCACGTGGCGGGATCGAAGGTGGTGAGCATCCTTGTGGATTTTGAAGTCCGGATTGAGGGAATGCTCAAGGAAGTCCGGCAACTGTTGGGAAACTTGGATCCGCTTGAGGGGTTAGACCAAGGCCTTTTTGACCTAGGTCAGGATCTCCAAGAAAGAGGGGCACAGAACCAGCCTTCTCCGGCAAAGAGCAAGACAATCGCCGGAACGTCGCAAGCCGGAACAGCATCGGCCCAGAAGAGGAGGTCGCTGGTGAAGCAGTTTGCGGCCTCCACTCCAGTAAAAGATGTTGTCTTAGGCGTCCCAGTCGGAAGAACTGCGTCCGTAGCAAATGTGTTCCCCGACAGACCGGTGGGTTCTACTTTCCGGGAACCAGCTTTACCCGGAACGGTGTTGAATCCAGCCCGGACGGATCCGATGAGTTTCACCCACATGCTCCAGCCCTTTCTCCAGACACCGCCACCGTCCCAGCTCATCGATCTTACTGTTCCGAAACCAAGGGGACGACGGCTACTGAGCGAGACGGACCCGGAATCGGAAGAGGGGGATACGACTCAATCGGAGGAGGAAGAGTTGCAGCCTCCCCGGACCAGGTCGAAGACGAAGAACACCCCACCCCAGAAGACAGGTGGATCGCCAGCTCAGGGTGGCACGTCTGTAAAGAAGGCTAAGAGAAATAAATGACTATCTAGGATAGCAGTAGCAGTAATTGTAGTTAGGATTCTTACCAGGATGGTAGTTCCGGAACCGGATTTTCCGGATGTAGGCCCAGTAGTTCCGGACTTTTAGGAGTTAAACGGTTTTGCAGTTTTCCCGGAACGGTCTTCAGGGCCGTTGTTTTTTTTGCTTTTTAGTTGGCCGTTGGCCGGTTTTCTGGTGGCCGTTTGGGCTGCCTTTTTGTGGGTTTTTAAGGGCAGGCCGGTTTGTTGGCCTGTCATTCCTTTTTCCTTGTTCATTTAATCTAAAGCATTCAGGAAAGCACTCGTTGGATTATTCTCTTGTGTATCGCATCTATAGTCACTTGTGTGGATGTGTAAGTGAGAGTGTGCAAGGGAGAGGAGTCCGGATTCGTGGACTGCCGGATTAGGCTAAGTGTGTCTTGCAGATGAGTTTTTAGACTTGCGCAGTGAGAAAGTGGCGCCTTTAAAACGCTGGTACGGTAATCCGGTGGAGACCAAGGAGTGGTCCGGAAGCTAGTCCGGAATTCGCAGGGACGGTTCCGTGTGGAGATAGGCAACCGCCAGAGGAATATTTCCACCCGTCCGGAAGGCTAGTCAACCTCATGAGCGGTCGAGAGCTAGGAAGTCATTCCCTTAGTTCCGGAAGTCCGGTATCCGTCGTTGTAGTAAGGAGGACCTAACGCTACCCTGTGTGACCAGCTTTCCGGATAGGCCATCCGGAATGTTGTGAGGAGGCCACCCTGTTTATTCAACTAGATTTATTCTTGGGTTGTGTTTTGTTTTATGTTATTAGAGTTTATGTCAGATACGGAGTGGTGCAGTTCCCTACCCCTCGGAAAGAGCAAGTGAGGAACCCTCTGAGGGTAAAACAGAGGTATCGAAAACCAACTTGTTAGAAAGACGGAACCGGAATATTGGATAGGGCCGGATCCGGAAGAGAATCCGGAAAGGAAGTAGTTCCGGAAAAGTGTTTGTGTGTTGAAAGGACCCCTCTCAAGGTGGTCAAAGTCCGGAAACTTAGAGGTCTCGAGAAACTAATTTTGAAGCAACGTCTGGAATCTCCTGGGACGATAACTTGTGTCATCTTAGCACGTTTTTGTGGTTAAAGATACTTACACCTAGATTACGCGTACGACACTAAAACATACTAGAATCTCCTGGGACGATATTTTGTGTTATCTTACTATCATTTTGGTATTAAGGATACTTACGCCTAGATTGAGCGTACGACAATGAGAACTAGCGTACTAAAGGGTAGTTTCATCTGCTGATTTTCCTTGAGATTCTTCTGAGTGAGATAGCCATTCCTAGATTGGGTGAGTTCTTCAGGTTGAAGTACGAATGCTAGTCGACGTTTGATGAAGTCTTGTTGTTTCCGGAAGAGAGGAATTGGAAGGTAGTTGGGATCTTTTAGTTAGTTGGTTACCAATTCCACTCTGGGAATTATATTTTGACAGAGTTTGTCGTTGTAGTAAGTGGGGATTGCAAGGGTTTCCTGAGTGACCTGAGGATCGGGATTAGTTTCCGGTCCGCTGTGAGGAGGAACTTGCGTCCGGGTTTGTTTGATTCACTAGAAGAAATCTGCGTTGAGCTCAACAAAAACTACCCCACGTGTTTGTTGAGTCCAACACAAAATCTGCGTTTTTCTGCGCTGAAAAACGCAGATTTTGCGTTGGACTCAACAAACACGTGGGGTAGTTTTTGTTGAGTTCAACGCAGATTTCTTCTAGTGATTTTTATTCCTTTTTTTTTTTAAAGTGAAACTTCTATCACTCTAATACATAGAAGGGTAGGATACCACGCATCCTTCCTTAAGTCTCAAAGTGGATCCCTCTGAATTAGAGGTTAAACTTCTATATTGGTTACTTTGGTCGTTGGAATTGGGTCCGGATCAGGAAGAGGAACAGGATAACGACACTCCTTCCAGGGCGGATAGAAGTACAAGGAATAGTATGAGTTGAGAGAGAGAGAAGATTTTAAGAATATAGAGGAAGAATGGTAGTTTCCGGTTTTCAGTTTTGGAGTTCTTCTATCTTGGGTTTGTGTTCCAGATCCTATTCCGGGAATTTTGAGGAAACTACGAGTTGAAATCCTGTGGGAACGATACACGAGTCATCTTAGGTGTTTTTGCACTAGTTTAACGCCTAAAGGGGGATTTGTGCTTTCTTGTGTTACAACAATTGTCAACGGTAGCAAGTTCTAGATCGGTAGCGGTTTTTGGACCACAAACTTCTAGGGATGACTCACTCGTTGATGTGGAGTACAATACACAATAGGGGGCTTGTAAAGCACCCAAATTGCCGTCTCGGAGAGCTCATCTACCATTGCAACGATAACATTCTTCTGCATCTCACAACCGTGCTCTATCGCTAGCACCTGCATTCAGAATAACTCCCTGACCTTGGCTAGAATCGGATCAATCCCATGAAAAAGACAAACATATAGCTTTATAAAATGCACCACACAATAGCCACACTCATAATTCCTTCTTTGAATAAACGTGTGGACCGACTCAGTCCTTGGGGGCGAGGACAGTTGGGGTTCCTGCAATAATTGTCAAACCCTCCGAACTCGACAAACATACTCTTTCTCCTCTGATGCAGTATGAAAGGATGCGCTATCCAAGTGAAGCACTATCGTCTTTGTAAAAATAAACAATGACCAGTGCAAAGCGTCAACGTAAGGTACACGCACCTTGAGGTTTTTGGGGCACTTGTTGTAGATTTGAGGTTGGACGGGGTACTCCCCACTTGTGAGCTCCTAATTTGTCACTTGGGACTTGTAGATTTCTTTTTTTTGGAATTTGCAATTTAAAGTTGATAAAAGTATACAAAAAGCCATAAAAAGAGTGTAGAACCAGAATAGGGTTGTGTCATATCCATTATAGTATTTGGTCAAGATTTGTATTTATACTTAGAATCCCCCCAGACCTCGCTTAAAAATAGAGTAGAAATAACGAGATGGCTAGATTTGGAGGATTTGAGTCACATAGCCCCAAAAGGGCTAAATCCCACCATGAATGTGGCAATTCATGGCTAAGTTGGTCCAAGGGATCCATAGCAAGGCTACTAAGTCGGGTCCTAGAATTAGATTTAGAATTCCCCATTAAATCGACGAATTTCCGAAATCTCGATAGTTAGCATGTAGGACCCACTAATGCAAGACAGGCCCAATGGAGGGATCTACAGCCCAAGGGTGGTATTCTAGGATAAATCCCATGCCAGGAGTCCAACAACAAAATCAATTCGCCAAGATTCCTCCATCTGCAAAAGATTCCCATACCATCGCTAATTCAAGGAGATGGCAAGTTCTAATCTCCACTAACCAATCGTGTCAGGTACGGAAACGCACTTACACATTTTTCAGGCGACTCCCTGAGAGGTCTCATGAAAATTCCCGGCATCTTCCAACTTGCAGAAGAACCTTTTCCGGATGGTCAACCGTTCTAACGTCCAACGGGAATTTTGTGGAAATTACCTAGGTTACAATAAAATCTCACTAAAAATTAGCATAGCTTGTTTTATGTTAATAATGCGCTCCGTGAAGTTTCACAACATTCCAATAGCAACAAGTACCCAAACCGACGAGATTCCTTGGAAATTAACCACGTAGTAAGGTCCCCGCAACGTTGAACGGCATTCCGGGACCATACAATGGCAAAACAAAGTCAACCAAGAGTCCTTTCCGACTCTCTCGCACCTACTAGAGACCTTAGGCTAGTTACTTTTCTCAAAATAGGAGACCCCCCAAGATTTAGGATTTTACCACGACTTGGTTTTTAAACTAAACTAGCCTACGATGGGTTTTGGGTCTCGGTACGTGGAGATAGGGACTGAGGACTAATGACGGCAATCTGGAGCCAACGGCGCAATCCGTTTGACGATTGGAGTTAATCTCCAAAAGTTAAGATGTTGGTTCAACATAGATGGTAGAAGTTGTTTTTTAGGGATTAAGATGAAAATCTTTGAGGATGATGTGGGCGCTAGATTACCCACCCTTGGTAATAAAGCGAACACCGACCAGGTTCTATGCCTTTATCCACATTTTTAATATATGGGGGTGATGTGAGCGCGGTCCACTGTGCCTTCCAAGCAATGGATCTTTTTTGCTAACGTTTCCTAAGTGTCGTGGATGGCAGCGAATAATTAGTAATGCATGTAGTAACTCACAAGTTAACTGCGATGTTTAGAGTGATGGTGAAATCCGAACTCCCTAACTATCTATCCTATGTCGAGGGTCGACTGAGTAGTCGGCGTCATTTATAACGTCCCTAACTACATAAAAAGGGGAACCCCTATGTTCCTTCCATGAACCCCTAAGACTATCTTGGGTTTCTAAGACTTCACCTAGGAGTTCTACTTTTAAAAACTACCCCTAAAGTTCCAACTTCGGAATGTAACTCTAGATTTTACTTCTTTAACTTGATTCTTAAATATTAACTACCGACTTGTGCTCGATGTTTTGACTTTTGACTCTAGGTTTCTATTCCTAAATTAACTCTAAGATTTACCCTTGAATTTTAACTCTATGTTTTAACTTTTAACTCTAAGTTTTTACTCCTAAATTAACTCTAAGATTTACCCTTGAATTTTAATTCTATGTTTTAACTTTTAACTCTAAGTTTTTACTCCTAAATTAACTCTAAGATTTATCCTTGAATTTTAACTCTATGTTTTAACTTTTAACTCTAAGTTTTTACTCCTAAATTAACTCTAAGATTTACCCTTGAATTTTAACTCTATGTTTTAACTTTTAACTCTAAGTTTTTACTTCTAGAATTAATTCTAAATTTTAACCTCTAGGTTTGACTCTATGTTTTCACTTTGACTCTAGATCTTTTCTACTTCCAACAACTAACTCTAACTTTAACTTCTACCTCTTAACTTTTAGCTTCTACTTTTAGCCTTTCACTATAACTTTTTACTCCCCAATTGACTCTAAAGTTTAACCTTTAAATTTAATCTTAACTTTTGACTTTTGACTTTTGACTTTCTACTTCCAACTTTAATCCTATCGTTTTAATCCTAGTTTAACTCTAAGTGTTATCCTCCTAAATTTAACTCCAACTTTTTAACTCTAGGGCTTAACTTCTAAACTTACTTCCACAGTTTACTCTGAGTTTTGACTTCTAATTTTAACTCTATTTCTAACTAAAAATCTACTCGTAATTTCTACCCCCTAAATTTAGTCCAAGGTTTTACTTTTTAATTTCTACTTCCCACTCGGAATTTTTTACTCCTAATTAACCCTAACTTCCTTTTCTAAGCTACCCTAAGGTTTCACTGGAAATTTTAATCCCCTAAGTTAAGCTTCCAAATTAATTCTACTTTTTAACTTCCCAAAGTTAACTCTAGATTTTGACCTTAGAATTTTAACTTTAAGAAATAAAAATGCAAATTGATTCTAATTCTAACCGCTAATTAATCCCTAATTTTAATCCTAAATTCTCTTTCTAATTTAAACCCCTAAGGTCCGTCCATGATTCTTTTTGGATGATTTCTACTCAAAATTCCTCCGTCCTACCCCCTACCGCTTAACTTAGCCTAACGCGGTCAGTTTACGGTCAAATCTTAATTATAAGATGTTTTCGGAAACCCCTATCACTAATCTATAGACTTTTGAATCTAAACTTCTAATTTGCACTAATCACGGATGCTAATCACGCTCTAAGGGCTGATTAGGAAAATAAATGCTAATTAGGGAGAAACATCAAAGACTAAATCAAAAACTCACCTCTTCACTACCGGTGTCGGAAATGACTTCGTCCACGTCCACGTGTACATCCTCACGCTCCATGGTAGTCTTTGGCTTTGTTTTGAATTTTTCTTCAAGCTCACCGCTTATTGAGAAAATATTACAATTTTTGATGATCTAAACTCCCTCTTTTCCTTCCTCCTTTTCTTTTCTTTCTTCCCCTCTCTTCTACACTAGCACTATTCCACCTAAGCTTTTATGAGTCTTACACTATGGTTTCAAACTACGAGAAGGGTTTAAATGTTCTTCCTACCCTCTTACACAATTTGCCTTTGTGTCATCCTAATCCTCCTCCCAACGGTCACCACGAATTCTCAAGATTTCCTTTTCTAATCCTACCTAAGCCTAAGCCTAGGTCACTATTTATCGTCTCTCTCGCCTCTCCCCTATTTCATTCGATTGTTCTCTATCCTTCCTCCATTGTGTGTAGAGTGTTTTGTAGTTGTTGGTGAGGGTGAGACTTCCTTGTGTGCAGGTACGGTGGTGCTCCGCTCTTTTCTCCCTTCTCCCTTTTTGATTTTAGACCCTAATCTCTACTTAGCAATAGGTCAGCCCCCCATTTTCCTTTGTTTTGTTTATCTAGTGTGAGAGAAACCAAAAATCAAGAAAAAGGAGTTCAAAAATGGGGACCGAACTGGGGCCCCAACTGCCTGCCGGACCAAGCCTGGCCTCCCGGCTGGCTGGCTAGCTACTGGGGGGTCGGGTTCAAACAAAATAAATAAATAATTTATTTATTTGTTTTCTTTTGATATCGGATGATGTGACCTAGTCTGTTCTGGCTCTCGACTTGATCTGGTCTGTTTGGTTCCCGACTTGATCTGGTCTGTTTGGTTCTCGACTTGATCTGGTCTGTTTGGTTCTCGACTTGATCTGGTCTGTTTTGGCTCTGGACCTTGACTACTAAGGGAAAACTGGATTTTTGGGCAAACTGGATTTTTGGTGAACTAAGGGAAAGAAAACTTGGAGAAAATAGAACTTGGGGAAAACAACTTGGAGAAAATAGGACTTGAGGGAAATAGAACTTGGGGAAAATAAGACTTGGAAAAAATAGAACTTGGGGAAAATAGGACTTGAGGGAAATAGAACTTGGGGAAAATAAGACTTGGGGAAAATAGAACTTGGGGAAAATAGAACTTGGGGAACAACTTAGTCACACTAAAACTTGGGGAACACTCAGACTCACTAAACACTTGGGGAGCAACTTAGACACACTAAACACTTGGGGAACAACTAAACTTCACTAAATGCAAAGGAACCTACATATCTTGGAAGCTAAACTCTGGAGGTTTCCACAAAGGTCTTGGAAACTAGACTTTGGAACTAAACACGAGGGAGGTGCAAAGCTTCGCCGTTACATTGGTTTTAACACCAACTTTAGGACTTCTTGGCACCTCGGGGGTTCAAAGCTCCGCCGTCTACACTTTTAACACACGCTTTAGGACTTCAACTTTGTCACTAGTTCAAAGCTTCGTCGTCCCGGAGGGGGGTCCACTCAACAAGGAGAAGATTAGAAGAGGGTTTGAGATAACTTAGAAAACATGCACAAAGGAGGTTCAAAGCTTCGCCGTCCCGGAGGGGGGTCCACTCAACAAGGAGAAGATTAGAAGAGGGTTTGGGATAACTTTAGAAAACATGCACAAAGGAGGTTCAAAGCTTCGCCGTCCCGGAGGGGGGTCCACTCAACAAAGAGAAGGTTAGAAGAAGGTGTAAGAAAAAACACAAAGAGAAAACACACAAGTTAGACCACGTGGCAACACAAAGCTCACACGCTAAAGGCCCCCCAAAGCGGCATCGCCAAGGTACGGTGGGGGGTGACTTTAGGATTAGTGCAAGATACAAAAAGACTCTTAAACTTCACAAATTAGACCACAACACGTACAAGAGGGAGAGAGAGGCTCTCCACTTACAACAAGGTACCAAAAACTTCACAAAAGAGTACACAAAGCAAGGTAGAAGGACCCCCAAGGACCTTCAAAGCTTGAAAATAAGCAACAATGGAGCCAAAAGTGCTCCGAAAACACACGTAGAGGTTTTTGGCTTCAAACGCCAAAATATCTAAAATAACTTGGACCCACGGACCCAAAACAAGAATTGGGGGTGTTCTAGAGAGAGAAATGGGGCCCTTATATAGGTTTCCAAGGGCTCACCCCTCCCTCTAGAGTTCTAAGGTAACCTTATCAACGGGGATTTTCATCCTCATCCTCAAAGATTTTCATCCTACATCCTAAATTTCTACTTCTACCATCTATACTAGACCAACATCCTAACTTTTGGAGATTAGCTCCAATCGCCAAACGGATTGCGCCGTTGGATCTAGATCGCCGTGTTTAGTCCTAAACTCGCCTACCCCCCGTACGGAGGCCAAAAACCCATCGTAGGCTAATTTAGTTTAAAAACCAAATCGTGGTAAAATCCTAGATCTTGGGGGTCTCCTATTTTGAGAAATGTGAATAGCCTAGGGTCTCCGATAGGTGCGAGAGAGTCGGAAAGGGCTTTTGGTTGACTTCGTTTCGCCATCGTATGGTCTCGGAATGCCGGTCAACGTGGCGGGGACCCCGCCACGTGGTTAATTCCCGAGGAATCTCGCCGGTTCGGATACTTGTCGCTATCGGAATGTCGTGAAACTTCACGGAGCGCATTATTATCATAAAACAAGCTAGTCTAATTTTTAGTGAGATTTTATTGTAACCTGGGTAATTTCCATGAAATTCCCGTTGGAGGTTAGGAGGGTTGACCACCCGGAAAAAGGTTCTCCTGCAAGTCGGAAGATGCCGGGATTTTTCACGTGACCTCTCAGGGATTCGCATGAAAGACGTGCGGGTGTGTTTTCGTACCTGGCACGATTGGTCAATGGAGATTTACAACTGGCCATCTCCTCGAATTAGCGACGGTGCGGGAATCTTCTGCAGGTGGAGGAATCTTGGCGAACCGATTTCGCCGTTGGACTCCTGGCATGGGATTCACCCTAGAACACCATCCTTGGGCTGTAGATTCCTCCACGGGCCCGGTCTTGCATGAGTGGCTCCTGCATGCTAACAATCGGGATTTTGGGAATTCGTCGATCTAATGGGGAATTCTAAATCTAACTCTAGGACCCGACCTAGTGGCCTCGTTGTGGATCCCTCGGACCAACCTAGCCATGAATCGCCACATTCATGGTGGGATTTAGCCCTTTTGGGGCTGTGTGACTCGAATCCTCCAAATCTAACCTTTTCGTTATTTCTATACTATTTTTAGGCAAGGTTTGGGGGATTCTAAGTAAAAAACACAAATCTAGATCAAATACTATAATGGGTATGACACAACCCTATTTCGGTTCTACACTCTTTCTATGGATTTTTCTATACTTTTATCAATTTTAAATTGCAAATTTCCAAAAAAATAATTCTACAAGTCCCAAGTGACAAATTGGGAGCTCACAGATGAGGATGAAAATCCAAGTTGATAAGGTTACCTTAGAACTCTAGAGGGAGGGGTGGGCCCTTGAAAACTTATATAAGGGCCCCATTTCTCTCTCTAGAACACCCCCAATTCTTGTTTTGGATCCGTGAGTCTAAGTTATTTTGACATTTGAAGCCAAAAACCTCTACGGTATTTTTGGAGCACTTTTGGCTCTATTGCTGTTGTTTTTCAAGCTTTGAAGGTCCTTAGGGGTCCTTTTACTTTGCCTTGTGTACTCTTTGTGCTCTTGTTGTGAGTTGGGCGATTATTATATACTTTGTGTGTCCTTCTTGTGCCCTCGTGAGTTAGCTTTGGTGGTTCTAGGAGTCTTTTTGAATCTTGCACTAACCCTAGAGTACCCCCCCACCGTACCTTGGCAATGCCACTGTGGAGGGCCTTTAGAGTGTGATTTTGTTGTGTTACCACGTGTCTTAACTTGTGTGTTCTTTTAAGTACGTTGTTGCCTTTATCTAATATTTTCCTTGTTGAGTGGACCCCCCTCCAAGATGGCGAAACTTTGAACCTCCTTTCCATATTTTCTTTGAGTTTATTCCAAGCTTTGAACCCCCATGAATGTATACTTTAAATGTTTTATTTTTTCCTCTTCTAAAGTCTCCCTTGTTGTGTGGACTCCCCTTGGAGACGGCGAAGCTTTGAACTTGTGAGTAAGTCAAAGTCCTAAAGCGTGTGTTAAACGGTTTCGGATGGCGGAGCTTTGAACCTTCGGAGTGCCACAAAGTCCTAAAGTTGGTGTTAAACCCAACTTAGCGGCAAAGCTTTGAACCTCCCCGGTGTTTATTTCCAAGATCTTTGCTTCCAAGTTATGTAGGGTTTTTTTTGTGTTTGGCAAGTTCCGTGTTCCCAAGTTTTTAGTTTGTCTAGTTCCTCGAAGTCTAGTTTCTCCCCAAGTTTTAGTTGTCTTGTTTCCCCCAAGTCTAGTTTTTTTTTCCAAGATTTTTTGCAGGTCTAGATTTTCCAAATTCTTTTTTTTTGTGTGAGTCTAGCCTATCTAAGTCCAGTTCAAAAACCGGCAAAAGATAAAAAAAAAACAAGTCTAGTTCCGACGGTCCAGTTCGAACAGTCCAGTTCAACAATCCAGTTCAAACAATCCAATTACAAAAAAAACAATATATAAAAAAATCAATTAATTAATTATTAATTGATTGATTACAACCTGATCCCCCAGCCACTAGCCAAGCCGGCAGCCGAGGGAGCCAGGCAGCAGGTTGTGCTTGGTCTAGGGCCCCAGGCTCACACATTCTTTTTTTTTTAATTCTTTTCCTTTTCATGAACAAAAAGAAAAGATGTTGGATTTGATGGGCTAGGGGTAGAGTAGGAAAATAGGACTTAGGGAGAAGAGTCTAAAAAAGGGAAGGGGGAGAATAGAAACAACACCTCCACATGCACTATGGAAGTATGCAACATCCGGAAATCCAAAAATATATATATATAGGAGTAAAATAGGTGGGAGTTTTTCAAATTTTTGCATAAGCATAGGTAATTAGAAGCTAAAAATTATAATTAGAAAATAATAATTTACTAGGAACACTAAAATTCTAATTAGGGTTCTGGAACTAGTCGGAATCAGTAGCCGGAACCCGGAAAGTTCCGGATCGTTGGGACCATACGCCCGTTCCGGCTAGGGAACATACACCCCGTTCCGACTAGGGAACATACGGGAACTAGGTCGGGTCGGGGGAACTTGGGATCCCCAATAGTACTTAAACCCTACCGCCATCCTCATTTCTCATTTCTCCTCCTTGTTTTACCACAGCGTGCTTAGTGAGTGAAAGAGTGGTGAGTTAGGATCGCATTAAGGAGAAAAAGGGAGGCCGGTGCCGTTTGCACCTGATTGTTTTAGGTGGCGGTAGTCATGGCCAAGGTCAGTCAACCCTGGAGGGCGGTAGTGACAGCTTGAATGATTAGTCTGGGTATTCCTTTTGATCCGGATTGCCTCCGTGAATCGGAACGCAATTTGGAGATCATGGGGTGTCTCGGGTTTCTGCACAGGCCATGGAACATTCGGAGTGAGGAAATGATTGAAGAACTCATTTCCGGAGTTCCCAATCAGTACTAGTTAACCGTTAGAGGTCTTCCTAGGGCTTGAACCCCAGAGTTGTGGGCCAAGGTGTACTTTGTCCCAGACAGAGGATCCGGATTAGCCACCGGGTCGGATAAGTTCGCGGCCGAGATATTCCGGAACCAGGCTGATCCAAAGGAGGGTTACGTCGCGAGTAATTGTAAGAGTTGTCACAGCACAGAGTAAGCAATTTCCCTGTTATACTCCCCAAAATCACTCTAGAGTATAACAAAGTGACTCTAAAGATCGAACCCACAAGATCTCGTGAAGTATCTAGCCTTATTTAGTATCGAAGCTCAGTCAGTATCCAAATTCCACTTTCCGGTCCTAGATCTAAAACCGGAAACACCAAAACACCGAAAATTACGACCAGACCTTTCTCTCTCTTTCCGGTTTGTCTACCTATCCGGTCCTGTAAAACTACCACAATCCCAAGATTCTCTAACTTTCGATCCTGGGCACTCCTCTTGACTGATCCGTTCCGGTCCACTCACATACACTCTTACTCTTATCCGGTTTAGTTTTGCCTCTGTTTTACCATCAAAGGGTTCGCCGCTTGCTTTTGAGAGTGGCAGGCCCGCCACTCCTTCCGTGACTTATAGTGGCTGAAGCCCCACTGTCCCATTTTCTAATCTTCTAAGCTACTCTAGATCCGGTTTGGTCCTTCACAGCTACCCAAATAGCAATCCGGATTGCAGAACACACAAAGACCCCCCATACGATCCTCTCATACTACAATGACCTCGGTGCCACCTCCTATCTGTGCGAAGTTGGATGGTTACAAGTGTACCCGTCCGTGCCAACATTTTCTAAAGTTCTTCCGTTTACCAACTAGGGTGGTGAGACCTCACAGGAGATCGAACACTCAACCGGATTTTCCACCCAGGAGTTCTAGTGCGACTAAGGAATCCCTCCCTATCCGCCCAGCCTAACAACGGCTTTCTCACCCGGAATTCTAAACTCTAGACATGCTAAGGAACTGAAGTTCACTCCCAACTCTCTACTACCCTCTCACATGCACTTAGAATTGAAAATAAAATACCAAGGGGAGACATCTCTCACAAAATCTGTATGCGCCTTCCTAACTCCTCACCATACAGCCCTGCCACACTCGAGAGAGACATACAACAAGAAGCAAATAGAAAACTCAAGAAAAATTCAAGAGAAAAGACTCCTCGCCTCCCTCGCAGGGACTGGCTTTTATACACAATTTAATATCTACAAAGGCAAAAAGGCCCCCAAAAATCCACGCGGAACTTTTGTTTTGATCCTATCCGGCCAGACCGGATCATCATCCAGTCCGGTCCACCCAATCCTATACTTTACAGAACTAAGTCCTTGCTACTCTGCAACCCCCTGATCCAACGTAGGACTCTTAGGATTCGTTTCCAGTTTGTTGAAGACTTCCTCCAAGTTCCTGTTATGCTCCCTAGCTTCACGATCCGGGACGTTGGATCCTGGCAATGAATCCAGGTTGATGGTCCAAACAAGTTTCCGCCCACTCTTCTTCGACTGGGGAGTCTGATCCTTTCCTTCCCTTTGATCACCCCCAATCGGAAATGACTCTGGTAGCGAGAGATCCGAAAGATGGATCTCCTTGGAGTACATCGATCCGGTCAGCTTTTGGCTGCTCACCTCCATCCAGTTTGCTGCCTCTCATGCTCCCACCATTGCCGTGTCCACCTGCTCGATAAAGTCGGTCAAGATCCAAACCATCCGGAAACCGGATAGTTTCTTCTCTTTGAGCACTCCCTCGTCAAATAGCTTCGCCTTGGCGACGGCTGTTCCGGCTTCTCCGAAAGTGGCCTTCACCATCTTTGCTACCTTTTGAGTCTCTTCCGCCATCTCCCTAGTGGCGGTTACGTCTTCCTTGAAGGCAAAAATCTTTGCCTTCAACATGTCGACCTCCTCCTAAAGTCGGCAAATCTCTGCTTCTTGCTTCCGAATTTTGGCCGGACTGGTGATGCATTCTGCTGCCTTCGTCGGAAGTTTGCTGTCCACTAGCGCATCCACCAACTTTCCGATCTTGGCGAGGATTATTTTTTTGACTTCCCAATCCGCTCGTACGTTGCAGAGGATGGAGATCAACTGTTCGAATGGATCATCGGGATCCATTTTTGAGGAGACCATCTTCTCAACTTTTGGTCCCTTCTTGGGAGCGGATTTGTCACCAGGAGGTGTTCCTCTCCCTTGAGGAGGCGTCGTCTTCTGCCGCTTGGGAGGCGGCTTCTGCAGCTCCTCTTCCTCTGGATCGGATCCGGATCCGTCTTCTGATTTGTCATCTGTTTCCGACTCCCCATACTTCAGGAGAACTTCTTGAGTCTTCCATTCTTTCTCCTCTGTATCAGTGAGGAGTTGGTTGTGCTTGTAAAGATGGAAGAGATAGGGACACATGGGAGTGGCCCTATTCTTTCCAACCTTGATAACAAGCTAGGACACCAAATCGGAAAAGATCCAGGCCCAATCTGCTTTCTGTTCCCCGCTCAGGGCTCCAAAAATAAGGTTGCCGAGGGCTATCGTCACCCTCGTCGGCTCCTCCAAGTGGAGGATTGGAACCAAAAACTGGAAAAGGTTGCGGTGTCAGTCGTCTAAACAATCTAAGACCGTGTATCCGTCCTTTGAGTCCATTGGTCCCCGGAACTTCCCTCGGATGAATTCATCCTTTCGGCTTGCCATCCCTAGACCTCCTACCCAGAAGTTGTAAACCTCTCTCCACATCTCTTCCGTCTAAAGGACCTGAAGTCCCCGGATGGTGTTGTCAAACTGATTTGACAACTTTCCCAGTAATTCTTTCACCATCCGTTCCTCCTTAAATCCCAAAGGTTTATCTATTGACCCTAGGCAACCCATCGCGGTGAGGTCTTCCATGAGCTAGGCCTTCTCCTGCTCCTCTGCGGAAATAACCAAAATCACCTTCCGGAGCTTAACTACGGCTGCGAAGGAACTAAACGGCCCTGCTCTACTCTTGCAAAGTTGAGGCATGGACACAAACTAGGCTGGCCGAATCCTTACCAATACTACCTCACCCTGTCCTAGCCGCACGTTTTGTTCTTTACTTTCTCTCTTCCGATCTCAACCGGAAAACCACAAACCCTGCAAGTACGGAAATCTAACCCTGCAGCACACTTAAACACACTTACGCACTCACGCACTCACACACTCACAGAAAATCAAGGCGCTAAAGAAACCTGGTACGCGCGGAGGAGCGTCTTCAGCAAACAGAGTTTGAAAAGAGTTGTAATTGGGGAGGTCAGCCCTTTTATAGTCTCAGGGCTCTAGATGTGTCATCATGACCTAATCCATTCCAGCCCTAATCCAGTCCAGATCTAATCCGCTCCAATCCTAATCTGTGTTGGCTTCCGTTTAGATCCGGGTGGTCCACTACTTCCGTTCCTCTGTTTATTTTTATTTTTTCATTATCCCTTAGTTGGATCTGGATCCCCATTAATAATTTCCGTTCCGAGTTTGGAGTAACTAAGAAAAAACCAAAAATTCACATTGCGAGAGGAGTTCCTGAAACCAGCAACGACTTGAGTTTCTCAACCCGATCCTGTATCCGGAAAAGCCCACCTAAATCACTGTCACTGTGACAAACACGATATTTAGAGCTCTAGAGGATAGGGAGAATCCGGCTCCTAGACCTGTCAGTTGGGGAGTGATCATTCACTCCATAGTGGATAAGTTAGCGAACAACGTTGCTAGTAAGAGGTCTAGTCCAATTAGCCCCTACCTCTTCCACCTTTATCATTTGGAAGAGATGCTTAGCGATCTAGAAATGGTCGCGTACCGGAAGGGGGAAAGCCTCCGGAAGTATGGGCTCTTCCCGAAAGATGAATCGGATCATTCCGATTTAGAGGAAGAGGAACCGGAACAAGAACACGGATCGCCCAGTCATCCCAAAAAGCACCGGAAGTCCATTGATCTGGGTGCTCGAGGGAAGCAAGAAGTCGGAGAGCCGGAGCAACCCCAAAATCCACTACCGGAACTGGATCAGTTCGAGGCCACCATTAATTGGTTGAGGGCCACCAAGGGGCAGAACAAAAAGATGACGGCTCTAATCTGGGACGTGTGCAGGAGATTGGGCGTGACGGAAGAAGCCCAAATTTCAGATCCGGAAGCGGTTCGTCAGTTGGAAGGATGGATCCTAGCCTTAGAGCGAGAATGAGACCACTTCCAAGAGCATGCCGGCTGGGCGGAAAGGGAAATGAACGTCGCCAACAAGAGAGTGACGGAAGCCACGGACCTTGTCCGCAATGTGAGGGAGCTGATTGATCAGCCGGCGGATGTGCTCACAAGGGCCACTCTTTAGAATTCCCAGATGGTGAAGGAAGATCACATTGTCAGAACAAAGGTGGTCACCATCTTAATCGACTTCGAAGTCCGGATTGAGACGATGCTGAAGGAGATACGCCAGCTATTAGGTAATCTCGATCCGCTCTTAGGGTTGGACCAAGCGATATTTGAAGATCTGTCGGGTACAGAGTTTCACGACAGAGTTGCACAACCACATCCTTCCCCGCAGTCAGCAACTAAGACCAGATCTGTTGCTGGAACATCATCGGCCGTGAAAAAAAGTTTGCGAGTCAGGTAGGATCCGGAATCCAGACCGGATCCAGAAACGACCCCGCAGACCACCTTAGTGAAGAACATATTTCCAGCTGCACCAACCGAAAGACAAGCATCGGTGAATCTCTTCCCTCTCCTTCTGATTTCTTCTAGTTTGGTTATAGCAGGACTCTCTGGAAGTGTGCAGAATCTAGCCCGGACCGATCCGGGAAGATTTAGCCACTTGCGACAACCTTCTCCCCATCGTGAACTTCCACCCGCACCGGCCAACTTCGTGGACCTCACGCAGCAGAAGACAAGGAGACGGCGGTTCCTTAAGAACAAAGCGGAAGAGGAAGAGGTAGAAGCGACTACGCAGTCTCAGTCGGAGGAAGATCTTCCCCCTCCTTGGACCTAGTCTAAAACAAGAAATACCCCACTCAAGAAACTAGTTGTGTCGACGCCCAAGGGCAGAACTTCAGCAAAGAAACCCTGGAAAGGTAGATGACTAGTTAGGGCTGTAGTTGTGATGGTTAGGATTTTAGTTGGATAGTTAAGTTCCGGACCGGATTTCCCGGAATGTGGGGCCCGTAGTGCCGGTCTTTTCTTTGTTGTTAACGGCTTCCCGGTTTTTCCGGAACGGTCAATAGGACCGTTACCCAGGTTTTTAGTTGGACCGTTAGGTTGCTTTTTGTTGGTTTTTAAGGGCAGGCTGGCTTGTTGGCCTGTCATTCCTTTTCTTGGAATTCAATCTAAGCATTCAGGAGATCACCTTGTGGATTATTTTCTTGCGTATCGCGTCTATAGTCACTTGTGTGTGGATGTGCAAGTGAGGGTGTGCAAGGGAGGAGTCTGGATTCTTTGGTAGAAAGATTTGGCTAAGTGTATTTTGCAGAGGAGTCTAGATTTGCAAGTGAGGAGCTTTGCATGGTCTTTAAATTGCTGGAACGGTGATCCGATGGAGGTCTGGAAGTGGCTTGGAAGCTAGTCCAGAATTTGAAGAGCGGTTCCGTGCGGAGGTTAACAACCACCAGAGGAATATTTCCACCCACCGGAAGGTCTGCCAACCTCATGAGCGGTCAAAAGCTAGGAAGTCATTCCCTTAATTCCAGAGGTCCGAAATCTGTCATTGTAGTAGGGAAGAATTGAAGCAGTCTTGCGTGATCTACTTTCCGGAATAGTTACCTGGAAGTTGTGAGTGTGCCAAACATCCCCCAAACTCGACTAGTTATTCTTGGGTTGTGTTTTGTTTGTTTTTGAGAGAAGATAGTGTTGTGAGATTAAGAGTGGTGAAGTTCCTACCCCTTGGAAAGAGCAAATGCGGACCCTCTGAGGATAAAACAGAGGTACCAAAAACCTGCTTGTCAAATAGTCGGAACTTGAAAACCGGATAGAGCCGGATCTCGGTTAGAATCCAAAAATAAAATATTTCCAGAAAAGAGTTGTGAGTTGTGCAGATCATCCACCGGATGGTCAACTTCTGGTTACTGTTAGTTCCGGAAACCTAAGATTGAGATAACTTCCGGATCCTCTTGGGACAATAACTTGAGTCATCTTACCACCTTTTTGCGATAAGAATACTTACACCTAGGTTACGCGTACGACACGCACACCTGCAAACAAGCACTCCCAACTCTCTCACTACAAACAGAACAGAAACAAGAATGGAAGGAGATTAGTGAAGAAGAAGATGAAATAGGCGGGGGAAGGTGAGAGACAATAAATAGTGACCTAGGCCAAGGATTAGATAGGCTTAGGAAGGAAAATCTTGAGAATTCGTGGTAATCGTTGGGAGAAGGATTAGAATGAAACAAAGGTGGAGTTGTGTAAGAGGGTAGGAGGCACATTAAAACCTCCTTGGAGTTTGAGACCATAGTATAAGGCTTCATAAAAGCTTAGGTGGAATAGTACTAGTGTAGAAAGAGAGAAAGAGAAAGAAAAGAAAGGATGAAGGGAAAGAAGGAGGTTAGATCGCGAGGGTGTATTATTTTCTAAATAAGCGGTGAGCATTAAAAAAGAAAAGAAATAATCAAGGGAGTACCATGGACGAGGATGCGCACGAAAATGTGAACAAGATTATTTCCAACACCAGTAGCGATGAGGTAAGTCATTAAACTAATCTTTTGGTGTTTTTTCCTA
Source organism: Pseudisothecium myosuroides (assembly GCA_951799445.1). Classification (NCBI taxonomy): domain Eukaryota; kingdom Viridiplantae; phylum Streptophyta; class Bryopsida; order Hypnales; family Lembophyllaceae; genus Pseudisothecium; species Pseudisothecium myosuroides. The sequence continues at coordinate 4,289,582 of OX637297.1, forward strand.
ATTACTTCTTGATTTTCTCGATTAGACTTTAGCTCATGATTAGCAAGATTAGATTAGGAGAAGGTAGAAGTTAAATTTAGAAGTCCTTAAATTAGGAAGTAGGATTTAGAATTAGATTTAGGAAGTGAAAATTAGAGTGAAATTGAGAAGTTAAAAGTTTAGAGTTAATTTGGAAGTTAATCTAGGGGTTAAATTCTCAAGTCAAATCTTAGGGTAGTTTAAAAGTAAAAGTTTAGAGTTAATTAGGAGTCAAAAATCCAAGTAGAAAGTAGAAATTAAAAGTAAAGATTTTAGTGTAAATTTGGGAAGTGGAAGTTAGAGTCAATTTAGGAGATAGATTTTAAGAGTAGAAATAGAAATTAAAGTTTGAAGTAAGAAATTAAAAGTTAGAGTTAAAATTAGAGGTTAAAATTCAGGACTAAATTTAGAAGTTAAAACTTGGAGTAAAAATTAGATAGTAAAAATCAAAGCTAAAAGTAGAAGTAAAAGTTAGAAGTAGAAGTTAAATTTTAGAGTTAGTTTCTAGAAGTAGAAAATCTAGAGTTGAAAGTGAAAATGTAGGGTCAAATCTAGAGGTTAAAAATTGGGATTAGTTTTGGAAGTAAAAAGTCAGAGTAAAAAGTCAAAACATAGAGTTAAATTCAAAGGATAGATTTTAGAGTAGTTTAGAAGTAAAAAACTTAAAAGTAAAAGTGAAAACATAGAATTGAATCCAAGGGATAAATTCTAGAGTTAATGTAGAACTAAAACCGTAGAGTAGAATTTAGAGGTTAAACCTTAGCGGTAGAGATTAAAAGTTCAAATTAACCTTGGGAAGTAAAATTCTAGAGTCAAAATAGAAACTTAGAATCAACCTTTGGGGTTAAAATCTAGGATTGTACCGGAAGTTAAAAAATAGAAGATAGTCTTAGGATTTCATAGAAGGAACCTAGGGGGTCCCGTTTCGGTTAGTTAGGGTTGTTAGAAATGGCGCTAACTATCCAGTCTACACTCGACATAGGATAGATAGTTAGTACGGTAGAATTTCACCATTAGCTCACCGTAAACCCTGATCATTGGCAATTAGCTTGGAAGTCATCACATGCATCTCTAGGCATTTTTTTGCCCACCCACGACACTTAGAAAACATTAGCAAAAGATCCATTGCTTAGAAGGCACAGTGGACCGCGCTTACAACACCCCCTTATATTAAAAGCTAAGAACTTGGTTGTGTTTGCTTTATTACCAAGGGTGAGTAATCTAGCGCCCACACCACCTCACTTCATTAGTGCCACATCAATTTGCACATCCCAAGCTCGTCCAAGGGGCCTTGTATAAAGCTTGAGGCCACGTACATGCGGTTGCGAGCATTTTGATCCAAGCTCCACTACAAGCAACGACTGAGGAGCTCCACGACGTTTTGCCCAAGGAACTTCTTAATCCTCTTGAGCTCGCGAAGCTAGGATAAAGGCACTGGCAAAGAGTTCCATTCTCTTCCAAAATTTTTTATGTCCATCTCCTTGCAATCTCTTGTCCCTTTCTTGTAGGCATAACATCAGTGTTTCAATGTTTTATATGCATGGCGGCAAGAATAGTGCTCCGCAAGCAATGCTTCACACAATTACAAAGAAAAATGGAATGAGAATGACAGCTTGTACCTTGGTAAGGATTCCATGAGGTCCTGTATAGCAAGGTAGTCAAAGGTCTTAGCGATTGAAAGCCTACATCAAGCCGAGGAGTCATGTTCTATACTGTGAGGAGGAGCAAACATCACGCTCTTCTGGTGAGATGTTCTATGTGCGCTCTCAAGATTAGGAAATGCCACGGTATTCTTGTCTATTTGCTGACCATCGATGTCCTCCCCGCTTTTTGGATCACTGTCCTCTGTCGAGACCTCTATCTTGGTGAAGTCCAAATTCAGACTTTGAAGAATTGTTTCTACGACTTGGAAGCTGAACTTGGCAACTGCATGGTTGCTGCACAGAAGTCCGATCATTCCATCTGGAGGGTCGGTGCAAGAATGACTGGCTAATTTTGTTCCACTTTGGTTGTTTTCAACTAGTACTCCTAGTACTATGAGCATTTTGCATATGAATTTTTTTTTTAAATAAAAAAATAAGGATAATTAGTATAATACTAGAAATAGAATATCACCAAAATTTTAGACCTAGAAAAAATCAAGGTAAAAAGTTATTCACAAAAACGTGTGAGCTGAAATTTTAAAGAAAATACGTAGTTTGACGTTTTAATTTGTACAAAATAGGAAAAACAATTTTCGAAGAAACTAAAAATTGTCCATTTGGAAAGACTTTAGTTTGAAGAGATTTCACTAAAAAAATTATCTTGAAACCATCTTCAACATTCAGAATCGCGCGCGCAAGGGAGCCTTCTTTGCATGGATGTAGAGGACATAAAATATAATATTTTTTAATGACCCTTGGTAGGAACATGACTTCCTACTATGAAAATAGACCATAAAAATTTCAGCTCCAAATTATTAAATTTTGGGACTCCATAGTACTAAAATCCCTTAAAACTCAAAACATGACATATTAGTTTAAATGATTTTTAAATATAAAATGATTTTTGAAAATTTCTGAAAATAATGAAATATGATTAAGCTCAAGAGAGGCATCTCCAATAAAAATTTCAAATTCATGCAAGTCACGATGCACAAGTTATAGCAAAAGGAAGCTTCCACACTCGCTTTGTGACAATGTTTCAGTACCGGTCTTTCTTGCAAGGACCCCGAAGTTCTTGCAAGAGGAAGTCCCTGAACGTCCAACTCCGATGTAGCAATGTCATCAACAACCACATTTCTTTGTAGCTGTGATATGCTTGAATGGGGAATTCAATGCAGAAGAGTGTTTAGGGCAATGTGTCGTTCCATCCATTGTTTCATCCACTATGCTCTGGATTTGAGACATGGTGAGAAGGGTGGATGCATCAACCGCAACCTCTGAGTCGCACATCCCATCCACTATATTGTCCATTGCGCTCTGCATCTACAACTCACAGGGAGAGGTGGATGCACCGCTTTGTTCCTTGAAACCGCCCTTGCCATCCACTGTTTTGTCCACTATGCTCTGCGTTTGGAAGTCGCAGAAGGGGATGGATGCACCACTTTGTTCCTTTAAAACACCCCTAGCATCCACTGCTTTGTCAACTATACTTTGCATCTGGGACTCGGCGATGGGGGTGGATGCAACATCTTGTTCTTATGTGCACCCTATTCCATCCTATATTTCGTCCACCGATGAGGAAGAACATGACGCATTTAGGCCATTGTATTGTGCCCAGGCAGCAACCTCGTCCTCATCCAACACCTTCTCCATGGAGTTCATAAGGTCCATGATCTGCTGCCTGACGGACTTCACCTTCAAGGCCTACTTTGGCTACGTCTCGTTCGAAGTCCAACCTATGTCCAAATCTTCTCGCATGCGGAGGCACTTTGTCCAAAACTTGAACTAGTCTTTCCAATGCTCGTGCAAGGTTGTGGTCCAGCAACGCCTAAACACATTGAGATGATTGCGCGCTAGATCTTGTAGGGCTCAAATTTGCACGTGACGCACTTTTAGCCATTGCACTGCTCCTAGTCTTTGTTCAATGCGTAACCATAAAATCACCCTTGTTGTTGTTGATCTCAATCTTAGAGAGGTCTTTTATTCCGTCGCTTGCAGGTAGATTGGCGGACCTAAATCGCACTGCCTTCTATTTCTTGCTGCTTGACGTTACAGTGCCAACTGCTGGCTATTGGCTGCCAACTCTTCCGCACCCTTTCTCCTTGTCTTCAAAACACTAATCTTCGTACGCGCGGTCTAGGCATAAGTATCCTTACACACAAACACGTGGTAAGATAATACGAAACATTGTCCCAGGGAATTCTAGTATGTTGTTGTAAGTCAAGGGAATCCGAATTTCTTCCCAAACATCCAAGCCAATCCTTCTTAACGTCTTACTCTCTTTCCGATTACAAATACTATCCGAAATCCAATCCAGATCCGTCCTTATCCCGAATCCGCTTCCATCCATTCCAATTACTGGTTTTATATACCCCTGTTTCACCCTCAGAGGGGTCCACTATTGATCTTAAGGGTAGGGACTTCAACACTCGTACTCTTCACTCGCTCAACTCTCACTTAAACTAAATGAACAACAAACCAACCGAACAGAATTTTATTATAGAGAAGGAAAAAGTAGCAATCCTCACAACTTTCCGGAAGGCCTATCCGGAAAGTTGGTCACTCAAGACCCCGTCCTATCTCCTTTACTACAACGACAGATCAAGACATCCGGAACTGACAGAACTCGTGTTTCTAGTTGCTAGACTGATCCTGTAGTTGGCTGACCTTCCAATGAGTGGAGATTTTCCGCTGGCGCTTGCTTATCTCCGCTCAAAACCCTCCCTAGATTCCGGACTCGCATCCACACCACTCCTATATTGGATTACCGTTCTGGTAGTTTAAAGGCACTATGCACAATTCCTCATTCACAAGTCAAAAAAAGCTCCCTTATAGAAGTACACTACCAATCAGACCTAGTTACCTCAGATCTGGATTCCTCTTCACCCGTCCCCTCTTACACCTTAACACCCTTATAAATAAACCAACAAAATCATACACATAGCCGGAATTAGAATGTTCACTTAGTATCTCAGATTAAAGAAAGGCAATGAATATAAACAAATGCACACAAATGGGCTTGGATGGAATGAGAGGGCAACAGACTGCTCTCCCTTTAAAACCCAAAACAAACAGCCAAAAAGCTGAAAAGCCACCCTCAAAACCCGGGTGACCACATAATGACCTCCCGAGATATCTGGAAAGTCAAAGGCCAGTTGTCCCTAGAAACCCGGAACCGGGCCCCACGCATGGAAAACCCGTTCCAAAACTAGGATTCAAAACCCTGACTAACTAAAAATACCCTACTTGCTACCTCCCCCTAGGCGGCTTCTTTGAACTGCTGTGGGAGTACGTAACATCCAAAAAACTAAATTAGCATAGAAATAAAGGCAAACGTAGGAATTTTTTTTCAATTTTTGCATTAGAATACAAAATTAAAAACTAGAAGTTAGAATTAGAAATTAGTTCCTTTCTAGAAAAGATAAAACTCTAATTAGGTTACGTAGTCGTCCGGAATCAATAGCCGGAAAGCTGGAAAGTTCCGGATTATAGGGATCTACCGCCTAGGTTCCGGCTAGGGAACTTACGGGAACGTCGCCTGGTCAGGAACTTAGGGTTCCGACAGGTATTTAAACCCCATCGCCAGCCTCATTCTTCCTCTTTTCCCCGTGCTTCACCACGATGCGTTAGAAGAGAGAAATAGTGGTGAGTTAGGGTGCATTAGGGAGAGAAGGGGAGGATGGTACCGTTTGCACCGAATTGCTTTAGCTGTTGCTAATATGGCGGAAGCGAGTCAAGTCTGGAGGCCGGTAGTCTCAGCCCGGGGCATACGCCCGATTATTCCATCAGATCCGGACCATCTCGAGTTAGAGAAGGACCTAGAGATCATGGGGTGTGTAGGGTTTTTGAACAGGCCGTGGAACGTTCAGAGTGAGGAGATGATTGATGAACTCGTTTTCAGAGTTCCCAATCAGTTCTTGGGCTTAGACTCCGGAGTTGTGGGCCAAAGCATACTTTGCCCCAAGCAGAGGATCCGGAATAGCCGCCCGAACAAATAGGTACGCGGCCAACATATTTCGAAATTTGCCAGATTCAAAGGAAGGATATGCTGCGGGTGATTGTAGGATTCCCCGGAACCGGCAGTTGTTAGAATTCCTCATCCCGATTTTGTATCCAGAAAAGCCCACCCGGATTACAATGACTGTGGCAAATACAATATTTGAGTCCCTAGGAGACAGGGAGAATCCGGCTCCTAGACCGGTCAGCTAGGGAGTGATCATTCACTCCGTAGTGGAAAAGTTAGCAAACAATGTGGCTAGTAAGAAGTCTAGCCCCATTAGCCCCTATCTTTTTTACCTGTACCATTCAAAGGAAACACTGACCGGTCCGGAAATGGTCGTGTATCGGAAGGGAGAAAACCTCCGGAAGTATGGACTTTCTCAGGACGATGAACCGGATGATCCCGAGTTAAAGGAAGAGGAAGTAGAACGGGAGCACGTGTCGCCCAACGTTGCCGGAACACGCCGGAAGTCTATGGATCCGGGCGCTCGAGGGAAGCAAGAAGTCAGAGAGATGGAGCAGCCCCGGAACCCACTTCTGGAATCAGATCAGTTCAAGGCCACCATCAACAGGCTGAGGGCTACCAAGGGACAGAACGAGAAGATGACAGCTCTGATACGGGACGTGTGACGGAAGAAGCCCAGATTCAGGGTGCTTTGACGAAAAGGCCAGATCTGGAAGCGGTATGTCAGCTGGAAGGACAAATCCTGGCCTTGGAGCAAGAACGGAACCAAGCCCAAGAGCAAGCCACGTGGGCGGAAAAGGAGATGAACGCCGCCCAAGCAAAAGAGGGGGAAGCCATCGACCTGGTCCAAAATGTCAGGGGACTGTTTGAGCATCCGGCGGATGTATTTGTGAGGGCTACACTCTGGAACTCCCAGATGGTGCAGCAGGGCCACTTTACCGGATCGAAGGTGCTCAACATCCTGGTAGACTTTGAAGTCCGGATCGAGGCAATGCTGAAGGAGGTACGACAGCTATTGGGCAACCTCGATCCGCTTGAAGGATTGGACCAGGGGCTTTTTGAGCTAACTCAGAATTTTCAAGGAGGAGCGCAAACCCAACCTTCCCCAGCCAAGACCAGATCAGTGGCCAGAACATCATCGGCCATGAAGAAACATTTGCTTATCAAGTAGTTTACAGAATCTAGGCCGGATCTGGAAACAACCCCGAGTACCACTTCGGTGAAGGATGTGGTTTCAACCGTACCAGTTGGAAGAACCGCGTCAGTGGTGAATCTCTTCCCTGACCGTCAGGTTTCTTCCAGTTTTCTTGTGCCCGCCATACCCGGAATGGTGCTGAATCCGGCTCGGACGGATCCGGTGAGTTTCACTCATACGCTCTAGCCCATGATTCAAGCACCCCCACCGTTCCAGCTCATAGACCTCACATAGCCGAAGCCAAGGGACGGCGGCTACTCAACGAAGCAGAGGAGGAATCGAAAGAAGACGAGCTGGAAACGACTCTATAGACCCAATTGGAGGAGGAGTTTCAACATCCTTGGACCCGGTCAAAGACAAAGACCACCCCACCCAAGAAGTCAGGCGCGTCGCCATCTAAGGGCGCGACTTCATCAAAGAAAGCCCGGAAGGGGAAATGACTAGTTAGGGCGGCAGTTATAGTAGTTAGGATTTTAGCCGGATAGTAGTTCCGGAACCGGGTTACCCGGATGTAGGGCCCCAGGTTCCGGACTTTTAGGGTCAACGGCTTCCCTTTTTTCTCGTAACGGTCCTCAGGGCCGTTGCTTTTTTTTGCTTTTTGCTTTTTGCTTGGTCGTTGGCCAGGTTTTTTGGTGTCCGTTTAGGCCGCCTTTCTGTTGGTTTTTAAGGGCAGGCCAGCTTGTTGGCCTGTCATTCCTTTCCTTGTTCATTTAATCAAAAGCATTCAGGAAAGCACATGGTGGATTATTCTCTTGCGTATCGCGTCTATAGTCACTTGTGTGGATGTGTAAGTGAGAGTGTGTGGGCGCAAGATTACCCACCCTTGGTAATAAAGCGAACACCGACCAGGTTCTATGCCTTTATCCACATTTTTTAATATATGGGGGTGATGTGAGCGCGGTCCACTGTGCCTTCCAAGCAATGGATCTTTTTTGCTAACGTTTCCTAAGTTTCGTGGATGGCAGCGAATAATTAGTAATGCATGTAGCAACTCACAAGTTAACTGCAATGTTCAGAGTGTTGGTGAAATCCTAACTCCCTAACTATTTATCTTATGTCGAGGGTCGACTGAGTAGTGGGTGCCATTTATAACGTCTTTAACTACGTAAAAAGAGGAACCCTTATGTTCCTTCCATGAACCCATAAGACTATCTTGGGTTTCTAAAACTCCACCTAGAAGTTCTACTTTTTAAAGCTACCCCTACAGTTCCAACTTTGGAATGTGACTCTAGATTTACTTCTTTAACTTGGTTCTTAACTACTGACTTGTGCTCGGTGTTGACTTTTAATTCTAGGTTTCTATTCCTACACTAACTCTAAGATTTACCCTTGAATTTTTAACTCTAGGTTTTAACTTTTAACTCTAAGGTTTTACTCCTAAATTAACTCTAAGATTTACCCTTGAATTTTAACTCTATGTTTTAACTTTTGACTTTAAGTTTTTACTCCTAAATTAACTCTAAGATTTACCCTTGAATTTTAACTCTATGTTTTAACTTTTGACTCTAAGGTTTTACTCCTAAATTAACTCTAAGATTTACCCTTGAATTCTATGTTCTCATTTCTAAACTACTCTAAGATTTACCCTCTAAAGTTAACTCTACCTCTTCACTTTCTACTGTAGATTCTTATTCCTAATTTAACTCTAGGTTTTTGACTTTTAACTCTAAATTTTTACTTCTAAAATTAATCCCCCATTTTAACCTCTGGGTTTGACTCTACGTTTTCACTTTGACTTTAGATTTTTCTACTTCCAACTAACTCTAAAATTTTACTTCTACTTCTAACTTTTAACTTCTACTTTTAGCTTTTCACTCTAACTTTTTACTCCCCAATTGGCTAAAATTTAACCTTTAAATTTAATCTAAACTTTTGACTTTTGACTTTTGACTTCTACTTCCAAATTTAATCCTATCATTTTAATCCTAGATTAACTCTAAATGTTATCCTCCTAAGTTTAATTCCAACTTTTAACTCTAGGGTTTTGACTTCTAATTTTAACTCTATTTTTAACTCAACGATCTACTTCCTAAGTGGATTCTACTTTTGACTTCTATTTCCTACTCTACTTTTTACCTCCCAAAGTTAACTCCAACTTTTGACTTTTGAATTTTAACTTCCCTAATTAAAATCTCAATTTAATCCTAGGTTTTTAACTCGCTATTTGATCTTTAATTTTAATCCTAAATCCTCCCTCTAATCTAATCCTAATTTCCGTCCATTGTTTCTTGTGGTTCACTTTTAATTAAAATTCCTCCGTTCTACCCCCTACCGCTTAACTTAGCCTAACGCGATCAGTTTACGGTCAAATCTTAATTATAAGATGTTTTCGGAAACCTCTATTCCTAATCTATCAACTTTTGAATCTAAACTTCTAATTTACACTAATCTCGGATGCTAATCACATTCTAAGGGCTGATTAGGAAAACAATTGCTAATTAGGGAGAAACGACTAGGATTAGTTTAATGACCCACCTCGTTACTGCTAGTGTCAGAAATGACGTCATCTCCGTCCACATGCGCGTCCTCGTGCTCCATGGTGACCACTCGCGATTGTTTTCTTTTATTTTTGCGTTACGGTTTTTATTTTTTATTTTTTTTTTCCAAGGCCCACGGCTTAATTTGTAGAAAAGAAAACGTTACACGTATGATGTTCTAACCCTTTCCCCCCATTTCCTTCTCCTTTTCTTTCTCTCCTCCTTCTTCTACACTAGCACTATTCCACCTAAGCTTTTATGAGTCTTACACTATGGTTTCAAACTACGAGAAGGGTTTAAATGTTCTTCCTACCCTCTTACGCAACCTTGCTTTGTGTCATCCTAATCCTCCTCCCAACGGTTGTAAGGAGTTCTTCTAGATTTCCTACCTAATCTCCTAAATAGGCACTATTCATCGTCTCTCTCCCTTCCACTCCTATAACACATCCTTCTCCCTAATTTCCTTCCATTGTGTGTAGGTGTGAGTGGTGATGCAGGTTGAACCGGATGTTTTTGTGCAGGTGGCGTGTGGAATGGCAACCTCTATTTCTCCCTCCTCCCTTTTGTATTTTTAGCCCTAGTCCTACTTCAACCCCTCTTAGCACAAAATTAGTCCAACATGCTTTTGGTTTGTTTTGCCTTTGTTTGTGTTCGGGTTTGGGGAGAACCAAAAATAAATAAATAAAAACGAGAGAGTCTAAAATTTGGGGAGGAGCCCGAATGGCCCCAGCCTCCCCTGCTGTACCGAGAGAGCTGCTGTATCGGGAGAGCTGCTGTACCGGGAGAGCTGCTGTACCGGGAGAGTCGCTGTACCGGGATAGTTGCTGTACCGGAGAGCTGCTGTATCGGGAGAGCTGCTGTATCGAGAGAGCTGCTGGCCCTCCGGCTGGCTGGCCTTCCCGACTGGCTGGCTGGGGGGTCGGCCAAAAATTTTAATTAATTTCTCTCTTTTTTTCCCGAATATGGCTGCTGGTTCTGTTTGTTGGCTGGCTCGTTTGATGGTCTGATATTGGCTGGCTTGTTATGCTGGTTCTGGAACTCGATTTCTAACTAAGGCTAAAGAGACTGGAAATTTGGCTAAAGCCAAATAAAAAGACTAGATTCTTGCTAACCTAAGGGGGGATAGAACTTTGGGGGGTGCTAGATCTACTAAGATTTTTGGGATACAACTAACTAAATAAAACTTGGGGAACCACTAAACTCTCTTAAACTTTAAGAAATGACTAAACTTTACTAAGTGCAAAGGAACCTACATATCTTGGAAGCTAAACTCTGGAGGTTTCCACAAAGGTCTTGGAAACTAGACTTTGGATCTAAACACGGGGGAGGTGCAAAGCTTCGCCGTGAAATTGGTTTTAACACCAACTTTAGGACTTCTAGACTCCCCGGGGTTCAAAGCTCCGCCGTCTACACTTTTAACATACGCTTTAGGACTTCTACTTTGTTACTAGTTCAAAGCTTCGCCGTTCCCAAGGGGGGTCCACACAGTGAGAGAGACTTTAGAAGAGGGAAAAGCTAAACTTTTAAAGAAAACAACCACACGTGATTTCAAAGCTTCGCCGTCCCGGAGGGGGGTCCACTCAACAAAGAGAAGGTTAGAAGAGGGTGTAAGAAAAAACACAAAGAGAAAACACACAAGTTAGACCACGAAAAACACAAAGCTCACACGCTAAAGGCCCCCCAAAGCGGCATCACCAAGGTACGGTGGGGGGTGACTTTAGGATTAGTGCAAGATACAAAAAAAAGGACTCTTAAACTTCACAAGTTAGATCACAACACGTACAAGAAGGAGAGAGAGGCTCTCCACTCACAACAAAGTACCAAAAACTTGACAAAAGAGTACACAAAGCAAGGTAGAAGGACCCCCAAAGACCTTCAAAGCTTGAAAATAAGCAACAATGGAGCCAAAAGTGCTCCGAAAACACCGTAGAGGTTTTTGACTTCAAACGCCAAAATATCCAAAATAACTTGGACCCACGGACCCAAAACAAGAATTGGGGGTGTTCTAGAGAGAGAAATGGGGCCCTTATATAGGTTTCCAAGGGCTCACCCCTCCCTCTAGAGTTCTAAGGTAACCTTATCAACGGGGATTTTCATCCTCATCCTCAAAGATTTTCATCCTACATCCTAAATTTCTACTTCTACCATCTATGCTGGACCAACATCCTAACTTTTGGAGATTAGCTCCAATCGCCAAACGGATTGCGCCGTTGGATCCAGAACGCCATGTTTAGTCCGAGATCCCCTACCCCCCGTACCGAGGCCAAAAACCCATCGTATGCTAATTTAGTTTAAAAACCAAATCGTGGTAAAATCCTAGATCTTGGGGGTCTCCTATTTTGAGAAATGTGAATAGCCTAGGGTCTCCGATAGGTGCGAGAGAGTCAGGAAGGACTTTTGGTTGACTTCGTTTCGCCATCGTATGGTCCCGGAATGCCGGTCAACGTGGCGGGGACCCCGCCACGTGGTTAATTCCGGAGGAATCTCGCTGGTTCGGGTACTTGCCGCTATCGGAATGTCGTGAAACTTCACGGAGCGCATTATTAACATAAAACAAGCTAGTCTAATTTTTAGTGAGATTTTATTATAACCTGGGTAATTTCCATGAAATTCCCGTTGGAGGTTAGGAGGGTTGACCACCCGGAAAAAGGTTCTTCTGCAAGTCGGAAGATGCCGGGATTTTTCACGTGACCTCTCAAGGAGTCGCATGAAAGATGTGCGGGTGCGTTTCCGTACCTGGCACGATTGGTCAATGGAGATTCAGAACTGGCCATCTCCTTGAATTAGCGACGGTGCGGGAATCTTCTGTAGGTGGAGGAATCTTGGCGAACCGATTTCGCCGTTGGACTCCTGGCATGGGATTCACCCTAGAACACCATCCTTGGGCTGTAGATTCCTCCACGGGCCCGGTCTTGCGTGAGTGGCTCCTGCATGCTAACAATTGGGATTTTGGGAATTCGTCGATCTAATGGGAAATTCTAAATCTAACTCTAGGACCCAACCTAGTGGCCTCGCTGAGGATCCCTTGGACTGACCTAGCCCTGAATTGCCACATTCATAGTGGGATTTAGCCCTTTTGGGGCTGTGTGACTTGAATCCTCCAAATCTAATCTTTTCGTTATTTTTATACCATTTTTAGGCAAGGTTTGGGGGATTCTAAGTAAAAAACATAAATCTAGACCAAATACTATAATGGGTATGACACAACCCTATTTCGGTTCTACACTCTTTTTATGGGTTTTTGTATACTTTTATCAACTTTAAATTGCAAATTTCCAAAAAAGTAATTCTACGAGTTCCAAGTGACAAATTGGGAGCTCACAGTGTGCAAGGGAGGAGTCCGGATACTTGGGCTGCCGGATTAAGGCTAAGTGTATTTTACGGAGTAGTTTGAGATTTGCAAGTGAGGTGATGTGCGTGGTGCCTTTAATTTGCTAGAACGGTGATCCGGTGGAGGGTCCGGAAGTGACCAAGAAGCTAGTCCGGAATCCGATAGTGGTTTCAAGTGGAAGTCAGCAGCCGCCAGAGGAATATTTCCAACCACCGAAAGGTCTGCCCACTCAGGAGCGGTCGAGAGCTAGGACGTTAATCCTTAGTTCCGGAAGTCCGGTATCTGTCATTGTAGTAAGGAGGACCTAACGTTGCCTTGTGTGACCAGCTTTCTGGATAGGCCATTCGGGAGGTTGTGAGGATGCCACCCTCCTTACTCAACTAGTTATATTCTTGGGTTGTATTTTGTTTGTGTTAATAGAGTTTGTGTCAAGTTCAGAGTGGTGAAGTTCCCTACCCCTCGAAAAGAGCAAGTGAGGACCCTCTGAGGGTAAAACAGAGGTACCAAAAACCAATTTGTCAGAGAGTCGGAACCGGAAGACCGGACAGAGCCGGATCCAAGATTGAATCCGGAAAGAAAGTAGTTCCAGAAGAGAGTTTGTGAGTTGGATGGACCACTCTTGGGGTGGTCAAAATCCAGAAACTTAAAGGTCTAGGAAAACTAAGATTGAGATAACATCCGAAATCTCTTGGGATGATAACTTATGTCATCTTACCACGTTTTTGTGTTAAAGATACTTACGAATAGATTACGCGTACGACAACTGCTACCCCGACCTGCAAGTAGCTTGCTTGCGGACTTCACCGGAATCAATTTGCCTGCTGCTCGGGTTTGCATCGGGCGCTTGATTGGTGGGGGCAAGGCCTCCTCATTCGATTTCGTCTCGGTTTTGGAATTGAAATCCCCCTTGTCGGATTTCTTAATCATCTCAACCTTAGACTCCTTATCCGGCGATGGCTCTCCAAGGTCTATCATCGCGTTGTCCCGTTTAGGCAAAGGCTGCTGCATGCGAGTGAACTTTTCCGAATGGGTCCGAGCCGGATTTGGTAAGGCCGTCATCCGCTCAACCAAATCACTGCGGACTTCCCGTCCGGGTAGCATCAATGATGTTCTCCCAGTAATTCAAGTTGACGGAACCATTGGCGGGACAGAAGTTTGCAGTGGCCCTAGACCCGTCTTCACACTTGTCTCCCTCCTAAGTTCGCCTACCTCCTTCAAACTCGTCTGTTGTAGCTGCACTTGACTCGAGGACGGAACTACAAGTGTTTGCAAAATGGACCCCAGACCCTGCTTGGTCGAAGTATTCAGGAACCGCTACATGGAGCACTGAACGGCGACAAGAGGGAAAGAAGGCGATTGAGCGGCGAGAAGAAGGGGGAAGGGTCGCCAGGTTGTAGCCTCGAGCTCCCACAGGTAACATGCCTCAATTTTTGTCAATGTATATACGGGATAACAAATTGTGAACTGGCCAGTCTCTTACTCAATACTTCTCTTGTATTCTATAGGTTTTCGAGTGCTTGCTGAACCGGTGGCAAAGTCGTTGGATAAGTGTGGGCGCTAGATTATCCACCCTTGGTAATAAAGCGAACACCGACTAGGTTCTATGCCTTTATCCACAATTTTTAATATATGGGGGTGATGTGAGCGCGGTCCACTGTGCCTTCCAAGCAATGGATCTTTTTTGCTAATGTTTCCTAAGTGTCGTGAATGGCAGCGAATAATTAGTAATGTATGTAGTAACTCACAGTTAACTGCGATGTTCAGAGTGATGGTGAAATCCTGACTCTCTAACTATCTATCCTATGTCGAGGGTAGACTGGGTAGTTGGCGTCATTTCTAACGTCCCTAACTACGTACAAAGGGGAACCCCTATGTTCCTTCCAAGAACCTCTAAGACTATCGTGGGGTTTTAAGACTCCATCTAGAAGTTCTACTTCTAAAGACTAATTCTAAGGTTCAACTCTTACTCTAATTTTCGACCTCTAAATGAAACTCTAGATTTTTACTCTTTTAACTTGATTTTAAATATTAACTACCAACTTTTGACTCTAGGTTTTTACTCCTAATTTAACTCTGAAATTTATCCTCGGAATTTAACTCTAGATTTAACTTTTAACTCTAAGTTTTTACTCTTCTATTCTATTCTAAATTTACCCTTCTAAATTTAACTCTACGGTTTTGACTTTTAATTCTAGATTTTTACTTCTAAATCAACTTCAACTCCTAACTTCCAAGCTTTAACCTTCTAGGGTAATTCTAAGTTTCACTTTTAATTCTATGTTCTTATTTCTAAACTACTCTAAGATTTACCCTTTAAAGTTAACTCTAACTTTTCACTTTTTTATTGTAGATTTTTACTCCTAATTTAACTCTAGGTTTTTGACTTTTAACTCTAAATTTTTACTTCTAAAATTAATTCCCAATCTTAACCTCCAGGTTTAACTCTACGTTTTCACTTTGACTCTAGATTTTTTCTACTTCCAACTAACTCTAAGATTTACCCTCTAAATCTAACTATAACTTTTCACTTTTCACTTTAGCTTTTTACTCTAACTTTTTACTTCCCCCCTTGACTCTAAAGTTTAAACTTTAAATTTAATCTTAACTTTTGACTTTTAACTTTTGACTTTCTACTTCCAACTTTAATCCTATCGTTTTAATCCTAGATGAACTCTAAATGTTACTCCAAGTTTTGACCTCTACTTTTTACTCTATTCCTAACTCAAAAATCTCCTTCCTAAGTTAATTTTCAATTCTACTGTTGACCTCTACTTTCTACTCTAATTTCTGACTCCCTAATCAACTCTAAACTCTTACATGAACCTACTCTAAGATTTGACTTGAGAGTTTAAACCCCTAAGTTAAAGTTCTAAATTAATTCTATTTTTTAACTCCCCAAAGTTAACTCTAGATTTTGACCTTAGAAGTTTAACTTTAAAAAAGTAAAAGTGTAAATTGATTTTAATTCTAACTGCTAATTAATCCCTAATTTTAATCCTAAATTCTCCTTCTAATTTAAACCTAATTTCCGTCCATGGTTCTTTTTGGATGAAATTTTATTCAAAATTCCTCCGTCCTACCCCCTATCGCTTAACTTAGCCTAATGCGGTCAGTTTACGGTCGAATCTTAATTATAAGATGTTTTCGGAAACCTCTATTCCTAATCTATAACTTTTTGACTCTAAACTTCTAATTTGCACTAATCTCGGATGCTAATCACGCTCTAAGGGCTGATTAGAAAAATAAATGCTAATTAGGGAGAAACATCAAAGATTAAATTAAAACCTCACCTCTTCACTACTGGTGTCAACGGGGATTTTCATCCTACATTCTAAATTTCTATTTCTACCATCTATGCTAGACCAACATCCTAACTTTTGGAGATTAGCTCCAATCGCCAAACGGATTGCGCCGTTGGATCTAAATCGCCGTGTTTAGTCCTAGATCCCCTACCCCCCGTACCGAGGCCAAAAACCCATCGTAGGCTAATTTAGTTTAAAAACCAAATCGTGGTAAAATCCTAGATCTTGGGGATCTCCTATTTTGAGAAATGTGAATAGCCTAGGGTCTCCGGTAGGTGCGAGAGAGTCAGGAAGGACTTTTGGTTGACTTCGTTTCGCCATCGTATGGTCTCGGGATGCCGGTCAACGTGGCGGGGACCCCGCCACGTGGTTAATTCCGGAGGAATCTCGCCGGTTCGGGTACTTGCCGCTATCGGAATGTCGTGAAACTTCACGGAGCGCATTATTAACATAAAACTAGCTAGTCTAATTTTTAGTGAGATTTTATTATAACCTGGGTAATTTCCATGAAATTCCCGTTGGAGGTTAGGAGGGTTGACCACCCGGAAAAAGGTTCTTCTGCAAGTCGGAAGATGCCGGGATTTTTCACATGACCTCTCAGGGAGTCGCATGAAAGATGTGCGGGTGCGTTTCCGTACCTGGCACGATTGGTCAATGGAGATTTACAACTGGCCATCTCCTTGAATTAGCAACGGTGCGGGAATCTTCTGCAGGTGGAGGAATCTTGGCGAACCGATTTTGCTGTTAGACTCCTGGCATGGGATTCACCCTAGAACACCATCCTTGGGCTGTAGATTCCTCCACGGGCCCGGTCTTGCGTGAGTGGCTCCTGCATGCTAACAATCGGGATTTTGGGAATTCGTCGATCTAATGGGAAATTCTAAATCTAACTCTAGGACCCAACCTAGTGGCCTCGCTGTGGATCCCTCGGACCGACCTAGCCCTGAATTGCCACATTCATGGTGGGATTTAGCCCTTTTGGGGCTGTGTGACTCAAATCCTCCAAATCTAACCTTTCCGTTATTTCTATACTATTTTTAGGCAAGGTTTGGGGGATTCTAAGTAAAAAACACAAATCTAGACCAAATACTATAATGGGTATGACACAACCCTATTTCGGTTCTACACTCTTTTTATGGTTTTTTGTATACTTTTATCAACTTTAAATTGCAAATTTCCAAAAAAATAATTCTACGAGTCCCAAGTGACAAATTGGGAGCTCACAATAAGGTAGAAAAGCGGCGGTATGATATGATCCTTGAATGACCATATTTGTTATATTGAGACTTTTTACAGATTTTGAGACAAAATGCTAGTTATTGTAAATTCATTTTGAAAAATATTAATTGAAACAAAAAATAAATAATTCTAAAATAATGATTCTAAAATAAAATTCTAAAAGTTGATATTGTTATCTATTTATAAAAAAATACTAATAAAGAGATAAAGCGGTTTATCTTTGAGTCAAAGGTAAAAATGAGACTGTGAAAAGTCTCAAGATAAAAAATATGGCCTTTTGACCTTAATGGAGTTCTTGTTCACAGGTCATTCAATGAGTTGAACAGACATGTCATAAACCCTAAACCCTAAACCCTAAACTTTGACCGAATATTGGTCAGTTCCTTGACTATGTGCACAGAAATGCAAACATTGCTTTCTGGAGCAGTATAACACCGGCAAATGTGACGTTTGTATTGAATCAGATGCTACCGAATACGTCTGTTAAGGCAAAGGACGTGCCTGTTTTCACGCAAGAAGACTACACAAAATTGTCCTACAGAGACCCTAGACACCCGGACAGGCCCTACTTCCTCAAGGATCTTAATCATTTTGCCACTCTGCTGGGTTTGAGGTCAAAGGATAATGTTCTCCTCATTGATGATGATCCACTTAAAAACCTCCTGAACAATTGTCATAGCACCATTTTCCCTCGCAAATATGAAGGGGATTGGAAAGACTAGTACCTTCTAGGAGTAGTCAGTCCTTTGGCTCACATGTCTCTTTCAGTCACAGGAAGCTATGCTAGCTTATGTCAAGAAGCATCCAATCCACAATGGTCTGAAACCGCCAATACCGTTGTCTAGACTGGGGTGTGACATTTTGAGGGGAGTAGTTTAGTTGTCCAAACCGGGGAGTGGTTTTTCTTCCTTCAAGGACTTCATCATGATATCTCACCATCTCCTTTTGGCGTGCATATTGTTGTTTGTAGCTTAAAACTCTTGAACTTATTGTAAATATTGTAAATGCATTTTCAAAATACTGGACATTCTCTGTTTGTAGGAGGCATTGATTCAGACGTTCATAGTTGACAAAAACAGCCTCGTAATAAATGTGAAATTAATTTTTCTCCAAAATGCCTTTGATTAAGATACCGATGAGTTGAAAGGGATCACCTCGACCTTGACTATTAATCCGCGTGCATGAACATCCAAAGATCTAATGGTATACCGTGGAAGTCAATTCTATGGAAAGATCGGACTGTTATGGGCATGTATCCTTGTCTTTTAAATCTAATGTGAATGCATTTCTAGTGCATGACCCTCAATTAAAATTGTTTTCTTACTCTTGGTTCGCAGCTTCAATCTAAATTTGGTTTTGAAATTGTTTATCATATTACTTGGAAGAATGGAATTTTTTGAACACTTCATTAGATTTTAACATTGTGGGCGTCATCATCCTATGCGGCAAGATTCATCAGGAGATTGCATGATTCAACATGACGTGTGAACATTGATATTTCATTCCCGTCCTCGTAATGTCCAGCGATATTGTTTTTGTACTTGCGGATGACAGTGAAGTTGTAGTTGTGCTTCTACAGTTTGTTTGGGAGTTTCCCTCCAGTTCCGGTTTGCTAAAGTACGGGTTTGAAATTGATAATTTTGTCCTCTCTCTTTGGCTTGATCAGGAGATCTCACGATCATTTTTCCTTGCAGCAAATGATTATTCTCCAAGGATTATGTACTTTGCATTTTTGTTGCTACAATCCAATGCAATTGAATTTCTGTTGCGTAACTTGCTTTGCTCGAGTATTTTTGATCTTCTAATATGTCATCCTAAACCTTTTTTTGTATTTGACGCAAATCCTAAATCTGCATCCTTTGTTAGTGTTGTATTCTGGGCTGCAGTGATACTATAGAAGTATTGCTAATTTCCTTGTACTATGCAGCAAATAAGACATTCAGTCGCTGTTCTTCAAATAACTACCCATGCGTATTTTCAATTAGCGGTTCTGTTGTATTGCATATTGGTCGGAGGATCTCACGATCAATTGACGTCATTTTCAATATTTACATGTCTGCATGCTAAGGCTTACTTGGTCTTTGCAGAAGGCGATGCTCCTAGTATTAACAGGGGATCTCTGCATGAAGGGCGGTGTGGCGGATCTCCCATAGAATATCAAAATTCGGCCCGGCTTCCGTGGTCTTCTCCAACATTTCATTGAAGAAACTGATTGTGGTTTGTGGTCCGCAATGCAACCTTCAACATTGGCCGCTCTTCTTCGACGTATTCTACCGCCAAAAATTCTGTCAAGGTTTTTATTTTTTGTTGGGTCTGACAATCCACAGAAGAACCAAGTGTATCACCATTGTCGTGCAATACTGAAGATTGTCTTAAACATTCCTCGGACGTGCAGGGTACTCTTGAATCACAGTGTTGTAATGCTTGTCCTAGATCCTCTCAATTGGGAACGTCTGCACTTGCTTCGACCGGCGTTGCATGTGAGGGATGATGTAGATCCTATAGAGTTAGATCGTTTGCACGTTATAGCACCGCCTTTTGATTGGTCTTGGGCCCCAAAAAACATGTAGTTGGAAGTGGACTAGATGGGTTATTTAACGTAATGCCTATAAGGCACCTATTTGTTGCATCCAAATGATTATATAAGTGGCAAATCCACCTTTTCTATGTGACTGTGATTACACTACCAAATGTCCGTAATTGCATTATGTTGCTTCATCAATTCTTTTGTGTTGTGTGATACTTTGGAAAGTATCTTCTGAGTTCTCCCGATCTGTAATGTCGCATATTAATCCACCCCCAAATCCAAATGTACCACTTACAACAAATGTCAGAGTTGACATCATCCCAAATTCATTGATTTGTTCAAACACTCTCTATCCCAAAGGAGTATATTTCCTTGCATCGAGAAATCTCCAGACCACTTAGCATCCCAATGCGGTTTAAGTCTCCCTTGAACGGCATTACGGACTCATTCTACATCATATCGGGAAGATCTCTCGATGGATAGGACCTTCACAAAGTCCACGATTCCCCGTAAAGTCCAAAAGTAGTAAAAGCTGCCAAGGTTTTATTCTTTTTCAGAATTTGGAAATTGTGGTTGCGGCACAACAATCATAGAGTGATGGGGAATACTGTGCTTGTACAGTCTAAAGTGATTTTTGTTAGCCAACAATGTTTTATAGACATACAATTGTTGTTTCATTTCTTGAATCTACTTGTTTGCCATTTCTGTGACAAATATCCTCATCCACCTATGCCATTGCATCTAACCAATGGACAGTAGTGACCCTAGTGAAATAATATTTTCAAAGGTTGGGGGAATGTTTGGAATGGAAAGGTCATAATGCCATATTTAACTACTTCTGGAATTTACGGGGAAATTTGGACTTTGTGAAGGTCCTGTCCATCGGGAGATCTTCCCGATGGTATGTACAATGAGTCCGTAATGCCGTTCAAAGGAGATTTAAACCGCTTTGGGATGCTAAGTGGTCTGGAGATTTCTCGATGCAAGGAAATATACTCCTTCGGGATAGAGTGTTCGAATCAATGAATTTGAGATGATGTCAACTCCGACATTTGCTGTAAGCGGTACATTTGTATCCGGGGTTGCATTAATATGCGACATCACAGATCGGGATAGCTCAGAAGATACTTCCCAAAGTATCACATAACACAAAAGATTTGATGAAGCAACATAATGCAATTACAGACATTTGGTAAGGTGTAATCACAGTCACATAGAAAAGGTGGATTCGCCACTTATATAATCATTTGGATGCAACAAACAGGTGCCTTATAGGCATAATTATGATAAATAACCCAGCTAGTCCACTTCCAACTACATGTTTTTGGGGGCCCAAGACCAATCAAAAGGCGGTGCTATAATGTGCGGACGATCTAACTCTACAGGATCTACATCATCCCTCACATGCAACGCCGGTCGAAGCAAGTGTGGACGTGCCCAATCAAGAGGATCTAGGACAAGCATTACAACACTGTTATTCAAGAGTACCTTGCACGTCCGAGGAATGTTCAAGACAATCTTCAGTATTGCACGACGATGGAGATACACCTGGTTCTTCCGTGGATTGTCAGACCCGGCAAAAAATAGAAACCTTGACAGAATTTCTGGCGGTAGAATACGTCGAAGAAGAGCGGCCAGTGTTGAAGGTTGCATTGCGGACCACAAACCACAGTCAGTTTCTTCAAAGAAATGTCGGAGAAGACCACGGAAGCCGGGCCGAATTTTGATATTCTGTGGGAGATCCGCCACACCGCCCTTCATGCAGAGATCCCCTGTTAGTACTAAGAGCATCGCCTTTTGCAAAGACCAAGTAAGCCTCAGCACGCAGACATGTACATACAGAAAACGACGTCAATTGATCGTGAGATCCCCCGACCAATATGCAATACAATAGAACCGCTAATTGAAAACACGCATGGGTAGTTATTTGAAGAAAAACGACTGAATGTCTTATTTGCTGCATAGTACAAGGAAATTAGCAATACTTCTACGGTATCACTGCAGCCCAGAATACAGCACTAACAAGGGATGCAAATTTAGGATTCGCGTCAAATACAAAAAAAGGTTTAGGGTGACATATTAGAAGACCGAAAAAACTTGAGCAAAGGAAGTTACGCAGCAGAAATTCAATTGCATTCGATTGAAGCAACAAAAATGTAGATTACATAATCCACCTAAGACTAATAATTTAATGCAAGGTAAAATGATCGTGAGATCTTCCGATCAAGCCCAAGAGAGAGGACAAAATTATCAATTTCAAATCCGTACTTCAACAAACCGGAACTGCAGGAGAACTCCCAAACAAATAGTAGGAGCACAACTACAACTTCACTGTCATCCACAAGTACAAAAACAATATCACCAGACAATACAAGGATGGAAACGACATTTCAGTGTTCACACGTCACATCGTATCGTGCAATCTCTTGATGAAGCTTGCCGCGCAAGATGATGACGCCCAGTGTTAAAATCTAATGAAGTGTTCAAAAAATTCCACTCTTCCAAGTAATATGATAAACAATTTCAGAACCAAATTTAGATTAAAGCTGCGAACGAAGAGTAAGAAAACAATTCTAAGTGAGGGTCATGCACCGGAAATGCATTCACATTAGATTTAAAAGACAAGGATAAATGCCCAGAACAGTCCGATCTACCGATAGAATCCACTTCCATGGTATACCATTAGATCTCTAGATGTGCATGCACGCGGATTAATAGTCAAGGTCGAGGTGATCCCTTCGAACTCATAATTATCTTAATCAAAGGCATTTAGGAAAAAAATTTATTTTCACATTTACTACGAGGCTAAATCAATGCCTCCTACAAACAAAGAATGTCCAGTATTTCGAAAATGCATTTACAATATTTACAATATGTTCAAGAGTTTTAAGCTACAAGCAATAATATGCACGCCATAAGGAGATCGTGAGATATCATGATGAAGTCCGTCGAGGAAGAGAAACCAAAACTAAACTACTGCCCTCAAAATGTCAGACCCCGGTCTGGTCAACGGGACCGCCGGTGGCAGACCATTGTGGAGCGGATGCTTCTTGACATACGCCGGCACAGCTTCCTGTGACTTAAACAGACCTGTGAGCCAAGGACTGAGCACCCCCACAAGGTACTGCTCCTTCCAGTCCTCTTCAAATTTGCGGGGGAAAATGGCGCTATGACAATCGTTCAGGAGGTTTTTAAGTGGATCGTCATCAACAAGGAGAACATTCTCAGTTGACCTCAAACCCAGCTTAGTGGCGAAATGATATAGATCCTTGAGGAAGTAGGGCCTGTCCGGGTGTTTGGGGTCTCTGAAGGACGACTTTGTGCAGTCTTCTTGTGTGAGAACAGGCACGTCCTTTGCCTTAACGGACGTCCCCGGCAGCATTTGATTCAATACCTTCGTCACATTTGTCAGTGTCATACTGCTCCAGAATGCAATGTTTGCATGTCTGTGCACAAAGTCAAATAACTGACCAACATTCGGGCAAAGTGTTACGATGCGTCTGTTCAACTCATTGAATGACCTGTGAACAAGAACTCCATTAAGGTCAAGGACCACATAATACCGCCGCCTTTCTACCTGATTCAACGACTTCGCCACCGGTTCAGCAGGCACTAAAAAAACTGCAGAATACAAGAGAAGCACAGAGTCAGTGATCGGCCAATTCAAGATTCGTTATCTCGTATGTACATTGACAATAATGTAGGCATGTTACCTGCGGGAGCTCGGACGCTACAAGCTGGCGACCCTTCTGCCCTCCTGTCGTTGCCCAATCGTCTTCTTTCCTTCTCGCCGCCGCTCACTGATCCTTCCCCCCTCCTCTCGACGTGCATTTGCCCCTTTCCTCTCTCGTCGGCGCTCCCTGGTCCTCTTTCCCCCTGGTCACCACTGAAAGATCCCGGCTCAAGCTTGTCGTCGCTCAAAGGCACCACCCTCCTCCCTTTAACGCCGAGTTGCACTGCCTCCCACTCTTCGTCTGCATCAGGTGGATCCCCTCCTTCATACACTACACGCGGACCATCATGAAATATCCATTTAAAGACAGGCTTGTAAAGGAAACGGTTCGCTCGCCTTATGGATTCCAAATGAATTTCTTTGTTGGTATCGAGACGCTTCTTCCCATAGTGGTTTAGACTTGGTAAATGACCAAATGTTCTCATACGATCGACAAGACAGAACTTCATTATTTCTTCGGCCTTGTAAGGTAAGGCCTCTAGCACTTCGTCAGAATTGCACTCACCGTCATCAGGAACGACCTCTCTTGCAACCTCCAGTGGAACCCTGGAGGCCAGTGAAGCAATGTCGACAATCCTCGCCCGCCCTATGACAGATTTATTCTTCCTTCCAGGAACAGGTTTGGGACTCAGGGGGACTAAGTCAACAAGGGTGTCGTTCTGTACAGCAACCGTGATGCCCATCGGCGGGAGCAATCACTCTGGCATCGTCGTGGGATCCCCCAACGAAGACAATGCAACCACTCCCTCCTGGTGTTCAACCCCCTCGCTCTCTGCCTGATCGCCATGTTGAGTTGAGACCACTGACTCTTCAACGATCGTGGGATCCCCCGATCCTTCAGGTCCCGGTGTTCGGCCTCGGTCATCCTTCCCTGCTCCACATCGAGGGATAGCTAACTCAGTCTGGACAGGTAATGCATGGCTCATCGTGGGATCCCCCGATGTAGGTTTTCTAGTGCTACCCTCCGCGTGTTCCCTCTTCGGGGTAGGTCCGGAGTCACTGTCTTGCCTCCCAACATCAGACTCTTGCGTCATCGTGGGATCCCCCGATACAAGGTGGTCATCATCCCCCTTCGACTCTTTCCTCCCCTCGCTGAGGTCGGCCGCATCCTCCCCGCTCCTGACCAGTGACTCCTTCGTCATCGTGGAATCCCCCGATGCTGGTCGGTGAGTGTCCCCCAGGGTTATTAAGACGAGGTCCGACAGCTGTCTGTCAGCTCCTGAAGCACGAGATGCCTGCGCATCCTCCTGTTGCGGCTGAGTCGACTTGTCAGACTTCGACAGTAACGGTCCCAAGGCACAAGTCAGAAGCGTGTCTGCCGCGACTGATGCTTCGGGATTCGGACTCCCAGTCGGCTTCGCTGGCGAATGTTTGCGCTGCACCAACGACTTACTTGGAGTCCACTTCGAGGTCCCCCCCTTCCGATTTTTGCCTGCTGTCTTCCGCACTCGCTTGGCCGCCTTTGTGGTCCGGTATCTTTTGTTGTGTCAGGTTCCTTGACCGGCTTCTTACGCGGCTTCCTCTTCGATATCCTTGGGTCCGTTAATTGGATCCCTGAATTCACTTCGCCTGACGACCCGCTCGATATTGGAATTACAATTTTTTCAGCTGGTAACGGCTCCGGAATACTCTCATGCTGCTCTGTCAGCTCTTCCAGCTCCGCCTGTGCCGAATGAACTTTGGGAACTTCGTCAGCATCCTCCGCTGTACTTGGCGGATCAGTCAGCTGCTCTCGCCGGGGGGAGGGAGTCGGAGATTTCGCCTGCGAGAAAGGCAATATCCCACCACATCTGAGCTCAGTTTGCCCTCCCAGAATCGCATGCGAGAGATATACGCTGCCCAACGTCCGGAGATATCACGATGGTTCAGCAAATAATGCACACTAACCTTAGGGTGCTCAACCGACCTTGTTCCTAAACCTGGTCTGTGTTGGGTGATGTCTTCAACTACAGCATCTTCATCATCACTCTCAACTTCCTTGTCCTCGTGTTAGGCCTCCGTAAGAGGAAGGGGTGCCGCCTGCGCATGTTTGTCGTCCCAAATCTGCTTGGCGAAGACCTGACTTAACGTTTTAGCTTCCGCTGAATCGACAACTTCCAGCACTTTACCACCTTCCGAATACTGAAATACAACAGTCGGATATTAGTGACATTCACATCCCCAAAATCAAAATTGAGATTATCAGAAGAACAAAAGAAAAGACAATCATTGTAGTGCATACCAAGCCCAGATATGTGAACTCCGGACCCCCGTTGACATTCACAAAGACATAGTCGCTGCAAGCTAGTCCTTCGAATAGAATCAACGCACTGTTGATCTTCAGATACGGCATCTGCTGCCGACGCCAGTAAGGGTAGTCGTCCGGCATATCTTCCGCCTTGTACACCTGAGTTAGGCGGTCCAATCCCGAGAAGAAGCTTTTGAAGCAAGTCCGCCGATCATGCTCTTCGCTGTGCCCAAAAATGAAGACAACAAAGACATTGTACCCGTCTCCGGCTGGAGCTTAAGGGAAGAAGTCTTCGGCCCCTGCCATGTAGTTTACAACGTGCCAGTCCCACAACCTAGCTTTGACTTCCATCCGTCGTTTCTCTAGGTGAGCCACAATCATGTGGAACCCTTCGGCATCTGTGAGGAGAACGGCGGCAGAGCGGGCTACGACTCTCTGGTCCTGCGGATCATAGTACTCCAGAGCGTCAAAGAGTCTCTTCAACTTTCGCTCTTCAAGAATTTTGGAGCAACACCCGCAGGACCTTGCCCCGTACATGAACCAGATGTACAAGTGCTGCTTCTTCTTTCCCCTCCATTCTTTGACGTCCCCTGCCGCCAAGGTGACGCTAATGTCCCAGCTGCTTTCGTCCATGGTTTTACAGAGATAGTGCTCTGAAAAACCACGTGCATTTGCCTGCACCGATTTTTCCTCCGTCGTTAGCTTGAAATACAAATCCCACCTATGGATCACCGACTGCGGGAGGTCAGCTGGGTCGAACGTCTTGTTGAGATTTCTCGTCTGGTCCTGCAACCACTTTTCCCAGCAGGGGTTTCCATTGCCTTGTTCACCCACATATCCACATCCTCGTGCTGAATGTTCCTTTCCGTCGCAAACTCGACCCACAAAGAGTCCGGGTAAGGCTCGTACTCCACCCTCCTCGCGGGCAGCAGATGACCCTTGTAATGAGACAAGAGTTCGTTCTTCATCGCCCTGACCAGCCGAATTTTGGCGCCCGCGTCAGCAAGAGAGACAATACGTCTTCCACCTCTCTGCGATTTCGACCTTGCGACGGAGGTCTTCATGTTGACAACTTGGGCTTCGACTTGATCCGCAAGAAAATTGATGTCCTCCGGTCTAAGTCCGTAAAGGGGCGTGAAGTCGTATGCCGCCAACAATTTGCGATCCGTACTCCCAGATACATCGACCAGCCCCGCCGCGTCAGGAAGGAGACCTGCCATGAATCTCTCCTCTATCTTGATCCATCTCTGAACATCAGCGTCGTTCTCCAGGAAGAGTAGAGGGATTCTCAGTTCAGCGATGTCTTTCGCCTTTGTTCCCGCAAATATTGTTGCCACCGACGGCTGAAACGCCTGCCCAACAAAGGAGTAATAGTCAGTACGCATTTCATAGACGACGTGAACACAAGAAGTCCAATAAACAGTCGTGCGATCCCACGATCAGTTAGTTACCACGACCAACTCGTTTAGGCAACAGGCAATCGTGAGATATCACGATGAGCCACTATCTCCTACATACACAATTTGAAAACACCACGCACTGAACCGCGAGCACAAAAAACTAAACTAGCACTATCTGGTATTTCATATGTTAAAGTCGTAGGATATCACGATTGCCGCACTCTAACGTAGAACTACCCCGTATCGCAAAGCCAAGATTTAGTTGTGGGATCCCACGATGACGAGGTTCTAACGTAATGAAGGTCTGAGATGTAGTGCAGGACCATCGGGAGATCCCACGATGGTTAGGTAGAGCGCACTCTGATGACCCCCCAAAAAAAAATATGTCAACTCCGGCGGCATTCTTACATTGTACTCTACTGAGTGTGGTCTGCCCAATAGTGCTGGCTGTAGACTTCCCATACTCCGCCATTTGATTCTTGCGTTCAGCAGCTGCTTCGTGAAGTTCTGCTCCTTCTGTTTGCCAACGCCATCCTGGTTCAGCGCCCGCGAGTAGTGCACTAGGTCTCCGTGGTGATCTTTGTCCGTCCACACAGGTAAAATATTGAAGGTGGAGGCGAGCTTCTTGTCCTTCTCGGGAATCACACCAAGCCTAATCAGGTCCTTGAATGCCTGGACAGTGTGCTGGCCACCTATTATGTAGTAGTGTGTCTTTGGGTTTTCGAAGATCTCCTTCTTCGGCGCTTGCTTTTCATAGTGCGACACTACCTTCGCCGGGCCGTAGGGTCCCGCTTTAAGGGGAAGCACTGTTATGACTCTGTTCTCTGAGTCATAATCAGGTGTGATTCGTGCCTTCCTCGTCAGCAAATCAAGCCGTTCTGCCTGAATTCCCCTGTACACAAGCAGTGCTACAGGTGCCTGGTGCAGATAGTCATAGTGCATGCGGATGAGCTCTCCTTTGCTGTCACAGATTGGTTTCCTGCCCCATTTGTACAGGCCACCGAAGGAGTTCTCGTACAAGGTCCTCATCGCATTCATCTCTTCCGGTGTCATCTTCTTCACGTCTGCCTCCCCTAGAGCCACAGCCCTGTGAAGCGGGAGTGGGTATCCGGTTTTTTCTTCTTTCTGGATGTCCCAGCTGCGGCTTCAACTTTGTCCCCGGGAACACCAACTGCAGACTTCCTCTTCTGGTCTTCTTTTTGGGGGACGGCGTGGAAGAAACCGCTGTCACGACTTGGGGGGGAGCGTTCGTATCTCGTAAGTCTTCCAGGATTATGTCCCACTGGTTCTTTAGCTCCTTAGGCTTCCACCGAGGCTTAGACGTGTCTTTGCACATCAGATGTGACCTTGCAGTCACAGACTCGCACAGAGTGAGACTAAACTTCGCGTAGTCCAGGATCAGACCAAACGTTATGATCTCCCTGGAAAGGGGAACCTTCTCCTCTACAACTAGGAGCGCTGTGTTGTCGTCAAGCCCCTTCATTTCTAGTACCCTCAGGCCGGCAGTCGGGTGCCCCATCGTTCCATTCACCAGCGTGGGATGAATAATGGCGGAGCCGTCACTCTCTGCTTTCCAGGCGATTCCCCAATTTGTAATCTGCTCGTCGCATCGGAAAAAGGCTTGTAGTGGATGTGGGCCTGTGTACTCCAAAGACGTAATGTAACAATCGATGAAGGTACAAAGCTTCCTTGGTGTCAGTTCTTCTGGACCTTCGTCCACTTGCATTTCACTGCAGCATGAAAGGAGATGTTAGTTTTGACATTGTCCGGTAGAGCAGATAGTGGTGCGATAGTATTCCCGTGTCAACTTGAAATTTCATCCTTAGTCGTGGGATCCCACGACGGCTGTTATGGAAGAGAAGGAATGGTTTTGTGATCATTTTGATGATCTAGTTTTACAAATTACTGTTGTCGTGGGATGTCGTTCGCGTAATCTAGGTGTAAGTATCTTTAACCACAAAAACGTGCTAAGATGACACAAGTTATCGTCCCAGGAGATTCCAGACGTTGCTTCAAAATTAGTTTCTCGAGACCTCTAAATTTCCGGACTTTGACCACCTTGAGAGGGGTCCTTTCAACACACAAACACTTTTCCGGAACTACTTCCTTTCCGGATTCTCTTCCGGATCCGGCCCTATCCAATATTCCGGTTCCGTCTTTCTAACAAGTTGGTTTTCGATACCTCTGTTTTACCCTCAGAGGGTTCCTCACTTGCTCTTTCCGAGGGGTAGGGAACTGCACCACTCCGTATCTGACATAAACTCTAATAACATAAAACAAAACACAACCCAAGAATAAATCTAGTTGAGTAAACAGGGTGGCCTCCTCACAACATCCCGGATGGCCTATCCGGAAAGCTGGTCACACAGGGTAGCGTTAGGTCCTCCTTACTACAACGACGGATACCGGACTTCCGGAACTAAGGGAATGACTTCCTAGCTCTCGACCGCTCATGAGGTTGACTAGCCTTCCGGAAGGGTGGAAATATTCCTCTAGCGGTTGCCTATCTCCGCACGGAACCGCCCCTGCGAATTCCGGACTAGCTTCCGGACCACTCCTTGGTCTCCACCGGATTACCGTACCAGCGTTTTAAAGGCGCCACTTTCTCACTGCGCAAGTCTAAAAACTCATCTGCAAGACACACTTAGCCTAATCCGGCAGTCCACGAATCCGGACTCCTCCCCTTGCACACTCTCACTTACACATCCACACAAGTGACTATAGACGCGATACGCAAGAGAATAATCCAACGAGTGCTTTCCTGAATGCTTTAGATTAAATGAACAAGGAAAAAGGAATGACAGGCCAACAAACCGGCCTGTCCTTAAAAACCCACAAAAAGGCAGCCCAAACGGCCACCAGAAAACCGCCCAACGGCCAACTAAAAAGCAAAAAGGCAACGGCCCTGAAGACCGTTCCGGGAAAACTGCAAAACCGTTTAACTCCTAAAAGTCCGGAACTACTGGACCTACATCCGGAAAATCCGGTTCCGGAACTACCATCCTGGTAAGAATCCTAACTACAATTACTGCTACTGCTACCCTAGATAGTCATTTATTTCTCTTAGCCTTCTTTACAGACGTGCCACCCTGAGCTGGCGATCCACCTGTCTTCTGGGGTGGGGTGTTCTTCGTCTTCGACCTGGTCCGGGGAGGCTGCAACTCTTCCTCCTCCGATTGAGTCGTATCCCCCTCTTCCGATTCCGGGTCCGTCTCGCTCAGTAGCCGTCGTCCCCTTGGTTTCGGAACAGTAAGATCGATGAGCTGGGACGGTGGCGGTGTCTAGAGAAAGGGCTGGAGCATGTGGGTGAAACTCATCGGATCCGTCCGGGCTGGATTCAACACCGTTCCGGGTAAAGGTGGTTCCCGGAAAGTAGAACCCACCGGTCTGTCGGGGAACAGATTTGCTACGGACGCAGTTCTTCCGACTGGGACGCCTAAGACAACATCTTTTACTGGAGTGGAGGCCGCAAACTGCTTCACCAGCGACCTCCTCTTCTGTGCCGATGCTGTTCCGGCTTGCGACGTTCCGGCGATTGTCTTGCTCTTTGCCAGAGAAGGCTGGTTCTGTGCCCCTCCTTCTTGGAGATCCTGACCTAGGTCAAAAAGGCCTTGGTCTAACCCCTCAAGCGGATCCAAGTTTCCCAACAGTTGCCGGACTTCCTTGAGCATTCCCTCAATCCGGACTTCAAAATCCACAAGGATGCTCACCACCTTCGATCCCGCCACGTGACCATCCTTCACCATGTGATTATTCCAGAGTGTAACTCTGGCAAGAATATCCGCCGGAGTGTCAAACAGACTTCTGACATTCCGGACCAGATCGAGGGCTTCTCCCTCTTTTGTTTCAGCGGCCATCCTCTCTTTCTCCGACCACGCAGCTTGTTCTCGAAACCGGTCCCGTTCTTGCTCCAAGGTTAGAATCCGGTCCTCCAGCTGCTTCACCGCTTCCGGATCTGGCCTTTCCGCCAACGTCACCAGGATTTGGGTTTCTTCCTTCACACCCAATTTCTCGCACATTTGCCGGATCAGCGCCGACATCCGCTCATTCTGTGCCCGGGTAGCTAACAGCCATTTGATGGTGACCTCTAGTTGATCT
Organism: Pseudisothecium myosuroides; assembly: GCA_951799445.1. NCBI lineage: Eukaryota > Viridiplantae > Streptophyta > Bryopsida > Hypnales > Lembophyllaceae > Pseudisothecium > Pseudisothecium myosuroides. The sequence continues at coordinate 4,320,736 of OX637297.1, forward strand.
GTTTCCGGAAGTGGTTCTCGGGGCTTCTCTTCCTCCTCAGCTTCTTGCTTACCCCGCGCACCCCGATCAGTCGATTTCCGGCGTGTCCCTCCAACGTTTGGTGATGCCTGCTCCGGTTCTGGTTCCTCTTCTTCCGGCTCGAGCTCATCCGGTTCATCTTCTGCGGGAAGTCCATACCTCAACAAATTCTCGCCCTTCCGGTATATGGTCATTTCCGGTCCGGCCAGTGCATCCTCGGAGTGATACAGATGGAAAAGATAGAGGCTAATTGGACTTGACTTCTTGTTCGCGATATTGACCGCTAACTTTTCCACTACGGAGTGAATGATCACTCCCCAGCTGACCGGCCTGGGAGCCGGATTCTCTCTATCTCCCAGCGCTCCGAAAATGGTGTTTGCCACGGTCATTGTAATCCGGGTGGGCTTTTCCGGATACAAGATAGGGATGAGGAATGCTAACAACTGCCCATCCCGTGGACTCTTACAATCACTCGCGGTGTTTCCTTCCGTGGAATCCGCATGACTCCGGAGTACCTCCACGGCGTAAGTATCCGTCCGGGACGCCATTCCGGAACCCCTGCTCGGCGTAAAGTATGCCTTCGCCCACAACTCCGGAGTCCAGGCCCTAGATCGACCCCTAATCGTCAAATCGAACTGATTACCTACTCCGGAAACCAGCTCGTCAATCATCTCTTCACTCCGGACGTTCCATGGACGTTTTACCAATCCTAAGCACCCCATGATTTCTAGGTCCTCTTCTAACTCCTTCAGGCGCTCCGGATCCGATGGGACAACTGGACGTACGCCCCGGGCTATCACTACCGACCTCCGGGATCGACTCACTTCCGCCATCTCACTGACTGCTAGGACAATCCGGTGCAATCGGCACCTTCCTCCCTTTCTCTCCCTAACACGCCCTAACTCACCACTCTTTTTCTCTTCTAACGCACCGTGGAAGAGCACGGGTAAAAGAGACTGAATGAGGCTGGCGGTGGGGTTTAAGTACCTGTCGGAACCCTAAGTTCCCGCCGCCAAAAACGTTCCCGTAAGTTCCCTAGCCGGAACCTAGGCGGTAGGTCCCTACGATCCGGAACATTCCGGAACTTTTCCGGCTTTCCGGCTACGGTTTCCGGCAGGCTGCGTAACCTATTTAGAGTTTTATCCTTTCTACCTAGAAACTAATTTCTATTTCTAATATCTAAGTCCTAACTTGGTATTTAAATGCAAAAATTGAAAAAGTTCTGCTATTTTTACCTCCACTAAATTGTTAATTGGGACTTTCCAAATGATACGTACTCCCACATGGGATATCACGATCGGTTAAATTCACGGACAGGAGTGGGAAGGAGGTTATTGCATCGCTACTCACTAACTGAAGGCGTCCTGGCATATGACGACGACACTATTTAACATGGAATGGATATTCAAATATCTTAGAAGGAGATCGGTGATGATCTGTGAAACTACTGTCTGTCGTGGGATCCCACAATTGATTGTTCACATAATCAGCGCTATTTATTAACGCGCCTGCATCTCAATTTTTCTACCCACGCTAGACTCTCTCGTCGTGATTTCCCACGACGGTTTAGTACTTGAATTCTCTAAGTAGGTGTTCTAATTGTTAAGTCTGGGTCAGGTGCGGTCTTTACTATCCTCCATCGGGGGATCCCACGATGGGTTACTAATCCGCTGCCTGGTCTGTGCCCAATATGTGGTCTGGGTATAGTTTTCGTCTCCGTATCTTATCATCGGGGGATCCCACGATGGGCCACAAACCCTGAAAATTGGGTGGCGGCGCAGTGGTGGGCGGCTAGGGTTTTAAATCAAGGGTCCTACGATGCTCGAATCTACACAGGGATTGCCCTATCGTGGGATCCCACGATGCACGGTTTTAGGGTCACTATCCCCGGTAACCGGGTCACGTACTCATTACCGTGTGTTCTTCTCGGCGTATGTACTACTGTATTTCTTAGCCATGTTTATAACAACGACTATGCCAGAGGCTCTACTACCCTCATTTTCAGCAAAGTGCGTACCAATGCAATTGCAAATAGCCATACCCTAATTATTAGCAATGTTTATAACCTAGATATTGCAAGCAAGAAACGGAAAGTAATGAGAATATAGTTCAAAGTAACTTACGGGTCCTTCCAAACTGGGAGGTTTGCTGTACGCTGGGATGGACCTGCTGCCATCGTAGCTTCCGCTTGCACAAGTCCGGCCTTGTTTTCAGCTACTACAAAAATGCCCTTCCGCTCTTCAAAAGACTGCTGCATGAAATTCAAATGCAGAAGAAATTGTAACTTCAATCATTCACTGAGAATCACAAACTCCTAACTTGTTTCTTCATGACTAACCAAGTGAATTTAATTGAAGAGAAGGTAAACTTAAATCTAAAGTGACGGACTAAGTAGCCTATCGCACAGAAAACAAGCGTGTCTGATCATAGTCATAAAATCCCTGCACAAAACATGTTCCTAATATCATTTACAAACGAGTACTGTCTAACTAAATAATATACAATGAACTCTTCGCTCCATTCCTCTTTGGGAGCAACATTCCCATTCCTTACTTCACTTTGCTTCAATTCAAACACTCACAGCAGTCCATACACATTGAACTCTAGTTCGTGAACTACATCAAGGTTACTTAGCATTTTAGGGTCTACAGTTCATATAAACTGAGAACTACGATGCGTGAAGAGAGCCTACAGCTGCGAGGAAGGCGAGTGCTAAACATCCATTGTACCCATGTACTAGAATGATGCAATCTACAAGCTTGAATGGGATCATCAATTCTTTCCAAGCCTAGAAGCTGAACTCCACAGCAAACGCACAGCTCCATGCGATCAAAGTTCGACAACGAAGAACTAATAAAATGAACCTCACTGCAGTAATGGAGTCACATGAAGAAAATAAAAATGCTGGTTTGGCTACGACGAACTAACCTGTTGGATGAGCCGGGTGAAGTCCAGCACCTTGTCCTTCTTCTCGCGCACCGCCTCCGCCAGGGAACGCTCCGCGCACTACGGCACTCCACCACGAGCAAGCGCTGTTGGTCTCCGCGCACCTACACGCCTAGTAAACCGCCAGCGAATTTCGAACACGCTCCTCGATTGTCCCCCGACGCACTCAGCTCCGCGCACAGAAGTTCAACGCTCAGCCAACAAAAATGGAACCAATAAGCTAGAGAACCTCCAGACAACCAAACTCACTCAAAATGCAAAGCTTCAGACAACCAAACTCACGGACTGCAACAACCAGAATGAATGCGCGAGGAAGGAAAGCGGAGAAGCGCACGAAATCAGGAAGACAGAGAAGCACACGACGTCGGGAGAAAAGGGTGGCAAGCAGACGTCGTGGGGAGGAAAGGAGACCAAGAGGAGAGGAAACCGACGGGGGAGTCTGCTGACGTGGCGCTGTCAGGTGCAAGACGGCGCAGGTCATGGCTGCCCGCCCTTCTCATGATTACTGACATCATGAGGAGGGCTTGACTAGAAGTCTTAAGCTAAATAATCACTCATTACACAAAATGCTGAAATTAGGTCGCACACTTGCACCTCACTAATTTCTTGACATTCAATAATTACTACATAAATTTTTTTTGTTTCTCTATAAGAATGCACTATTCTTTATTTAAGTATTGTTGCTATTGGAACTCTTGAAACTCCATGTCTACAATTAAAAATAATTGTAGAAACGTTTATTTACTTTGATGGCTTGTAAAGTAACTTTGTTGAAATAAGGCAACCTAGTTTCACTATTTTGTCTACCTTCAATTAATTAGCACACTTTCCAGAGGTAACTTCCTACTTTGCATCCATAGTTACCTCCAAGTCTTAAACTCCTTTATTAGTTATACATTTCAAATATCAAGAGTCGAAATCAAGAAAAAAATGCAAAACAAAGAGTGATGGAATTAAATATTATTGCCAAAAAAAATTAAATGTTTTCCTAAGTAAAATCAAAATAATAGAATATAATTCCAAAAATGATTCAATTCGTACATTAAACCTTTAATCATAAGGTCAATCATATTATACTAGGGGTTTAAGCATGTTAGGCCAAAAAATTACTAAAGTTTCATTGAAGCCCTACTTTCCATGGAAACCAACCAAAAAAATAAATAAAAATAAATAAAATTTAATTAATACAGCTCCTAAATTAGAATTCTTGAATTCAGACACTACGAAAACATCTTCTTATACAACTGTCACTCTCACTAGGAGTGAGTACAGAAACAGTTTGAAATAAATTTCAATTGACAACCTGGACTACAAGAAGCTTACTTATTTCTGTCATGACAAATGAAGAAACTAAACAATTTTTTCACAGTCACACCGTCCATCCACAAACAAGGCTATTAATAAATAAAATAAACATACATGAATAATATATGTTGGTATGGAAAAAAAATGTACAAGTTGTAAATACTCCGCTCATGAAGTGAAGAGTCATGAGCAGAAAAAGTCCATGCTACGTTTTCCCAAACTTACCACGTAACCTAAAAAAATCACCTCGGTCCTGCGGTTCAAAGACCCTTCATTCTATAAATCATGCATGATGTTGTACGAGTTAATTTTAACAAAAAAAAATGTAGTTTTACTATTTTAAATACTCTGCCCATACAAACATTAGTTACGAATCATGAGCGGTTTAATTTCATAGATTGCTACATTGATTTCTAGGTTTAACCTTTGGTTTCGATGACTATTATTTTTTTACAAGCCGCTAAATATGCCTTTAACATAATGAACTTTGATTTCTAGTTTGCACTTGTGTCATTTTTCTAAAAAATGATTAGTCCAAATTATTTAATTAAATAGAAATGACTGTAACGAATACATAAGTACAGGGAACATTGTTGATGATTGTCCTATATAATTCTTTCTCATTCATCTCGTAGGCAATCATTTTCATGTATACAATCAACATGATTGGCCAATGTGTAATGAAGAAATAATATCTAAATTATCTTATTGTCTTCTATATTAATTGTCTTGCAATGATCAATGAATAGATGTGGACAAGAGCGACCGTGATTGCCCGTGGTTTTAGGGGCATACTAAGTGTTAATCTATTTAATTTACTTGTGTTTTGGAGCATATCTGGAGACAGTTCTCCAAAGTACATGACCAAGCCCAGCCGCTCATGATCTTGGAATTACTTGCAAAAAATGGAAATTAAAAAAAAATGTCAAACAAAGGACATTCAGAAATGATCTTCAATTTATGAAAAAAAATATTAATATTAAGTTACAACTTCAATTTTTTGTTTTTAAATCGACATGTAATATGTATCGCAATTTTGGAAAACGTACCATGGACTTTTCTTGCTCATGACTTCATGAGCGAAAGATTAAGAACTTATACATTCTTTTTTTGATACCGACATGTACTGTTTTATGTATGATTTATGGAATGAGAGTTCTTTGAATGAACCGCAACAAGAGGTGGACCTTCTTAGGTTACGTGGTAAGTTCGGAAAAATATAGCATAGACTTCTCCCGCTCATGCCTCTTCATTTCATGAGCGGAGTATTTTGAAATTGTACCTTTTTTTCCATACCAACATGCACTGTCTTATATATGAAATTGCCAGACATTTTTAAAATGAAGCCAATACATGGCAGGGCCCAATCATTTCATTCTCCAATTTTTTCAATTCACGTAAAGATGGATTTTCCAACGGGCAAGAAGTAAAAATAGTGGTGGAATCTAAATCCTCAGAGCAATTCCAACTTCTACGATAGAATTTTCTGCATGCATGTATGAACCACCCATGACATTTTTAAAATGAAGCCATTCCATGGCAGGGCCCATTAGTTTTATTCCCCATTTTTTTTAATTTACATAAAGATGGATTTTCCAACGGGCAAGAAGTAAAAATAGTGGTGGAATCTAAATCCTAAGAGCAATTCCAACTTCCACGCTAGAATTTTATGCATGCATGTATGAACCATCCATGACATTTTTAAAATGAAGCCATTTCATGGCAGGGCCCATTAGTTTTATTCTCCAATTTTTTTAATTCACGTAAAGATGGATTTTTCAACGGGCAAGAAGTAAAAATAGTGGTGGAATCTAAATCCTAAGAGCAATTCCAACTTCCACGATAGAATTTTATGCATGCATATATGAACCACCCATGACATTTTTAAAATGAAGCCATTCCATGGCAGGGCCCATTAGTTTTATTCTCCAATTTTTTTAATTCACGTAAAGATGGATTTTTCAACGGGCAAGAAGTAAAAATAGTGGTGGAATCTAAATTCTGAGAGCAATTCCAACTTCCACGCTAGAATTTTATGCATGCATGTATGAACCATCCATGACATTTTTAAAATGAAGCCATTCCATAGCAGGGCCCGTTTCATTCCCATTTTTTTTACTTCACGTGAATTAGAATTTTGCAATGGGCAAGAAGTGAATATAGTGGTGGAATCTAAATTCTGAGAGCAATTCCAACTTCCTTAGTAGAATTTTATGCATGCATGTGTGAAATTCCATGACATTTTTAAAATGAAGCCATAGTTCAATGGCAGGGCCTATTTCATTCCCAATTTTTTTATTTTCATGTGAATTAGAATTTTTCAACGGGCAAGACTAGAAAATAGTGGTGGAATTTAAGGTTGGAGCTATTACATTTTTCTAAATCAAATTTTATGCATGCATGTATGAAATTTCATGACTTTTTAAATATTATTTAAGCAGTTTCAAGCCATCACGCATTTCATTCCCGATTTTTTTTTCACATCGGTGGAGATTTTTCAAATAACAATAACAAATAACAATATTACGTACATCGTTGTCAAATAATGATGTAGATGTATACCACGTTCAATCATTTCAAAAATCTAGATGAAGATTGCATGACCTACAATATTCTCATGAATGACATGATTCCAGGTTTAAGCATTCATCACCCGTCAAAGTGCATTAACAAATTTGAAAGCATTTAACTCATTAAATCATTCAGACTGAGATTTAAAATACAAAATAATAAATGGTTCAGTTTGTTCTTTGTTCCATCATGATTGCACATCCAAAGTCCTTCACAAGGGGCTTTTTTGCGTTTCCCTCTCTCACTTTCCCCTATGTAAACAACAATCTTATGACGTTTCATTGTGTCAACGGATTGTGACACAAGGAGAAGTCATGGATTGCCGTTTACGCAGGAAAAAATGAGAGAGGGAAACGCAAAAAAGCCCCTGGTGCTTTATTTAAAAATTCGTAGATGAAATAAAAATTGTGTCAATCATTGTTTAATCCGTAAAGTCCCATATTAAACCATAGGATGTTGTACTACATAACAAGAATTATATATGAAATCAATCTGTTAACTGACATTTTTAATTAGCAATATTGAGTTAGATTGAATTTTAAGTTTATATGTTCCCAGTCTGAGATGACGTAAATTTAATTGAGGAAAAAATTGGAAACAAATAATCAGCGTCATTTTCATTTTTCATAATACCCTAAACCCTAAAAGCCGTAAACCATGAACTGCAGACCCTGAAAACGTTAATGTAAAGCGCTGCCACTGTATACCCTAAACCCTATTAAACCTTGAAACCCTGAACCCTGAAACCAAGAACCATGACCTTGAAACCGTGAACACTACACTACAACATGTACCCTAAACCCTATGACCGTGGACTGTAGACCCTATGACTGTGGACCCTAGACCCTAAGATTGCATTCATTGGAATAGAAAATAACAAATATGAACATTCGAGAGTTCAAAATTTTTGTTGATTCTTTTTGTAAGTGAGGTGTTCCACATGTTTCAGGTGCTCAAGTTTTTGGGTTCACGAGATTTTGTACAGTTCGTTTCTGTAGGATACGTATAATCAGGTCGTGTAGGGGAAGAATTCCGAGTATTGATCGGGGAAGCGTGTGACATTCTGTCAAGTGAAAGTCTTCAGAGTTTGATCCGCTTTGGTCAAAGCATCATTGACTCCTAGAAAACGGTGCAACGATACCATCCTTGAATGCGGCGAATTTCAAAATGTCAGTGAAGAATCAGAATTTCAGTGAAGCCTGGATTTGCGAAGTTCCAGTCAAAAAGTCAAGAGCCCCACGCCCTCCCTCCTTGTAGTTGGAGATGCACGGAATTCAAGAATGCAATCAACTTCCAAAGTGAAGGACCGCACATAACCCCTAACCGTTGTTGATTGTGGCACGGCATTCAAGAACGCATCCAACATTCGAAATCAAGGATCGCTTAGTGATTTCAAAATTCGCGGCGGGAATTCAGAGCTGAAGAATTCCAACCAGCCACCTGGTTCATAACACGAAAAGAACCTGGAGCTTGCTCTTTTCGATTGCACACGTGAACAGGCGGAGCAGGCTGCGGAGTGGCGACTGGGTGTCTGCCGGCGTTGGCGACAGAGTGGGCGTGGAGGCGCACGAAGTTCTGACCGAGCCAGTTGCTGCTAGGTAAGAATGCATCCCTTGCAAGTGTTATGCGATTCCGAATGTTGAGGATTTTGTAGTCGAATTGACGCCACTGCACTCTGTCACAAACTGAGGATGTCGTAGATTGAAAGTGAAACGGAGTCTACGATAATTTTCTTCGCGCATTGGTCTCATTTTGCGAAAAACTCACGTGCTTAAGGGATCACCATGCTGTGGTGACATCAAGGTTCCTTTTGAATCGCGGGACGGCACTGCCCTGAGGGCAAGTTGATATGAGAACCTTGTACGTGGATGACAACCGGTCAGAACGTCTTCACAAAGTATTGAAATTAGGTTGCGTTAGGAATTAGGCGGGCTTACATGAGGAAAAACCAGCCATCAAATTCAACTACTTCTAAGAACGTTTCTTATTGTACCCATGGAGGTTCAGGAGTCTGAATTACAGCAAAATCCACTTTAAAAGTAGAGAATTTTTGTACAGAAACTGAGAATAGTTATAGAGTGTCGAATGTCATGGAACCAGTGACAGGAAACCTAATTTCACGATCTTTTGTAGATACGTTAGTCTACAATAGTAGAATATGTGTATATATCCAACATACGTAAGCATCGTGGGATCCCACGATCTCCGCGTATTGAGCGTGGGTGAGACCTCTCAGTCTTCGAGTATAGAGATATTGCGGTCTGGTAGTCGAGGGATGTTCTATCATTTTGTCGTGGGATCCCACGATCGATTGAACCTTGGCTGTGGCCTTCCTGGTGTACGTCTAGGTGCCTTACTTTTCGATGACCGTCATACTCCTCGTCAATCTTGTATAAGCATCGTGGGATCTCACGATCACATTTTCGGTTGGCACCAGGTTCTCCTACTCGGGGGGGTTCACAAACACTCTTCCGGAATTTACATGATATCGAACTCGTGGGATCCCACGATTGATTGATAATATGTTGGGGACTCGTCAAAGTGATTCAGTTTGATCCACTACTTCATTTGTATTTCTGTAGCGGTCTATGTGATCCCTTAGGAGGATCTTGGAATACCGCGATCTCTGGTTTAAATGATTGAGCGCCAAGAGTGTCGTGGGATCCCACGATGTACTGAACGTTCTTTGGTTAATGTCTTCTAAACTTCTGCAACGTTTTCCTGGATGCCTTGGCTTCTTCCCAGTGGTTCTGGAACGGCCCTCGTGAGATCGCACTATCGCGTCTGGGCTTTCGAACTTCTTGTTGACAGTAACTAGATTCACTTGTTCATGTTGTGTTGCCGTGTGATCGTGAGTTCCCACGATTATACAGACGTTGATGCTTCTGTCCTTCATGTCGTGAGGTTACAATGCCATGAATGCAGCGCTCTTCTGTAGACATGCCTAACTCCTTGAATATATGATGTACAGGTTTTACGGATCATTTTAATCTCGTCCAAGGGATTCGATAGAGCTCACTCTGACAATGGATTCATTCTGTGAGTCTGCTGCTGACGCGATAGTTCCGTATGTGGACGGAACGCATGTAGAGGGTGAATCACAGGATTCCACCGGTGGATGTGAAGCATTTGTGAATGGTGATTGGGTTAAGCTGTTTGTGCCTGGATTCGGTGAAGTTGGATCAGGAATCGTTAAAGAGGTTCGTCCCTAGGGCTAGTGGCTGGGTGTGCCCATACCTGTTGAGCCTTGGATTTACATTCTGGTGCGACCTCATTCTATCAAACTAAAATTCCAGGATTTGAAATGCTTTCCTTGTCAGAGGGGTATGAACACATTAGAGGATGTTCAAGAGAATGTAGTGTTGTGGAGAGCCGTCGACGTTGTTAGAGCGTCAAGGGATCCCCCGATGGATCCATGTCCGTATATTTGTCAAGGAGCCTGGTTTGGACTTGATGTGCATCGGAAGGACGCCGACGGACTCCTCGTTTCCTCGGGTCGTATCATTTGTTGGAGTCCGGAGGATCATTTCCAAGAGGAGACACTTGGTGAAGGTTTCATAGGTGTGACAGTCCTCGATGTTTTTGTGGGTGACACCGAAGCCATAATGTCTCACGATAGGTGGTCAATTTCGGAGTGCTGGTTTCCCAATGGTCGTTCGTTGAAGGAGACAGTGGATCATTTTGCCTCCATTCCTGATATCGACGACCCTCTCGCTTACCTCGGAGGTAGAATGAAAGCACCATACCGGTTTATAGTTTGTAAACCCAATCTGGAACTGATGGAATCGCAGTACTCCCGCAAAACGGCAGACGAGGTGATTCAGAAAGTCAGCTTGGAGAAGTGCTGCAGACGTCTGTGTTGTCAGCATTATAACCAGGAGTTCACGCTGTTAGTAAGGCAGAAGTACTACTTGAAGTCGTTTGACGAGCACCGTGAATATGGGATTGGAGTGGGAGGACAACTACACGAAAGGTACGGGAAGCGGAAGCGGAAATACGTCACGCTAGAGGGAGTTGATGTTTGTGGCAAGGCGTGGTACATAATTCACAGCATCCCGAAGTCCACTTACCACAGTTACATCGAGATGTACAACGATGGCATCGTATCAAGGATGCACAAAAACAAAGGGGTTAAGCGCCTGCGGGCTCGGACTGTTTAGGTCGCTGGGACTATGAAAGCCATTATTGACGAGAATGCTGATCAAATGCCCCACCAAATGCACGGCATCGGGAATGGGCGAATGGACACTCTAAAATTCCTTCCTCCCGGAAGAAATTGGAAATGAGTCCGAGCAGACGCCAACGAGGTAGTGCCCCTAATCTCCTGTCACTGCTTTATTGATCGTGCGATCTCCCGACGAGATCAATGATCGTGAGATATCACGATCACTGTTCTGGTGCATTGCTTGTCATTTGCATTCCTTCCCCTCCGCTCGTACCGATGCTTAAGCGTACCAATTCTGGATGTGCAGTTGAATGCCGACTACGGTCTGCCACCCATGAGCCAGTCGACTATTAGTAGACTCAAGCGGGAGGACTTCAACAACGTCTCCATTAAGCCTGTCGGAAGTTCGTTTGCAAAATGTACTACGTGCAACGACCTACAGCAGTTTATTCTGAAGTCTCCGAAAGGAAGCCCCGAGTACGTGGAGTTCGTGAAGCAGCGGACTCATCATCTGAATCACCAAGCTTCTTGCCGTTGTTTGTATGCGTCTTGGCTTGAGGAATCCAAACGAGATCCTCGAAGAATTTTATGTATAATTCACGACAAGATGGATACATCCAAGATAGCTCTATCCAGACTCCGGGTGACAACAAAGGCCACGGCCGGTTTGGGGCAGCTTTCGATGAGCATTACTGGAATGGTAGCTCATGGCCATGGTGACGGTGCTTACGCCCATTATGCTCCATCTTGCTGGCCGGCGGACTCCAACTTCACCATTTCGTCTTTTGGCGAGGTTGTTGCGCCGGCTGGAAGGTCCACCTATTCGAGAGGCAGGCGACCTCTTTCCATATCCGCCGGCTAACTCATTGTTTGAGGCACTGCTTAGAGGAAAGTCTAGATGTATGGACAGCCTAACCCTCACCGAACCTGGAGCTCGAGTCGGAAGTACCCCCCTTCCTGAAATTTATATCTTCAGCTTGACAACTCTGCCAAGGATAACAAGAACAAATTTTTGATGGCGTTCGTATCCTTGCTCACTGCACGAGGTGTCTTCAAGGAAATTCAGGTTGGATTTCTACTAGTCGGACACACTCACGAGGACATCGATGCATATTTCAGCCACCTTTCCAAGGCCCTGAAGACCAAGAACACTTTTGTCGCCGCAGACCTCATGAAAGCCTTCATGCAGTTCCAAGAACTATCATTTATGCCGGAGTTCATACAGGAGGTGGGGGATTTCAAGTCGTTCGTGGAGGGTTACCAATGCGATCGTGGGGAAAAATTAATTGGATTGGGGGAGATGCACCTGTTCAAGTTCTACGTGGACACTGATGGGGTCCCCGTCATGAACTTCAAAAGGTCAGCAGTTGATTCGAACTGGTTGCCGTCGAAGAAACCTTCTGAACGCATTTGGAAGACAGACAGCAATGGTCGGCCCATGCTCCCTCTCGGCTATCCAAAGCCTGTTCCGTTTAAGCCCATGTGGGGCAGCGAGGTTCCGATATCGAATGGAGATCAAGAGAAGGCAAGGGAAGCGGCGCGGAAAGCTACCTTGAACAAGGGTTTCATGCTGGTGGCACTCGAGAAATACATTCAGTATTGGCAATACGGTATTTCTAAATGCGAGGGATTTGCAACTGCGTTCGGTCCATACGTGGATTACTGGAAGTGTGTTCTCGATGAGCTGAAGGAACCATTACCCGAGTGTCCTCCGAAGTTGGTGGAAGGCTTCTGGCCACAACACGATTGGGCGGTGGCGCGTAATGGAGTCCCTCGCCCAGGATCAAAGGTGAATCCCATGGACGTGATTCCGGAGGAACAAGAGGAGCCGGAGCCTTACTGCGGCCCTGCAAATGAAGCGCCAAGGGAAAGCTTTAATCCATGGCTAGACATACGACCAGGCTGTTGGGTACTTGTCAGACCGAAAGTCCCGGAATCATGTGCTGTTTGGCAGGGAAGAGCATTGTCTACTGTATGCAGAGTAGAAAGAGATGTGAATAATGGGAAGTTCTTGCTTCAGTACTGGCGACCCGATAACTCCGAAACGAGGCTGGAATTGATTTATTGGAATTGCTGGTACGGTAAATGGGTCGTTGAAAAAAGTCCCCCCACCTAGGTGGACGCGGGTGCTGCAGTGTATGCGAATTGGTCCAGGAGAGTGGATCAAAAATCCTGGACGATTCCTCAGAAGAGTAGGGAGGCTGCCTTAGTGAATTTGAATCGGGCAAACATGGTGGACCCATGATTGAGTGCCTAGTCCGGGGTCGCTACTGCCATCGTGGGAACTCCCGACGCATTGTGTCGGTCGTCGCGGCAATCGTGAGATGTCACGATGCATTCTGCGGGGCGCGACTGCCATCGTAATATCGCACGACGCATTCTACATCCAGTAAGCGCAGCCGCAAGTGAGGGTTTCGAAGTACAATCCGTTGAGTCAGTAGGACTGTTTTTCGATTAATTTTTCAGAGCTACTTTTTGTGACTTGTATATGTAAAATAAATCTTTATGAATATATTAATATGTTTATGATTTCTATTCTTTGCGTGCGGCACGGGGGCAATGACTTGATAGCAGAAGTGCAGGATGTCTTTCTTCCTCTCGTCTCCTGAAATGGAAGTGGTTTATATTTGTGTCTGGAACAGAATACATTGCTCGGGTCATACATGCACTCAAATGAGTCTGAATAATACATTTCTTTTCTCTCACAGTTACACTGTTGGAATTCTAGTCTTCTAGGTTTTGCATCTTCACAATTGTATAGCGGACAACCAAGTACGAATCTATTTTTTGCAGTGAAAGAACCTTGATGTTCTTTACACAAACTCAAACTAATGTCATTATATCGGATGGAATATTATGTTTACTTAGCCGTTATTCATCTTCAGATGTATGTTGAACGTCTGAGCACCTGTGACTCAGTGGTCTACAGTTCTTCAAATGTCACTGTGAGTACTGTGATATGCCCCTGTCACTTCATCATATCCTGACTACCTTAGCTCCACTATGTTAGCAGTCCGTCGAGGGATCTCCCGGTGAATCCTAGAACCGGACTCCTTATTCCCAAGAGCAATTGCTCATTTGGTAATTGTCAACTGATGTTTGAATTTCAAATCTACTTGTGTGTACTTCCTTTGAACTCTCGGGATACCATATATCTTTGAAAGAATCGGCCCCCTCGTGCCTTATTGTGATTCATTCTTGATGAACTCGGATATCACTTGCACTTTAGCACAGGAATCAAATTGTACCACTTCGACACCAAGATTGTCAGTGAAGCCGACTCATATTCTACCACCCCGTCAGGGGATCTCCCGATAGAATTATGTGAAGATCAGTGCTCATTGAGGGATTAATATGAGATGGGAGCCATGTTTGCAACGAGTGGTGGTCATCAAGGGATCTCTTGATAGGTTCTGAGACTTCCGTTGTGCTGTAAATTGGATGGCTAAACTACTTAAACCCGGTCCACAGATCTCCCAATACAATCATGTGAACTCTACCATGGATCCGCTATGTTACAACTACACAATTTCTTTCATTTCCAAGCACATGAAGCACTCCCCGACATACTTGTGGGTGCTGAATTGGATGCATGCAAAGCGTTCCTATTTCAAGAGATCTCCAGATCCATAGGAAAACATCAGGGGATTTCACCGCCTCTTTACTTCTGGACTATTGAAAGTCCAAAAGTAGTTAAATATGGCATCATATGTATTTCACGACTTGGTCGGCTATGCAAACATGGTGAATCATTTGTCAAAAATTGAGTATGGAGGGAATGGCATTAAGTTTGGTAGGCACACAACAAGATGAACAACATCTGGGGATAGTTGCATGAACTGCAGGATGGTGAGTTTGAACCAGTTCTTGAAGATTACAGTACTATCTTAATGTCGTAGAACAAGGAAGCACAATTACTCTTCAAGGTGTTCAAAATGGCTAAAACACCATTCAAGTGACTCGTGTATCATTCCCAAGGATTTAGTTTGTAGTTTCCTAGAAAATAACTGAAACAGGACGCGGAAACAACCTAGGCCTAACAGAACCGGATAATGTCTCTACACTCCATTATTTTCTAAAATATTTTCTCTCTCGTGCCACATATATATTGCACAGTCACAAAAACAAGGAACAGTGTCCTATACATGTATCTCTCCCTATTTGAGATCAGAAAACATCAATCCGACTAGACGGACACGGAACTGGAAGGAGTGTCTAATCCTGTACCTCTTCCAGATCTAAGTCTTCCTAATCAAATTTTTAGTATCCAGTATAAGAAGTTTAGCCTCTATATCAGAGGGTTTTGCTATTGGAGTTAAGGGAGGATGCATTGAATCCTACCCTTCAAAGGATTAAAGTGACTAAAGTTCCACTCAAAGAAAATAGAAAAGATACAAAACCAGGATGCAAGTTCTTCCTCACAACTGATTCGGAAGTCAATCGGGACTAGCAAGTCACTCGGGAACCCCCACTATCCCCCCTTGCTACAACAACAGACCTATCTTATCCATATTCCTTTGGCAGGGAATGGTAACCGGATAACTAAATGATCCCTATCTCTTTATTCATCACCACTTCCAGTTGTAGTAGGACCTCATTAACACATTGACTAGCATACATCCGGATACGGATTATAACTAATCTAAGAATGGCTATCCCACACAGAAGTTCCCTGATGGCAAACAAGAACACAGAGATAAATCTAGTACACACAGTTTTCGGACCAACTTCCTTCAGTGCCCGAAACTAGATCCCAACAGAATCCAAGGGTTACTTTCCCTTCCTAATTCAGCAAAACTAGCTTTCCGCCCTAAACAATGGTTCTAACATTGCCGGCTTACCAACTCAGTGCAAAGTGATAAACTCAACACCATGAAGTGAAAATCTGTAATTATTTGCTTAAAGAAGGAAAACAAAAGCATGAAAACACCCGGGGCATCAATCCAACTTCAGCCCCTAAATAACTAACATCCGGGGAACCCTAAAAGCCCCCAAAGAATCAAACTAATAGACTAAAGAATGACATGTCACATTCTCCTGATCCAAAACATGTTGACTTCCTAACACGCAGCCCCACCCGCAAAAGGTGGATCTCAGATCCGACAAATCCGGATCCATGAAGTCCAGGTTCATTACCATCAAAACTAACTTGTAAGTTGCTTCCTAAGTCAAAAACTTTGGTTTCAATCCGCCTACCTACTTTTGCTCCTAAAAATAACTGAACTTAAGTCTTCTTCAACTGCTTTTGGGTCACTTCCGTTTGCTTGGTGGCTCCCTTCCTTGTTGGCTGCTTCCTACTGCCTGAGGGTTGAGTACCACGCATCACCTGGCCCTTGGCTGGGATTTGAGTCTTCCCTTTTTCCTTTCCGCGTGGAGGAGACTCCAGTTTGGTTCCAAGTCCTCTTCCGACTCAGCCGTACTGCCTTCATTCTCCATTGTCTCGGGCGACGAGTCTTCTTCATCAGATTCAAACTCAATGGGTGGAGTCAACTCCCTTGCTCGTTTAGTGGTCGTCTTCCGCTTCACTGCGCTTGTGATCTTCGGGGGAAGATCAGAAATCTTACTCTTCAGGGTCTCCAGGTCTTCTTCCACAGTCTTCGAGTGACTTCTAGTCTGGAATCTGGGTGATGATCCTTTTCCGGTTCAGAAATCAACCCGGCTACTGGGTTTGGTAGACTGCGAGGTCTTATCCTTCGATCCGCTCTTGTCCGTCAACTCAGCAGAACCAGGCAAAGAAAATGAAGGAAATGCCTTCGAAGGAGTTGCTTCCGTTAACAAGCCAATTCCCTTTACTATTTCCAGTTTTGAAGCTACTTCCATCATGACCAGTCTAATCTCGGCCAACGTACACTCCATCTTCTCCCCATAATCCACTAGTACTGACACAATTTTGGGTCCTAATTGCGACCCTTCCTTGAGAACCCCAGCCTCAAGCCCCCAAACAACTTGGCCTTGTTCATTACGTCACCCGGATTCCCGATGAAGTTCCGGATTCGGGTAAGAGTTTCCATGGAATCAACCAAAAGTTTCTTCTCCCTAACAGCCTCTTCAAACTTTTGTTTTAGCTTGGTCTAGAGGGCTTTCACTTGACCGGACAATTCCTCTACCCAGTCCTCTAACTTACTCACATTCTTGCCATGGAAAAGAATCTCCACTTCCTCATAAAGGTCTGATGGGTTTGCCTTACCCATCAACTTATAAACTTTTTGGGTCACCTCTTTCTGCCTAGAAATGCAATCCCAGATCCCCTTAAGTTCCTCTATGACCTTATTTATGGGATCATCCTTCCCCTCAAGTGCCCAAACAGGATCTTTCATTCGTGACCCCTCAACTAATCCCTTTCCTTTCTCTCGAGGGGTTTCCTTCTCTCTTTCCGGATCCAAAGATCCCTCTCCTGATCCCTCCTTTGCTGCTTCAACTTCTGATTTCAGACTAATGTTATACTGAAGCATAACCTCCGCGGCCTTATACGCTGACCTCTCCTTATCTCTCAACAAGTCTTAGGAATGGTAGAGGTGGAAGAGAAAAGGACTAAGACCGGAAGGTTTTGACTTTTCGTCCACTGCACACATCTTCGCTACTACATCTCTGATCATTATCCCCAATTCACTTTTCTATCCCCAGATAGTGCTCCAAAGATTGTGTTTGCTAGTGAAACTGTGATCTGGATAGGCCATTCCAGCATCAGGATCGGAACTAGAAACTCTAAGACCCTCCTCTTTCTCAAGCTCTTACAGTCTGCAATTGCATATCCATCCTTGAGGGGTTTAAAGGGTTGGTGAACTTACCATTCCCATATTTATCCGTCCGTGAAGCCAATCCTTCACCTTCCGTTGGGAAACCGTATACCATCCCCCACAGCTCGGAGGTCCACTCGGATGGCTGCACCCTTATTGTTTGCTCCCATTCACTTGACTGCTCTGCCATGAGCTCACGCACCATCCCTTTGTCTCTCAGATTCCAAGGCAGCTTCAAAAACCCTTGACAGCCAATTTGGCACAAGTCCTCTTCTAAGTGCGCCTGCTCCTTCCGCTTTGGCAAACCAGGGACTATTGATCGGAGGTTAACTAGATGCGGATCCTCCTCTAGCTCTTCCTTCACCATTGCTCTCAAAGCACTTCGAGATATCCTTCAAGTAATCCTTTCTCCAGTCCAGAAAACACACTCAGAATTCTAAAATTCTCACTCAAAAAACTTCTTGTCGCCTATCCGCACTCTCAGGACCGGATACTCAAACGTTCAGAACTCCTTCGCCAAACCAGGAACACACACAACAACTTTTCAAACTCAATGGGATCCAAGCATAAAAATGAAGGAGGTAAGAGAAGGCCTCCACTCAGTTTCCCACATTCCGGTTCATAGCTATTAAGTTTACTGTTACTAGATTATAGCGGATTATCTATCCATTCAACGTTCCTTTCCTACTTCTATTGGTGTCCGTTATCTTCCGGTTAGATTTCGATTCCGTTTCTGATATCATTGAGAGTTTTGGGATCCTACTAAACCACTATCATGGATTTTGGTTTCCGGTTAGGACGGAAATTTGAATTTCCCTCCTTAACCATTTTGTCATACTAAGGTATCTTATGTTTTGCTAATCCATAAACCCAATAATTTCTCTATTTCTAACTCATAGAACCAAAAAAAATTACCAAGAATGGATTTCTTACTTCTAATTCTACTTGAAATCCCTCCAATCCTGTTCTATAGGTTCCGACACTCAATAAGTTCTAAGGTCATATTAGCCTTGCAAGAAGGGCTAAAAAAAGCGTAGAGGATGATCAATTTATTGAATATGGCTCCAAATACAAGTGCATCCTTGAAGAACAAGTTGTGGTACGAAAAGCCTTGGGTTGTGGAATTGGCCAACCTACTCTCATTTACCTTTGTGTCATTTGCCAAACTAGTGCGCGGTGAGGACGGTGATATGGAAGTTTTGGTTTCAGATCTACGGGAGAAAGATGAACAACAACAAATTCAGGCCAACTCTACTTCAAGATTGTGTGAGCAAGCTGAAGACAAGATACTAGATGATGGAGTTCTTGCTGTGACTGTCGCAAAGAGCAAAACTTGCAATGTGCTAGCCAAATTGCTGAGCAACTATAAAGAACATGTTTGTGCAATATCGGTGCCTGCAGAAGTAGAGGCGTTTGTAGAGTTTGACGCGTACAAAATTTTCAAGTCCACTCTTGTTGGGCAGCTGAATGGTAATCCATTCTTGTCAAAGGATCGGCTAACTAGAGTGAAAAATTCCTTCTATTTTAATAATAGTGATCCTTATTAAAGTGCTGTGCAATATGAGTGTCGTACGTGCAATCTAGGCGTAAGTATCCTTAACACCAAAAAGATGATAAGATAACACGAAATATCGTCCCAGGAGATTCTAGTATGTTTCAGCAAGCTAAGGAGTATTTGGGTCGTAATCAAAACAACAAAACCCCAAGCAACACCTCTTTCTTTTCCTATTTCTGACACAATGGTCTTCCGGATCCCAATCCGGATCTATCCCTTTCCGGTTTCCGGTTTGATCCGGATTCCGGGTCTTACTTCTTAACTTTGACTGGTTTTCTATTCCCCTGTTTTACCCTCAGGGTGTCCGCCTTTGATCTTTTAGAGGGGTAGGAACGCACCACTCATAGACATCTATTTCTCTGCACAAAACTCTACACAAAACAATCCTTACCGAGTTCTTATTGTAGAATAGAGAAAGTAATAATCCTCACAATTCCCCGGGTAGCTTGCCCGGAAAATAGGTCACTCAGAATTGCATCCTTCCACTTCTACTACAACGACAGATCAAGGCAGCCGGGACTGAAAGAGATTCGTGCGTCTATCTACCAGACTGATCCTATGGTTGGCAGACCTTCCGGTGAGTGGGGATTTTCCGTTGGCGGTCGCTTATCTCCGCTCGGAATCCTCCTTGGATTCCGGACTTGCATCCGCACCACTCCTTAGAACCGGATCACCATTACGGCAATTTAAAGGTACCATGTGCAAGTCCTTACTCACAAGTCTAGTAAAGTTTCCTCACAAACTTATTCGCTCAAATCAGGTCCAACTAATTCTCAACCCGGATTCCCCCTCACCCGCCTTCTCTCACACTTTTGACACTCCATAAACAACTCAAGAAAACGCACACATAGCCAAAAATCCGAATGTCCACTTAGTGGCTCAGATTAGAGAAAAGAGAATATGAACATAAACTAATGCACACAAAATGGGCAAGGATGGAATGAAAGGGCAACAAGCTGCCCTCCACTTAAAAAGCCCAAACAAAAAGCCAAAAAAAGAACACTTGAAAATCCAGGTGACCAATCAGCAACCAACCGTAATATCCGGAAAGTTCAAAGTCAACTACTCCTAAGAATCCGGAACCGGGCCCCACGCACGAAAAATCCGCTCCAGATTCAAAATCCTAATACTGCAAACATACTAACTAACTACTTTCCCCGCATTGATTTCTTCGAGCTGCTACTCGGCCCTGCAGGTGGTTTCCTCCTCGTTTTTGGTGGAGTGGACTTCGTTGCAGCCCGGGTCGGAATCTTTCGCTAGATCGGCGGCGAGTCGTCATCCGAGGCCGTCTCATCCCCGAAAGTGAATTCCCCCTTTTCGGACTCCTGGATCATCTCCACTCTGGTCTCTCTCTCTGGTGAATCGTCCAGCTGAATCGGTGTTGTATTCTTCTTGGGCGATGCCTTCTGCATATGTGGAAAGTCGACCGGATTGGTCCGAGCCGGGTTTGACAAGGCCCCCATCCGGTGGATTAAATCGCTCCGGACGGATGTTTCGGATGTCGGAACGGTACTTCCTGCTACTACCGGAATCGACTGGATACTCCTCGTCTGGCCGAACTTAGTGGTCTTTGTCTAGATCCGTGTCTGACTTGGAGTAGGTCTTGGGGATGGCTGTAGACTAATCCCTGGCCCCGGCTTCTAGGGCGTCTTCAACAAGTCGACGTTCAGCTGATTGCTGAAGAGTCGGGATTTGAATACAGCTTCCGAGGGTTGCTCCACCAACGCGGTCAAATTGTGAACGAGTTGGAGAGCTTCCGCCTCCTTCTGCCGTGCAACTGCGGCATCCGTCTCCGCCCATTTTACTTGACCTAACAGGTCATCCCTTTCCTTCTCCAAGCTCTTGATCCGCTCGTCCTTCTCACGAATCAGATCCGGGCTCGGTAGTCGCCGGATCTCCTTTATGATATCTTCCGGCTCCACCTTCAGCTCCGCAGCAATTCCCAGGATCATATCCAACATGCCAAAGTGCATGTGCTTAGCCTCCTCCATCCATTGTGTTTCGACGTCGAAGAAGTCCGACTGCGGTTCCGGTTCCGGGGGTTGACTCGGCTCTCCCTTTTCCGGGGTCAACTGTTCCACCCTCGAGTTCGGATTGGTCGACTTCCTTCTCTTCTCCCGCTTGTCGACCAGGTCCTGCTACTGCGGTTCTTCTTCCTCGTCCTCGTCTTCTTCTTCTTCCTCCGCCTCTCCCTCAATTGGAGTATCCGGTGGAATTTCGTGCGTGAGGCCATACTTCACTATTTCTAATCCGGTGTTGTAAATCACCATCTCTTCACTCGTCAGCACCTCCTAGTGGTGGTACAGGTGAAATAGGTACGGACTGAGAAGACTCGGCTTCCCCTTCCCTACGTGCGACACCAGTTTCTTCACTATACCGGCTAGGACTTTCCCCCAGTGAACTACCTTATCTTCTAAAGCCCCAAAGATAGTGTTGGCCACCGTAACCGTAACTCGGGTGGGCTTTTCCGGATACAGGATTGGAATCAAAAATTCCAACACTCATTTCTGCCTAGTGTCCTTACAGTCACTCACTGGGTATCCGTCCTTAGTGATAACCGGATTACGGAACTTCCCAATTTCGTACTTCTCTACCCGAGAACCTAATCCGGACTTGTTCTTCTCGAACCCATATACGTCAGCCCATACATCCGCCGTCCATGCTCCGGGTTGGCCTCTCACAGTCAATTCAAACTGATTTGGGACCCCTGAGATCAGCTGCTCCAGCATCTTTGGGTCCTTAACATTCCACGGCCGGTGAATCAAACCTACGCACCCCATCCGGGTTAGATCTGTCTCTAACTCCTTCCGGTGAGTTGGGTCGGAGGGAATAGCCGGTCTAACTATCCGAGCTGTGACTGAAGGCCGACGCGCTACCGGATTACTAGACTCCGCCATAGTTCACCGACACCAACCACTAAATCCGGTGCAATCGGCACCGACCTCACCCTTCTCTCCCTGTCGTGATCTCTAACTCACCACTCTTTCTCTCAGCTAAGTGCGTAAGACAATCAACAAAGTGGAGAATGAGGAAGATTAGGTCTGGCGACGGTTTAAGTACTAGTCGAGCTGCCGACCGTTCCCTTTGGCGAACGGAAAGAGGTCCGTTCCCGTAACGGTTCCCTAGCGGCGTAGGTCGGATACCTATTCCGTAGCTTGTTCCGATCCGACCTAACTCGGATTTAAGATCCGTTCCTGGTCTCGAAAGAACCCAGTTTAAAGGATCTGGAATCTCGGATTCTAACTATCCAGAATTTATCTGTATCCGGATCTAATTTCTTACTTCTTACCAAAGTTTTGAAATTTTTAACTAACCCCTAACCTATTTCTATGCTATCTTCTTTTATTCTAAGTTTCCGTGCTCCCACAATGAGGATATGTGTTTTGTTGGGATTGGGTCGGATGTGTATTCTTTGTACAACATTTGACAATCACACGGCCATCTACTGTGATTGCAGCAAAGAAGAGGACGAGAAGATGTCAAGCATCAAAGTCCGGTACGACTGCTTCTGTATTGCAAGGTGTGGATCAAGGAACGTGGTGGGTAGGGCATATCCAAAAAATGAGGCGACGTGTAGGTCATAGCTCTTAAAGAGCGTTGAAGTAGCTAATTGATTTGGCCGACCGTAATTGGCCTACAAGCAAGACTACTAATTCCAATCCTAATATTGAAGTTATGATGCACTATTTCACTTGCATAGCAAGCCAGTACAAATTCAAGTACGATTTGACTGACTCCAAATGGATTAGCCTGGACTCCATAATCACCAATGTCACGCTCACGTATAATCTAGACTTGCAAATCTACAGCTTAGATAGTGGTGATGCAGAGAACTTGAACAATTATATATCAAACAACACAATGTAGTTTTCATTCTTGTGTTAGATGAATCATTTAGTTTTATGGTTCACCTTTTAATCACTGTGGAGGTTTCTGACATTGTCTAGAATTCTCTAAGTACTTCTAGTCCTGAACGACACAATTTGCTTATTTTGTTTGACCTTCTTGCATAAACAATATATTCATTATTTTGGGAGATGGAAGACCTCCCATAATAACATTGTCAATTTCTATGCCCCAAACATTGATTTCATTTGCAGCATATTTAAATGAAGGGGACTTCAATTTTACAATTGGTAGATGCAATTTCCATTAAAATGACAATTTCATGTATTTGAGCATGTCCAAAAAATTATTGAGGCAGGTGATCAAAATGGTTTCTCAAATAAATGCAATGAATGATACTCATAGAACACTAGGTCATGAATTGAACGGTTGGTTGGAAGAAGCTATTTATCTCATTCAGACAATCTGGGTTCAATTCCCATTGAATTTGTTTGAGCGGCAATGAGATATACATGACTTGGTGCTGCTAAGTGAGTTTTGCAGGCAGGAAAGTTATAACAACCAACCGGCCCCTACCCCAAAATTGCGAAAAGTGCTTCACACATTAACAAAATAAAAAGTGGTCTTACCCACTACAAATTTTTAAGACCCTAAACCCAATTTTAAAAAACAATTTTTTGAGAAAGTCAATAAAAATTGAAATGCTGCCAAAGTATACAATATCATATGTATGATGTAGTCGTAAATATATTAAATATTATAAAGAAGTGCACTTGCTGAGCAAGTGACTACATACAAATAAACTTTAGAAGTACTCCTAATACAAATCTATAAAAAGAATCCAATCATAATATTTGAAACCACACCATCTGCTCGACAATAGGCAATACAAAATCATATGAATATGTCTATGGTTGTGCAATAACGTTACCATATAATAACCAAAAAATAAAAACTATAAAACTTAGTTTCAAATACTATAAAACATCTCCACAATACCCGCTACATGCTCAATTGGAATTGTACAAAGACAAACTCCCATTGATGACATCAACTTGAGCAGAAGGGATTTTGAGGACACACTCTATAGTGTCCTTCTAAACCTTGGACTTCCATGCCGTGACAAGAGAATTTGTGTCTTCCCATACAAGTTTTGTGTCTCATCCACTTTCTACAGCATTCCTTTGGCGGAATCCCAACCGCTGTAAAATTCTTGAACATTTTGTCCTCGTGATGTGGGACGAAAGTACTAGATCAGGATACAATTCGGATGATCTGGGTTACTGAAAGGATCAGACATAGCTCTGGCAATCAATATAGGCTTTTCATCACCATCAGCAGATCAAATTGCAAGAAACTATCCTTCGAAAACATCACACGCAATACGGAAAGTTGGCAACGGGCGATCTCGGCGTTGCCCCACAAAGACATCATCCTCAGCAAACTCCTCGCAAACTTCGCCATCGTCATCAAGTTCATCCTCCTTTGTCATTTTGATTTGTGTAGAAGGCCAGAAACCTTCATTCAATGCCTCAGATGTTGCAATTGGCTCGTTCAAATTTGCTTTCACCGCCCGCCAATAAAACACCAAATGCTCGAACCGTCTCCTGTACTCTCCACTCCCGTCTTCATTGTATAATGCCTCCCAATATTTGATGAACCCCGATATACCCTTTGAAATGTCATCTATGCCCCGCATTAGAAGGGGAGCCACAGGTACAGGTTCCCCACGAGGCCACAGATTGCGTCCTTTAGAGTCCTCTTGCCACAATTTGATGCCCCCTTTTTCTAGGAGCCTATCACTATCCGTGCAGTACTTCTTGTACTTCATAATCGGAATACCCGCCGAGTTGAGATAAAACTTAAATTGTTGCGCCTTTGTATGACCAACAAGTGCTTCTTCTCCTTCCAAAAGCGAGCCTTCTATGAAAGCTTTGAAATCTAGCACCTCCTCAATCAAGTGAGGAATTGTAGGCACAGAATCAACTTCCATGAAGGACTTCATCAAAGACGGGATGGTAGGGAAGCTTTCCTTCTTCAATTGCATGATCCACCTCCCAAACAAAGCGTCGATATTGTGATGCATGTGCCCCACCAACATGAAACTGACATAAACCTCCCGGAAGATCTTCTTTGCAACCAAGAGTGACCAGAATGCAAATACAAACCAGTTTTTGTTGTCTGCTGTGGCATTGTCCATTTGAATGTTGACAACTGGAGGAAGGGTACTCGGTGGAATTGGGACTTTGGGCTCTGGCCGAAGTGATGACTTGCACATTTCAGCTCCTTTCAAAACCGCTTCAAAAAGAGGAGCAAAGCCTGATCCAACAAACAATTCCCAAGAAGAATACTTTGGAGGGAGTTCAAGGTCTTGTAAGAGCTTTGCTAATGACCCCACCATGTAGTTTGAGTCGTGTAGAAAGATATCAAGACCGTAATGAGCATAACGGACATCACCATGTCCGTGAGCAATCATTCCGGTCACTGATACCGGCAATTTTGTGAGTCCATCAAGTTGCTTGCTCTTGTGGGAGAACATAGGAGACGCCGTTTTTGCATGATCCATTTTGTCATGCATGAACGTCAAGCATTTGTGAGGGTAGACGCTGGACCTATACCGGTTTGCATAATAATTATCTCAATGAGCCCGTGCTGATGCATTATGTGTTTCCAATAGACGGTCCCATTTTTGTCGCAATGCAACCGAGGCCGTCCTTCTTTGTGCTTGATATCTGTCACACTCAACGCAACGAGCAAAATTATCTCTTGGCTTCTTCATAGAGTATTCTGGAAAGTTCAATTTCCTAATCTTGCTGATACTTGAACTTGAGACTTCTTTCAGTCCAAACATAGCATTTGCTGCGTTGATCTCGGGAGTAGTCTCTTTCCACGTGAAGGTGGCAAGTAGAACCTTTGACACCACCTTCTCTCCGGAAGGAAGAGAGTGTGTGCAA
This sequence comes from Pseudisothecium myosuroides, assembly GCA_951799445.1. Classification (NCBI taxonomy): domain Eukaryota; kingdom Viridiplantae; phylum Streptophyta; class Bryopsida; order Hypnales; family Lembophyllaceae; genus Pseudisothecium; species Pseudisothecium myosuroides. The sequence continues at coordinate 4,346,833 of OX637297.1, forward strand.
TGAGGCATATGGTCAGCCAACTTCTCATGCATGCACTTCAACGTTGCTGTGGCTTGCGAAGTATGCTTCCGAATCTTATGCGTGCCCAAATTTCCATACGATTGAGCTTGTTCACCTCTCGCAGAATATCCTTGAAAATGGTGGAAGGTGGATTTCGACACACCTACAATATGTTGCCATGCCACCATACACACATCAATCCCTTCCAGAGTGACCACCCTCTTGCCTTGACTGTCACGATGAACTTGTCGATGCACGTCCAACTTCATGTGATAGCGAAATTCAAACGTTGTCTTGTGATACATATGTTCACAAAAAGCTTGAATCTTCTCTCTTGAAAAAAGTTGGACACAGTTGTCCGAGAAACAGACCTTGCTTGATACATAATTGATAGACTCCTGAGGGAGTAGATTGTTGGCTTTCACACCAATCGGAGGAGGAGGATTCCTCACAGCGCTCACATAGGGTCTCGCACCTGATGAGGATGCATGCGAGAGGCCCACCTACCAACGATTATATTCATCTCAAACCTTGTGATCGCGGAGGCTTGCCCCATTCAAATACACCTGTTCAGTTGGCCATGCTCAAAGAGAGTACTTCCAGTCCTCCGGAACGTCCTCAACGTGAAGTGACTTTGAGATTTGTACCGCGACAAGAGAATCTCCAAGAGGTCCATCACTACCTAAGACGACGTCCGAATTCACGCTGTAACAGATTCCCACAGCCACCTCCAGCCCAATAGCATTGCGTAGGAGGACAACCTTTGTCATCCACAACCGTTTGGGTACGCCTTTGCAGTCAGGAACGTTGACAATCTCCCCATGCACATTTGCAATTTCTTCGTTGTCGGAAGAATGCTCTTGAAAAGGATTTTGTGTCCCCTCCATGATGACTGCACAAAGAATCACGACTGTCACATCAACTTTCACAAAACATTGACGAGACCATGCTGCAATTGAAGTACATGACTCTAATCCTCAATCAAGTCGACTCGACTTGAATGATCGGAGACCACAAACAACAAGAGTCGCAACTACTATTGAAGATCGTAAGCGAGGTCAAGAGACTGAATTACTAAAATAACTAATACCCAAGAATCTGGCCACATCAAGACATGGTACGAAGTAATTAATGATTGGAAAACAACTATTTATGTATCATTTTTAAATTATTTATAATTTTCGTAAAATACAGAGCCTAATAAAGGTGAAGATGCTCGGATATTGGTTTTGGGATCATCTAAGTAATCCTATATTTGCGAGACTTGCATGCTAAAATTCAACAGAAATACTTCAACTCGCATCGACTTTAACTGAAGAGATTACATCAAGATTTTTGATATAGATAACCAAAATTGGACATCTAGTACACTATACTCAATGATTAGACATACTTCACAGTATCAGACATCTCAAGTAATCAGTAATTCAACTCGCATTGAGTTGAACAAAGGCCACAGAGCATCTTAGTACACAAAATTATGGTATTATGACTTGCATACACTACTGAAGGAAATCCCGTCATTTCTTCTGAGTTACAGATAATTTTATGTCAAATCGACTTGATCCCAGAGCATGTTCATGTCAGCACCTATGATCAGGTCTATGGTAGTTCAACTTGCATTGAGTTAAACAAGTATAATCAAAATGCATAGTCCATTCAGTCATTGGAGATCAATTTGCATTGACTTCATTGATGGAATGATCATTCCTTTTCCCCAATATATTCATGATTGTGCGTTGCAAATAAAGTCCAGTTGAAAATAGAACTCTCTCCTGCAAGTATTACCTGTGAGGATCACAGAAGTTCAACTCGCATCGAGTTGAAAGGACATAAATCAGCTTAATAATTCAGTTCTCTGATGTGCTTCACCTCGAATTGAGTTGATCAACTTTATTATTTGAAGTCATTTCATTTCACCTCGAATCAACATGAACAGTTTTCCCTTGCATGTCTGCCATTTCTGTGAGAATATAGAGCTTTAACTTGAACCGACTTGAAGTCCAGGGTGTCCATTGCTAGAGAGACTGTGAACATCGGATTGCACTGTATACTTCCGTAAAACCCGGCACTTTAATTGGAGCTTTCTCAAATCCAATTTCTGAAGCAATTGCCAGTGAAGAAGAGCAACAACACGATTGACACAAGAATAGGCGCAACGCACAACAATAACAATCACTGCAGTCAATTGCAGTCCCGTACAATATTATACTAATGCAACACTGTCATACATCATGTCTGCGAGCAAAGCATTCAAATGGCTTACTGAATATATCAATAGTACTTACCCGAGTATGTTACGTTGCAACTAAGAAGTCGTGACGTTCAGACTAGCAAAACCTTATCACTCAAAATGAAAGAACTACAACATACGAACGACACTCCGCCGACGTAAGAGACGTAATGCAAGTGAGAGACTTGACGCAAGTACGAGACGTAACGCAAGAGCAAAATGACCATCAACTATGGACGATGGAAAAACGAGCAGGAAACAATGAGTAGGCAAATGGATAGCGGAATATTTTGCAGAAGAGGAGGAAAGCAGCACGCTTGGGCGGGGAAACTTGGGCGGGAACTTCAAACGGCTACAAGCAGAAGTCGCTAGGCAGAATTTAGAAGGAATCTTCTTTTTCTGACAAGTGGTCACATTCGGTATTAAAGGCAAGAGAATTTTTGCACAGAAAAGTGGATGCAATCCTTCTTTAGGCCTGCACAATAAGTAGGTGGGCTTTAGGCACAATCATAGGATGTATCATATATTTTGTATTTTTTCCTCTTTTTTTCATTTTCATTTTATAGTTGGAGACGTTTAGAAGTTACTACTTTTGGGGGAATAATAGGCTACTTGGTAGTGACGTTTAAAATATCGCTGAAAATATTGATGCGCAACAATAGAAGATGAAGGTTTATGGTTCTAAAGTTGTTTAATTGGGATTCTAGTAGGGGTTCCGTAGGGTTCAGGGTTAACTAGGGGTTCTCTAGGGTTTAGGATTTAGGGTTCATTAGGGCTTAGGGTCTAGGGTTCACTGATTGAGGTTGATTTTCAGGGTCCTTCTCAATGAGTGCGACTCAGAAATGTCCAAAAATGTAGGTGAACATTATGGGATAAAAAATCTTTAAAAGTTGTACTCATTTAGTAAACATAAGATTCATGATGAATCTATTTTTGAGCAGTATTAGACTTTTGCACATCCTACTTCATTAATGTAAGTCACAAAATTGGAGAGACAGTCCAATTGAATATTAACCCCTAAATGCCCGAGGCACCACATTCTGGTATCTACAATACTTTGAAACTAAATAAATCCTAACGAAGTTGCTCTTTTTAGTAGTTCTTATTTTTGTAAAATTAATTTTGAAGTCTAGTTTTAGCTTCAAAAATCCAATTTTGAAAATGATTTGATTATGTTTTTTGTAATCAAGGTTTTGTGGAAGGGTACCCATTGTAATCTAGACTTTTCGTAATATTTAGGACTCTTGGAAATGAGATTCAAATACACTAGATCTTTGAGAAAAAATCACATTAGAAATTCATTTAAAAAAATTGTAGAGTAGACTTTGAGAAGCCATAAATTGATTTGGGTTATGCATGCTAAGCCCTTTAACCTCATATTTTTTGGATGACCAAATTTTTAGATTTAACTTGTGAAAAAAGGATTGAAATTTTTTCTTAGTTTTAACACCCTCATGATCAAACATTATAATCTTTCAATCCATAAGTGATATTGTTGTGTTTTCTTTTCCTATGTGATCTCTAACATGTCTAGTTTGAATTTGTACGATTACAATTAAAAAAAATTTGATATAACATATAAAAAACTTGGCTTTTTGTTCAATTTAGAGCAAATTCCTAGAGGCTCAAAAAAGGCCTTGGTCATTTAGGTGTTAAATGATGGAGTGAAATTATTTATTCTTTGAGTTGGAATTCATTTGTGAAAAAAAAATGGGGAGGGAGTGGACCCAAATACTAAGTGGTGGATTGAAATTTTTTATATTTGCATATGGATTCACTTGTGATAAAAAAATAGAGGAGGGAGTTAAGTGATGGAATGAAATTTTTGGTAATTGAGTTGGAATTCACTTGTGATAAAAAAAATGGGGAGGGAGTTAAGTGATGGAGTGAAATTTTCTATGATGGAGTTGGGATTCACTTGTGATAAAAAAAAATGGGGAGGGAGTTAAGTGACAGAGTGATATTTTTTATGATGGAGTTGGGATTCGCTTGTGATAAAAAAAATGGGTTTAGGAGCATGTACTTTGACGAACTTCTTTGTCAGAATTCATAGAAACTGTTAATATTAGGGAGATCAATTTAGAATTTATGAGCATCATTCTGTGCTTCATGCAATTTCTTCTTTACTAAACTTGGTTTAAATTCGCATGAAGTAGAAATAATTCAATTCACTCATTGTAGATGTCTACATTTTCAATGAATTTATATATGAAATTTGGAAATGTGTGTATTAATTACATGTAATTATTGTAGAGTATGTGTATTAATATTACTAGGTACTTGATTTATTAGAGGAAGAAAATGACCTCATAAAATGATAAGACGCAATCGTATTTTAAAGTTTTCATTATGATTAAAATTTGTCAATCATTAAATATTTCCCTGCCGAGTTCTAGGCGCCATGCATTCCTAATAGTACCGTTCAACGTGGAAGCCATCATTGATTTCAAGTGCCCAAATGAAATACACTATTTACATTGAGCCACCATGCATTCCTAATGGAACCGTCCAACTTGTCAGCCATTATTGATTTCAAGTGCCCATTTGTTGAAATGAAGGGCAATTGTGTTTGCAACCATGACATTTGCCCTCAAGATGCCTTTGAATTTCTATTGAAGGTGTTCAGGAATTATTTGACTTAAATCTTTTTTCCCTCTAGAATGTGCAATATCAACCAGATAAAAAAGAAACCAGTATTTTTACTATGGTCGACAGAACTCAATTGGAACTCTATAAAAAATGGGCACAATGCACTCTTATTTTTATTTTAAATGTGGAAGCACTAAACTGCATTTTTGGAAAAAAATAAACCATTTTATTGACCTCAAAGATGTGAAATAAAATATTGGTTGATTCTATTTTTAGGGTACATAGTGATATTTGGAAAAAAAAAAGCATCAGCTTAATACGCTCATGCATTGTAAAAGAATGTTCCCATATTTTTTTCTAAAAAGAAGTTATTTTCATTTTTCCTACAAAGTTCATAGCTTTTGAACTTTTAGTTACATAGATAATGAACAGGACACGGCTTACAAATTGAAAGAACATTTCATTGTTGTTGTGAAATGCATAAAAATAACACGAATTAAATACGCTCATGCATTGGACATGTCCAGGCTATTTCTAGCTTCCATAATTTATTTCTATTCCTTTTTCCTACAAAGTTCATGACTTCTGGGATTTCAAGTGTACAGAGTATAGCAGATAGCTTTAAAAATATTGTTTGTCTTTGAAGTTCTAAAATTTAAATGAAGAAGAAGTAAAAAAAAAAAGAGTTTGCAAATATCGTGAACATTTAAAAATCAAGAGGTCATTAAGTGTAGGCCTAATTTTCCAAATTTGACTTCAATAGTCCAAAATATATATGAAAGAGATTGAAAAAATAATTTGAAGAAGCCATGGCCTATACTTAGTAGAACTCAATCCCAAATGTCATGAAATGAAATGGTGAGTGCAAGAGGGAAAAAAATGTGCAAGTTGTAAACAATCCCTACATGAAATATCCATGTGGAAATTGAATTTTTGCCCCTTCTTTACATTAGAGAAAAAAAAATTAAAAATAAGCCATGCACTGTAGTTAGTGAAATTGAATATCAAATGTCATGAAATAAGATGGCAAGCGTTGGAGGAAAAAAATGTGCAAATTGTAAAAGAAATGCACATGAATATTTTCCATACACACATGCACTTATTTTATGAGTCATCACACTATGGTTCTCTAAAATACATGGCATGGCACATTTTAGAGGGGTTAGGTACAAATTTGAAAATGAAATTGAAGGGCAAAAATTTAATTCCCACATGCATTCCCCATGTGCCTGGGGATTATTTGCAACTTGCGCATTTTGTTCCTCCTCCACTAGCCATTAAATTTCATGACATTTGGAATTGAATTCCACTAACTTGAGGGCATATTTTTTTTGGTTTTATTTCTGTATGGTAAATAAAGGGAAAAAATTCAATCCCCACATGGATTCTCAATGAGGGAATTACCCTGAACTTGCGCATTTCTTTAAAAAGGGGAAATTCAGGTCTCGTTTAAAAATGCATACAAACAGCAAGAATTAAATGTCCTCATGAATTCTACATCTTCAGGCTATTTGTAGCTTCAATAATTTATTTCCATTCCGGTTTTCTACAAAATTCATGACTTCTGGGATTTCTAATGAATAAAGTAGAAGCGCATGCTTCAAAAAGAATGTACAAGTCTTTGAATTCATGATATTTTATAAGGAAGTGTTACAAAAGTATACATGTTGTAGATGTCAGGAAACATTTAAAATTTAAAAGATCATTAAATGTAGGCCTCATTTTTCAAATTGAACAACCAAAATCTTAAATATGTACGAGAGAGAACAAATGATTAATACTAAGCCACGCCCTATTAATAGTTAGTAAGACTCAATCCCAAATGTCATGAAATTTTATGGCGAGCGGTTTATGAAGCAAAACTGCAAGTTGTAAATAACCTGTACATAAGGAAACCATGTGAGGATTTAATTCTTGCCCATAATTTTTGATTGTGAAGAAATATTAAAAATAAGCCATGTCTTGTAGTTGTTGAACTCAATCTCAAGTGTCAATAGATCAAATATAATTCAAAGCGGACAAGACAAATAAATGTACAAGTTTTAAATAATCCACACACGAAGAATTCATGTGGCAATTAAATTCTTGCCTCTTATTCAAGAGAGAGAAACAAAGTAAATTACAAACAAGTTAGCCATGCTCGGATGTTCGTGGAACTGAACTCTAAATTTGATACACTTCCGGTGCGAGTGAAGGAGGGAAAAATTGTAGAAGTTGGAAATATTCTAACGTTTACTTCCAAATCTGTGGCCGCATTAAATTTGTCACCCATTTGTTTAAATTTTGTTTAGGAACGCCAAAAAACAAGGCCATGCCATGTATTTTAGAGAACCATCATTTCATGACTCCTAAAATAAGTGCATGTGGGTATGGAAAAAATAATCATGTCCAAGTTAGAAATATTCTATACTTCACTTTGAAAATTGTGGCCACATTCATTTTGTATTCTTTTTTGTGTTATTTGCTCCATAATCTAAGAAGGTTATTTCATGCCTTTTAGTTTATAGATTGTAAATCTAAAAAGTCATGAACCTCCTATTCAAAAGAAGATAAATAATAAAAATTTGTGCAAGTTGGAAATATTCTAAACATTTTGAATTAATAAGCACAAGGAATTTGTGGCACACTTTTTGAAATTTCATATGATTTTTAAAGAAAAAAGCATATTCCAATAATTTCATAATTTTCACAAGTACCCTACATCTCTTAGTGAAGTTCAAAAATAATTCATAAAAAGTAAATAATTTATGGTGCCCCACATTATATTCAACTGTACAGTGTATCTTTTAGAGGAAAAAAAGAGGGTATGTTCCCTTAGTAACTAATATAAATATTTTAAACTCTAAACTATGAACATCTAAAGTCTCAAACTCTCTCCATTTCAAGTTCTAAGTCTCTTAAAGTAGTCACTTAAACAACTTTAAGTCAACAAGGGGCCCAAAATGAAAACTTATGTTGTTTATAGTGATTCACTAAGTGACTTCCGAAGAGTAGCTTTATGAGAAGAAATTTTTCACATGTATCCTCTATTTAGGAGTGAAGTTCAAAAATAATAAGCAACAAAACTAATTATATATGCAGAAATTGCAGTTTAAACTTCCAAAATACTAGAGAAGATTGCATTGCACTACAAGGCTTCAAATTAGTGCATTGCTACATTATAGTGATTTCTAGTTTTGATACTAACAAGGGTGCAAAATTTAAAAGGTAAATCGTGAGGAAATTGCCGTGGAAACCATTTGTTTTTGTACACGTGAATTGCCGTGAATGGCTTAACAGTATTTAACAGTAGTTAGTGGAAGTCAAAATATTGTAGAATACATTCCCTTTTCACAGAGAATGTGAAAGATGAATTGTTGCACGTTAGTCCTTCATTAATTGGCCGAAAAATGTCTTGAACAGGGCTCTTTCTTTCATTTTTTATGAAGTGCCAAAGTGGCGCTATAGAATGTTATAGTAGTGCTCCAAATTTTAGTATTCATCCACATATTGGATAGAAAATATCCAATTAGCACATACCACACGTCTATAATTCTATTTTCATTTACAATTTGGCAATTTCATCTAAGATTTTATTTTAATTATAATTTTTTTGGAGAAAAACTTTCCAATTTTTTGCCACTATTTACCCAAATTATTGTTTTCTGGTGCAATCTGGCACTAGAAAGCCAAAAAAAAAAAAAATTTCACTCGGGTATAGGGTCACTCACATTATGAAGGATTCTTTTTAACCCTATGAACGACATTGAGGAAAAGGTCTTTTTTGGGGGCTTTCTAGTGCCAGATTGCACCAGAAAACAATAATATGGGTAAATAGTGGCAAAAACTGGAAAGTTTTTTGCCAGAAAACTTACAATTAAAATAAAATCTTGGATGAAATTGCCAGATTGTGAATGAAAACAAAATTATAGACATGTGATATGCGCTAATTGAATATTTTCTATCCAATATGTGGATGAATACTGAAATTTGGAGCTCTACTATAACATTTTATATCGCCACTTTGGCACTTCATAAAAAATGGGAAAAAAAGCCAGGTCCCGGGCCTAAGCCTTCAGCCGTGTAGGGTCCTATTGCTGCTTGGCCCTGAAGCCACTTGGCCTAAAGCCGCCTGGGCCTATAGCCGAGGGTCGTCTCTCCCAGGAAAACCCTAGGTGCGCCGCCCTGATTTCTCTTCGCAAGTTTCTTCTCTCACTTTTGTCTTCGCGTTTTGTGCCACCTCTTCTGTCTGTCTATGCAATTCTCTCTTGGGTTCTTGTCTCTCTCTTTGGTTCCTGCCTTCAGTGGCAAGTTCCGTCCAAGTTTCTTTTCGTTGGCGGTTTCAGGGTAGAAGCGGTGCCTTCTTCAACGAGGTCGCCATTTTCATCATGTTGTAGAGAAGGTTGCGATTTGGATTTTTTTTTTTTTTGTGGCAACGAGGTCGGCATTTCTTTGCTTTTGTTGATGTTGCTGGTCGCTTTGGGTGGTGGCATGAGTGCGTGTGAGGAAGATTGTGGATGGTAGACGTTGCTGGATCTGCTGCTGACGTTTTCTCGGGGAGGGTTTGAAGTTTCTCTAAGAGCTCCTGAGGTATCTACGGCGACTACATCGGTTCTCAGGTTCGATCGAAAATTCTTTGTGCTTGTTTTCATTAGTTTCCTGCTCTAGTATTTTTATTTAGGGTTTAGGTTTTTTGCAATGCTTCATTTTGATTATGCTCTGATGCTCTTTTGCCTTACCTTGAAGTTTGTGTCTGCTGTTCATGATGAGGGTTCAGTGTTTAGGCATTTAGGAGAAATGAATGCTCATTCTGCTATGAATGTGTATGCCGATTTAGCAAAACTTTTTTTGCTATGACTGTCCATGAATGTGAATACCGATTTTTCTATGACTGTCAATGCTGAGTTAGCAATCGTTGTTTGTAAGTAGACTCTAGAATTATTTTGCAGGTTCAGTGCACAAATTTGAAGAACTCGTGCCAATTTTGTCAGAGGCAAGCATTAAGGAATTCATTTCATCTTCATTTCAGTTTCATTCTAGTTTTTTGGGATTGTGAATGCTAGTTCTGGTGTGCAACAATTCTTGCATTTTCTCAGATGCAGTGTGGCATGTCAGAGTACAGATTCATAAGAGTCAGGTGCAGAACGCAGATGAAGCCAGTTTAACTTGAAAGCAGTTTAACTCGAAGCCAATTCAACTCGAAACAGACCCCAAAACCATATAACCTAAAGCAAGGACACAAACAGAATCCACCTAATTCAACTTGCATCGAGTTGAATTAGAACAATAGTAAACCCAAACAAAAGAAATCGTAAGAGAAGAGGAGGCTTTTCGATCAACTTGACTCGAGTTGAATTAGGAAAAATGATTCCCGTAAAGCAAAATAATTATTTTCAATGGAACACTCGCCATTCAACTCGAATCGAGTTGAAATGATCATCAGGCTAGTATGACCCATTAGTCCGAACTCCCCAAGCCAGAGAGACGTAGCCTCATAAACAACTCGATACGAGTTGAACCCAATTGTAGAATATAGAAGCAAACTCCAGACTGACCCAGAAGGGTGTAATTCAACTTGACTCGAGTTGAGTTCATTAGAAATAGGTAGATAAATGAGGGTTTAGAAAGCTCACTCAGCACAAAAACATTAGCAAGTTCAACTCGTCATGAGTTAAACTGCTCCAGGGAGAAACATCAGGTTGTATTTCAACTCGACTGGAGTTGAATTCAATTCTAACCAGTAGATACAACCAAGATATGCCCATCCAACAATTAGGCACACAATAGACAATTTAACTTGTTATGAATTAGACTGCTCACCCTCTACCCGGCTGAAGTTATAACTCAGGTGGTATTCTAGTTTTGTCTACCCACCAGAATGGCAGAAAGACTTCATCACAGAAATTTAAGTCGAGTTGTCTTGAATAATAATACATGAGAAGTAGATAGTGAAAAGACATTCATAAATTCGGATCCACTTGTGTGACTGGAACTCCTGGTCAACTCGTATCAACTTGAACAAATAGGTAGGAGGAACAATAAGGGGATCAATAAGGTATTCAAGTCGACCCAAGTTGAATTATTAACGTCCATGCCAATTTGACATGAATTGTTACCTTCAAGTAGAAAATGACCAAGTACAGGGACGATCCGGAGCTAATCAAACTACACGTTTAATTCGATCCGACTTGAAACTAAGAAAGTAATTGCTATGCGCAGATTTGGAAGAGCAGAAGACAAAGCTGCATGTAAACTTCAAGCGCTTCGTCATTGAAGGGGACAAGGACTCGGAGGACTTTGGTGATGACCTCATCCTCGACGAGTGCTGGACTTGGAACGAGCCAGAAAGAGTGGAGTACTGGAGCATCAGCCTCACCCCGACTTCTGGCCATTTCAGCTTCAAAACAAAATATAAAAATTGCCCAAAAACACTTCCAGTATCCTTGTACGAGTTTGTGACAGAATTTAAGACTGGTTCAGACAACATGTTCATAGTGTTGTGCAAGATAGTCGACCCCGAGCAGAAGGAGTATGTGTTCTCGTACATTGTTCCCTCTAAGGATATTATTTACTCGATCTCAATGACTAGCCAAAGCCTTGAGAACGCCGGATACAAAGGGATATACTTGAACTTGATTAATGCCATTGAGAACCAGAGGTAGGTCAGCAAGGACGGAGGACCCCTATCTCATAAGGTCCTTCTATCTCGGCTGCACTACCTTCTCAAGGGGTTTGAGAATGAAAGGGATAAATTAAAGGAAAACAAGATAAAATTGGCGCCGATGGCAATTTCAAGGGAGTATACATCTGGGGGAGCAAGTCATGGGTCTCTTGTCCTTGACACAGCAGAGACCGTGAAGAGCCGGACAAAGTGAAAGTCCACTGCCGTGGATGCGAGAGGAGCGCGCAACCAAACGCCAGTGAAGGGGAAGAAGCTGCAGGCCAAGGCTGATGCTGAGGAAAGAGCAAAGGAATTGGAGGAAGAAAGCATGATCACCGCGCTCACTACCATTCCCAAAGACACGCAAAGCAGTCGGGTGGAGGTCAACTACAAAGAGTCCAAAAAGATTTACAAAGACTATTGGTCATCTTGCATGGATTCATACATTGCCGGGGTCAAAATGTCCCAAGAGATCTTGATCGACCAACTGGAGAGTCCACTAGCAGAATTCAACATCCGTTGTCTCGAAGAGAAGGGCATTAAGTCGGCTCTGCAATTCTACCTGGAGATGCCCGACCCAAGGTAGAAGATGACGCTTTGCGCGATGCCTCAGAACCTAACTGAGCGGCCGGGGGACTTTAAAGATGTGGCATCAGGGAAATTCTGGATGACCAACGCGCAGTATAGCGTGGAGGCAGCAAAGAGGATGAGAAACCTTCCCGGGTACGAGGCTAAATTTGAGAAATTTTTAAGACTTGGGAGTGCTACGTTGTCTGGAACAAGGACGCCAGGATTATTCGAAAAATATCGGCATGGTATAACCAAGTGAACCACTTCCAAAATTACATGCCGACCTGGGCTAGCAACATCCTCAGTGCCAGAAATGTCTGGATTAACCTCGATAGGCCACCTCCACCAAAGGAGCCAACGGAGTTAGGGTCCACTGTCAGGAAAGAGCAGAAGACCACGACGATTGTAGCCTTGACCCTGAAGTGGAATGTAAGCACCTCATTCTACTTGATTCGACTTGAAATTTTTTCCCTATCACAGCCCCAGGATGTTTCTGCTCCTCTCTGATTCAAGTCGATGCAAGATGAATCTTGAGCAGGCCTAATTTCTTACGTTTATGATTTTTGTGCAAGAATTTCAAGACGCCATGAAGCTTCAATTCGCCATGATCGACATCAAGAAAAACCAAGACGCCGCCAACAAAGCACAGCTTGAGAAACTCGACATCTACAACGAGATCAAGCTGATCATCGCAAGCGATGAGGTTCACAACTTGTGGAAGGAGGTTATTTTGAACTTCGAAGTAGATGGAAGGGTTGCTCATTGATCCCGAGACTCTGAAGCCCATGAAGGATACAAAAAACTGGAACAAGAATAGGGATGGTGTACTTAACCGTGAGTTCTTCAAGTGGATGGAAAACACCACTAAGAACGATCTCATGAGACTTGCGCTGCACCTCCTCAACAAAATGCCAAAGAGGACCTTCCCTTATTTGAAGGTCACAGTGAAGAAGGTGCTGTGAGTCGTTCGTGATTGCTACAGCTCTGGGCAGTGGTTGGAGAGGGTCAAGAAAAAATGGGCTGTCAAAAAATTTCTCTGGCTTAAGAAGCGTAGCTTGGGATTCTTTGGACCCAAAAAAAGTTACCCACGGGAAGCGTGGAAGACCTTCAAGAGGAAGTATGACATCACGTAGGCCACAAAGCAGCTGCTCTTGATAGGTCCCAAAGAAGAGTTCTTTTTGCAGGTGAAGAGGCCATTGAACAAGAATAAGAAATGCAAGGAAATGTCGCCCTATGCTGCGGAGTTCTTCAAGGTATTCCTGAGGAGCAAAGGGAAGTATAAAAAGCTGAAGGCTCGGGCTTACGACTCCGAGGAAGACGTCATGGGGTCCTAGGCCCCCGAGGCATGGGATGACTTGATGAAGAGCTCTATCAAGCTTGCGCTGCTGGACTTTCGCAACATTTTTGGGGTCAAATATAAGAGCACGGCCCCAAAGATTCTCCTTACTACGAAGATTTAATGGATAGATTTATGGATAGAGCGCTAGAGCTGACTGATCCAAGCCTCACAGATCCGCAGGTCTGGCTTTGGATTACCGGGGACGAGGAGGTGGACAACCAGGTGAGAGGATTCATCAGAAATGGGAAGATTTCATGTTCTAATAAGCCAATACCAACTTATCATTACAAACTTGGTGAATTTGAGAACATGATTTTTGAAATGAAACTGATCAGTTTGCTTCTTCTTTGCTTCCAGGTGAGTGGAAGCAATTGGTCGTTGTCTGCCAACCAGGTGCACAATGTGATCTCAGAGATTTTGATGGCAAGTAAGTATGCAAAGCAGATCACAATGCTGGTTGCTGATGCAACTTTAATCCCTTCAGGATGTTGGCTAAATGGCATACAAGAATCATTCCAACGTATTTTGAGGGACATTGTTGTACATTCACCATTTGCTAACTCCTGAACACATCTTTTAGAGTTGAGATTTTTACACAATGAGCACCTACAAGTGTGCCACACAATCCCGCAATCAAAAGTGGATTCAAGAGATCTGTGCTCCTGCAACAAATTTGTGAGTGAAGACGGGTGATGGGCCTCAAGTTTTCGAAATTTGTACTGTACCAAGCTGCAGACAAATGCTGCAGACTTCTGATCTAACGCATCTGCACCAGTTTCCAGTGAAGTATTGACCGAAAACATCCCTGGCGGAGCTCTTGACCTTTTGCATGACAGCCACTGCAAGTGGCTCTCTAGCTACATGAGACCAACAAACTTTTACTTGGAGGATTGGTGATGGAACTAAAAACCCATTGGGGTGAAGGTGAACATCGTGATGAATTGAAGGCGCTTGGGAATAGGTGCAAGTGCCGTTGATGAAGTTGTCAAAGTTGGACCTAGTGTTGGAGACTGGGGAAGATGTTCACGTGGTGATGAAGTTGGTGGATAAGGTACGTGAGCGTGATGCACATTGTAGACCTGGTCGGGAAGATCTTGGAGTCCCTCACTAGGGTTTTGTGACTGACCGATATCGATTCACGGAGATTGTCGATCACTAGTTCCCAGACTGCCATCCCTGCTTTAGGGTTTGGCATCAGGGAAAATTTAAATGTGTCATTTATTTTTCTGTGATCAGTTCGATTCCTCCTGTTACTAGTGCAACTTCTGATATTTTCACAAGCGGAAACCTAGCTATGATTAACCTCTTGTGATTTTGGGGACGCTGGAGTTAGAGCTCGAGGTGTACTGAAGTCTGTTTTTTACGGTGTCGTTTTGTTCTAAATTCATGGTGGTGTTGTGTCAATCAATATATATTCTTATGTGATGGATTTTGAGAACAGGTTTGTGAGTATCCAGGACTTTCTCAAGCAGCTCTTCAGCTTTATTGACAGCACCATTTGAAACCAGAAGAAAAAAATATGTCATATAGTGTTTAATTAAATATGTGATTACATTGATAAGATAATCTCAGCAGAATTGATGATAGGGACGAATTCCATACCTTTAGTAGCATAGCTGCGTTTGGAAAGTAAACAAGCTGCATAGAGCTGCAAAACTTTCTGGAGTATAGCTACCAAACCTAGTCTTTCTTGGCCTGGCACACAGCGCAATTATCAGATCTTTTCCGATTACATAGAAGATGCAAGCGACATCTAATTTAGGATGGGCAATCAAGGCGGAATAAGACAAAGCAGGAGGCCCTAATGGACAGACATAAATACTTCAGTTGACTAATGTACTCTTGAGAGTAAATGGAAACAAAGGAAAAAACAGTTATTAAGTACTTGTCGTAATTGCGCACCGACTTCAGACAAAAAAACTTTCATTTAAGTGCTCCAATTCCCTCTTCTCTACTTCCTTTCGTGTAGCCAGCACAAGAACTATTACTGCAAGATAATATTGTAAAGCACTTGAATCACGAGATCCCTTCCAGGATCCCTTAAAGATATGAAATGGCTCAAAAGAATTTATTCAATAGTATGTAACTTATACAACATCTTGGTTAATAAAAGGGTGATCAATGGATTTATTGAATCAAATGGGATCTGTTTCTTGAGAGGCTGAGTCAAAACATTCGCTCAAAGAAGAATCATGCAAGAGTAGTGAAATCTCATTTTTGAGGTATGAGCTAATTTATGAATTTGAGCAAACTCGTTATAATCTTGGGGCGCCATTGTTGCCCTTGCTGCTTGGTCTTGGTACCAATTGAGGAATTGAAGCAAATGAAAGGCCGCATCAACACTTCCCGCTTGAAAATTGGATCGGAATGTGGTCGGGTTTGCTAAAAAACCCGTCGTGGTGGACATGATGGGCCGTCAATTGCAAATATCCAGGCTCTTCCAGTCATGGTATCAAGGGAAATACGAACGCAATCTACTATACACAAGGCCAATATACAATACAGACACTTTGGCATCCCACAGGTGGAGGAGGAAGCATCACAGAATTACACAAAAATACCCTAAAAATAAATAGCATCTATGCCATCATTATTGTAGTTCAATATTTTTCACAATACATTCATTATTTTGGTGTTTCAGAGCTTCTGGGATTTTCATAGGCGAGGAGAGGCCTCTGCATTGTTTAACCCTTTACGTACTAAGAATTCATGATTTTAAATTGCAAACTTTGATTGATCATATTGTAGAAAGGATAATCTAAATGGAAAATTTTATTATATCATTAGCTTGAGTGAAGAACATTACATGTATTAGTTTAAATAAATAATTATTAAAATAAATAAAAAATTCCAAATAAACTCTTCAAAATTGCTTAAAAAACATGAGACCCAATTCGGGCTTCTTAGTCACTAAAGGGTTAAGGGTTAAGAGGGGCCTGTGAAGACAAAGCAGCCTGTCACTCACATTCCATAAACAAAGAAGCGGGTTTCCAAGGATGGAAAATGGAAAGATATAGCGTTTCCAAGCAAGGACCAAGTGCAAAGGACCACAGGCTTGTATCTCCTTCATCCAATGTTCATTTTCAATAAAATTTGTTGAATGATGTTTCCCTTGAAGTCTAGTTATTGTGTTAAACTTTTCATGTCAATTGAAGGTATTCTCAATGTTTGGAAGCAATTCAAAGTCCAAAATCCCGACATTTTGGATTACAGTGAACTTTAATGGCTTCTTTCCTCTTCATACAGTGTCCATTTCCAATAAATAAAAATTTTGGAAAAGTTGCACATATTAGTTAGTTTGTGTGGCTAAATTTTCATATCAATCCAAGAAGTTATGAGTGATTGAGAAGAATTTTAGTAGAACTAGGTTTGGCCTTAGATGTGTTTTTTGCAACTTTTCTTGCTATTTTTTGACATTGCAAAGTCATTTTGCAGAAAGGATGAATCAATTGAATGATATTTTTTTCACCAATGTAATTGTATGTTGGTTTTGAATCACTTTATAGTTTAAAGTTTTTTCATTTGAGTAGGTTTAGAAATCAAATTACACCTCCAAATGTGTTGCTAGGAAAATTTGAACATTTTTTTTCAATACTAAAATATTGTAATCTTGCAATCTATGTGCCCATGAAGTTTGGCAGTATGTCTCACGAATCAAATGTTTTGAAGTAAGAAGGTATGAATGATCAAGAACTACAATGTTATCCTTAATCCAATAACACACATATGAATATGAAATGAATTATTTTTATTTATTATTATTATTTTTTCCATTTATTTTTCATTTATTTATTTTTCCCATTTTTTTCCTTCACTTTCCATTTTTATTTCCATTCTTTTTTTCTTTTTGTTTTCCTTTGTTTTTCCTTTATTTTCTATTTTTATTCATTAATTTTAAAATTTTATTCTCCATTTTTTCCCCATTTTTTTTTTGAAGACGTCTTTTTTATTTTATATTTTCTTTTTCCAAAGAGTAGTTACTCCTTTAGGTTGGAGTATATTTGTGAGAGGTCCATTAGACTATAAGCTGATGGCTCAAGTTTGAATACCGCGAGGCCTCAAATTTTGCTAATGGGTGCTATTTCTACACTAAGCTTAATCTTTAGAATTGATCTGGAGTACTTGTAGTGGAGGCTGAGTAATATATATCCACCTTTGTTTTTTGAATACTTTTGCTCAATTGATTATATTGTGCTTTGTAGATAATCTGTGATTTTATAAAAAGTAGAAGAGCAATTCGTGATCAAAGTGCTCAACTATGTATTGAAGTTTGAAGGTCTTTTTTCATAGTTAATGGCAATTGCCAAAGCAAAATAATTTTGTAAATAAAACCCACAGTCACAGGGGTAGTGGTTTTAGGTCCTAAAATTTACTATAAATAGTAATTTTTGAAAAATTTTGAATTTTTTTTGAAAAAATTCTTGAAAAAAGTTATTTTCACGCTCTAGGCTCACAAGCTCGCCGCTCTAGGCTCACACGCTAGCGTCATTGAATATTGTGGAAGTTGCTTATACTCTTGAATATTTGAATCCATGGAGATATTTAATTTGTGCGTATTTTTAATCCATCCCCACGTGAATTAAAGAAAATTTAGAATAAAATCGGGCCTGTACTTTAGTGGTCGCCATTATCAAAAGTCATGGTATTTAATTTTGAAAACGACTTAAACAAAATTGTGGAAGTTGTAAATACTCTCCAATATTTGAATCCACAAAATTATTTAATTTGTGCGTAATTTTAATACATCCCCACATGAATTAGAAAGAATTTGGAATAAAAGCGGGCGTGAACTTTAATGGCCGCCATTATCAAAAGTCATATAGTTTAATTTTGAAAGCGACTTCAACAAAATTGTAGAAGTTCTAAATACTCTTGAATATTTGAATCCACAGAAATATTTAGTTTGTGCATAAAATTAGTCCATCTCCACATCAATAAAAAATAAAAAAAATGAACCATGGCTTGTACTTCAGTGGCCACCAAAAATCATGGAATTTACTTCTAAAAGTGTCTTCAACAAAATTGTAGAAGTTGTAAATACTTCAAGTATGTGAATCCGTGAAAATGCTTAATTGTGCCTAAATTTAGGCCAACCACATATAAATGAAATAAAAGGGGAATGAAGTGTGGCCTTTACTTTAATGGCCACGTACATCAAAAATCATGGAATTTAGTAGTCAAATCCACTTTAAAAAAATGTGGAAGTTCTAAATACTCTCAAATTTTAGAATCCATCCCTACGTGGAAGAAAAAATAAAAAGACAAGTAGGCCTATACTTTAATGACCTTCACTATCAAAAGTCATGGAATATAATTATGCAAACCACTTTCAAGAAAATGTGGAAGTTGTAAATACTCTCGAGTATAGGAATCCATGGAAATATTTAATTTTTGCGTAATTTTAATACATCCCCACGTGAATTAAAAAAAAATTGGAATAGAACCGGGCCTGTACTTTAATGGCCGCCATTATCAAAAGTCATGGAATTTAATTGTGCAAGCCTCTTTTAAAAAAATGTAGAAGTTGTAAACACTCTCGAGTATTTGAATCCTTCGAGATATTTAATTTTTGCGTAATTTTAATCCATCCCCACGTGGATTAAAAAGATGTGGAATAAAAGCGGGCCTGTACTTTAGCGGCCGCTAATATCAAAAGTCATGAAATTTAATTGTGCAAGCCTCTTTCAAAAAAATGTGGAAGTTGTAAATATTCTTAAATATTAGGATCCATGGAATTATTAAATTTGTGCGTAATTTTAATCCATCCCCACGTGGATTAAAAAGATGTGGAATAAAAGAGGGCCTACACTTAAGTGCCGCCAATATCAAAAGTCATGGAATGTACTTGTGAAAGCGACTTTAACAAAATTGTGGAAGTTGTAAATACTCTTAAATATTGGGATATATGTAAATATTAAATTTGTGCGTAATTTTAATCCATTCCCATGTGAATTTAAGAAAATAGGGAATGCATCATGGTCCATATTTTAGTGACCACCTACATCAAAGGTCATGGAATTCAATAGTCAAAACCTCTTTCAAACAATGTGGAAGTTCAAAACACTTTCAAATATTAGAATCTATGGACATATTTAATTTATGCGTAATTTTAATCCATCCCCACGTGAATTAAGAAAAATGGTGAATGAACCTTGGTCGTACTTTGGTGCCCACCTAAATCAAAAATCATGGAACCTAATAGTGAAAGCCTTTTTAAAAAAACGTGGAAGTTAAAAATACTCTCAAATATTAGAATTCTCAAGCATGTGCACTTCGTGCCTAAGTAATTTTAATCTATCCGCACGTTACCCAAAAAATGGGAATATAAAAGGGCTTGTACTTTAATGAACACTACCATGAGAAGTCATAGAAATTAATTGTGGAAGCCTCCAAAAATAGAATGTGGAAGTTCTAAATATTCTCAAGTATTAGATTCCACAAGCATATGCAATTATTGCCCAATTTTAATCCATTTGTATGTCAACCACCGAAAATTGGAAACAAAATCGAGCCTTGTACTTTAATGGCTACAATTGAAATAATGATCAAAAGTCATGGAATTTACTTGTGACCCCTCCAAAAAACATCTAGGAGAAGTTCTAAATACTTTAGGGATTTATTTCTTGGAATGTCTAAGAAAATTCTATTTGTGCCCATTTCTAACGAATTCGTACGTGAATCACAATAATATATGAGAATAATTGTGCCTTGTATTTTAATAACCAAGAATATCAAAAGTAATTGATTTATGTATGTGAAAGCTTTATAAAAAAATGTAGAAGTTGTAAATTTTGTAGGGATTTAGAATCTCCAAGGATATTCCATTTGTGCCCATTCTTAATAATTTTGTATGTGAATTAAATAAATATGGAAATAATTGTGCCTTATATTTTTTTAACGCTAAATATTAGAGGTCATAAGATTTGTTTATAAAATGTTAAAAAAATATATGAGCGAGTCCACCACATTAATCAAAACAAGCCCAATTTAAATTCATATGTACTTGATAAAAAGAGAATGAAAATAAAACTAGGTGTGTACTTTAGTGGCCGCCAAGAATATCAAAAGTCACAGAGTTAAAACATGAGAGCCTCCAAAAATAAATGTAGAAGCTGTAAATACTCTCAAAAATTATTATTCATGAATATTCAATTAGTACGTATTTTTAATCCATCCCTGCAAATATTTTAAAAAAAAGCAGATAACATGTGCCCTGTACTATATAGGAAAGAAAGATCACTAGTCACGGAGTTGGAATATGAAAGCCTCTCAAGAAAATGTAAAACTTGTACATACTCTCAAGAATTAGAATCCACAAGAACATTCAATTTGTGCGTTTTATAAATACATCTCTAAGTGGAACAAATGGAAATAAATTGAGGTCTGTATTTATTGTCCACCAATAGCAGGAGTCAATCATAGAATTTAATTGCAAAAGCCTAAAAAAAAATGTATAAGTTGTAAGTACTCTCAATTTTTAGAATTCATGGAAATACCCCATTCATGCGTACTTTTAATCCATCCCTACGTGAATAAAAAAATGAGAATTAACTGAGGTCTGTATCGTAGTGGGCACCAATATTAAAAATCATGGAATTTGTACGTGAATGGCTCCAAAAAGAAATGTGCAACTTATAAATACTTTCAAATACTAGGGTACACGAGAAAATATAGTTTGTGCCCAACTTCAATTCATCCCTGTATGAATTAAAAAAATTTGGAAATAAAATTGAGCTTGTACTTTAGTGGCCACCTACATAAAAAGTCATAGAGTTTCATAGAAAAAGAGCCCCCCCAAAAGTGTAGAAGTTGTATTTACTCTCAAATATTAAAATCTACAAATTTTGCCCTATTTTAATCCATCCCTACATAAAACAAAAAAAATTGGGAATATAATCGGGCCTGTACTTTAATAGTCACCACCTTGAAAAGTCAAGGAAACTAATTGTGGAAGCTTCCAAAAATAAAATGTAAAAGTTGTATTTACTCTCAGATATAAGAGTCTAAAAGAATATGCAGTTTGTGGCCTATTTTAAAGCATCCCTATGTAAACAAAATAAAATTGGGAATAAAATTGGGCCTGTACTTTAATGGCCACCACCATGAAAAGTTATGGAAATTAATAGTGGAAGCCTCCCAAACTAGAATGTAGAAGTTCTAATTACTCTTAAATACTAGGATCTATGAAAATATGTAATTTGTGCCCTATTTTAATCCATCCCTTTTTAAACCCAAAAAAATTGGGAATAGAATTGGGCCTGTACTTCAGTGGTCACGAGTATGAAAAATCATGAAAATTAATAGTGGAAGCCTCTAAAATTAAAATGTAGAAGTTGTAATTACTCTCAAATATTAGAATCCATAAGAATATGCAATTCATGCCCAATAATAATCCATCCCTACGTGAATAAAAAAAAGAAAAAAGGAAACCCAACCCTGTACTTTCAAAGCCGCCAATATCAAAAGTCATGGAATTCAATTGTAAAAGCCTCTTTCCAAAAAATGTGGAAGTTGTAAATACTATCAAGTATTAGAGTTCATTGAAATATTTAATTTGTGCATAAATTTAATCCATTCCCCCATGAATTAGAAAAAAGGGGAATAAACCATGGCCTGTACTTTAATGGCCACCTACATGGAAAGTCATGGAATTCACTTTTGAAAGCGTCTTTACAAAAATGTGGAAGTTGCAAATACTCTCAAGTATTAGAATCCACAAGAATATGCAATTTGTGCCCAATTATAATCCATCCGCACGTCAACAAATTAAAATTGGAAATAAAACCAGGGCCTGTACTTTAATGGCCGCAATTGAAATATCAAAAGTTATGGAATTCTGGTTCCCCCCCCCCAAATGTAGAAGTTGTACATAATTTAGGAATTTAGATTTTAGGATCTTCAAGAATATTCTGTTTGTGCCCATTCCTAATCAATTTGTACGTGAATTACAAAAATATATGGGAATAATTGAGCGATATATTTTCATAATCACAAATATCAAAAGTCATGGATTTCTGTATGTGAAAGGTTCATAAAAAAACATAAAAGTTGTAAATACTTTAGGGATTTAGAATCTCCAAAAATATTCTGTTTGTGCCCATTCCTAATGAATACGTAAGTGAATAAAAAAAAGAATGATGGGAATAAATTGTGTCCTACATGTAAGTGACAACGAAAAACAAAAGTCATGGTCTTGGGTCTGTTAAATGGCTCAAAAGTAAAAGTAGTAAATACTTTAGGAATTTAGAATCTTCAAAAATATTCCATTTGTGTCCATTCCTAATAAATTTGTACGTGAATCATGGGAATAATTGTGCGTAATACTTTAAAACTCCCCTGCAAATAACATGTGCCTTGTACTTTAATGGCCACAAATATGAATAGTTGCAAAGTTGGAATATGAAAGCCTCCCAAACAAATGTAGAAGTTGTAAATAGTCTCAAAAATTAGAGTCCGTAAGAACATTCATGTCCACCAATACCAAAAGTCATGGAGTTTAAATGCAAAAGACTAAAAAAGAATTTGTCTAAGTTCAAAATAGTCTCAATTATTAGAATTCATGAGAATACACCATTTGTGCATATTTTAAATCCATCCCTACGTGAATAAAAAAAATGAGAATAAACTTAGGTCTGTACTTTAGTGGGCACCAATATTAAAAATCATGGAATTCATACATCAGTGGCTTCAACAAAATATGTGGAACTTATAAATAATCTGAAGTACTAGGATGCATAGAAATGTGCAGTCCATGCCCAATTTTGATTCATCCCTGCGTAAATAAATAAAAAATTTGGAATAAAACCAGGCCTGTACTTTAATGGCCACTACCATGAAAAGTCATGGAATTTAATTGTGAAAGCCTTCCACACAAAGGCAGAAGTTGTACGTACTTTCAAATTTATTTTTAAATTATGTTGACATTTAACAAAAGAGTAGCACAAATATGAATCATCTTTGAATTCTACACATTGAAAACATTTTAAACTTCTATTTTTTTTCCTACTTTGTATTTCCACCAATTCCATAACTTTTTTGATGTGGATTTTTTGAAAAAATAAACAAGACATTTCTTTTCTTTTCTAAAGTATGTTGCAAATTAACAGGTGATTTGTAAAAATTATAAATGACCCAGAATTCTAGATCTTCAAAATACTTACTGTACATACCTTTGCTTTAAATCATGGATCATAAAATTCCCTAATTATCCATAGAAATATGATAATGGAAACATAATATGCAACAATGTACTATTTTGTATGGAATATGTGGATGAATATTGGAATTTAGAGCATTAGTGTGAAATGTAACCCCTTTTCTGGTGCCAATAGTACTTCGAAGTTCAATAAAACCTAGCCAAGTTCTTGTATTCAATGGTTTATATTTTTGAGTGCTTCTGTAGTGTAATAATAACTCTTCTGTAGTGCAGTTTTAGCACCCAATACCTGATTCTGGAAATCACTAATTTTAGATCATTGTTTTTGTTTTAGCACATTCATAATCAACCGTTATATTCTATTATCTTTGTCAGTTTGTAAGTGATATTGTTGTATTTTATTCACCTATGTGATCATCTTACATCTTTCTCTATTCATAATATAAAGTGATATTGTTACAAGTGTTTTATTCACCTATGTGACTGGTAACATGTATACTTCAATTTCTATAATTGCTTAAATTTTTTTTTTATAGAACTCAAAAGAATGTACATTATTTGCTCAATTTTGACCAAATTACAAGAAACTCAAAAAGGTCCCACTACAAGAGAAAGGGGTGTTTTAAGTGAGTTAATAAGTATAGTCCTAGACACATGATTTTAAGTAATGACCTTTAAGGAGATTTTTAGCAAAATTTGACTTAAAACACATGTTTTTAAGTCAAATTTTGCTAAAAATCTCTTTAAAGGTCATTACTTAAAATCATGTGTCTAGGACTATACTTAAGAACTCACTTAAAACACCCCTTTCTCTTGTAGTGTCCTTGGGCATTTTGGGGTCAATATGAAGACTTTGGCAATTAAAAAAAAAAGATACCAAAAAAAGGAAAAAAAATAACTTGCCTCGTACTTTTTTCCCTCACCGCGGCTTTGGGGGCCTTTACCCTCAGAAATAGGATCTTCTCTCCCGCGGTTGTAGGTCTTCTCTCTCACCTGCAAACTCTAGCCGCCAACTTCGCAAACATCCCGAGTCCTTCTCGCTGTCTTCTTTGTGTTTCCCTTGCGCCTTCGTCATTTTGTTTTCTTTGATTCTGCTGCGCTACAATTTTGATTCTCTAGAGTTGTTGGTGTCGTTGTAATGTGAGAGAAAGCGCAGATCTTCACGTCAAGAATTTGGAGGGCGTGTGGGAGTTCAAGTGAGGGAGTTGTAACGTGCTAGTTTTTTTAAACATCCGGCTGCTACGTGGTCGTTTGCGACTTCAGGGGAGGGTATCTTCGTCGCAGTAGACTAAGTAGGTAATGTAATTCAAGGACTATCTCTTTCATTGAATCTGGAAAGGATAAGGGTTTTCACCGGTTTCCTGATCAATTTGAAGGGTTTAGGAAACGAGGTGCGCTAGGGTTTACAGGTTGCGATTTTTTCCGCTACGCTTGCTTTGAAATCAACAGTTGGAAACATTGTAAATGGGAATGGATAGGAGAAGACAGATGAGCTGCACAGTGAGCTTTGGCCTTGTCCATCCGAGCTTATTCTTTAATAAAATCAATCCTCAAATAACTTATAATTTCGATTTGCACTTCTAATTTGTAACTTCAATCACGCACATGATTCGATTTACCTGTAAAGACGAAGCTTGTTTGTATGTTTGCTCTAGTCTTGCTCCGTTTTCTTTCACTCTCCTTCGGCGAGCTCGGTTTAGGTCAATTGATTTTATTGTTGGCTTCAACTTGCTGGCTGAATGCAGCGGAACTTTGTGCATTTTGAGCTTCTCTTGTGATTCTTCTTGTCTTGGATTGAGTTGTTAGTGGCTCGAATATTTTAATCAAGGGTTTCAAAGGAGGGTCTTTTTTCTGAGTTTTCGAATTTGTTGTGACAAATTAAAGGGATTTTGACAAATTTGAGGCGCGGATGGGGTTTTTGCAAGCTCGTCATTTTCATCGTGGTTTTGTTGTTGTTGACTGCTGTTGATAGCTTGTGATTACATGCTGCTTGTAATTGCTCGTTGACGTCACAACTTCTTAGTTGCAGTTTGATTTCATAAGCTTCTTCACTTGTGTACACTACTGGAGAATGTTGACCAAGACAATAGAAAATCAGCACATGTCTGTTGCTTTGTGCATTATCGGTCAAAAAATAACAAATTCAACAAGTACTCGTTGTTTTTGTCAGATACGTTGCTTTCCTTCTGTTATTATGGGCAACGTACCCTTTAGGATTAGGTTGTCATGCCCGTTTTAGAATTCCCATTGCTGATGTGGCATAAAAAAATTATAAATAAATAAATAAATATTTTTGTAAATGATATGGAAAGTCAGGTGATTTTACTACAAGTGAACTTACTGTTGGTTATATTTTGTGTTCCAATGTAAAAAGTCCAATTGTAACTTCAGGACGACTGCATGGCACGTAGTCTTCATTGATCTACTTGCTTGGCTCTGACAATCAGATCAAATACTGTATTCTTTAATTAATTAATGATCAACATTGCTTTGTTTCTATTAGTCTCTATTATTTGTTTTATTGCTATCGAAATTCACTTCCTTCCAGAGCATTAGGTATCTTTTTGTTGATGTTCAAGTACTAGGTTTTGAAGTTCCATTGCAGTTGTGTGGAAATCTGACTAGTAATGTGTGAGGTTGACGTTGTCAATGATCTGTCCGGTGAAGGTAGTGTGCACTAGCGGGAATGTGAGGTACTTATATTCTGTACTTGTGAATGAAGTGGATGTGCAAGGGCAAGGAAAGAGTGGGTGGAGAGGAGGGAGAAAAATAACGAGGAAAATGAGTTTGGAATTCTTGTCTCCGTGCATGGAAAAGGTAAGTGCTTGAGAAGAACTGCTATCAAGTTAACTAGTGAAAGTCGTACTAATGCATTCTCGTATTATTGACTTGCATCGGTTTTGTGATTGCACTAAAGTGTTCAAATTGTCATAGAATTACAAAGGGAACACCAACGTTGAACTTGGAAATGTAGGTGTATGGCTCTCAAATCAATGAAGTTTCTCATGTGTTATTGCAATAAAATTGGAGGATGAAAGCGGCAGCTGTCAAAGAGATGGCAAAGCCATGTCGTAAAGTGTGGATGCAACATGTTTTGAACTGAAATGTAAGTGAAGGTTGAAGTGGCTTCATGTGAAGAAAGGAGGAGGTCAGTACAAGCAATTCCTCAGTATAATCCGCATGTTCCTGTGCTCACTTCTTTGTTGAATGCATTATAATTTCACCGAGCACACATATTCAGATAATGGCAATGTCTTCGGTGGAGAAGTGAAGGTAGACTACTTTTTTCACAGGAAGAACGGGGAAGCGTTACCCTCCCCAGTATTCTTCTGTAGGGTGTTTCTTCACCCCCCCTTGACTTTCTTAAAACAGAAAGTCAAGGGGGGGTGAAGAAACACCCTAAGGAAGAATACCGGGGAGGGTTACGCCTCCCCGTTCTTCCTGTGTTTGAAGTTGTCAAGGACTGCTGGGTCTTATACATTTCATTAATTTTTTCTGGGGTACATGTTCTTCATAGCATGTATAATTGTTTCCTTTGTAGGGCAAAAGAAACTCGGAAGAAGAGATGAAGCATCACAATCACCCAGTAGCTGCACCTCCTGCCATGCCCCTTGGAGATGCAGCCACAGAATGCACCCACAAAACGCCTTGTACGCACTAGTTGAAGATGTAAGATGATAGTCTGGATGTTGAACAATACTTCTCCTTTTGTAGTCCTTTAGGGGATGCGGTTTTATTAATTACTATGTAGATGAAGGCAAATGTATAGCAGGTTTAGAGAAATGGTTGAATTACGATACTTCGGGAAGTAGGAAGTGCATCGTGGAGCTGGCATCTTAGAGTTTCCAAAAGTGAGGAGGCAAACCTTGCACAATTCATTACTTTATATGAGAAAGTGTTGCTTTCTATGCAAGTGGCAAATTGAAGGTTAGAGCGTATAGAGTATACATAAATTCTTGTATTTTAAATAGCCACATATCACCATGGTGATTCTCTTTTTAGTAGTGGACAAATGACATGGTCGTCTGAAATGCTGTAGAGATGCAGAGGCCCTTGTATAGCATCCGTCAAATGCTGAAGTCGCGGACGGTGACTTCTTCTTTGGCAAATGTATTTAATCTGTACATATTAAGAAAAAAAAATTGGCACTGTGCAAATGACATGGGTGCACGTGTCCCGAATTTCAAATTACCTCCACTAGTGGGTAGGCAGATGGCACACGATTTGTCATCAAAAGAACGCAACCGACATGAGAAGTAGAGAGTAAAAATATCTACATGTTGGATTCTCTTAGGAAATTGAACCTGAAAAGAAGGAAAGATGGACATCTAGATACTATGTGGTCTTTTGCATTCCATTTTTGGATAATGAAGTAAATCATAGTCAAGTTTAAGTGCATGGAAGATGAAGAAAATTGCCACCCAACTACCTAAATTTAGTCTGAGAAAGCAGTGAAGAACTGTAGCTTCACTTGCACATGTCATACTCCATGTCGCAGTGACTTTTTAGAGCTAGCATGCTAAATGAGGTTGGAGTCTATCGAGGAAGAGTGCCGAACCAACTGAATTGGACGACAGAACTCAGCCAAATCATGATCGGGACAACGCGACCAAATCAACAGCCGCGGACAACTATTTTTTGTTCCAAAACTGTTGATCCGGTCACAATTTTTTCTAGTAGTGGTATACGATGTTTAACATGTGGACAAGCACAGAAGCTGAGAGAAGTGCAATGTTACAACTTTGTTGGGTTAAAAGAAGGTCATAAATTCATTTTTTTTCACATAATTTGCAAATAGCATAGTGCACCAGCTCAATGTACATGTGATGTGCAAACCTGAAAACACAATAGAACAGTGGAACGAAATGAAGTCTAGAAAATGAAGTTCTGGATTGCTAGTTTCCGTCTCAAAAGAATTTCAGGTTTGCTTGACATGGGATGGGAGTTAATTAAAGAACTTCAAGCATATAGTGGACACGTTTGCACTTCTGTGCTCTTCTATTTTATAACATGTACTTGAGAAGCTTTCTTTCTAGAGGGCGTCACAGAATCAGAAATTACTATAGGTATTAGCAGGATAAAAGGTTCTAGGAAAAAATTTATTTACTGATGTTTCCTAGTTTGTTCACATCAAGATGTTAACTGAAAACAATGTGCTGCTGCATTCAATATCCACTGAAATAGGCATGTCCTCTACGACATCTTTTTGTTTGAACACAAATGTCTGCTTGCTGCGCTCAGCATCAAAAGAAATCTCCTTCCACAACGGCTCTCACTGCTTGACGTTTTTTTTTTCCCTTAAAACGCGTTTCATTTTTTGAAAATGTTACCAAAAACAATGGTTTCTTATAGTGTCCCTTCTGAAGAGACAATGTTTTTGAGTGTTTACATTTTTTTA
The DNA here is from genome assembly GCA_951799445.1 of Pseudisothecium myosuroides. Lineage (NCBI taxonomy): Eukaryota > Viridiplantae > Streptophyta > Bryopsida > Hypnales > Lembophyllaceae > Pseudisothecium > Pseudisothecium myosuroides. The sequence continues at coordinate 4,375,758 of OX637297.1, forward strand.
ACAAAGAGGATCAAACCGAGTACAAAGAGCTCAAAGAGGTAGTGGAGTGTTCAAATAGAATTTTCCTCGAGTATAATGTCAAAAATACTAATTACACGGTGCTGTTCGAGAATTCGAGGAGGCCCCAGCATAAGGAGGTCAAAGTAGAAGACTTTTGTTTCTTGTACTATCACGTCACGGAATCAAGATTGGTTCCGAGGTTTTACAAGTTGTAGGTATTGGATTGACTTAGGTTATGGTTGTAATTTATACATGTTCTGTTCATCTTTCGGAAGCTGCCAAAATATATGAGTGCGCGACTTCCATGTCATTGTGTACTTCAACAAGCATTGTTTTGACAATGCTTGTTATGTTTGTTCCCAAGCTTCCTTGCGTGATGCTTCAGTCCGTGTTTTGGATTGGGGCAACAAGTGTGCTGCTTCTGCTGATTCCTTCTCTGACTATGGACAGTTTGACATATTGCAAGGCGGATTGGGACACATCATGTATTCAGCCGCCACTGCACAGTCGACGTGGATTTCTCTATGATGCCTGTGGATGATGGGGTTGTAGATAGTCCTTCAAATGGGGGAAAGCGTCCCCACCTCGTGAGCTCCCCTTCTCCACTTAAAGGCCGTCCTTTGGTAACTTCACCTCAGGGTTTCCTTGCGGTGAATTTGGCTACGCAAAGAAAGCTCTATGATGAGCAAATGTGTGACATGCCTGTATCTACGGTATAGAGCTTTGATCCTATCATGTACGAATCAAATATCTTTTCTATGATTGCTTTAATAATGTTTGGCGCTGCTTTTTAATGATCTGATTTCATTTGCATTTGCATTTGCAGGCCATGGACACTAATGGGTTGTGGCGATCTGCACCTTCAAGTTGTATTTCTCAAGAGCGGCCTATGTCATCTAGCAGCCTCCAAAGTATTCTACCTCGTCGCACTTCATTAGGGGTTGGGAGACACCAATGCAAGTCCCATGACAGAAATCCAATTCCAATTCATTCAGATTGTTGTTCGTGGGACGCCTGGGAAGAAAAGTCCTTGAAAGAGCAAAGGCAAAAGATACTGAGGCAAATATGTTCAAGGAATTCAGGGTATAGTCGAGGACCAGAGATGTTGGCGGCACGGGGAAAGTTGAAGCCTAAGACCCACTCATAATTATTGTGCATAGGGTAGTGTAGCGTAAATACTTGGTTGTTGAGAGTTATACGAATTCTGAATCTTCATATTACGCCAAGGTTTATATTTTGAGTAGATGATGTTAGTACTAGCTGCAAATTATAAAGATGTAATACATGTATATTTGATGATAGAAGTATTGATTTAATATATGGATTATTCCATATTTACTATGTATACATGCAATACATGTATAATTGATGATTACTTTCTATAAAGTGCTAAGCATTTTGGAATTATGTCGCAGCACAAAGTAAGTAAATTCCCTGTTATACTCCCAAAAACCACTCTAAAGCATAACAAAATGACTCTAAAGATCGAACCCACCAGATTCTGTGAAGTGTCTAGCTCTATTTCCAACTTAACCTCAGTAAGTATCCAATTTCCACTTTCAAGTCCTAGATCTGAAACCGGAAACACCAAAACACAAAAAACTACGAACAGACCTCTCTCTATCTCTTTCGGTCTGTTAAGCTATCCGGTCCTGTAAAACTACCACAACCCAGGATCTTCTAACTTCCGATCCTGGCACTCCTCTGGACCGATCCGTTCCGGTCCTCTCACACACACTCCCACTCCAATCTGGTTTAATTTAGCCTCTGTTTCACCATCAGAGGGTTCACCACTTGCTTTTGAAAGTGGCAGGCCCGCCACTCCTTCCGTGACTTATAGTGGCTGAAGACCCACTTCTCTATTCCACTACTTCCTACACTAGCTCGGATCCGGTTTGATCTCTCACAGCAACCCGGACAGTAATCCGGATTGCAAGTCACACAAAGACCCCCAGTATGATCCTCTCATACTACAACGACCTTGACACCAAGTTCCCTCCGTGCAAAGTTAGGTGGTTACAAGTGAACCCGTCCATTCCAACATCAGCTAAAGTTCTTCCGTTTACCAACTAGGGCAGCAAGACTTCACAGGAGATCAGACACTCAACCGGATTTCCTACCCAGGAGCTCTAGCGCGACTAAGGAATCCTTCCCTATCCGCCTAGCCTAACAACGGTTTTCTCACCCGGAATCCTGAACTGTAGAAGTGCTGAGGAACTGAAATCCACTCCCAACGCTTAGAATACCCACTCACTTGCACATAAGAGTAAACAATAATACCAAGGGGAGAAATCACTCTAGAATCTGCATGCATCTTCCTAACTCCTCACCAAACAACTCTGCCACGCGCGGGAGAGACGTACAACAAGAAATCAATAGAAAATACACGAAAACTCAAGAGAAAAGACTCCCAGTCTCCTTCGCAGAGATTGACTTATATACATTTTAAAACCTCAAAGTCAACAAAAAGGGGCCCCAAAAGTTTGCGCGGAACTTTCGGTCCCTGCCGAGCCGGTCAGACCGGATAACACCCGATTCTAACCAGACAGACCGGATCAAATGCGGTCCGGTCCATCCTAACAAATATTTACAAAACTAATTCCTACCTATCCTATCATAACCGGATCTACTCCTTGATCCATTCCTTCATCCATTTCTTGGTCCACGCTCTGATCTGGACCTTGATCTGCACCCTGATCCGGGGTCTGATCCATACTTTGATCCTGACCCTGGTTCAGTGTCGGACTCTTGGGCGAAGCCGTTCCCAGCTGGTCGAAGACTTCCGTCCGATTCCGGTTCTGCTCCCCGGCTTCTCGTTCTAGGAGATCAGACCCCGACGACGAATCCAAGTTGATGGTGTTCGCGAGTTTCCGTCCGCTCTTCTTTGACTGGGGAGTCCGATCCTTTCCCTCCGTCTGAATGCCAACATTCGGAAAAGATTCCGACATCGAGAGATCCGAGAGACGGAAATCCCTGGAAAACATCGATCCGATCAGCTTCCGACTGCTTACCTCCATCCGGTCTGCCGCCTCCCGTGCTTCCACCATCACCACCTCCACCTTTCCCGAGTAGTCAGTCAAGATCCGAACCAACTGGGTTCTGGATATCTTCTTGTCCCTGAGTACTCCCTCGTCAAATAACTTTGCCTTGGTGGCGGCCTCTCCGGTTTCCCCGAAAGTAGCCTTCACCTCCTTCGCTACTTTTCGTGTTGTCTCCGCCATCTCCCGTGTGGTGGCCATGTCCTCCTTGAGGACGAACAGTTCTATCTTCAACGCCTCATTTTCCTCCTGAAGACGTCAAATCTCCGCTTCTTGTTTCCGGATCTCATCCGGGCTCGAGATGTACTCTGCAACCACTGCCGAGAGGTTGCTATCCGCTGGTGCGCCCACCAGATCTCCGATCTGGGTCAAAACCAACTTCTTGACCGCCTAGTCCGCTCGCACATCACTTAAGATGTTGATCAGCTGGTTGAACGGATCCGTCAGATCCGATCCGGAAGAACCCGGTCCTTCAAATTCCGGTTTCTTCCCAGGGTTGGATCTCTCACCCGGAGGGGTTGGGGTTCCTCTCCGGTGAGGGGGCGTCGTCTTCTGCCGCTTGTTCTGCGGCCGGTGTTGCTCTTCTTCTTCTTCATCGGAACCGGATCCGTCCTCCTGCTCGTCCTCCGTTTCCGATTCCCTATACTTCAAGAGTACCTCCTGAGTAGTCCACTCCTTCTCCTCCGTGTCCGTGAGGAGCTGGTTGTGCTTGTAAAGATGGAAGAGGTAGGGGCTTAGTGGTGTAGGCCTACTTCCTCCGATCTTTGGAACCAGACGGCCTACCAGATCGGAAAAGATCCGGGCCCAGTCCACTTTCCGTTCCCCGCTCAAGGCTCCAAAAATCAGGTTCCCGATGGCTATCGTCACCCTCGTTGGCTTCTTTGGGTGAATGATCAGAACCAAAAACTGCAAAAGATTGCGATGCCGGTCATCCAAACAGTCCACGACCGCATGCCCATCCTTCGAGTCCACGTTGCTTTGAAACTTCCCCCTGGTATATCCTTCCTTTGAGGTGGCCATTCCTCGACCTCCCAACCGGAAGTCGTATACTGACCTCCACATTTCTTCCGTCCAACTGCTCGGAATTCCGCGGAGGGTGTTGTCGAACTGATTCGAGAGTTTTCCCAATAGCTCTCAAATCATCCGTTCCTCTCTAAACCCCTAGAGTTTATCTATCAGTCCTCCGCACCCCATTGTGGCGAGGTCCTCCATGAGGTTGGCCTTCTCCTCCTCTCTTGAGGGAATGACCGGACTCACCTTCCGGAGTTTAACTTCTACTGTGGATGAACTGGACGGTCCTGTTCTGCTCTTGCGGAGCTGAGGCATGGACACGTGTTGTGCTAACCGGATTCTCACCGAGACTATCTTTCTCTCTCCTAGTTGCACGTCTCGTTTCCTCACTTCTCTCTTCCGATCTCAACCGGAAAAGCACTAATCCTGCAGCACACACTACTGCGCACTGCGCGCGCCTATCCACTAACACACTAACACGCTCTCAGTCACACTCACAAAGCAAGAAAGCAAAGCGCTGGGAAGAGAGCTAAACACGCGCAGAGAGAACGCTTCCCAGCAAACAAAGTTTGAAAAAGAGTGGCAACTGGATTGGTCAGCCTATTTATAGTCTGATCTGTCATCATGACCAAATCTGTTTGACCTAATCCGTTCCAATTCAGATCCGCTCCAACTCTAATCCGAATTAGATTCCGATCGGATCCGGATTGTCCTCTACTTCCGTTCCGTAGTTAAATTCCGGTTTTCCGTTACCTCCTAACTCGAATCCGGATCCCTGGCTACGCTTTCCGTTCCAGAATTTAAGTAACTTAGAAAAAACAAAAATTTATACTGCGACAAATTACTACATGGGATTCTATGATTTTACAATGTTGTACTTGCTTTGCGTGTCGTTTGAATGCTGATTTGGTATTTCTTTATCTCAAATTGTCTTCAACATGTGATTTATAGTGCTCTTCTAAGCTCCCATTTCCCTGGAATACTCTCATTTTAATGAGTATGATGCTCTAATACTTCACATGCCAAGCACACACAACATTAGTCCTCATTTCCAACCCATTTTGTTGAGTTCCAATCCCCAAAACTTCTAACAAACACTCCACATGTAACACCCGGCATGTCACTTGGTAACATGGGGTGGAGCTTCCATCTCAATGTGTAAGGACTTGTAATGGCACTACTCACCACGGTCCTAACCACCCTTGAGTGTCACCCTACTCCATGCTAGCACATTTTGCATTTGTTACTTTTACATCATAGTTAACCGAGACTCACAACTTGGGACACATCAAGAGTGGCCTAGCAAGGAGTGGACTCCACCCAACCGGTGCCAAGGGACACACACACAAGTGTCCCATGGTGCCTTGGACCAGTGGTGAAGTCACATCACCAACCTTGAGTTCTCTCAAACTCACCAAGGCTCCAAGAGGGAGTGAGGAGGGAGACCATCCCCTCCTATAGTACTCTCTATGGTATTAGGTAGCTCCCCCCCCTTATGGGTCGAAAAAACACCCCAAATCCACTTGGGTTCTGGAAGACCATCCATTTCCAACCAAAATCACCAAGTTACATCCCTATTTGGACTACCAAATTTTCAAACGGCGTAACTTTGTGGTCATAGATTCAAATACCACATGCAAGCCCATTTTAAATATTTATGCAATAAATAGATGCCAATGAACTGCTCACTTGTCCCATTTAGACAAGATCTTGCAAAGTTATGGCCTTCCAACAATTTGGGTTCACGCCTTCACCACAACCCTTCTCTTGGCCATAACTCATGGCTCTTAGCTTAGAACCTTGTAATGTCAGTCATTGTAGCTTCCTTGTATTCATGGCTTTCCAATTATTTGCTACATGCCATACTTCCTTGAGGGATTCATTAAGAACCCTCACTCCTAGCCCTTATTTGTCCCGGCACCACTGATACCTTGTCAAGTTTGAATGGTCATTACTTCTAACCTACAAGTCCAAATTACGCATTCTTTAGATGGTTACAAGCATGTTCTCAAGAGATTTCCAAGCATGTATGACACTATACCATTTTATTCAAATCTAGCACGCTATTGCGCTCTATTTGCTTAGGATGTCTCTAAAATCTCCCTTCCTAGCCTATTGCAAGGCTTAGGGAGTCACCCCCAAGGTCCCCCTTGCTCACTGAGGCACTTTGGACACCCGAAGAAGGTATGGGCATGACACCACGTGATGATTTTCTAGGGCCCAATAGAGGTGATGGTTGAGTGGGTTGTAGAGCTGAGCCATGAACGTCTTCATCAACGCTCGGTATTGCACCTCGATGTCTAGGCAACCTTGCTGGAGGGATTGGAGTAGACCTCCTGACCGTAGCCAATTTTGTGCCTCATCCATGAATCGAGGGTGACTGCATGCAATGTTCAGGAGAGTATTCAATGGAGCATTATTTGAATTATACTTTGTTGTATTGGAGGTTTGGATGGTTCTTGCATTCAATACTGTAGAAATTGGAATTCCCTCATGTACCACTTCATTCACATGAGGTGCCTCTCCTTGCCGTTCACTTTCCAAACTTCTGTGTGCAACGTTCCATAGATTCATTGTTGGGCTCAAAGGCACCCATGCCGGTACTGGAGATCTTGTCCGCTGTTTTGATGCTGGCATAGAACTACATAAGCCTTCAATGTTGAAATCATGAGTTAGTTCCCTCAATGGCGGTGAATTTGCTATCAGATTTGCATGCCACGCACGGACATGGACCGGTGATGGTGAACATAGGACTTTTTCCTCAGCAAAATTGTTTCCATCATTGTTAGCTGCAAATGTGTTTCTGTAAAATTTTGTCTTTGATAAGGACTTCTTTGAAGGGGGATCATTGCAGCCCACTTATTAACGTGCAGGTGCTGTTCTTTGTCCCTACAATTCTTGTTCGCTTGCATGAAATCAAGAATCAACTCCTCCTCATTTTCCAAACCCAACGGCTCATTGTGCTCCAAAGCATCATCCGCATCTATAAGAAGTTGCTTAAAGAAAAGGACAAGGTTGTGTCTACGTTTCTCACGTTTCGATTTGTTGTTTGCGTAAATGTAAACCAATGTCTCCGCCGTGGATGTAGCTAGGCGCTTCTGCACTTTATTATGCACAAGCAAATACATGCTCCATTTCCTTTCACATGAAGATGCTGAGCACATCAACCCGAGAATTCTCTTTGCAATCTTTGGAAGTGCATTGCCACCCATCCAATTCCACCATTGATGAGGAAGTAATTTGCATTGATTGATATCAAAAGCTTTCCGTAAGGGATTGAATGGACCTGTCTTTTCTTCAAATTGCGTCAGCTCCATCATTGCCTCAAATACACACACTTCCAGGGTTGTCTTGTCTGACACGTTTTTGGGTTTAGGTGTTGTGCTGGACGGCTGACATTGTGTATGAGGTGAATGCATGGTTGAGTGGTTCAATTTTGGCAAAAGTACTTGTCTTAAAAGTCCCTTGTGTGGTGGGAATATGTACATTTAATATAAAACTCAAGTACTCCTAGTCTTCAATTACATTGTGTTAGCCATTGATTTTCTGGCACAAAGAGCGGCTGGATGGTCATAAACGCACTGATAAGGAGATTTAATGACACAAAAATACATGGCGGCCGTTTAGGGCAATTGGGGTGTGGTGGCCGTCGATGCATGGAGATGTGCGGCTGGATGGGTTGGGGTTGAAGGAATTGGGGTTTAGGCTCCCTCCGCGCGTTTGTGGCATTGGCGAGTACTTCGTGCGATTCGGGCAATTTTGGCCTTGGCGATTTGTGTGGCATTGCAAGTTAGTTTGTGCGATTCATGCGCTTTGGAGTTCGTGTACCTTGTATTCAAGTTTTGCTGGTTTGGTTGCAATGTTGAAAGAGAGTGGCATTGAGGGTTGTGAAGATGATTTGGTTGCGGTTGAGGAGCATGACGTCAAAGTAAAAATTGAAAATTCAGTAAGTGCTTGGGTTCCACCTCTGTACACTGAGGAGCCCATCCTTGTTTTTTTTATGGAAAGTTGTCAATTTCAAGGAAGACATTTGAATCAATATATAGAAGAAAGTCTCCCAAGAAACTGAAGATAGGGAAAGATTGTAGTGAGGCTGAGGTAGAGAGATAGTTCGAGCCGGTGAATGGCAAGAATGCCTACCACTACAATCACTATGACAATGAGGAGGTCTGTAAGGAGATTGAGAAGATTTGGATGATTTGTCACCAGAAGACAGTGGTGCCAGGGATACGGACCATTAACAAGGTAGAGGTGTGGGGCTTCACTTGTATGAAGAAAGACCCTCCCGTTCTTGTCAATTGGGCGGTGTTTGGAGAGTGGTGCATTAGAGATTGCATTCGGAGAGAAGAGAGAATAGCAAGGAAGTAGTCTCAATGATTAGGGTCTGCGCTAATCGCAACGGTGCACCTTGATTCTGACACAAACGATGAGGAGAGCATCAGGGATGTGACTCGCAGCTTGGAGGTGAAGCGCAAGTTCTTGGAGAAGAAAACACGCATTCTGGAGATGCCTCATCCAAGTGCTCTAAGTCAATTGAATACTGATTGTCTGATTGGTGAGTGGTCCAATTTTTTGGCTGCCTTGGAGGACAAAGCCATTGCCGCTTCCTCGAGTCTGGAAGGGCTGAAGCAGAAAAAGAACCAATGTGCGTTAAGAGCTGCTGTGGGCAGATGTGCAATTGGCAGATCGGCGCCAAATGCTGCGAATAGCCTCTGCTAAGCTTCAACAATTAGAAGCTGAAGTGATCGTGATGAAGGCCCAAGCACCTGAGAATTTTGAGGTTCCATTTGAAAGTTTGCCTACCGCTGGTCCTCTGATAAGGAAATTAGATGCTCAATCAGGGGTGCTTGATGTGTTTTCTAAATGTTGGCTGAGGGGGAGGTTATGCACGAGAAGGCAAGTGAAAAAGCTTGTTGTGCCGTAATTGTAGAAAATCTTGCAAGAGAAAGTTTAGAAGTTTTAGGTCGGCAAAGGGAAGCCGTGAAGGTCCAACTGGGAGTGATCAAGAGTGGACACCAGATTGAAATTCCCCTCCCACGACCACGGCAATGTGCTAATCCTACTGGCTTTCTTGCTAAAGTTGAGGGCTATTGTGTTATCTTTGACCTTTGTATTTTTTGTAGTAAATCGTTTGAGCCTGAGTGGGACTGTAAAGTGGCATCTTGTAAACATGGTTATCATTCTTGGTGTACCAATAACCATTTTGCAACTACTAGACAATGTTGTTTTAAAGATTGTGGCCAGGAAATGCACCCAAGTTGGTGGATTCAATCTGGTTATAAGCCTAGACAAGAGAAACTACAAAAAATTGCTTCCACCGTCTCCAGTGAAGAAGGTGAGTTCCAAAATCCTCTTTTATCACGTCTATGGGAGTATGCAACATCTAGAAATGTAAAACTATATATAAATAGGAGTAAAATAGGGGGGAATTTTTCAAATTTTTGCATAAGCATAGGGAATTAGAAGTTGAAAACTATAATTAGAAAATAGTGATTTACTAAGAACACTAAAAATCTAATTAGGGTTCTGGAACTAGCCGGAACCAGTAGCTGGAACCCGAAAGGTTCCGGATCGAAGGGAACCACAGCCTAGTTCCGGCTAGGGAACGTATGGGAACTAGGTTGGGTTGGGGGAACTTGGGATCCCCGATAGTACTGAAACCTTACCGCCATCCTCATTTCTCCTTTCTCTTCCATGTTTTACCACGCCGCGCTTAGTGAGTGAAAGAGTGGTGAGTTAGAATTGCGTTAGGGAGAAAAAAGGAGGCAGGTGCCGTATGTACCGAATTGTTTTAGGTGGCAATAGTCATGGCCGAGGCCAGTCAACCCCGGAGCACAACAGTGACAGCTTGGATGATCAGTCCGGGTATTCCTTCTAATCCAGATCGCCTCCGTCGATTGGAAGACGATCTGGAGAGCATGGGGTGTCTCGGATTTCTGCACAAGCCGTAGAACATCCGGAGTGAGGAAATGATTGAGGAACTCATTTTCGGAGTTTCCAATCAATACCAGTTAACCGTTAGAGGTCGTCCTAGGGCTTGGACCCTAGAGTTGTGGGTTAAGGTGTACTTTGTCCCAAACAGAGGATCCGGATGGGCCACCCGGACGGATAAGTTTCCGTCGAGATATTCCGGGACCAGGCCGATCCAAAGGAGGGTTACGCCACGAGTGATTGTAGGAGTCCCCGGAACCAGCAGCTACTTGAGTTTCTCAGCTCGATCCTGTATCCGGAAAAGCCCACCCGAATCCCAGTCACTATGGCTAATACAATATTTGGAGCACTAGGGGATAGGGAGAATCCAGCTCCTAGTCCTGTCAGTTGGGGAGTGATCATTCACTCCATAGTGGATAAGTTAGCGGGCAATGTTGCTAGTAAGAGGTCTAGTCCAATTAGCCCCTACCTCTTCGACCTTTATCATTTGGAGGAGATGCTTAGCAATCCAGAAATGGTCACGTACTAGAAGGGGGAAAGCCTCCAGAAGTACGGGCTCTCCTTGGAAGAAGAACCGGATCATTCTGACTTAGAGGAAGAGGAACCGGACCAAGAGCATGGATTACCCAGTCATCCCGAAAAGCGCCAGAAGTCTACTTATCCGGGTGCTCGAGGGAAACAAGAAGCCGGAGAGTTGGAGCAACCCTAGAACCCACTACCAGAACCGGATCAGTATGAGGCCACCATCAATTGGCTGAGGGCCACCAAGGGGCAGAACAAGAGGATGAAAACTCTAATCCGAGACGTGTATGGGAGATTGGGCGTGACGGAAGAAGCCCAAATTTTGGATGAGTTGACCCAAAGGCCAAATCCGGAAGAGGTACGTCAGTTGGAAGGACGGATCTTGGCCTTGGAGCAAGAACAGGACCACTTCCAAGAGCATGCCGACTGGGCGGAAAGGGAGATGAATGCCGCCAACAAGAGAGTGATGGAAGCCGTGGACCTTGTCCGCAATGTGAGGGAGCTGATTGATCAGCCAGCGGATATGCTTACAAGGGCCACTCTATGAAATTCCCTGATGATGAAGGAGGGCCACATTGCCGGAACAAAGGTGGTCACCATCTTGGTCGACTTCGAAGTCCGGATTGAGACGATGCTGAAGGAGGTATGCCAGCTATTAGGTAAGCTCAATCTGCTCTTAGGGTTGGACCAAGTGATATTTGATCTGTCGGGTGCTGTCGCAGCACAGAGTAAGTAAATTCCCTGTTATACTCCCAAAAATCGCTCTAAAGCATAACAAAATGACTCTAAAGATCGAACCCACGAGATTCTGTGAAGTGTCTAGCTCTATTTCAAACTTAAGCTCAGTCAGTATTCAAATTCTACTTTCCGGTCCTACTTCTAAAACCGGAAACACCAAGACACAGACAACTACAAACAAACCTCTCTCTATTGCTTCCGGTCTGTCCAGCTATCCGGTCCTGTAAAACTACCACAACCCAAGATCTTCTAACTTCCGATCCTGGTACTCTTCTGGACCAATCCGTTCCAGTCCTCTCACACGTACTCTTACTCCAATCTGGTTTGATTTAGCCTCTGTTTCACCATCAGAGGGTTCGCCGATTGCTTTTGAAAGTGGCAGGCCCGCCACTCCTTCCGTGACTTATAGTGGCTGAAGACCCACTTCGCTATTCTACTACTTCCTATACTAACCCAGATCTGGTTTAATCTCTTACAGCCACCCGGATAGCAATTCAGATTGCAGGTCACACAAAGACTCCCCGTATGATCCGCTCATACTACAACGACCTTGATGCCAAGTTCCCTCCGTGCGAAGTTATTCGGTTACAAGTGAACCTGTCCATTCCAACATCAGCTAAAGTTCTTCCATTTACCAACTAGGGCAGTGAGACCTCACAAGAGATCGAACACTCAACCAGATTTCCCATCCATGAGTTCTAGCGCGACTAAGGAATCTCTCCCTATCCGCCTAGCCTAACAACGGTTTTCTCACCCGGAATCCTGAACTGTAGAAGTGCTGAGGAACTGAAAACCCACTCCTAACTCTTTCACTACCCACTCACTTGCACATAAGAGTAAACAATAATACCAAGGGAAGAAATCACTCCCAAAACCACTTGCGCCCTCCTAACTCCTCACCATACAACTCTGCCAAACTCGGGAAAGATGCACAACAAGAAACAAATAAAATACGCAAGAAGATTCAGATGAAAAGACTCCCAGTCTCCTTCACAGAGATTGACTTATATACATTTTTAAAACACGAAGTCAACAAAAAGGGCCCCCAAAAGTCCGCGCGGAACTTTCGGTCCCATCCGATCCGGTCAGACCAGATAAAACCCGATCCGAACTAGACAGACCGGATCATCATTCGGTCCGGTCCATCCTAACAAATATTTACAAAACTAAATCCTACCTATTCTACCATACCCAGATCTACTCCTTGATCTGGACCTAAGTCCATATGCTGGTCCAAAACTTGGTCAATACCTTGGTCCATACTCTGATCTGGGGCTTGCTCCATGTTTTGATCCTGTCCTTGGTCCAGTGTAGGATTCTTGGCCTCCTCCATTCCTAGCTGGTCGAAGACTTTTGTCAAGTTCCGGTTCTGCTCCCCGGCTTCTCAATCAGGGACGTTAGACCCCAGCGATGAATCTAAGTTAATGGGTGTCGTGAGTTTCCGTCCACTCTTCTTTGACTGGGGAGTCCGATCCTTCCCCTCCCTTTGAGTGCCACCAACCGGAAAAGATTCCGGTAGTGAGAGGTCCGAAAGATGGAACTCCCTGGAAAACACGGATCCGGTTAGCTTCCGACTGCTCACTTCCATCCGGTCTGCCGCATCTTATGCTTCCACCATCACCACTTCTACCTTCTCAGAGAAGTCAGTCAAAATCCAAACCAACCGGGTTCCGGAAAACTTCTCGTCCTTGAGCACCCCCTCGTCAAATAACTTCGCCTTGGCGGCGGCCTCTCCGGTCTCCCCAAAAGTGGCCTTCACCTGCTCCGCTACTTTCCGTGTCACTTCCGCCATCTCCCGTGTGGCGGTTACATCTTCTTTGAAGGCGAAAATCTCTGCCTTCAACAAATCGACTTCCTCCTGAAGTCGACGAATCTCTGCTTCTTGCCTCCGGATCTCATTTGGACTGGAGATGAATTTTGCCACTACTGCTGACAGTTTGCTATTCACTGGCGCACCCACCAATTCTCCGATCTGGGCCAGAATCATCTTCTTGACCTCCCAATCCGCTCGCACACCGCAGAGGATGTTGATCAACTGATTGAACGGATCAGTCGGATCCAGTTTGGAGGGACCCGCTCCCTCAACTTTCGGTCCTTTCCCTCGATTAGATGTCCAACCCGGAGGTGTTGGGGTTTCTCTCTGGTGAGGAGGCGTCGTCTTCTCACTACAAGAGAAAGGGGTGTTTTAAGTGAGTTTTTAAGTATAGTCCTAGACACATGATTTTAAGTAATGACCTTTAAAGAGATTTTTAGCAAAACTTGTATCTTGCGGAATTCATGTTTGAGGATATAGATTGGCGTTAAAAGGGTATTTAGGCCCCTTCGCTTACATTGTCTTCAATTTTATTTTTTTATTTTTTTGAAACAAATGGCGGACCATTGCATTAAAAAAGGTAACCAAAAAAACAGCTAAGCCTAACGGCTGGTCAAATGAAGAGAATATGAGCAAAAAGGATAAGAAAAAACAAAAGAAAAAAAGAAAGCTAAATGAAGGAGCAGAGAGGGGGAGCCTCTCTATTCCAGCAAGTCAAGTCACCCCTACGATTAGCAAGAGTAGGGGAATGGAGCCAAATGGTATCAAACTGGTTCCATATCCTAGTATATTGGTGCGGCCGCTGGTGAGAGGCTCGTTGAGTCCTCAAGAGAGTAGCACGGCCAGAGTCTAAAAGGGCGTCCCAAAGCATGGAGTGAAGGAGGTGAGTTGGCCATCTGTCTTGGGAGAAAACAATATGGTTGCGGGATATCCAGCAAAGCGAAAGAGTCGACCCTCGTAGTAAAGACCAAATGGTGCTGTCGCAATGTGAATTTTTGGTTTTTTGTAAGTTATCTAAATCTTGGAACGGAAACCGTGATCTGGGATCCGGAATTGAGCAAGAGATAACGGGAAACCGGAAATTAACTACGAAACGGAAGAAGTGACAATCCGGATTTGATCTGAATCTAAACCGGATTAGAGTTGGAGCGGATCTGAGTTGGAACGGATTGGGTTAGGAACGGATTTGGTCATGATGACAGATCAGACTATGAATAGGCTGACCAATCCAGTTGCCACTCTTTTTCAAATTTCTTTTGCGGAAATCGCTCTCCAGCGCATACTTAGCTTCCCTCTCCAGCGATTTGCTCCCTTGTTCTGTGAGTTTGTGTGCGTGTGTCTGTGTAAGGGCGCGCAGCGCTTTAGTGTGTCTTGCAGGTTTAGAGGTATTCCGGTTGAGATCGGAAGAGCGAAGGTGAGAAACGAGACGTGCGGCTAGGAGGGGGAAAGGTAGCCTCAGTCAGAATCCGGTTAGCACAGTTCGTGTCCATGCCTCAGCTCCGCAAAAGTAGAGCAGGACCGTCTAGTTCCTCCGCAGTAGAAGTTAAACTCCGGAAGGTGTATGCCATTATTCCAGCACAAGAGAAGGAAAAGGACAACCTTATAGAGGATCTTGCCAAGATGGGTTGGGGAGGACTGATCGATAAACCCTGGGGGTTTAGGGAGGAACGGATGATTCGAGAGCTGTTGGAAAAACTCTCGAATCAGTTCGACAAGACCATCCGCGGGATTCCGGGCAGTTGGACGGAAGAAATGTGGAGGTCCGTGTACGATTTCCGATTAGGAGGTCGAGGGATGGCCACCTCGAAGGAAGGTTACACCCGAGGGAAGTTCCGGACCACGGTGGACTCGAAGGATGGGCATGCGGTCGCGGATTGTTTGGACGACCGGCATCAAAACCTTCTGCAGTTCCTAATTCCGATCATCCACACGGAGAAGCCGACGAGGGTGACAATCGCCATCGGGAACCTGATTTTCAGAGCCCTGAGCGGGGAACGGAAAGTGGACTGGGCCAGGATCTTTTCCGATCAGGTCAGCCGTCTGGTTCCAAAGATCGGAGGAAGTAGACCGACTCCGTTGAGTCCCTACATCTTCCATCTTTACAAGCACAATCAACTCCTCACGGATACGGAGGAGAAGGAGTAGAAGAATCATGAGTCACTCCTGAAGTATGGGGAATCGGAATCGGAAGAAGAACAAGAGGAAGTATCCGGTTCCAAGGAAGAAGAAGAAGAAGAGGAGGAGCAATACCGGCCGCAGCACAAGCGGCAGAAGACGACGCCTCCTCACCGGAGAGGAACCCCAACCCCTCCGGGTGAGACATCGAACCTTGGGAAGAAACCGGTTTTTGAAGAACCGGGTCCTTCCGGAGCGGATCCGACGGATCCGTTCAACCAGCTGATCAACATCTTAAGCGATGTGCGAGCAGACTGGACAGTGAAGAAGCTCATTCTGAACCAGATCAGCGAGCTGGTGGGAGCACCAGCAGATAGCAACCTTGCAGGAGTGGTTGCAGAATTCATCTCCAACCCGGATGAGATCCGGAAACAAGAAGCGGAGATACAACGACTCCAAGAGGAGAACGAGTCGTTGAAGATGGAATTGTTGCTCTTCAAGGAGGACATGGCCACCACACGGGAGATGGCGGAGGCTACCCGGAAAGTAGCCGAGGACGTGAAGGCCACTTTTGGGACAACCGGAGAGGCCGTCACCAAGTCAAAGCTATTTGACGAGGGAGTCCTCAAGGAGAAGAAAATATACGGAACCAGGTTGGTCCGGATCTTGACGGACTACTCCGAGAAGGTGGAATTGGTCATGATGGAAGCGCGAGAAGCTGCAAACCGGATGGAGGAGAGCAGCCGAAAGCTGAACGGAGTGACGTTGTCACGGTTGTTCCATCTGTCCGACCTTTCAATGCCCGGGTCTTTTCTGAACGTGGGCATTCAGACGGAAGGAAAGGTGGGGACTCCCCAGTCAAAGAAGAGTGGGAGGAAGCTCACGCACACCATCAACTTGGATTCGTCACCGGATCTCCCAGAACGTGAAACCGGGGAGCGGAACCGGAACCTGACGGACGTCTTCGAACAACTTGGAGCGGAACCACCTAGAAGTCCCACACTGAACTCGGGGCAGGATCAAAGTATGGATCTAACCCCAGATCAAGGTGCGGATCAAGATCAGAGCGTGGACCAAGGCGAAGACCAAGTTATGGACAAAGGAACGGATCAAGGAGTAGATCCGGTTATGATAGGATAGATAGGATTTAGTTTTGTAAATATTTGTTAGTTAGGACCGGACCGGATTTGATCCGGTGTGTCTGGTCTGGATCGGATGTTTTCCGGTCTGGCCGGCTCGGCAGGGACCGAAAGTTCCGCGCGGACTTTCTGGGCCCCTTTTTGTTGACTTTTGAGTTTTAAAGTGTATAATAGTCAGTCTCTGCAAAGGAGACTGGGAGTCTTTTCTCTTGAGTTTTTGTGTGTTTTCTATTGATTTCTTGTTGTATGTCTCTCCCGCGCGTGGCAGGATTGTTTTGGTGAGAAGTTAGGAAAATGTATGCAGATTCTAGAGAGATTTCTCCCCTTAGTGCGTTTGTTTTGCTCTTATGTGCAGGTGAGTGGATATTCTAAGTGTTGGGAGTGGGTTTCAGTTCCTCAGCACCTCTACAGTTCACGGTTCCGGGCGAGAAAATCGTTGTTAGGCTAGGCGGATAGGGAAGGAGTCCTTAGTGGCGCTAGAGCTCCTGGATAGGAAATCCGGTTGAGTGTCCGATCTCCCGTGAGGTCTCGCTGCCCTAGTTGGTAAACGGAAGGACTTTAGTTGATGTTGGAATGGACGGATTCACTTGTAACCACCTGACTTTGCACGGAGGGAACTTGGCATCAAGGTCGTTGTAGTATGAGAGGATCGTACGGGGGGTCTTTGTGTGACCTGCAAACCGGATCGCTGTCCGGGTGGCTGTGAGAGATCAAACCGGATCCGCGCTAGTGTAGGAAGTTCCAGGATCAGAAATTGTAGGATCCTGGGTGTTGATAGGATTACAGGACCGAATAGCTTGACAGGCCGGAAGAGATAAAGAGAGGTGTGGTCGTTGTTTTCGGTGTGTTGTTGTTTCCGGTTTTAGATCTAGGACCAGAAAGTAGAAATTGGATATTGGTTGAGCTTAAGTTGGGAATAGAGCTAGAGACTTCACAAAATCTCGTGGGTTCGATCTTTAGAGTCATTTTGTTATACTTTAGAGTGGTTTTTGGGAGTGTAACAGGGAATTTACTTACTCTGTGCTGTGACATGCAAAAATCTGGCGCCGCTGCCGGGGATTCTAGAGCTGTCAGTGTTTATTCCTAATAGCAAAGTCAGTAGTTGTTTTATTTTCTGTCTTGTCTTTTCCGGATTGAGTTTTGGTCTTTGACGAGAAACCGGATTTTGCATTCATGAGAAGAAATACAGGAAGTAAAAGAAGGTCTGAACGATTGAAGAAGAATCAAGGAGAATCGTCTGGACCTGGTTTTAGTGATCCGGATAACTCTGATCCGGGTGACCAACCGGATTCCCTGGATCGAAAGTCCAAGGTCGGGAAATACTCCGTCAACTTCTGAACGAGGATCGGAACCGGAAGGGGAAGAACCGGATTCGGAAGAAGAGGAAGTCATGATCCGGTTAAGGTACAAACGTTACAAGGGCGACGGTAGCCAAGATGCGGATGAATGGCTGTGCGAGTTTGAATCGACTGCACTCGCCAACCAAGATAATGAAGCGGCCCAGTAAAGAATCTTTCAAGGATTGCTGAAGGGGGAAGCTCTCAAATGGTACCAAGATGTTCCGGATTTGATCCGGGATAACTGGGATCAGCTGAGAACGGACTTTCTGCAAGCTTTCCGGGAAGTTGGTGGAGAAGCCAGAGCTTTGGGCCGGTTGAGCACATTGACAATGAAATCATCCGAATCCGTGCAAAGGTACGGGCAGAGAGTGAAAGCTCTCATGCAAAAGTTAACCACTGAGATTGCTCCTAGTTTGCAGGTGGAGTGGTACGTTGCCGGATTACCCAAGTCAATGGGATTCCTGATCCGACAAACGCGCCCAAGAACGCTCAGAGAGGCCATGGATGCTGCAACCAATTACAAGAATTCAGCACAGTCACTCCGGAAGTCCCTTAAACAAAGCGAAGAGCAAGCCAAAGGAAAGGGCAAGAAAATCAACCGGAAATCGAAGCATCGAAAGAAGGTCTCAGACTTGGAAAGTACTTCTAAGTCGACCGGATCGGAAGTTTCCGATCCGAGTTCATCCAGTTCGGATGTGGAACGGAGTAGTTCACCTCCCCGACGTTCGTCCAAGAAGGGGTAGAGTCGAAAGACCGTTGTGAAAGTGAAGGCAGAGGAGACGGATTCTAAAAAGGCAATCAAGAAACTCCAAGACACATTGGAGGCGATCAAGGTCAACATCGCAGAGAACCGGAGACCAAGACGGATTGTCCCGACTTCCTGATGCAACGTCTGGTGCGGAAGATGTGGCGAACTGGGTCATTACCCGAGCGAGTGCCAAAGAACCAACCTGAAGCACGTTCACTTCGTGTATCCTGAAGAAGAAGAGGTGTACTACAGCATGGCACCTGAGGAAGAGGAGGAAGTTTACCAGATTCAGTCGACTTATGTGAGAGGGAAAGGGATTGCTGTCCCAATCCGTTCCAACATGCTGAACCGGAATTTCCTACCCGGTCCTAGTTAGGGGTCATGATGCAGCAACCGATGCGAGCATATCCGGATAGACAAGTGGTGATTTGTTATGGCTGTGGAGAACCGGGACACTATTCCAGTAACTGTCCTAACAAAGGAGTAGCACAAGGTGCGCCACGGATCCTTCCATGCCAGAATTGCCAGGAGTATGGACATCCGGAGGACCAATGTCCAAAACCAGTACAGCCGCGACCGGTTTACAAGCAAGTCCAGATTCTTCCCAAGGATCAGACCGCACTCAACTACGGTCACTCTGCTGGAATGGAGAATCCGGAGAAATGACGGTGCGAGGTGGAGCTGCCAGGAGGAGCGGAGAGCGTGGTCAACCGAGTATCGACGCGCAGTTCCACCAGGAACCAATCCGGTCGTACCATTAGGAATAGTAAGAAGAAGTCGAGAAGGAAACCGGAATCGAGTAGCGATTCGGATCGTCCTTCTCCAGAGCCTAGACCGGAACCAGAGTTAGTTCACTCTGAGGAAGGGGTAGGCAGTAACCGGATTCCGATAGATATCAGCACAGAGATCCGAACGGAAATCTCTGGACTGGATATAATACGGAATCAGAAGAAGGTTAGTTTTAGTGACACACCCGTGATCATTAATCCAGATGTAAATACGCATGAGTATAACATCATCCAGGATATAAAAGATCAGAAGGCGAATGTCAAAATCGGACAGCTCCTGCATGACAATGTGATGTACCAGAAGCTGATCCGAGATGCCTGGACCCGGAAACGGAGGAAGAAAATGAAGCTGCCAGCGGTCGCAGTGAACTTTTCTCAACTGGAAGATTCCGGAGCTCCAGAGGTCACTGTGGAGATAGAAGGATGTGCGATTCCCAAGGTTTTGATCGATGGCAGATCTGGAGTGAACCTGATGCTGGAGGATACAGCATTTGACTTGGGATTCACCACCTTCGAAGCCACGGAACAAGTCCTCAGAATGGCGGATCAGTCACGAGTAAATCCGGTCGGGAAACTTTCACAAGTTCCAATCCGGATTGGAGGAAAAGACTACTTGCTGAATTACGTTATTATACGTGTTCATAAAGGTAGACCTTTTCCGATGTTACTTGGTAGACCCTGGTTATATTCTGCTCGAGTACTTGTGGATTGGGGAGCCAAGGAACTGGTGGTAGGGAAACCTTCCAACCGGATTCCCTGGACCACTGAGAAGCATTTAGGAGAGACGAGTGATTCAGATGGCTACATGACGGACTGGTCGGATCCGGAAGATTCCGCCACCAGTTATTTCTTAGATCTATTCGAGCACTAGTCCGAGACGAACTATGGATTTTCCAATGCTGTGTTAGAGCATCATCCGGAAGAAATTCAAAAACCAGTGGTAGAAGATCGATCTCTGGGAGAGTCGAGTGTTCCGCTCACAGCCGAGTGGATCGCTCAACAGATCAGGATCGGAAATCTACCGATTAGTCAGAGTAAAACAAGAGAATCCGGTTGGGGAAATTTAGCTTCCTTTCCTGAGGAAGCTTACGAGGAGAAAGTCAAACCGGTTGTTTCACCCACTGAGTATAAGAAGGAGAGTATTGAACCCAACAGGAGTTTTTACCTTAGTAAATTCCTGAAGGATACGGAGAAATCCGGTTATACTACACTTCTGAAGGAGTATCTCGACGTTTTTGTTTGGGAGCCATCCGATCTGAAGGGCATTCCCCCTCATTTAGGAGAACACCGCATCGACCTGACAAAAGGATCTGTTCTGGTTCGACAGCGACAGTACCGGCTCAACCCCAAGTATTCGTTGATGGTGAAGGAGGAAATCGATCGGTTGCTGGAAGCAGAATTCATTTATCCGGTCCACAACTCTGAATGGGTTTCTCCTATTGTGGTGGTTCCAAAGAAAGTTGGAGCGGATGGAAAAGTCAAGATCCGGGTTTGTCAAGACTTCCGGAAACTGAACGCAGCCACGAAGAAGGATTACTTTCCTCTTCTGTTCACCGATCTTATTTTGGACCACGTTGCTGGCCACGATTGTTACAGTTTCTTAGACGGATTTTTCGGTTACAACTAGGTGTTCATCCGGTGGTGCGATCAGCTGAAGACCACATTCACGACGGAATGGGGGACTTATGCTTTCACCCGGATGCCGTTCGGCCTGTGTAATGCACCCGGAACGTTTCAGCGACTGATGATGGATATTTTCAAGGATTTTCTTCGACATTTCCTTGAAGTGTTCATAGACGACTTTGCGGTTTTCAGTGACCGGGAAAGTCATCTCGAGTGTTTGAGGAAGACATTCCAAAAATGCCGAGAAACCGGTTTGAAGCTACATCCGGGCAAGTGTTTTTTCGGGATGGGATCCGGAATTTTACTTGGTCATGTAGTAAGCAAGACCGGATTACAGGCTGATTTGGAGAAAGTGAGAGTGATGCTCACTTTGCTACCTCCAACCTGTGTTAAAGAAATCCGTAGATTTCTTGGATGTGTAGGATACTACCGGCGGTTCATCGACGGATATGCCAAGAGGGCTATTCCGCTCACGGAACTTTTGAAGAAAGATACAGAATTCGTCTGGACGGAAAAGAGACAACATGCCTTCGAAGATTTGAAGACCCAGTTGGCTAAAGCTCCGATCCTTTCCATTCCAGATTGGACCAAGGAGTTCCATGTTACTCTCGATGCATCCGGTTGGTGTCTGGGTTTGATTCTCTGGCAGTTCGACTCAGAAAGGTGTGAGAATCCGATTTAATATGCGAGTAGACAAATGAGTTTGGCGGAACGGAATTACACGACTACAGAACGAGAGGCGTTAGCAGTGGTGTATTCCTGTAAGAAGTTCCGACACTATCTGCTCGGATACAAGGTAATTTTTCACACAGATCATGATTCTTTAAAATACCTTGTCAACAAACCGGATTTGTCAGGCCGGATTGCTAGATGGATTTTGCTTTTACAAGAGTTTGACTACGAAGTTGTAGTAAAACCGGGAAAGGCAAATGTGAATGCGGATTACTTGTCCAAACAAAGGGGCCAGAAATCCGTAGCGGATATTTCCGCTCAGTTTCCGGACGAGTTCCCGGATACCGTGGAAGATCCGGTTTTTGTAGAAAACCAGGATCCTCCTTTGGCAGAGGTCTTTCACCTCAACAACGAAACTGTTTCAGAATATTAAGATATCATAGATTACCTCGTAAAATCTAGATACCCGGAACATATGAGTGTAGAGGAAAAAGAAATTTTCTAAAGAAAAGTAGCTCCTTATACCCTGATTAGAGGAGTCTTTTTCAAGTTAGGAACGGATGATATTCTCCGGCGATGTCTAGAATTTGCGGAACGGAAGAAAGTGATTCAAGCACTTCATGCCGGAGATTCAGGAGGACATTTTGCCTTTGTTAATACAGTGAACCGGATCCGATCAACCGGATACTGGTGGCCGTATTTACACAGAGATGTTAGGAATTTTGTTAGAAGTTGTGATCAGTGTCAGCTGACAGGAGCACCATCCTTCCGGAATCACTGGCCGTTGACTCCTATCATTCCAATAGCACCTTTCAAGAAATGGGGGATAGATTTTATAGGACCTATTTTTCCGGTCAGTGCACGGAAAAAGAGATACATTATTCTAGCCACGGATTACGCGACCAAATGGGTAGAGGCCAAGGCAACACGGAAGAACGATGCGGAAACTTCAGCAAACTTTCTGTTTGAAGAAATCCTCATGCGTTTTGGACACCCATTGGAGTTGGTCAGCGATCGGGGAACCCATTTCCTCAATGATGTCATCGTCGACCTAACCAACAAGTATCTTATCAAGCACCGGAAGACGACTCCTTACAACCCAAAAGCAAACGGATTGACGGAGCGGGCGAATGGAATAGTTGGTAAGATCTTGAACAAGATGGTTTCCGCTCACAAGACGGATTGGGACCGGAAACTACCTTCAGCAGTTCACGCGTACAACACCACAGAGAAGACCACAACCGGAAAAACTTCGTACTTTTTGGTTTTCGGTCAGGAAGCAGTCCATGGAGTGGAGTTGGAGGTGGAAACATTTTGAGTAATGGCAGCTCGAAGTGCAGTATCAAGGATGGATACTCTTCCAAGACTTCTCGCCATTGAAGAACTGGAAGAAATCCGGAATGCAGCCCTGGAAAGAACCCTGGGAATGCAGAATAAGCGCAAGGAAGATTACGATCGGAAAATCCCAGCGGATCACGGAATCCGAGAAGGAGGCCTGGTTCTTCTCTATGACAACCGTCATAAAGACTTTCCGGGTAAGTTACATACTCGCTGGATGGGACCTTTCCGAGTCAATCAAGTTTTCCAGAACGGATCTCTGCAACTCCAGAATCTGCAAGGACAGTGGCTTGATACCCGTGTGAATGGATCGAGAATGAAGAAGTATACCGAAGCTTCTTCATCAGATGAGGATTGATAGTGTTCGCAAGGACGCTCACAGATGAGGAAGGGGTAATGTCGCAATGTGAATTTTTGGTTTTTTGTAAGTTATCTAAATCTTGGAACAGAAACCGTGATCTGGGATCCGGAATTGAGCAAGAGATAACGAGAAATTGGAAATTAACAACGGAACGGAAGAGGTGACAATCCGGATTTGATCTGAATCTAAACCGGACTAGAGTTGGAGCGGATCTGAGTTGGAACAGATTGGGTTAGGAACGGATTTGGTCATGATGACAGATCGGACTATAAATAGGCTGACCAATCCAGTTGCCACTCTTTTTCAAATTTCTTTTGCGGAAATCGCTCTCCAGCGCATACTTAGCTTCCTTCTCCAACGATTTGCTCCCTTGTTTTGTGAGTTTGTGTGTGCGTGTTAGTGTGTTAGAGCGCACAGCGCTTTAGTGTGTGTTGCAGGTTTAGAGGTATTCCGGTTGAGATCGGAAGAGCGAAGGTGAGAAACGAGACGTGCGGCTAGGAGGGGGAAAGGTAGCCTCAGTCAGAATCCGGTTAGCACAGTTCGTGTCCATGCCTCAGCTCCGCAAAAGTAGAGCAGGACCGTCCAGTTCCTCCGCAGTAGAAGTTAAACTCCGGAAGGTGTGTCCCATTATTCCAGCACAAGAGAAGGAAAAGGACAACCTCATAGAGGATCTTGCCAAGATGGGTTGGGGAGGACTGATCGATAAACCTTGGGGGTTTAGGGAGGAACGGATGATTCGAGAGCTGTTGGAAAAACTCTCGAATCAGTTCGACAAGGCCATCAGCGGGATTCCGGGTAGTTGGACGGAAGAAATGTGGAGGTCCGTGTACGATTTCTAGTTAGGAGGTCGAGGGATGGCCACCTTGAAGGAAGTTTACACCTGAGGGAAGTTCTGGACCACGGTGGACTCGAAGGATGAGCATGCGGTCGCGGATTGTTTGGACGACCGGTCACGGATACGGAGGAGAAGGAATGGAAGACTCATGAGTCACTCCTGAAGTATGGGGAATCGGAATCGGAAGAAGAACAGGAGGAAGTATCCGGTTCTAAGGAAGAAGAAGAAGAGGAGGAGCAATACCGGCCGCAGCACAAGCGGTAGAAGACGACGCCTCCTCACCGGAGAGGAACCCCAACCCCTCCGGGTGAGACATCGAACCTTGGGAAGAAACCGGTTTTTGAAGAACCGGGTCCTTCCGGAGCGGATCCGACGGATCCGTTCAACCAGCTGATCAACATCTTGAGCGATGTGCGAGCAGACTGGACAGTGAAGAAGCTCATTCTGAACCAGATCAGCGAGCTGGTGGGAGCACCAGCAGATAGCAACCTTGCAGGAGTGGTTGCAGAATTCATCTCCAACCCGGATGAGATCCGGAAACAAGAAGCGGAGATACAACGACTCCAAGAGGAGAACGAGTCGTTGAAGATGGAATTGTTGCTCCTCAAGGAGGACATGGCCACCACACGGGAGATGGCGGAGGCTACCCGGAAAGTAGCCGAGGACGTGAAGGCCACTTTTGGGACAACCGGAGAGGCCGTCACCAAGTCAAAGCTATTTGACGAGGGAGTCCTCAAGGAGAAGAAAATATACGGAACCAGGTTGGTCCGGATTTTGACGGACTACTCCGAGAAGGTGGAATTGGTCATGATGGAAGCGCGAGAAGCTGCAAACCGGATGGAGGAGAGCAGCCAAAAGCTGAACGGAGTGACGTTGTCACGGTTGTTCCATCTGTCCGACCTTTCAATGCCCGGGTCTTTTCTGAACGTGGGCATTCAGACGGAAGGAAAGGTGGGGACTCCCCAGTCAAAGAAGAGTGGGAGGAAGCTCACGCACACCATCAACTTGGATTCGTCACCGGATCTCCCAGAACGTGAAACCGGGGAGCGGAACCGGAACCTGACGGACGTCTTCGAACAACTTGGAGTGGAACCACCTAGAAGTCCCACACTGAACTCGGGGCAGGATCAAAGTATGGATCTAACCCCAGATCAAGGTGCGGATCAAGATCAGAGCGTGGACCAAGGCGAAGACCAAGTTATGGACAAAGGAACGGATCAAGGAGTAGATCCGGTTATGATAGGATAGATAGGATTTAGTTTTGTAAATATTTGTTAGTTAGGACCGGACCGGATTTGATCCGGTGTGTCTGGTCTGGATCGGATGTTTTCCGGTCTGGCCGGCTCGGCAGGGACCGAAAGTTCCGCGCGGACTTTCTGGGCCCCTTTTTGTTGACTTTTGAGTTTTAAAGTGTATAATAGTCAGTCTCTGCAAAGGAGACTGGGAGTCTTTTCTCTTGAGTTTTTGTGTGTTTTCTATTGATTTCTTGTTGTATGTCTCTCCCGCGCGTGGCAGGGTTGTTTTGGTGAGAAGTTAGGAAAATGTATGCAGATTCTAGAGAGATTTCTCCCCTTAGTGCGTTTGTTTTGCTCTTATGTGCAGGTGAGTGGATATTCTAAGTGTTGGGAGTGGGTTTCAGTTCCTCAGCACCTCTACAGTTCACGGTTCCGGGCGAGAAAATCGTTGTTAGGCTAGGCGGATAGGGAAGGAGTCCTTAGTGGCGCTAGAGCTCCTAGATAGGAAATCCGGTTGAGTGTCCGATCTCCCGTGAGGTCTCGCTGCCCTAGTTGGTAAACGGAAGGACTTTAGTTGATGTTGGAACGGACGGATTCACTTGTAACCACCTGACTTTGCACGGAGGGAACTTGGCATCAAGGTCGTTGTAGTATGAGAGGATCGTACGGGGGGTCTTTGTGTGACCTGCAAACCGGATCGCTGTCCGGGTGGCTGTGAGAGATCAAACCGGATCCGTGCTAGTGTAGAAAGTAGTGGATTAGATAAGTGGGTCTTCAGCCACTATAAGTCACGGAAGGAGTGGTGGGCCTGCCACTCTCAAAAGCAAGCGGCGAACCCTTTGATGGTGAAACAGAGGCAAAACTAAACCGGAGTGGAGTGAGAGTACGTGTGAAAGGACCAGATCGGATCGGTCCAAAGAAGTTCCAGGATCAGAAATTGTAGGATCCTGGGTTGTGATAGGATTACAGGACCGAATAGCTTGACAGACCGGAAGAGATAGAGAGAGGTGTGGTCGTTGTTTTCGGTCTGTTGTTGTTTCCGGTTTTAGATCTAGGACCGGAAAGTAGAAATTGGATATTGGCTGAGCTTAAGTTGGGAATAGAGCTAGACACTTCACAAAATCTCGTGGGTTCAATCTTTAGAGTCATTTTGTTATACTTTAGAGTGGTTTTTGGGAGTATAACAGGGAATTCACTTACTCTGTGTTGCGACATACTACATGCATTCCTAATTATTCGCTGCCATCCACGACCCTTAGGAAAAGTTAGCAAAAAAGATCCATTGCTTGGAAGGCACAGTGGACCGCGCTCACAACACACCCATATATTAAAAAAGTGTATAAAGGCATAGAACCTGGTCGGTGTACGCTCTATTACCAAGGGTGGGTAATCTAGCGCCCACAGTATGGTTATTTTTGCATTTTTTTCTTTCACATAAACCATGTGCCGAAAGAGCCAGGCAAGAATGAAGTCCTCACATGGATTCCCCAGGTGCGGAATATTTATAACTTCAAAATTTTTTTTTCTCTTGTTATTGCCATTAACTTTCTTGACATTGGGATCATAGAATTCTATAAAACAGTAGGTACATATGGTTATATTTGTTTTTTTTGGTTTCTCGTGAACAATGCACAAGAGCGGGCATTGTGTAAGAACTAGCATTTACTTCAAACGGCCTTCAATTCTAACTTGAAATGTTATAATCTTTTAATCCACAAGGTGAAATGGGTAGAATTTTTTTTCAAAAGTTGCGTTCTTTCTATAATACACTTTTGTGTGCTGGGGTTTCAAAAATAATAATAATTAATTAATTTTAGAGAATGCATCAGAAATAGTTCATTCACCCAAAAAAACTCCAAAATTATATTTTATATGTTCCAGAATGTAAGCAAAAAGAAGCGCAGTTCGTCGACTTGCATACCACATACAATGAATTATTTATAGAATTGCTTTCTTGCGTAGCTACAAATCTTGTAGAAGACCATGCCCTCTAACTTTCAGCTTGAAATTTGTTTTTCTGGATACTAAATAGTACTAAAAAACTCTAAATTGGGAAGTTTGATATATAATTGGGGGCTATTTCTGAACAATAAATCATTTTTTAGAATTACAAAAAAAGTATATAAAGTATATAAAGTCATGAATACCTTAATATCTATAGATCTTGAGTCCTTTGGAGCCAAAACACCAAAATTATGGCCTAAACCCTAAACTAATCAAAACGCAAGGTGTGATGCAAAATAGTACAGGCGTTTCTTTCATTCAGCTGTTTAACATTTAATTATGGTTTCAATGAATAAAAATAAACAGACTATCAAGTTTATATTCATGGTGTACCGTATTTAGATTGTTGAACTCACTAAAATGAACCTCCCTATTCATACAATGTAACAATTTTTGCCATTTCTAGTCAAAAATCTCCTTTTGGAGAATTGATGGAGTGATATTTTTTATGATGTAGTTGGGATTCACTTGTGACAAAAAAAATGGGGACGAGGGAGTTCAGTGATGGAGTGATATTTTTTATGATGGAGTTGGGATTCACTTGTGACCCAAAAAATGGGGACGAGGGAGTTAAGTGATGGAGTGTTATTTTTTATGATGGAGTTGAGATTCACTTGTGATAAAAAAAATGGGGAGGGAGTTAAGTGATGGGATGTTTTATTTTATGCTGGACTTGGGATTCACTTGTGTTGAAAAAATTGAGGAGGGAGTTAAGTGATGGGGTGTTTTATTTTATGCTGGACTTGGGATTCACTTGTGATGAAAAAAATGGGGAGGGAGTTAAGTGATGGGGTGTTTTATTTTATGCTGGACTTGGGATTCACTTGTGATGAAAAAAATGGGGAGGGAGTTAAGTGATGGGGTGTTTTATTTTATGCTGGACTTGGAATTCACTTGTGATGAAAAAAATGAGGAGGGAGTTAAGTGATGGGGTGTTTTATTTTATGCTAGACTTGGGATTCACTTGTGATGAAAAAAATGAGGAGGGAGTTAAGTGATGGAGTGATATTTTCTGTGCTTGAGTTCGACATTAAAAAGGGATGATTTCCATGATCACCAATCCGACATTCATGGGTTATAGGTTTCGGATATTTATTCTAGCGGGCATGGGATGACTGGGGACAGCCATATAGGGGCTGGTTTCTTACGGGTATAGGGGGGTTTCCTACGAGAAACGAGTATTAGGCGGGTATCGGCGGGTGTTAGGCGGGTGTCGGCGGGTAATGGCGTCCACTGGGGTCATCTCTTTCGTCCGAAAACCCTGGCACGCATTTGCAGCGTTGTTTCAGCTTTCCACGCGATTTTCACGTATTTCGCTTTCTACGCGCGAACCACGGTGAACAGGATTTCTTGGAGGCTTTAGAGTCGCGTTATTTGAGAGTGGTTGCCGTGCTGTTGGGCTTACTCTGCTGGGTGTTTAGGTTTTTTGGCGCCGAGTTGTTTGAGAGTGGTTGCCGTGCTGTTGGGCTTACTTTGCCGGGTGTTTAGGTTTTTTGGCACCTAGTTGTTTGAGAGTGGTTGCTCGTTTTGAGTGTTGGGATTTCTATCACCGTGATTATCATCTGCTGGAGGGGATCTGTTGTTGGGGATCTATTCTTCAAAGCGCTGAAGGTCGTCTAAGGATTACGGGAGTGGAGCGGAGATTGTGGAGCAGTTCAGGCAGAAGGTTGGCACCGAGTTGTTTGAGAGTGGTTGCTCGTTTTGAGTGTTGGGATTTCTATCACCGTGATTATCATCTGTTGGAGGGGATCTGCTGTTGGGGATCTATTCTTCATTAAGCTGAAGGTTGTCTGAGGATTACGGGAGTGGAGCGGAGATTGTGGAGCGGTTCAAGCAGAAGGTTGAAGAACGACTGCGTAAGTTCGCAGCTTCCTTATTGGTTGTTCACTCTCTTGCTGCACATTCAATTGCTCATGTGATCTCAATGTTTTGAGTTAGGCAGAGTGAGAACTTTTTATGAATTCGCAACGTCGCAGTTTTTGTCGCAATTTCGTTGCAATTTTTGTTGTCACCTGGGCTGTTAGGGTTTAGGATTTTGGGCTAGTTGCAGGCAATGTTTACTTCTTAAATTTCACCTAAATCGTTACTTTGATTCTGGACATGAAATTGTGCACTTCGGATTTTGAGAGGCGAGCGTCTGCACGGTAGTTCATATTTGGTGTTTCTGACACTTGGGAAGAGCTATAGAATGTTGAGGTTTGATTTGTTCATGATTTCAAGGTAGCTTTGAATGTTGAGGTCTGAATGTCGAGGTTGTGCTGTGAATGTCGAGTTATGAATGTAGAGATTTATGTAGTTGTTGTTAGTCCAATTTAGCAGGGAAGTGAATTTGATGTTTTGTGACATGGTTGCAGACTGAGGAGGTGCTGGCTTCATACAAGGTTGGCAAGAATGAGGTGTACGCCTGCACGCGGGAGCAGAGACAAATCTGTGGTCAGTAGGTTCGTATTTTTTCTTTGCACTGTTACCATTAAGGATTAGGGTTTCTTGATTGTTGTTATTCTTTTACTTCTTCGCTTTATAGCAAATGCTCTCTTGCTTCATAAACCTCTCTTTATGAATTGTCTTGCTTGTCATTGCAGTGGTCTTTCTGTAGTAGGAGCAGTGAAAGGTAGATTAGGGTTTAGGTCCTCCAGTTCATATTTTCGCAGGCCCCATTAGGTAGATTAGGGTTTAGTACCTGCAATTCCCATTTCTGCAGCCCCGCGCTAGGGCTGGTATATAGTTGACTCGAGGATACCTCCTACCAAACACTATAACAAGGTTTTTTGATATCATTGGGTCGACGATAAACCAGCCCGGAAAGCAATTTCTGTTCTAGATTAACACTCAATAGCACCAATATAGAGATTATAGTTGACACGAGGATAGGAACTCAATCATGACAAAACCTAACCAGCAAAAATGATAGGCCTATCATTGACCCGACGATAAGAACCGAACACCAACCAACAGAAATAGCATGCAGTGGGCATCAGAAACAAGTGAAAACAACCTAGTCGCCCCACAGTCAAACAAAAGACAAAAGCCGAAATAAAACAAAGTCTTATAATTAAAAAAAGTATCGAACAAAAGCATCCCACAAACAAGAAAAGCTATAGTTGACACGAGGATAAGGATCCAACCCTGAGGAAACCATAGAGCCTGTATAAGTAAAAGAGAACCTCTAAAGAACTCGTAGTTCCTAAACAGCTTCCTATATCACCAGGTAGATGACAAACCAGCCAGCAAGACCCGTCCATACTCAAAAGGTAAAGTAACCACATAAGAGAGGGTCTAGTTGACCTAACCACAGGATTGCAACAGCCCGCAACCTAACCTAGCTCACAGTATTAAGTCTATCATCGAACCGACAATAGAGACCCAACCTCTAGAAAACCAAAGAACCAAAGTAGTAGAAGTTAAAAGAAACCTGTCTAGACTCCTTAAGTATTCTACAGTCGACCCGACAATAAGAACCTGAAAACAGGGATCCTAGCCGTAGATACAAAAACAATTCATAAAAATAGAAAACAATAGTCAGAAAGTACACAACATATCATCGACCCAACGGTAGGAACCGACCTAAAAGAAACGAGAAAGTCTGTAATAGTAAAAGAAAACCCGTGCTCATCTGTCAACTCTTCCAAAGTCCAGCAGCATTATTCCAGAAAACAAAACTAGAATATGAGTATTGTCGAGTCGACAGTAACCCTGCTAAAATTGATTGCGTGTGCACTGCGTCCAGGGCTCAAGAGATGGAAGTTGACGACTCATATAGCTACGAAAGTACCAAGCGCCACCTCGAACCCTTTGTAAACCCACTAAATGACGAGCCATTCATCTCAGAAATGGAGGGCAGCTACGGAAGCCTCTGGCAGTTCAAGGAGCACATAGCGACATGGAGTTTTGGGATGAGCAGGTAGAAAAAGTACGTATACTTAAGGTACAGAACAACAGGCCAAACCAAGTACTTGCCATGGAACATGAACGAGAAGGTCATGCTTATCAGCCACCACCACAAAAACTACATAGTTGTCGTTCTTCGCGAAGTAAACAAAAGTGGCGACGCAGGAAAGCACTACCACACCATCATCATCAATGTGTGTTCAAGCCACGGCAAATTTGACCTCGAGAACTTGATGACCTTCCTTGAGGGATCGCAGATGGACGCCCTGAACGACGAGTTCGAGACGCTTGGATATGTCCCCTGGAAGGACACAACGTCAGAAGCGAACGCAACTAGATTGCAGCTCATTTTCCAGACACTCGACCGATACGCCGGGGCCAACGTAGAGCCCCTTCCAGGCGTAGGGAGGAACGTCGCCCAAGAACGCCGAACCATCAACAGTGCAACACATCAACCACCATCCGGTGCTATCGAAGAGGGAAGTTAGGGTACCAGATCCAACCAGAGGAGGTCCGTGTCTAGGAAACGGGATGAAACGAACTCCGGAGGAACGGAGTCCACAAGAAAGAGGAAGAAGACTCTTCGTGGCAAAACAGCAGGCGCTGGGAGCTACGGATCAGCACTAACCCAAGTAGGAGCAGATCAATCGAAAGAGCCGCTCGAAGATTACCAGAAGCACGCCATTCTTCAACGAGACTTCTGGGCACATCACAAAAGCTGCTTTCTCTTCGACAGCGCAACCCAAAGCGTGGACATCAAGCAGTGCATCGTTGCGAGAGACGAGTATGTGATTCGCGTGCTGCAGAGAGATTCGATTGACAAAGACAAGGACTTCCTCGTCATGCTCGTGGACATCAGGCAGCAGCAGAAGATTTGCGTTACTCCTGTAAACCTTAAAGGCGAGTTGCTCATGAACAAGCCGACATCCTGGAACCAAATCAAGAATGGCCAATTCATGATTATAAACGGTCAGCAACGTGTCTTCGCTTCAAAAGAGCTGCAAATCTCTGGTTGCAGAGAAGATCGAAAAGTGGAGTTGCAGAGATGGAACGCATACATTGTGTGGACTCAGGATGCCAACAAGTTGCGAAAAATATCGCAGTTCTACAATGCAACAAACCATCTGGAATTTGCGTAGCCCACCTGGGGAAACCAGATTGTCAGCTGCCGAAACATCTGGATTGCCTGCAAGCGCCCAACAGACGATCCAAAGGAAAATGCTAACCGGCACAACAAGTCTATCTACAATCTCAACAACTATAAGGTAGAAATCTATCCCTCTTGTTTATGGTCGGTTCGACGATACTGGCTCGCTCTCAAACTTACGGAAGTTCCGAATGTTGTATTGTCTGGATCCTGATGTTACCATTGACCGTATGCTCGAGTCGACGTTAAGCTGTATTGTGTGGCTACTGAACAAAATTGCCGACCGGACCTTCGCATTCTCATCATTGAACAGAACTTCGCGGACGCAGTTGTTGACAGATATCAGAGCATACATCCAGATAAAGAAGGCTCAATGGTCAAAGGTCCCTCGGACCTCAAAAACAAAATCCAAATCATGACGCTCCCGGACGACCTCTTCGAGAATTGGAAGATCTTCTTGACAAAGCAGGCCAAAGGCAACATCATTGATCCCGTCACCTTGAAACCCTACAAGGAGGGCAAGCATTACAAAAGGGTTGCTTTAAAGAAAGAGTTCTTCAAGCACGGGGGGCACTTCACGGACTTGGATTTCGGTGTGCAAGTAGAGCATCTCCTTGGCACTACACCAAATTGTAAAGTAGTATACCCCAAGGTATCCGTCGGCAAAGCACAAATTTTGGCGGTAGACAACATGTCGAACCAGGCCTGGGCTGAGCGCAGAAAGCGCAAGAAAGTCATTTGTCAAGACTTGATGGACATCAAGCCTTCACTGAAGTTTATTGACGGTGGAGAGGATGTCATTGACGCAAACTGGAGGTCCTGGAAGAGAAGGCATTAGTTCACGTCAGGAAGCTGGAATTTTCTGCTGTTGTACCTCAAGTCCGAGTACTACAAAAAGAGACTGATGAACAACGCCTAGACAAAATGTGCGAAGGACCTGAAGAAAGAATTTCCCGAAATCCTTCACATGTTTCAAAGGTTTATGAAGCTGAAGTACCAGCTTCCAAAGCAGAAGGGCGGCGTGCAGGTGCGAGGGGTCGACATTATTGCGAAGGCGCTGGTCACAAGCACGCAATATCGATACCACGCCCGAGAAGTTCCCCTCGCTGTGCTGGACGTAAGAGAGATCCCGAGGCCAAAAGCTACAGACAGGGAGACCAACCTCGATCCTCTCTTTAACTTCCTTCTAGAGAAGTTAGAGCCGAATATGACCGAACCTCAAGTTTGGCTCTTCATCTTGGAAGACAAGGACGACCTCAACCCTGACACCTCATTTGCAGCAGTGAAGCTGAAGGAGTATGACTGCGTCCAATTGACGTACTACCCTTGTAGCGTGGAAATGCTGAACAACGTCACGAATCGAGGGAAAGCCCCATCTCAGCCGCTACTTTTCCTATTTAAAAAGGATAGTGATTTTGTGTCGAAGGTTTGTGACTGCGTGAAGACGGAATACCGTGCCCCGGAGGAAACACACGTCTACTACAGGGACCCCGCAAGAACACGGAATCCAAATGGAGAATTTTTCACAGCGAACTACGGATGGAGTTCTACCTCGACATCCTGCAAGCTTTTGCCACACCTGAGGAAAACGTTCTCGGTCTCTACACCGGAGCGAAATTCATGTTGGCGGCAAAGGTTTGAGGCTTCCACCACTGTGTCTTGTATGCTCGAGTCGACGATAATCATGGTCTCCACACTACCGTTTATGTCACGAACGGTTGCTATTCTCAAGTCGATGATAACTTTGTCAAGTCAATTATATGTTCCGCTTTGTCGTTCAAACCAGTGGTCAACCTTATTCTCGACTCGACAATATCTGCAAGTCCCTAAGCCAATACCTATTGCTAGTCACGAGTCACGACAAAATGCTAACTCCTGCGTGACTGCTGCAGATGTTTGGGGCATACTTCTCCGACTTCGTAGATAGGGATGACGTGAAGGGATACCCTTCGATCGTAGATCTGGCGGCGAGAATGGACAAGAGAGACTTCATGTTCTCTAATTCGCCATATACCCTGACGTACATTCCACCACCACGTCAAGGTCCCGTGGTTGTGAGCTCGAGCTCACCGGCGTCGCCGCCAGCAACTCTCGAGTCACCCAACCATCTCCCCGAACCAACACAGCGGGAGATCGAGTCAGTTGGCCCGCATGTAACGACGGATCCTGGAGTGCAGGGCATCGACCAGTACGGGTCAAATACTTTCCAGGTCTACGCATGGATTGCGTTTCCTGCCTTGTCCGCCGTCCAAGCAACCCCGCCTGCGGCCCAGCGCTCGACACCTGCGGTCCGGCCGACCCCGCCTGTGGTCCAGACAACCAACCAACCTGAGGAGGATGTCAAAACAGACCACGAGTTCGAGGAGCTGCAGTGAGTTGCAGCTGAGCGGGGAACACACGACTCCGAAGCCGGCCCATTGAACGAGATGGATCCGCCCGATCCGATCGTCACAAAGGACTACAGCTTCCTCGACGATCCCAACGTTCCGAAATGGCTCAAGAGGAAGCACAGGGTGCTGCATGCGAAAGTAGTCAAAGTAAGTGATATCGAGGAGGGAGACGTGCGACATGAATTGGACGATGACGACAAGCCTGACAGCGAAGGCGGGCCACCCGACATCGAGGGCACGCAGTCGCCGGAGATCACGCCTAGTAGTGAGCCTGCTGCCCCCGTGGATCCAAGCTTGACGCCTCTCGGACCCGTGAAGAAAGAGAAAGGTTGGTGGCAAGCAGAGGACGATGCCAGGACCCAGAGGCTGGAGAGGAAGGCTGCGAGGGAGGCGAAAGATAAAGAGATGGTTGACAAATTGGAGGCTTTGAATAAAAAGATTGTTGCAGTTCAAGCAGAATCTGCAAAGCAGATTGCGCTTCTTGAGGCTAAATTTGCTCGATTCAAATTCCTTTTCATGTCTCAGCCGAGTCAGCAGACTCCAGCAAGTCAGACGGTGAGCCTTCAGGTTTCAGTGCCCGTTGCTCCACCTCAACAGCGATCTGTGTCTGCGCCTGCACAACGCGTGTCACAGTAGGTGAGGCAGGTGGTGTCTGAGCTGCTGGTTCCTCGACCCGACAATAGAGGCAACGTAGTGCCTCTCGCCCACGTAGACTTGGTGACCTCCATGGCTCGCGTCTCAGGTTCCAACATTTGCCTCTCCGGATCAGTCTGATTTCGGAGTTGTCAGTCAGGAGGTGGCCAATCCACCTCAGCAACTTGCAGTGCGACTAGCCGGGGAGAGACATCGTCGAGTCGACGATAATTCACCTAGGGGGCCTTAGCCTGCGGCTGAGGCAGTGGCAGTGAAGGGAATAGCGTGCCAAATATCCACGGAGGTCGTGGGTCATCTAGAGTTGCCAGTCCCTCTCACGGAAGAGCAAGTGGACTACGGCGACCTGGAAGACATCGTCGACATGACGATGACGGATGAGCCTGCAGTCGAAGGGGCTCAAGTGGGTGTGATTCCGCAACTGGTGGGATCCGCTCAGGTACAACCCTCTGACCCTTATGACTTTGCCTAAACCGAGAACACTTAGAGTTGTAGCGAAATGTGTTGTGTGTCTAACAACAACAGTAACTACCGCTAGTTTTGGTTGCTCATTTGGATCCATACTGCTTGACAGGATGGCGTCGTCACTCTTTGATTGCCTGGCGCTAACGGCGAAACCATCTGCGACTGCGTTGCGTGTAGTCTAGTGTAGTATAATGTTCAGTGTACAGCTCTGTTGCGCCATAGAACACAGCAAATTTTGCGGATGTGTTATGTAAAGTTTGTTAATAAAATTTACGAGATTCATAATCAAAAAATGGACCACGGTCTAATAGTATTGCATTGTCATTGTTTTCTTGCTCAGCCCCGAAAACTTAAGAGCGTGCACCGTCCGCTGCCTGTGAAAGCCCTTCCTAATGGGAGACCGCAGTCGATGTGTGGAATTCAATCCGTTTCCCCTCTCTCTGGCTCTTGCACTTCTGCGTTTAAACAGGTAATTCCATTTTCTCTGTTGTTTTGATGTAATCAGGTAGAGTCGCAGGGCGGGAGAGAGATCGTGCCGACAAATGTGCCGCCTGTAGTGCCGCAACCCAGGAGGAAGTGGCTGAACATTGTCTTCAACCTGAACGGGGTACTCTGCCAAGTGGGGACCAAGGACCTTGGATTGCAACCGCAATACAAAGCCCACAAGGTCCAAGACAATATTCTTTGTCATAGGAACCCGACGATCATCAGACCAAAGGCGATATTTGCCCGAAAAAATATTGCCGAATTCCTCCAAGAGGTCATGGACATCGTGGATAGGGTTCTGGGGTGTAGACCTCCATGGTCAAGTCCAACGCGGAACCCATAGCGGCACACATTTTCAGTCATTGCAGAGCCCCCTTCGATGTCTTGGCCCAAAGTGAGTGCAGAAAGATAGAGGTCACTCGGGGGAGGTATTATCACTACGGTGCAAACGTCATCTTCACAAAGGTCCTGTCCGAGATGTTGTTCCTCAATCCTAGTGGGAACACGACTTTCTCTGCTGACAACACCCTTCTCATTGACAACGCTCCTCACAAGTGTATATGCAATGAGAGGGGGAACTTGATTATTCTCGACACTTGGAACCACGATAAGCGGAGGGACAACTTCTTCATGGGGGACCTCCTACCGTGGCTCAGGCGTCTCGTCTCGGAAGTCCAACCGGGTAGATTGCGGGAATATGTAGAGGCCAATCAGATCGGGGAGGCGCCGCTCTTCCCTAATGACTATTGTTGTACGCTTAATCTAGGCGTAAGTATTTTTAACAACAAAACGTGCTAAAATGACACAAGTTATCGTCCCAGGAGATTCCAGACGTTGATTCAAAATTAGTGTTTCTAGACCTCTAAGTTTCCGGACTTTGACCACCTCGAGAGGGGTCCTTTCAACACACGAACTCTTTTCCGGAACTACTTCCTTTCCGGATTCTCTTCTGGATCCGGCTCTACCCAATCTTCCGGTTCCGTCTTTCTAACAAGTTGTTTTTCTATACCTCTGTTTTACCCTCAGAGGGTTCCTCACTTGCTCTTTCCGAGGGATAGGGAACTGCACCACTCCGTATCTGACATAAACTCTATTAACATAAAACAAAACACAACCCAAGAATAGATCTAGTTGAGTAAACAGGGTGGCATCCTCACAACATCCCGGATGGCCTATCCGGAAAGCTGGTCACACAGGGTAGCGTTAGGTCCTCCTTACTACAACGACGGATACCGGACTTCCGGAACTAAGGGAATGACTTCCTAGCTCTCGACCGCTCATGAGGTTGACTAGCCTTCCGGATGGGTGGAAATATTCCTCTGGCGGTCGCCTATCTCCGCACGGAACCGCCCCTGCGAATTCCGAACTAGCTTCCGGACCACTCCTTGGTCTCCACCGGATTACCGTACCAGCGATTTAAAGGCGCCACTTTCTCACTGCGCAAGTCTAAAAACTCATCTGCAAGACACACTTAGCCTAATCCGGCAGTCCACGAATCCGGACTCCTCCCCTTGCACACTCTCACTTACACATCCACACAAGTGACTATAGACGCGATACGCAAGAGAATAATCCACAAGTGCTTTCCTGAATGCCTCAGATTGAATATACAAGGAAAAGGAATGACAGGCCAACAAGCCGGCCTGCCCTTAAAAACCCACAGAAAGGCAGCCCCAATGGCCACCAGAAACCGGGCCAACGGTCCAACACAAAGCAAAAAGCAAAAAGGTAACGGCCCTGAAGACCGTTCTGGGAATACCAGGAAACCGTTAAACTCCTAAAAGTCCGGAACTATTGGCCCCACATCCGGAAAATCCGTTTCCGGAACTACTATCCTGGTAAGAATCCTAACTATTATTTCTGCTACCCTAAATAGTCACCTATTCCTCTTGGCTTTCTTTACAGAAGTGCTACCCTGAGATGGCGATCCACCTGTCTTCTTGGGCGGGGTGGTCTTCGTCTTTGACCTGGTCCGGGGATGCTACAACTCTTCTTCCTCCGATTCAGTCGTCTCCTCCTCTTCTTCCAATTCCGGGTCCGCCTCGTTCAGTAACCGTCGTCCCCTTGGTTTCGGAACAGTAAGATCAATGAGCGGGGACGGCGCTGGTGTCTGGAGAAGGGGCTGGAGCATGTGAGTAAAACTCATCGGATCCGTCCGAGCCGGATTCAACACCGTTCCGGGTAAGGCTGGTTCCCGGAAAGTGAAAGCAACCGGTTTGTCCGGAAAGAGATTCGCCACCGATGCAGTTCTTCCGGCTGGCATGACTAGAACAACGTCCTTCACCGGAGTGGTAGCCGCAAACTGCTTCACCAACGACCTCCTCTTTTGGGCCAATGCTGTTCCGGCTTGCGACGTTCCGGCGATTGTTCTGCTCTTTGCCGGAGAAGGCTGATTTTGTGCCCCTCTTTCTTGGAGATCATGACTATGTCAAAAAGGCCTTGGTCTAACCCCTCAAGCGAATCCAGGTTGCCCAACAGCTGCCGGACTTCCTTCAGCATTCCTTCGATCCGGACTTCAAAATCCACGAGTATGTTTACCACCTTCGATCCGACCACGTGACCATCCTGCACCATCTGGGAATTCCAGAGTGTGGCTCTGGAAAGGACATCTGCCGGATTGTCAAAGAGGCCCCGGACATCCCGGACCAGATCGAGGGCTTCTCCCTCCTTTGCTTCAACGGCTATCTGCTCTCTATCCAACCACGCAGCTTGCTCTCGAAACCGGTCCCGTTCTTGCTCCAACGTCAGAATCCGGTCCTCTAGCTGTTTCACCGCTTCCGGATCCGGCCTTTCCGTCAACGCCACCAGAATCTAGGCTTCTTCCGTCACACCTTGCTTCCCGCACACGTCCTGGATTAGTGCCGACATCCGCTCATTCTGCGCCCTGGTAGCTATCAGCCATTTGATGGTGGCCTCAAATTGATCCATTTCCGGAAGTGGGTCTCGGGGCTATTCCACCTCCTTGGCCTCTTGCTTCCCCCGAGTACACGGCTCAGTAGACTTCCGGCGCGTCCCTGCAACGTTGGGCGATGCATGCTCTATTTCCGGTTCCTCTTCTTCTGGCTCGAGCTCATCCGGTTCATCCTCCGCGGGAAGTCCGTACTTCAACAGATTCTCGCCCTTCCGGTACACGGTCATTTCTGGTCCGGCCAGTGCATCCTCGGAGTGATACAGATGGAAAAGATAGGGGCTAATCGGACTAGATTTCTTGTTCACGATATTGACCGCTAGCTTTTCCACTACCGAGTGAATGATCACCCCCCAACTGACTGGTCTGGGAGCCGGATTCTCCCTATCTCCCAGTGCTCCGAAAATGGTATTCGCCACAGTCATTGTAATACGGGTGGGCTTTTCCGGATACAAAATAGGGATGATAAATGCTAACAACTGCCCATCCCGGGGACTCCTACAGTCACTCGTGGTGTTCCCTTCCTTGGAATCCGCATGATTCCAGAATACGTCCGCGGCGTAACTATCCGTCCGGGCTGCCATTTTGGAACCCCTGGTTGGCGTAAAGTACGCCTTCGCCCACAACTCCGGAGTCCAGGCCCTAGAACAACCCCTAATGGTTAAATCAAACTAATTACCCACTCCGGAAACCAGCTCCTCAATCATTCCTTCACTCCGGACGTTCCATGGACGTTTAATCAACCCTAGACACCCCATGATTTCTAGGTCTCCCTCTAACTCCTTAAGGCGCTCCGGATCCGATGTGATAACCGGTCGCACGCCCCGGGCTGTCACTACCGACCTCCGGGATCGACTCGCTTCCGCCATCTCACCAATTGCTAAGACAATCCGGTGCAATCGGCACCTTCCTCCCTTTCTCTCCCTAACGCGCCCTAACTCACCACTCTTTCTCTCTTCTAACGCACCATGGAGGAGCATGGGTAAAAAGAGACTGAATGAGGCTGGTGGTGGGGTTTAAATACCTGTCGGAACCCTAAGTTCCCGACCAGCCGAAAGTTCCCGTAAGTTCCCTAGCCGGAACCTAGGCAGTAGGTTCCTACGTTTCGAAACTTTCCAGTTTTTCGGCTACGGTTTCCGGAAGACTGCGTAACCTAATTAGAGTTTTATCTATTCTACGTAAAGATTAATTTCTAATTCTAATATCTAGGTCCTAACTCCGTATTCAAATGCAAAAATTGAAAAAGTTCTACTACTTTTACCTCTACTTGCTTGTTAATTGGGACGTTCTGGATGTTACGCACTCCCACAACTATTGTTACCAAGAAGTCACCAATGCGATGAGAACGTCGGCGACGAACATGGGGGCGCGCTACGTACTTCCGTCGGATAAAAAAGTCATAGAGTGGCATGGTCGTGCTAGGAGTTAGACTAATTTGCGTGGCTGGATTGAACCATAATGGCATTTTGTATTGCATAATATTGTATCTACTGTACATTCATTTGTAAATAATATATTGAGTTCACATTTCAAAAATACCTTTTGTTTTCCGTGGATTTTCTTATTTTTTGGATTGTATTCATCTTGGATATGGAGGACATTGGCTGGTATTCTCTTGTGAGTTAACGTGCAACTCCTTCAGGTTCTAGACGATTTTGAGAAAATTCAAGCCTTGAAGCGGGGGCTGACGCGGAACCTCTTGTCTGGGTCTGAGAAATAGCTCTCCAATTGTAGCGGATCCGAGGAAGGGAGTTGCGGACCCGCGCCGGTTTCAAAGCCCTACATGCTGCGTTCCGTCGCGGATGCCTGTGGGCGCTAGATTACCCATCCTTGGTAATAGAGCGAACACCGACCAGGTTCTATGCCTTTATCCACTTTTTTAATATATGGGGGTGTTGTGAGCGCGGTCCACTGTGCCTTCCAAGCAATGGATCTTTTTTGCTAACGTTTCCTAAGGGTCGTGGATGGCAGCGAATAATTAGTAATGCATGTAGTAACTCACAAGTTAACTGCGATGTTCAGAGTGATGGTGAAATCCTGACTCCCTAACTATCTATCCTATGTCGAGGGTCGACTAGGTAGTTGGCGTCATTTCTAATGTCCCTAACTACGTAAATAGGGGAACCTCTATGTTCCTTCCATGAACCCTTAAGACTATCTTGGATTTCTAAGACTCCACCTAGAAGTTCTACTTTTAAAAGCTACCCCTAAAGTTCCAACTTCTTAATGTAACTCTAGATTTTACTTCTTCAACTTGGTTCTAGGTATTAACTACCGACTTCTATTCTATGTTTTGACTTTTGACTCTAGGTTTTTACTTCTAAATCAACTTCAACTCCTAACTTCCAAGTTTTAACCTTCTAGGGTAATTCTAAGTTTTACTTTTAATTCTATATTCTCATTTCTAAACTACTCTAGGATTTACCCTCTAAAGTTAACTCTAACTTTTCACTTTTTTTATTGTAGATTTTTACTCCTAATTTAACTCTAGGTTTTTGACTTTTAACTCTAAATTTTTACTTCTAAAATTAATCCCCAATCTTAACCTCCGAATTTAACTCTACATTCTCACTTTGACTCTAGATTTTTCTACTTCCAACTAACTCTAAAATTTTACTTCTACCTCTAAGTTTTAACTTCTTCTTTTAGCTTTTCACTCTAACCTTTTACTCCCCTATTGACTTTAAAATTTAACCTTTAAATTCAATCTAAACTTTTGACTTTTGACTTTTGACTCCTACTTCCAAATTTAATCCTATCGTTTTAATCCTAGACTAACTCTAAATGTTACCCTCCTAAATTTAATTCCAACTTTTAACTCTAGGGTTTTGACTTCTAATTTTAACTCTATTTCTAACTCAACAATCTACTTCCTAAGTGGATTCTACTTTTGACTTCTATTTCCTACTCTACTTTTTACCTCCCAAAGTTAATTCCAAATTTCGACTTTTGAATTTTAACTTCCCTAATTAAAATCTTAATTTAACTCTAGGTTTTTAAACCATTATTTGATCTTTAATTTTAATCCTAAATCCTCCTTCTAATCTAATCCTAATTTCCGTCCATTGTTCCTTGTGGATCAAATTTAATTAAAATTCCTCCGTTCTACCCCCTACCGCTTAACTTAGCCTAACGCGGTCAGTTTACGGTCAAATCTTAATTATAAGATGTTTTTGGAAACCTCTATCACTAATCTATAATTTTTTGAATCTAAACTTCTAATTTGCACTAATCTCGGGTGCTAATCACGCTCTAAGGGCTGATTAGGAAAATAAATGCTAATTAGGGAGAAACATCAAAGATTAAATCAAAAACTCACCTCTTCACTACCGGTGTCGGAAATAACTTCGTCCACGTCCACGTGTACATCCTCACGCTCCATGGTAGTTTTTGGCTTTGTTTTGAATTTTTTCCGAGCTCACCGCTTATTGAGAAAATATTACAATTTTTGATGATCTAAACTCCCTCTTTCCCTTCCTCCTTTCTTTCTTTCTTCCTTCCCCTCTCTTCTACACTAGCACTATTCAACCTAAGCTTTTATGAGTTTTACACTATGGTTTCAAACTACGAGAAGGGTTTAAATTTTCTTCCTACCCTCTTACGCAACCTTGCTTTGTGTCATCCTAATCCTCCTCCCAACGGTTGCAAGGAGTTCTTCTAGATTTCCTACCTAATCTCCTAAATAGGCACTATTCATCGTCTCTCTCCCTTCCACTCCTATAACACATCCTTCTCCCTAATTTCCTTCCTTTGTGTGTAGGTGTGAGTGGTAATGCAGGTAGGATCGGATGTTTTTGTGCAGGTGGCGCGTGGAGTGGCAACTTCTATTTCTCCCCCCCTTTCTCTTGTGTTTTTGAAGTTCCAAGTTGAGTTTTTTCCTCTCCCCAACTGGATTCCAAAATTTCAGACTTTAAAAGATCAAAAAATAAAAAAAAAGGGTGGTTGGGGCCCCGCAGGGCATCGTCTCGTTTAGTTCTGGAAATCCAGAAATTTAGTTCAGTTAGCCAAGCTGACTAGCCCGATGGCTGATGTTCAATTCAGTCAAACAGACTAGCCCGATGCTGATGTTCAGCTCAGTCAAGCTGACTGCCCGATGTATGCTGGCTATATGGTTGGCTGCCGGCTGGTCTGGTATGCCGGTCCGGTATGGCTGGCTGTATGCTGGCCGGTATGCTGGCCCGGTATGCTGGCTGTATGCTGATCCGGGGTACTAGCTGCCCTTCCCAAAAAATCCACACAACCGGGTTTCCTTAGGGGAACCCACTAATACAAACTTAAATTGGATTTTTAGTAGGGGGTTAAGGCCAAGATCAAAGCTTCGCCGTCCGGGGAGTAGGCCCCAAATTTTTAGAACGGTCACCTAAGCTAAGTGTTATGGGATGGTCATTCTCTTCCTAGAAACTCGTGACCAATCTTGGAAGCTAAAGTCTGGACTTTTCCAAGAAGGTCTTGGTGTGGGAGCACAAAATGTAAAGATAAGGTTAGTTAGCTAATAATATGAATGAAGGAGTGAGAAATGGTAAAATTTTTAGCTTTTTGCAAGGCTTAAATATTAGATTTACCAAAATTAAGACATCTC
This sequence comes from Pseudisothecium myosuroides, assembly GCA_951799445.1. Taxonomy (NCBI): domain Eukaryota; kingdom Viridiplantae; phylum Streptophyta; class Bryopsida; order Hypnales; family Lembophyllaceae; genus Pseudisothecium; species Pseudisothecium myosuroides. Next base: position 4,419,523 of record OX637297.1, read on the forward strand.
CAATATAGGATAATCGTAAATAGATAAATAGGTTAAGAAGGGGAATTTAGATTCCCTGATTTATCGAGATATCCGGAACCGGATACGGAACTGGTGGTTGAATCTGGACTTGTTCAATATACCGGGGCCAGGTATAAACATGTACCGGAGGATACCAGAGGATACCGGAGATCTCAGAAAAAGCCGTTAGGGCAATTCTGCGATCCAATGGCTCTACCGGAAGATAAGGAAGACCGTTTAAACGGTCACAATCTTCCGGGATTTCAGCGGGAATGGGAAACCCTAACGGCTAGAAAGCAGCTGGACGGGAGAAGACCCACGGGTCGAATTTTCTTCCCTCACTTCTCAGTTGGAGGATTGTGGAGACCTTGGAGCGCTTGGAGTCGTTGTGTGGAAAGTCAGGTTGCAAGGAGAAAGAGAGCTCCAAGATTTCTGGACCTGAGAGAGAGATAGGACCAGGATTGAACCAGGAAATCGGTAGTTTGCCATTAGTGAGGGACTGTGTGAGGTTTGTGAATTGTGGGGTTTTTGGTGGAAGTTTGAGTGCAATGGTGAAGGGCAAAGGGAGCAGAGCTGTTACCCTGAAGTTCAAGAACGTTGTTCCGATCATCCCGCAAGATCCAGGTTACTGGAAGCAGTTGGAGGAGGACCTCGCGCAGATGGGATGTGTGAACTTTCTGCAACGACCCTGGAAGTTGAGGAACGAGGATATGATCCGGGAGTTAACGAGGGACCAGTCGAATGAATGGGAGAAGACTTCCCGAGCGCTTCCCAGCAGTTGGACTATCGATACCTGGAAACGGGTATACGATTTTCCAAGACCGGGAGAGGGAATGGCGTCCCGGACGCTCAAGTTTCATGAGGGTAAGTTCTCTGAAGCTCCTCATGGCAATGATGGGTACACCGTAGCAGATTGCAAGGATCAGAGGGAGAAGAGAGTGTTAGAATTCCTGCTCCCAATCCTGTACCCGGAACGGCCAACCCGGATTACATTAACCTGGGCCAACATGATATTTGGGGCACTGAGTGGAGATAGAAAGGTTTTTTGGGCTGGTATTGTTAAGGAGAGAGTGACAAAGATGGTCTCATCTTTAAGGAATACCAAGACAACAGCAATAGGGCCGTTTATATTTCACCTCTATGAGTATTTAGGAACTTTGAGAGGTCCGGAGAGAACTGCCTATAAGGCTGCCGCCACGTTTATGAAACTAAACATCACTCCAAAGGGAGAAGAAGAGATAGAGGAAGAGAAAGATGAGGGATCCGAGAGAGAATCCTCAGAAGAGAAAGAGGAAACCCCAAAGAAGATTCCAGCCTCAGAGAAGAAGAAGGGGAATAAGAGTGAGCGTCAGGAATCCCCGGAACAAGAAGATCCCCAGGATAACTCGTTGGGTAGTATCATTGAGGATCTGGAGAGGCTCAGAGAGGAGTTAGATGTGAAGAGAAGAGCAGTCAAGAGTGCATGTGGGCTGCTAGGAGGAATAAACGCATCTGAACTCGCTGAGAGGATTGAGGATTTACTCCGGGATAGAGAGAACCGGAAGTGGGAATCCCGAGTTAAGGAGTTGACTGAGCAGAACTAGGAACTAACCCGGGAACTTGAGGAGAGCAAGAGGGGGAAGAAACTTTCCCCAGAGTCTGAGGAGACCCTCTGTAGAGTTAGGGCTTTTGTGTCAAATTCAAGAAATGTAATTAACAAAGCCAAGCTGTTCAATGAGGAGATCCATAAGGCCGGGTCAGAGGCAGCAGTTAAGTCAGTAGAAGTTCTGGCTAAGTATTCCGATGTTACGGAGAAGTTCATGTTCGAGATCAGGGATGTTCTTCAAGAATCGGGGTTGTTCAAGGGTTCCAAGAAAGTGCCAATGTCGCCCCCAGCAAATGTGAAGCCGAAGAGTAAGCCCAAGGAAGAGAAGACACCTGCAAAGGAAACTTCTAAGCGGAAGTCAGAAGGAGGAGAAGGATCAGGGCATGGATCCGGATCCAAGGAGAAGGCCCGGAAGTCCGGATCAGAACTTGGGACACCCCAGAGCAAGGATTCAAAGCCGTCTCCAACAATGCCCAGCACCACAAGGAAGAAGACAACACCAAAACGAGGAAGGGAGGCGACTTCTGCGAGTTACCATTTAGAGGAAGGCGAGTCGCCAAATAACTCAGCAAAGGAGGGCAGCCAGTCGGGATCCGGTTCCTAGTCCGAGTCACATCCGGGCTCTAAATCAGAAGAGGATACAGAATTGGAGACCATCTCGCCTTTGCAGTTCAAGGGTAAGACGGCCTCAGCAACTAAGGTGAAGTATCCCAAGCTGCCCAAACCTTCACCAAGCAGGAAACAGCCAACCCGGAAAGGAGTTGTCAAGTTAGAGGCACCTTCTCCGAAGCGGCAGAAGAAGTAACTAGGTAGTTACTTGAGTTGACCCTAGCATGGTTAGTATTAAAACTCAAGTTTTTGATAGGTAGGAAGCAGTCAGTTAGCTGCTTTTCAATTGGATGAACCTGGACTTCACTTTCCGGGTTTTTAAGATCTGAGATCCACATTTTGTGGATCGGCGGGGTGTGGTAGGAAAGTCAACGTAGGAAGGATAAGGGGAATGACAGGTGTCATTCTCTGGTCCTTTCCTTTTGATTCCCAAGGACCTTTAGGGTTCTCTGGGTGTTTGGTATTTAGGGGGCTGATTTTGGTTTGAAGCCCCGGGTATTCTTATGTGTAATTTTCAGTACTTTGCAAATTGATTTCAGATTTCCACTTCGCAAGTACTGGTCTGAAAAGTCTCAGTCTGTGTTGGTATGCCATCAGTGTGTTAAGCATTGGTAGTGCGGGTAGCTGGTTTGCAGGTGTTGGAGAAGAATAGATGACCCCCGGATTCTGTCTGGATCTGATTTTGGGAGTATTAGGAGTTGGTTTATGAAGAACTGGCATACTAAGGGGTAGTTTCATCTGCCGATGTTCCTTGAGAGTCTTTCGAGTGAGAAAGCCATTCCTAGGTTGGGTGAATTCTTCGGGTTGAAGTATGAATGCTAGCCAACGTTTGATGAGGTCTTGCTGTTACCGGAAGATAGGAACTGGAAAGTAGTTGGGATCCTTTAGTTAGTTGGTACTAGCTCTACTCTGGGAACTATGTTTTGGCAGAGTCTGTCATTGTAGTAAGTGGGATAGTAGGGGTTTCCTAAGTGACCTTCTTGTCTGGAGTAACTTCCCGGATCAACTGTGAGGAAATACTTGCCTTCCGGTTTTCTTTGTTTTCTTTGTTTTTTTTGTTATTTCTCTTTTAGTGGAACTTCAGCCACTTTAAACCAGTGGAGGGTAGGATTTACGTGTCTTTCCTTAAATCCAAGAGCGGAACCCTCTGATGTAGAGGTTAAACTATACCCTTGTTCGCATTGCTTGCTAGATCCGGATCCGGGAAAAGTACAGGATCAAGACACTCTTTCCGTTTTCGTGTTTAGCTAAGCGGGATACTAAATTACTGATACCATTGTGAAGGAATGCAGACTTGGTTCTTGTTGATTGATAATATGTTTGAAAGCTAGGTTGATACAGGAGAAAGTTAAACGAATACAGATCGGGAAGTCTAATTCTACATTTTATTCCCGGATTCTGTTTGTCTTTGGTTTTGTGTTCCGGATCCTGTTCCGGGTATTTTGAGGATACTACTAGTTGAAATCCTATGGGAACGATACACGAGTCATCTTAGGTGTTTTTGCACTAGATTAACACTTAAAAGGGGATTTGTGCTTTGCTGTGTTACAACACTTGGAAACTAGACTTTGGAATCTAAGGCTATGGAGATTCAAGGCTCCGCCATAAAATTGGTTTTAACACCAACTTTAGGACTTGTAACACTCCACGGGTTCAAAGCTCCGCCGTCTAAGACTATTTTAACACACACTATAGGACTTGACGTGATCACTAGTTTAAAGCTTTGCCGCCGTGGGGGGTTTCACACAACAAGGGGAATATTAGAAGAAGGTAGAAAAGACAAACTTAAGGAACACACGTGACAAAGCCAAAGCTTCGCCGTCCCGAGGGGGGGTCCATACAACAAGGAGAAGATTAGAAGAGGATGAGAATACACAAGTGAGGAAAAACAACACGATTAGGACACGTAAAGACACACAACTTCACAAGCTAAAGGCCCCCCAAAGCGGCATCGCCAAGGTACGGTGGGGGGTGACTTTAGGATTAGGACAAGACACCAAAAGACTCCTAAACTCACAAGTTAGATCACAAAGGAACTACAAGAGAGAAACGAGGACTCTTAACTCATAACAAAGGTACAACAACATATGAGAAGTACACAAGGCAAGATAGAAGGACCCCCTAAGGACCTTCAAAGCTTGAAATCTAGCAACAATGGAGCAAAAAGTACTCCAAAAACACCGTAGAGGTTTTTGGCTTCAAACGCCAAAATATCCAAAGCAAATTGGACCCACGGACCCAAACAAAAGTGAGGGGGTGTTTTAGAGAGAGAAATGGGGCCCTTATATGGCTCACCCCTCTCTCTAAAGCTCTAAGGTAACCTTATCAACGGGGATTTTCATCCTCATCCTCAAAGATTTTCAACCTACATCCTAAATTTCTACTTCTACTATCTATGCTGGACCAACATCCTAACTTTTGGAGATTAGCTCCAATCGCCAAACGGATTGCACCGTTGGATCCAGATTGCCGTGTTTAGTCCTAAATCCCTCTACCCCCCGTATCGAGGCCAAAAACCCATCGTAGGCTAATTTAGTTTAAAAACCAAATCGTGGTAAAATCCTAGATCTTGGGGGTCTCCTATTTTGAGAAATGTGAATAGCCTAGGGTCTCCGGTAGGTGCGAGAGAGTCGGGAAGGACTTTTGGTTGACTTCGTTTCGCCATCGTATAAGCCCGGGATGCCGGTCAACGTGGCGGGAACCCCGCCACGTGGTTAATTCTCAAGGAATCTCGCCGGTTCGGGTACTTGCTGCTATCGGAATGTCGTGAAACTTCACGGAGCGCATTATTAACATAAAACAAGCTAGTCTAATTTTTAGTGAGATTTTATTGTAACCTGGGTAATTTCCATGAAATTCCCGTTGGAGGTTAGGAGGGTTGACCACCCGGAAAAAGGTTCTTCTGCAAGTCGGAAGATGCCGGGATTTTTCATGTGACCTCTCAGGGAGTCGCATGAAAGACATGCGGGTGTGTTTCCGTACCTGGCATGATTGGTCAATGGAGATTCAAAACTAGCCATCTCCTCGAATTAGCGACGGTGCGGGAATCTTCTGCAGGTGGAGGAATCTTGGCGAACCGATTTCGCTGTTGGACTCCTGGCATGGGATTCACCCTAGAACACCATCCTTGGGCTGTAGATTCCTCCACAGGCCCGGTCTTGCGTGAGTGGCTCTTGCATGCTAACAATCGGGATTTTGGGAATTTGTCGATCTAATGGAGAATTCTAAATCTAACTCTAGGACCCGACCTAGTGGCCTCGCTGTGGATCCCTCGGACCGACCTAGCCCTGAATCGCCACATTCATGGTGGGATTTAGCCCTTTTGGGGCTGTGTGACTCGAATCCTCCAAATCTAACCTTTTCGTTATTTCTATACTATTTTTAGGCAAGGTTTGGGGGATTCTAAGTAAAAAATACAAATCTAGACCAAATACTATAATGGGTATGACACAACCCTATTTCGGTTCCACACTCTTTTTATGGGTTTTTCTATACTTTTATCAACTTTAAATTGCAAATTTCCAAAAAAATAATTCTACGAGTCCCAAGTGACAAATTGGGAGCTCACAATGCCGCATCCACGGCCATAGACTACTCCAAGGGGGACGTCGTGGACAGTCCCCCGAGTTGAGGGCCCATCAAGACACCCATCTGCTCCTCGTCCCCGCTGAAGAGGACATCGTCGGCCCGAGGGGGGTCCTTCTCGCCGGCTCCGCGGCGGAGGCCGCGACCAATCAGAAATTGAGCCTCCCGATCGAGGAAGGTGGATGGCATCCTCGTCCCGAGGATGGTGATGTCGTGCCACCTGCGCCGCGGCCCGCTGAATCCCGCGATATCCAAATAGTGTCTTAGTCTGGGGGTTTAAGAAAGGCTGAGCAGGTCACGACAGAGGGTGCATCTTGCTTACCTCGGCTCGATGATTCTCACCGACGTCCCTCGTCATCTATTGGAACAAGACGACTACCTTCTGTGGACGGCATTCACACTCAAAGGTATATTCGAGATCGGCGGCGATCTCTGAACTCAACATCAACTAGATCTGGACGACCGTACATAAACAATGCCAGTATATTGTTACCGAGACCGCCTCCTCGAAAGTCCAAGTCACTTTCCGCCTCCGAGGTTCCGCAAAGTGCAAGTAAGCCGAAGCGAAAAGATAGGGGTGTGGGCGTCGATGGTGCGTTCAATTGTCACTATCCGCACTATCCTTTTCGACTCGAAGAAATCATGAGAGGCCGCGAGAAACAAAAGGCTTTGGAGGAGACAAAGACCGATTGTACAGCCAATACTAATAAGTAGACAGGGAAACACAATTTTTTGAAGTCCTCGTATTTTGCATTGAAGCCCTCAGCTTTCGAGCCTCCCTTACTATTAATAGCATATCCAATAGAGTACAGTCAGGATAAAAGATTTACAGAAATAGAGTGCTTTCTGTATAGTGAGCCTCCTCGATTCTACAACAAGTCGAAGTAAAAATTTAGCGGTTGGTACATAATTCGTTCACTTCAGAGGATATTCTGAGCAGCGTTAGAGTCATACTGTTTTTGTAATGAAATTCTCGAGTTACTCAAGCTTCCTTAATGTAAATGGACTCTCTTTTCCATCTCTTATGTATTTTGTGGCTGATCATTTGGTAAAGCTTTTCTTGTCTTCTAATCTAGCAATGTAATTCTAGTTCTTTGTTTGCAGTTACTAAGGCAAATCCTTAAGGACTTGCTATCTTGGTCGTAATTTGGGCTATACTTATTGCTGGGTTCAACGCCTATTGAGCCAAGGGAGCTTCACATCCAGTTTTCAAAGTCTCAAAATGACCACTTTGTCTCAATTTAACGAATAAGGCCTTTCAAGCATCTCCTGGTTCTTAATGTTCCATGGCCTCCGTATCAAACCTAGGCACCCCATCCGGGCTAGATCTTCCTCTAAATTTACATAAAAAATTTGGGTTGTCAACATTGACATCACCTAAAATCCATCATAAAATATTAGGGCTCATCACCTAAAATAGAGGTTTCTTATAGTGATATTGTACGTTGGGGTCAGATTTGTAAGACCTAAGACAAAATCATTTTTTTTTCAATTGATTTCCCTTTCATGATTTTATAATAACATGATTTAGAATTTTCCAAGTTTCTTTGGCAGAGACTTCGTTGAACTTTAGCCTATAGCACCAAAACTTGAGGGCCGACTCACCTAGTTAGGGTGGGGCTGTCAGTGGAAGTGTCTAAAGTAGTGCAACGAGCCTCTTGCGGACGTAGAGCTAGGGGTGAATGTAAAAAAAAAAGACCCCATATTTTGTGCCGTCTCTAGGGTCTGCTCTAGACCCCTCCTATCTAATTTGGGACCTCTAATTGCAAATATGAATACAGAATTTGCAAATTTTATCATGCCTCGCAAATAAAAAAATTCCTGCATTTGTCCCAAGGGTAGAACAAGGGGGCAAAACGGCCTCCGCAAGAGGCTCATTGCAATACTTTATATACAACCGCTGTCAATCATGCCATGCAAAGCCGATGAAGTTACTAAGTTAAGGGAGTTGTGACTAAATGATTCCACTGTTGTACTTTTTGGTGAAATGCTTTACCTCAAGGTCCGCCTTTAGTAATGCGGTAGTTAGATTGAGGCCCACCTGGGCAGAGGTGAACTGACCACAAAGAAAAACATTGAAATTTCCCACGCATGATGAATTTGCAAATTTTGAATTCATATTTGCAATCAAAGGTCCCAAATGAGCTAGGAGGGGTATACTAGGTAATTAATCAAGCACAAAGTAGCAATTTTTTTTTACATGCATCCCTAGAATGACTTTCAAGAAGAGAAGTCATGGGTTGAGTTCACCCGGAAAAAAAAAAAAGCTTACAAAGTTTATGTATTCTATGGATTTTTATATATATAAAGCAATCACCTTGGTATATAGATTATATTTCATTTTTCATTTTCATCAGCTTTTTTTTTGAGGATACAAATTATTTTCATTAACATTGTTTACAATTCAAATATTCCACATTGTTTATAATTTCTGGAAAAACTCATTGCATGCCATATATAATTATATTTTGAATTATTTTTTAACAAATCTGACCCAAGCGTAGAGTACAATGCAAACAAATAGCCAGGATAAAATTCTGGGTTTGTAGTTGATATCTAGCTAAGTAATACTTCTATTCCAAATAATATTGAAGCTAATTTTTTGTATTTCAATTGTAAACCTTTTTGAACATGAATTGGTGGCTGTGTGCATTGTATTGTAGAGGGTACTGTTGGGAAAAACATGCAAGGAGGGGTGCAATGGCTTCATTTCATGACGTTTGGACATATGGTGTAAAAATTAATGAATTTGAAAGTTCTCATTGAAATAAGAAAATAGGATTTTACTTTTTTATTGACTTGTGGCAACGGCACGGCACGGCATACCAATTGTTTGTTAACATTCCAAATATTTACGCACTCACATTTTTTATGGGCGCACATCCTTAAAAAGTTTATCCATACCTTAAGTTTGGCTCTTTGTTTGTTTTGTTTGTTACGTTGAGATCTCCCGGACCGTGCGCCCCTAGGGACGTGCTTGATATCGTCGGAAAGCCCTCAGCAAAAAGGGGTGCACGGGCTTTGTTTTGTGACATGGGGAGGTATTGTGCAGAAGTTATAGATATTTGAGTTATTTTTGGTCCTTAAAAATTACTAAGTTATGCTAAATTAAATATCTTTTGAACCATGTGTCAATTTCTCACGTTATTAATACCATTGAAAAGCCCTTTACAAGGAGGTGTGCATAGGCTTTGTTTCGTGGCGTATGGACCTATAGTGGGATAGTTATAGACTTCTGAGGTCTTTTTTGGTTTTAAGAATGACTTGTACTTTTCTTTTGGTTGTGGAAACCGCACAGGGCATACTAGTGACTAATAGGATTGGATTTGTTTGATGTACATGACAAAAAAAATTTCTGAACGATGTACTGTATTTTACAATATATCATGAATTTCATATGGTCTTATATCTAAAATTTATCTTTAAAATATTTTCAACTTTTGCATTTGTTTCTCTCATATCACCTTATTCAATGTATATGTCTTTCAGGGTTATGGTTCTATAAAGTGCAGGGCAAGTCATGGCTCATGTGAATTTGGTACATACAAAATCAAAACAAAATGTCATGATTTTTGAACGCTTGAAAATCCTAAATTAATGTTTAAAATATAATCCAAAATAGTAGCTATCACCTTTTCTTTGGAAAAAGCGAGGGGAATCCATCCAACTATTATTACCCTAGAATGTTAGTGGCATAATTACAACCTACGGCATTGGATTCTTTTTTTTGGCTGCACAGCTGCAAAGTCATCCCTGATCCCAATGATTTTTTATTTTCAGCCGCCCTCTGAATATGAGTGTTCAAAATTGAATTCCTTCAATTCAGTTGGCACCATTTTGTTCTTGCCCATGAGTTCCTGTGAATGAGCTAGGTGTACGCCATCATCCACTATTCCAAAATTCTCCTTTACTCTTTCTTGTCGTTGAGATCAACTCGTGTGCTCCTCGGCTTCTTGTCTTTGTGATTGAGCACTTGAATTAGAGTTGCAGGTGTAGTGCAAGTAGTGAGTGCACTTTTGATTGAGAGTTGTCATGGCCGACGAGTTCTAGTAGGAAGCATTTCATCTTATAGCACTTGCGGTAAACGCATTCAATTTTTGTTAGCACATTGCAGGCTCCATTTCTTGCTTTGAATTGATTATGGATTATATCTCTCTCTCTATACACAATAGTGACAAAAGATTGAGGTCAATGAACGGGTCCATTATAGAGAGAGTTCTATAGATTTTCTAGTTTGTAGGATATAGTATTGTAGACAACTGAATGATAAATCGTGCATCATATTTTGCAGTCTTTGTAATTGTTTGTAGAAGTGGAAGTGATGGACCCCTTGATATAAGCGCCGAAAAATACGGAATTGTATATATCAGACCGATTAGTGTTGTTGCTCTGAGACTTACGGGACGAATAAGCTCGATTTGAGCTGGTTGATTAGCCATGCTAGAATCCTTCTGTGTATGGATTCAGCTCGATTTGAGCTGAATACAGTTCACATGTAATTTTACCTGATAAAATTGCTAATTGTGATTCAGCTTGAATTGAGCTGAATCTCGAAGCATCATTCATATGATAAATAAGATAATCAATTTGATACAAATTTTCGGTACTTGAGTATTTGAAAATTGATAATCTCATTATGCATTATCATGAAAAGACGGTCGGATGCAATCAGCTCGAATCAAGCTAATCATAATAATTATCTCTGACATAATATTATCATCATAATCATGATATTAGGGTTTAGTGCTAAAATCACGTTGTTTCAGAAAGTTGTTTACTGACGTTATTATCCTAAAATTATCTATAAAACCATCTTATTTGAAGTAATTGCAGAGCTCAATGACCTTGTGTCGCAGCACAGAGTAAGTAAATTCGCTGTTATACTCCCAAAAACCACTCTAAAGCATAACAAAATGACTCTAAAGATCGAACCCACGAGATTCTGTGAAGTGTCTAGCTCTATTTCCAACTTAACCTCAGTCAGTAACCGAATTCCACATTCCGGTCCTAGATCTAAAACCGGAAACACCAAAACACAGAAAACTACAATCAGACCTCTCTCTATCTCTTCCGGTCTATCAAGCTATCCGATCCTGGCACTCCTCTGGATCGATCCGTTTCGGTCCTCTCACACACACTCCCACTCCAATCTGGTTTAATTTAGCCTCTGTTTCACCATCAGAGGGTTCGCCACTTGCTTTTGAAAGTGGCAGGCCCGCCACTCCTTCCGTGACTTATAGTGGCTGAAGACCCACTTCTCTATTCTACTACTTCCTACACTAGCTCGGATCCGGTTTGATCTCTCACAGCAACCCGGATAGCAATCCGGATTGCAGGTCACACAAAGACCCCCCGTACGATCCTCTCATACTACAACAACCTTGACGCCAAGTTCCTTCCGTGCGAAGTTAGGTGGTTACAAGTGAACCCGTCCATTCCAACATCAGCTAAAGTTCTTCCGTTAACCAACTAGGGCAGCAAGACCTCACAGGAGATCGGACACTCAACCGGATTTCCTACCCAGGAGCTCTAGCGCGACTAAAGAATCCTTCCCTATCCGCCTAGCCTAACAACGGTTTTCTCACCCGGAATCCTGAACTGTAGAAGTGCTGAGGAACTGAAATCCACTCCCAACGCTTAGAATATCCACTCACTTGCACATAAGAGTAAACAATAATACCAAGGGGAGAAATCACTCTAGAATCTGCATGCATCTTTCTAACTCCTCACCAAACAACTCTGCCACGCGCGGGAGAGACGTACAACAAGAAATCAATAGAAAATACACAAAAACTCAAGAGAAAAGACTCCCAATCTCCTTCGCAGAGACTGACTTATATACATTTTAAAACCTCAAAGTCAACAAAAAGGGGCCCCAAAAGTCCGCGCGGAACTTTCGGTCCCTGCCGAGCTAGTCAGACCGGATAACACCCGATCCTAACCAGACAGACCGGATCAAATCCGGTCCGGTCCATCCTAACAAATATTTACAAAACTAATTCCTACCTATCCTATCATAACCGGATCTACTCCTTGATCCGTTCCTTCATCCATTTCTTGGTCCAAACCTTGGTCCACGCTCTGATCTGGACCTTGATCTGCACCTTAATCCGGGGTCTGATCCATACTTTGATCCTGACCCTGGTTCAGTGTCGGACTCTTGGGCGTTTCCGTTCCTAACTAGTCGAAGACTTCCGTCAGATTCCGGTTCCGCTCCCCGACTTCTCGTTCTGGGAGATCAGACCCCGACGACGAATCCAAGTTGATGGTGTTCGCAAGTTTCCGTCCGCTCTTCTTAGACTGGGGAGTCCGATCCTTTCCCTCCGTCTGAATGCCAACATTCAGAAAAGATTCCGACATTGAGAGATCTGAGAGACGGAAATCCCTGGAAAACATCGATCCGGTCAGCTTCCGCCTGCTTACCTCCATCCGGTCTGCCGCCTCCCGTGCTTCCACCATCACCACCTCCACCTTTTCCGAGTAGTCAGTCAAGATCCGAACCAACCGGGTTCCAGATATCTTCTTGTCCCTGAGTACTCCCTCGTCAAATAACTTCGCCTTGGTGGCGGCCTCTCCGGTTTCCCCGAAAGTGGCCTTCACCTCCTCCGCTACTTTTCGTGTTGCCTCCGCCATCTCCCGTGTGGTGGCCATGTCCTCCTTGAGGACGAACAGTTCTGTCTTCAACGCCTCATTTTCCTCCTGAAGACGTCAAATCTCCGCTTTTTGTTTCCGGATCTCATCTGAGCTGGAGATGTACTCTGCAACCACTGCCGAGAGGTTGCTATCCGCTGGTGCGCCCACCAGATCTCCGATCTGGGTCAAAACCAACTTCTTGACCGCCCAATCCGCTCGCACATCACTTAAGATGTTGATTAGCTGGTTGAACGGATCCGTCAGATCCGATCCGGAAGGACCCGGTCCTTCAAATTCCAGTTTTTTCCCAGGGTTGGATCTCTCACCCGGAGGGGTTGGGGTTCCTCTCCGGTGAGTGGGCGTCGTCTTTTGCCGCTTGTTCTACGGTCGGTGTTGCTCCTCTTCTTCTTCTTCTTCTTCTTCATCAGAACCGGATCCGTCCTCCAACTCGTCCTCCGTTTCCGATTTCCCATACTTCAGGAGTACCTCCTGAGTAGTCCACTCCTTCTCCTCCGTATCCGTGAGGAGCTAGTTATGCTTGTAAAGATGGAAGAGGTAGGGGCTTAGTGGTGTAGGCCTACTTCCTCCGATCTTTGGAACCAGACGACCTACCAGATCGGAAAAGATCCGGGCCCAGTCCACTTTCCATTCCCCGCTCAGGGCTCCAAAAATCAGGTTCCCGATGGCTATCGTCACCCTCATTGGCTTCTTTGGATGAATGATCGGAACCAAAAACTGCAAAAGATTGCGATGCCGGTCATCCAAACAGTCCACGACCGCATGTCCATCCTTCGAGTCCACGTTGCTTCGGAACTTCCCCCTGGTGTATCCTTCCTTCGAGGTGGCCATTCCTCGACCTCCCAACCGGAAGTCGTATACTGACCTCCACATTTCTTCCGTCCAACTGCTCGGAATTCCGCGGAGGGTGTTGTCGAATTGATTCGAGAGTTTTTCCAATAGCTCTCGAATCATCCATTCCTCTCTAAACCCCCAGGGTTGGTTTCCTCCGCACCCCATCGTGGCGAGGTCCTCCATGAGGTTGGCCTTCTCCTCCTCTCCTGAGGGAATGACCGGACTCACCTTCTGGAGTTTAACTTCTACTGCGGAGGAATTGGACGGTCCTGTTCTGCTCTTGCGGAGCTGAGGCATGGACACGTGTTGTGCTAACCGGATTCTCATCGAGGCTACCTTTCTCTCTCCTAGTTGCACGTCTCGTTTCCTCACTTCTCTCTTCCGATCTCAACCGGAAAAGCACTAATCCTGCAGCACACACTACTGCGCACTGCGCGCGCCTATCCACTAACACACTAACACGCTCTCAGTCACACTCACAAAGCAAGAAAGCAAAGCGCTGGGAAGAGAGCTAAACACGCGCAGAGAGAACGCTTCCCAGCAAACAAAGTTTGAAAAAGAGTGGCAACTGGATTGGTCAGCCTATTTATAGTCTGATCTGTCATCATGACTAAATCCGTTCCTGACCTAATCCATTCCAACTCAGATCTGCTCCAACTCTAATCTGAATTAGATTCCGATCGGATCCGGATTGTCCTCTACTTCCGTTCCGTAGTTAAATTCCGGTTTTCCGTTACCTCCTAACTCGAATCCGGATCCCTAGCTACGGTTTCCGTTCCAGAATTTAAGTAACTTAGAAAAACCAAAAATTTACACTGCGACACCTTGACAAGGGTTGACGTTCAGCTCAAATTGAGCTAAACGTGATTTCTCAATATTGGAGAATCATACTTGGATTTTCACTTTGACAATATTGTATTCAACCGAAGTTATTCAGGTCAATTCTACATAATCTTGTCCCTCCAGAAATATTTTTTGCATCGTTCCAAAAACAAATGGTTAATACTAATTCTTCGTACATGAATGGGCAAGCTACATTTTTCTAATGCACGAGTTATAGTTTTTAAGTAGTAGGAACATTCTCTTTAATCTATATGAATTTCTATCATAGAAGCATATGATAACTATCAATTACCATTCAGCTCAATTCGAGCTTAATGGAGCAGAGATGTACTTTGCAACGCACATTTATAGAATGTTGGCCTTGTGTTTTCCAGATATGTGTCATGAGTTCCTCTGAGATTTCATTTGACAAGATGGAGTTTTCAGACAATGAAAATTTTGTGGTTGAAGGCATGGATGTAGAAATTCTAGAATGCGAAGGAATTCCACGTCATTTGTGGAATATTAGGACCGTGATTTTGTACAATGACGAGGGTGTACTCGTCGGCAAATAATCTTGCCACAACATCATTTTGGACCTCGTCCTCGGTGCTAATGGTCCTCTCGGCAGTACCCACGTAGCAATACACATTACCAGGACATATTTTGAAGTGGACATCCGGAGGAGAGGATCTACTATTTGGTGGCTTGGCCAATTGACAAGGTCCATTGCTCTGGGGCAAGTCTCCGTGACCATAAAGTACAGGATAATTTCAGATCTCAGCTATCCCGTCTTCTAAATCCTTTGCCTTTAACATCTGCCCGTCCTCATATAAGTCTCCTAAGGAATCTAGCTCGCATCACGGCCCTCAAATCTAAGGAGCTCCTCACCCAAGAATCCATCAATTCTGTTTCTAGCAAAGTCTGCTGCACCAAAAATTGTGTTCAACCGTTTTCGAGGGAGAAAATTTGAGCCTTCCGCGAATGCATGTCCTAGAGCTCATCATTTAAGTTCAGGGCCCACATGAAGACTAATGTGCACAGATCAGTTCATTTTGATGCACGTGGGAGGAAGATGGTGACCATTGAAAGCATTAGTGTATGCATGCAAGCATGGATGCATATTTTTGGTGTCCCGGAGGCCACATTCTATCATTATCTAAAATATTGTAAGGATGATCGAGAGGCGCGTCCCCACGATAATACGGGATTGGTGAAGCCAAAGAAGCATACTGAACAAGCTGCAGCAATGTTGAAGTGCATTCTAGACAAGGAAGCGGATCACATGCCACATTGTACCCGAGCTCTGAAGTCAGGGGACAAAGATGTGTCCATGTGTCTCCCCGCTATCTTCCAATGGAAGGGTCAAATGAAAGAAATCAACAAAGTGAATGCGGCCTTTGGATTGGTAGAAGTTTCAACTTTGAACTTGAGCAAGATTAGGTCCTCAAAGTTCCCGGAGTATGAGGTGAAGAAGCCCGGAGATAACTTTGCTTGGTGTTCGATGTGTGACAGATTACAAGAGATCCGGAAGAGTTGTTTTGCTGGATCTGAAAGGGCTCTAAAATGGTTGAGGAGGTTAGATAGAAAATTGGCTATTGCTCGAGCGCATAGGAAGCTGTATTATGCAAATCGTTACCAATTGCATAGTTTTTCACACAAGTGTTTGACAATCATGCATGACAAGATGGACCATTCCAAAACAACATCCCTGGTCTTCTCTCACAAGACTAAAGAACTTGACGGGCTCACAAAATTGCCTGTTGCTGTCACCGGCATGATTGCGCATGGTCATGCTGATGTTTGGTACGTGCATTATGGCTTGGAAATGTTTCCTGAAGATTCAAACTACACCATTGGCTCCATGGCAAAGTTGTTGCGAGATTTGGAATTGCCACCAAAGTCTTCTTCTCAGCAATTGTTTGTAGGAGGCAGGTCGACAAATTTGTTAAAGGCGTTGTTGAAGGGCGCGGAAATGTGTTAAGCCTCACTCCCCCCGCCGCTAGAGAACTTAGTTACAACAACGCTTTTGCCACCTATTTTGAATGTGCAAATGGACAATGCCACTAGGAACAACAAAAATATATATATTTATTGCCACTGGTTTCTACTAGTTGCAAACAAGATTGTCCGTGAAGTGTATGTGTACTTCATGATTGTGGGTCATATTCATGACGACATTGATGCGTTGTTTGAAAGATGGAGCATGTTGTTGAAGGAGAATTTCCTTCACATGTTCTTCCAGTACTTAATAAACGCGGATATATCCTTCACAATGTCTTCCTCAGCTTTTCAAGGGAGACATTGTGAGGTGTAAATTTGCGTTTATTATGTATTGGAAGAACTTGTGCAACCAAGACTGCAATAGGGAATGCCGAAGACAATTGGAGCATGTAGTGCAATTTTGGCATGATGTGAAGGTAGCACTTCAAGAACCACTACCTGACTCTACTATTTTGAAGGGTGGTCTCTGGCCGACTATTCATGTTCAAGAGACTCGGATCGATCAATTAGACAGCAATGGCAAGGATCATGAAGAGTTTGAGGAGGATGATGTGTACGTCGGGCTATTGAGTAGTCGCCCACAACCATCCTTCAGGGTGGATCAAGATCTCTTTGAAGGCTATTTTGTTACAATTACTCCCGCAAAAAATGACTTGCATCTAGTGTGGATTACAAGGGCGTTGCTTGATCCTTTTGTTGATCCACTACATCCAAATTGCATGCTCATTCAATACTTCCATCCAACAGCAGTAGATGACAATATTCAAAAATTCTATACTAGATGGGACAGTGAAAGAGGTCTAAGTTGGATGATTGATACAAAAGAATCGGTACTTTGGCAGCAGACGGATGTTGTTATGATAGCGTGGAAGTCTAGGATCCAGAAAGATACCAAACACTGCAAGATGAAGATTCCTCCTTTTCAAATTGAAATCATCAAGCAGATTTTGGCTGAAAATCCTTAGTCTTAAGTACAACGGTGGTTGAAGAGAAGCTCCCTATGTTCTTATAGTATACTTTTGCGTATATGTAGAAGACATCATTTTGTGTTTTCATGAATGTGGGCATCTGGATTTTTTTTTCTCAAACGGTTAACAGTTCATTTCCATGAATACAACTCATAAATATAGATTTCTAGTGGATAATACATGTTTTGGTGAAGTATTTGCTATTGCATTTTATTTGCACTTTGTTTTTTGAACACTTGGAATGTTTGACATGGAACATAACAACATTTGTTGGAAGGCGTTCATTGTTTGCATGACTCTCATTTTAATAGAAATTGCTACTTTAGACCAATTAATTGAGTGATTTTCAAGCTAAAGTATAGCCTATGCAATTCACTAGTTGTGCTTTCAAATACCTAAGACTATTTGGAGAGGGTGGCCACCCTCCATTTTAATGAATATAATGTTTTGAGGACAAAATGTGTCCTCGACATTTTTCAACCCCAATTTGCACTCATTTACCAAGCTTAGATGGATAAACTCAACAAAAAGTTTTGGTAGGATTTTGCAATACCTATTCAATGATACCAAATTCAAAAAAATTGAGAAAATATTGTGATTTCTATACTATATAAATCTAGACTTGTTGAAAGTCCTTTGGTTTTAGAAAGAAATGATGGAGTGAGGCTTGATTGTTTGAGCTTGCTTTGCCAAAGATCTAGACAGTGAAATCACCTAAATTTTTTTCACGAACTTCCATGAAGTATATTTCTACTTTTGGCTACTTAGACCTCAATGGTTCCTATTACACTTATTTTGTTGAATTTAAAAAAAAATGGTCTTCCTATTCAAGAATTTGACCTACCTGCCTTATGCACATTGAATACAACATGGTTTCACAAATTCTGTAATTTTATTAAGCCAAGATGTTAGTTTATGTGGCAAGCTACAGTTGGTTAGTAGAGATCCGCCACAAATTTGTAGGTTTGATTGACGTATTAGGCTACCAAAGTGAAAAGAATCCATTTGATCTTTCTATTTCTTCACTATTGAAAGCCTTTTTCTATGTAAAAAAATATATTAAATACAATAATCAATGATTTAAAATTCTTTAGGTGATCTTTGTACAAGTGAAGTTTTCTTTTCTACAATTGAATTTACTTGAAAAGCAACAGATTTGAGCACATAAAAATTCAAAAACAAACACTTATCCAAGTGATTCTAAAGGAAAGAAAATCCCGCGTCACTTTGGAATTAATATTGCAAACTTCTTTTGGTATTTGCATGCACAAAGAATACGCCAATTTTTTTATTTAGGATTTTAAGTGTTATTTTAGCTTATTCAAAGGTTTCTTTGCTTCTCAGTAGTATGGAGTATTATATATCTGAAGGTGTTTGCATGCGCGTGAAGCTAAGTGGCATCTTCTTGTATTGTTTGTGTTTTTTTATTTTCACTATAGGTTTCATAAAAATTCCAAAGATGCTAATACTTGATCTTGGTGACAAAGCACTAGCAAGTTGAAATTGCCTTTGGACATGTAATCTACATCGTTGGAAAAAGTTGTTTGATTGCAATCCCAAATTATTCTAGGCCCATAGATATTGCAAGCTTGCACAATGAAATAAGGTTGTTTTTCCTACCTTTAATTGTGGATTAGGGTGTCTTTGATGTCTAAAATTAGTCACTACTGATGGTATAAATGTTGTATTGTCAATTTTGTTGAAGCGGTTGTTCCATGCTATGAATCTTAGCAAAGACTTCTACTTTAGCTACACGTATTGCATCATGCAAAGTGTACAACAAAAAAAACTTCTTACAAGATGAAATAAGTATGGCGTACAAAAACATGTTC
This sequence comes from Pseudisothecium myosuroides, assembly GCA_951799445.1. Classification (NCBI taxonomy): domain Eukaryota; kingdom Viridiplantae; phylum Streptophyta; class Bryopsida; order Hypnales; family Lembophyllaceae; genus Pseudisothecium; species Pseudisothecium myosuroides. The sequence continues at coordinate 4,438,413 of OX637297.1, forward strand.
TTATGGAATACGTTCCTCTGTTGTGGAATTTATTAGCAAGTCATAAATACATGGTGGATAGTTATTTGGGTGCATGGTTTTTTTTGAGCAATTATAACCAAGCGACACGCTTATAATCTTATAACATTTTGGAACAACCAACATTTTAATAGGCATTGTTGTGATTTTTTTAAGCAGATTTTGGAATACTTGGATCTTTAATAGACCTTTGTACTAATGAACTTTATATCTTGTATATTTGAATTAGGCTAATAGTCGACTTCAATGAACTCCTTGAATGTTTCATCTTCATGTTGTTGTTAACTTTGTCATGCAATATGCAATCAAATGTCATCATATTCAGACACTTGTTCAACATTTTTCTTATTTCAAGAAGATTCAAACATTTTGCTAGGAAAAGGTCAATACATCTACTACTATAAAATAAGCATATGCTGTTGGAAACACTCTTTAGCAATTACAGTTGCATTTTAGTGGATGATTGTAGACTTGGTAATAGGTATTTAAAACGTGGTGTTAACCCCTAAAGGACCGTTGTCCCTTTGGGGGACAAATGCGTTTTCGGGCAAGTACCTACGGGCTGAAATTTTCTCCTGATTTTTTGAAACATTTTTTGGAGCTTGAAAAGCTAATTAGCTTTGTGGGAATATAATTTTTTTCACAATCAATGCCCAAAAACAATAGTTATGACCAAATAAGCTCAAAACAAGGGATGGCGGGCAGCTCGGGCAGCAAAAAAAAATTGTTAAAAATTTGATTTTTTTTTTTTTAAATTTTTTTTCTCAAATATTATATTTTTGTCTATTCGGAAAGAGTTGATTCATTTCATTTGGATTTGTTATGAGAAAGTTATGGACATTCTTGTTTTTCGGGCAGTTAGAGCATCTTCTTGAAAAAAATAACTTATAGGATTCATTTCTGAATGCTATTTTTGCAATTTTTCAAAAAAATAAAATTCATATGGTTTAGTTTACTTGTTAGAAAAATCTCACCATTGGGATTAGTGTATTTTAATTCCATCTAAAATATATGAATATTTTAGATTTTCCTTCTAGCTCGTACCTACTTCTACTTAACAATTTTTTTTAGGAATGATAATTAAGTTTTTTTGAGTAATTTTTTTTTCCCCTAGACTCTCAACTCAATTCTCCACTATAAAGATTTAAAGCTCAAAACTTTGTAATGCAAAAATTTTAAGTTAAAAATGTTCAAAGTCAAAAAATCTAGTCCCGCAATGTGCTGAAAAACTTGTTTTTTCCACTTTAAACACAAGTATCTTGCAATCTGTGCGATCAAAAATTCTGAAATTTTTTCCATACATTCTCATACTAGTTAGGTGTAAGATCCTACTGTTAGATGTGCAAAAAAACCATTTTTCAATTTTTTTTACTGTTTGCTATAGAAATGGCAGTTTTCAGTGTTTTTTGGCAGAAAAAAAGCCTCGGTCCTTTAGGGGTTAATGATGGAAGAGGAGTTGCATATGATGTGGAGACCAAATAAATTGTGGCCAACGAGACTACATCTGGCCCTAAACATGAGCAAAGAAGCGCAATTGTGCAAGTTTGGGGATCTATACCCCTCTTCTAGTCATAAGAGGCTTCTTGCCTCAATGCTAAGCCTGACATACATTGTAAGCCTGTTTGAGCAATTTTTGCTTTGTTCCTTTGCTTTATTTTCTTGTGTGTATATATAGTGATGTGTTAATTTTTAATCTTTCAATTGCAGTCGTAGGATCAATCCAATGTATATTGCAAGCAAATTTCATGTTGACAATTCAGATATTTGATACAAAAATTCCATCACCTTCTTGAACCTTATTAAAGGAATATATAGTTTCCAACACTTGAAATTGATGTTCTAAAGAGAGTGCTAAATTGTTCCATGTTTCTTAACATCTTACTAACACAAACTGTAGACTCATGGAAAAAAAGCTCGAGAAATTTTGCGTTATAGATTTGCCCAAGCAATGATATATCTAAATTTAACTCTTTCTGAGAAGACTGGTCTTCATTTTATACATTGGGAATATCACAAATATTCAAAGAGGTGCTGAATTTTCTTTTTATGAGGTCACAGATGATGGTATATCTTGCTATGTTTGTTCAATTATTCAAAAGACAATACATCTCATTCTTCAATGTTTGTGCTAAAGATGCCAGACGTAATTGTTGTCTTGGAAAAAGTGGCTTGTGACATCTTGGATCTTACTGACATATACTATAGTGATGTACTTAGACTCTTCAAGCACTCTAAGGAAAAAGGATTTTTTAATTGCAACTTTAAGGCAAAAAAATCATATAGGAAGGTCAAGTGCTTTTAGTAAGAATTACTTAAAAGGTTACGTCTAGGACCTGCATTATTATGCTTTCTTCAAAGATCACCAAACATCCTTTCAATAGCCATGAATTCATTTTTTTTTCCTTTTACTAATTACTATGGAGTGACTTTTGTGATTTTAATAATGCTTTTGTGTTACTGGCACTTGGAAAATTTGAAGTCATGCACTTGTCCTTGCAACCACCTTTGCAGACAATTGCGTCATGTAGGTATTCTTAAGCAAAGCATTGCACAATCCATGTGTCATCTGAAAGTAATCTTCAGCAAGCAAAAACATTTACCATCCACACATGCTCTTCATTAATTTTTTATTTATTTATTATTATACACATTGCATATTATGCATAAATTGTTCTCCAGACCTCTCTTTGTCACTATTATTTGTGCACTATTGCATGCTGTATGCATTGACAGCAAAAAAGCTTGCATGGCTACTATGAAAGTAAACTCTCTACATACACACGTAGACTTACTTAGATAGTCTAGGTACATTGCGTTGCTTCCAATGAAGATTTGCCTTTCCAGAGAATTCAATTCTATAAGGGTTTTTGTAGCACATGGACTAGCAGCAGCTTCTACAACCATTTCAATAATTCCTCAAAAACCTTCCATGAGAAACATAACTTCTTCTATGTATGAAATTACTCCATTCACAATGAATACCTTTTTTGACATTGTACAAAAACAAAATAGCACTTCCAAAAAATGGAATAAATGACACTAGCATTACAAATAATCACTGACTTCATTGTTGAGCTCAAAGTGTTCTACACTAGGGATTACATTGCACCGCAATAATGTTAGCAAAAATAACACAATTGATTTTTCATAACCTCAACTTTCACAATTGAAGCATATAAATTGGTGTAAATTGGTAATGGTAATCCACAAAACATATGAATCCAAGACACATAATCAATATGCATAACAAACATATTCAAAACTAAGCAATTGGAAATCCTCATGATATTTTTTTGATATCAAGCTCCCTAGAAAACATACAAGACGACTCTTTACACAATAGAAGTGTCTGAGAAGATTGTTGCTTCAATTAGTCCTTGTCTTCCCTACAAGGATTATTACCAGCTCTCATTCAGCAAGAAAAAATGTTGAACAAAGTCAAAATGGTACACTACAAGGAATTGGAAATATAAATGAATGCAAAAAATGATAGCTAAATGAATTCCACAAGGCATTTATCAATTTTGGGACTAACAAATGATTGTAACTGGGGCAGTTGTGAAATTGTCATTGTCATTGAGCTAAAATCTACCAAACTTGAGATGTACAAAGAAGCTAATATCACCATTTTTTTCTTTCTAGGTGGACAGTGGATTTAAAAGTCTGAGGTGGAAAGTACATTTCCCGAGCAGGTGACGTGGACATCCACGTGTCTAATCATTTGCAAGTCATATCCTAGTTGCGACGGACCCCTTAGACATCTGACATGGACGACCACGTGGCTAGTCATTTTCTAATCATTTAGCACTTGGAGTGGACCCTTTACAAATTTGACATGGATTGCGTAGGATTTAGGGTTATAGTTATTTTGAAGTTGTGATGGAGTTGTGGCGCAATTGAGGCTTAGTGACAAGTGGCCAATCTTTCAAGTCACAACCGAGTTGCAAAGGAGTTTTTGGAAATGCGTACAACAAGTTCATCAGTCATTTTGAAGTCATATTTGAGTTACATCGAAGTGAATAAATGGGACTGTGGGGCACAGTGATTGGACAAAAGTCATTATGTACTTGAGTTCTAGTTTAGGTCTGTATTTGGATCTAGTAATTTTAAACAACAAGTAGTTGCAATGCACTTGTGCAATAGTAGCCTTACTATTGTGCATGTAACAACAATTTCAAATGACTTGTGGGAAGACATGACTGTGGAAATCAATGACAATTGCCTCCAACACCATTCCTTGACAAACTAATCCTACTAAACAAAGACTTTGAACGCACCAAAACTGTGGGCGCAAGATTACCCACCCTTGGTAATAAAGCGAACACCAACTAGGTTCTATGCCTTTATCCACATTTTTTAATATATGGGGGTGATGTGAGCGCGGTCCACTGTGCCTTCCAAGCAATGGATCTTTTTTGCTAAAGTTTCCTAAGTTTCGTGGATGGCAGCGAATAATTAGTAATGCATGTAGCAACTCACAAGTTAACTGCAATGTTAAGAGTGTTGGTGAAATCCTAACTCCCTAACTATCTATCCTATGTCGAGGGTCGACTGAGTAGTGGGTGCCATTTATAACGTCCTTAAGTACGTAAAAAGAGGAACCCTTATGTTCCTTCCATGAACCCCTAAGACTATCTTGGGTTTCTAAAACTCCACCTAGAAGTTCTACTTTTTAAAGCTACCCCTACAGTTCCAACTTTGGAATGTGACTCTAGATTTACTTCTTTAACTTGGTTCTTAACTATTGACTTGTGCTCGGTGTTGACTTTTAATTCTAGGTTTCTATTCCTACATTAACTCTAAGATTTACCCTTGAATTTTTAACTCTAGGTTTTAACTTTTAACTCTAAGGTTTTACTCCTAAATTAACTCTAAGATTTACCCTTGAATTTTAACTCTATGTTTTAACTTTTGACTTTAAGTTTTTACTCCTAAATTAACTCTAAGATTTACCCTTGAATTTTAACTCTATGTTTTAACTTTTGACTCTAAGGTTTTACTCCTAAATTAACTCTAAGATTTACCCTTGAATTTTAACTCTATGTTTTAACTTTTGACTCTAAGGTTTTACTCCTAAATTAACTCTAAGATTTACCCTTGAATTCTATGTTCTCATTTCTAAACTACTCTAAGATTTACCCTCTAAAGTTAACTCTACCTCTTCACTTTCTACTGTAGATTCTTATTCCTAATTTAACTCTAGGTTTTTGACTTTTAACTCTAAATTTTTACTTCTAAAATTAATCCCCCATTTTAACCTCTGGGTTTGACTCTACGTTTTCACTTTGACTTTAGATTTTTCTACTTCCAACTAACTCTAAAATTTTACTTCTACCTCTAACTTTTAACTTCTACTTTTAGCTTTTCACTCTAACTTTTTACTCCCCAATTGACTAAAATTTAAACTTTAAATTTAATCTAAACTTTTGACTTTTGACTTTTGACTTCTACTTCCAAATTTAATCCTATTGTTTTAATCCTAGATTAACTCTAAATGTTATCCTCCTAAGTTTAATTCCAACTTTTAACTCTAGGGTTTTGACTTCTAATTTTAACTCTATTTTTAACTCAACGATCTACTTCCTAAATGGATTCTACTTTTGACTTCTATTTCCTACTCTACTTTTTACTTCCCAAAGTTAACTCCAACTTTCGACTTTTGAATTTTAACTTCCCTAATTAAAATCTCAATTTAATCCTAGGTTTTTAACTCGCTATTTGATCTTTAATTTTAATCCTAAATCCTCCCTCTAATCTAATCCTAATTTCCGTCCATTGTTTCTTGTGGTTCACTTTTAATTAAAATTCCTTCGTTCTACCCCCTACCGCTTAACTTAGCCTAACGCGGTCAGTTTACGGTCAAATCTTAATTATAAAATGTTTTCGGAAACCTCTATTCCTAATCTATCAAGTTTTGAATCTAAACTTCTAATTTACACTAATCTCGGATGCTAATCACGTTCTAATGGCTGATTAGGAAAACAATTGCTAATTAGGGAGAAATGACTAGGATTAGTTTAATGACCCACCTCGTTACTGCTAGTGTCGGAAATGACGTCATCCCCGTCCACATGCGCGTCCTCGTGCTCCATGGTGACCACTCGCGATTGTCTTCTTTTATTTTTGCGTTACGGTTTTTATTTATTTATTTTTTTTTCCAAGGCTCACGGCTTAATTTGTAGAAAAGAAAACGTTACACGTATGATGTTCTAACCCTTTCCCCCCATTTCCTTCTCCTTTTCTTTCTCTCCTCCTTCTTCTACACTAGCACTATTCCACCTAAGCTTTTATGAGTCTTACACTATGGTTTTAAACTACGAGAAGGGTTTAAATGTTCTTCCTACCCTCTTACGCAACCTTGCTTTGTGTCATCCTAATCCTCCTCCCAACGGTTGCAAGGAGTCCTTCTAGATTTCCTACCTAATCTCCTAATAGGCACTATTCATCGTCTCTCTTCCTTCCACTCCTATAACACATCCTTCTCCCTAATTTCCTTCCATTGTGTGTAGGTGTGAGTGGTGATGCAGGTTGAACCGGATGTTTTTGTGCAGGTGGCGTGTGGAATGGCAACCTCTATTTCTCCCTCCTCCCTTTTGTATTTTTAGCCCTAGTCCTACTTCAACCCCTCTTAGCACAAAATTAGTCCAACATGCTTTTGGTTTGTTTTGCCTTTGTTTGTGTTCGGGTTTGGGGAGAACCAAAAATAAATAAAAAAACAAGAGAGTCCAAAATTTGGGGAGGAGCCCGAATGGCCCCAGCCTCCCCTGCTGGACTGAGAGAGCTGCTGTATCGAGAGAGCTGCTGTATCGGAGAGCTGCTGTACCGGGAGAGCTGCTGTACCGGGATAGCTGCTGTACCGGAGAGCTGCTGGCCCTCCAGCTGGCTGGCCTTCCCGGCTGGCTGACTGGGGGGTCGGCCAAAATTTTTAATTAATTTCTCTCTTTTTTTCCCGGTTATGGCTGCTGGTTCTGTTTGTTGGCTGGCTCGTTTGCTGGTCTGATGTTGGCTGGCCGCATGCTGGTTTTGGAACTCGATTTTTGACTAAGGCTAAAGAGACTGGAAATTTGGCTAAAGCCAAATAAAAAGACTAGATTCTTGCTAACCTAGGGGGGGATAAAACTTTGGGGGGTGCTAGATCTACTAAGATTTTTGGGATACAACTAACTAAATAAAACTTGGGGAACCACAAAACTCTCTTAAACTTTGGGAAATGACTAAACTTTACTAAGTGCAAAGGAACCTACATATCTTGGAAGCTAAACTCTGGAGGTTTCCACAAAGGTCTTGGAAACTAGACTTTGGATCTAAACACGAGGGAGGTGCAAAGCTTCGCCGTGAAATTGGTTTTAACACCAACTTTAGGACTTCTAGACTCCCCGGGGTTCAAAGCTCCGCCGTCTACACTTTTAACATACGCTTTAGGACTTCTACTTTGTTACTAGTTCAAAGCTTCACCGTTCCCAAGGGGGGTCCACACAGTGAGAGAGACTTTAGAAGAGGGAAAAGCTAAACTTTTAAAGAAAACAACCACACGTGAGTTCAAAGCTTCGCCGTCCCGGAGGGGGGTCCACTCAACAAGGAGAAGGTTAGATGAGGGTGTAAGAAAAAACACAAAGAGAAACACACAAGTTAGACCACGAAAAACACAAAGTTCACACGCTAAAGGCCCCCCAAAGCGGCATCGCCAAGGTACGGTGGGGGATGACTTTAGGATTAGTGCAAGATACAAAAAAAAGGACTCTTAAACTTCACAAGTTAGATCACAACACGTACAAGAGGGAGAGAGAGGCTCTCCACTCACAACAAAGTACCAAAAACTTCACAAAAGAGTACACAAAGCAAGGTAGAAGGACCCCCAAGGACCTTCAAAGCTTGAAAATAAGCAACAATGGAGCCAAAAGTGCTCCGAAAACACCGTAGAGGTTTTTGGCTTCAAACGCCAAAATATCCAAAATAACTTGGACCCACGGACCCAAAACAAGAATTAGGGGTGTTCTAGAGAGAGAAATGGGGCCCTTATATAGGTTTCCAAGGGCTCACCCCTCCCTCTAGAGTTCTAAGGTAACCTTATCAATGGGGATTTTCATCCTCATCCTCAAAGATTTTCATCCTACATTCTAAATTTCTACTTCTACCATCTATGCTGGACCAACATCCTAACTTTTGGAGATTAGCTCCAATCGCCAAACGGATTGCGCCGTTGGATCCAGATCGCCGTGTTTAGTCTTTGATCCCCTAACCCCCCGGACCGAGGCCAAAAAACCCATCGTAGGCTAATTTAGTTTAAAAATCAAATCGTGGTAAAATCCTAGATCTTGGGGGTCTCCTATTTTGAGAAATGTGAATAGCCTAGGGTCTCCGGTAGGTGCGAGAGAGTCGGGAAGGACTTTTGATTGACTTTGTTTCGCCATCGTATGGTCCCGGAATGCCGGTCAACGTGGTGGGGACCCCGCCACGTGGTTAATTCCCGAGGAATCTCGCCGGTTTGGGTACTTGCTGCTATCGGAATGTCGTGAAACTTCACGGAGCGCATTATTAACATAAAACAAGCTAGTCTAATTTTTAGTGAGATTTTATTGTAACCTGGGTAATTTCCATGAAATTCCCGTTGGAGGTTAGGAGGGTTGACAACCCGGAAAAAGGTTGTTCTGCAAGTCGGAAGATGTCGGGATTTTTCATGTGACCTCTCAGAGAGTCACATGAAAGACGTGCGGGTGCGTTTCCGTACCTGGCACAATTGGTCAATGGAGATTCAAAACTGGCCATCTCCTCGAATTAGCCACGGTGCGGGAATCTTCTGCAGGTGGAGGAATCTTGGCGAACCGATTTCGCCGTTGGACTCCTGGCATGGGATTCACCCTAGAACACCATCCTTGGGTTGTAGATTCCTCCACAGGCCCGGTCTTGCGTGAGTGGCTCCTACATGCTAACAATCGGGATTTTGGGAATTCGTCGATCTAATGGGGAATTCTAAATCTAACTCTAGGACCCGACCTAGTAGCCTCGCTGTGGATCCCTCGGACCGACTGTCGCAGCACAGAGTAAGTGAATTCCCTGTTATACTCCCAAAAACCACTCTAAAGCATAACAAAATGACTCTAAAGATCGAACCCACGAGATTCTGTGAAGTGTCTAGCTCTATTCCCAACTTAAGCTCCTGTCAGTCTCCAATTTCTACTTTCCGGTCCTAGATCTAAAACCGGAAACAACAACACACCGAAAACAACGACCAGACCTCTCTTTATCTCTCCCGGCCTATCAAGCTATTCGGTCCTGTAAAATTACCACAACCCAGGATCCTACAATTTCTGATCCTGGAACTTCTCTGGACCGATCCGATCCGGTCCTCTCACACGTACTCTCACTCCACTCCAGTTTAGTTTTGCCTCTGTTTCACCATCAGAGGGTTCGCCGCTTGCTTTTGAGAGTGGTAGGCCCGCCACTCCTTCCGTAACTTATAGTGGCTGAAGACCCACTTTTCTAACCCACTACTTCCTACACTAGTGCGGATCCGGTTTGATCTCTCACAGCCACCCGGACAATGATCCGGTTGGCAGGTCACACAAAGACCCCCCGTACGATCCTCTCATACTACAACGACCTTGATGCCAAGTTCCCTCCGTGCGAAGTTAGGTGGTTACAAGTGAACTCGTCCGTTCCAACATCAACTAAAGCTCTTCCGTTTACCAACTAGGGCAGCGAGACCTCACGGGAGATCGGACACTCAACCGGATTTCCTATCTAGGAGCTCTAGCGCGACTAAAGACTCCTTTCCTATCCGCCTAGCCTAACAACGGTTTTCTCGCCCGAAATCGTGAACTGTAGAAGTGCTGAGGAACTGAAATCCACTCCCAGCACTTAGAATACCCACTCACATGCACATAAGAGCAAAACAAACACACCAAGGGGAGAAATCTCTCTAGAATCTACACACATTTTCCTAACTTCTCACCAAAACAGCCCTGCCACGCGCGGGAGAGACGTACAACAAGAAATCAATAGAAAACGTACAAAAACTCAAGGGAAAAGACTCCCAGTCTCCTTCGCAGGGACTGACTAATATACATTTTAAAACTCAAAAGTCAATACAAAGGGGCCCGAAAAGTCCGCGCGAATCTTTCGGTCGCCGCCGAGCCGGCCAAACCGGAAAACATCCGATCCAGACCAGACACATCCGGATCAAATCCGGTCCAGTCCTAACTAACAAATATTTACAACTAAAATCCTAACTATCCTATCATAACCGGATCTACTCCTTGATCCGTTCCTTTGTTCATAACTTTGTCTTTGCCTTGGTCCACGCTCTGATCTTGATCCTCACCCTGATCTGCGGTCAGATCCATGCCTTGATCCTGCCCCGGGTTCAGTGTGGGACTTCTAGGTGGTTCCGTTCCAAGCTGCTCGAAGACGTCCGCCAGGTTCCGGTTCCGCTCCCCGGTTTCACGTTCTAGGAGATTCGGTGACGAATCCAAGTTGATGGTGTGCGCGAGCTTCCTCCCACTCTTCTTTGACTGGGGAGTTCCCTCCTTTCCTTCCGTCTGAATGCTCACGTTCGGAAAAGACCCGGGCATTGAAAGGTCGGACAGATGGAACAACCGTGACAACGTCACTCCGTTCAGCTTCCGGCTGCTCTCCTCCATCCGGTTTGCAGCTTCTCGCGCTTCCATCATCACCAACTCCACCTTCTCGGAGTAGTCCGTCAAGATCCGGACCAACCTGGTTCCGGATATCTTCTTGTCCTTGAGGACCCCCTCGTCAAACAGTTTGGACTTGGAGACGGCCTCTCCGGTTGTCCCGAAAGTGGCCTTCACATCCTCGGCTACTTTCCGGGTAGCCTCTGCCATCTCCCGGGTGGTAGCCATGTCCTCCTTGAGGAGCAACAATTCCGTCTTCAACGACTCGTTCTCCTCTTGGAGTCGTCGGATCTCCGCTTCTTGCTTCCGGATCTCATCCGGGCTGGAGATGAACTCTGCAACCACTCCTGCAAGGTTGCTGTCCGCTGGTGCTCTCACCAGTTCGCTGATCTGGTTCAAAATCAGCTTCTTTACTGTCCAGTCTGCTCGCACCTCACTTAGGATGTTGATCAGCTGGTGGAACGGATCCGTCGGATCCGATCCGGAAGGACCCGGTTCTCCAAAAACCGGTTTCTTCCCTGGGTTGGAGGTCTCACCCGGAGGGGTTGGGGTTCCTCTCCGGTGAGGAGGTGTCGTCTTCTGCCGCTTGTGCTGCGGCCGGTGTTGCTCCTCCTCTTCTTCTTCTTCCTCCTCGGAACCGAATACTTCTTCTTGTTCTTCTTCTTCCGATTCCGATTCCCCATACTTCAGCAGTGACTCATGAGTCTTCCACTCCTTCTCCTCCGTATCCATGAGGAGTTGATTGTGCTTGTAAAGATGGAAGATGTAGGGACTCAATGGAGTCGGCCTACTTCCTCCAATCTTCGGAATTAGACGGTTGACCAGATCGAAAAAGACCCTGGCCCAGTCCACTTTCCGTTCCCCGCTCAGAGCTCCGAAAATGAGGTTCCCGATGGCGATGGTCACCCGCGTTGGCTTCTCCGGGTGGATGATCGGAACCAGGAATTGCAGCAGGTTGCGATGCCGGTCGTCCAGACAATCTGCGACCGCATGCCCATCCTTCGAGTCCACGTTGCACCGGAACTTCCCCTGAGTGTAACCCTCCTTCGAGGTGGCCATCCCTCGACCTCCTGACCAGAATTCGTACACGGCCTTCCACATCTCCTCAGTCCAACTACCCGGAACTCCGCGGATGGTCTTGTCGATTTGATTTGAGAGTCTTCCCAAGAGCTCTCGAATCATCCGTTCCTCCCTAAATCCCCAGGGTTTATCGATCAGTCCTTCGCAGCCCATCTTGGCAAGATCCTCTATGAGGTTGTCCTTTTCCTTCTCGTCTACTGGAATGATCGGACACACCTTCCGGAGTTTAACTTCTGATGCGGAGGAACTGGATGGCCCTGCTCTACTCTTGCGGAGCTGAGGCATGGACACGAGCTGTGCTAAACCGGGTTCTCACTGAGGCTACTTTTCCCTCTCCTAGCCGCACGTCCCGTTTCTCACCTTCGCTCTTCCAATCTCAACCGAAATACCTCTAAACCTGCAACACAAACTAAAGCGCTGCGCGCCCTAACACACTAACACGCACACACACACACTCACAAAACAAGAAAGCAAAGCGCTGGGAAGGGAAGCTAAGTACGAGCTGGAGAGCGATTTCCGCAAACAAAGTTTGAAAAAGAGTGACAACTGGATTGGTCAGCCTATTTATAGTCTGATCTGTTATCATGACCAAATCTGTTCCTGACCCAATCCGTTCCAACTCAGATCCATTCCAACTCTAATCCGGTTTAGATTCAGATCAAATCCGGATTGTCACCTATTCCGTTCCGTAGTTAATTTCCGGTTTTCCAGTTATTTTTTGCTCAATTCCGGATACCAGATCACGGTTTCCGTTCCAAGATTTAGATAACTTACAAAAAACCAAAAATTCACATTGCGACACCGACCTAGCCCTGAATCGCCACATTCATGGTGGGATTTAGCCCTTTTGGGGCTGTGTGACTCGAATCCTCCAAATCTAACCTTTTCGTTATTTTTATACCATTTTTAGGCAAGGTTTAGGGGATTCTAAGTAAAAAACACAAATCTAGACCAAATACTATAATGGGTATGACACAACCCTATTTCGGTTCTACACTCTTTTTATGGATTTTTGTATACTTTTATCAACTTTAAATTGCAAATTTCCAAAAAAATAATTCTACGAGTCCTAAGTGACAAATTGGGAGCTCACAACACCCAAATACTCACGTTTGCAATTAGTTATCATATAATGCATTCCACTTAACACCATTGAGGACAAAATGAGAATTTTGCATTTCTATAGAAAAGAGCAACTCAATGGTGCTCTGCACTTACAATTACCTCTTTAATTTGCAATTATGCCTATTCCATACACTGAACTACTCTCTCCCGCACGTTTAGTTGCATTCAACACGAAGGTCACTTGAAGTTGTGAACTTCATGTACTTGGCATGCTACACTACGGAGCTCCCCTTTGCATCTTCAATTTTATGCATGTCAGGGTCAGTCCTAAGGAACATGAGTGCCTACCCAAGCTACAAAATCTTAGTCAGGTTGGCCTTCACCCATGCCTTGTGAATGTCCTTGAAGTGGAATTGGTGTTGACCGAGCAGTCCGCTAACTTTTCCCTTTGCCACTCTGTGATGCAGAAATCAAGGATTGGAAAGGAACACTTTGTTGTCTGTGTTGAACTACAACAAGCAATACATTAGGTAGGTGCATGTGGCAACTAAACCGGGAGGATTTGGCAATTGCGACTTTATTGACACGTGACTTCCATACAATTGGTGGATGTACATTATTATAAGTGTACTTTTGCACTATTCCCTTACAACTTCATCATGACTTTAACGCCACAACCAACTCCTCTCCTCCATGATAGACTCACTAAGAACTACAACTACCTGTAGTGCACACAACTGATGCAAGCGGGGTTTAGCATGCCACCTTCTTAGACCACACTTCTTGCTTCTTCTTTGTCCTCGCCGCCGCCTATGACTTATTACTTATTTGTAAACATGGAATTTTTTTATTTATTCATTTTTGCAAACATAATTGACAAACGTACATACAAGACATGGGTGATTGCATGAAACACTTGTACTATTTTCTGTCACATGTTGCGTGCTGTTTGTTTTTTTGGCCATAATTTTTGGATTTTGACTCCAAATGATTCAAAATTCATAGACAAGGTATTCATGACTACTATACACTTTGTCTATTTTTTTTGGAATTTTTTGAAAATGTTTTACTATTTAATAATAGCCCCTGATATTATGTCACAAATGCCAATTTGGAGGTTTTTAGTACTATTTAGTATTGATGAAAACGAATTTGGAGCTGAAATTTAGTAGAGGTGGTCTTCTAGTAGACTTGTAGCTATTATCCAAAGGAATTCTAAAAATAATTAATTTTATGTGGTGTAGAAGTCCACAAAGTGAGTCCCTCTCTACTTGCATTTTAAAACATGCAAAAAATTATTTTGGCGTTTTTTTTGGTGAATGACCATCTCCATAGAGTTTCCACAAATGGACAATTTTTAATTTTTTAATTTAATTTTTTTCCTATTTTCTACTAATTAAAACATCAGAGTATATATTTTCTTGAGATTTGGCACTTTTCTAGTTCTCCTACTTAGAGAATTTTTTAATGAATTTCCTTTGGTGGTTACCTTCATCTTAAAGGTGCATACATTGTCCATATTTTTTTATTTAAAAAAAAATTGATTTTCTAATTTTAAAGTACTCCAGAAAAAATCATGAGTATTGTTGCAATACGCAACAAATAGTAGAGGTGTATTGTACTATCCCCCACATCTAAGGACTTTGTATTTGTCCGCTTTAAAAACCATGACTGCAAACTGACGGAGTATTGATTGAATTGGATGATACAAAATTTTGATCCCAAGAAGAACAACGTAGATGTACACTACGCTGGATCGATAGGGACTGTCACAGTCTTTATTTCAGTGGGCGTAGGTGGAATTCCTGTAATTTAAAATGTATAAAAGTTGTGGAACAAGAAAAAGAATACATATTAATGTTGTATACTTGATAATCTCTAAAATCATAAAGAAATCTTTGCAAAGTAATTTATACTTTAATTATAAAGGACTTTCAAATGTATTCTTTATGTACTATCATAGTCTACACATTAAAGAGAAAGACTCATTGCTCTATTAGAAGTTCAAATATCTTGCAAAAGAAGGAATTATATTTCTATAGGTATATATCTAATCAAATATTTTGGTGTGGGATATGTAGAGTTGTATCTCTAAATTCATAGATATGGACTATTATTTATGCAGAAGTGCATGCAAATTTTGGGGCTTCATTTCACATATTTAAAGTTGAAATTATGAATGTTAGCTTCACTTCATATTTATATAAAGTCTTTATCTAAGGCGGTATGTTCTTAAAATTTGTTTCTATCTTTTAATATCACATTTTATCTTCAAAATTTGTTTTTCTATCTTCAAAAAATGGACTTGTAAGCCGCCAAAAATGAGACACCATAGTGTGCATCTACCCAACAACATGAATGCAAAGAAGACCAAATCCTTGGCAATGACATATTTAAAAAGTTACAATCCTAAATTCTAAAGAACTCCCTTCTAAATTACAGCTTTCCCTACTCTTAGTCATTGAAAGAAGATTGACCCCTAAGCTTAGAGGAGCGGTTTGGTAAAGTGTAGTTCATCTCTTCTGCAAAGCCATACAAACCAAAAGCTCCCTTGCAAGGCAATTCCACAATCAAGAATGACTATAATACAAAACATCAAACCCTAAGCAAATATAGGAATTGGTGTAGGATGTCCTCATTGATCCCATAGGAAAATCTTAAGCAGCAAACACAGCACAAGAATTGACCATACCTTCTTCGGAAAACTCACAGTTGGTCTTCATCCCCGTCAAGTCTTATCCCTCTTGTCGCAGCAAAGAGTAAGCAAATTCCCTGTTGTACTCCCAAAAATCACTCTAAAGCATAATAAAATGACTCTAAAGATCGAACCCACAAGATTCTATAAAGTGTCTAGCCCTATTTCCAACTTAAGCTCAGTCAATATCCAAATTCCACTTTCCGGTCCTACTTCTAAAACCGGAAACACCAAAACACATGAAACTACGACCAGACCTCTCTCTATCGCTTCCGGTCTGTCCAGCTATCCGGTCTTGTAAAAACTACCACAATCCAGGATCTTCTAACTTCCAATCCCGGTACTGCTCTGGACCGATCCGTTTCGGTCCACGCACACGGACTCTTACTCCAATCCGGTTTGATTTAGCCTCTATTTCACCATCAAAGGGTTCGCCGCTTGCTTTTAAAAGTGGCAGGCCTGCCACTCCTTCCGTGACTTATAGTGGCTGAAGACCCACTTCTCTATTCTGCTACTTCCTACACTAACCCGGATCCGGTTTGATCCTTCACAGCCACCCACCCAGCAATCCGGATTGCAGGTCACACAAAGACCCCCCGTACGATCCTCTCATACTACAACGACCTTGACGCCAAGTTCTCTCCGTGCGAAGTTAGGCGATTACAAGTGAACCCGTCCGTTCCAACATCAGCTAAAGTTCTTCTGTTTACCAACTAGGGCAGCGAGACCTCACAGGAGATCGGACATTCAACTGGATTTCCCACCTAGGAGCTCTAGCGCGACTAAGGAATCCCTCCCTATCCGCCTAGCCTAACAACGGTTTTCTCACTCGGAATCCTGAACCTTAGAAGTGCTGAGGAATTGAAATCTACTCCCAACTCTTTACTACCCACCCACTTGCGCACAAGAGCAAGAACAGTAACACCAAGGGGAGAAATCTCTCCCAAAACGACTTGTGCCCTCCTAACTCCTCACCATACAACTCTGCCAAACTCGGAAAAGATGTACAATAAGAAACAAATAAAATACGCAAGAAGATTCAGGTGAAAAGACTCCCAGTCTCCTCCGCAAAGACTGACTTATATACATTTTAAAATCACAAAGTCAACAAAAAGGGCCCCCAAAAGTCCGCGCGGAACTTTCGGTCCCATTCGATCCGGTCAGACCGGATAAAACCCGATCCGAACCAGACAGACCGGATCAAATCCGGTCCAATCCATCCTAACAAATATTTACAAAACTAAATCCTAACTATTCTACCATACCCTGATCTACTCCTTGATCTACTCCTAAGTCCATATCTTGGTCCAGAACTTGGTCAATACTCTAATCCGGGGCTTGATCCATACTTTGATCCTGACCCTGGTTTAGTGTAGGACTCTTGGGCTCTTCCGCTCCCAGCTGATCGAAAACTTCCGCTAGGTTCCGGTTCCGCTCCCCGTGTTCACGTTCAGAGACATCAGACCCCGGCGATGAATCTAAGTTAATGGGTGCCATGAGTTTCCGTCCACTCTTCTTGGACTGGGGGGTCCGATCCTTTCCTTCCCTTTGGATGCCACCAACTGGAAAAGATTCCGGTAGCAAGACGTCCGACAGATGGATCTCCCTGGAGAACACGGATCTGGTCAGCTTCCTACTGCTCACCTCCATCCGGTCTGCCGCATCTCGTGCTTCCACCATCACCACTTCTACCTTCTCGGAGAAGTCAGTCAGGATCTAAACCAACCGGGTCCCGGAAAGCTTCTTGTCCTTGAGCACCCCCTCATCAAATAACTTCGCCTTGGCGGTGGCCTCTCCGGTTTTCCCAAAAGTGGCCTTCACCTGCTCCGCTACTTTCCGTGTAACTTCCCCCATCTCCCTAGTGGCTGTTACATCCTCTTTGAAGGCGAAAAGCTCTGCCTTCAACGAATCAACTTCCTCCTGAAGTCGACGAATCTCCGCTTCTTGCCTCCGGATCTCATCCGGGCAGGAGATGAATTCTGCCACCACTGCCAAAAGTTGGCTATTCATTGGTGCATTCACCAACTCTCCGATCTGGGTCAGAATCCTTTTCTTGACCTCCCAATCCGCTCGCATGCCGTAGAGGATGGTGATCAACTGGTTGAACGGATCATTCGGATCCGATTCATCCAAACCCGGTCCTTCAACTTCCGGTCCTTTCCCAGGATTGGAAGTCTCACCCGGGGGTGTTGGTGTTCCTCTTCGGTGAAGAGGCGTTGTCTTCTGCCACTTGTGTAGTGGCTTGTGTAGCTCCTCCTCTTCTTCTTCTTCATCGAAACTGGATCCGTCCTCCTGCTCGTCATCCGTTTCCAATTCTCTATACTTTAGGAGCACTTCTTGAATCTTCCACTCCTTCTCCTCCGTGTCAGTGAGAAGCTGGTAGTGTTTGTAAAGATGGAAGATGTAGGGACTCAGTGGTGTAGCCCTACTCCTTCCAATCTTTGGAACTAGGTGGTCTACCAGATTGAAAAAGATCCGGGCCCAATCTACATTCCGTTCCCCGCTGAGGGCTTCGAAAATCAGGTTTCCGAGGGCTATCGTCACCCTCGTCGGTTTCTCCGGGTGGATGATCGGAACCAAAAACTAGAGTAGGTTGCGATGCCAGTCGTCCAAACAATCCAAGACCGCATGCCCGTCCTTTGAGTCTACAGTACTCCGAAACTTCCCCTGGACGTATTCGTCCTTCCGGCTAGCCATCCCTAAGCCTCCCACCCGGAAGTCGTATACGGACCTCCACATCTCTTCCATCCAAGTGCCCGGAAGTCCACAGATGGTGTTGTCAAACTGATTCGACAACTTCCCTAACAACTCTCTCACCATCCGCTCCTCTCTAAATCCCCAGGGTTTGTCTAACAACCCCTGACAACCCATCGTGGCGAGATCCTCCATGAGGTTGGCCTGCTCCACCTTCGTAGAGGGAATGACCGGACTCACCTTCCGGAGTTTCACTACTGCTGCGGAGGAGTTGGACGGTCCTGCTCTGCACTTGCGGAGCTGAGGCATGGACACAAGTTGTGCTAGCCGGATTCTCCCCGAGACTACCTTTCTCTCTCCTAGCCGCACGTCCCGTTTCCTCGCCCTCATTCTTCCGATCTCAACCGGAAAGCTACCACTAGAAGAAAACTGCGTTGGAAATTGCAGTTTTCTTCTAGTGTACTAACCCTGCAGCACACACTAACGCACTACACACCTATGTACTAACACACTAACACGCTCACAGTCACACTCACAAAACAAGAAAGCAAAGCGCTAAAGAAGAGAGCTAAGTACGCGTAGAAGAACGTCTTCAGCAAACAGAGTTTGAAAAAGAGTGGCAACTGGACTAGTCAATCTTTTTATAGTCTGATCTGTCATCATGACCAAATCCGGTCCTGACCTAATCCGTTCCAACTCAGATCCATTCCAACCCTAATCCGAGTTAGATTTAGATCAAATCCGGATTATCCACTACTTCCGTTCCGTCGTTAATTTTCAGTTTTTCGTTACCTCTTGCTCAAATCCGAATCCCTGGTTACAGTTTCTGTTCCAAGTTTTAAGTAACTTAGAAAAATCCAAAAATTCACATTGCGACACCTCTTTCTTCTGTTGACATGTTTCATTTGATGTTGGAGTTGTTGTAGAGAACCCTTGCCGGCGCGTTGCGCTATCAAAGAACTCACAAACCTAGCTATTCGTCATGTGCTTCTACGGCAAGCTATGGGGCTTGACATGGAAATCCTTGGACCTAGGGGGGTTCACTATTTGGGGGGTTTATATATTATGTGCAAACAAGGGGTATTTTTTAGGGGGGTATTTGATGGAGGGGACTAATTAAATAGACCCTATCATAACCTTATTTTTTGGTACCCTACACTTACTTCAAATTCAAAAGAGAGGCACTTTTTTCAAACCTTATCTTTATTATAATGAAATTATTTTTATTAGAGCACAATACCGTCAAATAGTGAGAAGTAAGTTGAAGTGTATATGTAGTTTTAACATCATATTCATTAAAATGGGAGTTTTGGACCCTCCCAAAATAATATTGTCCATTTGTACGCCGAAAAATTGAAATTGAGTTGAAGGAATTTTCAATTGAGGGTAGTTGGGTGTATGAATATAAGGTGCAAAAATGGTAGTCGAGGGCAGTCACAGCACCTTGTACAAACTACGGTTCACTATTTTTTCAGTGGTTTTGCTATATAAATTCATATTGTGTTACCTATTGGACACTAAGTCATGAGCTGAACGATTGGTTGTAAGAGGCTATTCATCTCATTTAGGTGGTCCGGGTTCGATTCCCATTGACTTCGTATGAGTGGCTATGAGATGTACATGACTTGGTGCTGCTTAGTGAGCTTTGCAGGCAGGAAAGTGGTAACAACAACTAGCCCCATCCCCAAAACTGTGACAAGTGCTTAATGCATTAGCAAAATAAAAAGTGGTCTAATCCACTACCACTTTTTCCTACTCGTCTTCTATTTTCAAAAAAACTTTATAAAGTACATACATTATGAAAATGATGCGAATATAGATAGAAATAAATGTAATTGTAAATATATTTCATACTTTGTATGAATGCACTTGCTCCGCAAGGAACTTCATACAATATAAAATAAAAGTTCCAATACAAATCAATGAAATCAAATCATTTATAATATTCCAAACTACACTATCTACTCTATAAAAATCATATAAAATCATATATGATGTTTTGTAAAACCATGAAATAGAACATCAAATACAAACTATCAAACATACATCAAAATACTAAAAAGTATCTCCATAATACTCCGTAAATGCTCAATAAGAGGGTCTTGAAGCCAAACTCTCTTTGATAATATCAATTTGAACCAATGGGATTCTATAGATAGGACCCACTTTGTCCTTCTTCACTCGAGACTTCCATACAGTGAGTAGACCTTTTGTGTTTTCCCAAACCGGATCCTCATCCTCATTCACTCTCCAACGCAATCCTTTGGTGGAGTCCCATCTAGAATAAGATGCTTGGATATCACGATCTTTTGCCGTGGGCTTCAAGTACTGAATGTATATACAATTGGGATGATTTGGGTTTGTAAAAGGATCGGACAAGGCTAAAGCAATCCACACAGGTTTTGTATCCTCTGGTCGAAGGGCGACAACATACCCCTTGTACACATCACGCGCCACTTGAAAAGACGGCAACGGGCGATTGCGGAGTTGCCCCACAAAGACATCATCCTCAGCAAACTCCTCACGAACGTCACCATTTTCATCCCCCTCATCCTCCTTTGTTGTTTTGATTCGAGAAGAAGGCCAGAAGCCATCCTTCAAAGCTACAACCGATTCGATCAGCTCCTTTAAAGCTGCATTCACAACCTGCCAATAAAACACCAAGTGTTCAAAACGTCTCCTGTACTCTCCACTTCCATCTTCATCGCATAATGCCTCCCAGTATTTGATGAATCCAAATAACCCCTTGTAAATGTCGTCCACGCCGCGCATTGGAAGGTGGACAATAGGCACCGGCTCCCCATGAGGCCATAGACTACGTCCTTCAGAATCCTCGTGCCACAATTTGATCCCTCCACCTTCTTGTGGGAGCCAATTACTATCTGTGCAGTACAGCTTGTACTTCATGACAGGGACACCTGCAGAATTCAAATAAAACTTGAACTGTTGTGCCTTTGTATGACCAACTAGTGCATCCTCCCCTCCTAAAAGCGAGCCTTCTATGAAGGCTTTGAAATCAAGTACCTCCTCAATAAGGTGAGGAATTGTAGGAACGGAGTCCACATCCATGAAGGACTTCATGAGGGATGGGATGGTCGGAAAGTTATCTTTTTTCAATTGCATACTCCATTTCCCGAATAAGGCGTCAATGTCGTCATGCGTGTGCCCGACTAACATGAACCTCACATGAACCTCACAAAAGACCTTCTTAACAACGAGAAGGGACCAAAACGCAAACACAAATCTATTCTTGTTGTCCCCCGTGGCGTTGTCCATTTGTACGTTCAGAACGGGAGGCAATGGAGTTCCTGGAATTTCCACTTCTGGGGCAAGTCGAAGCGATGACTTGCACATATCAGCTCCTTGAAGTACCGCGTGAAATAAAAGAGCCGAGCCTGACCCAACAAACAATTCCCTTGAAGAATACTTTGGAGGTAGCTCAAGCTCCCGCAAGAGCTTTGCAAACGACCCCACCGTGTAATTTGAGTCGTGAAGGAAGATATCAAGTCCATAATGTGCGTAACGGACATTCCCATGTCCATGGGCAATCATGCCCATCACGGACATCGGGAGTTTCATAAGTTCGTCCAGTTGCTTGCTTTTGTGCGAGAAGACAGGAGAAGCCGTTTTAGCATGATCCATTTTGTCATGCATGATCGTCAAGCACTCATCAGGGAAAGCGCTTGAATTGTAGCGTTTGGTGTAGTACTGGTCCCGATGTGCTCGAGCTTTAGCCAAATGTTTGTCCAAGACTTGGGTCCACTTCTGTTGAAAGCCAGCAACGGCGGTCCTCTTGAGAGTCTTCAATCCATCACATTTTGTGCAACGCTCAAAGTTATCTCCGGGCTTCTTAGCACTGTATTAAGGAAAGTTCAATTTTTTAATCTTGCTGATATTAGAAACTAAGACTTTTTTTAACCCAAACACAGCATTCGCTGCGTTGACCTCAGGAACAGTCTCTTTCCATTTGAAGGTGGCTGGCAAAACCTTGGACACCACCTTCTCCCCCGATGGAAATGTATGTGTGGGATGTGGCCTATGGTCCGCCGACTTCTCAAGCACGCACTTCCATGTCGCCATGGCCTGCAACGTATGTTTCCGAGGCTTGAGCATGCCCGAGTTCCCGTGACGCTGAGCTTGTTCACCTCTGGCAGCGTACCCTTGGAAACGGTGGAAGGTACTCTCAGAAACACCCGAAATAAGTCTCTACGCCACCAAACAATCATCTATCCCATCGACAGTCACCACTCTCTTCCCATCAGCGTTACGATGGACTTGTCAATGTACATCCAACTTCATGTGGTACTAGAATTTGAAGGTAGACTTTTGGTACATACGTTCCTGAAATGCCCGAATCTTCTTCCTTGGAAATGATTGAATACAGTTGCTCGAGCAACAGGTCTGACTTGAAACAGAGTTGATCAATGCTTGGCTCAACAATGTTTGGGACTTCACACAAGTTTGAGGAGGAGGAACTCTTACGACGGTTGCATACGGCCTCAACCCCGAAGAGGATGGCTGCAATAAACTGGCTTGCCGACGGTTGAACTCATCACAAAGCTCGTGATCGCGCAGACTTGCCCCATTCAAGTACACTTGCGCAATTGGCCATGCTCTTAGAGAGTACCTCCACTCGTCCGGAACGTCTACATGCAGAGACTTTGAGATCTGGATGGCAACTAGAGAATCTCCAAGGGGACCACTGGAACCTAGAACAAGGTTAGAGTTGATGCTATGACAAATTCCCTCTCCCACTGCCACACCAGCCACATTGTAAAGAGTGACAAGCTTAGTACTCCAAAGACAACGGGAGACACCTTCACAGTCTGGAATATCGAGAACCTCCTCGATAACATTCTGAACCTCTTCATCGAAGGAAGAGTAATCCTGTACCGGTATCCCTGATGACTCCATATCGCCTACAAATGAACCAGAAGATATCAGACACATCCTTGAAAGAAATAACATACACTAAATATGCAATTATTAAAAAATAAATATATTTCAGAACATACTCTTCAACTCGAGCCAAGTTGAAGTGAGTGTAATAAATTCAAAATCCCATCACATCAATCATACTAATTAGTCAACAAATATTTCAGTGTAATCGACATTAATACAATACGATGAGATCAATACAATTATTGTATTAAACAAAAAATACTGCAAGACCATTTTACCTCGAATCGAGTTAAACAACCGTATTAAAACATAAAAAATGGACTAACTACTTCCACTAAACAGACGACAAATGAGACAATCCGCTAAGACCACATAACGGTGTTAACATAAAGTCCTACAAACATAAATGCTGAATAAGTCACAATTGGGCGACCCATACCTTCAGCACTTGAAAATTTCAGACCATATGAAAGACAGAGAGTACATGTAAACTATCTTTATCTAATTGTATGCACCACTACACATACATTTCGAAATTCACATCCTTCAAGGTTACATGAATGAAATGATATAAATTCAAAATTCTACAATCGAGTAAAACCAATTTCAAGACTCAATAGAAGATCTGCTGACTTAAACCTTGTATCATCCCGAGAATTGACAGAGCATTACTTATCAACTCTAATTATACCAGAAATTGCTCAAAATACGAATGTAATAATATACGACAGTTTTAACTCGAATCGAGTTAAACCGTTAAACAATATCGTTTTCCAATCTCCACTCTAACAATATCAAAGTGGGTCATTAATACTATAAGAATAATATAGGACACCTTTAACTTGAATCGAGATAAACTTGTCAACATTGTCCGAAAACATGAAAAGCTCCAGTCATCCCACTAATGATTAACGTCAGAAGACACAATAAATAACCTAAAATGGTAGTAATCTAGATTAACCGTGATCAATTACTTCTGACGAACTCAATTTACAGGCAGAGGAATAACCGATATTATACTCGAACCAAAATATGAACGGATAAAAAGGATTAGGCCGGACGCCATCTACAATGGGATGTGTAGACCTGAAGTTTAACTCGCTCCGAGTTAAAACATTACAGGAACATCCATTCCGTTACCAGTTACTTGGACCTTTTTAACTCAAATCGAGATGACTTCTTTTGTTGGAGATGTCCAGACCTGAAGTTTAACTCGCTCCGAGTTAAACAATTACAGGAAAATCCATTCTATTACCAGTTACTTAGAACTACTTAACTCGAATCGAGATGACTTCTTTGGTTTTCATGTTTCCAATGTCATTTCCCGTAAATTATGGCGGAGATATCGGAACTAGTATCTCATGATAATATCCAGGAGAAATGATACACAATGATGAATTTCAGTGATTTTGATGTGCGATAATCGAAAAACCCGAAAACTGATTACATGATCGTGTCAATATACCGAAATAGATAACATTAGAGTACACAGAATGAAACAACGTGCGCAATATCAAAGACAGAGACAATGTTCCAATACAATCATGTTAGAGCTTCTGCAAGACACTCAAAACATGTAGGGGTTCCAACAATCCATTGTCATTGCGAAGTACAAGCTTCCGAACAGCATACCAACATCTACGACAACAAAATCTGTGAAATTGTGAAGATTGACACCAAATTCATGTACTTCATGAATAAATGATAGTAATGGACTCGACGCCAATGTACTTTACAGACCAATGACGACAGGCGCCAGAACTCACCAAGCAATGAATGTGACAGCAGAAACTAATTGATAATCAGAGTAACAGAAGGCGACAGCGACAACGGAGCGCAATAGAAATGTACCAACCAACAAATGAATACAGCGAGAAGAGAGAGATAGAAGCCCGTCTGTGTTTGAATCGTGGAGGGAAAACGAAAGACCTCAGTTTCGGCGAGAGTTTCAAACGGTAGTTTATGGCAGCGCCATGACTGGTGATCCGTGCAAAACTTTAGGTATTTTTAGTCAACTCCATCTGTAAAGTTCTTACATTCTCATTCCTTACTAATTCAAGTTTTGAAGGATGGCAGGCAGATTAGCAGCGGGAAAAATGGCGGTGCTTCTACCTGTTTTTGAACAATCCAAACAAATCCGACTAAGCGCCTATTTTTCTCGCTTTTACAGATGCCTTTATTTAATCCAAAAAACTTTGCAACTACAAATCTGAAATCCTTTGTCAGAGATTCCAAATTAAGAACCTGTGTCATTCTTTCTTTGGCCTTCTAACTACAACTTCTTTATTTCTAATATTAAATTTGGTTCAAATGGAAAGAGCCATTGCAATAAAAATAAAAATAAACCTAAAAAAATAAAAGGTCAGAAAATAATTATTTATATTTTCGGAAACACATGCAGAGTTTCCATTGGAAACGGATACAATAACTATATCCTAAACCCTAAACCCTATACCCTAAACCCGTCTCCCGTCCCTCTGTAGAACTTGAAGCCCCAAAGGTCATGCAATTTGTTGTCGAAAATAGGGGGGAAATGAAGAAGTTCAAAATAATCCAAACTTGTAGAATTCATGATTTAGAAAATTTAATTGGTGCTCCTCTTATAGTTTTTACTACACAAATTTTTTCTTAAAAACAAATAATGTGGTGGGCATTCAAAATTCATGACGTCATTAAATTTGAACCTTATTTTTTAGAATACACTACAAGAATCCATAAATAATAGCCTAAAATCTTTTCTTGCATTTTTGGGTTTGCAACTCATGTACTTCACATAGGGGTCATGGGTATTAAAATGGCTTATTTCACGGCTTTTATAAAAAATACATGAAATTAGAAAGACCAAAAAAAACTGACATTATATATGAAGAATTGAACCACCTATGTGTAGTTTTTAAAATAAGTTTCAAAATAAGTTTTTAAAACAAGTTTTTAAAATAAGTGCTTAAAATAATTTATCAGCAAGTTGAACTTGGAAATACTATAGGCAATACTTTCAAATCCATGCCTAGCTAAATTCAATTCACCAAACAATATTTTTTATTCCCAGCGTACAGAAAATCATGGACCCTACCTTATATTTTAATGAATTACAAATTCATATATTTTTAAATGGGTCCATGTGGGCATGTTAAAAAAAATGTAGTCATTCAAAATAATGCAGGCATTACTTCAAAATCCATAGCGACATTCAGTAATGCCAACCATGTCATTTGAATTTGCTATGTAACCCAAAATCATGGACCAGGCCCTGTATTTTAGAAAATCAGTAATTCACGAGTCCTAAAAGAAGTCCACGTGGGCGTGTTAAAAATTAATATTCAAGTTGAAAATACTGTAGGCATTACTTTCAAATGCATGGCTGCATTTAATTCATCAACCATTTTCTAAAATTTCTTGCCTAGGAGACGATTTAAATTTGCAAGTTCTAAATCATCTCGAGGCACTTGAAGAATCCATGTAGGGAATGATTAAATTCTTGCCTCTTATACATGAGAGAGGAAAAAAAGTAAAAATTATGCATTCATTTTAGTTTGTTGAAATCTCAATAAATTCCAAATGTCATGACATTCATTGTCAAGTCAAGGAGGAAAAAAATGTGCAAGTTGTACATAATTCCCACATGCGAAATCCATGATTGACGGGATTAAATTCTTGCTTTTTATATAGAAGAGAGCAAAAACATTAAAAAGAAACCATTTGCTGTGATTTTTGGATCCGCTGAAGCCCAAATGTCATGAAATTTTAGGGTGAATGGACAAGGAAAAAAATGTACAAGTTATAAACAATCCCCACATGGGGAATTCATGAGGGGATTTAATTCTTGCTTTTTGTATAGGAGAGAGGGAAAAAATTAAAAAGAAACCATTTGCTGTGGTTTGGAGATTATCATTGAAGTACAAATGTCATGAAGTTTATTGTCAAGTTGGGGAGGAAAAAAATGTGCAAGTTGTAAAGAATCCCCACGTGGGGAATCCATGTGTGGATTAAATTCTTGCCTCTTATACAAGAGAGAGGAAATAAATAAAAAAGAAATCACTTGCTCGAGTTTGTGGAACTACTCAAAGCCCAAATTTCATGAAATTTTAGGGCGAATGGACGAGGGAAAATATGTACAAGTTGTAAACTATCCCCACATGGAGAATCTATGAGGGGATTAAATTCTTGCTTTTTATATAGGAGAGGAAAAAATTAAAAAGAAACCATTCGTTGTGGTTTGTAGATTTTCATTGAAGTTAGCCCAAATGTCATGATATTTATTGTCAAGTCGAGGAGGAAAAAAAAGTGCAAGTTATAAATAATCCCCACGTGGAGATTCCATGTGTGGATTAAATTCTTGCCTCTTATACAAGAGAGAGGAAAAAAATCAAAAAGAGACCACTTGCTGTGGTTTAGGAAACCACTCAAGCCCAAATGTCATGAAATTTTAGGGCGAATGGAGGAGGAAAAAAATGTACAAGTTGTAAACAATCCTCACATGGGGAATCCATGAGGGGATTAAATTCTTGCTTTTTATATAGGAGAGAGGAAAAAAATTAAAAAAAAACCATTTGCTGTAGTTTGAAGATTATCATTGAAGCCCAAATGTCATGATATTTTTGGTCAAGTCGAGGAGGAAAAAAAATAATGTGCAAGTTGTAAATAATCCCCACGTGGAGATTCCATGTGTGGATTAAATTCTTGCCTCTTATTAACAACAGCTGTAAGAAATTAAAAACAATTGCAAAGCTCAATCTGTAGTTTGTGGAATGCAAGCCAAAATATTATGAAATTTAATAATGGCGAGTAGAGCAAAGTTGGGAAAAAATTAGAAAGTACGTGAAGAATTCAATGTATTCAACTTTTGAACTTCTTTCCTACAGTCACGCATGTGTAATTATCTTTTGACTCATGAATCTACTATTTTTTTAAATTCAATTTTGAAGGATTATGCGGTGAGTGAAAGACATTCAATGGCAGGTCAACTCAATGTGGCCATAGATTTGAAGATAATGCTTACAAGATTTTCACTTTCTATTTTTCTTTAACACATTTACATAAACATATTAAAGGATTGATAAATTTCAGATTCATCAAAATACAGGGTAGTGTCCACGAATGAAAGAGAAATGATTTGAATGTGGCCATGGATTTGGAAATAATGCCTAGAATATTTCCACCTTCTACATTTTTTTTTCCACTCCCACGTGGACTTCTTTTAGGACTTGTGAATTATTGATTCTCTGAAATACAGGGCATGCTCCATGATTTTGGGTTACGTGGCACATTAAAAAAAAAGGGTGATGAATTGAATGCGGCCATGGATTTGGAAAGAATGCCTAGAATGTTTCCAACTTCTACATTTTCTTTCTCAACTCCCATGTGGACTGCTTTTAGGACTCGTGCATTATTGATTTGCTGAAATACGGGGCATGCTCCATGATTTTGGGTTACGTGGCACATTAAAAAAAATGGGTGATGAAATGAATGCGGCCATGGATTTGGAACTAATGTCTAGAATATTTCCAACTTCTACATTTTTTTTCCTCCACTCCCACGTGGACTTCTTTTAGGACTCGTGCATTATTGATTCTCTAAATTTCAGCTTGTGTGGGTTACGTGGCAAATTAAAAAAAAAAGGGTGATGAATGGAATGTGGCCATGGAATTGGAAATAGTGTCTACAATATTTCCAACTTCTACATTTTTTTCCTCCACTCCCACGTGGACTTCTTTTAGGACTTGTGAATTATTGATTCTCTGAATTTCAGCTTGTCTGGGTTACGTGGCAAATTTAAAAAAAACGGGTGATGAATTGAATGCAGCCATGGATTGGAAAAGAATGCCTAGAATATTTCCAACTTCTACATTTTTTTCTCCACTCCCACGTAGACTTCTTTTAGGACTCGTGCAATATTGATTCTCTGAAATACAGGGCATGCTCCATGATTTTGGGTTACTTGGCACATTAAAAAAAAAAGGGTGATGAATTGAATGCAGTCATGGATTTGGAAAGAATGCCTAGAATATTTCCAACTTCTACATTTTTTTTCTCCACTCCCACGTGGACTTCTTTTAGGACTCGTACATTATTGATTCTCTAAATTTCAGCTTGTCCTGGTTACATGGCAAATTAAAAAAAATGGATGTCTGATGAATTAAACACGGCCATGGATTTGGAAGTAATGTGTAGAGCATTTCTTACTTTTACATTTTCTTTTCCACACCCACGTGGAACTATTTCATGACTCATGAGTTTGTGATTCATGGAGATATAATAAGACGTGGCCTATATCTTCTGGGTTAATTTGTTGCAAATGAGAGAAGAAGAGTGATGATTTGAAAATAATGCCTACAATGTTTCCATTTTCTACATTTTTATTTTCAATTTCATTTGCAGTTGTTCATGACTCATGAATTTTTGATTCATTAAAATATAGGACATGATTGGCCGGTTTTCTTTGGGGGAAGTGACAACTTACATTCAACTCCATTATTAATAAGAAATGCACTGTCTTTATAAATCGTGATCTGTATAGTTACACTAAAGTATATGATTCATTAAAATATAGGACATGATTAGTCTATTTTTTTCGGGTGAAGTGACAAATTAGATGCAACTCCATTGTTAATAAGAAATGCACTGTCTTTATAAATCGTAATTTTTATAGTTATACTAAAGTAAGTGTGTGTGGCCTATGCCGTGAGTTTAGTATTTCATAAATTTTTGGATATTATATAATTTTAAATTGCACGCCCAATGTTTGACTTATATTGTTTCAATTGGTCAAGTTTAAAGTAAAAACGATTGGCGTATCTTCAAAATAATAAACGACTACAGTTCTAGAACCCTAAAGTATTTTAGTTTGAACGCCATAGATCTAAGTCTTTGCTATTATTTTACATTTTGAGAAAAAAAGGAAATCAATGAAAACTGCAAGTTTTTTCAAATGTCACCTTATTCAACCTCTTATTAAAACAAACTACACCGAACATCCTATTCAATTGAATGTTTTGATGGACAATTGTCAGTGTGGCGGTGTTGAAGCCTAAATTATTTACAATTAGTTGAACATCCAAAATTAATTTTATATCTAGAATTAATTGTGATATAGGTTTGAATGCCCAAGAAATTAGACTCTTCACTCTTTTTAAATGATGTTTAAATTGACGGTTTAAACAAAAGCAGACCCACAGATTTGTGTAACTATATTTCACTGTTGCATTCATACCTTAAGTTACGCTAATTGTTATGTTTTGTTTTATTTGTTTGTTTGTTACGGCGCGATGAGATTTAAGGTACCATTTAAGGTACAATCGGTATGCACTTGACTGGCAAGGAACTGGGATGGTTGCATTGGGCTTTGTTCCATGCTGTTTGGGGTCATTGTCAAAAAGTTAAGTTTTTTATTTTGTTTATTTTGTTTTTTTGATCAATATTAAAAAATTACTTATACTATTGTTTTGATTTTGGCAAAAACATTGCGTACACTAGTATATTGAACGATATGTTTTATTACCCTTCTTTGCTTCAGATATTGGGGCAAATTAAAAATTTACTTTTACTATTGTTTTGATTTTTTTAATGACATCGAGCACAATAATATATTGAAGAGTGCACTGAATTTCATTTTTTAACTTAGAAAATTATTTTTACTATTGTTTTGGTTTTTTTAATGACATCAATCACACTAATATATTGAAGAGTACATTGAATTTCCTTTTTTAGTTTAAGATATTGGTGTAGTATACGAGTATTGTAGGCAACGGGTTGGATACGTGTATGTCTCTCCTATAAAGTTTGCATGGTATATTCTTCTATATTTAGGTGCCATATTTGTTTTGTTTGTCACGGTGAGATCTCTTGGACCGTGCATCCCCTATTGGCGTTCTTGATACCGTTGGAAAGCTCTCAGCGAGGACAGGTGTACGGGATTGGTTTCGTGGCATGTGGTCCTACGATGGAAAAAATATCATTTTTGAGTTATTTTTTATTTTTAAAATTACTTTTACTTTTGTTTTTTAATGTGGCAATGGTACAGGGCTATACTATTACGGGTATTGAGGAAAAGGACCTAGTCACTTTCATCCGGGTATATGGGCAAAGGCTTGGTTCCCTGATGAAGGTATCGAGGATAAGGATCTGCATGATCGGGTAATCGGGTATGAAGTCACCGAGCTGTCGACCGGGTCGGGTTTCGTACAGGAGGTTCAACTATCGGCCTTACTGGATATTGGCCTTACCGGATATCGGCCTTACTTAGAAGTTTGAGCGCTAGGGTTCTGCCCTCTCCCAGAAGTCTGTTGACCTTGTTTTTGCGACCATTTTTCGGTCTGGGTTTTGGGGCTGTAGATGTGTTCCTGTTGTAGAATCTTGATTGTCCATGCGGGGTCTTGCCATTGTCCGTTGTCTGAGTGCAGTACAGTCTTCAGTTGCTTCGATTGAAGCTGGAGCGGAGCGTCAGAGTGGGGCTGAGCGGCAGAGTGTACCGGCGGGGGTTTCATTTTGTGATTGCACAAGTGAAGCTTGAGCCGCCAGCAGCGGAGCTTGAGCCGGAGTGGAGCTCGATTGACGAAGTCGGAGCGGTACAGGAAACCTGCATGCGGCAGATTTGTAAATTTTTTGGCAAATCTGTTGCTTTCATTGCGTGCTTCTTGCTTGTGCAGGTCATTGCTTTTGCAGTTCATTTGTGTCACATTTTGTTTGTGTAGTTTCTGTCTTTGTTTCAACCTTGTCTATGGACCGTGATTTGTGGTATTCCTGGTTTTTAGGGTTCAGGTTGCTTGTCCTCTGGTCTTCGTCTTCAGGTTGATTGTCTTATTTAGGTTGTTTAGGCTGTTGTTAGGGTTTTAGAATGTTTTGGCGGAAGCAGCCACTTCTCTTATGGCGGTCTCATTTGTATCTTGCATCCTGCACTCGAATTTTGTTTTTTGCAGAGAGGAAGATTGGATTGGACAGAAATTTTGCTGGCAATTTGTGAGAATGTGGAATGGAAATTCCTGAGAAATCTAGCTGAAGATAGAAATTGGAGCTGGGTCAAAACAGGATAATAGGAGCCAATTTCTCCATAACCACTCCTTTTTTTGGACCATTATTGATTGTGTAGCTCAAAGTTTATTAGATTTCTCCAAAATAAAGATGCCCCTTGTTTCATAATTGTTATAGTGACATGTTTGACTATTATTTAGTCTATGATGTCATCATTTCATCTTAATTAAGTACAAAAATAGGGCTGTAACCAGTTGTCGCAGCACAGAGTAAGAGAATTCCCTGTTATACTCCCAAAAACCACTCTAAAGCATAACAAAATGACTCTAAAGATCGAACCCACGAGATTCTGTGAAGTGTCTAGCTCTATTCCCAACTTAAGCTCCTGTCAGTCTCCAATTTCTACTTTCCGGTCCTAGATCTAAAACCGGAAACAACAACACACCGAAAACAACGACCAGACCTCTCTTTATCTCTTCCGGCCTGTCAAGCTATTTGGTCCTGTAATCCTATCAACACCCAGGATCCTACAATTTCTGATCCTGGAACTTCCTACACTAGCGCGGATCCGGTTTGATCTCTCACAGCCACCCGGACAGCGATCCGGTTTTCAGGTCACACAAAGACCCCCCGTACGATCCTCTCATACTACAACGACCTTGATGCCAAGTTCCCTCCGTGCAAAGTCAGGTGGTTACAAGCGAACTCGTCCGTTCCAACATCAACTAAAGTCCTTCCGTTTACCAACTAGGGCAGCGAGACCTCACGGGAGATCGGACACTCAACCGGATTTCCTATCCAGGAGCTCTAGCGCCACTAAGGACTCCTTCCCTATCTGCCTAGCCTAACAACGACTTTCTCGCCCGGAATCGTGAACTGTAGAAGCGCTGAGGAACTGAAATCCGCTCCCAATACTTAGAATACCCACTCACATGCACATAAGAGCAAAACAAACACACTAAGGGGAGAAATCTCTCTAGAATCTGCACACATTTTCCTAACTCCTCACCAAAACAGCCCTGCCACGCGCGGGAGAGACATACAACAAGAAATCAATAGAAAATGCACAAAAACACAAGGGAAAAGACTCTCAGCCTCCTTCGCAGAGACTGACTAACATACACTTTTAAAACTCAAAAGTCAACAAAAAGGGGCCCGGAAAGTCCGCGCGGAACTTTCGGTCCCTGCCGAGCCGGCCAGACCGGAAAACATCCGATCCAGACCAGACACACCGGATCACATCCGATCCGGTCCTAACTAACAAATATTTACAAAACTAATTCCTACCTATCCTATCATAACCGGATCCACTCCTTGATCCGTTCCTTCGTCCATAACTTGGTCTTCGCCTTGGTCCACGCTCTGATCTTGATCCGCACCTTGATCTGGGGTTAGATCCATACTTTGATCCTTCCCCGGGTTCAGTGTGGGGCTTCTAGGCGGTTCCGTTCCGAGCTGCTCGAAGACGTCCGTCAAGTTCCGGTTCCGCTCCCCGGTTTCACGTTCTGGGAGATCCGGTGACGAATCTAAGTTGATGGTGTGCGCGAGCTTCCTCCCACTCTTCTTTGACTGGGGAGTTCCCTCCTTTCCTTCCGTCTGAATGCCCACGTTCGGAAAAGACCCGGGCATTGAAAGGTCGGACAGATGGAACGACCGTGACAACGTCACTCCGTTCAGCTTCCGGCTGCTCTCGTCCATCCGGTTTGCAGCTTCTCGCGCTTCCATCATCACCAATTCCACTTTCTCGGAGTAGTCCGTCAAGATCCGGACCAACCTGGTTCCGGATATCTTCTTCTCCTTGAGGACTCCCTCGTCAAACAGTTTGGACTTGGTGACGGCCTCTCCGGTTGCTCCAAATGTGGCCTTCACATCCTCGGCTACTTTCCGGGTAGCCTCTGCCATCTCCCGGGTGGTAGCCATGTCCTCCTTGAGGAGCAACAATTCCGTCTTCAACGACTCGTTCTCCTCTTGGAGTCGTCGGATCTCCGCTTCTTGCTTCCGGATCTCATCCGGGCTGGAGATGAGTTCTGCAACCACTCCTGCAAGGTTGCTATTTGCTAGTGCTCCCACCAGCTCGCTGATCTGGTTCAGAATCAGCTTCTTTACTGTCCAGTCTGCTCGCACATCGCTCAGGATGTTGATTAGCTAGTTGAACGGATCCGTCGGATCCGATCCGGAAGGACCCGGTTCTCCAAAAACCGGTTTCTTCCCAAGGTTGGAGGTCTCACCCGGAGGGGTTGGGGTTCCTCTCCGGTGAGGAGGCGTCGTCTTCTGCCGCTTGTGCTGCGGCCGGTGTTGCTCCTCCTCTTCTTCTTCTTCCTCCTCGGAATCGGATACTTCCTCCTGTTCTTCGTCTTCCGATTTCGATTCCCCATACTTCAGGAGTGACTCATGAGTCTTCCACTCCTTCTCCTCCGTATCCGTGAGGAGTTGGTTGTGCTTGTAAAGATGGAAGATGTAGGGACTCAATGGAGTCGGCCTACTTCCTCCAATCTTCGGAATCAGACGGTTGACCAGATCGGAAAAGATCCTGGCCCAATCCACTTTCCATTCCCCACTCAGGGCTCCGAAAATGAGATTCTCGATGGCGATGGTCACCCTCGTCGGCTTCTCCGGGTGGATGATCGCAACCAGGAATTGCAACAGGTTTCGATGCCGATCGTCCAGACAATCTGCGACCGCATGTCCATCCTTCGAATCCACCGTGCATCGGAACTTCCCTCGAGTGTAACCCTCCTTCGAGGTGGCCATCCCTCGACCTCCTGACCGGAATTTGTACACGGCCTTCCACATCTCTTCCGTCCAACTGCCCGGAATTCCGCGGATGGTCTTGTCGAACTGATTCGAGAGTTTTTCCAACAGCTCTCGAATCATCCGCTCCTCCCTAAACCCCCAGGGTTTATCGATCAGTCCTCCGCAACCCATCTTAGCAAGATCCTCTATGAGGTTGTCCTTTTCCTTCTTGTCTACTGGAATAATCGGACACACCTTTCGGAGTTTAACTTCTACTGCGGAGGAACTGGACGGCCCTGCTCTACTCTTGCGGAGCTGAGGCATGGACACGAGCTGTGCTAAACCGGATTCTCACTGAGGCTACCTTTCCCTTTCCTAGCCGCACGTCTCGTTTCTCACCTCCGCTCTTCCGATCTCAACCGGAATACCTCTAAACCTGCAACAAACACTAAAGCGCTGCGCGCCCTCACACACACACGCACACACAAACTCACAAAACAAGGGAGCAAATCGCTGGAGAAGGAAGCTAAGTATGCGCTGGAGAGCGATTTCCGCAAAAGAAATTTGAAAAAGAGTGGCAACTGGATTGGTCAGCCTATTTATAGTCTGATCTGTCATCATGACCAAATCCGTTCCTGACCCAATCTGTTCCAACTCAGATCCGCTCCAACTCTAATCCGGTTTAGATTCAGATCAAATCCGGATTGTCACCTATTCCGTTCCGTAGTTAATTTCCGGTTTTTCGTTACCTCTTGCTTGAATCCGGATTCCAGATCATGGTTTCCGTTCCAAGATTTAGATAACTTACAAAAAACCAAAAATTCACATTGCGACACTAGTGCTTTTACTCCTTTGTTGAATTTGAAATTAGACTATATTGAAACTTTTTTATTGAAAGAAATGATATTTTGAATAGAATATGTCATTGTTGACATCTTTGAATCATTTTTAGAACTAATTTTGATAAAATTGATGAAGTTTTTGAGTAAAACATTCGATCAAAATTTCAAAAGGAACCCCAAAAGGAACCTCTTCTCCGTCCTGAGTGGCTCCTAATACCCTGTTTTGACCCGCTGCAAAGCAATTTCAGCAGCTTATTCTACAGAAAGTGAGTTTGGAAGGCGTCATTTTTTGTTTTCCAACTTACAGAGTCCCCATTTTGCGTTGGAAATCTGTTCGTTTTGAATTCGTGAACTGTTTGCCCTTTGCACTGAACTTGAGGTACATTGAGGTCCAATTGCTGCAGAGGACTTTCAAATGCTAGTAAAGGATTGAAGGTTTGTTTTGTGAAGCTATTATAATGTCTAGCTGTTTCCCTCTTCCCAATTTCTGTGCAAAATATAGTGAAGCCTCTGTCGGGTACTGGTATGTTGGAGCTTCTGTAATTTGAGACGACGAAGAACTCATTCTTCGATAAGTGAGAATTAGGCAACGTTTTGTCTGATAAATTATATTTTGCAGTCAATTTTTTTTTTCCGCTATGCACGCATTCAACTCGTATGGTTTAGGGTGCAGATCCTTTAGAAAGGTCAATGATAAACAAGTAGCGCCAGATATTGCATTGAGAGAGTCTGCAGTCCATTCAAATCGATAGCAATTCATCTTGATGGCAGTCAAGAATTGCTAGAATCAGTAAAACGTAGCTCTCGATAGGACACCCAAATAGCCAAAATTAGTAATATTAAAGGAGCAGCTCCCAAACCCAACAAAGCGCATGTTTTTTTTAACTCGATTCCAATTTATAAAAGCCCATCTCGAAACCAAATTCAACTTGGATCGAGATAAAAAAACATAGAGAACACTGAATTGACTACAAAATAAGAGGAAAAAACAGTCAACCCAAGTCGGGTCGACCTAAAAGACTATAATCCCCAGTGACAAAGGTTAACTCGATTCGAGTTAAAGTGCTTTGGGATCAACAGCTAAAGCCAAATTGTATTTGAGTGACTAAGCCGTTAAATCACAAAAAACAGAATTTGTAACTGAATTTAACTCGCCACAAGAGTTGAAATACAAAAAACTTCCAAGGCAAGTTTATCTCAGAGAAAATCTAACCAAGGTGGGATACATTGATGAGGAGAAAACCTTGATACCATACCCTAGTTTAACTCGACCCGAGTGAAACTCCCAAATCCAAAAATATCAAAGGACTGCATGCCTACAGATGATTTCGTAAACTCGACGTTAGTAATTAGACATGACTAAGATAATTAAAATAAAAGATCAGAAACGCTGGACATTTGTAGACTGTTTATCTTGGTCCGAGATAAACTTGTTTGCCAATCATGAAAATGAAAAGTAGAACAAATTAAATAACTAAGAAAGAAGCAGACCAGGAGCATAGATGATGAAAGACAGGATACTTACAGCATTAGATAGCAATTTTAACTCGAGCCGAGTTAACTCAAAACCCCTCGATCCTCAGACCCCAACAGGTAAACGATAGTACCCAGACCTTTTCAGGGGGTTTAACTCGGGCCGAGATAAATTCAATAACCATGAATCCGAAATTCCCAGAAGGCAAACGATAGTTCCCAGACCTCCTGAGGGACTTTAATTCGGACCGAGATAAACTAAGATCGCAGAAATATAACTGATCCAAAAATCCGTCGAAGTTAACAAAGAACAAGACAAGCCATGATATAGCCTCCATCAAGCAACAAGTTTAACTCGGACCGAGGTAAACGCCATTCCCAATGACTGCAAACACTCAAAAATCAGAGTTAATAGATCAGCACCCAACGATAGTTTAACTCGGCCCGAGATAAATCTAGTGATTAAATACTAGACGACCTCGATACCAGTCATCTGAATTGGTTGTAGCATACACACTAGTTGTAGCATAAGAATGATATGCTTTGTCTAGATCTTAACTCAACCCGAGTTAAAATAAGAGTGTGCTCTTCTATTTACCGATGGAGACACAGAAGGAGATATTACAAACGCATTTCCAACTCTTCAATATACTTGAAGAAAACTCCGAGGAGTATGGGGACTTGGACGTCTTGGGGGAATGCTAGGAATGGAAAGAGCCAGATCAAGTAGAGTTTTGGACAACCCTGCTGGTTCCTATGTCGACGGAGCTGAGTTTTATGACGAAGTATAAACGGTCGGAAGCAAACTTCCCGATTTCACTTCACGAGACCATTAGAGAGATCACTACTGGACCAAACGGGATAATTTTTGTGTGCTGTAAAACAACTGATCTAGGCCAACAAGAAGAATATCTCTTCTCGTACGTTGTACATACACGGAAGACTATTTACTCCGTCTCAACGTACTACACAAGCTTGGAAAATTTTGCCTTCCAAGATCTGCAGAAGGACTTGGAGAAGAACATTGCTGACAAGAAATGGGTAGCAAAAGATGGAGGTCCCCTTATATGGAAATCTCTGGCGTCAAAGCTCAACCCCCTGATCAAGTTGTTCGACTATATGAAGGTTAGCATGGACGAAAAACTAAAGAGGCTGGCTCCAATGTCCCTCACCCGGGACTACAGCAGTCAAGGCTCGGGGGGGTCACTTAGAGTGTCCATTAGAAAACACGTGCGAACAAAACTTTGGACCCCCTATATTATATCCTAAAATTTAAATAAAATGAAATAAAAAAAAATATGACTAGATTTTCCTACTTCAAAAGTTTATGTTTTGAATTATTGATATTTTTATTTGTTAATGATAATTAGTTACAAATTTTTGAAGTAATTAGATACACTGTACAACTGAAAAATAACTTTCACACCCCTATATTATATCCTAAAAAATTGTCTAAAAAATGAACAAAAAATTCCTAAAAATAGCTCTCTATTGAAAGTTCATTTTGAGTTGAGTATTGATGCAATGGTCATCTAAATGTGATCTCTATAAATATTTGAGTTGAAAAACATGCCGTTTTAGGCCATTTTCAACCTCTTATACAAATCATTTCAACTATTATTTTAGTTTGAAATTTTGGCAATAGAAACCTATAGTCATTATTAAGCAACCCTCAAAATTTTAAGTTGAAATTATAGTTCATTAGAAACCACTTGTTCGCACGTGGTTTGTAGTAAAATACTAGGTGCCCCCCCCGAGAGTCAAGGGGGAGCTAGACCTCACTTGTCTTGACGACACCGGAGATAGGTCGGAGCCACACAAAAAAAAAGACCACTGACCGTTTCTCTTGTGGTAACCCAACCAAGATCACTCCACCAGTTGCAAAAGGTCGGAAGAAGAAAGGTGCTCCGGAGAGCAAGAAATCAAACCTAGGAGAAACGAGCATGGCCTCCGAGATTCTCAACATACCAGAGGACATTGGCGGCCATGTGAAGGAAATCAAATATGTGGAGTCCTGCAAGTCCTATGATGACTACTCAAAGGAGTGCACGGATTCATATGTCGAGGGGATTGGGCTCCACTTAAGAATCCCCTTGGAACAGTTGGAGACACCTCCTCAAACTTTGAACATCCGCGAGCTGGAGGAGGGTGGCGTCAAGAAGTCACTCAATTTTCTTCTGAACATGCCCGACCCAGATAAGAAGATGACCTTGTGCATCATGCCTCAAGACCAAACCAAGAAGCTAGAGAAGTTTGATGATATCAAAGACTGCAAATTCTGGATGGTCAACGGCCAGCATTGTGTTGAGGCATCGAAGAGGATGCAAAAAATGGACCAAATCAAGAAAGAGAAGGCGAATAAGTTCAAGGTCTGGGAGTGCTTTGTGGTTTGGAACAAAGACCACAGGATCATTTGGAAAATTTCAGCATATTATAACCGGGTGAACCATTTCCAGAACTTCATGCCAACATGGGCAATGAACATTATTGGGGCACGCTTTGTGTGGACTTAGATGGGGAGCCCGACGCCACCAAGGGAGGCAACTCAACTGGGAAAACCTGTCAAGCCTATAAAACAAACATCCAAGGACGTGAATAATGCAATTCTCTTTGTGGTAAAATTTTAACTCGACTCGAGTTGAATAGCTCATCTAGAATTCTGTACATGCAGACATCTTGTGAACTTTTATAGTTGTAGTTTATGCTTCATGTTTATGAAGGCTTTACCTCGATGCAAGTTAAACTCTCATACACTCATTTACTAACGCTTTTTCAATACATGTCACCAGGATTTCAAAGAAGCTGTGAAGCTTCAGTTCTCAATGATTGACGCGAAGAGAAACCAAAAGGATGTGAACCAGAAGAAAGAGATGGACATCCACAACAAAATAAAGATCATTACGGCGGCCCCGGATGTCTACGACCTATGGATTCAGGTCATCTCCAGTCATGCCCAAGGTGAGCTCATTAGTCCGGACTTCTTGACAAATTTTAAACACACCAAGGGCTGGGACGTAGAGAAGGACAGAGTTATAACCCGGGAGTTCTTCAAGTGGATGGGTAATTGTTCCGAGGCCGACCTCAAGAAATTGGCTCTACATTTGTTGAACAGGACCAAGGATAAGACGTTGCCATATCCGAAGGTCACCATGAAGTCCACGAAGAAGGTCATCTCCAAAACTTGTAACGCCAAGGAGTGGCTCAAGAGGTGCAAGCGGAAGACGGCTGTGAAAAGGCAATTCCATCACCTGAAGCCGACTCTCCGACTCTATGACAATGAGGATAACTATAGGAAGAAAGAGAGGAAGAAGTTCAAAAGAGATTACAACGTGACAAAGGCAACAAAGAACACTCTTGTCACTGCACTTGGGGATCGCTTCTTCTCGCTGTCCAAGATGCCCTCAAACAAGTTCAAGAGTTTGGGCAAGCTCTCTGGGATAGCAAAAGAGTTCTTCAAAGTCTTTTTGGAGAGCAAGGGCCGGTTTGTGAGGCCAGAGGTGAGGGCGTTCTTCAGGCCCTACGAAATGAAGGATGATGTCTTTGGAGAATGGGACACCAATGTGTGGAATGAAACAAGAAATTGACTTTGAATTTGGCTATCATGGACTTCAGGAACATCCCGGGGATCAATGACAAGGATTTGAAGTCCGAAGCTGACGCATATTATGAGTCGTTTCTCTCACTCTTGGAGACATATGTGGACCCTGCGATAACCGACCCTCAGGTTTGGCTCTGGATCTATGGTGAGAAGGAGGTGGAGGTGGACCTGCACAACTACATTAGGGTATCCTCATTTGGGACGTCCTACTCGGTGCATTATGCCGACTACATCCCTGGACCGTTTGAGCGGGTTGGAGACATCCTTGAGAGAAGTAAAGGGGCCAGGCATCCTATTCAGTTGTTGTTCTTGGTCAAGAATGGAACGACGCCAAAGACCACAAGAATTCCAAGGCGTTTTACTGTTGCCCAGAAGTCCAGGCACAACATTCACAAGTAGGGTTATGAGATTGATTACAAGTTGTACAACACAGAGCTTCGGATGGAGTTCTACTTGAAGGTGTTTGACCTGTTTGTTTCACCCCGAGAGGAAGTTCTGTCGATTTTTGCAGGAGGGAAGATAACTTGTGCCGCCTAGGTAAGTTCTAGTTTGTCATCTCTTGATTTTAACTCAACTTGAGATGAATTTGACTTGAGTGTATTCCTTGCTTTTAACTCGCTTCGAGTTGACCTTCACTAACAATTCCCGGTGTGGTATTGCAGATGAACTCCATCGATCACTATGTGATCGACAACAGTTATAACAAAGATGATTTCCTTAACCTCTGCGTCAGATCCAAGAACATGGACCGGGACAATTTTCTTGATTCCCACTACTTCTTGGACGAAGACAATTTCGAGCCTCGACAGGGCAAAGCATCTTCGTCATCAAGGAAAGGGAAAGAGCCCGCTGACGTTGAGGAGGAGGATGTTGAGGAGGCCTCTCTAGTAGACACGACCGTGAATGTGTCCTTAGAGGCACAGGACGAAGTGAAGGAGGGGGAGGATGCAGTAGATGCAGTTGTGGAGTTGAAGCCGACAATTGGTCAGGGCTCGGCTGCCATTTTGGAGACCAGCGACATGCGTGGTTCATCTAGGTCCTTAGTGCAGCGTGGGCAGACACCGGTATCCAACCGTCGGGCCACTCAGAAGAGGAAGGCGCCGCCCGCTAGGAGGAGTTCACCTGAGAAACCTAATCAATGGGTGATTGACCTCGAACACCATCAAATGGAGGAGAATGCCAAGATGAGGGCAGAGTAGAGGAAGGAGAATAAGAGGGCTCGTCTGGACACCAGAGAGATGATGAACGAATTCCTGAAGACACTTCCCACCGTGGTAGCCACAACCGTGCTATCGGTAAAACCTATGTTGGCAATTGAGCCTCCATCAGATTCTGCCCCCTTGCAAACAGCCGGTTACGCTCACACGTCAGCTGACAGCAAGAGACAGGAGCAAACAAGATCTGGGATTGTTTCAGGTAGGCAGGCGGTGCCAGATCGGGTTGTGGTTCAGCAGTCTCCAGCTTCTGCCTCCAATAAGGCAGAGTTGGTGCTTGTCCAAGAAGAAGGCCTAGGCGAGCACATGCAGGTAGATCCGCTTGTGACAATGGTGGTGGACGCTACGCCGGCACAGGCTGTTGCTCTGGACTCGCAACAAGAGAATGATGACGCTCATGACTCGGAAGGAATAGAGGCCGAGTAGTCACAGGACCCTGTGACTGGTAATCCTCTAGGTTGATCCCAGTGACTCTCTGCCTCTATTTCAGCTCGATTCGAGTTGAAAACTCCTTTCGTTCACTTGCTGTAGTTAGTTTTGTACTTTGACAGGGGTAGTTCGAGTAGAACTCCAGTTATGTATATTTGTATATATTCCTCAGTTGGAGGGTTTTTCTAATATACTATTGTCTTATAGTTCTTTTTTCCACCCTCAATTTGCAGATCATGTAGCTGGGACAAAATGCGTTCCAATTTTGTCAAACTCTAGTGTGAATGATGCTCCTCCATTATGTCCTAAGCATGTCTGCATCGAGTCATTGTATCCACATGGTGAATCCCTTGTAGACACGCTTCAAATACATCCATCAGTGTCCCGCAAAGAAGGTGCAGATGGTATTCCAGACGAAGCACTTCTAGAGTTGCACATTCTTGCCTCCAAATCATTGGTCAATTCCATTAGTCCTTCCCCTAGGACTGAGAAGGTGAATCCCGTAAGCTTTGTTCCTTAGTTTTTTTCCTTGGGTTCTGTAATGGTGTCGTTGGCTTTGGCATCTTCTTTTCCTTTTATTTTTATTTTTGTACGCAGAATGTGTTGGGCAGTGCATCAGTTTAACTGTCTACACATTTTGTTGTAATTCGAGGACAGAATAGCAATGAGGCCATCGTTCCAAGAGGTGAGGTGGAAGACCAAGTCCTCCCTCCATTCATGTCCGGGGAGGCAACAAAATGGCTCAATGTCGTCCTGGATCTGAATGGGGTACTCTACGTGTGTGAAGATAAGAAGTATAATATCAGGGAGAGCAGATACACTGAACCCGAGGAAATTTATCCGGGTTTAGACGCATTCATTGTTGGGGTCAAGAAGGTCATAATTCGACCTCATTGTCTAGCTGTTCTACGAGAGTTATCAAAGATTGTTAACCTCTCCGTCTGGAGCTCCATGAAAAGGTCCATAGTTAGGGATGTATGTGGGTACTTGTTTAAAGGTTTAGACCCCCCCTTGCATGTCTTTGGACAAGAGCAATGCGACATCCTGAAGTGCAAGCTGAAAAATGGAAGACTAGGTACCTACAAGGTGAAGGGAACAAGCAAGGACTTGTTCCTAAAACCGCTCGAGAGGTTGTTGCAGATGAGTGGCTCCTTGTTCACGAGTGAAAATACACTTATCGTGGATGATAATCCTACAAAGCATGTGACAAATCACCCAAAGAATGTGATTCTCTTTGAGTCGTGGTCATACGGAGGGTACAGGGTGCTGGATGGGATTCTTGTCGACCACTTGCTTCCTTATATTCAACGCTTGCATGCAGCTAGGCCTCACGAATTGTACCCTTTCCGGAGAGACAATATTTTTGGGTGTTTGCACCTTTTTTACGAAGAGGATCAAACTGAGTTCAAAGAGCTCACAGAGGCAGTGGAGTACTCCAATAGTTTTATCCTTTAGTGTAGTGTCGGGAATCCTAATCACTTGTCGGCGTTTGAGGAATCTAGGAGACCCCAGCATAGAGAGGTCAAAGTCGATGAATTTTGTTTCTTATACTATCACGTATCAGAATCACGATGACTTGAATTCTTAGGAATTACCATGTAATAGTCGATATGACCCAATAACCTATTTGTTGTTATGGGATTTGTTATTGTATTGTGTTCATGTGAATTTTTTTTTTCTTTTGTCCTTATGATTTTTTGTGTGTGGCTATGTCTGTATTTTGTACTACTTCTAATGACTTCATTTCTTGCCGTGGACAGTTGATCTTATCCTATCATAGATTGAAGCATGTCTTGTATTCAGAGCTACCTATACAATCAACAATGGATTTCTCGATGATGCCTATCGACGACGGGATTGTCGATAGGCCACCAAGGGGAAGAAAGCGAGCTCAACCTTTG
Organism: Pseudisothecium myosuroides; assembly: GCA_951799445.1. NCBI lineage: Eukaryota > Viridiplantae > Streptophyta > Bryopsida > Hypnales > Lembophyllaceae > Pseudisothecium > Pseudisothecium myosuroides. Next base: position 4,482,658 of record OX637297.1, read on the forward strand.
AGCTCGCCTTCTTCACTCAAATGCTGTCCACTATGAAACTCTCCAAGGGATTATTCAAGTAGGAATGCAGTGAAACAAAGGAAGCTCTATGATGACGAAATGGCTATAATGCCTGCCATTCAGGTAACGGGCTGGATTCCTTGTAGTTAGTAATCCACACAATATTTGTTACTGTGTTTTTTGTGTTTTAAGATGTTTGTGTAAGGTTTGATTTTATTTGTTTTTTTAGGGTGACCACGTAGGCAATGAGTCTATTGGCTTTCGTGTCACGGATTCTCGAGGTTCAAAGTCTCCTAAGTTCAATGGTCGAGAGCAAATTGTATTACGTAATGTTCTTCGACGTAATTTGCCTAAGTGCAATTCAATAGGGGTACGATGGTGTGAACAAAAGCCCCGTGAAGATAATTTTGTATTGGAGCATCCAAGCCATCGTCCATGGGACGCTTGGGAGTTGAGGTCCTTGAAGAAACAAAGACGAGAGGCATCGAGTCAAAGATCGGCCAAATTTACTGGATATAGTCGAGGACTTGAGATATTTGAGGCCATGAAAAAGATGGAAATGTCCGAGTCATAGGAATTGTATTTAGGACAGGATAGCTCTCTTACAAGGAATGTAAATGTGGTCAGAGTTGAAGACTATTAAAGAGTAGAGAAGGTGCCACAATGTTATAAGTAAGAATTTGTTAGGAATGTACCATAGCGTTTGAAGGATTAAATGAACTGCAAAGTGTAGGTAGCAACTATTTCCACAGCGAATATGAACTCAAGACTGGAACTTAGAAAATTCTAGAATCAAACTATGTCATTCTTCTTCACAAATACTCTTATAGACTGCAATTTACACACTCCGGTGTATAAGAGTACTTGTCAAGGAGAGTGATATAGCTTGTTTCTATAGTTTTCTAAGTTCCGATCTTGACTTGATATCCTCTGTGGAATTAGTTGCTACGTATAGTTTGCAATGAATTTCATCCTTCAAATACTGAGGTATCTTTTTTACAAACATTTATTTTCAACAACATATCATTTTCTTTGTAAAAGTGTGCACGTATCCAGCAGAAACAGTTAACTACTAGTAATGAAACAATACAGGAGCTTAGTTGCTTTCACAAAGTCACATGTCAGTGTGATTGTACATTCAGTGATATATACAGTCAATGACTACTTTCATAAAATTCTAGTGTATTTTGTAAGTACTCTTTGGTGTGTACAAATTTTGCTACTATATGCATGCTTTCTCTGTCAGTGCATTGCAAATTCTGTGTATATAGAGATCAAATTCTCTTCAACTTATGATTTGTAGTGCTTTCTATACTTCCATTTCCCTGCAAAACTCCCATTTTAATGAATATGATGTTTTTTCATTTGTCACTCATTGAACAAACATGTTACATTCTTAGGGGTCCACATCACCTCACATCATTCAATAAATAACACATGGCATTTTTTTTCCAAAAATGACTTAGTTTCTACTAAATCCAAGCTTCATTTAGGGTACTTATAACGTACTCTACACATTACAAATTGCCAAAATACTGAAAATTTGACGACTTGGATGCAAGCATGTTGGACATGCTCAGAAATCTTGAAGTATGATCCTGCTAGGTAATAAAATACCCATAAAATATTGAAAGCTTCAAGTTTAGGCACACATGCTTACTAATAACAATAATCAACCCAGGGAACACTTATGCATTCCTAGATACACACTGCATATGTGATGTTGCGTTGTTTGCCTCCTATGCACATACTCTGAAGGAATGACACCTGCAACTAATTCATTAGAAATGCAAAAACTATAGCTAGAAATTTCCACCTCCAATTACAAATTCAAAGCTGGGAAAAGATGACAAAAGGTCCAAATAACACATGTGCTCATCTTCTACAATACAAAACACATTGAATACACAAAAACATGTGCATGAATTTCTAATAGATTTGCAATCCAAAAATATCAAATGAATACACATGATGTCAAATTGAGCAATGTATACCTACAATGCAATTTGTATAGCTAATGAATGAACCCTGGTTTTTTGTCCCAATGTGTTAGAAATACATGGAACACCCAAAAAAAATAGGAAAATGAAATAACATTGGAATGCCAAAAAAATGAATGCAGTCCTGGGAAAAAAATGTCATATATTAGCCATCAAGGAACACGAGCTTCCAACCGTAACCAAAAACTTGAGGTTGTGCACTAAACCTGTCTGCACAAACATCAAAGTATTGCCAAACACTATTGCATTGCAATTTTAACAAAAAACAAAACTGCAGCTTGTTGAAAAGCTACTGCAAAGAAGGGTGTATGCATGGGTTAGTGGACTAAAAGCGGCAAAGTCCCTATCCATAAAAGTCCCTTGGAGTCTATAGGCAAGTTCCAAGCTAGTAGCCATTCCACATGCTATGATATCCTACAAAGGTGGAAAAATGTTTACATTTGAATTAAATAGGTATGGATAAAGCTCACAAAAGTTGTAGGCCAAAAATCTTAGTAGAAGTTTCAATCTAGGATGTGGGTGCTCCTGTAGGTGGTAGAATTCTAAATAGTTATATTTTAAATTGATCCCATATTCTTAAATAATGTTCCATTGAAATACAGACACACGTAGAAGTTTGCATATCAAAGGGATTAGCCGGAAAAAATATGAAGAAATAATAAAGTAAGGCTATCTTAGGAACATTTGAAAATATATACCATTTTAGACCACAAAAAAGTCCCTAATTCACAATTGCAATACATCAATGATATATGAAATATTGATTTGGAACCCTTATTATAATATCTATAGATTCCCTTTTTTTACTTATAGAAGTTCATGCATACAAAAAAGAAGCTTATACATATGACTGACACTGTGACATGCCATAATAGTCCTTACAAAAGTCCCCCTATACTTCGTGTGAATGATTTTCTAAAAATTAAATATATGGTTTCTTAGGCAACCATATATAGAATGAAGTATAAGAATTTTTTTGTTAAAAATATATTTTTTATTATACGCAATAGTACTTGCAAAGTTGCAATAAGAAGAGGTCCTTGAAAATGTGTTTGTGACAGTGATTTTGGTCCCCTCAATTATGCATTTGCCCAGAAATCTACGTGTGTGCTAGCTAGGAGCCACCTACATGAGGTCATATGCACGTTAATCTACATTGTTAGGAACTGTTGCCCTCATCTGCCAACCTCGCCTAAGAATGTTGCGTAGAATGGAGTGCTATAGTGTAGAGAGCTTGTGTAGCAGAGACAACCTCAGGCAGTCTGGAATTGTTTTTTCCAATGGCTAGGATTGCAAGAAAACCTCTAGAAGCTAGTCAAAGTAGTCCACCATGAATTAATGGCAAGAAGTCCTTTGACGGGGCCCCTCCCACTTGAGATCAAACTGCGCAAATTTGAGCGCAACATATTCATCGCACACACCGACAGAGTCCCGCCACTCCTTCCTTGTGAACATGAGGTTTGCCAAAAACTTGAGGCCCTTCACTCTATCCCGCGCAACCCCATCTGCAAAGCATTCCACCCCAATTCGAGACCTTTGGCTTGCCGAACAAGCCAGGGCACTAGCATGTCAGCCGCGATTGCCTCGACTTGATTGACTCTCCCAATTTTGGATGCCTCGTTGACCGCCGACATCTTTGAGGTCCTATCGTTAGCACAATTTGCAAAGACAATGAGCACCACCAAATTTGAGCAAACTCATAAGAAACAAGGGGGTTTCAATGACATGCGGAAAGCCATACAACAACTGCAATAGTGAAATGTACACTATACGCACAAATCCAGACGACATGGAAAAACCGACAAAGGAATCCAACAAAAAGCGACAAGGAAAGGGTACAAAGACAAACCTCCATCCCTTTGTAAAGTTAGCCGCCTTCAAATTCTTGGTTGTCGTTGCCAAGGAAAAATTGTGCGACTCCAACGGTGCCGCATTTACCGATTTGCATTGTGCTAGGTTCCGATTGGGTGATTCCTTAGTTGCCTCCGCCACCCGAGAGATTGTTGCGTTAGCGGAAGTCAAGCCTTAACCATGAGATATTGCAGCATTTGCCATCGGCTGCTGGAAATCCAAAAAATACAAAATCCTATGGCGCAAAAACCCACAGCGGACAATAAATTGTTGAGAAAAAAGGAAAATTGCACGAGCAATGCAAGAAGCAAAAACAAGCGAAGGAAGAACAAATAATGGAGGAAGAGAAAGAACAAAATGAAGGAAGAAGATATAAGAACAAATGGAGGAAACTTGGGCAAAGAAGGAGAGGCGCATACCCAAGTTGTCTCCTCCAAGTTCAAAAAATTAGGGGAAGTACAAAATCATAGAAGAGGATCCCAAGCCACCACTTTTGAGATTCCAGTTGAAATCCATCCCATTGACTAGGACAGAAATGAGTATACACGTGCAAACTTGACAAGGTTGGAACTTGGAAGATAGAAATCATTAGCAATCATTTCCAGCCTCAGCAGTCACATGTGCCGAGTTTGTGAAACCCTAACTAAGAATGTTATAAAATTCCAGGTAAGTGGAAGATTTACTTCTGACCATTTCCCAGTTTTGAGAAGAACCTGAACCCTCCAATTGCACTTGCTAGGAACTTTAAATGAACAGAATGCTACAATCTACCCAGTTACTAAGGATCAGAAATACTAAACGCAAACATGTGATTTTAGGACTGCCAACATAATTAGAATGACCAGGAATCACTTGTGAGCCTAACCAAAAGAGGGAATTACAATGAGAAAATTGCTTCAAGTCTCAAATTAAAATGAGAATTAAAATGAGAAGAAATTGATAAAGCCCCAAAATAAAAGGGAATTAAAATGAGAAGGGTTTAGCTTCTCAGCCCAAAAAAAAAGGGAATTCAAACATACAAAAAAGAATCTCTTTTCAGCCAAAAAAAGGAAAATTCAAATGAGAAGGAATTGCTTCTCAGCAAAAAAAAAAAAAAAATTGAAATGAGAAGGAGATTTGGAATTCAGCCAAAAAAAAAGGAATTGAAATGAGAAGGTAATGTGGAACTCAAACAAAAAAAAAGGGAATGCAAATGAAAAGGGAATGTGGAACTCAGCCCAAAAGAAAGGGAATGGGAATGAAAAGGAATTTGGAACTCAACCAAATAAAAGGAAATGAGAATGAGAAGGAATTGCTTTGCAACAAGAAAAAAAGGGAATTAAAATGGGAAAGAATCAGTTCTTAATCAATAAGAAAATGCAAAAGGAGGTGGAAGAAGTGCTCCCTCTTTCAACCTTTCGACCCATGTGCGCACCATCTACTTTGTACAACAACACCCTTTCCACATAGGTGCGTCAATTCCCAAAGTGCTAAAAGAATGAAAGAGCTTCAAGGACCAAAATTAGGTTCTAGCAGACTATCAGATCAACATTACATTTACGGAACTTTGAAGAATGGATTCTTACTGTTATTTTGTAGCATACTGGAGCACCAATAAAAATGAATCGAGTTGGAGGTGGGGTAATCACAGTTCACATGTAAATGTTGCAGTTTGTGGATTGCCTCATTTGTTATCATTAACAAATTGATTTAGGGCATTGGCAGTGTCTGGATCTATTGTATAGACATCAGTGGCGGAATTATACTCCACTCTCACGATGGTGATAATTGCATCTACATCAATCCATGTACTCTTGATGTGGTCATACTTGAACTTCAAATTACCTGGAATTTTTTTGAAATACTGAAGCATGACTTGCACTTTACACATGTTAGAATTTTGCTTCCCCAATGTTGAAGACCAATTCAAGAGGTCAATGGAATTTTGGAGTTGACCCCGTTGCGAAACAACACGTCTGCGCATGGACTACACCCGGCCAATCCACCATGTCTCATCATCCACTTCCTACAAAACACTGGTTGGATTCCAAATTTAGACGCTGCAGTTGTAACATAATCATCGTGATTGTTAAAATACATGGAGTGCTTTACTTGAGTCAATTTGTCCTTAGACAAGAATGGATTATTGTTTAACTAAGACACCAATGTAGATTTATAAATAGTGTGTCCATTGAACTCTACTGTAGGGTTTACCCAAGGGGGCATGGTATGTTGGTTACTTGCTCTTTGTGGAAACTAAGCATGTTTGAGATGAAGGAAACCTTTGCAGTCAACATTATCCTAGCCCGCAAACTATGCCTAGGCAAGCAAAACTTTGTCTATGTAATTGGCACAAATTTGAAGGTAGTATTTTGTCCCCAGTGTATGCTCCCTATGGACATCATCAGCCTCTTGCAAATGTTTCAGGCAAATCCTTACCTTCTCGCAACATAGTCGTTGGGCCGAACCCCAATTCTGCTGATCTTTTCTATCAATATCTTCTTGCCTTAAGCCATGCTCGTCAATAGTGAATCAATTATAAACATGCTTGTCGTAGAACAAGGAAGCACAATTACTCTCGAAAGTGTTTAAAAATGGTTAAAACACCTTTCAAGTGATTCGTGTATCGTTCCCAAAGGATTTAGTTTGTAGTTCCTATAAATAATCGGAACGGGATGCAGAAAACACCCCAAGTAAACAGATACCAGATGCTAGACCGGAAATTGCCTCAAAATTCTTTTATTTTCTTACATAATATTTCTCTCATACCTCATTGCTATTGAACTTTCTACAAACAAAGAAAAGTGTCAAAATCCTATGCCTCTCCCTATCTGAAATAAAAATCCAATAACCTGATTGGACGGATGTGGAACCGGAAGAAGTGTCATTATCCTGTGCCTTTTTCGGTTTCACTTCCGGATCCAGTTACTTAAATAATTAGTATTAGAAGTTTAGCCTCTATATCAAAGGGGTCCGCTCTTGGAATTCAAGAAGGATGCGTTGAATCCTACCCTCCTATGGATTAAAGTGAATGAAGTTCCACTAAAAGAAAAGAATAACAAAAAAATAAAAATAAAAATAGGATTCAAGTTTTTCTTCACAACTAATCCGAATGTTAATTCGTAATAGCAGGTCACTAAGGAAACCCCTACAATTCCCACATAGCTACAACGACAAATCTATCCTATCCGTATCCCTTTGATAGGGAAAGGTAATCGGATAACTAAATGATCCCTATCCACTTACTCGTCACCACTTCCGGTTGTAGTAGAACCTCATCGACATGTCGACTAGCGTACATCCGGTTGACAGCAGATCATACCCAATCTAAGAATGGCTATCCCACTTAGAAGTTTCCTAATGGAAAACAAGAACACAGAGATAAATCTAGTACGCACAGTTTTCCAACCTATTCTCTTTAGTGCCTAGAACCGGATCTGACAAAATCTGAAGGCTACTCTCTCTTCCTACATATGCAAACACAGCTACCTGCACTAAGCAATGGTTCTAGCATTGCTGGCATACCAACACAGCGCCAAAATTTTCAGACCAGCTCTCATGAAGTGGAACTCTGTATATATTTGCAAAATGGAAGGAAAATAAAAGCATAAAAACACCCGGGGCATCAATCCAATTTCAGCCCCTAAATACTAACTCCCAGGGAACCCTAAAAGCTCCCAAGGAATCCAACTAATAAATCAGAGAATGACATGTCTCACTCTTTTGATCCAAAACACATAGTCTTCCTAATATGCAGCTAATTATACAAAAAGTGAGTCTCAGTTCCGGAAAATCTGGTTCCGGGAACTCCAGTTCCTCTCAAAAAGGAACTTGTAACTACTACTTCCTGGATAAGAAAACTTAGGTACCTCCGCCTAACTAGTACTTCCTAGATCAAAAAACTTAGGTACTTGCGCCTGACTACCACCTCCTTAGACTAATTGAAGCTAAGTCTAAGTCTTCTTCAATCGCTTGGGAGCCACTACCTGAAGGTTTGGTCTTCCACTTGCTAAGGTGCCCCCCTTCTAATTGGCTGTTTCCAACTACCTGAAGGTTTGGTGACAGGTGTTACCTTACTTTTACTTGGAATTGGAGTCTTGCCTTTTACTTTTCCGGGTGGTAGAGACTCCGATTCCGGTTTCCAGTTAGGACAGGAAATGTAGTTTTCTTCCTTAATCATTTTATCCTACTAAGATACCCTATGTTCTGCTAATCTGTAATCTTAGTACTTCTTCTATTTCTAACCCATAGAAACAAAAAAAATTAACAAGAATGGATTCCTTACTTCTAATTCTACTTGATATCCTATCAATCCTATTTTCTAGGTTCCTACGATGCCGCACGTGCTGCGGAAATATATGTCCCTCCCAAGTTGCAAGCAATTTACAAAAGACAACAAAGGATTGATTAATTTCTTACCATTGTGGATGTAAGCTTGGTCATGTAGACCAAATGCATCACCGTCCCCATTCAACGATGTAATGAGAAACCATCCTTCCCACCCTACGGAGAGATGATTACCAACTTGGTTTTGGTAGTCATGAAGCATGAGCTGCCTTCTTCAACTGTCTCCATTGCTAGTGTACCATACAATTGACCTGACTTGTACTTTGCACTCTTTAGCCCAAAGTGCATCAATTGCAATCAACTATTGCCTCACCTAGTCGGCCTTGAAGCAATAATAGGTAGTGCACACAACCAATACAAGACGGGGCAACTTGTCATGAAGGGAGTTAACAATGATCAGTCTAGCAAATGCAAATGCAAATGCATCACAATTTGATCATCCCTAAGGATTCAACTATTTTATTGAACCATCTTCCTCTAATCCACATACAAGACTATACATTGTGATGCATATGTGATCAGCCTTTGGCCTACAGAAACCAGAAAGCGTGTCCCACTTTGCTTCCCATGAAATTCTGCCTTTGACCTTGGTCTCATCCTTGGCCAAAATTATCGGAACGGAACTAGCAATGTTGTGGGCAAATTTGGCATCTATGAAAATTCAAGTAATGGCTTTGAAGATGTCGAAGTGCTTGCCTGGTAAGAACTAAACCCCTTTCTTTAAATCTCTCTTCATTGTGCTGTAACTGGGTCCAGCAAAGTTCAATGCAAAGAGATTGCACATTTGTCAACCACCATAGACCTTCATTGCCTGAGCAAAACACTTTGTGTTTTCACTATGCCTATTATCCCTGTCACTGTGGTTAAGATTTTTAGCAACATCTTGAATGAAATTCCAAAGTGCGGGCTTATCTCTAAATGCCCCTGTTCAATGTGCATTTAGTATATTATGGCAAAACCTATGCACATTGTGATCAGCCTTGGAATTCTTGGCCATCTCAACCAAAGTGGGACGCTTCACCTTAAGTTGTATGATTTTAGCTCAGGCTGCCTAATGTTGCAACTTCTCCAATCTAAACTTTCTTGTGACAACCCTATTGTGACAAGAAAGTTTGTAGATTGATAAATATCCAATCCTAATACCAGTAGAAGTAGTTTTGCAGCCCCTCTTGACAATGGACTTGTCCTCCCTAAGGACCTTCAGTCTGAAATCAATTAGTCGTGGAATTTCAACATATGAATTGTAAGTGAGATCAACAAATCTTTAAAGGGACAAAAACACTCTACTACATTTCCTATGCCCAAACGTACCCTGGACTTCTACATCATGGCCAAGGAAGCACATAGAAGCATACAAGTGTGGTTCAGGATACCAATCTACACCGACATGTCAGTCTTCTAACAATGGTGTTACAGAATATGATACTCTTCCATACACAAAATTGGATCCACAGTAACCCCAACACATGACAACAAAGAAGGAACTACTATCATTGTGAAGAGATTCACCTCCTTGTCCACCTGCCAAGGATGCACCACCGCCGTCTCTATAGATAGCATGTAGATCCAGCTGGTTGGATTGCACGCTTAGCACCGAGGATGTCCGTGGCCTTCCCCTCCTACCAATTAGCAATGCAGACCCTCTTTATTCCGCATTGTTGAATTCTTCCACTACTTGTATGTGCTTGGAATTGCCCATGTGACCCTTCAATGTAGCTTCCAAATTCTTCTTCAGTGAGCACAGCTGAAATAGTCCATCTCGGCAGTAAGGACACTTGACCTTGAACCAGTAGCTCTTTGGTCTCTCTTGCTGCAGATATCCTACGGTATGAAAGTGTTTCATCCAGTCTTGGAGCTCGGCATTCACGCCATTCATGACATCAACTCCTTCTTGCATTAGACGTCTATGATCTTCATTACTTAGCAACACGATTTTTTCCTTTAGAGCTGCAGACTGAGGGTGATTAAGGTAGTTAACATTGTGCTTGCAATACCAAGATTTTTTTGTTGGATACTTTGAAGGTGACTTGTCCTAAAATTGGAGAACAAGTTTTGTATGGTTACCTTGCCGTGATTCCCACTGTCGCCCACCGTCTCCTTTTGGCACTCACAACAATACATTTTCACAATGTTCGTGCCATCTTGATCATATGATCGTAGCTTCCACTTGTGATCATCAAGATTGGAGTCCTTGAGATCTCTCTGTAGCGTCTCTACACCAGCACAATACCAAAGCATGGCTTCAGCAGGAATGAACAAGGATCTGAACGCCAAGAGGTTATTCTCAATATCTTTTGCAGTTGCAGCACTGTGAGCGCTTGTTTACCCACCCTTGGTAAAGAAGCGAGTACAACCAGGCTCTCGGTAAATAACCGTTCTGACTCGATCTATGGGTGTCTAGCGCCAATCCATTGTGCCTTCCAAGAAATAGATCTTTTCTATACTCCTAAGACTCGCTAATTCGGATAATGAGGAAAACAAAACAAAACCCTAATTGGAATTGCTATAACTGCTAAGTCTGAATCAAAGCCTAAGAGGGCTTGGTGGTTTGGGAGAAGAGTTAATCTTAGTCTAAACTTATGTAGCCTAAATGAAAGAGTACCTCATGCCCTTTCTAAAAGTATAAAGCTTGTTTGATTTGGACTCTTCTAGAGAAAGTTATGGACGGATGAAGTTTGACCGCTATTCGGTTCCTCAAACTTCATCCATGCTTTTCTATGGACTCCGGATTTCGATTTGACTTGGGATTTGGGCTATGAGCCTGACCCCTAAGGTTAACCTAATTACCAAGTCTTGACTCAAATGGATGAAATCTTCTAGGGTTCATCCATTACTTGTTCCGGACTTCATCCCTTCTTAACTGCTTGGGGTTTAGGTATTTCCTTAAGCTGGGTTTAGTTTTGGGTTACCCTAAACTTGTTCTAAGATGTTCTAAATCTATACTTAACCTAAACTTAATCTTAAAAGTCCCTAATCCGCCTTCTAATCTTACTTAAGGATCTTAAGTGTGGTTACTAATGTACTAATCTTAGAACTTAAGATTTGTTCCGAGGAGATCTTGATTTTAGCTTTCTACTTTGACTAACCACATTAGAATTGGGGTTTCCTATCAAAAGTTATCCATGGATGAAGTTTGACCGCTAATTGGTCCTTCAAACTTCATCCGCTAATTATGGCTAGCCCAAATTTCAAAACTAAATTCTAATTTAACTTTCGGTTCCTAAATTAATCCCTCTTTTTATGTTAGCTTTCTTGTTCCTCTTGGATGAAATTTGTTAGGTTTCATCCAACATGACTCCCTAACTTCAGCCGCTCATAACTCCTTCGTTTTAGCTCGGATTTGGGCGTGTTTTAGGGTTTTGGAAACCCCTAGACCCCTGCTTTCTTCTTCCTAACCTAAATCTGACCTGACCTATGGTCTATGCTACTCTAGCTCTTGACCTTCTTCTAATTACCTGAAGTAAGACGAATTTTAACAAAGAAGAGTGGGGTTTTCAGGGCCCACCTCATATTGGAGGTCCTGGATCAAACAGTCGAGGTTCCCCCCCTCGGCCATGTCCCTTCCTCTTGGATTCTGGTCTCCTTGAGTGATTCTTGAATCGGAGAAGATTTTGGAACGAAGTGGTAGATGCGGTGAGATTTCTTTCTTTTCCTTCTTTCCACCCCTTCTTACACCAACCAACTTTGCCTTCCAAAGTTCTTACGCGTTGACTTCACCCCTTACGCCTTGGTCTTCCCAAATGCTTACGCATTGACCTTTCTCTTACACCCCAAGGGCACGCTCTTTTTTTACTCTTACGCTTGCTCTCTCAATGGTTCAAATTTGGTAGTTGAGATTTCCCTTAATCCATCCACTAGCATGCTTCTCTCCTATTTCATCTTCCTCCTTGTTTGTAATGCTGAAGGTTTTTGGTTATGGTGTGTGGAGAGCTTGGGTGAGTTGTGCGTGGAGTGATTGTGTGAGTTTGCAGGTTACTTGGTGCTTCAACACGAGTTCCTTTCCCAACCCTACAACATCTTGTCTTACACGTCTTTTTGCTAAATCCCTACTTCTACTTTACTAATTTCTACTTCTACTTTGCTAATTTCTACTTCTACTATGCTAATTTCCACTTCTACCTTGCTAATTTCTACTTCTACTATGCTAATTTCTACTTCTACTATGCTAATTCCTTCTTCTACTATTTAGATTCTAGCCTTAACCCCCCTCTTCTTTATCACTCCTTTTTCTTTTCTTCTCTAGAACCTAGACTACCAGAAAGAAAGACAAGAAAAAAAAAAGAGAAAAAGACCAAAAATTTTGGCCCACAGCCTGGCTACAGTGGCCTGGCTACTGTGGAGCTTGGTGTTGCGGTGGCTGGCTATTGCGATACTCGAGGCTGCGGTACCCGGTTGCTGCGGTGGCTGGCTGCTGCGGTACCCAGGGCTGCGATACTCGACGCTGCGGTGGCCCGGCCGGCTGGCTGGCGCTTGGCTGGCTGGGATTTTAGGGAGGGCCCAGGCGTGCTAGCCGGGCTCCCCACAAGGTAAAGTTAAACTGGATTAAAAAGTAACTCAGTCTAAGCCCGTAGGGGGATTTTGGAGACTAAACCTTGAATTAGTTCCAAGAGGTTTTGGAAACTAAACCTTATACGTAACTTCCGGGGGGGGTCAAAGCTTCGCCGTCGAGTTGGTTTTAACACCAACTCTAAGACTCTGAGAACACGGGGTAGTTCGAAGCTTCACCGTCTAACCGGTTTTTAACACTTCCTCTAAGACTTAGGTTCTAGCGGAATCAAAGCTTCGCCGTCTAAGGGGGAAGCCACACATCAACAACCAACTTCAAAGAAGGACCCAAACCGTTAGAACATAACGACCCTAGGGGGGCCCACAACTCCACCGTACGGGGGAGAGGACCACACACCAAGGGCTCTTAGAGAGAGCAAAAAGAGGTCCCCGACTAAGGGAGAAGCACTCGGAGGTTAATATAGACACGCAGTTTCGAAAACGCAATCTTTAAACACTAAAGACCCCCCAGTGGACGGCAGAGCCAAGGCATGGAGGGGGGAGCTTTAGGATTAGTACAAACTCAAAGAACTCCCAAGCAAGTTAGTGCTTTCAAACAAAGAACTTCAACTGACAAGTTAATGACCAAAGTGACTTAAAAAATAAGCCAAATAATACCCAAGACCACTCAAAGCTCATAAACACAAAGGAAGAAGGACCCCCAAGACCTTCAAAAGTTGAAAATAGAATAACAACGGAGCACCACGTGCTCAAAACACCGTGGAAGTGCCTTTGGCTAAAATCGCCAAAAAATCCAACATAAGTTGGACCCACGGATCCAAAACATGAATGGAGGTGGTTTGAGAGAGAAATGAGGGCCCTTTTATAGGTTTCCCAAGGCCCTCACCCCCCCTCGTTTAACCTAGGCAACCCTATCAACTTGGATTTTCATCCTTATCTTTTAGGATTTTCACGTAGTTTGGGTTTTACCCTGGTCCAACACTCTAACTATTGGAGATCAACTTCAAATCAAAAACCGATTGCGCCATTGGCTTCAGAAGGCCATTTAAAATCCTGAAGCCCTCCTACCCCCTATTCCAACCCCAAAATCCCACCGTGAACTATCGCCAACTGGAGTTAGTAAAAGAGATAAAAATCTACTTTTTGGAGGTTACCTTTTCTGACAAAGGTGACTAGCTAGGGTGGTCTGGGAGGTTTTAGGGAGTAAGAAAAGACCCTTCGTTGACTTCGTTCCGACTTTGTGTGCTCCCGAGAGGCCTGTCAACTCCACGTAAATCCCGCCACGTGGATAATTCGAAAGAATGTCGGTGATTCGGCCATTTTCCGCTATCAAAACACCATGAAACTTGTCGGGGCGCGTTATTAACATAAAAGAAACTAACCTAATTTTTAGTGAGATTTTACCGCCACCTGGGTAATTACCGTGAATTTTCCATCGTGGTTTTAGGCGGTTGACTGTCCGGAAGGAGTATTTCTTCAATCCAAAAAATTTCGAAACTTCTTGGGGAACCTCTCATGGGGTTTCCCAAGAGATTTGCAAGTTCACATCTTGATCTTACATGTCTTGATACGGAGGGCAAAAAGATACCTCCGTTGGGTTACCGACAGTCAGGGAATCTTCCGCATACGGGGGAATCTTGGCGAATGGATTTCACTTTTGACTTCCCGGTATGGTTCCGACCCAAGATCGCAATCTGGTGACCATAGATTCCTCCACTGACCTGTCTTGAGAAAGTGACACCTACAAGCTAACAATTGGGGTTTCTACTATTCGCCGATGGGATGGGGAAACTGAAACCTCTCTTGGGGAATCTATCTAAGAATCTTCCTAAACTTTCCTCAGACCAATTTAGCCAAGCATGGTCACATGCACAGTGATTTTAGGCTATTTTGGGTAAGAACCCTCAAACCTTCTAGTTCCCACTACTTCTGTGGTTCTAACCTATTACAAGTGGGTTTTAGGGCTATTCTAAGGAGAAAAGGCTATTTAGGACCAAAGGGCATATTGATATGTAACATGCCCATTCTAATTTTACACTCTTTTTAGGGCTTTTTGTATATAATTACGACTTAAATTGCAAATTTTAGGAAAAAAGAAGACTATGAGTCCCAAGTGACGAATTGGAAGCTCACAAGCGCTCACTCCGCTAACTACAGAGGAGCCAATAGGGTCCACACTTTGTGCCGCACCTGCTTCACTCAATACAACAAAGTCCCCCTTCTTGTTCATCGGTTGATTTCCTCCTTCAGAGTGGCTTCTATTCTGCAAACAACATCGCTTCATGGGATCAAGGTCTGCACTTACGATACAAACGATGTAAACATCTCCACACACATTGTTCAGGCGCTCCACTCTCCTCCTAATTTGGCGCTTGTCCTCAACGTTCGAGAAGTCAAAATCCCAATCCAGTACCATCTCCATCTCCAAACGCAGTCAAAATGATGCTAAAGTTTTTGTTCCCTCCTCCTTCACCTTGTCAAACAATTTGGGCGTAGATGATTCTGCCTCCAATATCCAAATCTTCACAAGCTCGGCCATGGATACCCTAAAATTTTACAAGCTAAAAATGCATGGCAATAATCCTCCCAGCCCGACTCCAAATGACAATGCCAATCTTGCAATACAACAAACTTCTATTGTGATTCCAGAAATGTAGAAGACACCGCAAGGAGTACGCAACAACAATTTGACAGTAGCAATCGAGAACATCAACAAATCCTAATCCGGCGTAGAACGCCCAAACCAAAATTTCAACAGCTGCAAACTTGCAAACCATGAGAATACAAAAAAGTGACGTTGCAAACCCTAAGCCACGGCCGCGTTCAAAAGTGGCTCTTCATTGTCAGGGTTTGTCGCAACACAGAGTAAGCGAATTCCCTGTTATACTCCCAAAAACCACTTTAAAGCATAACAAAATGACTCTAAAGATCGAACCCACGAGATTCTGTGAAGTGTCTAGCCTTATTCCCAACTTAAGCTCAGCCAGTATCCAATTTCTCCTTTCCGGTCCTAGATCTAAAACCGGAAACAACAACACACCGAAAACAACGACCAGACCTTTCTCTATTTCTTCCGGCCTGTCAAGCTATTCGATCTTGTCAAACTACCAAAACCCAGGATCCTAACACTTCTGATCCTGGAACTCCTCTGGACCGATCCATTCCGGTCCTCACACACGTACTCTTACTCCACTCCGGTTTAGTTTAGCCTCTGTTTCACCATCAGAGGGTTCGCCGCTTGCTTTTGAGAGTGGCAGGCCCGCCACTCCTTCCGTGACTTATAGTGGCTGAAGACCCACTTCTCTAATCCACTACTTCCTACACTAGCGCGGATCCGGTTTGATCTCTCACAGCCCCCCGGACAGCGATCCGGTTGGCAGGTCACACAAAGACCCCCCGTACGATCCTCTCATACTACAACGACCTTGATGCCAAGTTCCCTCCGTGCGGAATTAGGTGGTTACAAGCGAACTCGTCCGTTCCAACATCAACTAAAGTTCTTCCGTTTACCAACTAGGGCAGCGAGACCTCACGGGAGATCGGGCACTCAACTGGATTTCCTATCCAGGAGTTCTAGCGCGTTTAAGGACTCCTTCCCTATCCGCCTAGCCTAACAACGGTTTTCTCGCCCGGAATCGTGAACTATAGAGGCGCTGAGGAATTGAAATCCGCTCCCAACACTTAGAAAACTCACTCACTTGCACATAAGAGCAAAACAAACACGCCAAGGGGAGAAATCTCTCTAGAATCTGCACACATTTTCCTAACTCCTCACCAAAACAGCCCTGCCACGCGCGAGAGAGACGTACAATAAGCAATCAATAGAAAATGCACAAAAACTCAAGGGAAAAGACTCCCAGTCTCCTTCGCAGAGACTGACTATATACATTTTAAAACTCAAAAGTCAACAAAAAGCGGCCCGGAAAGTCCGCGCGGAACTTTCGGTCCCCGCCGAGCCGGCCAGACCGGAAAACATCCGATCCAGACCAGGCACATCCGGATCAAATCCGGTCCGGTCCTAACTAACAAATATTTACAACTAAAATCCTAACTACCCTATCATAACCGGATCTACTCCTTGATCCGTTCCTTCGTCCATGACTTCGTCTTCGCCTTGGTGCACGCTCTGTTTTTGATCCTCACCCTGATCTGGGGTCAGATCCATACTTTGATCTTTCCCCGGGTTCAGTGTGGGACTTCTCGGCGGTTCCGTTCCAAGCTGCTCGAAAACGTCCGTCAGGTTCCGGTTCCGCTCCCCTGTTTCACGTTCTGGGAGATCCAGTGACGAATCCAGGTTGATGGTGTGCGCGAGTTTCCTCCCACTCTTCTTCGACTGGGGAGTCCGATCCTTTCCTTCCGTTGGAATGCCCACGTTCGGAAAAGATCCGGGCATTGAAAGGTCGGACAGATGGAACGACCGTGACAACGTCACTCCGTTCAGCTTCCTGCTACTCTCCTCCATCCGGTTTGCAGCCTCTCGCGCGTCCATCATGACTAACTCCACCTTTTCGGAGTAGTCTGTCAAAATCCGGACCAACCTGGTCCCGAATATCTTTTTCTCCTTGAGGACTCCCTCGTCAAACAACTTTGACTTGGTGAAAGCCTCTCCGGTCGCTCCGAATGTGGCCTTCACATCCTCCGCTACTTTCCGGGTAGCCTCTGCCATCTCCCGGGTGGTAGCCATGTCCTCCTTGAGGAGCAACATTTCCGTCTTCAACGACTCGTTCTCCTCCTGGAGTCGTCGGATCTCCGCCTCTTGCTTCCGGATCTCATCTGGGCTGGAGATAAAATCTGCAACCACTCCTGCCAGGTTGCTGTTTACTGGTGCTCCCACCAGCTCGCTGATCTGATTCAGAATCAGCTTCTTCACCGTCCAGTTTGCTCGCACATCACTCAGGATGTTGACCAGCTGGTTGAACGGATCCGTCGGATCCGATCCGGAAGGACCCGGTTTTTCAGAAACCGGTTTCTTCCCTGGGCTGGAGGTCTCAACCGGAAGGGTTGGGGTTCCTCTCCGGTTAGGAGGCGTCATCTTCTGCCGCTTGTGCTGCGGCCGGTGTAGCTCCTCCTCTTCCTCTTCTTCCTCCTCGGAACCGGATACTTCTTCCTGTTCTTCTTCTTCCGATTCCGATTCCCCATATTTCAGGAGTGACTCCTGCATCTTCCACTCCTTCTCCTCCGTATCCGTGAGGAGTTGATGGTGCTTGTACAAATGGACGAGGTAGGGACTCAACGGAGTCGGTCTACTTCCTCCGATCTTCGGAATGAGCCGGTTGACCAGGTCGAACAAAACCCTGGCCCAGTCCACTTTCCGTTCCCCGCTCAGGGCTCCGAAAATGAGGTTCCCGATGGCGATGGTCACCCTCGTCGGCTTCTCCGGGTGGATGACCGGAACCAGGAACTGGAGAAGGTTCCGATGCCGGTCGTCCAGACAGTCTGCCACCGCGTGTCCATCCTTGGAGTCCACGTCGCACCGGAATTTCCCCCGAGTGTAACCCTCCTTCGAGGAGGCCATCCCTCGACCTCCAGACCGGAATTCATACACGGCCTTCCACATCTCCTCCGTCCAGTTGCCCGGACTTCCGCGGAGAGTTCTCTCAAACTGGTTGGAGAGCTTTCCGAGTAACTCTCGAATCATCTGCTCCTCCCGAAACCCCCAGGGTTTATCGATCAGTCCTCCGCAGCCCATCTTGGCCAAATCCTCCATCAGGTTGTCCTTTTCCTTCTCGTCTACTGGAATGACCGGACACACCTTCCGGAGTTTTACTTCTGCTGCGGAGGAACTGGACGGCCCTGCTCTACTCTTACGGAGCTGAGGCATGGACACGAACTGTGCTAACCGGATCCTGACTGTGGCTACCTTTCCCTCTCCTAGCCGCACGTCCCGTTTCTCACCTTCGCTCTTCCGATCTCAACCGGAATACCTCTAAACCTGCAACGCACACTAAAGTGCTGCGCGCCCTAACACTCTAACACGCACACACAAACCAACTCAAAATAAGAAAGCAAATCGCTGGGAAGAGAGGCTAAGTACGCGCTGGAGCGAGATTTCCGCAAATGAAGATTGAAAAAGAGTGGCCACTGGATTGGTCAGCCCATATATAGTCTGATCTGTCATCATGACCAAATCCGTTCCTGACCCATTCCGATCCAACTCAGATCCGTTCTAACTTTAATCCGGTTCAGATTCAGATCAAATCCGGATTGTCATCTATTCCGTTCCATTAGTTAATTTCCGGTTATCGGTTATCTCCTACTTGAATCCGGATCCCAGATCACGGTTTCCGTTCCAAGATTTAGATAACTTACAAAAAACCAAAAATTTACCTTGCGACAGGGTTCATCCATCCAAAGGTCAGTTTTCAACATTCATCCTCAATTTGGATCCTCCCAGCTGTAACTTATACACCCACTTTGACTACAATATTGTACTGTACATACTGAGTATACCTCCATTAAGTATCCTAGAACCATTTATACCAACATATTTTAGATCTAAAAAATAAAATTAGACAAAATATTTGGAACCCTGTCTTAATTATAATTCCATATCCTTCTTTTTTAACACCCTATATTATCTCCAAAAAAATTCAAAATTTTAGGTTCAAAGAATTAAGTCCACCATATCTGTGATCACAACATTCCAAATAATAATTTCTAAGTGGACCCCTTGGGCCTTGGACAATTTATTCTTGCTACCAAGAATACTCCACTCCATAACAAGAGGCAAGAGAGGAAGAAACTATCAGAGTTTGAAATCAAGAATACACTACGAAATGCAAAGGAGGGGGCAAGCAATACAAGACATTTGCAACAACAAAGGTAGAGACACTATAATAGACAAGAACATAGGAGCAAACCCTTCAAATTGAGAGAGACAAAATCTGGGCCACTAAAATCCTAAGATTGGCGCTTGTAGGTTCTGTGGCCGACACGTTGCACCGTAGCTATTGCATTTATTGCTCCATAAATGAACTACTCGATGATGTGTCCAAGAGTGACTACTGCACAACTTGACCAATGACTGCTTTGGAACTCGGAAGTGACTACAGACTAACTAATAAATGACTCACATACAACTTTGAGGATGTTTCTATCCCAAATATGACCAACATTGTATACAAAAGTTGTGCAATCTAATCCTGTGGCCAAACTCCTTTTCTGCAGTATTCACAATGTACCAAAAGATCTGTGGAGGAACAAGAGTAGCATTTACAGGTCATTGCAGGTTTCTTGGATGGGCTTCAATTTCTTTATCAATTATGCAACTTGTCTATCTTGTGCAAGCTCATGTTCACATTTTTTTCCTTTTTGAAAGGCTTCCTTCCATTCTTCAAATTGCAGGTAGTGAGGTGTATTTAGAGGACGTAATGAATGACAAATTATAGACAAGTTTGAATCAAGGGAAGCACCTAGAAATGGAGAGGGTGCTGCTAGTGACCCCTCAAAAGTACATGGTGTCAAATTCATGAGCATTCTTTTTAGATTGCCTTATTGGAAGGCCAAAGTATCTCTTCTTGGCTCTAAAAAAGTATAATAACTTAGATGTGAATCTGACAATGTTTATGAGTGACGTGACCATTGGACTGCAATGACACTTGAATAGTAACAAAGTAGTACTAGTGTTTAATGACTAATGTACAATAACTCTGCCCTATTCCGCAAAGAAACTTGCCCTCTCTTGAAAATTGGATGAGGAGAATTCTTAAGTTCAAGTACTTTTAAGTGCATCTTTTTTGAAAGATTTCTAAGCATAAGTGCTTTGATGAACATGCCTATGCAATGGCATTTCTTGTAAAAAAACCCGGCATTAGCAAATGTGCATGAACAGACTTCTACAAAAATTCTTACTTTGAGCACTAGTAGAGAGGGCCCCAAAAACTGCGTCGGTAATCAAGAATATTGTGCAGTAGCGCAAAAGATGGAATGAAGTCATTTTCGTGTTACAATCCCAATGCAGTAGCAAAATGCAACTGAGTGGTGACTTCTTGGAGTCCAATTGCAGTCACAGTAGTGTTGTGGCCTTCATGCTGCGTCTCATAGCATAATGTTGTGTTATATTTACGGTTAAATGTTGCATTTTTTTGACAACTATGCAATCATCTACTCAATTGGATGGACTTTTAGGAAATAGACGGTTGAATACAGGATATATCCATCACTTTAGCATTGGTAGACTGGATTGTAACTATTGTGCATAATTCTGATCTACATTTGAAGTACCTAAAGGACCCAGAGGAATCTCCACTTAATTGGTGGAGTCTCCATTTAGTTGTACCATGGGCACAAAACTTAAGCACTCCTGAAATGCACAAAATCTAAAAGTTGTGTCTTGTAAAATCTTTCACTAGAAAGTAAAGACCTCATTTTAATATCCTTTTGCAATGTCCTGACCTTTAAATCATCCCTACAAATTATGTCTACAGCATAGCCGCAGTTAGTTGTATTGTATTTCTTCAACTTCCCTGCTTTGGTAACTTCACAATGTGAGAAGGACTACTCTCCACCCGAGCATGGCACAAAAGTGCTTAAAGTTGCTTTGCAATTCCAAAAAATTCATGTCCTAGTTGTCCAAAAGTAACCTCCAATGGCATACCACGACTGCCCGTGACTTTGAAATGACTCACTCCTAAACCGTGACACATCAGTGCAACAAAAATCCATGTAGGCAACGTCAAATTCCTTCTAAAACGCTTTTAGTGAACAGGTTGTCATAATGCAATTGTAGCTCAATGACGCCAAGTCCCGAAATATCACTGTGACCTTCACAGTACGAAAAGAAATGAACCTGGAAAGAAAACACACCCAAAAAGCCTACTTTTCATCCATTCTTCATCTTCCAGTCGCAGCCACAACTGCTAATTGACTCAAATACTATTGACAAAGGACAGAGTGCAATTAGAGAAGGACAGTCGCACCCACAACTGCAGGTGTAAAATTAAATGACTCCGAAGTCATTGATACCTCCATTTTTTTGTAGTGATACCCCCCTCCACTGATGGCACAAAGTATCTAGAGTAAACACTTGCAATTATGTGTTTTACTAAATAAAGCAAAAGGTGTATGTTTTGAAGAACATAGACCATAAGTACCAACTTTCTTGCAATACGTAGAAATATAATTTTCCAAGATGAATATAAGAAAATCAAGCTTCAACGCTCTTCATGGTACACGCCACATTTTAAGATCAATATCAGCACTTCTTCAATTCCACTTTCAAAAAGAAACCTTTAGATATTTCAAAGAAAAAATATCCATTTTCGTAAACAATAATTTGCAATCTAAAAATAAATAGGAATCTATTCAAAAAATAATATAAAGAAAACCATCAATAAGGGGAAAATAGAATTTAGAATTTGAAACTGAAAAAAAAAAAAAAAAAAGTGGACTAAAAATGTGTTCTGCTGAAATGCTTAAAGTGACAAAAACAAATAGTGCAACCTAAAGAGCGAAATGCAAATCCTTCAAGACAACAATTATATACTTGAGACTATCAAAAGTTCTTACCAAAAAAGCATCATGCAACAATAAGCATGTGCACTTTTTGTGGAAAAAAAAAGGAAATGTGTGAGTGGACCAAGGTTCATGAACAATTTGCATAAATGAAGAACACCACACAATTGGGAGACCGCATTGTTTACTAATACAACACTTATTGTTGGCATTCTAAACTTCCAACAACTTCTTATCAAGATCCTCTTCCAAACACACTTCCCACTTTGCTACCGCATTTCCAAACCTAGCTTTCAATTTGATCGCAAGCAAGTGCTCCCATGGATCTATATATGAAACCCAGCATCAAATTCAAATAAAATAAAGTTGTTTTATTCTATGCAAGAAAGTAGAATCCGCCAAGAAGGAGGCTCAAGATTCACGGTGCGTGAGTCTGTGGAAGCTTGCACACTCTATTCCAGTAGAATTGATAGCTCAAACCTATGGAGGCTCTCCTCTAGTTGTAGTGGCAACCATGGTTACTGAGGATGATCGCGCTACCAAAGGAAAAAGAAACAAAATGAATCCTGAAGGCCTCAATCTTGACCTTCTAATAATCCTGCAACAAAGAACCTTCTTCGAGACAATTCCTAGTGTTGCAACCGCCCTTTAAAGAAAAACATGAATTCCACAACCAATTTTTTTAAAATCAATTACAACTAGCCTACATTGCGAACTCTTTTTGTTTTTACTACTCGGGGAATATTTGAAGAGACCAATAAGCAATAGTGACCAAAAATGCGGTGTTTTTCATAGTTCTTGCGACCAATAAGCAGTCTCCACTTCACATTATTGATTTCTTCTATTGAACATGACCTTCCAGCTCCAAAAAACAAATTTCAACAATTCCTTACTAATATTTTTTCTTTAAAGCACCCACATTTCTTGTAGTGAAGTGAGCTAAACACCAACATACTGCAAATGTGTCAAAATAGGTTGTTCTTACCTCAAGTTCAAGTTGCTTGTTTGATATTCTACTATAGATTTTTCTATTTTGAGATATTGGTTCATTGCGTACTATTGATATTTGGTTATCAATTTGTAGTGAACTTGTACCATCAGCAGCAGTGGAAGCTTCAAAGGGTTGTCACTGCAAAAAGGAGATAAGGTTCTAAGGTCAAGTGCTTAAAACAAATTATATTAATTGCATTGACTGCAACAATGTTATTCAGTATGCATTTGGCATAGTTGCAATTGATTGTCAACTTCATTAGTTTGTTGGTTTGTCCGATAGCCTTGAAGTTCACATGATGTCACCAAGAAAATAGCAGTAACCTTAATGTCTATATACAAGAATATAGGGATTGTCCTAGCGCTTCAATATGGAGAGTCTCCCATATTTTATATGGTGAGGATATGCTATAGTCCAATTTGATTATTATTGATATGTTTCTTCTCTTTGTAGTTTTGAGCTTGTCAAATTTTTGATATATGAGTATAGTTTTAAAGAAAATTCAAGATCTTTTGAATATATGATTTTGAGAAGGATACATAATTTGGGTCTACTATAGCTAAAGGCAAGTTATTCTATAGCCACGTGAGCCTGGGGGGGGTGACTTAGAAAAATTTAGCATGTTACATGTAGTCAAAGATATGGTACATTTTATTCATTGGTCCTAAATTTTTGAAAAATATTTGAGAGAATATATCATAAAAAATATAGGTGAATTACAATTATAATAAATATATGGACATAAATAATTTGGCCAATTTCGTTTCTTTAGACCTAATGTACCATGAAGTAAAAGTATCCTAGGCTAGGGCTATAAGTACATCACAAAGTTTAGACCCTACAGTTTGTCAATAGTTATTATATGGTTATCATTGTTTCATGGGTTCGCACGTTAATTACAATTTATCGCATCATTATGTTTATCGCATCGTTATTGCATTGTTACAATGCATTACTTGCAACTGCATTGTAATGATGCGATAAATTGTAACTAACATGCGAATCCTTGAAACAACAATAACCACATGATAATTGTTGACAAATAGTAGGGTCTAAACTTTGTGATGTAGGGTTTGTATTCCCACCACGTATTGTACTAATGTACAATGAAGTAAAAGTATCCTAGACAAGGGCTATGAGTAGAGTCATGTTTTAGGATCATGTCTTTGATTTCATACTTGAATGATTCAATTGTATATCAGTATCATATGAAGGTTGCGGCGCAAATGAAGGTTGAATTATATGCTGCATTCCAGTTGATTTGCTATTCTATTTTGGTGTTTTGTGTTGTTTAGATGCATGAGGCACATTCATTGTAGACACTATATATGTTTTGAATTCCTATGCAATAGCATTTATGGCATATGATAATCTCTTTGTGTCCACAACCTTCATTTGTAAATCAGTTTGTTAGGTGTTTAGCAATTTTCTATGGTACCATTGATTTCACGTATTTTGTGGTATTTTGTAACTTATATGGTATAGTTTTGTTACAAATAGGGTGTTTCAATTCAATATCCTTAATTATAATGAAGTAATGGTACAAAAAATTGGCCTATCTTCCAAATTCAAAATAAGTATATGGTACTTAAGAGTCACCCTCCCATGCATAGGAGTAGTTAATTGGGATTCATTTGTTTGTTCCTCCAAGTCTTTCTAGGCTACTGTTGTAGAGTTTTTGTTGTCTATTGTGTCGATCGTGGATTCTGGTGGTTGTGGTCTATTCTAGATTTTTAAAACTAGTCGACTAGATTTTTTAACTACTTTTAGATTTTTAAAAGTCCATAATTAATAATGTTCATCGGGAGATCTCACGATGGTCATCAAGAGATAGTCTGAAACATCAAGGGATTTATACAAACATTTAGAGGTCTTACGATGTTATTATCTTAAGATCTTTGAATGTTTAGTCTAGAATTCATTGAATAGTCCAAAAGTAGTTAAATGTAGTATAGGCTTAATTGTGCCATTTTTATCAACAAGCAATTACTATAGCAAGTGAAATGGAGGCCCCTATAATTGAGGAATTACAAGTTTAAATTAACAATTCTCCATGTTGAGTTGGCATACATAGTCAATATTAAGTCAAACGTCTTTTCACCAATTTAACACAATTTGAACAACAAATAATTCCTTTTTCCTATTGCCTAGGACAACAAGACCAAATCAATAAAAAAAAATAGTTTCCAACTGAATTTCTATTAAATTGAGCTCGGATTTTTCCAATAATGACACAATTCTTAATAAAGAATTAATATAAATACGATCCGAAAAATGTAATCCAACAACTCATTACTCTATCCTCTATAACACTTCCTTCTACATCCCCTATTCAATCAACTTAATGACAAACATCATTCTTCAAAATGCCATTATATATTGCATTGTAGAAGTAATGAACTAAAATTGCCCTTTCATTCCTATTTAATGGATGGACAAAACTTTTCAACCAACAATAAGATTCTTGTCTACCTTCTATAAGGACAACCAAACAAATATTCTATTCAACATTCAAAACTTTGAAACACTTTAAAATGTTACCTTTCAATCTCTTTGCTCATCATATTTTACCTACAGTAAAATTACTAAAGTCTGAATATCAGCCTCAAGATTTCAAGAATTTATTTGATCTACAATTGAATGCATAATCAAATTGGAAGCACTTATCTTTCTCCCACTTAATTTGTTCTTGCAACAAAACTAAACTGTGTAATAAAAACAATAAATATTGAAACACAAATAAATCCTAACAATAGTATAGACAATAGCATATGATAAGTCAGGCAAGGCATTTAGACTGTAGGTAATGATTCCAAAATTGGCTACAATAATGGCTTATTTATAATCACTCCAATTTGATATCCTATAAATCTTCAAACACAAAACAAACTTGGACAACAATTTTTTAATTATTCTATCAATACCCTCCTTCATCATATTCATAAACAAAAATAAAGATTTGTACAACAAGTCACTACTTTACAAATATAAATACTATCATTTTTAAAATAAAGTACAAAGTCTAAATTTAAAATAAAGTATGTGGAACCATGAATGAACAAATTTGCAAGGTACTTTGATTCAAAAAAGAATTGCAATTCTACACATACACACACAGATATATATATATATATATATATCTGTGTGTGTGTGTGTGTATGTGTACAGTGTTCAAACATGATTATAGTTTGGTTTGTTTTTATAATTTGTGAAGTATGTCAAGATCTCCTAGATCATTGGGTTGACGGAGCACAATTGATATCTTCCAAAAGCCCTTGGTGAGGAAGTATGCATAAAGCAAGTTTTGCAGCGTTTCGACTTAGAATATAAAAACTATTGAATTTTTGAAAAATTGTGAATTAAAAAATTAAGAAAAAACTTTTCTTCTTTTTTCTTTTTCAAGGCATGCTAGGTGTGCATTGAGAAAGCTTTGACGTATTTCAACACTTGTATCAAGAAATATCGAATTTTGAAATTTTTATTGTGCTAGAAATTAGAAATTGAATGAAAATTAGAAAATTGGTTGTAAAAAAACATTGGGCCAATAGGTTGACAAACTATAGAAGACTATGTCCATCACGACATTGTGGTGATACTCTTACTTTTACTTTTTTGTAATTTGTCATCAAGTTTAAATTAACAATCTTATTTAAACATTTAAAGGAAAATGGACTTCTATTTGTTCAAAAATAGAAGAGAAATAAGTGTGATGAGATTTGACAAATACAAGGGATGTATTTGCTTTCATGAACTAATTTTATAAAAAAATTATTTATTGGTTCCCGCGCACCCTTTCATCTATAGTAGAAAAATAGGATTTGAGATGATTTGATATATTTTGAAACCATTGAGTTTACATGTTCAAATAACATTATTTTCTAAATGTTACCATTTTCTCATGATTTGGATTCTTTATAGCAATTAAATGACTTGTACAAAAGCAGTTTAATTCATTCTTTAATTGCCTTGGATTTTGATTTAGTAGGCTATTATGATGATTTGTCGATTGGGCTAGAAATGCAACTACTTAAACAAGTACTATCATCAATCTACTTGACTTTTTGAAGGCAGGACTCAACCTTGGAAAAAATTAGTTTGTACTATTGTAATGCTATTGGAAGGTTGAGCATTTCTTTGTGCTTACTTTAGTTTATGTAAAAAATCAATTTGTTGCATTGTTCATGTTGTTCTAAAGTACTTAGATACTATGAGTTATTGAAAACAAGAACATTATGGCAATATCATCACAATGCCCAACAAGTAACCAACTTTACAAATTGGCTTATATTGAAGTATTCTTGAATTTGTTGGTATGATTTTTTGCTCCTTGTGAAAACGATAGCAAATTGTCAGTAGATTGTAGACACCCGTTGCACCTCACTAATCACATTGGGATTTTTTATTCTTGGAATGGCACGAGGTGAAGTCCACTACCTCTTGGAATATTTTTGATAAACTTCAAAAACTTCTATACTATATTCTCATGCATTATTCTACAAATCTAAGTCTTATACTTAAAATGAATAGATGATAATATGCCTTGTGCAAACTATAGATTATTGTAATTTCATCATGGAGAGATTAGATATATTATTGTGTTTGTTTGGCAAGAATGAATTCATACATGAAGCAAAGCTTGTGTTTTAGCAAAAAACTTGCATATATCTTGTTTTAGAGCAAACTTCTTATTTTTAGAAGCTCAAAGATGATCTAGATATAAGTTAATCTAGATTCATTATAAACTAATGTTTAAACTCTATATGAATAGACAAAATCAAATTAGTCTCTGTTCTAAATATTTTTTGGAAAATTACTATTACTTTCAACTTGGTACTTTTGTACTACTATTATTTTTATTTTACTTTCATTCTCACTTTTATCTTTTTACATTTATTTTTCCTATTGAAATTTACTTGGCATACAATTTTTGGATATCAAAAAGAATTTAATAGTAAAAGTAAAGGTGAAAATATAAAAGTGAGTTATTTCATTGCAAAAATTGAACCATCAAGCTTTGTACCAATGCCTTCCTACTTTAGACTCCAAAGCATGGATGCATAAGTAATCATCTATATGCAGGATGAAATCATGATATATTTTTAAAACATTTAGCATATATTATACTCCCTCCGTCCCAAAATGATTTTCCTGTTGGCCTTAATTTTTTGTCACAAAATGACCTTCATGTTGCACTTTGTGACGCTTTGAATTAGTCAAATTTGATTTTTGTTTCCTATTTGGGACCAACAAAACAATTCCAAATAGTAGTTCCCAAGCAATTATCAATCCCAAGACAAATGAAATGATTAAAAGGTTCAATCAACATAGTTCATTCTTAATTTTTGCATCTCTTTGAATATTGCCCGATTGAAGGAGATGAAGCTTTGGAAGGCAGAACAAGGGGCCACGCATGGTCTTGGGCATATAATAAATGCCTACTAAATGACAACCTCACACTCAACAATTAATTGACCAATGGTACTCTTTGAAAATGCCCAAGAAATTTTACTTTTCAATATTCCAAAACTACAGTTTGAAAAGGGCTCCAAAGTTTTTAGAATACTAGGAGTGCACCAAACTCTCCTAATAGTGCAAAATTGTTTTTTTAAATGTTAATTTTAGCCTTAATCTAGCACATTTTGTCCAACAAGATCATTCTGGGACAAAGGTAGTAGTATATATGAACATATGCCCTCATTCTTGTACAACTTTCAAGTGAAAAAAAAATTACACAATTGCATTAAATTTATGCAACCTATATAGAACCTTTCTTAGTGCATACTATCTTAGTGCATAATATGTGTTAAGAGAGGTTGTGATATTTGTGAACAATAATTAGAGGCCCTATAGTGGAACAATTGATTTTGATCGTTGATTGTTGAGCAAGCAATGTGAAACGAAGGGCGGAGCAAATACACACAATTTGAATTCTATATCACTTGCTCAATGATCAAAATCAATAAATGGAATCCTTTTAGTGAAACAAACCCTAAACAAATTTGGAGCTTTTTAGTGGGACTAAGGGAGTACAATCTACACAATTTTCTTAGTATCTCAAATAGTATTGACTTTTATTGAAGTCCCATCCATCTTTCATCCAAAGTTTCACATCAAATTTATCCAAATTAAACCAAATTAGTGCCAGGCATTTTGGCACACTCTAACTGAATTACCTCGTGTAGTCTCAATAATTCTGCAATTTGACATTCAAATTTATGAATGGATAGAAATTTAAAATTATTGAAAACAAAAGCTTCAAAAGATGAAAACGTGCACAGTTTTTTTCACATAACAACGCGTCCTGATGGCTCAATATCTGAAGTCTGAAGTCTCAATAAAGCTCTGCCTCTATGTTTTCTTAATCCTATGCTAGAATCCACTTGCGAGCTACAAGTTTAGCAAGATCATGGTTACGGTTCATCTCCTCTAAAACTCCTCTTACAGCCTCGCGCATTGTGATGATACCCTCGATGGTCAAGTCTCCTGCGCTCCAAATCTAAACCATCCCTTCTCTTTTCATTCTCATACCGATCAGAGCTGCATGAATAACCACCACGATTCGGCTTCGTCTCTTTGGTGTGCCCTTCTTTAACCCCGAGATCTTTATCCCAGCCAGCCTTTCCCACTTTAAACGCGGGACCAGTTAAACTCGGTGAGTTTCCTAGTTTCGCCTTGGAGCGGAACTTCTTCTTGAGATTTCCAAATTCGTCATACATTTCACCATCGTCCTGGATTAACAGGAATGACAAGTCATGCATGCATTGCTGGACAAATCCGTTTATGAAACTGAGGGTGGACAGAAAACTGTTTTCTAACAGCTACAACGGACGATTATCAATTGAACTCGAGATTGAGCTCAAAGAAACGTGCTTGAACAAACTGTACCCAACAAGGCTAAAGACCAGCAAGGACTTCTCCGTCTAGATTGTTTATTGGAAGTACCACCAGGGGATCCTTCCCAGATCCTTCCAAATCTTCCAGATCATTCCTTCACTCAGATGACCTAGACCATACTCTGATATGCTTGGTATGTTCTTTCATCCCTACTCTGAAGTCGAAGCTCTGAAGTCTAAAGCATGATATTTGAGAAAGGTAAAGAATAAACCTCCTCTTGTTCACGCCGCCTGCGTTTTGTCTCTTGAATTTCAGCTTCATCAAGCTCTTTAAAACCTCCTGCCCTGCCCTCTCTACATTGTGGCAATACCAACATGTAAAAAACGCTGAAAATCCCACCAAGGAAAAATTTGACCCTAAGTGCCAAAGGGAACAGTAGAAATAATCTGTTGCAACACAGTGACCTCATTAAATTTACTGAAATTCAAAGAGAATTTGCCTACATAATTATTACATGATTAACTAGCTAAAATCCGCCGAATTCCTCTAATAAAGAGGGCTACTTAGAATTGTTATGAATAATATTAATTCGAGTTTAGAAAAAATATTGCTATTCGAGTTTAGAAAAAATAGAGCTGTACTCTCCGAAACGGACGATCACTCAAATGACTACATTGGAACTAGATGCAACAATTCAATCAGCTTGAAACAGCTTAAACCTAATCAAGACACAAGCCATTGCACCAAAAAAACTAAACACCAAAGTAGAAGTAGAAGTCCCAAGAAGGTGTACAATGAAGAGGATTCCATTCCATTCAAGTTGAAGTTGTTGATTTCATCACAGAAATTATCAAAAGATAACATGAATTACTGATGATTCAGTAGTCAACTGACACACCTGGCCCCGCCTTCATTATGGCCTGGTTTTGAAGTATTACAAATGTTGCACTTCAAGCGTTTAGCCCAATTAATATTTCCACACCTACAAGATCCACAAGATGATAATTTCATCATAATTGTTAGTCTATAAACAGAGGTCACTAAATAAAACAATGTCACAATAAAATTAAGCATGGCTGGATAACATAAAGCAACGCCCAGTACAAAGTCTAACACTCATGGAATGAATTGCAATGACTCAGATGTATACACTCGAAATGCAAAATAAATAACCATTCAACTGATGCCTTCAATTGTTTGCTTTGAATGTCGGAAAGAACTCAATTAGAACTTGTGTTGACATTGTTAATTTCAAAATATTTTCTGATTGATGTCATGAACGTGCACACACTCCCATAGTTGTTTCTCGTTCCATTATGGTGAGAAATATTCGTGGAGATTGTGATATTTACTGTAGTCACACAATCTTCATGAGGCACACTCGATTCGCCATTGTCTTTACAATCAAATTTTAATCATTTGACTAATAGTAAATCTAGAATATTTCTAAAATGAATAGAAAGATTACAATATAAATTTATTCAAGGCCAATGTCTATACTAAAACATCGCAAGCTGTTACGTGTTCTAATAAATTACCGATAGTTCCAATTCAGAAGCCGAAGCGAGAGAGCGATTGGAGAAACCGGAGCAATTAGAGGCTGAAATATTCAGGAAGCTAAGCTGATTTGTAAGCAAACGACACTGAAGCAGAAAACGATACAAGTCTTGCCAAAACATACATTGAACAATTCCAGTCATTGGGGCCGAACAAGCCAGGTGGTCCACAAGGTCCTCGTCCCCCTCTAGCAGCAGCATCGCTAGCTCCCCGACTCCGACCTCGACCGCCTCCTGCTAAGCCTCCACCACTTGCCAAATTACCTGCAGGGCGAGCACTCCCGCATCGATTGCAAACGCCTCTAAATGCGAAGTTGATGTTGACACAGCTGCAATCACACAAAATCAGTCATACTGTAGTCTCTACCTAACACAATAAAACTATTGACAGGAACAAGAGGATCATAAGAATGTCTTAACCATACCCTAAGCATACAATCTACTGGCCTAAACTCTCCCTGGTTATACGAAGGGGGCAATCATATCACCAAATAAAGTACTGTAAATCTTACTCGAGTCACCTACTCTCCCTCATCGATGACCAAAATCACTAGCAGTTTTATCTGTTGATCTGTCCTTCAAGGTCTAGTATTCAACATCCGAATCTTATCAGCAAAGGTTTACTTGCAAAAGTATAGCGGATTGTTATTGGAAGCGAGAACCCATGATACACGGTCGTGTGAGACGTCCTGAAGAGGAAATCCTGCTACCAAACTTGACACAGACCTGGAATTTGGACATGGCCAATCCCCCTCCTGTTGCCAAGATTTGCCATCTACACGTCCCCTTCTTGTACCTCCGTCCAAGTCTACTGGTCCTCCAGCACCTCCAAATGTCCCCCCAAATTCAGCACCATAGTAAGCGCCAGCGTCTCCAGCAAAACCTGAATCTGCCCAATGCTCTGATACACAATTCATAGCAGGGTTCCCGATTGTAGGTGATGTCGCAACTAGATTCAGAAACTGCACAGCTTCAGTTATTGAGACACTTATTATGTTGCCATTCAACTCGGTGTTATTAAGCCACTCCACTGCAGCCAAAGCAGCATGCGGATCTTCGAAGACTATAGTTGCATCGCCATTGAGCTCTTGAGTATTCTTGTCACGGCATAACCATATCATTGGGGCACCAGAAGTTCTATCTTTCTGTAAGAAGCATATTTTATGTCCAAGCATCAGAATTCCAAGCCACATCCAACAGAAACCTGCAAACGATTACAGAATTGCCTTGAGCGGCCAATTCCGCACACACAACTGCTGCAGCCGAGTAAAGTGAAGAAGGGATGAGAATGTAAATATACCATAACAAGACCAATTTGACCGAAGTGATCAGCAAGAAGAACCTCAGAAGTTCCAGGTGGTAAATTGCAAACGAAGATGGCACTGGTTACAGAAGGTGCAGTTCCCATGAAACTCATCATCCTTGCACCAATCTCAACTGCAGCAAGAGGACAAACGTAATCAGCTAATTAAACTACTGGAATATTCCAGAAATTGATAAATGTACATCACACCTCCGAATATTGTCGAAAGACCATTTCGCTTACACAATTTCCAGAAAGTCATGAAAAATATTACAAACGCAACAGATCAGCTAAACTTCGCCGGTAAGCAACGTTCCTGAACACATTGAAGGTCACCTGAACACATTCCTCACGGGAAAATATTACCGAAACGAATGTCGAGTATCAAACGAAAGTGCTTCAGAGAAGCACGAATGACAAGAGTAAACAATTCCTGAAATAAAACCATCACACAAAACTCCTTCAGTTCCTGATTCACAGCATGTTCATCGCACGTAATCAGATACAAATGAAATACTTTCTGTAAAGAGCTGACCGGTCCAGTGCTACAAATCGAAGTCGGAAATACTATGTGCCTGTGTCTTCGTTCTAAGAGTTCCGAAAAGTAGTCACGGCAAAGGTCGAACTAATCGTAAACAGATGGATCAAGGCCAAGTGATTCCAGAGACCACAAAAATAACTGCCTGAACTGTACAGAGTAATCGTGCGTATTGCCAGG
This sequence comes from Pseudisothecium myosuroides, assembly GCA_951799445.1. NCBI lineage: Eukaryota > Viridiplantae > Streptophyta > Bryopsida > Hypnales > Lembophyllaceae > Pseudisothecium > Pseudisothecium myosuroides. Next base: position 4,516,196 of record OX637297.1, read on the forward strand.
GGATCGTGCAGCATGAGAGTAAGTTAAAAGTGAGTGCTGGATCGTTCTCTGCAGGGGCAAACAAGATACACATCTCAGTCACGCTCGCAAGTGCATCTGAGACTTCGTCTCGAAAATCAAACCGAGGTCCTTCACTAAAAAGTCACAGCCCTAGAGGGTGGAGAAAAAGGGTTCGGTGCTTTGAGACCTCGATCCCGTCGAGAAGAAGATCGATGGCCGTCTTTCGTCTCGAGGACTGAGGGCCTGCGCACCTCCACCAGGGTTCTTAACCCTTTAATGCCGGGATGGCCAGAATTGGCCTACGGTTTAGGTTCTATGATTTGTGTAACACAAATGGAATCAACATGAAATGCACGGAGCTATAAACTTGTGGGCAAGAGGAAGTTGAAAATTTAGCAATTAAAAAAAAAAAAATTAAACAAAATTGTAGATTATGTGCCTATCCAGAGCATGTATTCAACCAAGAATATGATACAAGGGTTTAGACAAATATTGGAGTGAGGGAGAATACTTGTCAAAAGTTGTAGAGGTAACCAATGTAGCTGGTATGCGGCAATTATAGCAACTCCAATGTAGTCCTAGTCTTCAAGTCCAACTCCGGTGCAGGCCTGGTCCCTAGGTCGAACTCTACTGCAAGCCTAGTTCTTAGGATCCAACATTTGTTTTCTAAAATAAACGAAACTAGTCCAAAAATTTCTTAGATTTGCTTGGCAATATGAATTTTGGGCCTATAAAACCATAGTTTGTTCATTTTTTCGTTTACATGTTTTATCTTATTCTCAATTACATTTCTGCAGGAAAAAAATCATTTAAAAAAACATATATTAGATAAATATCCTAAAATATCAATCAATGTTTAGGCATAGGTTTTCTTATATAAAATTAATATTCATATTAAATGTTACAGAATAGGGAGAAGCGTAACAACCAAATTGGCTCACTACATCTTCTTATCCAATATAAAATGCTCTACATACCAAATAAATATTCTTATTAAATATTACAGGACAAGGAGAAGCATAAAGGCCAAATTGCCTCACTACATCTCTTTGTTTAATATAAATTATACTAAATATCAAATAAATATTCCTATTAAATATCTATAGTACCTATATATATATATATATATATATATATATATATATATATAATACATATAACTCACCCAAAACTCGTACATTCGGTGGATGAGGTTGCCATGATGGACATCCTGTTAAATCTTCAACTTCTTAGAAGTTATGTGCAAGATACACATCAATGGTACTTCCTCAGCATTTTATATCATGACTTTGGTATTTTTTTTTCATAAAAAAACAAAACACTATTGTGTATATATGTCAATGAACAAAGGTCTATTTGCCAAGTTGTAAACACATTTTAAAGTTTATTTAGAAATTCATTTGATCAAACTTATGGTGTAAACAAATTGTGCTTGTGTATTGCAAAAAAAGCATACCTAAAGCAAGAGATAGGTGGTTGCAAAAAAATATTTGGATTAGAGATCTTTTGGTTTTTTAGCTCTTATTTTGAGGGCTAGGGAAGATTGCCCCTTCTATTGCCCCAACCCTGGATGACGAAGGGATGGGGGTCTATTTCCATCCCCTCCATCATCCTACCCAACAACCTCTGCCCACACAACTCCTATCCCCTCCAACTCCGACTTCCTTCCCCTCCCAACATTCTGTCATCCTCTCCTCCAAATGCTGATTGTCATCAAGCTGCAATATAGAGTGGAGGTGATCACTTCTTTTTTAAATCTATTGTGAAAATCTATTAGGAATAAGCTTGATTACTGCATTTTGGTGGTACTACAGAGAGGCCTTCTCAATTTTGCTGAGGATCCTTGGAAGATGGATCTAAAGCTGCAGCAAAGTTGGATTTGAAGTTTGAAGGATTCTCTTTAGCAAGATTAAAAAAAATTCTTGGAGTATAAGACCCATGAAGATGAAGAAATCAAGAATCTTTGAATGAAACGGAAGCATGATCAAATCATCTATCAAAACTTGAAAATCAAAATTAAATCATCTGTAGCAACCACGTATACTTTGCCTCCAGGATCATGAAATTAGCCAGCCCTTCTGTTTTGGCAGATTCTTACAACAAGTCTGCATCGTTCAGGTATATGAAGGGAGCCTTATAGATAACAAAACTCAATTCCTTAGTAAATGCCCAAGAATTAGTAATAAACATCATCAGATGTAAATTCTAGCCGTTTAAAAGTAATAGGCTCCTAATGAAACATATACACATTTCGAACGGTGCGTTTGGAGGTGGTTGAAATTTGCCAGGTGTGTTAGCTTAAAATATTCCTAAATTGTTTTTTAATTAGAACTAATGTACATTTGTATAAATTATATTTGATTCAATCAATGTTTTTAATTTTTTAATAGTGTTTGTAATATTTGAAGAGTCTTTGTATTCAATGAGTGTGTATAATGTGAACAGACTGTGGCTGATGATTTGAGTTCTTTATGATCAATATTGGACATCAATTTTTGGTTTTGTTCACATTCTCAATGCTTCTCCATATTTTGAGTGGAGATTTGATGCTGTAGTTAGGTTGCACGGTTCAGAAAGCAAAGAGCTGCAGAGTCTAAATTGCAAATAATCAAAGAGAGGAAGGAAAGGCGGTGTTGCTCTATGCAAGCCACTGCTAAGACCACAACTTTGGAGCAAGGAGAAGAATATTTACCAAATGAAGATAATGGAGAAGAGCGAGAGGTATATTTAAGTCACTCTAGTGCTTCATCAGGTGGTCTTTGAATTGAAGTATTTTGATATTTTTTTTCCACTGTTCTAAACTCTTGCATAATCATTTAGATTCTAAATACGTTGAGTGCTGAACTTCCAATCTATACTGCAGCGTGATGGCAATCAGCATTAGGAGGAGAAGATGACAGAACATCGGGAGGGGAAGGAGGTCAAAGTTGGAGGGGGCAAGAGTTGTGTGGGCAGAGGTCGTTGGGCAGGATGACGGAGGGGATGGAAATAGACCCCCATCTCTCCGTCATCTAGGGTCAAGGCAATAGAGGGGTCAATCTCCCTTGGCCTGTTTTGAGCTCTTATTTTATTTGGACATGAGCTAGATCAATAGGTCCATGATTCACTTGCACATGAAAAGTAGCTCAAGGATCTCTTAGATTCGGAGGTGCATTCAAAATTTTCAGCAATTCCATCCAAAAGTTAGCTCACATTGTGAAGAATGGTCGGGTATTGTTAATTTTAGACTAAAGAATATTGATTGAGTATAGAAGCTTACAAGAAATTCAATCATATTCAACCTTGTTCTAAACCAAAATACATTCTTTAAAAAATGGAAGTTTTAAGTGATTCTAATTGTTGTACAGTACATTTGGAAGTTTGTTCTATGAAAGTATAAACAATTACATTATTTCTTCATTCTTGCTTGGAGGGGCAAATGCACACTACGCTATACCAATATGGACTGTCAAAGTCCTTAATTCAGTAGGTGTTTTTGAAATTCCAGTAATTTCAAATAGACACAAGTTGTAGAATATAGAAAAGGACACATATTAATGTTGTATACTTGATGATCTCTCGGATGATCTATGAATTTCAAACAAAATCTTTGCAAAATTGTTTGTGCACTATGTATAAAGGACGTTGATGTGTATTCTTTATGTAGTGCCAAAGTCCACAGCATTCACCATAAAAATTCATTGATCATTAAAGAATTCAAAATTTTTGCAGAAGAAGGAATCAGATCTGAATAGAGTCATAGGGTATCAAATGTTTGGATTTGAAATATGTAGAGTTGTATCTCTAAATTTGTAGATATAGACTATTATATGTCTAGAATTGCCACCAAATTTCGGAGAATGATTTGACACATTTAAAGTTGGAATTTTGATATGTTGTCTCCGGGTCGAAGCATGCTTGGGATAACTCACTCCGGAACCAAGGAATATCATGGGAATCATACTTCCTGTGAAAGTGCTTTAGAGACAAGAAAAGCGAAGGCAATGGATAGTTGGCACGTGGAGGCTTAGTATCAACTGGACTTGCACTTGCAGCTTTTGGTGTTGTGCTAGCCCACTTCCACTTGCAACTTTAGGCTCTTTGCGTGTCTTCTTCTTTCTTTTGGTGGACCTTTCTCTTGTTCCTCTTGCTCTTCCACTTGCTAGAGCACCAAGCATCTTCTTGCGTTATTCAATTTGTTCAAGCTGTCTCATTTTTCTTCCTGCTCAAATTTTGAAATCAAATTTGGCGCTAATTTGTGTGCATAATGAATGAGTCACATTCCATTCCTCTCCTGTGCAACTGGAATTTGATTGCATCATCGGTGTGGTAGCATCTTTTCAATCAAGTGCACATATGTTCATTGCTATTTTTGAGGTATTATGCTCCTAACTGTACACTACATTTTTGTAATGTTGTATCTGAACATTTGTTTGTCTTTTGAAGGATTCTAACATAATGGATTTGATGCAGAGATGGCTTCTTTTGTGGAAATTCCAAGTGCTAAATGTCTTTCTAAATGTGAGGATCTTGTAAACGAGGGCTTAGACATCCAGTCTCTTAATGGAGATGACGTCTCAGTAGCAAAGATTTGTTCTTTTTTGGAACCAAAGCATAGTAAGAATGGCTAGTTATACAATGCTAATGTTGATCCAGAGCAAGCTAGTGAGATTCTTGCATTGTACAAGCGTGTGACAGGAGAGGATGACATTTTGAATAGAGAGCTTACTCTAATGTTCTGTAGAGGAACGATTGGTCAATGCAAGGGTTTGAAGCTCAACTAGATTGTCTATGGCGCCGTCTTACGCAAATATAGAGTGGGGGTGAGGAATAAGAAAGCATCCAATATTGCCAACCGAAAGGAAGTTTCAGGACTTCAACTTCCTTGTTGCCCACCATGGTCCTTTTCTATCTTGTAAACCCTTGTCTCTATCTCAATCCCTTCCATTTAGTGCTAACAAGTCTTTGTTAGTCACGCCCAAAAGTGAGGTGATTGAAGGTTCAAGTTCTTTTCAAGGTAGAGGTCGTGTATTAGGATCATCAAAGTCAAAATTAGTTAATTCTCAAATCGTGAGTCCTAACTGGTCAAGTCAAGAAATTGAAAGTGTGAGGGACATTCTTGCAATAAGGAAATCTATCTATAAAGAAGTTAGAAGGGTGATTGCACGAAACACCTATACTGTCTAGTTGCGAGTTTTTTTTGGACCGCTATAACTTTTGCTATAACTTTTGATTTATAAGTTCAAAGCCAAAACCAAAAAAAATTCCTAGATGTCCTAATTGTAATTGTATCCCTTATTTTTCAGAAATTAAAAATAATCAATATATATTTAAAATTCAATTTTATTAATTTGTCACACTTTGACATTTAGGGGATTTTAGTACTATTGAGCCGTTTAAATTAATGATATTTAGTTGAAATTTCTATTGTATATTCCTCTAGTAGGTAGACATATTCCTACCAAAGATCATTTAAAAATACATTATTTTATATCCTCCATAGTTGTGCAAATAGGCCTCCCTTGCACACGCACTTGTGAACAATAGAAATGGTTTTGACTTTATTTTTTTGGTCAAATCTTATCACCAAGAAGTCCTCCTAAATGGACAATTTTTAGTTTTGTTCAAAATTATTTTTTCTATTTTCTACAAACCAAATTGTCATAGAAATCATAGGAATATACCATAGAAATTTCAACTAGAAATCATTAATTTAAACGGCTCAATAGTACTAAAATCCCCTAAATGTCAAAGTATGACAAATTAACAAAATTGAGTTTTAAATATAAATTGATTTTTTTTAATTTCTGAAAATTAAGGGATACAATTACAATTAGGACATCTAGGAAGCATTTTTTTGGTTTTGGCATTGAACCTATAAATCAAAAGTTATAGCGGTCCAAAAAATACCCACAACCAGACAGTACACGTGTTTCGTGCAATCACCTAGAACGAGTATTGAAGAACTTTGTGAATTGAAAAAAAATGAAGAATGTGAATTAAGAAGAGCCCGCTTAAATTTGTGTGATAAAAAGTTCTTTACACCCAAGCAAAGCTGGAGGTAGAAAACTATGCTACTTTGCTGGAGGTGGCTGAAAAAGATTGTAATAAGCTCAACAACCAATTGAATGATTTGATTTCTAACAAAGGCATCCCTGAGTCAAGTGAGGTCCCCAAAATGTTGCCAACAAAGAACTCATGAGTTGCATGAAGAGATTCGGAAGATTTCAAACATTGTAGCAGATCGTGAGAGAAGCCAGTCCCTTGCACTGTCAGAGGAGAAGTTTACACATGAAAGGTTCATTGATTGTGAACGGAAATGTAGTTTGGAGCGTACAAAGGTTATAGAGACCGTTGAGAAGTTTGAGAACAGGTCCCAAGAACTTAAGACTTTGGAGATTGAAATCTTCAATTTTGAGTTTCAAATGCAGCGAATGTGTGAGGGTGGAGGTATTGCAACATATCCGGTGCCTCTACTTGCTGATTTATCAGCACTGCCCCAAAAAATTAGTTTGATGAATGCATGTCCAATGTGCAATTCTTGGTACTTGTATAATAATCATAGCAGTGCCCTCTGTGGCCATACGTATCATCATTTTTGCCTTATTAGGCATGCTAGTGCATCCAATAAGTGTTTGTTTCTTGATTGTGAGATAGAATTCTCAAAAGAATGGTGTGCTGCTTGAGGCATCCAAGCCCCGAAGTCAGAGTTCTCCGGTAACACTAAGGCTGAAGTGGCTTCGAAGACATCAAAACTAGTTTCACGTATATATTGAGCTTCTTCATATAAGTATTTTTCCCACTTCATAGTACTTCTCAATTTATTCTATACTTGAATGTTGTAAATTATGTTATATAAAATTTTAGAAGTCAAGGCTTTTGAATGTCAAATCTAACTTTAGATAAGGAACATTTGCATTCCTATCACAATGGAAGACTATATCTTGCATTATAAGCTTGGCAGGACTTCTTTAAAGATTTGAATATGTATACTTTCCTTGCAATAGACAATATTGATTGCTAGATCCTATATTATGTCCTAAATTTTATGTGGATCAACTCTTCCAACTCTTGGAAATATTTACTTCCTTCTACTATAGAATTCTTGGATTAGTTTAGTGGTTGCCTTTGCAATATTCATGTATCCTTTATAAATTTCATATAATCCTATTCTTGTTCCTTGAAACTCTCTTTGAACTCCTTGAATTATTTTTGTCACCACAACTCCTTTTTTGTATTCTTTAAATCTTGTTTATAATTTCCTAAATTTTTTGTTTTATTTTCCTTGAAATTCTTTTTGACCGGATTCCTTACTACTTAAGCTTTGTATTCTTTAAATCTTATCTATAATTTCCTGCAAATCTGGTTTTACTTTCCTTGAATTTTTTGATTTGGTTCCCTTACTACTCTTGCTTTGTATTCCTTAAATCAATTTTTCATGAATTTCTATTCGTTCAAACCTATTGACTGCATTTTACCATCACTTTTGCAGGCATGTGGGCACTTGCTATTTTGCTTTGAATGTGTCCAAGGCAAGAAAACATGCCTTGTATGCGACCAAAAAATTGTGGGCTAGAATAAGGTGGAAGAATCATTAGCCAACAAAGTCATTGGAGGTCCATTAAACTTCAATGTTTCTTCTGCCTTCAACATTTCTGAATTTTTTTGTTGCCGTCGTCCTCTGCAGCTGGTGGAAAAAAGGTATTTGAATCTGCAGTTAGATTTCAAAGTTTGGCATGTAAAGATGAGTTTGATTTTGGAACCACTACACGTAGCAACACTAAAGATGAAGATTTGCAAAAGTGAATGGAGGAAGTGACTTTCCAACCTAAAGGTCTACCTCTATCAGAATTGAATGTCAACACAGAAGCACTTCACATGCAAGAGGGGGAAGATTTACAAGGAAACCACATTGTCAACATAGGGCAGAATTCTATTGTGGTGACCAAGAAACAAGGGAAAAAATCCAATCCCAAAGGAAAATACAACTAGCAGACAAACTCAAATGCATAAACTTGTAGAGGAATCTGCAATACCCAAGAAATTTAAATCCTTGTAGGTTATTCATTTGTCTTATTGTATTTCAATTTCATAGATTTTGAGTGTGAGTGGTAATATTCTCTGTAATTCTTTTTAGTATCAATTTAAATTCATATTGAATTTATTATTAATGAATTGTAATTTCTCATTTTGGAATTTTTTACAATTGCTTGCTAATGTGCTGTACAAGAGCGGAAGAATTTGTTTAGACTAACTATATTGTTGTATATTTGGGTGTGGCATTCTTTTTCTTGTGTGCAATCTATGGCTTGCTACCCAAACTAGAAAGGTACCAAGAGATAAATGCCTTTTTGTAGGGTTGGTTTTGCATACAAAAGCTAGTACTATTAAGTATTTTGTTCAATCATTCTTTCAATCCAATTTCCAATAGACGATGCTGCAAATCTTAGCTAGGGAGGGCGTTTTATTGACTAAATCCAAGCGACAAGTAAGTGGATTCTTGTCCTTGAAAATTTTAAGTGTTCTAAAGGTCAACTGTGCTGTAAAAATCTTCTTCTATAAGTTGCGTGGTGCTTGTGAAAATTGTGTGGAGATTATGAAATTTCACAAACTTGCTATTTCAAGACCAACCAAATGTACTACGAGAGAAGGAGTTGTTATAAACTGGATAATTTTCTAGCATCTTGTTCCTTATACTTTGGCTGATGTTGCATTTGCAAGAGGTCGAGAGATGTTCATTCTTTGGGCGTTTTCTTTGTGCAATCCGTTTGATTTGGTCTCAGCAATAGTATATTGGCATTGCTTATGTACAGACGTCCAGATCCAGTTGATGTCAAGCTCAAAGATCGTTGCCGATCTTGAATATATCTTCGAGTGTGAATGCCGTCCACGAGAAGTAGTTGTCTTGTTCTGATAGATGGCAAAGGATGTTGGTGAGAGTCGTCGAGCCGAGGTAAGTGAGCTGCACCCTGTGCCGTACCGTGCTCAATCTTTTTTAAATCCCAAAGCTGAAACACTGTTCGGATGTCGTGGATTTCAGCGGGGCGCGACGCAAGGGGCACATCAACACCATCCTCGAGACAAGAATGTCCGGCACCCTCCTCGATCGGGAGGCTCAATTTCCGTTTTGTTGCGGCCTTCGTCCGCGGAGTCGGCGAGAACAACCCTCCTTGGGCCAACGATATTTGCTTCAGCGGGGACAAGGAGCAGACATGTGTCCTAACGGTCTTCGACTTGGGGGACTGTCCACGACGTTGTCCTCGCCGTCCCCTTTGGAGTAGTCTATGGCGGCAAATGCTGCATCCGCGGCGGAGCATAGCATGTGAGGCTTTGAGACCGATGCGGGTCTGCAACTCCCTCCCTCGGATTTGCTGTAGCTGGAGAGTGACTTCTCAGACCCGAGCAAGAGGCTCTGCGTCAGTCTTCACTTAAGGGACGAAATTTTCTCAAAATTTTCTCGAACCTGAAGGAATTACACGTTAATTTACGAGACAATTCCAGCCATTGTCCTCCATGTCCAAGATGAACACATTCAAGCAAATCGAAGATGAAAAACAAAAGCGATATTTCAAAATGTGAACTCAATATATTATTTACAAATGAATGTACAGTACATACAAAATTATGAAATACAAAATGTCATTATGGTTTGACTGAGCTTTGCACGTTAGTCTAGTTTCTAGTACAACAACCCCGCTCTATGACTACGTTATCCGACGGAAGTTCGTAACATGCCCCCATGTTCGTAGCGGACGTTCTCATTGCATTGGTAATTTGTTGGTAATTTGTTGGTAATGGTAGTCATTAGGGAGAAGTGGCGTCTTGCCGATCCGATTGGCACTACATACTTCCGCAATCGCCCCAGCTGGACGTCCGAGACGAGACGCCTGAGCCATGGTAGGAGATCACCCTTGAGGAAGTTGTCCCTTCGCTTCTTGTGGTCCCAGGTGTTGAGGATAATGGCATTCCCCCTCTCATTGCATATACACTTCTGCGGAGTGTCGTCCACAAGAATAGTGTTGTCCGCGCTAAAAGACGTCTCCCCACTACAATTGAGGAACAACGTCTTGAAGAGGACCTTCATATAGACCGCATTTGCACCATAGTAATAATATCTCTCCTGAGTGACATCTATCTTTCTGCACTCATTCTAGCTCAAGACATCAAAGGGGGGTCTGCAACGACTGAATATGTGTGCAACAATGGGTTCCGCATTGGACTTGACCATCGAGGTCCACACTAGAACCCTATCCGCAATGTTCAAGAAACATTATATTCATTAAAATGGAGGGTGGCCACCCTCTCAAAATAGTCTTAGGTATTTGAAGGCACAACTAGTGAATTGCATGGGCTCTACTTTAGTTCAAAAATCACTCAATTAATTGGTCTAAAGTAGCAATTTCCATTAAAATGAGAGTCATGCAAACAATGAACGCCTTCCAACAAATGTTGTTATGTTCCATGTCAATCATTACACGTGTTCAAGAAATAAAGTAAAAATAAAATTCAATAGCAAATACTTTAATATGATATTTAAATTGCACTTCCGATATGAATATGGGAAATGCGTCACCAAAACATGTATTATCCACTGTCTACGAATCTATTTTTATGAGTTCTATTTTATGAAAATGAACTGTTTACCGTTAAAGAAAACAAAATCCAGATGCCCACATTCATGAGAACACAAAATGATGTCTTCTACGTATACGCAAAAGCATATTCTAGGCATAGAAATGACAAATAATACACTATTATATAGACCTAAGAACATAATTAGGGAGCTTCCCTCCAACAACCGTTGTCCTTAAGACTAACAATTTGCAGCCAAACTCTGCTTGATGATTTTAATTTGAGCAGGAGGAATCTTGATCTTGCAGTGTGCAGTATCTTTCTGGGTCCTAGACTTCCACGCTGTCATAACAGCATCCGTGTGCTGCCAAAGTGGCAGTTCCTTTGCATCAATCTCCCAACGTAGACCTCTGTCGTTGTCCCATCCAGTGTAGAATTTTTGAATATCGTCATCTACTGCTGTTGGACGGAAGTATTGAATGCGCACAAAATTTGGATGTAGTGGATCAACAAAAGGATCAGACAATGCCCTTGCAATCCACACTGGTTGCAACTCATTTTCCGCGAGAGTAATTGCAACAAAATAGCCTTTGAAGAGATCTCGACCCACCCTGAAGGACGGTTGTGGGCGACCACTCAATGGCCCGACATACACATCATCTTCCCCAAACTCTTCACAATCCTCTCCATCGTTGTCTAATTGATCAACCCGAGTCGCTTGAACACGAGTAGTCGGCCAGAAGCCATCCTTCAAAATAGTAGAATCAGGTAGTGGTTCTTGAAGTGCTACCTTCACATCACGCCAATAGTGCACTATATGCTCCAGTCGTCTTCGGCATTCCCTGGTGCGATCTTGGTTGCACAAGTTCTCCCAGTACTTAATAAACGCGGATATACCCTTTACAATGTCTGCCTCAGCTTTCATTGGGATTGGTAGAACTGCCTGTGGTACTCCACGGGGCCATAAACTTTGCCCCTCCGAATCCTCATGCCATAATTTCATTCCGCCACCTGCGCCTGAGGGCAACCAATCTAGGTCAGTGCACAACAATTTGTACTTCATGACAGGACAACCCGTCGAATCAATGTAGAACTTCACTTATTGGGGCTTTGTGTGTCCAATTATGATATGACTGCCGGCCAAAAATTTGCCTGCAATGAAAGCCTTGAAATCATGCACTTCTTCTATAAGGTGGGGGATAGTGGGAATGGATTCTACATCCATGAACGACTTCATAAGCGCAAGAATTGTAAGGAAATTTTCCTTCTTCAACAACATGCTCCATCTTCCAAAGAGCGCATCAATGGCGTCATGAGTATGACCCACAATCATGAAGTTCACATACACTTCACAAAAAATCTTGTTTGCAACCAGTAGAGACCAGTAGCAGAAAACGTATCTATTCTTATTGTCCCCAACGGCATTGTCCATCTGCATATTCAAAATGGGCGGCAAAGGCGTTGCTGGAACTAGGTTCTCCGGTGGCGGGGGGAGTGAGGCTTCACACATTTCCGCACCCTTCAGAAGCGCCTTGGACAAATTTGTCAACCTTGCCCCCACAAACAATTGCCAAGATGAAGATTTTCTCCACTCAACTAATTAACATAAATAAGTAGAAAATCAAAATCAAGAGTGCAAAAAACTTGAACTAAAAAAATTCAAAGACAAAACATCTAATTAAGCAAGGTGCTCAAAAACTTGTTTCTTTCACTTTAAAGGCATATATCTTGCAATCTACACGGTCAAAGTTTCTGAAATTTCTTCCATGTATGCATATACTAGTCAAATATAAGATCTAATGGTTGGATATGCCAAAGGAAACCCTTTTTAAAGTTTTCAGCTCTTCACAATAGAAATGGCAGTTTTCACTATAGTTTGGGTGAAAAAAAAGCCTCAATCCTTTAACCCCTAAACGACTTGATCCATTGTGAAATGGTCAAACATCATGTTTGAGCTACATTTTGCCTTTTAAATTGTGTTCAAACAATAATTTTTTATTTTCAGTACTTGAAACTATAAATGGTGTATCATTGAGAGAATTTCAATTTGTTTTATGAAAAATTATAATTATTATCAATTTTCTTGCAAAAATTGAACATAAATAAGTTAAAATAGAAAAGAAATCCAAATTACTTGAAATTTTCTCAAAAGGTATAGGTAGCATTGGAGATTAGTGTGAAAATTTTTCAATTGGTAATTTTTATTTTACACCCAAAACAACCACAACAAAGACCTTGAAGTCAAATTTGACTATCAAACCAAGTTTACCCTTTTATTTAATTGATGTATAAAACTTTGATATTTTTTATTGGTAGACACATTCATTTTCTATAGATGATGTTTTTTTCAATAAATTTGATGGAAAAATCAAATTATTGTGATTTTTTTTAAGTTAAAGGTGGAAATAAAATTATATCAACTAGAATATATATTAAAATAATCTGTAATTTTTACCATAAATGAAGAGTAGAATGAGAAACATAATTTTGTAATCTGAAGTTAAAATACATTTTAAGATTAGAAAAAATGAATGAAAAACACACCACTCTATGTTATTTGAATTCTAAGACTTGGAGCTTTGAATTGCAATAACTCTTTCAATTTTTGACATTTTTCAAAATATTTAAATGGAGTAGAAACAAAACTTGCCAAGCTTCATTTTCTTAGTTTAAAAGACATACCAAAAATGGATATTTTGAAAGTTACAATTAGAGTTGACCAAGGCGCATCCGCTTTTTGGATGCACGGACCTTAAAGGATTAAGGGTTAAAGTATTCCCTGTTTCACAAACACACAAAAGATGGAATTCATGTTCATATGTTTTGGCTCATCAATGAAGCACATGCAATTCACCATACTTGCTCTACAACGTTCAAAATGGATGGTACTCTTTATTATATATACATGTCATGGAAAGTACATAGCCTTAGTATAGCATCGCAACAAGAATACCAAGTCATTCAACATGTGCCTTGCCCTTCTGTTTCTCTTTCTCAGCATCGGCTGCTTGCTGGCGGATCACCGCTCTTTCTTCTCTTTGACTATTCTCCTTCCAAGTGGCAGTGGAAAAGTACCCTTGCTGCCAAAGTTTCCCTATTGACTAGTGGAAAGTAATAAAAGCCTTCTTGGTCCCTTTGAGCTCTTTCAAGATCTTTTCATCTCTCAGATGGCGGCCTAACTTCTCCTTCAAGTCCGCTACTTCTGTTTGACACGTCTCATCTTGCGTAGCAAAATTTTTCCACCCGTACACATCCACGACACGGTCAAGAGGGGCTCCGTCTTTAATTTCTTCTAGAAACTGTAACCTCCATCGTGTCGCTTCTAAGTGTTGTTTTTCCATCTGCACCTGTTCTCGTCCCTTCTTGTACTTTTCAATTAGTTCAACAAGCCTTTCCGCTGCAAATGAGTTACTACAAGGTTTGGATTGGCGGTCTCTGGAAAATTTGAGGTAGAATGCTTCCAACTCTGATATCTCTTGCTCTTGCGCTGCCAAACGGGTTTGCCCAATTCCAATTTCTGCTTGTAGGCTTGCCCCAACATTGCCAAGTAGATTTTCCATGGCCGACTTCCGCAAAATATCGCACTCTTCTCGTTTGCCAGCCAACTCTTCACGAATCCCCCTGAGTTGACGTTTATAAATCATTTTCATGAAGGAACAGGCAGAATCCTCGTGAGCTTCAGCTTCAAGGTATTCAACTTGGACCCGTGCGGGTTCTATGAAAGGCGCTCTCATTGCAAGAGGCACCACCTGGTCTAGCATTTCAATATCTTCATCGAAATGAAAATTGTCACCCTCTGGTCGGAGTGAAAGGACATATTGTAGTATGTCCTCATGAAAAGGAAGACCGCCCCCCTCTGGTTCTACCACTGCGAGAGGGGGTACGTATATTGCCAAGTCTTGGCTCCCCCCTACATGCCCTTCTTTTGCTACCACCATTGGTAAATCTTCAGCCATGGACGTGGCTTCTGATGGGCCAGCGTTATCGGGAGAAAGGTCTTCAACCTCGTCATCTTCAGAGCTTGAATGGTCAGACCAAATGAATTGATCATCGGGCACTCCACGCTTGATAAACTTCTTTAATCCCAGCCCAGCCCGTGGAGTGGAGGACGGACCCGCCTTCGGAATGTCTTTGGTAAGTGGAATGATTGCTTCCTTTGTTCCCTTTATGGTCCTCCAGTCTGCCTTGCGCTCTAAGATGACCTCCGCTATACCATTATGCATATGAACAAACTGACTTCATTCCTGATCACCGTTTTTGTATTGTACAACGCTCGGTTCACTTCAATACACCGTTGCACAAATGCATCATGGGTGCAATAATGAAGATTGGCCACATTCCTACTCAAATGGTGCTGATGTCGATGATAAGGGAATAGTTTGTCGATGTGGCACCATCCCACAAACGCCTTACAGATGTTCCCTGTCCACACCCCTTCAATTTTCCTCCAACCAGGATAGGCCTTCGCCTCCGGGTCAAGAAGGATGCATCGTTGCCTAGGCTGGCTCTTTCCTTTCGACTTGGTCTTCTTCTTGTCGCTGCCCATTGTATACGATTTCTACTCGAAAGACTAAAAAACTAACTAAATCAGCTATACTGGGATCCAGGTGCTGGCAGCTATACAAGCATGAAAACCCTAGCACCGGTCCAGTTCACAATTAAAAAAATAAGTCCAATCACTAGAAACTAAGGTCAAACCGATCTCAAAGAAGGCTATCCGGGTTCAACGTGTACGGAATAGAAGCGAAGATAATAAGTTGGAAAGGGACAAAATATCCCCCTTGCAACTCAAACTCCTAGCCCACGAGCACGCAGTCACTCACTTCGAGGTGGATAACAGACAATGCGCAGGGCCAAGAGTAGAGAACGCGGGTGGGGAGGCGACTGATATACCCGCAGTCCCTTGGGGGCGCGTGCGGGTCAGACAGAGGCCACCTCGGGTACGACTCAGGCGACCTCGGGTACGACTTAGGCGACCTCGGGTCCAACAGAGGCGACCTCGGGTCTTAAACACGCGACCTCGGGTCCGAAAGAGTCGACCTCGTGTCTGAAAGAGGCAACCTTGGGTATCTCGTACATGGTGAACTCGAGTAGTTGGCGACACCGGGTAGCAGGCTGTGCTGTCTTAGTTTGCGAGAAGAAGGAAATGGGCGACTTTGTGTCTGGGCGACCTTGGGTGCTGCCATCAGCGACCTCAGGTGCAAGAAGCAGGAGCAGAACCCTTTCAAATTCCCGCAATTTTAGAGGGGCGACCTCGGGTGCTTTTGTGAGAGAATATCCATGTTCTTAAATTCAAGCATTAACCCCTAAATGCCCAAGGCTTGTTTTGAGTGACTTGGAATTTGCTCTGAATTGAACAAAATGCCAACATTTTGATAAGTTGTATCAACTTTTTTTAAATTGTAACCGTACCAATTCAAACTAGACATATTAGAGATCTCAAAGGAAAAGAAAACACAACAATATCACTTATAGAGTTAAAGATTATAATGTGTGACCATGAGGGTGTTAAAACTGCAAAAAAATTTCAACCCTCTTTTCACAAGTCGAATCTAAAAAAATGGTGACCAAAAAAATATGAGGTTAAAGAGCCTAACATGTATAACCCCAATCAACTTATGGCTTCTTAACCCAATAAGGACGCCGCGGACCATAAGTGTCCGATGGATGACAAGGGATTCTCCAATGTAGGACAGAACTACAACTATTCATCCTTGGAGTTTTTTGTGGAAAGTAGAGAGCATCTACAGTAGCTTGACTTCCAATGAGTACTTTTGGATTTTTTTATTCCAATGAGTCTCACGATTATTCAATGCATGATTTCCAGGGTCACCCCCCGCGTCCTTACAGGGTTAAAATCTATTCTATAGTTTTTTTAAATGAATTTTGAATGTGATTTTTGATCCAAGATCTAGTGTATTTGAGGCTCATTTCCAAGAGCTCTCAACACTACGGGAAGTCAAGATTGCAATGGGTACCCTTGCACAAAATCTTCAATAGAAAAATCACTATTGATTATTTTCAAGATCGGATTTTTGATGCTAAAATTAGACTTCACAAAGAACTTTCCAAAAATATTAAACTACTAAAAATAGCAACTTGGTTGAGTTTTGTTTGACTTCAAAGTTTTGCAAACAACAGATTTTGGTGCCTCGGGCATTTAGGGGTTAACATAGCCAGCTCCGTCTTGGCTGTTATTCTATTTTGCTTTAAGGAATGCAATGCTAATTTCCATTTATCATTGAACTAGGATTAAAATGGGATTAAAACAAATGGGGAGGGTGTGAAAACAAATACAAACTCATGGAATTATTTTCCATTTTATTCAAATCCACTTAGAATTTAAAAAAATCAGGAGGGAGAGCTAACAAATATGAAGTCATGGAACTATTGTTCATTTTATTCAAACCCACTTAGGATTAAAAAAAAATGGGAAGGGAATAGAAACAAATACAAAGTGATGGAATTATTATTCATTTTATTCAAACCCACTTGGGATTAAAAAAAATGGGGAGGGAATAGAAACAAAGACAAAGTTATGGAACTATTATTCATTTTATTCAAACCCACTTAGGATTAAAAAAAATGGGGAGAGAATAGAAACAAATACAAAGTCATGAAATTATTTTCCATTGAGTTCAAATCCACTTAGGATTAAAAAAATTGGGGAGGGAATAGAAACAAATACAAAGTTATGGAACTATTATTCATTTTACTCAAACCCACTTAGGATTAAAAAAAAATGGGGAGGTAGTGCAAACAAATATGAAGTGATGGAATTATTTTCCATTGAGTTCAAATCCACTTAGGTTAAAAAAAATTGGGGAGGGAATAGAAACAAATACAAAGTTATGGAACTATTATTCATTTTATTCAAACCCACTTAGGATTAAAAAAAATGGGGAGGTAGTGCAAACAAATATGAAGTGATGGAATTATTTTCCATTGAGTTCAAATCCACTTAGGTTAAAAAAAATGGGGAGGGAATAGAAACAAATACAAAGTGATGGAACTATTATTCATTTTATTCAAATCCACTTAGGATTAAAAAAAATGGGGAGAGAATAGAAACAAATACAAAGTCATGAAATTATTTTCCATTGAGTTCAAATCCACTTAGGATTAAAAAAATTGGGGAGGGAATAGAAACAAATACAAAGTTATGGAACTATTATTCATTTTACTCAAACCCACTTAGGATTAAAAAAAAATGGGGAGGTAGTGCAAACAAATATGAAGTGATGGAATTATTTTCCATTGAGTTCAAATCCACTTAGGTTAAAAAAAATTGGGGAGGGAATAGAAACAAATACAAAGTTATGGAACTATTATTCATTTTATTCAAACCCACTTAGGATTAAAAAAAATGGGGAGGTAGTGCAAACAAATATGAAGTGATGGAATTATTTTCCATTGAGTTCAAATCCACTTAGGTTAAAAAAATTGGGGAGGGAATAGAAACAAATACAAAGTGATGGAACTATTATTCATTTTATTCAAATCCACTTAGGATTAAAAAAAATGGGGAGAGAATAGAAACAAATACAAAGTCATGAAATTATTTTCCATTGAGTTCAAATCCACTTAGGATTAAAAAAATTGGGGAGGGAATAGAAACAAATACAAAGTTATGGAACTATTATTCATTTTACTCAAACCCACTTAGGATTAAAAAAAAATGGGGAGGTAGTGCAAACAAATATGAAGTGATGGAATTATTTTCCATTGAGTTCAAATCCACTTAGGTTAAAAAAAATTGGGGAGGGAATAGAAACAAATACAAAGTTATGGAACTATTATTCATTTTATTCAAACCCACTTAGGATTAAAAAAAATGGGGAGGTAGTGCAAACAAATATGAAGTGATGGAATTATTTTCCATTGAGTTCAAATCCACTTAGGTTAAAAAAATTGGGGAGGGAATAGAAACAAATACAAAGTGATGGAACTATTATTCATTTTATTCAAATCCACTTAGGATTAAAAAAAATGGGGAGGGAATAGAAACAAATACAAAGTGATGGAACTATTATTCATTTTATTCAAACCCACTTAGGATTAAAAAAAATGGGGAGGGAATAGAAACAAATACAAAGTGATGGAATTATTTTGATGGAGTTATTTTTCATTATGTTCAAATGCACTTAGGATTAAGAAAAATGGGGTGGGGGAAGGGAGTGGTGTAGGATATTAAGTGATGGAATTATTTTTCATTGACTTAGGGTTCACTTAGGGTAAAGAATGGAACTTTTCGGCCCATATTCATAGGTTGAGAAGTACGTGTTATGAGTAGAAATGAAATTCATGAATGCAAATGAACATTGAGAAAAATTATACAAATGTATAAAACTTCTTCAGAGGAAAGAAAAAAGAGTGAATCGAATTATCTCTTGAAGTTCTTTTCTTTAGGGTTTAGGGTTTAGGGTTTAGGGAGACCTTTCAAATTGCACGAAGTTAAACTTCACGACTGCTTCGTGAAATGCTAACAAAGTGCGACCTCGGGTGCTGGGCGACCTCGGGTACCAGCCTCCGCTGTCTTTGAGAGAACACTGTCCTGGGCGACCTCGTGTGTGGGCGACTTCGTGTGTGGGCGACCTCGGTTGGGGCGACCTCAGGTGGGGAGGTGCTGAGAACCGCATTGGCATGAGCGACCTCGGGTTTGAGGAGACCTCGGGTACAGTTGAGAGAACGCGGGTACGGGCGACCTCGTGTGGGGAAACTCTTGTGCTCGACAGGAACACTGTCCTCGGCGACATCGGGTGAGGCGACCTTGGGTCCTAGGCGAATTGGGCGACCTCGAGTGCAGGCCCTGCTCCGCTGTGCCGAATTATGGGCTATGTGTAGACCTAGGGTGTGTGGCGACTTCGTGTATAGGCGACCTCGGGTATGGTGAGTGGTTTAGAGGTTTTGTGCAGCGCTTTGTTCTTCTTCTGAACTTCACGGACATGGGTGAGTTCAGATTTTGGGCGACCTCGGGTACCAGGCGACTCCGGGTTTGAGCGAATATTATGATTTTGCTTTTGTCTCTTAGGTACCCCTAAATGTTACAGACTCAATTTTTACTTTTGAGCCTCTTGGTGTTTGCTCTAAATAGAATAAGAAGGCATAATTTTCATAAGTTGAATTAATTTTTTTGGACTAGTAACCATACGAATTCAAACTAGACATGTTAGAGATCGCATAGGAAAAGAGAACACAACAATATCATTGAAAGATTGAAAGATTATAATGTTTGACCATCGGGTTGTTAAAACGATCTCTCTTTTTGCATGTTAAATCAGAAAAATTGAAGACCAAAATAATATGAGGTTGAAGGACCTAACAAATACAACCCCAATCAATTTATGACTTCTCAAAATGTACTCTACTATTTTTGTAAATGAATTTTTAGTGTGATTTTTTTCCAAGATCTACTGTATTTGAGGCTCATTTCCAAGAGCCCTTAAATGTACAAAAAGTCTAGATTGCACTGGGTACGTTTGCAGAAAACCTTGAATGGAGAAATCATAATCACTCATTTTCAAAATCGGATATTTGATGCTAAAACTACACTTCAAAAACAACCTTTCCAAGATTTGAAATATTGAAATTAGCAATTTGCTAAGGTTTTATTTAACTTCAAAGTGTCTTGAACACCACATTTGGGTGCCTTGTGCATTTAGGGGTAAAAATCTCTAAGGTACCCAATTCTAAATGAAAGAAAACTTTGAAGAGGTCCCGGGAAATCGCTTTCTTCAGTGTTTATTTGGAAAATGAAGATTAGTCCTTTTACTTGTATGTAAACTATTTAATTCTGCCCATCTGAAGTTCCAAAAATTTCAGATCATGCCCTATATCTTCTGAATTCTGGGTTCGACCCTTCGAGACGCGGTTGCCCAAGGCACGGTCGCCCCCTTGAGACGCGGTCGCCCATCCGCAGTCGCCCAGGACACGCGATCGCCGTACACGCGGTCGCCCTGTACCCACACGCGCCCCTTTCCGAGAAGCCAAGGTCGCCCCAGGGCAATTGCGGCTACTTAAGCATTCGCACTCACCCGCGGTCGCCACTTCCGGCCTTGCGCATGGTCTTTCATCCGCCTTATAGTAGGTGACTGCGTGCTCGTGGGCCGGGGGTGAATTTGGACTTGGAGGGGGGAAGTTTTTGCAGTTCTCATCTACAAACTTATGTCGTAACACAAGAAAGCACAAATCCCTCCCTTAGGTGTTAAATTAGTGTAAAACACCTACAAGACCTCGGGTATATGAGCGGTCTCCTGCACCCGCGTTCTCCACTCCAGGCCCTACGCACCGTCTTTCATCCACCTCGAAGTGGGTGACTGCGTGCTCGTGGGCTAGGGGTTAGAGTTGTGAAGGGAACATTTTGTGTCTCTCCACTTCATTTTTGTGGCTTTCGTTCCGTGCACCGGATTGTTGGCGGCATGACATTTGGATATTGTAAATTGAGTATATATTTATAAATGTATGTTTTTTATAAATGTGATATACCACCGGTTTAGGATTTTCACGCTCGTGTAGTACAAGTTTAGTATTAGAATATTAAACTTAGTACCTAGACTCGTTGTCCACGTACAAAGTGATTGTCATGGAGGATGAGGCCCAACCAAACCCATTGACCTAGCAACAGAAGAAGGCACATCGTGACATGCCACGGAAGAAGACTAGAAAAACTCACAAGAAGCGTGTACCTATCCTTTTGCATCCACACATTAAGGCTTTCTTGGGTTGGAAGGAAGAACCTGAGCCTTGGAGCTATGAAACAGTTAAAAAATATGTGGATTGGTGCCACATCGACAAGTTGTTTCCGCTCTGGCGACACAAGCTGCACGTGGAGTCTAACAAGGCAAATCTTGGATATTGCAAAAATGAAGACTTCAAGAAGAGATGCCTTCAGGTATGGAGGGAGTTGTATCTAGAGGAGCAGCCGTATCGAAACGACAGTTTTCCTTTGTATCTTGTCCAAATGGTGTATACCGAATGTATACCGAATGTATACTTCTGAAGCGGGTGGATTGGACAACCATAAAGGAGTTGCCTATTGGAGACCATCCAGAGGACCCAACACTATTGGTTTAAGATGAACGAGTTGATGTTGAGAAGAAGTTGACATTGGTTAAACCGGGGAAGTTGTGCATTCCCGACGAAGAGGTAGTGTGGTCAGCTGCTTCTAGCTCAGATGAGCACACCCATGAATACGATGAATATGAGTTTGATGAAGACCTAGAAGCACTCACTCTCATGGATTTTTATAAGTCAACCTCAAAGGCGACGGTTGACCAGAAGGGAAAGAAGAAGGTTGAGGAGCTCGACACACTATTCCACAAACATGAACAGTGCAGGGAGGATGTGGAGCCCAAGCGCGTGGACCACATATTCTTAGAGCACGGTGGCGATCTGAGCAAGGACGATTCTTCGGACGATGAAGATATGTTGAGTGCTAAGATAGCAAGTGCACGAGAAGCTTTGCTTGAAGCCACAATGGAATGGGAAGACTTGAAGAAAAATGAAGCTTCACCAAAATGTGACGAGGGTCTTGTGTCATCTTTGTGGACGAAGTCTGAGGCGGTCAAGAAAGCCATAGTTGAAAATGACAAGTACTTGACTGATTTGAAGAAAAGTAAAGATAATTATTTCAAGAAGAGAGAGGAGGGACGCGCTCACATGATGGATGATGTGGCAGTATATCAAAAGCAACTCCAACTCTTGGAACGCAAGTGTGGGCAGCTGCAACATCAAAGGAAAAGCATCGACGTCCAAGTAGCTGAGAAAGAAAAAGAATTTTTCAATATTGCAGTCCAACAGTCAAAGGAATTATGCCCTTTCATTATGGCTCCTGAGTATGGTAGCACTCCCGAAAAATTAGCAATGCTTTGGAAGTTGGTGAAGCTCCACGAGGAGATGATACACGCAAGTTCTAGGGAGTTTCAGTTGCTGGAGTGCGAACTTCATTTTCTGTGGAAATGGCTGTGGTGGAGCAAAGATACTAAGGATGCAAGCCTCGTAGAACAAGAGAGGATTGGACCAGAGCCAAAGAAAAGCGATTTTGTGATCAATACTAAAAGCATGTAGGAGCTTAGTACGAATTTGATGTTTTGGGCACCATTTTTTGGATGTAATGGACTTTGAATAGAAAAAGAAATTCCATTTTTTTTCCTTCCAAAGTCCCTAATTGTCATTCTTTTACCACGTGTATTTGGACTATTTTTTAAATCATTGTTGAGCCTTTCTTTGGTTGGGAACAAGAAAATGAATGATAATTTTATAATTATAGTTCAATTTTTATTTGTATAGAATAATACACGTTTTATATGTAGTTGTTGTTGGAGGCCTGCTTATTTCCTAAAATAACATCTATTTTCTTTCACAATTACAGTGATGTATTTTTGGTATAGGAGCAACAATACCAATCCATTTTCTTACCAATATTTTGGTTCTTTTTCCAAAATAAGAACCCTCTTCATTTTGGTAAGTTATGGGACTACATTGTTCCAGTGAAAAAAATACCATATTTAAGAAATCATGATAATTAATCCATTTTTTTGGTATTTTTGAGAAATATTTCATTTCCAATTCTTTTTCTAGAATTGTGAGAACTTAGGTTTAAAAATGAAAAGAGTAATCACATTGATATTCTTCCATTTTTATGTTTTCCATTATGGCAAAGCCTCCAGTCTTTGGTAAGTTACGAATGAACCTTTTTTCTCTAGGAAGAAGAGCACTTATTGTATTTCTTCTTTACGTCTTAAATTTTTTTAAATAAGAACAGGAATTTGTATCTATTTTTTTATAAAAAATCTTGCTTAGAAGAAGAAGAAGTCCAATATATTTTGAATTCTTGATTTCTACTTGCAGAACTCTAAGCTTCGGTAATTTATGAATGAAAATAATTTGGATGAAAAAAAGAGCACTCATTTTGTTTATTAGTATATGTGTATATATTTTGAAGCAAATAATATATTATTTCCAATTTTTTCTAGAAATTCTGAGAACTTAGGTTTACAAGGAGAAGAGTAATCGCATTGATATTCTTCCATTTTTATGTTTTTCATAATGGGAAACCCTCCATTTTTTGGTAAATTACAAATGAACCTATTTTTTAAAGGAAGAAGAGCACTTTTTATATTTCTTCTCTACATCTTAAATTTTTTTAAATAAAAACAAGAATTTGTATCTATTTATTTCCCTAAACTCTTGCTTAGAAAAAAAAGAAGTATGATTTTTATTTTGAATTCTTGATTTCTACTCGTAGAACTCTATGCTTGGGTGATTTATGAATTAACCCCTAGAGGACCAGCATGTGATTTTTGGTTGTAGAGGAATTTTGGGCAAGTACGTGTCACTAGAGATTTCCATATTTTAAGCTGAAATTTTAATAGAAGGTGGGCGCAAGGAATATCTTTCATATGCACTAAATTTCAGCACATTTTGAAATAGGAGTCAAAAGTTCTGGCAAAATATGTTACTTTTGTCGTAACTGGGCAGTCTGGGCAGGAAAAAACATTTGGCAGGAATTGGATTTTGTTTTTTTGTATTTTTCTTTTCATAGATAATATTCTTGTCTATCTGGAAAGCTTTGGTTCATTTTATTTGGATTTGTTATGAGAAAGTTAATAGGGACATTCTTGTTTTTTGGACAGTTAGAGCATCTTCTTGAAGAAAATAACTTATAGGATTCATTTCTGAATGCTATTTTTGCAATTTTTCACAAAAAATAAATTCTCATGGTTTACTTTACTTACTAGAACAATGTCACCATTGGGATTACTGTATTTTAATTCCATCTAAAATATATAAATATTTTAGATTTTCCTTCTATCTCGTGTCGACTTCTACTTCATAATTTTTTTAGGAATGATAACTAAGTTTTTTTGAATATTCTTTTTTTCCCTAGACTCTCAAGTCTCAACTCAATTTTCCACTATAAAGATTTAAAGCTCAAAACTTTGTAGTCCAAAAATTTTAAGTTAAAAATGTTTAAAGTCTAAAAATCTAGTCCCGCAATGTGCTGAAATACTTGTTTTTTCCAATTTAAACACAGATATCTTGCAATCTGTGCGGTCCAGAATTTTGAAATTTTTTCCTCACATTCTCATACTAGTTAGGGATAAGATCATACCGTTAAATTTCCAAAAAAAACATTTTTCAAATTTTTGGAATCCTTGCTACAGAAATGACTGTTTTAAGTGTTTTTTGGCAGAAAAGAGGCCTTCGGCCTTGAGGGGTTAAAATTATTAGGATAAAGAACCGAAAACCCATTTTGTTTATTAGTATACATGGATACATTTTGAAGCAAATAATATATTATTTGAAAATTTTTCTAGAAATTGTGAGAACTTAGGTTTACAAATGAGAAGAGTAATCGCATTGATATTCTTCCAATTTTATGTTTTCCATTATGGGAAAGCCTCCATTCTTTGGTAAGTTACGGATGAACCTTTTTTCCAAAGGAAGAAGACCACTTATTATATTTCTTCTTTACATCTTAAGTTTTTTAAAATAAGAATCCAAATTTGTATATGTTTATTTAAAAAAAAACTTGCGTAAAAGAAGAAGAGGTCCAATATTTTTCCTTCATTGTATTTTTAATTCTTGATTTCTACTTGTAGAACTCTATGCTTCGGTGATTTATAAATGAAAATTATTTGGATAAAGTAAAGGGCATCGATTTTATTTATTAGTATATCTGAATATATTTTGAAGCAAATAATAAATATTTTTTAATCTATTTAAGAAGTTTTCAAAACTTTCCCTCGTAAAAATAATTGCACCACTATTCTTTTATATTCATATTCCAAATTCTGGGGTACCTTGAAACCGAGTAAATTCCATTTTTTTTGGTAAGTAAGGAATGAGGATGATTTTAATAAGTTCAGTGTAGCCATTTTTTTCCTATATTATATTAGTAATTTTTTTTTAGGGAACCTAAACTTTTTTTTTCATTTAAGACATTGTAGCCTTGTAGGAACTTTCCTTTATAAGAAAAAGAGCACCAATTTCTTTCCCTTGAGCGGCTTCATTTTTGGTGGATTCAACATCTTTTTATAGCCCACTAACAACTATATTTTTGCGTTAGAAGTTCATCATAGTTGAGTATATTTTTTATAACAATCTGAAATGGAAAAAAACCCTTATTGTTAGTTAACATGATGTAAGAGCTTTTAAAAAAAATTCAACTTCAAAGTGAGAAGAGGAGACATTTTGGGGGGATATTTCTTTCAATATAATAGTGGAGTAATAAAACCCAAAATGAGAACAAACATTTATTCCTCGCGCAAAAAATTGACTCACAATATTGCGAGGATAGTATATATTAAAAAATCCAAGCAATATATAATTGCTATGCATGAGCACAATATAAAGCCGTAGAACTGGAATTGACGCAGCAAATAAAAAACAACACATATTACTCAGCTAGGCGACCATGGATATACTATGAGCCCATATGTATAAGCCTTACATTACATCTAATAACGAGAAGTAATGTTCAAGTAAATGATTGCAACAAATGTCTAACTGATAACATTTGGGTTGTTCTGAGAACCGCTTCCTTCGCCACGTTCAGAATTGGATGATTCTCCAACCCCCAGCTTGCGCTCTGCACGAGTGCGAGAAACTGGTCCATCCGCATTCAAAATGGATTCTAAGACATTGGTATCCTTTAGAGCTTGGAGGGTTTTTGGGTTTGTGGAGAGTGTTTTTCCAATAGATAGTCCAATGCTTGACTTTGGTAATATGGCCCGTACGTGGAGTCCATGTATTGCATATCATTCAACTCTTGAATGGAGGCATTTTCATCCAGATTGGCCATCCTTTCGCCTTGAAAATTCCAACGATGCTTCTCCGGATGAGGACCCCACTTGAAGGTTGCGGAGCTCTTATCGAAATATCCACCAAGGCATTGGAAGAAGAACGCCTTCTCCCCTTCATATTGTGCTCCCTTTCCCATCAGCTTGGATGCAACGGCCGCAATTTCAGCCGGGTTTGTTTCCCAATTCAATTGCGAGCTAACATCTCTCGGTTCTTTATCATGAAAGCCTTGTCGCCAACTCCAAAGCAAGTCTTGGCCCCAAAATTTTGTTTCATCCGTTGTGTCGCCGCTGTGTTCCCAAGACGGTGGCATGTAAGTCATCAAGTTGAACATGGCATACAACCGTTCATGGAATGGCGCTGCACATCTGACACAACGTCGCCTAATCAAGCATTGTGTGATGAGACATTGAGGATGGTATACATGTGCGCAGGATCCAAGTGCCCAACCTCTTTTGGGGCCAAATGGGTCTAGACATATGGGGCATTTGGTGTGGTCCAAGACGAAATGTGCAGGCTTCGGCCACAGCAACTTCTGTTGCTCTTTGTCAAGGTGGGAAGACTTGTGATTCATGTGGTCCCACCCATTTTGTGTCCAATCTACGACAGTCTTCCCAGGCAACTCCAACATGGGCATGTCACTCGGAAAAAGGGTATCAAGCAATGCCCAAGATGTGAGTCCGTTCTCCCATTTAGGAGCGCTTGCAATGAAGTTCTTCGAAACTTTATCCAACTCTTGGGCAATTTGTTGTGATCTGTCGACGGAGAGAATGCAAGCGACCTTCCAATGGTAGCATGTGGCCGCCAACTCTCCCAACTGCACTCGAAGAGTACGGTTTTCCTCTTCAAGTCCGGATTTCTTCACCGACTGTACGGGGCGTGGAACAACAGGAAACGAAAGTGAATCTTGGGTCCCACGGAGATCATTTGTGTCAGCGGTAGTGTCTTCCGTGATGGTAGGAAGAAGCGCAATTGGAAGAAGTGAAGAACGCTTGGTACGCTTGGCAGGAGGAGTCTGTCCATGGACGTCGTCAGTGAGGTCCCCTACAACCTTGTCCAGATGATGTGGATCATGCTCAATGAAGGGGTCGTCCATGTCTGACAAAGTCAACGTTTTAGTTCTTTCTCCCGAAGGTGTTGTAGTTCTTTAGATTGTTGAGATATGATAGCGCTTTTGTGATTGCAAAGTGATTGCAATTTCCTGACATCCAACTGAAGTGAGGCAATCGTGGAGTCTTTGGTCTTCAAGATATCGAGGGCCTTACATAGGGCCACAGTGTTGTCAGCTGGAGTTGCTCGAGGTTGGGAAATGGTAGTACAAACACCTCCGTCCATGGGTAAGTCTTCATTTGGTCCAAAGTCGAAGACATTGACATCATCCTCTTCTGCCAACGGTGGGCCTGAAAACGTTGCTGAGGCTAGTGCAGATTTGACTCGATTTGTGGAGCGTCGCACCTTCGGAGGATGTTTTATTCTCCGTCCTCGTGATGATGAAGGTGCCTCAACATTTTGAACCTGAACTTCCACAGGGGTGATGGGCTACTCCCTGACTCGTGTTGTCCTTGGGACTCGTGTGCCATCGGAATCTTCATCCTCCTCCGATTCGTCAGTGAGAACTTCAAGAGTCTCTTTGTTTCGAGGATCACTTCGAATAGGTCCAAGTCCACCTTCTGGAAATTTCAGAATCCCTCTTGGGATTAATCCAATTTCTGGACCTCCAATGAATGGACTTTTTTTTATCGTGCTCCAGTCAACCTCCTTTTTCAATGCCACCTCAGCATACACTCCTCTGGCAATGCATAGAGTAACCTCGTTCCTCTCTACGAAAGGGGTTTTGTAGAGGACCTGCCACACTTCTACGCACCTTTGAACGAAAGTTGGACTTTCACAGTACTTCAGGTTTGCCTTATTGGTGCGCCGGTTGTAATGATGGCGCCATGCCGGAAACAACTTTCCGATGTGGCACCATTCAATGTAATCTTCGCAGGTTTGCATTGTCCACGGCTCGGTCTCCTCTTCCCAGCCTTTAAAAGCGAGGTGGTCTAGGCTGTTCAACACGTGCCATCGCTTGCGATGAACAGTACCCCTGCGCTTCCGCCCCTTATCTAAAAGAGCCTTCCTGGCTACACCAGGAGTGACAACTGCAGAGTGCAGGACAGGTAGTGATCCACCGCTACTTCCCCCGGTGGCCATTGGATTTGTCGGTGTTGAGAACTCGCGGTAATGAAGGGTTGGATGAATCCAAGAAGAAATAAATATTCAACGAGAGAGTAACGCATGCACCCAATTACGGATACAAGACCAAAAGCCTCAACGGAGAATGAAGCTGCGAGAAATGGCATGGGCGAGTGAACTTATAGGCGGGGCGAGCACGGGTGAATTAGGTTTGGATAGGTGCGTGCGACTCCAGCGACCGCGCATACGGCAACTTCGGATACAGATTCTGGGCGACTCCGTGTCCGCCTGGGCGACCTCGGGTCCCAGTAGGCGACTTCGGGTACATATTTTAGGCGACCTCGGGTACACTTGGGCGACCTCGGGTCCATTGGAGGCGACTACAAATTCTAGTGGGCGACTTCGGGTCAACCCTTCCCACCCACGGTCGCCATATCCGTAGTCGCCCACCCGTGGTCCCGTTACCCGAAGTCGTTTGTATTCGAGGTCGCCCACATCCGCGTTCGTGTTATACCCAAAGTCGCCACACACGCATGCGCCCCAAATTCTGCCACGCGAGCGCCACATGGCATCCAGGTGGCGTAGGTAAAAGGGTATTTACCTTTTCGGAAAGTCAAAGGTAAAGTTGACTCTACTAGACGTCGCGGGGGCTCTACTAGATGTCGTGTGACGTCAAGTTGTCGCGATGTCGCGGTGTTGGGGAAGACAGCCCTGCTCTAGATGCACAATAAGAATATAAGATATATTTTGGAAAAGGTTTAATCCATGGACCTAATTCCAAGTCTATCCTTGAGTTGACTATACTCGAGACGACAATACTCTAGGGTGAATCCAAATGTATATTGAAGTAGACTGATACTAGAGATGATACTATAGCCGACAATACTCAAGGCGTTACAAGAGTATATATTTGTGTTGACAATATTCGAGACGTTTCTCGGAGTCCATAGTCATGTCGATGATACTTGACCTACTTGTAGTCAAGTCAACTATAGTTATCCGCTATCATGGTGACATTAAATTTTCTATCAGGATTGTTCATTGTTATTCCTTTCTTTCTACTATTAGTAAATTATTTATCCTCGAGTCAAGTATACTATTTTTTCATTCCCACAAATAGTACATCTTTGTTGGGTTTGAACATCGTATTTTTATCATGGGGTAGACAGTGTTTGAAATGTATTTTAATACCACAAGAAAGAAGTGTATTCTTGATTTGAGGATAGTAATTGCACTTGATAGTTCTTTGTTCCATAGTACACTATAATACTTTATTTTGTTTATCATTAATTATTATACGTGATTGTTCTTTTGTTTTGGGGATTGTGAATTGCCATTCAAAATAGCTTGTAGAGAGTGATAGTTGTTACTTTAATTATTATCGACTTGATGATAATCATTTTTCAGATTTTATTTAGTCATTGCTTTTTACTTGTGGTAAGTGATGGTGCTGTAGTCGTATTATGTTATCCTTGAGTCGACAATAACTTTCACTGATGTCTTCTGTTTTATTGCAGAATGGATATTCATAGGCTTGAAGAATTTAAAAATCCTATTTTAATTCTTCTTCCGAATGTTGTTGTATGTGACGGAATCCCTTGTTCCTCTTAGAACACAATGGGAGTCATTCTCAGAAACAAAGCACGGTATGACGTTGCAAATGGAGTTTGTCAAAGCATCGATGCAAACCTCATCAATGACATGGATGGACGGCTGCTTGGTGACGACCGAGTTGCTGTTTAGATTGTGGGGTCTTTGTGCAAGGTGGAAGTCTCATCAGTTTGGATGTGGTCAATGCACTTTTATGACATTAAGAGAGTGTCTTTGAACAATGTCAGTCTCTATGACCATGAGCAGACACACATATACAATATGACCACTAGAAGAAACTTGTGGTTTTTTGACAACTTCATATTTTTTGAAAATGATTTTTTTTTACATCTTTATTGACATCCAACTATTTTTATATTTTTCATAATGTTCATTCGATGTTATTTTTGACATAAAAACATAGATGTCAAAAAAAATCCATTCCAAAAAATCTGAGTTTGTCACCTAAAATGTGGGTTTCTTATAGTGGGCTATAAGCGCCTTGGACCATCAAGCTCTCAAGGGAGGGTTGAGGTCGGCCTCCCTCCAAGTAAAGAATCTTTCCTTCCTTTACAAACAATCCTTGAAGTGTCTACCAAATCATGATGCAAGAATAACTACTTGCAACCTTTATCCCGTCAAGAAATTCAAGCCATATGTTCACAGCTTCATGCAAATGATGGATTTTATGCCGCTTTGAAGTCCATAGATAGATGCACAAAGACAATGCCGGTAAAGATTGGGTAACCTTGAAAAAGATTGAGGTGTGTCCTATCGCTTGGTAGACTATTCACAGGATTTTGAAAGCTACCTTCTACATGTACAAACACATGGCCAAATTTGGGAAGCAAGCGGAGTTGCACGGGAATTTGGGGTCCAAAAAACCCTGTACGCATACTATACACGCTACTGCCACACTTTGGGCGTTGGTTGTGAGTGAAGCCAACCAAATGCCACACAAAACAAGAATATTGATAACCGGGGAGAAAGTCCCTGCAATGGGGTTGCCATCAGCTTTTTGTTGGAGCGACCAATTACCAAAAATCAATGAGGCCAATGCCGCTTTGAATTTTCCGCTCGTTTCTTTTAGTGGCTTGAATAACATCAAGTATGCTTCTTTCCTAGAGTATGTTGCAAAGGCTCCTAGGGACTCTTTTTCAAGGTGTGCTCTATACGATTAATGTAAACAACTAAAGAGCGCTTGTACATTGCTTTCTAATTCACAAGACGAGTGTAGGAAAATTTTGGAAGCTCACCTTGTGGGGCAGGAGGCCTATAGAGAACTCTATTATGCAAATCTCTATGTTTCAAAGAAATATCTTGAGAAAATGCTCACCATTATCCATGATAAAATGGATCACTCCAAGACCGCTTTTCCACATATCTCTTACAAGACAAAGTAACGGATTCTTTCACCAAAATGCCAGTCGCTATTACCGGCATGATTGCCCATGGTCATGGCAATGTTTGGTATGCGCACTACAAGCTAGAAACTTTTCCAACAAACTCAAATCACTTCATTGGAACCATTGCAAGGTTGTTGCGTGATCTCAAAGGGCCACCAAAGAATTCATTGCACCAATTGTCTGTTGTCAAGGAGAACCAATCCGCATTGACAAAGGCTGTGTTGGAAGGCTAAAAAATGTGTTTGGACTTCCTTCTTCCTCCTCCATCAAAATTGATCCCCGCTCAACCCCTGCCCCCTATATTGACTCTGCATTTTGACAATGCGTCAAGAGACAACAAGAATTGATGGGTTTTTGCTTTTTGCTCTCTTCTTGTTTTGAAGGCCATTTTTTGCAAGATATACATTAATTTTCTCATCGTTGAGCACACTCAAAAAGACATTGATGCTCTTTTTGGTCGATGGAGCACCATGTTGAAGACAAATAACTACCAGACTATTTTGAGGCTCATGAAATCCTTCATGGACTATGAAACTCATCCTATCATTCCTTACTTCATTGAAGAAGTTCCTGATTTCAAGCGCTTTGTGGGAGGATATTTGGGCACAAGGGGGGACTTTTTGGAAGGTCATTTTGTGGCCCAACAGTTTAAATTCTATAAGGATTCAAGTGGATGGCCATTGATGGAGTATAAGCATCTTTGTACTGATAAGAATTGGCTACAAGAGGGTGGCGAAGGAATTTGCATGTGGTTTGAGATTGAAAACGCCGCCCCAAAGTGTTGAGTGATGTTCCGTGACCTTTGCCTCCACATCAAATGAAATTGCTTGATGATATCAAAAAGGTTTTAAACGATTTCATAGCACACTAGAGGAATATGGCGGACATCGACCAATTTGGAGAGTTCTGGAGGAAGAATGAAACTATAAGAAATTATTAGAAAGGTGTAAAAACCACTTTGGAAGCACCGCTTGTTGCACGCGAGGCATTAGAGGATGGATTTTGGCCAGCTTCTAGAATCACCATTAGACTAGAAGACAAAAGGGAAGAGGATGGCGCAATGCAAGAAGAGTTTGCGAAGGATCCACCCTGTGTAGGACAAAAGCATGACTGCCCACTCCCTTCGTTTGATGTTGCTTGTGATGTGTTTGCCAATTATTTTGTCATAATGCGACCTCATCGTGGCGACCCAAAGCCGTTTTGGCATGCTAGAGCATTAACAAATTCGAGTCCGGATCTAGAGCATATTAAATCAATACGGATCCAATATTGGACGCCTCTTGATAAACATTGTCCTGATCCCAAAACGTATGATGGATGGACCACAAAAGCAGGGAATGTGGGGGTCAAGGATACACCTATAAAACCGTGTTGGTCAAGCATTGGCTGTATCATGATGACTTTCAAGGCTCTTGGAAAAAGGGGTGCTTAAGATGAACCTCTAGTTCTTTTAAAAGTTACAATTTTCAAAGCATAGATCAACATCATCAAATCATCAGTGGCGGAAATTTAGGCTAATCCTAACAACAATGCATCCTTGACAAAAGAGGAAGAGTAGTTTATATTTGTGTTATTTTATTATTATTTTTGCTATTCAAGTAAAATGCGCTTCTACATTTAGATGTATTTAGATGTTTTTAGGTTTATATTGTGCCATTTCAAGTTGAGGATATTATTGCCATGTAACGTTGTTGATTCTTATTAGTAGTATTTATTATTTTATTTGTTATTGCATTCTATGTAGTGTATTTCCAGCTTTCCTCCAAATGAATGTTTTTTTCTTTTCTAATGTATTGTAACTATGTGAAATGTTTGATAATACAAGTGTGTACATTATTGTTTCTACACAACTTAGAGAACTGTCTCACTTTATAACCTCTTGGTCTATTTTATTTTTATATTTATAATTTTAAGAAAATCTAAATGTTCAAAGCGGGTTCTTGCTACCTGGTTAGTTGGTTTAATATGAACAAAATATACAAAATAGTATTTTGACATTTCTAAGTTTCAATTTAATGAACACTAAATTAGTTCTAAATATAAAATGAATTAAAATGAGACACCAACTTGTCTCAATTTAACAAATAAGGCCTTAATCTCTTCCATTTGCAAATTGAGTTGTGAATTGTGAAGAATAGTTTAAATCCTCTCCTTGTTTGAGATTCCTACCTTCTTCTAAATTGTGAGTTTAGGCCATGAAAGGATGTTTGAGTGAAGAGTCTTCTATTCTACTTCCCTATGCTAATCTATTGCAATTCTTTTCTAAGACATAACCATTTTAAAGCAATTGTAGTTTTTTTGCCAAATTTTAGTCTTGGCCCAAGTTTTGGATACCAAAAGTTAGCCCATCAAAGAAGTTTTTTGGCCACGTAGCCTTAGTTTGTTGCAAAGACTTGGTAGTCCAAGCAACAATCGGCAATTCAAGCAACAATTGGTGTCCAAGCATCAATCGGCAGCCCGAGCCACAATAGGGAGCCTAACACAATTGGCAAACCGAGCCATAGTACGGAGCTCAACACAATTAGCAACTCGAGTTACAATACAAAGCCCAATACAAATCAGCAACTTAGCTATAGTAATGGAGCCCAATACAATCGGCAGCCTGAACCATAGTAATGAAGCCAACACTATTGAACAGCCCAAGCTACAGTAATAGAGTCCAATCCCTCGCTTAGATGTGCCATGTGGCGGGGCAGGGCTGGTCCGACCCACCAACTTCTAAGCACTACAAGGCAACACATAGCAAGGCACAATTGGTGCCACCCCCAGACCCGCGGTGATTGGACAGACTGATCGAATCTTTTGTTGGTCTCCCTGTCCGGTCCTTGCTGGTCTTCTTTCGTTCTGGCTTTTGGGTCTTTTAACAAGCCATTTTTATTGGGCCTCGGCTTTCTACACCAAACTAAATTAGAATTCTTTCTTTACATAAATTAATAATTTTGTGGAGGCTTTGGGTGTCAAGGATGCCTTTTTGGGTGTCTAAAATTGTGGGAAAGAACTTATGACATGACTTTGAAAGGCTAGGGGTTAAAACACTAGTAGGAACTGTTACTTTAGGGATTCAGTGACTTTTTAATACTAAACTTGGAATTCCAAAACTAATATTTTGGAAACTAAACTTGGTGAGGACTAGCAACCACTATTTTTGGGGAATTTTCTAGGACACTATTTTTAAAAATACGCAAAATTCTCTCCACCTTAAGACACACAAAGCCAAAGCTTTGCCATCAATTCTAAAATACTAAAGTTTCACTCCTAGGAAAGGTAGAGCTTTGCCTTCACTCCTATGAAATTTGACCAAACCGGAGGGACAAAGTTAATAAAAGGATACCACGTCAACTGTCACGTTCACACATAAACCAAGTCAAAAACAACATCCACACAACCTTAGGAGAATTCTCACTTAAATAATTTCCACTTGAAATTATGCAAACTAACAACAAGCACTAAGGGGCCCCCTCAGCAGCATTGCCAAGTTACGGAGGAGGTGTTCTTTAGGATTAGTGCAAGATAATAATAACCACCAATAAATTCGCAACAAGACACAACAAGGTAGGTAAGAGAAAATTTTGAATGGAACCCAATGTCCTTCAAAGAGAGCATCAAAAACAGCAACAATAGAGCTTAAAATGCCCCGAAATCACACAAAATAAGCAACATGGCTTAAAACAGTCAAAATACAATTAAATGGATCCAATAGTGTAAAATGAGCCAAAATATGGTTACAAGGAGTGGTTTGAGAGGAAAATGAGCCCCCTTATGCACAATGGGGTTCCAATCAAAATGGCGTTTTCAAAATCGCAAAGAAGGAAATTTTGCATCCGACAACTTTGACAGCCTCCCGAAGGCTCAAAAATTTATCTTTGACTATGAGATTTTTACCATAGCATTGTTTTTAAGTTAATTGTATGTGTACCGAATTTCAAGGCCAGATGATGTACACAAAAAAAGATATTCGAAATCTCCCAACTTGTATAGTCGTGAAATTTTTTTCACTAATGCCAACTTTGACACCCTCCCAAGGACTGAAATTTTTCCTTTTTCTATGAAATTTTTTTTCATAGGACCATCTATATGTTGTTTACATGTGTGAAAAATTTCAAGTCCAAAAGACCACCACAAAAATAGATATTCTTAATCTCCCAACATGTGTAGTTGTGAGAAACAATTTCACTACTACCAACTTTGGCACTATCCCAAGGGCTGAAAAAAAAACATTTTACCATGAAATTTTTGGCATGAGATCATCTCTATATTGATTAAATGTATGCCAAATTTCAAGGTCAAGATTTACCGAAAAAAAGATATTCTAATTCTACCAACATATGTACTTGTGAGAATGACTTTCTACATCCGTGTGAAATTTTACCCAAAAAATGACACTACCCAAGGGTTGAAAAAATCGTTCTCACAACTACACATGTTGGTAGAAATAGCATATATTTTTTTGTGTGATTGTTTTGAATTTGAAATTTGGCACACATGTTATTGACATAGATATTATTTCATCATAAATATTTCATGGTAAATAAACAATTTTTCAACCCTTGGGATAGTGTCAAAGTTGATAGTAGTGAAATTGTTTCTCACAACTACACATGTTGGGAGATTAATAATATCTATTTTTGTGGTGGTCTTTTGGACTTGAAATTTTTCACACATATAAACAACATATAGATGGTCCTATGCCAAAAATTTCATAGAAAAAAAAAATTTCAATCCTTGGGAGGGTGTCAA
Organism: Pseudisothecium myosuroides; assembly: GCA_951799445.1. Classification (NCBI taxonomy): domain Eukaryota; kingdom Viridiplantae; phylum Streptophyta; class Bryopsida; order Hypnales; family Lembophyllaceae; genus Pseudisothecium; species Pseudisothecium myosuroides. The sequence continues at coordinate 4,552,459 of OX637297.1, forward strand.
AGTTGGTAGTAGTGAAAACAATTTCACGGCTACACATGTTGGGAGATTTCGAATATCTTCTTTTGTGTAAATCATCTGGCCTTGAAATTTGGTACACATAATTAACTTAAAGATAATGCTATGGTAAAAATCTCATAGTCAAAGATCAATTTTTGAGCCCTTGAGAGGCTGTCAAAGTTGTCAAATGCAAAATTTCCTTCTTTGCGATTTTGAAAACGCCATTTTGATTGAAACCCCACTATACATTATATAAATATAGATAATTTTGTATGTTTCTTTCATTTGTATTATAAAATATATTGATCCAAGATTTTCACTTTTGGCCGCTCCTTTTATGATACTCATTACAAAAAAATGGGGCCTAAAAAAGACCACAAAAATTGGAACAACAATGACATCATCTATTGAATTTTTTTTAAATATTTCAAATAAAAAATCCAATTTCAAAAAAAAAAATTTTAATAATCACAATCCTTATGGACTAAAATTCCACCAACTAGGATTGTCTCTTCTTGATATTGGTTTTGTTTTTTTGGTACAATAATGACATGACTGTTGGTCCAAACTTTGAGAGCCTTCTTGAGGCCTCATTTCTTCTGTTATGGTAATATCTCCTTGTGACATCCTGTTCACCTATTTATCCTTGGGTTTAAGATAATAAGCTAAGCATTTATATATTTTCTACTTAATTCAAATTGGAAGATTTGATCTACAACCGCTCTTTGGAAAGCAGTCACTAACAAGAAGCTTGTTGTTTAGATTGGAGGAGTTGCTCTCAAGGAGGTTCAACTCAATTTGAAGAAGTTGCTTGCCTTCCGCTTATTCAAAGCCTTATGTGCTCAATCTACTCCGCCACGGATGCTGCATCGACGGCCATCAACTTCTCAAGGGGGAATGTAGAAGAAGGCATCATGAAAAGACCTCCACTACAAAAAAAGGATAAATATGACTTGTCCATAATGATTTTAGTAGTCATTTTTTGTCCACAATGACTGCAAAACAGTCATTTTCCAGTCATTGATGTGTTACAGTCATTGTGGACACTTGTTTTTTTGTAGTGCTCCAAGTTGAGGACCAGTCAAGATCTCTATTTGCTCCTCCTTCTCATTGAAGCGAACAACCTTGACATTAGGTCGATTTGCATTTGCATTTGCCAACTCCGCGAATCTAGATTATCTCGCATAGAAAACTCTATGCAGATGTTGAAGGAGATGCTGAAAAACTTCACCTCATCAATGAAGTTTTGTTGTCGATTGTATTTTTACATCATCTTTTCCACATCAGCAATCTCAAAACAAATTTCACATAGGGGAATTAAAAAGAAGGCCCAATTGGGTTCATTTAGATAGTGCAGGTCAGAGTCTATGTCTCCTAGATCATAATTCTCTTCCCTCAAAATCTATGATAGGTAGAGCTTTGACAGGCAAAATCTATCAGCGGCCAATCAACTCTTATCAACTAGAATTGTAGACCTATACATAAGCATTGTCAATAATTTGCATCCAAGGCTACCTCTTTGAGTTCTAAATTTCTTTCCAACTCCAAGATTTTGCGAAACACATGCAAGCGACATGACAAGGAAAGTAAATCACTCTAGGTAGGGATGTGAGGTTTGTTCAATAATTGAAGTGGACCACCTAAGCCTTCTTAGCGCAAGGATATCCTTGGAAGAATGGCCAAGTTAAAAGCACTAGAGGTAGCAAAGAAAACTTCTTCAATAAGAACGATGGTTAGCTAAGTGATTCTTGATTGTAAAGTAATCAACTTTGCAAAATGTTCATTACTATTAAGAAAATAGTCATTCACGTACAATAAATAATTTTTAACAAAATAGAGTGCTTCATGAACTCAAAGCCTCTACATTTTTACACTAATACATCCATTAGAGTAATCGAGATTTCATTTTTTTTGAAGTAAGATATATATACAAGTGAGATAAACTATTTAATATATACATCTATTTTCAATTAAATTGATGTCTTTCAAAGTAAAGTGCCTTGTTTTTCAAAATGTCACATACATTTTAGACTCTCATGTGCAATTATGGTCAATTTCATTAAAATGGCGGTATTCCATTATAATGGCACAACATTCTATTAAAATGGCACTGAATTTGTCAAAGATAACACTGCATTCCATTAAAATGGCATAGAATGTGTTACAAATGGCAAAATAATACCGCCATTTTAACAAAATTGACCATAATTCTATTTTTCATCTTTTCATCTACTTATTTCATTGGTCTTTGATTGCTCTAAGCCTTTTTAGAATGTCATATATTTTCATGTTGGTGTTTATTATTAATTCTGTAGTTTTTTGATATATTAGTGATACTTTGGCCTTTATTATCTTTATTTTAAAACCTATCATTGAAACAAAAAGCACAAATGTCTCAATATGTGCATTTTCTCTCAATTTTATAAATAGGACTTTTTTATATACTTTATGTTGTTGTTGATCATAAATAGTTATTGGTTATGGATTCACATCATCGCTATCTACCGTGAACATTTGCCATTGGATTGTAGGTCTATATGCAAGCACATTAATTATAATGGATAAAATTCTAAATAGACTTGGTTATGTCACCCTTAAAATTCAACCACTGTATACATGTGTTTATGAAATCTACTTTCAACATATTCTTGAATGAGAACTCACTACTTTAACTTTATCCTGTTTTTAATTTAGTTATGTTTTTTGAAAACAATAATTTCTAATGCGACCCTAAATTGAGATTTAATAATAGAATTGACATTATAAAAACCAGAAAAACAAGTTTAATTATCTAAGCACACATTGATAGGACCAAATGATTATAAAATATCTCCAAAAAATTGCATTGTTGGTAATATAGAAGACTTCATAATATGAATTGGGATATTTTGGACTTTCATATTCATCAATTTGAGTAATTAATTATAATTCCTATGTATAATCAAGATAAAGATAGATTATGATGTATTTTGAATTTGGCGTAATAACTTAATGTAGAAAAGTGAATTAAACTCTAATCTAATGTTATAGATAGTAGACTCACCCTAAAGCCATGTAAAAAAAATCATGACTTAAAATCACATAACCCATAATAATAGGGTGAACATAAACCTTAATATAGTTGGGCAAATCCATTTTCCATGTGTTTGGCCTTAAATTTACAATAATACAACCTATATCCACTAATATAAGGACAAATAAATTTTTAATTTATTTTTAAGATTTACTCAAAAATATTAATTCATTAAATTTTTTAAAAAATTAATTGATTAATTCTTTTGATTTATTTCATTTAAAAAATCTTCTTACGACTCTTTTTTTTTCTTTTACTTTTTAAAATAATAGCTAAATATACCCCACAATTGACTTCTCACTATTCACTATTTATTCCCCACCACTCACTATTTTGCGTCATTTTATAATTTATATACACTACAGAAATTTGAGGCCTTATGAAGATTGTAATTGGGCTGTTTTTAAAGCTGTGAACAGTGAATTGTTGGTCTAAATTTTAAATAATAGAAAAAATATTATTATTATTGTTTAAATTCATGAACAATTTTTTTTTTTAAATTTTAAAATTAAAAAAAAAAATTTAATTTAAAACTAAAAAAATTATTAGACATGACAGCAATACTGCCACGTCAGATTGTTGAAGTGACAAAGTTTCTAATCATTTGAATATTAATTTTTTTTTCCATTTTAGAAAAAATTTAAGCAAAATTTATCATTTCCTTACACTATCCTGCGCAATTTAGGCCCTATAGTTTGTTAATTTCTTGAATTTTTTGAGTTTCTTTTCGAGTTTTTTGAGTTTTTTTTTTCTGCCATTGTTTCCTACTATTTGGGAATTAACATCCCTCTACAAGGATGATTCTTTTTGTATGAAGGCAAAATTTCAAATTTGGTCTTGTCATTTGTAAAGAATGCCTTAACAATTTCCTAAGATTTTTTGTTAATTAATTATAGACTTGCTTTACCAATTCCGTATAACTACCTTTTTCATGAAAAATTTATTATTTTTATAAATTATAAAATTATAAAACTAGGGTTGTACCATCTTTTTCTTTCTAGTAATATCTAAGTTACCTTCTTCCTTAATGGAAGTGCCCTATTGCATTACATATATGAAATCATTTGTCTAAATCATTGCATATTAATACCTATTTTGGATAGATAATTGTAGGTGAGAATGGATCTTTATTCATCCAAATTCACACCTAAATACCTAAGGCACCATAATTTGGTGTTAGCTAAATTTTGAAGTTAAATAAAATCTTATTAAAGAATTATTTTTGAAAACATTTGATTGAATGCTTTGTAAGGTTTATTTTAAGCTTCAAAAATTCAATTTTGAAAAAATATTTATGATTTTCTATTGAAGATTTTATGCAAGGGTGTTCATTTCAAATCTTAACTTTTTAGTATTAGAATCTCTTAGAGATGTGCCTTAAAATACATTAGACCTTAGGAAAGAAATCACAGTTGAATTCATTAAAAATAATTGTAGAGTAGATTATAAAAAGTTGTATTTCAATTAAAGTTATGCATATTATTTACTTCAATCTCATTTTTTCATGACCTAAATTTTAGATTTTACATGTAAAAATAGGATTGAATGATGTCAAATGACTTTATAGTTTTGATACCCTCTTCATCAAACATTTATAAACTTTCAATTCATAAGTGATATATATATTTTTTAATTACATAATTTATAATAAGTCTATTTTGAATTTCTATGGCTATAATTTTAAGAAAATTGATGAAAAAAATCAGAACCTGCGCATTTTGTTTAAATTTAAAAAAATTCAAGACTCTCAAAAAAAGCCTTGGGCATTTAGAGTTTAATACTTGAATCTTTTAAAGATGAAATTTTTTAATGAATAATTCAATGAACTTGATGTAATTAACATTTTGAAGATATAATTCAAAATATGTAAAACATCTAAAAATGATTCAAGAATATTTAGAATTACCCTAAAGAACCAATTCCATAGTCCTGTAGTTAAGCTTTGTTTATAGTTCAATTTAGCTTTTGTAATCATGTTTAAATTTCAATTTAATATTTGTATTACATAAGGCTATGTGTTATCTATCATTGTTGAAAATCACTACTTCCTCTGTCCCAAAATGATCTTCTTGTTTGACAAAATATTCTAGATTAAGGTCAAAAATCAATAATGCCATATTTAACTACTTCTAGACTTTCATAGTCTAGAAGTAAAGAGGTGGTGAAATCCCCCAATGTTTTCCTATGGGTCTGGAGATCTCTCCAAATAGGAACGCTTTGCATGCATCCAATTCAGCACCCACAAGTATTTTGGGGAGTGCTTCATGTGCTTGGAAGAAATCATGTAGTTGTAACATAGCTCACTGTGCTAGAATTCACATGATTGTATTGGAAGATCTGTGGACCAAGTTTCCATAGTTCAGGCATCCAATTTACAGCACAATTGAAGTCTCACAACCTTTCGAGAGATCCCCAGATGACAACCACTTGTTGCAAATATGGCTCCCATCCCATATTAATCCCTCACTAAGTGCTGATCTTTATATAATTCCATCGAGAGATCCCCTGACGGGGGTCTAGAATATGAGTTGGCTTCACTGACAATCTTGGTGTCAAAGTGCACTATAAGAAATCTCCGTTTTAATTGACGAGCCCTAATTTTTTATGACAAATTTTAGGTGATGTCAATGTTGACAATCCAAATTTTTTATGTCAACAAAAATGTCCAATGTAACATAAATGTTGACATAAAAACATTGGATTGTCAATATTGATGTCACATTGTACATTTTTGTTGACATAAAATTTTTGGATTGTCAACATTGACATCACCTAAAATTTGTCATAAAAAATTAGGGCTCGTTACCTAAAACGGGGGTTTCTTATAGTGGTAGTACAATTTGATTCCTGTGCTATAGTGCAAGTCATATCCAAGTTCATCAAGAATGATTCACAATAAGGCACGATGTAGGCGATTCTTTCAAGGATATGGTATCCCAAGAGTTCAACGAAAGTACATACAAGTGAATTTGAAAGTCAAACATCAATTCACAATTATCAAATGAGCAATTGCTCTTGGGAATAAGAAGACCGGTTTTAGGGTTCAACGGGAGATCCCCCGATGGATTGCTAACATACTGGAACTAAGCTATTTAGGATATGACAAAGTGACAGGGGCATATCATAGTACTTACAGTGACATTTGAAGAACTATAGACCACTGAGTTACAGGTGCTCAGACGTTCAACATACATCTGAAGATGAATAATAGCTAATATAATATTCCATCCGAAATAATGATATTAGTTTCAGTTTTTGTGAAGAACATCAGGGTTCTTTCATTGCGAAAAATAGATCCGTACTTGGTTGTCCACTATATAATTGTGAAGATGCAAAACCCAGAAGACTAGAATTCCAACAGTGACTAATTGTGAGAAAAAAGAAATGCATTATTCAGACTCATTTGAATGCATGTATGACCCAAGCATTGTATTCTGTTTTAGATACAATCATAAACCACTTCCATTTCAGGAGATGAGAGGAAAGACATCCCGCGCTTCTGCTATTAGGTCATTGCCCCTGTGCTGCACGCAAAGAATGGAAATCATAAACATATTAATATATTCATAAAGAGTTTTGGTACATATACATGTCACAAACAAAAGCTCTGAGAAATTAATCGAAGAACAGTCATACTGAAACAATGGACTGTACTTTAAAAACCTGATTTATGACTGTACTTACTGGATGTAGGATGCATTGTGAGATATCACAATGTCCAAGACAATCGGCAAAATGCATCGTGACATCTCAGGATTTCTACAACGACCGACACAATGCATTGGGAGTTCCCATGATGGCAATAGCGACCTCGGACTAGGCACTCGATCATAGGTCCACCACGTTTGCCCGATTCAAATTCACTAAGGCAACCTCCCTATTCTTTTGAGGAATCGTCCGTGATTTCTTATCCACTCTCCTAGACCAATTCGCATACACTTCAGCATCTACGTCCACCCAAGAGGGGGGACTATTTCAACAACCCATATATCATACCAGCAATTCCGGTACCTCAATTCCAGGATCCTTTCGAAGTTATCAGCTTGCCAGTACTAAAGCAAGAACTTCCCGTTATTCACATCTCCTTCCAATCTACAGACAGTAGACAATGCTCTTCCTTGCCAAACAACACATGATTCCGGGACTTCAGGTCTCAGAAGTATCGAACAGCCTGGTCGTATGTCTAACCACGGATTAAAGCTTTCCCTTGGTGCTTCATTTGCAAGGCCGCAATAAGGTTCCGGCTCCTCTTCTTCCTTTGGAATCACATCCATGGAATTGACCATCGATCCTGGGTGAGGGACTCTATTACACGCCACCCTTCAATCTTGTTGTGGCCAAAAGCCTTCTACCAACTCTGGAAGACACTTGGGTAGTGGTTCCTTCAGCTCATCAAGAACACACTTCCAGTAATCCACATATGGACCGAACGCAATTGCAAATCCCTTGCATTTTGACATTCCATATTGCTAGTACTAAATGTATTTCTCGAGTTCTACCAGCATGAAACCCTTGTTCAAAATAGCTCTCCGCGTCATTTTCCTTGCCTTTTCTCAATTTCCATTCAGTACGGGAACCTTGCTGCCCCACATGGGCTTAAACGAAATAGGCTTTGGACAACCGCAAGGGAGCATGGGTCGACCATTGCTATTTGTCTTCCAAAGGCGTTCAGAAGATTTCTTAGACGGCAAACAATTTGAATCAACTATTGACCTTTTGAAGTTTATGACGGGGACCCCATCAGTGTCCACGTAGAACTTGAACAGGTGCATCTCCAATCCAATTAATCTTTCCCCGCGATCGCATTGGTAACCCTCCACAAACGACTTGAAATCCCCACCTCCTATATGAACTCCGGCATAAATGACAATTCTTGGGACTGCATGAAGGCTTTCATGAGGTCAACGACGACAAAAGTGTTTTTGGTCTTGAGGGCCTTGGAAAGGTGGCTGAAATATGCATCAATTTCCTCGTGAAGGTGTCCGACTAATAGAAATTCAACCTGAATTTCCTTGAACACACCTCGTGCAATGAACAAGGATAAGAATGCCATAAGATATTTGTTCTTATTATCCTTGGCAGAGTTATCAAACTGAAGATATAAATTTTCAGGAAGGGAGGTACTTCCGACCCAAGCTCCAAGTTCAGTGAGGGTTAGGCTGTCCATACATCTAGACTTTCCTCTAAGTAGTGCCTTGAACATTGAGTTAGCTGACGGATATGGAAAGAGGTCGCCTGCCTCTCGAATAGGTGGACCCTCCAGCCGGCGCAACAACCTTGCCAAAGACAAAATGGTGAAGTTGGAATCCGCCAGCCAGCAAGATGGAGCATAATGGGCGTAAGCACTGTCACCATGGCCATGAGCTACCATTCCAATTACGCTCATCGGAAGCTGCCCCAAACCGGCCTTGGCCTTCGTTGTCACCCGTAGTCTGGGTAGAGCCATCTTAGATGTATCCATCTTGTCGTTAATTATACATAAAATTCTTCGAGGATCTTGTTTTGATTCTTCACGCCAAGACGCATGCAAACGACAGCAAGAAGCTTGGTGATTGAGATGATGAGTCCGCTACTTCACGAACTCCATGTAGTCGAGGCTTCCTTTCGGAGACTTTAGAATAAATTGTTGTAGATCGTCGCACGTAGTACATTTCACGAATGAACTTCCAATAGGCTTAATGGAGATGTTGTTGAAGTGCTCCTGCTTGAGTCTACTAATAGTCGACTGGCTCACAAGCAGACCATAGTCGACATTCAACTGCACATCCAAAACTGGTATGCTTAAGCAGCGGTATGAGCGAAGGGGAAGGAATGCAAATGATAAGCAATGCTCCAAAAGAATGATTATGACATCTCACGATCATTGATCTCGTCGGGAGACCTCATGATCAATAAAGCAGTGACTAAAAATTAGGGGCACTACCTCGTTGGCATCTGCTCGGACTTGTTTCCAATTTCTTCCCGAAGGAAAAAATTTCACAATGTCCGTTCGCCCGTTCCCAATGCCGTGCATTTGGTGGGGCATTTGATTAGCATTCTCGTCAATAATGGCTTTCATAGTCCCAGTGACCTGAACAGTCCGATTCCGCGGGCGTGTGAGCGCTTGTTTACCCACCCTTGGTAAAGAAGCGAGTACAACCAGGCTCTCGGTAAATAACCGTTCTGACTTGATCTATGGGTGTCTAGCGCCAATCCATTGTGCCTTCCAAGAAATAGATCTTTTCTATACTCCTAAGACTCGCTAATTCGGATAATGAGGAAAACAAAACAAAACCCTAATTGGAATTGCTATAACTGCTAAGTCTGAATCAAAGCCTAAGAGGGCTTGGTGGTTTGGGAGAAGAGTTAATCTTAGTCTAAACTTATGTAGCCTAAATGAAAGAGTACCTCATGCCCTTTCTAAAAGTATAAAGCTTGTTTGATTTGGACTCTTCTAGAGAAAGTTATGGACGGATGAAGTTTGACCGCTATTCGGTTCCTCAAACTTCATCCATGCTTTTCTATGGACTCCGGATTTCGATTTGACTTGGGATTTGGGCTATGAGCCTGACCCCTAAGGTTAACCTAATTACCAAGTCTTGACTCAAATGGATGAAATCTTCTAGGGTTCATCCATTACTTGTTCCGGACTTCATCCCTTCTTAACTGCTTGGGGTTTAGGTATTTCCTTAAGCTGGGTTTAGTTTTGGGTTACCCTAAACTTGTTCTAAGATGTTCTAAATCTATACTTAACCTAAATTTAATCTTAAAAGTCCCCAATCTGCCTTCTAATCTTACTTAAGGATCTTAAGTGTGGTTACTAATGTATTAATCTTAGAACTTAAGACTAGTTCCGAAGAGATCTTGATTTTAGCTTTCTACTTTGACTAACCACATTAGATTTGGGGTTTCCTATCAAAAGTTATCCATGGATGAAGTTTGACCGCTAATCGATCCTTCAAACTTCATCCGCTCATTATGGCTAGCCCAAATTTCAAAACTAAATTCTGATTTAACCTTCGGTTCCTAAATTAATCCCTCTTTTTAGGTTAACTTTCTTGTTCCTCTAGGATGAAATTTGTTAGGTTTCATCCAACATGACTCCCTAACTTCATCCGCTCGTAACTCTTTCGTTTTAGCTCGGATTTGGGCGTGTTTTAGGTTTTTGGAAACCCCTAGACCCCTTGTTTCTTCCTCCAAACCTAAATCTGACCTGACCTATGGTCTATACTACTCTAGCTCTCGGCCTTCTTCTAATTACCTGAAATAAGACGAATTTTAACAAAGAGAAGTGGGGTTTTCAGGGGCCCACCTCATATTGGAGGTCCTGGATCAAACGGTCGAGGTTCCCCCCCTCGGCCATGTCCCTTCCTCTCGGATTCTTGGCTCCTTGAGTGATTCTTGAATCAGAGAAGATTTTGGAACGAAGTGGTAGATGCGGTGAGATTTCTTTCTTCTCCTTCTTTCCACCCCTTCTTACACCAACCGACTTTGCCTTCCAAAGTTCTTACACGTTGACTTCACCCCTTACGCCTTGGTCTTCCCAAGTGCTTACGCGTTGACCTTTCTCTTACACCCCAAGGGCACGCTCTTTTTTTACTCTTATGCTCGCTCTCTCAATGGTCCAAATTTGTTAGTTGAGATTTCCTCTAATCCATCCACTAGCATGCTTCTCTCCTATTTCATCTTCCTCCTTGTTTGTAATGCTGAAGGTTTTTGATGTATGAATTAGGAGATAGTTGAGAGCACGTCCTTGTCTCGGTCGTTGAGTCTTTCTTTTTATCTATCGTTTAGTCTTTCTCTATTTACCTCTTGTTGTATCAACAAAGAGATCATTGATTCCTAGGTGCTGTGAATTGTAGGGTGGAACAGCAAGAGGTCGTACATCGTGGATTCCGAGGTGTAGGTTTGTTGTCACTCTCTTTTCTACTGTATGCTAGCTGCTTCACTATGGTCTCGAAGTGTTGTTCACGGAAGATTCATGAGAGAGCAGTCCTTCCGTAGTTGTTGTTCCAAGGTTGAGCTGTTCTTTGTTTTGGTCCTTCTACAAGATGTCTAAATCAACCCATGATCACCCTGGTTTGGTCCAAAAACTCATTACCTCTTACTTCCCTGCAAGGGAGACGTCTTTTCACCTTCTCTCTGCTTCAACTGCTCCGGTGGGCTCTATATGTTCTAAGTGGACTAGTGATTCAGGATACATATCAGAAACTCCAGTGTCTAAGCAAGGCAAGACAAAGTTTTATCTAGGCCAGTGCAACACCATAGAAGAGTCTTCTAGGCGTGCACTTTTTAGTGCAATCTCTACTCATTCCAATAGTTATCCAACTACAACCTTCGAGTACATACCTTCTCTGTCTACTGGGAGGGCTTCACCTATGAGGGTTTCACCTACGACTAGCTGCGAATTGATGGTGCTGTGACACGTGCATAACTTGTCCTCATTAGGTGAGTTTCTTTTTGTTTATTAGGGGAGTTCCTTTCTGTTTTTTGCCTAAATCGTACCCAATGCACCGTACTTCTACTCAACTCCTCAACTATGTACTTTGATTCTGCATAGATGACTAACAACCGATATTCCCAATCTTTTCTTTGCTATGTTCGTTTTCATGGGCAATGCTGCTAAGAGAAAGCGGTCAAAGAATGGCAGTAGTCGTCTCAGTCCTGTTGCTAGGATTGCTGAGGCTCGAATGCATGAAGAGGTCCTCTCCTTGGTTACAGAGAATGCAAGAGAGAGGAAGGCTCGTCAAAGAGCACGTGATAGAGAAAGAGTGTAAGAGGCTCAACTTTTAGCAGATGAGTCTCCAGATCCAGATCGCGAACAACATGATTTCTTACCAGTGAAATACTTGACTCGGAGATCCTTGCGCCTAGCGGAGTATATAGTTGAGGAATTGAGAACTTGTCCCGGTCCGTGTAGTAGGAGGGATGTCATGGAGAAACTTATGTGCCATGACATTCTGAGGCCTTTGTTACCTGTGTACTATCCCAGGCCACAGGAAGCAAAGGTCATTCATTCATTCCTTGAAAACTACAAATATGAATTGCAGTTAGTGAAAGTGGCCAACTCTAACGAGTTATTAGCAAGGAAGAGTGCTCTACTAGATGCTGCTGTCAGTTTGGGAACTGATGGGGTGAGAGGGTTGTCGCGAGTTTTGGATACAACAAAGGAGAGCATAAACCTTGCTTTGATAAGAAGGGTTTCTGCATCCAATGTTCAAGATACAGTGCCAAGGCTGCGACTACAAAGACTGAAGAGAGCAGGTTTATCGGACTACATCAAACTATGTATAGATGCATGGTGGAATGCTCAAACGAAGGTGTCACCTAATCAGAAGGACTTGGTGAGGCACAAAGAGGGCCGTGTGCAGTGGGCTGAGCCTCATCCTACTTATTACCTTTGTGAGACTCAGGTAAGTGAGACCATCAAGTATCCTTCTCGTAGTTTTGGCTCTCCTTTGTGTACTTTAAACTACTTGGTTGGGTACAACTGTATTGATACCTTCTTGGTTAAGTACTGATAGTTGTTCTCATGTGTTCAAATAATATCATTCTTGTGCGTTTAATACAATGAGAACAATTATAATAAAATGCAAATACTAGTCTTCCAACAAGTTGTGCATGATTTACTTTGATGTGGTACAAATTGTGGAGTTCAATAACAATTTCAAAACTAATGCAATGTTTTAATACTTAATGTATTATGGTAGTGCTAAAGTCGTACTTCTTTCACTTAATAATTTAGTCTATCGGAATAAACAAATCAGTCGTAGTATTCTGAGCAAAACATTATAATACAATAACTACATTTCACTAAGTACGTCTAGTAAGAAAAATACAACATGGTGGCTAAGGGTATATGCATTCCAATTCCTTGTTGTTCAATCACTTCGTCATATACCAATAGGTTCAAGGCGATGTACATAAAACTCCTTTTCACTGCAATGAGTACAATGAAATTATTTCTAAGAAAATGCAAACAGTATTCTTGCACTTAACTATACATGACTTATTTTGATGTAACACCGATTACAAAATTGAAAGAAGAGTTGAGTACTACTTAGATGTCTGAAATTTTTATTGCACTAAGGTAGTTCTCAGGGTGTACTTTGTATATTTCAAAATTCTGCACATTTAACTAAACAAAGTATTTGCACTACAATTCACTAAGTATGATTAGTATAAAATACTAAAAGGTATCGAATAGTATCCACGTCCCCCTTGCTCTTAGTGTACTGATAGGTACACTGGTTTGTAAACATAGTACTTTCTTATTTGTTTAGTACAATGAAAAATATTTCTAGTACAATTCTAATACTACTCTGGCACCTACTTGTACATAACCTACTTTTATTCAGTACCAATTGCGGAGTACAATAAAAACTTCAGTATTAATTAACTGTTTGTAATACGTCTTGTAGTATGGTAGTTTTGACTTCATACTTAATATACTTTAAAGTATAGACATGTAGTTGAACAAGTACACATAGTACTTTGTGATGAAAGCATGGTTCCATTATTAGATATACTGTGAGCTTACGATCAGTTTTAAAACACTGCAAGGTGTCTAATAGTGTCCCATGTTCGGTGGTGCATTGTATTTGGCAGACTTGTTTCTTCCTGCGCTTCAAGGAGGCACATCCTGAATGCAGTGTGCGACAGAGAGCTTTTGAAAGGTTGAAACCATGGTGGGTGAGAAAACTAAAAGAGAAGAATACGTGCTGCTGTATCTACCATGTGGAGATAGACTCAAGGGGTTGCATGCAAGTATAAATTGTACTTGTTAGTGCGTGATTTGTGTGGGCGATGGGGAAGGAGGCTGCCATGCCCATGAGCATATTTACAAGCAAATAACTTTGATGTGGGAAGCTTGTGTTTGTCCAAAGGGAGAATTTGACATCTGGCGTAGGCTAGAATGTCTCATGGGAGACTGTCCTCACTGTGGATTTCATCTACTAACCTTCTGTGAATTTGAGATGTGTAATCAGACTTCATTTATCTTCAAATGGAAGTGCTTTGAGTATTATTAGGTTGGGGTGGATGCAAATACTGGCAAGCCAAAGAAACGACTCACGGAAGCGTTTCAGGAGACTACTCCACACATCTTCCTCTCATACATGGAGAAGACTGTCACAACCTTCATCACTCACAATTTTCGAGCAAGGTGGCAAGACAAGCAGTGCCAGCTCATGATGAAAAACATACTCTAAGAGGGAGTTGTTGTCTCTCATATTGACTATGCAGAGAATTACTCCTTTGCCATTCAAAATGAAGTGCAGAGTCTGTACTACTTTAGCACGTCTGTGACCATTTTGGTCCACATCACCATGTGGAGGGAAGGAGATGACATCTTCAAGCAGACTCATTTCTATATTTCCGATTATAAAGACCATGACTCAGCTTTTGTCCAACATTGCTTACTTTTGCATTGGGATTGGATGGTGGATGCAGGGTTATCTCTTGAGGAGCATTGGGTTTTCAGTGATGGCTATAGTGCACAATTCAAGTGTGCTACAGCCATGTATTTTGTAGCCTAGTACCTGTCCCTTACTAGGGGCTGTAAGATGCGATGGAATTTCTTTGAATCGGCCCACGGCAAAGGAGAGTGGGACGGTGCAGGGGTGGTTGTGAAGAGGGCACTTGCAGCTGAGCAAATTCAGAATCCATTACGTCCACTGCAAAACGCTAGACAAGCGGTGGACTTTCTAGAGGAAAAGTACATAGAGCGGGTTGTCAGTTCTTATTCCTAGTCACGAACATCTCCTCTTTCCAGAGTGTTTTGGCACATTGGAGAGAAGGAGGTGAATCATGCAGATAATAGTGTGAAGTGCAACACCATTCCTAGATCAAAGAGTCTACACTCTATCATGGGCTTCTCTATGACCAACCCTACTCTTCTTAAAACTAATGCATTGTCTTGTTTCTGCATTCCCTGTGTTGATGGTGACTGGGCTGATTGTGAGATCCTCACATGTACAAGAATGGCGGGTGCAAAGACTTGTACCTTTGAGCGTTGTAGTTGTGGAAGAAGCGGAGGAGATGGTTGACGCGGACAATTGGGTGCATGATGGAGTGTCTGTGGACATTGGGGACTTGGTTGAAGTTGGAGACAATTTCATGATTCTAGCCGAGGAGGAGAACGAGGATGGTGTTGAGTTTTGTATTTTCTAATGCCAGAAGACAAAGTTTGTTTTGCAAGAACCTCCATCTTGTCCATGGGGTGGAGTCTTCAATGTAGGAGATGCTGTTATCCGGGGAAAGCACTATAAGAAGTTTGGACGTGGAGAGAAGATGCATGTGTTCTGTGACCAGGCAATAGATGCACATGTGGATGCACATCTTGTTAGGGCTTGCAAGTTTCCTATGATTCTTGCCCAACACAGGGTCAAGGGAACCCCTGTGTATAAGTTGAACGTTGAATCCCAACGTGTGTGTAAAGATGCCTTAAGCGAATGGTGGACATTCAACGCTAATTAGGATTTCGTGTTTTTTTATTTTAGATACTTTTTTCTCCTTCCTAATATCACTAGATACTATTTGTACCTCAATTGTACTACAAGTATATAGTTTCGATACTTAAAGTACAATTGAGGCAACTGTTGCTTATTCAACAAGCTTCTGATTCATTTTGGCTAGTAAAAGCAAAGTATGTGTTTATTGTGTTTTCATCTTTGGTAGACCCTGTTTCTTGCTTGTATGATTTCGGTTAACTTCAGCGTATAGTGTTTACGGGTCCACAATTGACTTTGGGATTTACTTCTGGGTTTAATTCTGGGTTTGAGTTCAGGGATTGTACACGGAACTGTATTCAACTTTCTAAGGAACTGAGGTTAACTAATAAAGGATGTGTCTATAGAACTTCAATGATTGCTTAATTGCATGGCAATAATAATGATTTTTTTTTTGCATGGCAATAAAACATGCTATAATAAGGACAATTCCATCCCATCTCCATCGAAGTGATTTCAAGTCTGGTTTTGGAGATGGAGTCCCTACTGGACAAGATTTCATCATCCTCGAAGCTCAGCACGAATTCCAATCATGACAAGTATTCGATACAATCTAAAACCTACATCATCACAGCTATCTATCGGCAAGTTGAATTCAGTGATTGCGCTGGAAACCTAAATGGTCATAGAAGACACCGGCACTTCCGCCTGAAGACCTCACTCACCAGCTTCTCCTCTGTAGTTTGCATTGCTCGATTTGTGCTTAGACTCCTCAGAGCTTGTCTTCCCGTTTGTTCTGCAAGCTTAAAATGTCAGCACTACCGGATGGGAGTGGGCACCGTTGCGGTCATGAAGGACCAAGTCTGCAGTGTGTTCGTCAACCTCATGGGGATCCTTCATTCGTGAAGAGAGTGAGGAAGACCTCCTTTATTGCACTGGTAAGTTCCTGTACCTTGAGCTAGTTAGTTTTAGTTGCTTGCTGCTGGTGGTAGTCTGGTATAAGTAGCAAATTCTGTTTTCCACCGTGTAAGTTTTCATTGCGCCTCTCTCATGACTTCCGTAACTTGCGCCGCAGACGGTGCCTATACGGTTTGCGCGTGAGCATGGATCGTGCTTTCAGGAGTACAGTACTCTGATGTTTGCCGGAGAATTGCTTCGGTGGACCGTGAAAGTAAAAATGTCTCCAAGCACAAAACGCCCACAAGTGTTAATTACAAGCGGGTTCAAAGATTTTGCGAAGTTCCACGGAGTTGCTCAGGACGATCTCATAAGGTTTATTCTAGTGGCGGTGTCCCTTTTCAAGGTGGAAATCCAAGGGAACTTTCCAGAGCCACCACGTCTTCTGTTCGCTCCAATCGACGAAGCAGTTCATGAGTTTTTAAATGTTTCTGATGACGAAGCAATTCACGAGATTCAGAATGTTTCCGATGAAACAATTCATGAAGATTTAGCCGGCGAGGTAAATGGCACTGAACTTCTTCAATGCTTTTTCAACCAGGTTATATAGATCCTTGATGGCATGTCCGAATGCAACTTTCTAATATTTCTAATGAGGGTACCACAAACTATATAGCTAAGGCTCAGGGTTGACAAATTGGAACGTCCAGGGCAAAATCACGTCTATTTTCGGGATGTCTGGACGCCAGGCCGTCCGGACGCTGTGTCCACTGCATCCGCTGGATGTGTCTGCGGTCGGAAAATTTTACTGGGCAGTCGGCTTAAGAGGGCGGACGGCGGTATACAGAAGCGCTGGCGGTCGGCGATCGGACTCGCGGTCGGCAATTGGACTGTCAAACAGCGCAATCGGCTTCTTTTCTAATTTTTGACCGCAATTTTAAAGACCTTTCCAACGGTATATTACACTCCCGAAAATTCAAAAAATTGCGGTCAAAAATTAGAAAAGAAGCCGATTGCGCTATCTGACAGCGAACAGCGAACAGCTGACGGCAAATGGCGGTTGCACTGGCTGACCGCGTAAGTCCTCCTAAACGTTGGATTCTAAGAAGCATAGATCTGCTTCCAAAGACTACTATTCAATGCTATAAGCATCCAATGTAGCGTTAATGTATGAAAGGGTAACTCAAGTTATTTTTTTCATACATTTAAACCTACATTCTAAATGCTATATCCTAAATCCTATACCCTAAACCCTATACCCTAAAATCCTAAGTTTTGAACCTTACATTAATTACCAAAAATATTGGTGCAGTGTGCAAAATATGTTTGACCTTCAATTTTTTGTAAATGTGATTATTAGAATGTACTACTTATGTAGACCTTATTGAGTTATTCATTTGTGTTTTTAATGTATTCCTTGTTTTCTTCATCAATTATTATGTGCCAATGTACAAATGTAAAATAGGCAATTATAACCTGAAGTGTTTCTTTAAGTTTTGTTGTAAAATGCATTGATAGTTTGAAACACCACAATATACATAATACAAGCAATTGTATTATTTTATTATTCTATTGGAAGATCCTACTAAAAACACTTTAACCCCTAAAAGCCCATTGTCCCTTCAGGGGACAAATGCGTTTTCGGGCATGTACTTTTTTGCTGAAATTTTCTCCTAATTTTTTTGAAACTTTTTGTGAACATGAAAAATTGAGAGAGGTACGTGGCAGAAAAAAAAAATTGAAATCGGACCTCTGAGCGAGAAATTATGCCATTTCTTGGAATGCGTGGGGACGGGGAGCAGCAAAAAAAATTTGCAAAATTTTGAATTTTTTTTTAAATATTTTTTTTCCCATAGATTATATTTTTGTCTATCTGAAAAGCTTTGATTCATTTCATTTGGATTTGTTATGAGGAAGTTATGGACATTCTTGTTTTTCGGGCAATTAGAGCATCTTCTTGAAAAAAATAACTTGTAGGATTCATTTCGGAATGCAATTTTTGTAATTTTTCAATTTATTTTTTTTGGAATGGTTTAGTTTACTTGCTAGAACAATCTCACCATTGAGATTAGTGCATTTTAATTCCATCTAAAATATATGAATATTTTAGATTTTCCTTCTATCTTATACCTACTTCTACTTAACAATTTTTTTAAGAATGATAATTAAGTTTTCTTGATTTTTTTTTTTTTTCCTAGACTCTCAACTCAATTCTCCACTATAAAGATTTAAAGCTAAAAACGCTGTAGTGCAAAAATTTTAAGTTAAAAATGTTTAAAGTCAAAAAATTTGGTCCCACAATGTGCTGAAAAACTTGTTTTTTCCACTTTAAACACAGATATCTTGCAATCTGTGTGGTCAAAAATTCTGAAATTTTTTCCACACATTCTCATACCAATTAGATGTAAGATCCTATGGTTAGATGTGATAAAAAAACAATTTGAATTTTTTTGTACTTTTTGCTATAGAAATGGCAGTTTTGAGTGTTTTTTGGCAGAAAAAAGGCCTTGGGCCTTTAGGGGTTAAGCACCTTAATATAATTTAATATACTTTAAGGTAGCTCAAGAGTTTATACTGCATCCACAAAATAAAAATATAATTGAAGTTATTTTCCTGCATCCTTATACTTATATCTACATCCTAAATTGTGAACTAACAATATATTTTATACCAAAAATATTGGTGCTCCGGTAGTGAAATATGTGATTGACCTTCAAATATGATGACCCTTCATGTATGACAATTATAGACCTCATTTTTGCACATTTGTAATATACTTCTACATAAAAAAACGATACCATCAATTCATGTTGTAATTTGATTTGAAAGATTTCTCTAAATTTAAGCTTAGGTCTTAGGATGCATGCCAAATTCAAGGGATCTATATTATTATACTACAATTGTTCAAGCAATTTTATAATTTTATTAGATGGTGCTATATTGAAGAAATGGAGAATCACCCATGTCCACATGAGCTCGTGAATTTTTTCAAGACCGAACATCTATATTATGTAATATTCATTGATTTTCCAAAACAATTACGTTCTAATGCTTCAAAGGAGAATATGGATTTCATTGGAATAAATCAGTAGATTTTAATTGAACAAAGGAAAGGTGCTTGAATGCTTGTGATCTAAGTAATGATGGCATTGAATATCATTCACATAAATAATTAATATTTGTATTTTAGAATATATTATCATGGTAAATCTTATAAGTCTATTCGAAGTTTTTGGTAGAACATTGAATTTATAATGTGAATTTTTGGAAGGATTGGATGATTCTTGGTCCAAAACTAATTTATAATTTTCTTGACTATGGATCATTCTTAGAATCAAGGGTGGGTATGTTGGTCATATATTGCCTACCACAATAAGTGACTCATTCTACCTCGGCAATGAACATGCATTGTGGATTTTATTAAAATTTTACGGCACACGCTTTAACATGTATTAATGTCATCACACCTAATTTTGACATTTAAGACAATGTTATATTCTAAAATCTTACACAATGTTGCTTTGTAGTATAGGTACCTTATAACTAACAATAAAAAATAATGCATGTACAAATGATTTTATAGAAAGTTACGTAATATACAATTTTGAAGATTACAATATTGATTGAATTGAAAGAGGAAAAACTATATAGTTAAAATTTTAGTAATATAATATTAATCAAACAAACTAAGGCTTTGATAATTCAATTGCAAGCAAGACACCCATATACCTGAATAATGACCAACTTTATCTTTTTAGGTGAAGATAAGGATTCCAAGAGTGCTGAAGAATACAAGAATTAAAATAGTGGCCAGCATCTAATCTTTAAAGAGTTCCTACTATTAAAGTTTTTATCCAAATTAGATGCATGATAAATCATTAGACAAATCTCAACGACGCATCTCCAATGGTATATCATAAGGCATACAATAGCGGATGGCTTAGCGGACGGGCAGACGGCTAGGCGGACCTCAATCTTTGGAGGGATTCCACCGTTGAATTTTTTGTCCAAATCGGACGCACGACATACCATAGGGAAGCTCTGGGCAATACCTTTTCAATGGTATATTATAAGGCACACAAATATAAGCGGACAGGCAGACGGGCGGTCGGCTACACGAGCAGTTGGCCAAACAGGGCGGACAACTAGGCAGACCCCAATCTTTAAAGGGGTTTCACCGCCGGAGTTCTTGTTCAAATTGGACGCATATCATACCATTGGAAAGCTCTTGGCAATACCTTTCCAATGGTATATTATAAGGCACATAAAAATAAGCGGACAGGAAAACAAGCGGTCGGCTATACAAGCGGTCGGCTAAACAAGGCGGACGGCTGAGCGGACCCCAATCTTTGGAGGGGTCCCACCGCCGAAGTTTTTCTCCAAATCGGACGCATGACATACCATTGGAAAGCTATCGGCAATACCTTTCCAATGGTATATTATAAGGCATGCCTCAGCGGACGGACGAGTGACCGGCGGTCGGTTGGACAGGCGGACGGCTAGTCAAGCGATCAGAGCGGTCGGCTGGACAAGAGCGGTCAGAGTGGTCGGGGCGGTTGGGGCGGTCGGAGCGGTTAGGGCGGTCGGAGCAGTTGGGGCGATCGGAGCAATCAGCCTGTCTGGAGGTTGGGGCGATCAGGGCGGTTGACTAGAGAAGCGGTCGGGGCGGTCGGCCAAGACTTATAGGTCGAGCAAACGGTGGGGATGGATAAAATTTGCCGTCCGCCCGTTAATTTTCAAAAACTGAATGTCACGGGACGTCCGGGGGGTCACGCCCCGGGACTCCGGACATCCGTCAGGACGTCCTGACAAACCTGCTAAAGCTGGATTTAGGGTCTTGAAGCTTCACGTCCATCTGTCGTAACATAAGAACTCTGTAGATCTTCAAATTTTGTTATGTATATCGCTATATCTGCCATAACAGTAGAACTATGTGGATCTCCAAATTTTGTTATGCATACCATTATACCTTTCTTGCATAATGATATTGTTTTCTAAACTGTGTAAGGTATGGGTGTGAACTGTAGGTACCTCGAAACTGTGTTTAATAAGCGTGCTTGATTTGGCAGAATTTCAAGACTGCAGTTGCAAAAGCAATTGGGATTCTCTAGTTTCTTGCAGATGGGCACGGTGTATTAGGATGCGGAGCATGTGCATAATTAGCAAGTGGTTTAGGGTTTAGGCAGACATGGTTACCATACCAAAGCCCTAGCAAAGAAGTTCTACGTATCACATTGAAGATTCCATGAAAAATAAACTATTTCAAACCATTAGTGATGACTCAGAACTTAGCATTAATCCTCTGAACATCATAACCTCATAAACCCCAGTCAAGGTAGATTACAAGTGCAACACTAAACATCCTTGCATAACAAATATGCTTATCTCCAAAGCCAAGAAATGCATATACATGCCACGCAGATTCGCATCAAACAATATTATTTTCATCTGAAGGCACAAACAGAAACATCAAAGAACATGTGCAATGCTTCGTCAAAATCGTATTTACAATTTAAAAAAGTATTAAAGTTTGAATAGTTCATTAAAAGTACTTCAAATATTAAATGTAACAATTTCTCAAAGAGGATGTACTTTGCTATGTACTAAAAGAACAAAGTGTCCCACCTCCATACAACTGACTATTGACTCCAACAACCTCCACACTTCTGCCTAAAAAGTCAAGTCTGCACAAGGTAAGTGAGACCTCTACAAGACAAATGTCAGCGAGCACATTTCAAGCAAAACCATATTAGTGAAACACATTCCAATTCTGAAATGTATCCCATTAATATAATTTTGCCGGCCATGGGCTGGCTCCCACTTAACCTGTAATGTGTTCAAATATCTTGTAAACCTGTGCCTCTACACATGATGCTTCCACATTTACAAGCAAAGGATGGCGATTGTGGGTTATAATCATTGAAATCAATGCCATATTCCCATGTCAACCCCTCCTTGGCTTTAATCATTCGTTTCGTGAAGAGTGCAACGTGATAGAAGCTCTTCCCAACGTTCTCAATCTTGACCGGCATGTCGATGAGGTTAACATCTCCACATCTGCACAAGATTAGAGCAATGCCAATTAGAACCCACGTGCATTAATACACACAATGAATACTTACTAGGACAGAGTACATGTCAAACCTGTGATTCAAAAATCTTGCGACATTCCCATAGTGAGTGGCATCCAAGCACAAAGTCGTGTTGTCATTTGACTTCTGTTCAGTGGCCCAATCAGCATCAAGTTGCAATGCGTATGATGGACCATCATGGACTACAAGGTTCCTAATCTCCATCTCTGCATTTGTCAATATCTCTCCAGTCAATTCAAATACATACGCACCTTTGGAGATAGACTCAAGAGCTCAAATCCCCTATCCCATATGCGTTGTATGGTAAACTTCTACTGAGTACTTCATCCCCTGTTGAACCACACGATTACCACATTTACTGTGGCATCCACATTTAACATTACACTCCCTAATGAAAGTCCTATATGAATGACCACTAGTTTGCAGAAAATGGTCCTTAAGCAACCCACCAGGGTTATATGCAAACTCACCACCAGTTTCTTTTGTACATTTACAAGGAACCACTACATTTAGACAATCTTCCTTGCCACAAGTACAAAATTCAGCTTTTCCTAATCCTACAATAGAAGTATCTACATGGGCCTTGCTATGGACCACACTTGTAGCCATATACTTGAAAGCACGCATCAGTGAGTGATATGGAGCTACAGGAATCGGAATCGCCTCCAAGCCCCGAGACACGTCTTCAAAATAGTAAAAGGGTACAGCCTATATGAAACAAATACGAACAACCTACGTCAGAATAGCACGCAGCATCCACACAAGAAGTTTAGTCCAAAAAGCACGGTCTCTGAGTTAACAGCCTCCACTCCGAAGGCAATATACAAAGCTTTGCCTGCATACATCTCTCCTTGCTAACTTCACTCTCACTAGGACTGCACAATAAATTAAGTAAACAAACACTAAGAGCATCACAAACACTAAGAGCGTCGACGCTTCCTTGTCCCAGCTTTGTCTACCTGTGTAGACAATGTCAAGTTTCCTTGCTGTGACCTCGTATTTCTCTTGCCTGGAGGATTAAGGGTTGGGGTGAGGTCCGCAGTGGGGGCTACTGCCTCACCACCGCCATCCACCTCCCCGACTGCTATCTTCCTCAATTCAGTAAAGGAACTGTGCTCTGCACTATACAAATTCTCTACCGATGTTTGGGCATCCTCGTCAACATCGTCATTGCGATTCCTCTTCACCTCCTTTTTCTCCCTTCTCTTTGTTTTTGTTTTCTTCACTGTGGCTGCCTTCGGAGCCACTTTGACGAGCTTATCCTTTCCTTCCTCGGATTGCGGCAATGCTTTCAGGACTTCCTCCTTTTCTTCTTCTGATCTAGATTGCAATGCCACTTCCACTTGGTTCTGTTTTCCTTCCTCTAATCCTGCAACCTGCTCCTCCCGAACAATCACTTCAAGAACAACTCCCTCATCAGAACTCCTTCCCTCACCACTGCCATTCCTATCCCCAACAATTACTTGAGCACCTTCCATCTTCTCACGTACAATCGCAGGCGCATGTTTTTTGAGCTCAGGGTTCGAGCTTTCGTCCACAGATGCTTTGGTTAACTCAGGCACCTTTTCACCGATCTCAACCCTTAACTTTGCCTCTAGCCGCTGAGCAACACCTGAATTGTCTGCATCCATCCCCTTTCCAGCGTCACCCCCAACTACTCCCACCTGGTCTCCTACATCTCCCTCTACTACCTCATTTTTGTTTTTTCTTGGATCCCTAGTTTCTCCGAGTGGCCTCGCCATCTGAGCCTCTCCTTCGAATGTCTCATCATCCCGTGGTCCGTGCATTAGCCTCAATAACAATACTTTAGGGGGACTGATGACGATGGGGTCCAAAGCATTTCCAAGCGTTGATTTAAATACTTCATCCCCAACTTTTGTATCCATTCCACCCGCATTGCCTGCAAGACTCATATTTTTAGTGGAAATAGAGGTACCAGAGCTGGAGGGCAGGTTCAGCGCCTTCCTTGCGAGCCCATCTTTGCTTGACTCCGTTTCTGAACTGAATTCAGGCTCTTCAAGCATGTCACTCTTGGTGAAGACCTTTTGCACAACTTTCTTCTTCTTTCTTGCTTTCACTTTCACAGCCGGACTCTGCACTTCAGCCTAGGTTCTCTTCTTCTCCTCCTTCAAATCAATGGATTCTTCTGGATGATTGTCTTTGTCAATTTTGGCCAACCTCGCACCTCCCCAATCTGTAGCCTTTGGTGAGCCAACAGCTTGACTAGTTGCTCCCTCCGTGAAATTCGCAGGAGATAATGCAGGGTATGCAAACGTTTGGCCAGAAGCTGCACAATGACCAACGCATTGCCTTCATTTTAGTTCAAGTAATAATCCTCTTCTTCGTCAAAGAAGTAGAGTCACATTAATAACCCCTAACTTAAAAGAAAATAACATCTACATGAAACAGTCAGTAGTACTTTAAGCACAATTTCAGTGGAATTCGATACATTTACTGTAAATCAGTATGGTACATCTCCCCATCGGTTTCTTACAGTACTCTATGTACACTTTACATATAAATTACAAACCAGGCCACTAAGTACATTTAGGAAGCAATAAGTAATTAAAATAGTACACCTTATCAGTTTAGGGTGGAAACTACTTCAGGCACAATACACATGGTACAGTTCATACCGTCTATTATTTTATATATACTACGAGGACCGTTTTAAAAAGCTAGTTTTTTAAACTATTGTATACTGTACACAGAGGCAATAGAAATCTTGCATGGAAGGTATTATCACAAAAATAGAGTACATGTCCATTGTTAAATTAGTGAACCTAAGAAGTACGTTTAACAGAAGCTCAATTGAATACTCTACATTTAGTACGTATTGAGTGTAATAATACTCCATCAAGAAAAAATAAACAATACTTTATGTAGATTCTAATACAGACGAGTCCACTAAGTACATTTCAGTGAAAAATAAGTAAATTGGGAAAGTACACCTAACCAGTTTAATTGGGAACTAATTTTGGTACAATTATTATGATCCGGTTCATACCTTCAATATTTTTAATTGAACTACGATTATCGTGGTAACAAACTACTTTTGTAACTATTGTATACTTTACACAGAGACAATAGAATCCTAAATGAAAGGTATCACCACAAAAGAAGAGTACGAGTCCATTTTTTAAAATAGTGAATCTAAGAAGTACATTTAACACAAACTCAATTGAATACCGTACATTTAGTATGTATGAGCAAAGTAGTATTCCATCAATAAAAAATTAACAATACTGTAAGTACAGTTTAATACAAAACAAGCCACTAAGTACACCTTGGTAAATAAGAAAATTGAAATAGTACAGTGGTCAAACAAGATTCACTTTCAGCCTCAATACGCGTGCTTCATTAGTACACTCCATTCATTATATATATACCATGAGTACAGTTACAACTACCCAGTTCAATACATTGCCATATGTTGTACATCGACAGAAATGAAATGCTATATGAGAAGTATCACCACAGAAAAAGAGTACAATGAAAGATTCAAAAACAAGAATTGAATTTCAACTTTAATATCAAAATACGTTTGATACAAATCAATTTTTCGAAATAGTAAACCCAATAAGTACATCGAACACAACCTGAATAGAATTCCCTCTATAATTTGTCAATACTAAAGCAACAATACTCTAAGTGCGTTGAACTATGTACAGCCAGGCCACTAAGTATGGATTAGTAAGAAACGTAAATGAAGTAGTACAAACCATCATCTTCACAGTACATCAGTTTCGGCCTCCATAGAAGAAATACATTTCATACACTCCGTTTCATATAGATTAGAATTACGGTTGTTACAATTTGGTTCTGTACCTTAGATTATAAAATGTACATTGTTTAATGAAAAAATGCAGGACTTGGGACCTTGCTGCGACCAGTAGACAAAACAGGTATCCATGGAGATCATAACAGCAAGCACAAAGAAGAGTGCACTCACCAAAATTTGGACATCTTGCCTTCGCAGCATTGGATCAGTCTTGCATGATTTTCTTCCTCTCCTCAGCAAGACCTAGCATGAGCGCCCTCTCCACAAGCTCAGGACAAGGTTCCCCCCAGTCAAAACTCCGATGCCACTCAGGATGCGGCATTGCTTTACAACCCACAGCCACGCGTTTGTTACTATTGGCAAATACAACAGATGCACAGAAAGGATGGTACGAGTGTCTACAAGAAGAAACGACTATGTTGCTGTGAGGGAATGGAAGGGAGCAAAGGGAGCACACTGTGATCCCAAGGAAGCTTGTCTCCGCAAAAGAGGTCATCAATTCCAAGGCAGTGTCTTCCATCGGAGCATAAACGATGGGCCTTGGGCAATACGAACTACCAGACCTTCCTCTCTTGAGGGACCAGGATTGAGCCATCAATGCATCAAATTTGAGACGATGGCATTCAATTTTCTATGCCAACGTAGCCAAGGCTGTCTCCGCTTGTTGGAGCTGCACGTTGGCTTCAGTTAGGATTTGCTCCTCCGATGCCAACTGCTCCTCCACCATTTCCAACTTAATGAGCTCACGGTCCACGTCTGCCCCTGTGCACTTCATGTCCGCTATAAGCTTGGTTTTGACCTCCTGCTGTCCCTTGAAAGCGCCCACCACGCATTGAGTCTCCCGCTTCCTCCACTGGCAATTTTCAAGAGTCGATTCAGCCTCCTTATGCTGAATTTTGAGGACCTCTCCTTCCATATGCACGACGCTCATGAGGGACTCTACTTCCAACTGATACTCAACTGCAGTAGCCTTCGACAAATTCACCGCTCCTCGCTGCAATTCAGGCCCCCCAAAATCTGCAGAAACACCCGACTCCCCACCCGTTTCTCCAAGCTTCGACCTTGACAGAACAGGGACCGCCTTGCCCTTCCTCCGAACCCCTTCCAGCTTCACCAGCGTAGTGCCTGGCTCCAACTTGATGGAACGCCACTGCTGCCCCCCGAATTTCCACAGATTTGGTCGAACTCTGCAAAGTGGCCTTGAATTCTTCCAGTTTCTTGACGTCCTGGTCATAACAATTCCGTTGGCGTTTGTTTGTTTCTTCCCCAAATAAACACCAATTGACTTCCTTCTCTCCCTTCTCAAACTCCATGGCCACCCCCTTCGCAAAATGCACCTTGAGCAATCTGGGTACCTCATTGGGGCTGTGTTGACAGATAATCGAGTGTAGCTCCTTGATCCTTGCCCTCAACTCAGCGTCCTTGCATTGTTGCCACGAGTATTCGTTCCGTCCACCGTCACCAAGCGGCTCCCCGAAGTATTTTCTGATGAGTTTCGTTGGTAGTGATCCCTTCCAGTAACGATGCGGATTTTCCGTTGACTCATTGCACAAGTTGTACTCCCTTGCAAAATCGTCACGACTGAGTTTCTTCGGAGGTACCTTCAACTTCGCGATCTCGGCGTCGACGTCCTCCACAGACTGGTAAATCTTCGACTTCTTCAGTTTGGACGTTGCTCTCTTCCGCGAGCCTGCATTTGCGGTGTCATCTTCCTCCTCGTGGTGATCCCGATCTTCATCACGTGTACTTCCTCCTTGCTGATTCAAGGAGGTTCACTTCCCTTTTGCTGTCTCACAGTTGACTTCCCCTTCATTGGATCCTCCCTCACATTTTTCGCGTCCTCTCTCTCCTTCCTTCCGCTCTCCCTGGATTTCGTGGCACTAATCTTCCCCTTACCCGCATTGCCTCTAAACCCTAAACCCTTACTCAAATGCGTTCCTTGCGAGTCCTCCATCCCGATAAACCCTGTACCCACAACATGCCACAGACTCCCTCCACCTAAAGACAAGCAAGTAGCTGTGGAATGCAATGGAGAGACCTAAGCTGACTGAAAGGTGCGAGAAGACTACAGGCAATCACCTGTGCGGCGAGCTCTTTCACCAGCGGTCACCGGTCGCCAACCCTGGTGAAGTTCAACCTATCTACGGTCACTGGTTTTTGGAGTTGTGGATTTATTCGGATTATTTATTAGGATTGGTAGCAAATGACGGCCCCAAATGCACTTAATCCCTTTTTGATTTTGTGTATCTAAAGATTTAATGAGGACACCAAATATGGTATGGACTTAAATATATATGATCTTGGTTGTTATTGCGAGGGATTTGTACTTTTAAATAAGGAAATACAATATTCTACGCAATTACTAGTACGATTCTCACAAGTTTGATTTCATAGATGTAGATGTAAAGTGAAGGTTTAGATGTGAACATACATAACTTAATCTTTAGCACATTTGGGTGTGTGGTATTCAGCATTTGATAAAAATTTCTATAACTTAGTTGGACTTCTTTTTAATAGTATCATGAAAATCAATTTCTATGAAATCTTGTTCATTTAAAAATATATTTTAGAAAAAATGAAGCAAAAAAAATCAAAGTAGGACCCTTATTGTATTTTCCAAATCAATGTAAGTTTATTTTGATATTATTGTTTCATGTGTAAAACTTAATACTTTGGTAACTATAATGCTAAAATAACTATAATGAATGGACTATTAATTTAGGTGAAATTCACAGTGTATGATTAATTTATATTCCACCACTTTGTACTTGGTTCCACTCCCTCCCCATTTATTTTGTCACAAGTGAATTCCAACTCAAGGATTAAAAATTTCACCACTTTGTATTTGATTCCACTACCTCCCTATTTTTTTGTCACAAAAGAATTCCAAATCAAGGATTAAAAATTCCACCACGTCGTAGTTGGTTCTATTCCCTCCCCATTTTTTTTGTCACAAGTGAATCCCAAATCAAAGATTAAAAATTCCGCCACTTTGTATTTGATTCTCCTCCCTCCCCATTTTTTTGGTCACAAGTGAATCCCAACTCAAGGTTTAAAAATTCCACCACTTCGTATTTGATTCCCCTCCCTCCCCATTTTTTTGGTCACAAAAGAATTCCAAATCAAGGATTAAAAATTCCACCACTTTGTATTTGATTCCACTCCCTCCCCATTTTTTTTGTCACAAAAGAATTCCAAATCAAGGATTAAAAATTCCACCACGTCGTAGTTGGTTCTACTCCCTCCCCATTTTTTTTGTCACAAGTGAATCCAAAAGCAAGGATTAAAAATTCCACCACTTTGTATTTGGTTCCACTCCCAAGACCCCATTTATTTTGTCACAAGTGAATCCCAACTCAAGGATTAAAAATTCCACCACTTTTGTATTTGATTCCACTCCCTCCCCATTTTTTTTGTCACAAGTAAATTTCAAATCAAGGATTAAAAATTCCACCACGTCGTAGTTGGTTCTACTCCCTCCCCATTTTTTGGTCACAAGTGAATCCCAACTCAAGGATAAAGAATTCCACCAATTCGTATTTTGGTTCCACTCCCTCCCCATGTTTTTATAACACAAAATGTGGACCCTAAAACCGTCATTTCAACAGGGTTAATTTTTAATAGAAGAACAAAATGAATCTATGAAGCACTAAATTCAGTTCCCCTAAAAAATATCAATTGGTTTAAAAAATTGGAGAACACATTTGCTTGAGCCCTTTTCAATTTCATTGTAATCCACGTTTAATAAAAATGTGGATTGAAAATGGACCCCTACATATTCATAGGATTCGGGCATTCACGAACTAAATTACTTATGCACAATTAAAATGTGGTCACTACGTCAATTCAATGTGGTTAGTTTTTAATAAAATCACAAAATTAATCTAAAAATCACTTGATTCATTTCCACAAAGAAATATCATTTGGTTAAAAAAATTGGGAAAAAAATCAATGGTTATTTTTCAATTTCATTGTAATGAACAGGGAAAAAATATGGATTCAAATTGGACCCCCACATATTTATAGGGTTTGGGCACTCATAAACTAATTTACATATTTATAAATAAAATGTGGCTACTATGTCACCTCAATGCGGTTAGGTTTTAATCCTCCCCCATCCACGCATTCAAAAAATGAATGCGGCTTAGTCAACCCCAATTGTAAGTTTCATTACATCTATTTTTGGTAGGTGTTTTAAACAAAGAAAATGAAGTTTGACGAGTTTTATTTCTATTCCGTCTTGAAATTTTGAAAAATGTCAAAAATTAAAAGAAGCAAATTCCAATTAATGAAACAATTTGAAATTTCTTGCGCAATGATGTATCATGCACAGTTTCAACTAATAAAAATATAAAGTTGTTCTTTGAGCACAATTTAAAAGGCAAAAATTAGCTTAGACAAGATGTCTGACCATTTTACAATAGATCAAGTCCTTTAGGGGTTCATAGAAGAACAAAATTAAATCTTTGAAGCGCTATGTTCATTTACTTAAGACAAATATCAATTGGTTAAGAAAAAATCAAAATCCAAGTAATCAATATGTATCAAAAATGGTTCTTCATCCAAGGTTCATCCAAAAAACGAATACAGATGTCAAAATCCCATACATTTTGCTTTCTCAACTAATTTGCAATATTCATACTGGATGAATTACCTTCATTATTCGATGAATAATTCAAGGGCGG
This sequence comes from Pseudisothecium myosuroides, assembly GCA_951799445.1. Classification (NCBI taxonomy): domain Eukaryota; kingdom Viridiplantae; phylum Streptophyta; class Bryopsida; order Hypnales; family Lembophyllaceae; genus Pseudisothecium; species Pseudisothecium myosuroides. The sequence continues at coordinate 4,583,412 of OX637297.1, forward strand.
AAATGTGGCCCAAGACTAGTGACCTTTAATTCAAAACATCGGCCTAAATTCATGAGTACGTCTCTGCAATCGCCATGTGTCCATGACATATTAGGAGCAATCCAGCATAGAAGCTGGGAATAGAGGCTGACCAAGCTGGTGCCTTCTAAATCTCAAATGAGACAAGGCATACGACGCAGTATTGACTGAGTTCACTTCGCAAGCATTGGTGGATGCAGATCCGCCAACTGTAAGCCAGGAATCAGAATTGGATGACGTATGTTGCGTATGTCTCCTCTATAGAGTACATTTAGTACAAATTTTTGTACTTTTTGCAAATTGTGTACATAGTGGTTTTGCCGAAAGTGGGTGGGGTCTAGCGTACAGTGTGAACCCATGGTTAAAATGTTGACATCACAGACGTCTACATCACTTCTCCGAGCTGACTTTTTGAATCTCTTCGTCTGCCGTTTTGCGGGAGTACTTCGATTCCTTCAGTTGCAGACTGGGTTTGCGAACTACAAAGTGGTATGGTACTTTCCTTCTACCTCCGAGGTAAGGAAGAGGGTCTTTGATATCGGGAATGGCGGAAAAATGATCCACTGTCTCCTTCAACGAATGACCGTTGGAAAACCAACACTCCAAAATTGGCCATCTGTCGTGAGACATTATGGCTTTGGTGTCACCCACAAAAACATCGAGGACTATCACACCTACGAAACCTTCACCAAGTGTTTTGTCTTGGAAATGATCTTCCGGTCTCCAACAAATGATACGACCCGAGGAAACAAGGAGTCAGCTTGCATCCTTCCGATTCACATCAAGTCCAAACCAGGCTCCTTGACAAATATACGGACATGGATCCATTGGGGGATCCCCTGACGCTCTAACAATGTCGGCGGCTCTCCATAATACTACATTCTTTTGAACATCCTCTAATGTCCTCATACCCTTCTAATAGGGAAACCATTTTAAATCCTGGAATTCTAATTTGATAGAATGAGGTTGCACCAAAATGTAAATCAAAGGCTCAACAGATATGGGTACCCCTGTCGCAGCACAGAGTAAGTAAATTCCCTGTTATGCTCCCAAAAACCACTCTAAAGCACAACAAGATGACTCTAAAGATCGAACCCACAAGATTCTGTGAAGTGTCTAGCTCTATTTCCAACTTAACCTCAGTCAGTATCCAATTTCCACTTTCCGGTCCTAGATCTGAAACCGGAAACACCGAAACACAGAAAACTACGACCAGACCTCTCTCTATCTCTTCTGGTCTGTTAAGCTATCTGGTCCTGTAAAACTACCACAACCCAGGATCTTCTAACTACCGATCCTGGCACTCCTCTGGACCGATCCGTTCCGGTCCTCTCACACACACTCCCACTCCAATCCGGTTTAATTTAGCCTCTATTTCACCATCAGAGGGTTCGCCGCTTGCTTTTGAAAGTGGCAGGCCCGCCACTCCTTCCGTGACTTATAGTGGCTGAAGACCCACTTCTCTATTCCACTACTTCCTACACTAGCTCGGATCCGGTTTGATCTCTCACAGCAACCCGGATAGTGATCCGGATTGCAGATCTCACAAAGACCCCCCGTACGATCTTCTCATACTACAACGACCTTGACGCCAAGTTCCCTCCGTGCGAAGTTAGGCGGTTACAAGTGAACCCGTCCGTTCCAACATCAGCTAAAGTTCTTCCGTTTACCAACTAGGGCAGCAAGACCTCACAGGAGATCGGACACTCAACCGGATTTCCTACCCAGGAGCTCTAGCGCGACTAAGGATTCCTTCCCTATCCGCCTAGCCTAACAACGGTTTTCTCACCCGGAATCTTGAACTGTAGAAGTGCTGAGGAACTGAAATCGACTCCCAACGCTTAGAATACCCACTCACTTGCACATAAGAGTAAACAATAATACCAAGGGGAGAAATCACTCTAGAATCTGCATGCATCTTCCTAACTCCTTACCAAACAACTCTGCCACGCGCGGGAGAGACGTACAACAAGAAATCAATAGAAAATATACGAAAACTCAAGAGAAAAGACTCCCAGTCTCCTTCGCAGAGACTGACTTATATACATTTTAAAACTCAAAGTCAACAAAAAGGGGCCCCAAAAGTCTGCGCGGAACTTTCGGTCCCTGCCGAGCCGGTCAGACCGGATAACACCCAATCCTAATCAGACAGACCGGATCAAATCCGGTCCGGTCCATCCTAACAAATATTTACAAAATTAATTCCTACCTATCCTATCATAACCGGATCTACTCCTTGATCCGTTCCTTCATCCATTTCTTGGTCCAAACCTTGGTCCACGCTCTGATCTGGACCTTGATCTGCACCCTGATCCGGGGTCTGATCCATACTTTGATCCTGACCCTGGTTCAGTGTTGGACTCTTGGGCGTTTCCGTTCCCAACTGGTCGAAGACTTCTGTTAGATTCCGGTTCCGCTCCCCGGCTTCTCGTTCTGGGAGATCAGACCCCGGCGACGAATCCAAGTTGATGGTGTTCGCGAGTTTCCGTCCGCTCTTCTTAGACTGGGGAGTCTGATCCTTTCCCTCCGTCTGAATGCCAACATTCGGAAAAGATTCCGACATTGAGAGATCCGAGAGACGGAAATCCCTGGAAAACATTGATCCGGTCAGCTTCCGCCTGCTTACCTCCATCCGGTCTGCCGCCTCCCGTGCTTCCACCATCACCACCTCCACCTTTTCCGAGTAGTCAGTTAAGATCCGAACCAACCGGATTCTGGATATCTTCTTGTCCCTGAGTACTCCCTCGTCAAATAACTTCGCCTTGGTGGCGGCCTCTCCGGTTTCCCCGAAAGTGGCCTTCACCTCCTCCGCTACTTTTCGTGTTGCCTCCGCCATCTCCCGTGTGGTGGCCATGTCCTCCTTGAGGACGAATAGTTCTGTCTTCAACGCCTCATTTTCCTCCTGAAGACGTCGAATCTCCGCTTCTTGTTTCCGGATCTCATCCGGGCTGGAGATGTACTCTGCAACCACTGTCGAGAAGTTGCTATCCGCTGGTGCGCCCACCAGATCTCCAATCTGGGTCAAAACCAACTTCTTGACCGCCCAGTCCGCTCGCACATCACTTAAGATGTTGATCAACTGGTTGAACGGATCCGTCGGATCCGATCCGGAAGAACCCGGTCCTTCAAATTCCGGTTTCTTCCCAGGGTTGGATCTCTCACCCGGAGGGGTTGGGGTTCCTCTCCGGTGAGGGAGCGTCGTCTTCTACCGCTTGTTCTGCGGCCGTTGTTGCTCCTCTTCTTCTTCTTCTTCCTCGGAACCGGATCCGTCCTCCTGCTCGTCCTCCATTTTCGATTCCCCATACTTCAGGAGTACCTTCTGAGTAGTCCACTCCTTCTCCTCCGTATCCGTGAGGAGCTAGTTATGCTTGTAAAGATGGAAGAGGTAGGGGCTCAATGGTGTAGGCCTACTTCCTCCGATCTTTGGAACCAGACGGCCTACCAGATCGGAAAAGATTCGAGCCCAGTCCACTTTCCGTTCCCCGCTCAGGGCTCCGAAAATCTAGTGAACCTCAAAAAATGAGCACCTGAAACATGTGGAACACCTCACTTACAAAAAGAATCAATAAAAATTTTGAACTCAAAAATGTTCATATTTGATATTTTCTATTCCAATGAATGCAATCTTAGGGTCTAGGGTCTACAGTCCACGGTCTTAGGGTTCAGGGTACATGTTGTAGTGTAGTGTTCACGGTTTCAAGGTCATGGTTCTTGGTTTCAGGGTTTAGAGTTTCAAGGTTTAATAGGGGGTGGGGTATTTAGTGGCAGCGCTTTAGATTAACATTTTTTGGGTGTGCAGTTCATGGTTTAGAGGTTTAGTGTCTAAGGTGTTGGGTATTCTGAAAAATTAAAATGAAGTTGATTATTTGTTTCCAATACTTTTCTTTGGTTACATCATCTCAAACCAAGAACATATAAACTTAAGATTCAATCTAACTCAATTTTGCTAATTAAAAATGTTAGTTAGCAGATTTTTATATTGTTGTAGTACAACATCCAATTGTTTCATATGGGACTTTACAGATTAAACAATTACACAATTTATAATTCATCTAGGAATTATTTTCAAAATAAAGAACTTTGGATTCATGTACAATCGTGATGGAACGAAGAACAAATTGAACCATTATTTTGTATTTGAAATCATATTCTGAATAATTTTATGAGTTAAATGCTTTCAAATTAATGCATTTTGATGGGTGGTGAAATCAATGCTTAAACATTTAATCATGTCATTCATGAGAACACTGTAGGTTATGCAATCTTCATCTGGATTTTTGAAATGATCGTATGTGGTATACATCTACATCATTATTTGACTACGATGTATGTAATTGTTATTTGAACAACCTCCACGTGAAATTAAAAAAATTGGGAATGAAATGGGCCCTATCATTGAATGGCTTAATTTTAATAAAAATGTCATGCATACATGCATGCATAAAATTTTATTGAGGAAGTTGTAATTGCTCTAGGCTTTAGATTCCACCACTATTTTTGAGTCTTGTCCATTGCAAAATTCATCTTCACATGAAATAAAAAAATCAGGAATGAAATGGAACCTGTCAATGAATGGCCCAATTTTTAAAATGTCATGGAATTTCATATGTGCATGCATAGAATTTTATTGAGGAAGTTGTAATTGCTCTACGCTTTAGATTCCACCACTATTTTTGAGTCTTGCCCATTGGTAAATTCATCTTCACATGAAATAAAAAAAATTGGGAATGAAATGGACCCTGTTAGTGAATGGCCAATTTTAAAAATGTCATGGAATTTCATACGTGCATGCATAAAAGTTTATTGAGGAAGTTGTAATTGCTCTAGGCTTTAGATTCCACCACTATTTTTGAATCTTGCCCATTGGTAAATTCATCTTCATGTGAAATAAAAAAAATCGGGAATGAAATTGGCCTTGTTATTGAATGGCTTAATTTTAAAAATGTCATGGAATTTCATACGTGCATGCATAAAATTTTATTGAGGAAGTTGTAATTGCCCCGGTAATTGCTCTAGGCTTTAGATTCCACCACTATTTTGAGTCTTGCCCATTGGAAAATTCATCTTTACGTGAAATAAAAAAAATTGGGAATGAAGTGGACCCTACCATTGAATGGCCCAATTTTAAAAATGTCATGGAATTTCATATAGAAGATAGTACATGTCGGTATGAATAAAAAATGTACAAGTTGGAAATACTCCGCTCATGAAGTGAAGAGTCATAAGCGGGAAAAGTTCAAGCTACTTTTTCCCAAACTTGCCATGTAACCTAAAAAGGTCCATCCAATCCTACAGTTCAAAGAACTCTCATTCTATAAATCATACATAAGACAGTACATGTCAATATGAAGAAAAAAATTTACAAGTTGTAAATACTCCGCTCATAAAGTGAAGTCATGAGCGGGAAAAGTCCATGCTACATATTCCCAAACTTACCACGTAACCTAAAAAAGTCCCCCCGGTCTTGCGGTTCAAAGAACTCTCATTCCATAAATCATTCATAATGTAGTACAAGTTAATTTGAACAAAAAAATGTAGAGGAAAGTTTTAAATATTCCGCCCATGCAAACATTAATTATGAATCATGAGCGGTTTAATTTTATGCTAAATTGATTTTTAGGTTTAACTTTGGTTTTGATGATTACTTTTTCTTTCCGATGCACTTAATATACTTTTAACATAAATAATGAACTTTGATTTTTAGTTTGCACTTGTATCATTTTCCTAGAAAATGATTAGTTCAGATTATTTATTTAAATAGAAATGATTGTTAGATAACTAGAGGGGACATTGTTGATGCCCTATATTATTCTTTCTCATTCATCTCCAAGGCAATCATTTTGATGTACACAATCAACATGATTGGCAACTGTGTGATGAAAAAATTATATCTAATTATCTTACGTATTATGTATTAATTGTCTTGCAATCATTAAATAGATGTAGACAATTCAATGATTGCCCGAAATTTTTTGGGCATACTTGGTATTAATCTATTTGATTAACTTGTATTTTTGGGCATATCTGGGGACAATTCTCCAAAGTATGTGACCAAGCTCAGCCCCCCATGATCTTTAGATTACTTGGAAAAAATTAAAATTAAAAAAAATCATGTCAAACAAAGGACATTCAAAAATGATCTTCAATTCATGAAACAAATAATATTAAGTTACAACTTACTTAAATTTTTTGTTTTTAAACTGACATGTAATATATATCTTGCCCATTAGAAAACATAGCATAGACTTTTCTTCCTCATGACTCTTCACTTCATGAGCGGAGCCTTACAACTTGTACATTTTTTTTCTATACCGACATGTACTATTCATGTATGTTTCATTTTATTTATTAATAGCACTATTTGTGGATCGATGGTGTGTGAAAAATTGTTTAATTTCTTCATTTGTCATGAAATAATTAAGCTTCTTGTAGTCCAGGTTGTCAATTGAAATTTATTTAAAATTGTTTCCATGGTCACTCCTTGTCAGAGTGACAGTTGTATAACAAGGTGTTTTTGCAGTGGCTTAATTCAAGAATTCTAATTTGGGGGCTCTATTAATTAAAATTTTTTTTTAAGGTTTTTGCATGGGAACCAGGGCTTCAATGGAACTTTAGGAATTTTTTTACCTAACATCAGTAAACCCCTAGTATAGTATGACCTTATGATTGAAGGTTTAATGTACGAATTGAATCATTTTTGGAATTATATTCTATTATTTTGATTTCACTTAAGGAAACATTTAATTTTTTTTCACATTAATTATGTCTTTGTTTTGCATTTTTTTCTTGATTTCTAGTCTTTGATATTTGAAGTGTATAACTAACAAAGAAGTTGAAGACTTGGAAGTAACTATAGATGCAAAGAAGGAAGTTACCTCTGGTAAGTGTGCTAGTTAATTGAAGGTAGACAAAATAATGAAACTAGGTTGCCTTATTTCAACAAAGTTACTTTATAAGCCATCAAAGTCAATAAATGTTTCTACAATTATTTTTATTTGTAGACATGGAGGTTCAAGAGTTCCAATAGCAACAATACTTAAATAAAGAATAGTGCATTCTTATAGAGAAACAAAAAAAAATTATGTAGTAATTATCAAATGTCAAGAAATTAGTGAGGTGCAAGTGTGCGACCTAATTTCAGCATTTTGTGTAATGAGTGATTATTTAGCTTGAGACTTCTAGTCAAGCCCTCTTCATGATGTCAGTAATGATGAGGAGGGTTGGCAGTCATTAGCTCTGCCGTCTTGCACCTGACAGCGCCACGTCAACAGACTCCCCCGACAGTTTCCTCTCCTTCTGGTTTCCTTTCCTCCCCACGATGTGTGCTTGCATCCCTCTTCTCCCGACGTTGTGTGCTTCTCCGTCTTGTTGATTTCGTGCGCTTCTCCGCTTTCCTTCCTCGCATGTTCATTCCAGTTGTTGCAGTCCGTGAGTTTGGTTGTCTGAAGCTTTGCATTTTGAGTGAGTTTGGTTGTCTGGAGGTTCTCTGGTTGGTTTCAATTTTGTTGGCGGAGCGTTGAACTTCTGTGCGCGGAGCTGAGTGACAGAGGAGCGTGCTCAAAATTTGCTGGCGGTGTAGGTGTGTATGTGCACGGAGAACGACAGTGGTGGTGTGCAGTAGTGCGCAGAGCATTTCCTGGTGGAGGCGGTGCGCAAGCTTCCGGATCCGGTGCGTGAGAAGGACAGGGTACTAGACTTCACCTGGCTCATCCAACAGGTTAGTTCGTTGTGACCAGCATTTTTATTTGATTCACGTGACTCCATCAGTGAGGTTCATTGAGTTCTTCGTTGTGGAACTTTGATCACATGGAGCTGTGCGTTTGCTCTGGAGTTCAGTTTCTAGGCTCCGAAAGATATGATTCCATTCAAGCTTGTCAAATGAATCTAGTACATGGTTACAATGACTGTTTAGCACTTGCCCACCTTGCAGCTGTAGGCTCTCCTCACGCATTGTAGTTCTTAGTTCATAACTGTAGACCCTAAAATGCTAACCTTAATGTAGTTGACAAAGAGTTCAATCTGTATCGACTGATGTGAATGGCTGAATTGAAGCAAGTCAAGGTACTGTACATGTTGCTTTCAAAGAGGGATGGAGTGAAGAATTCATTTTATAGTTAGTACCAATTCTTTTGTGAATGATATTAGGAAAATTATTTGTGCAAGATTTTTAAGACTATGATCTTACAACTTGTATATTTTCTGTACGATAAGCTAGTCCGTCAGTTTGTGTTTACACCTTCTCTTCAATTAAGTTCACTTGGCTAGTCATGAAGAAACAAGTTAGGAGTTTGTGATTCTCAGTGAATGATTGAAGTTACAATTTCTTCTGCATTTGAATTTCATGCAGCAGTCTTTTGAAGAGCGGGAGGGCATTTTTGTAGTAGCTGAAAACAAGGCCGGACCCATGCAAGCGGAAGCTACAATGGCAGCAGGTCCATCCTAGCATACAGCAAACCTCCTAGTTTGGAAGGACCCGTAAGTTACTTTGAACTATATTTTCATTACTTTCCGTTTCTTGCTTGCATTGTATAGGTTATAAACATTGCTAATAATTAGGGTATAGTTGCTTGCAATTGCACTGGTACGCACTTCGCTGAAAACGAGGGTAGTATAGCCTCTGTCATAGGAAATCCTTTCAAGGTTCAAGAGTTCCAATAGCAACAATACTTAAATAAAAAATAGTGCATTCTTGTAGAGAAACAAAAAAATATTTATGTAGTATTGAATGTCAAGAAATTAGTGAGGTGCAAGTGTGCAACCTGATTTCACTATTTTGTATAATGAGTGAGGGTGCACCTTGAGACTTCTAGTCACCCCTCCTCATGATGTCAGTTATCATGAGGAGGATTGACAGTCATTAGCTCCGCCGTCTTCCATTTGACAGCACTACGTCAACATTGACTCCCTCAACAGTTTCCTCTCCTCTTGGTTTCCTTTCCTCCCCACGATGTCTTCTTGCATCCCGTTTCTCCCAATGTCGTGCGCTTCTCCATTTTTCTAACTCGTGCGCTTCTTCGCTTTCTTTACTCGCGTGTTCATTTAGGTTGTTGTAGTCAGTGAGTTGGTTGTCTGGAAGTTTGCATTTGGAGTGAGTTGGGTTGTCTGGAGCTTCTCTGTTTGGTTCATATGTTGTTGGCGGAGCGTTAAACTTTTGTGCGTGGAGCTGAGTGCGTCAGGGGACATTCAAGGAGCGCGTTTAAATTTAGTTGGCGGAGTGTGTATGTGCGCGGAGAACAATTCTAGGAAAGAATTCATCCCATTCAAGCTTGTCAAATGAATCTAATACTGAGTACAATGATTGTTTAGCACTCTCCCTCCTTGCAGCTGTAGGCTTTCTTAACGCATTGTAATTCTTAGTTCATGACTGTAGACCTTAAAACGCTTGAAGTGGTTCATGAAGAGTACTATTTTGATTCATGTGAGTGGTTGAATTGAAGCAACTGAAGTAAGGAATGGGACACGTTGCTTCCAAAGAGGGATGGAGCAAAGAGTTCATTGTATAGTTAGTACTATTTTGTGAATGATATTAGGAACATAATTTGTGCAGGATTTTTACAACTATGACCAGACACGCTTGTTTTCTGTGCAATAAGCTAGTTCTTTAGCTTAGAATTTACCTTCTCTTCAATTAAGTTCACCTGGCTAGTCATCAAGAAACAAGTTAGGAATTTGTGATTCTTAGTGAATGATTGAAGTTATATTTTCTTTTGCATTCATGCAGTAGTTTTTCAAAGAGTGGGAGGGCATTTTTCTAGTAGCTAAAATCCAAGGCCGGAATTGTGCAAGCAGAAGCTACAATGGCACCGCATCCATCCCAACATACACCAATTCTCCCAGTTTGGAAGGTCCCCTAAGTTACTTTGAACCATATTCTCATTACTTTCCGTTTCTTGCTTGCATTGTCTGGGTTATAAACATTGCTAATAATTAGGGTATAGTTGCTTGCAATTGTCATTTGTACGTACTTCTTTGAAAATGAGGGTAGTAGAAACTCTATCATAGTTGTTGTTACAAACATGGCGAAGAATTACGGTAGTAGAGATGCCAAGAAGAACACACAGTAAAAAGTACGTGACCCTATTACCACGGATAGTGACCCTAAAATCGTGCATCGTGAGATCCCTCGATGGTGCAATCCCTGTTTAGATTCGAGCATAGTGGGATCCCTTGATTTCAAACCTTAAGCTGCCGAACTCTATGCCGCCAACCAATTTCCAGGGATTGTGGCCCATTGTGGGATCCCCCAATTTGCAGACATGGAGATGCAAACTATACCCAGACCAGATATTAGGCACATCCCAAGCAGCGGATTAGTAACCCATCGTGGGATCCCCCGATGGATGATAGTAAAGACCGCACCTGATTTAGACTTGACAATGAGTAGACCAATTAGAGCATACAAGTACTGACCCGTTGCAGGAAATCATGATAGTAAATTTTAGTGAGGGCAGAAAATAGAGATGCAAACGTGTCAACTACAGATTGTTCATGTCAACAACCAATTGTGGGACCCCATGATGGCGACAATAATTTTATTGATAATGACCGATGCAATTTGAAGATATTTCAATCTCTCTTGTTTGTAAATAAAAGCTGTCGTGAGATCCCACGATCCCTTCAATAAAGGAATTGAAAAGAAGTAATGTCCTGCTCACTAATATTTGTGGATGTAACCAATCGTGATATTTCACGACAATGGTAGTAAATAGAACTGCATCTTCAAAATAATCACGAAACCTTTCCTTCTCACTGAAGTTGGAAATAATAGCCATCATGGGATCCCACAACTATGGTTGAAATTTAACTCAAAAACTGAAATGATATCTCAGGAAGATCTTCTCTTTTGGATGTCGTCAATACTAACATCTCCTAAATGATATCGCAGGAAGATCTTCCTACCATGCTGTAGTGAAATGCAAGTTGCCGAAGGGCTAGAAGAATTCATACCAAAGAAGCTTGGTTTCTTCGTTGACTGCTGCATTACTTCTTTGGAATACACAAGTCCACATCCACTAGCAGCCTGTTTTTGATGCAACACGCAGATTACAAAGTGGGGTATCGCCTGAAAAGTAGAGAGTGACGGCTCCGCCATCATTCTTCCTACACTCATGAATGGGACAATGGGGCACCCTACTGCATGGCTTAGGGTACTTGAAGTGCAAGGACTTGATGAAGACACAACGCTCCTAGTTGTAGAGGAGAAGGTTCCCCTTTCCAGGGAGTTCATAACGTATGGCTGATCCTTGACTACGCAAAGTTCAGCCTCAATCTGTGACAATCTCTAATAGCAAAGGCACATCTGATGTGCAAAGACCTGTCTAAGCCTCGGTGGAAGCCTAAAGAGATGAAAAACCAGTGGGAAATAATCATGGAAGACTTGAAGGACACAAAAGCTGCCACCCAAGTCGTGGAAGTGGTTGCTCCCATGCCGTCTCTGAAAAAGAAGAGCAGGAAGCAAAAGTCTATGGCTAGAGCTCATGGGGACAAAGATGATGCCACAACAAGGACATCTAGAAAGAAGAAAACCCCGGAGATCCCGCTTCCATTGTATAGGGCTGTGGCTCTAGAGGAGGCTAACGTGAAGAAGATGACACCAAACCAAATGAATGCGATGAGGACCTTGTATGAGAACTCCTTTGGTGGCCTCTACAAATGGGGTAGGAAACCAATTTGTGACAGCAATGGAGAGCTCATCCGCATGCACTGTGACTATCTGTACCAGGCACCAGAAGCACTGCTTGTATATAAGGGAATTCAAGCAGACCGACTTGATGCGCTCACGAGGAAGGCACAACTCACCTGACTATGAGTCAAAGAATAGAGTCATAATAGTCCTTCCTTTGAAAGCGGCCCCCTATAGCCCAGGGAAGGTAGTGACGTACTTCGAGAAGTAAGCGCCGAAGAAAGAAATCTTCAAAAATCCCAAAACGCACTACTTCATAATAGGTGGCCAGCACACTATCAAGGCGTTTAAAGACCTGATTGCGGGGAGTGTGATTGCCAAGGCGGACAAGAAGCTCGCCTCCACCTTTAATATTGTACCTGTGTGGACGCATAGAGATAACCGCGGAGACCTATTGCACTTCTTACGGGCACTAAACCAGAATGTTGTAGGCGAATAGAAGGAGCAGAACTTCACTAAGCAGCTTCTGAACGTAAGAATCAAGTGGTAGAGTATGGCAAGTCCGCAGCTAGCAATATTGGGCAGAGCACACTCTCCATAGTACAATGTAAGAATGCCGTCCGTATATACATATTCTTTGCTTGCAGGTCATCAAAGGGTACCCAATGTGGCCATCGTGAGATCTCTCGATGTACTAAACGTCAGACCTTCACTACATTAAAATGTTGTCATTGTGGAATCCCACGCCGACTATCCTTGCAAAAGCGGGGTAGTTCTACGTTAGAATGCGGTGGTCGTGATATTGTTGTAACACAAGATAGCACAAATCTTCCTCTTAAATGTTGAAATGATGTTAAACACCTTAGATGACTCGTGTATTTTTCCCAAAGGATTTTACTCGTAGTTTCCTCAAAATTATCGAAACAGGATGTGGAAAACAAATCCAAGACAAAAGAATTCTGAACTGAAAATCGGAAACTACAATTCCTTATCCATGTTCCCAAAACCTTCTTCCTCTCAACTCATACAAATCATCATACTACAGTCCGACATAGAAGAGTGTCATTATCTTGTACCTCTCCTTATCTGTATCAATAACTCAGTATCCGACTGGGCGGATGTGGAACCGGAAAGAGTATTGTTATCCTGTGCCTCTTCCAGATCCGGATCCAGTAACCAAAGTAACCAATTCAATAATTTAACCTCTATATTAGAAGGGTCCGCTCTTGGGTTTAAAGAAGGAAACATATATCCTACCCTTCACAAGATTAAAGTGACTAAAGTTCCACTCAAAGAAAATACAAAAGACATAAGAACCCGGATATGAGTTCTTCCTCACAACTGGACCGGAAGTCAATCTGGACTAGCAGGTCACATAGAAAACCCCTACAGTCTTCACTTACTTCAACGACAGATCTATTTAGAATCGATTCTACGAGCCAGAACTGGCAACCCAATAACTAAGAGATCCTAACTACTTTCCCATTCCCTTCTCTCGGCTATAGTAGGATCTCATCAGAACTTCAATTAGCATCTATCCTACTACTCTCTAGGACACACCTAATCTAGGAACGGCTTTCCCACTCAAAAGATACCCAAGAAACAGCTGTAGTTTAGAATTTCCTCCTAATACACAAAGTCTCATAACCAACTCCTCATACTCTCAGAATCAAATCTAGGGGACTCTTCCTCCACCCCAACACCAGCAAACCAACTACCTTCCCTAAAAAGTGGTTCTAGCATTGCCGACATACCAACCTAGAATTGAGACTTTTAGACCAACGCTTAGGAAGTGGAAATCTGAATGATTTTATCAAATGCTGAAAATCACAAGAAAGAATACCCAGGGCTTAAAACTAAAATCAACCCCTAAATACAAACCCCTGGGAACCCTAAAAGGCACCAAGGAACAATATCAGAGGACAAAAGAATGACAGCTGACATTCCTTATCCACCTACGTTGACTTTCCTACCATTCCATCCAATCCGCAAAATGTGGATCTCAGAATCTAAAAAGCCAGAAAGTGAAGCCCAGGTGCATCCAATTTAAAAGCAGCTGGCTAGTAGTTTTCTACGTATCGAAAACTTGGGTTTTAGCCCTATTGGTCTAGGTCTAACCTAAGAAACTTCCTATCTACTTCCTATCCTAGTCCACTTTGGAGAAGGTTCCTCATGCTTGGTGGCTCCTTTCCGAGGCAGTTGTTTCTTGCAAGATGACGGCTTCCTTCTAGTTGCCGCCTTTCCTTTTGATGGTGTCGGAGTCTTACCCTTGAAGCTTGAAGGAGAAATGGCCATTGGATTGGATTCTTTTTTGGATTCCGAGTCCGGATGGGACTCAGACTTGGATCCGGATTGCAACCGGCTGTCTTCCTTTGCTGAGTTGCTTGGCGATTCATCCTCCTCTGAATGATGGCTCCCTGAGGACACCTCCCTAGCCCGTTTAGCCGTGACCTTCTTCTTCATCGTGCTAAGCGCCTACGGAGAAGGCTTAGAGCCCTTGCTCTGTGGTGTCCCAAATTTGGATTCCATCTTCCAGATCCATGTGCGGATCCTTCTCCTGCTTTTGATTTTGGCCTAGAAGGGTCTTTGGCGGGCGTCTTCTCGTCCACCGCTTTGTCCTTCGACTTCACAGGTGTGGGAGGTGACATGATTGGGGCTTGCCGTGTTGGCTCACCCTTCTTTTCCTTCCCGGGACCTGGAAACTGTCCCGTTTACTGGACAGCATCTCGAATTTTGTACATTAGCTTCTCAATCACCTCCAAATACTCAGCCGGAACCATAACTGCCTTGGGTGCTGCTTCCAATCTGACCTTGTGGATTTCCTCGTCAAACAACTTGACCTTGTTTAACACATACCCGAAATGTCCCACAAAACCTTGGATCCTCCGGAGTATCTCCTTTGATTGTAAAAAGAGCTTCCTTACTTCCATACTCCCCTCCACACTCTTCTCCAACTATCGGTAGAGTTCTTGGTTCCTATTAGCTAGATCCCTGACCCGGGTTTTCCACTTCTGGGAATCATTATCCCAAATCAAACCCTCTACCTTCTCTGCGAGCTCAGACACCTCAATCCCACCAAGCAATCCACAAACATTCCTAATTGCACCTCTCTCAGTGTCTAGCTCCTCTCGGACCTTCCCAAGATCCTCAATAATCCTCCACAGTGGATCATCCCGTTGGACTTCCGGTTCCAAGGAATCCTTTCTCTCACTCTTGGATCCTTTTTTCTTGGCCGAGGCAGGATCCTCTTAGCCTCTGTCCGCCTCTCTGAAGACCCCTTTCTCCTCTCTGACGAGCCCCTCCCGGACTCCTCATCATGCCCTCTCTTTATATCCTCGCTCTCCCGTTCCTAAGGTGGAGTAATGTTTAACTTTAAGAGGATGGCCGCAGCCTTGTAAACTATCCTCTCTTAACTTCTAAGCGTCCTTAGGTAGTCATATAGATGGAAGAGGAAGGGGCCTATGGGATTTGCCTTGGTATTCACCAAAGAGGTGACCATCTTTCCCACTATGTCCCTCACGATTCCTCCCCAAAACACTTTCCTTTCTCCACTCAAAGCCTTGAAGATGGTGTTGGCCCAAGTCACGGTTATCCGATTCTGCCTTTCCGGATATAAGATGGGACTAGGAATTCTAACATCTTCTTGTCCCTCACGATCTTACAATCAGCTACTGCGTAGCCATCTTTAGAATGAGGGGGATTGGAGAACTTACCCTTCGCGAACTTGTCAGTTTGGGAAGCCAACCCTTCTCCTGCGCGCGGAAAGTCGTACACCTGCTTCCAGATCTCGAGGGTCCATTTTTGTTGGGAAGCGCTCAAAAGGTCTTGGCCCATTCATTTGACTGCTCCTTCATCAGCTCCTGGATCATCTCCTCATCCTTCAAACTCCAAGGTCGACGTAGAAACACTACAAGAAAATGGACAAATATGTGATTGCAAAGAATGACTGGGTGGAAAACGTGAGTGAAGAATGACTGGGGCTCCCTAATTGCACCGGGAGGGCGATATCTACAATCGACAAGTCGTTCCACAATTGCGGTCGCGACTGGTAGATGAAGCGAGAATGCAGGACAAGTTTCATCTGCCATTTTTTATTCTCACCGTCGTTCACATGATGATGTGGTAGGACAGAACTCTTGCAGGGCCAACCAGTTGGTCCTAAGTCGTATTTTATAACTGGCCATCACTTGGTTGCGACTAACAAATGATTGAAAGGTGACTAGACGACGGAAGATTTGAGGTCTGTTGTGACAAGCGAGGTCGTATTGCCGAGCAACATTTTCCTTTGGCCGCTTGGTGTCGCTCATCATTTGCCTCCAACATGACTTTGGTGGCAATATTGAAACATGGATGCCTACCAAATTCATGAAGAATGGTATCATCATTGTGCACCAACCACCAACATTGGTTTAGGACTTCAGGTGGATCCTAGAAGATTGTTTGTGTACGCTGTGCTAATTACCGAGCTTCTCCAATACTATGAGGGCTGCACGTCAAATCTGCAAGCATGGGTTTCACTGCTTCCAGGTGGATTCAGTCTTACAATCGGTCAGCTAGGATTAGGGGTTCATTGATTTGGAAGGTGCCGGATAATGCGGTTTTAGGGTAGGAACTCCATTGCACTACATTGCAAAAAGACAAGGTCACCTGCATATGTACGGCGGTGCAAACTTCCGTCAATTCATTGTAGGGAGATAAGTGAACACAATGGTGGATAAACTAAGCATTCTATGAAGCTGAGCCTCTGGTTTAGGATAGATGATTGTCATGCATAAGCCCATGACTCCAATTTGGCCTAACCCTTGACAAAACGCCTACACATTTTTGACGAGCCGTGAGTTTGATCAAGTTTAAGAAATGCCACTACACTGCATCTTCAGTGATATTAAAGAATGACTGCACAACAATTGCGGCGAGTACGTCGGGAGACACTGATCTGACAGCAGCAACTGCATACGACCGGCTTCCACAGAGCGACGACAAAGTTGTATTTTGGGCATAGTCTCCACTGTGATTCAGTGTCTGTCACACCCTCACGAAGCACCTGTCTAAGCCGTACAGAACTTAACAATTGGAAGCATGGATAGCTCTTCACAATCTTAACGGCAACGGGTGTCATGCCCAGTGGGAATGTGCAACTAGTATGTTGATTGGGCCAATAAGTTGTCTTCTACAGACAACTCAATGGCGCCAACAAGGTCATTTGTCTTTGAGGGGAGTGGAATCTGGTAGAGGGCTCTTAGCCCGATGCTCTCCATTGTCGTGCTGATGAAGGCGTCTATTGTGTCCACCACTTCCCTCTTTGCTCTAGCTTCCTTGCGTAACACCACTTTCCAACCAGGTTTGTCTTCGTCATCAAAGAAGAAGACTTGCGTAGCTTGAATGGGAAAGATGAATGGCTCAGCCAATCGAGGGAGTTTGTGGCGGAAATTCACAACAAGGAAACCAAACTCGTCATGTGTATACGTAGGGTTCCCTCAACTGTCTTGCGGCTTCACCCACTTGCATTGGAGAAGAATCATGTGTGTCTGCAAAGCGCTATAATCTAATAGTAGTATGTCCTTGAGGACTCCAATATCGGGAACTAACAAGTCTCCTGTTGTGTCCAATGGGGTTTCAAAGACACAAGCAATACCACTGTTGTAGATTACAAACTGGGCAGACTTCTCGTCTTCCACTTGGAAGTGGATACCAAACATTGTCATGTGTGAGTATTGAGTCGCTCTTTGTGAGGGCTTCTTGCTCAATAGAAAGCGATCTATGTCCTCAAGGTTCCCTAAGTTCCCACAAGAATCCTCCATAGTGCGATGAATCCACTGTGCCAAGGCCATGTGGATGGATTGCCGCGTTCTTCATCCCGCCACTGTCTGCACAAGCATGCACCTGACAAAGATCAACACCCTCTTCACATGGTTGGCTAACAATGAACGAAGCATGGTTACCTATCTCACTCCTACCTCGACACTTTAGGCATACACCCTCATATGACTTCTGAGTGACGGGTGTTAGTGAACAAAGAGTCGCGCGACTGCGTGGTGAGTTCTGGGCACGACTAATAAATGACTGAGTCACATCTTCACCACAACTGCGATATTTACTTCGTGACTTCACCGTTCAGGGTCAACCTGACAATGAACCTCTGTGCGGAACAAATTGGGAGGGGTTAGGGTTGGCACTTACACATACAAATCTTGCATGACCAAGGCATTCGTCAGCACATATTGGTGCGCAAGGTCTTTGGGCTCAGCGCTCATAACATACAGCTTTTCAACACCCTAGAGCACCTCCTCCGCATCTCTGTATTCCTTGTCTTCATCCCAGACACGTCACACAGTGGCCTCAAATTCTTGTAGGTACTCCGTTATAAAGCTGAGGCACTCGTCTTTCAAGTAACCTTCCGCCATAGATGCTTCGGGACGTGCCATATTCCGCACGTGATTCTTCAATACTTTCATGTACCGCTCCATCGGGTACATCCACTGGGCACTTACTGGTCCACACAAATCCAACTCCTTTGCAAGATGATACGGTAGGTGCGTCATGACGTTGAAAAAAGAGGGGGGAACTCTATCTCTAGCAATGCCATGCTCTCTGCAACATCTGCTTCCAAAGATGAAAAGTCTGCTAGATTGTACACCTTTGTGCAAAGGCACCGGAAAACCTTGCACATTCTCATAACTACCATGCGTGGCCCGGGTGCCATAAGGCCTCGAAGCACTAACGGGAGCACTTGCTGCATTA
This sequence comes from Pseudisothecium myosuroides, assembly GCA_951799445.1. Classification (NCBI taxonomy): domain Eukaryota; kingdom Viridiplantae; phylum Streptophyta; class Bryopsida; order Hypnales; family Lembophyllaceae; genus Pseudisothecium; species Pseudisothecium myosuroides. The sequence continues at coordinate 4,601,794 of OX637297.1, forward strand.
GCACATGGTAATTATGGGACTTGAGACCCCCAAAATTCTTCTTATGGATGCATTTGCCCAAGTCCGATGAAAAACACTTGGTGTCTTCAATGCCTCCAGGCGGCGAGCAAACTTCTCAAATTCCGCTTCAGAGAGCACATACGATGCTGACGGTTTCACCATATTCCCTGTTCGGCTTGGGTGCTCAGTCAACCACAAGTGTCTGCAAACATTCCGTCTTTGTAAATCTCGCCGCACCTTGACCGTATCCTTCTTTCCTGTGATGGTCTTCAGAAAGTTCTTTGCCAAGTTCATTTTGCAATGCATGATGTTCAACGTATACCAAATTAGGAGATCCTAGAGGGCATTTACATGAAAATGGGGTGTCAGTTGCAATAAATCCACTGATCACAACAGAGCAGCTATATAAAATCCAACCTCCCTATACTACCAAAAACTTCAAGGCCTACCATCTACTCTGCAAGTAAGGTGAGGATGCAACACTTCAACAACTGACAGACCTGCCGTTGCTAGGTACAACCATTTCAGGTAAACTAGCTTCCAGATGGAATAAACGGAATTCATCTGGTAGAAAATAGTCTTCCACTGCAAAACGTCTTATCGTCTACTGAAATATAACTTCTCTGTGACTTAAAAATTACACATCCAGGTATTCAAGGAGTCACTACACAGTCACGGCTTAAGATTTCAGCATTGCTCACCTTCCAATAAGGCAATCTGAACAAGATGCTCAGACGCTTCACGCCGTGAACTTTGGAGGGGTCCCCCACAGCTCCATCTCGGTGTCCAACCGCTCTCCAAGCCTCACACTGCAAAGTGTGCTGCAGTTGCTGCTCCACTGTCACAGCGCGTGGTTTTGGATAGTTTTCAATGGCGCTGTTGAAATGGTCCTTCATTGCCTAGGATCGATACAGGTGATCTTCAGGCAACCACCGACGAGTACCAGCGTAAGTTTGCTTTCTCAATTCCAGGGAATGCTCCGCACCTAACTCATCGCCACACCAAGGACAAGCTGCGTATCCCTGATGGGAGAATCCTCCTATCGTGCCGTAGCTGGGAAAGTCATGGATAGTCCACAATAGCATGGCGCGTAGCTAGAAGGACCTAGATCCAACATCCTTTGTCACGTCATGTGCTGGAACTCCTGCTCATAACTCCAGCAATTAATCTACAAGTGGCTCAAGGTAGACGTCGAAAACTTTAGCCGTCACAAATTCCCTTCCTGGAATCAATAGTGCCAAAAGAACAAAAAACTTTTTCGTGGTCAACCATGGCAAGAGATTATAGTATTGGCCAATCAACCAAGACGAGCGGTTCTGCTTAAAAGGGTTCACTCCATCCGCGGCCAGGGCAAAGTGCGCATTGCGAGGATCATTGCCAAAGCTCAGATCTACATTCTCATGGAAGTGTCGCCAAGCCTTTGAGTCACACGGGTGACGCATGAGGTCATCACCTCCCTCTTGATCGCTGCAGTTTTCGGCGTGCTATGACATCAGTTTGGCGATATTGGGACTCAGGTACATCCTCTGCAAGCATGGAATAATCGGAAAATGACGCAGAACTTTGACGGAAAGGGCATGGCGAGTTTCATCCTTGTACCTCCGCCCACCACACTTAGGACACCGGATAGCATTCTTGTATTTGCCACGAAATAATTTCACATCTTCTCTTGCATGTATGTATTGTATTGTATGTTAGACCCAACTGCGCCGTGAGAGTCTTCGCATCGTGGTACGTCTTTGGCAATGTATTCCCCTCCGGCAATAGATGGCGCTGTAAAATGCTGAAGAGTTCGTTTGCACACTGGTTCGTCACTCCCTGCAAGGTACAAAGATTCATCAACAGTACGGTTGCGGCCAGCTTATTGGACTTGGGCCCAGCATACAAACTCTCCAGCGAATCTGTGAGAGCTCTGGCGTCAAATTTGGCATTGGGCATGCCACCCTCTGCAGTTTCCTCACCTACAAGAGGCCCGTTCCTACATTCCGGAGCCGCTTCACTGTCCTCCGGGTCCATTTCAAAGCACTCATCATAGATGGAGTCAGCGGTTTCAAATGTGCCAATAACTTCTTGTTGGATTCTCTCCGCGCTGTCCATGGGTTCCAAGCTCCGGTCAATCATGCCGCGCGTATCCATAGTGGCATCCACATGCTGTGCTTCCTCTCTAATAGGTCCCCAGAAATCTTGCTCCCATTTTTAGTCAGAGGAGTCACGGGCGCTCGACCCTCTCCAACGCCGACAACCTGGATCTCTGCCATTTTGGATCAAGTGGTCCTTCACGTTTCGGATGAGCAATTTCCTCATTCCGTGCATGGGCAGTGCAACCTCTACACATTGTATTGCACCGCCCTCTGCAACTCTCTAGTCCACAACCGGTCATCTTTTAGAAGCTGCCGGCAACTTTCAGAGAGGGGCAGCCTTGCAGGTAGCATCCTCGCGGTGAATCTCAGATCACTGCGCCCTTCTGCACTGTAATTTGTCATAGGCAAGTTAGAACGTCCCGTACATGGAAGGCAAATGGAGGGCAAGTGTTAGCAATTGAATCTGTAACTTCTTGTTGACTGCCTTACGACTATGCATAACTTGAAAATGACAACTGTATGACTTCAAGCAACTTCACCGCGACAGGTACGCAGGCCATGGTGATGTGCAAGAACTGAAACTAAAATAATTGCTTTCAACATCACAAAAAAGATTCAAAGTTGTTATAGTTCAACGGGGTGGCGTTTCATCCATTGAAGAGGCGCATCTTGACAAGGGAGGCGTGCAATCTAAAAACCATTAACAAGTATGTCATTGAAGTCTCATGACGCAGGAGAAGTAGGGAAGGAAATTCCAACGAGTTTTCTAATTCAGGCAAAACGTGGAACATCTCTCTCAATGAGAATCGTGGTTTCTGTGGCATCAGCGCAAACTCTGCACTACAAAATGCCCCTGCCTCTATCCTTGCTACGTCCTCAAGCAAAGGAAAAGCATGGACAACTGCTGCTTGCCTAGCAAGCGCCTTAGCGTGTACTTGAGTTGCTAGAGCTCAATAACTAACTTGGGGCGGGGAAGAGCGGAATGCTAGAGGACTAATTCCGACAACAACTCTACTTAGACGTACACGCACTCCTTTCACAAGTGAATTTGCAAGTTTTTTGACTGTGTCGGACGCGATCAGAGGTGGCGCTAGCTGCGTCATGGAACTTTCTTTAGCCACAACTTGTGACACAGTACTTAGCAGGGTTCTTTCAGACTGAACTTCCAGATGTCTTTCCTCTTCCGAGTCTGGCGTAAGCACTCTACGTCTTTTCCTTCGGAAGAATGGAGCCGCCCTCAGGATTCTCTGCTTCGGCATTCCTGGAACACACTTCCTTGGACAAAACCGTCTAATGCAGCAGATTGAAAGCTGCTATTGGGCACGATCTGTAGAATAGGGGGCAATCACACAATTTTGCGCAACGTAGTTCTGGACACTAACCTCTAGACAATCCAAGTCAGGACCAATTGGACTCGGAGGTGCACTGGCAGTGGTGGGTGTCGTACGCGCAATCTAGGCGTAAGTATCCTTATCACCAAAAGGTGGTAAGATAACACGAAATACCGTCCCAAGAGATTCTAGTATGTTATCGCAAGCTAAGGATATCCGGATCTTTCAAACAACCACCCAAGCAATCCTTCTTAACTTCTTCTTTTCTTTTTGACGTTGATACCTTTCGGTTCTAATCTGGATCTATTCCTTTCCGGATTTCGGTTTTATCCGGGTTCCGGATTCCACTTTCCAACTCTGGCTGGTTTTATATCCCCCTATTTTACCCTCAGGGTGTCCGCTATTGATCTTTCGAGGGGTAGGGACTCACCACTCATGTCGCAGTGTGAATTTTTGTTTTTTTGTAAGTTATCTAAATCTTGGAACGGAAACCGTGATCTGGGATCCGGATTCGAGCAAGAAGTAACGGAAAACCGGAAATTAACTACGGAACGGAAGAGGTGACAATCCGGATTCGATCTGAATCTAAACCAGATTAGAGTTAGAGCGGATCTGAGTTGGAACGGATTAGGTCAGGAACGGATTTGGTCATGATGACAGATCAGACTATAAATAGGCTGACTAGTCCAGTTGCCACTCTTTTTCAAACTTCGTTTGCTGGAAAGCGTTCTCTCTGTGGGTATTTAAGCCTCCTCCCCAGCGCTTTGCTTTCTTGTTTTGTGAGTGTGTGTGTGCGTGTTAGTGTGTTAGAGTGCGCAGTGCGTTAGAGTGTGCTGCAGGATTAGTGGTATTCCGGTTGAGATCGGAAGAGCGAAGGTGAGAAACGAGACGTGCGGCTAGGAGAGAGAAAGGTAGTCTCGGTGAGATTCCGGTTTAGCACAAGCGCGTGTCGATGCCTCAGCTTCGCAAGAGTAGAGCAGGACCGTCCAGTTCCTCCGCAGTAGAAGTTAAACTCCGGAAGGTGTGTCCGATCATTCCTTCAAGAGAGAAGGAAAAGGACAACCTCATGGAGGATCTTGCCATGATGGGTTGTGACGGACTGATAGATAAACCCTGGGGGTTTAGAGAGGAACGGATGATTCGAGAGCTGTTGGGAAAACTCTCGAATCAGTTCGATAAAACCATCCGCGGAATTCCGGGCAGTTGGACGGAAGAGATGTGGAGGTCCGTATACGACTTCCGGTCAGGAGGTCGCGGGATGGCCACCTCAAAGGAAGGATACACTCGGGGGAAGTTCCGGAGCGACGTGGACTCGAAGGATGGGCATGCGGTCGCGGATTGTTTGGACGACCGGCATTGCAACCTTTTGCAGTTCCTGGTTCCGATCATCCACCCGGAGAAGCCAACGAGGATAACGATAGCCATCGGGAACCTGATTTTCGGAGCCCTGAGCGGGGAACGGAAAGTGGACTGGGCCCGGATCTTTTCCGATCTGGTCAGCCATCTGGTTCCAAAGATCGGAGGAAGTAGGCCGACACCACTAAGCCCCTACATCTTCCATCTTTACAAGCACAATCAGCTCCTCACGGAGGAGAAGGAGTGGACTACTCAGGAGGTACTCCTGAAGTATGGGGATTCGAAATCGGAGGAAGAGCAGGAAGAAGGATCCGGTTCCAATGAAGAAGAAGAAGAAGAGGAGGAGCAACACCGGCTGAAGAACAAGCGGTAGAAGACGACACCTCCGCACCGGAGAGGAACCCCAACCCCTCCGGTTGAGACATCCGATCCTGGGAAAAGACCGGAATATGAAGGACCGGGTCCTTTCGGATCGGATCCGAAGGATCCATTCAAACAACTGATCAACATCCTCAGCGATGTGCGAGCAGACTAGGCGGTCAAGAAGTTAGTTCTGACCTAGATCAGTGAGCTGGTGGGTGCACCAACAAATAGCAACTTCGCGGCAATGGTTGCAGAATACATCTCCAGCCCGGATGAGATCCGGAAGCAAGAAGCGGAGATACGACGACTTCAGGAGGAAGTCGATGCGTTGAAGACAGAACTTTTACTCCTCAAGGAAGACATGACCACCACTCGTGAGATGGCGGAGGCTACCCGGAAAGTAGCTAAGGACGTGAAGGCCACTTTTGGGGAAACCGGAGAGGCCGCCACCAAGGCAAAGCTGTTTGACGAGGGAGTACTCAAGGACAAGAAGATATCCGGAACCAGGGTGGTCCAGATCTTGACGGACTACTCCGAGAAGGTAGAATTGGTGATGGTGGAAGCACGAGAAGCAGCAAATTGGATGGAGGTGAGCAGTCGAAAGCTGAACAGAGCAACGTTGTCAAGGTCATTCCATCTTTCCGATCTTTTGATGCCAGGGTCTTTTCCGAACGTGGGCATTTAGACGGAAGGGAAGGATCGGACTCCCTAGTCAAAGAAGAGTGGGAGGAAACTCGCAAACGCCATCAACTTAGATTCGTCACTGGATCTCCCAGAACGTGAAACCGGGGAGCGGAACCGGAATCTGATGGACGTCTTCCAACAGCTTGGAACGGAAATGCCCAGGATTCCCACACTGAACCAGGGACAGGATCAAAGTATGGATTTGACCCCGGATCAGGGTGCGGATCAAGGTCTAGATCAGAGCGTGGACCAAGGTATGGACCAAGTTATGGACGAAGGAACGGATCAAGGAGTAGATCCGGTTGTGATAGGATAGTTAGGATTTTAGTCTTGTAAATATTTGTTAGGATGGACCGGACCAGATTTGATCCGATCTATCTAGTTAGGATCGGATGTTTTCCGGTCTGACCGGCTCGGCAGAGACCGAAAGTTCCGCGCGGACTTTCTGGGTCCCCTTTTTGTTCACTTTGAGTTTTAAAATGTATATTAGTCAATCTCTGCGAAGGAGATTGGGAGTCTTTTCTCTTGAGTTTTTGTGCGTTTTCTATTGACTTCTTGTTGTACGTCTCTCCTACGCGTGGCAGGGCTGTTTGGTGAGGAGTAAGGAAGATGCATGCAGATTCTAGAGAGATTTCTCCCCTTGGTATTATTGTTTACTCTTATGTGCAAGTGAGTGGGTATTCTAAGTGTTGGGAGTGGATTTCAGTTCCTCAGCACTTCTAAAGTTCAGAATTCCGGGCGAGAAAGCCGTTGTTAGGCTAGGCGGATAGGGAAGGAGTCCTTAGTGGTGCTAGAGCTCCTGGATAGGAAATCCGGTTGAGTGTCCGATCTCCCGTGAGGTCTCGCTGCCCTAGTTGGTAAACGGAAGGACTTTAGTTGATGTTGGAACGGACGGATTCACTTGTAACCACCTAACTTCGCATGGAGGGAACTTGGCATCAAGGTCGTTGTAGTATGGGAGGATTGTATGGGGGGTCTTTGTGTGACCTGCAAACCGGATCGCTATCCGGTTGGCTGTGAGAGATCAAACCGGATCCGAGCTAGTGTAGGAAGTAGTGGATTAGAGAAGTGGGTCTTCAGCCACTATAAGTCACGGAAGGAGTGGCGGGCCTGCCACTCTCAAAAGCAAGCGGCGAACCCTCTGATGTTGAAACAGAGGCAAAACTAAACCGGAGTGGAGTGAGAGTACATGTGAGCAAATCGGAACAGATCGGTCCAGAGGAGTGCCAGGATTGGAAGTTGTAGGAGCCTGGGTTGTGGTAGTTTTACAGGACCGGATAGCTTGACAAACCGGAAGAGATAGAGAGAGGTCTGGTCGTTGTTTTCGGTGTGTTGTTGTTTCCGGTTTTAGATCAAGACCGGAAAGTAGAAATTGGATACTGGCTGAGCTTAAGTTGGGAATAGTGCTAGACACTTCACAGAATCTCGTGGGTTCGATCTTTAGAGTCATTTTGTTATGCTTTAGAGTGGTTTTTGGGAGTATAACAGGGAATTTACTTACTCTGTGCTGCGACAACTCATAAACTTCTGTTTTTCTAGAACAAACCCACACAAAACAATCCTAACAAATTTTTTATCATTGGGCAGAGGAAGTATTAATTCTCACAATTCCCTGGATAGCAAGCCCAGAAAGCAGGTCACTCAGAACTACGTCCTTCTTCCTTTACTACAACGACAGATCAAGACATCCGGAACCGACAGAGATTTGTGTATCTAACTATCAGACTAATCCTATGGTTGGCAGACCTTCCGGTGAGTGGGGATTTTCCGCTGGCAGTTGCTTATCTCCGCACAGAACCCTCTTTGGATTCTAGACTCGCATCCGCACCACTCCTAAGAACCGGATCACCGTTACTGGATTTTAAAGGTATTACGCTCAAGTCCTCATTCTCAAGCCCAGAAAACTTCCTCAAATCAGATCCAGATACTCACGATCCGGATTCCTCCTCACCCGCCCTCTCTCAGCCTTTGACACTTCACAAACTAATCAAGAAAATGCGCACATAGCCAGAAATCTGAAAGTCTACTTGGTGTCTTAGATTAAAGAAAAGAAAAATGTACATAAACTAATGCACACAAAATGGGCAAAGAGGGAATGAGAGGGCAACAAGCTACCCTCACCTTTTAAAAACCCAAACAAAAAGCCAAAAAGTCACACCCAAAATCTAGGTGACCACTTAGGGGCCACCTGAGATATCTGGAAAGTTCAAAGTCAACTACCCCTAGAAATCCGAAACTGGGCCCCACACACGGAAAATCCGTTCCGGATTCAAAAGTCAAAATCCTAACTAACTGAAAACACACTAACTAACTACTTTCCTCGTTTCGCCTTCTTCGAACTACTGCTTGGGCCTGCAGGTGGCTTCCTTGCCGATCTCGGTGGAGTAATCTTCACTGCAGCTTGGGTTTGTATCTTCCGCTTGATCGGTAGAGGGTCGTCATCCGATGCCGTCTCTGATCCGGAATGGAACTCCTCCTTCTCGGATTCCTCGATCATCTCCACCCTCACTTCCTTCTCTAGCAAATCTTCCAACTGTATAGGTGTTGTATCCCTCTTAGGCGATACCTTTTGCATATGCGGAAAGTCGGTCGGATTGGTCCGAGCCGGATTTGCCATGGCCCCAGTCCATTGGATTAAATTGTTGCATACGGAAGTTTCGGGTACCGGAACAGAACCCTCCCTCTGTACTAGAATCGACTGAATACTCCTCACATGGCCCTCCTTGGTAACCGTCTTTTGAATCCGTGTCTGGCTCGCAGGAGGTACTAAAGACAGCTGCAGAATGATCCCCGGACCCTGCCTCTATGGTGTCTTCAACAAATCGACATTGGAAATCCAGAAAGTGAATAAAGTCTAGGGGCTTATTCGGATCGAGGTGCCCCAACAGCTGGACCATTTCCTTCAATATTCCTTCCATCCAGGCCTGGAAATCGACCAAAATAATTACCACCTTCGACCCGGATAAGTGGCCTCTCGACTCAGCTGGTTGATGAAGAGTCTAGACTTCACCACGGCTTTCGAGGGCTGATCCACCAACGCTGTCAAATTCTAGACGAGTTGGAGTGCCTCCGTCTCCTTCTGTCGTGCTACGGTCGAATCCATCTCCGTCCAATTTACCCGAGCGAAGAGGTCGTCCCGCTCCTTCTCCAAGTTCCGGATTTGCTCATCCTTCTCACGGAGCAGATTTGGGTTTGGTCGTCGCTAGATCTCCTTCAAAATGTCGTCCGGCTCCACCTTCAACTTCGTAGCAATCCCCAGGATCATATCCGACATTCCGAAGTGCAGGTGCTGAGCCTCCTCCATCCACTGCTTTCCGGCTTCGAAGAATTCCGACTTCGCTTCTGGTTCCGGGGGCTCACTGGGCTCTCCTTTCTCCGGTGTCGGCTGTCCGACCTGCAAGTTCGGATCGGTCATTCAACTTCCTCCTCTTCTCCCGTTTGTCGACCAGGTCCTGCTGCTGCTATTCTTCCTCTCACTATAAGAAACCCCCGTTTTAGGTGACAAGCCCTAATTTTTTATGACGGATTTTAGGTGATGTCAATGTTGACAACCTAAAATTTTTATGTCAACAAAAATGTCCAATGTAACTTCAATGTTGACATAAAAACATTGAATTGTCAATATTGATGTTATGTTGTACATTTTTGTTGACATAAAAATTTTGGGTTGTCAACATTGACATCACCTAAAATTTGTCATAAAAAATTAGGGCTTGTCACCTAAAACAAGGGTTTCTTATAGTGTCTTCTTCTTCTTCTTCTTCTTCCTCTACTGGAGGATCCGGTGGAATTTCATGCGTTCCCTAGTGGACTACCTTATCTTCTAAAGCCCCAAAGATAGTATTGGCCACCGCAACCGTAACTCAAGTGGGCTTTTTTGGATACAGAATTGGAATTAGGAATTCCAACACCCGTCTCTGCCTAACATCCTTATAGTCACTCACGGGGTATCCGTCCTTGGTGGTGACCGGGTTTTGGAACTTCCCAATTCCATACTTCTCTACTCGAGAACCTAATCCGGATCCGTTCTTCTCAAACTGGTATACTTCCGCCCAAGTATCCAGTGTCCAAGCTAAGGGTCGACCTCTCACTGTCAACTCGAACTGATTCGGGACCCTGGAGATGAGTTGCTCAAGCATCTCTTGGTTCTTAATGTTACATGGCCTACGTATCAAATCTAGGCACTCCATTTGGGCCAGATCTTCCTCTAACTGCTTCCGGAGGGTCGGGTTGGAAGGGATAAGCAGCCTAACCACCCAAGCCGTGACTGAGTACCGACACGCTACCGGGTTGCTGGACTCCGCCATAATTCACCGACACAATCAACTAAACCCGGTGCAATCGGCGCCGACCTCACCCTTCTCTCCTTGTCGCAATCTCTAGCTCACCACTCTTTCTTTCAACTAAGTATGCAAGGAAATCAGCAAAGTGAGAATGAAGAGAACTAGGGTTGGCGAGAGCTTAATTACCCGTCGAGCTGCCAACCGTTCCCGGTGGAGAACGAAAAGAGGACCGTTCCCGTAACGGTTCCCTAGGGTCGTAGGCCGGAAACCTAATCCGTAGCCTATTCCGATCCGATTAAACCCGGATTTAAGATCCGTTCCTTCTTCCGGTACTACCCGTTTTAACGGATCTAGAATTTTGGAATCTACTTATCCAGAATTTATCAGTATCCGGATCTAATTCCCTATATCTTACCAAAATTTTGAAATTTCCGACTAATTTATAACCAATTTCTATGTTACGTCTCTTCACTTTGAGTTTCCGTGCTCCCATAATGGGAAGTGGGGGCGCTGGCTTCTCAGTGTATGAAGAATATCAATGTCGAGGCAATTCGCCTGACTTTCCTTGAACAGAAAGAATTCAATTCAACTCCTTGGCGACTGACAAGCAGTTATGCCAAAGTCGGCCGGAGCTAAGGACGATTGCAAAATCACTTCTTGTAGTGATGACAAAGTAGCACCGCACAAAAACACACGGAACCAACACTCACGAGATGTAATGATTATTTCAACATGTAGAAGGTGTCAATCATGAGCTACAAGACTCTGTGGTGCAGTCGGATTACAGCCTATGAAATGAAGAAGTCACCTACTCCATTCTTGCCCATAGTCACCAACCGTGGAACTGAAGTGAGCCACGGGCTTTGTGGTTTGCAAAAGTGTGGGAGATGGAACGATGTGCACAAGTTCTTCTTCAATTTTTCTTCGGTTTATAAAAAGGGTTTTGAAATCAAGAATGGTTCCCACAACGGCAATAGAGTGGAAGGGGTCTGAGAGAGGGTACACCCCGCGTAAACTGCAGTGATGGAACAAGTATGAAGAGACGAGCACCAAGTATGATCCATTTCAACAAAACTTTGCAAACACATGAGAACGATCTGGAGTAGCAGGGAAGACAGTGTCCCACATGTGGGGTGCCATATTGAGTCTTCCAAAAAGCAACACGTCATGCAAAACTACAAAGACACGTGGCAAGTGTCAATCACAAGGAATTGGGGAAATCCAATCCCCACTGGTCTTTGTGTTGTGTGGGCTTCTGAAAATAATACTCTTATATGACTTCTTAAATTCGTCAACAATCCTTATGGGATAGAAGACAGAGAACTGGCACAGTGGCATCCCGTAGGGCGTTTACATCTACGACATGGAATAAAAACCGTATTGCAATGAAGTCAGGGGAAGAGCATATATACATCATACAGGATAGCATTCCTATTCAATCTAGTTGCATTCGCGATGAACCCCGCATCCAAGTACCTGAACCCGTCGCACACAGGTTGAAGGCTTGTTGGCGCTCACCTCTTGAAGAAGGATGCCATGAGTGGTTTTTGCCACCCCGCGTGGAAAAAAGGGACAACATGACTTCAATATGAATTCTCTTAGTGACAAGGAAGTCGTTGTTTGAGACTTACCACTCGCGTACGACTCCTCACAGTCGTATAGAAGTGACAACAAAGTTGAATTACTCAGCTAAGCAGCCTGATGGACGCAAATACTGGATTTCAGGACGTCAGGCCGAATTAATTGCACCAAATAGACACGATTGGAAACAGCTGTCTCCGTCATGAGTGTCTTGCCTCTCAATGATTGAAGACTTCGATTGCAAAATTAGGGGAAGATCGGCAGGGGTCATCTAGTCCAGTCCCTGAGATGGGATCATAAATTCCCCAATTAGCAAATTTATTGGTAGCCGCCGAATCCATGCTGTGCAATCATTCCCACCACCTACCGTCGGTGACGTCGTTCAAGAACTAAAATCGGCTACATGAGATCGGCCCCTCCTTTTCTCTTGACGCGCTATTCATGTTTAGAGCGGAAGCCTCAATCCGCTTCATCCCGAGAGTGAGCCACAAGTAATTTGCACTCCACCAGACAGATACGTGAGGAAGATAGGAGAGGTTGTCTTGGTGACGTACCTTTAAGCAACTTAGGAAGAGTTGCTGATCATTGTTGGACTTCGGAGCGTGCAAGACCAGCACCAGTTGATGGAGAGTCTGCCACATCCAAAGACAGCGTACGTGCTTTGGCGTGAAAAGCGTGTTGCAGAGGTGAACAAGGCTCTGGAGCCAGGCATGCAGGCAAAGGAGGACTAGTAAGTGGATTGAACATCCCTGGACCCTACTAAGTCAGTCCCATTCCAATCCTTGTGTTGGCCTCGTTCTTCTCATGCAGCGCCCGTCGAAAATGCATGTGTTTGCGTGAAAATCTCACCTACGCCATTGCAAGGACTCTCTATGCAACTTACATGGACAGTGACGGGCTTGTGCAGGAGTATTGCATGCTAACTGTCTTCGTGTCCTACATTCAGGCGACTTTCTAGGGTTCAACATCTTTTTTGCATTTAAAAATGCGCCGGCATTCACCTTCATTGCATTTTCCAGTCAAGCACTAGTTGTTCCGCAGTCAAGTTGCAGTCTGCATGGCAACCGTCCCCCAGCTACATGCATTTGCGCAAGGGTGTTGATTCGTCCATTGCCTTCCACTCACGTCTAGCAATCGATGAATCGTTTGCGTGAAGTTCCTCCCTTCTAGGGGAGATTCCACAAACCACAGTGCTCATGAGACATAGCTTGGTGGCACTTTTTTCCCCCTATCAATGTTTGCCAAGGCCGGGGACGTTATTGCATGAACAATCCAATGCCGTGTTATTTCCCTCCATTGTTTGTCTTGAGTTGTAGAGAAACAACGCAAAGGTCCTTCGGGTGTGAGTTGTTCGATCAATTTGTGTGTTTTCCAAGCATGGGTTGGGCTTCATTGAAGGATGCCTTGGACGTTTGGTTGCCAGGTGAGGTCCCCATGCGTTGATTTGTAGCAATTGGGGTTCTTGGCACCCAACTTTGCAAATTGGCGACGCGCTAGGGTAAAGACTAGACTCTTTTGCTTAAGATGCGCCGCCTTGGAAATCGCCTCTCATTTCCAAGTTCTGCGGTAGCGGTCTGGAAGTCGCATCCAGCGCCCTTGCACTGCGGCGCGTCTGCGTTACAGTCACAAGGCAGTCATTCAGACCTCCCCTTCAGTCACCTTACAACAAGTGCCCTGGATACTGGCTACCCACTCGCCGGCCACGTGGAAGCACTAATTGCCTGAGGCGCTGGAGTGCCCTTGCCCCACCCGACTGAGGCCAAAACCCTAGGCGGGATTTTGCTGAGTCCGATTGTGTTTTTTTTGCATTTGCTGTTTTGTCGTGAGTTTCTCACGCATCCCTGCTTGTCATTGTTTCAAATTAGTGTTCATATTCTAACGAGTAGCACAGCACCGGGCGCCGTAGTGACTCACAGAAGAAAAAGCAGTTGGCAGAGGTCGGGATTGCGGCGAAGAAGGTCAGTGACGGGAAACGCAGGAGCAATTGGCAGCGGGGCCCCCAAGGATGGAGCGTGAGGGACAAGCACATTACTCGAATGATCAGAGCGGCAGGCCGGGAGTATGGAAGCATGAGCAACGATGGCGATTTGTCCTCAGAGGCAATTGCGTCCAATGAAGAGGCCATCGCAGCAGGTATGATGAACTTAGCAATTGCTTGTACACATGAACTCCAGCAATCCAAGTGGGAGCCAACTCTCCCAGGTAATTTTGCGCTACTCTTTCTTGCTTCAGGGTTAGGATTCTAGGCAATGTACCCTCTCTAGGTGTGTATGGAGTTTTCAGGGATCCCGTCTTCAACCCAAGTCACATGCTACTCTAGTATGCAGGATGCCTTGGCATCGGCCCTTGCGTAGTTATATTTTCTCAAATTTTGAGCGAGGGCACAGCACTCTCGGTCTGTCTAGCATGATTTCTGTCTGCCATGTTGCGATGAAGTCTATGCATCCCAGAAAGACTAAGCAGGTTAAAAAGCTGATTCTCTCCCAAATCCCTCACAAATGCACTCCAATGCCCTTTGGCTTGCATCTGATATTTGCAGGTGGCTTGTGTAGACAACGTTGTCGTCGACTCTAGTGATGAGGAGTTGGAAGTGGAGGAGCCTCTTCTGGACCGGAAGAAAAAGAGGCAGAAACCGTTTGTCCCCCCAATTCGCCTTTGAAGGTACCTGCCTCTGGACTGCCTGGACAGACCTCCGGAGGCCCTTACGGATCCGTCTAGAATTGGGTGCTCGGGTAGTGGCAGCCCAGCCAAGCACCCCCGCCATGGTTTGCTAGTCCGGCTGCACCTTACCAAGGTGCGTGGCAAAGAGGAGCCGACGTTCAAGGCTCAGAAGACCACCAAGGTCGAAGGAAGAAGCGCACGGCGTATGAGTTGGGGAATAGAGAGAAGGCCACTACAAGGGGGAAACCAAACTGGGGGTTTGTGCAAGAAGGTAGTGAGGTCAATGCTGGTTGCGATGGAAGAATGCCTGGGACGAGGCTATTCGCAAATTCACCTCGCAAATCCTAGATATAAGCATCGTGGAGTGGAGGAAGCACGAGCCCCACACGCTGACAAAATTGCATGAAGCATTGGATGACGAGTTTGAATACGTGGGTAATCCCTTGAGCATGGTTGGATTTCGTTCTGCCATGACCAGGTACATGAAGACTGAGAGATCTCGTTTGAAGTACCAATGGCAAGGCGGCCTCAAGAAAGCTCCAATTCACATTGATGACAAGCAGTGGGATAGGCTGGTTGAATATTGGCAGACAGATGCCCAGAAGGCCAAGTCTGCAAAGATGATGCTCGCTTGACAAAGTGTCAAGAACTATAGTGGTGTGGGGAGGAAAGGGAAGGCCGACATGGAAGTGCAGGTGGTAAGAACACTATAACAAAACTTGGTAAAAAAAAACCGCGCAGAGATTTGACTACGGTTTTTTTATCCACGCTTTTGTACGCGTGCGCGTAGTGGACAAATAGTGTTTTTTGCAGTTTCCCACTGCAATTTTTGGAATTTGGAAGCATGTAATATACCATTGGAAAGGTCTTAAAAATACCTTTCCAATGGTATATTATAGGCTTCCAAATTCCAAAAATTGCAGTGGAAAACTACAAAAAACACTATTTGTCCACTACGCGCACGCGCACAAAAATGTGGATAAAAAAACCGTAGTCAAATCTCTGCGCGGTTTTTTTTTACCAAGTTTTGTTATAGTGGAATCTTCACCTAAGAATGTGCTTTGGGCCTTGAATTCATTTTGAGCAACATGTTGTCTTCTTCCTTGGTGTCTGTTGTCATTTCTTTTTTGCCATTTTGTTCCCATCTCATGACCTCTCGACGATATCGTTGCAGAGAGAAGCTCATTCCGTCAGCTCAGGGATCACCGCCATTGCCAAGGGCATGCGCACAGTTGGCGGACCAATCTTTGCAGGCCCAATAAGTCACGGAAGTGTGTTGCCGAGTATTGGCAACACTCCTCGCCTTTGCAATCCGCTACCCTAACCCTTTTGGCGTTCATGTTAGCTCCGCGCAGCACTACATTGTTTGTGCCCTACTTGTACACAGGCAAGATTCGTGGCCTTGTAAGTACGCATCCCGCTCAGGCACTAGTAATTATCCATGTAGTCATGTCTCAATCACGCAGAAGTGCCGCATCTGTCATAGATGGGTCCCCGCGACTTCTACGGGACAAGTCGTATCCAGATCAAGTGCTTTTAACTTTGTGGTGTGTGCAATTGGTTGGACCAGAGTGTGGTGGAAGGTGAATCGGGTCTCCGCTCAGAAGTGGCTGCATTCAAATAGGACGTGGACGTCAAATTCAACAAAGTCATGGCGCGGTCCACAGCTCAGTTCAAAGCGCTGGAGGACCTGCGGTTCATGATGTCCGCTTTCATGTGCAATGCAGGCAACTTTGAGGACAGGAGCCCGTCCATTACCCAGTCGGCGTTGGATCACTAGGAATCTTGTGGAATTAACGTCTTGGATGCTACAGAGATGCTTCCAAATTCAAAACAAAAGGTTCGATCTGTCGGTGCAGTGTTGGATAAGGATGGTGGTGCAATGGCAACAATCGGGTCTTTCGGTGCCGAAAAAACTACCCTGTTAGAAGCGCCAATCACTGCAGCATCTACCGACGTGACGCTGTTGCCAGACATAGAGCTGACATTGCCCGCCAAAGTGGCACCTCTTTCCACGGACATTGGTCCACAATGGAAGGTGTCAGGGAGGGTGAGCCCCCCGCCCATCCCGGCTGCACTCGAGATTGATGCCGTTGGCACTTCGGTAGCAGTGGGCATCCCCTCTATGGTGCCTCCCGCGAGCCTGATCTGCAAAGTGGGACAAAATTCCAACAAGGACGGACCAGCTCGCGACTTGCCCGACCGAGCAGCGAGCGACACATCCGACAATGCCGGGGCTGAAGACGTAGTGCTGGGCCCATTGGAAGAAGTCGTCACAGCGGGTGCGTCCATTGCTGCTAAAGAGGCCCTGTGTGATGTAGGTGAGAACGTGGGTGACATTGAACCTGGAGCTACGGAGTCTTTGCCCAAGAAGGGGAAGAAACCGCCGAAATCTCCGCCAAAGGTAAACGCTGCTTTAGACGTTCTCAAGTGTACGTCTTGCAAGTCCAGACCTCCTTTGTCAGTGACCCCCATAATCCAGTCTTTTAAGAGTGATCTTTCAAAATTAGTTGTGTTTAATATCCACGGGACTTTGTCGAACTCTAGCTTGCTGTCCGTTGTGAACCCTAACAGTAGAATTCGTGGTACCACTTGGACTGGCCTGAGGAGGGTCGTATTGCGTCCTTGGTTAAAGCCTTTTTTGTCTCGCTATTTTCCTCACTTTACTGTAGCATTTTGGGGCACCGATTGATAGCTATACATTGCAAACATTGTCCCTACCATGCTAGACGGGTTGACCTCAACAGAGATTCCCGAACCCCTTTTTTCGTGGTCTGCTGAACAATGTGAGGCGTAGGCGGGTCCAGTTGGGGAGCCCATGGCTTTGGAGAAAGACCTGTCCAAGGTTTATGCGGAGTGGCCTCGCTTTAGCTCCTTGAACACTATGGTTGTAGATAGCAAGAGAAGTAGGGTATCTTGCAATCCGAATGCCAACGTTCTCATTAGTACACCTTTTTACGTAAAGTGGCTATGCACAATGTCCGATGACAAGGACTATTTGAAGTGTTACTTGTGGCCATTGTTGGAGGCCCTATTAAAATGTCCAGATGTCCCCGCCTTCCGGGCCAAGTACCCTGGAATTGTACAAGAAACAATGTCACAAATTCTTGCTAAACTCCGGACTAGATCACTGTACGAGTTTCTCGACTTTGTAGAAGGTGAGGGGGCTTGCAGACCATTTGGTTGCGCCCATTGCGCTCCCCCTCACCTTCAATGTAATAGTATTTCTGACAGTTAGCCTTTGCAAGGGCAGGGAAAGACGAGGAAGCAGGACTCCCAAAGCAAGACAACTCACGCAACGGAGAAAAAACGGGACACGATGTCGAAGGAGGTATGACCTCGCCCCCACCCTGTCTTGAACCGCTAACCCCGGTTGGACGTAGGATTGTCTTAGTTGTCGGGCAAGGCCATCTGCGTGAGTGACCTCCAAGTTGTGTGGCTTGGTAGTTTCCTTACCATGTATGTTGGGGTAGGTGTCGTGTGTAAACCATGGACAAGTTTCCAGTTGGTTCTTGGAATGAGTCCCGTGCACCTCGTTTTTCCTGTCGTCTGGTTTGTTCTCATCTTGCACACGGCTACCGCGCTTCATTGGTAGGTGTTCTTGTCCGTTCCCCTCCAATTCTTGTAGGAGGAAGGTCTGGGCAGCCCAGCAGGGCTTACTTGTTGTACGGAGTTGTTAATCGCAGGGACTAGGGGACACTGACTAGCACTGTATGTTGGAGTGTAAGTCTTAGGAAGTAGGATTCGGAGGCAATGGCTCCTGTAATTGTCCAAAAATGTAGGACCGTTGTCAGAATTTTAGTGACAAGCGAACCATATAGTGCATCCAGTCTGGGGCTACCTTCTACTGTGACGGTAAACATTCACATTGTGCAATCCATGTCTGCAAAACCACTGCCTTTTGTACTTTGTTTCCCCCCCTAATGTCATTGGTGCTGTTGTGGTCAATTAAGTCAAAGGTCGCCCTGCAGTCACGCGGAAGAGACCTATGCAAGGTACGTGACTATACTACGACTTCCTGGAGTGACTGTGAAGTCACTCCTAACTCACCTAACCGGGAGGTTGTATTCAGAAGTCGGTGCAGGTTAAGTCTGTCGGTCCGTGGCAACTGAATGTGTTTATTTGCTTTAACTTGTAGTTCAACCTCGGGGACAAAGTATTCCTCATGAATCCACGAGCCAGGAGGTAGAAATTAGTAGTGGACAACATTAGCGACGTGGTAGGCGTCCACCAGATGCACTTTGAGGACATTTCGGATGGCTGGTTTAAGGTGGACGTGCGTGATGTTATGCAAGACAGAGTACCTCTCATGTACCCTAACAAGAAAGCTGACCAATACACCATCAAATAAGCGAAAGGGTTGTGTGCAATGTGGGCGGATAGGAACATGAAATTATGCAAATGAGTTGGACTTCCTGAAGGGGCTGGGAGGACTAGTTTTTGTGTGGCAGGTGCCTGCCATGGAATGCTGTATGACATCCGTATCAGAAACTGTACTGATTTGATATGTAATAGCATAATCCCTTCCCTTTTTTTTTAATGTTCTTTGTCTTTTAAATTTGCAGCATTTGTGGTTGGGCATTTCGAGCTGCCCAAACCAATTACAATAATGTAGCACTGTGTGACATTAATTTGTAAGGTGTTCGTGCTGGTGCTTTCGTCATGTAGTAGTCGCAGCGTCATTGAATCAGCGAGGAGTCATTGACAGTGCACTGATTGACTACCAATGAGGACGGCTCTTGGAGTGAGGCAACCGTTGGGCAACTGAGTTCAGTTCAAATGGTCACTTGCATGGTACAATCCATCCACTCGGCCCCAATGCGCCCACTATAACAACCTAGTCTCAATTGTGGCCACAGCACGCTCGCATTGAAGAATGACTAGGACCCTAGAACTGGACGCTATACTTCGTAATGGGCACACATTTGCAACTGACATACAACACTATTGTAACCTGCAAATGACTTGTACGTGACTAGGTAAAGAGTCCTTGACGTCGCAATTCTCCTATCTACAATTATTGGGAAATGACTCCTTGTCGCAATGTGAATTTTTGGTTTTTTGTAAGTTATCTAAATCTTGGAACGGAAACCGTGATCTGGGATCCGGAATTGAGCAAGAGATAACGGGAAACCGGAAATTAACTACGGAACGGAAGAGGTGACAATCCGGATTTGATCTGAATCTAAACCGGATTAGAGTTGGAGCGGATCTGAGTTGGAACGGATTGGGTCAGGAACGGATTTGGTCATGATGACAGATCAGACTATAAATAGGCTGACCAATCCAGTTGCCACTCTTTTTCAAATTTCTTTTGCGGAAATCGCTCTCCAGCGCATACTTAGCTTCTCTCTCCAGCGATTTGCTCCCTTGTTCTGTGAGTTTGTGTGCGTATGTGTGTGTAAGGGCGCGCAGCGCTTTAGTGTGTATTGCAGGTTTAGAGGTATTCCGGTTGAGATCGGAAGAGCGAAGGTGAGAAACGAGACGTGCGGCTAGGAGAGGGAAAGGTAGCCTCAGTCAAAATCCGGTTAGCACAGTTCGTGTCCATGCCTCAGCTCCGCAAGAGTAGAGCAGGACCGTCCAGTTCCTCCGCAGTAGAAGTTAAACTCCGGAAGGTGTGTCCCATTATTCTAGCAGAAGAGAAGGAAAAGGACAACCTCATAGAGGACCTTGCCAAGATGGGTTGCGGAGGACTGATTGATAAACCCTGGGGGTTTAGGGAGGAACGGATGATTCGAGAGCTGTTGGGAAAACTCTCGAATCAGTTCGACAAGACCATCCGCGGGATTCCGAGCAGTTGGACGGAAGAAATGTGGAGGTCCGTGTACGATTTCCGGTTAGGAGGTCGAGGGATGGCCACCTCAAAGGAAGGTTACACCCGAGGAAAGTTCCGGACCACGGTGGACTCGAAGGATGGGCATGCGGTCGCGGATTGTTTGGACGACCGGCATCGAAACCTTCTGCAGTTCCTGGTTCCGATCATCCACCCGGAGAAGCCGACGAGGGTGACAATCGCCATCGGGAACCTTATTTTTGGAGCCCTGAGCGGGGAACGGAAAGTGGACTGGGCCCGGATCTTTTCCGATCTGGTCAGCCGTCTGGTTCCAAAGATCGGAGGAAGTAGGCCGACTCCATTGAGTCCCTACATCTTCCATCTTTACAAGCACAATCAACTCCTCACGGATACGGAGGAGAAGGAGTAGAAGACTCATGAGTCACTCCTGAAGTATGGGGAATCGGAATCAGAAGAAGAACAAGAGGAAGTATCCGGTTCCAAGGAAGAAGAAGAAGAAGAGGAGGAGCAACACCGGCCGCAGCACAAGCGGCAGAAGACGACGCCTCCTCACCGGAGAGGAACCCCAACCCCTCCGGGTGAGACATCGAACCCTGGGAAGAAACCGGTTTTTGAAGAACCAGGTCCTTCCGGAGCGGATCCGACGGATCCGTTCAACCAGCTGATCAACATCCTGAGCGATGTGCGAGCAGACTGGACAGTGAAGAAGCTGATTTTGAACCAGATCAGCGAGCTGGTGAGAGCACCAGCAGATAGCAACCTTGCAGGAGTGGTTGCAGAATTCATCTCCGGCCCGGATGAGATCCGGAAACAAGAAGCGGAGATACGACGACTCCAAGAGGAGAACGAGTCGTTGAAGATGGAATTGTTGTTCCTCAAGGAGGACATGGCCACCACACGGGAGATGGCGGAGGCTACCCGGAAAGTAGCCGAGGACGTGAAGGCCACTTTTGGGACAACCGGAGAGGCCGTCACCAAGTCAAAGCTATTTGACGAGGGAGTCCTCAAGGAGAAGAAAATATCCGGAACCAGATTGGTCCGGATTTTGACAGACTACTCCGAGAAGGTGGAATTGGTGATGATGGAAGCGCGAGAAGCTGCAAACCGGATGGAGGAGAGCAGCCGAAAGCTGAACGGAGTGACGTTGTCACGGTCATTCCATCTATCCGACCTTTCAATGCCCGGGTCTTTTCCGAACGTGGGCATTCAAACGGAAGGAAAGGAGGGGACTCCCCAGTCAAAGAAGAGTGGGAGGAAGCTCGCGCACACCATCAACTTGGATTCGTCACCGGATCTCCCAGAACGTGAAACCGGGGAGCGGAACCGGAACCTGACGGACGTCTTCGAACAGCTTGGAGCGGAACCACCTAGAAGTCCCACACTGAACCCGGGGCAGGATCAAAGTATGGATCTAACCCCAAATCAGGGTGCGGATCAAGATCAGAGTGTGGACCAAGGCGAAGACCAAGTTATGGACGAAGGAACGGATCAAGGAGTAGATCCGGTTATGATAGGATAGATAGGATTTAGTTTTGTAAATATTTGTTAGTTAGGACCGAACCGGATTTGATCCGGTGTGTCTGGTCTGGATCGGATGTTTTCCGGTCTGGCCGGCTTGGCAGGGACCGAAAGTTCCGCGCGGACTTTCCGGGCCCCTTTTTGTTGACTTCTGAATTTTAAAGTATATAATAGTCAGTCTCTGCGAAGGAGACTGGGAGTCTTTTCTCTTGAGTTTTTGTGTGTTTTCTATTGATTTCTTGTTGTACGTCTCTCCCCGCACGTGGCAGGGTTGTTTTGGTGAGAAGTTAGGAAAATGTATGCAGATTCTAGAGAGATTTCTCCCCTTAGTGCGTTTGTTTTGCTCTTATGTGCAGGTGAGTGGGTATTCTAAGTGTTGGGAGTGGGTTTCAGTTCCTCAGCACCTCTACAGTTCACGGTTCCGGGTGAGAAAACCGTTGTTAGGCTAGGCGGATAGGGAAGGAGTCCTTAGTGGCGCTAGAGCTCCTGGATAGGAAATCCGGTTGAGTGTCCGATCTCCCGTGAGGTCTCGCTGCCCTAGTTGGTAAACGGAAGGACTTTAGTTGATGTTGGAACGGACGGATTCACTTGTAACCACCTGACTTTGCACGGAGGGAACTTGGCATCAAGGTCGTTGTAGTATGAGAGGATCGTACGGGGGGTCTTTGTGTGACCTGCAAACCGGATCGCTATCCGGGTGGCTGTGAGAGATCAAACCGTATCCGTGCTAGTGTAGAAAGTAGTAGATTAGATAAGTGGGTCTTCAGCCACTATAAGTCACGGAAGGAGTGGTGGGCCTGCCACTCTCAAAAGCAAGCGGCGAACCCTCTGATGGTGAAATAGAGGCAAAACTAAACCGGAGTGGAGTGAGAGTACGTGTGAAAGAACCGGATCGGATCGGTCCAGAGAAGTTCCAGGATCAGAAATTGTAGGACCCTGGGTTGTGATAGGATTACAGGACCGAATAGCTTAACAGACCGGCAGAAATAGAGAGAGGTCTGGTTGTTGTTTTCGGTGTGTTGTTGTTTCTGGTTTTAGATCTAGGACCGGAAAGTAGAAATTGGATACTGGCTGAGCTTAAGTTGGGAATAGTGCTAGACACTTCACAGAATCTCGTGGGTTCGATCTTTAGAGTCATTTTGTTATGCTTTAGAGTGGTTTTTGGGAGTATAAGAGGGAATTCACTTACTCTGTGCTGCGACACTCCTGAACCCCTGGCCACATCGTATGCCACCTGACTACGGAACAACTCTGGAATTATTGGAGGTACTGCAGTCCTCATCAGCCTCTGTAATCAATGCCGTCATTGCAAAATGACCCCAAAATGACTTGCGACAATCTCAAAATCGACCAATCAGGGCCCGCCACGTCCTCTGATGTCACTAAACAATGACTGCAAAATGACTTGGTCCGTCTCCAAAATCGACCAGTTGGGGCCCGCCACGTCCTCTAATGTCAGGGCGTGTGCTGCATACACTCCCTTGCCACCTCAGCATTTTCATGTACTTATATCATCCTTCCTCTCATCCAAGGCAAGTATGGATGGTGATAATAGAATTGCAGTTATTTACGTAAACGACTTGTCCACAATGACTCCAAAACCCTCTAGTCATTTTCAATCATTTCTGTCGACAATGATTGTTTTGCAGTCATTGTTGCCAATCATTCTTTCTCTCATTTTCTTGTTGTGAAATCCAACGCATCCGAGCTGCCCCAAATCCGCCTCCAACTGCTTCTACCCTTCCTCATCCTTTGGGAAAACCGCATTTTGAGCAGCCCCATTACCTTCCACCTTTACCATTGTTCTCTAGGATGCTGTCACTCTTCCTAGATCAAAACCTCGCTCAGTCCCTCAGAAAGATAAAGCTACAAAAACCTTCTGCCAAGTGCCGGTCCTCTTCCTCTTTGCCGGATCCAAAAACTGAGATCTCTCTCTCCTAATTCCCTTACGCGCTACCAAATCATCTATAAGTGCTCCTAGGATACTCCCAACTCAAGAATGAAAATGAGAGTGGGGGTTCCGACCCTTGGGTCTTCTCCCAAAAGTTGTCCCCAACTATTTCCGCAATCATCCCAGAAGATTTTGACCATTAAACGATTGTCCATAATTTCTGATAGTGTCATTGGACCCTAGAATTGCCTTGCTGGCTCTCGGTAGGTCTTCCGGTATCCTCTGGTATGTGTTTGCACCCAATCCTGGTATGTTGAGCAATCCCTGAGGGGTTTTTTGGATCCCAATCCGATTCCGGTTTCCAATAAGAACAAGAAACTTTAATTTCCCTTTTTAACCTAATTGTCTATTTACCACTACTCCCATGGTAAAGAAATATTAATTTTGGTGAAACCTCTACTTCAGTCTTTAAAGAGGCGAAATTTTTTACCAATACCAACTCGTTCCTCTAGATTCCTAAGTAACTAGACCTAGCCTTATTTTCCTGATTCCCATAGATATCCCACAACTCTAATGTAGACAATGAAATACCAGAGGACGTGATTTTAGTTACTTGTGTTGGGGATACAGTACATGGTGTTTTCATAATGTGGATGTAGGGGATAGTGGCCCATCATGATATTGCACGGTCGACTTTTCTTGTGGTCCACTCCGTTGTAGTAACTAAATGATCGTGAGATCTCACGACTATATATTGGTCTTGTTCGTTTTTATGGGGTGAGTCTATGCTATGAGTATTGACTGTGACTCTTTTGTTGATCAGGCGTTTCACCCGTCCATGCGTGGCAACAATTTTTGCGGGAGCAAAGGTGACCAACATCGCGAAATTGAGAATCCCTCTACTCTTCATGGAGAACAACGCTCATGTTCAGAGATGGATCAAGATAGAGGAGAAATACATGGAAGGTCTACTGCCCAACGCAGCGGGACTGGTCGATGTAACCGGGAAGATGGAGCGCAAATCATTGGCGGCAAACGACTTTAAGCCCCTTTATGAACTTAGACTGGAGGACATCAATTTCCTTTCGGATCAAGTGGGAGCCCAACTTGTCAACATGAAGAGCTCCAGCATGAAGTCAAAATCTCAGAAAGGTGGAAGACGTATTGTCTCTCTTGCCAACGCGGGTGCCAAAATTCAACTGGTCAGGGCGATGAAGAATGAGCTCTTGTCTCATTAAAAGGGTCATCTATTGCCTGCAAGGAGGGTGGAGTATAAGCCTTACTCAGAAGCCTTACGGGTCGAGTTTGTGACGGCAAAGAACATTCTTCACAAGGACTTAGATTAATTTGAGGGCGAACAAGGCAAAGGAAAAACCTGCTGGAAAAAAGTGGTTGCAGGACAGACGAGAAATCTTAACAAGTCGTGCGATCCAGTTGACCTTCCGCAGTCGCTGATTAGTATGTGGAAGTCGCATTTCAAGATGACGGCGGAGGATGAATTGGTGCAGGCAAATGAATGAGGTTTTTTAGAGCACTATCTCTATAAAACCATGGACGAAAGCAACTGGGAGATCAACACTACTTTGGCGGCTCCGATCGTGAAAGCATGGAGGGGAAAGAAGAAGCCACACTTGTACATCTGGTTCATGTTCAAGGCAACATCCTACGGGTGTCGCGCCAAGATTCTTGAAGACCGGAAATTGAAGAGACTGTTTGACGCTCTCGAGTACTATGACTCGCAGGACCAAACAGTCGTAGACTGCTCTGCCGCCGTTCTCCTCATAGATGCCAAAGGGTTCCACATGATTGTGGCCCACCTAGAAAAAAGAAGGATGGAAGTCAAAGCTAAGTTGTGGGACTGGCACGTTGGCAATTACATGGCCGGGCCCGACGACTACTTCCCTCAACCTCCGGCCGCCAATTGGTTCAGTGTATTTCTTGTCTTCATTTTTAGGCACAGCGAAGAGCACGGCCAGCGGACTTGCTTCAAAAGCTTCTTCCCGAGATTGGGCGGCCTCACTCAAGTGTACAAGGCGGAAGATATGCCGAACGACTATCCGTATTGGAGATAGCAGCATTTGTTGTACCTGAAGATCAGCATTGCGTTGATTATACTTGAAGGACTAGCTTGCAGTGACTATGTCGAGGTTGTCAATGTCAACGGGGGTCCGGAATTCTCATATTTGGGCTTGGTATGCACTACAAGTATTCACTTTTCCTTTGTTCTTCAGATATTTTCAATTTTGACTCCGAGGATTTGAAGCATACTAATCAACAATTGTTGTATTTCAGTATTCGGAAGGTGTTAAAGTGTTGGAAGTTGTAGATTTAGCGGAAGCTGTAACAACAAGTTAGGTCTTCGCCAAATAAATTTGGGTCGATAAACATGCACAAGCAGCACCGCTTTCTCTTGCTGAGGTCAAACACAAGGATGAGGAATATGAGGAGAGTGATGATGAAGATGAATTAGTTGAAGACGACCCCGAATACAGACAGGGTACAAGAACAAGGTCGGTTGAGCACACTAAAGTTAGTGTGCATTACTTGTTGAATCATCATGATATCTCCGGACGATGGGTAGTGTACATTCGTGATATGCGATTCATGAACGGCAAAGTCACAACAAATGTGGTGGAATTTTGCCTTTCTTGTAGGCAAAATCTCCGACTCCCTCTCAACGGCCACAACAGTTGAATAATCCGACCCATATAGTAGAAGATGATGACAGAGAGCCCGAAATTCAATCAGCACAGGCAGAGCTTGCAAAACTAGTCAAGCAGCCCAAGAGTATTCTTGAGCCGTAAACAATCGAACGAACATTAATTCCAATATCTAGCGGATCACCAGACAAAGTAGAATTGGTGATTTCATTGGAAGACGCAAGGAGATCTCGTAAGAAGCCGCGTAAGAAGCCGGTCAAGGAACATGATGTTGCATAAGATACCGGGAGCAAGAAGGTGGCAAAGCAAGCATTGAAGACAGCAAGGGAGAAGCAAAAGGGAGGAAACTTGAAGCGAAACCCAAGTAAGTCATTGGTGGAGCGCAAACACTCGTCAGCAAAGTCGACTAGGAGTCTGAATCTCGAAGCATCAGACGCGGCAGACATATTTCTCACTTGTGCTTCGGGACTGTTACCATTGAAGTCTGGCAAGTCAACTAAGCCACAACAGAAGAATGCGCAGGCCCCTCGTGCTTCAAGATTTGACAGACAACTGCTGAACGTGGTAATACCAATCCAAGAGATAGAATGTACACAGGCAGACACTCACCGACCTACATCAGGGGATCCCATGATGACCAAAGAGCCACTGGTCAACAGCGGGGAAGATATTACTGAGCTCAGCACAGAGAGGAAACACTCAAAGGGGGACAATGGCCTGGATTGCGAGATCCCACGATGCCGCAGGAGTCTTATGTCGGCAGACGTGAAGGTGACCCTAAACCTACTACAGAGACGGAACATGCGGAGACGGTGTTTCTTGATCACAGTGAGGGCAATAACGACGAAGTACTGGAGGCCTTACCTTACGAGGCTGCAGACATAATGAAGTTTTATCTTATGGATTGCCTTAAATTGTTCGCTAAATTACCGAGTCTAAATCATGATCCAAAGAGACGCCTTGATATTGTTTTGAAAGAGAATTTGGAAGCCATAAGGCAAGCAAACCATTTCCTTTACATACCCGTCTTTAACTCGGTATTTCAGCATGGGTTGTGTGCAAGACTAGGAGGGGATCCACCTGATTCAGAGAGCGGCAAGGGGAGGGAGACGGGACAAATGAATGGTCATGTGGGGGCGAGAGGACTAGTGAGTGGCGACAAGAGGAGAAAGGGCAAATGAGCGTTGAGAGGAGGGGGGAAGGACTTGTAAGAGTCAACAAGAGGGAAAAAAGGAAAATGAGCGACGAGAAGAGGGTGGAAGGATTGACACCTTGTAGCCTCTAAGCTCCTACAGGTAACATGCCTAGATTTTTGTCAGTGTATATACGGGATAACGGATACTGAACTGGCTGGTCTCTTATTTGCTGCTTCTCTTGTCTTCTACAGGTTTTTAAGTGCCTTCTGAACCAATGGCAAAGTCATTGAATAAGGTAGAAAAGCGGCGGTATTTTGTGATCTTTGACCTTAATGGACTTCTTGTTCACAGGTCATTTGTGGAAGTATGTAAATGCAAAGTGTGTAAAAATAGATTGGAATAGGATTAGAATAGAGCCAAAAAATTTCAAATTTTGGTAAGACATAGGGAACTAGATCCAATTACGGATAACGTGAGGAAGTCAGTTTCTATGTTGTTAAGATCCGTTGTGATTGGCTAGCCACCAACAGTAGACGGATCCAAAATCCGGAATTTTCCAAATTGTAGGAACCTATGGTCTAGAGTTTTGACCTAGGAGACTAGGGTCCCGTTACGGGAACGGTCTCCTGAACGTTCTCCGCCGGGAACGGTCGGCAACTCGACGAGTACTTAAGGCCAAGCCAACCCTATTCTTCTTCCTTTTTTGCAGACTTCTGTGCGCATATAGTTGAGAGAAAGAGCGGAGAGATAGAGATCGTGTCAAGGAGAGAAAGGTGAGGTCAATGCCAATTACACCAGATTAGTGTTGTTTCTATCAATAGTCATGGCGGAAGGTAGCCATCCGAAGACCCGGGTTACGATCACGGCGCGAACGGTTTGTCCGGCTATTTCGGAGGATCCGACCATGCGGAGGCAGTTAGAAGAGGATCTAATGCGTATGGGGTGCATTGGATTGATACGAAGGCCGTGGAATGTCAAGGACCAGGGGATGATCAAGGAGCTCATCGAAGGGGGGTCCCAAATCAATATGAGTTGACAATTAGGGGTCGACCCATAGCTTGGACGGATGATGTTTGGGCGGAAGTATACGAGTTCAAGAAGTCTGGACTTGGATTAGCCTCTCGGACAGAATAGTACTCAAGCAGAAAGTTCCAAAATCCGGTCAATGCAAAGGACGGATACGCCATTAGTGAATGTAAGAGCGATAGGTATAGACGGGTGCTGGAATTTATGATTCCGCTTTTGTATCTAGAAAAGCCTACCCGGATTACGATCACGGTAGAAAACACCATATTTGGAGCTTTGGAGGATAGGGCAGTGCATTGGGGTAAGGTTTTCGCGACTACAGTGGCAAAATTGGTGGAACATGTGGCAAAGAACAAGTACAGTCTGCTCAGCCCGTACTTGTTTCACCTCTATCACCAAAACGAGATTTTGAATAGCCATGAGGTGGTAGCATACAAAACCAGAATCCAATTCCTGAAGTACAGCCTTACGGTTGAAGCTGCGCAGGAGCAACAGGAGGAAGAAAATAAAGAAGATTAGGAGGAGCCACTGGCCGACAAACGCGACAAGCAAAGGAAGTCAACCAATCCGGTTGCAAGAAGAAAGCTTCCGGAACCGGAAACCGAAGAACCTAGCCAGCCTCCGACGAAGGAAGAATCCACGGATTTCTTTGATGCCGGAATCGGGTGGGTACGGCAGGCTAAGCAGCTCCATGACAAATATCAGGGTTTCATATTCAAAATTGGTGAAGAGTTGAAGGTGGAGCCGAACCATATTTTGGAGGAAATCCGGCAACGACCGAGTCCGGATTTACTACACAAGAAGGATGAGTGGATCCGGAACTTGGAGAAGGAGCGGGTGTCGTAACACAAGAAAGCACAAATCCTTCCTTTAGGTGTTAAATTAGTGTAAAACACCTTAGATGACTCGTGTATCATTCCCATAGGATTTTAACTTGTAGTTCCCTCGAAATAACCGGAACATGATCAGGAATACAAACCCAAAACAAAAGGAATCCAGGACTGAATCCTAAGAACTGCACACCCTTATCCATATTTCTTCAACTTCCTCATTTCTCAACTCATAGTATTCAGCATATTACCAATCAACAAAAAATAAGTCTGAATTTCTACCCAACAGTAGCAGTAACTTAGTATCCTACTTAACTAAATGCGGAACCGAAAAGAGTGTCGTGATCCTGTACCTTTCCCGGATTCGGATCTACTAAGCAAAGTAAATTATATTATGGTTTAACCTCTACATCAGAGGGGTCTGCTCTTGAAGTTGAGGAAGGGAACGTATACCCTACCCTTCAAAGGATTAAAGTGAATGAAGGTTCACTAAAGAAAACATAACAACACACACACAAACCCGAATGCGGATTCTTCCTCACAACTAATCCAGAGGTCAATCCAGACTAGCAGGTCACTCAAGAAGCCCCCACAATCCTCTCAGTACTACAACAACAGACCTATCCGGATAGAATTCCAAGAGCTGGATCAGATACCCCACGAACTAACAGATTCCCTCTACCATCCCGTTCCTCTCTTCCGGATACAGCAGGACCTCATCAAACGTTGGCTAGCAATCAGACTCCAATACCTAAGAATGGCTATCCCGCTCAGAAGACACCCAAGAAACATCAGCAAAGGGAACTTTCTCTTAGTACCCAGGGTTTCTTTAACCAATCTCAAATACTCCTAGAACCGGATTCAGATAGAATCCGGAGGCTATCTATTTTGCTCCAGCACCTGCAAACCAGCTACCCACACTAACAATGATTGAAACATTGCTTGGCATACCAACACAGACTGAGACTTTTCAAACCAGTACTTGTGAAGTGGAAATCTGAATCAATTTACAAAAATGCTAGAAAATACAAGTAAGAACACCCGGGGCTTCAAACTGATTTCAGCCCCTAAATACTAACCCCCCAAAGAACCCCAAAAGGCTCCATGGAATCAAAACCAGAGGACTAGAGAATGACAGTTGTCATTCCTTATCCTCCCCGTTGACTTTCCTACCATCCCATCCGATCCGCAAAATGTGGATTTGAGATCCTAGAAACCTGGAAAGTGCAGTCCAGGTGCATCCAACTAAAAAGCAGCTGGCTAACTACTTTTTCCCTAACAAAAACTTGGGTTTTCTACTAACCATGCTAGAGCTAACCCAAGAAACTTCCTAACTACTTCTTAGCACGCTTCGGGGAAGGTTCCTCTTGCTTGACGGCTCCTTTCCGGGGCGGTTGTTTCTTG
The DNA here is from genome assembly GCA_951799445.1 of Pseudisothecium myosuroides. Classification (NCBI taxonomy): domain Eukaryota; kingdom Viridiplantae; phylum Streptophyta; class Bryopsida; order Hypnales; family Lembophyllaceae; genus Pseudisothecium; species Pseudisothecium myosuroides. The sequence continues at coordinate 4,632,393 of OX637297.1, forward strand.
CTAGAAGACTGCTTAGCTGGTTTTGCTGTCTTCCCTTTCGATGTCGAAGGAGACTTACCCTTGAACCGCAAAGGTGAGATGGCCTCCAGTTCTAACTCCTCTTCAGATTCCATGCCTGGATGTGACTCGGACTGGGATCCGGATCCGGACTGGCTGCCTTCCTTTGCTGAATTACTTGGCAATTTGTCCTCCTCGGAATGGTAACTCACTGGGGATACATCCCTAGCTCGTTTCGTTGTCGTCTTCTTCTTCGTCGTGCTTGGCATCTTTGGAGATGGCTTCAAATCCTTACTCTAGGGTGTCCCAAGTTCGGATCTGGACTTCCGGGCCTTCTCCTTGGATCCGGATCCATGTGCTGATCCTTCTCCTCCTTCTGACTTCCGCTTAGAAATATCTTTAGCAAGTGTCTTTTCTTCCTTAGACTTATCCTTCGGCTTCACATTTGCGAGTGGCGACATGGACACCTTCTTGGAGCCCAAAAACAATCCCGACTGCCGGAGAACATCCCAGACCTCGTACATCAATTTCTCCATGATGTCCGAGTACTCAGCCAGAACCATCACCGACTTGGCCGCTGCTTCCGTTCCGGCCTTATGGATTTCGTCATCAAACAACTTGGCTTTGTTAATCACATTCCCTGAATGTGACACAAAAGCCCGAATCCTTCAGAGGGTTTCCTCAGCCTCTGAGGAAAGTTTTCTAACTCTATTACTTCCCTCCGAGCTTTTTTCTAACTTCCGGGTTAGTTCCTGATTTTGATTGGTCAACTCCCTAATCCGGGTTTCCCACTTCCGGGACTCCTTATCTCAAAGTAAACCCTCTACTTTCTCCGCGAGTTCAGACACCTGAACCCCACCAAACAGCCTACACACGTTCTTAACTGCACCTCTCTCGGCATCTATCTCCTCTCGGACCCTGCCCAGATCCTCAATTATCCGCCCCAGTGTGTCATCCCGTGGAACTTTCGGTTCCGGGGATTCCCAACTCTCACTCTTGGGTCCTTTCTTTTTAGCTGAGGCTGGAACTTTCTCTGAGGACTCTTCCTTCCTCTCTGATGATTCTTTCCCTGACTCCTCATCCTTCTCTTTCTTTGGCTCCCTAGTTAGAGTGATATTCAGCTTCATGAGGGTAGCGACAGCCTTATACACAGTCTTCTCCGGACCTCTAAGTGTTCCTAGATACTCATATAGGTGAAAGATAAACGGTCCAATTGGGGTTGCCTTAGTATTCCCCAAAGATGCGACCATTTTTACTACTATGTCTCTCACAATCCCCGCCCAAAACACTTTCCTCTCTCCGCTTAGTGCCCCGAAGATTGTATTCCCCCAAGTTACTGTGATCCGGTTTGGCTGTTCCGGATATAGGATTGGAACTAAGAACTCTAGCAACCTTCTCTCTCTCGCATTCTTGCAGTCTGCGACTGTGTACCCATCCTTATGGTGAGGAGCGTCAGAAAACTTACCCTCCATAAACTTATGCGTTCGGGAAGCTAACCCCTCTCCCGAACGCAGAAAATCGTAAATCCGTTTCCAGGTTTCAATGGTCCAACTGCTGGGAAGTGCCCGAGAAGTCTTGTCCCACTCGTTCGACTGATCCTTCGTCAGCTTCCGGATCATCTCCTCGTTTCGCAACTTCCAAGGTCGGCGTAGGAAGCCCGCGCACCCGATCTGGCCCAAATCTTCCTCCAATTGCTTCCGCTGTTCTTCATCCTTCGGAATAACTGGGTGGATGTTCTTGAACTTTAGTGCGGCAGCTCCACTACCTTCACCTTTTACCATTGCATCACAAAGCCTGACACTCTCTCTCAAGCACAAACCTTGCACAGTCCTTCAGAAATGACAAGCTACAGATCTTTCCTTCCAAGCGCCGGTCCTAATCCTCTTAGCCGGGTCCGGAAACTCATAGTTCTCTCTTTCTTTTTGTAACCTATCTCACCACTCAATCGCTCTGAGCGCTCCAAGGATGCTTCAGTCTTCCCAAATGAAAAACAAGAATGAAAGAGCCGACCCCTACATCTTCCCCATCCAGCCATCTTCCGGCCGTTTTAGGGTTACCGTTTCCGCCGTAATCCCAGAAGATTGTGACCATTCAACGGTCATCCCTAATTCCTGGCAAAGCCGTTGGATCTCAGGATTGCCCTACTGGCTCCCAGTAGGTCCGCCGGCTACCTCTGGTACGTGTCTGCACCCAGCCCCGGTACTTTCAGCAACTTTGGAGTAGCTTCCCGGATCCGGTTCCGGTTTCTAGCCAAAATAGGAAACGATAATTCCCTTCCTTAACCTATTTATCTATTTACCACTACTCCCATACTGAAGGAATCATAATTTTGGTAAAACTCCTACTTTACCCTTTCCCAAAGCAAAAATTTTTACCAATACTAACTACCTTCTCTAAATTTCTATGTAATTTATCCTATCCTCATTTTCCTGGTTCCCACAGCGGGATGACTTCCAAGCCCGGGCAATGTTTGTTGAAGGGGATGCAACAGTAGAAAGACAGAAGGAGACAGAATCTATCCAGCTCATCCGGAACCTGACGACGTTGGTTGTACAGCTGGTGGATTAGATGGTCAGAGCCAAACTCTTCAACTTTCGGATGATCAGTGAGGGACATCTATCTGGATTGAAAGTAGTAACAATTCTGGTCGACTTTCAATCCAAGATGGAGGTGGTGTTGAAGGAAATGAGTAAGCTTCTGGGCCACCTTGATCCGGATAAGGCACTAAACTTCACGTCGTTTCCGAAAGTCCCTGGATCCGAGTACCTAAACACTCCGACCAAGCAAGGTCTGTGGTCCATTCTGCAGACACCAATAGTTCCGTCCTCGAGTCAACTGTAGCTACGACGGACGAGTTTGAAGGAGGTACGCGAACTTGGGAGGGAGACAAGTGCAAAGTCGGTTCCGATACCTTGGGAATTTGCCGTCCCACAATCGATTCCGTCTGCCCGGATTACTAGGACAGCGACAATGATGCTACCCGGACGGGAAGTCCACAGTGATTTAGTTGAGTGGATGACGGCCTTACCGAATCCGGCTCGAACCCATCCGGAAAGGTTCACTCACATGCAGCAGCCTTCGCCTAAGCAAGACATTGCAATGATAGACCTTGGAGACGCGTCGCCAGATAAGGAGTCTGAGGTTGAGATGATCGATAAATCCGACAAAGGGAATTTCAAGACGGAATCCGAGACGAAATCGGATGAGGAGGCCTTGCCCCCGACAATCAAGCGCACAATGCAAACCTGGGCTACAGTCAAATTGACTCCACCAAAGTCCGCGGGCAAGCCACTTGCAGGTCCGAGTAGCACTTCGAAGAAAGCGCGTAGAGGGAAGTAGTGCATTAGTTATTTTTAGTTAGTTAGGATTTTGAATTCTAGTTCTGAAACAGGTTTTCCGTGCGTAGGGCCTGATTCCGGATTTCTAGGGACAACTGGCTTTTGACTTTTTGGATATCTCGAGAGGTCATTGTGTAGTCACCCGGATTTTAGGGGTGGCTTTTCAGCTTTCTGGCCTTTTGTTTTGGGTTTTAAAGGGGCGGGCAATCTATTGCCCTCTCATTCCATCCAAGCCCATTTTGTGTGCATTTGTTTATGTTCATTCCCTTTCTTTAATCTAAGATACCAAGTGAACTTTCTAACTACCGGCTATGTGCACGACTTTGTTGGTTTGTTTATGAGAGTGTTGAGGTGTAAGAGCGGATGGGTAAGGAGGAATCCGGATTTGAGGTGATTGGGTCTGAACGGTAGTGCTTGAGTGTGAGGAAGCTTTTTGACTTGTGAATGAGGATTAGTGCATAGTGCCTTTAAACTACCGGAACGGTAATCCGATTTAGGAGTGGTGTGGATGCAAGTCCGGAATCTAGAAAGGATTTTGTACGGAGATAAGCAACCACTAGCAGAAAATCCCCACTCACCGGAAGGTCAGCCAACTACAGGATCAGTCTAGCAACTAGAAACACGAGACCTACTGGTTCCAAATGTCTTGATCTGTTGTTGTAGTAACGGAGATAGGTCATGGTTCTGAGTGACCTGTTTTCCGGATAGGCCATCTAAAGAGTTGTGAGAATTACTATTTTTTCCTTTTCTACAGCAAAACTCTGTTCGGATCGTTTGATTGTGTGTTTGTTTAGTGTGAGTAAAGAGAGAGAGAGAATCAAGAGTGGTGAGTCCCTACCCCTCGAAAGATCAATAGTGGACCCCCTGAGGGTAAAACAGGGGTATTTAAAACTAGTAAGTGGAAATAATGGAATCGGATTCCGGGTGAAGATGGATCCGGATTGGATTCCGGGTAGTATTTATAACCGGAAAGAGAGGAAGCCGTCAAGACGGATTGGCTTGGGTCTTTGGAAAAAGGTTCGGATACCTTAAAACTTGCAATAATATACTAGATTTCCCTGGGACAATATTCCGTGTCATCTTACCACATTTTTGGTGTTAAGGATACTTACGCCTAGATTGCGCGTATGACATCATTCAATGAGTTTAACAGACACATCGTAACACGACGACCGAATGTTAGTCAGTTCCTTGACTATGTGCACAGAAATGCAAACATTGCTTTCTGGAGCAATATGACACCGACAAATGTGACGTCTGTATTGAATCAGCTGCTGCCGTCGACGTCTATTAAGGCAAAGGATGTGCCTGTTCTCACGCAGGAAGATTGCACAAAATCGTCCTACAAAAACCTTGAACGCCCGGACAGGCCCTACTTCCTCAAGGATCTAAATCACTTCGCCATTCTACTAGGTTTGAGGACAAACGATAATCTTCTCTTCATTGATGACGATCCACATAAAAACCTCACAAACGATTGTCATAGCGCCATTTTCCCCCGCAAATGGGAAGGTGATTTGAGAGACCAGTTCTTTCTGGGGGTGCTCATTCCTTGGCTCGTAGGTCTTTTTAAGTCATAGGAAGTTGTGCTGGCGTATGTCAAGAAGCATCCGCTCCACAATGGTCAAAAACCGCCGGTCCCGTTGACCAGATTAGGGTGTGACATTTTGAAGGCAGTAGTTTAGGTTTGGTTTTTTTTCCTTGAGGGATTCATCATGATATCTCATGATCTCCTTTTGGTGTGCATATTATTGCTTGTAGCGTAAAACTCTTGAACTTATTGTAAATATTGTAAATGCACTTTCTAAATATTGGACATTCTCTGTTGGTAGGAGGCATTTATACATATGTTCATAGTTGACAAAAACAACCTTGTAGTAAATGTGAAATTAATTTTTCTCCAATATGCCTCTGATAAATATAAAGATGAGTTTAAAGGGATCATCTCAACCTTGACTAGTTATCCGTGTGCATGAATATCCAGAGATCTAATGATATACCATGGAAGTTGATTCTATCGGAAGATGTCATGACGGACTGTTATGGGCATTTATTTGTAGCTTTAAAATCTAATGTGAAGAGCACTTTATGCAATTCTTGTATATGCATTTCCGATGCATGACCCTCACTTAAAATTGTTTTCTTACTCTTGGTTTGCAGCGTTAGTCTAAATTTGGTTTTGAAATTTTTTATCATATTGCTTTGAAGAATGGAATTTTTTTGAACACTTCATTAGATTTGAGCATAGTGGGCATCATAATCCTATGTGGCAAGCTTCATCAGGAGATCGCACGATACGACGTGACGTGTGAACATTGATATTTCATTTTCGTCCATGTGATGTCCCGTGATAATTTTTTTGTACTTGTGGATGACAGTGAAGTTGTAGTTGTGCTTCTACAGTTTGTTTGGGAGTTTTCCTCCACTTTCTGTTTGCTAAAGTACGAATTTGAAATTGATTATTTTGTTTTCTCTCTTCGGCTTGATTGGGAGATCTCACAATCATTTTTCTTTGCATTGAATGATTATTCTCCAAGGATTATGTACTCTGCATTTTTGTTGCTGCAATTGAATGCATAACTTGCTATGCTCTCGTATTTTTGATCTTCTAGTATGTCACCCTAAAACTGCTTTCTGTATTTGACACGAAACCTAAATCTGCATCCCTTGTTAGTGCTGTATTAAGGGCTGCAGTCACATCCTAGAAGTATTGCTAATTTTCTTATACTGCGCAGTAAATAAGACATTCACTTGTTGTTCTTAAAAAAACTACTCAGTGCGGGTTTTCAGTTAGCGGTTCTGTTGTATTGCACACTAGTCGGGAGATCTCACAATCAATTGACATCATTTTCTGTATTTACATGTCTGCATGCTGAGGCTTACTTGGTCTTTGTAGAAGGCGTTGCTCCTAGTACTAACAGGGAATCTCTGTGTGAAGGGCGGTATGGCGGATCTCCCACAGAATATCGAAATTCAATCCGGCTTCCATGGTCTTCTCCGACATTTCGTTGAAGAAACTCATTGTGGCTTGTGGTCCGCAGTGCAACCTTCAACATTGGCCATTCTTCTTCGACGTATTCTACCGCCAGAAATTTTGTCAAGGTTTATTTTTTTTGCTGGGTCTAAGAATCCCCAGAAGAACCAATTGTATCCCCATTGTCGTGCAATATTGAAGACTGTCTTAAACATTCCTCGGACACATAAGATACTCTTGAATCATAGTGTTGTAATGCTTGTCCTTGATCCTCTCAATTGGGAACGTCTGCACTTGCTTTGACCGACGTTGCATGTGAAGGATGATATAGATCCTATAGAGTTAGATCGTCCGCACATTATAGGACCACCTTTTGATTCGTCTTGGGCCCCCCAAAACACGTAGTTTGAAGTGGACTAGCTGCGTTACTTATCATAAAGCCTTTATGGCACTTATTTGTTGCATCTAAATGATTATATAAGTGGCAAATCCACCTTTTCTATCTAACTATGATTACACCTTACCAAATGTTTGTAATTGCATTATGTTGCTTCATCACTTTTTTGTATTATGTGATACTTTAGGAAATATCTTGTGAGCTCTCCTGATCTATAATGTCGCATATAAATTCAACCCCAGATCCGAATGTACCGCTTACAGTAGATGTGGGAGTTGACATCATCCCAAATTCATTGATTTGTTCCAACACTTTGAATCCCGAAGGAGTATATTTCCTTACATTGAGAAATCTACTGCCCACTTAGCATCTCAATGCGGTTTAAGTCTCCTTTGAACGGCATTACAGACTCATTCTACATCATATCGGGAAGATCTCTCGATGGACAGTACCTTCACAAAGTCCAGAATTCCCTGTAAAGTCCAAAAGTAGATAAATGTGGCATAATATTTTTTGATTTTGTTTTGAGCTACAAATAAAGGTCAGGTTTTCCCTTATTCATGAAAATTTGAGCTTTGAATTGATTTTCACATTGAAGTCATTTGTGAATTTGTGACCTTTTGGGAGGAGCACCAGTAGACAATCAATTGTACAATTTCTAAGCTATTTGTTCTTCCCACGGGGTGTACTATACTTCCTACGTTGGCATTGCCCTCCACATGCTTCCTTTAGTGCCACATCATGAACTAAAATTAACACTACTGTGATTGGCATTTTATAGCCAATTTGACAAAACAATACAAAGTATGAAGTATTATTCTCGTTCCCAGCCAAAATCAAAGTTGTTCCGACCAATGTCCCCACGAAAGTCAGTTGTTAGAATCAACTCCATTTTTAATACAATAGTAGAACGCCACCTCATTGCTTGATTCCAATGATTCCAATGCAGCTTCCCCAATTTAGTGGAATTAATTTATAACTATGATGGATATATGTAAAGCCTACAATACATTGAAAGAGAAAACAAACAGTATATATTCCTTGATTTTATTTTGTGGGCTCTTCTTCTATGTCATAAGAAGAAGATCATTTTGAGACAAAAAATTAAGTCCAATAGGAAGATCAATTTGGGATTGAGGGAGTATTATTTTTGTAATAAACTCTAATTTTTCTAATTTTTAAACTAATACCTGATTTTTTATTAAATATAATAAAAAATTAATTAATTTAAAATTTCCTAATGAGTTAAAAACATCCATGAAAAATAGTGTCAAAAAAATTCAAGAAATTGTTTTCAATCTTAAAGCCAAAATATTCTTAACAGTAGCCTTTATGTCAAATCTCTACCATTAAGCTAAATGTAGCCTTGATATAATTGATTAATAAAATTTTGATGATTTGCATATGTGAATAAAGACTTTCTCTATATGTGCTGATTTTTCTAAAATTTTAGGTTAAAAAAAATAAATTTTTGTAATTTTTTGAAGTATAATGAGTTAATAAAATTATATCAAATAGAATATAAAGCAAAATAACTTAAGATTTGATTTTTAATCATTGTATAATTTAAATTTTAAAATTGCCTTTGTTGAAGAAAATACAAATGCAATATATACAATATTGTATTATTTGGATTCTAGTACATAGATTGCAATAAGTCATTGAATCTTTGGAATTTTTCAGAAATGAAATAAAAAGATTATTCAATGTGCTCCAGTTTCTAATATTAATTTAAATACCAAATAGGAATACTTTGAAAGTGATAATAAATTTGATTACAATGCATCTATTTTGGGGATGCAAGGACTAAAGTAGGTACCTCCTCAACTGCCACTTTCTGCTCCACTGCTTAGTTAATATTTTTAGATTGGCCACATTTCCATGTGTTAAGGTTTCAATGCACCAAAGAACACAACATTTGGATGCCATATGCAAAAGTTACATAGAGTCAACATTTTTTTTGGTACATGTTCTTAAATTGTTTTTTCAATGTATGTACATATTGATGGAGACAGTTTTAGGTAGGGTGCGATTTTGGAGGTACCCACCTTAGTAGGGGTTAAATTTGAATAGCTCACAACTTCTAATGAGGTGCAGTCTTCTGTCAAGGCTTGACTAAGTTTCCTGTAGCCTTCAAAGAACCTTGCGCTCTATTGTGGCTCGGTGTTCTCGCGTCTGTGAGGCTTCGAATTGTGAGCGGTGGAGATGGCCACGGCGATTCCGATGGTGGTACCGATGGCGGGGTCATCGCTGTGTGTGTTGCCGTTGCGGCAGAGGGTGCCAACATTGGTCAGCATCACCAAGATGACGATGGGGTTGACGAGAAAGAGCATCAAAGGTCATGGCTATGGCCAAGGGGTGAGAATGGCATCCATGGACGGGGGACAAGCGGTTCCTTATGCGAGCTATGCCGTGCCGCTGGAGGCTTCTAAGGAGCCATCACTGATAACGAGGCCGCTGGCGGAGATACTTCGAGACATGAACAAGCGGGTGCCGGATAAGGTCTTGAAGACGCGCAATGATGAAGGAGTGGTGTTGAAGTACATTCCGTGGTACCATGCTAATCGAATGCTCAGCTTCTATGCGCCGGGGTGGAGCGGAGAAGTCCGGAGTATCATCTTTTCGGGAGACGGGTCTACTGTGTCCGTGGTATACCGTGTGACCATACGAGGTTCTGATGGAGAGAGTTGGCGAGAGTCGTCGGGGACGGCTGCCATGGCGGACACATCGTATGGTGATCCAGTACAGAAGGCAGAAGGCATGGCCTTTCGACGAGCTTGCGCTCGGTTCGGTTTGGGATTATACCTCTACCACGAAGATTAGATTCTTAAGTTTTTCTAATTTTGACATAAGTCTTGTTCTACGCTTACTTTGTGAGCACAATCTAAACAGATCCGCAATTGTCAGAATAGAAGTACCTTGGAGTTGGTGTGAATGCAAATGGCTAAGTAGTAATGTGATGTATTTCAATCGAGTTGGATTCTCGTCTGCTTCATCACCAGATAGTAATACCCAGGCGCCCGAGCTACTAGTCTCTTCAGAAATCACCGCCATTGCACATTGTAGATAGTCAGTCTTCTTCATGCCAGTGCATAGTTTTTCAAAGAATCGCAACACTGCCATGATCTGTGAAACGCCGCAGACTTCCGATTTCTTAAAGTAATAGTTGACCGATTTGCAGAAGCTTGTCTTTGCCATTATTTACTTGCTGATGGACTCTGAAACCAAGTTTCATGAGATTTCTGGAGGACGAGATTACTGTGATACAAGAACAGTTTGCAAACTCCATCGCGTTGATTGTCAGTCGCGAGGGGTTGACGATGTGACTTTTGTTATGAGCACTCTTGCACCGTGAACTTTGTATATGTCATTGCATACTTGCCCATCAATATTTAGCTAATGCAGAGTTGTTTCGCTTCTCGTCTTGATTTTATTTGCTTTCAGTAGAGTTATCCCACTTCTGGCCTTGTCTCTTACTTGTTTGAATCACTAAGAATTTTCCATTTCATCCATGAACGTGAGGTCATTCCCTGAGATAAAAATTTCAGATTACCTTCATTTGTTACCCAAAGCAGTAGTCTATGTGACCTTGTGGATGCATCCTATTTGAAAAGTGAATATGAGAGAACTAGCAATAATGAAACGACAATGCTGTGAACGTTTGAGCATGAGCAGCTTGGGGTGTCAAGTAGCCCTGCAGAACAATTGGGGAGCTCATGTATTGCCCCAGCACGACGTGCCTAGAGAGAAATTGCAGGCGGTCTCCGCAAATTTTGTGATCAATACACCAACGCCGTAGTCCCGCGTAGTTCTTGAACTTGCTTGGTTGCTGGCATCTTTCCTTGTTGACATCTTGTGATTCTGTCATGGGCGTGGGGAGAGAGTGCCTATTGCAAGACCGGCTACAAAGGGTAAGAATTTTGTACCTGATTGAGAGCCCAAACACACACAAAGTATCATCGCCATTTCTCCAGACTTCATATGTGGTCATAAGCAAAAGTGTTAACCCCTAAATGACAGACCCATGACCATTGGTTTCAAACCACATTGCCCAGCACTCAATTTGCTGCCATTTTGCAACTACATATGTATGAAAAATTTTATATTTATTTTTCAAAGATGAAATTACATGTCTTCTTTACTTCACAAAAAATTTAGATTTTTTTGTGGAAAATTGATTTTTTGGAGAATTTTTGAAGAGAAAGTGAAGAAAAATGATATTAAACAGAAAATTGTTTCAAAAAATCTGAAAATTTCACCGTATGTGTATATTAAAATGACAAAACATCATCGTGTAAAATCAATTTCCATGTCATTCTTTAATTAGAAAACAATAGACATTCAAAATACATTCAAAATTCAAATTGCAATAAAATATTTAATATTAAGAATTTTTTCAAAATTCAAATTGGAGTAGAGACTAGAGTAAATGACCTTCATTTTGTTATTTGGGCTCAAACTCAAAAAATATCATTTTTGTGGAGAAATTTCAGATTTAGAGCAAGGAGTAACAACTTCCCCAAATACTCTACAATAGCATATTTTGTGATCCGTTTTTTTTTTTAAATTCTCATTTACGTGAAGACAAACACTAGCAAGACTACAAAATCAATTGGATACTCTTTATAATCCAACATGAAAGGTCAACAAAAAAAATATGGATAAAAAAATGCTTTCAAGCTCTTTCCATCTCACAGTGTTGTCATTGGAAGTTTGGAACGCCACAAATTGGCGTCCGCGGCTCCAGAATTAAGAATAGCCAACTGAACAAAAATAGAAAAGGTAGCAATGTCAACCAAAGTATGCAAGGAAGGAGAAGATGAGTAGTATATCTATAATATTGGTCAAAAGGATTTTTATCTAATCTTTAGTTGACTATTCAACTATAATGGAGAGCTTATTAAGATAATAATATAATTTTAACACTTTTCCTCGCTCAACATAAAATTCTATATAAAATTCTATATAATGTCATATATGATAATTCCTGTAGTTCTATAAGATAAATGGTTGCTACCTCATTAAATCCTTATCCAAGAAAACCTTGTTTGAAAAAACCTTGATTATGGTCAAGGAGAGAAACAATATCTGAAAGAAAAAGAATACAACACTTTTATCAATATGCTCTCATGGTAAAATCCAATAGAAAAAAATCCATGGAAGGATAGCAAATGTTTTTACAATTTTCATAATGAAAATCTATTGAATCTCTTACTCCAAAGTATTGAGTCGTCGCATTCCAATGCCATGAATAAGTGGACAATGGATATATAATGGAAGAGCCTTAGTAAAGAGACTGACAAGATTATCTTCTGATGTAAACATTGTTCACTCAATGGTTCCTCTTCCTTGCAAGAGCGATAAGGATCATCACCTTTGTTATCACAACCAACCATAGTGTGGAAAGTTGATAAGTATCTATAATATTGAATCATTTTAAGATTCGATTGATGTAAGCCATTTGTGAAAGAAAAATCCTTCCATCTTTATTGTAAAGAACTTGTAGGTTGATGCAAAAAATAATTTTGTGAAGCAATTTCATCTCAAACTCTTGAATAAGGAGCTGAGTGGATGCAATTCATATAGATTTGGTGCATGCCCACGAGGTTGAAATCATCAACATTTACTGTAATGATCACAAACCCATCTTTATCTCATTTGATAAAGAGACATGGGAGCAATGGATCATTCATAAAATGATGCTTAATAAGAATATAATGCCCTTAGTAATATAACGCCACAATGTTTAATTGGAATGGGTGCAAGTAGACTGGTGGTTTCAAGAACAAATGAAACTTTCATATAAATGAGCATGAAGAGATTCATATAGATAAGCAGTGACTGCATCCATAAGATGCATTTCAAAGATGGTGTACACTACCATTCTGATAAGATATTGGAAAGTAATAGAATCCCTAACTAACAAATATGTAGAATTATAATCGATACCAAATTTTGTTGAATGAATAGTGTAATGTCATGTTAGAATGATCAACATAATTTTATAATTGATGGATGATGCAAACCTTAGATTTGTCGCATAAGTTGCCTCTCACGGTGATACGTAATCACTTTGCTTCTAAATTTGAAAGTGAGAAACAAGGCAGCTGCCTCATCCTCACCAAAAAAAACAATTTGAAGTCATCAGTCACAGTTTGGTCACTCCATTTGAGACACTATTGCTTTTTGACTTTGTAGTGTTTTTCTCAAGTGCTTTTGAGCTTGTACTTGCATTTGGGCACCTCTTGTATATTCTTGTGCACTTTTGCACACATTCAATCCAATGGCAGGATCAAAAAAGGCTCCTCGATGAGCACCTCCACCTGTCATGATAATTTTGTCAATAACATATTTCCCATAGCTTGTTGTGAAGTTTCATTTGCAATAGTTATATGTGAATCCCAAATTGATCTCCTTCACAACCATATACTTTCAATAACAGGAAAATAATCCAAAATGTCCAAGTTATAATTCCTGAAGAGTTTCATAGTCAATGTGCACTAGTAGGATATAGTAGGAGTAGAATTTGGACACAAAAAGGCATTTGTCCAATTTCTGATTTGGCTATGAAACCCTAATCAATACCTTCCTATAGATAGAATCCTCAAAAACCTTCACTGAGAGTAAAGTACAACTCGGGTACGTTTTGTATTGAGACCATACATGGGGTGATTCCTAAAGAATACTCGGTCTCTATTTGTCACCATGCATTGCCCGGTGAAGGACACAAACATTTCTTTCTAAGAAAAGCTTAGGTACCAGTTTTCTAATTAGCCCTTCAAGGATTGACAATTCAGGGTTCTGAATGTCCAATTTGAAGTTTTATGGTTCAAAAAATATGATTCAAAACGGGCCTAATTTTTGTCACCTAAATTGGTGAAGACATTGCAAGTGTTGTTCAGAACATTAATGAAATTGACGTCCATATCTAACCCTTTCAGAAGTGCTAAAAATGTGTAAGGTCCAATTTGGATCTCTTGGTCCTCTAAAGTTAACAATTAAGTGATTTAATGAAGCTTTTGTTGGATCTTTTGCAGAAAAATGTGATTCCAATGTCAAATTAGAATGTCATCACATGATGAAGAAAAAGCCATTCAAAATAGCTTGCCCTAAAGTGCATGGTATAGGTCCAAGATGGAGCAGCTCCTTCTTGCACTAGAAAAGTTGATTCTGCAAGTGCAATGGTGGCACTTGCAAAAGATTAGCGATTTTGTAGCTTGAAAGTAGAAATAATTGAGGTTGAAATCTACTATGCTTAGTTTTCTATTGAACAAAACAATTGTAAAGGCATAAAATAACGTGAATGCTAAGCACAACCTTGTGTGACCTTTTGATTTCAAATATTATCCTAGTCTTGATGATTTTTGTGCTGTTAGAGAGAAGTAGAGAAGATTTTTGACTTTTGTGCCAAGGAGAAGGAAAAGGTGTCCGTTTAAGTCTTGGTTTGTTGTAGGTAACAATAAGTTTTTAAATACGTTGACTCAATTCCTTTTTGGTATCTATACATTGGGGATCTTTCCAAGCGAAGGCTTCAAGTAGTGCATGGATTGTATCGTTGGTTAGATCTGGCTCCGCTCTGCTTAGTGCAATTATCTTATTGAAGGATTGTTTGTTTGTACTTACATGTGTTGTTGTTATTGTTTGAATTTTTGTTTTGTTGTTGTGTACTAATGTGGGGCCGGGGTTTGACTTTAGATGTTGTATAGGCTTATTACTTTTGGGAGACAAGGTTATCCTACAATGCTGTATTGAAATAAATGGAGGTGCAAATCAGCAAGCTAGTATGGTGAATAAGTGTGATGTCCGTAGCCTGGTTGATACGAGCAAAGCTTGTTTTTTCCACAATTTTTGACTTTTTTATGGAGGATTTTGTAAGAAGAATGTATTTAATGAGCATGGCAAGCATGGCAATGATCCTGTTACTAGTGAGTTCATTTTCTTCTATTATTTTTGAGATTTTTGATTGTTTGATCCAGCTTGTGTTTGCTCTTGACTATACATCATCTAATTTTGGTCTAATATAGGTATTTTTTTTGCTAAAAATTGAATTAGGATTGGGACTAAAAACAAATTCATTTGAAGTCTTATTATCTTGGTTGTTTCTTGTTGTTTTCTTTTTGAGAAAGTTGGATTCTACTTCTTTGCAGGGCAAAATGAGGAGATGAAGTTTCTAGAGCAAGAAGAGAAGGAGAGAGGAATCTTGTGTTCTTCGGTGGCACTGTGAAGGGAAGAATGGCAATGGCACAAAGGTTGAGAAGGTGTATAAGGCGCTTGCAGCAGCTGTTTGGGGCTCTATGTACAAGTCCATACTTATATGTGAGGCTTGACACAACTTTGTGCTCTTATCAAGGTACCTTGTTTTTTAGAGCCTTGTTTTTATTGATTTACAAAATAGCCTTGGTATGTTGGAAATCACACCTATAATAAGTAATACTGGAATACTACTTCTTATTAAAAGGTTGGGAGAAAGTGCCAATATATTGAATATTTCTACCTAGTACTCCAATTAGAGGCCATTTCTATACTTTGATTGGAATCTGTTTTCAACCATTTGTTTAATTAATTGTAAATATTGAATATATAAATGAACAAAAAAATGAATTGTTTTATTTATTAATAATGCTTTGTGTGCATGACAAGATGAAAAAAGGAGAGGAATGTTGATGGGTCAAAGAAGAAGAAGTATAATCTTGGGAATGATGATGAAACCTTTGAAGGCAATTTGATTTGCAAATTGATAAAGGGATTAAGAGGAAGTTTTTTAGGACTAGACTTTTGTAGTTACTGCAAAGTAGAGGTCCCAATCAATGCGATGAAGCTTTTGGAACATCATAATTCTAGTGGACACAAAAACAATCATTCAATTCAAAATTTGTTACCTTTGTTTGCTTTATCTGGGATTATATGCATGGCTAGAGAGAAGAAGTTTTATTGTGAAGAGCGCGGGTGTATTTTAGAGTCTAGGGCAAAGACTCTCATTGAACACATTAAGGACCATGGCAAAGTTGCCAAGACTTTTAGTGGAGGTGGAGAAGAAGACTTCCAAGATCATGTTTTGACGGTTTTCAGATATAAGTTGTGGGTGACTAATTTCAAATCAACTAATGCCGGATTAAACATCCAAATGCTTAGTTATTAGAGGGTTTCTTCTTCAATGACATTGAGAGGCAATTCACCTTCTAATTCAATTTTTGCTCATTTAAGAAATGATATATTTAACAAGGGGTAATTGGTTTTGATGGTAAAAGTGGCATCATACCTTGAGAAAGAAGGAGATTATGTTGATTGGTCGGAGAAAATCCAAGGAAGTAAAATGAATGCATACAAGATGTAATGGAGCATGGGCAATATTGGATGGCATGTATTCAAACTTACTTTCTAGTTTATTTTGTGTTTTCATTATCTTATAGTTTTAATTGATTTTTTGAAGTTGATTTTTAGAATTTTTCTAATGTTTTAATTTTGTATAATATATTTTTCAATACATGTATAGTCACAAATACACAAATATTTACAAGATTGCTTTGGAGCTAGCTAAGTTTGTATCCAATAGGTTGGAGGTCCACTATCCATGTGTTTTTCAACACCTTAGGAAGATTCTACAAATGGAAAGCTTTATCAATGCTGAAGCCTCACTTGAAAAATCTCTTTTTACTACATTTGCTGTAACAAAGAATTATAACTATCATCTTCATGTGAATCAAGGTAACTATGACCTAGGATTTATCCTTCAATTACAAGATGGTATGCTTTTTCATTTGTTTCAAGTTTTGCAACTAATTTATATGCATTTTGACTTATGAAAATTGATTTATTAAAAATATATTGTTTTATATAACAGATTATGTGAAGAAAAATGAAGAAGTGTCATTGTTTGCATTCTCAGAGTTTAAGACTAGTTTTGTTCTAAGAGATGGGGATGTGCTTTGTTTCAAGGCAAATAGTTTTCATCATTGGGTCAAACCACACTCAAAGTTACCATTGGGATTACTTTTGTAGGACTAGGTATAGAGTCCTTTTTTTGAACTTTTAAAGCTATACATTACTTTGATGTTGTCATTTTTTATTTAAATTTATGGATGAATAATATTGCAATAAGCCTCTTTAATAAGTTGGAGAAAAAAATTTACAGGTGAAATCCTTAAAAAGAAATAAATCACCAGTTTTAAGGCTAAATTTAGTATCTTTTTTACAATATAGCACGTGAAAAGGATATTTTTATCCAAATTATTTACACTTATCAAGCATACAACTATTAAAAAAGATTTTTAGTGATTAAATCTTGAACACAAAATAGTGTAATTTTTTAATTAATTAAATGATTATTGACAAATTATTGATTTACTCTAAAAACAAAATTAAACATTCAATTCCAAAAATAGCTTACGTAGAGCCCTTGACGTGAATAATATATACATTTTTTTGTTTTGACACAATCATCATTTGTAATATTTAATATATTAAAAAGGACGTTCACATATTTTTACTTCTGAATATTATAGGAAATAGAAAAATATTCAAATTATAGCAAAAGAATCCTTTTCTATTATATCATATGATTACATATACAAATGATTTTTTTGGATTCAATCACATTATTATTCATTAGAAATTAAACTCCTTTTTGTCCATTGAAAAACCTGACAAGCTGACATTGGAACTTCAATTGGACCTCTAGTAAAGAATTTTTGAATTTATGATGAATAAAAAAATAGGAATCTTAACAAGACTTAAAATACTTGTTAAAAAGGACTAGAATACCTATAATTATTAGATTAGCTTTTAAAAACAATAGCTCAAAAGAAGTTATAGTGCAAAATTCAATGGGTCTAATCCCTTTTTTGGTACCTTTCAGTGTGATTTGACCCCATTGTACCAGGGTTTTGAAGAAAAAAACCAACTTGATTTAGCATATTTTCAAAAGGCTTCTTTATTTTGACAGTAAAGAAGTTGCTGGACCTTCCTTTAGATGGAATCCTTGAAGCCATCATACCGAAAAAAAAAAAGGCTCCTGCCAAAACAATCATTAAGAAGAAGGTGGATTTTGAAGTGAAGAGAGTTACTTATGAAAGAGGGTTAATTGAAGGAAATTTTTTGTTGGGAGACTTTTAGGATTTAGGGTACAATACTATATTGTATTTGTTGCAAAAGCAGGTGCTTTATATCTATGTCAAATTATTCTATATGTTTTCTAAAGTTTTCTTTTGATTTTTACATTTATGTTTTATTTGAACTAATTTCAGTGTATAGCATAAAATATATATTGGCTAAACATACAATACATAATTAAAAAAAAAGTGTTTAAAGCATTATTTAAAGTTAGACAGATGTTTCTTTTACATTATTAAATATCAATCATGAGTGTGATAGTTATGTTTGAATATGGAATAAATTCTTTAATTGGGTTTCAAGGCTTCAGTACTTTGATTAGGTTGTCAATCTTATATAGTTTATATCCAAAAATAATACTTATTATCTTAAAATAATAGTGCATTTAAAAATAGTTTCAACATTTGAAAACAATTTGTGCATTTGTTAAAAAAATAATCTCCAAGGGTGTGCATTTATTAAGGCAATATTGTTATTAGACCATATAAATTACACATGCACTTTCTAAATAGACATATATTATCTAAAATACTTACAACTGTAAGAAATGACCTGCCACATTCCTAAGCCATCTATAGGGACCAAACTTCTAAATGTTTGTGAATTGGCAATTCATCCTAAGACCATTAGATTTTAAATCACTTTTTTTGATGTATAGTGGTTGGAAAAGTCTATAATTGTTGCTACTTTCTTGTGAATCAATCCTTAGAGCTTGATATTCCACTAGACCTTGGAAATTTCTTCATTTAAGCTTTCTAACATTTGGAATTGCAAAGCCTTTGACTTGTTCCATTGCCCTCTTCTTTGGAGGACGACCTCAATGTGATCCCAGTCCAATGCTAAGACATTGTATTTTATTTTCATGAATGACATGAATACTTCACAAAGCCATCTTTGAAGCTTGTCTTTTGTCCATAGCCACAAGATTAGGTATTATGGCATAAACATGTACAATGCCAATTATTTAAACCAAAAAAAATATTGAAGTAAAAGGGAACCATGTGAGTGGAATAAAGTCAGTAAGGGACGTCCTTTGTCACATGTGCTATTTACCATGGATGCCATGTCCTTCACAAACAATAAGACAATGCAATTATTCAATTATTATCCACAACTGTAGAGTCCATAGATGTCCATACTTGTCTTCAAGCATTATTGGAGTCCATAATCTACACAGCCTCTCACTTTTTTTAACACAAAGATAAAAAAAGGACTAGCATTCTATTGCAACGGATTTCTTATATTTCACCACGTTGTCTACTACAAAAATCTATATAAATATCCTAACTATAAACAATCCTAGCACATTAAGGAATTGAACCTTATTAACAACCTTCTGCAACACATCTCCTTTTCCACTAATAACTTTACATCAAATTCAAATAGCAAGAATGTATAAAAAATTTGTAGGATAACAAACCTGTACAATGTTAAAATTAAAACCAACAAAATTAATCAACCTCCAATAATGACATCACTAACATGATGCCCTGCCTAGTAGCATCAGACAGGGCATATACCATATCATTTCCACTAACGTGATAGTTCTTGGGTGGCATTAAAAATTTGACAGCTTGCACCAAATGTGAATGCATAAACACTAGCTTAGACTTTTTTAAGAAGTAGATATAAATCATCGCCCCTTCCATACTTTTGATAGTAGTATTTACATACCACTTCATCATCAACATCAAATTCTATACCTTACTTATACTTGAAAGCTTTTTTCACAACATTAATAGGACTTGTGCAATAAAGGAGCCAGAAGTTGGCGTTTTTAGAGCTACATTCATTGCAAAATTGTTGCCCACATTCAGAGTATGCGCAAGAAGGTCTTCATCCGCTCCATAGCTCCAGAGTCCATTCCAAGCAAATAACATCTGACACTACTAGAAAATTTAGTGATTAAATCAACAAAAATTCAACACAAAAGTGTTGATTTTTTTGTTAATTTGGGCACATTGATTTGGGCAATTGTGAACAAAAAAGTTTTGATTTCATAACAAAAAATTGTTAACTTGGAACATGAAAGTGTTGATTTTGGAACAAAAACTGTTAATTTGGTACAATAAATTTTTGATCTTGAAACAAAAAAATATTAATTTTGTTGTTGATTTGAGCACTAATTTGATTCCAAGATGGTGATTGATGGTAATTTGTGCAAGCACATGTCAAATAATTCATATGGCATATGGTAATTTTTTACTCTTTTGAAAATTGGAATATACACTAGAAGAAAACTGCGTTTCATTCCTTGAAAATGCATCACCTTGTTTTTGTTGAGTTCCTATTTCAAAACAAAGTGGAAAAGCCAAAAAACGCAGTTTTCTGCGTTTTTCTGCGTTTTTTGCGTTTTTCCTGCGTTTTTCCTGCATTTTGAAACAGGAACTCAACGAAAACAAGGTGACGCGTTTTTAGGGAATTTGACACAATTTTCTTCTAGTGATATATTTGTCATTATATAAATAAATCCACATTCTCTATGGCATTGAGATGAAATGGTGTGCATTTGATCTATTATCAAACTAGGTATTGAAATTCTAAATTTATTTCTATATATTCAAATTGCAACCGATAGGATCTCCCAGGGTATAAAAGTGCCAAACGCTAGAACAAAAAATGTTTCCCTTCCCTTATGCAAAACTTGATCGATCAAGAAGAAAAGCTTTACAGATCCTTTCTTGAGTTTCAATGTTTCAATAAAATCTTTTACATTGGGAAGCTCAAAATAAGCATCCAAACCCAGCTTAAAAATTGGTGGCATTTTGGAAGGCTGCAAAAAAACAAAGAAAATAGTCACAAGCAAAATGGTCAAGAACTGAGACGCGTTGCCAAGATAATAAAAGATGTAGTATACATTGGGACGGTATTTTATAGGAAAAAACACCAAAAAATGATTGCTGGAATGAAGAGACAATTGGATTACAAAATTGCAATACTCAAAGGACAAAGATAACATAGAATTGATATAAACTTGTCAAAACACGTACATCATTGAGTAGGCATACACATGCAACACAATGTTTATTAGTAGACACCACTTCTACTCCATTGTCCAACCACATGCCACCATCTCATTTTGGCTGTGTCAATAATCCAATGCCATAAAAGAATCCATCCCTACAATATACAAGCATTGGATTTAGAATATGAAAGCCCTATAATAATGATCTGAAATTAGCTAGATCTAAAGACTCAATATCCAGCACATTAAAATACCCAGACGCTAAAAAGCCCACCATAAAAGATACAAAATAAAATATCACAAAAATAATAAGAAATGAATTGAGTAAACACTCCAATTTCCAATAATTATTGTAAAATCAACGCTGCTTACAAGCTTGCACAATGTTTCATTCAAAGGGACGCTTGGGCTTTCAATGCATCATAGAAAGTATGTGGGCTCCCTGAAATGCATCTTAACCAGACGGAAGAACTAAAATAAGACCGTAAAATAAGCAATAGTCGCTAAAAAGTCCCATTCTAAAAGGCTAACACCACCAAAAAGAGAAGTTGTCCTAATTATTGTACAAAATGAATAGCTAAGCCATTTACCTAAACTTGATTTGTTGTGATTCACCCCCATGTACGCTGCATCTCCCTCTTGTAAACTGCAAAAGCTGCTGATGAAGGAAGATCTTCCACTTTTGGAGGTGCCACAGATAGCAATGTAGACATTGCTAGGATCAAATTGAATCCGATCCATTGTAGAGGAGACTTGCTCTCGGGTTGGCATGACAGCAGATCCTATGCAATACAAAACAATAGCATCTTCTCAATCACAACATCAGAAAACAACTGACAGCAACAATTTAACTTACATAGCAAAGTTCAATGATCAAACTCAAACTCAGCTCATTCAAATATTTGCACAAATAGAATAAAGGATTCATCTTAGATCCCTCAATTTCAAGATATATATCTAAATTCAGGAGATCTAGATAAACTTGCTACATGAATCTTGGCATAGGAAATACAAGATATCAAACAATAACAACTCCATACCTAGACAAGCTAAACAACCCGAGTAGTTTGCATGTGGCAATTGAAATACGCATACAATGATGAAATCCAACTCCAGCCTTGCTAATTAAATCTACCATCGCTCTCAACAATCCTCCCTATTGGTTTTTACATCTACATAGACAATCCACATTGGTCAAGCATAGCCTCTAAATCCGAGATTTTATGAAGTTCTTTATAATTGACTCTAGTGTACATAGGATTGCATCCTCCATTTGACATTGCACTATTCATTACATTCTGTATAAGCTCTATCAATTGCAACACTCCTTGAGAGGAGTTAAATAACACCGATGCTTGCTCTTTCCTTCAACACATGATATACATGGATTTCATCATATAGAGATTGATTCCCTTGTCTAGAAAAATATTTTCTTATCAAAAACTAAATAGGTCCCTTATGCTTTGAACATAAAAAAACTACAAACAAATATATAGAGTTGGTTCATCAACATGGACCTTGTTTCCTACAATTGGAGTGATGTTTTACTTTTGCTAATATTCACCCTTCTAATTTACAAAAGAAAGAACATTTCAATAAGCATATTCTTCACAAGAGTATTTTGATAGGCATGAAATGATCAAGTCTACATGATTCACAATCCACTGTCACTCGTGGGATTTGGCTACTAACTACTGCACACTTTCAAAATTACCACAAGGGAGTCAAAAGAGTTGACCAAGGAGGAAATGAAATGGAGTTTACCATATCAATTAAACCATAACCACCTGCTAAGTGCTAAACTTCGTT
Source organism: Pseudisothecium myosuroides (assembly GCA_951799445.1). Lineage (NCBI taxonomy): Eukaryota > Viridiplantae > Streptophyta > Bryopsida > Hypnales > Lembophyllaceae > Pseudisothecium > Pseudisothecium myosuroides. The sequence continues at coordinate 4,654,982 of OX637297.1, forward strand.
TCAGTTCTTCTACGAATAACTATTCTAACACCCTTGTCTACAAGGGGATTAAAGTTGTAAATTCATAGGGTCTTCCATTACCTACACATGAAACAAGGTTTTAAATCGCAGGGAGAAACAACCATATTAATGACATCAACCAAATCATTCCATGATTTCAAAGGAAATCTTCCAATAAATGTTCCTACTCATGCACATTGAAGAGCCTTCAAGCTATGAATCAAGTCTAGCAAAATGTGCAAGTTAAGAACCTAGAATCCAATTGCAAACAAAATGTTTGCCAGCTTGCTGATGGTTTCTCCATCATGAAAAAGTGAAGCACCCTATTTTCCCACAATCTTTTGCACACTTTCCAAACAGCAAGTTGTAAGTTCTATTGAATCTAGCTTCCAACAATCTTCAATCAGCCTTCTCAAACTATCTCCAGCATCGAGAGGAAGGTCAGGCCTCTCACCTCCATGTATTGCTACAGCACTCTTGCCAATGTGTCCCTTATATTATTGAAACGGAACAATACCCATCAAAATTTCCAAACACACCAAGCCAAAGTTGTATACGTCTACTTTCCAAGAGTAGCCATGCTTTCCACTCCCCTCAAGTAATAACGTGGCCATCATAACCTTAGGTGCCATATACGTTGGGGTACCTACTTGAAGTGTATTGAATATAGAAGGACTACCATCTTGGACCTTTGAAGTTTCAAAGTCAGCAAACTTCATGCAATAGAAGTGATCAAATGGTTTCATGCTCTTACAATCCATGTCGTTCAATTTGAAGCTGCAACATTCAAATAGAAAAGGTTATTCCTGTAGCCAATACAAATTGAAATCCGCCTAATGTTCTTTCCAGAAAGGGTTAGAAAACTAAAACATCATGCCCTCATAATAGTTTTCATAACAATTAAACAACAATGAGTACATCAGATACTTGTTCAAAGCTTAAAGGTACTGAAAACCATATGGCAATAATCCTTATTTTTCACAATGTGGAACCACACCCCATGTTTCATCTTACTAATTCACTTTCTTCAACTTCTTCACGTCTCTACATTCACCATAGACAAAATTCTCAAACATTCAAGGCACAAAGAAATAACTAACTCTTAAATGCCCTTTACAATAATCACCCCTCTTATGCTTGCAGGTCCAAGTCCATCAAAAAATTAGAAATACGAAAAGGCAGGGGTATAGAGCTGGAAGGGCTACAAGAGACAAACAAAGTCGAGTAGCGAGTAGTATTTAGATGCATTGCGCCTCTAAGCCCATCCATTGTAAAACAGAAATTAAAAAACATTGAAAGACCAACAAACTGTAGCTAGGAGGCATTTTCAATGGCTTGTTCACACTTGGTACATATATTGGTAGGCTATTTTAACAGGCAATGACCAACTTTTGAAACTTTACATAGTACCCAAAGCTATAAAGTCAATATATGTATGCTATGGTTCTCAATTGGGTACCTATGACAACCTTAAAAAACACCACATTAAATATCAGTCCATATTTTGTAATTAAAATTATTGTAAGCACATCCTGACTAGCTTCTGAACTGCTAAAACAGAGTGAAGATGATAACTCTGAAAAGGCATATAATGAAGTCAAACAAAAACAATCTTACCAAGTAGTGCGTAATGGCATTGGGAACAAAATGATTCATGCTCTTTCACACAATGTTGTAGTAAGACTTCAATAGGAATTGTATCACAGCAAATTCTACATGTTCTTGCTTAGTCTGGGCATTATTTGCTCGCAGCACCAAAGGCAATTGTTTCAGACCGCAATTTTACAACTTGTCAAGAGAAGAAACAACTGGAAGCTCATTTCCGCAATTAAAGATCATAGACCAAAACCTCCTCCCTAACCCCACTCGTATAAGTTTGCAAGGGCCCATCCAAAAGACGGAGCAAGAGAAGGCGTGTCCTATTTTGGGTTGAAACAATTGCTACAACGACACTAGCAACATTTTTGAAAGAATTGATGTAGTACAGATGCTTGTCATCTAGGATGTAAGTAGAAAATTTCTCCAGTGCTGCGTAGTGCGGATAATCACCCAATCTATGCAAATAGTGCTCCCGTAAGTGCTACAACTATGCACAGCCATATTCATTGTCACAAGTACATCTAAAAAGTTCTCATCCCACCATTAGATTAACATTGAATTCATGTTCATCTACAAGGGCCATTATCCCAATATTAACTTTGATATTGAAATAAAAGCCCAACTAATGTGCATTACCTAAAAAAAAGGTTTAGAATCTTATCTAACAACAAAGCTCAAGAGAAGACCTTATAAGTTCTGTTGGTTGCATTGTACACTTTAAGAGTGATGATCAATAAGAAGGGCATGTTTGGATCCTCCTTCGTTCCAATCAATTCAGAAATATTTTCACTTGTTGAGTTGAAGTAATCTTGCCATGAGCATTTGCAACTTCAAAAAGAAGGTTTCCAATCATCTCAACGTGAACATGAAAGCTGTGCTTAACTGATGAACTCCAAGAAGAAAGAACCAACGTTTTTGTTGAAACATTGTACCAAGTTCAGTAGTTCGCAAACCCATGTGGTAAAAGTATGTTGCATGTGGCGCTTGACGAGTATCTTGGACTCATCTAAAGATGTTGCTATAACAATGAAAACTAAAGAGTTGAACTTCAACCAAAAGTTTGATTTCAATTTCAATTTCAATTTAAAAATACCACCCAAGTAATAAATTTACAAGTCGTTGCATCCAAGCTATAAACTTATATGCTGCGACACTTGGAATGAAGTGATAGGCAGCTTGAAATGCATGGGTTGCACCCTCCATGTTTCCACTAGAAAGCTCCATTTGGCCTAGCTAGAATTGCTTGGTTGTTGCAACATATATGCAACATGAGTGTCACTTACACACTTGCCTACAAGTGGCTTTATATCAGTCTTGCTATGTCTGCCAAGCCCAACCTGCAAATACACAACAAAGATAAGATTGACAACCTCTCTCAAAAATTATGTTTAGAAATAATAAAAGTCACCTATCGCCAATGAGTAGAAAATCTGAGCAAGACACAAAGACTTGATTGTGAGTAGACATAAACAAAAAGCCTCATGTCTCAAACTTGCTATAAAGGGCCAATGTGGCAAGTTGTGCTAAACTAATCTCAAGTCAACCAACTCTAACAACTATTGATCATTTATATTATTCACAATAACAAATTGAAGAACTAACAGCCTTATCTAGTGTATTTTCAGTCATCTGTTGGTCAAGTCCCTTTCATGCATGGCTATCTTTCACTTATGAACATCCTCTCTAGATTCGGTTAATGCAAGGTAAATTATTGGGCCACCTACAGTCTTTAAAGGCGGAGGTAAGGGCCGTGCTAGAAATGCAGCTGCATTGGGAAGTTGATTTTCGGCTTCAATCATAGCCAGCCTCAAATAACCTCCATTGAAAAGTTCTTGCACAATCACACTTGTTTGATTTGGATATACAGCCTTGCAAACCACAAGACACGAAGTCTGCAAACATGAGCACGTTACTCTTAAAAATTTGAACACACTACATGGTAAAAAATTTACATAAATCAACTTGGTAGGGAAACGTATTCTTTATGTGGAAAAAATATGCGTAGAAATAATCCACGTAAACAACCGGGTCATCATGCCACCATACTTCAAGCGAGACACAGCCGCACAAATACAAAAGATTGGCCATTGTAACCCAAGGACAGCCGGCAAGAGACAAGATGTGACTAGAAGCTTCAACTTGCTTTCAATTTCCTTTCTATGGATACCACGACATCAAAAAACTATAAGACGTTTGTAAAATACTAACATATTCTTAAATGCATGAGTCAACCAAAATATGCATAACACAAACTAGGAAGAATTGCATATTCTTTATTCTACTATAAAACCTCAGGACCTGTTTTTAAAAGCAAAATAACTTAGTTCGTGGGTGTAACCTTAATATTGCGAGAAATAAACCCATAATGTTGCTACTCAAATAGAGTCAACATTTTGTTGGCTAGAAAAAATTGGACAATATAAACCTATTTCTTCCAGCAAAAAATATGCAAATTAAGCAAATTTTGCAAGCACTCTAAATTCCTTACAACTCAAATGTGACAAATTCACAATTCTAGTACCATTTTAGTATACTACTAGAGTTTTTCTAGTGTACTTGATTAAAGATCAATTACTTATTAAACAATAAATCCATTGAAATAACAGTAAACTAGTACTATTTTGGCATTAAGCTATCAGCTAATTGATGTCAAATTGAAAAATTTAATGTTTAGAAACGAAGGACTTTAGAGATGAGACGTTTCAAACAAATGCAACCACGATCAGAAACGTGAAGGAAGACAACATCGACCCAATCTGACAACCTCTTTAGGGCTTAGACCTTAAATCCAATTACAAAAGATCACCACCAAACCCTAGGCCTCTAAAATCCTAAGTTTAGTATCGGAGCTAGGGGGTTCCAAGTGTAGTGCCAGAGGCTTTATTTTGCTTGCCATACTTACATTGACATATGTTTGCATCTTCTACAAGCTGGTGCCATACCTCCACAAGATTGACAAAGTATTCATGATTTGGATGATTGTCTTGGAGAACAACAAGTCTTCTGTGCTTGCAGTCTAGAACACGAATTACTTGCCAGTACAAATCCAAAGCTCTCTTCATTGTCATTGAAGGTGCGGTTCAGGCCCAAAAGCTCAACAAATTGTGCAGCATGCACGTTTTTGGGATGGATCAAAAACCTGAACGCCCCAGCTTCGAAGGTGTCACCTTGGAGATCAACCATGGTTATACATCTGTCCACGTGTTTATGGATTTAGGGTCTACTATTTAAAATACAAACAATATTTGAAAGCGGAGATACATTACCAAAACCAACAGAAAGGAGCCAGGGTTCCAAGCACATCTCATAGAAATCTGTCACAAAGTGTGGAAATGGTTGAGGTGGTGCCCAAATCAACAAAAAAATTGCTGAAACTACATGCCAAAAGAAGCGCTTCATGGTTTTTTTGTTGCCATGGTAGGAAGTCCAACCCTCTGGAATAGGTTAGTCTTCAAGAGATCCACATCATTAGTTGCGCACTGCAATAGTGTAGCATTTGGCCACTTCAATTGTTCTTTGCAAATAAACGACTTGACAACTGCACCAATACTATCACATGGACCCTTCTCATGACGTGTTCTAAAAAAACTCCATAGCATGCTACACCCCCCAGTCATATTAGGAAAGTTACAAAATACAAGGGTTTAGATGATTTAAATTGTATAGTGCAACCATCACTCCAAATAAGTCTACATGGGTGTGGAGAAAAAAATGTAGAAGTTGCAAATTAGCTAAACATTACTTTCAAATCCATAGACGCATTCACCTCACCACCCACGTTTTTTAATTCACCACGTAACTTCAAAGAAACGAGTCCTGCCTTAAATTTTAAAAATAAAGAAATCTATGAATTCCGAATTAAGTCCACGTGGGTGTGGAAAAAGAAATGTAGAAGTGGCAAATTAGCTAAACATTACTTTCAAATCCATAGAGGCATTCATTTCACCACCCATGTTTTTTAATTCACCACGTAACTTCAAAGAAACGAGTCCTCCCTTGAATTTAAAAAATTAAGAAATCTTTGAAATCCAAATTAAATCCACGTGGGTGTGCAGAAAAAAAATGAAAGTTGCAAATTAGCTGAACATTACTTTCAAATCCATGGACGCATTCAACTCACCACCCATGTTTTTCAATTTACCAAGTCTTTTTAAAGAAACGAGTCTTGCCTTGAATTTAAAAAACTTAAGAAATCTATGAATCTCAAAATAAGTCCATGTGGGTGTGGAGAAAAAAGTGTAGAAGTTTCAAATAAGTAAACATTACTTCCAAATCCATAAATGCATTCAACTCACCAGCCATGTTTTGTAATTCACCACGTAACATCAAAGAAACGGGTGCTTCTTTGAATTTAAAAAATTAAGAAATCTATGAATTCCAAAACAAGTCCATGCGGGTGTGGTGAAAAAAAATGTAGAATTTTGCAAATTAGCTAAACATTACTTTCGAAATCCACGGACGCATTCAACTTACCACCCATGTTTTTTAATTCACCACGTAACTTCAAAAAAAACGAGTCCAGCCTTGAATTTAAGAAACTTAAGAAATCTATGAATCCCAAAATAAGTCTACCTGGGTGAGGAGAAAGAAATGTATAAGTTGCAAATTAGCTAAACATTACTTTTAAATCCATGGACGCATTCAACTCACTACCCGTATTTTTCAATTGACCACATAACTTCAAAGAATTGAGTCCTGCCTTGAATTTAAAAACTTAAGAAATCTATGAATCCTAAAATTAATCCACGTGGGTGTGGAGAAAAAAATGTAGAAGTGGCAAATTAGCTAAACATTTCTTTCAAATCCATGGACATTGTCGTATGCGCAATCTAGGCGTAAGTATCCTTAACACCAAAAAGATGATAAGATGACACAAAATATCGTCCCAGGAAATTCTAGTATGTTTCAGCAAGCTAAGGAGTATCCGGGTCGTAATCCAAACAACAAAACCCCAAGCAACACCTCTTTCTTTTTCTATTTCTGACACAATGGTCTTCCGGATTCCAATCCGGATCTATCCCTTTCCGGTTTCCGATTTGATCCGGATTCCGGGTCTCACTTCTTAACTGCGACTGGTTTTCTATTCCCCTGTTTTACCCTCAGGGTGTCCGCATTTGATCTTTAGAGGGGTAGGAACGCACCACTCATAGAAATCTATTTCTTTGCACAAAACTTCATACAAAGCAATCCTAACCGAGTTTTTATTGTAGAAATAGAGAAAGTAATAATCCTCACAATTCCCTGGGTAGTTTGCCCGGAAAACAAGTCACTCAGAATTGCATCCTTCCGCTTCTACTACAACGACAGATCAAGGCAGCCGGGACTGAAAGAGATTCGTGCATCTATCTACCAGACTGATCCTATGGTTGGCAGACCTTCCGGTGAGTGGGGATTTTCCGCTGGCGGTTGCTTATCTCCGCTCGGAATCCTCCCTGGATTCCGGACTCGCATCCGCACCACTCCTTAGAACTGGATCACCGTTACGGCAATTTAAAGGTACCACGCGCAAGTCCTTACTCACAAGTCTAGTAAAGTTTTCCTCACAAACTTACTCGCTCAAATCAGGTCCAACTAATTCTCAACCCGGATTCCCCCCTCATCCGCCCTCTTTCACACTTTTGACACTCCATAAACAACTCAAGAAAACGCACACATAGCCAAAAATCCGAATGTCCACTTAGTGGCTCAGATTAGAGAAAAGAGAATATGAACATAAACTAATGCACACAAAATGGGCAAGGCTGGAATGAAAGGGCAACAAGCTGCCCTCCACTTAAAAAGCCAAACAAAAAGCCAAAAAAAGAATACCTGAAAATCCAGGTGACCAATCAGTAACCAACCGTAATATCCGGAAAGTTCAAAGTCAACTACTCCTAAGAATCCGGAACCGGGCCCCACGCACGGAAAATCCGCTCCAGATTCAAAATCCTAATACTGCAAACATACTAACTAACTACTTTCCCCGCTTTGATTTCTTTGAGCTGCTACTCGGCCCTGCAGGTGGTTTCCTGCTTGTTTTCGGTGGAGTGGACTTTGTTGCAGCCCGAGTCGGAATCTTCCGCTTGATCGGCGACGAGTCGTCATCCGAGGCCGTCTCATCCCCGGAAGTGAATTCCCCCTTCTCGGACTCCTGGATCATCTCCACTCTGGTCTCTCTCTCTGGCAAATCGTCCAGCTGAATCGGTGTTGTATTCTTTTTGGGCGATGCCTTCTGCATATGTGGAAAGTCGACCGGATTGGTCCAAGCCGGGTTTGACAAGGCCCCCATCCGGTGGATTAAATTGCTCCGGACAGATGTTCCGGATGTCGAAACGGTACTTCCTGCTACTACCGGAATCGACTGGATACTCCTCGTCTGGCCGAACTTAGTGGTCTTTGTCTGGATCCATGTCTGATTTGGAGTAGGTCTTGGGGATGCCTGTAGACTAATCCCTGGCCCCGGCTTCTGGGGCGTCTTCAACAAGTCGACGTTGGGCAGCTCCGAAAAGTGGGTGAAGTCCAAGGGCTTGTTTGGGTCGAGGTGCCCCAACAGTTGCACCATCTCCTTCAAAATTCCTTCCATCCGGGCCTGGAAGTCCACCAAGATGGTTACCACCTTGGACCCGGATAAGTGGCCTGTGCCACTCAGCTGATTACTGAAGAGTCGGGATTTGATCACAGCTTTCGAGGGCTACTCCACCAACGCGGTCAAATTGTGGACGAGTTGGAGAGCTTCCGTCTCCTTCTGCCGTGCAACTGCGGCATCCGTTTCCGCCAAGTTCACCCGACCTAACAGGTCATCCCTTTCCTTCTCCAAGCTCTTGATCCGCTTGTCCTTCTCACGAAGCAGATCCGGGCTCGGTAGTCGCCGGATCTCCTTTATGATATCTTCCGGCTCCACCTTCAGCTCTGCAACAATCCCCAGGATCATATCCGACATGCCGAAATGCATGTGTTTGGCCTCCTCCATCCACTGTGTTCCGACGTCGAAGAAGTCCGACTGCATTTCCGATCTTGGAGGTTGACTCGACTCTCCTTTTTCCGGGGTCGACTGTTCCACCCTCGAGTTCGGATTGGTCGACTTCCTTCTCTTCTCCCGTTTGTCGACCAAGTCCTGCTGCTGCGGTTCTTCTTCCTCGTCGTCGTCTTCTTCTTCTTCCTCCTCCTCTCCCTCGATTGGGATATCCGGTGGAATTTTGTGCGTGAGACCATACTTCACTATTTCCAATCCGGTGTTGTAAATCACCACCTCTTCACTAGTCAGCACCTCCTGATGGTGGTACAGGTGAAACAGGTACGGACTGAGAAAACTCGGCTTCCCCTTCCCTACGTGCGACACTGGTTTCTTCACTATACCGGCTAGGACTTTCCCCCAGTGGACTACCTTATCTTCTAAAGCCCCAAAGATAGTGTTGGCCACCGTAACTGTAACTCGGGTGGGCTTTTCCGGGTACAGGATCGAAATCAAAAATTCCAACACCCGTTTCCGCCTAGCGTCCTTACAGTCACTCACTGGGTATCCGTCCTTAGTGGTAACCGAATTACGGAACTTCCCAATCCCGTACATCTCTACCCGAGAACCTAATCCGGACCCGTTCTTCTCAAACCCGTATACGTCAGCCCATACATCCGCCGTCCATGCTCCGGGTTGGCCTCTCACAGTCAACTCAAACTGATTTGGGACCCCTGAGATCAGCTGCTCCAGCATCTCCGGGTCCTTAACATTCCACGGTCGGCGGATCAAACCTACACACCCCATCCGGGTCAGATCTGTCTCTAATTCCTTCCGATGAGTTGGGTTGGTGGGAATAGCCGGTCTAACTATCCGAGCTGTGACTGAAGGCCGTCGCGCTATTGGATTACTAGACTCCGCCATAGTTCACCAACACCGACCACTAAATCCGGTGCAATCGGCACCGACCTCACCCTTCTCTCCCTGTCGCGATCTCTAACTCACCACTCTTTCTCTCAGCTAAGTGCGCAAGACAATCAGCAAAGTGAAGAATGAGGAAGATTAGGTCTGGCGATGGTTTACGTACTAGTCGAGCTGCCGACCGTTCCCCTTGGCGAACAGAAAGAGGTCCGTTCCCATAACGGTTCCCTAGCAGCGTAGGTCGGATACCTATTCCGTAGCTCGTTCCGATCCGACCTAACTCAGATTTAAGATCCGTTCCTGCTCTTGAAAGAACCCGGTTTAAAGGATCTGAAATCTCGGATTCTAACTATCCGGAATTTATCTGTATCCGGATCTAATTTCTTACTTCTTACCAAAGTTTTGAAATTTTTGACTAACTCCTACCCTATTCCTATGCTATTTTCCTTTATTCTAAGTTTCCGTACTCCCACAGACGCATTCAACTCACCACCCATGTTTTTCAGTTTACCACGTAACTTCAAAGAAACAAGTCCTGCCATGAATTCAAAAACTTAAGAAATCTATGAATCCCAAAATTAGTCCACGTGGGTGTGGAGAAAAAAATGTAGAAGTAGCACATTAGCTAAACATTACGTTCAAATCCATGGATGCATTTAACTCACAACCCATGTTTTTCAATTGACCACGTAACTTCAAAGAAACAAGTCCTGCCTTGAATTAAAAAAATTAAGAAATCTATGAATTGCAAAACAAGTCCTCATGGGTGTAGAGAAAAAATGTACAAGTTGAAAATTAGCTAAACGTTACTTTTAAATCTATGGACGCATTCAACTCAGCACCTATGTTTTCAATTTGCCACGTAACTTCAAAGAAACGAGTCCTGCCTTGAACTTAAAAAATTAAGAAATCTATGAATCCTAAAATAAGTCCACGTGGGTGTGGTGAAAAAAATGTAGAAGTTGCAAAACTAGCTAAACATCACTTTCAAATCCATGAATGTATTCACCTCACCACCCATGTTTTTTAATTCACCACATAACTTGAAAGAAACGAGTCCTGCCTTGAATTTTAAGAATTAAGAAATCTATGAATTCCAAACTAAGTCCACGTGGATGTGGAGAAAAAAATATAGAAGTGGCAAATTAGCTAAATATTTCTTTCAAATCCATAGACGCATTCAAATCACCACCCATGTTTTTCAATTGACCACGTAACTTCAAAGAAAGAAGTTCTGCCATGAATTTAAAAACTTAAGAAATCTATGAATCCCAAAATTAGTCCACGTGTGTGAGCCCCTAATTCGTCACTGGGGACTTACAGTTTTCTTTTTTTCAATTTTTACAAATTTAAGTGTAGTTTTATATACAAAAAGCCCAAAAAAGAGTGTAAAACCAAAATAGGTATGTCACGTACCAATATAGCATTTGGTCCCTTATAGGTTGTTTTCCCCCAAATAAATCCCATTTTCACTCGTACATAAGTTAAAACGGGAAAATATCGGTAAAAAGTAGAATTAAGGGCTAATCTGACCTAAACAGCCCAAATCTACGGTACATGTGACATCTTATGGCTAAAATTGGTCCAAGAGAACACCATTGAGGTCCTAAGTCCATTCCCAGAGATAGGTTTTACTTTCCCCATAGCATTGAAGAAATAGCGGAAATCCCAATTGTTGGCCTGCAGGAGTTACAAACTCAAGATGGACTCGTAAGAGGAATCTATGGATGGAGTATGGTGTTCTAGGGTGGAAATCACATTTGAGACTCAATGGCGAAATCGGCTTACCAAGATTCCCTTGTATGTGAAAGATTTCCTAGTTGCCAAAATTAAAAGGAGAAGGCAGAATTTGATTCTCCTCTGACCTTTGTGCAAAGTAAAAATATGAGCTTGCACATCCTTTGTGGAATTTCATGAGAGGTTCCATAAAAAGTTTCGGAATTTTCTGACTTGCAGAAGATGCCCTTCCGGACGGTCAACCGCCAAAACCTACAATGGGAAAGTCCTAGAAATTACCCAGGTTGCGGTAAAATCTCACTAAAAATTAGATTAGCTTCTTTTATGCTAATAAGATGCCCCACCAGGTTTCAAGACATTTCAATAGCCAGAAGTGCCCAAACCGGCGAGATTCCCCGGAAATTGGCGAAATCGAAGTTTACGGTGGAGTTGACTTGCGTACCGGGAGCATACGAAATTGGAATGAGGTCAAAGCTAGGTCTTTTCTTACTCCCCTATACGTACTAAAGAACCTAGGCTAGTTACTTTTCTCAGAAAAGTCAACCTCCAAGATTTGGATTTTTACCCCGTTTTGGCGTTTAGTTAGCGGTAGGTTATGTTGCGTTTTTTAGAGTTTGGTTAAGAGATGGGGAGTTCTTTGAGACTAAAAATGGCCTTCTGAAGCCAACGGCGCAATCGGTTTTTAATTTGGAGTTGATCTCCAAAAGTTAGACATTTGGACCAGCGTAGAAAGTCAAAAATTGAAGATTAGGATGAAAATCTTAGTTGATAAGTTTACGACTTAGGAAAAGAGGGGGGGTGAGCACCCTTGGAAATGTATATAAGGGGGCTCATTTTCCTCTCACAAACACCCCTTGTAGCCATATTTTGGCTCATTTTACACAATTGGGTCCATTTAGTTGGATTTTGGCCGTTTTAGGCCACGTTGTCAAATTTGTGTGTTTTTGAAGCATTTTTAGCTTCATTGTTGGTGTTTTTGGAGCTCTCTTTGAAGGACGTTGGGGTCCCTTCAAAGCTTGCTCTTACTTACCTTATTGTGGTTTATTGCGGGTTTTATTGTGTGGTTCTTATTACTTGGCACTAATCCTAGAGAATGCCCCCTCTGTACCTTGGCGATGCCGCTTAGGGGGCCCTCTAGTGCCTAATCGTTATTGCATGGGCTTAAATGGAAACTCCTTAATTGAGAGGTTTCCCTAAGTTTATGTGTATGTATTATTTGGCCTTGGTTAGGTGCTAGTTTAACTCTTGACGTGGTACTTTGGCTTCCCTTGTTCCCCGATTCTATATGTTTTTCCTTACACGGCAAAGCTTTGACTTTGCTTCGTTTAAGTTGTCTTAAAAAATTGGAAATTTATCAAAGCACGGCGAAGCTTTGACTTTGCTTCGTTTAAAGTTGTCTTAGAAAATTGGAGATTTATCAAAGCACGGCGAAGCTTTGACTTTGCTTTGTTTGAGTTGTCTTAGAAAATTGGAGATTTATCAAAGCACGGCGAAGCTTTGACTTTGCTTCGTTTGAGTTGTCTTAGAAAATTGGAGATTTATCAAAGCACGGCAAAGCTTTGACTTTCTTTACTCCAAAAAACCCCCAAAAATTAGAAGCGGTCACTTTTTACTCCAAGCTTAGTTTCCAAAACATTTGTTGTGGAATTCCAAGTTTAGTATCCAAAAACTAGTGCTTAGCCTCCAAGGTTCACATGTGATTTAGACTTTAGCCACCCAAAAAAGAAACGAGCCTTGATTTTAAACATTAGAGGAAATAGATCTCAAGTGGTTTTGAGTTTTAAAAATGCAAAAAAAGGCCGCAAGAGAGCCTAAGTCGCACGGGAGCCCCAAGGTCCAGGCATGGAGCCCCAAGTCACACGGGAGCCCAAGGCTGCCCGGAAGCCCCAAGGCCGCACGGGAGCCCAAGGCCGCTCGAGAGCCCTAAAGCCGCACGGGAGCCCAAGGCCACCCGAGAGCCCAAGGCCGCCACGTGTAAGGGTGAGGCTGCTCGTTCTGACTGCTCGTTTTGACTGCCTTGTTCTAGACTGCCTCGTTCTAAACTGCCTTGCTCCAAACTGCTTGTTCTGGCTCCAGGCCGTGAATCAAAATTTGGAAAAAACAAGTTGGGACTCAAAATATCGATACTAGAAAGGCAAACTAACACTACAAGCAAACCGCTTGGTATTCTAAGAATATAGGAGGAGACATACACTAGTAAAATAGAATTAGCAAGTGAAAGTAGGATTTAGTAGGTAGGAAGCAATTAAGAAAAGAAATCTTGGGTGCAACGTTTCTATTGCCAAAATTCTCTAAGTAGCATAGTAGCTCTCAAAACTCAAATAAAGTAGAATGAAAATAGAGAGAGATGAAGTGACGATTTAGACTTATGAAGTGGCAATTTAGAAGTTGAAGAGGATTTAGGAAGAGATAGGATTAGGTGAAAATCTAGGAAGAACAATTAAAACCATCAAAACTTGGATAGAATAATAATTGACCAAGGAGTTGAAGAGTCAATTATTATTGGAGAGTTGATTTCAATTATTTGGTTCAAGACTAGTCAACCCTTTGAAGTATAAATAATTAAATTAGAATAGTGTTAGAAGAGAAAGAGAAATTAGAAGAAAAAGAAAAGAAAAAGGAAGTCCAAGAAATTGGCAACCCTTGTACTAAAACTCCTACTTTAAGCCGTGGGCAAAATTACCAAATAATTCTGAAACATAGCAAATGACAAGGAGCTCGAAGGGGTATACGATTACCTAAACAATGACACCAACTCCGAGGTAAGCTCCTAACTTCAAACCATTCATTTCAATTTCTCAAAAATAGGCGTCTACAAATAGGACCGAACTCTCAATTTAATTCAGAGTGTCTAGAATAGGAACATTTCAAGAACCAGGGTAGTAATGTTGTAGAGTCTAGTTGGAGGTTTCCAAAACCATCTCACACTTAGGATTTGGAGCTAAAACGAGTGAGATATGGGAGGATGAAGTTTAGGACCTAATTTGGATGAACAATTTATTAGAAGATAAATAAGACAAGTTAAATTTGGAAATATCAACTAGAAATAACCTAAGTCTCAAAAGTGGAATTAGAAGTTAATTATCAAAGTAGGGTTAGGAGTAATCAACGGATGAAGTTTTAAACACCGATTAGCGGTCAAACTTCATCCATCAACAACTTTTGATAGGATAGGTGGATTTCCAAGTAAGATAACATTTTGGAAAGCTTAGGCTAGCCTCTAGAAGGAACAACTCCAAAAATTCTAAAAATAATAACTGTCCAAAACTCAAACAAAACCTCAAAGAACGAGGATAGAAGAACTAGGATGTTTTAACTTGATCAAAGGAAGAAGTTAGTAATAGTAAGTCATAATACGAACCTTAAATAACCCGAATATAGTTCAAACTTCAAGAAAGACCAAAAACCTTAGGAAATATTCAAGGATGAAGTTTGGATCAAGGAACGGATGAAGTCAACCTAAAATAGTTCATCCAAGTCAAAACTTAGGATTTAGGCAGGTCCTAACTACCTAACTCTAGGGTTCAATTTTCAAGGGTAATTGAATTAGGAAGTATGTCTTACATTATGGATGAAGTTTAAATAGCCCTGGAAAGACTAAACTTCATCCGCCCATAATTTTTGCTAGGAGAAGGGTGTAAGGTCGAATTTTATATTTTTAGAAATGGCATGAAATGTTCTATCACTTAGGGTTGTTAAATTTTGATTGTAACTAGTTCAAATTTGAAACCACCGTGACCTCTTTTGATCAAAGAAGATAGAGTAGAAATTGCCGTATTGAATTTCTTTGGGTTTCATGTACATTGTCGAAGTTAAGAACTTAGAAAAAAAAATCCATTGCTTGGAAGGCACAATAGATTTACGCTAGGCACCTGTAGGACAAAAATTAAACACCAAAACACTTAGAGCCTGGTTGTGCTCACTTATTTACCAAGGGTGGGTAAATAAGCGCTCACAACGTGGGTGTGAAGAAAAAAATGTAGAAGTGGCAAATTAGCTAAACATTTCTTTCAAATTCATGGACGCGTTCAACTCACCACCCATGTTTTTCAGTTTACCACGTAACTTCAAAGAAACAAGTCCTGCCATGAATTTAAAAACTTGAGAAATCTATGAATCCCAAAATTAGTCCACGTGGATGTGCAGAAAAAAATGTAGAAGTGGAAAATCAGCTAAACATTTCTTTCAAATCCATGGACGCATTCAAATCACCACCCATGTTTTTCAATTGACTACGTAACTTCAAGGAAAAAAGTCCTACCATGAATTTGAAAACTTAAGAAATCTATGAATCCCAAAATTAGTCCACATGGGTATAGAGAAAAAAACTTAGAAGTGGCAAATTAGCTAAACATTTCTTTCAAATCCATGGATGCATTCAACTGACCACCCATGTTTTTCAGTTTACCACGTAACTTCAAAGAAACAAGTCCTGCCATGAATTTAAAAACTTAAGAAATCTATGAATCCCAAAATTAGTCCACGTGGGTGTGGAGAAAAAAATGTAGAAGTGGCAAATTAGCTAAACATTTCTTTCAAATCCATGGACGCATTCAAATCACCACCCATGTTTTTTAATTCACCACATAACTTCAAAGAAATGAGTCCTGCCTCAAATTTTAAAAATAAAGAAATCTATGAATTCTGAATTAAGTCCACGTGGGTGTGGAGAAAAAAATGTAGAAGTAGCAAATTAGCTAAACATTTCTTTCAAATCCATGGACGCATTCAAATCACCACCCATGTTTTTCAGTTTGCCATGTAACTTCAAAGAAACAAGTCCTGCCATGAATTTAAAAACTTAAGAAATCTATGAATCCCAAAATTAGTCCACGTGGGTGTGGAGAAAAAAATGTAGAAGTGGCAAATTAGCTAAACATTTCTTTCAAATCCATGGACGCATTCAAATCACCACCCATGTTTTTCAGTTTACCACGTAACTTCAAAGAAACAAGTCCTGCCATGAATTTGAAAACTTAAGAAATCTATGAATCCCAAAATTAGTCCACGTGGATGTGCAGAAAAAAATGTAGAAGTGGCAAATTAGCTAAACATTTCTTTCAAATCCATGGACGCATTCAAATCACCACCCATGTTTTTCAATTGACCACGTAACTTCAAAGAAATAAGTCCTGCCATGAATTTGAAAACTTAAGAAATCTATGAATCCCAAAATTAGTCCACGTGGGTATAGAGAAAAAAATTTAGAAGTGGAAAATTAGCTAAACATTTCTTTCAAATCCATGGATGCATTCAACTCACCACCCATGTTTTTCAGTTTACCACGTAACTTCAAAGAAACAAGTCCTGCCATGAATTTAAAAACTTAAGAAATCTATGAATCCCAAAATTAGTCCACGTGGGTGTGGAGAAAAAAATGTAGAAGTGGCAAATTAGCTAAACATTTCTTTCAAATCCATAGACACATTCAAATCACCCCCCATGTTTTTTAATTCACTACATAACTTCAAAGAAACTAGTCCTGCCTTCAATTTTAAAAATAAAGAAATCTATGAATTCCGAATTAAGTCCACATGGGTGTGGAGAAAAAATGTAAAAGTAGCAAATTAGCTAAACATTTCTTTCAAATCCATGGACGCATTCAACTCACCACCCATATTTTTCAATTGACCACGTAACTTCAAAGAAACAAGTCTTGCCTTGAATTTAAAAACTTAAGAAATCTATGAATCCCAAAATCAGTGCACGTGGATGGATAGAAAAAAAAATAGAAGTAGCAAATTATCTAAACATTACTTTCAAATCCATAGACGCATTCAACTCACCACATCTGTTTTTCAATTTACCAGGTAACTTCAAAGAAACCAGTCATGCCTTGAATTTTAAGAATTAAGAAGTCTATGAATTCCAAAATAAGTCTTCATGGGTGTGGAGAAAAAAATGTAGAAGTGGCAAATTAGCTAAACAATACTTTCAAATCTATGGACGCATTCAAATCACCACCCATGTTTTTCAATTGACCACGTAACTTCAAAGAAACGAGTCCTGCCTTGAATTTAAAAACTTAAGAAATCTATGAATCCCAAAATCAGTCCACGTGGGTGTGGAGAAAAAAATGTACAAGTTGCAAATTAGCTAAACATTATGTTCAAATCCATGGATGCATTCAACTCACCACCCATGTTTTTCAATTTACCATGTCACTTTAAAGAAACGAGTCCTCCGTCGAATTCAAAAAATTAAGAAATCTATGAATTCCAAAACAAGTCCTCATGGGTGTGGAGAAAAAAATGTAAAAGTTGCAAATTAGCTAAACATTACTTTCAAATCCATGGACACATTCAACTCACCACCCCTGTTTTTCAATTTACCATGTCACTTCAAAAAAACAAGTCCTGCTTTGAATTAAAAAAATTAAGAAATCTATGAATTCCAAAATAAGTCCATGTGGATGGAGAGAAAAAAAAATCATATTTGCAAATTAGCTAAACATTACTTTCAAAACCATGGACGCATTCAACTCACCACCCATGTTTTTCAATTGACCACGTAACTTCAAAGACACGAGTCTTGCCTTGAATTTAAAAATTAAGAAATCTATGAACCCCAAAGAAAGTCTACGTGGGTGTGTAGAAAAAAAAATAAAAGTTGCAAATTAGCTAAACATCACTTTCAAATCCATGGAGGCATTCAACTCACCACCCATGTTTTTCAATTCACCACGTCACTTTATAGAAACGAGTCCTGCCTTGAATTTTAAAGATTAAGAAATCTATGATTTCCGAAATAAGTCCACGTGGTTGTGGAGAAAAAAATGTAGAAGTGGCAAATTAGCTAAACATTATGTTCAAATCCATGGATGCATTCAACTCACCACCCATGTTTTTCAATTGACCACGTAACTTCAAAGAAACAAGTCCTACCTTGAATTTAGAAATTAAGAAATCTATGAATTCCAAACTAAGTCCACGTGGGTGTGGAGAGAAAAACGCAGAAGTGGCAAATTAGCTAAACATTTATTTCAAATTCATGGACGCATTCAAATCACCACCCATGTTTTTTAATTCACCACATAACTTCAAAGAAACGAGTCCTGCCTTAAATTTAAAAAATAAAGAAATCTTTGAATTCCGAATTAAGTCCATGTGGGTGTGGAGAAAGAAATGTAGAAGTGGCAAATTAGCTAAACATTACTTTCAAATCCATAGAGGCATTCATTTCACCACCCATGTATTTTAATTCACCACATAACTTCAAAGAAACGAGTCCTGCCTTGAATTTAAAATATTATGAAAGCTATGAACCCCAAAATAAGTCCATGTGGTCGTAGAGAAAAAAAATGTAGAAGTTGCAAATTAGCTAAACATTACTTTCAAATCCATGGACGCAATCAAATCACCACCCATGTTTTTCAATGTACGATGCAACTTTAAAGGAACGAGTCCTGCCTTGAATTTAAAAAATGAAGAAATCTATGAACCCCAAAATAAGTCCTCATGGGTTTGGAGAAAAAGTTTTAAAAGTTGAAAATTAACTAAACATTACTTTCAAATCCATGGACAGATTCAACTCACCACCCATGGTTTTCAATTTACCAAGTCACTTGAAAGAAACGAGTCCTGCCTTGAATTTAAAAAACTTAAGAAATCTATGAATCTCAAAATAAGTCCACATGGGTGTGGAGAAAGAAAGTGTAGAAGTTTCAAATAGGTAAACACTACTTTCAAATCCATAAACGCATTCAATTCACCACCTATGCTTTGTAATTCACCACGTAACATCAAAGAAATGAGTCCTATCTAGAATTCAAAAAATTAAGAAATCTATGAATTCCAAAAGAAGTCCACGTGGGTGTGGAGAAAAAAATGTACAAGTTGCAAATTAGCTAAACATTACTTTCAAATCTATGGACACATTCAACTCACCACCCATGATTTTCAATTCACCACATAACTTCAAAGAAACGAGTCCTATCTGGAATTCAAAAAATTAAGAAATCTATGAATTCCAAAAGAAGTCCACGTGGGTGTGGAGAAAAAAATGTACAAGTTGCAAATTAGCTAAACATTACTTTCAAATTCCCGGACGCATTCAATTGACCACCCATGTTTTTCAATTCACCATGTAACTTCAAAGAAACGAGTGTTGCCTTGAATTTTAAAAATTAAGAAATCTATGAATCTCAAAATAAATCCTCATGGGTGTGGAGAAAAAATGTACATGTTGCAAATTAGCTAAACATTACTTTCAAATCCAAGGACGCATTCAACTCACCACCCATGTTTTTCAATTGACCATATAACTTTAAAAAATGAGTCCTGCCTTGACTTTAAAAAATTAAGAAATCTATAAATTCCAAAATCAGTCCACGTGGGTGTGGAGAAAAAATTGTAGAAGTGGTAAATTAGCTAAACATTACTTTCAAATCTATGGACACATTCAACTCACCACCCGTGTTATTTAATTCACCATGTAACTTCGAAGAAACAAGTCTTGCCTTGAATTTAAAAAATTAAGAAATCTATGAATTCCAAAATAAGTCCACGTGGGTGCAGAAAATACATGTAGATGTGGCAAATTCGCTAAACATTTGTTTCAAATCCATGGATGCATTCAACTCACCACCCATGTTTTTTAATTCACCACGTTACTTCAAAGAAACTAGTCCTACCTTGAATTTAAAAAATTAAAAAATCTATGAATTCCAAAATAAGTCCACGTGGGTGCAGTGGTTTTCTTCATCTGTTATGATGTGGCAGTGTACAAATGTGGAACATGCAATTATTACATGAATTTTTTCTTAAAGTTTTGTTATAAAATGCATTGATAGTTTGAAACACCAAAATAAACATAGTACAAATAATTGCATTATTTTATTATTCTATTAGAGGATGCTACTAAAAAGGCTTGAAGCACTTTATTGTAATTTAATCTAGTTTAATGTAGCTTGAGTTTCAACAAATATTAATGTCATTACACCATATTGTGACATCTAAAAAAAAATGTTATATTTAAAAATCTTGCATAATGTCACCATGTACAAGTACCTTGAAACCAATGATTGGGCAAGTATGTTTGCTATGTCATACATCAATATGATAAAGAGAAACATATAAAAATAAAACAATATGTTTTGAAATGAAAATACTATAATTTTAAAACAATATTTAATACATAAAGTTTTTAAAGAAAATTATCATAGTTCTTTATAAAATCATTTCTACAATTGTTCATGCATAAGTTATTAATGTTACCACATTTTTTTGGCTAGAAGTTTGTAGCATATATTTATAATTCTAATTATGCATATTTTTTTGTTCATTTCAATTGATAATTGATATTGACAATAGTAATGAAATTTTTTTGTGAAATTCAAAAATCCATTTCATGAGATTAAACTTACTTGTAATCAATGACATAGCAAACATACTTGCCCCAATCGTTATTTTCAAAGTACCAATAGTACATGGTGACATTGTGCAAGATTTTTTCAAATATAACATTTTTTAGATGTCACAATATGGTGTAATGACAGTAATATTTGTTGAAACTCAAGCTACATTAAACTAGATTAAATTACAATAAAGTGCTTCAAGCCTTTTTAGTAGCATCCCTAATAGAATAATAAAATAATACAAGTACTTGTACTATATTTATTTTGGTGTTTCAAACTATCAATGCATTTTATAACAAAACTTTAAAAAAAAATTCATGTAATAATTGCATGTTCCACATTTGTACATTGCCACATAATAACTAATGAAGAAAACCAAGATCACATTGGAAACGTAAATGAATAAGTCATTGAGGTCTACATATATAATACATTCTGATAATTACATTTAAAGTGAATTGAAGGTGAAACACATTCCGTATATGGCATCAATGTTTTTGGTAACTAATGTAAGGTTTAAAGTTTAGGGTATAGGGTATAGAGTTTAGAGTGTAGGTTTAAATGTGTGGAGGAATAACTTTAATTTCATATATTAAACTACATTGGATGCTTGTTGCATTGGATAGTAATCTTTCAATGTGGATTTGTATTTTTTAGAATTCAATGTTTTAGCAAAGACGTTGTTCGCTGTCCGCTAGAGCATCCGCTGTCAACTATTGCAATCGTCTTCTTTTTTAATTTTTGATTGCAGTTTTTGTAATTTTTAGGCGTGTAATATACCGTTGGAAAGGTATTGAGAAGACCTTTCCAACGATATATTAGATGCCAAAAATTACAAAAATTGCAACCAAAAATTAAAAAAGAAGAGCCATCCGCCGTCCGCCTGTGCGTCCGTTGTTCACTATGAAAATGACCGTCTGATCGCTTGTCCGACACTTTGCTGTCCATTCGACTGCCCGTGCGCTAGGAAAATGGCCTTCCGCCCAAAATTCCCTCGTCCGACGGTCCGACCAACTGTCCACTGGGATAAATTCAACCAATCGCCAAATTATCCAAGCGTCTGCTACACATGCTGCGTCCCGGAAATCTGGACGTCTTGATGTCCAAAATTTGGACACAAATTGGCCTTGGACGTTCCAATCCATCAACCTTGCATGTTAGGATTTGAACTTCATTTTTTTTTGTTCAATGTAGAGCAAATTTGTAGAAGTTCAAAGAAGGCCTTTGGCATTTAGGAATTAAAATGTTTTGTACAATTAGAAAATCTGCCATAGGTAATTGAGAAGTTAGATTTGTTTAACAAATTTTGGATGTATCGGTGTATAAGTAATGCACTTTTATAATAAGACATGTGGGCCCTCGAGAATCACCTACAAAATCATGCATTGAAGAAAGTTGGATCTATTATTAATTGGTTTTATCTCTAAAACATTGAAAATAGTAGTATAGGTGCAACAATGTAGACTCTCTTTAGACTTTTATAATGGATGATTAATGTCTAGATGCTTAAAAATAACAATAAAATGAAAAAGAAAAGAAAACTTATAAATTGGTAAAAAAAAGTTCACTTAAACATCATTTCGTTAAATATTTTAAATAATACCTTTTGAACGTAAATATTTAAATTTAGAATCTTTACAAGGATTTTTTTTGTTATATTATAGCCATTTTTTCATAATGTTTGGAGTGTTGTTATTGTATCTAATTCAATATTTGCAAACATAAACCCCTAAAGGACTGAGGCTTTTTTTCCATCAAACAACACTCAAAACTGCCATTTCAATTGCAAAGAGCAAAAAACTATAAAAATTATTATTTTTTTTGGATATCTAACCATAGGATCTTATATAAGACTATTTTAAGTATGTATGGAAGAAATTTCAGGAACTTTGAGTGCCTAGATTGCAAGATATTTGCATTGATAGTGAAAAAGATAAGTTTTTTTACACCTTGTATGTTTATATTTCTTGGCTTTGAAACTTCTTAACTTAAAATTTTTGTAGTACTGATTTTGTTTTTTTAACTTTTTCTGTTGAATATTTGAGTTGAGAATGTAGGAAAAAAACTTTAGGAAAGAAAAAAATAAATTTTCACTCATTAAGAAATTGTTAAGCAAAAATAGGTTAAAAAATGAAGGAAAAATGAAACCATTAATAGCTTTAAGATGGAATTGAAACACAATAATGCCAATAGTTAGATTGTCCTAGCAAACAAATTTCACCATATTTAACAATTTTTTTGGAAAATTGTAAAAACTGCATTAAAAAATGAAACCTATGAGTTATTTTTTCAAGAATGCCCAAAAAACTAAGATTGTCCATAACTTTTCCATCACAAGTTCAAATTGAATGAATAAAAGCTTCACGTGTAGACAAAAATATAATATTTTAGGAAAAAAAATCTAAAAATTTATTTTGACTTTTTGTGATTTTTTGGTGTTGCCTGCCAATCTCCGTCTTTGGCTTATTACGCCATAACTTTTTGCTCCCGAGTACCGATTGAAATAAAAATTATATATCCACGAAGCTCTCGCAAGTCGCAACACTACACAACCTCAAAAAATTCCAAAAAATTCTCTACAAATTGAGACAATAGGAACCTACTTGGACCCAAATTGTCCCCTGAGGGGACAGATGGTCCTTTCAGGGTCAAGCCTCAACTGCAAAAGTAGTTATTGATATTTGTGATGCATTTACACCGGGACTAACCTATGTCTTGTTATCTAGAGTTACAGAAAAAAAATGTTACCTAGGAAGCTCACTGTAGATGACTTTAACCCAGTGAAACGAACTGTACAATATAATATAGACTAATAATAGGATTAAATATTATTAAAGTAATGAACTATGTTGTACATGTGAAGCTTTAATTGACAAAGGAGACAAATTGAACTTGCTTACTTTTAGTGTTGTCGGCAAGATCAAAAGATGGCTTCTGGATGATTTTGAGACATTTATTGGTTGACATGAATTGATGAATTTTATTCAATTTTATTTGAGAAGAATCTTTTTTATACATGGCATGAAAATTAATGAGATAACAAGTACATCTTTTAAAAAATATTTGAATTAAGCCAACCTTAACCCTGGAAAGACGGTGTAGACCTAAAAGGTACAATAGATGTCTTCACTATTAACTATAGAAACAATGAATGCACCTATTGGTCCAATAATTGGAGTATTTTGGTGACTACCTTGGTTATGGGAGGTTGCATCCTTCCAAAGTTAATCTTAAATGCCCAAGTGACCACCTACCTTGGTCATTGCAGTTATTCAAAGGATTTAATTATAAGTGAATCTTTCAAAAAATAGTTGTAGAAACATACCTCAAGTGGGTACTCCTCACATGCGCCACTAATCCTTAAACTATCATTTCCACTTTGTGTACATTTAAAATCTATTATGTACCGATGTGGAGAAATTGTTTTAGAACCAAATTTTGTCCCTTAATAACTTTAGCATATGGTAGCCCAAAAGTTGTGTTCTTTGGTGCATTGGAACCTCCTTTCACTTGGTCCCAATAACAAAATATGAAAATTTGACTATTCTACTAATAGTAACGAGGCACAATAGCAAAAAGTGGCCGTTTGGGGAGTACCCACCTTAAGGTAGGTACACCCAAATGTGCTAGTGTGACCTTAAACCGCCATCTTTAGTATTGAAACAAATGCATTGCTACCGGTCATTTCAGATCAGCGTCTGAGAGTTTTTCCAGTTTAAGGCACATTTGTGGAGAATTCTAAGATTACTTTCTTTTTATTTTGATAAGGGGCGAACGTTGTCGTGAAGCTCGAAGATCTAAATGGATTACCTTCAAAGGTAGTAAACAGGGAAAATTTATTCAGGATTCGCTATATGCCTGCATGTTTGAGCTCTTTTGGTTGGATTTTTATCCTCACTGCTTTTTGTAAGCTATGCAACTCTCAAAGCAAACGCATTTCAGGTATGGTTCTGGCGGAAATCTGATGCTATATAACTATCATATCATATGTTTTGTCAGGTGCTGGGAAAGTTTCCTCACATCATAGGGTACCATGCATTCTGATTACCTGCAGATTTTGAAGTCAAGAAGTTATTGAAATCTCAGTTGAACAAAGGAGGTTCATGAGCAATTGCGAGGTGTGGAATCCTTGCAAGAGGAGATGATGGATAAGCAAAAAGAGATGTTAGACCAGCAATATGACATGTCTGATCACCAACGCAGCCTAGAAAACTCACTTGCTAAGGAGTTTGCAACGCTTCATGACAAAACTCATAAAATCACTTGCACTCCATGTCTGAAGAATTTTCAAGTTTATATGAGAAGTCTTTTGTGATAGCAGACTCATTAAATTCTTTACAGGAAAAATCGCACATTATGGCCAACTCTTTGGCCAAGGATCGGAGTTCTCAAGTCTGCATGAGCTCAAACTTTAACAACGAAGTTCTCCAGTCTACATGGCATAACGCATGAAATTGACAATGGAGTTCAATGGTGAGCTTATTCTCTAGTAGTTGCCATATTTTTTAGTCTTTGATAGCACTCACTTTAATTTGTGGGTGGTTAATCTCCATTGTTTGTTTTGACAATATCAATCAGCTCTAATCAACATGAAAGTATTGCAATGAGTGTCGTATTAACTTGAGCATTTTGCAGGTCCTTGACTGGTCAGAAAGCATTGCTCGATTAGTAGGTCCAAGCTAAAGAGGGACTTCTTAATCTGAAGCAACTAGAAGAGAGTGCTTTTGAAGAAAATTGTTCTTCTATGTTGGCATTCACTCGGGAGGCCAAGATGCATCAGCAAAAGTTTCTTACGTGGCAAACAAAGCTACAAGCAATGCATGAACAACCGACGAGTGGTTCCAATGCACTGCTTGAAGCACAGGTGACAAACGGCTTATTTTGTTCTCACTTCTCCAGTTAATGAGCATAATCATGGTGTCAATTATGTATCAAATCTAATATAGTAATGGGTATATTTCTTGTAAACTTCCGTCATGAAACTGTAATGTTTTGTGTTTTTCAAGATTGTTGACGAAGCTTCTAGAGTTTCTTCAATCTTCTTCTAACTCAGCTTGCAGGAGTCATTTGTATCAAAGCAATTAATCAGTAATGTTTGCATCTCTTAAGCGCTTATTTTTTCTACACAATGTAATCCTGCTGGAGTAAAAGGCTTTAAAGACCTTCCTGTTCTATGTAGCAGACCTCAAAATGGTTTCCATGATTATCTTTGACACACTCAAAATTTCAGAAACCCTAAAACCTCGTTCAACCAGCCAGAGAGATTGAGAGAGAGAAAGAAGATGCTCTCCTTGATTGGATTGGTCAGCTCAGACTGAAAAATCACTGCAACCTCCTTATCGATTCTTTCATCTCAAACGACAAATCGAACGCCCTACAACAATTCCTTATACCCTTGAAATTTTCGAAAATTCCACAAAATCCTAAAAGTTTGTTCCGAGAGCGTTGCATGTGCACTGTGTATGCATTGACCCTCAATCAGCGCAATCTTGAATGTTTCGTTGAACAACGGGTACTTTCCTCCATCTGCAGCAGCGCCAATCCAAATTCCGCAGCGTCATTATTTGAATGCCAAATGACCAAATTCCAACTGAATGCAAAATGATGATTTACCCCAGTTCAAATTTCAAACGATCTCGGGTTTCCCACCTTACGCAATTCCATAGCAAACAATGACCGACTCAAACTCCTTGACTCTCAAACGAGATTCAAAACTCACAACGCAAGCCCCATCACCAAACAAGAGTCCCAAATTCACACCGATTCCCACTCGCAGAATCCTAAAACCCTCGACAGTGATCGCTCACAGATCAGATCATTCCAACGATCTTCAGCACCGCTACAAAATTGTTGCGTTCCACACATACCTAAGCTTAAGTTGCATGTGAGAAGCAAGATCGCGCGAGGAGAACTTCTGCGAGGGGCCAAACATGCGCACTTCTCCCTGCTCCGAGCCTCCCTCCGAGAATAACTTTGCTTTCAACGAACGGCGTCCCCGACGTTCCCCACTTTTGGAGTTCCCATTGGGCCGCGGCGTTCCCGACACTGGGAGCGTCAGCGTTTCCAACGGGGCCCATAAAAACTTTTTCTAGAATTTTAGGAAGCCTTTTCTGTCCTTCTTATAATTTTATCAAATTTATTAGTGGAAAAAAACTTTGAATATAAATTAATATTTTCCAAACTTCTTTAGTGAGTGGCAAGGGAATTTTTTTTTGCCTTTTTGGGCAATAATTCCCCAAGATTTAAAGAAAATTTGAATGAAATATTACTCATAAAAATATAACCAAGAACTTTTACATTTCTAGAATTCATAAACAAGAATCTCCAAAATTTTGGAAAACTTGGAACTTGTATTAAAAATGTATGAATTATTTTTGTGAATTTTTGGAGGTTTTTGTTCATGGCTTCATGCATTATAAGAAATATAAAATTTTTGAACCATACTTCAGTGAGAAGTATTTCAATCACATTTCTTTAAAAGTTTGAGAAATTCTTACTAACAAATTCTAAAAAAGAATTCTTATTCCACTCACTAAAGAAGTGTAAAAAATATTAATTGTATTCAAAACTTTTGTCTAATAATGAATTAGATAAAATTCTAAATTCTTACCAAAAATTTCTAAAAGAAAACACCACTAACTAAAGAATTTTGATCAAATGAACTAGTATTAAAAATTAAAATACAAATCAAATTGATTTAATTATAACTTCTTCCCTAAAAAGGCTAAACAAAATTCCATGCCGCTCCCTAAAGAAGTTTGAAAAATATTAATTTGTATTCAAAGTTTCTTTCCATTAATAAATTTGATTAATTTAGAAGAAGGTCAGAAAGGATTTTTAAAGTTCTGAAATTTTTCTTTATAGAAGTTGCATTCCACCTAGTCCTTGGCGTCCGCCAGTGGACGGCACTAAAACCGCCCCACTCTGTGCGTCTGATTGGACGCGTGCGAATGCCCCATCCAACCCGCCCGATTGTAAGGAAGCAATCACGCTGTCGGATCTGGCGAACGCCAACCCGCCCGCGCACTCGTGTTTATCGGATTTGGCGGATGGGACCACGGACGCCCAGCCGTACGACAACAAAAGCTCCCACGGTTGGGGCGGACGTCGACGGGCGCAGTCGGGGCGGTCGAACAATGCCACCGTCGTCCAACCGTCGGATCTGTCGGACGTCGCATGGTCCGCACAGCCTAGACCGCTGGATCGGACAGACAAGGTCGCGGACGGGCGCGGTCGGGGCAGACGGGGGTAGGTCATCTGCCTCTGCGGATGACTATTTTTTTTTTAACCCCGATAAAACCTCAAATTTCCAAATGACGGAGGACGTCAGGGGGGGGCTAGACGCAGACGCCAGCCAACCCTAACACCTACAATCATAGGTCCATCATCTTTTTTTTCCTAAAAAAAATTCCCCGCTCACAGGATTATGGGCTTATAGGCTCACATGCTAGCAATGCTGGTTGGCTAAAATCCAATCAATAGGGCTGAGATGTCTTTTAAGCGTAATAGACAATACTTGAACTTAATTGTCTGCTAAGAGGTTGCAGATTCTTAGTTCAATCTTGAAGGAGCAATAGTCGTGGTATATGCACCAGAGTTGGTGATCCAAAAAAATGTTGGACTGCTAAAAGCAACAATATCACCTGATCTTGGCTTAGTTTGGAGCAAGGAAGGAGTGGCTCGTCTTTTTGGCAGTAAAGAATCCAAGGCTCCTAACCTCTACAAAACTCCTTTGTGTGTTGTGTTGGTGACGGCTAAGAGGTGTGTATTATTTGGAAGTTTGTATGTTTCATTTTTATTTCAACTTTTCTTCTTGTTGCTCTTGGCTCTGTTTGCGCACGTCTAGTTTTTTTTCTCAATGTTTTGACCTATTTATCAACTGTAGAAAATTGTATTTGTCTTGTGTTGTAGTTGACTCTACTTAGATATTTCATTTGATGAAGATAATTTATGCAGCATTGGAGCAATACCTGAAATCTTGAAGGTTACCCAGAAAAGGCGGGTGCTTTGTTGGAGCGGGCTACAATAGAGATGAATTTCAACCTGTTTATCAATCAAATTGAGGCTTAGTGGATCTTGTTAAGCTTGCCAATGGATTCACTTCATTGGCACATCATATTTATATGGCCCAATTAAAAAATTTGTTTGCTTGTGAAAGTAGAGGATCTTGTTTCACTAATGTTTTGTCTCATATTGCACTTGTAGTCCAAAGTGCAAAGTGCTGGGGTATGCGCAACTCTTTGCCTTTGGTTCTCTTTCAGGTGGAGCAGTGTGAAAGCTTGAAATTATATTCCAAAATATTAACATTAGAAGTACGGGTTTTACTAATGGATATGATGTGTTGAATGTGGTGTGATATACATATTTATATTATTATTGTAAGTGGTTGTTTTTGTTACTATTCTGAATCATTGTATATTGCATTCAGCTTCCACTTTCACTTTTGAAGAAAACTCAAGGGCATCCTATGGTACACACTATGCTTGCCTTTGTTGTTGAATTGAGTTGTTGCGATCAATATGTATGCTACTCTTAATAGAAGTCCTAGACATTATACCTGGGTCTTTGAGGCTTTTTTGGTTTGTTCAATTGTCTAGCTATAACAATTGTAGCGTAATTTTCAAGTGATCTAATATATTTCTATGAATGTGATCAGGCTGCGGTAGTATGAAAAAGATTCAAGAACTTGGGCCTGGGTGTCTCTCCTCGATTTTTGGATGTAGTGCAAAGCACTATAAGTAGCAATATGGACATTGCTGAAGCACTACTATGTGACATTGACAATGACTGTGATTGCAATGGAACTAATATTTCATTTGTAGGCAAAACTCTGGTGTTCGGAAAAAATTGGGAATGCAAGGGTATTGTTGGTAGTGTTTTACTGGCCAATAATAACATGTGAAATTCAGAGGTTCAATATTATTTTATGTTCTTGTATAAGAATGGGACACATTGCAAATTTATTTATTGTTTTTGAAAGCTTCAATGGAATATGAAAAGGGGCTTTGACTATACTGTGAATATGCACATGTCAATTCTCTAGTTCTCTACATCTTAGCACCAAGGTGGACCACCTTCTTTTCCAAAAAAAAACACAACAATAATTGATGAGAAGGATATGTAAAGCTATGCTTGAAACAAGGCCAGCATAGAACCGGGTTTCAAAAAACAAAAGATGACATAAATTTTGTCAAAAGTGACAAAACATTGACAAAGTTTTGTCAAATACTTGACCAAATCTACAGGTTTCTACTGACAAAGCATTTAACAAAACTTTGTTAATTTCTTGTCAAATAGGACACAGAAATCCTTGTAGTGAATACAAAGACAATACTTCCTACAAAATCTTGTATTTCAATCCTACCTTACTAGTATAATCTTTCACCATCAGCTATCTTTTCTTCAAGTCTTTATTTGAAGCATGCCTTATAATTGGCCCCACCAATGTTCCATAACTTTCTTGCCAAAAAAAATCAATAGTCTTCCATGGATTTCTAACCCCCTCAAAATCAAAACAACTGCACGTACAAGATACAACAAAGACTAGTCTGGGCAACTTCTTGTGCAAAGAAATCACCGTGATGACCGGTGCAAAACTTTCCTTTTGATTCAACTAGAAGGAATCAACTATGGCTAAATATCCAAACTCACCTTTGCCTAGTTGCAGACTAAACACTGACACACACTTGTGATCCTCCTTTCGGCCACAAAAACCCACCATCCATCAACACATGCCTTTCAAAAAATGCATAACTTCACATTGGTCTCATCTTTGGCCAAAATGATTGGAACTAGCCTTGAAACTCAATGAGCCGATTTGGCCTCTCTATAAATCTGTGCGACAACAGCAGCCAGAGAAGAATTTTTCCCAACAATAAATTGGACTTTTTGTTATTTTCCCACTTAATACTATCATACAAGGTAAGGTTGTCCTTGTCACGTCATGTTTGGACGTCAGTATGACCGACAATACGTCAAACCCTAAACCCGGTGTCCGTTGGGATCAAAAAAAAAAAAAAAAAATTTTTTTTAGACGGTTGGTCCGTCGACGAGGACGGCCTACCCGTCAATAGGATGGACCAGTTGTCGATGTCAACAAACCATTCATCTTGATCGACGACTGACCATCTTCCTTCCAAATTTTTTTTTTTTGCTGGCATAAATCTTGACGCGTAATGACGTGTCTTGACCAACACTGATGGATATCCCAATGGAAAAAGCCAATGTCATGTCAAAATAGACAACCCGGATACAAGGGACCTCCAAAGTTCAAAGCAAAAGGATCACACATACACCTGCCTCTATATATCTTCATTGCTTGAACAAATGATTTGGTATTTTTGGAGAATCTGTGACCTTGCCTCACTTGATTCAAATTTGTAGCAACGTCTTTGAGGAAGTCCAACAAGACTAGTTTTCTCCAAAAATCATTTGTTTTGTGAGGCGCCAAAGTATTGTTACAAAAAGAGAACACATTTTTTCTATAGAAGCTCTGTACTGCACTTAGTTTTAAACCCCACTACTTTACTTTCAATTGGGCAATCCTAGTCTTCATCAATTAGTGCAGGGCCTTTTCTTCATGCTATTTCCTATCCAATTGCCTAGAATGTCGAGCTAATTCTTAGAATGACAAGTAATCTATCATTCTCCTACATTATGGTGTATTCCTACTGCCTTGCTTTACAAAGGCACAACCTTTACAAATCACCCTCAACCTTAAATTTGTTTCCTTAACAATTTCTGAGCAATTAGAATAAATCAAATTGCTACATAGTTCTCCTATGATAGAGAGACGTTTACACCCTATATGTCGGAAGCAACCCATAACAACAACCTTTTTGTTATTGTGTATAAAATTTGCAACAATACTTGGCTTTGATACCAACAAGGCTCCAAGCTTTAGATCATTCAACAAAGCATCCACTCTATACACTTTACCACCATATTAAATTGTTTTGTTCCAAAAAGCCCAACACAATAAAGCAAGAAGTGAGTCCCACTATATACCTGATTGAGATTCTTCTGATCTTCTAGAATCTCTACTAGATGACCCACTAAATCAAGTATGCAAATTGTATTGCTTTCCAATATTAGATCTAGACCTCATTGTTGGCCTACCCGTTTTCTTGTGCTTAGTGGGGTCGCCCTAGCCATTGAATTCCCAACCATAGCCATATCCTTGTAGCATTTTATGTTAATGAGCCCGTGTAGGTGATTCTCTAGGTTTCTTCTTTGATTATTTTTTAGTGGGCACAACAACATAATTTCTCCATCAATTTTGCACTGCATCTTGTACCAAAATGATTTGAATTGAGAAACCCCTACATCTCCTACCAATACAAATGGAGGATCATCTAAAGAGACAAAATCGTGCACACTTTGCAAAATGCTTACACTTTTGTCTACAAATTACCTGTCGTCAGTTAGAATAAGGATTAGTGGTCTATCCTTGTTTCCCTCCTCTTTTGGATGATCATAGTGCAAAATCTCCTTCTTCTACCATTATTTGATATGCAATGTGGAGTGCAAATGAGACTTTTTAAAATTTGCAGACAAGTTTTATATAACTAACCAAGAGTATTCACCACCAATACCACCAATTTTCTTGTTGCACTCCTCACAATGAATCTTCACGACTGCCACACCACGTCGATTGTAATTTTTAAGTTTCCAAGCATGAAGTAAAAAGGCCAAGACTACTAGCCCCCTCATAAATCTCGTGGCAATATGCTTCTAATTTTTCATGATGTCAGCAAAAATGAGTTTTGATTGCAGCAAATTTCCTTCCTCCTCAAACACTTCAGGTGTACTAATCTTAAAGTCACTTCAGCCTTCTACAACATCGGGGAGACACCATCTTCCAACTCATCAATGTTAACATTGAAAAATTGAAATTCTAGAGGGGCCACAATCTCATTGCTCTCGGTTTCTCCAACATTGTGAAGGCCACTTCACTTATGAAATTGTCCATTGTCCTCTTCTTCCTCAAAAATCACATAAACTTGCTCACAGACTAGATTCACCGCCTCATACTTATTGTGGATGCAACATTAGTCATCGAAGTCCCCAAATTGGAACGGCAAGTCTACCTCCCCCCCTTCTTCAAACGCAACCATTAGACGGGATTTGGGCCAAGAAAGGTCTATATCAAGCCTGTTCTCCAATTTGTCACCATGCTGTCAACCACAATTATAGGCTGTCAAAAAAATATATTTATAAATATATATATATATTTTAAAATTTAATGTGGCCAAAATTTGGGCATGTTACCTTGCCATAGTGGCGCAGTTCCAGCAGTTGGGAACTTAGCAAAACTTATGGGAAAACTTGTGGGAACTCATGGCTCTTTAGAAGGCCCAAATTCCCTCTAATGCGCAACTCTACATAAGTGTCACCACTTTGGCAAAAAAATGGGCTAAGAAGCTTCGGCAGCACGCTCTTATCTGCAACCGTGTAGAGCTTGATTTTAAAATTCAACGCCATCTTGCATGCCCTAGCCCTAGCCTAAACCCCAAGATAGACCCAGTAAATCAGCAACTCAATCTACTCTAAAGCTTAATATTCAAGCCCTTAGCAAATTTGCAACACAATGAAGATTCATAAAGCGTCAACTCTAGATTGAAGAATATAACAAAAACACAATCTAGCGATAGCCCTAGACCGCCAATTTTGTGCCCTTAAATCCAAACCCATCCAACAGCCACAACAACCCAAAATTGAAAAGCATCTTCAACGTTTATATATTTATCATCCTAACAAATAGGCCAGCTCATAAGGCAACTCAATTGAAGATTTCTAAACCAGAAAATGAATATAAGAGGGGGTATCCTAGGTTTACTTTTTTTTCTAATGGACTTCAATATTTTACACCTGTAAGATTTAGAAGACATCCAATGATATTTTTATATACTATAGTATAATCAATCAAATTATAATTTTTAGCACCAATGTTTTTTTGGCACCCTACATGTGTTCATTCCTATATTTCTACTTCTATAGCTTAGTGCATCCCTAAAGCTACCTGAGCTAGTAGAGCAAGCACTGCCCTTCCTACCTATGCTAATGTTATGCAGATTTTGGATTTTTTGTAAAAGATGGAATGCCCTCATTTGCCTCCTAAAGTTTGAAAAATCGAGCTTTATATATTCAACTTGTAAGACCCAATGCATTATCAATCAAGGCACAATTTATTGCCTTGAGAATTTATAAAACTAACTACAACAACATTTTCATTGATTATGTACAACATAGTGAAGCTTATACTTGGATCCTCTTGAATCAGAGTACTAGGCAAAGAATGATCTATATTGGTATCAATTGAAACTAGGTGATTAAATATGCAAGTTGTAATTCATCAACAGCACTTGCTGTTGTAAATAGAAACATTGAAAATCAAAGACCAACATACTGTGAAAACAAGCCACACAAGCAACATAGATGTATTGACCACTTGTAGTATTCATGCCACCCTCAATCCTAAGCTTCATCCATTTAAGTCTTGGCAATTTATGTATATACTCTCCAATTGGTATATGAACTTTTTTAAGCTACAACATGTATTTGCTTTGTATTATTCTATCTCTTAGTTTTTCTTCTCACTACTTTTCATATGTTTATCTATTCATTTGTTGTTTTGCCTACAATGAAAAGATTCGAACTTCAATGAATCTCTTCTCTAGAGTATTGGTAAAAAGCCGGTTGAATATTGGTTGCATATATATCTAAGAACTTTACAATTTTAATTATTGTTTAGTCACAAGGGAGGAAGAACACCAAGAGATGATAAAGCCCATTAACTTCAAGTCTTAAAAATTAGATCTGATATGAAATTTGGAAAGGAACGGCTAGTATCAAATGGTTCCTAGCAGATTCTTTATACTTAGTATAATTGGATGGTGTGACATTTAACCATCTAGTACCACTATTCTAGCTTGACCCTAAAGTCTAGATCATCGTTGGCCCAATCCCTCTTGGACCATCCAGCTACTAACTATTTGATTTTGTGCACAATTGTACCCGTAGCAATAAGGTGTTTGCTACTCATCTTTCTATCTCTCTCATATTGTCACTACTTTAGGATCAATTTAAGCACAAATTTGAGTGACTTATACAATTGGTGTTAGATTGATGTGTTGTCATCAAAACATTAGTAGAAATGGCACGTTGCTCGACTGATTAGATTGTTGCAATTCTTGTCTATAATAACAAGGATACTTCAGGAAAATAGATTCCGATGAAATTAGAAGTAGGATCATGGATGACTCTTCAACTTGAAAAAACATGAGGTGGGATAGAGATGCTACAAAGCATGGTGGTGACACATTTGGTAGAGCATAAAAGGGCAGATGTTGACGTTTTGCTTCAAAATGGTGTATGCTTTAGACTCTTCATTGGCACTGAAGATGGAGCTAGATGCAATCACGATTTGTCATGCATATATGCTCCAGCAATTGGAGTTAGAGATGATGGAAGACTTGAGGGAGCCAAAAGATTGCAACTACCTCTAGTTGTCTTACTTTGATAAGTGGCTGCATCTATTGTCCATTCTTAATGTCATCTATGTGCTCCATATTGAGATTGGAGAAGCCATTCAGAACAGAAGATCTCACTGTAGCTTATTGGAAATTGGCACCTTCTTCCTTTGAGCTGTATATATCCCACAAACCTTACCAAAGTTTTATGGAAGTGTGGAGCCTCTACCATTGCCAAACTTGGATGATCTAGGGTGGCACCTTCCTAATATGCACACTAGCAATGCATACCATATTAAATTTGCTTGTAACTACTGTCAAGTTATGAAGGCATCCATTGGAAGCAAGTTCAAGCATGGTTTCAGCACTTCCAAGTTTGTCACAGTTTTGGCATACCAAATAGGAAATTTGAAAATATTCTTATTGAATTGATGAAGCATCCATGTGCAGGTATCACCTTGAAAGGCAAATCTTATACATAAACTTCCAATACTCCAAAGAACGCATGATTCCAAGAATTAGAGCATGGGAGTTAATTGACTAGATAGAGGCAGTGGAGATTATGTTGATGCGGTGTGTGTTTTGAAATGTGGAGCTTCTATTTTTTGAAGTTGGAAAGACATGGTCTTTATCTTACATGAAGTAGGAGCTACGCATTATTCTTGGAGATGATGCCCTACTAGATTTTAATTATGAGGTGGTGGAAGAAGGTAGCCCAAATTGCAAAGTCAATGTGGGGAATGAGGGCAAAGTCTATATACAAGAAATGCTACATCCAAGACTCTTGCTAGTAAAGAAGCATACATGAGATAAAGATCTTGAATGAGTAAATGAGAGCTTTTAATCAAGGCTAGAGACAATACCTTGGTCACTCTAAGATGAAATAAAATAATCCAAATGTTGATCCTCACCAAAACTGCCTTCAATTTGACTTATTTTCTAAATGTGCTCACTTATCGATCCATTTTATTCAATGTTAAGGTAGCAGCACCCATAACCGTCAAATTAAGGGTTTTGAATATGATTATTATAAATAAACATTCATCAAATTACAGTATCCTATTAGCAAGAGAAAAATAATACCTTTGCACTTTCAAATGTATTATTTGGATGCTGTGAGAATAAGTTATGAATTTTTTAAAGAGCCTAGTGCAAATGCACCTAATACCAACACTAGGATCAAATGTTCAGATGTAGTTCATCATTGTAATCACATCTATTCACTTCCACAGGTTTTCTAAGATTTTAGGGGTGATGATTATAGGTACAGTGATGGTTATGGATGCGGCTACCTTAATTACAATCTAGATTACCTCAACAAATTCTACCTTCCATGAATTCTACAATTTATAAATTACCTCTTCTTCAACTATAAAATCTGAGTTTTTGATTTGATCCTATTTTTTAATTTTTCTAATCATTTTATTTCTTATGCTTATCTATTTAATTTTAGTTTTGATACAAGTAGAAAGAATCTGTACTATGACATTTGCTTCATCCATCCATTCTAAAGTAGTAATTGAGATACTCCAAAACAATACTTTAGATATAAAAAATAGTGATAGACAAAAATAGATGCTCAAAACATTAGCTCAAAGCTTCAAATATGGACTAGGAGAAATAACAGAAAAGATATTTATGAGCTTCCAATTTGTCACGTAAAACTCATTGCTTTTTTGTTTTTTTAATTTCACAATTTAAATTATAATTATATTTGAAAAGTCTAAGTAGAACCAAAATATGTATGTTACATGCCAGTATAGCATTTGGTCTAAAATAGAGATCTATGCATAGAATGTTCCAATTATTCACTTGTATAGAGGTTAGAATCCCAGAGTTGGTGGAAGTTAGAAGGTTTGAATGATAATACCTCTACTAGCCTAACATCCTACAATTGGTAACTAATCATGGCTAAATTGGTTGAGGGAATCCATGCGAGATCCTTAGGTCGGACTTCAACAATAAGTTTCAGTTTTCCTATTATATCGACAAAATAGCGAAAACTCCAATTGTAGCATGTAGGAATTACCATCGCAAGACAGATCAATAAAAAAAATTTACCACTAGAGGATGGTGATTGTAGATAAAAAACAAGCTAGGAAATCAAAAGTGAAGTCAATTCACCAAGATTTTCTTATTTATGAAAGATTCCCTAATTGACCAGTTTTAAGAGAGGAGGCAAGCTTTAATCCTCCTTTGTCAAGGATGCAAAGTAAAAATTTGGGATTGCAACTATTTTATGGAATTCCATAAGAGGATCCACAAAAAGTCTTGGAATCTTTTGATAATCAAAAGATGTTCTTCCGGGCAGTTAACCGCCAAAAACTACAATGAAAAATTCATGGAAATTATTCAGGTAGCAATAAAATCTTATTAAAAATTAGACTATCTTTTTTATATTAATAAGATGCTTCAATAAGTTTTAAGACATTTTGATAGCCAAAAGTGCTCGAATCGACGAGATTCTCTAACAACTAACAAATTTAAAGATTACGGCAAAATTGACCAACGTCTCAAGAGCATACAATATTGGAATGAGGCCCAAGATAGGTCTTTTTTTACTCCCTTATACCTCTTGAGAAGCCTAGTCCATTTGCTTTTTACATAAAAGTTAACCTCTAAAAGTTGAATTCTTAACTCTTTTTGGTTTTTAGTTGGCACTAGGTTTTGATGAGATTTTTAATGAAGGGAACAGGAGTGGAGATAGCTATAGATCAAAAATGACCTTCTGAAGTCAATGGCACAATTTGTTTGCGATTTGGAGTTAATCTCCAAAAGTTAGAATTTGAACCAACATAAAAAGTAGAAACCTAGAAGTAAGATGAAGATCTAGAAGATTGAAAAGTCAAACAAAAATTTAGGGACGTAAAATGAAAACCTAGAGAGAGTAGAAAGTCAATAAAGATCTAGAGACATAAGATGAAAATCTAGGAAGAAAATCCAACAAAGATCTAGGGAGATTGGGAAGTCAAACAAAAATCTAGAAATGTGAGATGAAAATCTAGGGAGATTGGAAAATCAACGAAGATCTAGGGACGTAGGATGGAAATCTAGAAAAAAGTTTAACAAAGATTTAGAGAAATAGGACAGAGATTATAGAAATAATCTTAGGTAATAGAATCCTAGGTAAAAATAAGAGGAGGTAGGTGCCCCTAAAGAGTATAAAAGGACACCCATTCTCCTCTCAAAGCACCGCTTCTGTTTTTGTAACTTGGCCACTTAGGCCTATATTAATGAAATTTGGCCAAGTAGCCAACTTCTTTCCATTTAGTGTTTTAAGAGTCATTGTGCTTATATTTGTTGTTGGTTTTCAAGCCTCCTTTGAAGGACATTGGGATTCCTTCAAAGTTTGCTATTGTATGCGTTGTTGCAAGTGTTGTAATTCATTTGTTGTGTTTTATTTGGAGCTGTTATTTTCTTGTACTAATCTTAGAGCCACTTTCCATTGTACCTTAGTGATGCTGCTTTAGGGAGCCTCTAGTACCTTGTAATTACAATTTTGCTATTCCATTGTTGTATTTGGGTCCGTTGGATCCAATTTATGGTAGATTCTTTTGCATTTTAGCCAAGTGACTTTAGAACTAACAACCTTTTTCCTTGTTTTTTGGTTTGGCCAACTTAAGGCCAAGCCTCTTTTCTCTTGTTATGCTAAAATAGTGGCACCTTTCCTGTTCTAGGTTCTGTCCATTTGAGCCATATTTTGTGGGATTTTTTGTGTTTCAAACATCAATTCATAGTTCTTGTGCTTTTGAAGCTTTTCTTGAAGGATGTAGAGATTTCTTAAGTAATGACTTTGTACTTTTGCGATTTGGGTGGTGTAGCCTCTCAAATTTCTTGTTTCATTAGTTATTAAGTATTGTAGTAACCTAAAGATGTTCTAGAACTCCGTTAGCTAGAATTCCTTAGAGCTTGCTTTAATTCTGTTTTGTAATCTTGTATTTGCTCTTTGAGTAAGAATTGGCATCATTTGAAGAGATTTTAAGTTGGAACCGAAACTCTCAAGGTCCACGCACTCACTGTTGTTAATTGAGAAAAATTGGGTGGGAATCAACTTTCTAAAGTTTGGATACCTCGTAA
This sequence comes from Pseudisothecium myosuroides, assembly GCA_951799445.1. Classification (NCBI taxonomy): domain Eukaryota; kingdom Viridiplantae; phylum Streptophyta; class Bryopsida; order Hypnales; family Lembophyllaceae; genus Pseudisothecium; species Pseudisothecium myosuroides. The sequence continues at coordinate 4,694,073 of OX637297.1, forward strand.
CTTTTTTTAATTGTCTGAAAATTTGATGCTAATCCACAATACAACAAAGCTATTGCCCTTGTCTAATTATCAAAGTCTAAAATCATCCATATCTAGCCTTTTTTCATCTTGATGGTAGAACCTTGATTTATAAACTTATGCTAAATTTGTGTAAAAAACAATTGATGTTTCATTATTTAAATTACTAAGAATGTTAAGAACTGTGAGAAATTTTTGAAAATAGCAAAATCAACGAAAACCACCACGGCCTAGTTAGTTAAACTATCCAAATCAACTGTTGTGTTTAAGCCTAAGTTGAGGCTCTTTTATCAAAATAATATGCATTTAGGTGTTTAGGAAAAAGATTTATTGTTAGGGAGACACAATGGACCGATGTTAGGCACTTGTTTACAGTAGAATTTTCACGCTAATTTAAAAACGTGGTTATATATGATTAATTACCAAGGGTGGATAATTAAACACCTACAATACTCTAAAATAGCTAGCCAAGATACTTCCAACCAGTAAAAAAATCAATTTATTGTATTACGATGTCACTTGTCCTATGTGTCACTTGTCTTGTTCCTTGCAATTAAAAATTGTCCTACATGTTGACTCCTTGTAGTGTTTCTGCCATACTCCAGCCTCAACTTCATTTATCCAAACTTCAATGATATGAAAAAGTACTAAAGATGAAAGAATAGCAAGGACAAACATCATGGGAAGAATTTCAATGCCTAAACTATTCTAATTATTCTTGGTACTACAATAGTACTGAAATTAAAATATGGAAGTTGCTAATACCATTCTTCTACTTTTGGTACCTCCAACTCCCAAAAAATGCCACTGTTGGATCCTCTATGGCCTTAATGTTTTGTCAATCTAGCACATGGGATGCCACATTGGATCTAACACTTTGTATGTAAGGACACAAATAAACAAAGTACTTTTAGAAAGCCTTTCAAGTGGCCTTTTTGAAGTTATTTTTTTTCAAATGGATGTTTGATTCAATGGATTGTTATTAGATTCATTGGATTTTTGGCCAATCATTTTCACATTTATTTGTTGATTGGGTTGTTTAGTTCTAGAATTAGCAAAAAAAAATTATATTTATTTTTTATAATTTAAGCCAAACCTGCTATTTGAATACAATAATCTTCATAGTTAGATCCCCACAAGAGACAACCTACACATCTACCTTCATTGCCTTTCATTAATAACTAATACTCAATCTGATGAACCTCCAATGGAATCAAAACTTGCCAGCCCATCAAAAATAACTTCTTCTAAAAGACAGTATACTCCACAATCAATTTCTTTTTAAATTCTCCAAGTAAAATAAAATCTCCCTTGTCACAAAGTTATGGAATTTAACCCCTTAAGGATCATGAGTGCAAATTTTGAACAATGAATGAATGGAAACACATCCCAAACTCACCAAAACGCATTTTTTCATCCATCAATTTTTTCTTAAGATTTTTGTATTAGTTCTTTAAAATTTGTACGATTCAGATAATGAAGATCTTGCTTTGCAAATATTCTATAATTCTAAGGGTATTGGTAGGTCCAGCCTTAGAAAGTAACTTTTTTAGTTCAAGAAATGACCTTTCAAAAACGACTTGAATCAAAAAATTAAATAAAAATATTGAAAAATCACTATGATAAGACTTAGCATTTTGAACTTATAGGTTTCAAATTTTATTGTAAAATATTGGTTTGTGTAATTGTTGATCTAACCAAATGGATGTGATCTATAAATCATACTTTACAACTGTTATTTGAGAGTCATCATTAAAATATTGTTTTAAGTTTCATTTTATAATAAATCTTCACAATTTTGAAAATCTAGACACCTCCCTTTTCCTTTAGAGGTTAAGTATCACTTATAATGTCTTCTCACTTGGATTCACTTGTGGGACCTTGAATGAGTAGACTCTTAATTTATTGTACATGTATACCAATCATAAAACATTACCAATGGAGTTAACCCTTAAACGCCAAAGTGGACGTTTTGCAGCCAATGAATGACAAGAGAATCTCCTATGTAGGACAGAAGTGCAACTATTCATCCTCCAAATTTTGTATGGAAAGGGAAGATCATGAATAGTAGTTTGACCTCCAGTGAATACTTTTGGGTTTTTTAAAGAAGATGATGCCATCCGATGCCAAAAGGGCTGATTTCCACGGACACCAGCCCGGCGTTCAAGGGTTAATCTCTCTTTTACGGAGTAATAATTTGCAGTAACTTAGGGCCTGCCTTTCAACCCCAAGGTCTGCCTTTCAACCCCAAGGTCTGCCTTCTGGAACATCGACGAACGAAGAGAATCGTCATAACTTCGTGAAGAATTTAGGACGAGAGGATGTCGTCTAAAACTTACGTCGATCGTGGATGACGGAAGAGCACATCAAGGGCGGATATACGAGACACAGCGAACGGAGATTGGAGGCGCCAAGTGACGCTTCGGCAGCGCTGTACCCGGCGCCAAGACCGGCGCCAAGACCCACCCGGGCTAGTTCACCAGAAATCGACTTGGCCCGGCCCGGCCCAGGTTAGTCTCAGGTCCTTCTCCTGCACTCCAGCGCTGAGGACTCTTGAGCCTGGTGTTTGCTACTTGCAGGTGCTCTTATTTTTTGTGCGTGTCGAGAGTTGCAGGGCCTTGCCTCTTGACCGGGGCTTCTTGGTGCGTCTGTACGTCACTGCGTGCTTGTTCTCGCGACCTGAAGGTGGGTATTACGTGTAGGTAGGTCTCGTTGCAGTTTCAGGTCATTTGGGAGTTTGCATTGCGATCAAAGTTGGGGATGGAAATGGAGGGCGGAGGGGGCATGGAGGTATGGATGACATGGGGTATGTTCTGGGGGTTGATGGGTGCGATGGGAGCCGGTGCTTACTACGTGTTGGTATTGGCGGGGGCGGCGGAGACGAAGGGCAAGAGAGCTGTCGATTTAGGGGGCGGGAGCATAACTCGAGAGCAGGTGAAGAGCAACTACCTGAAGTACGCCTCCTTCTTCGAGAAGCCGAAGCAGATCGAGGGGAAGGATGATGTGCCCAAGCTTGTGGATACGTTCTACAATCTCGTGACTGACATTTACGAGTGGGGTTGGGGTCAGAGCTTCCACTTCTCCCCTGCAATACCGGGGCAGTCCCACAAGGACGAGACTCGATTGCACGAGGAGCGCGTGGTGGATCTGCTGGGCGCCAAGCCAGGGCAGAAGGTACTTGATGTGGGGTGTGGGGTGGGTGGACCCATGCGCGCAATTGCAGCGTACTCGCAGTCACATGTCATTGGTATCACCATTAACGATTACCAGGTTGCCCGTGCAAGGAATCACAACAAAAAAGCCGGGCTAGATAAATTGTGCGAGGTGGTGTGCGGCAACTTCTTGCACATGCCATTTGAAGACGCTACCTTTGATGGAGCATACTCTATCGAGGCAACCTGCCATGCACCGGAGCTGAAGGATGTTTATGCTGAGGTGTACCGTGTCCTGAAGCCGGGACATCTATATGTCACTTACGAATGGGTCACCACGCCCGAGTTCAGGGCGGACAATGGCGAACATGTGGAGTGCATTCACGGCATTGAACATGGAGATGCTCTCCCTGGGCTGCGGAGCTACAAGCAGGTGGGCGACATAGCCAAGGATGTGGGTTTCGAGGTTCTGGAAGATCGAGACCTGGCACTGCCTCCTGCCAAGCCGTGGTGGACGCGCCTGAAGATGGGACGTCTAGCGTACTACCGTAATCACCTTGTGATTGCGTTGTTGTCTTTCCTAGGTGTCGCTCCTCGGGGCGTGGTGGATGTGCATGAAATGCTGTTCAAGACGGCGCTGCATCTAACGCGAGGCGGCGAGACTGGGATCTTTACCCCTATGCACTTGCTGGTGTTGCGAAAACCGGAGGAGGCCCAGTGAAAGAGGTGTGAGAGTCGATATTCACTTTTGTCTTGTTGTGTCTGCTACTGGGTCGTGATGGCGATGAGAAAGTGCAGGAGTGAGGCCAGGCAGTTGGTTGTGATTATCAAGGCTTGTTGGCAATGGTTTCCCCTGATGATCGTGGAAGCGTGGACGCGTGCTGCATCCAATTTCGAGTTCAGTAGTTGAGATTGGCAGAGAAGGAGGAAGCCGTCCCAAACCCGAAGGTAGTCTTTGTTTCTGGATTGGGGAGGGGCGCGGAATGGGGTCGATCTGGGCTGTCTAGAAAAGATTACATCTGCAACGAAATCGTAGGAGACTGGTGTATTAATGGGTAGCGCACCGTGCACCGGTGCAGAGTGTGGAGTGTGTTTAAGGTTGAGGAGAAGCATTGACCTAGAAACCATTTTTCAAAGGGTGGGCAGGACCGAAATGTATATCTTGCACATCCTAATTTGCCATGGGGTTGACGTCAAGTGATTTCTGCTGTAAGAGTAAACTGCACAACAGTCTCAATTCGTTTTCTGGCAGCAGCAGTAGCTTTTACCCGCTACTGCAAATGCACTTGGTATTTGAAATTCGTTTCTATGGTCTGCAGTGTCACTGCTATTTCGTTATGTTTCTTATATTTCATTAAGATGATTAGAACTGCTGTTTCATTATGTTTCTTATATTTCATTAAGATGATTAGAACTGCTAGATTACTCTTCTGTTACAATTTAGTTCTGTTTAGCTTTAACCTCGGTAAAGCTTTACTAGTTCTTGAAATGCATGTCCTATGCTCTGTAATCAAGTAGCTGCGCTATCAGAGGCTCTCTTCCTGTTTCACATATGTTAAGGTCCTACTCAAACTTCCTCACTTGTAGCATTTGTTCAATGCATAGAGCTCTCCTTTGATATAGAGAACATTTGCTTGCTTGGTTTTTTCTTGGTGGGAAAGCACAAATTACACTTGCCTTCTCACAATGTTTGAGGTTATCCACATTGTGAGAAGGTCTCAAGCATAATGTCTGCAATGTGCAGTCTCAGTCTAGCAACTTCAAAAAGTTGTAGCATGCTCAAAAATGGTATAATTTCAAAACCACAAATTCTGTTGGAATCATACAAAAGATTACTTTTTGATCATGACAAGTATATACATGTAAATCTTAAAATCACAAAACAGTGGATGTTTTTTGTACACTACTTAACATCTAGTGCTTCCACCCTTTGCTAAAATCACCGCTTGCATTTAATTGGGTATATTTGAAATGAACTTTTGCAATTGCTCTGTAGATACCTCATCCCATATTGCTTGAATTGTATATATCATCTCTTGTTTATTCTTTGGTTAGTTGTATCGCAACAAATCTTTTACTCTCTTCCACAAGTTCTTATTGGATTTAGATTCTATTGCAAACTAATTCAACTTTTGTATACCATGAGCTTTCTTCCATTTTCGTAGAAATTTGTTGCAATAGACCAGAGCACCATCTTCTATAAACGCGAGTTCTTAAAGATGATCATGCATAAAATAAAATCTACTCAACATGACCTTATAAACATTATGAACAAAATCTATAGTTATTCTTTCACCTTCAGGCCTAATGACCAAAGGGCTTTTGTCAAAACCGGTAAAGGACCTCCAAATCATCATCAATATTCTTTCAGACCTAAAAATGGATGCTAAATGTTTTAATGCATATTTCTTATGAACCTTCCACCACACTCTATTTTGCTAGGAGTTTTTTCCTATCTCAAATGATGATTTATCTATCTAGATGACATTGTTCCAATCTTGTTATGTGAAGTGACAATGTTTTTGAACAAATGCTAACCTCATAGCTCAATGTTTTACATAGAAACAGGATTTTCTATACGTAATTCAATTCCCAAATCAAACTTACTAACATATGTACATATAATATTCCGATGTACTTCAAATTTGGTTGCAAGCTTTAGGAATATTTGTTGGCAATCATAAAAAACAAGCCAAATCAAATCTTACAATATACAAGTAGACAATTTTTGAAGTCAATAACTTTGTTTTTGAATTTCTAGGCATCCACAGGCTATCTACTCTGTAAGAATTGTAGACACATTGGATGAAGGCATTTGCATTAGTTCATTTACATCTTTATAGATCATGCCTTTTTAGCAAATTCCAACAATTAGAGTTCTTTCTTTAGTGCTCAATGTTCTTATCTGCATAGTGAGAAATGAAATCTGATGAGAAAATACTAATCTCATAAGCATCCATGTAATTGTAGTTGTGATGCAAGGAAATTAACAATCTAAAACTTAGATTGAAAGATAAAAGAAGAAAACTTACTTGATTTATAATGCAAATTTGAATAAAACTCAAATTGACTGGTGGGAAGATTGTATCAAATCCAAAACAGCTAGGAAATGAAAGCAATCGCAAAACATACTTGAAATGTCAATGAATCATGTTCACTGAGTTGCAACAAAGGCCAAGCAGTTAAGGTGTGTGGTAATATTGTAGGTCAATCAACCAATTGAACCAAAAGCATTGACACATAGAAGGAGTGATTTAAATGTGCAAGCAAAGTATAAGCCCCCTTATAAAACAATTATAATTGAAATTGATTGAGGCCTGAATGAACGCCATTGAAAGATAGAAATGGAAGAAGATACGGAGAGAGAATTGCGAAAGCAAATTAGACTCCAAGAAGACAAGACAACACAGAACAAAGTCACCAATGTTGCTTCACTATAGCCTACAAAATTTTAAGTGATCCATTAATCAAGCAACCAAAGAATTTCTTGTAAAAACGAATATGACTAAAAGCAATGCATAGAGGTTTAGGACTAGAGAAGTGGCATGACTGCAAATTTTTGGGACCGGAGATGCTATATGTTTGATGCATTGAGCTAGAAAAGGAGCAAGTAGGACTTAAATGTGGAGAGAGAGGGAAAAAATTTGTAAGATTATTGTATCCATTTGTATAATAAAGCATCTACTTTGGTCAAGAATGGAATTGAAATGTCAGGAAAACAACATAAAAACACCAATTTTTTGTTGTTTCAAGCACATGCAAACAAAACTTGATAAATTTTACATCTTTTTGTAAAGGCTTCAACGGATGCCACTTCAATTCTGTTGGTCTGGATATTGGGTACTATTGGTCTAAAATATCTTTTTACTTCAAATTTTTTATTGTTGTTGAGCCTCTACCATTGATCTGAATTTAAAATAATTAATCCCATTCAAAACCACCAATCTTAAGTTTTCAAGGAAAAACCTGTCGTTCATCTGTGTGGTGCGTTGAGAGATTAGGATTTCATAGGAGAAGCTCTTTTCTTCCTAAACTGTTTGGCCAAACACCTAGTTTTATTCTACGGCCCCAAAGAATCCAGAGCAATTTGGTCCCAAGACGATTGTTGATTACCTCCAAATTTGTTTGTGATTCCTCAAATTTGTATATTAGTTAGGTTGTTTCAAGCAAATTCTCAGGTCAAGAACCTTACTCGAAACCTCTTTAGTAATGCAACAAAGCCTGTAGCTTGCATTTAGTTACAATTCACAATAAGATTATTTGTGGTTCCCAGGTCTGCCAAAGTTGTCATTTGCCTTTCTCTGCGATTGCTATGTTGCCACTTGCAAATCACTATTTTTGTAAAAAAAAAGTTCCTAAGGATTATCTTTCTTGTATTGACAGGCATTGGACAGCATAGATTATATACTCAAATTATAGACTGCTCCTAATGGCTTTTCAAAAAACACCCAGAGCAAGCACTCAACCTCTTCATCACTGTAGACCCGCCTCTTCCACCATCATTGGTGCTTTCACATCTCAAAACTTATGATAAAACACACTAGACGCTGTCTTATTTGGAACAAGTGATGGAGCTACAACCACAGACAAGGTCACAGGATCTTGAAAATCAACTGGTATGAACAAAGGTTGTTGGTGGACAAAACAAAGCTGAAGCAGTTTGAATCTTCCCTAGGCAATGTCACTCAATTCTCGAAGCCCAAGGTGAACAAATCTTCCAAGCTTTGCTTTTGACTTTGGATGAGCAAATAATCTGATTTGTGACAGTGCTAAAAAATGCAAAGTTGAGTATAGATTTCTTGGTTTCAGGTTGTGGTAAAAAAAATTGGGCAAGGACGTTTTTGCTTTCTAGCATAATGTCCTTCCAACTTTTTTCAATAAGATTTGAGAGCTTACAATACAAGATTGTAAGATGTTGATAAAGAATAGACTATACACAAAAGAAGTTAGCAAAAGTTTGAAATTTGAATTATTCAATGGTTTAGTTGTGTAAATTTTCGATGAGATTTTGGACAAAGGGAGGGAGAGTGATGGTTGTAGAAGGGGGTGGGCAGGTGGACTTGGAGCAGTATCCTACAAAACCTCACATTGCATCTTGGATGCCGTTCATGATATTGTCAAATTGCATTCATGGTGTAATGCATTGATTTTGTAATTTATTACTTTTGGTAAATTCTGATCCAATTATTGTCTTTTACACTGTAATAGACGCTTGCAGGAGGCAATGTTATGAAATTGTGGTTGTTTCAAGTGGTTTAGGGCAAAAAAAGAAATCTTGTGGCACGCCGTTTGTATCCATGTTGCCTTAATTTTTGAACTAGCATACTCCTTCTGGAATGCTTTGTAATGGAGTAACGTTTGTGTATCTTCTAGGCAGAAAAGAGCTTTGGTGCTATAATGAGAAAATCAATGGCCGATCTAGGCTGTGGATGTGGAACCTTTGGCACTGTGTAGATTTTTGAGTAATTTTGAAGTTTTTTGAAGTAAAAGACTAATAGACTAGGTTAAGATAACTTTAAAGCTAAATGAAGTGTGAATCAGGTCAATTAAACTTATAGTTACGGAAATGACAATTAGATAGCCGGTTAAGGAAATTAGGGCTAATCGATCAAGCAGTTGGACAAATAGACTGTGCAGTTAACTCTCAGTTAGTTACAACCAAGAACATATAAGGTCAAATATACTTGCTAGGTGATTGCAAGAAACACTTGTACTATTTGTTGCGTTTTTCATTTTTGAACTTTTAGTACTTTTTGTACTATGAGTCACCTTCAGTACTATTGAAGGCATGGAACATAAAATTTGAATGGTCAATTGGATTTCAAATTTACTATTCTGACTACATGTGATGTTCATCATTGAATGACAAACATGGATGAAAATACTTAATTTGCCATTAAAAAACAATTTAAATTGGCAAATAAAAGGTATTACAAGCCCCAACAATACTATTGAGTCTTTATGTGTACCCTGAAGTACTATTTTGAGCCACATGCTACAATTTATTTTAGAAAATGAGACTTTCACGTTTCTATTTTTGAAAATTAGGAAATGAGTTTGAAAATTTTATTTTAAAAATGGCCATTATTGCCGACTAAGAGCAAAGTAGGAAGATCAAAGTTAGTACTAAAAAAACATTTTTAATTCAACATAAATTCAACCTGAATATAGCACACTTTAAGCCAATATAAAACACACTTGGAAAAAGTTTTTAGAAATCCCTCTCTTGAAAAGGCTATTAGAAGAGCTAGCCTACCAAATTTGATGTAACTCTTCAAAAAAGGTACTCAATAGTACTAAGAACCACCAAAACCGCATATGTGACATATATTCAAAATTCAGTTTCACCTATTAAATTAATTTTGAAAATATTGAAATAGTTCAAGTGCATTTTCTATTGATATATGAAGCTTGTTTTTGAATTTCATGTTCATTTAATCATTTTTGCAATACTTATGGCACAAAACAACTTCCACATTGAACGTGTGATGGAAAATAGTACAGGTGTTTATTGCAATCACCCTAGTGTTCTCTCTCTCTCTCTCGGCTGCAGTGATTGCTTGCCTTGTACTCGTGTATTTCTTTAGGCTTAATATAACTTTGTCTGTTTGACTTATAATTGTGTTGCCAGTGAGTGGCATTTCTGTCTTATTCCTTTCGTGAGTCTATTAGTCGAGAGTTGTAAAGTCTTGATACTTTATTGGATTTCTTGTGATGTACTAAGTAGCCAGTGATTGGCTTAGTTTGGTTTGTTCCTTAATTGATCTAATAGTCATAGAGAGAGCTGAATATTTGTTAGTTGATTTTAATTACAATGCAGTCTGTGGGCGTGTAAACTTGGAGAAAGAATTGATTAGCCAGTGAGTGGCATGTTAGTTTGATTAGCGTCTGTAATAGAGCAGCAGTAGTTGTGGTCAAATTGGTTGTATACTGGAAAGTGCTGCTTGAAGATAGATTGATTGAGAGAGAAACTCAAGATCGAGGCTGCGAAAGTTCTTGAATGAGCAATGCTGGAGTAAAACTGAGAAGACCAATAGACTTGGTTGTCAAATCAATTGGCTGAGAACACTGCTCAAAGTCAAGTGGACGATGCTGGGGGCGCCCGATCAAGATTGGAGGAGCTGCAATCCTGGAAGACTAATAGACTATAAGTACAATTTACTTGATAAACCATCAATTGGTAATTTGCATAAGTTTTGTTGATTGTTAATGGTTGGTGAACTTGATTCTTGATGTGATCTTTGTGAATGGAGTCATTTTATAAATATCTATATTGCTAGTGACTGGTTGTATTTAAATTTGAGCAAGTGCCAAGGATTGGCGTTGTCTCGTCGTAATTTTTATTGGTCTAATAGTCAAGATAAGTTTGGATGTCATGACCACATAATTTATGGTGTGAATTGTTAATGTCCAAAAACAATAAGGCTAGGATAGCTTCTTAATAAAACTACTTGATAATGGAAATTGTGGAAGTCGAATAGTATGTAACTTCCCTGTATTAAGTATGCCAGTGATTGGTATCAATTTCCTTGTAGTTTTGGTCTATTAGTCCAAGTTAAGATAATCATTGCAGTATGTCTAATGGACCTATTTTTGATGTTACGGTCCATTGTTAATTAGTGGAAGACCAAGTGTTGATTATCCAAATATTTTGTCTATTTGACTGAATGAATATGTGGACGTCGTTGTAGTTAATTTTGGTTATAAAAAAATTATTGAAGTAAGAAATTATAGGCAGTGGTTAAGTTTAATTGACAGTATTGGAAATATAAAAAGTATCATGGTTGTTAATTGATAATTGTTTGAACTCAAAGTAAGTGAATAAATTGATCATATTTACAACTTATAAACTAACAAATGGCAACAAGTGTTTGATGCAAGAATTATGGAGTTAGTTCTTTCATTGTGAATTGTTGATGCAAATCTCATTTTAATGAATGGATGCATGTGCAATTATAAATAACTATATTGTGGTTTGATTAAGTCGATAGAATAGGAGCCATGACTATTTGACAAACCTTTGACAAATTGACATTAGAATTCTAATGTAAGATCGGTACAGCATGTCGTTAGTCTGCATCCATGACAAATGGACAGATACTAGTATAAGATAGGACTGAAAATATATCCATACCTTATTGTCAATCATTTTAATGGGATTTTATTATTCTTCTATAAAAAATGAGTGAATATCCTAAGTAAAAGTGATTTTAGATGCAAAACAATAGACTATTTGACCTTTCCCAAAACAAAGAACCACCAATAAGGGGATTTTTTGGGTTTTGTTTTTCAAGAAATCTTACGCTACACATTGCAACCGCCTTGTTAGATGCAAGGTAAGGTAGTTGTACCTAAAATTGACATCTTAAGTGTTGAGTATAGTTACTACAACCATAATGGTCAAATTTTTATATTTTTGGTAAGCAAATCAGAGAGGATTCCCATGCACAAAAAAATGTATTATTTAGATATTTTATGCAATAGCTACAAGGATTCAAGAATTATGAGGCAAGATTTTATTGTGTCAACTTTAGATATGTGTCTCCTTTAGGTACCTCTAGGTTAAGTTGTGTCAATTTCTGCCTTCTTATTTCAGACCATGTGTAGAAATTTTGTTTTAGGTTTTCTCCTTTAGTGAGTCTCTAGTGCATATGATGGTGAGGTCCTTTTTGTTGTGTAGAAAAGTCGTAGGAGTTGTTGTTTTTGAAAAATGAATGCTTTGGATCCTGCTCTAGAGAATTGTGAGGGTTTGGGGTAGATGTTATTATCATCTTCCCTCATCTTCTTTGGTTTAGGATTTGGTCTTCCTGATTTTCTAACAGTGCTTTCAATTTTAAGGTTTATATAGATTGTTGTTGTCCAGTAAAATGTTCATTTTGCAATTGACTAACATGTGAAGAATTACGTAGGAGCAATATGTGATCGTTATGAAGGGTGAAGCTTAGAACTGCATGTGGAATCCAACCTTGTTGTAAAGCAAGCGTATTTGTGAAACAACCCATAATTAAATGTTTTGGAAGACTTCAAATGAAGTGATCAAATATTTTTGTGAAGGATGTCGTACGCGCAATATAGGCGTAAGTATCCTTAACACCAAAATGATGGTAAGATAACACGAAATATCGTCCCAGGAGATTCTAGTATGTTTCAGCAAGCTAAGGAGTTTCCGGATTGTAATCCAAACAACAAAAACCCCAAGCAACACCTCTTTCTTTCCCTATTTCTTACACAATGGTCTTCCGGATCCCAATCCGGATCTACCCCTTTCCGGTTTCCGCGTTAATCCGGATTCCGGGTTTCACTTCCCAATTTCAACTGGTTTTCTATTCCCCTGTTTTACCCTCAGGGTGTTCACATTTGATCTTTAGAGGGATAGGAACACACCACTCATAGACATCTATCTCTCTGCACAAAACTTCACACAAAACAATCCTAACCAAGTTTTTATTTCAGAGTAGAGAAAGTAACAATCCTCACAATTCCCCAGGTAGTTTGCCCGGAAAACAGGTCACTCAGGACTGCATCCTTCTGCTTCTACTACAACGACAGATCAAGACAGCCGGAACTGAAAGAGATTCGTGCATCTATCTACCAGACTGATCCTATGGTTGGCAGACCTTCCGGCGAGTGGGGATTTTCCGCTGGCGGTCGCTTATCTCCGCTCGGAACCCTCCCTGGATTCCGGACTCGCATCCGCACCACTCCTTAGAACCGGATCACCGTTACGGCAATTTAAAGGTACCACGCACAAGTCCTTACTCACAAGTCTAATAAAGCTTCCTCACAAACTTACTCGCTCAAAACAGGTTCGACTAATTCTCAACCCGGATTCCCCCTCATCCGCCCTCTCTCACACTTTCACCATTCATGAACAACTCAAGAAAATGCACACATAGCCAGAAATCCGAATGTCCACTTAGTGGCTCAGATTAAAGAAAAGAGACTGTGAGCATAAACTAATGCACACAAAATGGGCAAGGCTGGAATGAAAGGGCAACAAGCTGCCCTTCACTTAAAACCCAAACAAAAAGACAAAAAAAGAACACCTGAAAATCCAGGTGACCAATCAGTAATCGACCGTAATATCCGGAAAGTTCAAAGTCAACTACTCCTAAGAATCCGGAGCCGGGCCCCACGCACGAAAAATCCGCTCCAGATTCAAAATCCTAAAACTGCAAACATACTAATTACTTTCCCCGCTTTGATTTCTTCGCGCTGCTACTTGGCCCTGCAGGTGGTTTCCTGCTCCCTTTTGGTGGAGTAGACTTCGTTGCAGCCCGGGTCGGAATCTTCCGCTGGATCGGCGGCGGGTCGTCATCCGATTCCGTCTCATCGCCGGAAGTAAATTCTCCCTTTTCGGATTCTTGGATCATCTCCACTCTGGTCTCTTTCTCTGGCGAATCGTCCAGCTGAATCGGAGTTGTATTCCTTCTGGGCGATGCCTTCTGCATGTGAGTAAAGTCGACCGGATTGGTCCGAGCCGGGTTTGACAAGGCCCCCATCCGTTGGATTAAATCGCTCCGGACGGATGTTCCGGATGCCGGAACAGAACTCCCTTCTCCTACCGGAATCGACTGGACACTCCTCGTCTGGCCGAACTTTGTGGTCTTCGTCTGGATCCGTGCCTGACCTGGAGTAGGTCTTGGGGATGCGGGTAAACCGATCCCTGACCCCGGCTTCTAGGGCGTCTTCAAGAAGTCGACGTTGGGCAGCTTCGGAAAGTGGGTGAAGTCCAAGGGCTTGTTCGGGTTGAGGTGCCCCAACAGTTGCACCATCTCCTTCAGAATACCTTCCATCCGGGCTTGGAAGTCCACCAAGATCGTTACTACCTTGGACCCGGATAAGTGGCCTATGCCACTCAGCTGATTGGTGAAGAGTCGGGATTTGACCACAGCTTCCGCGGGCTGCTCCACCAACGTGGTCAAATTGTGGACGAGTTGGAGAGCTTCCGCCTCCTTCTGCCGTGCAACTGCGGCATCCGTATCCGCCCAGTTCACCCGACCTAACAGGTCATCCCTTTCCTTCTCCAAGCTCTTGATCCGCTCGTCCTTCTCACGAATCAGATCCGGGCTTGGTAGTTTCCGGATCTGATTTACGATATCCTCCGGCTCCACCTTCAACTCTGCAGCAATCGCCTGGATCATGTCCGACATGCCGAAATACATGTGCTTGGCCTCCTCCATCCACTGCGTTCCGACGTCGAAGAAGTCCGACTGCGGTTCCGGTTCCGGGGGTTGACTCGGCTCACCCTTTTCCGGGGTCAGCTGTTCCACCCTCGAGTTTGGGTTGGTCGACTTCCTTCTCTTCTCCCGCTTGTCGACCAGGTCCTGCTGCTGCGGTTCTTCTTCCTCTTCGTCGTCTTCTTCTTCTTCCTCCTCCTCTCCCTCGATCGGAGGATCCGGTGGAATCTCGTGCGTGAGACCGTACTTCACGATTTCCAACCCGGTGTTGTAAATCACCATCTCTTCATTTGTCAGCACCTCTTGATGGTGATACAGGTGAAATAGGTACGGACTGAGAAGACTCGGCTTCCCCTTCCCTACATGCGACACGAGCTTCTTTACTATCCCGGCTAGAACTTTCCCCCAGTGGACTACCTTATCTTCTAAAGCCCCAAAGATAGTGTTGGCCACCGTAACCGTAACTCGGGTGGGCTTTTCCGGATACATAATCGGAATCAAGAATTCCAACACCCGTTTCTGCCTAGCATCCTTACAGTCACTCACTGGGTATCCGTCCTTAGTGGTAACCGGATTGCGGAACTTCCCAATCCCGTACGTCTCTACCCGAGAACCTAATCCGGATCCGTCCTTCCCAAACCCGTATACGTCAGCCCACACCTCCGCCGTCCATGCTCCGGGTTGGCCTCTCACAGTCAACTCGAACTGATTCGGGACTCCCGAGTTCAGCTGTTCCAGCATTTCCGCGTTCTTGACATTCCACGGTCGGTGGATCAAACCTACACACCCCATCCGGGTCAGATCTGTCTCTAACTCCTTCCGGTGCGTTGGATCGGCGGGAATCGCTGGTCTAACTATCCGAGCTGTGACAGATGGTCGACGCGCTACTGGTTTGCTGGACTCCGCCATATCGACACCGACAACTAAATCCGGTGCAATCGGCACCGACCTCACCCGTCTCTCCCTGTCGCGATCTCTAACTCACCACTCTTTCTCTCAGCTAAGTGCGCAAGACAATCAGCAAAGTGAAGAATGAGGAGGATTAGGTCTGACGAGAGTTTAAATACTAATCGAGCTGCCGACCGTTCCCCTTGGCGAACGGAAAGAGGTCCGTTCCCGTAACGGTTCCCTAGCAGCGTAGGTCGGATACCTATTCCGTAGCTCGTTCCGATCCGACCTAACTTGAGTTTAAGATCCGTTCCTGTACTCGGAAAAACCCGGTTTACAGGATCTGGAATCTCGGATTCTAACTATCCGGAATCTATCCGCATTTGAATCTAATTTCCTACTTCTTACCAAATTTTTGAAATTTTTAACTAACTCCTAACCTATTTCTATGCTATCTTCCTTTATTCTAAGTTTCCGTGCTCCCACAAAGGACTTACAGGAAGTGATTCAAAAATTCAAAAAGGCACATAGGTATGGAAATTAGTATATGATAAATGTTACAAAAGGTGACTACATTGTTACAAAATGTACCTTCTTTGTACTTGTTCAAGAAGAAAATAAAGAAATACTTGCCTTCATCCAACGCATTACATGAATACAAGTGTCCATGCTAGAAAGTCTTATGCTAAAAAAAAACGCGTCAAAGTACATGCTCTATTGATTAGGTCAACATAGTGAACATGTAGCCAGTTGTGACCTAACTGAACCAACTAATTGTGGACCACACATTTGTGTGGAATGTTGTCCAATACAATGCTTCTAAATTGACTAAACTGGACAACACTTTTTGATGCAGAATTTGTTGTTTTAAACATTGCTTTTCTACTAGTGGAATTTATATTTTCAACTCTTTTTTAAAAACGAAATTAGAATTTCATATTTTTATCCTATTGAGATGCCCTTATAATAAAAGTTTTAACCCCTAAAGTTCTATGACTATGTTATCATTGAGAACGCTCAAAAACTACCATTTTTAGTACAAGTATCAAATTTTTGAAAAAAATAAATTTTGACACATATAATTGTAGGATCTTGTATTATGCTAACTTGAGAACACATGGTAAAAATTTCAAAAATTTCCAACACAAGGATTGCAAGATATAAACACTCAAAAAATCATAAAATCATTTTTTTGGCCTTGCTAAAAACAGGGCAGCTACACTTCACAAGCTCACTTTTCTATGAAAATATGTCCAAAATGGTAGTGCTCCTTGGAATTATTTTTTCTAAACAAGTTGGCTACATACTTAAAAAATTTCAAATCATTTGGAATTGTACAGCACATAGGAAAAAAATTGTAAGTATAAAAAAGTAGAGAATGATTCAAAATACAAAATTATTGAGAGTTTAATTATGGAATTTGAAAATATCAATTCCAATGGTTGTAATGTTTTGATAAACAATCTACATCTTGTGATTTTATTTTTTTCAAAAAAAATTGAAAATTGAGTGAAATAAACAACACCAAAGTTTATTTTAGAGTAGAGGATCCATAACTACCCACAAATTAAGATTCCTCATAACTTTTGACTCATTGATCAAAATGGAATGATTCAAAGCTTTCCATGTATATTTAAATCTAAAAAATCAATTTCAAATTTTTGTTTTTTAAAAAAATGATTTTTTTTTATCTGCTTGGATTGCCCAGTTACAAAAAACAACATATTAGGCCTTAACTTTTGACTCCTATTTCCAAATGTCATGAAATTTAGTGCATATGAAAGATATTACTTGTCTCCTTTTTTAATTTAAAATTCAGCCTAAAATATGGAATCTCCAATCACACGTACCTGCCCAAAATTTCTATGTTGCTAAAAATAACAAGTTGGTCCTTTATAGGTTAATAATATCATATCTTATTGTTGCACATTACATTTTTTTGAACTATCTCTACAAAAAATTCATCTAAAAAAATGTTTTTTGTAATGTATATGAAATGTTGATGAACTCAAATTGGGAAGATGGGGCCTTTAGATAAATAACTAAGGTGGATGAGTCCATTCTAGACTACTTACCTATTTCCTTCGAATATGAATTGCTATATTTCGGATACAAGTGTTTGTAAAGAGCACATTTAAATGTAAAAAGTTACATAGCAAATACTAATACAAAACCAACTTCAAAAAATATTATATTGTAAAGAATTACCGTAATTTGTGTTATCGTGGCAAGTTTATTATATTGAATAAGGTTGAATGGTTGGTCCTTGAATCCTAATTGAATTGGATTGCATGTGTTAGAAATTGATGTCACATTTAACAAATCATTGGAAGTGAGATTTTTGAACATGTTTATGTCTCTAATAACAAATCTTACCTATTTTGTAAAATGAGAGCCACTTTGTTTCTTTTCATTCATCAACATGCTTTTCCATTATCTCTATCCAAAGATTTGCTTAACCTTGAAAATTTTAAGCCATTTTCAAGGTGTTTTTATCATCTCTACAAAGTTTGGTTTCAATCTAAGTCATAGATTGCAAGATTATAACATAAGAGTGAAGGATACTTTAAAGAAATCAATGTTTTGGCATAGTTGAAATTGTGTTTTGACTAGCTCTTTTGGACACACAACATTTAAAAAAGTTGGAATCCTATGCTCATTCTCAAGGTAACCAAATTCCACATGCATAGAAATAAGTCTCGTATTTTTAAGAAAAAATATGAGAAAAAAAATGGTCTTGCATTATTCACTAGTTCATTGTTGAATTAAAAAAATTATGAGATATATGGAAGATTTGTCACAAATTTGGAGCCAAAATTTAAAATTGAACATGGTATAATGAAAGAAAAGATATATTATTAAAAAAAAATTCAAAAACGGCTCAAATCCAAGTGCAAGATGCACATTCCAAAAGTTATTTGTACCTATAAATTGGGCAAACTTAAAAAACGGGAGGGGGAGGCAATGCCGCTCCAGGTCTAATCTACTATTAAAAAGCTCATTGACAAAGGGCCATGAACAATCTAGCCTAGGAATCCATTGGAATTCCATATATTATCATTATATAACCTCATTACTCTTCCACTTCAGACGGTTTTCAACGATTTTTTCCCAAAATGTTTTTCACATAGACTGCCACATGTTACTTCTAAAAGCGCGCCAAAAGTCTCTAACTGCCTTTCTCTCATTCCAAGTGGATCTAGCCTTGCTAATACATAGCAACACAATTATACCTTGCTCGCTTATGAACACATGCTTGTTCTTCATTAGCTAGAGTTTTTCCATCCAATGATTCTTTGCTACAGCCCTTAGACTACCCATGCTTTGGAAATCTTTGCAAATTCAATAGTTATTCTTCTTCTAAATTTAAATACACTACTTAATAGCTAATTTAATTTTCTTGAAAATGAGCCCAAGTTCAAGTGATGCTTCACATTTCTAAATCCAAAATGGACGTTCTAAAATAGATCAATTCATTTTGGGTCATCCAAAATTTTAAGGGTTAAAAAAATCTTTTAATTCTTGAAGAACATGGCCTCTTATGACCAAGGCAGTTAATCAAATGCTCCAATTATATGATCAATAGGAGCTTTATTTGTTTCTATAATTAAGAGTGAAATCATCCATCAGACACTTTTGGTCCACAATATCTTTGAAGGTTTAAACTTCCCTTTTGGCAATTGGAAGTTTGGGTAGGTTATCATGTGATGTGGCATGAAGGACTATTTAGTTTCATCTCACATAGATGATGTGATTTTTTGTTGATTTGGGAGTGTTTAAAGCTCTTGGCACCTCACCTTGGGTGGGCTCTTCATTTGGGGCCAACTAGGATTTGGATGATAAATAGAGATACTCCCCTTGGCTTGACATACCTTTGTGCTTGTATTTGTTCCTACCTTATTAGAAGGACTCATTATCCGCTAGTAGAGGTGCGCAAGGGTGTATTTGTTATGCATTCCTATTTAGTTTTTGATTGCATATTTAATGTTGGTTGTAGTACTCACTTTGTTGTGTACTTTGATCTTTGTTTACATGACAAGGTTTTTTATATTCTCAATTTTTGGAGCAATTTTTGGAAATTTTGATAAAACAAAACAACACATTAGTGTTATAGAAGTATATATATTTTTTTCAATTGTCTAAGAGCAAAATTTATGCCATCTTAAGCACACATTTCAACTCACTAGGCAATAAACAAAATCCATTGAAATTAAAAACTAAAAATTAATCAAAAAAACTTAAAGATTATGAAAAGCTTTGATTCACTCTATTTGGATTGCAAGGTCAAAATTATGGAGCTTCTTAACCCCTAAAGGACCTTTGTTCTTTCAAAGGACAAATGGGATTTTGAGCTGGTATCTACAGTTTCAATTTTTTTCATGATTTTTTGAAATTTTTTTGGAGAACAAAAAATCTAATTAGATTAGTGGCAATGTAATTTTTTTTTTCAGTTGGTGCCTGAGAACAAAATTTATATACAAATAAGCTCAAAACAGATGAGACCAGGTAGTAAAAAAAAATTGAAATTTAAAAAAAAAAAATTTCTCATAGATTATGTTTTTTATCTACATGGGAAGCTTTGACTCATTTCATTTACATAAATGATGTAGAAGTTATGAAGAATCATATTTTTGGGCAATTAGAGCATCTTCTTAAAAAAATAATTTGTGTCATTGATTTCTCAATGCAATTTTTACAATTTTAAACAAAGATGTTGCACATTGTTTAGTTTTTATGCTAGAACAATCTCATCATTGGAATTAGTGCATTTTAATTCAATTTTAGAGATATTAATTCCATCTAAGAGATATTAATAATTTAGATTTTCCTTCTATCTCATACTTGCTTCTCACTTGCTTCTTTTTTAAAATGAATATAAATCTTTTTTGGATTTTTTTTCCTAGATTCTCCACCATAATGATTTAAACCTCAGAAATTTATAGTGCAAGAAATTTAAATTAAAAAGTCTCAAAGTCAAATTAATCTAGTCTTGTAATGTGCAAAAAAACTTGTTTTCTTCACTTTATATGCACATATTTTGCATTCTATACGGTCAAAAAATTTGAAATTGATTCCAGATATTTTCATACTAGTTAGGTTATAAGATCCTACAATAACAATTTTCAATTTTTTTGGCAAAAAAAAGGCCTTGGTCCCTTAGGAGGTTAATTGCAAATGTTCAATAGATAGCCATTTATAGCATAGTCTTCAATAATTGATGTCTAGACTTTAAATTTGAACTCAATTTCCTTAACCCCTAAACGCCCAAGGCCTTTTTTCTGCCAAAAAACCATCAAAACTGCCATTCCTATAGCAAGGAGTAAAAAAAAATGAAAAATGTTTTTTTTTCACATCTAACCATAGGATCTTAAACCTAACTAGTATGAGAATGTGTGGAAAAAATTTCAAAATTTTTGACCGCTCAGATTGCAAGAAATCTGCGTTTAAAGTGGAAAAAACAAGTATTTCATCACATTGCGGGACTAGATTTTTTGACTTTAAACATTTTTCACTTAAAATTTTTGCACTACAGAGTTTTGTGCTTCAAATCTTTATAGTGGAGAATTGAGTTGAGAGTCTAGGAAAAAAAATAATATTCAAAAAAACTTAATTATCATTCCTAAAAAAATTATTAAGTAGAAGTAGGTACAAGATAGAACAAAAATCTAAAACATTAATATATTTTAGATGGAATTAAAATACACTAATCCCAATGGTGAGATTGTTCTAACAAGTAAATTAAACCATGAGAATTTTTTTTTTTTTTAAATTGCAAAAATAGCATTTAGAAATGAATTTTACAAGTTATTTTTTTCAAGAAGATGCTCTAACTGCCCGAAAAACAAGAATGTCCATAACTTTCTCATAACAAATCCAAATGAAATGAATCAAAGCTTTCCAGATAGACAAAAATATAATCTACAAGAAAAAAAATATTTAAAAAAAAAAATCAAATTTTTGCCAAATTTTTCTTGCTGCCCGGATTGCCCAGTTACAAAAAAAAGTAACATATTTGACCATAACTTTTGACTCCTATTTCCAAATGTCCTGAAATTTAGTGCATATGAAAGATATTCCTTGCGCCCACCTTCTATTAAAATTTCAGCTTAAAATATGGAAATCTCTAGTCACACGGACCTGTCCAAAATTTCTATACGGCCAAAAAACGCAGTCCGGTCCTTTAGGGGTTAATATTTAGAGAAGAAAAGTTCCAAAAAATTTAGTGTATTTTCGAGAACAATCTCACTATTAGAATTATTGTATATCAAATCCATCTTAGAGGTATTAACAATTTTGGCACTTTCAATGTCTTACCTATTTCCACTTAACAATCTTGGGGACTAGCACTTATCGCATTTTTTTCATGCACCTGAGATAACCGCCTAATATATTGGGGGGTATTATTTCTAAAAATGAGTATTAAATTTGCCCATTTTTTAGTACCCTATATATCATTTAAATGAAGGACAAGCAAATTAGTTAGTACCCTATTTTACTTCTAAATTCTTAGGTTCCATTCATTGCAGTCCTTTGGAAGTGTTTCTTCAGAAGCAGGATCAAATGGTATAAACAAAGCTTGCATTCATGGAGTTGTTACAAGCAAAGCATTATTTCAAAGCAGCCAGATTGGAAAGAAACAAAATCAAAATCAAGACTCCTATACACAAGCATCTGCAGCACTAACAAGGCCAACACATTTGAGCAATTGCAATGAATCCAAAAACAGAGCATTGCAACAACAAGGCAAGACAAGTAACCTATGAAAACCATAAGAACCTAACAAAAATACCTGCATCAAACATAGCACAAAGCAAATGAAAGAACAAGTATTAGAAATGAAATTAGTATTAAGAAACACAACAATTCCTGTAATTCCCACTTCCAACATTTACAAAACTGGCATTATTCACAATCTAACTGTGGAGCGTCAAAATTTGGAAAATCAAGTTCAATCTACCCTAATTACAGTATCCACCTTCAAATACATCCTCAATCTAAGTACTTAGACACAAATCCCTTTCCCAAAAAACTAAAAATGAATTTATGATGAACACTCCATCAAAAATGCAAAAAATCAGTCCAATGCACTTCAATCCACCTACTGGGCGCCTTGCAATCTGCACACAACACACACATTTGCATTCAGGTATAGAACTGAATGCCCCCAAAAAATAGAATTACTACAAGTGATCTGTAAATTCGCATTCAGATGTACATCTGAATGCCAAAATAAAAAAGGGAATGAAAAACTTCAGCCGATTCTAACTGCAAACCAAAAATTCAACATAAGAACAAGGTTTGCAATTCCATACCTGCAGATTTGGCGCCACCTCCCTCACATTCAAATCCTGATTTGAATGCCAAAAAAAAGTTGGGAGTCAGAAACTGAAGCCAACTTAAAGAAAATTGCGACCTAAGATCGAATTACCCACATTATGGAAATTGTGACGTAAGTCCAAGCACCTGTCAACCTAGGCAAGACAGTACAAACATGAAGCATGCACATGAACAGAAAGCGCACAGAAAAACAAGACGATGAAGAACGACGCTCAAAGGAAAATCAATTTTGGGTCGATCGAGAACTTCTAGCGGAAAATGTGCCTCAGGATTCACGATGCTCTGCCCGATGGTGGGTTTCCATTGTCGCCAACTCCACCCACAGCTGGCGCTACTGCTCCTTCTTCGTCCGTAGCAAGTTGCGCAAAACAATCGTCGTTGAGGGTGGAAGGCACGCGCCCGGATGCAGAAAACATGTCCAGGTACTGCGCCAACAATACCTCAACCATGACAAAGGGAAGGGGATCCAATGCACTAGGTCAGTGATCAGATCTACCGTGAACCCTACACAGAAGCGTACACCCAAATTGAGTCACAAAAGAAAGATGGCAAAGAAGTTCAAGAGCAATAGGTTACGAAAAATGGCTTACCACAGCCTGAAGCAGTGGACCTTTAGAAAACAAAGTCGTCAAACACAGTCGCAAAATTGACCATCACCTTTGTCAAAGAAACAATTGCTGAACACACACCGCACCGGAAAAGCTGAAAAAGTCTTGCACATTCTAAGGAACCCAACGACGCGCGTGTCTGCATTTGCTAAATCCTAAAGTAGAGGAGGTAGCGACGATTGTGGATCTGGCAAGGCGTGGCAACAGACACCCTGCCAAATTGACAATGAAATCAAACTTGACCTTATTGAATTAAGACAACGGGCATCCAAAATGCCAGTACATGGAAATTAAATTGGGGTTACTGAATCTAGGCAGGTAGATCCCATGTTTCTGTACTTTAATTTTTCCCCGTAATTTCACTTTAAACCCAACTCTCATACATTCATCACTTCAATGACTGAAAATCCAAGTTTCATCCACATCCATCCACCTTTATCCCTTATTGGACCCTATATTTTAATCTAAAAAAAATTAAAAACCTTCGAATACAATGACTCTATTTTTCTTTTGAACACATCATTCTCTTTTTATAACCCCTTATTTATTTCTACATTTTTTCAAAATTTTAGCTCCGACTAATAAAACACACCCTATTTTTTATCACACGTCGTTTCTAAAGATTCGCCAGTGCCGGCCCTGAATTAACAATTTTTCAACAAATAAATTTCAAAATATTTTTCTTAACCTTTTTTTTTCAACATTGAACCTAATTCTTCAACAGCAAAAAAATTACTTCAAAATTGGTACTTGAAAATTTTTAAGCTAAAAAGATTCAGAGTTTTATAATCAAATCACAAAAGGTGTAAAAATTCTTGATTTTTTAAGGATTTTTTTTACTATAAATGCAAATATCTTGCAATTTTCATAGTCAAAGTTTCATAAATTTCTTCCAGACATTTTCATACTAGTCTAGTGCAAGTTCCTATGGTTGAATATACACCTTTTGTGAATATGACTTCCAGGATTAATCCTTGAAAACCATTGCAAGCTTGATAAACATTTTAGAAGTTATAACTCCATTTTCACATAGTTATTTATTTTATATGTGTTTTAGCTTGACTAAAAAAATGTAGCTTCAATAATTTACTGTTCATTTCAATTTAATTTTTTCCTATTTTTTTAAAATTATAAATTCCATGACAATTTGAAGGTAGCATCTGTCTTCAAAGCTTAAAGTACATTGCTTTTAAGCTTTTCTTAGGAATTTTTTTTTACTATGAGTTCAAAGAGTACACCAATTTCTGTATGATGTTTATCTTTATTATCTTCATGTTTTACAAAAATCATGTATTGAAGAAAATTGAATCTATTATAAAAATTATTTTTTCAAATTAGTAATCTTTATCTCTAAAATATTGAAAATAACTATATGGATGCAACAATGTGTACCATCTTTAGAGTATTTGTAATGAATGCTTAATGCTTAGATCTTTTTGGGCAAGATGGCATCAGTACAACATCTTTTTGTACGTAGCTAGAATTTGAAGTATTTGTTGTCTCTAGCGTAGGTTCAGTTGTAAAATCCTTCATTTTTAGAGTTAAGATTTTTAAATGATAGATCCTTCCAATCATCATTGTGTAAGTTGAATGTTACTTTGAATAGGTAAGCTTAAAATGATGATAGTTTGCTAGAAAATATTGGAATTAAAACATCTTTTGTGCTTGTGTCTCAGTTAACGTGCTTTCTATTGCACTATAATCAATATTGTAGATATCAATAGTACTTTGCAATGCCTACGACATGCGTCAATTCCATATTTATTAGTAAATTTCTTTTATTCTCCACCCATTTTGATACAAATTGTTGGACTTGTTTGAAGTTTGAAAATGTAGAAGATTTGCAAAATCTTTACATCTAAAATTAATAAAATGTGCTTCTTTTCTATTGGATAACAGTTTTTTGGTGTATCTAAAAAATCATTAGTATACAAACCATATTTTTTTTAGTTCAGAAAAGATAGTTGAGTAATCTTTTTTTATAAGAGGAGCCATTTGGATTTATAATGTGCAATGTGAACTCAAAAAGAGATGATTAAATGAATTAAGAGGAAAAAAAGATTTGTAGAAAAATAAACACTAGTAGAAAATTCAGTTTTTCTGTTGTTTTGGTCGCGTTGATCCGGTCAAAATCTAACAGAATTCTAATGATTTCAACAGAATTCTGTCAGATTTTGACCGGATCAGCGCGACCAAAACAACAGAAAAACTGAATTTTCTACTAGTGAAAGTTGAAACCACTCATTGGTATTGCAATAGATTCTTTATAAAATAGATAGTCTATTCTATTATATGTATATATAAATATTTGAGTGTGCAACATTGATTGTCAAAGTATAAATACAAATAACTATGATACGAATGGATCAATTAAAATTGTGTTTTAAACCCTTGTGATTGTAGATGGGAAAATGGAAGTGAATTTGAGCATTTTTTTAATTCATAATTCTCATCTATATTTTCAAATATGAGTGGATTCACCGCACTACATAACTTCCATTGTCATTTCTAATACATAGACAATTGATTTTGTAGAGAAAATCTTGACTTCTAAACGTACAAAGTTGTTTTTAAAATTGTCAAAAAATATTATTTGGAAGAAAATTTTGGAATTGATATACAAATAAGAGTTGTAGATTTTGAGTTGTAGATTCTATCTGTATAGTTAAATTCACCAATGCTATTACCAATTTTTTTTTTAAATTTTAAAAGGAAAATTTCAAAATTCTTTCTAAATTAAATTACAAGCAAAATATTATCATTTTTGAAAGAAATAAGTTGGAATGGATTTGAAATGAGTTTTTTTTGACATGGTGATTTTTTGAAATTTTTGTGTTTTTTAAATCTATGATCTCAATTTTGCAAATCCAGTTTTGAATTGGAGTCAATGCAATTTTGCCTTGGTCAACCACTGGAAATACTTGTACATTTGTAGTTTAAAAAAATATATACTTAAGTAACAACACATCCAACCATTAAATTAGACAACAACTTCATATAGTATTTTCATGAAGTAGGATGACTTTCATCTAAGCAGTAAAGAGGAAAAAACAAAAAAACTTATATTCATTAAATGAGAGGTTTTCACCAAAATAGAAGTTCCTTGCTACACTACTTAGCATAAACTGACGAGAAATTATCGTGAAATAGATACATAAGCAACAATACAATGGTACAGAAGCACTTATGTTCACTACTAGAGGAAGGGGTGTTTTAAGCGCATTTTTCAGTCAAAATATGCATACTTAAAGTGCAAGTCTTTTAAGTAATTTTTACTTAAAATGTTGTGTCTAGGTTGTGCCTTAAAGGACAATACTGAAAGTCACAAACTTGTCTTTTAAGCACTTTCTACCTTGTCTTTTAAATTTTCCATTTTCACTACAGAAAAGGGGGTCTTTTAAGCACAGATTTGAATCAAAAAAAGCATATTGAAAAGGCGTGGACTTGCATTAATATACTCTTCTTAACGACTGTATGCCGTCCTTTCAACACATAATTTTGTGACTTTTAATTAAAGATACAAAAACTAAAATGCTAGCTTCTATTTATTTCTACTGGAGTTTCTCTTCAACTCCATGCCTAGCTGCCCTTCCTCCTACAAAATGCACTCTCTACACTCCCTGCCTGGTTGTTCTTCCTCCTACAAGATGCACTCTTTGCATATACTTAGTATATTTTGTCCTTCTGCCCTTTTGCATCTATCAATTTTCAATCTTATAGTTCACTTGCTCCGCAGTCCAACAACACGAGAATTTTCATCTAGGGTTACTAGCATCCAAAGCTGCCATTCAAAAGCAAATTTAACCCCTAAAGGCCCAAGGCATTTTCTGGCTCCGAAACCACTGAAAACTGCCATTTCTGCTGCGATCACTCCCTAATCCAAAAAAAACTTTTTTTTAGAATCTAACCGTAGGATCTTGTACTTCACTTGTCTCAAATCATGTGGTAAAAATTTCATGAAGTTTGACCACACGGATTGGAAGATATTAGTGTTTGAAGTTGGAAAAAGAAGTTTTTTTGAACTCTGGATTGCAATTTCAGATGACTTTGACGGCCATTTGTGGATTTTTTTTGCACTACACACCATAAAGTTAAAATTTTTTATATTGAACATTTGAGTTGAGAGTCGGTGAAAAAAATTTCAGAATGTCAAAACTTGATTTTCACATATAAAAAAATTGTTAAGTAGAAGTAGGTCCAAAATTGAACAAAACACTAAATCTTCAATAGCTCTTAGATGGAATTAAAAAACCACAATCCCAACGGTGGAATTGTTCTTGCAAACAAACTTAACCTTTTCAAAAAAAAAATTGAAAAATTTCGAAAATTGCATTCAAAAATGAATTTTATGAGTTGTTTTTTGAAGAAGACGCTTAGATTGCCCGAAAAACAAGATGGTCCATAACTTTCTCATTCGGAGTCCAATTATAATGAATCAAAGCTTCAAATATAGACAAAAACATGATCTTTGAGAAAAGAAAAAAAAAAAAAAAAATTCAATTTTAAAATTTTTTTTTTTTCTGCCCGGCAAATTGCTTTTTTGACTTCGGGCGGCATAACTTTTTTTCCCGGGCACCGATTGAAAAAAAAATTATATTTTTGGAAAGCTAATGTGATTTCCTATCTTCATAAAAAGTTTCAAAAAATCAGGTCGAAATTTCAGGCTGCACAAACCTGCCCGAAATCCCAAGTGTCCCTCGAGGGGACTTTGGGCCTTTAGGGGTTAATGAAACTCAATCAAACAAAAACTGGCATATAATCTAGAACATTCTGATCAACATATGTTGAAATTACATAATGACCCAGTATCAAAATTCAAGCATATGAATATGGAAGACATGAAATACAAAGTGTTACCTAAATCACCATAGCTAATGCACATTGTAACTTCTAAAACATTCAACAAGACAAGCAAAATTACTACAGTGGTGTAGAAATTCTCAAACCTCATCCTATATTCTGACTTTCATAGAGGAGCTTTTTCAATTGTGTGGTTACCTCTGCCCAGGTCGCAGGTTTGTTAGAGTATACTGCAACAACTCTTGAAGGCTTTCTAGTTGCTACAAAGAAGAGATGGACGTTTGTTATGCATATTTTGAAAACTTAACACATATCAACTAACATTGGAAGAGCTATTCAACAATGTCAATGGACCCCTTAGCAAGGCGGAAAGTAGCTACGCTAAAACTTACTTATGACAAAATGACACATAAACAAACCAAGCAACTATGCTAAAAGAGACTTGGTGGCAACAAGCACTAATACATGAACCCCTCAAGCTTTTTCATTGTAATTGCAAATTAAATTGATACAATTGAATGTCTCTTTTTTTCTAGAGCAAACATACAAACTTCAAAAAATCATGTGAGTTCTTTGGTTAGGTCACCAAAAAGACTCAACCATCACAAAAACTTCAAACTTCATAGCTGTTTGAGGTCTTTAATTCAATTAAATGCATAGTAAGTGGGGAGCATTCTTACCAAAGATTGAGAGATCACCATCTTCTAAACAAGAAATCTGTCCACATGGTTGTAGAAACACAAATGAAGAGCTTCTTGTAAGCACCTAATTGGGATTCATAAGCAAGCACACCTAAGATCGATCATTTAGATGCTCGAAGGAGACTAACCTGTTCGGACAGGAAGATGGGCTTCCTTTGATCTTAAGATAATATGATGTCCACCTTTACCAGCTGCAGTTCCTTCTTCACGTCCACCTTCCAAATCAGCCAAAAAATATTAATAAACCATTGCATCCTATCCTCCAGCTGACTTACGGCTTGTTTACATGGGTATTGCATGCCTAACTAAAAAAAGCTTAGGGTTAGTTGAGACTTCTTCAATGTACCTACAAGTATTACAGACACTTGTAGGTTTGCTGACCTAATCTTACAACTTACTATGTTAGAGTCTAAAGTCTTGGTGCCACCACATTTTTTAGCAGAAATTGATATGCATCACAATTACATACCACTACCTTATCAATAAAATTTGCCAATTACCCGTTGTTTTCAACAAACAGTTGTGGCAATGGAATCCATAACCATTAAGCCCAAAACATAACTAGACACCATTCAAAAACCACCTTACAAAATTTTACAAAACCACCTTAAAATGATACCACTCCAAACCACTGATGCAATAGATTAATTCTTGTATGCAAAATTTCACTTACTAGAGAGTAAGCTGTTGTTGAGGTCCAAAAAATCTGCTAGTGCACCAACATCAGGGTTGACGGATTAGAACGTCTGGTGCCAATTTGTGTCCAAATTTCGGACGTTCGGACGTAGCAGGTGTAGCAGACGCTTGGGTAATTTGGCGGTTGGCTGAATTTATCCCTGAGGACGGCCGTTTTACTGACGGATGATCAAGCGGACGACCTGTTTACTAGCGGAAGGGTGGTCGGATAGTCATTCAGGCAGTTGGACTGGTGGTTGGATGGGTGGTTGAACGACGGATGGCAAACAACGGACGCCGCTTCTTTTTTAATTTTCGACTGCAGTTTTTGGAATTTTTGAGCGTGTGATATATCGTTTGAAGGGTCTTTTCAAGATCTTTCCATTGATATATTACACGCCCCAAAAGTCCAAAAATTGAAGTCAAAAATTAGAAAAAAAAGGCCGATTGCAGTTGTTGACAGTGGACGCACAGACGGAGGGTGGAGGGCAGAGGGCGAACAGCGGACGACTCTTCTTTTTTAATTTTTGACTGCAATTTTTAGAGTTTTGAGGCGTGTAATGTACCATTGAAAAGGTCTTCTTAAGACCTTTCCATTGATATATTACATGCTTAAAACTTCCAGAAATTGAAGTCGAAAATTAGAAAAGAAGTCGACTGCAATTGTTGACAAAGGATGCTCTGGCGGATAGTGAATAACGTCTTTGCTAAAACATTGGATTCTAAAAAACACAAATCCACATTGAAAGATTGCTATGTAATGCAACAAACATCTCATGTAGTTTAATATATGAAATATTAATTAAAGTTATTCTTCTACACATTTAAACCTACACTCTAAACCCTAAAGCTTAAACCCTAAACCCTTAGTCTAGTTTTATTCTTGTTAAGCCATGTCTACTTTTATGTTTTTGTTTTGTGCAAAAAGGTGATGGGTATGGCCCTTTTTGTATATACGCTTGTTAAGTTTGTGAAGCTAGGCAAGTTTTACAATAGCTTTTGAAAATTTATGGCTTGGTTTTAAGGGCTATGATTTTTTTGGACTTTATTGGTAATAATATTAGATTTTAAATGTTACCTTTTTATTCCATTTCCTTCTTTTATTTTTTAGCCCCTCCCTCCCTCCTTCTAGACAAACACTTTCTTTTGAAGTGACCTCATAGTATTATATCCCCCTTGGTTCATTTGAGTCAAGTTTTACCTATGACCTTTTTTGTGGATTAAATCTAAGGTTAAGGTAATTCAATTTGTATATGTATTTGTATTTTACCAGTTTACTTTGTCTATGGTTTTTGTGATGGAACCATATCCTAGCGAACTTTGAGTCTAAATTAGCCTTCATGTATTTGATTTGGACTCAAATCTATAGATAGTGTTTTGGACCAGTGATTTGGCTAAATCCATATCCATAAAATCTTTGTCACTTGCACATATGTTTGCCATATGAGGTGACTACTTTAGAAGTTTGCCATACTATTTGGATGGCAATTTACAATTTGTACGTATGGACCTAAGTCAAAAAGTAGGTGGAGGTAGGCCCAACTAATCTGACCAATCTTGGCCCAAGGCAACTGGACTTTACGAGCAACTTTGAGCACCATTGCATAGCCCACTCTTATTTGAATTTGAATTTGAATTTGGCCATGGCTATGGTGGGAACTTTCCAATTTAAATACTTGGGCCTTACTTCTTTGCAATCTGCATATGCGTTTTTGCTGATAGTTTGCACAAGTAGTCAGGAGGTGATTTTGGAGCTTGGAGTGTGGTTAGAGATGGCTTCTTCACAAGTTTTGTGTGATTGACAAGATGTTACACTATGATTTGATGGTTTTTGTCTTGTGAGATGTTTTGAGCTATGCTGGTTTATTTTTCTACTGTGATTGCAATGACACGCTGCTATGAACTGAAGACACCTCGCATGTGCATTCTAACTAATTTCGTGTTTGTTGGATTGTATGAGTGCAAGTGAGGTTCACAGCCTCTTTAGAATTATTCAACTTGGCAGCTCATCCAAGACCTTGAAATACGTAGTTTTGGGGGGTACTAAATCCTTTTGATGGCAGGATTTAGTTTATTTGGCATGATTAGACTTGTAGTCGAGCTCAAAGAAATTTTATTGTAAAATTCACCATATATTTGATTTGATGTGATCTTTATTGATAAACTGGAAAATCTTCTTGCAAAGTTAACTGAGATGTTATGCTGAGTTGATGTTTGTTTTGGTACTATTAGCTTTCTTGACATGATACGAGTTGGTTTCTATCATCAAAAAATGCAGTCAAAAATTAGAAAAGAAGCCGATTGCAATCGTTGACAACAGATGCTCTGGCGGACAGCAACAACGTCCTTGCTAAAACATTGAATTCTAAAAAACACAAATCCACATTGAAAGATTGCCATCCAATGCAACAAGCATCCAATGTAGTTTAATATATGAAATTAAAGTTATTCTTCCACACATTTAAACCTACACTCTAAACCCTATACCCTATACTTTAAACCGTACATTAATTATCAAAAACATTGATGTGATGTGCGGAATGTGTTTCACCTTCAATTCTCTTTAAATATAATTATCAGAATGTATTACATATGTAGACCTCAATGACTTATTCATTTACGTTTCCAATGTGATTTTGGTTTTCTTCATCAGTTATTAAGTGGCAATGTACAAATGTGGAACATGCAATTATTACATGAATTTTTTCTTAAAGTTTTGTTGTAAAATGCATTGATAGTTTGAAACACTAAAATAAACATAGTACAAGTACACTACAAGGAAAAGGGGTGTTTTAAGTAGTGTCCTAGACATCACGTCTTTTAAGTAATGTCTTTTAAGTAAGTTTTTAAGAGGCATCGCCAGAGAAGGAGCCAAACATGGAGATGATCGAAGAATCTGAGAAAGAGGAGTACAAGACTGGATCTGGAACAAAATCTGATGATGACTCGCCCCCACCAGTTAGGCGCAAGATTCAAACCCGGGCCACAGTCAAGTCGACTCCGGTGAAGTCCGTTGGCAAGCCACCTACAGGTCAAGGTAGCAGTTCAAAGAAGCCGCGGAGGGGAAAGTAGTTAGTTAGGGTATTTTCAGTTAGTTAGGATTTTGAAATTTAGTTCCAGAACGGGTTTTTTGTGTGTGGGCCCTGGCTCTGGATTTCTAGGGACAACTGGCCTGTGACTTTCT
This sequence comes from Pseudisothecium myosuroides, assembly GCA_951799445.1. Lineage (NCBI taxonomy): Eukaryota > Viridiplantae > Streptophyta > Bryopsida > Hypnales > Lembophyllaceae > Pseudisothecium > Pseudisothecium myosuroides. The sequence goes on from OX637297.1 coordinate 4,726,617, forward strand.
GAGTATCTCGGTGGTCATTGTGCGGTCACCCTGGCTTTGGGGTGGCTTTTTAGCTTTTTGTTTTTTATTTTTGTTTTGAAAGGGAGGGCAGGTTTGTTGCCCTCTCATTCCATCCGAGCCCATTTGAGTGCATTTGTTTATACTCATTCCCTATCTTTAATCTGAGATACTGAGTGGACATTTTGATTACCGGCTATGTGCACAAATTAGTTGGTTTATTTATGAGAGTGTTAAGGTGTAAGAGGGGACGGGTGAGGAGGAATCCAGATCTTAGGCAACTGGGTCTGATCGGTAGGGTACGTTTGTGAGGAAGCTTTGGACTTGTGAATGAGGACTTGTGTGTGGTACCTTTAAATTACCGGAACAGTAATCCGATACTTAGGAATGGTGTGGATGCAAGTCCAAAATCCAGGGAGGGTTTTGTGCGAAGATAAGCAACCGCCAAAGGAAAATCCCCACTCACCGGAAGGTCTATCAACTACAAGATTAGTCTAGTATCTAGAAACACAAACCTCTATTGGTTCCGAGTGTCTTGATCTGTCGTTGTAGTGAAGGAGATAGGATGTGGTTCTGAGTGACCTACTTTCCGGATAGGCCATCCGGGAAGTTGTGAAAATTGCTACTTTCCCCTTCTCTATTACAAAACTCTGTTTAGTTTGTGTATTTGTTTAGTGTGAGTGGATAGTGTGAAGATTAAGAGTGGTGAAGTCCCTACACCTCTAAAGACCAATAGTGGACCCACTGAGGGTAAAACAGAGGAATAGAAAACCAGCCATTTGAAGAGACGAAATTGGATTTTGGATAGCCGTTGTAACCGGAAAGAAAGTAAGACGTTGAAACGGATTGCTTGGATATTTGGGAAGAGATCCGGATACCTTAACTTGTGACAACATACTAGAATCCCCTGGGACGATATTTTGAGTCATTTTACAACATTTTGATGTTGTAAGGATACTTACGCCTAGACCGTGCGTACGACAATGTAGTCATGTAGTGCCTATCATTTTTAATAGTTCTTCATAGTTCCCAAATGTACAATGATAGACATTTTTATATAAACCAATTTTATTTTTTGGGCATAACAAGATTTCCAACCCTCAACAATTTGACTGACTACCGGACTTCAAGAAACTCCAAGTCTTAAGTCAATCCCCGACCTCATGCAAAACATTCAGTTGTTTACAAAAGAAAAAATAGGGAATTCTTCAGTAAAATGTAAATTGAACAAATCCATCATTGTTTCACATAAACTAAAATTCTTTTTAATTTATGTGGAGGGAGTCCCCAATCATTTAGCAAAGGATGCCTTCATGGTTCTAGTTTCAATGACAACCTCCATAAAATCTATTCAATGTACCTTTCCTTATTACATTCATATCTGATATACCATACAGCATTACAACTTGTCCCACACCCTTGTCAGGTCTATAATTCAATAACCAACTACAATTAGCATTTCAAAGTATATATCCAATTTTACATATATCGCCATACATTGGTGTTGCATATTTAGTATGTATTACGCACGCATACATGCTGGGCCTCACATTTATTACATACTTCTGTAGTTCTAAATAATAATGAACTACTCATATGAACAATGAAAATGTTCATTCCTTATAGGCCAATTGAATATAATGCAGAATTGATTTATGATGTGGGCCAAACCGCTCGCATCTGTCGCACTCGGTGGGTGTTGCTTGTGAGGCCGCTCCAAGCACATCCTAAACAGCGTACCAAATTGTAGTGGCTGAACCGCGTCACATTTTCCATCTCTTGGTGCAACTTCTAGTAGTCCTTAGACATGCACTCTTTTTGGATGCGAATAACTATTTTGCAAACCGCATATTCCTCCGATTGACGTGATAAAATTGGAATGATTTTTACATTCACACCTTTTTTGTGCAAATATGCAAGACGTGGCTGCCTCCACCACCTATGTTGCAAAGTATCCTCCATCTCCCTTGCAATTGTGAACGTGTACAAGGATTTCTTTGGTTCAGTAGCTATAGTTGTCATGCCCCAATTGCAAACTCCAATGTACACTCATGACTTGTCATGGGTGTCGTAACACGTGAAAGCACAAATCCCCCTTTTGGCGTTAATCTAGTACAAAAACACCTAAGATGACTCGTGTATCATTCCCACAGGATTTCAACTCGTAGTTTCCTCAAAATTCCCGGAACAGGATCCGGAACACAAACCCAAGACAGAAGAACTCCGGAACTGAAAACCGGAAACTACCATTCTTCCTTCATATTCTTAAAATCTTCTCTCTCTCAACTCATACTATTCCTTGTACTTCTATCCGCCCTAGAAGGAGTGTCGTTATCCTGTTCCTCTTCCTGATCTGGACCCAATTCCAACGACCAAAGTAACCAAGATAGAAGTTTAACCTCTAATTTAGAGGGATCCGCTTTTAGACTTAAGGAAGGATGTGTGGTATCCTACCCTTCTATGTATTAGAGTGATAGAAGTTTCACTTCAAAAAGAAAACAAAAGAATACAAATCAAACAAACTTGGACGCAAGTTCCTCCTCACAGCGGACCAGAAACTAATCTTGATCCTCAAGTTACTTAGGAAGCCCTTGCAATCCCTCTTACTACAACGACAAACTCTGTCGAAACATGATTCCCAGAGCGGAACCAGTAACCAACTAACTAAAAGATCCCAACTACCTTCTAATTCCTCTCTTCCGAAAATAGTAAGACCTCATCAAACGTCGGCTAGCATTTGTACTTCAACCTGAAGAACTCACCCAACCTAGGAATGGCTATCTCACTCAAAAGAATCTCAAGGAAAATCAGCAGATGAAACTACCCCTTAGTACGTCAATTCTCATAAACCAACTCCTAATACTCCCGGAACCGGATCCAGACAGAATCCGGGGGCTATCTATTCTGCTCCAACACTTGCAAACTAGGTACCCGCACTACCAATGCTTAATACACTGATGGCATACCAACACAGACTGAGACTTTTCAGACCAGTACTTGTGAAGTGGAAATCTGAATTCAATTTGCAAAGCAGTGGAAGTACACATAAGAATACCCGGGGCATCCAACCAAAGTCAACCCCTAAATACCAAACACCCCGAGAACCCTAAAGGCCCCTAGGAATCAAAAGCAGAGGGCCAGAGAATGACAGTTATCATTCCTTATCCTCCACGTTTGACTTTCCTACCATCCCATCCAATCCGCAAAATGTGGATCTCAGATCCTAAAAACCCGGAAAGTGAAGTCCAGGTGCATCCAACTGAAAAGCAACTAACTAACTGCTTCCTACCTATCAAAAACTTAAGTTTTAATATTAACCATGCTAGGGTCAACCCAAGAGACTACCTAACTACTTCTTCTGCCACTTCGGAGAAGGTTCCTCTTGCTTGACGGCTCCTTTCCGGGGCGGTTGTTTCCTGCTTGGAGACGGTTTAGGTGGTTTCGTCGTCTTCCCTTTAGACGCCGAGGTAGACTTACCCTTGAACCGCGAAGGGGAGATAGCCTCCAATTCCGACTCTTCTTCAGATTCCGTGCCCAGATGTGACTGGGACTAGGAACCGGATCCGGACTGGCTGCCTTCCTTTGCTGAATTACTTGGCAATTTGTCTTCCTCGGAATGGTAACTCACAGGGGACACTTCCCTTGCTCGTTTTGGTGTTGTCTTCTTCTTCGTCATGCTGGGTATCGTTGAAGATGGCTTCGAATCCTTGCTTTGGGGTGTCTCGAGTTTGGATCTGGACTTCCGGGCCTTTTCCTTGGATCCGAATCCATGTCCTGATCCTTCCCCTCCTTCTGACTTCCGCTTAGAAATATCCTTGGCGGGTGTCTTCTCTGGCTTCACCTTTTCCTTCAGTTTCACGTTTGCGGGCGGCAACATGGGCACCTTCTTAGAGCCCGGAAACAGTCCCGACTCCCGAAGAACATCCCGTATCTTGTACATGAACTTCTCCATCACGTCCGAGTATTTGGCCAGAACCAACACTGACTTAGCTGCTGCTTCAGTCCCGGACTTATGGATTTTGTCATCAAACAATTTGGCTTTGTTAATCACATTTTCCAAATTTGATACAAAAGCCCTAACCTTACGGAGAGTCTCTTCAGCCTCTGGGGAAAGTTTTCTTCTTCCCTTACTCTCCTCTAGTTTCCGGATTAGTTCTTGATTTTGATTGGTCAGTTCCCTAACCCGGGTTTCCTACTTCCGGGACTCTCTATCCCGAAGTAAACCCTCTACTTTCTCCGCGAGTTCAGACACCTCGATCCCACCAAGCAGTCCACACACGTTCTTGACTGCTCCCCTCTCAGCATCTATCTCTTCTCGGATCCTTTTCAGATCCTCAATTATCCTCCTCAACGAGTCATCCTGTGGAACTTCCGGTTCCAGGGATTCCCGACTCTCACTCTTGGGTCCTTTCTTCTTCTCTGAGGCTGGGACTTTCTTTGAGGATTCTTCTCTCCTCTCTGATGATTCTCTCCCTGATTCCTCATCTTTCTCCCTCTCTTCCTCTCCAGTTGGAGTGATATTCAACTTCATGAGGGTTGCGGCAGCCTTATAGGCAGTCCTCTCAGGGCCTCTAAGGGTTCCTAGACACTCATATAGGTGAAAGATAAATGGTCCAATCGGGGTCGCCTTAGTATTTTCTAACGACAAGACCATTTTTGCTACTTTGTCCCTCATAATCCCTGCCTAGAACACTTTCCTCTCTCCGCTCAGTGCCCCGAATATGGTATTTGCCCAAGTTACTGTGATCCGGGTTGGCCGCTCCGGATACAGGATCAGGACTAAAAACTCTAGCAACCTTCTCTCTCTTGCATCCTTGCAGTCCGCGGCTGTGTACCCATCATTATGGTGAGGAGCGTCAGAAAACTTACCCTCCGCAAACTTAAGCGTTCGGGAAGCCATACCCTCTTCTGGACGAGGAAAATTGTAAACCCGTTTCCAGGTTTCGATGGTCCAACTGCTGGGAAGTGCTCGGGAAGTCTTGTCCCACTCATTCAACTGATCCCTTGTGAGCTCCCGGATCATGTCCTCGTTTCTCAACTTTGAGGGTTGGCGTAGGAAACCCGCGCATCCTATCTGACCCAAGTCTTCCTCCAATTGTTTCCGGTAACCCTCATCTTTCGGAATAACCGGGAGAATGTTCTTGAACTTCAGTGCGGCAGCTCTACTACCTTCACCCTTCACCATCGCACTCCAGAGCTCTGCCACCCACTCTCAAGCATAAAACATTGCATAGTCCCTCAAAAATGCTAAGCTATAGATCTTTCCGACCAAGCGCCTGTCCTAATCCTCTCTACCGAGTCCAGAAACTCAGATTTCTCCCTCTCTCTTCACAACCTGACTCACAACACAATCACTCTGAGCGCTCCAAGGATTCTTCAGTCTTTCCAGATGAAAAATGGGAATGAAAGAGCTGACCCCTAGGTTTTTCCCATCCAGCCCTTCCCAGCCGTTTAGGGTTTCCCGTTTTCGCCGCAATCCCGGAAGATTGTGACCGTTTAACGGTCATTCCTAACTTCCGGTAGAGCCGTTGGATCGTAGGATTGCCCTAACAGCTTCTTGTAGTCTCTCCAGTATCCTCCGGTACATGTTCGTACCCGGCCTCGGTATATTGAACCAGTTCTGATTTGATACCCGGTTTCGTATCCGGTTCCGGTTTTCTGGTCTATTCAGGAAATTCTAATTCCCTTTCTTAACCTATTTATCTGTTTACAATTATCCTATAACAGAGGAATCTTAATTTTGGTAACTCGTATTTAAACCTTACAAAAAGCTAAAATTTTTACCATTTCTCACTCCTTTCTCTATATTACTAGCTAACTTGCCTTATCCTTACATTTCATGCTCCCACAATGGGGGAAGTGAAGCATGATGTTGTTTGGAAAGATATCATTGTGGAGATGCTGAGCAACATGCACTGCATGCATGATGTGCACCAATGCCCATGCAAGATCCATTTGCTTCCTCCAAAATCGAACAAGGCGGAAAGCATCAATCCTGTCTGCATCCGTTAGATTACAATGCAGCAACCGAATAGCTATGTTGTTTGGATATAGATTATCCAGGTATAGCATATGCTATAGTGTTCCTCCATTCCACCAGTATGCGTATCCTTCATTCCTTATTGCATGAACTGCATTAAAAACATTATATTCATTAAAATGGGAGGGTGAGGCCCTCCCAAATTAATATTAGGCCTTCACAGGCTCAATGAGTGATTCAAAATGGGCTTCAATTTAGCTCCATAATCACTTATTTTAATGAATTCAAATTAGCAATTTCCATTAAAATGAGAGTCTTTCAAATAGTATGTGTCTTGAACTAAACATTGCATCGTTTTGTGTCAAAAAGTTCATATATTCCACAACGAAGCGAATATTATATGAAATACCAAATACATTAATACAGTCTACATATTGCATTGCAATATGAAGTTTGCAAATACATCACCAAAATATGTATTCTCCACTAGACATGTATAACTCTAATTGTATTCATAGAAATCAATACTTAAACATTTATAACCCTAAATCAACAACCTCTCATCTATATGAAAAAACAAAATATTTTTCTTCTCCCACAATCATGTGAAAGCATATTGTAGATATGTAAAAACCAAATAGCATCCTATAATATATAGCTATCAACGTACTCTGACTCTCATAAAATCACCGGTCCACCACTACGTTCAAGACGAAGCCTTATTTGCCAAACTCTGCTTGATGACTCCAATTTGAGCAGCAGGAATCAAAATTGTGCACTCTTCAGTATCTTTTTGGATCCGAGACTTCTACGCTGTCATAATAGCATCAGTGTGCTACCAAATTGCCAGTTTTTTAGCATCAATTTGCCAAAGCAAACCTCCTTCTCTGTCCCATCCAGTGTAGAAGTCTTGAACATCTTGATCTCTTCCTATTGGACGGAAGTATTGAATGAGCACGCAATTTGGATTCTGTGGATCAACGAAAGGATTAGACAACACCCTCACAATCCAAATTGGATGCAAGTCATTGTCTGTGGGAAACAGCGCAATAAAATAGCCTTTGAAGAGATCTCGACCCACCCTGAAGGATGGTAGTGGGCGACCCCGTAATGGCCCGACATACGCATCATCTTGCCCAAATTTCTTACGATCTTTACCGTGTTCATTAAATTGATCGACTTCAATTGCTTGAACTCGGGTAGTCGGCCAAAAACCATTCTTCAAAACAGTAGTTTCAGGCAGTGGTTCCTGCAAAGCTACCTTCACATCACGCCAGTAGTGCACCACATGCTTGAAGCGCTGCCGGCATTCTCTAGTGACGTCCGCATTGCACAAGTTCTCCTAGTACTTCATAAATGGAGATAAACCTTTCACTATGTCTTGCTTAGCTTTCATTGCCCTTTGCGGAACTGGCAAGGGTATACCACGTGGCCACAAACTTTGTCCTTCAGCGTCTTCTTTCCACAACTTAAGTCCTCTACCGTTTGCCCCTAACCAGTCTACATCAGTGCATTTCAATTTGTACTTCATGACTGGACACTTGGTTGAATCCAGGTAGAACTTCACTTGTGGTATTGTATGTCCAACGAGGGTGTCTACACCGTCCACTAATGCACCTTCAATGAAACCCTTGAAATTGGGCACCTCTTCTATATGGTGAGGGATAGTGGAGATGGATTTGACATCCATGAATGACTTCATAAACGCAAGAACTGTAGAGAAATTCTCTTTCTTCAACTATATGCTCCATCTTCCAAATAATGCATCAATGTTGTTGTGTGTATGACCCTCAATCATGAAGTTCACATACACTTCACGGAAGGTCTTATTTGCAACAAGTAGAGACCAAAAACAAAAAACAAATCTATTCTTGTTGTCCCCGGTGGCATTGTCCATCTGCACATTGAAAATGGGTGGCAATGGTGTCGCTGGAACTAAGGTAATTGGCGATGGAGGAAACGACATTTGACACATCTCCGCGCCCTTTAGCACGGCCTCAAACAAATTTGTCGACCTGGACCCCACAAACAGCTCCCAAGAAGACGACTTCGGTGGCAATTCTAGATCTTGCAGCAACTTTGCCATCGAACCAATGGTGTAGTTCGAATCATGGGGAAAGAGATCCAAACCATAATGTGCATACCGCACATCAACATGCCCATGCGCAATCATGCCAATGACAGTCACGGGCAACTTCGTCACGCCATTAGTATCTTTACTCTTGTGGGAAAAAATCGGATAAGCGGTTTTGGAATGATCCATCTTGTTGTACATGATTGTAAGGCACTCGTGCGGAAACATATGTGACCAATAACAATTTGCATAGTACAACTCCCAATGAGCACAAGCAATAGCCAAATGTTTGTCCAACTGCCATGAACAAAGAAGAGCAGTCTCAAACCCTGCAAGAGCATCCTTCCTGAGCTCTTGCATTTTGTTACATTTTGCGCAATGAGCAAAGTTGTCTCTTGGCTTCTTCACATCATACTCTAAGAACCTTGAATATCTGATCTTGCTTAAGTTCAAAGTTGACTCCGCGGCCAATCCAAAGGCAGCATTGGCATCATTGATTTCCTTCATTTTTCCCTTTCATTGAAAGGTAGGGTGCAGACACATAGACACGACCTTCTCTCCTTACTTCATTGTTCGAACTCGTACAATGTGGCATGTGATTGGCCTCCTCGTCAAGGATGCACTTCAACATAGCAGTAGCTTGTTGAATGTGTTTCTTTGGCTTCAACAATCCCGTATTCCCGTGATCCATTGCTTCTCAACGATCCTTCATGTATGCTTGATAGAGGAAGAATGTGGACTCCGAGACCCCAGAAATATGCATCCATGTTTGCATGCACACAGGTATTTCTTCAATTGTCACCATCCTTCTCCCGCGTACATTACGATGAACCTGCCTGTGCACTTCAGTCTTCATGAAAGCTCTATGTTTGAATGTTGAATTCCAGTACATAAGTTCGCAAAATGCTCAAATCTTCTCCCTCGGAAATGGCTGAACGCAATTTTGGGTGTAGCAGACTTTGCTAGACACTGCATTGATGGAGTCCTGAGTAAGAAAATCTTTTGTTTTGACAGCAGTTTGTTGAGGAGGATTTCGGACGGCACTTGTGCATGGTCAAGAAGACGTTGCAGATGGCGGGTTCAAGAGAGCCGCTTGACAATTATTGAACTTGTCACAGGCCTCATGGTCACAAAGGCTGGCACCACGGCAATGGACAAGATAAATAGGCTAGGCTAGTAAGGAGGTCACCCTCTCCTGTGGCATGTGCTCTTTGGAATGTGTTTTTGAAATGTAGAGAGCTACATGAGTGTCTTCTAGAGGACCGTTGGCACCAAGCACCAAGTCACAGGTAATGCTATGGCAAGTACCTTCACCAACAAGTACTCCCGCCTCATTATAAAGAGTGACAACTATTGTATTTCAAAGGCGACGTGGAAGTCCCTCACACTCTGGAACATCAACATTCATTCCCTCAGGAATTTAGACCTCCTCATCAGATGAGTCCATACTATTGAGTTGGATGGCCGTGGGATCCATAGTACCTGTAAACATTCAAAATATTAACTAAGGTAAGTAAGAACAACTCAAAGTATGATCGTTATAAGCCGGAAAATTATAGTTTGCAAATTTCAGATCGACTTGACCTAAATGCTAATTAGTAAAGACAACATATGTCATTGGCATTCCAAGCTGCATGTAGGTCTAAATACCAGACATTAGTAAAAAGAAACAAATACAAGAAGAGTACATCTCTCTTTGCTGCTCCAACATAGATAACGTCAATCTCTCATTTAGGTCGACTTGACCTGAAACATCAAGATACTACATTTCAAACCAAAAATACAGGCACCTCAGATTGGTTATATAATATTCCAATTTGCAACAAAATTGTATAATCCAAAATCTACGCTTTATATAAAACAATCCTTTATATATAAAACACATGAGTACCTAAAATTCACTAAAACAATTTTAATCCAGGTCGTCTCGACCTAAAACGCGTCCATAAACTAACTAGAATCTGTAAATTCTATTTTAAGGGTCCTAGAATTTGGTCGCCTGTTAGTGTCTCTTGTCAATGTCTCCTGTTAGTGTCCCCTATACGTTTAGGTTGGTTTGACCTAAATGAGCACTCTTATTAACTGAGTTGCTTCAGTTTAAATATCACTTGTATGATATCCTGTTACGTATATATTCAGGTCGATTCGACCTGAAGTTGCATATTCCAGATTCAGATACCTTGCCATACAGTTTATAAGCTCATCTTTTTATTTATTAGATTGTATTTAGTTACTGGGTTCAGGGTGATTTGACCTGAAATGTCAATCTTTGAGGTCAATTTGCATCATTCTAGAATTTGCAGGACTCTAAATACTTCACTGTGAATGATTTGTATCCCGAGTTTTACGGCGTTAAATTCCAAAACTACGGCAGCAACCACACTCAAATTAAAAGGAAAATAGAGAACTCAATCATTAGACGCTTGATTCAATACTCAGAATTGCAAAGGAAAACAACATTCATTTGCAGCGCAAATCAATTCCTATAATCGTTCACCACCAAAAGAACTTGTGTTACAATAATAGACTGAAAACTCATTACAAGAAAATATCATGAAAGACACTACAAAATTGTGCATCATGTACTCACAAAGGCAAGCATATTCACCAAGAAATCTTCAGCAACAATCCTGCACGGCATATACTACAGGAGGCCTTAACAACATGCAAAAAACTCAGGGTACAAAATGAAGAAGGCACATTTGGAGGTGCACACAACGATCTGAGAATGAGAGAAAAGGTTGACCTAAACCGGATGGCGATGGAAGTTGAGGACTTCTTTGCAGGAAAGAAGAAGGCGGCAAGTGCAAAAAAGAATTTCAAAAATTTTGAACGTCATGCGGGCAATAGTAGATAGATACTAAGTTCGGGTTCCCGCCGCCTTTTTTAAGTATTTATCAAAATAGCATGTAGACAGTTGTTGACTTTACATCATCCGTGTCCTCTCATTGGGGTCAAAAGTACTTTGCATATTCTTCTTCTATTCGAAAATAAATGTAAAGTCTAAATTTTTCTTTTTTTCTTTTTCTTTTTTGGAAATCCTCTGCACTACCACAATTTTGTGGGCATTTTCACAATTTTGTGGGCATTTTCACAATTTTAGAGAAACAACATGCGGGCAGTATTCTTTGTGTATTTTAAAGGCACCGCAAAGTCAACACTTTACTTAAAAAGTGCAGTGCATTATAAATTCCAATCATCATTGAAGAATATTAGGTTCTACTCATTCCTTTCCCGTCTAAAATAGCATTAATGCCATATTTAACTAATTCTGGAATTTACGGGGAATTCTGGACTTTGTGAAGGTCCTGTCCATCGGGAGATCTTCCCGATGGTATGTACAATGAGTCCGTAATGCCATTCAAAGGAGATTTAAACCGCTTTGGGATGCTAAGTGGTCTGGAGATTTCCCGATGCAAGGAAATATACTCCTTTGGGATAGAGAGTGTTCGAACAAATCAATGAATTTGGAATGATGTCAACTCCGACATTTGTTGTAAGCGGTACATTTGTATCTGGGGTTGGATTAGTATGCGACATCACAGATTGGGAGAGCTCACAAGATACTTCCCAATGTATCACATAACACAAAAGACTTGATGAAGCAGCATAATGCAATTATAGACATTTGGTAAGGTGTAATCACAGTCACATAGAAAAGGTGGATTCGCCACTTATATAATCATTTGGATGCAACAAACAGGTGCCTTATAGGCATTATGATAAATAACCCAGCTAGTCCACTTCCAACTACATGTTTTTTTGGGCCCAAGACCAATCAAAAGGCGGTGCTATAATGTACGGACGATCTAACTCTACAGGATCTACATCATCCCTCACATGCAACGCCGGTTGAAGCAAGTGCGGACGTTCCCAATCAAGAGGATCTAGGACAAGCATTACAACACTATTATTCAAGAGTACCCTACGCGTCCAAGGAATGTTCAAGACAGTCTTCAGTATTGCACGACGATGGGGATACACCTGGTTCTTCCGTGGATTGTCAGACCCGGCAAAAAATAGAAACCTTGACAGAATTTCTGGCCGTAGAATACGTCGAAGAAGAGCGGCCAGTGTTGAAGGTTGCATTGCGGACCACAAACCACAGTGAGTTTCTTGAACGAAATGTCGGAGAAGACCATGGAAGCCGGGCCGAATTTCGATATTCTGTGGGAGATCCACCACACCGCCCTTCACGCAAAGATCCTCTGTTAGTACTAAGAGCATCGCCTTTTGCAAAGACCAAGTAAGCCTCAGCACGCAGACATGTATATACAGAAAACAACGTCAATTGATCGTGAGATCCCCCGACCAATATGCAATACAACAGAACCACTAATTGAAAACACGCATGGGTAGTTATTTGAAGAACAACGACTGAATGTCTTATTTGCTGCATAGTACAAGGAAATTAGCAATACTTCTACGGTGTCACTACAGCCCACAATACAACACTAACAAGGGATGAAGATTTAGGATTTGCGTCAAATACAAGAAAAGGTTTAGGTTGACATACTAGAAGACCAAAAATACTCGAGCAAAGGAAGTTACGCAGCAGAAATTCAATTGCATTCGATTGAAGCAACAAAAATGTAGATTACATAATCCACCTAAGACTAATAATTTGATGCAAGGTAAAATGATCGTGAGATCTTCCGATCAAGCCAAAGAGAGAGGACAAAATTATCAATTTCAAATCCGTACTTCAGCAAACCGGAACTGCAGGAGAACTCCCAAACAAATAGTAGAAGCACAACTACAACTTCACTGTCATCCACAAGTACAAAAACAATATCACGGGACAATACGAGGACGGAAACGACATTTCAATGTTCACACGTCACGTCGTATCGTGCGATCTCTTGATGAAGCTTGCCGCGTAGGATGATGACGCCTACAGTGTTAAAATCTAATGAATTGTTCAAAAAATTCCATTCTTCCGAGTAATATGATAAACAATTTCAGAACCAAATTTAGATTAAAGCTGCGAACCAAGAGTAAGAAAACAATTCTAAGTGAGGGTCATGCACCGGAAATGCATTCACATTAAATTTAAAAGACAAGGATAAATGCCCAGAACAATCCGATCTACCGATAGAATCCACTTCCATGGTATACCATTAGATCTCTAGATGTGCATGCACGCGGATTAATAGTCAAGGTCGAGGTGATCCCTTTGAACTCATAATTATCTTAATCAAAGGCATTTAGGAAAAAAAATTATTTTCACATTTACTACGAGGCTGAATCAATGCCTCCTACAAACAAAGAATGTCCAGTATTTTGAAAATGCATTTACAATATTTACAGTATGTTCAAGAGTTTTAAGCTACAAGCAATAATATGCACGCCAAAAGGAGATCGTGAGATATCATGATGAAGTCCGTCAAGGAAGAAAAACCAAAACTAAACTACTGCCCTCAAAATGTCAGACCCCGGTCTGGTCAACGGGACCGCCGGTGTCAAACCATTGTGGATCAGATGCTTCTTGACATACGCCGACACAACTTCCTGTGACTTAAACAGACCTGCGAGCCAAGGACTGAACACCCCCACAAGGTATTGTTCTTTCCAATCCCCTTCAAATTTGTGGGGAAAATGGCGCTATGACAATCGTTCAGGAGGTTTTTAAGTGGATCATCATCAATGAGGAGAACATTATCCTTTGACCTCAAACCCAGCTTAGTGGCAAAATGATTTAGATCCTTGAGGAAGTAGGGCCTGTCCGGGTGTCTGGGGTCTCTGTAGGACGACTTTGTGCAGTCTTCCTGCGTGAGAACAGGCACGTCCTTCGCCTTAACAGACGTCCCCGGCAGCAACTGATTCAAAACCTTCGTCACATTTGTCGGTGTCATACTGCTCTTGAAACCAATGTTTGCATGTCTGTGCACATAGTCAAGGAACTGACCAACATTCGGTCAAAGTGTTATGACGTGTCTGTTCAATTCATTGAATGACCTGTGAACAAGAACTCCATTAAGGTCAAGGACCACATAATACCGCCGCCTTTCTACCTTATTCAGCGACTTCGCCATCGATTCAGCAGGCACTCGAAAACCTGCAGAATACAAGAGAAGCACAGAGTAAGTGACCGGCCAGTTCACGATTCGTTATCTCGTATGTACATCGATAATAATGTAGGCATGTTACCTATGGAAGCTCGAACGCTACAAGCTGGCGACCCTTCCCCCCTCCTTTCGTCACCCAATCGTCTTCTTTCCCTCTCGCCGCCGCTCACTGATCCTTCCCCCCTCCTCTCGACGATCATTTTCCCCTTTCCTCTCTCGTCGGTGCTCACTGGTCCTCTTTCCCCCTCGTCACCACTCACAGATCCCGTCTCAAGCTCGTCGTCGCTCAAAGGCCCCACCCTCCTCCCTCTAACACCGAGTCCCACTGCCTCCCACTCTTTGTCTGCATCAGGTGGATCCCCTCCTTCATATACTACACGCGAACCATCCTGAAATATCCATTTAAAGACAGGCTTGTAAAGGAAACGGTTCGCTTGCCTCATGGAGTCCAAATGAATTTTCTTGTTGGTATCCAGATGCATCTTTCCATAGTGGTTTAGACTCGGTAATTGACCAAATGCTCTCATACGATCGACAAGACAAAACTTCATTATTTCTTCGGCCTCGTAAGGTAAGGCCTCCAGCACTTCGTCAGAATTGCACTCACCGTCATCAGGAACGACCTCTCTTGCAACCTCCAGTGGAACACTGGAGGCCAGTGAAGCAATGTCGATAATCCTCGGCCGCCCTATTTCACGTTTATTCTTCCTTCCACGAACAGGTACGGGACTCAGGGGGACCAAGTCAACAAGGGTGTCGTTCTGTACATCAATAGTCATGCGCATTGGCGGGAGCAATCGCTTTGGCACCGTCGTGGGATCCCCCGACAAAGACAATGCAACCACTCCCTCCTGGTGTTCAACCCCCTCGCTCTTTGCCTGATCGCCATGTTGAATTGACACCACTGTCTCTTCAGCAATCGTGGGATCCCCCGATCCCTCAGGTTCCGGTGTCCTACTGCCTTCATCCTTCCTTGCGCTAGATCTAGGGACAGCTCCCTCAATCTGGACAGGTAACGCATGGCTCATCGTGAGATCTTCCGATGTAGGTCTTCCAGGGCCCTCCTCCGCGTGTTCCCTCTCCAGGTTAGGTCCGGGGTCACTTTCTTGCCTCCCGACATCAGACTCCTGCGTCATCGTGGGATTCCCCCGATCCAGGTTGGTCATCATCCCCTTTCGACTCTTTCCTCCCCTTGCTGAGGTCGGCCACATCCTCCCCGCTCCTGACTAGTGACTCTTTCATCATCGTGGGATCCCCCGATGCTGGTCGGTGAGTGTCTTAATGGGTTGGTACAACGAAGTCCAGCAGCTATCTGTCAGCTCCTAAAGCACAAGGTGCCTGCGCATCCTCCTGTTGCGGCTGAGTCGACTTCTCAGACTTCGACGGTAACCGTCCCGAGGCACAAGTCAGAAGCGTGTCTGCCGCGACTGATGCTTCGGGATTCAGACTCCCAGTCGGCTTCGCTGGCGACTGTTTGTGCTCCACCAACAACTTACTTGGAGTCCTCTTTGAGATCCCCCCCTTTTGATTTTTGCCTGCTGTTTTCCGCGCTCGCTTGGCCGCCTTTGTGCTCTAGTATCTTTTGCAGTGTCAGGTTCCTTGACCGACTTCTTACACGGCTTCCTCTTGGATATCCTTAGGTTCGTTAATGGGATCCCTGAATTTACTTCGCCTGACGACCCGCTCGATATTGGAATTACAATTTTTTCGGCTGGTAACGGCTCTGGAATACTCTCATGTTGCTTCGTCAGTTCTGCCAGCTCCGCCTGTGCTGAGTGAACTTTGTCAGCATCCTCCGCTGTACTTGGCAGATCAATCAGCTGCTCTCGCTAGGGGGAGGGAGTCGGAGATTTCGCCTACAAGAAAGGCAATATCCCACCACATCTGAGGTGAGTTTTCCCTCTCTGAATCGCATATCACGGATATACGCTGCCCAACGTCCGGAGATATCACGATGGTTCAACAAATAATGCACACTAACCTTAGGGTGCTCAACCGACCTTGTTCCTAAACCCGGTCTATGTTGGGTGATGTCTTCAACTACAGCATCTTGATCATCACTCTCAACTTCCTCGTCCTCGTGTTTGGCCTCCGTAAAAAAAAGGGGTGCCGCCTGCGCATGTTTGTCGTCCCAAATCTGCTTGGTGAAGACCTAACTTAACATCTTAGCTTCCGCTGAATTTACAACTTCCAGCACTTTACCACCTTCCAAATACTGAAATACAACAACCAGAAATTAGTGACATTCAAATCCCCGAAATCAAAATTGAGATTATCAGAAGAACAAAAGAGAAGACAATCGTTGTAGTGCATACCAAGCCCAGATATGTGAACTCCAGACCCCCATTGACATTGACAAAGACATAGTCGATGCAAGCTAGTCCTTCGAATAGAATCAATGCACTGTTGATCTTCAGATACGGCATCTGCTGCCGACGCCAGTAAGGGTAGTCGTCCGACATATCTTCCGCCTTGTACACCTGAGTGAGGCGGTCCAATCCCGGGAAGAAGCTTTTGAAGCAAGTCTGCCGGTCGTGCTCTTCGTTGTGCCCAAAAATGAAGACAACAAATACATTGTACCCATCTCCGGCTGGAGCTTGAGGGAAGAAGTCTTCGGGCCCTGCCATGTAGTTCACAACGTGCCAGTCCCACAACCTAGCTTTGACTTCCATCCTTCGTTTCTCTAGGTGAGCCACAATCATGTGGAACCCTTCGGCATCTGTGAGGAGAACGGCGGCAGAGCGGGCTACGACTGTCTAGTCCTGCGGATCGTAGTACTCCAGAGCGTCAAAGAGTCTCTTCAACTTTCGCTCTTCAAGAATTTTGGCGCGACGCCCACAAGACGTTGCCTCGTACATGAACCAAATGTACAATTATTGCTTCTTCTTTCCCCTCCATGCTTTGACGTCCCTTGCCGCCAAGGTGGCGCTGATGTCCCAGCTGCTTTCGTCCATGGTATTACAGAGATAGTGCTCTGAAAAACCACGTGCATTTGCCTGCAACGATTCCTCCTCCGTCGTCAGCTTGAAATACGACTCCCACATATGGATCATCGACTGCGGAAGGTCAGCTGGGTCGAACGTCCTGCTGAGATTTCTCGTCCGGTCCTGCAACCACTTTTTTCCAGCAGGGGTTTCCATTGCCTTGTTCACCCACATATCCACATCCTCGTGCTCAATGTTCCTTTCCGTTGCAAACTCAACCCACAAAGAGTCCGGGTAAGGCTCGTACTCCACCATCCTCGCCGACAGCAGATGACCCTTGTAATGTGACAGGAGTTCGTTCTTCATCACCCTGACCAACCGAATTTTGGCGCCCGCGTCAACAAGAGAGATAATGCATTTTCCACCTCTCTGTGATTTCGACTTTGCGATGGAGGTCTTCATGCTGATAACTTGGGCTTCGACTTGATCCACAAGGAAATTGATGTCTTCCGGTCTAAGTCCGTAAAGGGGCTTGAAGTCGTTTGCCGCCAACGGTTTGCGATCCGTACTCCCGGATACATCAACTAGGCCCGCCGCGTCGGGAAGGAGACCTTCCATGAATTTCTCCTCTATCTTGATCCATCTCTGAACATCAGCGTCATTCTCCAAGAAGAGTAGAGGGATTCTCAGCTTGGCGATGTCTTTCGCCTTTGCTCCCGCAAATATTGATGCCACCGACGGCTAAAACGCCTGCCCAACAAAGGAGTAACAGTCAGTACGAAATCCGTAGACAGACCACGTGAACACAAGAAGTCCAATATACAGTCGTGCGATCCCACGATCATTTAGTTACCACAAGGAAGTTGTTTAGGCAACATGCAATCGTGAGATATCACAATGAGCCACTATCTCCTACATACACAATTTGAAAACACCACGCACTGAACCGCAAGCACAAAAAACTAAACTAGCGCTATCTGGTATTTCATATGTTAAAGTCGTGGGATATCACGATCGCCGCACTCTAACATAGAACTACCCCGTATTGCAAAGCCAGGACTTAGTTACCACCCTGAAGTTCAAGAACGTTCTCCCGATTATCTCGAAAGATCTTGGTTACCGGAAACAATCGGAGGAGGACCTGGGTCAGATGGGATGCGCGGATTTTCTACGCTGACCCTGGAAGCTGAGGAACTAGGACATGATCCGGGAGCTGACGAGGGACTAATCGAATGAGTGGGACAAGACTTCCCGGGCGCTTCCCAGCAGTTGGACTATCAATACCTGGAAACAAGTTTACGATTTTCCTCGTCCAGGAGAGGGTATGGCTTCCCGAACGCTCAAGTTTCATGAGGGTAAGTTCTCTGAAGCTCTTCACAGCAATGATGGGTACACCGTATCAGACTACAAGGATGATAGAGAAAAAAGGTTGCTAGAGTTCCTACTCCCGATCCTGTATCCGAAGA
Organism: Pseudisothecium myosuroides; assembly: GCA_951799445.1. NCBI lineage: Eukaryota > Viridiplantae > Streptophyta > Bryopsida > Hypnales > Lembophyllaceae > Pseudisothecium > Pseudisothecium myosuroides. The sequence continues at coordinate 4,745,126 of OX637297.1, forward strand.
GGCCAACCCGGATTACAGTAACTTGGGCCAATACGATATTCGGGGCACTGAGCGAAGAGAGGAAAGTGTTCTGGGTTGGTATTGTGAAAGAGAGAGTAGCAAAGATGGTCTCATCTTTAGGAAATACCAAGGCAACCGCAATAGGACCATTTATATTTCACTTATATGAGTTTTTAGGAACCCTGAGAGGTCCTGAGAGGACTGCCTATAAGACTGCTGCCACGCTCATGAAATTGAATATCACTCCAAAGGGAGAAGAAGAGGAAGAGGAAGAGAAAGACGAGGAGTCAAAGAGAGAATCGTCAGAGAAGAAAGAGGAAACCCCAGAGAAAGTTCTAGCCTCAGAGAAGAAGAAAGGATTCAAGAGTGAGAGTCAAGAATCCCCGGAACTAGAAGTTCCCCGAGATGACTCGCTGGGAAGGATCATTGAGGATCTGGAGAGGGTCAGAGAAGAGTTAGATGTTGAGAGAGGAGCAGTCAAGAGCGTATGTGGGCTGCTAGGTGGGATTGAAGCATCTGAACTCACGGAGAAAGTAGAGAATTTACTCCGGGATAGGGAGAACCAAAAGTGGGAAACCCGGGTTAATGAATTGACTGATCAGAACCAGAAACTTACCCGGGAACTAGAAGAGAGTAAGGGGGGGAGGAAAATTTCCCCAAAGGTTGAAGAGACTCTTCGTAGGGTTAGGGCTTTTGTGTCAAATTCGGGGAATGTGATTAACAAAGCCAAACTGTTTGATGAGGAAATCCATAAGTCTAGGACTGAGGCAACCGTTAAGTCAGTAGAGGTCGTGGCTGAGTATTCTGATGTGATGGAGAAGTCCATGTACGAGATTCGGGATGTTCTCCAAGAATCGGGACTGTTCAAGGGCTCTAAAAAGGTGCCAATGTCGCCTCCCGCAAACGTGAGGTCAAAGAGTAAGTCCAAGGAAGAGAAGACACCCGCCAAGGAAACTTCCAAACGGAAGTCAGAAGATGGAGAAGGGTCAGGACACGGATCCGGATCCAAGGAGAAGGTGTGAGCTCCCAATTTGTCACTTGGGACTCGTAGAATTATTTTTTTGGAAATTTGCAATTTAAAGTTGATAAAAGTATAGAAAAATCCATAAAAAGAGTGTAGAACCGAAATAGGGTTGTGTCATACCCATTATAGTATTTGGTCTAGATTTGTGTTTTTTACTTAGAATCCCCCAAACCTTGCCTAAAAAGAGTGTAGAAATAACAAAAAGGTTAGATTTGGAAGATTCGAGTCACACAGCCCCAAAAAGGCTAAATCCCACCATGAATGTGGCGATTCATGGCTAGGTCGGTCCGAGGGATCCACAGCGAGGCCACTAGGTCGGGTCCTAGAGTTAGATTTAGAATTCCCCATTAGATCGACGAATTCCCAAAATCCCGATTGTTAGCATGCAGGAGCCACTCACGCAAGACCGGGCCGTGGAGGAATCTACAGCCCAAGGATGGTGTTCTAGGGTGAATCCCATGCCAGGAGTCCAACGGCAAAATCAGTTCGCCAAGATTCCTCCACCTGCAGAAGATTCCCGCACCGTCACTAATTCGAGGAGATGTCCAGTTTAAATCTCCATTGACCAATCGTGCCAGGTACGGAAACACACCCGCACGTCTTTCATGCGACTCCCTGAGAGGTCACGTGAAAAATCCCGGCATCTTCCGACTTGCAGAAGAACCTTTTTCCGGGTGGTCAACCCTCCTAACCTCCAACGGGAATTTCATGGAAATTACCCAGGTTACAATAAAATCTCACTAAAAATTAGACTAGCTTGTTTTATGTTAATAATGCGCTCCGTGAAGTTTCACGACATTCCGATAGCGGCAAGTACCCGAACCGGCGAGATTCCTCGGGAATTAACCACGTGGCGGGGTCCCCGCCACGTTGACCGGCATTCCGAGACCATACGATGGCGAAACGAAGTCAACCAAAAGTCCTTCCCGACTCTCTCGCACCTACCGGAGATCCTAGGCTATTCACATTTCTCAAAATAGGAGACCCCCAAGATCTAGGATTTTACCACGATTTGATTTTTAAACTAAATTAGCCTACGATGGGTTTTTGGCCTCGGTACGGGGGTTGAGGGATTTAGGACTAAACACGGCGTTCTGGATCCAACGGCGCAATCCGTTTGGCGATTGGAGCTAATCTCCAAAAGTTAGGATGTTGGTCCAGCATAGACGGTAGAAGTAGAAATTTAAGATGTAGGATGAAAATCTTTGAGGATGAGGATGAAAATCCCCGTTGATAAGGTTACCTTAGAACTCTAGAGGGAGGGGTGAGCCCTTGGAAACCTATATAAGGGCCCCATTTCTCTCTCTAGAACACCCCCAATTCTTGTTTTGGGTCCGTGGGTCCAAGTTATTTTGGATATTTTGGCGTTTGAAGCCAAAAACCTCTACGGTGTTTTCGGAACACTTTTGGCTCCATTGTTGCTTATTTTCAAGCTTTGAAGGTCCTTGGGGGTCCTTCTACCTTGCTTTGTGTACTCTTTTGTGAAGTTTTTTGGTACGTTGTTGTGAATGGAGAGCCTCTCTCTCCCTCTTGTACGTGTTGTGATCTAACTTGTGAAGTTTAAGAGTCTTTTTGTATCTTGCACTAATCCTAAAGTCACCCCCCACCGTACCTTGGCAATGCCGCTTTGGGGGGCCTTTAGCGTGTGAGCTTTGTGTTGCCACGTGGTCTAACTTGTGTGTTTTCTCTTTGTGTTTTTCTTACACCCTCTTCTAACCTTCTCCTTGTTGAGTGGACCCCCCTCCGGGACGGCAAAGCTTTGAACTAGTGACAACGTTGAAGTCCTAAAGCTCGTGTTAAAAGTGTAGACGGCGGAGCTTTGAACCCCCGAGGTGCCAAGAAGTCCTAAAGTTGGTGTTAAAACCAATCTAACGGCGAAGCTTTGCACCTCCCTCGTGTTTAGTTCCAAAGTCTAGTTTCCAAGACCTTTGTGGAAACCTCCAGAGTTTAGCTTCCAAGATATGTAGGTTCCTTTGCATTTAGTGAAGTTTAGTTAATCCCAACGTTTTCTTTAGTTTAGTTGTTCCCCAAGTGTTTAGTGAGTCTGAGTGTTCCCCAAGTTTAGTATGTCTAAGTTGCTCCCCAAGTTTTAGTGTGACTAAGTTGTTCCCCAAGTTCTATTTTCCCCAAGTCTTATTTTCCCCAAGTTCTATTTCCCTCAAGTCCTATTTTCCCCAAGTTTATTTTCCCCAAGTCTTATTTTCCCCAAGTTCTATTTCCCTCAAGTCCTATTTTCCCCAAGTTTTATTTCCTCCAAGTTTTCTTTCCCTTAGTTCACCAAAAATCCAGTTTGCCCAAAAATCCAGTTTTCCCTTAGTAGTCAAGGTCCAGAGCCAAAACAGACCAGATCAAGTAGAGAACCAAACAGACCAGACCAAGTCGAGAACCAAACAGACCAGATCAGTCGAGAACCAAACAGACCAGATCAAGTCGGGAGCCAGAACAGACCAGATGAAGTCGAGAACCAAACCAGACCAGGTCACATCATCCAAACATCAAAAGAAAACAAATAAATTATTTATTTATTTATTTATTTTTGAACCCGACCCCCCAGCAGTTAGCCAGCCAGCCGGGAGGCCAGGCTTGGTCCGGCAGGCAATTGGGGCCCCAGTTCGGTCCCCATTTTTGAACTCTCTTTTTTCTTGATTTTTGGTTTCTCTCACACTAGATAAACAAAACAAAGGAAAATGGGGGGCTGACCTATTGCTAAGTAGGGATTAGGGTCTAAAATCAAAAAGGGAGAAGGGAGAAAAGAGCGGAGCACCACCGTACCTGCACACAAGGAAGTCTCACCCTCACCAACAACTACAAAACACTCTACACACAATGGAGGAAGGATAGAGAACAATCAAATGAAATAGGGGAGAGGTGAGGGAGACGATAAATAGTGACCTAGGCTTAGGCTTAGGTAGGATTAGAAAAGGAAATCTTGAGAATTCGTGGTGACCGTTGGGAGGAGGATTAGGATGACACAAAGGCAAAATTGTGTAAGAGGATAGTTGGCATCTTAAAAACCTCCTTGAAATTGGAGACCATAGTGTAAGACTCATAAAAGCTTAGGTGGAATAGTACTAGTGTAGAAGAAGGGAGGAAGAAAGAAAAAGAAGGAGGAAGGGAAAGAAGGAAGTTAGATTGCAAGGGTGTAATATTTTCTCAAATTAAGCGGTGAGCTTGGGAAAAATCAAACAAAACAAAGGATTGCTATGGAGCATGAGGATGTCTACGTGGACGTGGACGAAGTGATTTCCGAAACCGGTAGTGAAGAGGTGAGTTTTTGAAATTAACCCTTGGTATTTTCCCTAATTAGCATTGATTTCCTTAATCAGCCCTAAAAGTGTGATTAGCGAGCCGTGATTAGTGCAAATTAGAAGTTTAGATTCAAAAGTCTATAGATTAGTGATAGGGGTTTCCGAAAACATCTTATAATTAAGATTTGGCCGTAAACTGACCGCGTTAGGCTAAGTTAAGCGGTAGGGGGTAGGACGGAGGAATTTTGAGTAGAAATCATCCAAAAAGAATCATGGACGGACCTTAAGGGTTTAAATTAGAAAGAGAATTTAGGATTAAAATTAGGGATTAATTAGCGGTTAGAATTAGAATCAATTTACATTTTATTTCTTAAAGTTAAAATTCTAAGGTCAAAATCTAGAGTTAACTTTGGGAAGTTAAAAAGTAGAATTAATTTGGAAGTTTAACTTAGGGGATTAAAATTTCCAGTGAAACCTTAGGGTAGCTTAGAAAAGGAAGTTAGGGTTAATTAGGAGTAAAAAATTCCGAGTGGGAAGTAGAAATTAAAAAGTAAAACCTTGGACTAAATTTAGGGGGTAGAAATTACGAGTAGATTTTTAGTTAGAAATAGAGTTAAAATTAGAAGTCAAAACTCAGAGTAAACTATGGAAGTAAGTTTAGAAGTTAAGCTCTAGAGTTAAAAAGTTGGAGTTAAATTTAGGAGGATAACACTTAGAGTTAAACTAGGATTAAAACGATAGGATTAAAGTTGGAAGTAGAAAGTCAAAAGTCAAAAGTCAAAAGTTAAGATTAAATTTAAAGGTTAAACTTTAGAGTCAATTGGGGAGTAAAAAGTTATAGTGAAAGGCTAAAAGTAGAAGCTAAAAGTTAAGAGGTAGAAGTTAAAGTTAAAGTTAGTTGTTGGAAGTAGAAAAGATCTAGAGTCAAAGTGAAAACATAGAGTCAAACCTAGAGGTTAAAATTTAGAATTAATTCTAGAAGTAAAAACTTAGAGTTAAAAGTTAAAACATAGAGTTAAAATTCAAGGGTAAATCTTAGAGTTAATTTAGGAGTAAAAACTTAGAGTTAAAAGTTAAAACATAGAGTTAAAATTCAAGGGTAAATCTTAGAGTTAATTTAGGAGTAAAAACTTAGAGTTAAAAGTTAAAACATAGAGTTAAAATTCAAGGGTAAATCTTGGAGTTAATTTAGGAATAGAAACCTAGAGTCAAAAGTCAAAACATCGAGCACAAGTCTGTAGTTAATATTTAAGAATCAAGTTAAAGAAGTAAAATCTAGAGTTACATTCCGAAGTTGGAACTTTAGGGGTAGTTTTAAAAGTAGAACTCCTAGGTGAAGTCTTAGAAACCGAAGATAGTCTTAGGGGTTCATGGAAGGAACATAGGGGTTCCCCTTTTTATGTAGTTAGGGACGTTATAAATGACGCCGACTACTCAGTCGACCCTCGACATAGGATAGATAGTTAGGGAGTTCGGATTTCACCATCACTCTAAACATCGCAGTTAACTTGTGAGTTACTACATGCATTACTAATTATTCGCTGCCATCCACGACACTTAGGAAACGTTAGCAAAAAAGATCCATTGCTTGGAAGGCACAGTGGACCGCGCTCACATCACCCCCATATATTAAAAAATGTGGATAAAGGCATAGAACCTGGTCGGTGTTCGCTTTATTACCAAGGGTGGGTAATCTAGCGCCCACAGAAGGCCCGGAAGTCCGGATCCGAACTCAGGACACCCCAGAGCAAGGATTCGAAGCCATCTCCAACGATGCCGAGCACCACAAAGAAGAAGATGACACCAAAACGAGGAAGGGAGGTGACCCCTGTGAGTTACCATTCCAAGGAAGACGAGTCGCCGAGTAACTCAGCGAAGGAAGGCAGCCAGTCTGGAAACGATTCCCAGTCCAAGTCACATCCGGGCACGGAGTCTGAAGAAGAGTCAGAACTGGAGGCTATCTCCCCTTCACGGTTCAAGGGTAAGTCTGCCTCGGCGACTAAGGTGAATATGATGAAACCACCTAAACCGTCTCCAAGCAAGAAACAGCCCGCCCGGAAAGGAGCCGTCAAGCTAGAGGAACCTTCTTCAAAGCGGAAAAGGAGGAAGTTAAGTAGTTCCTTGGGTTGACCCTAGCATGGTTAATATTAAAACTCAAGTTTTTGATAGGTAGGAAGCAGTCAATTAGCTGCTTTTTAGTCGGATGCACCTAGACTTCACTTTCCGGGTTTTTAGGATCTGAGATCCATATTTTGCGGATCGGCTGGGTGTGATAGGAAAGTCAACGTGGGGAAGATAAGGGAATGACAGCTGTCATTCTCTGGTCCTCTGCTTTTGATTCCCAAGGGCCTTTAGGGTTCTCTGGGTCTTTGGTATTTAGGGGGCTGATTTTGGTTGGAAGCCCCGGGTATTCTTAGGTGCATTTTCAGTACGTTGCAAATTGAATTCAAATTTCCACTTCGCAAGTACTGGTCTGAAAAGTCTCAGTCTGTGTTGGTATGCCATCAGTGTGTTATGCATTGGTAGTGCGGGTAGCTGGTTTGCAGGTGTTGGAGCAGAATAGATAGCCCCCGGATTCTGTCTGGATCCGGTTCTGGAAGTAATTGGAATTGGGATTAGAAACCTTGTGTATTAAGAGAGAGTTTCAGCTACTGATGTTTCTGGAGTATCTTCTGAGCGAGATAGCCATTCTTAGGCTAGGTGAGTTCTTCAGATTGGAGAGTGAGCGCTAGACGACGTCTGATGAGGTCCTACTGTGTCCGGAAGGGAGAAACGGGAAGGTAGATGGGATCTCTTAGTATCAGGGTATCTGATCCAGCTCTTGGAATTCTTTCTGGATAGATCTGTTGTTGTAGTAATGTGGGGATTGTAGGGGTTTCCTGAGTGACCTTCTTGTCTAGAGTAACTTCCCGGATCAGTTGTGAGGAAATACTTGCTTTCCGGTTTTCTTTGTTTTCTTTGTTATTTCTCTTTTGGTGGAACTTCAGCCACTTTAATCTAGTGGAGGGTAGGATTTACGTGTCCTTCCTTAAACTCAAGAGCGGATCCCTCTGATGAAGAGGTTAAACTATAATATGGTTCACTTTGCTTACTAGATCCGGATCCGGGAAAGGTACAGGATTACGACACTTGTCCTGGTTCCTCATTTAGTCAAGTAGGATACTAAGTTACTGTTATTTTTGTGAAGACATGCAAACCTGGTTCTTGTTAATTGGTAATATGTTTGAGAGCTAGGTTGAAATAGTAGAAAAATAAAGGAATATAGATCGGGAAGTCTAGATCCTCATTCTTAGTCCCGGATTCTGTTTGCCTTGGGTTTGTGTTCCGGACCCTGTTCCGGGAATTTTGAAGAAACTACTAGTTGAAATCCTGTGGGAACGATACACAAGTCATCTTAGGTGTTTTTGCACTAGATTAACGCCTAAAGGGAGATTTGTGCCTATTCGTGTTACGACAGCAGCGCTCAACTCCGCAAACAGAGGTTCAACGCTTTGCCAACCAAAGAAACTCTAGACAACCCAACTCACTCCAAATGTAAAGCTAGAGACAACGAAGCTCACGGACTGCAGCAACCCGAATGAACGCGCGAGGAAGGAAAGCGGAGAAGCGCACGAAATCAAGAAGACGGAGAAGCACACAACGTCAGGAGAAGAGGGATGCGCGCAAACATCATGGGGAGGAAAGGAAACGAGGAGGAGAAGAAACCGGCAGGGGAGTCTGCTGACGTGGTGCTGTCAGGTGCAAGACGGCAGAGGTCATGACTGCCCACCCTCCTCATGATTACTGACATCATGAGGAGGGCTTGACTAGAAGTCTCAAGCTAAATAATCACTCATTACACAAAATGTTGAAATTAGGTCGCACACTTGCACCTCACTAATTTCTTGACATTTGATAATTACTACATAAATTTTTTTTATTTCTCTATAAGAATGCACTATTCTTTATTTAAGTATTGTTGCTATTGGAACACTTGAAACTCCATGTCTACAAATAAAAATAATTGTAGAAACGTTTATTTACTTTGATGGCTTGTAAAGTAACTTTGTTGAAATAAGGCAACCTAGTTTCACTATTTTATCTACCTTCAATTAATTAGCACACTTACCAGAGGTAACTTCCTACTTTGCATCGATAGTTACCTCCAAGTCTTCAACTCCTTTGTTAGTTATACACTTCAAATATCAAGACTCAAAATCAAGAAAAAAATGCAAAACGAAGACGGAATTAAATATTAATGCCAAAAAAAATTAAATGTTTTCCTAAGTAAAATCAAAATAATAGAATATAATTCCAAAAATGATTCAATTCATACATTAAACCTTCAATCATAAGGTCGATCATACTATATTGGGGGTTTAAGCATGTTAGGTAAAAAAATTACTAAAGTTTCATTGAAGCCCTACTTTCCATGGAAACCAACCAAAAAAAAAAAAAAAAAAAAAAGTTTAATTAATAGAGCTCCTAAATTAGAATTCTTGAATTTAGGCACTACAAAAACATCTTGTTATACAACTGTCACTCTTACTAGGAGTGACTATAGAAACGGTTTGAAATAAATTTCAATTGACAACCTGGACTACAAGAAGCTTAATTATTTCTGTCATGACAAATGAAGAAACTAAACAATTTTTTCACAATCACACCATCCATCTGCAAACAAGGCTATTAATAAATAAAATAAAACATACATGAATAATATATGTCGGTATGGAAAAAAAATGTACAAGTTCTAAATACTCTGCTCATGAAGTGAAGAGTCATGAGCAGAAAAAGTCCATGCTACATTTTCCCAAACTTACCACGTAACCTAAAAAAGTCCCCTCGGTCCTGCGGTTTAAAGACCTTTCATTCCATAAATCATGCATAATGTTGTACGAGTTAATTTAAACAAAAAAATGTAGAAGAAAGTTTTAAATACTGTGCCCATGCAAACATTAGTTACGAATCATGAGTGGTTTAATTTCATGGATTGCTACATTGATTTCTAGGTTTACCTTTGGTTTTGATGATTTTTTTTTCTTTTTACAATCCACTAAAATATACCTTAATTAACATAATGAACTTTGATTTCAAGTTTGCACTTGTGTCATTTTTCTAGAAAATGATTAGTTCAGATTATTTAATCAAATAAAAATCACTGTAACGATTACATAAGTACATGGGACATTGTTGATGATTGTTCTATATAATTCTTTCTCATTTATCTCCTAGGCAATCACTTTGATGTATACAATCAACAAGATTGGCAAATGTGTGATGAAGAAAAAATATCTAAATTATCTTATGTATTCCATGATATTAATTGTCTTGCAATCATTGGATAGATGTAGATAAGAATGTGATTGCTCAAAATTTTTTGGGCATCCTAGGTATTTATCTATTTAATTAAATTGTATTTTGGAGCATATCTGGAGACAGTTCTCCAAAGTACGTGACCAAGCCAAGCCGCCCATGATCTTGGGCTTACTTGCAAAAAATAGAAACTAAAAAAAACAATGTCAAACAAAGGACGTCGGTTTAAAAATGATCTTCAATTTATGAAACAAATAATATTAAGTTACAACTTAAATTTTTTGTTTTCAAATCGACATGTAATGTATATCGCACTTTTGAAAAACGTACCATCGACTTTTCCCGCTCATGACTTCATGAGCGGAGTATTAAAAACTTATACATTAAACCAACATGTACTGTTTTATGTATGATTTATGGAATGAGAGTTCTTTGAACCGCAGGCCAAGGGGGACCTTTTTAGGTTATATGGTAAGTTTGAAAAAATGTAGCATGCAGTTTTTCCGCTCATGACTCTTCACTTTATGAGTGGAGTATTTACAACTTGTACATTTTTCTTCTGTACCGACATGTACTCTCTTATGTATGAAATTCCTTGACATTTTTAAAATTAAACCATTCCATGGCAGGGTCCATTTCATTCCCAATTTTTTTAATTTCACGTGAAGATGAATTTTGCAATAGGCAAGAAGTGAATATAGTGGTGGAATCTAAATCTTAAGAGCAATTCCAACTTCCACGATAGAATTTTATGCATGCATGTATGAACCATCCATGACATTTTTAAAATGAAGCCATTCCATGGCAGGGCCCATTTCATTCCCAATTTTTTTTATTTCACGTGAAGATGAATTTTGCAATGGGCAAGAAGTGAATATAGTGGTGGAATCTAAATCTTAAGAGCAATTCCAACTTCCACGATAGAATTTTATGCATGCATGTATGAACCATCCATGACATTTTTAAAATGAAGCCATTCCATGGCAGGGCCCATTTCATTCCCCAATTTTTTTTAATTACGTTAAGATGGATTTTCCAACGGGCAAGAAGTGAAAATAGTGGTGGAATCTAAATCCTAAGAGCAATTACAACTTCCAGTCTTCTACAGTAGAATTTTATGCATACATGTGTGAAATTCCATGACATTTTTAAAATGAAGCCATAGTTCAATGGCAGGGCCTATGATTTGATTCCCAATTTTTTTATTTTCATGTGAATTAGAATTTTTCAACGGGCAAGACTAGAAAATAGTAGTGGAATCTAAGGCTGGAGCAATTACATTTTTCTAAATCAAATTTTATGCATGCATATATGAAATTTCATGACTTTTTAAATATTATTTAAGCCGTTTCAAGCCATCACGCATTTCATTCCCGATTTTTTTTTTCACATCGGTGGAGATTGTTCAAATAACAATAACAAATAACGATATTACGTACATCGTTGTCAAATAATGATGTAGATGTATACCACGTTCGATCATTTCAAAAATCCAGATGAAGATTGCATGACCTACAATATTCTTATGAATGACATGATTCCAGGTTTAAGCATTCATCACCCGTCAAAGTACATTAATAAATTTGAAAGCATTTAACTCATTAAATCATTCAGACTGAGATTTAAAATACAAAATAAATAATGGTTCAGTTTGTTCTTTGTTCCATCATGATTGCACATCCAAAGTCCTTCACAAGGTTTTTTTTGCGTTTCCCTCTCTCACTTTCTCCTATGTAAACGGCAATCTTATGACTTTTCCTTGTGTCAACGGATTGTGACACAAGGAGAAGTCATGGATTGCCGTTTACGTAGGGAAAAATGAGAGAGGGAAACGCAAAAAAGCCCCTGGTGCTTTATTTAAAAATTCCTAGATGAAATAAAAATTGTGTTAAGCATTGTTTAATCCGTAAAGTCCCATATGAAACCATAGGATGTTGTACTACATAACAAGAATTATATATGAAATCAATCTGTTAACTGACAGTTTTAATTAGCAATATTGAATTAGATTGAATTTTGAGTTTATATATTCCCAATCTGAGATGACGTAAACTTAATTGAGGAAAAAATTGGAAACAAATAATCAGCGTCATTTTCATTTTTCATAATACCCTAAACCCTAAAAGCCGTAAACCATGAACTGCAGACCCTGAAAACGTTAATGTAAAGCGCTGCCACTGTATACCCTACACCCTATTAAACCCTGAAACCTTGAACCCTGAAACCAAGAACCATGACCTTGAAACCGTGAACACTACACTACAACATGTACCCTAAACCCTATGACCGTGGATGGTAGACCCTATGACTGTGGACCCTAGACCCTAAAATTGCATTCATTGGAATAGAAAATAACAAATATGAATATTCCAGAGTTCAAAATTTTTGTTGATTCTTTTTGTAAGTGAGGTGTTCCACATGTTTCAGGTGCTCAAGTTTTTGGGTTCACAAGATTTGGTACAATTCGTTTCTGTAGGATACATATAATCAGGTCGTGTAGGGAAAGAATTCCGAGTATTGATCGGGGAAGCGTGTGACATTCTGTGAAGTGAAAGTCTTCAGAGTTTGATCCACTTTGGTCAAAGCATCATTGACTCCTAGAAAACAGTGCAACGATACCATCCTTGAATGCGGCGAATTTCAAAATGTCAGTGAAGAATCGGAATTTCAGTGAAGCCTACATTTGCGAAGTTCCAGTCAGAAAGTCAAGAGCCCCACGCCCTCCCTCCTTGTAGTTGGAGATGCGCGGAATTCGAGAATGCAATCAACTTCCAAAGTGAAGGACCGCACGTATCCCCCAGCCGTTGTTGATTGTTGCACGGAATTCAAGAACGCATCCAACATTCGAAATCAAGGATCGCTTGGTGATTTCAAAATTTGCGGCAGGAATTCAGAGCTGAAGAATTCTAACCAACCACCTGGTTCATAACCCACAATGAACCTGGAGCTTGCTCTTTTCGTTTGCACACGTGAACAGGTGGAGCAGGCTGCGGAGTAGCGAGTGGGTGTCTGCCGGCGTTGGGGACAGAGTGGGCATGGAGGCACACGAAGTTCTGACCGAGCCAGTTGCTGCAAGGTAAGAATGCATCCCTTACAAGTGTTATGCGATTCCGAATGTTGAGGATTTTGTAGTGGAATTGACGCCACTACACTCTGTCACAAACTGAGGATGTCGTAGATTGAGAATGAAACGGAGTCTGACTGCAATAATTTTCTTCGCGCATTGGTCTCATTTTGCAAAAAACTCACGTACTTAAGGGATCACCATGCTGTGGTGACATCGAGGTTCCTTTTGAATCGTGGGACGGCACTGCTCTGAGGGCAAGTTGATATGAGAACCTTGTATGTGGATGACAACCGGTCAGAACGTCTTCACAAAGTAGTGAAATTAGGTTGCGTGAGGAATTAGGGGAACTTACATGAGAAAAATCCAGCCATTAAATTCAACTACTTCTAAGAACGTTTCCTATTGTACACATAGAGGTTCAGGAGTCCCAATTATAGCAAAATCCACTTTAAAAGTAGAGAATTTTTGTACAGTAACTGAGAATATTTATAGAGTGTCAAATGTCATGAAACTAGTGATAGGAAACCTAATTTCACTATCTTCTATAGATATGTTGGTCTACGATAGTAGAATACGTGTATATATCCAACATTCGTAATCATCGTGGGATCCCACGACCTCTGCATATAGAGCATGGCGAGACCTCTCAATCTTCAAGTCTAGAGATACCGCGGTCTGGTAGTCGGGGGATCTCCTATCATTTTGTCGTTTGATCCCACGATCAATTGAACCTTGGCTGTGGCCTTCCTTGTGCACTTATAGGCACCTTACTTGTCAATGATCGTCATACTCCTCGTCCATCTTGTATAAGCATCGTGGGATCTCACAATCACGTTTTCGGTAGGCACCAGGTTCTCCTACTCCGGGGGGGTTCACAAATATTCTATCAGAAAATACACAATGCCGTTCTCGTGGGATCCCACAATTGATTGATAATATGTCAGGGACTCGTCAGAGTGATTCAATTTGACCCACTGCTTCATTTGTATTTCTGTAGCGGTCTATGTGATTCCTTAGGAGGATCTTGGAATTCCACTATCTCTGGTTTAAGTGATTGAGCGCCAAGAGTGTCGTGGGATCCCACGATGTACTGAACGTTCTTTGGTTAATGTCTTCTAAACTTCTGCGACGTTTTCCTGGATGCCTTGGCTTCTTGCCAGTGGTTCTGGAATGGCCCTCGTGAGATCTCACTATCGCGTCTGGGCTTTCGAACTTCATGTTGACAGTAACTAGATTCACTTGTTCATGTTCCGTTGTCGTGTGATCGTGAGATCCTACGACTATACAGATGTTGATGCTTCTGTTCTTCATGTCGTGCGGTTGCAAGGCCATGAATGCAACACTCTTCTGTAGACATGCCTAACTCCTTGAATGTATATACAGGTTTTCCAAATCGTTTTAATCTCGTCCAAGAGATTCGACAGAATTCACTCTAACAATGGATTCATTCTGTGAGTCTACTGCTGATGCGAGAGTTCCGTATGTGGACGGAACGAATGTAGAGGGTGAATCACAGGATTCCACCGGTGGATGTGAAGTGTTTGTGAATGGTGATTGGGTTAAGTTGTTTGTGTCTGGATTCGGTGAAGTTGGTTCAGGAATCGTTAAAGAGGTTCGTCCCCAGGGCCAGTGGCTGGGTGTGCCCGTACCTGTTGAGCCTTGGATTTACATTCTAGGGTCGTTGCAAGAATGACCTTCCGTTTTTGTTCCATTTTGGCCAGTACTCCTAGTACTCCCAGTACTACGATCTTTTTGCATATGAATTTTTAAAAATAAAATAAAATAAGGATAATTAGTATAACACTAGAAATAGCATATCACCAAAATTTCAGACCTAAAAAAAATCAAGGTAAAAAGTTATTCACAAGAGAAAAATGCTGAAAATTTGAAGAAAATACATAGTTTGACGTTTTAATTTGTAAAAAAAAGGAAAAACAATTTTCAAGGAAACTAAAAATTGTCCATTTGGAAATACTTTAGTTTGAAGAGATTTCACCAAAAAAATTATCTTGAAACCATCTTCAACATTCAGAATTGCGCGCGCAAGAGAGCCTTCTTTGCATGGATGTAGAGGACATAAAATATAATATTTTTTAATGCCCCTTGGTAGGAACATGACTTCCTACTATGGGAATAGACCATAGAAATTTTAGTTCCAAATCATTAAATTTGGGGACTCCATAGTACTAAAAACCCTTAAAACTCAAAACGTGACATATTAATTTAAATGATTTTTAAATATAAAATGATTTTTGAAAATTTCTGAAAAATAAGAGAAATGATTAAACTCAAGAGAGGAATCTTCAATAAAAATTTCAAATTCATGCGAGTCATGCTGCAAACGTTATAGCAAAAGGAAGCATCCACTTTCGTTTTGTGACAATGTTACAGTACAGGTCATTCTTGCAATGACCCTCTAGTGCGACCTCATTCTATCAAATTAGAATTCCAGGATTTGAAATGCTTTCTTTATCAGAGGGGTATGAACACATTAGAGGATGTTCAAGAAAATGTAGTATTGTAGAGAGCCGCCGACGTTGTTAGAGCGTCGGGGGATCCCCCGATGGATCCATGTCCGTATATTCGTCAAGGAGCTTGGTTTGGACTTGATGTGCATCAGATGGACGCCGACGGACTCCTTGTTTCCTCGGGTCGTATCATTTGTTGGAGTCCGGAGGATCATTTCCAAGACGAAACACTTGGTGAAGGTTTCGTAGGTGTGACAGTCCTTGATGTTTTTGTGGATGACACTGAAGCCATAATGTTTCACGACAGGTGGCCAATTTCGGAGTGTTGGTTTCCCAACAGTCGTTCGTTGAAGGAGACAGTGGATCATTTTGCCGCCATTCCCAATATCGACGACCCTCTCGCTTACCTCCGAGGTAGAATAAAAGTTCCATACCGGTTTATAGTTCGCAAACCCAATCTAGAACTGAAGGAATCGCAGTACTCCCGCAAAATGGCAGACAAGGAGATTCGGAAAGTCAGCTCGGAGAAGTGCTACAGACGTCTGTGTTGTTAGCATTATAACCAGGAGTTCATGCTGTTAGTAAGGCAGACGTACGGTGTCGCAGCACAGAGTAAGTGAATTCCCTGTTATACTCCCAAAAACCACTCTAAAGCATAACAAAATGACTCTAAAGATCAAACCCACGAGATTCTGTGAAGTGTCTAGCTCTATTCCCAACTTAAGCTCAGCTAGTATCCAATTTCTACTTTCCGGTCCTAGATCTAAAACCGGAAACAACAACACACCGAAAACAACGACTAGACCTCTCTTTATCTCTTCCGGCCTGTCAAGCTATTCGGTCCTGTAATCCTATCACAACCCAGGATCCTACAATTTTCTGATCCTGGAACTTCTCTGGACCGATCCGATCCGGTCCTTTCACACGTACTCTCACTCCACTCCGGTTTAGTTTTGCCTCTGTTTCACCATCAGAGGGTTCGCCGCTTGCTTTTGAGAGTGGCAGGCCCGCCACTCCTTCCGTGACTTATAGTGGCTGAAGACCCACTTCTCTATTCTTCTACTTCCTACACTAGCGCGGATCCGGTTTGATCTCTCACAGCCACCCGGACAGCGATCCGGTTTGCAGGTCACACAAAGACCCCCCGTACGATCCTCTCATACTACAACGACCTTGATACCAAGTTCCCTCCGTGCAAAGTTAGGTGGTTACAAGCGAACTCGTCCGTTCCAACATCAACTAAAGTCCTTCCGTTTACCAACTAGGGCAGCGAGATCTCACGGGAGATCGGACACTCAACCGGATTTCCTATCTAGGAGTTCTAGCGCGACTAAGGACTCCTTCCCTATCCGCCTAGCCTAACAACGGTTTTCTCGCCCGGAATCGTGAATTGTAGAGGCGCTGAGGAACTGAAATCCGCTCCCAACACTTAGAATACCCAATCACATGCACATAAGAGCAAAACAAACGCACTAAGGGGAGAAATCTCTCTAGAATCTGCATACATTTTCCTATCTCCTCACTAAAACAACCCTGCCACGCGCGAGAGAGACGTACAACAAGAAGTCAATAGAAAACACACAAAAACTCAAGAGAAAAGACTCCCAGTCTCCTTCGCAGAGACTGACTAATATACACTTTAAAACTCAAAAGTCAACAAAAAGGGGCCCGGAAAGTCCGCGCGGAACTTTCGGTCCCTGCCGAGCCGGCCAGACCAGAAAACATCCGATCCAGACCAGACACACCGGATCAAATCCGGTCCGGTCCTAACTAACAAATATTTACCACTAAAATCCTAACTATCCTATCATAACCGGATCTACTCCTTGATTCGTTCCTTTGTCCATAACTTGGTCGTCGCCTTGGTCCACGCTCTGATCTTGATCCTCACCCTGAACTGGGGTCAGATCCATACCTTGATCTTGCCCCAGGTTCAGTGTGGGACTTCTAGGCGGGTCCGTTCCAAGTTGTTCGAAGACGTCCGTCAGATTCTGGTTCCGCTCCCCGGTTTCACGTTCTGGGAGATCTGGTGACTGTGGGCGCTGGATTACCCACCCTTGGTAATAAAGCAAACACCGACCAGGTTCTATGCCTTTATCCACATTTTTTAATATATGGGGGTGATGTGAGCGCGGTCCACTGTGCCTTCCAAGCAATGGATCTTTTTTGCTAACGTTTCCTAAGTGTCGTGGATGGCAGCGAATAATTAGTAATGCATGTAGTAACTCACAAGTTAACTGCGATGTTCAGAGTGATGGTGAAATCCGAACTCCCTAACTATCTATCCTATGTCGAGGGTCGACTGAGTAGTTGGCGTCATTTATAACGTCCCTAACTACGTAAAAAGGGGAACCCCTATGTTCCTTCCATGAACCCCTAAGACTATCTTGGGTTTCTAAGACTTCACCTAGAAGTTCTACTTTTAAAAACTACCTCTAAAGTTCCAACTTTGGAATGTAACTCTAGATTTTACTTCTTTAACTTGATTCTTAAATATTAACTACCGACTTGTGCTCGATGTTTTGACTTTTGACTCTAGGTTTCTATTTCTAAATTAACTCCAAGATTTACCCTTGAATTTTAACTCTATGTTTTAACTTTTAACTCTAAGTTTTTACTCCTAAATTAACTCTAAGATTTACCCTTGAATTTTAACTCTATGTTTTAACTTTTAACTCTAAGTTTTTACTCCTAAATTAACTCTAAGATTTACCCTTGAATTTTAACTCTATGTTTTAACTTTTAACTCTAAGTTTTACTTCTAGAATTAATTCTAAATTTTAACCTCTAGGGTTGACTCTATGTTTTCACTTTGACTCTAGATTTTTTCTATTTCCAACAACTAATTCTAACTTTAACCTCTACCTCTTAACTTTTAGCTTCTACTTTTAGCTTTTCACTATAACTTTTTACTCCCCAATTGACTCTAAAGTTTAACCTTTAAATTTAATCTTAACTTTTGACTTTTGACTTTTGACTTTCTACTTCCAACTTTAATCCTATCGTTTTAATCCTAGTTTAACTCTAAGTGTTGTCCTCCTAAATTTAATTCCAACTTTTAACTCTAGGGCTTAACTTCTAAACTTACTTCCACAATTTACTCTGAGTTTTGACTTCTAATTTTAACTCTATTTCTAACTAAAATTCTATTCGTAATTTCTACCCCCTAAATTTAGTCCAAGGTTTTTTATTTTTAATTTCTACTTCCCACTCGGAATTTTTTACTCCTAATTAACCCTAACTTCCTTTTCTAAGCTACCCTAAGGTTTCACTGGAAATTTTAATCCCCTAAGTCAAACTTCCAAATTAATTCTACTTTTTAACTTCCCAAAGTTAACTCTAGATTTTGACCTTAGAATTTTAACTTTAAGAAATAAAGTGTAAATTGATTCTAATTCTAACCGCTAATTAATCCCTAATTTTAATCCTAAATTCTCTTTCTAATTTAAACCCCTAAGGTCCGTCCATGATTCTTTTTGGATGATTTCTACTCAAAATTCCTCCGTCCTACCCCCTACCGCTTAACTTAGCCTAACGCGGTCAGTTTACGGCCAAATCTTAATTATAAGATGTTTTCGGAAACCCCTATCACTAATCTATAGACTTTTGAATCTAAACTTCTAATTTGCACTAATCACGGCTCGCTAATCACACTTTTAGGGCTGATTAAGGAAATCAATGCTAATTAGGGAAAATACCAAGGGTTAATTTCAAAAACTCACCTCTTCACTACCGGTTTCGGAAATCACTTCGTCCACGTCCACGTAGACATCCTCATGCTCCATAGCAATCCTTTGTTTTGTTTGATTTTTCCCAAGCTCACCGCTTAATTTGAGAAAATATTACACCCTTGCAATCTAACTTCCTTCTTTCCCTTCCTCCTTCTTTTTCTTTCTTCCTCCCTTCTTCTACACTAGTACTATTCCACCTAAGCTTTTATGAGTCTTACACTATGGTCTCCAATTTCAAGGAGGTTTTTAAGATGCCAACTATCCTCTTACACAATTTTGCCTTTGTGTCATCCTAATCCTCCTCCCAACGGTCACCACGAATTCTCAAGATTTCCTTTTCTAATCCTACCTAAGCCTAAGCCTAGGTCGCTATTTATCGTCTCTCTCACCTCTCCCCTATTTCATTCGATTGTTCTCTATCCTTCCTCCATTGTGTGTAGAGTGTTTTGAAGT
The DNA here is from genome assembly GCA_951799445.1 of Pseudisothecium myosuroides. Lineage (NCBI taxonomy): Eukaryota > Viridiplantae > Streptophyta > Bryopsida > Hypnales > Lembophyllaceae > Pseudisothecium > Pseudisothecium myosuroides. The sequence continues at coordinate 4,764,412 of OX637297.1, forward strand.
TGTTGGTGAGGGTGAGACTTCCTTGTGTGCAGGTACGGTGGTGCTCCGCTCTTTTCTCCCTTCTCCCTTTTTGATTTTAGACCCTAATCCCTACTTAGCAATAGGTCAGCCCCCCATTTTCCTTTGTTTTGTTTATCTAGTGTGAGAGAAACCAAAAATCAAGAAAAAGGAGTTCAAAAATGGGGACCGAACTGGGGCCCCAACTGCCTGCCGGACCAAGCCTGGCCTCCCGGCTGGCTGTCTAGCTGCTGGGGGGTCGGGTTCAAAAATAAATAAATAAATAATTTATTTATTTGTTTTCTTTTGATATTTGGATGATGTGACCTGGTCTGGTTCGGTTCTCGACTTGATCTGGTCTGTTCTGGCTCCCGACTTGATCTGGTCTGTTTGGTTCTCGAGTAATCTGGTCTGTTTGGTTCTCGACTTGATCTGGTCTGTTTTGGCTCTGGACCTTGACTACTAAGGGAAAACTGGATTTTTGGGCAAACTGGATTTTTGGTGAATTAAGGGAAAGAAAACTTGGGGAAAATAAAACTTATGGAAAATAGAACTTGGGGAAAACAAACTTGGGGAAAATAGGACTTGAGGGAAATAGAACTTGGGGAAAACAAGACTTGGGGAAAATAGAACTTGGGGAACATAGGACTTGGGGAAATAGAACTTGGGGAAAATAAGACTTGGGGAAAATAGAACTTGGGGAAAATAAGACTTGGGGAAAATAGAACTTGGGGAAAATAAGACTTGGGGAAAATAGAACTTGGGGAAAATAAGACTAAGGGAAAATAGAACTTAGGGAACAACTTAGTCACACTAAAATTTGGGGAACACTCAGACTCACTAAACACTTGGGGAGCAACTTAGACACACTAAACTTGGGGAACACTCAGACTCACTAAACACTTGAGGAACAACTAAACTAAAGAAAACGTTGGGATTAACTAAACTTCACTAAATGAAAAGGAACCTACATATCTTGGAAGCTAAACTCTGGAGGTTTCCACAAAGGTCTTGGAAACTAGACTTTCGAACTAAACACAAGGGAGGTGCAAAGCTTCGCCGTTAGATTGGTTTTAACACCAACTTTAGGACTTCTTGGCACCTTGAGGGTTCAAAGCTTCGCCGTCTACACTTGTAACACACGCTTTAGGACTTCAACTTCGTCACTAGTTCAAAGCTTCGCCGTTCCGGAGGGGGGTCCACTCAACAAGGAGAAGATTAAAAGAGGGTTTGAAATAACTTTAGAAAACATGTACAAAGGAGGTTCAAAGCTTCGCCGTCCCGGAGGGGGGTCCACTCAACAAGGAGAAGGTTAGAAGAGGGTGTAAGAAAAACACAAAGAGAAAACACACAAGTTAGACCACGTGGCAACACAAAGCTCACACGCTAAAGGCCCCCCAAAGCGGCATCGCCAAGGTACGGTGGGGGGTGAGTTTAGGATTAGTGCAAGATACAAAAAGACTCTTAAACTTCACAAGTTAGATCACAACACGTACAAGAGGGAGAGAGAGGCTCTCCATTCACAACAAAGTACCAAAAAACTTCACAAAAGAGTACACAAAGCAAGGTAGAAGGACCCCCAAGGACCTTCAAAGCTTGAAAATAAGCAACAATGGAGCCAAAAGTGTTCCGAAAACACCGTAGAGGTTTTTGGCTTCAAACGCCAAAATATTCAAAATAACTTGGACCCACGGACCCAAAACAAGAATTGGGGGTGTTCTAGAGAGAGAAATGGGGCCCTTATATAGGTTTCCAAGGGCTCACCCCTCCCTCTAGAGTTCTAAGGTAACCTTATCAACGGGGATTTTCATCCTCATCCTCAAAGATTTTCATCTTACATCCTAAATTTCTACTTCTACCATCTATGCTAGACCAACATCCTAACTTTTGGAGATTAGCTCCAATCGCCAAACGGATTGCGCCGTTGGATCCAGAACGCCGTGTTTAGTCTTGGACCCCTCTACTCCCCGTACCGAGGCCAAAAACCCATCGTAGGCTAATTTAGTTTAAAAATCAAATCGTGGTAAAATCCTAGATCTTGGGGGTCTCCTATTTTGAGAAATGTGAATAGCCTAGGGTCTCCGGTAGGTGCGAGAGAGTCGGGAAGGGCTTTTGGTTGACTTAGTTTTGCCATCGTATGGTCCCAGAATGCCGGTCAACGTGGCGGGGACCCCGCCACGTGGTTAATTCCCGAAGAATCTCGCCGGTTCGGGTACTTGCCGCTATCGGAATGTCGTGAAACTTCACGGAGCGCATTATTAACATAAAACAAGCTAGTCTAATTTTTAGTGAGATTTTATTGTAACCTGGGTAATTTCCATGAAATTCCCGTTGGAGGTTAGGAGGGTTGACCACTCGGAAAGAGGTTCTTCTGCAAGTCGGAAGATGCCGGGATTTTTCACATGACCTCTCAGGGAGTCACATGAAAGACGTGGGGGTGTGTTTCCGTACCTGGCACGACTGGTCAATGGAGATTTAAACTGGACATCTCCTTGAATTAGCGACGGTGCGGGAATCTTCTGCAGGTGGAGGAATCTTGGCGAACCGATTTTGCCGTTGGACTCCTGGCATGGGATTCACCCTAGAACACCATCCTTGGGCTGTAGATTCCTCCACGGGCCCGGTCTTGCGTGAGTGGCTCTTGCATGCTAACAATCGGGATTTTGGGAATTCGTCGATCTAATGGGGAATTCTAAATCTAACTCTAGGACCCGACCTAGTGGCCTCGCTGTGGATCCCTCGGACCGACCTAGCCATGAATCGCCACATTCATGGTGGGATTCAGCCCTTTTGGGGCTGTGTGACTCGAATCCTCCAAATCTAACCTTTTCGTTATTTTTATACCATTTTTAGGCAAGGTTTGGGGGATTCTAAGTAAAAAACACAAATCTAGACCAAATACTATAATGGGTATGACACAACCCTATTTCGGTTCTACACTCTTTTTATGGATTTTTGTATACTTTTATCAACTTTAAATTGCAAATTTCCAAAAAAATAATTCTACGAGTCCCAAGTGAGAAATTGGGAGCTCACATATGGCGTCCATCTGCGGTCTGATTTGCAAAATCATGAGGACCGAGCATCTCTTGCTACCACTATTTGGGTACACGGTCAATTTCGAGATCAAACCTAACGACGGACTAGAAACCAAGATGTGACTATCTAAAAGGATGTTGTTCCTATCAAGAGACTCTTGATGGATTAACTGACAGGGGGGGAGAGAGCAGAGGGAGTAGTCCACCTTCCAAGTGGAAGGGCTAGGGGTGGTCAAAGGAAGTTTGACCCCCATAGACTTATCACTCATATTTTTGTTCATTTTCTATTTATTCTAGTTTTTAATTTTTTTGTTGTGTCCCCATCCGCCTCGAGCGGAGTCGACTTGGATCTATAGATAAAAAATGTAAGAAAAATCCGCCATCCGCCCTCAACGGAGTGAGTTTGGATCTAAAGGGGAGATAGAAGTAGAGAGAGAAACCCCTATCCTCCTTTGATACAGCAAATCGGGACACTATAGATAAAAAATATTTCAAACCCGCCTTCCTCCCTCAACGGAGTGAGTTTGGACTAATGAGATGAAATAAAAGAAAAAAGAAAACAGAAAGGAAAAGCATAAATGGAAAAGGCAAGTGGTCTGAGACCTCAATGCTCGAGAGCTTCACTTGGAAAAGTGTCTTCCATCGTGGAGGCCGCAGCATTTCTTACCATCTTGTCACTAGCTCAGATAGGGGGCGCCCCGATGCCTGGCTCGAGGTTCGAACCTGCGTCGCCAAGGGAAAATTGAGGTATCTTTACCACGGTGAGGCTGCGGTCTACAGGCTGCCGGCTGCCGCGGCGGAAGACGTCCGTCGGTCTGCTTCGGTGGTATATAAGCCGGGGCCGGGGCTGGACCGGTCCCTCCCCTGTTGCATAGTGGCAAGGAAATTTTTTTTTTTTTTTTTTAAGTATATACAGGGGCGGTAGGGTTTATATCTTGCCCAGAATTAACGCTATGTACAAAGAGACTGGACCAGCTCATATTCCAAAGAACACGCGCAGTTGGTCCAGGACCTCAAAGATGTAGCGAGGATACTAGCCTTGACTGATAGGCTGGAGCTCTGGTCCGCGGACTGCCAGCAAGTGGCCGCCGGCCACGGAGTTGCTTGTGATGTTGATGGCGGGGCGCTCACTTGAAAATTGGCTCGTCACCATAAGGTGGTGGCCCAACAAGATGTCGTGATCCTCCACGAGAATCATAAGTGAGCGGATCCCGTCTGGCCTAGGTTGCCGGATAATCCTAGCTAGAGGGTTTCTTGCCAGTGGAATCTCGCGACCCGGTTGCTCCTCCTCGTCACGTAGTCGCCGTCGTGAGTTAGGCAACCTGCCCGGAATTGCAAGTCCGTTTCCAACAGGGTTAGCTGTTGGATCGAGTGCGAGTTCTTCCGAAAGTTGGAGCGGAAGCTCCTTAGTCGGTGTGGATGGTTCGTCTGTTGATGTAGATAACGTGATTGGTAATATGAGGACGCCTCTTGCCACCTCGTCCACCGAGGTTGGGGTCAGTGACGACGACCTGGAGCCCGTGGGGGTGGCAGGTGCAGATGCAGACAAGGGCGAGGATTGCGGAGCCGCGGGTGAGGTCCCCAAGGACCCGTTGTCTTTGACCGACATGACATCTATACTACCCTATCCCCCTTGTCCTCCCCAAATGGAGTTGGTTCGGACCTGCAATGTGAGGGTTTGACGTATCTATCTGCCGGAGCAGATTTTGAAAAAAAAGAAGTCTTGAAGAGACTGAACAGCGAGGAACAATGGTAAACGAGGAAAACAGGTAGAGATCAAGCAAGGAGAAGATAACGAAGACAAGGCAGGGGGGAGATAGAAGGGTGCCGGCGCCCGAAGACTGTGCAATCACTCCGCTGTTCGAGAGAATGCTAGACTAGGACGTAGATGATGCTTTCCCAGATCTCTCCATAGTTAAGAACGGGAATCTGCACAGGCCAAGGATGCTGAAGCACACGGAGGAAGAAATTAAAACCAAAGCGAGAGATGAGGAAGTGGGAGAAGTTGCGTTTCTCAACACAGAGAATTTTGATCTGAAGTGCGACTGGTAAGACTGTTGGCGGGTTGAACCATCCATGATCCATGTGTTACTCGAGCGGTACCTGCACATGACGCTGCCAGTAGCTTAAAAGTACGAGGGTTGCCCCCCCCATTCTTATACCCTAACGTGGGGGACATGATGTAAGGTGTCAGTCCTAAACTAGCCGTTCTTTAAGCCTTCTGCATTATTACAACGGTCGAGCGCCCATGCCCCTTCTTAAACTAGCCACCTCGTTAGCATATCAGCAGGTTCAACGGTCTAGCAAGGGACGAACGCCAAGGCCCCTTCTTAAACTAGCCGCCTTGTTAGCACATCGGCAGGTTCGACGGTCTAGCAAGGGACGAGTGCCAATGCTCCTTCTTAAACTAGCCGCCTCGTTAGCATATCAGCAGGTTCGACGGTCTAGCAAGGGACGAGTGTCAACTTTCAGCCGCCCTTTCATCCGACTATGTGGCTTCTATTATGACGGTCTGACAAGTACCTAATCTAAGTGAAAGGTCATCTGTCTTCCACATGACGCTAACTCTGACAGGTTGGTGATGTGTTGGGCTCAGGTCTAAGCAGTTCCCAACACACTCATGTGTTGGGCTCAAGTGTGAGCAATTCCCAACACACTCGACGTATTCCTGTCCTACTGAGAGTTAGGCAAGCTAGAACGGTCAACAAAGTTGGTTGGCCTTGCGGCTTTTGGCCCCGCGGCTTTTACTTTTACGTTAGATGTGAACCATCCTCAAGAATCTTAATATTCTTGATTCTTCCCCAAAGGGTAGATGGATTAGTCCCGAAATAACAACCACCACTCTGTGCCAGAAAGTGGAGAATGTTAGATCTTGACCTGGCCCCAAAATAACAACCACCTCTCTGTGTTTTTCCTAATTCTAAAATCCCATAGGGATTTGGAAGATCATGCAATCGTGAACTTTTAGAACCTTCAAATTTTTTAGGATTTTCAAAGATTTTTCAAGCTTTCATTTTTTTGGTATTTTTTGGGGTTTTTTCTAGCTTTCTTACTATCCGTCGTGAATAACAAGAGGTTAGCTATTAAATTTTTTTGTCTGGAGGGCTAAATAGGCCTTTTACACAATCATCTATAATATAAGGCTAACCTTATATTATTAATAATCGTAACCAGTTACGGTTTAGGCGCCCAGAAACCAACAAGCTATGGTTTGGAAGAGAGTTGTGGCAGAGATACCTAGTACCTGGCCGGTGGATGGTTGCTCTTTGTTATCAGGCGTGGTAGGTGCTGCAGGACTTACCAGTGGCTGCAGCTCGTCCTCCTCCTGCTGCCATGGCGGTTCTAGAGCCCTTACTTGCTGCTGCCAAGCGTGCGGGGCGTTGTGTATTCCGTACGGGATGACTCCGACAGAGGCCGTTGCTACCTCGTGCATGGCTGACAAGGTCTCGGCAATCTCTTCCTCGTCGGTCAGCTCTAGGACTTCTCCCCATTCGCCATGTACTCCCGGAATCCACCCCTCTGGAGGATGACAGTTGAATGGGAAATCGCGGACCGCAATAGGGCTGTTGTCCTCGTCACTGAGATAGTCCCCTGGTTGCGGGTCACCATCCTCAATCTCTTGGAGTTGGCAATGCATCAGCTCGGCCGTGTCTGGAGTTGGAGGTAGATCTTCGCCCATGACGTGGGGGGCATTGCTGGGGGCGACCAATGTTCCTCCCGTGTCGCAGTAACGGTTCCTAGGAGGTGCAGAGCAACGGGGACATGTGATTCGGAGCGGCCCGCGTCGGTGGGGAAGAGTGATACCTGAAGTCATGACTGTGAAGGCTGTCCGCGTCCCCTCAGGACCGAGTTGCAGCCAACGTGGTGGCCGTGGAGCAACTATTCGGTGTGGGACGTGCCGGACTTGGTGGTCGTCTCCAAGGTGGTGGTTGGCATTTGCCCTGACCTCGTGGTTGAGTATCATTCTCTGGCCGGATTCTAGTGTAGGGGCTAATTCGGCTTCGTTCTCTGGATCCAAGCTATCGGTGGAGACTTTGATAGCTGTACTTTGTGTGGTGCTTGGATCGTTTTGAATTGCGGAGGTGCAGATGATGACCAACGCATCTTCGCTGGAGTCGGGGTGCTCTTGAAGCCATTCCTCGAATGGCATATTGTCTTCCAACCCATACAGACCTAAGCCTAAGCATTTCATCTTACCTAGGTCAGTGGTTGTCGAGGCCTACATAGTTTGGATGGTGGTGTATACGAACTCTTGGGGCCCCCGTAGAGCTGGGTCGTTGGAGACGATTGGTATCTTCGTCCTTGCCTCGTTTGGCCCGTAGGTGAAGGTGGGTTGGACCTTCCTCCAGTCTACTACCCCGCCACATTGGCGAAGGAACCCCCGACCCAAGAGTAATGGGTAGGGACTGGTGGCCTCCTCGTAGAGTGGCAAGACTTCAAAGGTGACAATGTAATCGACTCCCCCGGTCTGAATCCGGAGGTCTTTGATTTGGCCAATGGTCTTGACTAATCGCTGATCCGCGCATTTGAGGGTCATGCAAGAAGGGTGCGTAATCTCTAGACCTAACTTGCGCATAGTATAGGCTGGCATGATATTGACGCCGCTGCCGTCATCCACTAGGGTCCGGGGGATGATTTTGTCGACTATTTCGACCTCAATCTCCACCGCTTCAAAGCTCTCCAAAGTGGTTTGAAGGTTCTTGCGGGACGTCTTGACTAGTGGGGTAGACTCTTCAAGGTCAGACTCCAGCTCTTCGGGGATGACTTGGGACGCAACTCGGTTAACAGAGCCGAGCTTAGGAGCGCGGGGAATGGTGGCCCCCTCCTTTAGCTGCTTGCATAAGGCGAGAGAGGTCTTGACCAGCTGTCCAAAGGAAATGTTTGCTTTGGTGTGTGCCAAATCCCCCCACAAGTCATAGGGGCCAGAGGGGTTGTTAGTTCTTCGGGCTTTAGGCCGATGGGGAAGAACCCTGGGAGGGAAGGCATCTCCCTGCTGGACGAATTGGTATTCGTTCTCGTCCATCTCAGTGCGAGTGGGGAGATTCTCGTGGGAGCGTACCTCCTTCGCCGTGTCCCTTAGTGTACTTTGGAGGTCAGAGAACTGAGGGGAGTCTTGAAAGGATTCCAGGGGAATGCCACTATGGGAACTAGAGTCAGGGGAATCTATAATTCCAGGCTCGGGCAGTGGAGGAGGGATCGTTTGTGCTCCTCCTCTCGTGACTACGAGAGCGGGCAACACTTCTTGACGTGAGGTATCCTTCGCCGGCTTGACTCCCTCGGGTTCAACTGCGACGTACATACTCCGATGACACTCATGAGCCCTAGAAGACTCTGCCATGGTGGCTGCCACAAATCTCGCATCCTGTGTCACTTGAGGGGGCAAGGCGGAGTTCAACGGAATGGTACCTTGGGCAGTTTGGACTGCCGCTGGGGATTTTTGTATCTGTCTGTTGTTGGCATGATCATAGTACATATTTGGTGGTCCGGTTGACACAACGGGGTCGGCAAAGCGGACGCCTCTCTGGTTGTCTTGCGCCTGCTTGGCGTAGTCTGCTTTAGGAAATTCCAATGGAATGACTCTATCCGCCGTTGTACACCGGATCGTGGGGTGGGGGCCATCACAACGTTCGCACTTGATGTTGTTTTGAGCCCAGCAGTCGCCTGGAGCATGTCGCCTCTTGCAAGCGGGACATCCGTCAGCGGGGTTGGATCGTCCCTGACGTGCGGCATTGGGATGTCGATACGGCTATGGCTCTCGCGGTTGTGGTGGTGGAGGATCGTCTTTCAACAGCGGACAGAAGGGAGGCGTGTGATTTTTCTGGCCACAATGGTTGCACCACATGGTGGTTGCGTGTTGACCCGACTCATGGTATCTTGGACGAGCTGGCGGGGCTTGTCCTCGCACTAGAGACGCCATTTGATCGGCCAGCTCGCGCACCGCTCGCGTCATCTCCCCCGAAGCTTGCCGCATCTCTATTCGTAACTCATCGACAGGCGCGGTTAGCGTTAGCATGGGTTCGTGGGTAGATAGTGGATTTACCTTGAGGGTGGTCGAGTGGTACGGCCCCATACTTATCCCTTGGTTATGGACCGGGATGAAAGCTGGGATGGGGTCCAACCCTTGTCGTACCATCCGATCGTTCTCCTTTTCGATGAGTTCAACATCGTACGCCGCGCGGACAGCGTCCTCGAGAGTTTCTGGCCTACGTGCCAGAATGTCTCGGATGAGTGGAGGGTTGTTAATCCCCTTGATGAAGTAGTATCGAATTGTGTCGTTGTTAAGTAGATTACCCACGAAACGAGTACATACCATTTGAAATCTCGTGATGTAGGAAGTCACATCCTCCGTGAAGTCCTTACGGATCCGGTCTAGGGCGGCCAGCGCATGCTGTTGCCCCGTTGCCGGTCGGAACTTCCGGAGGAAGGCCGTCTGAAGTTGCTGGTATGTGGTAAACACACCTTTGCCATGAGATCGATACCATGAGTAAGCTGCTCCTACCAACGTGCTGGGGAACCAAATCAAATAGTAGCTAGGGTTAGTGACCAGACTGGATATGAGGGCTTCCTCGAACCTTTCCACGTGGGCTGTGGGATCATTGTCCCTATCCCCCGAAAACCTGGGTAGGTTGTGAGGGATAGGCACTTCCCGCAGTCCTTCCGGTACCACGATGGGCAATCTTCTTGGTAGCATCATCGGATCGATGTCTAGTACGAAGGGCGCTGCTGGCGGAACATCGCCGGCGTTGAGCGGAGCAGGAGGTCTAAGAGGCTCGTGGCCGTCCATCTCCCCGGATGAGTCCGACGCACTTACTCTTTCGACAGGTTCGGGGAGGTGGATTTCCTCTTCTATATTCCCCGGTGAGCCTATCCTTATTAGGGGTTCGGGCGAATTAAGGTCTTCCCAGATTGATGCCGTAGGGGATGTTGGTGGCGTTAGTCGGGACGAACTCCCGCCTCTGCCTCTCGGTCATGCTACCCTTTTGGGTCTCGGGGATTTTGAAGACCTTAGTGGCATCTAACTCTAGGCGAGTCGAGGTATACACCAATCAAATCCACGCATATATATATATATATAGTAAGTCAATACAACACAAATACCAAATCAAATCCACACTATACGTAATCAAGCTGGAAATCTTAGACGGGTCCTAGGTCTGTCTTATAGAGGGCCAAGCTAGCTGCAATCTCTGTAGCGGTTGGCCGGTACTCGAAAAAGTAAGGGGCTTGTTCCCTCTTGATGCGGTCGATGGACGCTTGGTGGCGAGTCCAAGAGGCTTTGTTTGTAAAGAACGTAGCGTTCTTGATACGGACAAAGCGTGTTCTCTTCCCTCGACACGGGTACCGATAGAAGAGAGGGTGAAATCGAGGCTGATGCAAAGTTTCGAGCCCCGATGCTGTATTAAGCGCCACTCGGATGTCTTCGGCGTCTTGGCACGGCTCACAAGCTGAGTGATATTCGGCGATGTAGCTCAGCTGGTGCACGGTGGCGGCGTGGAAGGGTACGTAGCGAGTCGAGATGCCCTTGCACCCGTCTTTGGTGAGATGGCCACCGCGGTCGTGCCACGATCGGAAGTGTTGGAGACAAGTGTAGGGATTCTCTGGTACCTGAAGGTTTTCGACGTCTGACGCGTCGAACCGGTACAACTGGCCGTCAAAGAGGGGCTTTGGGGCCTTATAGCGTAATGTCGATGTGCGGCAGCTCTTGCAAGGGCGCGTCCCGCTGATGTGATGGAAGTCGCGAGCCAAAACACTCCCTCACATAGTGATTTTCGAAAAACCAAAAGTGGACCACTAGGTGCCAATAGAAACAGATGTGCTTATGGAAACTGTGTGACGGTACCCCAAATGACCCTGCTGCGATTGCGTGGGCAATCTCTGGAGTATGCCGATTTGGGTCGTGTAGGTAGAGGCGAACAAGATGCGCCCAATACTCGAAGGATATCTTTAGCACCCTTGGCCCGGTTGCCAAATCTGCTAACGAGATTATCTGGACAACACCTTCTTCTCCCTAGCCAAGTTCGAAGTCAGAGTAATTCTTGAGGGGGATGCCGTGGAAAGTAGACGCCCACACCTCAAGGTCGGAGTGGCCCCTAGTATTGGAAAACGGCTTAGATGATCCCGAGTCCGAGTCCCCTTCAGAGCCCTTCACATGCAACACTTGTTAATCAAACATGCAATTGTAATCTAATGTTTTCAACTCCCGGCAGACGCACCAAAACTGTGGGCGCTGGATTACCCACCCTTGGTAATAAAGCAAACACCGACCAGGTTCTATGCCTTTATCCACATTTTTTAATATATGGGGGTGATGTGAGCGCGGTCCACTGTGCCTTCCAAGCAATGGATCTTTTTTGCTAACGTTTCCTAAGTGTCGTGGATGGCAGCGAATAATTAGTAATGCATGTAGTAACTCACAAGTTAACTGCGATGTTCAGAGTGATGGTGAAATCCGAACTCCCTAACTATCTATCCTATGTCGAGGGTCGACTGAGTAGTTGGCGTCATTTATAACGTCCCTAACTACGTAAAAAGGGGAACCCCTATGTTCCTTCCATGAACCCCTAAGACTATCTTGGGTTTCTAAGACTTCACCTAGAAGTTCTACTTTTAAAAACTACCTCTAAAGTTCCAACTTTGGAATGTAACTCTAGATTTTACTTCTTTAACTTGATTCTTAAATATTAACTACCGACTTGTGCTCGATGTTTTGACTTTTGACTCTAGGTTTCTATTTCTAAATTAACTCCAAGATTTACCCTTGAATTTTAACTCTATGTTTTAACTTTTAACTCTAAGTTTTTACTCCTAAATTAACTCTAAGATTTACCCTTGAATTTTAACTCTATGTTTTAACTTTTAACTCTAAGTTTTTACTCCTAAATTAACTCTAAGATTTACCCTTGAATTTTAACTCTATGTTTTAACTTTTAACTCTAAGTTTTACTTCTAGAATTAATTCTAAATTTTAACCTCTAGGGTTGACTCTATGTTTTCACTTTGACTCTAGATTTTTTCTATTTCCAACAACTAATTCTAACTTTAACCTCTACCTCTTAACTTTTAGCTTCTACTTTTAGCTTTTCACTATGACTTTTTACTCCCCAATTGACTCTAAAGTTTAACCTTTAAATTTAATCTTAACTTTTGACTTTTGACTTTTGACTTTCTACTTCCAACTTTAATCCTATCGTTTTAATCCTAGTTTAACTCTAAGTGTTGTCCTCCTAAATTTAATTCCAACTTTTAACTCTAGGGCTTAACTTCTAAACTTACTTCCACAATTTACTCTGAGTTTTGACTTCTAATTTTAACTCTATTTCTAACTAAAATTCTATTCGTAATTTCTACCCCCTAAATTTAGTCCAAGGTTTTTTATTTTTAATTTCTACTTCCCACTCGGAATTTTTTACTCCTAATTAACCCTAACTTCCTTTTCTAAGCTACCCTAAGGTTTCACTGGAAATTTTAATCCCCTAAGTCAAACTTCCAAATTAATTCTACTTTTTAACTTCCCAAAGTTAACTCTAGATTTTGACCTTAGAATTTTAACTTTAAGAAATAAAGTGTAAATTGATTCTAATTCTAACCGCTAATTAATCCCTAATTTTAATCCTAAATTCTCTTTCTAATTTAAACCCCTAAGGTCCGTCCATGATTCTTTTTGGATGATTTCTACTCAAAATTCCTCCGTCCTACCCCCTACCGCTTAACTTAGCCTAACGCGGTCAGTTTACGGTCAAATCTTAATTATAAGATGTTTTCGGAAACCCCTATCACTAATCTATAGACTTTTGAATCTAAACTTCTAATTTGCACTAATCACGGCTCGCTAATCACACTTTTAGGGCTGATTAAGGAAATCAATGCTAATTAGGGAAAATACCAAGGGTTAATTTCAAAAACTCACCTCTTCACTACCGGTTTCGGAAATCACTTCGTCCACGTCCACGTAGACATCCTCATGCTCCATAGCAATCCTTTGTTTTGTTTGATTTTTCCCAAGCTCACCGCTTAATTTGAGAAAATATTACACCCTTGCAATCTAACTTCCTTCTTTCCCTTCCTCCTTCTTTTTCTTTCTTCCTCCCTTCTTCTACACTAGTACTATTCCACCTAAGCTTTTATGAGTCTTACACTATGGTCTCCAATTTCAAGGAGGTTTTTAAGATGCCAACTATCCTCTTACACAATTTTGCCTTTGTGTCATCCTAATCCTCCTCCCAACGGTCACCACGAATTCTCAAGATTTCCTTTTCTAATCCTACCTAAGCCTAAGCCTAGGTCGCTATTTATCGTCTCTCTCACCTCTCCCCTATTTCATTCGATTGTTCTCTATCCTTCCTCCATTGTGTGTAGAGTGTTTTGAAGTTGTTGGTGAGGGTGAGACTTCCTTGTGTGCAGGTACGGTGGTGCTCCGCTCTTTTCTCCCTTCTCCCTTTTTGATTTTAGACCCTAATCCCTACTTAGCAATAGGTCAGCCCCCCATTTTCCTTTGTTTTGTTTATCTAGTGTGAGAGAAACCAAAAATCAAGAAAAAGGAGTTCAAAAATGGGGACCGAACTGGGGCCCCAACTGCCTGCCGGACCAAGCCTGGCCTCCCGGCTGGCTGTCTAGCTGCTGGGGGGTCGGGTTCAAAAATAAATAAATAAATAATTTATTTATTTGTTTTCTTTTGATATTTGGATGATGTGACCTGGTCTGGTTCGGTTCTCGACTTGATCTGGTCTGTTCTGGCTCCCGACTTGATCTGGTCTGTTTGGTTCTCGACTAATCTGGTCTGTTTGGTTCTCGACTTGATCTGGTCTGTTTGGTTCTCGACTTGATCTGGTCTGTTTGGTTCTCGACTTGACCTGGTCTGTTTTGCCTCTGGACCTTGACTACTAAGGGAAAACTGGATTTTTGGGCAAACTGGATTTTTGGTGAACTAAGGGAAAGAAAACTTGGGGAAAATAAAACTTGGGGAAAATAGAACTTGGGGAAAACAAACTTGGGGAAAACAAACTTGGGGATAATAGGACCTGAGGGAAATAGAACTTGGGAAAAACAAGACTTGGGGAAAATAGAACTTGGGGAAAATAAGACTTGGGGAAAATAGAACTTGGGGAAAATAAGACTTGGGGAAAATAGAACTTGGGGAAAATAAGACTTAGGGAAAATAGAACTTGGGGAACAACTTAGTCACACTAAAACTTGGGGAACACTCAGACTCACTAAACACTTGGGGAGCAACTTAGACACACTAAACTTGGGGAACACTCAGACTCACTAAACACTTGGGGAACAACTAAACTAAAGAAAACATTGGAATTAACTAAACTTCACTAAATGCAAAGGAACCTACATATCTTGGAAGCTAAACTCTGGAGGTTTCCACAAAGGTCTTGGAAACTAGACTTTGGAACTAAATACGAGGGAGGTGCAAAGCTTCGCCGTTAGATTGGTTTTAACACCAACTTTAGGACTTCTTGGCACCTTGAGGGTTCAAAGCTCCGCCGTCTACACTTGTAACACACGCTTTAGGACTTCAACTTTGTCACTAGTTCAAAGCTTCGCCGTTCCGGAGGGGGGTCCACTCAACAAGGAGAAGATTAAAAGAGGGTTTGAAATAACTTTAGAAAAACATGTACAAAAGAGGTTCAAAGCTTCGCCGTCCCGGAGGCGGGTCCACTCAACAAGGAGAAGATTAGAAGAGGGTTTGGGATAACTTTAGAAAACATGCACAAAGGAGGTTCAAAGCTTCGCCGTCCCGGAGGGGGGTCCACTCAACAAGGAGAAGATTAAAAGAGGGTTTGGAATAACTTTAGAAAACATGCACAAAGGAGGTTCAAAGCTTCGCCGTCCCGGAGGGGGGTCCACTTAACAAAGAGAAGGTTAGAAGAGGGTGTAAGAAAAAACACAAAGAGAAAACACACAAGTTAGACCACGTGGCAACACAAAGCTCACACGCTAAAGGCCCCCCAAAGCGGCATCGCCAAGGTACGGTGGGGGGTGAGTTTAGGATTAGTGCAAGATACAAAAAGACTCTTAAACTTCACAAGTTAGACCACAACACGTACAAGAGGGAGAGAGAGGCTCTCCACTCACAACAACGTACCAAAAAACTTCACAAAAGAGTACACAAAGCAAGGTAAAAGGACCCCCAAGGACCTTCAAAGCTTGAAAATAAGCAACAATGGAGCCAAAAGTGTTCCGAAAACACCATAGAGGTTTTTGGCTTCAAACGCCAAAATATCCAAAATAACTTGGACCCACGAACCCAAAACAAGAATTGGAGGTGTTCTAGAGAGAGAAATGGGGCCCTTATATAGGTTTCCAAGGGCTCACCCCTCCCTCTAGAGTTCTAAGGTAACCTTATCAACGGGGATTTTCATCCTCATCCTCAAAGATTTTCATCTTACATCCTAAATTTCTACTTCTACCATCTATGCTAGACCAACATCCTAACTTTTGGAGATTAGCTCCAATCGCCAAACGGATTGCGCCGTTGGATCCAGAACGCCGTGTTTAGTCTTAGACCCCTCTACCCCCCGTACCGAGGCCAAAAACCCATCGTAGGCTAATTTAGTTTAAAAACCAAATCGTGGTAAAATCCTAGATCTTGGGGGTCTCCTAATTTGAGAAATGTGAATAGCCTAGGGTCTCCGGTAGGTGTGAGAGAGTCGGGAAGGGCTTTTGGTTGACTTCGTTTCGCCATTGTATGGTCCCGGAATGCCGGTCAACGTGGCGGGGACCCCGCCACGTGGTTAATTCCCGAGGAATCTCGCCGGTTCGGGTACTTGTCGCTATC
This sequence comes from Pseudisothecium myosuroides, assembly GCA_951799445.1. Classification (NCBI taxonomy): domain Eukaryota; kingdom Viridiplantae; phylum Streptophyta; class Bryopsida; order Hypnales; family Lembophyllaceae; genus Pseudisothecium; species Pseudisothecium myosuroides. The sequence goes on from OX637297.1 coordinate 4,780,234, forward strand.
GGAATGTCGTGAAACTTCACGGAGCGCATTATTAACATAAAACAAGCTAGTCTAGTTTTTAGTGAGATTTTATTGTAACCTGGGTAATTTCCATGAAATTCCCGTTGGAGGTTAGGAGGGTTGACCACTCGGAAAGAGGTTCTTCTGCAAGTCGGAAGATGTCGGGATTTTTCACATGACCTCTCAGGGAGTCACATGAAAGACGTGCGGGTGTGTTTCCGTACCTGGCACGATCGGTCAATGGAGATTTAAACTGGACATCTCCTTGAATTAGCGACGGTACGGGAATCTTCTGCAGGTGGAGGAATCTTGGCGAACCGATTTTGCCGTTGGACTCCTGGCATGGGATTCACCCTAGAACACCATCCTTGGGCTGTAGATTCCTCCACAGGCCCGGTCTTGCGTGAGTGGCTCCTGCATGCTAACAATCGGGATTTTGGGAATTCGTCGATCTAATGGGGAATTCTAAATCTAACTCTAGGACCCGACCTAGTGGCCTCGCTGTGGATCCCTCGGACCGACCTAGCCATGAATCGCCACATTCATGGTGGGATTCAGCCCTTTTGGGGCTGTGTGACTCGAATCCTCCAAATCTAACCTGTTCGTTATTTTTATACCATTTTTAGGCAAGGTTTGGGGGATTCTAAGTAAAAAACACAAATCTAGACCAAATACTATAATGGGTATGACACAACCCTATTTCGGTTCTACACTCTTTTTATGGATTTTTGTATACTTTTATCAACTTTAAATTGCAAATTTCCAAAAAAATAATTCTACGAGTCCCAAGTGACAAATTGAGAGCTCACAGTGACGAATCCAAGTTGATGGTGTGCGCGAGCTTCCTCCCACTCTTCTTTGACTGGGGAGTTCCCTCCTTTCCTTCCGTCTGAATGCCCACGTTCGGAAAAGACCCGAGCATTGAAAGGTCGGACAGATCGAACGACCGTGACAACGTCACTCCGTTCAGCTTCCGGCTCCTCCCCTCCATCCGGTTTGCAGCTTCTCGCGCTTCCATCATCACCAATTCCACTTTCTCGGAGTAGTCCGTCAAGATCCAAACCAACCTGGTTCCGGATATCTTCTTCTCCTTGAGGACTCCCTCCTCAAACAGCTTGGACTTGGTGACGGCCTCTCCGGTTGTCCCAAAAGTGGCCTTCACATCCTCGGCTACTTTCCGGGTAGCCTCCGCCATCTCCCGTGTGGTAGCCATGTCCTCCTTGAGGAGCAACATTTCCGTCTTCAACGACTCGTTCTCCTCTTGGAGTCGTCGTATCTCCGCTTCTTGCTTCCGGATCTCATCCGGGCTGGAGATGAATTCTGCAACCACTCCTGCGAGGTTGCTATCCGTTGGTGCTCCCACTAGCTTGCTGATCTGGTTCAGAATCAGCTTCTTCACTGTCCAGTCTGCTCGCACATCGCTCAGGATGTTGATCAGCTGGTTGAACGGATCCGTCGGATCCGATCCGGAAGGACCCGGTTCTTCAGAAACCGGTTTCTTCCCAAGGTTGGAGGTTTCACCCGGAGGGATTGGGGTTCCTCTCCGGTGAGGAGGCGTCGTCTTCTGCCGCTTGTGCTGCGGCCGGTGTTGCTCCTCCTCTTCTTCTTCTTCCTCCTCGGAACCGGATACTTCCTCCTGTTCTTCCGATTGCGATTCCCCATACTTCAGGAGTGACTCATGAGTCTTCCACTCCTTCTCCTTTGTATCCGTGAGGAGTTGATTGTGCTTGTAAAGATGAAAGATGTAGGGACTCAATGGAGTCGGCCTACTTCCTCCGATCTTCGGAATCAGACGGTTGACCAGATCGGAAAAGATCCTGGCCCAGTCTACTTTCCGTTCCCCGCTCAGGGCTCCGAAAATCAGGTTTCCGATGGCAATGGTCACCCTCGTCGGCTTCTCCGGGTGGATGATCGGAACCAGGAACTGTAGAAGGTTTCGATGCCGGTCATCCAAACAATCCGCGACCGCATGCCCATCCTTTGAGTCCACCGTGCACCGGAACTTCCCCCGAGTGTAACCCTCCTTTGAGGTGGCCATCCCTCGACCTCCTGACCGGAATTCGTACACGGCCTTCCACATCTCCTCCGTCCAACTGCCTGGAATCCCGCGGATGGTCTTGTCGAACTGATTCGAGAGTTTTCCCAACAACTCTCGAATCATCCGTTCCTCCCTAAACCCCCAGGGTTTATCGATCAGTCCTCCGCAACCCATCTTGGCAAGATCCTCTATCAGGTTGTCCTTTTCCTTTTCTTCTGCTGGAATAATCGGACACACCTTCCGGAGTTTAACTTCCACTGTGGAGGAACTGGACGGTCTTGCTCTACTCTTGCGGAGCTGAGGCATGGACACGAGCTGTGCTAAACCGGATTCTGACTGAGGCTACCTTTCCCTCTCCTAGCCGCACGTCTCGTTTCTCACCTTCGCTCTTCCGATCTCAACCGGAATACCTCTAAACCTGCAACAAACACTAAAGCACTGCGCGCCCTCACACACACATGCACACACAAACTCACAGAACAAGGGAGCAAATCGCTGGAGAAGGAAGCTAAGTATGCGCTGGAGAGCGATTTTCGCAAAAGAAATTTGAAAAAGAGTGGCAACTGGATTGGTCAGCCTATTTATAGTCTGATCTGTCATCATGACCAAATCTGTTCCTGACCCAATCCGTTCTAACTCAGATCCGCTCCAATTCTAATCCGGTTTAGATTCAGATCAAATCCGGATTGTCACCTATTCCGTTCCGTAGTTAATTTCCGGTTTTCCGTTACCTCTTGCTCAATTCCGGATACCAGATCACGGTTTCCGTTCCAAGATTTTAATAACTTACAAAAACCAAAAATTCACATTGCGACATACGGGGAGCGGAAGCGGAAGTACATCACGCTATAGGGAGTTGATGTTTGTGGCAAGGCGTGGTACATAATTCACAGCATCCCGAAGTCCACTTACCACAGTTATATCGAGATGTACAACGACGGCGTCGTATCAAGGACGCACGAAAACAAAGGGGTTAAGTACCCGCGGACTCGGACTATTCAGGTCGCTGGGACTATGAAAGCCATTATTGACGAGAATGCTGATCAAATGCCCCACCAAATGCGCGGCATTGGGAACGGGCGAATAGACACTCTAAAATTCCTTCCTCCCGAAAGAAATTGGAAACGAGTCCGAGCAGACGCCAACAAGGTAGTGCCCCTAATCTCCTGTATTGATCGTGCGATCTCCCGACGAGATCAATGATCGTGAGATATCACGATCATTGTTCTGGTGCAATGCTTGTCATTTGCATTCCTTCCCCTTCGCTTGTACCGATGCTTAAGCGTACTAGTTCTGGATGTGCAGTTGAATGCCAACTACGGTCTGCTGCCCGTGAGCCAGTCGACTATTAGTAGACTCAAGCGGGAGCACTTCAACAACGTCTCCATTAAGCCTGTTGAAAGTTTGTTTGCAAAATGTACTACGTGCGACAATCTACAGCAATTTATTTTGAAGTCCCCTCTTCCTGAAAATTTATATCTTCAGCTTGACAACTCTGCCAAGGATAACAAGAACAAATATCTGATGGCATTCTTATCCTTGCTCACTGCACGAGGTGTCTTCAAGGAAATTCAGGTTGGGTTTCTACTAGTCGGACACACTCACGAGGACATCGATGCATATTTCAGCCACCTTTTGAAGGCCTTGAAGACCAAGAACACTTTTGTCGTCGCTGACCTCATGAAAGCCTTCATGAAGTCCCAAGAACTGTCATTTATGCCGGAGTTCATACAGGAGGTGGGGGATTTCAAGTCGTTTGTGGAGGGTTACCAATGCAATCGCGGGGAAAAATTAATTGGATTGGGGGAAATGCACCTGTTCAAGTTCTATGTGGACATTGATGGGGTCCCAGTCATGAACTTCAAAAGGTCAGCAATTGATTCGAACTGGTTGCCGTCGAAGAAACCTTTTAAACGCATTTGGAAGACAGACAGCAATGGTCAACCCATGCTCCCTCACGGCTGTCCAAAGCCTGTTCCGTTTAAGCCCATTTGGAGCAGCAAGGTTCCGATACCGAATGGAAATCAAGAAAAGGTAAGGGAAGTGGTGCGGAAAGCTACCTTGAACAAGGGTTTCATGCTGGTAGGACTTGAGAAATACATTCAAGTATTGGCAATACGGTATTTCTAAATGCGAGGGATTTGCAACTGCGTTTGGTCCATACTTGGATTACTGGAAGTGTGTTCTCGATGAGCTGAAGGAACCACTACCCGAGTGTCCTCCGGAGTTGGTGGAAGGCTTCTGGCCACAACACAATTGGAGGGTGGCACGTAATGGAGTCCCTCGCCCAGGATCAACGGTGAATCCCATGGACGTAATTCCGGAGGAAGAAGAGGAGCTGGAGCCTTACTGCGGCCCTACAAATGAAGCGCCAAGGGAAAGCTTTAATCCCTGGCTAGACATACGACCAGGCTGTTGGGTACTTGTCAGACCGGAAGTCCTGGAATCATGTGCTGTTTGGCAAGGAAGAGCATTGTCTACTGTATGCAGAGTGGAAGGAGATGTGAATAACAGGAAGTTCTTGCTTCAGTACTGGCGACCCTATAACTCTGAAACGAGGCTGGAATTGATTTATCGGAATTGCTGGTACGGTAAATGGGTCGTTGAAAAAAATCCCCCCACCTAGGTGGACGCGGGTGCTGCAGTGTATGCGAATTGGTTCAGGAGAGTGGATCAAAAATCACGAACAATTCCTCAGAAGAATAGGGAGGCTGCCTTAGTGAATTTGAATCGGGCAAACGTGGTAGACCCATGATTGAGTGCCTAGTCCAAGATCGCTACTGCCATTATGGGAACTCCCGACGCACTGTGTCGGTCGTCGTGGCAATCGTGAGATGTCACGATGCATTCTGCGGGGCACGACTGCCATCGTGATATTGCACGACGCATTCAGTAAGCGCAGCCGCAAGTGAGGGTTTCGAAGTACAGTCCGCTGAGTCAATATGACTGTTCTTCGATTAATTTTTCAGAGCTGCTTTTTGTAACATGTATATGTAAAATAAATGTTTATGAATATATTAATATGATTATGATTTCTATTCTTTGTGTGCGGCACGGGTGCAATGACTTGATAGCAGAAGCGCGGGATGTCTTTCTTCCTCTCCTCTCCTGAAATGGAAGTGGTTTATGTTTGTGTCCAGAACAAAATACATTGCTTGGGTCATACATGCACTCAAATGAGTCTGAATAATGCATTTCTTTTCTCTCACAGTTAGTCACTGTTGGAATTCTAGTCTTCTAGGTTTTGCATCTTCACAATTATATAACGGACAACCAAGTACGGATCTATTTTTTGCAGTGAAAGAACCTTGATGTTCTTTACACAAACTGAAACTAAAGTCATTATTTCGGATGGAATATTATGTTTACTTAGCCGTTATTCATCTTCAGATGTATATTGAACGTCTGAGCACCTGTGACTTAGTGGTCTACAGTTCTTCAAATGTCACTGTGAATACTATGATATGCCTGTCACTTCATCATATCCTGACTACCTTAGCTCCACTATGTTAGCAGTCTGTTGGGGGATCTCCCGGTGAACCCTAGAACCGAACTCTTTATTCCCAAGAGCAATTGCTCATTTGATAATTGTGAACTGATGTTTGACTTTCAAATACACTTGTGTGTACTTCTGTTGAACTCTCGGGATACCATATATCTTTGAAAGAATCGCCCCTATCGTGCCTTATTGTAAATCATTCTTGATGAACTCGGATGTCACTTGCACTTTAGCTTGGGAATCAAATTGTACCACTTCGACACCAAGATTGTCAGTGAAGCCGACTCATATTCTACACCCCCGTCAGGGGATCTCCCGATAGAATTATGTGAAGATCAGCGCTCACTGAGGGATTAATATGGGATGGGAGCCATGTTTGCAACAAGCGGTGGTCATCGGGGATCTCTCAATAGGTTCTGAGACTTCAATTGTGCTGTAAATTGGATGCCTAAACTATGGAAACCCGGTCCACAGATCTCCCAATACAATCATGTGAACTCTACCACGGATCCGCTATGTTACAACTACACGATTTCTTTCATTTCCAAGCACATGAAGCACTCCCCGACATACTTGTGGGTACTGAATTGGATGCATGCAAAGCGTTCCTATTTCAGGAGATCTCCAGACTGTGAGCTCCCAATTTGTCACTTGGGACTCATAGAATTATTTTTTTTGAAATTTGCAATTTAAAGTTGATAAAAGTATACAAAAATCCATAAAAAGAGTGTAGAACCGAAATAGGGTTGTGTCATACCCATTATAGCATTTGGTCTAGATTTGTGTTTTTTACTTAGAATCCCCCAAACCTTGCCTAAAAATGGTATAAAAATAACGAAGAGGTTAGATTTGGAGGATTCGAGTCACACAACCCCAAAAGGGCTGAATCCCACCATGAATGTGGCGATTCATGGCTAGGTCGGTCCGAGGGATCCACAGCGAGGCCACTAGGTCGGGTCCTAGAGTTAGATTTAGAATTCCCCATTAGATCGACGAATTCCCAAAATCCCGATTGTTAGCATGCAAGAGCCACTCACGCAAGACCGGGCCCGTGGAGGAATCTACAGCCCAAGGATGGTGTTCTAGGGTGAATCCCATGCCAGGAGTCCAACGGCGAAATCGGTTCGCCAAGATTCCTCCACCTGCAGAAGATTCCCGCACCGTCGCTAATTCGAGGAGATGTCCAGTTGTAAATCTCCATTGACCAATCGTGCCAGGTACGAAAACACACCCGCATGTCTTTCATGCGACTCCCTGAGAGGTCACGTGAAAAATCCCGGCATCTTCCGACTTGCAGAAGAACCTTTTTCCGAGTGGTCAACCCTCCTAACCTCCAACGGGAATTTCATGGAAATTACTCAGGTTACAATAAAATCTCACTAAAAACTAGACTAGCTTGTTTTATGTTAATAATGCGCTCCGTGAAGTTTCACGACATTCCGATAGCGACAAGTACCCGAACCGGCGAGATTCCTCGGGAATTAACCACGTGGCGGGGTCCCCGCCACGTTGACCGGCATTCCGGGACCATACGATGGCGAAACGAAGTCAACCAAAAGCCCTTCCCGACTCTCTCGCACCTACCGGAGACCCTAGGCTATTCACATTTCTCAAAATAGGAGACCCCCAAGATCTAGGATTTTACCACGATTTGATTTTTAAACTAAATTAGCCTACGATGGGTTTTTGGCCTCAGTACGGGGGGTAGAAAGGTCTAGGACTAAACACGGCGTTCTGGATCCAACGGCGCAATCCGTTTGGCGATTGGAGCTAATCTCCAAAAGTTAGGATGTTGGTCTAGCATAGATGGTAGAAGTAGAAATTTAGGATGTAAGATGAAAATCTTTGAAGATGAGGATGAAAATCCCCGTTGATAAGGTTACCTTAGAACTCTAGAGGGAGGGGTGAGCCCTTGGAAACCTATATAAGGGCCCCATTTCTCTCTCTAGAACACCTCCAATTCTTGTTTTGGGTCCGTGGGTCCAAGTTATTTTGGATATTTTGGCGTTTGAAGCCAAAAACCTCTACGGTGTTTTCGGAACACTTTTGGCTCCATTGTTGCTTATTTTCAAGCTTTGAAGGTCCTTGGGGGTCCTTCTACCTTGCTTTGTGTACTCTTTTGTGAAGTTTTTGGTACCTTATTGTAAGTGGAGAGCCTCTCTCTCCCTCTTGTACGTGTTGTGGTCTAACTTGTGAAGTTTAAGAGTCTTTTTGTATCTTGCACTAATCCTAAAGTCACCCCCCACCGTACCTTGGCGATGCCGCTTTGGGGGGCCTTTAGCGTGTGAGCTTTGTGTTGCCACGTGGTCTAACTTGTGTGTTTTCTCTTTGTGTTTTTCTTACACCCTCTTCTAACCTTCTCTTTGTTGAGTGGACCCCCCTCCGGGACGGCGAAGCTTTGGACCTCCTTGTACATGTTTTGCTAAAGTTCTTCCAAACCCTCTTCTAACCTTCTCTTTGTTGAGTGGACCCCCCTCCGGGACGGCAAAGCTTTGAACCTCCTTTGTGCATGTTTTCTAAAGTTATCCCAAACCTTCTTCTAATCTTCTCCTTGTTGAGTGGACTCCCCTCCGGGACGGCGAAGCTTTGAACCTCCTTTGTGCATGTTTTCTAAGTTATTCCAAACCCTCTTTTAATCTTCTCCTTGTTGAGTGGACCCCCCTCCGGGACGGCGAAGCTTTGAACTAGTGACAAAGTTGAAGTCCTAAAGCGTATGTTACAAGTGTAGACGACAGAGCTTTGAACCCCCGAGGTGCCAAGAAGTCCTAAAGTTGGTGTTAAAACCAATGTAACGGCGAAGCTTTGCACCTCCCTCGTGTTTAGTTCCAAAGTCTAGTTTCCAAGACCTTTGTGGAAACCTCCAGAGTTTAGCTTCCAAGATATGTAGGTTCCTTTGCATTTAGTGAAGTTTAGTTGTTCCCCAAGTGTTTAGTGAGTCTGAGTGTTCCCCAAGTTAGTGTGTCTAAGTTGCTCCCCAAGTTTTAGTGTGACTAAGTTGTTCCCCAAGTTCTATTTTCCCCAAGTCTTATTTTCCCCAAGTTCTATTTCCCTCAAGTCCTAATTTCCCCAAGTTCTATTTTCCCTCAAGTCCTATTTTCCCCAAGTTTGTTTTCCCCAAGTTCTATTTTCCCCAAGTTTTATTTTCTCCAAGTTTTCTTTCCCTTAATTCACCAAAAATCCAGTTTTGCCCAAAAATCCAGTTTTCCCTTAGTAGTCAAGGTCCAGAGCCAAAACAGACCAGATCAAGTTGAGAACCAAACAGACCAGATCAAGTCGAGAACCAAACAGACCAGATCAGTCGAGAACCAAACAGACCAGATCAAGTCGGGAGCCAGAACAGACCAGATCAAGTCGAGAACCGAACCAGACCAGGTCACATCATCCAAACATCAAAAGAAAACAAATAAATAAATAATTTATTTATTTATTTTTGAACCCGACCCCCCAGCAGCTAGCCAGCCAGCCGGGAGGCCAGGCTTGGTCCGGCAGGCAGTTGGGGCCCCAATTCGGTCCCCATTTTTGAACTCCTTTTTCTTGATTTTTGGTTTCTCTCACACTAGATAAACAAAACAAAGGAAAATGGGGGGCTGACCTATTGCTAAGTAGGGATTAGGGTCTAAAATCAAAAAGGGAGAAGGGAGAAAAGAGCGGAGCACCACCGTACCTGCACACAAGGAAGTCTCACCCTCACCAACAACTTCAAAACACTCTACACACAATGGAAGAAGGATAGAGAACAATCGAATGAAATAGGGGAGAGGTGAGAGAGACGATAAATAGTGACCTAGGCTTAGGCTTAGGTAGGATTAGAAAAGGAAATCTTGAGAATTTGTGGTGACCGTTGGGAGGAGGATTAGGATGACACAAAGGCAAATTGTATAAGAGGGTAGGAAGAACATTTAAACCCTTCTCGTAGTTTGAAACCATAGTGTAAGACTCATAAAAGCTTAGGTGGAATAGTGCTAGTGTAGAAGAGAGGGGAAGAAAGAAAAGAAAAGGAGGAAGGAAAAGAGGGAGTTTAGATCATCAAAAATTGTAATATTTTCTCAATAAGCGGTGAGCTTGAAGAAAAATTCAAAACAAAGCCAAAGACTACCATGGAGCGTGAGGATGTACACGTGGACATGGACGAAGTCATTTCCGACATCGGTAGTGAAGAGGTGAGTTTTTGATTTAGTCTTTGATGTTTCTCCCTAATTAGCATTTATTTTCCTAATCAGCCCTTAGAGCGTGATTAGCATCCGTGATTAGTGCAAATTAGAAGTTTAGATTCAAAAGTCTATAGATTAGTGATAGGGGTTTCCGAAAACATCTTATAATTAAGATTTGACCGTAAACTGACCGCGTTAGGCTAAGTTAAGCGGTAGGGGGTAGGACGGAGGAATTTTGAGTAGAAATCATCCAAAAAGAATCATGGACGGACCTTAGGGGTTTAAATTAGAAAGAGAATGTAGGATTAAAATTAGGGATTAATTAGCGGTTAGAATTAGAATCAATTTACATTTTATTTCTTAAAGTTAAAATTCTAAGGTCAAACTCTAGAGTTAACTTTGGGAAGTTAAAAAGTAGAATTAATTTGGAAGTTTAACTTAGGGGATTAAAATTTCCAGTGAAACCTTAGGGTAGTTTAGAAAAGGAAGTTAGGGTTAATTAGGAGTAAAAAATTCCGAGTGGGAAGTAGAAAGTAAAAAAAGTAAAACCTTGGACTAAATTTAGGGGGTAGAAATTACGAGTAGATTTTTAGTTAGAAATAAAGTTAAAATTAGAAGTCAAAACTCAGAGTAAATTGTGGAAGTAAGTTTAGAAGTTAAGCCCTAGAGTTAAAAGTTGGAATTAAATTTAGGAGGATAACATTTAGAGTTAAACTAGGATTAAAACGATAGGATTAAAGTTGGAAGTAGAAAGTCAAAAGTCAAAAGTCAAAAGTTAAGATTAAATTTAAAGGTTAAACTTTAGAGTCAATTGGGGAGTAAAAAGTTATAGTGAAAGGCTAAAAGTAGAAGCTAAAAGTTAAGAGGTAGAAGTTAAAGTTAGAGTTAGTTGTTGGAAGTAGAAAAAATCTAGAGTCAAAGTGAAAACATAGAGTCAAACCTAGAGGTTAAAATTTAGAATTAATTCTAGAAGTAAAAACTTAGAGTTAAAAGTTAAACCATAGAGTTAAAATTCAAGGGTAAATCTTAGAGTTAATTTAGGAGTAAAAACTTAGAGTTAAAAGTTAAAACATAGAGTTAAAATTCAAGGGTAAATCTTAGAGTTAATTTAGGAGTAAAAACTTAGAGTTAAAAGTTAAAACATAGAGTTAAAATTCAAGGGTAAATCTTAGAGTTAATTTAGGAGTAAAAACTTAGAGTTAAAAGTTAAAACATAGAGTTAAAATTCAAGGGTAAATCTTAGAGTTAATTTAGGAGTAAAAACTTAGAGTTAAAAGTTAAAACATAGAGTTAAAATTCAAGGGTAAATCTTAGAGTTAATTTAGGAGTAAAAACTTAGAGTTAAAAGTTAAAACATAGAGTTAAAATTCAAGGGTAAATCTTGGAGTTAATTTAGGAATAGAAACCTAGAGTCAAAAGTCAAAACATCGAGCACAAGTCGGTAGCTAATATTTAAGAATCAAGTTAAAGAAGTAAAATCTAGAGTTACATTCCGAAGTTGGAACTTTAGAGGTAGTTTTTAAAAATAGAACTTCTAGGTGAAGTCTTAGAAACCCAAAGATAGTCTTAGGGGTTCATGGAAGGAACATAGGGGTTCCCCTTTTTACGTAGTTAGGGACGTTATAAATGACGCCAACTACTCAGTCGACCCTCGACATAGGATAGATAGTTAGGGAGTTCGGATTTCACCATCACTCTGAACATCGCAGTTAACTTGTGAGTTACTACATACATTACTAATTATTCGCTGCCATCCACGACACTTAGGAAACGTTAGCAAAAAAGATCCATTGCTTGGAAGGCACAGTGGACCGCGCTCAAACTCAAACTTAGAGTTAAAAGCGGAAATTAACTACGGAAAACCGGAAAACCGGAAAACAGGAAATTAACTACGGAACGGAATAGGTGACAATCCGGATTCGATCTCAATCTAAACCGGATTAGAGTTGAAGCGGATCTGAGTTGGAACGGATTGGGTCAGAAACGGATTTGGTCATGATGACAGATCAGACTATAAAAAGGCTGACCAATCTAGTTGCCACTCTTTTTCAAACTTCGTTTGCGGAAATCGCTCTCCAGCTTGTACTTAGCTTTCTCCCCAGCGCTTTGCTTTCTTGTTATGTGAGTTTGTGTGTGCGTGTTACTGTTTTAGAGCGCGCAGCGCCTTAGTGTGTGTTGCAGGTTTAGAGGTATTCCAGTTGAGATCGGAAGAGCGAAGGTGAGAAATGAGACGTGCGGCTAGGAGAGAGAAAGGTAGCCTCAGTCAGAATCCGGTTAGCACAGCTCGTGTCCATGCCTCAGCTCCGCAAGAGTAGAGCAGGACCATCCAGTTCCTCCGCAGTAGAAGTTAAACTCCGGAAGGTATGTCCGATTATTCCAGCAGAAGAGAAGGAAAAGGACAACCTCATAGAGGATCTTGCCAAGATGGGTTGCGGAGGACTGATCAATAAACCCTGAGGGTTTAGGGAGGAACGAATGATTCGAGAGCTGTTGGGAAAACTCTCGAATCAGTTCGACAAGACCATCCGCGGAATTCCGGACAGTTGGACGGAAGAAATGTGGAGGTCCGTGTACGATTTCCGGTTAGGAGGTCGAGGGATGGCCACCTCGAAGGAAGGTTACACCCGAGGGAAGTTCCGGAGCACGGTGGACTCGAAGAATGGGCATGCGGTCGCGGATTGTTTGGACGAACGGCATCGCAATCTTTTGCAGTTCTTGGTTCCGACCTGGTCAGCTGTCTGGTTCCAAAGATTGGAGGAAGTAGGCCGACTCCGTTGAGTCCCTACATCTTCCATCTTTACAAGCATAACCAACTCCTCACGGATACGGAGGAGAAGGAGTGGAAGACTCAGGAGTCACTCCTGAAGTATGGGGAATCGGAATCGGAGGAAGAGCAGGAGGAAGTATCTGGTTCCGATGAAGAAGAAGAAGAAGAGGAGGAGCAACACCGGCCGCAGCACAAGCGGCAGAAGACGACGCCTCCTCACCGGAGAGGAACCCCAACCCCTCCGGGTGAGACATCCAACCCTGGGAAGAAACCGGTTTTTGAAGAACCGGGTCCTTCCGGATCCGTTCAACCAGCTAATGAACATTTTGAGCGATGTGCGAGCAGACTGGGCGGTGAAGAAGCTGGTTCTGAACCAGATCAGTGAGCTGGTGGGAGCACCAGCGGATAGCAACCTCGCAGGAGTGGTTGCAGAGTACATCTCTAGCCCGGATGAGATCCGGAAGCAAGAAGCGGAGATAAAACGACTCCAAGAGGAGAATGAGTCGTTGAAGACGGAACTGTTGCTCCTCAAGGAGGACATGGCCACCACTCAAGAGATGGCAGAGGCTACCCGGAAAGTAGCCGAGGACGTGAAGGCCACTTTTGGGGCAACCGGAGAGGCCGTCACCAAGTCAAAGTTGTTTGACGAGGGAGTCCTCAAGGACAAGAAGATATCCGGAACCAGGTTGGTCCGGATCTTGACGGACTACTCCGAGAAGGTGGAATTGGTGATGATAGAAGCACAAGAGGCAGCAAACCGGATGGTGGAGAGCAGCCGAAAGCTGAACGGAGCGACGTTGTCACGATCGTTCCATCTGTCCGACCTTTCAATGCCCAGGTCTTTTCCGAACGTGGGCATTCAGACGGAAGGAAAGGATCGGACTCCCCAGTCAAAGAAGAGTGGGAGGAAGCTCGCCAACACCATCAACTTAGATTCGTCACCGGATCTCCTAGATCGTGAAACCGGGGAGCGGAACCGGAATCTGACGGACATCTTTGAACAGCTTGGAGCGGAAACTCCCAGGAGTCCCACACTGAACCAGAGACAGGATCAAAGTATGGATCTGACCCCGGATCAGGGTGCGGATCAAGATCAGAGCGTGGACCAAGGCGGAGACCAAGTTATGGACAAAGGAACGGATCAAGGAGTAGATCCGGTTGTGTTAGGATAGATAGGATTTAGTTTTGTAAATATTTGTTAGTTAGGACCGGACCGGATTTGATCCGGTGTGTCTGGTCTGGATCGGATGTTTTCCGGTCTGGCTGGCTCGGCAGGGACCGAAAGTTTCGCGCGGACTTTCTGGGGCCCTTTTTGTTGACTTTTGAGTTTTAAAGTGTATATTAGTCAATCTCTGCGAAGGAGACTGGGAGTCTTTTCCCTTGAGTTTTTGTATGTTTTCTATTGACTTCTTGTTGTACGTCTCTCCCGCGCGTGGCAGGGTTGTTTTGGTAAGGAGTTAGGAAAATGTGTGCAGATTCTAGAGAGATTTCTCCCCTTAGTGTGTTTGTTTTGTTCTTATGTGCAGGTGAGTGGGTATTCTAAGTGTTGGAAGTGGGTTTCAGTTTCTCAACACCTCTATGGTTCACGATTCCGGGCGAGAAAGCCGTTGTTAGGCTAGGCGGATAGGGAAGGAGTCCTTAGTTGCACTAGAACTCCTGGATAGGAAATCCGGTTGAGTGTCCGATCTCCTGTGAGGTCTCGCTGCCCTAGTTGGTAAACGGAAGGACTTTAGTTGATGTTGGAACGGACGGATTCACTTGTAACCACCTAACTTCGCACGGAGGGAACTTGGCATCAAGGTCGTTGTAGTATGAGAGGATCGTACGGGGGGTCTTTGTGTGACCTGCAAACCGGATCGCTATCTGGGTGGCTGTGAGAGATCAAACCGGATCCGCGCTAGTGTAGGAAGTAGTGGATTAGATAAGTGGGTCTTAAGCCACTATAAGTCACGGAAGGAGTGGCGGGCCTGCCACTCTCAAAAGCAAGCGGCGAACCCTCTGATGGTGAAACAGAGGTAAAACTAAACCGGAGTAGAGTGAGAGTACGTGTGCGAGGACCGGAACGGATCGGTCCAAAGGAGTTCCAGGATCTCAAGTTGAGGGATCCTGGGTTGTGGAAGTTTTACAGGACCGAATAGCTTGACAGACCGGAAGAGATAGAGAGAGGTCTGGTCGTTGTTTTCGGTGTGTTGTTGTTCCGGTTTTAGATCTAGGACCGGAAAGTAGAAATTGGATACTGGCTGAGCTTAAGTTGGGAATAGAGCTAGACACTTCACAGAATCTCGTGGGTTCGATCTTTAGAGTCATTTTGTTATGCTTTAGAGTGATTTTGGGGAGTATAACAGGGAATTCACTTACTCTGTGCTGCGACAACATAAGATAAAATGAGTCAAAGTCAACATCCTATGGCTGGTTTTAATGTCTGGTTTAACTAGGACTTGGATGAGTTGTACGCGCAGTGAATGTGCAACGCCACATTTGGAACTCCCTGACAACAAGCCAACGGCTTTTTTACCTTTTTTTCAATTCTCTCGCTCAGGTCCCGCTCAGGTCTTGCTCACGTTGTCCGACTCAGGTGTTTGCACAGGTTTTGAAGTTTTGCTCAAGCGACGCTTTTTAGACTATGCTCAGGCTGTTGAAATGTGCTCAACTTCCAAACTTTGTAAATCTTGTATAGGATTGGCTTGCTCAGGCGCCTGGTTTCGGTTAAATTTTGGAGCTTGAGCGATTTGGGTTGCGCTTGCGGATCATCACCTGGGTGGCGGATAAGTTATACAGTGCTTGGATGCTTTGTTCTTGATGTTCCCAACTTGAAGGTTTGTTGTCGACCGCTAGGGTTGAAGGTCTAGTTTGAGTGTTTTTGCATTGTATTAGTTTCAATGACCTCTTCAATCATTGTCCTATGCGTAATCTAGGCATAAGTATCCTTAACACAAAAATGTGGTAAGATGATACAAAATATTGTCCCAGGGAATTTCGGATGTTATCACAATCTTAGTTTTCCTAAACCTTTAAGTTTTTGGATTGTGACCACCCGGAGGGTGATCCGTCCAACTCACAAACTCTCTCCCGGAAGTTACCTTTTTTCGGAATCTCACTCAGATCCAGTTTGATCCGGCATTCGGATAATGACTATACGTCTTCCACGATTTTTGGTACCTCTGTTTTACCCTCAGAGGGTCCTCACTTGCTCTTTCCGAGGGGTAGGGAACTTCACCACTCTTGAATCTCATACAGACTCTCTTTTCTCAACACAAACAAAACACAACCCAAGAAAATACCTAGCTGAGTAAGCAGGGTGGCACCCTCACAACTTCCGGATTCAATACCCTGAAAATTGGTCACACAGGGTAGCGTTAGGTCTTCCTTACTACAATGACAGATCTCTAACTTCCGGAACTAAGGATTAATGTTCTAGCTATCGATTTCTCCTGAGGTTGGCAGACCTTCCGATGGGTGGAAATATTCCTCTGGCGGACGCTGATCTCCGCACGAGACTGCTCTCGGCTTTCAGATTTGTTCCCTGGCCACTTCTGGACCTCCACCGGATCCCCGTTCCGGCAATTTAAAGGCACCATGCACAGCTCCTCACTTGCAAATCTATACTCCTCTGCAAAATACACTTAGCCTAATCCGGCTGCCAAAGAATCCGGACTCCTCCCTTACACACCCTCACTTGCACATCCACACACAAGTGACCATAGACGCAATACGTAAGAGAATGATCCACAAGGTGATCTCTTGAATGCTCAAATTGAATGACAAGGAAAGGAATGACAGGCCAACAAGCCGGCCTGCCCTTAAAAACCAACAAAAAGGCGGCCCAAACGGCCCACACAAAAACCCGGCCAACGGCCAAACAAAAAGCAAAAAGGCAAAAAGGCAAAAAAAACAATGACCCAAACGACCGTTCCGGGAAAAACGGAAAGCCGTTGACCCTAAAAGTCCGGAACCTCGGGCCCCACATTCGGGCAACCCGGTCTGGAACTTAACTATCTAGCTAAAATCCTAACTATCCTAACTGCAGCTCTAACTAGTCATTTACCCTTCCGAGATTTCTTTGCCGAAGTTCCGCCCTTGGGCGACAGTGCGATTAGTTTCTCAGGCGGGGTATTCCTCGTTTTCGATCGAGTTCGGGGAGGATGAAGGTCTTCCTCCGACTGAGATTGTGGAGTCGCTTCCACCTCCTACTCTTCAGACTCCTCTTCCTTGTCGTTCGGAAGGAGCCGTCGCCTCCTTCCTTTTGGCTGCGTGAGGTCCACGAAGTCGACCGGTGCAGGTGGAGGGGGAGTAGGTTGTCGCATGTAAGTAAATCTTCCCGGATCGGTCCTGGCCGGATTCTGTACAGTTCCGGGTAGCTCTTGTGTAACCAAACTGGAAGAAATTAGAAGGGGAGGGAAGAGATTCACCGACGCTTGTCTTCCAATTGGCGCAACTGGAAATACGTTCTTCACTGGAGTGGTCTGTGGGGTTGTTTTCGGATCCGGTATGGATTCTAGAAGCTGCCTGACTTACGAGCTTCTCTTCACGGTCGATGATGTTCCGGCCACAAATCTGGTCTTGGCTGGGGAGGGATGTGGTTGTGCCCCTCCGTCGTGAAACTCCGTACTTGGCAGATCAAAGACCCTTTGGTCCAACCCTGAGAGCGGATCGAGATTACCTAATAGCTGGCGTACCTCCTTCAGCATCATTTCGATCCGGACTTCAAAGTCGACCAAGATGGTGACCACCTTTGTTCCAGAAATGTGTCCCTCCTTCACCATTTGGGAATTCCAGAGAGTGGCCCTTGTGAGCATATCCGCCGGTTGATCAATCAGCTCCTTCACATTCCAGACAAGGTTCGTGGCTTCCGTCACTCTCTTGGTGGCGACGTTCATCTCTCTTTCCGCCCAGTTGGCATGCTCCTGGAAGTGGTCCCGTTCTCGCTCCAAGGCCTAGATTTGTCCTTTCAATTGGTGTACTACTTCAAGATCCGGCCTTCGAGTCAGCGCATCCAAATTTGGGCTTCTTCCGTCACGTCCAATCTCCCACATACATCTCGGATCAGAGCCGTCATCCTCTCGTTTTGTCCCTTGGTGGCCCTCAGCCAGTTGATGGTGGTCTCGAATTGATCCGGTTCCGGTAGTGGATTTCGAGGTTGCTTCAGCTCTTCGACTTCTTGCTTCCCTCGAGCACCCAGATCGGTGGACTTTCAGCGCTTTTCGGGATGACTACGCGATTCGTGCTCTTGTTCCGGTTCTTCTTCCTCTGATTTGGAATGATTCGGTTCATCTTCCGGGGAGAGCCCGTACTTCTGGAGGCTTTCCCCCTTCCGGTACACGACCATCTCCGGATCCCTAAGCATCTCCTCCAAATGATAAAGGTGGAAGAGGTAGGGGCTAATTGGACTAGACTTCTTACTAGCAACGTTGCCCGCTAACTTATCCACTATGGACTGAATGATCACTCCCCAACTCACAGGTCTAGGAGCCGAATTCTCCCTATCCCCTAGAGCTCCAAATATTGTATTTGCCACAGTGACTGTGATCTGGTGGGCTTTTTTGGATACAGGATCGGACTGAGAAACTCAAGTAACTGCTGGTTCCCGGGACTCCTACAATCACTCACGGTGTAATTCTCCTTCGGATCAGCTTGGTTCTGGAATACATCGGCCGCGAACTTATCCGACCAGGTGGCTAATCTGGATCCTCTATTTGGGGCAAAGTACACCTTGGCCCACAACTCGGGGGTCCAAGCCTTAGAACGACCCCTAATGGTTAACTGGTACTGATTGGAAACTCCGGAAATGAGTTCCTCAATCATTTCCTCACTTTGGACGTTCCATGGCCTGTGCAGAAACCCTAGACACCCCATAATCTCTAGATCCTTTTTCAACTCATGGAGGTGGTCTGGATCAGAAGAAATACTCGGACTGATCATCCAGGCTGTAACTGCTGCCCTCCAGAGTTGACTGCCCTCGGCCATGACTACCGACACCTAAAACAATCCGGTGCAAACGGCACCGGCCTCCCTTTCTCTCCCTAACGCGATCCTAACTCACCACTCTTTCACTCACTAAAACGCACGCGGGGTGAATCGCGGAGAAAAGAGGAAGAATAAGGTTGGCAGTGGGGTTTATATACTTGTTGGAACCCTAAGTTCCCGACCCGACGAAGTTTCCGTAAGTTCTCTAGCCGGAACCTAGGCGGTAGGTTCCTACAATCCAGAACTTTCTGGCTTTCCAGCTATTGGGTCCGGATGACTGCGTAACCCTAATTAGAGTTTTATCTTTTCTATAAAAGAAATAATTTCTAATTCTAGTTTTTGGTCCCTAATTCCCTACATTTATGCAAAAATTGAAAAAGTTCTCCTATCTTTACCCCTATTTATGCACTATTTTTAGATTTTTGGATGTTATGTACTCCGACAATCACGGTGGAGGGCTTACGGTTTAGTTGTGATTTAAGGGCATCGGTTTGCTTTTTGCATTGAAGTTTAGCACTTAGGTAAGTCTAGCGTACAATGGAGTCAAAGATGGTGCGGGGAGAGTCTGCAAAACTGCCGAGAGAGAGGAGGGGATCATTTGACAAGAAGGAGGAGTCCGTAAAAGCCCCTCAGTCTGTTCCAAAGTTGCTTCTAGAGTTAGCATCCCTTAAATTCTAGACGGTTGATTCTTTTGTAAAGGAGAGAGGCTTATGTGGACGTAGTCTTAATCCAAAGCACTCCGCTGATATGGCTTGTGTGACCCTTGAGAGAATTGAGGAAGTCTGGAGAAAGTGTTCAACGTTTAAGACAACCAACACTACTCTAAATGCACAAAGTAGGGCAGAGCTTCTCCAGTTGTGTACTAAAATTTATGGAAAGGTTGAAATTACAAATAATGAATTCATGGCTTGGGTGGTAAAAGGCCACATTGCGGAATTGATGGGTTTTGATGTAAACTGGGCATCCACTGCTGCATTGACGACCCTCCTTCTTGTCAACCAATTAGAGGGGGAATTTTTCAAGAGAGATCTTACTTCGGAGGAGGCTGTTGCCCTAAAGCATTTGGTGCCTTATGCTATTGCAAAGCCTTTCGTTTCTCACTCAAAAGCCAGTGCAAGGACCAGCGGTTTGGGGTCACAACCGGTGGAAGCAAAGTTGTTCTCTAGAAAATTCAAGCCTACTGGTGTCAGTGTACCTCCCGTATTGGTAGCGGAGGTTGTTCAAGCAGAAGAGGTGCTACTTGTTGAAAGCAAGCTGCTGACAAATACAGAGAGTAAAGCAAGGTTTTTGAATGCTTCAAAGACCAGCATTGCTGAGAGAATCATCGGATTCAAGTTTGGGATGGACAATAGAAACGCCGATGCAGAGGAGGCGGCCGAGAACATCAAGGTGGTGGAGGAAGGGTTGAAGCAAAACAGACTTCTAATCTCGGCATTGGAGATGAATGTGAGTAATCACTACTAAAAAAGCTGCGTCCGAAACAACTGAACAACAGATTTCAGTTGTTCTGTGCACAAGTGGCCATGAGTTGTAGCGTCAGCACAGTTTTCAGTTCAGTCCTGAAAATATGCACCCCTAGTTCTGTTGGTTTCAGTACTGCATTATTAATTGAAGGCTAGAGTCAACTTTCATGACACATGTCGCTGATGTGGCATACTTGACAACATGGATTCCGATCCACTTCACGTGTCTTTATTCCCAAAGTTTCTCAAAAAGTGGAACAGCCTGTACCTAGGGACAGTTCACGACACATGGCACACTCCACGAGACATGAATATTTTGGAGACTTCTTTTTCTGGTCAAAAGTGGCACAGATGACTGAGATTAAATTATTAAAACTCTCAATATTAAAATATACAATTTAAATAGAATATTAAATTAAATTAAATTTACTTCCATTAAAATTTGAAATTTTTAATGTTTTTGAACAAATGGACAGAGCCATTGCATTAAAAAAAGAAACCAACATACAAGGCGGCAAAGCCGGTCAGGCAAACTTTGTCCTTCAAGATCTTCAGTTCCAAATGCTTCCTTTCCATCCCGAAACCAGGAAAGGTCATTCTTTAGGAATCAGAAATGCCTATTACACTGTCACTCTACGCTCAGTGCCTTGCATGGGAACAACGGCAGAGAACGCATTTTCACAGAAGATTAGACCTTCCTATATAGCAACTAAAAAAACACAATTTTGGGAGACCTCCAGGAGCAATGTTGTTCAAGGAAAACCTCGTACTTGGGTTCACGTTCATCTTGCTCCAAGGGTTACATCGACAGTCTTCTTTGTCATTCGCTCATCTCCTTCCGACAACATGCACATGCAAACTGCACAATGAAGATTGCTCAGGAGGATTTCACGTATTCCGAAGCTTGGCCACTCCAATTCATTGACAACGACATCCACATGGTATGACGCTATCAAGAATGTTGTGTTTTTACACCAATATACACAAGACAGCAGCAAACTTCTGCAGACTTTCAGAAGCGTTTCTGACAACATGGACCATGGTAGCTACTGCTGCCGCAAAAGAAATCCACCATTTCCACATTCACTCTGAAATACCCTATATACGTCATTATCTTACCTCAATCTTACTATTTTATTTATTGCATTGCCACAATGAATAAAACATAATTGGACACGGATTCTTTCGACAAAGCGTCTTACCACAGAAAGCAAGCCTTCATGTCTATACCTCCCACAGTCCTCAGTTAAGAAGAACTATTTGTCGTTTTCAACAAAAAATACATAAAACCCGGGTTGCTACTACCCCTTTCTACATGCTATTTTCTATGTGCATTCCGTACCTCCACCTCAAACTATCATATCAGACGTGAATGCAGTCACAGCAATTCCTACTACCATTCCATTCATCGACGTAGTCAAAAAATCTAGTACTCACTTCGCTCTACGAGGTTCACCAACTTACCTCTTCGCACAACCAAGTTGTCCACTCCTCAGATTTCCTCCATTTCAGCGATGCATACAAAACTGTACGTGCGCTTTTCCTGCATAATGTGACTGGCACACGAAATACAAACATCACTTCCGCCCTTCACTTCCAAATTCAGTTCTGCCAGATTTAACCTTTAACCCTGGAGCGCTCCGACGTCCATTTTCTGGACGATGAACAGATTCAGATCCTTGTTTCTGTCTCATTCCTGCTTGGATGAAAGTCATCCTAATTTTTGGTGATACTTTATCAAGTTGTTGTCCTATCCATCGGTTGGATTGGGTGTTACTAGAACATATACATTTCTAAAATTAGAAATGTGGAAGTATGTCAAGTGGTCAATTTGCATTGACTTCAGTTCAAAAGTAGATGTGCAAAAATGAGGTCAAAGATGTAAAGGTCACAAAAATTTCAAAAAATCACCATATGAAGAGAACCTTATTTCAAATCCATTCCAACAAGTTTTACTCAAAAAATGATAATATTTTACTTGTAATTGAATTTAGAAGGAATTCTGAAATTTTCTTTTCAAAATTTATAGAAAAAGATTGGTGATAGCATTAGTAGATCTAACCGTACGGATAGAATTTAAAAATCAAAATCTACAGCTTTTGTTTGTATACCAATTCCAAAATATTCTTCCAAATTGTAGTTTATAATGGTTTTTCTCAAATCGTCAATTTTGGAGATGAATCCAGACGCTCCAGGGTTAAGAATTCCTGACTTTTGGAAGGCACTCGACGGAAATGTACCTTCACAACAGTAGAATGACGTGAACTCATCTGCACCTACCACAAATCCACTCCCCTTGTGTGTTCATTGACCTCATGCACTGCATTCCTTTCCTGTCCAAATCTCATAAAACGTTCCTTGACTCCTCTGCAACATCGACAAATACGAGTTCTGTTTGCACTTACCACCGTCTCCTGCAACCCAACAACTAATTATCATGAGCTCTAATATACTTCTTGACTGCGGTGGAATCATTGACTTCAAATGCAAAATGCCAATTCGCTTACACTTTTTCCCAAATTGCATTCCCACAGCACTGCCACTTTCATTCTATCCACCTGCACATTGGAATTCACTCCGTCAAGAAAAACATTCCACTCTGATTCCTTACTTATTAAACAAAAGTAGCCTACTAGCCACAGGTTCCGAGTTCCACAGATCATCATCAACAAAGGTACACCTGCTAATTCTGAAAACAAATTTACACTCACTTCCATGGATGACTCAAAACCCCACAAAGACCAGCACCTTCTGTGCCTTCCTTCTTGTCCTCATACTCAATTCCATCTTCAGTGGATGTGAAAATTCAGAGGTAGATGCTTCCGACATTCTTCAAATCACCAATTCCTCCATCAAAAAGCCTTACAGTACAATTATGTAAGCATGTGCAACGGATTCCATTGGCATGGACATAACGTTCCCTGCATAATTGTTACATCCTACCTAGTCAAGAACAAAGCACAATTAGTGGTTCAATGCTACTACACTGTAAAAGTTTTAAGAGTGCAAATGCAAACACTCATTCATAGAAAAACAAGAGCTACCAATTGAGCATTAATGACAGACATGAGTCATAAAGTGTACGACAACGCATTAATATTTCAAGACAATCGTCATATCATAATACAGTATCAATCAAACATACTAAGCTCTCACATCTTCTTATTGCTGACCTTCTCCGCGATGCACATACTGCCGACACTCATTGTCACAATAGACTCTACATCCTTCACACAACCCCACAAATGTGTACTATTTGTGTAACATAAGTCAATCACTGAAATGCTCTGCTCCATACTATTCGAGCAGCTTCGTTAGAGAGATTCTCTTCTTCACCATTGGACAAGACGGTCTACCTTGCAATTTGTCGTTCTCTTTCGACACGTGCAAATCTGTCCGCAACTGTACAATTCCATACTCTACAAAAATGGCTGCATTTTCCTCCAGCATTTTCTCCACTACTGGCCAAAAACTTATTTTTCTTTTACGTTTACCAACCCTTTCTGTTCTTGATGCCTCCTCCACATTCAGAACCCTTTCTGGAATGTTCATTCCAAGATACTGAAGCTCCTGTACAACTGAGCGACACGTTTTACTGCATCCAATGGCCTCCTCTTGTACACCATGACCGCTCTCTTTCACTTCACTATGGCTTTTGGAACGAAACAAGGAAAACCACACATTGCTGTCGACCTCTTCTGATTCTGAGAGACCTTCAAAAATAAGCTCCTCCGACGGCAACCATTTCTTGTGGACAAATTCTCGGCCATTAGAATCCTGAGTGCCACTGACTGTACCTCTGCTCCCCATGTCCATGCCCGACGACGTTCTTCTCCTGCATGTGCCAAGAACTGAGAGGGTCACTTCAACTTTCTAGTACTAATTGCACGAAGTCCACAAATTATTGCTCCTTGTAAAAATCTGTTCCATCACCTACTGCAATGGTACTCAGTACATTCGACTTATTTTAAAGTCATTCAAAATAACGGTACTACCACTTCAGCACTGGGAAGGGAATTGACGACCACGACACCCTTGGAATTGTACGAGGAATTGTATTTATAAAACAAGAAACCTTCTTATACTACTCAACGGGGTTCCTCTACCTTTCACCCTCTTCTTTTTTGAAAGATAGCAGTAACAATTCCTTCCACTAACAACTCCAGTTGAAATTGTTAGAAACCTAGAACACCAAAATCAAAGCTCTAACAAGCACCATTTGATAAAGGATTACACAAATTGATGTAAGAGAACTGTACTGTTTAGAAGAAAAAGAAAGAGAACAGTGTTAGTTCTTCTGACGAGCTTTTTCATTAAACTGGCCGTATTACAAGTGCCACTTTCAAGGTGTGCCATTTCCACCATCTACTGCTAGTATACATTTAGAAAGGCCGCTATGAATTGTTTATTTCCCATTAAAATGGAATAGCACCATTTCAATGAAATATCCTATTCTGTCTTTCTCTTCATTGAATGCCCTCTACAACATAACAACACACTAATTAATTCATGGTACACTTATAGGAATAGAAATCAACAGTGCGACACAAGCATGCTACTTCTCTGCCCCTACTACATTACCTTACAAAGCAAATTCTCAACTCTTTTGACTGCAGAGAATTTTCTAACAACCGCCACATCTTCAAAGCGTCTTCCTGTGAATTATGGGAAGAAATTGAAATATTTAACTGCTCCGCTCATTTTCAGATCCCAGACCTCTACCACTTCATTGCGCCAAGAACAAATTGTGTTTCTGTCATAGTTCAATTACCTTCATCTCCATGAACATTTCCTGCAAACATCTAGCTTCCAGTGTCATTCCACAACTCTGATACGGGAGGACAGAGTACACGAGGCCACTCTAAGACAATACCTGGCTCATTCGATTCACGTGCAGTACCACAGCACGTGAGCAAAGACGGACACTAATTTTTCATGCTACCATAGCATACCTTGATATCAATGACTGAGTTGAAGCCTGGTTCTCTAATGGACTTCTGCAAGTTATTCTCCCAAGCTTCCGCCTCCAGAACTACATAATGTCCTTTTCTAACCTCTCTGCATGAATAAAGTCATAACAAATTTGATCATGCTGTCAATGCCGCATACATACTCTTCAAGCTACTGTACAAAAATCCTCTTTCCACGCATGACTGCCGGTCCCCGGTGATTCAAGAAACCATACTCATGCAAGAGAAGCTTCGAGGATTGTCATGTTTTATCTCGTAGTCATTCCTTTGAGTCTGTGCCACTGATACTAACAAACTCTGTGTACCAATTCCATCCAAATGACCACAAACATCTTACCTCACACAAATGACGATGCAGACTACAAGTGCGTGATCCTTCGGCCCCCAAAAGCAACAACGTCCAAAACCGTTTCAAAAATGACGAAGTCAATTGTGAGGTATTACATTTCTTTACCAGAACAATGTCACACATATCTCAGCAATCTACTTCAATCTCCACATTTTTAACCATTTCAACTCTACTACAAAGGTCTAAAAAGACTGAGCGACACATGGTAACGACAAGAAGGACGCCGAAATCTCACCTGATTTCAAATTGCAGCGGGCATGTCTGAAGCTGTTGAAGAGAATTGGAAGACCTTTGCGCATAGGGTTCACAGAGTGCTTTGCAAGACCGCAGGGTCCACTCCGCCGGCCGTATTCTTCGCAGGTCTCCTCCAAAGCAGGAGCCTGCTTCTCCCAAAAGGACGTGCAGGCTAGCGGGCCAAACTCCAAAAATAAAATTTCACTCTCTTACTCGATTTTAATGCCAACAGCTGCGCATTATTTGAGTTAGGAGGGACCCCTACTACTTGGAACGGTAATTCTGGATTACATGACTAAGTGGCTTGGCTGTCAACAGTCATCATCGAAACTTGCTCAAGAGAATAATTGCATGCAACATAAGCCACGCAACGGGTACATTATTTTACAATCCTGTTCTGGAAAAGCAGAATTTGCTACGACTTTGTAAAGAACCAGGCAACAAGGCATTCTTATAAAAAAGTCAAAAATTCCGGTACCTCCATGATCTACAGTGGATCCCTTTTTTTGGAAGACGGTCAGCAATTTCGCATTGTCCAATTAGTTCGTCCTCCACCAAATTCGACTTGCCCTGTGCATCGAGGTCACTCCTTTGCATTCACACTCGTCGTGACAAACCTACGCTTACTCATGGGTCCACCTGAACTTCTAAATTAATATGGCCTCATGAAATGTTAATTTATAGTGCAACTTCATTGCCGTATATTCAAAAAACGTCCTTCTACATATTTACATAGCAATTCTACCTTCTTTTAACAGCAATCGTCCTCATTATCAATATCGCACTCCAATTCGAAAAGAATGAAGACTACCGCCAAATCCAGATACATTGAAGACTCCAACTAAAACAAATAACGGATGTGCATTGCATAATCTGATGTTAGCAAGAAGACATGTTCAGCATCTGCAGAAGACAGTACACCCTCACCGAAATACTCTAGTGTTACTCGCTGTCAAATAATTGCAGCAAACCCTTTGCTAGACGCAATTTCAAAGATGTATGTACCCTCCTATACTTTTCAAAAATAACTTTGGCACTTTCCACAGGACTCCTGGAGCACAGTCACAGGAGCAAGTACGCCAGGCCCGACTTCCATTCGCAAATTCTGACCGAAATGCCTACTATATACTCATGTCAGTGACCCTATCGAACCTTCGGGACAACATACCCATACGACACTACATATCACGCAATCTAAGCTCCATCTGATGGTCTGACCTACGCACAAAAGCACTCCCGCAGGCATATAACACAAGTTTCACAAATTTGACACATAACACTACCACGTATGCGAGGATTGCATGAAAGATCCACGACGTCAACATGTGCTACAAGACGCTAGTCCACTTCAAGAAGCCAATTTCTTTTTTAAAATGTTCGCAATTCTTTTCTTCAACTCTGTATTGGCATTCACTACTTTTCAGTGACTGCTCATGCAGCACTAACCATTGGATTACATCCTCACCGACTGCCACTCTCTCCTCAAGAAATTCACATCTTACGAACGCCCTATCAAAGTACACACATCCATAAATTAAAAGAATCTGAATGACTCAGGAAATAACCACACCTGGAACTAAGGCCTCCATGACATTGTACTATGACTTCTACGAAGGAAACGCTGTCACAAACCTCCAGTAAGGCAATGACAAGACCATCAGAAAACAGACCTTCACCACATTTTTGCACTCCATTTCATCAAACTAAAAGACTGCAGCATTCACGGGACCACGTTCAGCAAGGCTTTGAAGTCCGAGTCTTCCATCATAGACAGCGTCCACTGCTACGGATAGTCATAAGCACTTGCGATTGCCGCAAGTACAACTGCCTTGTTGCCCTCTTCATACATGAAACGAATATTCAATGCCACAATTTCAGAGTACGCAAAACCCTCCAATCCCTGTGTCATAACGCCAACAGCTTTCCGAAATTTGGAGATCAATCTTCATCTTTGAACGATTCACCTATATCCTGGTCAAAAAGATCTTCCCCCTCCTCCATCCCTTCTCCAAGTACCTCATTCATTGTAATGTTCCTACCGGTTAATAGAGGCTCCGGCACACTTTCGGGTACATTGGCTGCAGCATGAAGACCCTCAAACTCTGTAGTCTCTTCCATTTGAAACATCTCACTTTCCTCCGGTTCATCCGCTTCGCTGTCTATTCTCCTACCCCTCACCTCAGTTTGTAGCACTACTTTCCAACCAGGCTCCTCTTCCACATCGGAAAAGAATACTTGATTGCAGTTGATTGGAAAAGCAAATGAATTAGAACCAAAGGGTTTGAGCGAAGTGAAATTGGCTAGGGTTAGGGTTGTCTTGTCTGACACGTTTTTGGGTTTAGGTGTTGTGTTGGACGTCTGACGTTGCGTGTTGTATAGGACAACATGACGGATGGGCGTCGCACTTCATCGCACAAGGGTAAAAAAATTTATCCCTCGGTAATTTGATTCTGCCTATGTGGCATGTTCCAAAATCTGACATGGAAACTCACGTATGCGATAGTGGGTGGGGGCACGTGCAGGTCACGGTAAGGCGACATCAGGTCCAAATTCCAGGGCGACATCGGGTCCAGGATGAGGGGCGATTTCAGGTTCGATGGCAACCTCAGGTATAGGGGCCTCTGGGCGACACCGGGTGAGGAACGCTGGGCGACTTCGGGTCCTTGGGACCTCGGGTCCACTGCCTTGGGCGACCTCGGGTTCAAGTGCGACCGCGGATTGAGGTTTAGGTGGGCAACCGCGGGTCTGAGGGCGACCGCGTGTAATTTGAAGTGCGGCTGCCAGTTCAGTGGGCGACCTCGGGTCAAGAGGGCGACCTCGGGTCTACCTTTTTAGGTTTTAGGGCGGATATAGGTCCCTCTTAACCCCTATATGCCCAAAACCTTCTTTTAGTTTTACGGATTTGCTCCAATTTCATAAGAAAAGTCAACAAATTTTACAATTCTACGAATTTTAGGGAAATGGTTATCGTACAAATTCTAAAGGGACTTGTTAAAGATCACATAGAAAAAGAACACACAACAACATCACTTATGGATCGAAAAAATATAATGTGGGAATCTCAGGGTGTTCAAACTCCTATATTGATTTGAAGTCTTCCGATCCACTTTTCACATGTCAAATCTAGAAACTGGTTACATTCAAAAATATGAAGTTCAATGGGATAACATTTATAACCCCTATCAATTTCAGGCTTCTCACAAATAAGCTATTTAATTACTCAAAATGAAGCTTTTACTTCCAAATATGCTAGAAGTTCAGGAACTTCAACTACAAATCTTTACTACAAAACAGATAAGCTAAACCCTTCAAACACTAATGTCTACTATACTGCCTAGACATCTAGTTCCTTGGTCCGTAAGTGGAATTGCTGTGTACTTCATCAACGTCGGGGTCCGTATCCTCATGCGACTCTAGGGGGTTCCTATTGTCCCCCGAGCTCTCGTTCTCGTCATCTTCTCTTGTTACTAGTTCATTTCGTATCTCACGTTCAATCTCAAAGTTAAGGTTCTGTACTTCAATATCTTGACCACCCGGGACTTCCGTTGGCACCAATCGTTTCGTGAGCCTCCTAGCATCGGTGGTTCCATCAATGTTGGGCCCTTCTCTATTTGGCTGACCAACAATTTGCGTGGAACATTCCGCCCCCATGCTATATTGTTGGACAACCTTGTTTACACGTTTAGGATTCCTCTGTGCCCTCTCATCCCTGGTCCTGAAACGCTTCTTTGTTCTTCTTCTGCGTCCATGCACTGCACGTGATGATTCTCCAAGGCCAAATAGAAGTGAAGGTTGAGTGGGCTGGGGAACTGAGCCACGAACGTCTTCATCAACGCTCACTATTGCACGTCGGTGTCCAGGCAGCCTTGCTGGAGGGGTAGGAATAGACCTCCTGACCGTAGCCAAGTTCGTGGCTCTTCCACGATTGGAGGGTGCATTACGCGTCATGTTCAGGACTCTATCCAATGGAACATTATCTGAATCATATCCCCTTGCATTAGATGTTCGAGGGTTTCCTTCGTTCAATACTGCTGGAATTGGAATTCTCTCGTGTGGCACTTCATCAACGAGAGGTGCCTCTCCTTGCCATTCACTTCCTAAACTTCTATGTGCAGCGCTCCGAAGATTCATTGCTGGGCTCAAAGGCACCCGTGCTAGTACCGGAGATCTCGTCCGCCGTGAGGATGTTGCCATAGGACTACGTAAGCCTTATTCGTTTAATACTGCAGGAATTGGAATTCTCTCATGTGCCACTTCATCGACAGGAGGTGCCTGAGCTTGCCGTTCACTTCCCAAACTTCTACGTGCACCGCTTTGAAGATTCATTGCTGGACTCGAAGGCACCCGTTCTGGTACTAGAGATCTCGTCTGCCAATTTGATGCTGGCATAGGGCTACCTAAGCCTTCGATGTCCAAATTGGGAGTTAATTCCCTCAACGGCGATAAATCCTCTATTGGATCCGCATGCCACGCACGAACCTGGACCGATGAAGGTGAACGTAAGATTTCTTCCTCAGCTGAATTGTTGCCATCATTGCTTGCCGCAAACGTGTTTGGATAAAAACGTTGTCGTCGATAAGGAGACACATGAGGAGGAATCATTGCAGCCCAGACATTGCCGCGTAGGCGCTCCTCTTTGTCCCTACGATTCTCGTTCACTTCCATGAAATCGGGAATCACTTCTTCCTCATCTTCCGATTCCAATGGCTCATCCTGCTCCGGAGCCTCACCCTCCTCTATAAGGAGGTCCTCGTAGAAAAGAGCAGGGTTGTGTCCACGTTTCTCACGTTCCAGTTTACTGTTCGTGTAAATGTATACCAATGTCTCCACCTTGGATGTGGCTAGGCGGTTTTGCACTTTATTGTGCACAAATGAATACATGCTCCAATTCCTCTCACATGAAAATGTTGAGTACGTCAACCCAAGAATTCTCTTTGCAATCTTCGGAAGAGCATTGCCACCCACCCGGTTCCACCACTGATGAGGGAGTAATTTACATTGATTGATATCGGGAGCCTCCAACAAGGGGTCGAATGGACCGGTCTTCTCTTCAAATTGAGTCAACTCCATCATTGCCTCATAAACAGACACTCCCAATGGCGCGCTCATTTTTCGTATGACTTGATTCAGGGCTCGCTTGGCTTCTCCATCATTATGAATGGAAGGTAAATTTGTCAAGAAGGGGTTCAATAGTGCCCCCGCAAAGTGCAAGTCTGTTCTCATCAACTTCCAACGAGCGTCAAATTGCTTCTCGTACCTGTCTGCCACCACCGAATCTAGCGCAAACGGCCTTTGTCTCAGACTAAACACATGGGTTTTCAACTTCGCCATTATTATCCAAGCTTGAGGCATTGCCAGAATTTTGCCATCAAAATGACGAAGAGCCAAGAGGACGGGCTCTACCATGTACAAAAAATTGTTGCACCTTGTCCAGAACGCATCCGCTTTTATGTTCGTCCGACACTCCTTTCCTCGGGCAAGAAGTACGCGCCCGTTTTTCCTCTGCTCCAAATTGAACTCAAACACCATGTAGGTGTCATCACTGACCACAAAGTTCAACGCTTGACGTAACTCCACCAAACGGTCTATCATCAAGAAATTGGTGGCAAAGCGTGTTTGACCTGGAAGTCTCAACGCCTTGTTCGGTGACCACTTCCGAAACAAAGCCAAAGTAAATTGGTATTTTTTTATGTACTTCACTATATCCCTACAATCTGCCACCAATTCCTTCATCTTCAAATCTTTTCCCCAATCTTCCAAAAGTAAGTCCAGGATGTGTGTTGCACATCCCTGTTTATACATATGAGGGTACTTCAACTCCAAGCTTGTTATGGCCCCTGTCATTACTGCAGCGTTGTTCGTACAAAGTTGCACAATGTTGAGAGGGCCAACCTCCTCTATGTATTTCAACATCTTCTCCGTCGTGTAGGCAATGTCCTTTCTATCTCTCGTGCTATCCACCGATCCCAAAAAGACATCCCCAGCAGGACAGACCAGCATCATGTTCATCAATGGACGCACATTGGTATCAAATCAACCATGTCACGCCCCTATCTCCCCTTGGGGTGCCCGAAGTGTCTTGGTGAACAAGGAGGACCTTGGGGTGACTCCCCAAGCCTTGCAATAGACTAGAAAGGGAGTTTTGTGAGACTCCCGATCGAACAGGGCGCAATAGAGCCCTGGATTTGTAAGATGTGGTGGATTGTCTTACATTCTTGAAAAGCCCTTGAGAATACGCATCCAACCATCCTTATAACGCGTGATTTGGAGTTGTTAGCTAGGAGTTATGGACGTTCAAAGTTGACTATGTTCCAGTGGCGACCGAGACACTTAAGGGCTAGGAGAGAGGGTTTTCAATGATTCCCTCAAGGAAGTATGGCATGTAGCATATCATTGGAAAGCTACAAATACAAGGAAGCAAGAATGACTAGCATTACGAGGTTCTAAGCTATGAGCCAAAAGTTATGGCCAAGAGAAGGGCCGTGGTGAAGGCGTGACGCCTCCCCCAGTGAACCCGAATCTTTGGAAGGCCATAACTTTGTGAGATCTTGTCCAAATGGGACGAGTGAAGAGTCCATTGGCATCTACTTGTTGCGCAGATATCTAAAATGGGCTCGCATGTGGTATTTGGAGCTCTGACCGCAAAGTTACACCGTTTGGAAGTTCGGGAGTCCAAATGGTGACGAAACTTGGCCATTTCGGGTGGGAAATGGGTGGTCTTCCAAAACCCAAGTGGGTTTGGGGTGTACCTTCGACCCACAAGGGGGGGGTCTGCCGAATGCCACAGAAAGTACTATAGGAGGGGTTGGTCTCCCTCCTCACTCCCTCTTGGAGCCTTGGTGAGTCCCGGTGAACTCAAGGTTGGTGATGTGACTTCACCACCGGTCCAAGGTACCATGGGACACTTGTGTGTGTGTCCCGGGGCACCGGTTGGGTGGAGTCCCGCTCCTTGCTAGGCCACACTCGATGTGTCCCGAGTTGTGAGTCCCGGTTAGTCATGTTGGAAAAAGTAGCAAATGCAAGATGGGCTAGCATGGAGTGGGGTAACACTCAAGGGCGGTTAGGACCGTGGTGAGTAGTGCCACCATGAGTCCTTATACATTGAGATGGAAGTTCCGCCCCATGTTACCAAGTGATATGCCGGGTGCCACGAGTGGAGTGCGTGTTAGTAGTCCCGGTGACTGGAACTTAACAAAATGAGTTGGAAATGAAGACTAACTTTGTATGTGCTCGGCATGTGCAGTGTTAGGCAGTTTGTGACCCAAGTGAAGTTGTGAAGTGTCATTTGGGTCGCGACAAACCATCCGAATAAAAAGTCGCTCTGTACTGGCTAATAGAGTTCTTCGTTTTCTCAAAGACCACATTCGTAACGGCTACTTTCTTCACATCTATCATCTTTGTCCACACTGCGTTGTACGATGGCGGGTGGTACACAATTCCAGCTGCCGCCGTTTCCTTGACTGCGTTCACAAAGGCATGGTGTCGCACAACATTGAATGCAATATTGGCCTCATAAAAGAAAGAAGCCCACATCTTATCTAACTTCTGCCTGAGGCCCACCTGTAACGCCTCATCCATACTTCTTTGACGGGAAACGGAAGGCCAATTAGGCCTTCTCTGGACTACGGCGGGAGTAGAATCTACTGAATCGGGAGTAGGAGTTGTTGTTTCGTCCATGCCAGTAGGGTTCGCTGAGACTTCCGCCTCCACGTCCACTAGAGGCTGAACAAGGGACTCTGCTACTGCATTGTCTACATTACCGGGAATTGGTGCCTCATACATCTCTTCGTAGCTCATGGATTTAGGAACAACCCCTCCACAATTTTCAAACTTCTGACGTACACACCTTGGCATTTCCTTACAACGATCTGACGTGGGATTACCACCATGTCCAAAATGAATGAATGCCCTCTTTTGTACAAATGCTATACTCCAGCCACAAAAAACGCATTTTCGAGGATGGACCGAATCGTCGTTCTCAGTGCACGGAACAAGCCAAGGGTCCCACTCCTTTGTAGCGCTACGTGTGTCGTTTACATTTTCTCCCTTCCCCACACCTCGTCTAGCCATAATGGAAATCCACTACGGATTCAAAGAAAAATACTGTATCGATTGAACTGATAATGTATAGAAAGTTATGACAAAGTCACCCGCTAAAAGAGGTCTTGTGAACCCCTCAAAGCAAGGTTATTGCCCTCCGATGAACCAAAACGTCCGCAGGAAGCCTCTTTCGAAGATTCAAGTCCAGAGTCTAATCATCGGAGCAAGTTGAGAGACTAATGTTGCCCACGAGCTTTGTAGTAACGGACTCCCTAGACCCGAGGTCGCCCCCTCTGCGACTGCGGATCCACATCTCTAAACCTGAATTCGCCGGAAGGGCGACTGCGGCTAAAGGGCGACCTTGCGTCTATCCAAAGGACGACCTCGGGTCCTAACCGGAATTTTTGAAATTTGGGCGACCACGGGTTCGAAACCGACCTCGCGGCCAAGAGGGCGACCTCGGGTACTCTGCTGAGGCGACCTTGCATCCCCTGCTATGGAAAACTCGGGTACTCTGATGGGGCGACCGCGCGTACAGGTAGTGACCGCGGGTCTTCTACTTGGCCGACCTCGGGATTGGAGCGACCTCAAATGCAAGAGCAACCGCGAGTACAAGGCAAGTTCTTTTTCCCTTCCCCGGAAGTGCGAGCGGTAAAAACATAGAAAATTCTAATGTAGCATAACCTTTTAACCCCTAAATTCATAAGGCCTTCTATGAACTTTGGAGAATTGCTCGAAATTGACCCAGAAAACAACATTTTAAATGGTTATATTTCTTTGCTTTATTGTAAACATATTAATGTACCAATTCTAATTAGATACATAAGAAATCACCGAAAAGAAAAAAAAAATATCACTTATGATTCAAAGATTATAATAACTGATCGTGCTGGTCTTGAAATACTGGTAGTCACTTGAAGTCTTTCAATCCTCTTTTCACATGCCAAGTTTACAAAGGTGTTCACCCCAAAAATTTGAGGTAAACGTCCTATTCTACATAACCCTAATCAATTCATGGCTTTTCAAAATGTACTCTCTTTTTTCTTAAGGATTTAAGGTCTAAGGTTATTTCAACTTCAAGATCCAGTGCATTTCAGGTTCAGCTCGAAGTCAAGCCTTCAACAAGACAAAAAGTCGTGATCACAATGGACACCCTTTCTATTGAATTTCTAAAGTGATTTTGTATACTTCTGTGGGGCACTTCAATAAAATTTGTTAAGCCTTCTCATGTTTGTATACATCATTCCAAATCGTCGTATACGTACTAAATTGTAAATAAATTAATGTCTGTTGCTTCTTAACCCCTAAAGGACCGTTTGTTCCCTCGAGGGACAATTTGGGTTTGGGCAAGTTCCTACGGTCTCAATTTTGGGTGATTTTTTCTAGGATTTTCTGAGGGCGTGTATTTTTGTGAGAGCTTTGTGAATATATTGTTTTTATTTTAATTGATGCCCGGAAGAAAAAGTTATGGCACAATAAGCACCAAGTTTGGCGGGCAGCACCAACAAAATCACAATAAATGAAAAAAAAAATTGGCAAATTTTTTTTTCAAAGATTATATTTTTGTCTACATGTGAAGCTTTATTTCATTCAATTTGGACTAATAATGAGAAAGTTCTGGACAATCTTAGTTTTGCGGGCAATCTAAGCATCTTTTAGGCAAAGTAACTTTTAGAATTCATTTTTTGAATGCAATTTGTAAGAATTTTAAGAATAAATTGTTGGAATGGGTTAGATTTTCTTGCTAGAACAATCTTCCCGTTGGGATTATTGTAATTCAATTCCATCTAAATCCTATTAACTATTTAATTTTTTCTTCACTCTTCGACCCATTTCTACTTAACAATTTTTTAATGAATGAAAATTAAGTGTTTTTTTGTTTAAATATTTCTGGGAGATTCTCCACTCAAATAATTAACATAAATAAGTAGAAAATCAAAATCAGGAGTGCAAAAAACTTGAACTAAAAAAATTCAAAGACAAAACATCTAATTAAGCAAGGTGCTCAAAAACTTGTTTCTTTCACTTTAAAGGCATATCTCTTGCAATCTACATGGTCAAAGTTTCTGAAATTTCTTCCACAAATGCATATACTAGTCAAATATAAGATCTAACGGTTGGATATGCCAAAGAAAACCCTTTTTAAAGTTTTCGGCTCTTCACAATAGAAATGGCAGTTTTCACTATAGTTTGGGTGAAAAAAAAGCCTCAATCCTTTAAGGGTTAAAGTATTCCCTGTTTCACAAACACACAAACGATGGAATTCATGTTCATATGTTTTGGCTCATCAATGAAGCACATGCAATTCACCATACTTGCTCTACAATGTTCAAAATGGATGGTACCTTTTATTATATATACATGTCGTGGAAAGTACATAGCCTTAGTATAGCATTGCAACAAGAATACCAAGTCATTCAACATGCACCTTGCCCTTCTGTTTCTCTTTTTCAGCATCATCTTGTTGCCGGCGGATCACCACTCTCTCTTCTCTTCTGTCATTACCCTTCCAATGAATCGGTCTTGGAAAAATACTCTTACTCCCACAGTTTGATTATTGACTGATTGAAAGTAATATGAGCCTTGTTTTTCCCTTTGAGCTTTTTCAAGGTCTTTTCGTCTCTCAGAAGACGGCCTAACTTCTCCTTCAAGTCCGCTACTTCGGTTTGACACGTCTCATCTTGCGTAGCAAAATTTCCCCACTCATACACATCCACGACACGATCAAGAGGGGCTCTGTCTTTAATTTTTTCTAGAAACTATAACCTCCATCGTGCCACTTCCAAGCGTTGCTTTTCCATCTGCACCTGTTCTCGTCCCTTCTTGCACTTTCCAATTAATTCAGCAAGCCTTTCCGCTGCAAATGAGTTACTACAAGGTTTGGATTGGCGGTCTCTGGAAAATTTGAGGTAGAATGCTTCCAACTCTAATATCTCTTGCTCTTGCACTGCCAAACGGGTTCGCCTAGTTCCAATTTCTGCTTGTAGGCTTGCCCCAACATTGCCAAGTAGATTTTCCATGGCCGACTTCCGCAAAATATCACACTCTTCTCGTTTGCCATCCAACTCTTCACGAATCCCCCTAAGTTGACGTTTATAAATCATTTTCATGAAGGAAGAGGCAGAATCCTCGTGAGATTCAGCTTCAAGGTATTCAACTTGGACCCGTGCGGGTTCTACGAAAGGCGCTCTCATTGCAAGAGGCACCACCTAGTCTAGCATTTCAATACCTTCATCGAAATGAAAATCGTCACCCTCTGGCCAGAGTGAAAGGACATACTGTAGTATGTCTTCATGATAAGGAAGACCGACCCCTCTGGTTCTACCACTGCGAGAGGGGGTACGTATATTGCCAAGTCTTGGCTCCCCCCTACATGCCCTTTTTTTGCTACCACCACTGGTAAATCTTCAGCCATGGGCGCGGCTTCCGATGGACCTACATTGTCGGGAGAAAGGTCTTCAACCTCGTCATCTTCAGAGCTTGAATGGTCAGACCAAATGAATTGATCATCGGGCACTCCACGCTTGATAAACTTCTTTAATCCTAGCCCAGCCCGTGGAGTGGAGGACGGACCCGCCTTTGGAATGTCTTTGGTAAGCGGAATGATTGCTTCCTTTGTTCCCTTTATGGTCCTCCAGTCTACTTTGCGCTCCAAGATGACCTCCGCATATACCATTATGCATATGAACAAACTGACTTCATTCCTGATTACCGTTTTTGTATTGTACAACGCTTGGTTCACTTCGATACACCGTTGCACAAATGCGTTGTGGCGGAAGTCCAATTTGGACCCAGACAATCTAGAGCAGTTTGAAGTGCCTATATCTACAAGTCAAGTGACGGGTAGTACACGTCGGTCAAGGAAGAAGAAAAAGAGGACAGCACATGAGAGGGACCCAACGTATCCTCCTGTACCCTATACAAGGTATGCATACAAGGTGTGTCTGGAATGATATGAGGGAAAAAGTGTAGAGTTCTTGGAGGCCACCTACTTGAGGGATCCAACAACGGGTAGCCCAAAGTTGACGGACGATTTGTCAGCGCGAATCTTAAGTAAGTGCAAAGAATCGCAGGAGTTTTGCGACGTGGAGTTAACTTACAATAACAATATCTATTGTTGGCTTGATGATGTTATCCAGCCATGCATCTTCAACACGCACAGATTGATGGAGGAAATGCGACCGG
This sequence comes from Pseudisothecium myosuroides, assembly GCA_951799445.1. Lineage (NCBI taxonomy): Eukaryota > Viridiplantae > Streptophyta > Bryopsida > Hypnales > Lembophyllaceae > Pseudisothecium > Pseudisothecium myosuroides. The sequence goes on from OX637297.1 coordinate 4,817,894, forward strand.
AAGTCCCAGGGTATCCAGGAGATGAAGGTGCCACTGAATTCCGAGGGAAGATGGACTGGTGGCACAAAGCAGCAATGAAACTCGCAAAGCATGGAGCGAGGGGATTCAAGTGGAAAAATGTTGCTACGACGTTGGCGTTACCGCGAGATGGTGGATTGTCCATCATATGGATCTCTCCTTTGGCGAAGGTGGTGGCCCTCACTAGATACGATCGTCAAGGTGGATACGGAAAGGTGCGCAAGGTGCGCATTGAAGGGATGGACACAATCCCGCCGCACATCGTTCTTGCTGGGAAGATGCCAAAGACCGAGAACAAGCATGATGTGAGGGTGGAACGGTCAATAGAGGCCTTGGCATGTCCCTTAAATCATCCTGCTATAGTTAAATTTTTTCCATTAACAGGAAAAACATGGAATCGTACACGTTATGGTGGAACGGTGGCAACCTTGATGAGTTGAAGTCACTCGATAAGAAGGTGGCAATAAGCGTTGAATGGAACGAAGTGAGGCGAGTGAGGGAACTTCCAGAGGAGAAACAAAAAGAAGTTAGCCTCTTTCGAAGGCACAAGGCAAAGTTGGCGTGGGCTCTCGTATTTGTGACTAATCTCATGCACAAGTCCTTGGTGCTGCACAATGACTTGTCTCCGAGGAATATAATGTTGCATTTTCCCGATTATTCGAACGAGATAATCCACATTGGGATTTGTGATTGGGGAATTGCAAGTTGTATTGACGAAAAAGCCCCATCGCATTATGGATATCCAAGTGAGGTACAGAAGCAGGAAGAACAATCTTGTCGTTGGTGGGTGGCTCCTGAGTTGTTTTATGCGTTTGGGCCTCCAAATTCGGATACGAGCATATCTATTATGCAATCAACGCGGAAATATACGCAGCAATCGGACTCATAATCTATTGGGAAGTTGACCGAATGGATGAGGATTGGTGAGATGAGTGAGTTCGACAAGGACCTATTCAAGGATGCCGACGGGTCTACGTTCTTTGCGTATAAGTTGGATCAACTCGTGCACCCAGACCCAAAGATTAGATCGACATGTATGGAGTTGACAACATTGCTGATGGCTCCACCATGGAACATGAAGCCCCCGGAAGCAGTTTTCCGTGACTCACCTTTGTAGTGGGAGTGTAGGACTTGATGTTTTGAGTTTAGAACTTTGAAGGAATGAAGTAGTTGGCCATATTTTGCGCCTCTCATTTTGTATAGGGTACATGATTACGAGAAATAAAATTTCTAGCATGTACAATGTATTATTGAAAGCAATCAATGTGTCTGGAAATTGCCAAGTTCCACGTACATCATTTTGAATTTGAATTTCTTTGAGCAAACTATTTATAACTTTGGGATGCGATGCAAGTGGATTCATTTGCTTTGAAACATGTGAATGGTACACCTAAGATATGAAAAATCCATGTATTGGTGAATGGATATTGTTGCATAGTCTTTTTGTCATCTATTATTTCATTTGATAATGTAATAATGAAATTTTAATCCTTTGTAGACCATGAGCGCAAATGTTGAACAACAAATAAATAAAAGAACATCTGACACTTGTGGAAATGCTATTATGTATCTATTAATTTTTTAATAAAATTGTTGTAATCGTTTTAGAGCATTTGTATTGTGTATGATATAAAGATTTTCATTTGCAAAGATGATGTAGTTTACAAGGTCTGGATACTTCTTACTGGAAGAAATATATCTTTGACTATAGAAAGTGGCCCTTGAAATAAGAGGTGGATAAAAGAAGTCAAATAAGAACCCAAACTCCTAAAGTTCCATGATTTTGTTTTCCTTGAAAACGCTTTGAAAATGCTATTTCTGATACAAATACCAAATATTTGGAAAAAAAAATTTTTTTTACTCATGTCACCGTTGGATCTTTCCGTACATTGTGTTGAAAATATTAGATCAACATTTCAAGAATTTCCACTGTGTGGATTGGAAGAGAAGCATTCAGATCTGTTTTGTTTATTTTTTTGGCCCTATGCAAAGTAGGGCAGTTGCACTGCAGCAACTCACTTGTCTATGATGTAAAAATGGCTAAAATGGTAGTGCTCTGTTTGACCTTTTTTCAAACAAAAGTTTGCTACATGCTTTAACCCCTAAATTCCTAAGGCACCAAATTTCGGTGTCAACAAAACGTTGAAGTACCCTAAAACCTAACAGGGAGGTCACTCTATAGAGATTTTGAGTACCACGTGCGGTGAAGTGATTTTTTGACTCCCTATTTATTTTTTAATAAACTATAATTTCAACTATAATAAACTATGATTTTGAACTTTGATTAATGATGACTATAGATTTCTATTGCCAAAAATTTCCAACTCAAATAACATAAAAAATGACTATTAGAATAGGTTGAAAAGTGAACTGAAATGGCATAAGTTTCAACTCAAATATTTATAGAGTATACATTTGGATGACTATTGCATCAATACTCAAGAAAAACAAACTTCCAATAGATAGTTATTTTTAGAAATTTTTAGTTCATTTTTTAGACAATATTTTATAAAGTAAATAGGGGGTCTAAAGTTATTTTCAGCTCTACAGTGTATCTTTTTTCTTCAAAATTTTTTAACTAATTATTATCAACAAACAAAAATATCAATAATTCAAAATATAAACTTTCAAAGTACAAAAAACTATTCCAATTTTTTTGGTTTTCTTTAAATTAAATTTTAAGAAGTAAATAGAGGGTCCAAAAACTTTGCCACACGTGGGTTGTGTAAATGCATAGAGTGACCCCCCCGAGCTAAAACCTAACAAAGTTGCTATTTTTAATAATTTATATTTTTGAAATATTATTTTTCAAGTCTAGTATTAACATCAGAAGTCCGATCTTGAAATTGATGGATTATGAATTTTCTATTGAAGATTTTGTGCAAAGGTATCCATTGCAATCTTCACTTCCTGTAGTGTTGAGGGCTCTTGGAAATGAGCCCTAAATACACTAGATCTTGAAGGAAAAATGACCTTAGAAATTCATTTTAAGAAATTGTAGAGTACATTTTGAGAACCCGTAAATTGACTGGGGTTATGCATGTTAGGTCATATTTTTGTGATGACCAACTTCTTAGATTTGGCATGTGAAAAGAGGATTGAATGACTTCAAGTCACTTTCACAATTTGAACACCCTCATATTTGAACATTATAGTCTTTCAATTCATAAGTGATGTTCTTGTGTTTTCTTTTTGTATGTGGCCTCTAACATGTCTAGTTTGAATTTGTACGGTTACAAACTTGGAATTCATTAAAAATTGATAGAACTTAACAAAATGTTGGCTTCTTGTTCAATTAAAAGCAAATTCCTAGAAGTTCAAAAAAGGCCTTGGGCATTTAGGGGTTAATGCCTAAAGGACGAAACACCATTTTTTGGCAACATAGCGATTTAGAGCAGTTCACTACAAATGGACTTTTTATTAAGCCACTTTGAAATTTTCAAAGAAGATGTGTCTGAGGTGTAGATTTGAGGCCCAACAATTTTCATAACTTCTTACTACATGGTTAAAAAATTATTGCATGATATGTCATTTTCCTTAATCACCGGGCAACCACGAAAAAGTCTTGGAAAATTCCTTTTTTGGATTCCCGAAATTTGAAATTGCTTGTATAAATTTATATATGTATGGGAAGCTTTGAATCATTCCATTTGGATGAATGAGTCAAAAGTGAAGAGTAGTTTTAGTTTGAGGGTAGTTAAGGAATCTGTATTCTAAAATAAACTTTGAAGTCCTGTATTAAACTGAATTTCTAATATTTTAGAAAGAAAATAAAAAAATTGGGTGTACATTGTTTATTACAACATTACAATCGATGGGATTGGCATTTTTCAATTCCATAACAAAACTCTTTACAATTTAGTATTTTGAGTCATCCTCTACCTCTTTCTACTTACTATTTTTTCCCTATATGTTGTACAACTATAAGGGCAGCTACCTGTTTTCTTCCAGGCAAGGACAAAAAAAAGGATTTTTTTTCAATTCAAACAATAATATCTTGCAATGTACATGGTGGAAAATTATGAAATTTTTTCCACATCTTTTTTAACCAATATATTACGAGATCCTACGGTTATGTTTGTTCAAAAAAAAAATTCTCCTAAAATTTGGTACTTGTATTTGAAATGGCAATTTTGGAGCGGTTTTGGTGAAAACATAGTCAAAAACCTTTTGGGGTTAATCTGTTCAAATCATTTGGAGTTGTAGAACATATTAGAAAAAAAATTCATGTGGAAAGAAATAGAGAATGATTCTAATTACTAAATTGCAGAGAATTTGATTATGGAATTGAAATATGCCAAATTCAATGGTTGCCATATTGTAATGAATAATCTACATCCTATGATTTATTTTTCTAAGGGAAATATTGGAAATTGAGTAATGTAGAAGATTGTAAAGTTCATTTGAAATTAGAGGATCCAAAACTGTCCGCTAACTCTAAACCCTCATAACTTTTAATTCATTCATCGAAATGGAATGACTGAAAGCTTTCCACGTATAAATAAGTCTAGAAAACCACACCAAAATTTTAAAAAAAATGTTTATAAAAATGTTCAATTCGTAAGGCCGCCGGGTTTCAACACAAAGATAAAAAGCCACTAAAATATGGTATGTCTATTTCAAAGAGCAAAACGTTACGAAATGTATGTTGTGCATATTTATTCGTACGATCTTCTATTGGACTGTTCTAAACATGTGAGCCTCCTGTTTCCCAAGCTTAGACCGCCAATATTATGTATCGGCACTTTTGAATTTCATAAGAAGAGGCCAAAGCTTTAGGGTTCACACACCCTAGAGCAAATTTCCGAAAATGTGGACAGCCTTTTTCCAGGAGATGCGATACTAGTGGAGCTGGACGCGCAGTCGCCCACTACACGCGGTCGCCTTGGAAGCCAGTACCCGAGGTCACCCAGTACCCGAGGTCACCCAGTACCCGAGGTCACCCAGTACCCGAGGTCACCCAGTACCCGAGGTCACCCAGTATCCGAGGTCGCCTAGGACCCGAGGTCACCCAGGACCCGAGGTCTTCCAGTATCCAGGACGCGAGGTCGCCTTCGTTGCCATATGATGTCGTCCAAGTTTCCACGCGCGGTCGCTGAATTCCCCTCCGGCGGTCATGGTTCCTGGACCCGCGTTCTCCTCGGACCCGAGGTCGCCCAGTATGCAAGGTCGCCTCCTCCGAAGTCGCCTAGACCCACACTCGCCCCTACGAGACCTCGGGTATATGAGCGGTCTCCTGCACCCGCGTTCTCCACTCCAGGCCCTACGCACCGTCTTTCATCCACCTCAAAGTGGGTGACTGCGTGCTCGTAGGCTAGGGGTTAGAGTTGTGAGGGGGACATTTTGTGTCTCTCCACTTCATTTTTGTGGCTTTTGTTCTGTGCACCGGATTGTTGGCGGCTTGACATTTGGATATTGTAAATTGAGTATATATTTGTAAATGTATGTTTTTTGTAAATGTGATATACCATCGGTTTAGGATTTTCACGCTCGTGTAGTACTAGTTTAGTGTTAGAATATTAAACTTAGTACCTAGACTCGTTGTCCACGTACAAAGTGATCGTCATGGAGGATGAGGCCCAACCAAAACCATTGACCTAGCAACAGAAGAAGGCACGTCGTGACATGCCACGGAAGAGGACTGGTAAAACTCACAAGAAGCGTGTACCTATCCTTTTGCATCCACACATTAAGGCTTCCTTGGGTTGGAAGGAAGAACCTGAGCCTTGGAGCTATGAAATAGTTAAAAAATATGTGGATTGGTGCCACATCGACAAGTTGTTTCCGCTCTGGCGACACAAGCTGCACATGGAGTCTAACAAGGCAAATCTTGGATATTGTAAAAATGAAGACTTCAAGAAGAGATGCCTTCAGGTATGGAGGGAGTTGTATCTAGAGGAGCAGCCGTATTGAAACGACAGTTTTCCTTTGTATCTTGTCCAAATGGTGTATACCGAATGTATACTTTTGAAGCGGGTGGATTGGACAACCATAAAGGAGTTGCCTATTGGAGACCATCCAGAGGACCCAACACTGTTGGTTCAAGATGAACGAGTTGATGTTGAGAAGAAGTTGACATTGGTTAAACTGGGGAAGTTGTGCATTCCCGATGAAGAGGTAGTGTGGTCAGCTGCTTCTAGCTCAGATGAGCACACCCATGAATACGATGAGTATGAGTTCGATGAAGACCTAGAAGCACTCACTCTCATAAATTTTTATAAGCCAGCCTCGAAGGCGACGGCTGACCAGAAGGGAAAGAAGAAGGTTGAGGAGCCCGACACACTGTTCCACAAACATGAACAGTGCAGGGAGGATGTGGAGCCCAAGCGCGTGGACCACATATTCTCAGAGCACGGTGGCAGTCTGAGCAAGGACGATTCTTCGGATGATGAAGATATGTTGAGTGCTAAGATAGCAAGTGCACGAGAAGCTTTGCTTGAAGCCACAATGGAATGGGAAGACTTGAAGAAAAATGAAGCTTCACCAAAATGTGACGAGGGTCTTGTGTCATCTTTGTGGATGGAGTCTGAGGCGGTCAAGAAAGCCATAGCTGAAAATGACAAGTACTTGACTGATTTGAAGAAAAGTAAAGATAATTATTTCAAAAAGAGAGAGGAGGGACACGCTCACATGATGGATGATGTGGCAGTATATCAAAAGCAACTCCAACTCTTGGAACGCAAGTGTGGGCAGCTGCAACATCAAAGGAAAAGCATCAACGTCCAAGTAGCTGAGAAAGAAAAAGAATTTTTCAATATTGCAGTCCAACAGTCGAAGGAATTATGCCCTTTCATTATGGCTCCTGAGTATGGTAGCACTCCCGAAAAATTAGCAATGCTTTGGAAGTTGGTGAAGCTCCACAAGGAGATGATACACGCGAGTTCTAGGGAGTTTCAGTTGCTGGAGTGCGAACTTCATTTTCTGTGGAAATGGCTGCAGTGGAGCAAAGATACTAAGGATGCAAGCCTTGTAGAACAAGAGAGGATTGGACCAGAGCCAAAGAGAAGTGATTTTGTGATCAATACTAGAAGCATGTAGGAGCTCAGTACGAATTTGACGTTTTGGGCACCATTTTTTGGATGTAATGGACTTTGAATAGAAAAAGAAATTCCATTTTTTTTCCTTCCAAAGTCCCTAATTGTCATTCTTTTACCACGTGTATTTGGACTATTTTTTAAATCATTGTTGAGCCTTTCTTTGGTTGGGAACAAGAAAATGAATGATAATTTTATAATTATAGTTCAATTTTTATTTGTATAGAATAATACACGTTTTATATGTAGTTGTTGTTGGAGGCCTGCTTATTTCCTAAAATAACATCTATTTTCTTTCACAATTACAGTGATGTATTTTTGGTATAGGAGCAACAATACCAATCCATTTTCTTACCAATATTTTGGTTCTTTTTCCAAAATAAGAACCCTCTTCATTTTGGTAAGTTATGGGACTACATTGTTCCAGTGAAAAGAATACCATATTTAAAAAATCATGATAATTAATCCATTTTCTTGGTATTTTTGAGAAATATTTCATTTCCAATTTTTTTCCTAGAATTGTGAGAACTTAGGTTTAAAAATGAAAAGAGTAATCACATTGATATTCTTCCATTTTTATGTTTTCCATTATGGGAAAGCCTCCAGTCTTTGGTAAGTTACGAATGAACCTTTTTTCTCTAGGAAGAAGAGCACTTATTGTATTTCTTCTTTACGTCTTAAATTTTTTTAAATAAGAACAGGAATTTGTATCTATTTTTTTATAAAAATCTTGCTTAGAAGAAGAAGAAGTCCAATATATTTTGAATTCTTGATTTCTACTTGCAGAACTCTAAGTTTCGGTAATTTATGAATGAAAATAATTTGGATGAAAAAAAGAGAACTCATTTTGTTTATTAGTATATGTGTATATATTTTGAAGCAAATAATATATTATTTCCAATTTTTTCTAGAAATTCTGAGAACTTAGGTTTACAAGGAGAAGAGTAATCGCATTGATATTCTTCCATTTTTATGTTTTTCATAATGGGAAACCCTCCATTTTTTGGTAAATTACAAATGAACCTATTTTTTAAAGGAAGAAGAGCACTTTTTATATTTCTTCTCTACATCTTAAATTTTTTTAAATAAAAACAAGAATTTGTATCTATTTATTTCCCTAAACTCTTGCTTAGAAAAAAAAGAAGTATGATTTTTTTCCTTCATTGTATTTTGAATTCTTGATTTCTACTCGTAGAACTCTATGCTTGGGTGATTTATGAATTAACCCCTAGAGGACCAGCATGTGATTTTTGGTTGTAGAGGAATTTTGGGCAAGTACGTGTCACTAGAGATTTCCATATTTTAAGCTGAAATTTTAATAGAAGGTGGGCGCAAGGAATATCTTTCATATGTACTAAATTTCAGCACATTTTGAAATAGGAGTCAAAAGTTCTGGCAAAATATGTTACTTTTGTCGTAATTGGGCAGTCTGGGCAGGAAAAAACATTTGGCAGGAATTGGATTTTGTTTTTTTGTATTTTTCTTTTCATAGATAATATTTTTGTCTATCTGGAAAGCTTTGGTTCATTTTATTTGGATTTGTTATGAGAAAGTTAATAGGGACATTCTTGTTTTTTGGACAATTAGAGCATCTTCTTGAAGAAAATAACTTGTAGGATTCATTTCTGAATGCTATTTTTGCAATTTTTCACAAAAAACAAATTCTCATGGTTTAATTTACTTGCTAGAACAATGTCACCATTGGGATTACTGTATTTTAATTCCATCTAAAATATATAAATATTTTAGATTTTCCTTCTATCTCGTGTCGACTTCTACTTCATAATTTTTTTAGGAATGATAATTAAGTTTTTTTGAATATTCTTTTTTTCCCTAGACTCTCAAGTCTCAACTCAATTTTCCACTATAAAGATTTAAAGCTCAGAACTTTGTAGTCCAAAAATTTTAAGTTAAAAATGTTTAAAGTCTAAAAATCTAGTCCCGCAATGTGCTGAAATACTTGTTTTTTCCAATTTAAACGCAGATATCTTGCAATCTGTGTGGTCCAGAATTCTGAAATTTTTTCCTCACATTCTCATACTAGTTAGGGGTAAGATCCTATCGTTAAATTTCCAAAAAAAACATTTTTCAAATTCTTGGAATCCTTGCTATAGAAATGACAGTTTTAAGTGTTTTTTGGCAGAAAAGAGGCCTTCGGCCTTGAGGGGTTAAAATTATTAGGATAAAGAACCGAAAACCCATTTTGTTTATTAGTATATATGGATACATTTTGAAGCAAATAATATATTATTTGAAAAAATTTCCAGAAATTGTGAGAACTTAGGTTTACAAATGAGAAGAGTAATCGCATTGATATTCTTCCAATTTTATGTTTTCCATCATGGGAAAGCCTCCATTCTTTGGTAAGTTACGGATGAACCTTTTTTCCAAAGGAAGAAGACCACTTATTATATTTCTTCTTTACATCTTAAGTTTTTAAAAATAAGAATCCAAATTTGTATATGTTTATTTAAAAAAAAACTTGCGTAAAAGAAGAAGAGGTCCAATATTTTTCCTTCATTGTATTTTTAATTCTTGATTTCTACTTGTAGAACTCTATGCTTCGGTGATTTATAAATGAAAATTATTTGGATAAAGTAAAGGGCATCAATTTTATTTATTAGTATATCTGAATATATTTTGAAGCAAATAATAAATATTTTTTAATCTATTTAAGAAGTTTTCAAAACTTTCCCTCGTAAAAATAATTGCACCACTATTCTTTTATATTCATATTCCAAATTCTGGGGTACCTTGAAACCGAGTAAATTCCATTTTTTTTGGTAAGTAAGGAACGAGGATGATTTTAATAAGTTCAGTGTAGCCATTTTTTTCCTATATTATATTAGTAATTTTTTTTAGGGAACCTAAACTTTTTTTTTCATTTAAGATATTGTAGCCTTGTAGGAACTTTCCTTTATAAGAAAAAGAGCACCAATTTGTTTCCCTTGAGCGGCTGCATTTTTGGTGGATTCAACATCTTTTTATAGCCCACTAACAACTATATTTTTGCGTTAGAAGTTCATCATAGTTGAGTAAATTTTTTATAACAATCTGAAATGGAAAAAAACCCTTATTGTTAGTTAACATGATGCAAGAGCTTTTAAAAAAAATTCAACTTCAAAGTGAGAAGAGGAGACATTTTTGGGGGATATTTCTTTCAATATAATAGTGGAGTAATAAAACCCAAAATGAGAACAAACATTTATTCCTCGCACAAAAATTTGACTCACAATATTGCGAGGATAGTATATATTAAAAAATCCAAGCAATATATAATTGCTATGCATGAGCACAATATAAAGCCGTAGAACTGGAATTGACGCAGCAAATAAAAAACAACACATATTACTCAGCTAGGCGACCATGGATATACTATGAGCCCATATGTATAAGCCTTACATTACATCTAATAACGAGAAGTAATGTTCAAGTAAATGATTGCAACAAATGTCTAACTGATAACATTTGGGTCGTTCTAAGAACCGCTTCCTTCGCCACGTTCAGAATTGGATGATTCTCCAACCCCGAGCTTGTGCTTTGCACGAGTGCGAGAAGCTGGTCCATCCGCGTTCAAAATGGATTCTAAGACATTGGAATCCTTCAGAGCTTGGAGGGTTTTTGGGATCTGTGGAGAGTGTTTTTCCAATAGATAGTCCAATGCTTGACTTTGGTAATAAGGCCCGTACGTGGAGTCCATGTATTGCATATCATTCAACTCTTGAATGGAGGCATTTTCATCCAGATTGGCCATCCTTTCGCCTTGAAAATTCCAACGATGCTTCTTCGGATGAGGACCCCACTTGAAGGTTGCAGAGCTCTTATCAAAATATCCACCAAGGCATTGGAAGAAGAACGCCCTCTCCCCTTCATATTGTGCTCCCTTTCCCATCAGCTTGGATGCAACGGCCGCAATTTCAGCCGGGTTTGTTTCCCAATTCAATTGCGAGCTAACATCTCTTGGTTCTTTATCATGAAAGCCTTGTTGCCAACTCCAAAGCAAGTCTTGGCCCCAAAATTTTGTTTCATCCGTTGTGTCGCCGCTGTGTTCCCAAGACGGTGGCATGTAAGTCATCAAGTTGAACATGGCATACAACCGTTCATGGAATGGCGCTGCACATCTGACACAACGTCGCCTAATCAAGCATTGTGTGATGAGACATTGAGGATGGTATACATGTGCGCAGGATCCAAGTACCCAACCTCCTTTGGGGCCAAATGGATCTAGACATATGGGGCATTTGGTGTGGTCCAAGACGAAATGTGCAGGCTTCGGCCACAGCAACTTCTGTTGCTCTTCGTCAAGGTGGGAAGACTTGTGATTCATGTGGTCCCACCCATTTTGTGTCCAATCTACGACAGTCTTCCCAGGCAACTCCAACATGGGCATGTCACTCAGAAAAAGGGTATCAAGCAATGCCCAAGATGTGAGTCCATTCTCCCGTTTAGGAGCGCTTGCAATGAAGTTCTTCGAAACTTTATCCAACTCTTGGGCAATTTGTTGTGATCTGTCGACGGAGAGAATGCAGGCGACCTTCCAATGGTAGTATGTGGCCGCCAACTCTCCCAACTGCGCTCGAAGAGTACGATTTTCCTCTTCAAGTCCTGATTTCTTCACCGACTGTACAGGGCGTGGAACAACAGGAAATGAAAGTGAATCTTGGGTCCCACGGAGATCATTTGTGTCAGCGGTAGTGTCTTCCGTGATGGTAGGAAGAAGCATAATTGGAAGAAGTGAAGAACGCTTGGTACGCTTGGCAGGAGGAGTCTATTGAAGGACGTCATCGGTGAGGTCCCCTACAACCTTGTCCAGATGACGTGGATTATACTCAATGAAGGGGTTGTCCATGTCTGACAAAGTCAACATTTCTCGCTCTTTCTCCCAAAGGCGTTGTAGTTCTTTAGATTGCTGAGATATGATAGCGCTTTTGTGATCGCAAAGTGATTGCAATTTCCTGACATCCGACTGAAGTGAGGCAATCGTGGAGTCTTTGGTCTTCAAGAGATCGAGGGCCTTACACAGGGCCACAGTGTTGTCAGCTGGAGTCGCTCGAGGCTGGGAAATGGTAGTACAAACACCTCCGTCCACCGTTGCTAGGACGCGAGCGGGGAGCGGCGAGTGGGAAATAGTGAGCGGTGAGCGTATATTTTGGATGATAAATGGAAAAAGAAAATATAATTTTTAAATTTTTAGAATAAAAATGACTAAAATTTTGGATTTTTTTGGGTTCAGGGTCCCAAAAAATTCAGTGAATGCGGACAAAATTTTAGATTAAAGCTTAAGGAAGAGAAGCTTTCGATTAAAAAATTGGATGGAAGTTCATGAAAATTTTGGGGTTAAAGTAGATGAAATAATGGATGAAAAAACATTAAATACTGGATGAAAAATAGGTGACCTACTGGATGAAAGTAAATGAAATGTTGGATGAAAGTAGATGAAATATTAGATTAAAGTACATGAATATTGGATGAGAAATCGAAGAAATATTGCATGACATTAGATGAAGTACATGAAATAATTTTGGATGAAAGTAGATGAAATGTTTGATGAAAAGTAGGTTACCCATTGGATGAAAGTAGATAAAATATTGCATGGAAGTAAATGACACGTTGGATGAAAAATAAATGAAATATTGGATGAAAAGTAGATGAAACACTGGATGAAAAGTAGATGAAAAGTAGATGAAAAGTTGGATGAAAAATAGGCGATGTACTAGATGAAATCTTCTGCAATGGGAGTTTAGGCATTCCATGCATAAACAAGGATACAACGCTATGATGATGGAAAAATGGGTGACACAATTCCATTGCTCTGTACAAATGAATATTTGTAGATGATGGAACCTAAAACTGCGGTTTTAGGGAGCCTATGACCATTGTTTAGGATTCAGGGTTCTTTTGCATCCATAGATGAAGAGAATTAAAATACACCTATTACAGTGGAAATAGAGAGCACCTTAGGGTGATCTCTGTTTTTGTCAAAGGTTTAGGTGAAACTTCAAATTCGGACAACTCATCACTTCCCCCATGTGTTGGCCGCTAAATTCAGGGTGTTGTCACAATGTCAGAGACTAATAAAATAAAACATATGATGGATACAACTTCATGCAAGGGGAACATTACGCACAATGCAATGATGCTAGAAACACTTTCCAAAGGGGTTTAGGGTCCGATAAAATGCAAGTACTGGCCCTTTTAGTCTCAATACAATTCTATTCATGAATTCAATAACCAGAGGCCGGGTACTGGAATGCCAGAAGACAAGCTAATTTGATTCCAAATGATTCAGTACCCCATTAAGAAGCACTTGCTTCACTTCATTGAAACTAAAACTTGCTGCATGAATGAAGGCCTCCGACGTAGATTGTAGATTGCAGATAACAGTGAAAACAAAATAAAGATGCTTACAATTTGCCCACGTCCCCCGCTTGCCCAAGCACTTCAGCTTCATTTCTTTGAAATTGGGACAAGTGCAATCCGGAATCGAAGATATAGTGAGCATATACTTTTCATATCGAGGCTCTACACCAGAAATAAGTGACACGATACAACCAAATCCAGGGTGGGGAACCATCGTCACCCTTTCAATGCGTGCATTCAGAGTTAGGGCAGATGCACAATTGTTTTGGTGCTTCACAATTGGGGCCTTCGGATTGCGACGGACGACCTTCCCCGCTCGAATTGTGGGATGTTCATCTGGTGAAGACGGAATGGGGTACGCACGCACAATTTGTATGCCAGCTTCTCCACCGAATAGTCTTCAGGGTGAAATGACTTGACGTTGCGGAAGTTGAAAGCCTGCAGCTTCCAATGCCTAAACCTCGGCCTTCGATAATTTGGTGCCCATTTTCACTGGCCAAATCACAGGAATAGCTGGTACTGATGACACCCACTTCCACCGTGTACCTTTCACGCACCGTTCGATGTCATCGTTGTAAAAGAAAAATTGCATACGGTCATGTCAATTTTTTCTGTAATTGACCATCATACCTACATACGTTGGCGCAGCAGTAGCAATGTTGTTCTGAACTATTTGCGCTGTGCACTTCTTCTTTGTAATCGCCTGCAATGCAAAGCACGCCTTCGCAAATGTTTTTGGTAAACGTGCTATGTGCCAATGCTCCTCGTCGCACACGGTCTCTTGAATAGCTGACACGTGAGTCGAATTTGGAGTACTACTTTGGCCTCCAATGTCTTCATATAACGGGGCCACTGCAAGGTCCACATCCACACCTTGAGAAACGTCCTCCAAAATTGTGTTCAAATTCAATGTACTTGTTGTGGCTCTCCATGACCGTGTTTGGCTTCGTGGATGAGAGAAATTCACTTTGTCCGGTCTATGTGAATCATATTTGCATCCAAGTGCCATGTCTGCCTTCCTCTTCTGCAATCCAAACACTTCTTCACCTTCAAGATGAGGCTCTCTATTGAAGAATTCTTCTACACCAGGAATGTTTGAAATAGCTTCCGTAAGCGGCTTCGGATTTCACATCCGCTCTGCTGAACGCTAGGCCACGCAAAGCATTAGCTCTTCCTTTCTCGGTCCTGTACCAGCTTCATTTCCCTTCAGATATTGGTAATACCTTACCATCTGCATGAATGCTCTGACGAAATGGTCTACCGTGGCAATGTACAAATCCTTTCCCCGATTTCCGGATTGTTGAAGCCACTTGTTGTGTATTGTCTTGGCGAGGTTGCACGATGGCATTTCTGCTAGCTCTGACTTGCTCAGATCCTGAAAGAAAAATAGTTCATACATCACAATCATTTTCCGACGTCCACATATGAACTCTTCAGTTATTCTTAAAGGTTTATGGTTAAAAAATCTGAACCCTCTGGTAGTACCAAGCATCGCTTGCAAAAAGATAAATGTATTTTCATTGAAAGACACAAAGACAGATCCCCTCTCGGTATAGAGAGGCCCCTTCCAGATTCCAACGCCATGCACCAATCGTTGAAATTGGGTATCACATACCAGATCCGTTGAATGAAGAATGACATAGTTTGAAGAGGGAGACCATGCCAATACTCCTGACGGTACCAAGGGAACCCTTGAACGTACGAACAGCATGCATCATTCATACATTCGTGCCTAATGCAGAGTAAAGTTTTCCTCCTAGTAAATGAAAAATGGGGAAGAGGTTGCCCGAACTGAGACCCCTTTCGGCACCGAGAGGGGTCTTGAAGGTCAGGATGTCATGCAACATTTACACAATTTAGCCTACAAAAGCTTCCACGCAAAGTCCAAATAATAAAACAAGTTTGAAAAGGTGTCCACGCAAGCATCCAATGGCATCTGAAGGGATGCAATAAAACAAGCTGGCATGGAGAACTTTACAAATTCTACATACAGAAGTGCAAGGGTAATAAGTTTAACAGAAATGAAGTTGACATATAGAACCTTTGAATTTGGAGACATGATAGACAAGAGGGATAAAGACTTACAAGTTGCATGAATCCGCCCCACTGACGATACCGAAAATGCCAAAATGAAAGCCACAATTCCAATCGATGCAGATCCAATTCCGTGGTGGCCCTTGATGATAACCACCATGCTTTTATGGCTAAGTAATGAGCCTCGGACTCTTCGGAAGTTGATGCGTTCTTGTACTGCTTACAGAGCATACGATGTTGATTTTGTAAGTCCGCCCAAATATCCGCCTTCGTATGCTTTTCCATAGATTGTGTCCAATGAAAGAGGCACGTTTGTTCACGGTGTTCCATCGGAACGTTACTGTCCCCAGATCCATAGACCGTGCGCACAGCATTCCAATTTGCTTGGGCACTATCAACCATGAATCCTTTAAACTGCGGCTTGCCTTCGCCATGACGGTCGACAACGGGGTTCAGATTCTTCCAGAATAGAATTTGAGCCTCTCCATCTTCGGATTGCATGTCACATACAGCGATGCTCATTACACAATAGTAGATGGAGTCATACACATGACATGCCATGGTTGTCCACCCCTTCATGCGTTTGACATGATCAAACATTAGCCATGCATCCTCAAGGTCACCTCCTTTTTGCATTCGCTTCACCAGGTCAACCCCACTTCCTGGTCCTACTTCAGACATCTTAAAAACGAAAACTTTGTCTACATCTGTTCCCTGACCTGGGAATTTACTTTCCTGAACAAATGCCCACTTGCTTGACCCCCTCAATTTAGTGATGCTGTCAATCACACCAAATCTCCTTAAATATTTGAATGATGTTACCTCGTTTTGTATACTTGGAGAGCTGAAGTACTTGCATTTGTCCAGCACTGGGACGAGTTCTTTGAAGTCAAGAGTCCTGGTTTGCACTCCATCCGGACACAAAATAAGCTCGCCCAAGAGTTCCTTTGTAGCTTCCATGACAATGGAAGAATTTGTGCCACTTGGTGTTCTCTCCAACTGTTCCCCAATCAAAGTCCGTGTTCTGTCCTTCATATCACGAAGTTCCCCATCTTTAATCGGATGATCGTGAGTGCCCAAATGTACAAAAGCACGTGTACGGGACTCATTCCCTATGACGTAGTAGAACTTGACACTACACCGGGAAATACAAGAAGGAGGCTTTTTGCAGATTTTACAAACAAGGGATGATCCAGCAGGATGGACTTCACCGACAGCTAGTGGAGTAGGTGACAGCCCTTCCCATTCCATTTTGTTCAAGGCCTTGGTTCAGTGGACACAACTGAGGAACTCGCAAGAGGAATTCATGCAACGAAGATGACCTAGACAAAAGGAAGTGCGGAACGACAGCCCCATAGGGTTGGATATATTTGTGGTCACCATCTTAGACCACATGTGACCATCGCAGCGCCTATCCATCCCGACCATGTTCTTGGCTTCAGATTGAACAAGATAGGACTCAAATGCAGGCAACTCGAAGATCACATTTCCATTAAACTGTGGAGGCAACACCTGGACTAACTCTATGGAAATAGAATCGTAATCGAGCTTCGACAAGACATTTCTACATCCCTTCAATGTTCGAAGTCCCTTCAAACAATCTATGATAGATACTCCAGAGACACTAATTGCAGCTGGAACGCTTGTCAAAGCCGGGGTCGTGCTAATTTGACCCGTTAATGTCGACTGAGAAGGAGTGCCGACGTTCTTGTCGCCATGAGGTCGATCAACGTCAGAATCATCACTCAAAATGGTGACATGTTCCGAAAGCGGCTCTCTCTTTACACAAGTCAGAGGAGGGGTTTGAAACGACGACGACGACGATCGATGGGGGGTCGAAGTGACTAAAGAAGTCAGTCGAATGGAGTCTAGTACTCCATACGCCCTAAATTTCCCAGGCTTCAGAAGCCAATACCTACCTTCGGAGTCTAGAGCAGGGACTTGCCTAATGCTGTGAGTAATACTCCCCGTCATAGCATCATATATGTCTTCATCGACGTGAATTGACTCTACTTGTAAATTGAACCTGAGACTTAGTCTAGATGCCGTGACCACAGCAACTCCATCTTCAGATGCAGGAAAAATTATTGGAACGTCATCTTCAAATGTACTGACCACTATCATATCCTTAAATTCCACCATGGCAATTGAGCAAGGTTGGGAGATTATAATACCTCGGATATCCTAACCTTAGATCTAAAGCAGAGCATCACTATAATTGTTGGGTTCAACATACGGCGACACGATCTACTTTGGGACAGAGAGGGAAATCTATAACAGGGACCTCAAGCATCATATATCGAGAATGCACGAAGAAGGGAATTCATATTAGGTTTGGAACAAATATAGCGAGACGAACCGAGAAAGGTGAAGTGTCAGTGACAAGTTCCAATTTCAAATATGTGGTTGTCTTTGACGGTAATGTAATAGTTATAGCTGTCCTAGTAAATTAGATGTTACATGACAAATGGTTCTAGCCGTCATATATGATTATCACACTAATGATTAAAGGGTCTGTCAGACAATCATGGCCAACATACGAATGTGACAGCGCTATTTATTGCGCGCGCTGGACCTAGTGTCTTTTGAATTGTACAAGCCTGAAGTCAAATATTCCTAGGAAGTAGAAGTGAAACTGTCACATGATAAAGGCAGCTCTGTACAAATATTTCTAAAGCACCTGCATTATATAAAAAGTTGGCCGACAGATGGAATAGCAGGATAAGTTGTGTTCCAGTTACTCCTTGGGTAGGCAAGTACTCGTCAAGAGATAATGGACAATTCCATGTCTATGTGAATTACTAAACATTCCTGTATTATAGGATTGAATGCTACAGCAGAGTGAAGAAGCACTCCAAATTACTAAAATCATACAAGTAATCCGGTACAGAGATCCAAACCAAAGACTCAATGAAGTTCCAGAGTAGGTAACAAACTAGGTTTCAATCGAGGTTCCAAATAACGTTCCATCCCGGTCATACCAAGCGACCCTGCTGGCCCCCACTCGGTGTCCAGACTTCCGCCCGAACCCTAGAGGACGCGGCACTCTTCTCAGTCGGGAACTCCAGCACTCCCACAATCCTTTCCATCTTTGGAAGGTTCGGCGTCGAAACTAAGGATCCTTGATCTAGATTTCGCAGAGATCTAGTACTCAATGCATTGCGGTATCAGATTTCATGTTTACCAGGGTCCTGAATTCACTCGCGGAAATTCTTTTGTTTCACAGAAAAAAAAGAATCATGGATGGGCGCACAAGGTCGAAGCAGAAACTTGGGGTAGGCGGAAGTGGGAACGGACCAGCAAATGAACTGCGTCCTTCGAATGTCGAGGTATGAATCTAAACAATGATCCATGCTTCAGCTCAGTACTAAACTGTCTTAGTAAATGCGCAGTTTAGGGCGAGTTACGGTGCAGCTCATTCGGGGGAGGGTATTGATCTCCCTCTCCATTTTTTTTGTGCTCCTTGTAGTTTCAGAGTTCAATAAGGGTGGACTCAAGCGTGTTAGTTTTTTTTTTTTTAAAATCGAGCGAGCGTGGTGCTCCCTAGTTCTCAAATTCAAGAATTGTCGGACCCCCCCCAGGAGGCCTCGCGGTGCCAAGACGGGTGTTCTCGATGGGGGGGACCAAGTGTCGATGTGCTCAGCCCAAGGGCAGCTCGATGAAGTGATCAGGTCAATCGGAGGAGGGGATTGATCTCCCTCCCCATTTCTTTTGTGCTCCTTGTGGTATCAGGGTTCAGTAAGGGTGGACTCAAGCATGTTAATTCATACTTGTGGAAAAAAAAGATCACCTCAGTGGCGGGACCAGTGTCGATGTGCTCAGCCCTCAGGGCAGCTCAATCAAGTGATCAGGTCAATCGGGGGAGGGGATTGATCTCCCTCCCCATTTTTTTTGTGCTCCTCGTGGTTTCAGAGTTCAGTAAGGGTGGACTCAAGCGTGTTAGTTTTTTTTTTTAAAAATAGAGCGAGCGTGGAGCTCCTCAGTTCTCGGATTCAAGAAATGTCGGACCCCCCCCAGGAGGCCTCTCCGTGCTAAGAGCGGTGTTCTTGGTGGGGGGGACCAAATGTCGATGTGCTCAGCCCAAGGGCAGCTCGATCAAGTGATCAGGTCAATTGAGGGAGGGGATTGATCTCCCTCCCCATTTTTTTTGTGCTCCTCGTGGTTTCAGAGTTCAGTAAGAGTGGACTCAAGCGTATTAGTTTTAAAAAAAAATAAATAGAGTGAGCGTGGTGCTCCCGAGTTCTCGGATTCAAGAAATATTGGACCCCCCCCAGGAGGCCTCTTGGTGCCGAGAGGGGTGTTCTCGGTGTGGGGGACCAAGTGTTGATGTGCTCAGCCTGAGGGCAGCTCGATGAAGTGATCAGGTCAATCAAGGGAGGGATTGATCTCCCTCCCCATTTTTTTTGTGCTCCTTGTGGTATTAGGGTTCAGTAAGGGTGGACTCAAGCGTATCACTTCATATTTGGGAAAAAAAAGATCAACTCGGTTGGGGGACCAGTGTCAATGTGCTCAGCCCTCAAGGCAGCTCGATCAAGTGATCAGGTCAATTCGGGGAGGGGATTGATCTCCCTCCCCATTTGTTTTGTGCTCCTCGTGGTTTCAGAGTTCAGTAAGGGTGGACTCAAGCGTGTTAGTTTTTTTTTTTTAAAATAGGGCGAGCGAGGTGCTCCCTAGTTCTCGGATTCAAAAAATGTCGGACCCTCCCCATGAGGCCTCTCGGTGCCGAGAGGGGTGTTCTTGGTGGGGGGGACCAAGTGTCGATGTGCTCAACCCGAGGGCAGCTCGATCAAGTGATCACGTCAATTGGAGGAGGGGATTGATCTCCCTCCCCATTTTTTTTCTGCTCCTCGTGGTTTCTTAGTTCAGTAAGGGTGGACTCAAGCGTGTTAGTTTTTGTTTTTTTAAAATAGGGCGAGCGAGGTGCTCCCCAGTTTTTGGATTCAAGAAATGTCGGACCCCCCCCCACGAGGCCTCTCGGTGCTGAGAGGGGTGTTCTCGGTGGGGGGTACCAAGCGTCAATGTGCTCAGCCCGAGGGCAGCTCGATCAAGTGATCACGTCAATCGGGGGAGGGGATTGATCTCCCTCCCCATTTTTTTTCTGCTCCTCGTGGTTTCTTAGTTCAGTAAGGGTGGACTCAAGCGTGTTAGTTTTTTTTTTTTAAAAATAGAGAGAGCGTGGAGCTCCCCAATTCTCGGATTCAAGAAATGCCGGACCCCCCTAGGAGGCTTCTCCGCGCCGAGAGGGGTGTTCTCGGTGTGGGGGACCAAGTTTCGATGTGCTCAGCCCCCAGGGCAGCTCGATCAAGTGATCAGGTCAATCGGAGGAGGGGATTAATCTCCCTCCCCATTTTCTTTGTGCTCCTCGTGGTTTTGGAGTTCAATAAGGGTGGACTCAAGCATGTTAGTTTTTTTTTTTTAAAAATAGAGCCACTGTGGAGCTCCCCAGTTCTCGGATTGAAGAAATGTCGGACCCCCCTAGGACGCCTCTCCGCGTCGAAAGGGGTGTTCTCAGTGGGGGAGACCAAGTGTCGATGTGCTCAACCCTCAAGGCAGCTTGATGAAGTGATTAGGTCAATCGGAGGAGGGGATTGATCTCCCTCCCCATTTTTTTTGTGCTCCTCGTGGTTTCAGAGTTCAGTTAGGGTGGACTCAAGCGTGTTAGTTTTTTTGTAAAAGAAATAGAGCGAGTGTGGAGCTCTCCAGTTCTCGGATTCAAGAAATGTCAGACACCCCCAAGGGCCTCTCTGCGCCGAGAGGGGTGTTCTCGGTGGGGGGGACCAAGTGTCGATAAGCTCAACCCGAGGGCAGCTCGATGAAGTGATTAGGTCAATCGAGAGAGGGGATTGATCTCCTTCCCCATTTTTTTGTGCTCCTCGTGGTTTCAGAGTTCAGTAAGGGTGGACTCAAGCGTGTTAGTTTTTTTGTAAAAAAAATAGAGCGAGTGTGGAGCTCCCCAGTTCTCGGATTCAAGAAATGTCGGACACCCGTCAAGAGGCCTCTCGGTGCCGAGAGGGGTGTTCTTGGTGGGGGGGACCAAGTGTCGATGTGCTCAGCCCGAGGGCAGCTGGATCAAGTGATCAGGTCAATCGGGGGAGGGGATTGATCTCTCTCCCCATTTTTTTTGTGCTCCTCGTGGTTTTAGAGTTTAGTAAGGGTGGACTCAAGCGTATTAGTTTTTTTTTTTTAAAATAGGGCGAGCGTGGTGCTCCCTAGTTCTCGGATTCAACAAATGTCAGACACCCCCCAGGAGGCCTATCGGTGCCAAGAGGGGCGTTCTCGGTGCGGGGGACCAAGTGTCGATGTGCTCAACCCTCAGGGCAGCTCGATCAAGTGATCAGGTCAATATGGGGAGAAGATTGATCTCCCTCCCCATTTTTTTTGAGCTCCTCGTGGTTTCAGAGTTCAGTAAGGGTGGACTCAAGCCTCGGGGGGGTCACTTAGAATGTCCATTAGAAAACACGTGCGAACAAAACTTTGGACCCCCTATATTATATCCTAAAATTTAAATAAAATGAAATAAAAAAATATGACTAGATTTTCCTACTTCAAAAGTTTATATTTTGAATTATTGATATTTTTATTTGTTAATGATAATTAGTTACAAATTTTTGAAGTAATTAGATACACTATACAACTGAAAAATAACTTTCACACCCCTATATTATATCCTAAAAAATTGTCTAAAAAATGAACAAAAAATTTCTAAAAATAGCTCTCTATTGAAAGTTCATTTTGAGTTGAATATTGATGCAATGGTCATCTGAATGTGATCTCTATAAATATTTGAGTTGAAAAACATGCCGTTTTAGGCCATTTTCAACCTCTTGTACAAATCATTTCAACTATTATTTAGTTTGAAATTTTGGCAATAGAAACCTATAGTCATTATTAAGCAACCCTCAAAATTTTAAGTTGAAATTATAGTTCATTAGAAACCACTTGTTCGCACGTGGTTTGTAGTAAAATATTAGGTGCCCCCCCCGAGACTCAAGCGTGTTAGTTTTTTTGTAAAAGAAATAGAGCGAGTGTGGAGCTCCCCAGTTCTCGGATTCAAGAAATGTCGGACACCCCCAAGGGCCTCTCCGCGCCGAGAGGGGTGTTCTCGGTGGGGGGGACCAAGTGTCGATAAGCTCAACCCGAGGGCAGCTCGATGAAGTGATCAGGTCAATCAGGGGAGGGGATTGATCTCCTTCCCCATTTTTTTTGTGCTCCTCGTGGTTTCAGAGTTCAGTAAGGGTGGACTCAAGTGTGTTAGTTTTTTTATAAAAGAAATAGAGCGAGTGTGGAGCTCCCCAGTTCTCGGATTCAAGAAATGTCGGACACCCCCAAGGGCCTCTCCGCGCCGAGAGGGGTGTTCTCGGTGGGGGGGACCAAGTGTCGATAAGCTCAACCCGAGGGCAGCTTGATGAAGTGATCAGGTCAATCAGGGGAGGGGATTGATCTCCTTCCCCATTTTTTTTGTGCTCCTCGTGGTTTCAGAGTTTAGTAAGGGTGGACTCAAGTGTGTTAGTTTTTTTATAAAAGAAATAGAGCGAGTGTGGAGCTCCCCAGTTCTCGGATTCAAGAAATGTCGGACCCCCCCTAGGAGGCCTCTCGGTGTTGAGAGGGGTGTTCTCGGTGGGAGGGACCAAGTGTCGATGTGCTCAGCCTGAGGGCAGCTTGATGAAGTGATCAGGTCAATCGGGGGAGGGGATTGATCTCCCTCCCCATTTTTTTTGTACTCCTCGTGGTTTTAGAGTTTAGTAAGGGTGGACTCAAGCGTGTTAGTTTTTTTTTTAAAAAGTAGAGCGAGCGTAGAGCTCCCCAGTTCTCGGATTCAAGAAATGTCGGACCCCCCCAGGAGGCCTCTCCGCGCCGAGAGGGGTGTTCTCTGTGGAGGGGACCAAGTGTCGATGTGCTCAGCCCTCAGTGCAGCTTGATGAAGTGATCAGGTCAATCGGGGGAGGGGATTGATCTCCCTCCCCATTTTTTTTCCAGCTCCTCGTGGTTTCAGAGTTTAGTAAGGGTGGACTCAAGCGTGTTAGTTTTTTTTTTTAAAAATAGAGCGAGCGTGGTGCTCCCTAGTTCTCGGATTCAAGAAATGTCGGACACCCCCCAGGAGGCCTCTCGGTATGGAGAAGGATGTTCTCGCTGGGGGGGACCAAGTGTCGATGTGCTCAGCTCGAGGGCAGCTCGATCAAGTAATCAGGTCAATCGGGGGAGGGGATTGATCTCCCTTCCACTTTTTTTTGTGCTCCTCGTGGTTTCAGAGTTCAGTAAGGGTGGACTAAAGCGTGTTAGTTTTTTTTTTAAAAAATAGAGTGAGCGTGGAGCTCCCCAGTTCTCGGATTCAAGAAATGTCGGACACCTCCAAGAGGCCTCTCGGTGCCAAGAGGGGTGTTCTCGGATAGGGGGACCAAGTGTCGATGTGCTGAGCCCAAGGGCACCTCGATGAAGTAATCACGTCAATTGGGGGAGGGGATTGATCTCCCTCCCCACTTTTTTTCTGCTCCTCGTGGTTTCAGAGTTCAGTGAGGGTAGACTCAAGCGTGTTAGTTTTAAAAAAAAAAAAATAGGGCGAGCGTGGTGCTCCCCAATTCTCGGATTCAAGAAATACCGGACCTTCCCTAGGAGGCCTCTCGGTGCCGAGAGGGGTGTTCTCGGTGGAGGGGAACAAGTGTCGATGTGTTCAGCCCTGAGGGCAGCTCGATCAAATGATCAGGTCAATCGAGGGAGGGGATTGATCTCCCTCCCAATTTTTTTTGTGCTCCTCGTGTTTTTAGAGTTCAGTAAGGGTGGACTCAAGCGTGTTAGTTTTTTTTTATTAAAAACAGAGCGAATGTGGAGCTCCCTTGTTCTCAGATTTAAGAAATGTTGGACCCCTCCAGGACGCCTCTCCGCACCGAGAGGGGTCTTCTCAATGGGAGGGACCAAGTGTCGATGTGCTCAGCCCTCAGGGCAGCTCGATCAAGTGATCAGGTCAATTGGGGGAGGGGATTGATCTCCCTCCCCATTTTTTTTGAGCTCCTCGTGGTTTCAAAGTTCAGTAAGGGTGGACTCAAGCGTGTTAGTTTTTTTTAAAAAGAAATAGAGCAAATGTGGAGCTTTCCTGTTCTCGGATTCAAGAGATGTTGGACCCCCCCAGGAGGCCTCTTGACACCGACAGGGGTCTTCTCGATGGGGGGGACCAAGTGTCGATGTGCTCAGCCCGAGGGCAGCTCGATCAAGTAATCAGGTCAATCAAGGGCGGGGATTGATCTCCCTCCCCATTTTTTTTGTGCTCCTCGTGGTTTCAGAGTTCAGTAAGGGTGGACTCAAGCGTGTTAGTTCATATTTTTGGAAAAAAAAGATCACCTCGGTGGGAGGACCAGTGTCAATGTGCTCAGCCCTCAGGGCAGCTCGATGAAGTGATCAGGTCAATCGGGGGAGGAGATTGATCTCCCTCCCCATTTGTTTTGTGCTCCTCGTGGTCTCAAAGTTCAGTAAGGGTGGACTCAAGCGTGTTAGTTTTTTTTCTTCAAAATAGAGCGAGTGTGGAGCTCCCTAGTTCTCGGATTCAAGAAATGTCAGACACCCCTAAGAGGCCTCTCGGTGCTGAGAGGGGTGTTCTCGGTGGGGGGGACCAAGTGTCGATGTGCTCAACCCGAGGGCAGCTCGATCAAGTAATCAAGTCAATCGGGGGACGGGATTGATCTCCCACCCCATTTTTTTTGTGCTCCTTGTGGTTTCAGAGTTCAGTAAGGGTGGACTCAAGCGTGTTAGTTTTTTTGTATTTTTAAAATTAGAACGAGCGAGGTGCTCCCCAGTTTTCGGATTCAAGAAATGTTGGACCCCCCCCCCCACGAGGCCTCTCGGTGCTGAGAGGGGCGTTCTCGGTGGGGGGTACCAAGCGTCAATGTGCTCAGCCCGAGGGCAGCTCGATCAATTGATCAGGTCAATATGGGGAGGGGATTGATCTCCCTCCCCATTTTTTTTGTGCTCCTCGTGGTTTCAGAGTTTAGTAAGGGTGGACTAAAGCGTGTTAGTTTTTTTTTTAAAAATAGAGCGAGCGTGGTGCTCCCTAGTGCTCGGATTCAAAAAATGTCAGACCCCCCCCCAGGAGACCTCTCAATGCTGTGAGGGGTGTCCTCGGTGGGAGGGACCAAGTGTCGATGTGCTCAGCCCGAGGACAGCTCGATCAAGTGATCAGGTCTGTCGGGGGAGGGGATTGATCTCCCTCCCCATTTTTTTTGTGCTCCTCGTGGTTTCAGAGTTCAATAAGGGTGGACCCAAGCATGTTAGTTTTTTTAAAAAAAATAAGGTGAGCGTGGAGCTCCCTAGTTCTTGGATTCAAGAAATGTCGGACCCCCCCCGAGAAGGCCTCTCGGTGCCGAGAGGGGTGTTCTCGGTGGGGGGGACCAAGTGTCAATGTGCTCAGCCCGAGGGCAGCTCGATGAAGTGAGCAGGTCAATCGAGGGAGGAGATTGATCTCCCTCCCCATTTTTTTTGTGCTCCTTGTGGTTTTAGAGTTCAGTAAGTGTAGACTCAAGCGTGTTAGTTTTTTTTTTTAAAATAGGGCGAGCGTGGAGCTCCCTAGTTCTTGGATTCAAGAAATGTCGGATACCCCCAGGAGGCCTCTCAATGCTGAGAAGGGTGTTCTCGATGGGGAGGACCAAGTGTCGATGTGCTCAGCCCGAGGGCAGCTCGATCAAGTGATCAGGTCAGTCGGAGCGGAAGTCTTAGCAAACCCTACTGGCATGAACAAAACAACAACTCCTACTCCCGATTTAGTAGATTCCACTCTTGCCATAGTCCAGAGAAGGCCTAATCGGCCTTCCATTTCTTGTCAAAGAAGTATGGATGAGGCGTTATAGGTGGGCCTCAGGCAGAAGTTGGATAAGATGTAGGCTTCTTTCTTTTATAAGGCCATTATTGCATTCAATGTTGAGCGACATCCTGCCTTCGTGAACACAGTCAAGGAAACGGCGGCAGCTGGAATTGTGTACCACCCGCCATCATACAATGCAGTGCGGACAAAGATGATAGATGTGAAGAAAGTAGCCATTACGAAGGTGGTCTCTAAGCAGACGAAGAACTCTATCAGCTAGTACGGAGCGACTTTTTGTTCAGATGGTTGGTCTAATACCAATGTGCGTCCATTGATGAATATGATGATGGTCTGTCCTACTGGGGATGTCTTTTTGGGATCGGTGGATAGCGCGAGAGATAGAAAGGACATTGCCTACACGACGGAGAAGAAATCAAAATACATAGAGGAGGTCGGCCCTCTCAACATTGTGCAACTTTGTACGAACAATGCTGCAGTAATGACAGGGGCCATGACAAGCTTGGAAGAAAAGTATCCTCATATGTATAAACAGGGGTGTGCAGCACACATCTTGGACTTACTTTTGGAAAACTGGGGAAAAGATTTGAGGATGAAGGAATTAGTGGCAGACTGTAGGGATATAGTGAAGTACATAAAAAAATACCAATTTACTTTGGCTTTGTTTCGGAAGTGGTCACCAAACAAGGCGTTGAGACTTCCAGGTCAAACACGCTTCGCCACCAACTTCTTGATGATAGACCGTTTGGTGGAGTTACGTCAAGCATTGAACTTTGTGGTCAGTGATGACACCTACATGGCGTTTGAGTTCAGTTTGGAGCAGAGGAAATACGGGCGCGTATTTCTTGCCCGAGGGAAGGAGTGTCAAACAAATATAAAAGCGGATGAGTTCTGGACAAGGTGCGACAATTTTCTGTACATGGAAGAGCCCGTCTTCTTGGCTCTTCGTCATTTTGATGGCAAAATTCCGGCAATGCCTCAAGCTTGGGTAATAATGGCAAAGTTGAAAACCCATGTGTTTAGTCTCAGACAAAGGTCGTTTGCGCTAGATCCGGTGGTGGCAGACAGGTACGAGAAGCAATTTGACGCTCGTTGGAAGTTGATGAGAACAGACTTGCACTTTGCGGGGGCACTATTGAACCCCTTCTTGACAAATTTACCTTCCATTCATAATGATGGAGAAGCCAAGCGAGCCCTGAATCAAGTCATACGAAAAATGAGCGCGCCATTGGGAGTGTCTGTTTATGAGGCAATGATGGAGTTGACTCAATTTGAAGAGAAGACCGGTCCATTCGACCCCTTGTTGGAGGCTCCCGATATCAATCAATGTAAATTACTCCCTCATCACTGGTGGAACCGGGTGGGTGGCAATGCTCTTCCAAAGATTGCAAAGAGAATTCTCGGGTTGACATGCTCAGCATCTTCATGTGAGAGAAATTGAAGCATGTATTTGTTTGTGCACAATAAAGTGCAAAACCGCCTAGCCACATCCAAGGCGGAGACATCGGTATACATTTACGCGAACAGCAAACTGGAACATGAGAAACGTGGACACAACCCTATTCTTTTCTACAAGGACCTCCTTGTAGATGAGGATGAGGCTTTGGAGCACGATGAGCCATTGGAATCGAAAGATGAGGAAGAAGTGATTCCCGATTTCATAAAAGTGAACGAGAACCGAAGGGACGAAGAGGAGTGGCAATATCTAGGCTGCAATGATTCCTCCTCATGTGTCTCCTTATCGACGACAACATTTTTATCCAAACAGGTTTGCAGCTGGCAATGATGGGAACAATTCAGCTAAGGAAGAAGTCTTACGTTCACCCTCACCGGTCCGTGTTCGTGCGTGGCATGCAGATCCGATAGAGGATTTACCGCCGCTGAGGGAAGTAACTCCCGATGTGGACATTGAAGGCTTATATAGTCCTATGCCAGCATCAAATTGGCGGATGAGATCTCCAGTACCGGCATAGGTGCCTTCGAGCCTAGCAATGAATCTTCGGAGCGCTACACGTAGAAGTTTGGGAAGTGAACGGCAAGCTGAGGCACCTCCTGTCGATGAAGTGGCACATGAGAGAATTCCAATTCCTACAGTATTGAATGAAGAAAGCTTACGTAGTCCTATGGCAGCATCATCACAGTGGACGAGATCTCCGGTACTAGCACGGTTGCCTTTGAGCCTAGCAATGAATCTTCGGAGCGCTGCACGTAGAAGTTTGGGAAGTGAACGACAAGCTGAGGCACCTGTCGATGAAGTGGCACATGAGAGTTCCAATTCCTGCAGTATTGAATGAAGAAGGCTTACGTAGTCCTATGGCAGCATCATCACGGCGGACAAGATCTCCGGTACTAGCATGGGTGCCTTTGAGCCCAGTAATGAATCTTCGGAGCACTGCACGTAGAAGTTTAGGAAGTGAACGGCAAGGAGAGGCACCTCTCATTGATGAAGTGGCACATGAGAGAATTCCAATTCTAGTAGTATTGAACGAAGGAAACACTTGAACATCTAATGCAAAGAGAATATGATTCAGATAATGTTCCATTGGATAGAGTCCTCAACATGACGCGTAATGCACCCTCTAGTCGTGGACAAGCCACGAACTTGGCAACGGTCAGGAGGTCTATTCCTACCCCTCCAACAAGGCTAATTGGACACCGACGTGCAATATCGAGCGTTGATGAAGACGTTCATGGCTCAGCTCCACAGCCCATTCAACCCTCACATCTATCTGGCCTTGAAGAATCATCACATGTAGTGCATGGTGTGAGCTCCCTGTTTGTCATTTGGGACTCATAGTCATCTTTTTTCTGTTTTTAATTATTTTGAGTGTAGTTTTATATACAAAAAACCCAAAAAAGAGTGTAAAACCAAAATATGTATGTCACATGCTATTATAGGTATTTGGTCTTAAATAGAGTATTTCCCTAAATTAAACTAATTATCACATGTAAATAGGATAGAAACCTGTGAATTGTACAAATTGTAGATATTTAGTAGAAAAGGCCAATTTACCTGAGAATACCATGCATGTGACAAAATTTGGCTAAAATTGGTCCGAGAGAACTTGGTGAGAAACCTAGAAGCCAGTTCACGGATAGGTTTCAAGTTCCAATCAATTTTCACTTTCCGTAGAAACTCCAATTGTTAGCTTGCAGGTTGAAGAAACGCAGCACAACCTGATGAAGGAGGTTTTATATTCAAAGACGATATTTTAGGGATAAATTACATTGGAAGCTTGATGGCAAAGTTGCTTTGCCGAGAGTTCTTTCTATGTAAAAGACTCCCTTAAATTGACAATTAAGGGAGATTGTAAAATTTAATTCTCCCTTGACCATTGTGTAAGTCAAGAGATGGACTTACACACCTTTTGTAGAATTCAATGAGAGATTCTGCAAGAAGTTTCGGAATTTTCTGATCCTCAGAAGATGCTTTTCCGAACGGTCAACCGCCAAAACTTAAGATGGGAAATTCTTGGAAATTACCCAGGTTGCGGTAAAATCTCACTAAAAATTAGAATAGCTTCTTTTATGTTAATAAGACGCTCCAACAAGTTTCAAGGTATTCCGATTGCCAGAAGTATCCGAATTGACAAGATTCTCCTTGTACCGGCAAAATTGAAGATTACGGTGGGAGTTGACCGGCATCCCGGGAGCATACGAATTTGGAATAGGGTCAAAATTAGGTCTTTCTTTACTCCCTCAAACCTACTAAAGAGCCTAGGCTAGTTACTTTTCTCAGAAAAGTCAAACTCCAAGAATTGGATTTTTTAATCCATTTTGGTGTTTAATTAGCGCTAAGTTTTATTGAGTTTTTGACGTCAAATTAGGGGGTAGGGGAACTTCTGGACTAAAAATGGCCTTCTGAAGCTAATGGCGCAATCCGTTTGTGATTTGGAGTTAATCTCCAAAAGTTAGAAAATGGTCCAGCGTAGAAAGTCAAAATTGGTAATTTGAGATTAAAATCTCAAAAGATAGGTTTACCGCAAAGAAATGAGAGGAGGTGGGTGCCCTTGGAAGAGTATTTAAGGGGCACCTCTTCTCCTCTCAACTCACCCCTTTGTACCATTTTTGTTAACAATCTTTGCACGTTGTTCTACTTGGGCCAATTTTCGGTTCCAAATTTATAAAACGTGTGTTTTCGGTTTCAGTTGTTGTTATTTTGTAAAGCTTTGAAGGACTTGGGGTCCCTTCAAAGTTTTGTTGAATTGTGATGTGTTTTGTGGAGATTTTTGTGTACTAATTATGTCTCTTTGGGTGTTATACTAATCCCCAAGATACCCCCTTCCGTACCTTGGCGATGCCGCTTTAGGGGGCCTTGGGTTCTTTTAATTGTGTGTTTTTGTACTAACATTTGATCTAACCAAGTTTATGTGATTATCTTGTACTAACTTTCCAATTAACCAAGTGGTAGTTGTGTGTTGTACTAACCTTCGTGTGCATTCTTTGTTTTTCTTGTCCCATTTGGGACGGCGAAGCTTTGACTTCGAGCCTAATTTGTTGGTCCTATTTTGTATTTTCCTCTTTGATTGTTGTTCAAATTGGGGCCTCAACCCCCCGAACAGCAAAGCTTTGCCTCTAAACTAATTTTTTCCGTATTTGTTTTTTTTAGAAAGAATTCTCCACTTCTTCTTCTCCAAATTTTAGAATTTTCACAGGTTAGAGTGAACCAAAATTTCAGACTATAGCTGTCAACCAAGTTGAACCAAAACCAAAGTGACCCCCTTGTGCACCTACAATTGCCAGAGAGTCTGTGAAGAAAAAAAAAAAAAAAAAAAAATGTTTACAAAGAGTACTCAAGTGATCCAAGCACTGAAGTGAGTGGAGAGGAGAGGTCTGAAATTTCAGATGGGAGAGTCAACCTGAGTTGACTGAGAAGGTTGAAGTCCCTTAGACATCCAGGGAGTGCATAGAAACTCAAAGAATGCGGAAAAATTTCAAATTTTCAGAGAGACCCCATGGAGTGATTGTGAGGGGAGTGGTCTGTAATTTTAGATGGTGAGTGCATGAGAGAGGTCTGAAATTTCAGATGGAGAGGTCAAACTGAGTTGACTAAAGCATAGAGTGAATGGAGAGATCCAGGCCCTGTCCAGAGCAGGAACTTGTGACATTCAAGCCATAATATCAGAAAATTGAGGTACACAGGAAGTGTGTTAGCCTTATTGAAGTTGGTGGAGAGGGGTGCTAACAAGTTGCATACTAGTTATTGGAAATCTCCATCTGTGCGCATACTTGACAGGCCAAACACTGCCAAATTCCATTTGAAAACCAACATTTCAACTCAACAACACATACACACAAAACATTCTCCAAACTCTCAAGCTCTCAAGCTCTCAATTCCTTCAATGTGGAAGGAGGAGATGATGAATAAAGTTAGAACTAAGAGAAATTAGTAGAAGAAGAGGATTAGGAAGGCGCACGAGAAACTCATTAAAAAGTAGCCAAAGAATTGGGGGAAAAGAATCAATGGCAAAGTAGTGGTTAGAAAATCCTTAGAATATTCAAAGTCAACGATTAGAACATTCCAAATAGAGTAGGATAGTATTAGGAGGAAAAAGAAGAGGTGGGAAGAGAAAGTTAGAAGAATAGAAGATAGTTTACGTTGACTTTGAAATTAAAGACAAAACAAAACAAAACAAAACAAAATAAAGAAAAACAAACCATCAAAAATGGACCAAGTGGAGGAGTTTGAGGAGGTTCAAGAAAATCGATTTGAAGACACAAGCCCCGAGGTATTCTTCTAAAAGCTCTCTCTTTTTATTTTATTAGTAAAATTAAGTAGAGCCAAAGCTTAGGAGCAAGTCAGACCTCTAAAACTAGCGGTCAGGTCATTTGTGAATTTAGAATAGTGTAGAACATACACGGAGGTTTCCAAAAACATAAAATACTTAGAAATCGAAGTTAAAACAAGTAAGATATGGGTGGATGAAGATTAGGGTCAAAATTGGATGAAAAGTTAAAGGAAGTACTCACATGGAGTGAAACTTAGGATTAAAGTATAAGATAATTATTTAATCATATCTATAAAATTCCAAATTATTCTAAAATAGAGAACTAAGTAAAAGGTGTGGATGAAGTTTTGCTTCTAAAGGCCAAAACTTCATCCGTCCATAACCTTGGCTAGGAAGGTCGGATAAGAACGAATTTTATATTTTTAGAAAGGGCGTAAAATTCTCTAGAACTTCATGCTATTAGATTTAGATTATCTTAACTTGAACAAAAAACCACAGTAGCTTGATCTATTCGGCCAATAGTTCTATTTATTGCATTTAAGTTATACTTAGTAGTAGAAGTTACAAGTTTAACTACAAATTAGGCATTTAAGAAGATCCATTGCTTGGAAGGAATAGTGGACAACGCTTATGTACCCAAATTAAAATAAAAATCTGTTAAATTAAAACAGAACCTGGTTGTGTTCCTTTATTTACCAAGGGTGGGAAAATAAACACTCACATATTGGTGCGTCTGCCGGGAGTTAGGAATGTATGTATGCAAAAATTTCTACTAACTAAGTGTGAGTTTATAGGAATCCTACATTGCTTCTGAGGACGAAGAGTTTGAAGCGTGGTTTGAGGAAATTTTTGAAGAAAATGTTCCAATTGCCCCTTTGTACACTGAGTTTGATGTTTGGCGGAGCACTCACCGAGATATACCAATCAAGAACTACTTTGATGATGAGTTAGGCTTCAGTGACGACAAAGACAACGATGTGCTTCCACTAGAAGATCTTGTCTTGGGTCCACAAGAGTTGAATGTGTCATTTGAGTTTTGGGCACATTTGGCTAGACAATTCCTGTTAGAGCCAAATAAACACTTTGGCCCAATAGCAAGTGCTCTTAATGGCGGTGAGTTTGGAGTGCCCGAAAAAGTGTTTAACCCGTGTATGCTTTTCTATTGGAGAGTTGTGTTAGCTTATTGGAGATTTGAAAATATATATGTACGAGAGTGTTTTGAAGCCCAACACCCAGTCGACGGTAGAAACGAGGTTCTTACCGAGCGTCCCTTCTTCAACATCAGATACGCTGCACCGCTTGCGCTCCGTAGTATCAATCTTTTCCGAATTGATGAACGAAGTTGTGGTGAAACTCGAGATCATGATAATTCCTACATCGAACCAGAGCAGTTTCGAGTGTGGCACAATGGCATTAGCCACTTAACTGTCCAGTGTTGTGAAGGAGCCCTCTTGCCACCGAGAGGTCCCCCCAGTCTCACACTTGTTGCGATATTTTTGAAAAGCGGAACAATGCTTGCTTGTCATGATTTGGAGGAGGGGAGATGACATCCCCTCCCCATTTCTTTTGTCGCGGCCGCAAGCTCGTGGGGGAGCCCTCTCGCCATCGAGAGCTCTTCCAAGTCACACCCTTGTTACGATATTTTTGAAAAACAAGACACTGCTTACTTGTCATGATTCGGAGAAGGGGAAATGAGAACCCCTCCCCATTTTTTTAGTCGCGGCCGCAGGCTCATGGAGGAGCCCTTTTGCCACAGAGAGGTCCTCCTAGTCTCACACTTGTTGCGTTATTTTTGAAGAAAGAAAGAATGCTTGCTTGTCATGATTCGGGGGAGGGGGGATGACATCCCCTCCCCATTTTTTTTCTCGTGGCCACAAGCTCGTGGGGGAGCCCTATCGCTACCAAGAGCTCCCCCCAGTCTCTTACTTGTTGCAATATTTTTCGAAAAACGGAGGAATGCTTGCTTGTCATGATTCGGGGGAGGGGGGATGAGATCCCTTCCCCATTTTTTCTCTCGCGGCCGCAGGCTCATGGGGGTGTCCTCTCGCCACCAAGAGCTCCCCCAAGATACACAATTGTTGCAATATTTTTGAAAAACAAAAGAATGCTTACTTGACATGATTTGGGGGAGGGGGAATGACATCCCCTCCCGATTTTTTTTGTCGCGGCCGCAAGCTCACAAGGGAGCCTTCTTGCCATTGAGAGCTCCCCCCAATCTCACACTTGTTGCAATATTTTTGAAAAACGGAACAATGCTTGCTTGTTTTGATTCCGGGGACGGGGGATGAGATCCCCTCCCTATTTCTTTTCTCGCGGCCGTAGGCTCGTTGGAGAGCCTTCTCGCCATCGAGAGCTCCCCGAAGTCACACAGTTGTTGTAGTATTTTTGAAACACGGAAGAATGCTTACTTGTCATGATTCGGGGGAGGGGGGATGAGATCCCCTCCCCATTTTTTTAATCGCGGCCGCAGGCTCATGGGGGAGCCCTCTTGCCACCAAGAGCTCCCCTGGGTCTCACACTTGTTGCGATATTTTTGAAAAACAGAAGAATGCTTGCTTGTCATGATTCGGAGGAGGGAGGATGAGATCCCCTCCCAATTCTTTTACTCGTGGCCGCAGGATTGTGGGGGATCCCTATCGCCACCGACAGCTCCCCTTGGTCACACATTTGTTGCGATATTTTTGAAAAACAGAAAAATGCTTGCTTGTCACAATTTGGGGGAGGGGGGATGACATCCCCTCCCCATTTTTTTTGTTGCGACCGCAAGCTCACGGGGGAGCCTTCTTGCCATTGAGAGCTCCCCCCAGTCTCACACTTGTTACAATATTTTTGAAAAACGGAACAATGCTAGCTTGTTTTGATTTCAGGGAGGGGGGATGAGATCACCTCCCCATTTCTTTTGTCGCGGCTGTAGGCTTGTGGGGGAGCCTTCTTGCCACCGAGAGCTCCCCAAGGTCACACAGTTGTTGCAATATTTTTGAAACACGGAAAAATGCTTGCTTGTCATGATTTGGGGGAGGGGAGATGAGATCCCCTCTCCATTTTTTTAATCGCGGCTGCAGGATCATTGGGGAGCCCTCTTGCCACCAAGAGCTCCCCCCAGTCTCACACTTGTTGCGATATTTTTGAAAAACAGAAGAATGCTTGCTTGTCATGATTCGGGGGAGGGGGGATGAGATCCTCTCCCCATTTTTTGTGTCGCGGCTATAGGCTCGTGGGGGAGCCCTATCGCCACCAACAGCTCCCAGCGAGGGAAGAAGGTTTGAACGCATGGCCAAAGGGCATGGACAAGAAACTACAAGATGAAGGTACAACAATCACATAGTTCAGGATACCCTACTCTAGGAAAACACTACGAGACGGGCAGAAGGACACTGCGTTTGAACAATAGCGGACGAAGACGGTCAGAAGAAAGGCTGGAGGATATAAGTATAGAATTTCAATTGAAACGGGTAGTGTGATCTTCTTCCCACAGTTTCAAATACTATGTGCCAAGTTTTGTCGCTAGTGCTAGTCTTCTGAAAACTAAGATGTCTTCTGAAAGGGCTGTATTCAAAAAAGCCCAGGAGGTGTTTCTTTTAGCTGACCAATCAAGCATTATAAAATATAAGGTAGGCCCTGTTTTGCTTTCCATGTTGCTGCAAGAATATGAACACTATAGTGAAGCAGAAGCAATGAAAATTTAAGTACATATTAAATGCCATGGAGTCTCCGAAGTCCATATCACTAGAGTCAGTGACAACCTATTCCCATTCAGTTCAACATAGTAAATGACGGAGCACAGGAGTGGACTAGGATACCGACTTCTGAAAACCAAAATGACAGCGTGACTTGCATGAAAGTGCACCATGAAAACAAACACCCCTCACACGCTAAAATAATGAAGGAGGTGCCTTCGAACAAACAAATGACTACTAAAAAATGATTGGAAGCAGAACAATGAAGCATGGAAGGTGGAACCTTTTTCCCGCCAAATCCTCCGCACGAAAGGAAGCTTGTTAGCATTCAAGAAAAAAAAATCGTATTCATGTGACACTCCAAGAGGAATATTGGAAAGCATATGTATAGAGACATGAAGCAAAGCGATAAGGGTGACGCACACGAAGCCGCTCTCTAGAGCACGGGTAGCAGATGATGATTTGGAAAAACAAAGGAAAGACCCACAGCACTTGGAAGAGTGGCCAAAACAAAAGAAAGACCCATAGCACTTGGAAGAGTGGCCAAAACAAAGGGAATGCCCTCTTCCATGAGGAAGAACGGCCAAGAAAAAAGAAATGCAATTTCTAGCAGAGGGGGGAAGGTGACAAGGGAAGACAGGTGAAAAAAATGGAGAGACGACTTCAAGAAAAGGCGCTCACCTTTTGCAATATGAGAAGCATGTCCTAACAAGGAATTCTTGTTAATTCAACAATCGAAAATGAGGCACATTCATGAATGGACTGTCATAATCCAAAAATTAAGGCGAGGCACTAATTCATTTCTAGAAGCGGCATGTGGATGAGAAGCATGTCCTAACGAGGAATTCTCGTTAATTCAACAATCAAAAATGAGGCACATTCATGAATGGACTGTCATAATCCAAAAGTTAAGGCGAGGCACTAATTCATTTCTAGAAGCGGCATAGGATGACACTGTCGTGACGGCCACCAAAGACAGGTGGCCTGAAGACCACAGTGACCCCGAAGTCACTTAGCATTACTCGTAACTTAGACTCAACTTCTTCTAATTGTGCCGTCACTGAGGAATGACTACAAGAAGTTGCATAAAAGTCATTATTCACAACTCTAAACTTAGATGCGAACGTCCACAGCCGGACGTCTGTTGTTGACGCTTTTCCAGCCCCTTTGCCGTTCCTTGTGCCGTGAAATCCACTGTAATTGAAAGATCAAATATTAATTAAGCTGAATAGCAATGATTAGGCCCACTCTGAAGTATGAAATCACTTCCACTCATTGCCCCTAAATGGACAGCGCTCAAGGGCGATCAGCACAAGATCGTGGACGTCGAGGTCGTCAAGTCACCCGCTAGTCCGATATAATTACTACAGACAGTAATTAATGGGGAGCCGCCGAAATGGGCCTCTCTAATCATGAAACCCACCATACTTGAGCATTCTTCAGGGCATTTAAAATACGAACTTGCTTGACGTTGAGTTCCTCTGCCACTTATTGCAGGCACCAGCTGAGGAGAGGAAGGCCAGGAGGACGTAGCCGACTCCAACGCCACTCCTTAGCGACAGTGGGATTATGCCGCCAAGACTTTGTGGCCAAATTACATACTTCGCGCCTTCCAATACCGGGGGCTGCCAAGCGTAGTCGCCATTGCATGCGGGAGTAACGGATCTGGAGAGGAGTCCACTTGATGGAGAGTCCGCCGCAAGAGAAGTCGGAATACAAATTGGCCCGTGATAGAAACATTGCGGAAGTTAGGAAGAAGATGCAACCAATTTTCGAAGTGCGCGCAAAGCTGTAAGTACACAGCCACCCTTCCGTGCGTACGAGTCTCACTACATATACACTATAATTCTATCGGCGCTGTAGAGTGTTATTTGGCATGACGGGCAGGGTTGTCCCCGTCACGTCACGTCTGGACGTCCGGATGTCCGGACGGACGTCAGGATCCATCCCCGGCGTCCGTCAGGATGAAATCTGACCGAGAACCGTCGACAGAGGATGAATAACTGCAGAAATGGATGGACGGACTCAATGGACGTTATTAGTCGACGGGCGGGCTGGCCTGGCTTGGATGGGCGGTCTGGACGGGCGATTACGCTGGACGGGTGGCTGGACGGGCGGGCTGGCCTGGCTTGGCCTGGTGGTCTGGACGGGCGATTACACTGGACGGGTGGTTGGACGGGCGGGCTGGACGGGCGGGCCGCCGTCGACGGGCCTCTGGACGGACATCTGGACAGGCGGGATGGTTAACCCTGGCGTTTGGATGATTGTGTCTGGTCTATGCAGGGATTAGAAGCACTTTTTCATCCACTTTCATTTCTTTGACCTTCCATTGGTGGGTTATGAAGAATCTTCAATTGAGTTTGGGGTCTTCCTAGGGTTTGTCTTCAAGTGAATGAGAAGTTAGTAAAAAAAACGGACCACAAAAAAAAAAAAAAAAAAAAAAGGTTATTTTAGTATATTTTGGGAAGTTGTTGCTCCTTGCTCTAAGTTTGAAATTTCTCCACAAAAATGATATTTTTTGAGTTTGAACCCAACTAACAAAATGAAGGTCATCTACTCTAGTCTCTACTCCAATTTAAATTTGGAAAAATTTGTAATATTGAATATTTTATGGCAATTTGAACTTTGGGTATATTTTCAATGTCTATTATTGTTTAATTATGGAATGACACGGAAATTGAATTTACACCGTGATGTTTGTCATTGTAATAAACACACATGGTGAAATTTTCAGATTTTTGGAAACAAGTTTTTAATTTGATGTGATTTTTCTTCACTTTTTCTTCAAAAATTCTTAGAAAAATCAATTTTGCACCAAAAAATCTGAATTTTTTGTAATGTAAAGAAGACATGTAATTTCATCTCTGAAAAATAAATATAAAATTTTACTTACATATCTAGTTGCAAAATGGCAACAAATTGAGTACTGGGTAGTGAGGCTTGAAGTCAGTGGTAATGGGTCCGTCATTTAGGGGTTAAACATTATAATCTTTGACTCCATTACAATGTTAATTAGTGTGATATTGTTGTGCTTTCTTCTCCTATGAGATTTCTAACGTGTCTACTTTGAATTTATACAGTTATAATTCCAAAAAACTGAAAAAGTTTATACTTCTTATCAAAATGTATTCCGTTTTGGTCACCAAATGTCTGTTTAGAGAAAATTCCAAAAAATTCAAAACAAAACTTAAGCATTTAGGGAGCACAGGGCATTATTGAATTTCTAATTAGAGAAGTTGCTAAATTGATTTTATATTGTACGAGTGTATGGCAAGAAATTCAAAAATATTCATCTATGAGGGCCCTAGGCTAATTATTGCCTCAAAACCACTTGAAGTTGCCATTTTGCATTTTTGCTTGCATTCATTTACAAATAAAAAGAAAAGAAAAAATTAGAATCTTAACATGCTAATATAGGATCATCACGTCACTTATTTCAACTGATTTGGGAAAAAAATTCATATAATATGACCTTATCGAGTTAGCAATTGAAAGATATTAGACTTTGATAATTTGATTGCCATTTGAGGAAAATGTTTCATTTATAAACTTTGAATTTAAAAATAAATATGAGGGAGTAGTTAATCTAAAGTCTAACTAAAAAAACCAAAAGACTAGAACTTGATTTTTCTTTTTTTTAAATTCTTAAGGCTTAAATTGGATAGACTCCTATGATCTCTATTTCAATGGAAATTTTTTCAGAAGATAGATAAACTTATGAGCTTTTGGGGATTACAATTTTTTATCTCAATCGGTACCTGGGAGCACAAGTTATGCCACAATAACTTCAAAATTGGGGAGACCGGGCAATCCAGGCAGCCAACAAAATCCACAACAATTTGAAATAAAATTTTTAATTTTTTTTTGCTTGTAGAATGTATTTTCTTCCAAGTGGGAGGCTTTTATTCATTCCACATGGATTAGTAATGTGAAAATTATGGAGTTTCCTGTTTTGCGGGCAATCATAGCAATTTCTTGAATTAAATTTTCTTCTTTCACTTTGAATGCTAGGAACTTTCTATCTATATGGTCAAACATCACAAATTTTTTATCACGGTATCTAAGACAAGTGTAGAACAAGAATACAAGATCCTACAGGTAGATTCTCAAAGATATTTTTAAAATTTATTTGATAGGTGAACGCAGCAAAAGTGGTCATTTATGATGGTTTTGGCAAAAAAATGGCCTTGGGACTTCAGGAGATAACCCCTAAAGGACCAAGTTGATTTTCCTATCAAAAACTATTCAAAACTGTCATTTCGATTGCAAAGTGAAGAGAACTTTTAAAAATGGTTTTTTTTTGCATATCCAACCATAAGATCTTATACTTGACTTGTATATGAATACATGGAAGAAATTTCAGAAATTTTGACCATATAAATTGTTAGGTATATGCATGTAAAGCGAAAAAAACAATTTTTTTTGCACCTCGCTTGACTAGGTTTTTCGGCTTTGAATCTTTTTAGTTCAAATTTTTTACACTACAAATTTAAATGTTCTACTTATTCATGTTAAATACTTGAGTTGAGAATCTACCAAAAAAAATTAGGAAAAAAATCACTTAATTTTCACTCATTCAAAAATTGTTAAGAGAGTTTTAGGGCCAACATTGGGGAAAAAACTAAATTGTGGATAGCTTTTAGATGGAATTGAATCATAATAATTCCAATGGTGAAATTGTTCTAGCCAAAAAATCTAACCTTGTCTAACAACTTTTCTTGAAAAATGCTAAAAATTGCATTCGAAAATGAATTCTACAA
This sequence comes from Pseudisothecium myosuroides, assembly GCA_951799445.1. NCBI lineage: Eukaryota > Viridiplantae > Streptophyta > Bryopsida > Hypnales > Lembophyllaceae > Pseudisothecium > Pseudisothecium myosuroides. The sequence continues at coordinate 4,858,310 of OX637297.1, forward strand.
CTTATTTTTTCAAGAAGAATAGAAGATGCTTAGATTGCCCGGAACACTAAGATTGTCCACAACTTTCTCATTATTAGTCCAAAGTGAATGAAACAAAGCTTCACATGTATAATCTTTGAGAAAAAAAAATTGAAAATAAATTATTCTGACTTCCTGTGTGTTTTTTGGGTTTTAGGGTCGAACTCCACTTTCGTTTATTGTGCCATAACTTTTGCACCCGAGAATCAAATACAATAAAAATTATATATCCACAAAGCTCTTGCAAAAATACACAACCTCCAAAAAACCCCAAACCTTTGTCTTCATATTCAGACCATAGAAACCTGCCCGGACCCATTTTGTCCCTTGAAGGGACAAGTGGTCTTTTAGGGGTTAACCTAATATAAAATAGAACACTATTTTACCTACCATCTAAGCATACAAGCTTCTTATACGCTATTACAAAAATGGCCAATAGACAAATCCAACAAACAAAGGTCAAAGGCAAAGCAACAATACACGATGTGGAGAAAAATTGATAAATGTATATGTTTTATAAATCCGATAAAGGGCAGTAACCCTTTACATATGTATACTTTGTACAACTTCCGGTATTTAATTCTATACATCTATTTAGTTGTACTGAATCTCACCCAAAACTCTCTATTCTACTCCTTCGATTACAATGCCACGTGCTACGCTCTGTCTCAAAAATCTCTGCAACTCTTCTCTTGATTGCAAAGTCCTCAAAAGCTCAGCTGTCATGTCATCATATCTATCGTGTAGGTGGGAATAAATGGCATTCAAGAGTTGAGGCTCATGGAAGGTATTGTCTTCAACGTAATTTGTTTGCTGCTCAAAAGTCAAATCATCTCGATATCCGATGGGATTGCCCTGAGCGTCAAATAGCAAGTTGTGAGGATGTGGTTGACGCACAAAAATGTTGTGATCTGTGTCCCAATGTCCACCAACTATCTGAGCAAAGTATACTCGACGCCCTATATCACCTTCTCTATACACCCTCTTGATTACCTCTGTCACATGGGCGTCATTCTCCCAATGTACATCAGCAATCGTTCGTGCGGGAAGGTGTCGAGTGTCCCCTCCCCACTTCCAAAACCATGTCAAGTCTTGACCCCAATATTCGCTATTACCTTGGCCCGGTAAATTTTCTTTATTATGCTCGTAATGTGCAGGCATATGGCCTTGGAGGCCAAACATTTCGTACAGTCGTCGATGAAATGGAGCCTTGCATTGCGCACATCTCTTTCTGGTGACCATGTGGGGAATGAGACACATAGGGTGGTATAAATGTATACACGTACCGAGACTCCATCCACCCTCGGGGCCAAATGGTTCTTGGCACATAATACACGTCGTCCCGTCTTTTACAAACTCAGGAACGGTAGGCCACACTAGTGGCCTAGTGCCATCACGTTGTACAGGCCCGTACCTATAGCGCTCGATATCATATTGGAATTCCAAGGCTGGATCATGATTCCAATCAATGCTTGAATTTTCGTCTTTTACGGGCAAAGCATCGGAGAACATTTCTTCCACTCGAGGCCACGAGGTCAGGCCAAAATAACGTCGACCTCCATCATTGAATTCCGCAGCCACTCTCTTCACTTCAGTCTGCATTTACTCGATCTCATTTAGTACTAAGCTGCATACCAACTTCATATTGCACAATAATCGCAGCAAGTGCTCCTTCTGAGGATTCTGGACCATTCGCTGATTTTGAGCAATTATAGTACTCATGGTCCTTTCCATGTCTGTTTGAGCTGCAGTAAGAGACCGCACATCTTCTTCAGCTTTGTTGGCGCGAATTTCCATAGTGCGCATTGCGTTTGTTAATTCTTCAATGCTTGCTTTAGTGCTTCCAACCTCTGCTTCAGCTCGCTCGGCACGTGCACGCATAAGATCCAATGTGCCACCCTCTACACCTGGAAAATTTACCCGAGGCCGCACCGGAAACACATTTGTATTGCTCGGGCCTGGCCTATCTTCATCCGCAGCATACGTAGCACGTTCCACTACGACATCGAGTGGTGGAATTCCTTCCATGCTCAACCGCCTTTCACGGGCTACAAGGTCAACTTCACGCGTGACGAGTCTGGCATTTTCATCCATAAGGGCCTGAACCCTTGCTCTTTGAGCTTCCAACTCTGCAACATGTTGTCGTACTGCTTCCTCCTTTTGCGCTTGCAGTGTTTGGACTAATTGGCGCAAGCGAACCACTTCCTCGTCAACGACTTCTACTCCCTCGCCAACAACTTGTACTCCCTCACCAGCAGCTTCCACTCCACCAACTGGACCCTGTTGGTTGAGATTTATTCCAGTGCCCGTCTCAACCGCTACTTCCATCAAGTCCATCCTTGGCTGCTCAGCTTGCTCTTCCACGTTCTCGTGCACATGCGATAAATCGTCCAATGGCACTTGAGGATTGGGTGGAATTTCGCGAGCCCGGTTTGGCAATTGATTATTCCGTTTTTTGGCCAGGAAGGTACTCCAATCCACATCCTTCCCAAGAATAACATCCGCATATGCCATTTGGGTCAATGAAAGTGTGCCGTCTTTTTTTGTTCTTCGACCCCAAATGAACAATGCCACTTCAATCAGTCGCTTCTTGAGGGCCGCGTGTTGACACATGTCAAAATTTACCACGCCTGAATTCACGTGCACCTGATATCGATCTTGGTCCCAATGGCGATTGATGTGGGCCCAATCTACATACTTCGCACATGTCATTCTTGTCCATGGCTCACGCTCATCCATCCACCCTTCGTTTGCCAAAATATTCCGGTCATTGAATGTGTCCCAATCCAGCGTTGACCTATTCCCCCTCTTCTTTCTATTTGGGGGTTGACCTTCATGTCCTGAACCACCTGCTCCACCCTCAACGTCCATCCTTGATACCTGCACAATGACACACAAAAGTCTGTATGCGAATACACTGACAAATTGTTTTGCCTTCTGTTGCGTGAAGGCAACTGAAATGTGGCAAAATAAATGCCAAATGTATAACACTTCCTCTCAAATTGCAATGCAAAGCTTTCTCAAGCAAGGACAATGCAACTCAAAAGAGGAAGCGCTCAACAATGAATCCTTAATCTCACTTATACCCCCCAATTACCGAGCCGGTTGGGGGGGTAATTAAGGTCAAATCAGCCGTTTTAATCTGTAATCCAGATCGTCCAGGGCGCCGGACGGCCCGACGATCGACGGTCTGAACGTCCACTTAGGTTCGGCACAGGTTCGGGGCGCCGTCAAGAGGTTCGAGGGCGCCGTCAACAGGTTCGGCTTATAAAAAAAATCATTGCGCCATCCGCGAGTTGGACGGACGCGGCGACGGACATTAATTACGGCTCGACGGCCTGTCCGTCCCCTCGACGGCCTGCCTGTCCCCTCCCCTCGACGGCCTGACCGTCCCCTCCCCTCGACGGCCTGACCGTCCCCTCCACGGAATGCCCATCCCTTCGACGGCTTGACCGTCCCTCGACGGCCTGTCCGTCCTCTTCATTCAGCTAGATATGTATAAAAAAATTTATATTTATTTTTCAGAGACAAAATTACATGTCTTCTTCACTTCTAATAAAAAATTTTAGACTTTTTTGTGGAAAATTGATTTTTTTGAGAATTTTTGAAGAAAAAATGAAGAAAAATTACATCAAATAGAAAATTATTTCAAAAAATCTGAAAATTTCACCATGTGGGTATATTACAATGACAAACATCATGGTGTAAACTCAATTTCCGTGTCATTCTATATTTAGAAAATAATAGACATTGAAAATACATCCAATGTTCAAATTGCACTAAAATATTCAATAATAGGAATTTTTTCAAAATTCAAATTGGAGTAAAAACTAGAGTAGATGCCCTTCATTTTGTTAGTTGGGCTCAAACTCAAAAGATATCATTTTTGTGGAGAAATTTTTCAGATTTAGAGCAAGGAGCGAGAACTTCCCAAAGTAGACTAAAATAGCATATTTTGTGATCCGTTTTTTTTAATAACTTCTCATTTAAGTGAAGACAATCACTAGCAAGACTACAAACTCAATTGGATACTCTTCATAACCCGACACAAAAGATCAACAAAGAATATGTGGATGAAAAAGTGCTTCCAATCACTCTCCAGCTTGTTGGATAGTCATCCAAGCGCCACAAAATGGCGCCTTCGGCGTTCCAGGGTTAGAAATTGAATGCACCGCCAGGACTTCCCTAACTTTCATGGACACAACCCATTCCTGATCGACGCCTTATGGTGGGATTGGTGGCTATGTAGGCTGTTCTGTTTCTGTGAAGCAGGAGATGAGCAGTGATTTATTACGGTGTGGTTCCCAAGGTAGTTGGGGCACATCACGATTGCCTCCAGTACTCTCAATGATGCAACCAACCTTGAATGGATTTTGCAATCAGCCCTTGGTTGGAAATAGAAAAGTCTATATGACTAGAATGGTTTGAATAGAATCTTCGACAGAAAAATTCATAGTAATTACGTTTTGAGAAATAAAAATCTGAAAAATTATGGCAACCTTCCGAACTCTATTTTTGTACATATTTTGTCCAAAAATTAAAATTTCAGTTGCTTTCTTCATTTCTCACATGTGTCTTTGTATGAAAAAAAAATTGATTATTCTTGCTAATGGCAACAGACCAAATCAATCATTCTGCTTGTCATAGGCTGGCTTACCTTAGTTATTCATCCAATAGCCCAGTATTCATCCATACATCCAAATTTACACATATATACAATTATTCATCCAAACATAACTTTGCCAATCTACAAATAAATTTATTCATTTAAGTTTATAAGTTGAAATGTGGTCCAAAAGATTCCAAATACAATCCGAAATCCTAAATTGAATGCATTTTTTCTATTTGTTTAGGATTAAAAAAAAATTCTTGAAGGATTTAAGGGTTTAGGGCGTGGGTTTAGGGTTTAGGGTTTAGGATTTAGGATTTAGGGATTCAAGGATTTAGGGGTTTAGGGATTTAGGATATTCATCCATTCATCCATTTATTCATCCAACATCCCTTTGTTCATCCATATCCCATTATCCCCTTTATTCATCCGTCCGCATATTTATTTAATCCTACACCGATTATTCATCCCCATTATTCATCCCCATTATATGTTGAAATGCCCATTTATGATTTATCCATACACATATAAATTTTTTCATCCATATATGCAATTATCAATCCCGAACCTACTTGGAAATCTAATCCTAATCCAATGAATTGCTATGAGAAGTATAGAATAACAACAATTGCAAATGAATGTCAACCCTAACCTCTAAACCCTAAACCCTAAACCCTAAACCCAACTAAATTAAAAAATATATTCCGGGAAAGCTTGTAAGTTTTTCTATCTCATTAGAAAGTTTCAAAAAATTTATGAGCCTGTCCAAAATCCATGTTGTCCCCCATAGGGACAATGTGACTTTAGGCATTAAACGCATGTATATAGTTGTTTATATAGTCAAAGTTTGTGAAATTTCTGGAACACATTCCTACACTATTCTTGTACAAGATCCCACTATTAGAAATTCCAATTTTTTTTTTCTATATTAGCAGTAAAAATGGCGGATTTGAGTGGTTTAGAATGGAAAAGAGGCCATGGGACTTTAGAGGTTAAACATAAGGTATTACATAATAATCAATCCATAAGAAAAAACTATAGCACTTAATGGATCGTTGCATTATAATTTATAAACTATCAAGAAAAACATATAAATCACAAAAATGTAGAGTTAATATACTCAGTTCACAATTTTGGGTTTAGGCATCAAAATGAAACGTAATAATTTTTGGATTTCCTTGATCCATTTTTTTGAAACCACTACTATTAAAACAAAGGGCCCCCAAATCATGCACTTTGCAATTTTTTTAAATTTATGCACCCTTAAAACAAATAAATAATCGGTGCAGTGCATGATTTTATTTCAATTTGTTCTAAGACCCTTAAAATCCAATACAACATCGCCGTCATCGCGGAATGCATGATTTTAAGGGTGTTTGTTCTAACACACTTAAAATCAGTTTTTTTTTTGTAGAGTGTACTATTTAGGGGCCCTATATAAAATGACATTAAGAAGCTTAAAGTCAATCTTACTTCTCATTTAGAATGGAATTCTATTCAGTTGCACACTTGCACGTACATAAAGGAACAAACATAGGAAAAAATCATCCAAGGTCAAACACAAAACTTCTTAATTGGGGTCCTAGACTACTATATTTTTATGTACATCCAAACATTTGATGCATTTTATTTGCACCCATTGCCAAGAAAGTTGTTGGCAATGCATGTGTTCTAGCAATCAAAGCATCTCTTAACCCTTAAAGTTCTTTGTAGGGCTCAATTTTGAATGCAACTGAATCTTCAAATTCCTCGTAGATGAATTTCACCTTTGGGATTATTGTATTTCAATTCCATCCTTTCATGTAAATGCATCCTGAAATATAGTGTTTTGTTGAATTTTCAACCTATCTATATTTCAGAGTTCAGAATGTTCTAAAGACATTGTGCTAAAGTTTAGGGTGTCTTCATTATGGTTTTTAAAAGTTGAAACTTTAAATTTAATTCCTCAACCTATAAATTTTTTAATTCAAAGTCTACATTTCAACGGTTCAACCGCATTTTGCACTTTTGATCCCAACTCAAAAATTGATGTCATCTACTCTAGTTTCCACTCCAACTTATGCTTCAAAGTAAGCCCTAAACCCTAAACCCTCCTTTTTGTTGCAATTTTTTGTGACTATTCACTATTTGATATTGGGGAAGTTTATGTAAGTATGTAACTTTTGCAAATAAGAGAGGATTGGGTTAAGAGAAAAAAAAAAAATTTAGAAGGGATTCCATATCTTATGAAAGGGTTACCGCATCATGTAGTCCACAAGTATTTTATATATTTTAAGGTTGTTACTAAAAAAATTGTAGAGTGCATGATTTGGTGGCTTTTTGTTAATAAAAGTATTAATTTGTTTGGCATTTATTTGTCCTGTAATTGAAACAAACAAGAACACTGAATTAGCACTCCAGAAATTCCCGCCATCGTAGAGTACTGTAGTATTTCAAAATTCAAACCCCTGACAAGTCCGAGAGTGGCAAACGAGGTAAATGAATAATTCTACGAACAAGGATTCAGCATTTAAGCCCGCATGCGACTTCTAGCAGTGTTGGGGACGGCTCGCTCGACGGCCTTCCCGTCCTGGAGACGGACTGTCCGTCCCCTCGACGGCCTGCCCGTCCCCCGACGGCCTGCCCGTCCCCCCGACGGCCTGTCCGTCCCCGCAAATGGGTATATAACCCGCCTTTTCATTAAGTTCCGCACCAGTCTCTCCTGCTCTGACGGTGCTCTCTTGTCCTGGATTGGTTGCAGTCCTTGCTTGGGAGCGCGGGCGCTTGGATTGAGGCTGGTTTGAGGAATAAGGGGGGCGGTTTTTCACATTGTGGAACCCGAAACCCTAATTCCTTTCATTTTGATAATCTGTTTCTGTCTCGATGGCTGGTCGCGATTTCTCGAAGAGGAAGGTTGATGCCTGGTTTACAGGTGTTGGAGATGAACATGATTTCGAATCAACAGATTGCGTTTCAGAGGCCGTAGTTGCAGAAGGGGTCAATGCTATGGTTGGTGGAGAGTCTGTGGCTGCTGGAGAGTCTTCGAAGGCAAAGAAAAAGCAACGGAACAGGCACAAGTCCGCAAATCCAGAAAAGTGGCCAAGGAAGGTAGCAACGAGAAAATTGCATGAAGTGGCATTGGATTTTTTGGATCAATATACGATTGCGCAATTGAACACAACATATGTCTCACGCGGATCCGAGGGAGTGGATGCCATTAAAAACAAGTTCCGCCACTTGTTTTGGACAGCAATGAGCAAGGATGAGTGGTTGGAAGACCGCACAAAGGAATCATTCGAACATTGGTTGGATTCACAAGTTTCAACGTGTGTCTTCAACATTGCCCAAGTTGCTGAACACATTAAAGGCTTTCAAAGGACTGTGCCGCCCAAACAACAAGCTTTGAATTTGTTGCACAAGAAGGTGTATTGGTGGCATGATGCAATGCGACCATTGTCTTCACACAACGTTCGTTCAGCTCCGTGGTTTCAACGAAGTCATAACTTGGCCTTCGGTCAAGTGGCTGCGGGAGGAGTGGTTTTCCTGGAAAGAGGAGTGGTGGTGGTTCCTTTGTCCGGCCATAGCAAACGAGGGGGCCACGGCAGGGTGCGCAAGGTTTGTCTTCAAAACTCAAAATATGTTCCCGAGAAGATGGTATTAGCTGGGAAGTCAGCCTTGGACGTTGGTCAATTGAAGAAGTCAAGGGAAAAGTTGTCCATCGAGGCACTGGCTTGTCCATGCAATCATCCAGGGGTCATTAAATTCTTTGCTATAAATGACATGACCATGGAATGCTATTCTCAATGGTGGAATGGAGGTACTCTCGGCGCCATGTTTACTCTTGATGAGAAGAATCGAGATCCGGATGAAATCGGGGAGCTGGCTTACTATGCAACTGCACAAACAATGCAAGAAGCCAAACGACTCATGGCGTATAGGCGCAAGCACACCGAACTTGCGTGGGCGTTGATCTGCATTGTGGATGCAGTGCAACAGTGTTCTGTACTCCACAACGACATCACACCCGAGAACATTATGCTTCACTTTCCAAATGATGATGGAAGAACTATATGGATTGGTCTATGTGATTGGGGAATGGGTAGCCGCATCAATGAAGAAACACCTTCTCTGTACCAATTTGATTGTTCACGGGCATTGCAGACCACTCGATCTAAACGTTGGTGGGTGGCTCCTGAGTTGATGTACTTGACTGGACAGACTGGAACTTCAACATCTCCAAGTCGCATGGTGAAGCCACCGTGTGTTAGTATACACACGGACGGATACTCCATAGGAAAATTGGCTATGAAGGTATAGAAAAAGGATCACGGAAATGTAGAGATGATTTCGAACCATACGGCATTTAGTACATTTCAAGCAACACTAGGCGAATTGTGCAAGGTGGAGCCACTACAACGACGCTCGGTGACATATGCCGTGCAACGATTAAGTGGTGCTCCAACGTTTTGGATACCACCCATGGATTGCTACCGCGAGGCACGCAAAGAACAAGAACTTGAAGACCAACAGGCAAGAAATGAAGATTAGAAAAAACAATATTAATATATATTATTATAGTTGCAAAATTAGTGTTTACTTAGCACAAGTAGGTCTTATAGTGTAGGCTTGAGGACATCCGTAGCATTGTAGCACACTTTGTGGCCTCAATCCATTTTGTACAAATTTCTTTTTAATATAAACTTCTTTTATCTAAACAATGAGTGTAATCTTTGTTCCGTTCCTTGCAAGTTTTTTGTAAATGAATGGTCTTGCGCTACTTGGTTTGTGTTGTCTACAAATCCTAATTCCAAACATTTATACAATAGTGGGTACTGAATGAATTGATGATTTGATGTGGTCATGTAGACTACCAAATATAATTTGAAATTAGAGACTTCAAGCTCTAAAGTCCTACTACCTTTTTTCCATCCAAAATCCCTTTAAATTTTTGAGTCACTCCATGTTTGATTAACCCCTAAAGGACCGTCTGTCCCTACGGGGGACAATTTGGGTCCAAGCAGGTTCCTGTAGCTTTAATTCTTAGAGAAATTTTTTGGGATTTTTTGAGGTTCTGCAATTGTGCAAGAGCTTTGTGGACATATAAATTTTATTTCAATTGGTGCCTGGAAGCAAAAGTTACAGGGAGGTGAAGCAAAATTAGATTTTGGCGGGCAGCACAAAAAAAATCACAAAAACTCAAAATATTTTTTAAAATATTTTTTTTCTAAGAGATTATATTTTTGCCTACATGTGAAGCTTTGATTCATTCTAATTGGACTAAATATGAGAAAGTTATGGACAATCATAGTTTTTCGGGCAATCTAAGCATCTTCTTGAAAAAATAACTTATAGAACTCATTTTTGAATGCAATTTTAACAATTTTTCCCAAAAAATTGTTAGATAGGGTTTAGTTTGCATATTAGAATAATCTAGCCATTGGGATTATTGTGTTTCAATTTCCTCTTAAAGCTATTAATAATATAGTGTTTCTTTCAATCTTGAACCTACTATTATGTAACAATTTTTTAATGAATGAAAATTAAGTGTTTTTTTCCTAATTTTTTTTTCTTAGATTCTCAACTCAACTATTCAACATAAAATATTATGAAAATCTCATGTGTAGTGCAAAAATATTAAGTTAGAAAGATTCAAAGCCAAAAAGTCTAGTTGAACAAGGTGCAAATTTTTTTGTTTTTTTCACTTTAAATGCAAATATCTTGCAATGTACTTGGTGAAAGTTTCTGAAATTTCTTCCACATATTCTTGTACTAGTCTAGTAGAAGATCCTATGGTTAGATATGCAAAAAACAACAATTTCTAAAGTTTTTTTCTCTTTGCAATAGAAATGGCAGTTTTGAGTGTCTTTTGACGGAAGAAATGCCTTAGTCCTTTAGGGATTAATGAGATGAAAGTAATGAGGAGTTTTAGTTTGACGGTAGTTATGGAATATTGAATTTGTACTTCAATGACACTTTGAAGTCTTTTTTTAATTCATCTTTCTACTATTTTTGTAAGAAAATAACATCATGACGGCATGACGCATGAGGTGTAGTGTCGTGCGCGTAATCTAGGTGTAAGTATCTTTAACCACAAAAACGTGCTAAGATGACACAAGTTATCGTCCCAGGAGATTCCAGACGTTGCTTCAAAATTAGTTTCTTGAGACCCCTAAGTTTCCGGACTTTGACCACCTTGAGAGGGGTCCTTTCAACACACAAACACTTTTCCGGAACTACTTCCTTTCCGGATTCTCTTCCGGATCCGGCCCTATCCAATATTCCGGTTCCGTCTTTCTAACAAGTTGGTTTTCGATACCTCTGTTTTACCCTCAGAGGGTTCCTCACTTGCTCTTTCCGAGGGGTAGGGAACTGCACCACTCCGTATCTGACATAAACTCTAATAACATAAAACAAAACACAACCCAAGAATAGATCTAGTTGAGTAAACAGGGTGGCCCCCTCACAACATTCCGGATGGCCTATCCGGAAAGCTGGTCACACAGGGTAGCGTTAGGTCCTCCTTACTACAACGACGGATACCGGACTTCCGGAACTAAGGGAATGACTTCCTAGCTCTCGACCGCTCATGAGGTTGACTAGCCTTCCGGACGGGTGGAAATATTCCTCTGGCGGTTGCCTATCTCCGCACGGAACCGCCCCTGCGAATTCCGGACTAGCTTCCGGACCACTCCTTGGTCTCCACCGGATTACCGTACCAGCGTTTTAAAGGCGCCACTTTCTCACTGCGCAAGTCTAAAAACTCATCTGCAAGACACACTTAGCCTAATCCGGCAGTCCACGAATCCGGACTCCTCCCCCTTGCACACTCTCACTTACACATCCACACAAGTGACCATAGACGCGATACGCAAGAGAATAATCCAACGAGTGCTTTCCTGAATGCTTTAGATTAAATGAACAAGGAAAAAGGAATGACAGGCCAACAAACCGGCCTGCCCTTAAAAACCCACAAAAAGGCAGCCCAAAACGGCCACCAGAAAACCGGCCAACGGCCAACTAAAAAGCAAAAAGGCAACGGCCCTGAAGACCGTTCCGGGAAAACTGCAAAACCGTTTAACTCCTAAAAGTCCGGAACTACTGGGCCTACATCCGGAAAATCCGGTTCCGGAACTACCATCCTGGTAAGAATCCTAACTACAATTACTGCTACTGCTACCCTAGATAGTCATTTATTTCTCTTAGCCTTCTTTACAGACGTGCCACCCTGAGCTGGCGATCCACCTGTCTTCTGGGGTGGGGTGTTCTTCGTCTTCGACCTGGTCCGGGGAGGCTGCAACTCTTCCTCCTCCGATTGAGTCGTATCCCCCTCTTCCGATTCCGGGTCCGTCTCGCTCAGTAGCCGTCGTCCCCTTGGTTTCGGAACAGTAAGATCGATGAGCTGGGACGGTGGCGGTGTCTGGAGAAAGGGCTGGAGCATGTGGGTGAAACTCACCGGATCCGTCCGGGCTGGATTCAACACCGTTCCGGGTAAAGCTGGTTCCCGGAAAGTAGAACCCACCGGTCTGTCGGGGAACAGATTTGCTACGGACGCAGTTCTTCCGACTGGGACGCCTAAGACAACATCTTTTACTGGAGTGGAGGCCGCAAACTGCTTCACCAGCGACCTCCTCTTCTGTGCCGATGCTGTTCCGGCTTGCGACGTTCTGGCGATTGTCTTGCTCTTTGCCGGAGAAGGCTGGTTCTGTGCCCCTCCTTCTTGGAGATCCTGACCTAGGTCAAAAAGGCCTTGGTCTAACCCCTCAAGCGGATCCAAGTTTCCCAACAGTTGCCGGACTTCCTTGAGCATTCCCTCAATCCGGACTTCAAAATCCACAAGGATGCTCACCACCTTCGATCCCGCCACGTGACCATCCTTCACCATGTGATTATTCCAGAGTGTAGCTCTGGCAAGAATATCCGCCGGAGTGTCAAACAGACTTCTGACATTCCGGACCAAATCGAGGGCTTCTCCCTCTTTTGTTTCAGCGGCCATCCTCTCCTTCTCCGACCACGCAGCTTGTTCTGGAAACCGGTCCCGTTCTTGCTCCAAGGTCAGAATCCGGTCCTCCAGCTGCTTCACCGCTTCCGAATCTGGCCTTTCCGCCAACGTCACCAGGATTTGGGTTTCTTCCTTCACACCCAATTTCTCGCACATTTGCCGGATCAGCGCCGACATTCGCTCATTCTGTGCCCGGGTAGCTAACAGCCATTTGATGGTGGCCTCTAGCTGATCTGTTTCTGGAAGTGGTTCTCGGGGCTTCTCTTCCTCCTCGGCTTCTTGCTTCCCCCGCGCACCCCGATCAGTCGATTTCCGGCGCGTCCCTCCAACGTTTGGTGATGCCTGCTCCGGTTCTGGTTCCTCTTCTTCCGGCTCGAGCTCATCCGATTCATCTTCTGCGGGAAGTCCATACCTCAACAAATTCTCGCCCTTCCGGTATATGGTCATTTCCGGTCCGGCCAGTGCATCCTCGGAGTGATACAGATGGAAAAGATAGGGGCTAATCGGACTTGACTTCTTGTTCGCGATATTGACCGCTAACTTTTCCACTACGGAGTGAATGATCACTCCCCAGCTGACCGGCCTGGGAGCCGGATTCTCTCTATCTCCCAGCGCTCCGAAAATGGTGTTTGCCACGGTCATTGTAATCCGGGTGGGCTTTTCCGGATACAAGATAGGGATGAGGAATGCTAACAACTGCCCATCCCGTGGACTCTTACAATCACTCGCGGTGTTTCCCTCCTTGGAATCCGCATGACTCCGGAATACCTCCACGGCGTAAGTATCCGTCCGGGACGCCATTCCGGAACCCCTGCTCGGCGTAAAGTATGCCTTCGCCCACAACTCCGGAGTCCAGGCCCTAGATCGACCCCTAATTGTCAAATCGAACTGATTACCTACTCCGGAAACCAGCTCATCAATCATCTCTTCACTCCGGACGTTCCATGGACGTTTTACCAATCCTAAACACCCCATGATTTCTAGGTCCTCTTCTAACTCCTTCAGGCGCTCCGGATCCGATGGGACAACCGGACGTACGCCCCGGGCTGTCACTACCGACCTCCGGGATCGACTCGCTTCCGCCATCTCACCGACTGCTAGGACAATCCGGTGCAATCGGCACCTTTCTCCCTTTCTCTCCCTAACACGCCCTAACTCACCACTCTTTCTCTCTTCTAACGCACCGTGGAAGAATACGGGTAAAAGAGACTGAATGAGGCTGGCGGTGGGGTTTAAGTACCTGTCGGAACCCTAAGTTCCCGCCGCCAAAAACGTTCCCGTAAGTTCCCTAGCCGGAACCTAGGCGGTAGGTCCCTACGATCCGGAACTTCCCGGAACTTTCCGGCTACGGTTTCCGGCAGCCTGCGTAACCTATTTAGAGTTTTATCCTTTCTACCTAGAAACTAATTTCTATTTCTAATATCTAAGTCCTAACTTGGTATTTAAATGCAAAAATTGAAAAAGTTCTGCTACTTTTATCTCCACTAAATTGCTAATTGGGACTTTCCGGATGATACGTACTCCCACATTACCCCATTTTCAAATGTGAGCGTCCTCGCGAACATCATCGTCCTCTTCTTCTGAATCCGGATCTGCTTCGTACTTCTTGACCCGGTTTTTATTAACCCTTGTGTCAAACCATACGCCTTGCAGATCCGTCAACTGTAAGGATCCGTTTGAGTAGATAGATTCTACCCTATACGGCCCCATCCATCTGGTATGAAACTTACCCGGAAAATTCCGGTAGCGACTGTCGTAGAGTAAAACCAGGCCACCCACCTTGACTCCGTGTTCCTTTGGGAGTTTCCGGTCATGGTCTTCCTTTCTCTTGGCTTGCACCTCCTTATTTTGCTCCAGCGCTACTTCACGAGCTTCCTCCAGATCTTCGATAGCCATCAGTCGAATTTCCGGATCGCAGTTCCGGATTGCAGTCCGGGATGCCATGATCCGGTGTGTTTCGACTTCCAGCTCGATGCCATGAACAGCCGTCTGTCCAAACACTAGGAAGAAGGGACTCCTTCCGGTTGTGCTTTTGTCTGACGTATTATAGGCATGGACGGCTGATGGGAGCTTCAAGTCCCAATCCGTCTTGTTTTCGGAAATCGTTTTGTGTAAAGCTTTTTCCACAATGCCGTTGGCCCGTTCCGTCAATCCGTTCGCCCTAGGATTGTAAGGTGTGGTCTTCCGGTGCTTGATCAGGTACCGGTCCGTAATGTCTTGGATGACGTCATTGAGGAAATGCAGTCCCCTGTCACTGACCAACTCCAACGGATGCCCAAATCGCATCATGATTTCCGTAAATAGGAAAGAAGCGGCCGTTTTGGCAGAATTATGCCGGGTCGGACGAGCTTCTACCCATTTAGAGGCATAATCCGTGGCTAGGATTATGTATCTCTTCTTCCTGGCGCTCACCGGAGAAATGGGACCTATAAAGTCAATCCCCCATTTCTCAAATGGAGCTAACGGAATGATAGGAGTTAGTGGCCAATGGTTCCGGAAGGAGGGTGCTCCCGTCCGTTGACATTGGTCACAACTCCCAACATACGCTTTGACATCGCGTATCAAATACGGCCACCAGTATCCAGCGTTCCGGATTCTGTTTACCGTAGTCATGGTGGCGAAATGACCTCCAGATAGTCCGGAATGTAAGGCTCTCATCACCTTCTTCCGTTCCTTGGCCTCTAAGCACCTTCGGAGTTTGTCATCTGCCCCCATTTTGAACAAGGTTCCCTTAATCAATGAGTAAGGAGCCACCTTTTTCTGGAAGACGCTCTTCTCTTCTCGATTCAGCCCCTCCGGATATCGTTGTTCTGTTAGATACGTAATGATATCTCGAAAGTCTGAAGAGTCTCCCTCTTCTAAATGGAAGACCATTTCCTCCTCCTTTTCCGGAAACTCATCCGGGAAATCGGCGGAAATATCTCCCAGTGCACTAGTTCCTCTCTGTCTTGACAAGAAGTCAGCATTCGCATTGGACTTTCCGGATTTGACTAATACCTCGTAATTGAACTCCTGGAGCAACAGTACCCATCTTGCGATTCGTCCGGAAAGATCCGGTTTGTTGACCAGGTACTTCAGAGAGTCGTGATCCGTGTGGAATACGATCCGGTATCCGAGCAAGTAATGCCGGAATTTCTTGCAAGCATAAATCACTGCCAAGGCTTCCCTTTCAGTGGTGGTGTACTTCCGTTCCGCCAAACTCATTTGCCGGCTTGAATAGTACAATGGGCACTCCCGTTGGTTTTCGTCATATTGCCAAAGAATGGCCCCTAGGCACCATCCGGAAGCGTCCAAGGTTACATGAAAATCCTTGCACCAATCCGGTGAAGACAAAATTGGAGCTTTTACCAAAGCTGCCTTCAAGCCTTCGAACGCTTGCTGCCTTTCCGGATTCCAAGTAAAATCCGTATCCTTTTTCAACAGTTCCGTCAAAGGGATTGCCTTCCGGGCGTATCCTTCAATAAAACGTCGATAGTACCCCACGCATCCAAGAAAACCACGGATCTCCCGTACACAGGTTGGAGGGGCTAAGGCGATCATAGCTTTTACTTTATCTATGTCGACCTCTAAGCCTTTCCAGCTTACTACGTGTCCGAGCAAAATTCCGGATTGCATACCGAAAAAGCATTTTCCCGGATGTAGTTTGAGGTTCGTCTCCCTACATCTTTGAAATGTCTTTCGTAAGTACTCAAGATGATCCTTCCGGGATGAGAATACTGCAAAATCATCGATGAATACTTCCAAGAAGTACCTAAGGAAGTCCCGAAAAATATCCATCATGAGTCGCTGAAACGTTCCCGGAGCATTGCATAACCCAAATGGCATCCGGGTGAAAGCAAAAGTTCCCCATTCTGTCGTAAAGGTAGTTTTTAGTTGATCTATCAACCGGATGAAGACTTGATTATACCCTGAGAATCCGTCCAGGAAACTATAGCACTCGTTTCCAGAAACATGATCTAAGATAATATCAGTAAAAGGTAGAGGAAAGTAGTCTTTCCGGGTAGCTGTATTCAACTTCCGGAAATCTTGACATACCCGGATCTTGACCTTCCCTTCCGGTCCGGCCTTCTTTGGTACGACCACGATTGGGGAAACCCATTCCGAGTTGTGGACTGGATATATGAATCCGGCCTCCAACAAGGCGTCAATCTCCTCTTTCACCATGATTGAGTATCTGGGATTTAGCCGGTATTGGCGCTGTCGAATCGGAACTGCCCCTTCCGTGAGGTCGATCCGGTGCTCTCCTAGTTCTGCCGGAATGCCCGTTAAGTCGGATGCTACCCAGGCGAACACATCCATATAATCTTTGAGAAGGGTGGTGTACTCCTTCTTTTCCGATTCCGTCATGGAGTTGCTGAGAAAGAAGGACTTTCCGGAAACAACTTCGATCTTGTCATAATCCGAAGGACTTACGACAGTCTTGATTCTTTCCGGCGTAGCCTCTTCTGCTCCCTCCTGAATGTCACTCCATGGGATTTCCGGATCCTGTCCGTTTAAACCAATGGACGGAATGCTACCGTCCATGATCTGCTGTCTGATCCATCCAAAGGAAAGTGGCACATCCACTTCTCCCATGGATCGATCTTCTTGTGGAACAATGTTCCCTTCATCAATCGGCTCCTCTGCTCCGATTTCTACCATCGGTTCCGGAAACTCAAAATCAGTTTCCGTAGCCGACGTAAAATAGCTGGGGACTGAATCTGAATCTTCCGGATCCGACCAATCCGTGGTGTATCCATCTGACTCGCTGGTCTCTCCAAGATGCTCCACGCGTTTCCAGGGAATCCGCATTGCTGGTTTCCCAATCACGAATTCCTTGGCTCCCCAATTTGCTAAGACTCTGGCTGCATACAGCCATGGTCTTCCAAGCAACATGGGGAAGGGTTTTCCCTGACTGACCCGAATAATCACATAGTTTAGGAGGTAGGTAACCGTACCTATCCGGGTAGGAACTTGTGATAGCCTTCCTACCGGATGCACACGAGACTGATCCGCCATCCGGAGTACTTGGTCGGTGGCTTGGAAGGACGTATATCCAAGGTCAAATGCTGTTTCTTCCAACATCAAGTTGACTCCGGATCCTCCATCGACCGGTACTGCAGGTATCATGCATCCTCCTACTTCAACTTCCAATTCAGGTGCTCCGTAATCCTCCACTTGGGAAAAGTTGACAGCAACCGAAGGTAACTTTAGTCTTCTTCTCCGTTTCTTGGTCCAGGCCTCCCGGATCATCTTCTGGTAATTGGCGTTGTCGTGCAGAAGCTGCCCAATGGTGACATTGGCCTTCTGATCTTTGATATCTTGCAGGATATCATACTCGTCCACCTTGAGTTCCGGATTGATCACAACCGGAACCTCATCAAATGTGACTTTTCTCGGAATAATTTCCGGGATTACTACGGAATCTCTTAGACTCGTCCTGATTTGATCACTAATATCGATAGAAAGGGGGCGGCGAGCCACCCCTTTTTCTAATTCTACTACTGGGTGTAGTACTGGCTGAACTACTGAGCGATCAGAATCACTCGAATCCGGTACCTCATGCAGAGTACCTAATCCGGATTTTTCTCTCCGTTTCTTCTCTCTTTTCCTACGCTTTTCATCCCGGTTCTTGGTGGAACTCCGGGTCTCTACTCTATGAACTACTTCTACTTGTTTCTCCGGAAGTTCCACCCTTGGTTGTCATTTATCCGGATTCTCGATTCCGGTCTTAGAACCGTAATTGAGTCCGGTTTGATCCCGAGGTGGAACTTCTACTTGTTTGTAAATGGTTCTAGCCTGCTGCGGGCTAGGGCAATCACGAAGTCCGTGCCCGTACTCTCCACAATTCTGACAAGGTAGAACAAGGGGTGCTCCTTGACCAAGCCCTTTGTGAGGACAAGTGTTGGCGTAATGCTCAGGACTTCCACAAATGAAACAAGTTCCGGGAGGAAACCTGGAAGGTGGGAAGTTACCTGGACTAGATG
Organism: Pseudisothecium myosuroides; assembly: GCA_951799445.1. Lineage (NCBI taxonomy): Eukaryota > Viridiplantae > Streptophyta > Bryopsida > Hypnales > Lembophyllaceae > Pseudisothecium > Pseudisothecium myosuroides. The sequence continues at coordinate 4,876,881 of OX637297.1, forward strand.
TGCCTGCTCCGGGTCGTGGAAACACGTTGGTCCGGATCAGTTGCTGAGGTGCCCTTCCTCTTCCGTAACCCGTTTGGACTTGGAATACCGGATTGACTTCCTCCTCGTATTCTTCCTCCGGTAGGGTGTAGTAAACTCCCTCCTCATCCACATAGTGGATCTGCTTCTGGGGTCCTTGAGGACATTTGCTTGCAAAATGGCCGGGTCGTCCGCACCTTGGACACCAGACATTCGTCCGTGTTGTTGGTACGATCCGTCTTGGCTTCCGGTTTTCCGCGATGTTGACTTTGATGGCGTCCAACGTCTCCTGGAGGTTCTTCATGAATTTCATGGAGTCCTCTTCTTCCACCTTGACTTTGATCACTCTCTTACCGCGGTCCATCTTCTCATCCCGACCTCGTGAAGACCGTCTACTTGACGTGTCTTGTCAGCTCCGGAACTCTCCGTGTTGCTGGTCGACGCTTCTGTTCCGGTTCCGGAACTTGGAGATTCCGAATCGGAATACTTCCGTCTCCTTCTCTCCTTCTTCTGATGCTTCTTGCTCCGGTTCTCTCTTCTTTCGCTCTTCTTGATGGATCTTCTTAGTGACTGGGCGGAGTTTTCGTAATTCTGAGCTGTCTCCATAGCTTCTCGTAACGTGGCGGGTCGAGCCTGCCGGATTTGGAATCCCATTTCTTCCGGAAATCCTGCCACATACCACTCTACTTGTATGCTAGGTGACACATCCGTTGTCAGTTTCTTCATCAACGCTTTCACCCTCTGGCCATACTTCCTGACTGATTCAGAGGATCGCATTGATATTTTACTCAACCTTCCTAGAGCTCTAACCTCCCCTCCGACTTCCCGGAATGTCCGAAGAAACGCATCCGTAAGGTCCTCCCAGTTATTCCGGATAATTTCCGGAACATCCTGATACCACTTCAACGCTTCCCCTTTCAGTAATCCTTGGAAGACACGCTGTCTAGAGGCTGGATCCTCTTGGTTGGCTACGGCGGTGGCCTCAAACTCTCCCATCCAGTCATCCACATCCGTAGTACCATCGCCTGTAAATTTACTATATTTTAGGCGTGTGGATGTCACCATCGGTTCTGCTTCGTCAGAGGATATCTCCTCTTCTGAATCTACCGGCGTGGGTTCTCTATCCGGTTCCGGTTCTATATTATCCGGATTCGTAACTGGTTCCGGATTGGTGGGACTTGGGGTTTCACTAAGATTTCGCCTAGCAACATGTACCAAATCTTCTTCTGATTCTGATGCTGAAATAGCTTCGGAACCTCTACCAAAACTAGGGATTCCGTGTACTACCGGTCTTCTAGCAGCAGCCTCTTCTAATCTTCCGGAACGTCTTCCGGCTGGAATTCCTCTCTGAGGTCTACTCATGAAGTACGAGGTAGGTACTCTTTCAAGATCTACTTCATCAATTTGGGGATACAGATCCACACTGCTAACTCGTTTATCAACTCCTGTTCTTTTCGACTAAAGGTCTCTTTGCAAATTTTCTAATTTCAGAACAATCTATCAGAATCCCCGGCAGCGGCGCCAAAAGTGTCGTGCGCGTAATCTAGGTGTAAGTATCTTTAACCACAAAAACGTGCTAAGATGACACAAGTTATCGTCCCAGGAGATTCCAGACGTTGCTTCAAAATTAGTTTCTTGAGACCCCTAAGTTTCCGGACTTTGACCACCTTGAGAGGGGTCCTTTCAACACACAAACACTTTTCCGGAACTACTTCCTTTCCGGATTCTCTTCCGGATCCGGCCCTATCCAATATTCCGGTTCCGTCTTTCTAACAAGTTGGTTTTCGATACCTCTGTTTTACCCTCAGAGGGTTCCTCACTTGCTCTTTCCGAGGGGTAGGGAACTGCACCACTCCGTATCTGACATAAACTCTAATAACATAAAACAAAACACAACCCAAGAATAGATCTAGTTGAGTAAACAGGGTGGCCCCCTCACAACATTCCGGATGGCCTATCCGGAAAGCTGGTCACACAGGGTAGCGTTAGGTCCTCCTTACTACAACGACGGATACCGGACTTCCGGAACTAAGGGAATGACTTCCTAGCTCTCGACCGCTCATGAGGTTGACTAGCCTTCCGGACGGGTGGAAATATTCCTCTGGCGGTTGCCTATCTCCGCACGGAACCGCCCCTGCGAATTCCGGACTAGCTTCCGGACCACTCCTTGGTCTCCACCGGATTACCGTACCAGCGTTTTAAAGGCGCCACTTTCTCACTGCGCAAGTCTAAAAACTCATCTGCAAGACACACTTAGCCTAATCCGGCAGTCCACGAATCCGGACTCCTCCCCCTTGCACACTCTCACTTACACATCCACACAAGTGACCATAGACGCGATACGCAAGAGAATAATCCAACGAGTGCTTTCCTGAATGCTTTAGATTAAATGAACAAGGAAAAAGGAATGACAGGCCAACAAACCGGCCTGCCCTTAAAAACCCACAAAAAGGCAGCCCAAAACGGCCACCAGAAAACCGGCCAACGGCCAACTAAAAAGCAAAAAGGCAACGGCCCTGAAGACCGTTCCGGGAAAACTGCAAAACCGTTTAACTCCTAAAAGTCCGGAACTACTGGGCCTACATCCGGAAAATCCGGTTCCGGAACTACCATCCTGGTAAGAATCCTAACTACAATTACTGCTACTGCTACCCTAGATAGTCATTTATTTCTCTTAGCCTTCTTTACAGACGTGCCACCCTGAGCTGGCGATCCACCTGTCTTCTGGGGTGGGGTGTTCTTCGTCTTCGACCTGGTCCGGGGAGGCTGCAACTCTTCCTCCTCCGATTGAGTCGTATCCCCCTCTTCCGATTCCGGGTCCGTCTCGCTCAGTAGCCGTCGTCCCCTTGGTTTCGGAACAGTAAGATCGATGAGCTGGGACGGTGGCGGTGTCTGGAGAAAGGGCTGGAGCATGTGGGTGAAACTCACCGGATCCGTCCGGGCTGGATTCAACACCGTTCCGGGTAAAGCTGGTTCCCGGAAAGTAGAACCCACCGGTCTGTCGGGGAACAGATTTGCTACGGACGCAGTTCTTCCGACTGGGACGCCTAAGACAACATCTTTTACTGGAGTGGAGGCCGCAAACTGCTTCACCAGCGACCTCCTCTTCTGTGCCGATGCTGTTCCGGCTTGCGACGTTCTGGCGATTGTCTTGCTCTTTGCCGGAGAAGGCTGGTTCTGTGCCCCTCCTTCTTGGAGATCCTGACCTAGGTCAAAAAGGCCTTGGTCTAACCCCTCAAGCGGATCCAAGTTTCCCAACAGTTGCCGGACTTCCTTGAGCATTCCCTCAATCCGGACTTCAAAATCCACAAGGATGCTCACCACCTTCGATCCCGCCACGTGACCATCCTTCACCATGTGATTATTCCAGAGTGTAGCTCTGGCAAGAATATCCGCCGGAGTGTCAAACAGACTTCTGACATTCCGGACCAAATCGAGGGCTTCTCCCTCTTTTGTTTCAGCGGCCATCCTCTCCTTCTCCGACCACGCAGCTTGTTCTGGAAACCGGTCCCGTTCTTGCTCCAAGGTCAGAATCCGGTCCTCCAGCTGCTTCACCGCTTCCGAATCTGGCCTTTCCGCCAACGTCACCAGGATTTGGGTTTCTTCCTTCACACCCAATTTCTCGCACATTTGCCGGATCAGCGCCGACATTCGCTCATTCTGTGCCCGGGTAGCTAACAGCCATTTGATGGTGGCCTCTAGCTGATCTGTTTCTGGAAGTGGTTCTCGGGGCTTCTCTTCCTCCTCGGCTTCTTGCTTCCCCCGCGCACCCCGATCAGTCGATTTCCGGCGCGTCCCTCCAACGTTTGGTGATGCCTGCTCCGGTTCTGGTTCCTCTTCTTCCGGCTCGAGCTCATCCGATTCATCTTCTGCGGGAAGTCCATACCTCAACAAATTCTCGCCCTTCCGGTATATGGTCATTTCCGGTCCGGCCAGTGCATCCTCGGAGTGATACAGATGGAAAAGATAGGGGCTAATCGGACTTGACTTCTTGTTCGCGATATTGACCGCTAACTTTTCCACTACGGAGTGAATGATCACTCCCCAGCTGACCGGCCTGGGAGCCGGATTCTCTCTATCTCCCAGCGCTCCGAAAATGGTGTTTGCCACGGTCATTGTAATCCGGGTGGGCTTTTCCGGATACAAGATAGGGATGAGGAATGCTAACAACTGCCCATCCCGTGGACTCTTACAATCACTCGCGGTGTTTCCCTCCTTGGAATCCGCATGACTCCGGAATACCTCCACGGCGTAAGTATCCGTCCGGGACGCCATTCCGGAACCCCTGCTCGGCGTAAAGTATGCCTTCGCCCACAACTCCGGAGTCCAGGCCCTAGATCGACCCCTAATTGTCAAATCGAACTGATTACCTACTCCGGAAACCAGCTCATCAATCATCTCTTCACTCCGGACGTTCCATGGACGTTTTACCAATCCTAAACACCCCATGATTTCTAGGTCCTCTTCTAACTCCTTCAGGCGCTCCGGATCCGATGGGACAACCGGACGTACGCCCCGGGCTGTCACTACCGACCTCCGGGATCGACTCGCTTCCGCCATCTCACCGACTGCTAGGACAATCCGGTGCAATCGGCACCTTTCTCCCTTTCTCTCCCTAACACGCCCTAACTCACCACTCTTTCTCTCTTCTAACGCACCGTGGAAGAATACGGGTAAAAGAGACTGAATGAGGCTGGCGGTGGGGTTTAAGTACCTGTCGGAACCCTAAGTTCCCGCCGCCAAAAACGTTCCCGTAAGTTCCCTAGCCGGAACCTAGGCGGTAGGTCCCTACGATCCGGAACTTCCCGGAACTTTCCGGCTACGGTTTCCGGCAGCCTGCGTAACCTATTTAGAGTTTTATCCTTTCTACCTAGAAACTAATTTCTATTTCTAATATCTAAGTCCTAACTTGGTATTTAAATGCAAAAATTGAAAAAGTTCTGCTACTTTTATCTCCACTAAATTGCTAATTGGGACTTTCCGGATGATACGTACTCCCACATGTAGATTATTTGTTAGAATAGTACACTTGTTGGTTTGGCCTGGCTTGACCATTTTTTATTCTATAACTACATAATTAATAATTTAAGGCTCTTAGGCTCTATTCAATCTCATGCCTATTCCTACAGTTGAGTTGACAATGTTACACTTCTATTGCGCAATTTTTGTAAATGATGAAAATCAAGTATATTTATCTCCCAACGTTTTTCCTATATTTTCAACTCAATTCTTGAATATAAAAAATTTTAAATTCAAATTGAATAGTGACAAATTTTTTTGCAAATTGCGGTCAAAATGAATCTAAAATTGCAAAGACAGCATTCCAAAAACCTTTTGTTCCAACTTCAAACGCTAATATCTTTCAATCCATCCTTTCAACTCCTTATGAAAATTTTACTACATGGTAAAAAAACAAGTGAAGTATTGAAATACGAGATCTTACGGTTAGATTTTGTAAAAAACAATTTTTTTGTAATTTGAGGCAAATGTAGCAGAAATGACAATTTTAAGTGTTTTTTTGATAGTCTAATGATCTTGGGAGTTGACATTTTAGGGGTTAATAGTTCCGAGATGGAATCAAAACACAAAAATTCCAAAGACCGAAAGACGGGCAATTACCATTCCTAAAGGTATGTTTTATATATACATTGAAGGGTACAAATTGCCAAACCGTATCCTTCACGAGAATGAAAGGAAGAAATGTAATATTTATTAATGCCGAATACAATATGCAAGGCATTGAGCCTCAAAATCGGAAAAAATGAAAAACCATTGCATTTGCCAATTGCCATTTGGAAACATGAAGACACTCTGGTCTTTTTCAAAATACTCAACGTCTTCCATGCCTAAGATTATGCACAGAAGTGTTTGCATTTGCTTCTCCTTGATTTTGTTGGTTACCACCAGCTCCCGCAAGTGGACCTTGTCGAGGCGCCCTGTAATCACTATCTCCTGGAACCTCACCATCTTCACCTATACTACCACCGATGGATTCACCATCATCATTAGATGTTGCACTACCACTTTCTCTGGACGCATTTGAATTGCGGTTTCGCTGTGGACGAACTATAGAAGACATTGTTCGAAGAGGTTGTTGGCCCGTTGCATCTAGAAGACCATCTGTATTGGGTGCTCCTACAATAACTTCTCTTGCAAAAGGCTGCGTTGCTGCTTCTTCCCTCCTCATCCTTCTACGAGTTCTGAGACCCCTTCTTTCACCAGTAGTACCTTCTTGTCGTGGACGCTTAGATCGAGTATTCGGACAGGTGGGAGGGCGCACTGAAGTCTGGTTTGGAGTCGTCCGCTCAGACATATTCAAAGTTTGGACAATACTAGCCAATCGTGTACCTATCGATGAAGTTGGTTCGCGAGGACGAACTTCGGAAGTCGACGGCCTTGATGCACTTTGGGTTCGTGGATTATCCAGTACTGGCATTTGACGTTGTAGTGCATCCGAGACTTGATTTGGAGGGGGCATATCCGATTCTCCACCATGAGGGGATCCTTCTCCATGGGTGCTCCTCATGGGCAATGCCTGTGGTACTACTACGTCTTGTTCACGTCCTCTTTCAACGTCAGTACCATCTCTTTCTGTAGTGGCATCAACTTGTACATCTGTAGGGTTTGGACATAGTGGTCTCGGTGCCACAACGTCCTCATTCGTATTTCCCCCACTTGGCCCAGCATTCCACGTTTGTGGCATTTGTGGTGGACTTCTTTCATGTCCCTCGTGGTCATTGTTGTTATTATCCTCTTCTTGAAAGTCAAATACGGATGCATCAATTAGAGGATCCACTCTTCTCATCCCACCAAATCTGTCGTTTGGTGGGTCATCGCCATTATTGGAACCATCATTTGAATCATCATCATCGGGGTCAAAGAGAACCGAACCACGGTCTAAACCATCAGACTCATCTGTCATGGAATCTTCTGACATCATATTCTCGGTGTACCACCTTGTCGGATTTGCTGCAGCCCTTTCTCTAAGAGTCTTGGAATTGGTATAAATGTAAACCAATTCCTCAGCACGCTTCGATGTCAATCTGTTGCGGGATTTGTTGTGCACAAACAAATACATGCTCCAATTGCGTTCACACGACGATGCAGAACACACTTGTGCGAGGATCTTTTTGGCAATCGGTGAAAGTATACGAGCACCGGCTCCGAGAAGGTCCCACCATTCGTGAGGCTCCAAATTTAAGGTGTGTACATCAGGAAGTCCACCAAAGATGCCTCGACGATCTCGAAATGCTTGGTACTCAGACAAAGCAGAAGCAAATGCTTGATCTCCAATTGTCAATTGGCGCAATACTCTCAATATGGCTTCTCTTGCCTCATTGTCATCCATTAGCATGACTTCATCAAGTAAAAAGGGATTCAATAAAGCCCCTGCGTAATGCAAATCTGTCCTAAGCATGTTCCACCGATCGTAGAAGGCATCGACGGCGGGAACTTCATACCGTGGTTCCAATGAAAATGGTGGATCTTTCAAAGATAAAACATGCTTTTCCACGTTCTTCATCACAAGCCATGCCTTGGCCATGCACGGGTGCTTGCCATCAAATTCTCGAAGAGCAACCAAGACGGGCTCCACCATGTGCACAAAGTTCAAACATTTCCTCCAAAATTCATCTGTTCGCACATATCGTCGCACATTGTTAGCCTTTTCTTGCTTTTGACGTGATGTCAATTTCCTTGTGTACTCATTCCACTGCGCATCATGGACTGTCGATTCCACCGCTTGCCTCACCTCCACCAAACGCTCAATCATGAGGAATGTGGTCGCAAAACGTGTCTCAACGGGATTTTTCAAAATTTTATTTGGAGAATGTCGTCGAAAAATTGCAAGTGGCATGTGATGCATGCGAATGTATTTCACAATTGTCTTTGCCTTCTTGACCATACTTGTTATCCAGTCTTGCTTTCCCCAATCTTCAAGTAGAAGATCAAGTGCATGTGCTGAACAACCTTGAAAATATATGTGTGGAAATCGACCAAGTAACAAAGTGCCAGCGGCCAACATGTTTGCTGCATTGTCTGTACAAACTTGTACCACATTCTGTGCCCCTACCTCGTCAATATAATCACCCACACAATTAGCCACGTAAGTAGCATCTTTGCATTCGCCTATTGTGTCTATTGATCCAAGAAATACCTCTCCACTTGTACATGCCAACATGACATTCATCAATGGTCGATGTGTGACATTGTCCCATCCATCAGAGCATATTGTCACGCCATATTTGTGGATTGATGCCCTTGTCTTCTCTGCTACCGTTGCAGCCACTTCGTCTTTTGTGGATTTCATGAGCTTTGTACAAAGTACATGGTAAGCTGGAGGTTTGTAGGCAACTCTCGATTCAGATGTTGATTTCACTGCATCCAAAAAAGCAGGGTTCCTCGCTACATTGAATGGTATATTGGCTTCATAGAAAAATCTAGCCCACTTCTTGTCAAGTACTTGCTTGTTTGATGTGTTCATTCCTTTTTGTACAGACAATTGCCTCATCGATCGATTGTGGGTCGAACTAGGGTTGGGCGCCTCCGATGATCGTACTTGAGAGCTTTGGCCTCCAATGTTTTCCCCTCCCTCATTTGCTGAAACTGAGGCATCACGTTGTTGCTCACCACGTACTGCACTTGGTTGTATCGTTGATGGTGATGTCACTTCCACGTCGCCTACAGTTCCATCCGGAGCGACTGCAGGTATATTTCCTCCACAATTAAAAAACACCACTTTCACAGCTGCACTGGCTTTGTTGCACGCTCTCACTCCAGGGAGGTTGTCATTTTGTTTGTATCCCAAATGGAAAAGCAATCGATCCTTTCGATAACTTAAAAAAGTTTGGCAAAATTTGCATGAAACTTTTCCATCCGATCTTAGGGTGTACCAAGGTTCCCAATGTGACCTTCCTCCTCCCATCGCTCTTATATGTTCTCTTCCACCTCCACCTGCATAAAAAACAATAAGATTAGTATTCTGTTTGAAATGTGATGTAGAAACAACACTTGTTGCTCTCACAACAAGTGCCACCACATCACACTCTTCTTGGACTTCGCTCTAGAGCAATGGTTGTACTCCAACCAAGTCACGAGAGGCAAAATCAGCAAGGAAAAGTAATCTTGAATAGGCGTAAGTCCTAAATATACACCATGAAGCCGCTCCTAAAACCCTAAATCCGAAACCCTAAAATAACCCAGGTAGACGAACATTCTGACGCGACGGACATCTGTCCAGCGTCGGCCTGTCCGTCCTGGCGACGGTCTCCCGTCCAGCGTCGGCCTGTCCGTCCTGGCGACGGTCTCCCGTCCAGCGTCGGCCTGTCCGTCCAGGAGACGGTCTCCCGTCCAGCGTCGGCCTGTCCGTCCAGGAGACGATCTCCCGTCCAGCGTCGGCCTGTCCGTCCTGGCGACGGTCTCCCGTCCAGCGTCGGCCTGTCCGTCCAGGAGACGGTCTCCCGTCCAGCGTCGGCCTGTCCGTCCAGGAGACGATCTCCCGTCCAGCGTCGGCCTGTCCGTCCAGGAGACGGTCTCCCGTCCAGCATCGGCCTGTCCGTCCAGGAGACGGTCTCCCGTCCAGCGTCGGCCTGTCCGTCCAGGAGACGGTCTCCCGTCCAGCGTCGGCCTGTCCGTCCAGGAGACGATCTCCCGTCCAGCGTCGGCCTGTCCGTCCAGGAGACGGTCTCCCGTCCAGCATCGGCCTGTCCGTCCAGGAGACGGTCTCCCATCCAGCGTCGGCCTGTCCGTCCAGGAGACGGTTGCCCGTCCAACGACGGCCTGGACAGACTTCATCCGCGCCGTCGACGGTCCCGTCAGCATTGGCGACGGGTCTTGACGCGTCAGGACGGACGTGTCATGACATCCGGACGTGAAAAGCCCACGTCACGTCCGGATAGACAACCCTGATGACGGGGACATTGTCTGGTGAGAAGTCATTTCCCTCTAGCGCATGACCAAGCCTATAGTGTATTGTTCCATAAAAGTTTGTTTTCATGGTCAAGTCCAGCAGTGTTACTGTGCATTGGTCCTTGCGCTGTTTCTTCCATGAGTCTATGCGGCGGCGAAATAGGGTTTTACTGCAGGCGTGTTTATTTTAGGACCGCCACCTCCCACGGCAACGCATCGGCTGTGGTCTCCCTATCGTCCCGGAGTCATAGTTTATGACTCTTTATAGCCATGCGACAAGTTCCAGTCACGGTAGAGTCACAGGGTAGTTCAACTGCCATTAATTACTGATTGCCTTGGGAAAAGGGAGCCCTATTTCCACGAAAAAGCCACGTGGGCCCTATCCTTGCACTGCGCCCCTAAACCCTTGTCACTCGCCCATGGAGACCTTGAACAGAGATGTTTCTTCTTTCTTTTCTGCCGCGCGCAACCACTAGCATTGCGTTGATCAGCACGTTTAGCGTCTTCCGGATCCCTTGCGGTCGATTTCTTGCGGGAAGCTTGACCTTGCGACTTGGGTATTGTAGGGACAACCCGCATGCCAAGAAGAAATCTGTGGACTTGTTTGCCGGAGAAGAGAGAGAGCAAGGGCAGCTGAGGTGTTCGTCGCGAGGCCTTTGAGGACGCGAGGGGAGGAAGCAGCGGATTTCAAGAGCAGTGTGGAGACGTGTCTAGTTTGCTGACAAAATGAGCAGCCGCGACGATTCCTCCTCCGATGCAACAGAGTCCTATGACGAGGCCATCGCTAAAGGTATGATGAAATTAGCACTAGGTTGTTCCCATGTGTAGTAGCAGGCACCTTGGAGGCAGTTGCAGCAGGTAATTTGGCATCACTCCGTCATAAATTGGGGTGCGGGTTTAGGATTTGGGCTGATGAGTCCGTCTTGTTCCATGCATGATGTAGGGTGTCATTTTCTACCTTATTTGCAATACTGGTCCTTTCAAATCGCCTCCATGCATTCGTGTTTTGGGGATAGGTTTCCATGGCACCTGCACGAGGAATGGCATTTTCTTAAGCTGGCTAACGCTGTCAGTGTCTTTGTGCTCTCGGTTGATGAAGGGAATAAAGAGTTTGACTCCAGCAATGACAACGTGTTGTTAGAGGAGGAAGAACCTAAGCCCAAGCCAAGGCCAAAGAAGCAATGGGGGTTAGGGATTCTCAAGAAATCTCTAGCTTCGCGGCCTGCTGTGGTAGTCCCCCGACCCTCAACGCAGGACCATGCAGTGGATGCCGGAGGGTACCCGCCCAATTTGCAATGGGTGCCTGGCTACTACATGCCCGCTTCCACATTGCAGGCCCCAGCACCGTGGGTGCAGGGATTGTGTGGTCCGTCACTGCCAAAGGAAGGTTCCTCCCATGAGGTCTGACGTTCATCAAGCTCCCCGTACAAGCTTGGAAGGACTGAGCACGTGCAAGGCGGTCCTAAAGCTGCTCGCATGGAGAACTTGGAGAATGGCAACATTGACCAGACAGGGGAGGGTAAAATGCATGGGACGAGGTCGTCCGCAATTTTGTCCCTAAAATTCTGGACATGAGCATCGTCGAGTGGAGGAAGCAGAAGCCTCAGGCTGTGCAACGCCTTAGAGATGCTCTGGACAACAAGTTTCAGTATGTTGAAAATCCACTGAGCATGATTGGGGATCAGGCGGCCATCACGCGGTATATGAAGTCAGAGCGATTCTAGCTGAAGTATCGGTGGCAGAGGGGCAATCACAGTTGCCCACTTCGGATAGATGGGGAGTAGTGGGATTGCCTCATGGCATATTGGGACACGCTTGCGCAATGGCGGAAGGCCACGTTGATGGCTGCTTCCCGGCAAGGTGTTGGTACTGGAGGCCAAGCGGGGAAAAGAGTAAAACCTACCAAGCAGCCGCAGGTGGTAAGTACTTGGGCCGTGATAGTCTAACCCAGTCTTGTGGCCTTCCATCCTTTTGCAATGCCTTGTCTTCTCCTGCAAGATTGAGGGCTTTTTAATCTTCGTAGTTAGCTCAGTAAGTGTGATTTGTGTTGTGCCTTCCTGATGCAGATTGAAGGCCGCTTGAACAGCCCAGGAGTCACTTCCAAAATCCCACTAAGTACATGTCACGGCGGGTCAGGGACGGTGAGTTCTCATTGTAATTTAGGGTGGGATTATGTTTGTTTATAGGGAGAAAATACTTGCCAGTAAGTTCTCCTTGTCTTGTTTAGGGTGGGATCATTTGCGTATTCTCAAGGTGGGCGTATAAGATTTCGGTACGGGGGTAGCTCCTTTTTGAAAAGAATATGGCAACATGCTGTGATTTTGGGATAGTGGTGCCCAGTAGTCACGCAGTAGAGCAGGAGTAGCACCCAGTCGCCATTGAGTCATTGTGAAGTTGCACAAGAGTTCCTCTTCAGTCTTGAAACAGTCGAGGATAAGTTGCAAAAAAGTCCCACAGTTGTCTAGGAGTCATGGCTACCTTTAATCCCTGAATCCCCAACAAGGACGGTAGGACGATGAATTGATTGACTTGCAATGCGTATGTGAATGTGTGTTAGACAATAGAGTGGGGCTGCAGGGGAGATTGTGATAGCCTCGACCCTGGCAAGTTGAAAGCAGGACGTGGAATGGAGGTTGGATGCCTTCTAGAAGACAGACGACAAGCAATCCTCTGCAATCGAGGACCTGCGCTCTATGTTTGCTCACTTCATGAGTTGGTCTGCCGTTGCCAACGACGCCAACCCATCTGCTTCGAAGTTGATATCGGAAAAGCATGAGCCGTCCGCGCGACAATCATATAAGAAGAAGCGGCACCAAAATCAGCTGGCGGACGCAATGGAGATCACAGCAACTGCAGTTCAGTAGACCCTATCGGAGGAGGATCTGCCAGCTTTGCCACGTCCACGAACTGCGTCTCCAGAAGCGCCTCGGAAGTGGAAGGTGGCAAGCAAAGGAAAAGACCCTGCGCCAAACGCGTGATTGGGGTGGAAATCTTCAACCCCCAACGAGCCCAATATCACCGACTCATCCGTGATCCCCTCAAGTCCCGTGGTTCTTGAACAAAGCGTGGTGCATGATGCGGCAGACATGGGAGTTCCAGGCAACTTGGCGTTAGCAGCATAGAGCGAGAGATCGCCTAATGTGGCGCATGATGGCTTGCTGTCGCAGCACAGAGTAAGTGAATTCCCTGTTATACTCCCAAAAACCACTCTAAAGCATAACAAAATGACTCTAAAGATCGAACCCACGAGATTCTGTGAAGTGTCTAGCTCTATTCCCAACTTAAGCTCAGCCAGTATCCAATTTCTACTTTCCGGTCCTAGATCTAAAACCGGAACAACAACACACCGAAAACAACGACCAGACCTCTCTCTATCTCTTCCGGTCTGTCAAGCTATTCGGTCCTGTAAAACTTCCACAATCCAAGATCCTTCAACTTGAGATCCTGGAACTCCTCTGGACTGATCCGTTCCGATTCGCTCACACGTACTCTTACTCCACTCCGGTTTAGTTTTGCCTCTGTTTCACCATCAGAGGGTTCGCCGCTTGCTTTTGAGAGTGGCAGGCCCGCCACTCCTTCCGTGACTTATAGTGGCTGAAGACCCACTTTTCTAATCCACTACTTCCTACACTAGCGCGGATCCGGTTTGATCTCTCACAGCCATCCGGATAGCGATCCGGTTTGCAGGTCACACAAAGACCCCCCATACAATCCTCTCATACTACAACGACCTTGATGCCAAGTTCCCTCCGTGCGAAGTTAGGTGGTTACAAGTGAATCCGTCCGTTCCAACATCAACTAAAGTCCTTCCATTTACCAACTAGGGCAGCGAGACCTCACAGGAGATCGGACACTCAACCGGATTTCCTATCCAGGAGTTCTAGCGCGACTAAGGACTCCTTCCCTATCCGCCTAGCCTAACAACGGCTTTCTTGCCCGGAATCGTGAACCATAGAGGTGTTGAGGAACTGAAACCCTCTCCCAATACTTAGAATACCCACTCACATGCACATAAGAGCAAAACAAACACACTAAGGGGAGAAATCTCTCTAGAATCTGCACACATTTTCCTAACTCCTTACCAAAACAGCCCTGCCACGCGCGGGAGAGACGTACAACAAGAAGTCAATAGAAAACATACAAAAACTCAAGGGAACAGGCTCCCAATCTCCTTCGCAGAGACTGACTAATATACACTTTAAAACTCAAAAGTCAACAAAAAGGGCCCCAGAAAGTCCGCGCGGAACTTTCGGTCCCTGCCGAGCCGGCTAGACCGGAAAACATCCGATCCAGACCAGACACACCGGATCAAATCCGGTCCGGTCCTAACTAACAAATATTTACAAAAATAAATCCGATCTATCCTAACACAACCGGATCTACTCCTTGATCCGTTCCTTTGTCCATAACTTGGTCTCCGCCTTGGTCCACGCTCTGATCTTGATCCGCACCCTGATCCGGGGTCAGATCCATACTTTGATCCTGTCCCTGGTTCAGTGTGGGACTCCTGGGAGTTTTCGCTCCAAGCTGTTCGAAGACGTCCGTCAGATTCCGGTTCCGCTCCCCGGTTTCACGATCTGGGAGATCCGGTGACGAATCTAAGTTGATGGTATTGGCGAGCTTCCTCCCACTCTTCTTTGACTGGGGAGTCCGATCCTTTCCTTCCGTCTGAATGCCCACGTTCGGAAAAGACCCAGGCATTGAAAGGTCGGACAGATGGAACGACCGTGACAACGTCACTCCGTTCAGCTTTCGGCTGCTCTCCTCCATCCGGTTTGCTGCCTCCCGTGCTTCCATCATCACCAATTCCACCTTCTTGGAGTAGTCCGTCAAGATCCGGACCAACTTGGTTCCGGATATCTTCTTGTCCTTGAGGACTCCCTCGTCAAACAACTTTGACTTGGTGACGGCCTCTCCGGTTGCCCCAAAAGTGGCCTTTACGTCCTCGGCTACTTTCCGGGTAGCCTCCGCCATCTCTTGAGTGGTGGCCATGTCCTCCTTGAGGAGCAACAGTTCCGTCTTCAACGACTCATTCTCCTCTTGGAGTCATTTTATCTCCGCTTCTTGCTTCCGGATCTCATCCGGGCTGGAGATGTACTCTGCAACCACTCCTGCGAGGTTCCTATCCGCTGATGCTCCCACCAGCTCACTGATTTGGTTCAGAACCAGCTTCTTCACCGTCCAGTCTGCTTGCACATCGCTCAAGATGTTGATCAGCTGGTTGAACGGATCCGGCGGATCCGATCCGGAAGAACCCGACTCTTCAAAAACCGGTTTCTTCCCAGGGTTGGATGTCTCACTCGGAGGGGTTGGGGTTCCTCTTCGGTGAGGAGGCGTCGTCTTCTGCCGCTTGTGCTGCGGCCGGTGTTGCTCCTCCTCTTTTTCTTCTTCTTCATCAGAACCGGATACTTCCTCCTGCTCTTCCTCCGATTCCGATTCCTCATACTTCAGGAGTGACTCATGAGTCTTCCACTCCTTCTCCTCCGTATCCGTGAGGAGTTGGTTATGCTTGTAAAGATGGAAGATGTAGGGACTCAACGGAGTCGGCCTACTTCCTCCGATCTTTGGAACCAGACGGCTGACCAGATCGAAAAAGATCCGGGCCTAGTCCACTTTCCGTTCCCCGCTCAGGGCTCCGAAAATCAGGTTCCCGATGGCAATTGTCACCCTCGTCGGCTTCTCCGAGTGGATGATCGTAACCAAGAACTGCAAAAGATTGCGATGCCGGTCGTCCAAACAATCTGCAACCGCATGCCCATCCTTCGAGTCCACTGTGCTCCGGAACTTCCCTCGGGTGTAACCTTCCTTCGAGGTGGCCATCCCTCGACCTCCTAACCGGAAATCGTACACGGACCTCCACATCTCTTCCATCCAACTGCCCGGAATTCCGCGGATGGTCTTGTCGAACTGATTCGAGAGTTTTTATCAGCAGCTCTCGAATCATTCAGTCCTCCCTAAACCCCCAGGGTTTATTGATCAGTCCTCCGCAACCCATCTTGGCAAGATCCTCCATGAGGTTGTCCTTTTCCTTCTCTTCTGCTGGAATAATCGGACACACCTTCCGGAGTTTAACTTCTACTGCGGAGCTGAGGCATGGACATAAGCTGTGCTAACCGGATTCTGACTGAGGCTACCTTTCTCTCTCCTAGCCGCACGTCTCGTTTCTCACCTTCGCTCTTCCGATCTCAACCAGAATACCTCTAAACCTGCAACACACACTAAGGCGCTGCGCGCTCTAACACACTAACACGCACACACAAACTCACATAACAAGAAAGCAAAGCGCTAGGGGGAAAGCTAAGTACAAGCTGGAGAGCGATTTCCGCAAACAAAGTTTGAAAAAGAGTGGCAACTGGATTGGTCAGCCTTTTTATAGTCTGATCTGTCATCATGACCAAATCCGTTCCTGATCCAATCCGTTCCAACTCAGATCCGCTCCAACTCTAATCTGGTTTAGATTCAGATCGAATCCGGATTGTCACCTATTCCGTTTCGTAGTTAATTTCCGGTTTTCCGTTATCTCTTGCTCAATTCCGGATACCAGATCACGGTTTCCGTTCCAAGATTTAGATAACTTACAAAAAACCAAAAATTCACACTGCGACATTACCCCTTCCTCATCTGTGAGCGTCCTCGCGAGCACTATCAATCCTCATCTGACGAAGAAGCTTTGGTATACTTCTTCACTCTCGATCCATTCACACGGGTATCAAGCCATTGTCCTTGCAGATTCTGGAGTTGCAGAGATCCATTCTGGAAAACTTGATTGACTTGGAAAGATCCCATCCAGCGAGTATGTAACTTACCCGGAAAGTCTTTATGACGGTTATCATAGAGAAGAACCAGACCTCCTTCTCGGATTCCGTGATCCGCTGGGATTTTTTGATCGTAATCTTCCTTGCACTTATTCTGCACTCCCAGGGTTCTTTCTAGGGCTGCATTCCGGATTTCTTCCAGTTCTTCAATGGCGAGAAGTCTTGGAAGAGTATCCATCCTTGATACTGCACTTCGAGCTGCCATGACTCGAAATGTTTCCACCTCCAACTCCACTCCATGGACTGCTTCCTGACCGAAAACTAAAAAAGTACGAAGTTTTTCCGGTTGTGGTCTTCTCTGTGGTGTTGTACGCGTGAACTGCTGAAGGTAGCTTCCGGTCCCAATCCGTCTTGTGAGCGGAAACCATCTTGTTCAAGATCTTACCAACTATCCCGTTTGCTCGCTCCGTCAATCCGTTCGCTTTTGGGTTGTAGGGAGTCGTCTTCCGGTGCTTAATAAGATACTTGTTGGTTAGGTCGACGATGACATCATTGAGGAAATGGGTTCCCCGGTCGCTGACCAACTCCAATGGGTGTCCAAAACGCATGAGGATTTCTTCAAACAGAAAGTTTGCTGAAGTTTCCGCATCGTTCTTCCGTGTTGCCTTGGCCTCTACCCATTTGGTCGCGTAATCCGTGGCTAGAATAATGTACCTCTTTTTCCGTGTACTGACCGGAAAAATAGGTCCTATAAAATCTATCCCCCATTTCTCAAAAGGTGCTAGGGGAATGATAGGAGTCAGCGGCCAGTGATTCCGGAAGGATGGTGCTCCTGTCCGTTGACACTGATCACAACTCCTAACAAAATTCCTAACATCTCTGTGTAAATACGGCCACCAGTATCCGGTTGATCGGATTCAGTTCACTGTATTAACAAAGGCAAAATGTCCTCCTGAATCTCCGGCGTGAAGTGCTTGAATCACTTTCTTCCGTTCCGCAGGTTCTAGACATTGCCGGAGAATATCATCCGTTCCTAACTTGAAAAGGACTCCTCTAATCAGGGTATAAGGAGCTACTTTTCTTTGGAAAATTTCTTTTTCCTCTACACTCATCTGTTCCGGGTATCTAGATTTTACAAGGTAATCTATGATATCTTGATACTCTGAAACAGCCTCGTTGTTGAGGTGAAAGACCTCTGCCAAAGGAGGATCCTGGTTTTCTACAAAAACCGGATCTTCCACGGTATCCGGGAACTTGTCCGGAAACTGAGCGGAAATATCCGCTACGGATTTTTGTCCCCTCTGTCTCGACAAGTAATCCGCATTTACATTTGCTTTTCCCGGTTTCACTACAACTTCGTAGTCAAACTCTTGTAAAAGCAAAATCCATCTAGCAATCCGGCCTGACAAATCCGGTTTGTTGACAAGGTATTTTAAAGAATCATGATCTGTGTGAAAAATTACCTTGTATCCGAGTAGATAGTGTCGGAACTTCTTACAGGAATACACCACTGCTAACGCCTCTCGTTCTGTAGTCGTGTAATTCCGTTCCGCCAAACTCATTTGTCTACTCGCATAGTAAATCGGATTCTCACGCCTTTCTGAGTCAAACTGCCAGAGAATCGATCCCAGACACCAACCGGATGCATCGAGAATAATATGGAACTCCTTCGTTCAATCCGGAACGGAAAGGATCGGAGCTTTAGCCAACTGGGTCTTCAAATCTTCGAAGGCCTGTTGTCTCTTTTCCGTCCAGACGAATTCTGTATCTTTCTTCAAAAGTTCCGTGAGCAGAATAGCCCTCTTGGCATATCCGTCGATGAATCGCCGGTAGTATCCTACACATCCAAGAAATCCACGGATTTCTTTAACACAGGTTGGAGGTAGCAAAGTGAGCATCACTCTCACTTTCTCCAGATCAGCCTGTAATCTGGTCTTGCTGACTACATGACCAAGTAAAATTCCGGATCCCATTCTGAAAAAACACTTGCCCGGATGTAGCTTCAAACCGGTTTCTCGGCATTTTTGGAATGTCTTCCTCAAACACTCAAGATGACTTTCCCGGTCACTGAAAACCACAAAGTCGTCTATGAACACCTCAAGGAAATGTCGAAGAAAATCCTTGAAAATATCCATCATCAGTCGCTGAAATGTTCCGGGTGCATTACACAGGCCGAACGGCATCCGGGTGAAAGCATAAGTCCCCCATTCCGTCGTGAATGTGGTCTTCAGCTGATCGCACCACCGGATGAACACCTGGTTGTAACTGGAAAATCCGTCTTAGAAACTGTAACAATCGTGGCCAGCAACGTGGTCCAAAATAAGATCGGTGAACGGAAGAGGAAAGTAATCCTTCTTCGTGGCTGCGTTCAGTTTCCGGAAATCTTGACAAACGCGGATCTTGACTTTCCCATCCGCTCCAACTTTCTTTGGAACCACCACAATAGGAGAAACCCATTCAGAGTTGTGGACCGGATAAATGAATCCTGCTTCCAGCAACCGATCGATTTCCTCCTTCACCATCAACGAATACTTGGGGTTGAGCCGGTACTGTCGCTGTCGAACCGGAACAGATTCGTCTGTTAGGTCGATGTGGTGTTCTCCTAAATGAGGGGGAATGCCCTTCAGATCGGATGGCTCCCAAGCAAAAACGTCGAAATATTCCTTCAGAAGTTTAGTATAACCGGATTTCTCCATATCCTTCAGAAGTTTACTAAGGTAGAAACTCTTGTTGGGTTCAATACTCTCCTTCTCATACTCAATGGGTGAAACAATCGGTTTGACTTTCTCCTCGTAAGCTTCCTCAGGAAAGGAAGCTAAATTTCCCCAACCGGATTCTCTTGTTTCACTCTGACTAACCGGTAGATTTCTGGTCCTGATCTGTTGAGCGATCCACTCGGCTGTGAGCGGAACACTCGACTCTCCCAGAGATCGATCTTCTACCACTGGTTTCTGAATTTCTTCCGGATGATACTCTAACACAGCATCGGAAAATCCATAGTTCATCTCAAACTGGTGCTCGAACGGATCCACAAAATAACTGGTGGCGGAATCTTCCGATTCCAACCAATCCGTCGTGTAGCCATCCGACTCACTCGTCTCTCCTAAATGCTTCTCAGTGGTCCAAGGAATCCGGTTGGAAGGTTTCCCTACCACCAGTTCCTTGGCTCCCCAATCCACAAGTACTCGAGCGGAATATAACCAGGGTCTACCGAGTAACATCGGAAAAGGTCTACCTTTATGAACACGTATAATAACGTAATTCAGTAGGTAGTCTTTTCCTCCAATCCGGATTGGAACTTGAGAAAGTTTCCCGACCGGATTTACTCATGACTGATCCGCTATTCTGAGGACTTGTTCCGTTGCTTCGAAGGTGGTGAATCCCAAGTCAAATGCCGTATCCTCCAACATCAGGTTCACTCCCGATCCGCCATCGATCGGAACCTTGGGAATCGCACATCCTTCTATCTCCACAGTGACCTCTGGAGCTCCGGAATCTTCCGGTTGAGAAAAGTTAACTGCGACCGCTGGCAACTTCACCTTCTTCTTCCGTTTCCGGGTCCAGGCGTCTTGGATCAGCTTCTGGTACATCACGTTGTCATGCAGGAGCTGTCCGATTGTGACATTCGCCTTCTGATCCTTTATATCCTGGATGCTGTTATACTCATGCGTATTTATATCCGGATTAATGATCACGGGTGTGTCACTAAAACTAACCTTCTTCTAATTCCGTATTATATCCGGTCTTGATATTTCCGTTCGGATCTCTGCGCTGATATCTATCGGAATCCGGTTACTGCCTACCCCTTCCTCAGAGTGAACTAACTCTGGTTCCGGTCTAGGCTCTGGAGAAGGACGATCCGAATCGCTACTTGATTCCGGTTTCCTTCTTGACTTCTTCTTACTACTCCTAATGGTACGACCGGATTGGTTCCTAGTGGAACTGCGCGTCGATACTCGGTTGACCACGCTCTCCGCTCCTCCTGGCAGCTCCACCTCGCACCGTCATTTCTCCGGATTCTCCGTTCCAGCAGAGTGACCGTAGTTGAGTGCGGTCTGCTCCCTGGGAAGAATCTGGACTTGCTTGTAAACCAGTCGCGGCTGTACTGGTTTTGGACATTGGTCCTCCGGGTGTCCATACTCTTGGCAATTCTGGCATGGAAGGATCCGTGGCGCACCTTGTGCTACTCCCTTGTTAGGACAGTTACTGGAATAGTGTCCCGGTTCTCCATAGCCATAACAAATCACCACTTGTCTATCCGGATATGCTCGCATTGGTTGCTGCATCATGACGCCTTGACTAGGACTGGGTAGGAAATTCCGGTTCAGCATGTTGGAACGGATTGGAACAGCAATCCCTTTCCCTCTCGCATAAGTCGGCTGAATCTGGTAAACTTCCTCCTCTTCCTCAGGTGCCATGGTGTAGTACACCTCTTCTTCTTCAGGATACACGAAGTGAACGTGCTTCGGGTTGGTTCTTTGGCACTCGCTCGGGTAATGACCCAGTTCTCCACACCTTCCGTACCAGACGTTGGATAGGGAAGTTGGGACAATCCGTCTTGGTCTCCGGTTCTCTGCGATGTTGACCTTGATCGCCTCCAAAGTGTCTTGGAGTTTCTTGATTGCCTTCTTAGAATCCGTCTCCTCTGCCTTCACTTTCACAATGGTCTTTCGACTCTGCCTCTTCTTGGACGAACGTCGGGGAGGTGAACTACTCTGTTCCGCATCCGAACTGGATGAACTCGGATCGGAAACTTCCGATCCGGTCGACTCAAAAGTACTTTCCGAGTCTAAGACCTTCTTTCGATGCTTCGATTTCCGGTCGCTTTTCTTGCCCTTTCCTCTGGCTTGCTCTTTGCTTCGTTTTAGGGACTTCCAAAGTGACTGCGCTGAATTCTGGTAATTGGTTGCAGCATCCATGGCCTCTCTGAGCATTCTTGGGCGCATTTGTCGGATCAGGAATCCCATTGACTCGGGTAATCTGGAAACGTACCACTCCACCTGCAAACTAGGAGCAATCTCAGTGGTTAACTTTTGCATGAGAGCTTTCACTCTCAGCCCGTACCTTCGCACGGATTCGGATGATTTCATCGTCAATGTGCTCAACCGGCCCAAAGCTCTGGCTTCTCCACCAACTTCCCGGAAAGCTTGCAGAAAGTCCGTTCTCAGCTGATCCCAGTTATTCCGGATCAGATCCGGAACATCTTGATACCATTTGAGAGCTTCCCCCTTCAGCAATCCTTGGAAGATTCTTCGCTGGGCCGCCTCATTCTCTTGGTTGGCGAGTGCAGTCGATTCAAACTCGCACAGCCATTCATCCGCATCTTGGCTACCGTCGCCCTTGTAACGTTTGTACCTTAACCGGGTCATGACTTCTTCTTCTTCCGAATCCGGTTCTTCCCCTTCCGGTTCCGATCCTCGTTCAGAAGTTGACGGAGTATTTCCCGATCTCGGACTTTCGATCTGCTCTCCAGGCGCAGGTACAAAGATTGGTTGGTCACCCGGATCAGAGTTATCCGGATCACTAAAACCAGGTCCAGACGATTCCCCTTGATTCTTCTTCAATCGTTCAGACCTTCTTTCACTTCCTGTATTTCTTCTCATGAATGCAAAATCTGGTTTCTCGTCAAAAACCGAAACTTAATTCGAAAAAGACAAGACAGAAAACGAAACAACTGTTGACTTAGCTACTAGGAATAAACACTTTGACAGCTTTAGAATCCCCGGCAGCGGCGCCAGATTTTTGCATCTTAGCAAGATCCTCCATGAAGTTGTTCTTTTCCTTCTCTTCTGCTGGAATAATCGGACACACCTTCCGGAGTTTAACTTCTACTGCGGAGGAACTGGACGGTCTTGCTCTACTCTTGCGGAGCTGAGGCATGGACACAAGCTGTGCTAACCGGATTCTGACTGAGGCTACCTTTCTCTCTCCTAGCCGCACGTCTCGTTTCTCACCTTCGCTCTTCCGATCTCAACCGGAATACCTCTAAACCTGCAACACACACTAAGGCGCTGCGCGCTCTAACACACTAACACGCACACACAAACTCACATAACAAGAAAGCAAAGCGCTGGGGGGAAAGCTAAGTACAAGCTGGAGAGCGATTTCCGCAAACAAAGTTTGAAAAAGAGTGGCAACTGGATTGGTCAGCCTTTTTATAGTCTGATCTGTCATCATGACCAAATCCGTTCCTGATCCAATCCGTTCCAACTCAGATCCGCTTCAACTCTAATCCGGTTTAGATTCAGATCGAATCCGGATTGTCACCTATTCCGTTTTGTAGTTAATTTCCGGTTTTCCGTTATCTCTTGCTCAATTCCGGATACCTGATCACGGTTTCCGTTCCAAGATTTAGATAACTTACAAAAAACCAAAAATTCACACTGCGACACATGCTAGTGGAGCATCTGGACCCGCGAAGCCCTAGAAGACTCCATATGACGAGGAAATGGAGACGCCAACAAATGTCGAGACAGAGCACGGCAATTCCGGACAAGGTGCGCCCTAGGGAGGAGAGGGTGCGGATTTGGCAAGAGGAGGTGCCGCTGCTTGAGGAGAAGTCTCTTTTGCTAGAGGAGGAGCTGCGGCCTAGGGAGGACAAGCAGCATCTAAGGAGGTTGAGTTGGCAGCTGAGGCTGTCTTTGCGCCGATCGAGGCTATCCAAGCGGCGATCGCAACTGTGGAAGCGACGACCGAAGGAGAAGAAGCAGTGGCGAAGGGAGCAAGAGGTGCGC
The DNA here is from genome assembly GCA_951799445.1 of Pseudisothecium myosuroides. Taxonomy (NCBI): domain Eukaryota; kingdom Viridiplantae; phylum Streptophyta; class Bryopsida; order Hypnales; family Lembophyllaceae; genus Pseudisothecium; species Pseudisothecium myosuroides. Next base: position 4,900,294 of record OX637297.1, read on the forward strand.
CCGCCCATTGGGCAATGGAGGAGCCAAGAAGGGAAGAACGGCCTCCTCCAGTCACGGGCGAGACTCACGCCGTAGCCCCGGCCATCCCTGTGAGGCCCATGGAAGTGGAGCCATCTCAGAAGAAATTGAAGAAACCTCCAAAATCTCCTATTATGGTATACGATGCCACCGGGTGCCTCAGAACATGTTGACAAGAGGGAGGCTTGGAATGCCAGATGTTGTTGGGGCGGCAGGGAGTACTCGGGAGAGGGATAAATTGGTAGTATTTATTGTGCAGGGGACCTTGGGCTTCAACGAAGACTAACCTGAGGAGAGTAGTGTTGAGGCCATGGCTTAAACCATTTCTTTCCAGATGTTTTGTGCACTTTGTAGTGGGCTTTTGGGGCAGCAAGAGTACGTCTTTCATGGAGGACGTAGTTCCAACCATAATGGCTGGTTCCTTCAAGGGTCCAAATTGTCTCCCTCTGTTCTCGTGGTCAGGGAAACAGTGTGAGTTCTGGGATGGAGGAGATGATGCAGAGGCATCGTGGGGGAAAAAATTGGAACAAGTCTATGCAGAGTGGCCTCAATTTACTGCCCAGAACACAATGATTGTAGATAATAAACTCTGTAGGGTAGCGTGCAATCGTCCAGCGAATGTGGTTGTGAACTCTCCGTTCTATGTGAAGGAATTGTCGACATTGGCTAAGGACAAGGACTACCTGAAGTGCAACTTGTGGCCGCTTTTGGAGTCATTCCACAAATGCCCAGACATGGGATCCTTTTGTTCAAAGCACCCATTACTAGCACAGCAATCCGCTCATGATATGAACTCAAAACGCCGTCATGATTCCCCATACGAGTTTCTTGATGTCATGGAAGGTGAGGGGACTAGCGACCTTTGTAGTTGCATTGGCGGAACATGTCCCCTCACCTTCCCTTCTCTCGCTTCACTAACTGCTATGTTGTAGTCATGCAGGCAAAACAGCAGCAGTTGCGGGAGTTGAGGGCCAAGGCATTGGCGGAGACTGCGTCAAAGCGCAATGCATGGTCTAAAAAGGTGCTCTTTGTGAACCCAGTTTAGGCACAGTAGGCACGGTGTTTTCTGGCTTTGGAGTCTGTGGACAATGGCGCAAGAGTGTTGTTGAAGTTGTGAGGGAGTAGCGATGAAGTGCCCTTTCAATAATGCGCAGAGGTCTGAGATGCAGGGAAGTCGCATATCAATAGCCGGTAAGCCGCGTATGAGTCGTTTACCAATCGCGTGTCAGTTGACTTTCAGCACACATCCAGGAGGTCATGTTTTTCTCAGCCACACGTTGGGGAAGTATTGCAGCGCAGATCCTCACCCTCTGTCAAAATACATGTTTGAAAGTGGTATTACCATTTTAATAAGTAATTGAGCTCCCAGTTGCAGCAATTCCATATCGGTGACAAAGTCTTTCTCTACAACCCTTGATCTGTGCGGTAGAAAGTGGCGAAGGGCAAGATCAGCGGACTATCTGGTCAACAAACGTTTCACTTCAAGGATATACCGGAGCCCTATGTCAAGGTCGACGTCTCCTTAATTTTGAATCCTGAAGTTCCACTAATGATCCCGCCATCAGACCCCGACATGGTACTTATAGTTCATACGCTAGGGAGTGCCGTACTATGGCATGGCAAGTAGGTGAAGTTTAGCATGTGAAAGGCACTGAAGTGTGGGCAACATCATAGATTAGGGTACAAAGCACGGCGTCATGAACACGTAGTCTTTGTAAGTGCTGAGAGCCAGTGAATTGTTTTTTTTTTAGAAATGCAGAACTGTCTCCTTCGCATGAACTGTCTGACGTCGAATGCTTTCCCTGTTTAGTTTGGGTACACGTCAATGTCTGTCGTCTCTCCTTCTTGCAATGTGGGAGTGCAATTACAGTCTCTATTGAATGAAGGCGTCCAAAGGCCCTAAATCATGCTCGCTTGGAAGTGCTCATTGACCGCCATAGTGATGTTCCATAGCGTGTTCGTGAGACGCTGTCACCTGCACAACAAAATCGCCACTCCCGTGCGACTGCAATGCGAGTACTAGTTGTTGTAGGTGACTAGCTCAAATGGCATGAAACCGCATTGGGACGCGACTTCAGAGTGACTCATGCAGTTATGAAAGTGGCAACGCCAGCCACCACAGTGACTTCATTGTAATTGGATCAAGACTTTGGAATGACTCACGCGTCCCTGTCGCTTCATTCCCACAATTGCATTGTGACTTTGCAATGACTTCGAGTAGTGCTCACTTGTGACTCGTCAATCACTACCGCACAACTTTGTCGCGACTCCAAAGTGACTGTGACCCTCACCCCACATTGCTGTCCACGTCAGATTTTTTAGGGGTCCTACGCAACTGGTATGCGCCAGTAGCAACCGGCCACGTGTCTGTCCAAGTTAGATTTATCATGGGTCCGATGCAACTCTATCACGACAGCACCATAATTGGACGTGTGGCTGTCCACGTCACATTGTCTTCCTTCCCACTTTCTACCTCAAACTTTATCATCCATCTCCCACCCAGAAAGAAAAAGATGGTGATAATAGTTTTTCCTAAGTCTGCAAAAAACGTAGATTTTAGGCCAATATATTTGACTTTTTCACAACTGCTGAGTTTGTAGTCACCGTAAAGTCACATCCAGGGAAAATGACTTCAAGCAGTCACAAAACTGTCATTTTCTGCAGTTACTTTTACCCCCCTTTTCTTGTACTAGTGCAAGCATTGTTAGAGCACGTGAATGGTACTTACCTTGAATGAATCGGACACTGAGCACTGACATTCCATAAATTCAATGGGTTCTTTCCAAAAACTTGCTTGCTCCTATATACTCTTTCTTGGAGAAAGTACTTTCAATTTTGCCTAAATCCCTGAATACTCAATGCTGGAAGTTCAAACACAAACATTCTCGTCAGTCTTACAATTTCCATATCCTCTTTGACGTTGACATCAACAATATTGGAGCCACCTTCAAGTCAACGGTATGCTCACTTCTTCTCATGTACTGACTTTACTTGATCAACAATTGAGGAACCATTGGCTGCCACTACTCATGCCTCAGTCTTCAACAAGTGATTGACATATGGTTCCCTGGACAAAATGATAAGGAACTCCAAAAATTGTCATACTCTGTCAAGAGCTCGCCACTCCAATTTCAGCTGTGGCTGTGAATTGGTAGAAATCAGAGGTACCTTCTTTTTTCTGCCTACTTTCGTGCAATGAGCACTTGCAAGACAATTAACAAAACGTGTTATCATGTCTTGTTCTAAGATCATATCTACAAACATCCATGCAGACCAGCACCTTCACCATGAGAAAGAGAATACACTAGTTGCCGCGCTTTTGCGTGGAATTGGTGGTGCACAACTTTCATGCTTGTTTTATTCATCATGGCCGTCCAATATGTTTATATGATGAACTCCTCATTACTGGAAGTGTATGACCGTCCTCCATTCAATGCATAGTACTAAAAAGGTTCACAGAACTCTCAGCCATGAACTTCTTCGAACTCAAGAATTTGCAAACCCATCATCCTACAATTTTGTAGTTTTGCGATTCGCAGAAGGAAAGCGCCGAACCACCTTCGACTTCTAGGGAAACACAATTGTCTGCAGCTGGTTTTCTATAAACAACAAAGTGATCTCTTGCACATGCTAAGACAACCGCCTCAACAACCTCTCCTCATTCATATGGACATGACCGTGCTCCATTGCTTGAACATTTCCGCTACAATGACACTGCTCGCAATATTGTTCTACATAAAATAAAAACTAATCCCTAATCCAAAAGTCCCACTTTGCGAAAACTATGGTTTCCAAAGAAGTCTCCAAACAATTAGTGCCGATCCAACAAACTGGCTACATGGTAGTCTCCACTAATTGCTTTCGGCATATCCGCTTTCAATTATTTTTGCAGCGAATTCAGTCAAGTGACGTAGGGGGATGTTTAAAGGTCACCGGCATGCAATGTTGAGGCTTCAAGACGTTGTCAATGTTGCGCCATGTCATATACAGCGTAGAAGGCCCACAACGACCCTTTCAGTGTTTGAAGCGCTGCGGCGGACTTTCCTAGAAAGATTGCCCGTATGTCACGACTTACTTCTCTTGTTGTCACCAACAATGTCTCAGGGATCCTAACAGGGCAAACTCCATTGAAAAAATCAGACCCTGCAAATGATTAATGAATGATCAATGAAGTAGAGCACATATTAATTGCAACCACATTGCATCTACATTCCCAATGAAGGAAGACCTCTAAGTACTTACATGAACTTCTACACTGATTAATGTCAATATTTACATTTGATGAAGAATTTTTTTTATTTGGGCTTCTCAACACCTGATTGTAATAGAAAAGAAGTAGTAGGACTGAAATTGATAGAAATGCTTTCAGTTGTTTGTCTATAAACTTCAATTTCCACATAAATTTTACATGGAACCGCTTGACTTCGAATGGGAACTTCTATTTGCATATGTGACATGTGCTTCTATCATATTTTCAATCCAATAGGTGCATGAACATGTCTACATCATTTAACATATTCACTTCGGCACTTTTTAAGATATGGGAGTACTTGCCCTATTGCACTATATTCTCCGCCCACTGAAAAGAGACGAAAGAAAGGAGCATATCCAGAACCTCGGCACTTGCTACTTACCCCATGGACAGTAAGTGCCTCCTTGGAGTGCAGTTTTCCTCTCTACTAAGAAGTGGTCCTGTCATTGAAGTTACACTTGCCAAATACATAGCAAGCAAACCATCATGAAGAGAATTTACCGATTTTGGAGCGGGCAAGCGGCTCCAATTCTTACCTGTGTACAACATCTTGTCTTTTGAGTATGGGGCTTCTTTGTGGACTCCTACACTTAGCATCGCAACAAGGATTGTCATTCACAATTGCGCAGCCTTGCCAATTGAGGATTCACCTTGTCACCTTCCTCAGTGACCAGCAAGAAGTCATCTTGCCTTCAGCGAATGCAACTTACATTGAAAAGAAATTTTCCTGTTGGCATGCAACGGTTCAGAGCTTGTACTGTATGACTGTACAGCATATACAGATTAGAATGATGTCTACTCTCGATATAGAAGTTTTGTTTTGCTCATGCAATAAGTATGAAAAAAATGACAAACAATGCATTTAACAAACACACCTCATTCTATCCTCACCTGCCACTTATGATATACCGACGGCATGGCATTGTACATACTGACAATGTAGTAGTCCTTCAAGTGGTGTGTGCTCTGCATTGGAATTTCAGGTTCTCTGACATATCCAACATATATGCAGACGGATCCTTACACACCAAACAGTTCTTGTCGTTGGTCACATGTAGTGACAACCATAATTGCCTAAAAGGAATAAAGCTGTGAAAAATAGTTCATACGTATTCTTGGCTCCATATTCCTTTCATTCCAGTCGTCATTGGTTGCCATCGCTTCAACTTTCAACAGCAAACAACAATCCTAGCCCATTTTATTTTCCATGTCAACAACAAAGTTACAGACTGCCCTTTGTATATATAGAGAAATACAAACAAGAAGGAGCCTTAGTTTTATAGTAGCACATACCCAAAACATTGTGCAGAACTACGGCATACAAAAGTCATCAAAATTGCAGTAGCAGTTCAGGTGTTCAAATTTTTGCTAACCTGCACAAACGACTAGCTGACTGTGAGAAGCTCCTACACATCAGCACATATACTGAACTGAGACTATGTAGGCGTCCATAAGTGGACTATCATTGTAGTCCTTACATGATCGGTATAGTGAAACATAATTAAACAACTACTGTATAACTATCAACATCTTGCCATGCCGGAAACAAAGACAATTAAAGGCTGATATGTACACAAACTTCTTCAACATGAGATCTCCATCCTTGCAGCTCACAGTTCTTCTTGTTGACACCTCCATTGACAGTATGCACACGCCATGGAACAACAACACGCTCTCTTCATTTCTTCTTTGACGATTCACCTCGCTTGCCCAGTGTTCCCTACATTTAAAAAAATTAGACCTCACCCACTAGAAGAAAATTGCGTTGGAACCTAGGAAAACACGTGGGATTGGTTTTGTTGAGTTCCTAGTATCCAACGCAAATTTTTGAGTTCCAACGCGTTTTTGCATTGGAATTTCTACGCAAAAACGTGTTGGAACCCACAAATCTGCGTTGGAAACTAAGAACTCAACGAAACCAATTCCACGTGTTTTCCTAGGTTCTAATGCAGTTTTCTTCTAGTGCCCGTAGCAAAATATCCCCTGCCTGCCACATATCATACAAGCCTACTGCAATTACCGTCTATTTATTTTGGATGTCTTCTATATCATACCAAAACTGCTGAACAACACAAGTTGTGGACTTCTTCTTACAATAACATTGACTGAAGAGATGATGTTACACGGTACGAACCTTGCTGACCACATCCAATACTTTCGATGAAGAAACTACCTTGGATGCGCTTGACTTTGAAACCTTCACTGATGCTCCCAACTTTGTAGGAATGCCCTTGTTGTAGGTCTTGACAGTGCGCCTTGGTTGTATTGGAAACTCCCTGATGACTTGTGTAAGTGTTTATTTACCCACCCTTGGTAAATAAAGGAACACAACCAGGTTCTGTTTTAATTTAACAGATTTTTATTTTAATTTGAGTACATAAGCGTTGTCCACTATTCCTTCCAAGCAATGGATTTTCTTAAATGCCTAATTTGTAGTTAAACTTGTAACTTCTACTACTAAGTATAACTTAAATGCAATAAATAGAACTATTGGCCGAATAGATCAAGCTACCGTGGTTTTTTGTTCAGGTTAAGATAATCTAAATCTAATAGCATGAAGTTCTAGAGAATTTTACGCCCTTTCTAAAAATATAAAATTCGTTCTTATCCGACCTTCCTAGTCAAGGTTATAGACGGATGAAGTTTTGGCCTTTAGAAGCAAAACTTCATCCACACCTTTTACTTAGTTCTCTATTTTAGAATAATTTGGAATTTTATAGATATGATTAAATAATTATCTTATACTTTAATCCTAAGTTTCACTCCATGTGAGTACTTCCTTTAACTTTTCATCCAATTTTGACCCTAATCTTCATCCACCCATATCTTACTTATTTTAACTTCGATTTCTAAGTATTTTATGTTTTTGGAAACCTCCGTGTATGTTCTACACTATTCTAAATTCACAAATGACCTGACCGCTAGTTTTAGAGGTCTGACTTGCTCCTAAGCTTCGGCTCTACTTAATTTTACTAATAAAATAAAAAGAGAGAGCTTTTAGAAGAATACCTCGGGGCTTGTGTCTTCAAATCGATTTTCTTGAACCTCCTCAAACTCCTCCACTTGGTCCATTTTTGATGGTTGTTTTTCTTTATTTTGTTTTGTTTTGTTTTGTTTTGTCTTTAATTTCAAAGTCAACGTAAACTATCTTCTATTCTTCTAACTTTCTCTTCCCACCTCTTCTTTTTCCTCCTAATACTATCCTACTCTATTTGGAATGTTCTAATTGTTGACTTTGAATATTCTAAGGATTTTCTAACCACTACTTTGCCATTGATTCTTTTCCCCCAATTCTTTGGCTACTTTTTAATGAGTTTCTCGTGCGCCTTCCTAATCCTCTTCTTCTACTAATTTCTCTTAGTTCTAACTTTACTCATCATCTCCTCCTTCCACATTGAAGGAATTGAGAGCTTGAGAGCTTGAGAGTTTGGAGAATGTTTTGTGTGTATGTGTTGTTGAGTTGAAATGTTGGTTTTCAAATGGAATTTGGCAGTGTTTGGCCTGTCAAGTATGCGCACAGATGGAGATTTCCAATAACTAGTATGCAACTTGTTAGCACCCCTCTCCACCAACTTCAATAAGGCTAACACACTTCCTGTGTACCTCAATTTTCTGATATTATGGCTTGAATGTCACAAGTTCCTGCTCTGGACAGGGCCTGGATCTCTCCATTCACTCTATGCTTTAGTCAACTCAGTTTGACCTCTCCATCTGAAATTTCAGACCTCTCTCATGCACTCACCATCTAAAATTACAGACCACTCCCCTCACAATCACTCCATGGGGTCTCTCTGAAAATTTGAAATTTTTCCGCATTCTTTGAGTTTCTATGCACTCCCTGGATGTCTAAGGGACTTCAACCTTCTCAGTCAACTCAGGTTGACTCTCCCATCTGAAATTTCAGACCTCTCCTCTCCACTCACTTCAGTGCTTGGATCACTTGAGTACTCTCTGTAAACATTTTTTTGTTTTTTGTTTTTTCTTCACAGACTCTCTGGCAATTGTAGGTGCACAAGGAGGTCACTTTGGTTTTGGTTCAACTTGGTTGACAGCTATAGTCTGAAATTTTGGTTCACTCTAACCTGTGAAAATTCTAAAATTTGGAGAAGAAGAAGTGGAGAATTCTTTCTAAAAAAACAAATACGGAAAAAATTAGTTTAGAGGCAAAGCTTTGCTGTTCGGGGGGTTGAGGCCCCAATTTGAACAACAATCAAAGAGGAAAATACAAAATAGGACCAACAAATTAGGCTCGAAGTCAAAGCTTCGCCGTCCCAAATGGGACAAGAAAAACAAAGAATGCACACGAAGGTTAGTACAACACACAACTACCACTTGGTTAATTGAAAAGTTAGTACAAGATAATCACATAAACTTGGTTAGATCAAATGTTAGTACAAAAACACACAATTAAAAGAACCCAAGGCCCCCTAAAGCGGCATCGCCAAGGTACGGAAGGGGGTATCTTGGGGATTAGTATAACACCCAAAGAGACATAATTAGTACACAAAAATCTCCACAAAACACATCACAATTCAACAAAACTTTGAAGGGACCCCAAGTCCTTCAAAGCTTTACAAAATAACAACAACTGAAACCGAAAACACACGTTTTATAAATTTGGAACCGAAAATTGGCCCAAGTAGAACAACGTGCAAAGATTGTTAACAAAAATGGTACAAAGGGGTGAGTTGAGAGGAGAAGAGGTGCCCCTTAAATACTCTTCCAAGGGCACCCACCTCCTCTCATTTCTTTGCGGTAAACCTATCTTTTGAGATTTTAATCTCAAATTACCAATTTTGACTTTCTACGCTGGACCATTTTCTAACTTTTGGAGATTAACTCCAAATCACAAACGAATTGCGCCATTAGCTTCAGAAGGCCATTTTTAGTCCAGGAGTTCCTCTACCCCCTAATTTGACGTCAAAAACTCAATAAAACTTAGCGCTAACTAAACACCAAAATGGGTTAAAAAACCCAATTCCTGGAGTTTGACTTTTCTGAGAAAAGTAACTAGCCTAGGCTCTTTAGTAGGTTTGAGGGAGTAAAGAAAGACCTAATTTTGACCCTATTCTAAATTCGTATGCTCCCGGGATGCCGGTCAACTCCCCACCGTAATCTTCAATTTTGCCGGTACAAGGAGAATCTTGTCAATTCGGGTACTTCTGGCAATCGGAATACCTTGAAACTTGTTGGAGCGTCTTATTAACATAAAAGAAGCTATTCTAATTTTTAGTGAGATTTTACCGCAACCTGGGTAATTTCCAAGAATTTCCCATCTTAGGTTTTGGCGGTTGACCGTTCGGAAAAGCATCTTCTGAGGATCAGAAAATTCCGAAACTTCTTGCAGAATCTCTCATTGAATTCTACAAAAGGTGTGTAAGTCCATCTCTTGACTTACACAATGGTCAAGGGAGAATTAAATTTTACAATCTCCCTTAATTGTCAATTTAAGGGAGTCTTTTACATAGAAAGAACTCTCGGCAAAGCAACTTTGCCATCAAGCTTCCAATGTAATTTATCCCTAAAATATCGTCTTTGAATATAAAACCTCCTTCATCAGGTTGTGCTGCGTTTCTTCAACCTGCAAGCTAACAATTGGAGTTTCTACGGAAAGTGAAAATTGATTGGAACTTGAAACCTATCCGTGAACTGGCTTCTAGGTTTCTCACCAAGTTCTCTCGGACCAATTTTAGCCAAATTTTGTCACATGCATGGTATTCTCAGGTAAATTGGCCTTTTCTACTAAATATCTACAATTTGTACAATTCACAGGTTTCTATCCTATTTACATGTGATAATTAGTTTAATTTAGGGAAATACTCTATTTAAGACCAAATACCTATAATAGCATGTGACATACATATTTTGGTTTTACACTCTTTTTTGGGTTTTTTGTATATAAAACTACACTCAAAATAATTAAAAACAGAAAAAAGATGACTGTGAGTCCCAAGTAACAAACAGGGAGCTCACAACTTGCACAGGGACATCTATCTACAATTGCAGCGAAACGTCAATTCCTGAAGAAACACAAATATTCACCACGGACATCAATACATACCCGTCCCTTCCCAGTTCCTGAGAAACATACAAAAATGTCAAACTTTCTTGCACCTTGGGGCTACACACTTATTGCCCCGCACATGGACTACAATATCAGCAATTAACAACTCCAAATGCACAACTACTACGAACTTCTTGTATAATACTACCCTGCACCAGACTGACATGTATTTGACGTTAAGTTGTTTTCCCAGGAGACGGCTCCTGTCATGTCTTCTCCAGACATGACATTTAGTGAAGGCGTTACCTTGCGTGCTCTCTTCAAAAGTAGACCAATATTCAACACTTTTACAAATCCGTTCTTAGAAACGACATGGAATCATTGTGGCACTTCCGTAAGTCCTACACAAAAATTTGCTTACCTCAACGGGCACTATGTTCTCTCCAATGGTGACTCTGGCATTTGTTCTGTCACTAACGATTTTGTCATGTATCAACACATACATGTCCACCTCCTGCACAATATTTTGATCAACATTTTCACCAACAACAAGGTCCAAAGATTGCAGCACTTTCTTCAATGACTTCTGAGTAGGAGCTTCCGCATTTGCCACCACTGTCTTACTTTCAAAGGCATGAATGACCTCCTCTACCAAAGTTTGTACTCCGACGGTGTTGCCGAGGGTGAGCATTTGCTCCTGCATTTCCTCCTCTTCAACAGACTAGAAGAAAGCCTCCAAATCTTTCGAGGTAGACTTTGTTCCTTCAACATTGTGTTGATTCGGATGTTTTCATTAGTTCGGACATCTTGATTTGGGTAGTGTAAGCGCTTATTTACCCACCCTTAATAAATAAACGAGTACAACCAAGCTCTTGGAAAATAAACATTTGACTCAATCTATGGGTGTAGCGCCAATCCATTGTGTCTCCCAAGCAGTGGATTTTTTCTATGTTCTTAATATTTATTAACTTGGATAAGGAAAATAAAATCCTACAACTACTTTGGCTGAGTCAAAGCTTAAAAAGGGACAGGGGTTTTAAAAAAGGAGGGGTCTCAGTCTAAACTTATTTATTCTAAGTGAAAGAGTACCTCATGCCATTTCTAAAAGTGTAAAGTTTGTTTAATTTGGATGCTCCTAGAGAAAGTTATGGACGGATGAAGTTTTAGCCCTAATGGGTGCTTCTAAATTTCATCCACTAGGGGGCCTTTGGGCCCCCTGCCCGCCTATCACAGCGTTCATCCTATCCTTAAATTTCATCCACTCTTTTCTATGGATTCCTAATTCCAATTTGACTTGGAACTTAGGCTATGAGTCTAACTCCCTAAGATTAACCTAATTACCAAGACTTGACTCAAATGGATGAAATCCTCTAGGATTCATCCATTACTTGTTCCGGACTTCATCCATTCCTAACTACTTTGTATTTAGGTCTTTCCTTGAGTTGGTTCTAGTTTCGGGTTACCCTAAACTTGTTCTATGAGTTTTTGAATCTATAATTGACCTAAATTTAATCCTAAAAGCTCCTAATCCAGCTTCTAATATTACCTAAGGGGCTGAATTATAGTTATTAATTTACTATTTTTAGAAAATTAAGACTTGTTCCTTGTAGACCTTGATTTCACTTTTCTAATGTGATTAGTCACCCTAGGTTTGGTCTTTCCTAGCAAAAGTTATCCATGGATGAAGTTTAACAGCTAATCGGTGTTTAAAACTTCATCCACAAATTACGGTTAATCTTAATTTTGAAACTAATTTCTAATTTCACTTTTGGGCTCCTAAATTATTCCTTCTTTTTAGATACTATTCCTTGTTCCTCTTGGATGAAATTTGCTAAGTTTCATCCAACATGACTCCCTAATTTCATTCGCATATAACTTCTTTGTTTTAGCTCGGATTTTGACATATTTTAGGTTTTTGGAAACCTCTAGACCTCTAGACCTCTACTCTAGGATTATGTAGTCTAATTTAACTTGATTCTTAGTCCTAATGACCTGACTCTTCCCTAGCTCTCGGCTCTCACTAAAAATTGCTAATTTCAAAAGTTGGAGTACAAGGAGAGAGTTTAGCAACCCACCTCGTCTTGAAGGTCGCGAATTAAGTTGCTAAGGTTCCCCTCGGTTGCCATCTTGGCAATTTGCTTTTGTTCTTGGAAAGTTGTAAATTTATTTTATAAAATTCTACCTTGGAGGGTCTAGCTATCTTCTTTTTCTTTCCTTTCTATCTTTTCCTTCTACACTATTCCCCTATGCACCCTCAGTGTTTACCAACCACTTCTAATAATTTGAATGACGCATTCTCCTTTTTCTTCTTACGCTAGGAGCAATTGGTGGCCCACAACGTTTCGTAGGATTTTCGTTAATCTATTTCCTATTTATCTTCTTCCCTACTAAATCCTCCTTCTTTGCTGTCTTCCACGTGCTTGTTTTTGTTCTTGGAGTGTGTGATGTGAGTATTTGTGGAGACTTTTGATTGAGCGTGTGTGAGTGTGCAGGTGTGTCAGGGTCTTCTTTCTTCTAATTCATGGAATTTTCTTATTCTAATTGGCCTGTCGTGCACAAACACATCGTGCCAAGATCATATTGAGCCAACATGAGAGCAAGCATGCCATAAGTAACAATAGACCTTGTAATTGGCTAGCAACCTAACCACACCAAAGTCCAATAGCTCCTGAGCAGCGGTGAATACCGTGGTCATAGGGAAAACGCCTTATGACTTGTGATGTATATCACAATCATAGCAAATCCTGCAAGTAGTGAAAGAAATGCGAAAATCATCCTATCATCACAAGCACTAAACACCAGCGACATTCATAGCAAAGTAAAGAAATTAAACACCCATGATACAAGAGTACACCAGATGTAGCAAGTGGTTTGGTAACCACTTCTTTACTTGCCCCCTTCGCCGGTGTCGAAGCCCCTTTCACACTGGCGAACTCAGTGGCCTTCTCCGAAGAACCAACGAGAACCCAATCGAAAATCCTACAAAGATGAAGATGCTTGTCCTTGCCCCGGCACACATTTGGGACGAACCCACCGACCCACCGGAATTTCTTGCAATGGCGGTGTCAAACAATCTGTATGCCACCCAGTCGAACAAACATTGCACAATACCATAGTGGCAGCGTTCTTGGCGCTTCCACACAACACGCATTTCAGCCCAGCCAAAATCCGTAACCCGCTGGAATCAATACGTCCATCAATGTGTGGCAAATGACATGGCGCATAATTGCGCTTGTGATCTTTCCAGATCTTGCCATCACGACCCTCCAAGAACAAAACTCTCGACTTAAGCACCTCACGCACTCGTAGAATAATACGCCTTACAGTTACGTCGAGGGTGGTAAGCGCCGTTTGCTACAAATAGACATAGTCACCAGACAAAAAACGTTGCACTTGAGGTCTATAGCCTCCTCCTCGTATCGTGGCATAACGTAGAGTGTCTCTATGCTGCGCAATAAAAAGGTTTTCCAAAGCCATGGGCATCACCCTCTTGTATAATTCCGTACGTTGCTCGCATACTTGAGCCCACGTATCTGGATCATCCATGTGATCCAAGATCTTGTCTGCATCTTGTTTAATTGCCATTGGTAAAATCGGATGGCGACCAAATAACAAATAATAGGGTGAGAAAGAAGCCAAAGATGCTTGCTTACTAAACCGATAGCCCATTGCTATCCACGGTAGTTGTAAGTCCCAATCTCCATGATGGCCCTTCTTCAAACTATATTTGCAAAGTCCCCTCTTGACGGTTTGCACCATGCGCTCCGCCAATGCATCTGCTTCGAGATGATCCCGTAAAGTAGTGTGGTGATCAATCATCGCTTGTTCACACAAAGCTTGAAATTCTCCAAGAAACTCACGTCCTTGGTCAGTCAACATCTCGGTTGGAACTCCAAAGCGACTCAACACTCGGTCCAAGAATGAATAAACGGCCCCTTCACTGAACTTGTTAGGCAACGCCATCAACTCTATCAATTTGGAGAAGTGCTCAATCATCACCAACACATACTTGTTATGTTGTGATGTTACTAGCAATGGTCCTACAAAGTCCAAACTCCACCTATAGCCCAATTTCATGATTGGCAACGGTTGTAGTTGAGGCATCGGGACATTAAATGATGCTTGCACTCTATCACAAACCGTGCATTTGGCTACCAACTATTGGACTTGCGTTTGCATGCCTCGCCACCAATAGTGAATCTGTAGCAAGCTGTGAGTTCTTTGCACTCCAAAGTGCTCTAAGTCCTCGTGTGCATGCATAATTAACTTCACTCTCTCATGAGGCGCCGGTACCACTTTCCTGTTGCAATCTGGCCATATACGAAGAAAATGATCCCCCTTCCATACAAACCTCTTGGCTCCTTGTAGGATCCGGTCCTTCTCCTTGGTTGACACTATAGGTGCCAATTCACCAAGCTTCAAATACTTCATCATATCTCCATCCTCAAAAAAGTCCTTGGCGCCTCTAAACTCTTCACCACCATCCGCATCCATCTTGGCCACGATGGCTTCCTCGGTGACGTCTCCAGTCATTGCCAACAAACTCAAATAGGCGACAGCATGCCACCCTAGTAACAAATCTTCTCCCTCCTCCACGTACCAACGAGCCCCCGTAGAGTCCACTTGGCTAAGACTTGGATTGCGACTCAAGCCGTCAGCATCCATGTTCACCAAACTGGCACGGTGTACAACTTTGAAGTCATATTCCATCAGCATCAAGGCCTTTCGTGCAAGCTTACTAGTAAGCTTGTCAGACTCCATGAGCCACTTCAACGGTTGGTGGTCTGTCACCAATAGAAATTCGTTGCCATATAAATAACAACGGAAGTGAGCAATGGTCCAAATCGCTGCCAAACACTCTTCCTCGTATGAGCTGTACTGTGCTTCCGCATTGTTGTTGGAGCGATTGGCATAAGCTACTACAAACTTCCTGCCATCATCGTCCATTTGTGTCAACACTGCGCTAATCCCCAGTGAGCTCCAATCTGTGTGCAACTAGTAAGTTCTACCCGGAATCGGCTTCCTCAAGATGGGTGCCGTTGATAAACGCTCCTTCAATTGCGTGAAGGCGGCCTCTTGCTCATTTCCCTACATTCAAGGTTGATCATTCCTTGTCAACATGGTCAATGGCTTTGCAATGGCATTAAACGTTTTTACAAACTTCCAAAAGCAGTTGCAGAACTCCAAGAATGCACGAAGTCTACTCACATCCTTCGGCCTTGGTATAGAAACCATCACTTCCACTTTGCTAGCTACCACACCCAATCCACCAGGGTATATCATGTGGCCCAAGTACTCTACACGGTCATAATAAAACTTGCATTTGTATGGATGCAATTTTAAGCCATAGAGTCTCACTTTAGCAAAAACTTCCTTCAAGTGAGCTCTATGTTGGGTTTGATTCATGCTATAAACAATGATGTCATCAATGTAGTATTTCACAAACTCCAAGCCCGCAAAAATACGGTCCATGACCCTAAAACGCTGTCTTTCCTTTATCACCTTCTTGAATGCCAAGTTGGTGATATCCAGACCAGAGATCCAAAGTACTAAATACTTTGGCGTGACCGATGGCGTCAAAGTTCTCCTCCGGTATTGGCATCGCATAACAGTTGAACTTTGTGAACTTATTAATTCTCCGATAATCCCCGCACATCCTCTTCTCGGTCCAATTACCAAAAATATTCTTTTTGGATGACATAACCGTTGCTGATGCATACTCACAGTCCAAAGGCGCTAACTCCACCAAACCGGTCTCCAACAACTCTTTAGTTTAGTCTTGGATCATCTTGCGCTTTGCCTCACTGTACTTGTACGGTTTGCGATAAATTAGTGCATCATCCGTCAAGTTTATACGGACCTGTTGTCTCCTAAGGACTCCCAAGTCCTTCAAGCTAAATGCAAAGCAATTCATGTAACTCTTGAGGAACTCTTGTTCCTGTTCCCCCTTTGTTTCATCCTCCAGGCCTACTAATGGTTTCCAAGTTTCCTTGGTTACCACTTCCTTCCGTTCTTCTTTTGAAACAGCTCTCTCTATCCTTGGTTGCTATTGCACATCAGTTGGAGCAACTTCATCTTGCTCCACACCCGCCATGCCATATCGTTCTTCCACTTGGCTCAAGCGCCATAGCTCCTCTGTTTGATCCGATATGTGCTCTTCGAAGAAAAGTTTCTCCACGTCTTCCTCCAACTCCATCTTTGGCTTAGCCAATTGCTCCCAACTGCTTGAACTTGGCCTTGGAGTTGTGAAAAATGTGTTGCTTTTTCATATATCCCATGGGTGAGCTACACAGGCGTCTACGCTTCCAACCATCAAGTGTAGACTCCAAGAACTTTTTGGTTTTATAGCCTCTCGTAGCTCGTGAAAATCCAAGTGACCATCCAACGTGGAAGCTAATCGCTTCTGCTCGGTAGTGACAAAGGACACAATCCACGAAAGACAACTTAAATCCATGGCCTGACTAATGAAATATCGCCTTTAAAACTCGGTAATGCTAGGTACCTGGGTGATACTCGTTTGGAAGCCCATAGCCCGCTCTTGCTCATCTGCATTGGATTCCACCATCTCTTCAGTGCGGGCATCCCACACCAACCCAAGCCTATTGTCCTTGAAGGCTAAAGACCTTGAAAAGCTTACCAATGTTGGTAAAGCTCTTTGTGGTTCACCCTTGCGATTCACCACCGCAAGTGGTGCTTGGTCATCATGATAAACACGCCGTGGTGATCGGTGAGGGTCTAAGATATCTTTCACGTAGACGTCATGCCACTCAATCCGTGGAATTGCTGCATATAATAACTCAGGCGGCGCCAAATTGGTCCACCACAATTGTGGTCTGTGAGCTCTCGAACCGATCGCCGCTGCATCTATCAATACAGGAATCCCAAGCACATTGTGCACATGATAAAGACTTTCAAGCGTGCGGGTCCGAGATGTACCAACCACTGGTACATTTTCAATGATGTACCCCGGCGGCCGCTGTTGAAATGTCTGCACATACTGCAATATCTTCAACATATCATAGAATTGTGAAGAACGCTTGTTCTTTAATCCATTCTGGTTGCCAGTCATAGACATACTTTGGCATGGCCATTCCGCGATAACTAAATCCACTGACCTCAATTTAACAATGTCTTGGAATGCTATTAGTGACATATCGCTTGGCAATGCAGAAAATGTGGTCATGATAGCGCCCACGTTTAACAACAATGGGAATGCGCCACATAACCGTCGCGCATGGCGCTTAGCTACTTGCCATCCATCTCATCGTTATCCACATAAATATAACGCTTCACCTTCATGCCCGCCTGCAACACAGCTGTCAACCCGGTACCAATGCCACCAAACAACTCCAAAAGAGTTATTCCTTCTTCTGGTGGTTTCCACCGGATCGCTAAAGTGTCCAAAGGAGGACCTTCATTGTCCTCGCCTGCAACCACTTCATCTTCTTTTGGTAACAACGATTGTTGTCACACCTCCTGGATAACTTTGTTGGCAGCGTCTCGCAAACCCACGATAGTCTTCCATGCAGCTTCTACGCCGGGTTGATACAACTTGCCCCCAACGTCTTCACCCTCATGATGATGTAATTTAATGAAGTCCGTTGAAGCTGTAAGAAGGGGATCTTCAAATTCCTCCTTAAACCATGGTTGTTTTTCACCCTCAAGCTCAGCAAAATAATAGAAATCAGCTAAATTGTCGGTAAGAACTCGTATAAAACGAGCTGGCAGTTGAGCTCTACATCCATCTCCTACTTGCCATCCGGGTCTATAGTATGTTGTCTCTTCCCAGAAGTCCAAGGTGAAGCCTATAGGATACAACACCATAGCCCCAACCAAGACGTTATATGACTTGGCCTCCGTGACTATGACTTTCACCTTCATGAAGTTAGCATTCTCCACATCATCATAGCGCAGACGTAATGTCATTTTGCCCCTTGTGATGCCACTTGCTTGTTCCGTCCCTCCCATAGAGGTACTAATCGTCCACGGACATGTTTCCAATGTATCCTCGGTCAAACCCAAGCCTTTAATTGCTGACTCTCCCAGCATCAAGGGTTGTGCACTGGAATCCAATTGTACCCGTCGAGGCGTAAAAACTCTCCCTTTGGGCCCAACCAATTGAAAAATGCCCTGAGAGTTGTCCAATACCACTACTCTTGGGATAATGGAGGACCGCTCTATTGCCGGGCGCGTTGGCATGGTCTTCACACGAGCAGCGGCTGCTAAGAGCTCATCTGCATCAGTCCAATTACTGTTAATCGTCGCCTGTGGCTCAAGCACAACTTCCGTGAAGTCTATCAATGCTGAGGCACCGTCCTCACACATGGTAATAGCCAATTTGAAAACTATAGCAGCACTAAATTGTGCCTGAGAGATCATTGTGAGCTCCTAATTTGTCACTTGGGACTCGTAGAATTATTTTTTTGGAAATTTGCAATTTAAAGTTGATAAAAGTATAGAAAAACCCATAAAAAGAGTGTAGAACCGAAATAGGGTTGTGTCATACCCATTATAGTATTTGGTCTAGATTTGTGTTTCTTACTTAGAATCCCCCAAACCTTGCCTAAAATAGTGTAGAAATAACAAAACGGTTAGATTTGGAGGATTCGAGTCACACAGCCCCAAAAGGGCTAAATCCCACCATGAATGTGGCGATTCATGGCTAGGTCGGTCCGAGGGATCCACAACGAGGCCACTAGGTCGGGTCCTAGAGTTAGATTTAGAATTCCCCATTAGATCGACGAATTCCCAAAATCCCGATTGTTAGCATGCAAGAGCCACTCACGCAAGCCCGGG
The DNA here is from genome assembly GCA_951799445.1 of Pseudisothecium myosuroides. Taxonomy (NCBI): domain Eukaryota; kingdom Viridiplantae; phylum Streptophyta; class Bryopsida; order Hypnales; family Lembophyllaceae; genus Pseudisothecium; species Pseudisothecium myosuroides. Next base: position 4,919,364 of record OX637297.1, read on the forward strand.
GCCGTGGAGGAATCTACAGCCCAAGGATGGTGTTCTAGGGTGAATCCCATTCCAGAAGTCCAACGGCGAAATCGGTTCGCCAAGATTCCTCCACCTGCAGAAGATTCCCGCACCGTCCCTAATTCGAGGAGATGTCCAGTTTTAATCTCCATTGACCAATCGTGCCAGGTACGGAAACACACCCGCACGTCTTTTATGCGACTCCCTGAGAGGTCACGTGAAAAATCCCGGCATCTTCCGACTTGCAGAAGAACCTTTTCCGGGTGGTCAATCCTCCTAACCTCCAACGGGAATTTCATGGAAATTACCCAGGTTACAATAAAATCTCACTAAAAATTAGACTAGCTTGTTTTATGTTAATAATGCGCTCCGTGAGGTTTCACAACATTCCGATAGCGGCAAGTACCCGAACCGGCGAGATTCCTCGGGAATTAACCACGTGGCGGGGTCCCCGCCACGTTGACTGGCATTCCGGGACCATACGATGGCGAAACGAAGTCAACCAAAAGTCCTTCTCGACTCTCTCGCACCTACCGGAGACCCTAGGCTATTCACATTTCTCAAAATAGGAGACCCCCAAGATCTAGGATTTTACCACGATTTGGTTTTTAAACGAAATTAGCCTACGATGGATTTTTTGGCCTCGATACGGGGGGTAGGGGGATTTAGGACTAAACACGGCGATCTGGATCCAACGGCGCAATCCGTTCGGCGATTGGAGCTAATCTCCAAAAGTTAGGATGTTGGTCCAGCATAGATGGTAGAAGTAGAAATTTAGGATGTAGGATGAAAATCTTTGAGGATGAGGATGAAAATCCCCGTTGATAAGGTTACCTTAGAACTCTAGAGGGAGGGGTGAGCCCTTGGAAACCTATGTAAGGGCCCCATTTCTCTCTCTAGAACACCCCCAATTCTTGTTTTGGGTCCGTGGGTCCAAGTTATTTTGGATATTTTGGCGTTTGAAGCCAAAAACCTCTACGGTGTTTTCGCAGCACTTTTGGTTCCATTGTTGCTTATTTTCAAGCTTTGAAGGTCCTTGGGGGTCCTTCTATCTTGCCTTGTTTACTCTTTGTGTACTCTTAGTGCTCTTGTTTTGAGTTGAGAGACCCTCTCTTTCCGTGTGTATCTTTGTTTGTGTCCTTGAGAGCTAGCTTGTTTGTTTAGAGGCCTTGTGGTATCTTACACTAACCCTAAAGCAACCCCCCACCGTACCTTGGCGATGCCGCTTTGGGGGGCCTTTAGCGTGTGAGATTGTTGTGTTGTCACGTGTTCCTAACTTGTGGGGTCTCTAAGTGCGCTCTTACCCTTGATCTAACGTTTTCCTTGTTGAGTGGACCCCCCCCCTTGTGGGACGGCGAAGCTTTGACTTTGTGGTGTGGGTTTCTCTTAAGTATTGGTCTACCTTCTTCTAATTTCTCTCTTGTTGAGTGGACCCCCCTCCGGGACGGCGAAGCTTTGACCCTATGTACGTTTCCTTTTAAAAGTTTTGTCTTTACCCTCTTCTAAAGTCCCTCCCATTGTATGAGCCCCCCTTGGAAACGGCGAAGCTTTGAACTTGTGACAAGATCAAAGTCCTAAAGTGTGTGTTAAAAGTTTAGGCGGCGGAGCTTTGAACCCCCGGAGTGCTATCAAGTCCTAAAGTTGGTGTTAAACCCAACTTGACGGCGAAGCTTTGAACCTCCCCCGTATTTAGTTCCAAAGTTTAGTTTCCAAGACCTTTGTGGAAACGTCCAGAGTTTAGCTTCCAAGATATGTAGGTTTTCTTTGTGTTTGGCAAGTCCCATGGTTCCAAGTTTTAGTTAGGCTAGGGTTCCCCAAGTTCTAGTTTCCCCCAAGATAGTGAGTCTAAGTGTCCCCAAGGTTTAGTTTTCCCCCTAGTTTTTTTAGTCTAAGTGTCCCCAAGGTTTAGTCTTCCCCCTAGTTTTTTTTTCCTTTGTGTTATTTTTTTTAGCCTAGCCTACCCAAAGGTTGCAAGAAAAAAACCAGTCCAAGTTCACAATCCAGTTTACAGTCCAGTTCACAGCAAGTTCAGAGTCCAGTTCATGGTCCAGTTCACAGCCAGTTCACAGTCCAGTTCACAGCCAGTCACAATCCAGTTCACAGCCAGTCACAGTCCAGTCACAGCCAGTCACAAGTCCAATTCAGAAAAACAGAATGTAACAAAAAAAAAATTATAATTAATTAAAAAATTAATTATTGAACCGACCCCCCTCCAGCCAGCAAGAGGCCGGCCAGCAGGAGGTCGGCTTTGCTCGGCAGGTTTGGTCCAGGGCCCTGGGCTCCTCATTCTCCTTGTTTTTTTTGAATTTTTCCTTTCCTAAACAAAAAAGAGGTGTTGGATTAGATGGGCTAGGGGTAGAGTAGGGGAGTAGGAACTAGGGAAAAGAGTCTAAAAAGGGAAGAGGGGGAAGAGAAATAGAGGTTGCCATTCCACGCGCCGCCTGCACAAAAACATCCGATCCAACTTGCATCACCACTCACACCTACACACAATGGAAGGAAATTAGGGAGAAGGATGTGTTATAGGAGTGGAAAGGAAAGAGACGATGAATAGTGCCTATTTAGGAGATTAGGTAGAAAATCTAGAAGAACTCCTTGCAACCGTTGGGAGGAGGATTAGGATGACACAAAGCAAGGTTGCGTAAGAGGGTAGGAAGAACATTTAAACCCTTCTCGTAGTTTGAAACCATAGTGTAAGACTCATAAAAGCTTAGGTGGAATAGTGCTAGTGTAGAAGAAAGAGGAAGAAAGAAAAGAAAGGAGGAAGGGAAAGAGGGAGTTTAGATCATCAAAAATTGTAATATTTTCTCAATAAGCGGTGAGCTTGGAAAAAATTCAAAACAAAGCCAAAGACTACCATGGAGCGTGAGGATGTACACGTGGACGTGGACGAAGTTATTTCCGACACCAGTAGTGAAGAGGTGAGTTTTTGAGTTAATCTTTGATGTTTCTCCCTAATTAGCATTTATTTTTCTAATCAGCCCTTAGAGCGTGATTAGCATCCGAGATTAGTGCAAATTAGAAGTACAGAGTCAAAAAGTTATAGATTAGGAATAGAGGTTTCCGAAAACATCTTATAATTAAGATTCGACCGTAAACTGACCGCATTAGGCTAAGTTAAGCGATAGGGGGTAGGACGGAGGAATTTTGAATAAAATTTCATCAAAAAAGAACCATGGACGGAAATTAGGTTTAAATTAGAAGGAGAATTTAGGATTAAAATTAGGAATTAATTAGCAGTTAGAATTAAAATCAATTTACACTTTTACTTTTTAAAGTTAAACTTCTAAGGTCAAAATCTAGAGTTAACTTTGGGGAGTTAAAAAATAGAATTAATTTAGAACTTTAACTTAGGGGTTTAAACTCTCAAGTCAAATCTTAGGGTAGGTTCATGTAAGAGTTTAGAGTTGATTAGGGAGTCAGAAATTAGAGTAGAAAGTAGAGGTCAACAATAGAATTGAAAATTAACTTAGGAAGGAGATTTTTGAGTTAGGAATAGAGTAAAAAGTAGAGGTCAAAACTTGGAGTAACATTTAGAGTTCATCTAGGATTAAAACGATAGGATTAAAGTTGGAAGTAGAAAGTCAAAAGTCAAAAGTCAAAAGTTAAGATTAAATTTAAAGTTTAAACTTTAGAGTCAAGGGGGGAAGTAAAAAGTTAGAGTAAAAAGCTAAAGTGAAAAGTGAAAAGTTATAGTTAGATTTAGAGGGTAAATCTTAGAGTTAGTTGGAAGTAGAAAAAATCTAGAGTCAAAGTGAAAACGTAGAGTTAAACCTGGAGGTTAAGATTGGGAATTAATTTTAGAAGTAAAAATTCCTAGTTAAAAGTCAAAAACCTAGAGTTAAATTAGGAGGAAAAATCTACAATAAAAAAGTGAAAAGTTAGAGTTAACTTTAAAGGGTAAATCTTAGAGTAGTTTAGAAATAAGAACATAGAATTAAAAGTGAAACTTAGAATTACCCTAGAAGGTTAAAGCTTGGAAGTTAGGAGTTGAAGTTGATTTAGAAGTAAAAACCTAGAGTTAAAAGTCAAAACCGTAGAGTTAAATTTAGAAGGGTAAATTTAGAATAGAATAGAAGAATAAAAACTTAGAGTTAAAAGTTAAACCTAGAGTTAAATTCCGAGGATAAATTTCAGAGTTAAATTAGGAGTAAAAACCTAGAGTCAAAAGTCGGTAGTTAATATTTAAAACCAAGTTAAAAGAGTAAAAATCTAGAGTTTCATTTAGAGGTCGAAAATTAGAGTAAGAGTTGAACCTTAGAATTAGTCTTTAGAAGTAGAACTTCTAGGTGGAGTCTTAAAACCCCACGATAGTCTTAGAGGTTTATGGAAGGAACATAAGGGTTCTCCTTTTTACGTAGTTAGGGACGTTAGAAATGACGCCAACTACCCAGTCTACCCTCGACATAGGATAGATAGTTAGAGAGTCAGGATTTCACCATCACTTTGAACATCGCAGTTAACTTGTGAGTTACTACATGCATTACTAATTATTCGCTGCCATCCACGACACTTAGGAAACGTTAGCAAAAAAGATCCATTGCTTGGAAGGCACAGTGGACCGCGCTCACATCACCCCCATATATTAAAAATTGTGGATAAAGGCATAGAACCTGGTCGGTGTTCACTTTATTACCAAGGGTGGGTAATCTAGCGCCCACAATCATGGATGTCGTGAACAAAGGAGCCTAACAAATGGCGGTAGCTGCGTCAAAGAGAACACTTGTACCTTGTCCATTACTACGTAGAGCCCTGGTAGCCCGTCGACTGCTTGAATTCCGTTGTGGTGGAATTATGGACGTGGTAGGTACCATATCCTCCAACGCAAATGACTCTAGTAGTCTAGCTTGGCGGTTGGCTTCACCTCTCTATGGATCTAACCCCGAACTCGCTCCTCGTGGCGGGTCTTGTTCCACGATTTTGCTCCTAGTCAAGGCATAGGCGTCTATGGGCGTGCCTTGAGCATCTGCCATACCACACAACATATGATCACTTCCCTCCGCGTAAAATGAAGTGGCCCCTGTGATGATGGTTGAGTTTATGGCCGCCATTTTAGCTTCCAACTCTGTAAAGCGTGCCTTCCATGACTTTTTCTCTCCTCCTGTAGACTTGGCCTCTTTGAAATTACCTCCCTTCGCCTCCTTCGTATTATTAGGCTTCAATTCAGGATGAACCTTCCAGCAATTGGCCTCATCATGACCCTTGATCCCACAACCAAAGTAAAATGTTCCAGACTTGGCAACTTCCTTGGTGGATTTCTTCTTACAATCCCGCCGTCTGTGGCCAACGTCCCCACAGTTGAAGCATACCATGTCAGTGTCTGCGGTATTAGCTAGAATATTGACTTTAGCCATCTTGATTTTCTCTTGCACTTTCTCCTCCTTACGCAAGAACCCCATGGCCGCCTTTTCCTCTAAGAGGTTGATCTCAATCCTCTCGGAGGTCTCAAAAACGTACCTCAAGGTTGGTGGAACACCTAACATTAAGGCCTCACTTTGGACAAGAATTTTTAGCTCTTTATCCAAGATGCTATACCAATGTTGAACAGCTTGTTGCTCTGTCACTCCTTGGGTGGCGGATATCAACCGTTTGAGCCTTGAATGCGCCTCTCGCAACGACTCATCATTGCCACATGCAAACGTGTGAAGTGATTCCATCTTATCGGCCCTCAGCCCGTAGTAATCCCGTTGCAATTGCAAAAAGAATTGAGGCATAGGGTTGAAGGGAGGTGGGTTAGTCACCAGCACTGGGCTCGTGGTCACAATGGCCTCTTGACCTTCCGCGCTTGCGCCCCCTTCCTCCTTCTTTCCTCTACTGGCAAGTAATATGCTCGGTACTATGGCGATGGTTCCTCCTCCCCAAACGTCTACATAGTTTGGAGCGTAGTAATCCCGCCAAGCGAGGATCTTCGTGGAATGAGCAAGCTCAAATTCCCTGTAATCTGCCAATGGTGCTCCCTCAAGGCACCCAAACAGCACCCTCCACACCATTTATGGGTTGAAGCTGGCATTTCGTGACTTTTGGAGTTCACATCACATGGTGAACTTCCTACAAAAATTGTCCACTTCCATGGTGCCATTGGCACTGGAAAACCGCCTGACTCCCCGATCCACGCCCTCATATGGCGTGGTCATCTCGTCCCAAGCGAAGATAGATTCGTTTTGAACAAATCTCACCCCGTGGTCAACTGTGGTAGCTGGTAATTCTCCTGCCTTACCAAGCTTAGTATCTTCCACCTAATTTGCTTGCTCTTCACTTGAATCTTGGACCAACTCACTTTGATTCCTTCCACTCAAGAAAATGTCTTTGACTTCAAGGTTGCATCGACTTGACACCGCTAGCTGACTCTGAAACGATGTCACTGGCAAATGGAGTCCCACTCCTAGTGTAACCCAATCTCCTAAATGAATCCAGTTTCACCTAAGTCACCTTACACATAAAGTTGCCATGCCTCGTAAGTGCCCTCTACAGCCTCACAGTAAATTGTGGGTGGTATTTCCGTGTCAAGGAAACGTAGAGTCAATGAATCCCACAAATTCGATGCCCTTTCCAACCACCAGCCTTGTTCCCATTGCCATGTGGTGTGAAACAAATAGTCTCCCACTCGAAACTCGGTAAATATCAACGAGAAGGTTGGCAACTGAATTATCCCTTCAAAAGTGTGTCTCATCACTTCTCGGCGTTGTCCCTCGTTCTTCAACACCACCGCCATTTGTGGAATCACCAAGTTGCCTTCCTCCACCCGTCTCCTTGCTTGGCTCAACGGTGCTCCTATTATAGGCACCTCCGATCTCAAATCTCGAATAGGGCGCACCCCACGTTGTTGAGTCCAAAACTTGATGGCTTTTGGACCCAACACTTTGGTGCCTAGATGCCAAAACGATTGAACTCCCAAACGGTCACGGGCCAACGGTAAAAGAACAAATGATGAAGCCGCTTTTTAAGGCTGCAATCATGAAGCTGAATCACTAGAGGACCCTATGTGAAGGGTTTGGAAGGATTGAAGGACCCCTTGGAGATCTTCTGTGGTCATGTCAATTCGAACTCCTTCTTCTTTTGTGTCTCCAACGGTTATCAATCTAAAAAGCTTAGGGACACCCTTACCCTTGTCCAGCATGATGTTGTATGGTACAATTTAGACTAGAGACCACGAGATATCCACTAGTGAACAAAATATGAATAAATAGCACAATAGAGATCAATCCTCAGTCTCATATATGGTCTTTGGTATTTGGCACAAGCCGCCAAGTATACCTTAACTATACTAGGCTTATAGGTGCTAGAACATTATATTCATTAAAATGGAGGGTGGCCATCCTCTCAAAATAGTCTTAGGTATTTGAAGGCACAACTAGTGAATTGCATAGGCTCTACTTTAGTTCAAAAATCACTCAATTAATTGGTCTAAAGTAGCAATTTCCATTAAAATGAGAATCATACAAATAATGAACGCCTTCCAACAAATGTTGTTATGTTCCATGTCAAACATTACACGTGTTCAAGAAACAAAGCAAAAATAAAATACAATAGCAAATACTTTAATATGATATTTAAATTGCACTTCCGATATGAATATGGGAAATGCGTCACCAAAACATGTATTATCCACTAGAAATCTATATTTATGAGTTCTATTTTATGAAAATGAACTGTTTACCATTAAAGAAAACAAAATTCAGATGCCCACATTCATGAGAACACAAAATGATGTCTTCTCCGTATACGCAAAAGCATATTCTAGGCATAGAAATGACAAATAATACACTATCATATAGACCTAAGAACATAATAAAGGAGCTTCCCTCCAGCAACCATTGTCCTTAAGACTAACAATTTGTAGCCAAACTCTGCTTGATGATTTCAATTTGAGCAGGAGTGTCGCAGCACAGAGTAAGCGAATTCCCTGTTATACTCCCAAAAATCACTTTAAAGCATAACAAAATGACTCTAAAGATCGAACCCACGAGATTCTGTGAAGTGTCTAGCTCTATTCCCAACTTAAGCTCAGTCAGTATCCAATTTCTCCTTTCCGGTCCTAGATCTAAAACCGGAACAACAACACACCGAAAACAACGACCAAACCTCCCTCTATTTCTTCCGGCCTGTCAAGCTATTCGGTCCTGTCAAACTACCAAAACCCAGAATCCTAACACTTCTGATCCTGGAACTCCTCTGGACCGATCCATTCCGGTCCTCACACACGTACTCTTACTCCACTCCGGTTTAGTTTAGCCTCTGTTTCACCATCAGAGGGTTCGCCGCTTGCTTTTGAGAGTGGCAGGCCCGCCACTCCTTCCGTGACTTATAGTGGCTGAAGACCCACTTCTCTAATCCACTACTTCCTACACTAGCGCGGATCCGGTTTGATCTCTCACAGCCCCCCGGACAGCGATCCGGTTGGCAGGTCACACAAAGACCCCCCGTACGATCCTCTCATACTACAACGACCTTGATGCCAAGTTCCCTCCGTGCGGAATTAGGTGGTTACAAGCGAACTCGTCCGTTCCAACATCAACTAAAGTTCTTCCGTTTACCAACTAGGGCAGCGAGACCTCACGGGAGATCGGGCACTCAACCGGATTTCCTATCCAGGAGTTCTAGCGCGTTTAAGGACTCCTTCCCTATCTGCCTAGCCTAACAACGGTTTTCTCGCCCGGAATCGTGAACTGTAGAGGCGCTGAGGAACTGAAATCCGCTCCCAACACTTAGAAAACCCACTCACATGCACATAAGAGCAAAACAAACACACGAAGGGGAGAAATCTCTCTAGAATCTGCACACATTTTCCTAACTCCTCACCAAAACAGCCCTGCCACGCGCGGGAGAGACGTACAATAAGCAATCAATAGAAAATGCACAAAAACTCAAGGGAAAAGACTCCCAGTCTCCTTCGCAGAGACTGACTATATACATTTTAAAACTTCAAAAGTCAACAAAAAGCGGCCCGGAAAGTCCGCGCGGAACTTTCGGTCCCCGCCGAGCCGGCCAGACCGGAAAACATCCGATCCAAACCAGGCACATCCGGATCAAATCCGGTCCGGTCCTAACTAACAAATATTTACAACTAAAATCCTAACTATCCTATCATAACCGGATCTACTCCTTGATCCGTTCCTTCGTCCATGACTTCGTCTTTGCCTTGGTGCACGCTCTGTTCTTGATCCTCACCCTGATCTGGGGTCAGATCCATACTTTGATCTTTCCCCGGGTTCAGTGTGGGACTTCTCGGCGGTTCCGTTCCAAGCTGCTCGAAAACGTCCGTCAGGTTCCGGTTTCGCTCCCCTGTTTCACGTTCTGGGAGATCCGGTGACGAATCCAGATTGATGGTGTGCGCGAGTTTCCTCCCACTCTTCTTTGACTGGGGAGTCCGATCCTTTCCTTCCGTTGGAATGCCCACGTTCGGAAAAGATCCGGGCATTGAAAGGTCGGACAGATGGAACGACCGTGACAACGTCACTCCGTTCAGCTTCCTGCTACTCTCCTCCATCCGGTTTGCAGCCTCTCGCGCGTCCATCATGACTAACTCCACCTTTTCGGAGTAGTCTGTCAAAATCCGGACCAACCTGGTCCCGGATATCTTTTTCTCCTTGAGGACTCCCTCGTCAAACAACTTTGACTTGGTGAAAGCCTCTCCGGTCGCTCCGAATGTGGCCTTCACATCCTCCGCTACTTTCCGGGTAGCCTCTGCCATCTCCCGGGTGGTAGCCATGTCCTCCTTGAGGAGCAACATTTCCGTCTTCAACGACTCGTTCTCCTCCTGGAGTCGTCGGATCTCTGCCTCTTGCTTCCGGATCTCGTCCGGGCTGGAGATAAAATCTGCAACCACTCCTGCCAGGTTGCTGTTTACTGGTGCTCCCACCAGCTCGCTGATCTGATTCAGAATCAGCTTCTTCACCATCCAGTCTGCTCGCACATCACTCAGGATGTTGACCAGCTGGTTGAATGGATCCGTCGGATCCGATCCGGAAGGACCCGGTTCTTCAGAAACCGGTTTCTTCCCTGGACTGGAGGTCTCAACCGGAGGGGTTGGGGTTCCTCTCCGGTTAGGAGGCGTCGTCTTCTGCCGCTTGTGCTGCGGCCGGTGTAGCTCCTCCTCTTCCTCTTCTTCTTCCTCGGAACCGGATACTTCTTCCTATTCTTCTTCTTCCGATTCTCCATATTTCAGGAGTGACTAATGCATCTTCCACTCCTTCTCCTCCGTATCCGTGAGGAGTTGATGGTGCTTGTACAGATGGACGAGGTAGGGACTCAACGGAGTCGGTCTACTTCCTCCGATCTTCGGAATGAGCCGGTTGACCAGGTCGAACAAAACCCTGGCCCAGTCCACTTTCCGTTCCCCGCTCAGGGCTCCGAAAATGAGGTTCCCGATGGCGATGGTCACCCTCGTCGGCTTCTCCGGGTGGATGATCGGAACCAGGAACTGGAGAAGGTTCCGATGCCGGTCGTCCAGACAGTCTGCCACCGCGTGTCCATCCTTGGAGTCCACGTCGCACCGGAATTTCCCCCGAGTGTAACCCTCCTTCGAGGAGGCCATCCCTCGACCTCCAGACCGGAATTCATACACGGCCTTCCACATCTCCTCCGTCCAGTTGCCCGGACTTCCGCGGAGAGTTCTCTCAAACTGGTTGGAGAGCTTTCCGAGTAACTCTCGAATCATCTGCTCCTCCCGAAACCCCCAGGGTTTATCGATCAGTCCTTCGCAGCCCATCTTGGCCAAATCCTCCATCAGGTTGTCCTTTTCCTTCTCGTCTACTGGAATGACCGGACACACCTTCCGGAGTTTTACTTTTGCTGCGGAGGAACTGGACGGCCCTGCTCTACTCTTACGGAGCTGAGGCATGGACACGAACTGTGCTTAACCGGATCCTGACTGTGGCTACCTTTCCCTCTCCTAGCCGCACGTCCCGTTTCTCACCTTCGCTCTTCCGATCTCAATCGGAATACCTCTAAACCTGCAACGCACACTAAAGCGCTGCGCGCTCTAACTCACTAACACGCACACACAAACCAACTCACAAAACAAGAAAGCAAAACGCTGGGAAGAGAGGCTAAGTACGCGCTGGAGCGAGATTTTTGCAAATGAAGATTGAAAAAGAGTGGCCACTGGATTGGTCAACCCATATATAGTCTGATCTATCATCATGACCAAATCCGTTCCTGACCCATTCCGATCCAACTCAGATCCGTTCTATCTTTAATCCGGTTCAGATTCAGATCAAATCCGGATTGTCATCTATTCCGTTCCATTAGTTAATTTCCGGTTATTGGTTATCTCCTACTTGAATCCGGATCCCAGATCACGGTTTCCGTTCCAAGATTTAGATAACTTACAAAAAACCAAAAATTAACCTTGCGACAAGGAGGAATCTTGATCTTGCAATGTGCAGTATCTTTCTGGGTCCTAGACTTCCACGCTGTCATAACAGCATCCGTGTGCTGCCAAAATGGCAGTTCCTTTGCATCAATCTCCCAACGCAGACCTCTGTCATTGTCCCATCCAGTGTAGAATTTTTGAATATTGTCATCTACTACTGTTGGACGGAAGTATTGAATGCGCACAGAATTTGGATGTAGTGGATCAACAAAAGGATCAGACAACGCTATTGCAATCCACACTGGTTGCAATTTATTTTTCGCGGGAGTGTGAGCCCCCAATTCGTCACTAGGAACTCACAGTTTTTTTTTTTTTTCTTTTTACAAATTTAAGTATAGTTTTATACACAAAAAGTCCAAAAAAGAATGTAAAACTAAAATAGGTATGTCACGCACCAATATAGCATTTGGCCCTTTATAGGTTGTTTTCCCCCAAATAAATCCCATTTCCACTTATACATAGGTTAAAACGTGGGAATATCGATAAAAAGTAGAATTAAGGGCTAATCTAACCCAAACCGCCCAAACCTACGGTACATGTGACATTTTATGGCTAAAATTGGTCCGAGGGAACATCGTTGAGGTTTTAAGTCCATTCCCAGAGATAGGTTTCACTTTCCCCATAGCATCGAAGAAATAGCAGAAACCCCAATTGTTGGCCTGTAGAAGTTACAAACTCAAGATGGACCCGTAAGAGGAATCTACGGGTGGAGTATGGTGTTTTAGGGTGGAAATCACATTTGGGACTCAATGGCGAAATCGGCTTGCCAAGATTCCCTTGTATGTGAAAGATTCCCTAGTTGCCAGAATTAAAAGGAGAAGACAAAAATTGATTCTCCTCTGACCTTTGTGCAAAGTAAAAATATGAGCTTGCACATCCTTTGTGGAATTCCATGAGAGGTTCCATAAAAAATTTTGGAATTTTCTGACTTGCAGAAGATGCCCTTCCGGACGGTCAATCGCCAAAACCTATGATGGGAAATTCCTAGAAATTACCCAGGTTGCGGTAAAATCTCACTAAAAATTAAATTATCTTCTTTTATACTAATAAGATGCCCCACCAAGTTTCAAGACATTCCGATAGCCAGAAGTGCCCGAACCGACGAGAATCCCCGAAATTTGGCAAAATTGAAGTTTACGAAGGAGTTGACTTGCGTTCCAAGAGCATACGAAATCGGAATGAGGTCAAAGCTAGGTCTTTTCTTACTCCCCCATACCTATTAAAGAACCAAGGCTAGTTACTTTTCTCAGAAAAGTCAACCTCCAAGATTTGGATTTTTACCCCTTTTTAGCGTTCAGTTAGCAGTAGATTATGTTGCATTTTTCGGAATTTGGTTAAGGGATGGATGGTTTCCAAGACTAAAAATGGCCTTCTGAAGCCAACGGCGCAATTGGTTTTCAATTTGGAGTTGATATCCAAAAGTTAGACGTTTGGACCAACGTAAAAAGTCAAAGATTGAAGATTAGGATGAAAATCTTAGTTGATAAGATTACGGCTTACAAAAAGAGGGGAGGTGAGCACCCTTGAAAATGTATATAAGGGGACTCATTTCTCTCTCACAAACACCCCTTGTAGCCATATTTTGGCTCTCTTTGCACATTTGAGTCCATTTAATTGGATTTTGGCCATTTTAGGCCACGTTGCCAAATTTGTGTGTTTTTGAAGCATTTTAAGCTTCATTGTTGGTGTTTTTGGAGCTCTTTTTGAAGGACATTGGGGTCCTTTCAAAGTCTTCTCTTATTGCCTTGTTTGAAATCGAGTTGCGAAATTGTTGTTTATTCCTGTTGTGTCTACTAATTCTAGAGCATCTCCCCTCCGTACCTTGGCAATGCCGCTTAGGGGGGCTATCTAGTGTCTTCTTTAAGAGTGTTGTGTTCTAATCCATCTTGACTAACTTGTGTTCGAGTTTTAACATCCATCAACCATCCGTATTTCCCTCTTCTTAGTACATGCTTGTTTTAGCCCTTGTAGAGTTGTATTGACAATCCTCCTTTGTTGGTTTGGACCCTTGATGTTAGTAGGCTCTCTAATACGGTGGAGCTTTGACTTTGCTTTGTTCAAATTGTCTAGAGATTTGGAGATTTTCTAAAATATGGCGGAGCTTTGACTTTGCTTTGTTCAAATTGTCTAGAGATTTGGAGATTTTCTAAAATACGGCGGAGCTTTGACTTTGCTTTGTTCAAATTATCTAGGAGTTTGGGGATTTTCTAAAATACGGCGGGCCTTGGACTTTGCTTTGTTCAAATTGTCTAGGAGTTTGGGGATTTTCTAAAATACGGCGAAGCTTTGACTGTGCTTTGTTACAAGAAAGAGTCTAAAACCATTAAGTGCTAGTAAAAATCCCCAATTTTCCCTTGTCACCAAGTTTAGTGTCCAAAACACTATTTTGGACCATCAAGTTTAGCATCCAAAAGGATAATTTAATTATTGCTGGAAAATACTAGAACCTTTGAGATCAACCTTAGTATAAGCAACCTTTTTTTTTTTAAATTATTGTTGTTTTTTCCGTGAGAATCAATATACCAAAAAAATCAAAAAGCTCGAAGGGCCTGGACGAACCAGCAAGCCTGTTCGGTACGGAGGCACTAAGGACGGACGGGGCTGCAAGGACAGACGGGCTGCAAGGACGGATGGAGAGCCGGACCACCACGCCTTGCCACGTGGCGTGCCCACGCGACTGAACTGCTGTGACTGCCTGCTTGACTGCTTGCTTGACTGAACTGTTGTGGGCTGGATGTTGGCTGCGAGCTGCCATGATTGAACAAAAACTTGGCTGAGAGAAAAGGAAATTTAAAACTCAAGGCCGGTTGGAGGTATGCCTCAGCCAAAATTTTGAATTTTTATCAAAAACCTATCACACCTTCATCTTGCATTTTAGGAATTAGAAATGTTAGGAATCTAGGAAAATAGAGAGAAATTGGAAGTAGGATTAGGAGGAGAGAAATTAAGAAGGTAGGAGTCCAAGGAATCTCAATTTGCAACGTTTCCATTGCAAAAAGAGGCTCATAAACCATAGGAAGTAGAACACTTGGAACTTTCAAAACCACTTTGGAAATGGAGAGAAATCAAGTGGCAATTTAGGAGTTTGAAGAAGATTTAGGAAGAGATAGGATTAGGTGAAAATCTAGGAAGAGCAATTAGAACCATCAAAACTTGGATAGAATAATAATTGACCAAGGAGTTGAAGAGTCAACTATTAGTTGGGAGTTGATTCAATTATTTTAGTTCAAGACTAGTCAACCTTTTGAAGTGCAAATAATTGAATTAGAATAGTGTTAGAAGAGAAAGAGAAATTAGAAGAAAAAGAAAAGAAAAAGGAAGTCCAAGAAATTGACAAACCTTGTACTAAAACTCCTACTTTAAGCCGTGGGCAAAATTACCAAACAATTCCGAAACATGGCAAATGACAAGGAGTTTGAAGGGGTATATGATTACCTAAACAATGACACCAACTCCAAGGTAAGCTCCTAACTTTAAACCATCCATTTCAATTTCTCAAAAATAGGCGTTTACAAGTAGGACCGAACTCTCAAGTCAATTCAGAGTCTCTATAATAGGAATATTTCAAGAACCAGGATAGTGGTGTTGTAGAGTCTAGTTAGAGGTTTCCAAAACCATCTCACACTTAGGATTTGGAACTAAAACAACTGAGATATGGAAGGATGAAGTTTAGGACCTAATTTGGATTAAAAGTGATTAGAAGATAAACAAGACAAGTTAAATTAGGAAATATCAACTAGAAATAACCTAAGTCTCAAAAGTGAAATTAGAAGTTAATTATCAAATTAGGGTTAGGAGTAATCAACGAATGAAGTTTTAAACACCGATTAGCGGTCAAACTTCATCCATCAACAACTTTTGATAGGATAGGTGGATTTCCAAGTAAGATACCATTTTGGAAAGCTTTGATTAGCCTCTAGAAGGAACAACTCCAAAAATTCTAAAAATAGTGACTGTCCAAAACTCAATCCAAACCTCAAGGAACAAGGATAGGAAGAACTAGAATGTTTTAACTTGATCAAAGGAAGAAGTTAGTATTAGTAAGTCATAAGACAACCCTTAAGTAACCCGAAAGTGGGTCAAACTTCAAGAAAGACCAAAAACCTTAGGAGATATTCAAGGATGAAGTTTGGGTCAAGGAACGGATGAAGTCAACCTAAAATAGTTCATCCAAGTCAAAACTTAGGATTAAGGCAGGTCCTAACCACATAAATCTAGGGTCCAATTTTCAAGGGTAATTGAATTAGGAAGCACGTCCTACATCATGGATGAAGTTTAAATAGCCCCGGAACTTCATCTGCCCATAACTTTTGCTAAGAGAAGGGGATAGGGTCGAATTTTATGTTTTTAAAATTGGCATGAAATTTTCTATCACTTAAGGTTGTTAAGTTCTAACTGTGACTAGTTCAACTTTGAAACTACCGTGACTTCTTTTGATTAAAGAAGTTAGAGTAGAAATTGCCGTGTTGGATTTTCTTTGGTTTTTGTGTACATTGTGGATGTTAGGAACTTAGAAAAAAAATCCATTGCTTGGAAGGCACAATGGATTTATGCTAGGCACTCGTAGGACAAAATTAAACACCCAAACACTTAGAGCCTGGTTGTGCTCACTTATTTACCAAGGGTGGGTAAATAACCGCTCACAGGGAGTAATCGCAACAAAATAGCCTTCGAAAAGATCTCGACCCACCCTGAAGGACAGTTGTGGGCGACCACTCAATGGCCCGACGTATACATCATCTTCCCCAAACTCTTCACAATCCTCTCCATCACTGTCTAATTGATCAACCCGAGTCGCTTGAACACGAGTAGTCGGCCAGAAGCCATCCTTCAAAACATTAGAGTCAGGTAGTGGTTCTTGAAGTGCTACCTTCACATTACGCCAATAGTGCACTATATGCTCCAGTCGTCTTCGGCATTCCCCGGTGCGGTCTTGGTTGCACAAGTTCTCCCAGTACTTAATAAACGCGGATATATCCTTCACAATGTCTGCCTTAGCTTTCATTGGAATTGGCAGAACTGCTTGTGGTACTCTGCGGGGCCATAAACTTTGCCCCTCCGAATCCTCATGCTATAATTTCATTCCGCCACCTGCGCCTGAGGGCAACCAATCTAGGTCAGTGCACAACAATTTGTACTTCATGATAGAACAATCCGTCGAATCAAGGTAGAACTTCACTTGTTGGGTCTTTGTGTGCCCAATCATGATATGGCTACTGGCCAAAAATTTGCCTGCACTGAAAGCCTTGAAATCAGGTACTTCCTCTATAAGGTGGAGGATAGTGGGAATGGTTTCTACATCCATGAACGACTTCATAAGCACAGGAATTGTTAGGAAATTTTCCTTCTTCAACAACATGCTCCATCTTCCAAAGAGCGCATCAATGTCGTCATGAGTATGACCCACAATCATGAAGTTTACATACACTTCACGGAAAATCTTGTTTGCAACCAGTAGAGACCAGTAGCAAAAAACGTATCTGTTCTTGTTGTCCCCAACGGCATTGTCCATCTGCACATTCAAAATCGGCGGCAAAAGCGTTGCTGGAACTAAGTTCTCCAGTGGCGGGGGGAGTGAAGCTTCACACATTTCCGCGCCCTTCAGAAGCGCCTTTGACAAATTTGTCAACCTTGCCCCCACAAACAATTGTCGAGAAGAAGACTTTGGCGGCAATTCCAAATCTCGCAATAACTTTGCCATGGAGCCAATGGTGTAGTTTGAATCTTTAGGAAACATTTCCAAGCCATAATGCGCGTACCGATCATCACCATGACCATGCGCAATCATGCCGGTGACAGCAACAGGCAATTTCGTAAACCCGTCCAGTTCTTTAGTCTTGTGAGAGAATACCGGGGACGAAGTTTTAGAATGGTCCATCTTGTCATGCATGATTGTCAAACACTCGTGTGGAAAACTGTGCGACTGGTAACGGTTTGCATAATACAGCTCCCTATGTGCCCAAGCAATAGCCAAGTGTCTATCTAGCCTCCTTGTCCATTTCAAAGCGCTTTCAGATCCGACAAAACAACTCTTCCGTATCTCTTGTAACCTGTCACACTCCGAACACCGAGCAAAGTTATCTCCAGGCTTCTTCACCTCGTACTCTGGGAACTTTGAGGACCTAATCTTGCTGAAGTTTGAAGTTGAAACGTCCGGCAATCCGAAGGCCGCATTCACTTCGTTGATTTCTTTCATTTTACCCTTCCATTGAAAGGTAGCGGGGAGACACATGGAGACGACTTTCTCCCCTGACTTCAGAGTTCGGGTATGATGTGGCATGTAATCCGCCTCCTTGTCGAGGATGCACTTCAACGTTTGCTGTGGCTTATTCAGTATGCTTCCTCGGCTTTGACAATCCCGTATTACCGTGTGCACGCGCCTCTCGATCGTCCTTCCAGTATTTCAGGTAACGATAAAATGTTGCCTCCGGGACAGCAGCAATATGCATCCATGCTCGCATGCACACACTAATGCTTTCAATGGTCACCATCTTCCTCCCACGTGCATCAAAATGAACTGATCTGTGTACATCAGTCTTCATGTGGGACCTGAACTTAAATGATGAGCTGTGGTACATGCGTTCCCTGAAGGCTCGAATTTTCTCCCTTGGAAACAGCTGAACACAGTTTTTGCTGCAGCAGATTTTGCTGGAAACGAGGTTGATGGACTGTTGAGTGAGGAGCTCTTTAGACTTGAGGGCCATCACGCGAGGTGGATTTCGAAGTAGACTTGAATAAGGCCGGGCAGAAGTTCGTGTAGGAGGATTCAGAAGAAGGGCTTGCTGAGTTCTGAAATTATCCCGTAGTTCATGGTCGCGAAGACTTGCCCCAGAGCAATGGACTCTGTCAATGGGCCAAGCCATCAAATAGTAGATTCTCTCCTCCGGGATGTCTACTTCAGAATGAGTCCTCGTAATGTGCATAGCGATGTGGGTATCCCCGAGAGGACCATTCGCACCGAGCACAAGGTCCGAATTGACGCTATGGCAAGTACCTTCGCCAACGAGTAGACCGCCATCGTTGTACAAAGTCACGGTTCTAGTATTCCAGAGACGACGTGGAATTCCTTTGCATTCCAGAATTTTGACATTCACACTTTCAACCGCAGGATTTTCCTCGTTGGAAAATTTCATAGGGTCAGCTGCAATGTCAAAGGAACTCAAGACAAATATTTGTAGAACAGAAAGCCAACATTTTGTAAGTGATCGTCATAACGTACATCATTTCTCTATTCAGCTCGAATCGAGCTGAATGGGGTAACCAATAGATATCAGAAGTCAAAATAAAATGTACACATATTCTTCTAAGGTGGGGTCCCTGTTCAACTGCGTAAAATACTATTTGTTCAGGGGATTTGTAATAGATTGACCCTTAATGTAAAGGAGAGCAAATAGTATTTTATACTCTAGAATGGTCACAACCACCATTGTTGACAGCAAAATATTTTGTGAAATCTTTTTGAACAACTGCAGAAATGAGAATAATACAGTCAACCCCGAAAACTGACAAACTAAGATCAGCTCGATTCGAGCTAATCGCCAGCCTCTGAAGAAGTCATAGATTTTTTTACATTTCTCTGTATTATAATGAGCTCAATTCGAGCTCATTGCACCTGACAGCCCATTCGTCTTCATGTATACTGAATTCATTACGTTTGCTAAAACAGGAAGTACTATAGATTTCTATATCTCATTAATCATGTTATGCAAGCTTCTAGACTCAGCTCAAATCAAGCTGAACCACAGTTATGAGCTCGTCAGGTACTATTAATTCTGTGAATTCGTCAGGTACTAAAAATAATTCATTGGACGGACATTAAGCTCGATTCGAGCTAAATCACATTCAGAAATTCCCAGAGGTCCATGATTATGTGACCGTCATTAAATTATAATAGTTCCACAAAGACACATTCAGCTCGATTCGAGCTGACTCCTCACGTACAAGAATTTAGTGTGGTCAGTCAATCAGCTCGATTCGAGCTGATTGGTCCTGTAAATTGCAGGACATAAACATTATGTGCACGATTCCGTAATTTCCGGCGCCAACTTCGGAGGAACCATCACCTCCACTTCCACAAACAATTACAGAGACGGAGACATGAGATGCAGGATGCATCATTCAATTGTACACCATACTGTACAACACAAACTAGAATCTCTATGGCACTCTCTCCACAGTGGACCCGTTTCTTGAACACAATCTTCTCTCAGGACTACGCGCAGAGTCAAACGTAATCTGCAATCAATTCAAAGCCAGAAACGGAGCCCGCAATGTGATGACAATAACTACATTTGTTTATCGCGAGCGCTTGTACAAAACGGAGAGCCTCCTTTCAGGATTCACTGGCCACGATATCTCTCAATGACAAATACACTCAATAATTGGACTACACCTGCAACTCAAATTGATCTGCTCGACCACAAAAAGGAAGAAGCCGACGCGCACACGAGTTGATCCAGACAACAAGAAAGAGTGAAGAAGAATTTTGGAATAGTGGATGACGGCGTACAACCGGCTCACTCGCGGGAACTCGTGGGCGGGATCTTGTGGACAGGAACTCGTGGGTGTGAACTAAATTGGAGAAATTTAATTTTGAACGCTCATATTTCGATGGCGGCAGAATATAAAAAATCACCGGATTCAGGGATGATTTTGTAGCTGCACAGCCAAAAAAAGGAGTCCAATGCCGTAGGTTGTAATTATGCCACTGACATTTTTGGGTAATATTAGTTGGACACATTCCCCTCGCTTTTTCCACAGAAACGGTGATAACAACGGTTTCGGATTATAATTTAAACATGAATCTAGGATTTACAAGAGTTTGAAAATCATGACATTTCGTTCCGATTTTGTACGTACGAAATTCCCATGAGCCATGACTGGCCTTGCACTTTGTAGAACCAAAATTATGAAAACCATACACATCAAATAAAGTGATATGAGAGAAACAAATGCAGAAGTTGAAAATGTTTTAAGGATAAACTTCAGATATAAGACCATGTGATATTCATTGTATATTGTAAAATACAATACCTCTTTATCCCCTGAATGCCCAAGGCCTCTGTGGAGTTTCTTGAAGTTTGCTCTGAATTGAACAAAAAGTCAACACTTCATAAGTTGTACCAATTTCTTCTGAATTGTAACCTTACATATTGAAACTAGACATGTTACAAATCACATAGGGAAAAAAAAAACATAACAATATCACGTACAAATTGAAAGATTATAATGTTTGATCATGAGAGTATTAAAACTAAGAAAATTTTTCAATTCTATTTTTGCATGTCAACTCTAAAAAGTTGGTCACTAAAAAAATATGAGGTTGAAGTGCGTAGCATGCACAACCACAATCAATTTATGGTTTTTCAAAATCTAGTCTACAATTTTTTAAATGAATTTCAAAGGGGATTTTTCCTCAAACATCTACTGTATTTGAGGCTCATTTCGAAGAGCCCTCAATACTACGGGAAGTCAATACTGCAACGGGTATGCTTGTACAAAATCTTGAATAGCAAAATCATAATCCTTCATTAATTTTTAAGATCGGGTCCTTGATCCTAAAACTAGATTTCAAAAAGAGTAATTTAAAAAATTTAAACTACTAAAAATAGCAACTTCATTGGATTCCACTTAACTTCAAAGTTCTCGAAACACCAAAAATTGGTGCCTTGGGCATGTAGGGGATAAAAAAAAATTCTGTCATGTACATTAAATAAATCCAATCCCATTAGTCACTATTGTGTCCTGTAATGTCACCACAACCAAATGAAAAGTACAAGTCAATTTTAAAACCAAAAAAGGCCTCAAAAGTCTATAACTTCCCCACTATAATAAGTTTGTGCGCCACAAAACAAATCCCGTGCTCCCCTCCTTGTCAAGGGCTTTCGAATGGTATTCTTTATGTGAAAAAAAAATGATTTTGTCTAACTTCGGCCTTATTAATGTGACCCCAACATACCGTATGTGTATAAAATAATATAACTCATATTCTATTGAAGGTGATGTCTTTGATCTTCTTTGACAATATTGTTAAAAAAATTTACCGCTGTGAAAAGAAAAGATATACAATTTAAATGAAAGATAAGCAAGTTCAAAATTCATGTGAAAAATGACATGTTCAGGATCACTACGTGAGAGATGAGATGTAGCTGATGAGTAAAAGGGGTGACCCTCATTGAAGGCTTGTGTGAAATGAAATCCTTGGGCATAACGCTTCAGGGACTTCCCAAACAAACTCATGAAGTGAGTGACATTTGCTTAAATGTAGTGACATTCTAATAATTATAGAGACATTTTTGTAAATGTAAAGACATTCCCATAAATGTGAAGACATTGACATGAATGACTTTGGCAATTTACTAGAACCTCTGAAATCAAGGGTTAACGTAATTGCAGTTAATTTTTTATTGTTTCTTACGTATTGCACGAATACATTCAATTTGTACGAGTTCAAAAACTATTACACATTTGACATAACCAAGGGGTCATTCTTCCTTGTCCATACCTACTTCCAAATTTAAAAAATAATACTATAGGCACATGACTTTGTTCAGCTGTAGTAAGCTTTGAATAACAATGGAACATCTTAGACATTCAGATAAGATTAAATCCATGATCGACTGCGATGTCTTTGAGCCTCGGCCAGCCAAACAGTTTGGCTGTACCTGGCGCTCTTGCATGCAATGACAGCCCATCCACTTCACTATAAGAAACTCAGGTTTTAGGTGACGAGCCCTAATTTTTTATGACAGATTCTAGGTGATGTCAATGTTGACAACCAAAATTTTTTATGTCAATAAAAATGTACAATGTAACATCAATGTTGACATAAAAATATTGGATTGTCAACATTGAAGTTATGTTGGACATTTTTGTTGACATAAAAAATTTTGGTTGTCAACATTGACATCACCTAAAATCCATCATAAAAAATTAGGGCTTATCACCTAAAACGCGGGTTTCTTATAGTGCTTGCTGACCCTTTCACTGGACTGACAGAACCGGAGTCAGCAATGAGGCTCCTGCAGTCTCCCCGTTGCTGGTCTTCTAAGCCGTACGATACCATCTCCCTTTCAATACTACAAGACATTGAAAAGCTTGCTCCAAGACGAGAGTGGTATCCGAAGCATTTGCGATGTATGTAGAAAGTGACTTGGCCAGTTAGTAGGACTTTTTTCGTCGACAGCGTTTCATGCTTTTCATATCATCGTGGAGAAGTTCATCGAAGGGAGCAATCACTTAAGTGTTCTATTCCCTAGTTCAGAAAAGGCTCTCTCCCCTTTACCTACGGAGGCTTCAGATTTGCGGTGCAAATCGTACTGGCGGTCCCATAGTTTTTGAGGACACAAGGCACTAATGAGCACGAAAGTTGAAGGCAATCCTCCAGATGTTCTCTTTTTATCAAAAATGAACTTGTTTGTGGGAGAGGGCAACAATTTAGAAGAACATAAAGCATTGCGGGTCTTGCCTACCTGAAATTGGATTCCAGTGGACCGAGGAGTGTCTAATGCAAAGCTTGGCCGAAGCTGCATGCATATAGAGATCACCTCCTTTCAACATTATTTAAGCGCCATTCGTTCATCGAAGCCACTCAGGAACATATTTTTCTTGTCCGAAGTACTAATATGAGAACATGGCAGAAACTCGCTACGGGGAAGGATTTTGCTGATCATTGGATAAATTTTTATCGTTTGGCAAGACAGACCGTCAGTATGAAGGATCGTCAATTGGAGTTTACTTTTCGTCTCACACTTCTAACTTTTTGTGATGTGAACTACCGGCTTCTATTTCTGCTGTTGTGTATTGCTGTGCATGCACACGACTGCCGAAGCATAGTTCCACCACCCTACAAAAGTTATAAGCTTACGAACAAGGCGGAATTTAAATGTTCATCCCAATTGCTCGTAGAATTCAAATGGGGTACACATTTGGGCTCTCTCCTCTAAACTTACAAGGACAACATCACATGAACACCCCCTTGTCCTTTGCTGTACTTCAATTTTTAAAAAACTATAAAGCCATAAAATTGGAACAAGGAGGACATTAACAAAAATATGTACAAGTTGCAAATGGGATAAACATTTGAAATCCATGAGGTCCTCCAATTTGGGAATTTTTTTCCAACTTTAAGAAGGACAACAAAAAATAAATACCCCTCATCTTATGCTGTAGTTTAAGTTAAATAAAACTCGAAAGTCATGAAATTAGAACGAGGAAGAAATAAAAATAATACATAGAAGTTGCAATTGTCGGAAACATCTAAAATCCATGAGGTCCTCCAATTTGGGCCTTTTTTTTCGACATTAAGAAGGACAACAACCAAAAAAAAAAACTCCTCCTTTGTTGTAGACTGTATAACTAAAGTCATTTTGAAAACCAAAGAAGACCTCAAAAGTCTATGACTTTCCCACCATAGGTCCATCGCCACAAAATAAAGCCCACGCAGCCCTCCTCGTCAAGGGCTTTCGAATGGTGCTCATTATGTGAGAAATTTGCACACAAAAGATAATTAATTTAGAATAATTTATTAATTTAAAAGGACCAAAAAAACTCAAATATTTATAATTTATGCACAAAACTTCGACATGTCACAAAACAAAGCCCGTACATCCCTCCTTGCTGAGAGCTTTCCGATAATACCAAGCACGTCCCCGGGAATGCACAGTTTGGGAGATCTAAATGTAACAAATAAAACAAAACTTACAAAACAAAACAAACAAACTAAGAGCCAAACTTAAGGACTGGTATGGATAAACTCTTTCAGGACGTGCGCCCTGGCCATAAAAAAATTTGAGTGTGTAAATATTTGGAATGTTAACAAACAATTGGTATGCCCTGACGTACTGTTTTCTGAAGTCAATAGAAATATAAATTCCTATTTTCTTATTTCAATGAGCACTTTCAAATTCAATAACTTTCACACCATACGTACAAACATCAAGAAACAAAGCCAGTGTGCCCCTCAGTCCTTGCAAATAATTTTCTAAAAATACCCTCTACAATACAACCCATGCATGGTCCAAAAATTCACGTTCAGAAAGCCTTACAACTGAAATACAAATAAATTAGCTTCAATATTTTATCTCATTCTTTTATTTCACGTAATATATGTTAGAAAATGGGGCACTAAATTTAGTGCACTCATGAATTATTATTCCGTGAAGTATTTAGAACTTGTACAATATTTTTGACCTGCTTTTGGATGCCAATTCCTTGACATTTGAGATTTTAGTTCTTTAAACTACAACGTCTGGCTAATTCTCATTCTTTTATTTCACGTAGTATATGTTAGAAAATGGGGCACTAAATTTAGTGCACTCATGAATTATTATTCTTTGAAGTATTTAGAACTTGTGCAATTTTTTTGACTTGCTTTTGGATGCCAATTCCATGACATTTAAGATTTTAGTTCTTCAAACTACTAGGCATGGCTAATTCAAATTTGGTTATTTCACGTAGTACATGTTAGAAAATGGGGCACTAAATTTAGAGCACTCATAAATTATTATTCCTTGAAGTATTTAGAACTTGTACAATTTTTCCAAAGTCAATAGAAATATAAATTCCTATTTTCTTATTTCAATGAGCACTTTCAAATTCAATAATTTTCACACCATACCTACAAACATCAAGAAAAAAAGCCAATGCACCCCTCAGTCCTTGCAAACAGGTTTCTAAAAAAACACTCTACAATACAATCCACTCATGGTCCAGAAATTCAAGTTTAGAAAGCCTTACAATTGAAATACAAATAAATAGCTTCAATATTTTTTGGAATAGAAGTATTACTTAATTAGGTACATATCATCTACAAACCCAAAATTTTATTGCTTCCTATTTTCTTTGCATTGTATATTACGTTTGGGTCAAATTCGTTAAAAAATAACTCAAAATATAATTATATATGGCATGCAATGAATTTTTCAAAAATTACAAATAA
This sequence comes from Pseudisothecium myosuroides, assembly GCA_951799445.1. Taxonomy (NCBI): domain Eukaryota; kingdom Viridiplantae; phylum Streptophyta; class Bryopsida; order Hypnales; family Lembophyllaceae; genus Pseudisothecium; species Pseudisothecium myosuroides. The sequence goes on from OX637297.1 coordinate 4,944,677, forward strand.
TATGGCCCCAATATATGGTATGTGCATAAAATAATAAAACTAAGTAATGTACTGTTGAAGGTGATGTCTTTGATTTTCTTTAAAATTATTATTGATATTTTATATCGTTGTGAAAAGTAATGACATACAGTTTAAGTGGAAGATAAGTAAGTTCAAAATTCATGTGAGACATGGCATTTTCAAGATTAATAGAAGAAATCTGGACGACATGTTGTTGATGAGACGATCATGTTGTTGTGGAAGTTATAAAATTCTTTAAGATTTTTATTCTACAAAAATATTCAATTTATACCCATTTGAATTCATCACCTTATAAATTACAAAAACTATTGATGAACTCTGCTGGTACTTTCATGGCCATGATTACAAAAAGTCATAGATTTTTTTACATGCATTTTGTCCACGTATTTATTAAAAAATTGGGAATAAAGCGTGCCCTACACTTAAATGGCTACCGATATCAAAATATCAAATGTCAAAGATACTTGTACGCAAATGCTCGAAACACATTAGAGGAAGTTCAAAATATTCTTAGGACTCAGAATCTCCAAAAATATGCAATTCAAACCCGTTGAAATATATGTCCACATTAATTCAGAAAAGTTGAACAAAGTCATGAAATTGGAACAAGGAGGAAATAAAAAAATATGTAGAAGTTGCAAATGTAAAAAACATTTGAAATCCATGAGCTCCTCCAATTTGGGCCTTTTTTTCTTAAATTCAAAAATAAAACAAAAAAACAAATACCCCTCCGGCTTTGCTATAGTTTAAATTAAATAAAACTATAAAGTCATGAAATTGGAACAAGGAGGAAATATAAAAATATGTAGAAGTTGCAAATGTGGGAAACATTTGAAATCCATGAGCTCCTCCAATTTTCCCCTTTTTTTCTTAAATTAAAAAGGAAAACAAAAAACAAATACCGGTCATCCTTTACTGTAGTTTAAATTAAATAAAACTCTAAAGTCATGACATTGGAACGAGGAGGAAATATAAAAATATGAAGAAGTTGCAAATGTGGGAAACATTTGAAATCCATGAGCTCCTCCAATTTGCCCCTTTTTTTCTTAAATTAAAAAGGAAAACAAAAAACAAATACCCCTTCGGCTTTGTTGTACTTAAAATTAAATAAAACTCTAAAGTCATGAAATTGGAACGAGGAGGAAATATAAAAATATATAGAAGTTGCAAATGTGGGCAACATTTGAAATCCATGAGCTCCTCCAATTTGGCCCTTTTTCTCTTAAATTAGATTGGAAAACAAAAAACAAATACCGGTCATCCTTTGCTGTAGTTTAAATTAAATAAAATTTTAAAGTCATGAAATTGGATTGAGGAGGAAATAAAAAGAACATGTAGAAGTTGCAAATCTAATAAACATTTCAAGTCCATGAGTTCCTCCAATTTGGGCTTCTTTTTCTAAAATTAAGAAGGAGACCAAATAAAAAACCCTCAGCCTTTGTTGTAGTTTAATTTTTCTTTAAAACCTCTAAAGCCATGACATTGGAACGAGGAGGAATTTAAAAAAATATGTGCAAGTTGCAAATGTAGTAAACATTTGAAATCCATGAGCTCCTCCAATGTGGGCCTCTTTTTCTAAAATTAAAAAGGAGAACCCTAAATAAATACCCCTCGTCCTTCACTGTAGTTTAAATTAAATAAAACTTCAAAGTCATGCAATTGGACTGAGGAGGAAATAAAAAGAACATGTAGAAGTTGCAAATCTAATAAACCTTTCAAATCTATGAGTTGCTCCAATTTGGGCCTCTTTTTCTAAAATTAAGAAGCAGACCTAATAAAAAAACACTCACCCTTTGCTGTAGTTTAATTTTAAAAAATCCCTCTAAAGCCATGACATTGGAACGAGGAGGAATTTAAAGAAATATGTGGAAGTTGCAAATGTGGTAAACATTTGAAATCCATGAGCTCCTCCAATGTGGGCCTCTTTTTCTAAAATTAAAAAGGAGAACCCTAAATAAATACCCCTCGTCCTTCGCTGTAGTTTAAATTAAATAAAACTTTAAAGTCATGCAATTGGATTGAGGAGGAAATAAAAAGAACATGTAGAAGTTGCAAATCTAGTAAACATTTCAAATCTATGAGTTGCTCCAATTAAGGCCTCTTTTTCTAAAATTAAGAAGCAGACCCAATAAAAAACACTCATCCTTTGCTGTAGTTTAATTTTAAAAAATCCCTCTAAAGCCATGACATTGGAACGAGGAGGAATTTAAAAAAATATGTGGAAGTTGCAAATGTTATAAACATTTGAAATCCATGAGCTCCTCCAATGTGGGCCTCTTTTTTTAAAATTAAGAAGGAGAACCCTAAATAAATACCCCTCGTCCTTCGCTGTAGTTTAAATGAAATAAAACTTTACAGTCATGAAATTGGATTGAGGAGGAAATAAAAAAACATGTAGAAGTTGCAAATGCGGGAAACATTTGAAATCCATGAGCTCCTCGAATTTGGACCTCCACTTCTAAAATTAAAAAGGAGAAAAAAAAAAAATACCGCTAAGTAAAGACATCCGCTGCTGTAGGTTGAATAAGTAAAAACTCTAGAGCCATTAAACATGAAATATAAAAACTCTTATGCTATGAAATATAGTTTTTTTCCATTTGAATCCATTTGAACTTCTTTTGTCCGCGAAAAAAAAATTTGGAATGAAATGTGTCCTGTACTTTAGTCGCCTTGAATATGAGTTGTCATGGATTCGTTTATGTGAATGCTTTATTTTTATTTTGAAGGAAATTTTACCCAATCATTAGAACTTCATGTCCATGTGAATTAAAGCAAATTGGGAATGAATTTTGCCCTACAGTTTTTTGGCCACAAATTTGGATTTTCATGGATTTCCATACGTAAATGCTTTTATTTTGACCTTTTGTTTGTCTTGTTTGTACAAATTCCATAACTTTTGGAATGGAAGGGCATTAAAGTATGGAATTTGTGAGTTCCACCTTCTTTTAAATTCACAGAGGGAGTGCAAATGCGGTACAATCCACGAAAGAAAATAAAATATTTAATGAATGTTTCATGGTAGATTATCAAAACTTAAGTAATTTGAACCTAAGTCTATGAATTGAGAAATTAAAAAAAGGCTTATTTTATTTACACTTTTAAATATAAAGTTTAAGCCTTCTTGTACACTATTCTATATATTAAAATTTCTCTCTTTCTCTCTATATATATATTAAAAGATAGAAACCATGAAAGTAGTCTATTCATGAATACAAATGAACGTGAATCTATTAATTTGCAGCAACTCCTATATTTTTATCTTCTTATGTACCCATTTGAAGTTTATAACTTTTTGTTCTTAAATGCTTTAAAAAATAGGCAGTGAAGGGTCACTCATTGAATAAAGTTCCTTTTGTAAATTAAAAAATAAAGACCATGATATCACTGTATTCATGAATCCTACATGAACGTTTATATCATTTTGAACTTCTATATTTTTTCCTTACACAACCCTATATCAAATTTATCACTTCTTGCTCTTAAATTTTTTGAAATACAACACAAGGTCAATTGATTATTAGACTCTTTTTGTAAATTAAGAAATGTAACCAATGATTATAGTGTGCTTTTACAACTACACTCAATCTATGAATAATTTCCAACTTCTATATTATATTTTGAACACTGAAGCATATAAACTTGATGAGTTGTTGTTCTTCAGTTCTTTCAAATACAACGCTTTAATTAGATTAAATTTATTTTTGCTTCCTCTTATAAATGAAACAAAACAAAATCCATGCACATACTACATATAATAAAAATGGTTATTCATGGTTGTTTTTATAATTGGAACGCCTCGGTTGCATACAAGTAACTCTAGGAATATGCCATATTTAACTACTTTTGGACTTTCAATAGTCTAGAAGTAAAGAGGCGGTGAAATCCCCTGATGTTTTCCTATGGATCTGGAGATCTCCTGAAATAGGAACGCTTTGCATGCATCCAATTCAGCTACCACAAGTATGTCGGGGAGTGCTTCATGTGCTTGGAAATGAAAGAAATCGTGTAGTTGTAACATAGCGGATCCGTGGTAGAGTTCACATGATTGTATTGGGAGATCTGTGGACCAGGTTTCCGTAGTTTAGGCATCCAATTTACAGCACAACTGAAGTCTCAGAACCTATCGAGAGATCCCCCGATGACCACCACTTGTTGCAAACATGGCTCCCATCCCATATTAATCCCTCAGTGAGCGCTGATCTTCACATAATTCTATCGGGAGATCCCCTGACGGGGGTGTAGAATATGAGTCGGCTTCACTGACAATCTTGGTGTCGAAGTGGTACAATTTGATTCCTGTGCTAAAGTGCAAGTGATATCCGAGTTCATCAAGAATGAATCACAATAAGGCACGAGGGGGCCGATTCTTTCAAAGATATATGGTATCCCGAGAGTTCAAAGGAAGTACACACAAGTAGATTTGAAATTCAAACATCAGTTGATAATTACCAAATGAGCAATTGCTCTTGGGAATAAGGAGTCCGGTTCTAGGATTCACCGGGAGATCCCCCGACGGTCTGCTAACATAGTGGAGCTAAGGTAGTCAGGATATGATGAAGTGACAGGGGCATATCATAGTACTCACAGTGACATTTGAAGAACTGTAGACGACTGAGTTACAGGTGCTCAGACGTTCAACATACATCTGAAGATGAATAACGGCTAAGTAAACATAATATTCCATCCGAAATAATGACATTAGTTTCAGTTTGTGTAAAGAACATCAAGGTTCTTTCATTGCAAAAAATAGATTCGTACTTGATTGTCCGCTATACAATTGTGAAGATGCAAAACCTAGAAGACTAGAATTCCAACAGTGTAACTGTGAGAGAAAAGAAATGCATTATTCAGACTCATTTGAGTGTATGTATGACCCGAGCAATGTATTCTGTTCCGGACACAAACATAAACCACTTCCATTTCAGGAGACGAGAGGAAGAAAGACATCCCGCGCTTCTGCTATCAAGTCATTGCCTTCGTGCCGCACGCAAAGAATAGAAATCATAAACATATTAATATATTCATAAAGATTTATTTTACATATACAAGTCACAAAAAGTAGCTCTGAAAAATTAATCGAAGAACAGTCCTACTGACTCAACGGACTGTACTTCGAAACCCTCACTTGCGGCTGCGCTTACTGGATGTAGAATGCATCGTGCGATATCACGATGGCAGTCGCGCCCCACAGAATGCATCGTGACATCTCACGATTGCCACGACGATCGACACAGTGCGTCGGGAGTTCCCACGATGGCAGTAGCGACCCCGGACTAGGCACTCAGTCATGGATCCACCATGTTTGCCCGATTCAAATTCACTAAGGCAGCCTCCCTACTCTTCTGAGGAATCGTCCGTGATTTTTGATCCACTCTCCTGGACCAATTCGCATACACTGCAGCACCCGCGTCCACCCAAGTGGGGGGACTTTTTTCAACGACCCATTTACCGTACCAGCAATTCCGATAAATCAATTCCAGCCTCGTTTCGGAGTTATCGGGTCGCCAGTACTGAAGCAAGAACTTCCCGTTATTCACATCTCCTTCCACTCTGCATACAGTAGACAATGCTCTTCCCTGCCAAACAGCACATGATTCCGGGACTTCCGGTCTGACAAGTACCCAACAGCCTGGTTGTATGTCTAGCCATGGATTAAAGCTTTCCCTTGGCGCTTCATTTGCAGGGCCACAGTAAGGCTCCGGCTCCTCTTCTTCCTCCGGAATCACGTCCATGGGATTCACCGTCGATCCTGGGCGAGGGACTCCATTACGCGCCACCCTCCAATCGTGTTGTGGCCAGAAGCCTTCCACCAACTCCGGAAGACACTCGGGTAGTGGTTCCTTCAACTCATCGAGAACACACTTCCAGTAATCCACGTATGGACCGAACGCAGTTGCAAATCCCTTGCATCTAGAAATATCGTATTGCCAGTACTGAATGTATTTCTTGAGTCCTACTAGCATGAAACCCTTGTTCAAGGTAGCTTTCCGCGCCGCTTCCCTTGCCTTCTCTTGATTTCCATGCGGTATCGGAACCTCGCTGCCCCACATGGGCTTAAACGGAACAGGCTTTGGATAGCCGTGAGGGAGTATGGGCCGACCATTGCTGTCTGTCTTCCAAATGCGTTCAGAAGGTTTCTTCGACGGCAACCAGTTCGAATCAACTGCTGACCTTTTGAAGTTCATGACGGGGACCCCATCAGTGTCCACGTAGAACTTGAACAGGTGCATCTCCCCCAATCCAATTAATTTTTCCCCGCGATCGCATTGGTAACCCTCCACGAACGACTTGAAATCCCCCACCTCCTGTATGAACTCCGGCATAAATGACAGTTCTTGGGACTGCATGAAGGCTTTCATGAGGTCAGCGACGACAAAAGTGTTCTTGGTCTTCAGGGCCTTGGAAAGGTGGCTGAAATATGCATCGATGTCCTCGTGAGTGTGTCCGACTAGTAGAAACCCAACCTGAATTTCCTTGAAGACACCTCGTGCAGTGAGCAAGGATAAGAACGCCATCAGATATTTGTTCTTGTTATCCTTGGCAGAGTTGTCAAGCTGAAGATATAAATTTTCAGGAAGAGGGGTACTTCCGACCCGAGCTCTAGGTTCGGTGAGGGTTAGGCTGTCCATACATCTAGACTTTCCTCTAAGCAGTGCCTCGAACAATGAGTTAGCCGGCGGATATGGAAAGAGGTCGCCTGCCTCTCGAATAGGTGGACCCTCCAGTCGGCGCAACAACCTCGCCAAAGACGAAATGGTGAAGTTGGAGTCCGTCGGCCAGCAAGATGGAGCATAATGGGCGTAAGCACCGTCACCATGGCCATGAGCTACCATTCCAGTAACGCTCATCGGAAGCTGCCCCAAACCGGCCGTGGCCTTCGTTGTCACCCGGAGTCTGGGTAGAGCCGTCTTGGATGTATCTATCTTGTCGTGAATTATACATAAAATTCTTTGAGGATCTCGTTTGGATTCCTCACGCCAAGACGCATACAAACGACGGCAAGAAGCTTGGTGATTCAGATGATGAGTCCGCTGCTTCACGAACTCCATGTACTCGGGGCTTCCTTTCGAAGACTTCAGAATAAACTGCTGTAGGTCGTCGCATGTAGTACATTTTGCAAATGAACTTCCGACAGGCTTAATGGAGACATTGTTGAAGTGCTCCCGCTTGAGTCTACTAATAGTCGACTGGCTCACGGGCGGCAGACCGTAGTCGGCATTCAACTGCACATCCAGAATTGGTACGCTTAAGCATCGGTACGAGCGAAGGGGAAGGAATGCAAATGACAAGCAATGCACCAGAACAATGATCGTGATATCTCACGATCATTGATCTCGTCAGGAGATCTCACGATCAATAAAGCAGTGACAAGAGATAAGGGGCACTACCTCGTTGGCGTCTGCTCGGACTCGTTTCCAATTTCTTTCGGGAGGAAGGAATTTTAGAGTGTCCGTTTGCCCGTTCCCAATGTCGCGCATTTGGTGGGGCATTTGATCAGCATTCTCGTCAATAATGGCTTTCATAGTCCCAGCGACCTGAACAGTCCGAGTCCGCGGGCGCTTAACCCCTTTGTTTCCGTGCATCCCTGATACGACGCCGTCATTGTACATCTTGATGTAACTGTGGTAAGTGGACTTCGGGATGCCGTGAATTATATACCACGCCTTGCCACAAACATCAACTCCCTGTAGCGTGACGTATTTCCGCTTCCGCTCCCCGTACCTTTTGTGTAGTTGTCCTCCCACTCCAATCCCATATTCACGGCGCTCGTCAGACGACTTCAAGTAGTACTTCTGCCTTACTAACAGCGTGAACTCCTGGTTATAATGCTGACAACACAGACGTCTGCAGCACTTCTCCGAGCTGACTTTCCGAATCTACTCGTCTGCCGTTTTGCGAGAGTACTGCGATTCCTTCAGTTCCAGATTGGGTTTGCAAACTATAAACCGGTATGGTGCTTTCATTCTACCTCCGAGGTAAGCGAGAGGGTCGTCGATATCGGGAATGGCGGCAAAATGATCCACTGTCTTCTTCAACTAACGACCGTTGGGAAACCAGCACTCCGAAATTGGCCACCTGTTGTGAGACATTATGGCTTCGGTGTCACCCACAAAAACATCGAGGACTGTCACACCTATGAAACCTTCACCAAGTGTCTCCTCCTGGAAATGATCCTCCGGACTCCAACAAATGATACGACCCGAGGAAACAAGGAGTCCGTCGGTGTCCTTCCGATGCACATCAAGTCCAAACCAGGCTCCTTAACGAATATACGGACATGGATCCATCGGGGGATCCCTCGACGCTCTAACAACGTCGGCGGCTCTCTACAACACTACATTCTCTTGAACATCCTCTAATGTGTTCATACCCCTCTGACAAGGAAAGCATTTCAAATCCTGGAATTTTAGTTTGATAGAATGAGGTCGCACCAGAATGTAAATCCAAGGCTCAACAGGTATGGGCACACCCAGCCACTAGCCCTAGGGACGAACCTCTTTAACGATTCCTGATCCAACTTCACCGAATCCAGGCACAAACAGCTTAACCCAATCACCATTCACAAATGCTTCACATCCACCGGTGGAATCCTGTGATTCACCCTCTACATGCGTTCCGTCCACATACGGAACTATCGCGTCAGCAGCAGACTCACAGAATGAATCCACTGTCAGAGTGAGCTCTATCGAATCCCTTGGACGAGATTAAAACGATCCATAAAACCTGTACATCATACATTCAAGGAGTTAGGCATGTCTACAGAAGAGCGCTGCATTCATGGCATTGTAACCTCACGACATGAAGGACAAAAGCATCAACATCTGTACAGTCGTGGGAACTCACGATCACATGGCAACGCAACATGAACAACTGAATCTAGTTACTGTCAACAAGAAGTTCGAAAGCCCAGACGCGATAATGCGATCTCAAGAAGGCCGTCCCAGAACCACTGAGAAGAAGCCAAGGCATCCAGGAAAACGTTGCAGAAGTTTAGAAGACATTAACCAAAGAACGTTCAGTACATCGTGGGATACCACGACACTCTTGGCGCTCAATCACTTAAACCAGAGATCGCGGTATTCCAAAATCCTCCTAAGGGATCACATAGACCGCTACAGAAATACAAATGAAGTAGTGGGTCAAACTGAATCACTCTGACGAGTCCCCGACATATTGAGATCGACAATCAATCGTGGGATCCCACAAGTTCGGTATCATGTAAATTCCGGAAGAGTGTTTGTGAACCCCCCCGAGTAGGAGAACCTGGTGCCAACCGAAAATGTGATTGTGAGATCCCACGATGCTTATACAAGATCGACGAGGAGTATGACGGTCATCGAAAAGTAAGGCACCTAGACGTACACCAGGAAGGCCACAGCCAAGGTTCAATCGATCGTGGGATCCCACGACGAAATGATAGAACATCCCTCGACTACCAGACCGCGATATCTCTCTACTCGAAGATTGAGAGGTCTCGCCTACGCTCAATACGCGGAGATCGTGGGATCCCACGATGCTTACGTATGTTGGATATATACACGTATTCTACTATCGTAGACCGACGTATTTACCGAAGATTGTGAAATTAGGTTTCCTATCACTGGTTTCATGACATTCGACACTGTATAACTATTCTCAGTTACTGTTCAAAAATTCTCTACTTTTAAAGTGGATTTTGCTGTAATTCAGACTCCTGAACCTCCATGGGTACAATAGGAAACGTTCTTAGAAGTAGTTGAATTTGATGGCTGGGTTTTCCTCATGTAAGTCCGCCTAATTCCTAACGCAACCTAATTTCACTATTTTGTGAAGACATTCTAACCGGTTGTCATCCACGTACAAGGTTCTCATATCAACTTGCCCTCAGGGCAGTGCCGTCCCGCGATTCAAAAGGAACCTCGATGTCACCACAGCATGGTGATCCCTTAAGCACGTGAGTTTTTCGCAAAATGAGACCAATGCACGAAGAAAATTATCGCAGACTCCGTTTCACTTTCAATCTACGACATCCTCAGTTTGTGACAGAGTGCAGTGGCGTCAATTCGACTACAAAATCCTCAACATTCGGAATCGCATAACACTTGCAAGGGATGCATTCTTACCTTGCAGCAACTGGCTTGGTCAGAACTTCGTGCGCCTCCACGCCCACTCTGTCGCCAACGCCAACAGACACCCACTCGCCACTCCGCAGCCTGCTCCGCCTGTTCACGTGTGCAATCGAAAAGAGCAAGCTCCAGGTTCTTTTTGGGTTATGAACCAGGTGGCTGGTTGGAATTCTTCAGCTCTGAATTCCCGCCGCGAATTTTGAAATCACCAAGCGATCCTTGATTTCGAATGTTGGATGCGTTCTTGAATGCCGTGCCACAATCAACAACGGCTGGGGGGTACGTGCGGTCCTTCACTTCGGAAGTTGATTGCATTCTCGAATTCCGTGCATCTCCGACTACAAGGAGGGAGGGCGTGGGGCTCTTGACTTTCTGACTGGAACTTCGCAAATCCAGGCTTCACTAAAATTCCGATTCTTCACTGACATTTTGAAATTCGTTGCATTCAAGGATGGTATCGTTGCACCGTTTTCTAGGAGTCAATGATGCTTTGACCAAAGCGGATCAAACTCTGAAGACTTTCACTTCACAGAATGTCACATGCTTCCCCGATCAATACTCGGAATTCTTCCCCTACACGACCTGATTATACGTATCCTACAGAAACAAACTATACAAAATCTCGTGAACCCAAAAACTTGAGCACCTGAAACATGTGGAACACCTCACTTACAAAAAGAATCAACAAAAATTTTGAACTCTAGAATGTTCATATTTGTTATTTTCTATTCCAATGAATGCAATCTTAGGGTCTAGGGTCCACAGTCATAGGGTCTACGGTCCACGGTCATAGGGTTTAGGGTACATGTTGTAGTGTAGTGTTCACGGTTTCAAGGTCATGGTTCTTCGTTTCAGGGTTCAGGGTTTCAGGGTTTAATAGGGTTTAGGGTATACAGTGGCAGCGCTTTACATTAACGTTTTCAGGGTCTGCAGTTCATGGTTTACGGCTTTTAGGATTTAGGGTATTATGAAAAATGAAAATGACGCTGATTATTTGTTTCCAATTTTTTCCTCAATTAAGTTTACGTCGTCTCAGACTGGGAACATATAAACTTAAAATTCAATCTAACTCAATATTGCTAATTAAAAATGTCAGTTAACAGATTGATTTCATATATAATTCTTGTTATGTAGTACAACATCCTATGGTTTAATATGGGACTTTACGGATTAAACAATGATTGACACAATTTTTATTTCATCTACGAATTTTTAAATAAAGCACCAAGGGCTTTTTGCGTTTCCCTCTCTCATTTTTTCCTGCGTAAGAGGCAATCCATGACTTCTCCTTGTGTCACAATCCGTTGACACAATGAAAAGTCATAAGATTGTTGTTTACATAGGGGAAAGTGAGAGAGGGAAACGCAAAAAAGCCCCTTGTGAAGGACTTTGGATGTGCAATCATGATGGAACAAAGAACAAACTGAACCATTTATTTATTTTGTATTTTAAATCTAAGTCTGAATGATTTAATGAGTTAAATGCTTTCAAATTTGTTAATGCACTTTGACGGGTGATGAATGCTTAAACCTGGAATCATGTCATTCATGAGAATATTGTAGGTCATGCAATCTTCATCTGGATTTTTGAAATGATCGAACGTGGTATACATCTACATCATAATTTGACAACGATGTACGTAATATTGTTATTTGTTATTGTTATTTGAACAATCTCCACCGATGTGAAACAAAAAATCGGGAATGAAATGTATGATGGCTTGAAACAGCTTAAATAATATTTAAAAAGTCATGAAATTTCATACATGCATGCATAAAATTTGATTTAGAAAAATGTAATTGCTCCAGCCTTAGATTCCACCACTATTTTCTAGTCTTGCCCGTTGAAAAATTCTAAATCACATGAAAATAAAAAAATTGGGAATGAAATGGGCCCTGCCATTGAACTATGGCTTCATTTTAAAAATGTCATGGAATTTCACACATGCATGCATAAATTCTACTGTGGAAGTTGGAATTGCTCTCAGGATTTAGATTCCACCACTATATTCACTTCTTGTCCATTGCAAAATTCTAATTCACGTGAAGTAAAAAAAATTGGGAATGAAACGGGCCCTGCCATGGAATGGCTTCATTTTAAAAATGTCATGGACTTTCATACATGCATGCATAAAATTCTATCGTGGAAGTTGGAATTGCTCTTATGATTTAGATTCCACCACTATAATTATTCACTTGTTGCCCATTGCAAAATTCTAATTCACGTGAAGTAAAAAAAATTGGGAATGAAACGGGCCTTGCCATGGAATGGCTTCATTTTAAAAACGTCATGGATGGTTCATACATGCATGCATAAAATTCTATCGTGGAAGTTGGAATTGCTCTTATGATTTAGATTCCACCACTATATTCACTTCTTGCCCATTGCAAAATTCTAATTCACGTGAAGTAAAAAAAATTGGGAATGAAACAGGCCTTGCCATGGAATGGCTTCATTTTAAAAATGTCATGGACTTTCATACATGCATGCATAAAATTCTATCGTGGAAGTTGGAATTGCTCTTATGATTTAGATTCCACCACTATAATTATTCACTTCTTGCCCATTGCAAAATTCTAATTCACGTGAAGTAAAAAAAATTGGGAATGAAACGGGCCCTGCCATAGAATGGCTTCATTTTAAAAATGTCATGGACTTTCATACATGCATGCATAAAATTCTATCGTGGAAGTTGGAATTGCTCTCAGGATTTAGATTCCACCACTATTTTTACTTCTTGCCCGTTGAAAAATCCATCTTAACGTGAATTAAAAAAAAGGGGGAATAAAAATATTGGGCCCTGCCATGAAATGGCTTCATTTTAAAAATGTCATGGATGGTTCATACATGCATGCATAAAATTCTATCGTGGAAGTTGGAATTGCTCTCAGGATTTAGATTCCACCACTATTTTTACTTCTTGCCCGTTGAAAAATCCATCTTAACGTGAATTAAAAAAAAGGGGAATAAAAATATTGGGCCCTGCCATGAAATGGCTTCATTTTAAAAATGTCATGGATGGTTCATACATGCATGCATAAAATTCTATCGTGGAAGTTGGAATTGCTCTTATGATTTAGATTCCACCACTATAATTATTCACTTCTTGCCCATTGCAAAATTCTAATTCACGTGAAGTAAAAAAAATTGGGAATGAAACAGGCCCTGCCATGGAATGGTTTCATTTAAAATATGTCTGGCAATTTCATGCATAAGACAGTGCATGTCGATATGGAAAAAAAGGTACAAGTTCAAAATACTCCGCTCATGAAGTGAAGAGGCATGAGCGGGAGAAGTCCATGCTACGTTTTTCCAAACTTACCACGTAGCCTAAAAAGGTCCTCCTCCGCCTGCGGTTCATTCAAAGAACTCTCATTCCATAAATCATACATAAAACAGTACATGTCGGTATCAAAAAAAGAATGTATAAGTTCTTAATCTTCTGCTCATGAAGTCATGAGCAAGAAAAGTCCATGGTACGTTTTCCAAAATTGCGATACATATTACATGTCGATTTAAAAACAAAAAATTGAAGTTGTAACTTAATATTAATTTTTTTTCATAAATTGAAGATCATTTCTGATCGTCCTTTGCTTGACATTTTTTTTTAATTTCCATTTTTTGCAAGTAATTCCAAGATCATGGGCGGCTGGGCTTGGTCACGTACTTTGGAGAACTATCTCCAGATATGCTCCAAAACACAAGTAAATTAAATAGATTAACACCTAGTATGCCCCTAAAACCGCGGGCAATCACGCTCTTGTCCACATCTATTCAATGATCATTGCAAGACAATTAATATAGAAGACAATAAGATAATTTAGATATTATTTCTTCATTACACATTTGCCAATCATGTTGATTGTATACATGAAAATGATTGCCTAGGAGATGAATGAGAAAGAATTATATAGGACAATCATCAACAATGTTCCCTGTACTTATGTAATCGTTACAGTCATCTCTATTTAATTAAATAATTTGGACTAATCATTTTCTAGAAAAATGACACAAGTGCAAACTACAAATCAAAGTTCATTATGTTAAAGGCATATTTAGCGGCTTGTAAAAAAATAATAATCATCGAAACCAAAGGTTAAACCTAGAAATCAATGTAGCAATCTATGAAATTAAACCGCTCATGATTCGTAACTAATGTTTGCATGGGCAAAGTATTTAAAATAGTAAAACTACATTTTTTTTTGTTAAAATTAACTCGTACAACATCATGCATGATTTATGGAATGAAGGGTCTTTGAACCGCAAGACCGAGGTGTTTTTTTTAGGTTACGTGGTAAGTTTGGGAAAACGTAGCATGGACTTTTTCCGCTCATGACTCTTCACTTCATGAGCGGAAGATTTACAACTTGTACATTTTTTTTCCATACCGACATTTAAAATAGTAAAACTAGCTTGCCTTATTTCAACAAAGTTACTTTACAAGCCATCAAAGTAAATAAACGTTTCTACAATTATTTTCATTTGTAGACATGGAGTTTCGAGAGTTTCAATAGCAACAATGTGCATAAAAGCAAATAACGAATAAATAACAAATAGTGCATTCTTATAGAGAAACAAAAAAAACGTTCGTAGTAATTATCGAATGTCATGAAATTAGTGAGGTGCAAGTGTGCGACCTAATTTCAGCATTTTGTGTAATGAGTGATTATTTAGCTTAAGACTTCTAGTCAAGCCCTCCTCATGATGTCAGTAATCATGAGGACGGTGGGCAGTCATGACCTGCGCCGTCTTGCACCTGACAGCGCCACGTCAGCAGACTCCCCCGAAGGTTTTCCCTCCTCCTCGTTTCCTTTCCTCCCCACGATGCCTGCACGCATCCCTCTTCTCCCGACGTCGTGTGCTTCTTCGTCTTCTTGATTTCGTGCGCTTCTCCGCTTTCCTTCCTCGCGCGTTCATTCGGGTTGCTGCAGTCCGTGAGTTTCGTTGTCTCTAGCTTTACATTTGGAGTGAGTTGGGTTGTGTGGAGTTTCTTTGGTTGGCGGGGTGTTGAACTTCTGTTTGTGGAGTTGAGCGCGGCGAGGGACATTAGAGGAGCGTATTCAAATTTTGCTGGCGGAGTGTGTGTACGCGGAGAACGACAGTGAATTTTTGTGGCGGAGTGTGGTAGTGCGTGAAGCATTTCCTGGTGAAGGCGGTGCGCAAGCGTCCGGACTTGTGCGCGAGAAAAACAACACGGTGCGGGACTTCACCCACCTCCTTGAACAGGTTAGTTCATCGTAGTCCAACCTCAAAACCTGCATTTTGATTTTGTAGTTCTCTGGCGGTGAGGTTCATTATTTGACTTCTTCGTTGTAGAATTGTAATCGCATGGAGGTGTGTGTTTGCTCTGGAGTTTAGCTTCTAGGCTTGGAAGGAATTGATCCCATTAAAGCTTGTCAAATGAATCTAGTACATGGATACAATGGCTGTATGGCACTCGCTCTCCTTGCAGGTGTAGGCTCTCCTCACGCATTGTAGTTCACGGTTCATCATTGTAGACCCTAGAATGGTAACCTTGATGTAGTTCACGAACTAGAGTTCAATCATGTGTATGATTGGACTGTTGTGAGTGTTTGAATTGAAGCAAAGTGAAGTAAGGAACGGGAATGTTGCTCCCAAAGAGGAATGGAGCAAAGAGTTCATTGTATATTATTTAGTTAGACAATACTCATTTGTGAATGATATTAGGAACATGGTTTGTGCAGGGATTTTATGACTATGATCAGACACGCTTGTTTTCTATGCGATAGGCTACTTAGTCCGTCACTTTAGATTTAAGTTTACCTTCTCTTCAATTAAATTCACTTGGCTAGTCATGAAGAAACAAGTTAGGAGTTTGTGATTCTCAGTGGATGATTGAAGTTACAATTTCTACTGCATTTGAATTTCATGCAGCAGTCTTTCGAAGAGCGGAAGGGCATTTTTGTAGTAGCTGAAAACAAGGTCTGACCCGTGCAAGCAGAAGCTACGATGGCAACAGGTCCATCCCAGCATACAACAAACCTCCCAGTTTGGAAGGACCCGTAAGTTACTTTGAACTATATTCTCATTACTTTCCGTTTCTTGCTTGCAATGTCTAGGTTACAAACATTGCTAATAATTAGGGTATGGTTGTTTGCAATTGCATTGTACGCACTCCGCTGAAAATGAGGGTAACAGAGCCTCTGTCATAGTCGCTGTTATAAACATAGCTAAGAAATACGGTAGTACATATGCCGAGAAGAACACACGGTAATGAGTACGTGACCCTGTTACCGGGGATAGTGACCCTAAAACCGTGCATCGTGGGATCCCACGACAGGGCAATCCCTGTGTAGATTCGAGCATCGTAGGATCCCTGACTTGAAACCCTAGCCGCCCACCACTGCGCGGCCACACGAGTTTTAGGGTTTGTGGCCCATCGTGGGATCCCCCGATGATAAGATGTGAAGACGCAATCTAAACCCAGACCACATATTAGGCACAGACCAGGCAGCGGATTAGTAATCCATCGTGGGATCCCCCGATGGAGGATAGTAAAGACCGCGCCTGACCCAAACTTAACAATTAGAAGACCACCTACATAAAGCATTCAAGTACTAAACCGTCGTGGGAAATCACGACGAGAAAGTCTAGCGTGGGTAGAGAAATTGAGATGAAGGCGCGTTAATAAATAGCACTGATTATGTGAACAATCAATCGTGGGATCCCACGACAGACAGTAGTTTCACAGATCATCACCGATCACCTTCTAAGATATTCCAATATCCATTCTATATTATTTGGTGCCGTCGTCATATGCCGGGACGCCTTCAGTTAGTGAGTTGAGATGCAGTAACCTCCTGCCCACTACTGTTTGTGAATGTAACCGATCGTGATATCCCACGACAACGGTAATTTGTGAAACCAGATCATCAAAATGATCACGAAACCATTCCTTCTCTTTCATAACATCTGTCGTGGGATCCGACGACTAAGGATAAAAATTAAAGTTAGAATGGGAATAATATCGCACCACCATCTGCTCTAACGGACAATGTGGAAACTAACATCTCTTTCTACCATGCTGCAGTGAAATGCAAGTCGTTGAAGGTCCAGAAGAACTGACACCCAGGAAGCTTGGTACCTTCATCGACTGCTACATTACGTCTTTGGAGTACACAGGTCCACATCCACCACAAGCCTTTTTCCGATGCAACGAGCAGATTACGCATTGGAGAATCGCCTGGAAAGCAGAGAGTGACGGCTCCGCCACTATTCTTCCCACGCTGGTGAATGGGACAATGGGGCACCCAACTGCCGGACTGAGGGTACTTGAAATGAAGGGGCTTGACGACGACACAGCGCTCCTAGTTGTAGAGGAGAAGGTTCCCCTTTCCGGGGAGATCATAACGTTTGGGCTGATCCTTGACTACGTGAAGTTCAACCTCACTCTGTGCGAGTCTGTGACTGCAAGGTCACATCTGATGTGCAAAGACACGTCTAAGCCTCGGTGGAAGCCGGTGAGCTCCCAATTTGTCACTTGGGACTCGTAGAATTATTTTTTTGGAAATTTGCAATTGAAAGTTGATAAAAGTATACAAAAATCCATAAAAAGAGTGTAGAACCGAAATAGGGTTGTGTCATACCCATTATAGTATTTGGTCTAGATTTGTGTTTTTTACTTAGAATCCCCCAAACCTTGCCTAAAAATGGTATAAAAATAACGAAAAGGTTAGATTTGGAGGATTCGAGTCACACAGCCCCAAAAGGGCTAAATCCCACTATGAATGTGGCGATTCAGGGCTAGGTTGGTCCGAGGGATCCACAGCGAGGCCACTAGGTCGGGTCCTAGAGTTAGATTTAGAATTCCCCATTAGATCGACGAATTCCCAAAATCCCGATTGTTAGCATGCAAGAGCCACTCACGCAAGACCGGGGCCGTGGAGGAATCTACAGCCCAAGGATGGTGTTCTAGGGTGAATCCCATGCCAGGAGTCCAACGGCGAAATCGGTTTGCCAAGATTCCTCCACTTGTAGAAGATTCCCGCACCGTCGCTAATTCGAGGAGATGGCTAGTTTTGAATCTCCATTGACCAATCGTGCCAGGTACGGAAATGCACCCGCACGTCTTTCATGTGACTTCCTGAGAGGTCACGTGAAAAATCCCGGCATCTTCCAACTTGCAGAAGAACCTTTTTCTGGATGGTCAACCCTCCTAACCTCCAACGGGAATTTCATAGAAATTACCCAGGTTACAATAAAATCTCACTAAAAATTAGACTAGCTTGTTTTATGTTAATAATGCGCTCTGTGAAGTTTCACGACATTTCGATAGTGGCAAGTATCCGAACCGGCGAGATTCCTCGGGAATTAACCACGTGGCGGGGTCCCCGCCACGTTGACCGGCATTCCGGGACCATACGATGGCGAAACGAAGTCAATCAAAAGTTGTTCTTGACTCTCTCGCACCTACCGGAGACCCTAGGCTATTCACATTTCTCAAAATAGGAGACCCCCAAGATTTAGGATTTTACCACGATTTGGTTTTTAAACTAAATTAGCCTACGATGGGTTTTTTGGCCTCAGTACGGGGGGCAAGGGGATTTAAGACTAAACACGGCGATCTGGATCCAACGGCGCAATCCGTTCGGCGATTGGAGCTAATCTCCAAAAGTTAGGATGTTGGTCCAGCATAGATGGTAGAAGTAGAAATTTAGGATGTAGGATGAAAATCTTTGAGGATGAGGATGAAAATCCCCGTTGATAAGGTTACCTTAGAACTCTAGAGGGAGGGGTGAGCCCTTGGAAACCTATATAAGGGCCCCATTTCTCTTGTCGTACGCGTAATCTAGGCGTAAGTATTTTTAACAACAAAACGTGCTAAAATGACACAAGTTATCGTCCCAGGAGATTCCGGACGTTGCTTCAAAATTAGTGTTTCTAGACCTCTAAGTTTTCGGACTTTGACCACCTCGAGAGGGGTCCTTTCAACACATGAACTCTTTTCCGGAACTACTTCCTTTCCGGATTCTCTTCCGGATCCGGCTCTATCCAATCCTGGGTTGTCAGGACGTTCGGACGTTCGGACGTTCGGACGGACGTCCAAAGTCCGGGGACGCTGCCCCCCCAACGTCCTGTGACATTCACTTTTTATGTTTTTTACCTACATGGTAAATTCCGCGACCGAAAAACCGACCGAGAGAAACCGACCGAAAAAACGACCGAGAGAACCCGACCGACAAACCGACCGAAAAACCGACCGAGGACCCGACCGACTAACCGACCGAAAACCCGACCGACCGAAAACCCGACCGACCGTAAACTCGACCGAAAAACCGATCGAGAGAAACCGACCGAAAAAACGACCGAAGACCCGACCGAAAAACCGACCGAGGACCCGACCGACTAACCGACCGAAAACCCGACCGATAACCGGACCGACCGATAACCGGACCGACCGAAAACCCGAGCGACCAAAAACCCGACCGCCCGAGAACCGGACCGTCCGAAAACCCGACCAAAAACGCGTCCGAGAACCGGACCGACCGAAAACCCGACCGAAAACCCGTCCAGAAACCGGACCGACCGAAAATGCGACAGACGACCGAAAACCAGACCGACCGAATTCTTGACCGAAAACCTGACCGAAAACCAGACCGACCGAATTCTCGACTGAAAACCGGACCAAAAACCGGACCGACCGACCGAAACCCCGACCGAAAACCTGACCGTCCGAAATCACGACCGAAAACCCGACCGTCAACCCAACCGATAACCCGTCCGAAAGTCCGACTGAAAACCTGACCTGACCCCAATCCCGACCCGTTTTTACAAGTTCTCCGAAGAAATTAATAAACATGCTTCAAATCGGTTGTTAAAATAATGTGAGCTTTGGGATTGTTGTGTTCTGTTTTTCTCTTTTTTTTAAAACACATGAACAATTTCCATTGATAAAAAGGATACAATACACCGAACCAAAGGGAGTTGTGTTCCAAGTTCCACTTTCATAATAAATGTATTAATGATTTTTTTTTTTCCGGGATTCTGAAACCTAGTTCCACTTACCAATTTTATAATGAATGAAAATTTAGTTATATTTTCCTAAATTTGTTTCCTAAATTTTTCACTCAAATATTTAAGAGAAAAAATTTAAGAAATGAATATCAATAGTTAAAAACTTATAAGCTTAGAAGGCACAAAGTGACAAAGCCAAATAATCTTGTCATACAAATTGTACAAAATTTTTTTTTTTCCTTTTTTTTTGGTTTACAAGCTACTGAATGTTATAGGAGTAATGGGACTAGGTCACTAGGAACTCAACAATGAATGTACGCGGGTGTTTGAGTGGAAATAGAATTTTGCGTAAGGGTCCTTGAGAAGTTTTGGCTATGGTAAGAATTGCTTGGTGTGATGTAAATGATTGAAATGAATTAAGGATATTTTGAAGAGTGCTGATTTTCATTGAAAGAAATAACAATTATTAGGAACAAAGGTCATCCCACGATGTCATGCAACTGCTTGCTATGAAAATGCGACTACCATTGCGTTGAAGTAACCAAACAAGAACAATAGAGAAGTTTGGATTACCAGAAGAGAAGATCATCAATTTGGAACAATCAAAAATAAGAAATTTTAATAGGTGTGGCATTTTTGGTTTATTATCACATCCTACTTTTGTGGAAAGACACTTCAATCGGTGTAAAAAGAAGTTCCTCTTTTTACACATTACTTTCAAGGAGGGGGGAAAATAACATTGTCTCAATATGGTTGTTGTACATTTTTTTGAAAGTTATTTTCACACCATCTTATTTTGGGTAAGATACTACGACTTCTATCAAAGTCTCAATTTAATCCACAAGGCATTGAACATGCATTTTGGTCTTTGGAGAACATAGCATTTTTGGGCAACTTACTACAAGCAGAGTTTTTATTTTTTTTAGTTCAAATTTTCACAAGGCATTTTCAGGAGGAGTAGCTTTAAGGTCCAACTTTTCTTCATAACTTCTAACCTAGAGATTAAAAAGTTATTGTATGATATATTGATATGTGATTTTTAATGCTTGGTGGGCAGCTCAAAAATTCTTAAAAATCGCTTTAAAAAAAGAATAAAACTTCAAACTAGTTCTCTAGATCTATATATGCAAGTTTAGGTTTGAATTTTTTTTTTTTCATTTATGAGATCAGAAGTACGCGGTGATCTAGTTTGCGGGCAATTCTGGATTCCTTGCTCAGAAATAAACTTTAAAATCCTTTATTCAATTTAATTTTCAATATCTTTTGAAAAAAAGAAAAAAAAGAATGTAGATACATTACTACAACATTATAACCATTGGGATTGGCATTTTCCAATTATATAATTAAATTCTTAACAATTTAGTGGTTTGAATCATTCACTACTTCTTTCTGTTTGCTATTTTTTTTCTATATGTTGTACAATTCCTAATGTTTTGGAAATTTTCAAGCACAGAGCCAACTTCACCTTGAAAATGAATCCAAATGAAACCACCATTATTGATACTTTCCGATACAAATGAGACCTTGTGAAATGCAGTTGTCCGGTTTTGGCCCGGACCTAAAAAACATTTCTGTCGATTCAAATGTTGTTACCCTGCAATATACATGGTGGACAATTCTGAAAATTTTTCTACATCTTCTTAAACCAATTCACTACAAGATCCTATGATTACATGTGTCCTAAAATATTTTCTTTCTAAAATTTGGGTTATTTTTTGGAAATGGCAGTTTCGGAATGTTTTGGGTGAATATATACTCAACAACCTTTAGGGGTTAAGCTCACACCCTCAATTTTTCAAAAACAAACTTTTCGCAGCGTAAAATTTTTTTTTTACATTGACACCTTTTCATCTTCAATTATGTACTATCATTGCTTTCGTTTTCTACCTCTCTTTTCACACCCTATTTTTTTGTGGGTAGGGGATTTGTATCCATGAAATGGTAAAAACCTTCAATCCTTATGAATCTTTTGAATGATATGAATTAAAATTTCCTTCCTAATTTAGACTTCACTTTCTGGCCTTTCGGATCTTGAAATTTTTCTAATATTCCTTTCACCCTACACATGTGTCCCTTGACGCCTAAGTTCAAAATATCCAAATGTCATATATCATTCTATTTGTCATGCAACCGCAACAATCCAATATCCATTAACAAGGAGTACTGCACTTCTCATCCACACAAAGCATACAATTTGTATAGTAAACATTTGTATTCATTACAATTTGAAAAACACACAGAAAATCAAATTGTATATCCAATTCCACATACATTGGTATAGATTATATGTGCACACATACTACGTCTTCTACACACGATAAATCCTCATATCTAAATTCATCCCCTAGTCCCCTACTTATGTACCTCTATAGATTACGGTAAGTTGGTAACCTACTGATATTTAGTATGATTGCCGGAAATATTCATCGGGCATAGGAAACTTGAAAGTAGTGCAGAATCGATTCACGACGTGAGCCAAAGTGCTTTCTTTTCTGATGACCCGTTGTAAGTACTCGTGAAACGCCAGTCCCAATGTGTGGTGTTCGAATCTGCTGCATTGTGGAGTTTCCTTCTGCAATGCAGTGTAAGCCTCGGACATGCACTGCCTGCTCATCCTCTGAGCTATTTTAGCAACCGCATATGCTTCCGTTTCACATGATAACCTTGGAATGACGTCCTCATTCGCATCAATTTTGTGCAAGTAGGCGCTACTGGGATCCAACCACCACCTCTGTGTCAAAGTTTGATCCCTCTGAATGGCAGATGTGAATGTGTACAAGGATTTAGGACGTTCACTAGCTAAGCTAGTTAAGCCCCAATCACAAATTCCAACATACACACGTGACTCATCGTCGGGAAAGTGAAACATGATGTTGTCTGGAGAAATATCATTGTGGAGATGTCCAGCAACATGCACTGCATTCATAATGTGCACGAACGCCCATGTAAGTTCCGTTCGCTTCTTCCTGAATCGAGCGAGGCGGAAAGCGTTAATCACCTCTGCTTCCGATGGATTGTCATACATCAACCGAACCTGTATGTTGTCTGGATAATCATTATCCATGTTCAGCATATTTCGCAGTGTCCCACCATTCCACCAATAGGAGTACCCTTCATTCCTTGTTGCATGCACTGCAACAAAACGTATTACTCCAGGGTGCGCAATCCTCACTGCCATTGATTCGTTCAGGTGTTCCAACTTCGCTAACTCAGGCCTTTTATTGTGTTGGTGAGATCTCTTTGCTGCAAACTCCCAAAACGGTACTATAGGAGCACATCCTTCAATTCGGACCCTCCGAATAGTAGCATATCCACCCTTTATAATTTTATCATCTTGGGCAATCACTTGTGCCGTATCTAGAAGTGCAATGAGATGTCTCCTGCCATGGTACAATTCATCCTTTCCATCATCGCTATTCCACCATGTCATTGATTTCCTTCTATTGCGCGTGTTAGCAAATGGCTTGCACCGCTTCGTGAATAAATTAGCTCTGAGGATAACTTCTTGAAAGGCTTCATCATCGGCGCGGTGTTGCTTCACATATTTTGCGAGAACCACTTTGGAATTCCACAACGCATCATACGCCCTGTTGTGAAGGAATTTCACAAAGCCCTTCTTCTCCATTTCATGATGCCATTCAGGAACGTGAAGGGCTTCCATCATCTTCTGCGACATATCATCCATGAATTTCTTTGGGCACTCCTCTTGGTATCTGATGTATTTATTGTCCAAGGAAAGAGTGGTTTCAGACTCAAAGAATTTCAAGGTGAATTCAATGAGAAAGTTCTTGCATGCATCAGAGGGAATTTCCTTCAACTCTTTGATACTTGGTTGCCCTGATTGCACCCCGTCTCGCCTCTTTGCAGCCTTCTTTGCCCTTGGCATCTTGATGAACTACCGGTATTTAATTACAATCGGTAATGAAAATTACCAGTCGCGATTTCACTTCACTCTGGAGTACACGTAATCTGCAATCAAGTTGTCAAAAAAATTGGCAATAAGTAGCCCCCAAAACCGGACTCTTGCTTTCCCAAGGAGAGGAGCCAATGGAGGACAAACCACCAAGCTCTCCGCTCCACGCTTGCACAAGGCAAGGGGGATAGCAAAAGTGAGGGAGCGGTCTGGCCGTCCGCCCCTCTTATAGTTTGCGGTCGCCCCGACCGCCGAATCGGACGGCCCGACCGCTCCATCGAGCGCCCCGCCGCATCAGACGGCCCGACCACTCCATCCGCCGCATCGGACGGCGGTGACAGATTAGGGTTCGGCTCGCGGTCGGCACAGTCGGCGGTCGGCAGACTGGGCGGTCGGCGGGGAGTCGCTGGTTTTCTTAAGTTCGTAGAAAGATGGAAATAGAATTTTTTTCGCAACCGTGCCTACATTCCGGAAATCCAAAGTTCTGCTGAAATAAGCTGAAAATAGGGAAGAGGAGGGCTGAGGGCAGCCCAAAAGAAAGTTTTTTTGAGTGGATTTTTTTCCCATTCGTGCTACTGTTGTCTACCTAGAAATCTTTCATTCATTCCATTTCAATTGGTTACAAATAGTTTTACACAATCTTATTTTCAAGGCACTTGAGAAAACGAACTTGTAGAATTTCATTGATGAATGCAATTTCTTCAATTTTTTTTTTCACAGAAACAGGTCTGTGTGGTTCATTTTTTTGGGCTACAATAATCTTACCATTGAATTACCCTAGTCTTATTTAATGCAAAAGATATTAAAATTTAATGATTCATTGTATCCACTTTGGCACTTCCATATATGAATAATAAAAAATTTTGACAATTAAATTTTTTTTTAATTTCCTCTCGGCTAAACTACCAACACAATTCTCCAACTTCCAGATTCAAAGCTCACAACTCACTATTGCAAAAATTTCAAGTGCGAAATCTTCAAAATCAAAACACTGCTTTCCATAATGTCTTTAAGAACTTCTTTTCTCTACTTTAACGCCTATAGGCCCAAATACTATTTTTGGGCAAGATATCAATTTTGGATAGTTTATTATGCATAGAATTTTTATTTTCATTATTTCAAATTTTCACACACGATGTGCTCTCCGAGTAGCTTTCAGGCGGATTAGGCCCAATAATTTCATAACATCTAACCACAAGGTCAGAAAGGTTTTGCATGATAAGTATTTTTTTTTATCTCTAGGCAGCTCAGGCAGCAAGAAAACGTCTTCAAAAATCACTTGCTTCAAAAATTAAAATTTAAAATTGGTTCTTCAGATTTGTATAAACAAAAGAAGCTTTGAATCATTCCATTAATCCATTCCGATCACCAAGCCAAAACTCAAGCGGATCTTTAGTTTGACGATATTTTTTCAATCCTTACTCCCAAAAAAAAATCAAAGTCATTTGTTTAATTCAAATTTCAGTATTTCTGGGAAAAAAAAAATATATTGGGTTTCAAGATTCTTTATTTCAACATCACAACCATTGGGACTGGCATTTTTCAATTCCTTCATCAAATTCCTAACAATTTAGTGTTTTCAATCATCCTCTACTTTTTTCTATTTTGTATTTTTTTCCTATGTGTTGTACAATTGTAAATGATCTGAAAATTGTCAAGCATGGACCGAACTTGCCTTCAAGAATGAATCCAAAGAGTTACCCCAATTTTCGTCATTTTTTAAAATGAATGTGACCTTGTGAAGTGCAGCTGCCCCGTTTTCCGGAGGGACCAAAGAAGCACTTTTGCGGATTGAAACACTATTATCTTACAATCTAGATGGTGAAAAATTCTACAAGTTTTCCCGCATCTTTTCTAACCAGTTTACTACGAGATCCTACGGTTATATGTGTCCAACATTAAAAAGTTTATAAAATTTGGTACTTATACTGAATCCAATAGTGCTACAGTAGTTTTGGTACAAACTTAGTCAAAAATCTTTAAAGGCTAAACACAAATATCTTGCAATATGTGTGGTCCAAAATTATGTCTAATGCTCCACAAATTCTTATACTAGTTGGGTATAAGATCCTATGGCTACATGTGCCCAAAAATTAATTTTCTAATTGTTCTCTTCTTTCCTATAGAAATGGCAATTCACAATTGTAAGATTTGTTGCCAAAAATAAGGCCTTCGGCCTTGCGGGTTTAGGAATGTAAGTCGAGCTCTATCTTCCTTAGAAGAGTTTTTTAAGTTTTCAACTGCATTCCTGGGGATAAGAAATTGTACAGTAAAGATCCATGGTGCGAAATATTTCTCCTAATGATAGTCCACTTGATGGAGCCCAAAATGCACATCCAATGTTGAACCCCAGAACTTCCATTGTCCCGTTCCAAGACAAAGGGAATTTTGAGCGGTTACCTCTAACCTCAATTTGTAATAAAACGTTCTGAAACTTTCCTATTTCATAGGAAAGTTGATTAGCTTTGTCATAATATGCTTTTATTTCAATTGGTGCCTGGGAGTAGAAGTTACACCAAAAAAACTCTGAAATTGAACTTGACGGGAAGCACAAATTATTTGGCAAATAGACAAAATGATTTTTTTTCCTTTTCTTCAAAATTTTTATAATTCTCTCTATATGCGAACCTTCCATTCATTCTGTTTGGATTAATAATGGAAAAGTTATGGAGAACTTTGCTTTTCAGGGAATTTGAGCATCTTCTTAGGAAAATGACTTGTAGAAGTGTAGAACTCTTTTATCAATGCAATTCCCACAATTTTTCAATTTTTTTTTTTCAAAATGTTGTGTTTTCTAGCTTAAATAATCTCACCAATGGGATCATTATACTTCAACCCTATGTAAGATCTACTAACAATTTTTTTTCTTTCTTGTCTTCGACGTACTTCTATAGTTCTATTTAATAATTCTTAAAATAACGAAAATAAAGTGTTCCTTTTTTAAGAAAAATATAGACTTTCAACTTACGTCTCCAACACATAAAACCTTAAATTCAATGTTTGTATTTCAAAAATATTCCACAACTAGCGATCAAATTCACCAAAAACTGAAAGCCAGTATTCAAAAAAAAAAACTTTTTCGACTTCGAATGCTAATAACCTCAACCTATACAGTGAAACTTCATGAAATTTTGACAACATCATCTACAATAAGTGAAGTACAAGATCGTACGCTTAGATTGGAAAAAAAAAGAAAAGAAAAGGGTTCATGGGTGAATGCAGTAAAAATGGCAGCTTCGGGTGTTTGTAAACCAAAAAATGACCTTCGAACTTCAAGGGTTGAAAACACCCAATTTCTCCAACTTCAAATGTTTACACCTTCCTTTCATGCAATCCGACTTTGTACATTCACATACAACACCCAAGTAACTGAAGACAAATGCAGCCAAGGTGACAATTTCTAATTTTCTATAGCTTTTTGAAAAAATGATAGACTTAGGATTTCAAGGTTTAAAAGCAATTCAATGTTTTTGTTGTATATTTGGACTATGCTTTTCATTGGAGAGTCTATATTGACTTGAACATGAGATGATGGGAGAAAGCGATCCGGTACAATATTTATATTAATAAAAAAAACTGGTTACACAGAAAATGGTATTCAATAATAGTAATCTCAAATACCTACCAATGTCTCACATATTCTCAAAAAAGGCCATTCTATCTATAGTGCGAAATACAGTACTACAATTCAACAAGATCATTGTACTACGCTTGGCATGAAAAAACATTGCATGTACATTTAACAATATACATGATCGTATTCTAAAAGAAAGTCGTTACAACAATACACACTATTCCTCCTCGGAATCTGAATCGGTGTCATCTCTCTGACTTGGCCCAGTAGAAGCAGACCCATAAATCCCAAGATATGGACCTCCACCATAGATGTCTCCACGTCCACTTGATGCACCTGTTTGTCCATAATTGCCGTAGCCAGGACCTCCAAAAGTTGGTGGAGGAGCTGAAACGTTGTAGTCAGAGCGATCTTCGTTTGGACGACTATAATAGGAGCTCCCGTGATGTTCATATGACCCACCTCCAGTGGTTCCACCGTAGTATTGTGAGCCTCCTTCGATGGAACCACCATACTGTACGGTTCCATGGGTTCTTTCTCTGCCTTCAGATTCACCTCGGGAATCATTAGCATATTGAGAATGACTTCCGCCTTGTGGTGGGCCATATGCACCACGGTCATGTCCGTATGACCTATCGTGCCCAGGCTGTCGACCATGATCTTCTAGGCTCCTTCGCATTGCCTCATGCATTTCTTGTTCGTATTGTATGTTGTCTCGTTCTTCTTGGCGTTCGTGTCTTCCTCCAAATGTTACGGGTGCAAGAGCATCATCATCTTCATCATCGAGTTCGTCCTCTGCATCCGGCAACACAACTGTGGGAAGATGGCCAAATCCTCGATTAGACCACTCGTACATACAATCGCTCGGACCTTCCCAGTTCGAATCAATCACGTGGGCGCTGCGATTCAATTTGTGCACATCTTTTCCCGGAATAGTGCGCCAATCCACTTCTTTGTGGAGTACAATCTCTGCCCAAATCATGGCCATGACACCATACAACATTATATTTGGTTTGTTGTTTGGTAAACCTACTGCTTTTTGGATTTCCTTGTACCGTTGCACAAAGTGCTCGCTCTTACATGTGCTGATTTGACCTTCCCAACGGGGATGTTGATAAAGCGTGCGTTCACGTGACCAGAGTTTGGAGACGTGTGTCATTTTCACGTACTTTTTGCACATTGTGGAGGTCCACAATTTCTCCTCCTCATCATCCCATCCAGGCTCAGCTACACAAAATGAGTTAGCCCAATCATCCCAATTTATGTCCTGCGATATTCCCCTTTTGGCCTTCTTGCCTTTGCCCCTTGGTGTTCTGTGTGACATGATGATCTTTTGAAAATTGAAAACAACAAATCGTAAATTTCAATTTCGATTGTGCAACGCGTGGTCCAAATACTCGAGAATTTTAGTGAGTGAATTATTAATTGAAACGGTACAATAGTCACTCAACCGCAACACATAACTAGCACTGAACTACTGAAAGCACTTCAGTGTCCCAGCCCAGTCCCTCACACACCAAGCCGGAAGGGGCGCGCAGATACCCAAAGGCGCTGGATCTGCCCACTCCGGTCGGGAAGGAACTGTGAAGAAATGAGGTTCCGCCCCGCTATTTATGCGTTCGGTCGGCGGAGCAGCCGAGGCGGTCGCGTACGTCCGAATCGGACGGCAGGCCGACCGACCCCAAGATCCTGCGGTTCTCATCTGTCGGTCTGCTGATCGCACGGCCACCGACGAAGGAGCGGACGGAAAAGGCGGACGGCGTGGACGGAGTCGGTCGGGTTTTCGGTCGGTCAGTTTTTCGGTCAGTTATTCGGTCGGGTTTTCGGTCGGTCCGGTTATCGGTCGGGTTTTCGGTCGGTCGGGTTCTCGGCCGGGATTTTGGTCGGGTTTTCGGTCGGTCCGGTTATCGGTCGCGTTTTCGGTCGGGTTTTCGGTCGGTCACGTTTTCGGCCAGGATATCGGTCGTGTTTTCGGTCGGCCCGGTTATCGGTCGGCCCGGTTATCGGTCGGGTTCTCGGTCTGGTTTTTGATCGGTCAGGTTTTCGGTCGGGATTTCGGTCGGTCGGGTTTTCGGTCGGGTTTTCGGTCGGTCAGGTTTTCGGTCGGGTTATCGGTCGGGTTCTCGGTCGGGTTTTCGGTCGGTCAGGTTTTCGGCCGGGATTTCGGTCGGGTTTTCGGTCGGCCCGGTTATCGGTCGGGTTCTCGGTCGGGTTTTCGGTCAGTCAGGTTTTCGGTAGGGATTTCGGTCGGTCGGGTTTTCGGTCGGGTTTTCGGTCGGTCAGGTTTTCGGTCTCCGGTTTTCGGTCCGCATTTCGGTTGGTCAGCTTTTCGGTCGGCTTCTCGGTCGATCAGTGGGGTTTTCGGTCGGTCACGATTTCGGTCGGCTTTTAGAGCGGCTTTTAGAGCGGTCGTCCGAGCGGTCTGGACAGAGGTCGGGAAATCGGTCGGTGGCTTGGCACATTGGTCCGGAGAATAAACCTGAAGCGAAAATGCACCACATATGGACTCATGAAGTTCACGTGGACCAGAAATAAGTCACTAACTCAAAGTTCAAACGAGTTCTTTAAGTTCCTCATTCGATATCAAATGATTGTGTACTTCAGATGTGCCTCAAGTAAACATGAAGCACACCTCAAGCACACTTATACAATTATTATTGCTTTTAAAAAATAATCACCTCAAAAATAAAAACGTTCTTTGAAATTTCAAAATTGGACTATAAATGTTTGGGTGGGTTTAAGGTATGCTTGAGGTTCACGTCAAGAACACATAAAGCACACTTGAAGCGCACTTCGTGACTTCGTCTAATGAAATTGCCTTGGAATAAGAAGCTATGAAAAATTTAACTTGGATTAAAAATACTTTGCTTATGCATGAAGTAACCTTGAAGCAAAATTGAAGTATATTTCCACTATTATCTTATGGTTGGTCGGTTGGATCATAAAAATAATTTCAAATTGAAACCTTCTACTAAGTGTACTAAATGAAATCATAAGGTTCTCAAAGTGCGCTAACAATAGACGTCACGCACATCTACAAATCATCTCTTCTATTTGCATTGCTTTGAAATGATGATGAATTTTAAAATGAAATGCTAATTTCCAAAATGAAAAGCATAAGTAAAAGTGATTGAAGTATGCCTGAGTTCTAGTTGAAGCATATTTCAAGCAAATTCCATCTTGTCAAGATACCTCGAATAATTTATATATTTTGTTGAATTCAATTCTTTTCATATAAATGCCAATCGAAATCATGAAAAGTTTGAAGTGTGCTTAAATAGACTTATAGACCTAAGGTCGAACGGGCAAAATACTTCCTTCATTTTCAGTGCATTATAAAGAAGTCAAAAAAAAAATCAAATGTACTAGGGAAAAAAAAAATAATGGCGTGTGCTTCAGATAGACGTGAAACACACCTCAAGCACATTTGTATCGTTTAACCACTAAAGCAACAAACACCATTTGTTGGCAACATAGCGATTTTGGACAGCTCCGTACAAACGCAATTTTTATTTTTTTTCTTTAAAATTTTAACACAAGATGTGTCGAAGGAGTATCTTTAAGGCCCAACAATTTTTATAGCGTTTGACAACAAGGTTAAAAAGTTACTACATGATAGGTAGTTCTGTTTGATCTTTGGGCAGCTCGGGCAGCCAATAAACTTCTTTAAAAATCACTTTTAAAAAAAATAGAAATTAGAAATTGGTTCTTCAGATGTATATGTACGCGGGAAGCTTTGAATCATTCAATTCCAATAAATGAAGAAAAAATTATGAGGATTCTTACTTTAAGGGTACTTATGGAATCATTAGTCTAAAGAAAACTTTGAAGTCATTTATTTAACTCAATTTTGAATAACTTCGAAAATAAAATTAAAACATTGGGTGTACATTATTTACTTTAATATTACAACCACTTTGGATTGGCATTTTTCAATTTGATAATTAAATTTGTAACAATTTAGTGAACATTTGAATCATTCTCTACTTCTTTCAACTTACAATTTTTTTCCTGTACATTGTACAATTCCAAATGATCTAAAAATTTTGAAGCATGTGGCCAACTTGTCTAAGGAAAAGAATCCAAAGAGTAACTACCATTTTGGACATCTTTTCATATAAATGTGACCTTGTGAAATGCAGGTGCCTGGTTTAGGGCAGGGACCAAAAAAGCATTTTTGTCATTCCAAAGTTCAAACGCTATTAATCCTATTATCTTGCAATCGACATCGTGGAAAATTCTGATATTTTTTCCACATCTTCTCAAATTAATTTACTACAAGATCCAACGTTATATGTGTCCAAAAATATTTTTATTTCAAAATTTATTACTTGTACCAGAAATGGCAGTTTTGGAGCAGTTTTGGTGAAAACTTAGTCCAAAAAACTAAGGGGTCAAATTATGTTGGATTATAAAGACAACTTTAAATTGAAATCTTTTACAATAAAAAGATCGAATTTCAAAAAATAAATAAAAATAGCGTAAGGTGTATTTCATGTGTACTTCAAGCTCACCTAAAGGTTGAAGCACGTTTTTACTGTTCAAAGTAGTGTGGATCCTAAAAATGATTTTAATTTAAATCTCTTATTGAATAATTCAATATCAACTCATCAAAATACCAAATGCTTAAATTATGCTTGAAGTACACCTCAAGCACATCTAGTATACATTTTCACTATTTCCATTCATTTCAAATTAAATAAATTTGAAGATAATAGAATCTTCTTTTCAAAATTTCAAAATTTACAGTATAAATGAAATTGCTTGAGTTGCGTTTGAGGTCCACCATCAGTTCACCTCAAGCAAATTCCTACTACTTAGATTTCTTCATATTAAAAGAATAAAAATTTGAATTTCTTCTGGTTTAGAAATTCAGATGTAGTAATACAGTGCTTAAAGTGTGCTCCTACCATGCTTAAGGTTTATTTCAATTCTTCAAGCAACTTTCAAGTACATTCTTAAAATTTCTTGAATTTATGAAGAACAAAAAGTATAGTTATTTGAATTTATGATTGAAGGGGTGGAAAATAAGGTGCCATGCATGTAAACTTTAAGTTCATTTGAAAAATTCTCTCCTAATTTGAAATGCATTCAATATGAACTCTTAATAAACTATTTTTTTGAATAAAGGAGATCATGAATTTCTAAAATAGTAAA
Organism: Pseudisothecium myosuroides; assembly: GCA_951799445.1. Taxonomy (NCBI): domain Eukaryota; kingdom Viridiplantae; phylum Streptophyta; class Bryopsida; order Hypnales; family Lembophyllaceae; genus Pseudisothecium; species Pseudisothecium myosuroides. The sequence goes on from OX637297.1 coordinate 4,977,423, forward strand.
ATTGAGGTTCAGTTGTGATTGAGGTGTGCGTCAGGTCTATCTACGTGTCTTTAGTGTTTTTGTTTCATTTGAAAACAAAGAACTGCTGATTCAATTTTTTCAGATATAGTTTTCCAATGTGTGTTTTATGTGTGCTTGAGGTTTATTAAGCAAAGTTGTTTGCTCTTCATTTGTAAAATATATTTTTGGTTGCCAATTTTGGGGGAATTTCTTATTCAAATGAAATGAGAAAAGTAATGGTGCCCTTTTAGTTGAGAGATAAACCTTTCACCCTATATCTAAAGACTACAAGAAGTACACGTCAAGTGCACTTGTGAAATTGCCCCAAAAATTGAATATAATTGATAGTTTGAATCCTAATCGAAGTGCAATGAGAGAAGTAAAAAATAAAAAATAAGAGAAATTCAAAGTAATTTTTTCTTCGAATGTTTTTCTTAAAGATTACATTTTTGTCTACATGTGAAGCTTTGTTCCCTTCAATTTGAAATTTTGGATTAATAATGAAAAAGTTCTTCAGAATCTGATTTTTTCGGACAATTTAAGAATCTCAAGGAAAAAAAAATTTGAATGATTCACTATTGGATGTTATTTTTAGAATTTTACCAAGGAAATTGTTGGACAATCTTAGTCTCTTAGATTTCCTAGCTACAAGAATCTCACTGTTGAGATTATTGTGATCCAATTCCATCTAAAAGTTATTACCAATTTCGTTTTTTCTTCCATCCTCCATCCAATTCTACTTGACAATTTTATAATGAGTGAAAATCAAGTGGTTTTTTTCCTAAATTTTTTGGGTACATTATGAATTCAACTACTTTACGTAGATAAGTGGATAATCAAAATCATTAGTGTTAAAAACTTGAACTACAAAGATTCAAAGCCAAAAACTATAGTCAAGCAAGGTGCCTCTAAACTAATTTTCTTCCTTCTAAATTCATATATTTTATACTATACACAGTTTAGTTTTTGAAGCTTTCTTTTACGTATCCATATACTAGTTAAGAATAAGATCTTATAGTTTGATATTCCCAAAAAGAAAGGTTTGATGGTTCTTTACTCTTTGAAATAGCACTGAAAATTTTTAGTTGTTTTTTGATAGGAATATCACCTTCCTCCTCTAGGGATTAATACAATTGGTCCTTCCATTGGATCCAAAATAAAAACTGAAGAATCATTTGATTATATCACATTGCAGTGTTTTGAATTTAGGATTTGTAGCATACGGCTTCGTATGTTGGTTCGGGCGGTCGGTCAGTTTGGAGCGGTCGCTGGGGTCGGTCGGTGAGCGGTCGGCAGAGGTTCGGGGCGGACTGCGGCTTCGGCGACCGCCGCGGAGGCGGAACGCGTCGGTCCGGGGCAGGTCCGCGAGGTTCGGGGCTGGTCCGGCGGCAGACGCGGCTTAGGTCTGGGGTCGGTCGGCTATAAGAGCGGACGGCCTCCTCGGACCTCCTCACTTCAACTCCCCTTCGGCGCCAAGTCGGCTGATCTCTATTGCTTTATGCGCCAGTTGCTCCTACATGGTGGAGAGTTGAAGTCATTGAGCTTTTGATACGGGAACTTTTTGAATTTTTTACTTGTGCATATACATTGGACGTCACTTGCGGAGTATTTCTTGAATTGGAGGTGAAGGCAATTTCAAATTGCCAATCATGACTGGTGAAGGTGATGCAACTACCGATGGGATGACTTCAGGTGGTGATAACACGAAAAGGATTAAACAGAAGGGAGCCAAACATGAGCTTCATTATGAGATTTTAGATAATCCTGACATCAAAGCCGAAAGCGGATGGGAGGAAGAGGGAGCAGAGTATTGGACCTCCAAAATCTGCAAGCAGTATGTTAAAATGTACCACATTGGCAAGTTGTGGCCTCGAGATTTTCACCCGGTCCACACACGGGCTTTCGGTTGCAAACCAGGGAGTTGCCAAAACTCGCAATTTGTTTGTCGATCGAAGGAGGTCTGGCGGGCGCTTTTTGGAGACAAGGGAATGAGTAAGGGGTACATCAATTATACCTTGGCATCTATGGTTTATGCGGAACTCATACTGGGCCGCAAAGTGGATTGGAGTACGTTTCCGACAATAGCACAGTGTCCACTTCTGATTGGAAGAAACCAGAAAGATATTCCCCATTGTCCCCCCAGGCCTCAGGCAAAACCCAAAGAAGCATTACAAATTACTACAACGCATACAACGGAGGTTGGGGAGGGGACAAGTGATGCAGCGCAGTTGGGTTCATTGCATGCCCTTGCGGAAGTTGGCAATGCCCTCGCGGGAGGTACAATAGAAGAAGTCTTACCAACTCCCCCAGTGAAAGTGAGCAATACCGCTTCGGGAGGCGCAAAGAGACTGGTGTTTCTGACTCCTCAAATGTGTTTGACTTCCAAACCGATTTTGAGTACTGTGTTAGGTCGAGAGACTGCTCCAAACAAACGCGGCCCCGCGATAGGAAATGGGGCACCTATTTTGCCACGAAAGGAGGTTGGCGACAAAGAAGTTGCAAGGGCCAATGCTAGAATTGATAGTCTTCTAGAGAGCAATGCTCTACAGCCCTTGATGTACACACCTCTTCCGCCTTCGTCTTTACCGTCAAGTCCAATCCTAAGTCCAGAAATGGAAGTACAACCGACACGAAGACACGGAAAAGAACCCCAGGACGATGCCGTGAACCTTTTTATTGATGGGATAGAGCCTGAAAGCGAGCATCCACATTTGTCACCACCAGGTGATGACCCAGTGGAGAACCTTGGTCTAATGCAAACTACCAAGGAAGTGGAATTCCTGCTAGACTGCGACAATCGGTGGAAGAAGCATCAAGAAGAGCTTCAGAAAAATGACCCCAACCACGAGGCCAGCAGCTCTGGAGTGCATTTATGGGGAGCTATCAAGCCATCGGTTGTGGAAACTGCTTTCTCGCTAACTTCTTCAGCTCGACTTGTAGCTCAAATTACGCCAAGGATTATCGAGATGGCGCAAGAATTTTCTAGAGTCTCTCCAGAATTGATGACTGGTGCCTTGTCTTTCTTGGATTTCACAAAGTCCATGGTACCACTTCTCGACGACAATGTAGGCAAAGCAAGCGAGGTGCTTCTCTTGGAGTCAGAAAACATGAAGTTGAAGGCAAAGTGCAAGGACTTGGCCCGACAAGTGCAGATGGAGAAAAAGCTTGTGAAGGCAGAAAAGCGCAGGAATTCATTAATGCTTGTCCGTGTGGATGAGAATGAAAGATTAGAAACTGAACTCATTAAATTCAATCGCATGCATGAAGGGGTACCCATCACAGACAATGTGAAACCCCCGTCTGTGGAGCCAAGTCAAGAAAGTGAGGATAAACTCTCTCTTCCTTTCGATAAAGTTCAAGCAGTGCAGGAGACCGAAGTTGTGCATTTGGATGACGAGGAGGAAACCCGTAGATGGGAAGTGCAGGTACGACCCTCCACCAATAACCCTACCCCGACACTGATGGATGCTTCCATGCAAACTGAAGGTCAGGAGTTTGAAGAGCTGAAACAAAAATTGAATGAAACAATTCGAGAAAAAGCCCTTCTTCAGTCGGACTTGGAACAAATGAAACAGACAATGGACTTGCGTCACTATATGCCCGGGTACAGATTGGAGTATCGGTGGTTGGCATGGATGCAGATTCTCCAAGACAGGCCCTCCGTGGTATCCCAAGCAATGCAAGGGCTTCAAAAATTGGCAATGAAGTCGGCTGAAGATTGTACTGCCATTGAGACCTCTTTAAAGAGGTTCCAAAATGCGTTCCATCAAGGAATTAGGGGGTATACCGAAATTACATGTTGGGGAGACATGGATGTCATGTTTGAGCACTTGAATCACACGAAGAAGGAATCACCAATTAAGAATGTGAATTGGACCTTCGAAGCAGAGGAAGGATGGGTGCCTTACAATACACTTTCAGCACACATCAAGAAGCATGAGAAGGTTGTAGTGCACGCTTGTGATCCGGCTCCGGGCATCTTGGAGGGTCATTGTAGTGTTTGTCAAGGCCCCTTTGGTCCTGAAGGAGCTCTAACTATGGGCCAATGTCGTCACACTTTCCATGTAACATGCATGGTTAGAGCATCGCTCATTCGTTCAGTTTGTGCGGAGTGTCGCTCTCCTTTGAGTCCTAGGTTCTATGAAATGCTTGGGATTTTGGAAGTGATGCCCCCTGGCCATGAATACAATCGTTGGAACCTTCCATTGGACCAAGGACCATACAAGTTTTCGAATTACTTGCATTGGGGAAAACCTCTGACATGGGATGCAAATGAGCGAAAGCATGGACTTTACGAGGAGTCCCAAGAACCGGTAGATGATCTCATGTGGATGACTATGAATAGAGAGGTGGAGTTGCGAGCACGAGTTATTGAAAATGAAGAGGGTCGTGAATTATTTTGTCGCAACATGGGGGGGCATTGGAGCTTGCAGCACCAGAAATTCTTCCGATTTCCTGAAAAGGAGGTGAAAAAAGGGCCAGATGGCAATTGGGAGGAGGTGGAGGGTCCGAAAGAGTTTAAGGAGCAGTACGGCGCGTATAACCACACTTTGATTGGCAGGGCCTTCTTCTTGTCCAAGTAGATGCAGCAACAAGTACAGAGCATGCATTAGTAGATGTGGCAGGGGCATTCGACAGGAGGATGTTCGACATTATAATTCAATGGAGGGCATTCTTGTTGCAAGGAGATCGACCGAACAATTTGCAATCCGAAGACGATGATGTGGCAGTGAACGCGATGGTAGATCGAGTGGATGTTGCTTTGAGAGCTCTGAGCACCGGCGAAGTAGATTTGACTCCCGCGAGGAAGAGGAAACGTAGGGTTGAAGATGAGGATGACCACTCTCCGGAATCAAAGCGGTTGTTTTCCAAGGTTGACGAAGAAGTGCAATCCGGAGGGCGCATTGTTCGAGTAAGTCAACAATGCCAAACTCGACAAGCTGCTAGAAGACTCTTGGCTGGAGAAGGGACATCTCCTGTTTCGGGAGAAGGTAGTGGCAGGTGCTGAAGAATGATGTAGTTGGACTTTGGTTTTTTTAAAGTAGAAGTATATGGATTAGAGAGTGTCGTTTGGATGTCATGAGGAATTGAGGATTGACGTTCAATATTTCATAGTACTCTTGGTATGTTATGAGCTGCTTATAAAATGCAAATATATATGCAATACAAATATGTTTTGATTTTGCTATGACTTTATGGTACTTTTGAATGCACCTTCAAACAATTTTGTAAAATATATGTTTTGCGTGATTACATTGCAAGATAATGTTGTGTTTATGATTTGTCAATGTCTATTATTCCTTGCATATGGAACGGAGAAGTTCATTCATTTTTTGCGACTCTAATTCATAGAACCGTAAATGCCCTTGGCTTCAAATTTGGGTGGGGACAAAACTTTGAATTTTTAAAAAAAATAACAAAGTCGCTCTAATTAACAATGAACATGCCAAAGAAATACCGTATGAAGTCTAATTTTATGGCCAAAAAACCCATTTTGGAATGATCGACTATGATTTTGCTATAAATGATTTTGTACAAGGGTACCAGTTTCAATCTTGATTTTCCTTATTATTCAATGTTCTTCAAAATGAGCGCTCGAAACAGTAGACGTTGGAAGCAAAAGCACATTAAAAATTCATTTAGAGAAATGTAGAGTACAATTTAAGAAGCCGTGAACTGATTGAGATTGTGCATGTGATAAACCCCTAAACCTTAATGTTTTTGCTTACTAACTTCATAGATTTGGAAAGGGAAAAGAGGCTCGGAAGACTTCAACTTTTGAAGTCATTTTTGCACTTAAAACACCTTCATGAATCATGATTATATAATCTTTGAATAGAAAAATTTTATTGTCATGAATTTTGTTCGCAGTAGGTCCTTTAATCCATAAGGTCTTCAACGTTCAGGTCTTGAATGATAATAGATTCAAACTTTTAGTCTTTTTTCATTTTGCTTCGATGATAGTGAACTTCATTTGTGGAAATACTTTTGTTATCACTTTGTTTCCATATGTGTTCGTTAGAGTTGGTGTTATTAGAATACATATTTATCTAATTTCGCTAGAATTACAAATGTACAAGTATACGAAGTGGTCAAGTGGTCAAGTGGCTGTCCAAGCCAAGACAGCCTTGAATCCTTGAATGTAGTTTGAAGTTGGACTTGCAGAAATGAGGTCATAGATATGAAGAACACAAGAATATTAGGAATTCATCATGCCAGAAGAATGTCCATTCAAATGCAGTCCAACAAATTTTTAATAAAGAAATGATGGTATTTTGCTTGTAGTTGAATGTAGAAGAAATTTCAAATTTTTCCTTGCTATCGGTATAGAAAAATATTAGAGACAGCATTGTTGACTTTAAATGTATTAGGCGGAATGTATAATTCAGAATGCAGAACTTGAATGTGTATATTAAAGCCGGAATATTCTTTGAAGTAGTGCTTTGTAGAAATTTTCCTCGCATTTAAAATTGTAGAGAATAATCTTGATGTTTAGGGGTTCGTATGCAGAAATTGAATTTATATAGTGAATCCCTGAAGTACAAGACATGGTTTTCTGGAAACATAGTGATTTTGGGCAACTCACTGTTAATGAAATTTTATTTTTTTTCCTTTGAAATTTTCACACTAGATGTATGATGTATCCAAGGACTCAAGGAATATTTGTAAGGCGGTAAGGCCCAACAATTTTCATAACATTTGGTAACAAAGTGAAAAAGTTATTGCATGATATGTACTATGTAGTTTTCTTTGATGTTTGGACAACCCGGAAAGTAAAAAAAGGTTCTTCTAAAATCCCTTTTTATTAAATCAAAAATTTGAAATTGGCTCTATAGATTTATATATACGCGGGAAGCTTCAATCATTTATTTCAAATGAGTGAATCAAAATTTATAAGGATTCTTAGTTTGAAGGTAGTTATAGAATCCCTACTGTAAAAAAAGCTTTGAAGTCATTTATTTAATTTAAATTTCAATATTGTTGGAAGAAAAGAAAACATTGGATGCAAATTATTTATTTTAACACTACAACCGTTTGAATTGGCACTTTCCAATTCTATAATAAAATTCGTAACAATTTAATGATTTGATTCATTCTCCACTTCTTTCTACCTACTATTTTTTTTCTAACAATTGTACAATTTCAAATGAACTTAAAAAATTTCAAGCACGTGGCCAACTTCTTTAGGAAAAAGAACCGAAAGATTTACAATCGGTTTTGTCATTTTATTATATAATGTGACTTTGTGAAGTGTAGGTGCCTTGATTTTCGCAGGGCCCAATAAAGCGTGTTTGTCGATTCAGAAGCTATTATCTTGCAATGTACATGGTGAAAATTTGAAAAAGTCTTTCCAGAATTTGTTTGAATAATTTACTACGAGATACTCCGGTTATATGTATGGTGGAATTTTTTTTACCAGAATTTGCTACTTGTACTGGAGATGGCATTTTTCAAACAATTATGGTGAAAACATAGTAAAAAACCTTTAAAGGTTAAAGTTCAAAGAAAATGAAGTTCACTTCAAAAAAATATTGAGTTTCTGTTCAATGTAGAGCAAAATTTTTAGAAGATCTGAAAAAGACTTTGGCATTTGTGGATTAAATTGAAAATATGATAAAAAAAAACATTGAGGCCTAGTTAAAAGCACTCATAAATAGCTCTAAACCTCTATAGTACCCCATTTCAACTTGAAGTGGAATAGAAGTTTAGAACAACTATTTATAAGCGCCGGATAGAGTAGGATTCGAACTCGTGACCTCGTCATGAGCAATAATGAAACAAACCTTTAAGTGCCCCCAATTGCAATGGCGGGTCAATCATCTACTAAATCCTCTATGCTCTGAATCCGTTATCCTTCATATTAAAGTGATGGGTGGACGCCGAATTCCTCCTGGCAATTGCCCAGCTCCGCCGACCGCCCCGAATGGCCGACCGCCCTGACTTCCCCGACCGCCGCGATTGGCCGACCGCCCCGACTTCCCCGACCGCCCCTAATGGCCGACCGCCTCGAACGGCCGACCGCCCCGACTATCCCGACCGGCGGTTCCGGCCGACCGCTCCGAACGGCCGACCGCCCCGACTTCGCCGACCGCCTTGATCGGAAATCGGACGGCAGAAACTGACTGACCGTTGAAAGCGAGCAGATTTCCTCTACAACGGTCGGCAGCAGTTCAGGAGTATAAGTGCAAGGAAGAAAGTTTTTAGAAGCACTCCTGAGAAACTGAACGCTAAGATTTCCGAGGGCTAGGAGCTGCAATTTTTTGTGTCCCTTGCTTGGTAATGCATAGTTCAGTGGACGGGGGGGCCTTGATTTTCAAGGCTTTGTACACATCATGCTAAACTGATTTTGGACACTGTTGAGATTCTGACATTGTGTGTGCACTTTGTGATTTTGAATTGGTTCAATTATAAGGAATTCAAACTTGTCACTATGAGCAAGGACTTCTCTCCTTGGTATGGCCTCGTGCCACCGAGTAAAGTGCAGTGCAAGGCTTGCAACTTGTTGTTTGCTAAAAAGCCTGCGCGAATGTTGAGCCATCTAGGATATGAAGGCGCATCTGGTGCTCGTGATATTGGAGTTTGCCTTTGTCCGAAATTGACATCAGAGATTCGAGGTCTATTTCGTCGTTGTGAAGGGAAATTCCCATGGAGATCGGGTGTGGACAATGTGGATAGAAACAACATGCCCACGGACGGGAGTGACCTCTCCAATGGCAGGGACAGATCACATTCTACACAGGAAGATTCATGCACAATACCGCAAGAAATTCTTCGTGTGGGTTCGGAAGGGAATCGAATTACTGAAACATCTGGTGAACGTGGAACTCCCAGGGCATCCAGCAGTAGGCCGTACAAACAGAGCAGGCTAATAGATGGATTTGAAGAAGCACACAAACGCAAATTGAATGCAGTGTGGGCCAATTTTTTTTATGCGGCAAATATACCATTTGCTGTAGCCCGAAATCCAGCCTTTAAAGAAGCAGTAAAACTCACGGTAGAGTGGAATAGGCCGTACACACCACCATCATATCATAATCTACGATGCAAATTGCTTGATGAAGCAAAGACGGACCTTCAAGCAAAGCTCCTGAGGAGAACCGAAGATAGCATAAGGAAGTTTGGAGCAACATTGTCTATTGATGGATGGAGCTCGGTTACAAACCGCCCATTGATAAATGCCATGCTCGTATCTTCTGCCGGAGAGGAATTTGTTGGATCGGTAGATACAAGCGGGATGGAAAAAAACGCAGAGTATATGGCATCTGTCTTGGAAAAGTTTATAGAGCACGTGGGTCCCACCAATGTGGTACAAATCAGCGCTGATAATGCTCCGGTAAATCAAGCGGCATGGAATTTGGTATCCAGTAAGTATCCACACATTTATTCTCAAGGATGCGTGGTGCATGCCTTGAATTTGTTGTTGAAAGATTGGGGGAAGGAAAAATGGATTGATGAGTATCTGAAGAAAGCCCATGCCATTGTGAAATTCTTCAAGAGTAGGCAGATGCCGCTTGCTATATTTCGAAAGCACGAGACGAAATATAGCTTGTTGTTGCCGGCCAAAACGAGGTTTGCCTCGAATTTTATTATGATTCACCGTTTGTTGAAGGTCAAAGTAGCATTACAACAAAGTGTGGTGGATCCGCAGTGGGTGGAGTATGTGCGGAAGCTAAAGGACAATCGGAAAACACAACCCCGGTCTGAGTCTCGAGATGTCAAGAAATTTGTTCTTGATTTGCATTTCTGGAATCGTTGTGTCAATATCCGAGATGTAGTGGGTCCAGTTGTATTTGCTCTACGCGACTTGGATGCGAAGACACCATGCATGGGAAAGGTATTGCATATTATGAAGGGTTTAGAGAAACATGTGATGGACTTGGAGAAAGAGCCATTTTCTTTGCCTGCAAATCGAGCAGAACGACTGCAGGCCTCATTTGTGAACCGACGAAAAATGGGGGAGACAGATCTACACTATGCAGGAGCTCTTCTGAACCCGTACTTGCTGCACGATAAAGAACTAGCTGACGACACAAATGCAACAGAGGCATGCAAGCGAGTTATAATGAAAATTTGTAAACCCGAAGATTACGCAATGGTCGTGAGGGAATTTGTAGCCTTTCGACATAGAACCCCTCCGTTCCATAACATGTTAGACCCGGGCGAACAGATGTTGTCGGCACATGCTTGGTGGGATTTTGAAGGTACATGTGGGAAGCTCATTGCTCCAATTGCAAAGAGGATATTGGCCCAACCAGTATCATCATCTTCATGCGAACAAAATTGGAGTAACTATTCATTTGTCCACAACAAATCTCGGAACAAGTTGAAGCCACAAAGAGCAGCAGATTTGGTGTATGTGTACAGCAATTTGAAAGTTTTAACGGCATCAAAAGAAAATGATGAGAAGAAGTGGTACCATGAGAACGTGGAGTCAGAAGATTCAGAGGGGTTTATCTCGGAAGACGAGGAAGTTGACGAGGATTATGGGCCACAATTCAGTGAGGAAAATGCCATAAACGACGACATGCAGGACTATGACAATGGACCGCTTCAGAGCCCTAATCGCAGTAATGAAGACTTTGGGGTCAATCATCGAGACGCTTATGAGTTCGATGAATCGGACGAGGACATCAATATGGACAATGAAGATAATATTCCCCTAGCTAGATTTTGCGATGGGACCGGATTTTTGAATAGCCAAAATATTGTATCGCAAGGGGAAGCGGCTTACGTAGAAGATCCGGAGGCGAATGGGACAAGGAATGTCAATGATGACACTCCAAAAGCGGATGAAGTTCTTCAAAGTTTGAAGTGTACATCCATGACAATGGTAGAAGTGCAAGAGAATGAAGAGTACATTGACAAAGGAGGATGTCAGTTGAATGTTCGAATGAATGTGGGCAATGCAAGTGTTCAATCCATTGTGGTATTGGCAAATGAGAAGAGCGGGGAACGAAGTCATGAAAATGACAAGCCAAGCGAAGTCCAAAGAAATGTTGATGGAGGTTTGATACATGGGTCTGAGAGCCCAATTTCTTTGGACCATGATGAAGATAAGAAACAAGTCATTGAAGAATGCAGAGGAGCACGATATAGCGGTGTTCTTCCTGTAGCACGCGAAACTCCTAGTGTAGCATTGGATGGCTCAGAAAGTTCAGGTGTAGGAAGACGACTTGTCCGAATTTCCAAAAAAATGCAACCTCGTATCAATTCATCTCCAATCAATTTACCATCGACCGATGGTGAGATGAACGAGACATTGGAAGAAATGTTTATTCGGGAATCTGGTCATGCACCACCACGGCGCTCAACAAAATCGTCAGCTCCTACAACGTTGTCTTTGAATGCAATGAAGGTAACTATTCAAGGAGGAGCTGGAGCAGTGAAATTGGATGCCCAACACTCCATAAAATCCAAAAGGAAAAGGAAAATGGAGCCTTTTGCAGCGAGCCCAACCAAGAGACAAGGTGTAGGTAGAACTCCCCTTGATGCATGTCTTCCTTCTTCGAAGGGGAAAATGAAAACAATTCCTTCCCTTCATGAAGATAGGAGGAACGCCATATTAAGAGTAAAAAGGGAAAAGAGTAAGGACCAACCAAGGAGATTATCTACATCAAGGCAAGTACAGCACGAAGGAGTGAGAACTTTGTATTCTTCATCTGACGACATGGAAGTGACATCCGATGAAGATGTGGAATGGAGAAGTAGAGGAGATTGTAGTGGGGCTGAGGTAAAAGGGGATAGTGATTATAAGCCTTAGAGATTGAAAGGCCTTGAATCGCTTAGATGTTTTGATGCTCATACATAGAGCACGTAATGGTAATTGGTTGGTAGAACATTATATTGTGGTACTAGTTGTCTACTTTGCTTAGTGATGTACAAAACACCACTAAGATGGTTTGATATTCAAACTGTTGGATTATAATTCAATAAAGTTTGATTGTATGTTTTCTTACTTCAATGAAGCATAATATATTGCAAGAATTGTATGTAGTGAAGAGTTTCACCTTCATAGTTGTCCTAATTTAACCCCTAAAGGACCATTGTCCGTTTGGCGGACATTTGGGATTTTGGGCAGGTACCTACAGGCTAAATTTTTGTCTTCATTTTTTGAAACTTTTTTTGAAGATAGGAAAACTGATAAGCTTCATGGGAATATAATTTTTTTTTCAATTGGTGCCCGGGAACAAAAGTTACGCCCAAATAAGCTCAAAACAAGGGAGAGGGGGCAGCAAAAAAAATGTTGCAAATTTCATTTTATTTTATTTTAAATTTTTTTCCCATAGATTATATTTTTGTCTATCCCTAAAGCTTTGATTCATTCCATTTGGATTTGTTATGAGAAAGTTATGGACAATCTATTTTTTCGGGCACTTAGAGCATCTTCTGATCTTTCTGAAAAAAAACACTTGTAGGATTCATTTTTGAATGCAATGTTTATAATTTTAAAAAAAAAAAAATTCCGCGTGATTTAGTGTTTTTGCTAGAACAATCTCACCGTTGGGATTAGTTCATTTCAATTCTATGTAAAAGATATTAATATTTTAGATTTTCCTTCTATCTCATACCTATTTCTACTTAACAATTTTTTTAGTAATGAAAATTAAGTTTTTTTGATTTGATTTTTTTTGCTAGACTCTCAACTCAATTATAAAATATATAGATTTAAAGCTCAAAACTCTGTAGTGCAGAAATTTCAAGTTAAAAATGTTCAAAGTCAAAAAATCTCGTCCCACAATGTGCTGCAAAACTTGTTTTTTTCACTTTAAACGCAGATATCTTGCAATCAGTGTGGTCAAAAATTTTGAAATATTTTCCACGCATTGCCATATTAGTAAAGTATAAGATCCTATGGTTATGTGATAAAAAAAATAATTTTCAATTTTTTTTACCCTTAAACCTAAAAATGGCAGTTTTGAGTGCTTTTTGGCCAAAAAATGGCCTTGAAACTTTAGGGGTTAATATGTGTAAATTAAATTTATACAGCTAAAATTCAAAAAGAATGAATGTGACCTACAAAAATGTTGGATTTCTATTCGATGTAGATCAAAATTCCTAAAAGTTCCCAAAAAGACTTCGGCATATTTGAATTAAGATGAAAAAATGAGTCAAAAAACAATGAGGCCTGACTAAAAGCGCTTATACCTCTATAGTACCCCATTTCAACTTGAAGTAGAATAGAAATCTGTAACTATTTATAAGCGCTGGATATTGAAAATGAAGAACAAGGTACAAAGTAAGTTTCGAACCCATGACCTCTTGAACATCAATAATGAAATAACTCCGCAAGTGGCTGCAATTGCAATAGGCCAATAGCTGATGTACCATGTATGTTCTAAAATTTTTTCCGTCCCTGTTAAAGTGACAGCCTGAAATCCTGAACCCCTCCGGCCGACCGCCCCGACCGACTCAACGCCGACCCCGATTACCGACACCGGCAGCCGACCGACGCAGTCAGCTCACCGACAGCGAAAAGCCGACCGACCGGCGTCCGCCGACCGACGCGGTCGTCAAACCGACAGCGGAAAGCCGACCGATGCGGTCGTCAAGACGACCGCCGACCGCGGCGTCCGAATTACCTGAGGTAATTTTTTTTTACGGCAGTTTTACCCACCCCGTCCGATCAGTCGCTGCGTCCCGACGTCCGACCGTCCAGACGTCCGGATTTTGGACGTGATTTAGTCCCGGACGTTCAGTTTTGACAACCCAGATCCAATCTTCCAGTTCCGTCTTTCTAACAAGTTGGTTTTTGATACCTTTGTTTTACCCTAAGAGGGTTCCTCACTTGCTCTTTCCGAGGGGTAGGGAACTGCACCACTCCGTATCTGACATAAACATAAAACAAAACACAACCCAAGAATAGATCTAGTTGAGTAAACAGGGTGGTATCCTCACAACATCCCGGATGGCCTATCCGGAAAGCTGGTGACACAGGGTAGCGTTAGGTCCTCCTTACTACAATGACGGATACCGGACTTCCGGAACTAAGGGAATGACTTCCTAGCTCTCGACCGCTCATGAGGTTGACTAGCCTTCCGGATGGGTGGAAATATTCCTCTGGCGGTTGCCTATCTCCGCACGGAACCGCCCCTGCGAATTTCGAACTAGCTTCCGGACCACTCTTTGGTCCCCACCGGATTACCGTACCAGCAATTTAAAGGCGCCACTTTCTCACTGCGCAAGTCTAAAAACTCATCCGTAAAACACACTCAGCCTAATCCAGCAATCCAAGAATCCGGACTCCTCCCCCTTGCACACTCTCACTTACACATCCACACAAGTGACTATAGACGCGATACGCAAGAGAATAATCCAACGAGTGCTTTCCTGAATGCTTCAGATTAAATGAACAAGGAAAAGGAATGACAGGCCAACAAACCGGCCCGCCCTTAAAAACCCACAAAAAGGCAGCCCAAACGGCCACCAGAAAAACCGGCCAACGGCCAACCAAAAAGCAAAAAGGCAACGGCCCTAAAGACCGTTCCGGCAATACTGGAAAACCGTTTAACTCCTAAAAGTCCGGAACTACTGGCTCCACATCCGGAAAATCCGGTTCCGGAACTACCATCTTGGTAAGAATCCTAACTATTATTACGGCTACCCTAGATAGTTACCTATTTCTCTTAGCCTTCTTTATAGAAGTGCCACCCTGAGATGGCGATCCACCTGTCTTCTTGGGCGGGGTGTTCTTTGTTTTTGACCTGGTCCGGGGAGGCTGCAACTCTTCTTCCTCCGATTGAGTCGTCTCCTTCTCCTCTTCCGATTCCGGATCCGTCTCGCTCAGTAGCCGCCGTCCCCTTGGTTTCGGAACAGTAAGATCAATGAGCTGGGATGGCGGTGGTGTCTAGAGAAGGGGCTGGAGCATGTGAGTAAAACTCACCGGATCCGTCCGAGCTGGGTTCAACATCGTTCCGGGTAAAGCTGGTTCCCGGAAAGTGGAAGCAACCGGTCTATCGAGGAAGAGATTCGCCACCGACGCAGTTCTTCCGGCTGGAACGCCTAAGACAACGTCCTTTACCGGAGTCGAGGCCGCAAACTGCTTCACCATCGACCTCCTTTTCTGAGCCGATGCTGTTCCGGCTTGCGACGTTCCGGCAATCATTTTACTCTTTGCCGGAGAAGGCTGGTTTTGTGCTCCTCCTTCTTGGAGATCCTGACCCAGGTCAAAAAGGCCTTGGTCTAACCCCTCAAGCGGATCCAAGTTTTCCAACAGTTGCTGGACTTCCTTGAGCATTCCTTCAATCCGGACTTCAAAATCTACGAGGATGCTCACCACCTTCGATCCGGCCACGTGACCATCCTTCACCATCTGATTATTCCAGAGTGTAGCTCTGGCAAGAATATCCGCCGGATTGTCAAACAGGCTCCTGACATTCCGGACCAGATCGAGGGCTTCTCCCTCCTTTGCTTCAGCGGCCATCCGCTCTTTCTCCAACCACGCAGCTTGTTCTCGAAACCGGTCCCGTTCTTGCTCCAAGGTCAGAATCCGGTCCTCCAGCTGCTTCACCGCTTCCGGATCTGGCCTTTCTGTCAACGCCACCAAGATTTGGGTTTCTTCCTTCACACCCAATTTCTCGCACATCTCCCGCATCAACGCCGACATCCGCTCATTCTGTGCCTGGGTAGCTAACGGCCATTTGATGGTGGCCTCTAGCTGATCCGTTTCCGGAAGTGGTTCTCGGGGCTTCTCTACCTCCTCGGCTTCTTGCTTCCCTCGCGCACCCTGATCAGTTGATTTCCGGCGCGTCCCTCCAACGTTAGGTGATGCCTGCTCCGGTTCCTCTTCTTCCGGCTCGAGCTCATCCGGTTCATCTTCCGCGGGAAGTCCGTACTTCAACAAATTCTCGCCCTTCCGGTACACTGTCATTTCCGGTCCGGCCAGTGCATCCTCGGAGTGATACAAATGGAAAAGATAGGGGCTAATCGGACTTGACTTTTTGTTCGCGATATTGACCGCTAACTTTTTGACTACGGAGTGAATGATCACTCCCCAACTGACCGGCCTGGGAGCCGGATTCTCTCTATCTCCCAACGCTCCGAAAATAGTGTTTGCCACAGTCATTGTAATCCGGGTGGGCTTTTCCGGATACAAAATAGGGATGAGGAATGCTAACAACTGCCCATCCCGGGGACTCTTACAGTCACTCGCGGCATTCCCTTCCTTGGAATCCACATGACTCCGGAATACCTCCACGGCGTAAGTGTCCGTCCAGGACGCCATTCCGGAACCCCTGCTTGGCGTAAAGTATGCCTTCGCCCACAACTCCGGAGTCTAGGCCCTAGATCAACCCCTAATCGTCAAATCAAACTGATTACCCACTCCGGAAACCAGCTCGTCAATCATCTCTTCACTCCGGACGTTCCATGGACGTTTTACCAATCCTAAACACCCCATGATTTCTAGATCTTCTTCTAACTCCTTAAGGCGCTCCGGATCCGACGGGATAACCGGACGTACGCCACGGGCTGTCACTACCGACCTCCGGGATCTGCTCGCTTCCGCCATCTCACCGACTGCTAGGACAATCCGGTGCAATCGGCACCTTCCTCCCTTTCTCTCCCTAACACACCCTAACTCACCACTCTTTCTCTCTTCTAACGCACTGTGGAAGAGCACGGGTAAAAAGAGACTGAATGAGGCTGGCGGTGGGGTTTAAGTACCTGTCGGAACCCTAAGTTCTCGCCGCCGAAAACGTTCCCGTAAGTTCCCTAGCCGGAACCTAGGCGGTAGGTCCCTACGATCCGGAATTTTCCGGCTTTCTGGCTTTCCGGCTATGGTTTCCGGCAGACTGCATAACCTATTTAGAGTTTTATCTTTTCTACGTAGAAACTAATTTCTATTTCTAATATCTAAGTCCTAACTTTGTATTTAAATGCAAAAATTGAAAAAGTTCTGCTATTTTTACCTTCACTAAATTGTTAATTGGGACTTTCCGGATGATACGTACTTCCACATCTCTCTCTAGAACACCCCCAATTCTTGTTTTGGGTTCGAGGATCCAAGTTATTTTGGATATTTTGGCGTTTGAAGCCAAAAACCTCTACGATGTTTTTGGAGCACTTTTGGCTCCATTGTTGCTTATTTTCAAGCTTTGAAGGTCCTTGGGGGTCCTTCTACCTTGCTTTGTGTACTCTTTTGTGAAGTTTTTGGTACTTTGTTGTGAGTGGAGAGCCTCTCTCTCCCTCTTGTACGTGTTGTGATCTAACTTGTGAAGTTTAAGAGTCCTTTTTTTTGTATCTTGCAATAATCCTAAAGTCACCCCCCATCGTACCTTAGCGATGTCGCTTTGGAGGGCCTTTAGCGTGTGAGCTTTGTGTTTTTCGTGGTCTAACTTGTGTGTTTCTCTTTGTGTTTTTTCTTACACCCTCATCTAACCTTCTCCTTGTTGAGTGGACCCCTCTCCGGGACGGCGAAGCTTTGAACTCACGTGTGGTTGTTTTCTTTAAAAGTTTAGCTTTTCCCTCTTCTAAAGTCTCTCTCACTGTGTGGACCCCCCTTGGGAACGGCGAAGCTTTGAACTAGTAACAAAGTAGAAGTCCTAAAGCGTATGTTAAAAGTTTAGACGGCGGAGCTTTGAACCCCCGGGGAGTCTAGAAGTCCTAAAGTTGGTGTTAAAACCAATTTCACGGCAAAGCTTTGCACCTCCCCCGTGTTTAGATCCAAAGTCTAGTTTCCAAGACCTTTGTGGAAACCTCCAGAGTTTAGCTTCCAAGATATGTAGGTTCCTTTGCACTTAGTAAAGTTTAGTCATTTCCCAAAATTTAAGAGAGTTTAGTGGTTCCCCAAGTTTTATTTAGTTAGTTGTATCCCAAAAATCTTAGTAGATCTAGCACCCCCCAAAGTTCTATCCCCCTCTAGGTTAGCAAGAATCTAGTCTTTTTATTTGGCTTTAGCCAAATTTCCAGTCTCTTTAGCCTTAGTCAGAAATCAAGTTCCAGAACCAGCATGCGGCCAGCCAACATCAGACCAGCATAACAAGCCAGCCAACATCAGACCAGCATAACAAGCCAGCCAACATCAGACCAGCAAACGAGCCAGCCAACATCAAACCAGCAAACGAGCCAGCCAACAAACAAAACCAGCAGCCATAACCGGGAAAAAAAGAGAGAAATTAATTAAAAATTTTGGCCGACCCCCCAGCCAGCCAGCCGGGAAGGCCAGCCAGCCGGAGGGCCAGCAGCTCTCCCGATACAGCAGCTCTCCGATACAGCAGCTATCCCGGTACAGCGGCTCTCCCGGTACAACAGCTCTCCGGTACAGCAGCTCTCCCGGTACAGCAGCTCTCCGATACAGCAGCTCTCTCAGTCCAGCAGGGGAGGCTGGGGCCATTCGGGCTCCTCTCCAAATTTTGGACTCTCTCGTGTTTTTTTATTTATTTTTGGTTCTCCCCAAATCCGAACACAAACAAAGGCAAAACAAACCAAAAGCATGTTGGACTAATTTTGTGCTAAGAGGGGTTGAAGTAGGACTAGGGCTAAAAATACAAAAGGGAGGAGGGAGAAATAGAGGTTGCCATTCCACACGCCACCTGCACAAAAACATCCAGTTCAACCTGCATCACCACTCACACTTACACACAATGGAAGGAAATTAGGGAGAAGGATGTGTTATAGGAGTGGAAGGGAGAGAGACGATGAATAGTGCCTATTTAGGAGATTAGGTAGGAAATCTAGAAGAACTCCTTGCAACCGTTGGGAGGAGGATTAGGATGACACAAAGCAAGGTTGCGTAAGAGGGTAGGAAGAACATTTAAACCCTTCTCGTAATTTGAAACCATAGTGTAAGACTCATAAAAGCTTAGGTGGAATAGTGCTAGTGTAGAAGAAGGAGGAGAGAAAGAAAAGGAGAAGGAAATGGGGTGAAAGGGTTAGAACATCATACGTGTAACGTTTTCTTTTCTACAAATTAAGCCGTGGGCCTTGAAAAAAATAAAATAAATAAAAACCGTAACGCAAGAATAAAACAAGACAATCGCGAGTGGTCACCATGGAGCACGAGGACGCGCATGTCGACGGGAATGACGTCATTTCCGACACTAGCAGTAACGAGGTGGGTCATTAAACTAATCCTAGTCGTTTCTCCCTAATTAGCAATTGTTTTCCTAATCAGCCCTTAGAACGTGATTAGCATCCGAGATTAGTGTAAATTAGAAGTTTAGATTCAAAAGTTGATAGATTAGGAATAGAGGTTTCCGAAAACATCTTATAACTAAGATTTGACCGTAAACTGACCGCGTTAGGCTAAGTTAAGCGGTAGGGGGTAGAACGGAGGAATTTTAATTAAAAGTGAACCACAAGAAACAATGGACGGAAATTAGGATTAGATTAGAGGGAGGATTTAGGATTAAAATTAAAGATCAAATAGCGAGTTAAAAACCTAGGATTAAATTGAGATTTTAATTAGGGAAGTTAAAATTCAAAAGTCGAAAGTTGGAGTTAACTTTGGGAAGTAAAAAGTTAGAGTGAAAAGCTAAAAGTAGAAGTAAAAAGTTAGAGGTAGAAGTAAAATTTTAGAGTTAGTTGGAAGTAGAAAAATCTAGAGTCAAACCCAGAGGTTAAAATGGGGGATTAATTTTAGAAGTAAAAATTTAGAGTTAAAAGTCAAAAACCTAGAGTTAAATTAGGAATAAGAATCTACAGTAGAAAGTGAAGAGGTAGAGTTAACTTTAGAGGGTAAATCTTAGAGTAGTTTAGAAATGAGAACATAGAATTCAAGGGTAAATCTTAGAGTTAATTTAGGAGTAAAACCTTAGAGTTAAAAGTTAAAACATAGAGTTAAAATTCAAGGGTAAATCTTAGAGTTAATTTAGGAGTAAAACCTTAGAGTTAAAAGTTAAAACCTAGAGTTAAAAATTCAAGGGTAAATCTTAGAGTTAATGTAGGAATAGAAACCTAGAATTAAAAGTCAACACCGAGCACAAGTCAGTAGTTAAGAACCAAGTTAAAGAAGTAAATCTAGAGTCACATTCCAAAGTTGGAACTGTAGGGGTAGCTTTAAAAAGTAGAACTTCTAGGTGGAGTTTTAGAAACCCAAGATAGTCTTACGAGTTCATGGAAGGAACATAAGGGTTCCTCTTTTTACGTAGTTAAGGACGTTATAAATGGCACCCACTACTCAGTCGACCCTCGACATAGGATAGATAGTTAGGGAGTTAGGATTTCACCAACACTCTGAACATTGCAGTTAACTTGTGAGTTGCTACATGCATTACTAATTATTCGCTGCCATCCACGAAACTTAGGAAACGTTAGCAAAAAAGATCCATTGCTTGGAAGGCACAGTGGATCGTGCTCACATCACCTCCATATATTAAAAAATGTGGATAAAGGCATAGAACCTGGTTGGTGTTCGCTTTATTACCAAGGGTGGGTAATCTTGCGCCCACAAAGCCTATAGAGCTGAAGAACCAGTGGGACATAATCCTGGAAGACTTACGAGATACAAACGCTTCCCCCCAAGCCATGATAGCGGTTGCTCCCACGCCGTCCCCCAAAAAGAAGACCAGGAAGACAAAGTCTGCAGTTGGTGCTCCCGGGGACGAAGTTGAAGCCGCAGCTAGGACATCCAGAAAGAAGAAAAAACCGGATACCCCACTCCCGCTTCACAGGGCTGTTGCTCTAGGGGAGGCAGACGTGAAGAAGATGACACCGGAAGAGATGAATGCGATGAGGACCCTGTACGAGAACTCTTTCGGTGGCCTGTACAAATGGGGCAGGAAACCAATCTGTGACAGCAGAGGAGAGCTCATCCGCGTGCACTATGACTATCTGCACCAGGCACCTGTAGCACTGCTCGTGTACAGGGGAATTCAGGCAGAGCGGCTTGATTCGCTGACGAGGAAGGCACGAATCACACCTGATTATGACTCGGAGAACAGAGTCATAACAGTGCTTCCCCTTAAAGCGGGACCCTACGGCCCGGCGAAGGTAGTGTCGCACTATGAGAAGTAAGCGCCGAAGAAGGAGATCTTTGAAAACCCCAAGACGCACTACTACATAATAGGGGGCCAATACACTGTCCAGGCATTCAAGGACCTGATTAGGCTTGGTGTGATTCCCGAGAAGGACAAGAAGCTCGCCTCCACCTTCAATATTTTACCTGTGTGGACGGACAAAGATCACCACGGAGACCTAGTGCACTTCTCGCGGGCACTGAACCAGGATGGCGTTGGCGAACAGAAGGAGCAAAACTTCACGAAGCAGCTGCTGAACGCAAGAATCAAGTGGCGGAGTATGGGAAGTCCACAGCCAGCACTATTGGGCAGATCACACTCAGTAGAGTACAATGTAAGAATGCCGCCGGAGTTGACATATTTTTTTTTTGGAGGTCATCAGAGTGCGCTCTATCTAACCATCGTGGGATCTCCCGATGGTCCTGCACTACACCTCAGACCTTCATTACGTTAAAACCTCTTCATCGTGGGATCCCACGACTAAGTCCTGGCTTTGAGATACGGGGTAGTTCTACGTTAGAATGAAGAGATCGTGATTTCCCACGACGTTAAGTTATGAAATACCAGATGTCGCTAGTTTAGTCTTTTGTGCTGGGGGTTCAGTGCGTGGTGTTTTCAAATTGTGCATGTAGAAGATAGTGGCTCATCGTGATATCTCACGACTGCCTGTTGCCTAAACGACTTCCTCGTGGTAACTGACTGATCGTGGGATTGCACGACTGTTTATTGGACGTCTTGTGTTCACGTGGTCTGTCTACGGATCGCGTACTGACTATTACTCCTTTGTTGGGCAGGCGTTTTAGCCGTCGGTGGCATCAATATTTGCGGGAGCAAAGGCGAAAGACATCGCTGAACTGAGAATCCCTCTACTCTTCATGGAGAACGACGCTGATGTTCAGAGATGGATCAAGATAGAGGAGAAATTCATGGCAGGTCTCCTTCCCGACACGGCGGGGCTGGTCGATGTATCCGAGAGTACGGATCGCAAACCGTTGGCGGCATACGACTTCAAGCCCCTTTACGGACTTAGACCGGAGGACATCAATTTCCTTGCGGATCAAGTCGAAGCCCAAGTTGTCAGCATGAAGACCTCCGTCGCAAAGTCAAAATCACAGAGAGGTGGAAAACGCATTATCTCTCTTGCTGACGCCGGCGCCAAAATTCGGTTGGTCAGGGCGATGAAGAACGAACTCTTGTCACACTACAAGGGTCATCTGCTGCCGGCAAGGATGTTGGAGTACGAGCCTTACCCGGATTCTTTGTGGGTCGAGTTTGCGACGGAGAGGAACATTCAGCACGAGGATGTGGATATGTGGGTGAACAAGGCAATGGAAACCCCTGCTGGAAAGAAGTGGTTGCAAGACCGGACGAGAAATCTCAGCAAGACGTTCGACCCAGCTGACCTTCCGCAGTCGGTGATCCAAATGTGGGAGTCGTATTTCAAGCTGACGGCGGAGGAGGAATCGGTGCAGGCAAATGCACGTGGTTTTTCAGAGCACTATCTCTGTAAAACCATGGACGAAAGCAGCTGGGACACCAGCGCCACCTTGGTGGCAGGGGACGTCATAGCGTGGAGGGGAAAGAAGAAGCAGCACCTGTACTTCTGGTTCATGTTCGAGGCAAC